>JAQQAF010000004.1:41572441-44159941 GCA_029747655.1 Ensete ventricosum
TATATATATAATGTATATATATTATATTATATTTATATATATAATATATATATATATATATACATATATACATATATATATATATATATATACATATATATATATATATATATATGTATATATATATATATATATATGTATATATGTATATATATATATATATATATATATATATATATACATATATACATATATATATATATATACATATATATATATATATATATATATATATATATATATTATATATATATATATATATATATATATATATATATATATATATATATATATACATATACATATATCTAGTAGGTGTTATAACACATCACATATACAAGCCACACCGAATGATCATGAGTCATCACCTAATATGATTAAGCATGAGCCAATGGGCCTAATCACTCACAATAGGATTTATGTATGCATCGGCGCATCTCCATGCCCTATGATTGTTGATCTCATCATCATCGGTTTCGTCAGATCGTCGCATCACCATGCATCGTAATCTCCCGCCATGATATTTTGGGTCCCCGATGTCACCTTCACGCTCCCGCCGCGCCTCTCCATATAATTACAAATAATCACAGGTTCGTAGATCCGACAATAAACGAGAAAAACGAAGGCTCGCAGGCCCCAATAATAATAATAATCATAATTACACACATCACAATACATGACTCATAATCATCCAATCTACATCATACATCACATCATATGTAGGATTACTAGATATATATAATAAATAATTAAAACTATTTAATTAATTATTTTTTGAAAATCAAGACATGCTCAAAATTTTTAAAATTATCAAGGATATTTTTGTAATTTTGGATGAGAGGACAATCCTTAAAATTTTTAAAATTGTTGAGGGCATTTCTAAAATTCTCGAAGGGAGAATAGTCCTCATAATTTTTAGAATTATTGAGAGTATTTTGGAAATTTTGTAAAATAGGACAGAATTAGAATTTCTCAAATTATGAGGTTTATAATCATCCCTTTTCTCAAAAAGATGCCCTAGGCCCTCTTTACCTTCACTACATCCGCCACCGTCGCCCCTACTCAGGTGGCGGCTGCCTTGCGTGGGTGCTGCCCCTACTGACGGTCGCTCTTGCCAGACGTCACGGGCTTAGCTGAATTTTGCCTAAGCCGTGCGGCACTCCCGAAGATTGAGCTGAAATTGCCTAAGTCGTGAAGCAACATTGCCCACTGTTCCGGACTTAGCTGGGATTGCCTAAGTCATGAAACACCCAAAGCGTTATCTGTCCGCAAAGGGTCAACCCTCTTACAACCTCTTAAGGTCCCGTAGGACCTGCAAAAAAGAAGTTGATTAGCTTAGAAGCGAGCGACGGACACGTCCCGGCGTCTCGCAAAGCGGAAAGCTATGCATGCAATTTGTCGAACACCTTGAGTGTAGCTGAGAAAAGAGAGAAAGAGAACGAAATAGGACTTTGGAGGGTTGTAGGAATGGTCGCAAGTCCGCAAACGATGGTTCCCAAGGTATCGGACATAAAACAAGTTCAATTGTTGATGAACGCCTACGCCCAACATATACCCGGAGCCCCATCCAACCCGGTGCCACCCGGGGGTTTCCAAGGTGCTGAAATGGCTGATATTTTACACCGTTCAGAAAGGTTGTCGTGGCACACGAAAAAGACCCAAAAACAGGGCTGTTTTGGCTCTGTGCAGCGAACAATCATTCTGCAGCCTTCTACACTACTTTCGCTCACATTTCTTAGGTAAAAACACATAAACTCAAGGCAAAGCAAGCTGCCAAATATATATACAAGCAAGAAAAAGCAACAAACGGTTCACGGAGCGAAGATGTTGCGGTTGAGCGACGTCCGTTCGTGACATTCTCCCCCACTTAAACTGTCGACGCCCTCGTTGACGCTTGTTGGTAGGCTTTAATGCGAGCTTCTTCATGTCGTAGGGCATCTTCTGGCTCCCAACTGGCTTCTGTTTGAGGAAGCTTTTGCCACTTCACCAAGTACTCAATTTCCTGTGCTCCATTGGGTAGCTTTATCTTGCGATCCATTAGAATAGTTTCAACTCGCTTCTCGTAAGAGGCTCTGGTGGGGAGTAGTCGAGGTGGAACATTTCGAGAATCATCTTGCGAATCTGAGTGGTAGGCTTTCAAGTTGCTCGCATAGAAGACGTTATGAATTCTGAACCATGCTGGCAGTTGCAACTTGTATAAGACATTGCTTACTCTACTGATGATTGGGAAATACCCTTCATATTTGCGCACCAATCCTTTGTGCACTATGTGCCTAAAGAATTGGAGTGATGCTGGTTGGAGCTTCACCAACACCATGTCGCCCACTTTAAACTCTTGTGGTCGCCTCCCCAAGTCTGCCCACTTCTTCATCTTCTTAGCCGCCTTCTCCAAGTAAGCCCGCACAATATCTGCATTGCGATGTCATTCCTTTGCAAAGTGATAGGCTGATGGGCTACTCCCTGTATAGCCAATAACTAGGGTGTGAGGAGTTGATGGTTGTTGTCCCGTAATAATCTCAAATGGGCTCTTGTTGGATGCAGAGCTCCACTACAAGTTATAGGAGAATTTGGCTATGTCCAACAGCTTCACCCAATCTCGTTGGTTGACACTTACATAGTGCCGGAGATATTGCTCCAAGAGCGAGTTAATTCTTTCTGTTTGGCCATCCGTTTGGGGGTGGAGGCTTGTGGAGAAGTATAATTTAGATCCCAACAACTTGAATAACTCGGTCTAGAATCGTCCCAAGAACTGAGAATCTCGATCACTAATGATGTTGTGTGGGACTCCCCAAAACTTCACCGCATTCTTTATCATCAACTTAGCCGCCTCCTCCGCTGAGCAATGTAGGGGTGCAGCAATGAATGTTGCATACTTTGAAAATCAATCAACTACCATGAGTATCGATCCAAGTCCCCCTACCGTGGGTAAGGTTTATATGAAGTCCAAGGAAATGCTCTCCCAAGGCCTTTCTGGTACGGGCAGCGACTCCAAAAGTCCCACTGGCTTCTGCTGCTCTACCTTGTCTTGTTGACAAGTAAGGCATGTTCGAACATATTCCTCCACATCTGTCCCCATCTTCAACCAATAAAAGGCCCTCTCCACGAGAGCCATTGTTCGGTGGATACTCCGATGTCCAGCCTAAAGGGAATCGTGACACTCTTTTAGGAGTTCACACCTCAAGTTATCCGCTTACGGAACATAAACTCTGTTCCCTTTGGTATAGATGAGTCCCTCCTAGACCCAAAATCATCGTGCCTTACCCTCTTTGATGAGTTGCATCAGAGTTACTGCCTGAGGATCTCGGTACAATCCATCCCTGATCCTGGAAAGGAAGTTGGAGCGTAATTGACTTGCTTGGCCTCTGCCCTCCAACTGAATAGCATTCACTAGCTCCACTTTCCGACTCAATGCATCAACCATGACATTTGCTTTTCCGGGCTTGTACTCCATTACCATGTCGAACTCAGCCAAGAAGTCATGCCATCGTACTTGCTTTGGGGAGAGTTTCTTTTGAGTTTGGAAGTAACTCAATGCAACATTGTCTGTCATTAGCACAAATGGTGCTCCCAAAAGGTAGTATCGCCACACTCGTAGATAGTGGACCACCGCTGTCATCTCCTTCTCATGCACAGGATATCGCCGCTCGATCTCGTTGAGCTTGCGACTCTCATAGGCCATCGGATGACCCTCCTACATAAGAACTGTTGGAAATAATCCAAGTAGTTAAGATGATGATGAGATTAGTTTAGATGAGGATAAGATTTATTTAGATGTGATAGATTTTTTAGTATTTTAAAATATTTATATTCTATCTTTTAATCAATATAAATAGGTGCTCTTGGTTCATTCCAGAGCACTGCAGACTGTTGATTGAAAGTACTCTTAGTGTCTTCTACTATTCTCTTCTCCTTCTCTCTGAAGTTCTGTAGAAAAACTAACAAGAACTCCTCCAATAGCAAAATCAGAAGCATTTGTATGGAGTTCAAAAAACTTCCCATAGTTCGGTAATCTGAGCATAGGTTCCTCCAACACAGCAGTCTTCAGGACTGCTCCTTCTTTAGCAACTCCATCAACGGAGCTGCATGCTTTGAATACCCAGCTATGAAGCACCGATAATAGTTGACGAACCCAATGAAGGATCTCAACTCTGGCACCTTCTTTGGTGTTCGTCAGTCCACCACAGCTTGCACCTTAGACTGGTCCATTCGGATGGAACCATTGCCGATTCGATGCCCCAAGAATAAAATCTCTGTTTGGGCGAAATAGCACTTTTCCCTCTTCACGAACAAGGTGTTCTCCCTGAGAACTTTGAAAATTGTTCGGAGGTGTCTAACATGCTCCTTAAGTGTTTGAATATAGACGACGATATCGTCTAAGTAGACGACCACAAACTTATCCAAATACTCCTTGAATAGCTGGTTCATTAGAGTGCAGAATGTGGTTGTAGAATTGGCTAAGCCGAAAGGCATCACCAAGAACTCGAATGCTCCGTACCTAGTCACACAGGTAGTCTTTGCCTTATCACCTTCTGCAATGCACACCTACCAATACCCCGACCGAAGGTCAAGTTTGGAGAAGTACTTTGCCTTACCCAATTGATCGAACAAGTCCGTGATGAGCTGGATAGGATACTTATTCTTCACCGTCATCTTGTTAAGGGCTCGATAATCAATGCATAATCGGAGACTCCCATCTTGTTTCTTCTGAAAGAGGATTGGAGCTCCGAAAGGTACTTTAGAACTACGGATGAGACCACTGCTTAGCAGTTCATCTAACTGCTTCCTCAATTCCGCCAACTCCGGAGGGGCCATGCGATATGGTGGTCTCACCGGAGGCTTAATTCCCAGCTCCAGCTCAATCCGATGATCCACGCCTCTGCATGGTGGTAAAGTTCTCGGCAACTCTGTTGGCATCACATCTGAGAACTCCTTCAGGATGTTCGCCACAACAGCAGGTTCCTAAATGGCTTCTCCATTAGGTGTCTCTAGCTTCATAGCAGTTACAAAAGTTGATTCACCTTTTCGTACCCCTTTCTTCAATTGTAAAGCCGATATTTGTTGTAAGTCCTTGGTTCCTCTTCGAGAAACTAGAACCATGCAGGGATCGTCACCTCCCATTAAACACAAGAAGTTCAGAATGGTACTGGCACCAACTTCGCTGCGTGCATAAACTCCATTCCGAGAATTACTTGGAAGTCGTCTAGTGGCACTGCCATCAAGTTTGTGCTCCCGCTCCATGTCCCAATCTTGATGGGGATCCCTTTTGCTTGTCCGGAGATTTGCTGGGCCTCCGAATTCACCGCCTTCATATGACTTGGGCTCTTCTCCAAGATTAATCCAAGTCGCTTAGCTTTGCGTCGGCAATAAAATTGTGGGTCGAGCCCATGTCCACCATTGCACAGGTTGTTCGACCATTAAGCTTGATGTCCACATACATCAACTCGTTGTTTCTTGCCTTCAGTGGCTTTGCCTTTGTGTTCTCCCCCACTTGACCCCGCAACACATTCAACAAACGCATTGCTCCCATCCTGGGTCCTTGCGACGCCTCATTGTTGATACTAGAGTCAGAACTGCTCGAACTAAGGGTAATAGCTTTGCCCCTATCTGACTTGTAGGGTAGAATCGATGTCGTTAAAGCATTGAGTACCTATTTTTGTGGGCACTCCCTCACTTTGTGCGGTCCTCCACACAAGAAGCATCCACTAGACTTTGGGACTCTACCTCTTGAGCTTGGTCCCTTGTGGAAATTCTTCTTCTTTTGCTCACCCCCAAACTCCTTTGCTCGAGAGTATTTAGATAGGTTATTTCCCGAAGAGTGTTTCTTCTTTCTTGAATCCTCCAAAGAAATAAAGTCAGTCAGCCTTTCCGCAGCTGCAATTGCCCCGACTACGTCAATGACATTCCTCCGATGTAGTTCTTGTTGTGCCCATGGCTTCAAGCCATCAAGGAAGCTGAATAGCTTATCTTTCTCAGACATGTCCCGTATATCCAACATCAGTGCTGAAAATTATTTCACATAGTCTCAGATTGTTGTACTTTGGCGGAGTTGTCTCAGTTTCCTTCTTGTGACAAACTCTGTGTTCTCGGGCAAGAACTGAGTTCTCAACTCTCGCTTCAAGTCTCCCCATATATCCACTCGACATCGGCCTTGCTGGATCTTTTCCCAACGAGTTCGCCACCAAAGTTTTGCATCCCCATTCAGATACATTGTTGCTAAAGCAACTTTGGTTTCTTCAGAATCGAGCCTTGTAGCATGAAAATACTGTTCCATGTTAAACAAGAAATTTTCAAGCTCTTTGGCATCCCTAGCACCTCCGTAGCACTGTGGCTCCGGTGCTCTGAAGTGTTGTGGTAGCGCAGTGTTGTGGTGGCGCAGCGCGGGTGTTGTTCCCTCCCACATCAAGAGTCATTGTTAACACTATCACCTTAGCTGTGAGTTCCATCACAACTTCATATAGATGTCATACGGAATCCTTGGTGTCCTATGTCGGTTGATCAATAAGGATTCAACTTTCTCGATCCAAGATTCAGCTTCTTCTTGCGAGCTCTCTACCCAAAGTAGCCTTCCTTGGCCTTGGTAGAGTACCTCCACGCTCGCTTCAAGAACATCAAGGTGGGTCTCCGCCATTGTAAGTCTCTCTTTGTGGCCCTTCTTCCCGGTTGGCGCTCCAGATGGCGCCTCCTCCCCTTGTAGAGAATACCCAACTTTATGCTTGTCTTGTTCACTACCGCGCTCCTCATAAGCAGCTCCAGCAGTTTACGAGCAAGTTTACACTTGCAGCCCACCTGCGGCTGCTTGGAGCAAGGGTCCCGCTTGCCCCATCTTGCTCGATTCACCATGATGTTTCACCATGGCGAGATTGTGAATCCTCTTCGCTGTTCGCTTGAATTGCTTGCTTGCTCTGATACCACACTATCACGGGCTTAGCTGAATTTGCCTAAGTCGTGCGGCACTCTTGCGGCACTCCCGAAGACTTAGCTGAAATTGCCTAAGTCGTGAAGCAACTTTGCCCACTATTCCGGACTTAGCTAGGATTGCCTAAGTCATGAAACGCCCAAAGCATTATCTGTCCGTAAAGGGTCAGCCCTCTTACAACCTCTTAAGGTCTCGTAGGACCTGCAAATAAGAAGTTGATTAGCTTAGAAGCGAGCGACGGACACGTCCCAGCGTCTCGCAAAGCGGAAAGCTATACAAGCAATTTGTCGAACACCTTGAGTGCAGCTGAGAAAAGAAAGAAAGAGAGCGAAATAGGACTTTAGAGGGTTGTAGGAATGGTCGCAAGTCCGCAAACGATGGTTCCCAATGTATCGGACGCAAGACAAGTTTAATTACTGATGAACGCCTACGCCCGACATATACCCGGAGCCCCATCCAGCCCGGTGCCACCCGGGGGGTTCCAAGGTGTTGAAATGGCTGACATTTCATACAGTTCAGAAAGGTTGCCGTGGCACACAAAAAAGACCCAAAAATAGGACTATTTTGGGCTGTTTTGGCTTTGTGCAGTGAACGATCGTTCTGCAGCCTTCTACACTACTTTCGCTCACATTTCTTAGGTAAAAACACATAAACTCAAGACAAAACAAGCTGCCAAACATATGTACAAGCAAGAAAAAGCAATGAACGATTCATGGAGCGAAGATGTTACGGTTGAGCAACGTTCGTTCATGACACAGAGGTCGCCTTTTCAGGCAACAACCCTGGCCACGGGGCTACCCCTTACGGCCTAGTTGCGGGCAGCCGCCTCTTGCGGGCGCTGCCTACGCCCGCCGACGCCCCCTCTACAGGCGCTAGCCATGCCTGCGGGTGGTCGTGGCTGCTTGCGGCTGCCCCTGCAAGGGGCTTTGGCCGTTGTCGACCACCCCTGTAGGGGGCTTTGGCCATGGCCGGGCACCCCTGCAAGTGGCCTGGTCGTGGCTGGCCACCCCTACAGGGGGCCTGGCCATGGCCAGCCAACCCTTTCCTTGTTGCGTTTGCTGTAAAAACGTAGCAAGAACGCGTAAAATGATTCTACACGATTCAATCTCATCACACGCAGTTTAAAACCAATCTTTCGCACGAAAACCTTGGCTATGATACCACTATTGGGAAACTTCGGCGAGTGCATCACATGCGCAACGAAAATCAAAACAAAAAATTAGTTTTATACGTAAATCAAATCATCATGCAAAATATTGGGGTCGCGAGAAAAAAATACAAAACTGAAAAACTGTATCATGTGTGAGAAATTGGTTACCTAGGGAGATTGTATATCCCTATATTCCAGATCCGGATGGAGAGGATGAAGGAGGCTATGCGTCCTCCTCTCTAGTGGTATTAACACGATGAATCTCTACAACAAAACTCCTCCAATATGATCTCGCAACTCTTGCGTAGAGGGAGGAAGGAGAATAGAAGGGAGAGGTCAAAGCTGCAGCCTATCAACCATGAGTCTCCCCTCCTATTTATAGAGAACCACCAAAAAGCCCTAGGGCACTTACCTTAGTGGGTATTGGATCTCCATCCAATTACCCACTAACCTTGTATTATTGGATCTCTATCTAATAATCTCCTTAGACCTCTAATTGGGCCTCAATCAAGGAGCCCATCAGCATAGGGTCTCATCTAATGAGAATAGGGGCTAATTGGATCTCCATCCAATCCTCTATTTGTTGAAGCATCCGTTATATGCGTGTGACCCTCTAGGCCCGATACTGAGCTGGCCGTGAGTCACTCCCATCAGAACTCCTTTTGATATAGTAAATTATTATCCCCATAATAATTCACTCGACTCAACGACTATGGACGTACTAGGCCACTACGTCATAGTACACAGACGGTACAAGGGGATCAAATCCATCGATCCTATTTGTCCATAGGTATCATGTTTCTATAATCCCTTATCCAACTAATATCCCAGAGACCATATATTGTGCATGGTACTGTCAGGTCACCTACGGAATCAATTTGTCTTACTCTAATTGGATTCTACCGGAGAATTCTTTCTCCCTCAATCTGAATGACCCTAGCCAGAGATTTGTCTGAGCAAGCACATATGAGATATTCCTCTTGTGATACCGAGAGTGGATGGATCCTCTATTGACACTCAATTGCCTTCATAAGGTTGGCCACCAATCCCGATAACCAACTGTACCAGATCTAGAACTTTCCAGACCTATTAGTTTGGCATCAAAGAAAGGAGTACTCATACAAAGCATCCTTGGTGTCTCAAGTCAAAGGACCAGATACACAACTAGGACTATGGAATCGCTGTCTGACATTAAGTATCATCAACCATACAATATTCCATAAGCGGATCAATCAGTGAACTCATTCTCCAATGAGCACCTGTACTATATCCTTAGTATCTCCACATAAGTGGCTATGAGACCAGTCGCCTCCATCATATGGACGGGTATATAGTATACCGATCTATCCGGTCATCTCGATGTCCCTCTCGAGTAACCTATGACCGGGATTATTTAGGATCTGTGTTTAAAGATGAATCGATCTCATTACAATCCAATTCCCATTGCATAGAACCAAGGACATCATAATATATATGCTACAGACAATATAATGTGAGAATATGCCAATATTAATCATAAGCAAAAAGATCGCACAATATGTCACACGTGCCATCACTCATGTGAATGGCTTGTAGAGCACTTGTAACTAGCATATACACCTTTCTCCTTTTCAGATGTTCACGAGAACAACCTTAACACTCTCTTTTTATCAGGCTCAGGAGATCAATCTTTACACTATCATTTCATAGGCTTAGGAGATCAATCTTTACACTCTCATTTTCTCAGATTTAGGAGATCAACTTTATAACTCAATTTTGGCCCTTCCCTTAACCACAATTCAATCTTACATAATAAGGAGGGAACTCTCACAAATTCACCATAATTTTCCCTTTCTTTTTTTCTCTTTTATTTCCTTTGTCTTGCACTTTCTTACATTTCTAAGCAAAAAAACCTGAGGTACTTATGGACCCCAATTTGACTTCAAAATTTTGAGCTAAAATTTAAATCTTTCCAGAAAATCTGGGTACGAGCAGTACTACCGCCAGGACCAATGGTACTATCATTGCCTGTTGAATCTCAGATTTTGATGATAAAATCAATTAATGAGTGTTTGATCTAACAAGGTTGTTAGAGTTGATTGATGTAGAATTAACTATGACAGAGAGATTATTATAATCAAAGGTTTGGCCAGAGTCAAGTCCAAGCATTGGGCCGGGGTTCGGACAATACGGTTGGGAACTCGCTCGGTGTGCATCGGGAGTTCGCCGAGGGTATCTGGTGTTCGCCGAGGGTATCGAGAGTTTGCTAGGATGGCACAAGGGAGTTCACCGGACTCGCTGAAAGATTATCGAGGTAGCCGAAAGGCTTGCCGAGAGTTAGGAAGGTCTTGAAATGGATTTGTGGCCATGTTGATTGTAATTAATCAAGTTATAGTTAGCATCGTGCAAGTTTAACTACGAAGGTGAAAAGGAGTTATCGATCAGACATGGACCTAAGATCAAGCTTAGGCATCGGGCCAAAGTTTGAATGATGTAGTGGGAGCTCACCGGAAGTTCGTTAGGAGTTCACGGAAGGTATCGAGAAGATTGCTAGGAACACGCTCGAAGATTGCCGAAGGAAGACCGTGAGACTCGCCACAGGAAATGTCAGAGGTTGCCGGATTGTAAGAGTGAGGTCGTAAGTTTGGTGGGCATGTTTGATTGTAATCTTTAAGTCGTAGGTTAAGATTGAGACCTAAATGAGTGTGATTTGGAAGGAATATAAATCAACTCAAAGAGGCAACTAGGTCCACTAAAAGGGTTTGATTGAGCTTAGGTTGAACTCAGTTGGTTGACCAGAGAATTGGTCAATGTGTGGTCAAATTCAGGATTAAAAAGTGAAGGGAATAACTTTTTTGGGATTCATGACGGCTGAACCGTCGGTAAGCGGTGGATTTACTGCCACCACCCAGGATTTTGGTGGTTGTCAATGGTTAAACCATTGAAACTTGATTTTGGTAAGTTTAGAAAATGAAACTTGAAATCTTTATATAAATCAAGTTCGTTTGAATAAGTTTGTAAATAAATCATAAGTTTATCTATTTGGAACTACAACATGAATCTAAATAATGATCTTGATGATTTGAAAATGTAAACTGAGATCTTATGTTTCTATATCACAATTTGTAAAGTTATAATCTTAAAACTTGGTACTATTGTATTTTAATTGTTACTTTGACAACAACTAAGAGAGAGATAAAAGTAATATTTTACAATAACAAATTTAAATAATTTGAAAAAACCTTCATTGGATGAGGAGCAATTTGCTAAAAAGAAAATTTTAAATTTTAAATATATAAGATTTGCATGATTAGATTTCTATTTTATTTGGAACTTTGAATACATAAGATTTCTTGATTACTTATGTTGAAATTTACAAATAATGAGGGGTAAATTTATTATAAATCATACCTTTTGGTACTTAAAGATTTGATTTTATGACATGATCTCTTTGTACTTTTGGGCGTAATTTGAATATGGATGTTAAGAAGAAATTATGCAATCATATTTCTTTCTTGACAATGACAAAAAATGGGAGATAAAATTATCAATATGGTTATAAGCAAATTGGATATGATAACATTGAATTAGAAATAATTTGCTTAGAAGAAAATTTAGAATTTTAAAATTTCTAAATACATGTAAAATACGTAATTTGCTACCTTGCTTGAAATTTATATAAGATAAATTAAATTGCATGGGTAGCTCTTGATATTTTTAGATTTTAAAATTTACATCTATAAAATTAAGTATTTTTTTTGATGTTTTTCACTTCTCCACCTTGATTATACCTTCTAGTTCATACAAATTAGAGAAAGAAAATCACTAGCATTTTAGCAGACTGATAAGTCTATTAATTTCATTTTGAATCTCTTTAAAGTGATTTTGATGATTTTAAAATTGAATGAGTTCTTTACCTATATCATGATTTTGATTTCTCAGAATTATAACTTGAAAGTTTTCATGAATAAAAAATCTCTTATTATGTGTTCTCGTATTATTTAAAAGGAGATTTTTATATAAATCATAATCTTATCAACTTGAGATTTCTTATGCATGAATCAAGATATTTTATTTTTTTTCTCCTATGATTTGTTTCTTGATATTCATAATTTATCTTCATGAATTGTATATCTCATCGCAATGTTAATTTTTCTTAATATATTTCATGTGATGATTTGAAAAATGATGTAATAGAAAAAGTTTTGCACCATTGTAATCATCTTCTTTTTTTTTACAATGACAAAGAGGGAGCAAAACTTGCTAGCTTGCTCATCTCAAAAGAGAAGCAAGAAGTGCTATCTCAAGACAAGCAAAATTTTTGCTTAACCTCACATTTTAGAAAAAATGTGCTAAGAGAAGTAACACTTACAACTTATTAGCTTGCATGATATAAAATTGCTAGCTTGAACATTACAAAGGAAGCAAAAATTGCTACCTTGCACTTTTCAAAAGAGAAGAAAGAACTCACTAGCTTGCATGTTCTAAAGTGATGAAAAATTTGCTAAATTGCTAAGCTTTCATATATCAAAAACTAGCTAATTGCAATTCTCCTTTTTGTTGATGACAAAGGGAGAGAAGATATGATGATAAGAAATCATGTATGATGATAATGCATATTAATTTTGAAAATATACATGATGGTTTGGAATAATAATCATGATTTTATTATGATGATATGATGTATTGTATATGATGTGATTAAAATAGTTTCAACTTGGACTTTTGAGCTTATCTTAATATTCCTTTTGAAATTTATTAAGAGCACTTCTTAATGATGCTTTCACAACTCCTTCCTTGTTTCTCTCCTTATTAATCATGAAGGAGAAGAAAATTTTATAATGCATATTCTATTTTACTAAGAGAGAGTAATGTTATTATATGCTTTGAAATTATTAGCTATACATTTCACCTTTTTATTGATGACAAAGGGGAGAAATATATATTGATGACATATGATATTAATAATATTCATTGATGATACATGATATTGATAATATACTTGAATATCTTAGATATGGATGTATAATTCTTTTCTAAATTCATGATTGGATGACTTGATGTAAATTCGTGTTGAAATTTGCTTAGAATATGATTTGTTTTGTGATACTTGAATTTAAGAGGGTGTGATTCTCCTAAATTTAAGTTTTCTTTATTTTGTCATATATTTAGGGAGAGTTAGGATTAACTCCTGTCATCAATTGATTGTCATCATAAAAAAAAAAAGATGATGAAATCAATTGATGAGTGTTTGATCTAATAAGGTTGTTAGAGTTGATTGATGCAGGATTAAATATGACAGAGAGATTATTACAAAGGTTTGGCCAAAGTCAAGTCCAAGCATCGGGCCGGGGTTTGGATGATGCAGTTAGGAACTCGCTAGGAGTGTATCGGGAGCTTGCCAGGATGGCGCAAGGGAGTTCGCCGGAAGAAGATCGAGACTCATCGAAAGATTATTGGTGATAGCTGAAAGGCTTGCCAGGAGTTGGGAAGGTCTTGAAGTGGATTTGTGGCCATGTTGATTATAATTAATCAAGTTATAGTTAGCATCATGCAGGTTTAACCACGACGGTGAAGAGTTACAGATCAGACATGGACCTAGGCTCAAGCTTAGGTATCGGGCCAAGGTTTAGACGGTGTGGTGGGAGCTCGTTGGGAGTTCGCTAGGACTTCGCGAAGGTATCGGGAAGATCGCTAGGAACACGCCGGGAGATCGCTGGAGGAAGACTGTGAGACTCACCACAGGAAATGTCAGAGATTGTCGGATTGCGGGAGTGAGGTCATAAGCTTAGTGATCATGTTTGATTGTAATCTTTTAGGTTAAGATTGAGTCATAAATGAGTGTGATTTAGAAGGAATCTAAATCAACTCAAAGAGGCAACTAGGTCCACTAAAAGGGTTTGATTGAGCTTAGGTTGAGCTCAATTGGTTGAATATAGAATTGGTCAATGTGTGGTTCAATTCAGGATTGGAAAAGTGAAGGGAATCACTTTTCTGGGATTCCCGATGGCTGAACCGTCGGTAAGCGGTGGGTTTACTGCCACCACCAAGGATTTCTGGTGGTTGTCAATGGTTGAACCGCTCAAGTTGGGCGATTGAATTGCCCAGGCTGGGCGGTTGAACTGCCTAGATTCTGGGTACTTTTGGAGGTTGACCCACCCAGGCCGACGGCTGAATCGCCCGTACCCGAATTTTGTGGGTATGTTTGAATTTTGACTCCAAATTTTTGAAACCATTTGGGGCTATAAATACCCAAGTTCTCTTGTATTCTGTACAACACTTTTGGGGGATAAATTCTATGAAAAACTTGTGTGATTTGTAATAAAAAGAAAAGGGGTAAAGGAGTGATCAAAGAGTTGCAATCTTATCTCACTTGTAAGATTATAAGGGTTTGGTCTTCACCCAAAGAAGATCGGTAGTGGACGCCAGTGTACCTCAAGGAGGAGGACTCGAGAGTGGACGTAGGTTGGTTGGTATCAAACCACTATAAAACTGTGAGTTCTCTTTGCTTATCCTGCTCACTACTTTTCTATTAACTCTTCCGATTTTATTTACATTTTAAAAGCAAGGATTTGAAATCAAGCACTTCACTTACGACATTACCTATCTCGTTATTCAGATTTACTTATTCTTTCTTGAGTCGTCTTTAAGCAAGAAGCTTAGCATTTCACTATAAGATTGAATTGCTTTACTTGAATGAAAAGCTTTAAATTTTCCTATCTTGCTTCAAGCGAAAAGTTTTTCGTTAAAACGAGAATTCACACTTGCACTAATTCTCTCTCTCCCCTCCCCCCCACTTAGTGCCAATTGATCCTAACATCGCCTGGGCAGTACCACTGTCACCCATCAGCAATGCCATTGCCCAAATCCTGAAAACATTATTGAAAGTACTATTTCATACCTGAGCTATGCCTTTTGTTGATCTCCTTCTAGGTCAATGAAATGAGCTTTATCATGAGCTCAAATCAAACCTAAAGTGGACCCAGTTGGCCCCTAATTGAGTTAGTAAAACTAACTCTAATCAAGATGCTAATTATGATACTTTAAAGACAAACAAAATTACACTAATCTTTGTTATCTGGCATGTCAATCAATCTTTCAGCAAACTCCTGACATCCTTCTGGGAAACTACCAATGAGATCTTGATCTCCTTTCAGCGAACTCTCGACAACCTCCGGTGAACTCCCGATGAGCTCCCAACAACCTATCAGTAAACTCTCAACTGTTAGGATCGAGTTGGCACTAAGAAGGAAGAGGGTGGGGGGTTTAAATTAATGCAAGAGCTAAAAAACTTGGTTTTAAAATTTTTGCTTGAAGTAAAACCGAAATCATAAGTTCTTTTCTTGAAAGTAGTTGAGAGCGACAAAGTTCGAAAGCAAGAGATAGCTGAAAGAAGATGCTCATTCTTTTCTTTGAACTAATTGAGAACAATAAGACTCAAATGCAATAGTAGAGAGAGACAATAGTAGAGATGCTTATAGATTTTATAGTGGTTCGATCATAAACTTGACCTATGTCCACTCCTAAGTCACTGGAAAGAGCTCACTCGAGGATCTCGTCGATCCCATAAACAAAAACGCATAGGCCTACGCCACCAACTTCATCTCCGATAAATGAACAGGTGGGGTGGATCGTAGGATCTCTTGCGATGTTGAGTGAGCAAGCCACTGTGTTGGGATGAAGTAGTGAGAAAATAATAGATTAAAAGATAATATCATCAATTAAAAAATTAATATAATATTAAAAGAAAAGAAGTAAGATCAAGATTAAGATTAAGATTTTTTACAAAATATTTATAAAACATTCTCAAATACACACATGATTAAGATTTAAGGATACTTGTCTCATCCTATTATATCATTCTAGGAACTATTATCATAATAATAGCTTCTTAGATAATGGGCGTAAAACTGTTTAGAACATTATTAGAATTATCTAAAACATGATACCTACATAAGATAATTTTAATTGTCAATATTCTCCCTTAAATACATCAATTTAAGATATAAAATAAACATATTTCTGAAATAAAAATGATTTAATAGAAATATCTATAAATTATTAATATGTACTATAATACTTTCTTGTTATGGCTCCACTCGCTACAAGATCCCGAATGAAATGATTACTTATCTTTATATGCTTTATTCTTATATGAAAGATTAAATTTTTCGTCATTACAACTGTGACTTTGTCAGAATATTTTAGTGGCTTTTTTTTTCTTGATAAAGATCTTTAAGAAATCTTCTAAACCATATTGCTTGATAAGTTGCTGATATTGAAACTATATAATCTGCTTCAGATGTCGATAACACAGTTGTTTCTTGCTTCTTTGAACTTCAAAATGTAGCTCCTGATGTGAAGCTAAAAATATTACTTGAAATACTCTTTCTATCAGTCAAAGTTTCTACTTAGTCACTATAAGTGAAATCAAATAATTTATATTTAAAATTATAAGATACCAAATGTCATAATCTGTAGTTCCATTAATATGATACAAAATTATTTTAATAGCTCCAAGATGATGTTTACTTAGATTTAGCATAAACATATATACTACACCAATAGATAAAGTAATATCTGATCGAGTATGAGTTAGATAAATCAAATCTTCAACCAAACTTCTATAACATCTTGTATTTGTGAAACATGTATCATCTTTTAGTTTTAATTTTTCATTTATATTCATTAGTGTTGTTGCAACTTTGTAATTAATCATGTTAGACTTTTTTAGTAGATCTATTGTATATTTTTTTTATGAAATAAAAATTTTATCTAATCCTTGTTTCACTTCTAGCCTGAAAAAAAAAGTACAATAGATCCAGATATGATATTTTAAACTTGTTCATTATGTACTTTTCAAAATATACCATAAAAGAGTTAGATTAAGTCATATATATATAATATCATCAACATAAAGACAAACCATAAGAATAATATGTTATCTTCCTTCTTTAGATAAAGAGTATGTTTATTATTGCTCATCTTAAATTTATTTTGATGAAAATAAAAATTAATTTTATTGTACCATGCCCTTAGTACTTGTTTAAGCCTATAAAAAGATTTCTTTAGATTATACCTTTTTTCATATATTTTAACTAAAAAACCTTCAACAGAGTAATAAAAACTTCTTCTTGTAAATCTCCATTTAAAAACGTAGATTTCACATTAAATTGATAAACATGTCAACTCAAGTGAGCAACTAAAGCCAAGAAAATTCACACGATTTCGAAACTAGTAACTAAAGCAAAAGTATTATCAAAATAAATATATTATTATTGTGAGTATCCTTTTGCTATTAGGCTGAGCCTTATGCTTTTAGATACTTTCATCTATATTATAATTTATTTTAAATACTCATTTTAATCCAATAGCTTTCTTTTCTTTTGGTAGATCTGTTATCTCTTAGGTTTCATTCTTCTAAATTGACTTAATTTTCTTTTCATTAGCTTTTATCATTTCTCTTTTTTGACTGCTTCTTCAAGATTTAGAAGATCTGAAATAAATAAAGTAAATATTGAATTATAAATTTATGTTAGTGATCTAAATTTTCTTGTATAGGTTTTATTCGAGGAATCATTAGATGAATTTAAGCTATTATTAAGTGAGGCTTGTTGGGAAACCTAATAGGAGCATCATATGCATAGCGAAAAACAAAAAAGAAAACTGGCTTTTTACGCTTATCAAATCATCGTGCGATAATTAATGCATGAAAAATCATAAAATTAAAAACTATGTAACACGTGTTAGATGTTTTTACCTAGGGAGATCATATACCCTAATAAACTAAATCCAAAAGGAGAGGATAAAAGAGATCAGATGTCATTCTCTTTAGCAGTATCCACATGATAGAAGAAGCATCGATGATCATCTCTCACAACGTAGAAAAATCATAGCTTTTTGCACACTTTCTTCACAGCTTTTGTACACCATCTTACAACAAGCGTGGAAGAAAAACTCATTTCTTCTTTGTTGTTCTCCTACACTAAGGAGAGAAATGGTTAATTAAGAAGAAACGAGAGAGAGGAAAATATGATTATTGGATCTCCATCGAGTTACCAAGCCTTTTGGATTAGTGGATTTTTACTCAATAATCTCTTATTAGCTCATATTGGATCTCATCGATAGGATCCAAGAGCTTATTTGATATCCAATAAAATAAGGGTTTCACAGATATCTCATATTCAAACCTCTACTCGTTATATCATATACCATATGTGTGTGATCCTTTAGGCCCAATACTGAACTAGCCTTCTAACTCAGTGAATTGTTATTCTATAACAATTCACTTAACTCATCGATTATGGATATACTAGGCTACTATGCTTAGTCCCTAAATAGTATAAGAGGATCTAATCTATTAGACCTATCTATCCTCAGTTATTGTGCATCTATAATCTCTCATCTATTTAATATCACAAAGATCATATATCAGGTATGGTACTGTCAGGCTCTAATCGAATTCTTCTAGAAAACTCTTCTCTCAATCTGAATAACCCCCACTAGAGATTTGCTTGAGCAAAAACACATGGAATATTTCTCTCATGATATTAAGACTGGACGATCCTCTATTAACACTCAGTTACCTTGGTAAGGTTTGTTACAAATCACAATAACTGATAGTACTATATCTGAAACTTCCAAACCTATAGGTTCGACGTCAAAGAAGGAGTATTTAAATAAGACATCATTGATATCTCACATCTAAGGACCAAACGCACAATTAGAACTATGAAATTGCTGTCTGACATCAGGGATCATTAACTATCTAGCATGTCGTAAATAGATTAATCAATAAACTCATTCTCCAATAAGCACATGTACTATACCCTTAGTGTCTATAAGACCAGCTGCCTCCATCATATGAACTAGTATACAGTACACTAGGCTATCTAGTTATCTCGATGTCCCTCTCGAGTAACATATGACAAAGATTATTTAGGATCAGTGTTTAATGATGAATTGATCTCATTATCATGATCTTATCATGATCCAATTTCCATTGCATAGATCCAAGGACATCACATTATATGCAAATGACAATATAAAGTGAGAATAATAATAATAATAATAATAATAATAATATACAAAAAGACTGTGTAGTATATCACATGTATTATCACTCACATGATTAATTTGCAGGACACTTGTAACCAACAAGGCTAACAATTACTTATTTGAGCAGGATCTATTACTTGATTCTGTAGAGTATCTAGTTTTGCTGGAATTTAAATTTAGTTTTTTTATCTTTATTGGTCTCCTAATTCCAACTTACCCTTTAATCAAACATAATATTTTTGATAATAATAATTTTGCCCCTAACAAAATTACAATCAATATGCTTTAGATTATAAGGAATAACTAATTAAGATATATTTTTTAGATTTTTCATCAAAATTATGATGGTTTTATGAATTTATAAAAGCATAAGCAATATAATTAAAAAAAAAATTAGATGGTTTATACTTAGTTTCATACTATACTAAGCATTAAAAGGATTTTGATTCACAATAGTTGTTGTTAGTGAAATATTCAATAAATAAATTAATATTACAACTGCTCTGATAGGACTCCTACAGGGTTGAGTCATAATCACTCTAGAAGTAATTAATAAGAACTATGTGAGATTGTAATAAAACCCCAGCTAGTCACTTCTATCCTGTAAAGAAGTGTGGCTAGGGTTTATTTTAGGACTTTAGAGCTTCCTAACTGCCACCCCCCTTACTGGGCTAGTCGGCTAGGGTTTCTAGTAGCGGGGCGTGGCTTGTGCAGCCACTTGGGGAATTCACTTAGGAAGTACCCCCCAGGGCTAGGGTTTTGAGCCCTATATAAGCTTGTAGCCTCCACCTCTTTTCATTAAGCAAGTAATCTCTTTTGTTCGGCCTTATAGCTAACTCCTTAGAGGGAGGAACCCCTATAGTATTCTAAAGCTTGATCCCCCTCAAAGATTAAATTCTATAGAGCTCCTCCTGGGATTCTATCATCTGATATTAGAGTTATGTTCCTGCTGCCATCTCTGCCACCTTCACCCTTCAAAGTAATTCCCATAATTGCTGCAACCGCGCCTCCATCTTTCACCCCAAGTCATAGATCAAATCAATCTACCGCTACCCCTTGTATTTGAAATTAGAGATATGGTATATTTTCATCACCCACACCTATTTGCTACTGTTATTCCTTTGCCTTACACGTTGGAGAAGTTTTTCCAAATTTTCTTTGTTGCAAAATTTTACCATCGTAAACGTGATCATCGTTGTGAAAGGGAAATGCTGCAGAAAAAATTTAGTCGATTGTTGCTTCTTGAAACCAAACTATTGCTTATCCTTTTTGGCTGAAACTTTTGCACAAATTCATAGATCATCTTAGCTTTCATCTAAGATTGATCTCTAAAAAAAATTCTTTCTGAAACTGGACTTATAGTGCTACAATTCCTCGTCACGTATTGTTGGAATTTTATGACAAAGAATTTGCCTTCCTTCTTTTCACCTATTTTCCTACTGTTACGCTATCAAAATTTCATTGATCTTATTTGCTAATAATACCAACATATAAACTAAGATTTGGCTATCAAAATTTTGTATATTTTCATTGGATTCTCTAATGGAATTTACGTCGAGGACTCGCTGCTTCTTTGACACAAATTCTGTTCGGCAGAACAGCACATACACAATGATCTTTCATCGAATCCTATCAGATTTTTGCTGCTATTTTGTCATATTTAAAACTTCCTTTTCCTCATCTTCATCCCTTACCACCATAGCCCCAAATTTCATAATTTTGGCTGAAATTTTCATTGAGAAACTGTTGTTTCTTTTATAACAATTCTGCTTCTACAAGGCAGCATACATTGCAGCGAACTTTATCGAATTATATCAAACCTTCACTGTCATCTCTTCTAGATCTGAAACCATCTTTCCTTAATCTTCACCCTCTACTATCATGGCCCCAAAACCCTACTAAACCACAGCCAAAACCATACCTAAATCAGCTATAAAATAACCTAAAATCACATCCTTTTATAACCAGCACCTATTCGCAGCATACCCCCACTGATCCCTATCAAACCTTTATTGCCATCTGTCCCAGATCCAAAACCCTTTTAACCTTCATTCACTACTATCACAGTCCTAAAATCACACCAAATCGTAGTCAAAACTCTACAAAACCGTAGCCCCAAATTATACCCAAAATAGCCATAAAATAAGCCCAAAAAAACTGCAGCCTTCAACCTTCGGTCCACCAACTTTTCAGCCACCCAATCTCCCTTATCCCTTTAATTGCAACATGCATCTCTCACTGCACAATGCTGCTAGCAACGATCTCTCACTGCCATCCTCCTTGATCACAACTAATAGCATTCCGTTGCGACACAAATGCTACCAACAGCGATCCTTCGCTGTCATCTGTCTTCGTCACAATCGCAGCAATCTCTCACTGCCATCTACTTTGATCGTAGCCAATATCAATCTCTTGTAACAGAAACTCTACTAGCAACAATCTTTCACTACCAACTGCCTTGATCGTGGCTAGCATCGAAGTGAACACGACCAGTAGTGGTCTCTTGCTCTAAGCCGTCGCTACCATCCTCCGCAATAGTCGTGCACTCCCCTGCCCCATCTTCCTCCAATTGCAATCGCACCCTTGCTGCAACCAACTCCACCTGCAGCCATGAAGTCGCACCGTAGCCACAGCTGACGTAGTTGTTGGCTCTTCTTCCTCCATAGTCACTACTGCCTTTCGACTTATATCTCTTGGCTGCCATCTTCCAATAGATATCAGCCACCTGAAAAATCGTAGCCTTGACGACCTTGCAGCAGCCACTTGGAGACTTCGTTGCTGCTACCCTTGGTTGCCATCCAACTCATATCTCTTGGCTGCTACCCTTGGTTGTCATCCTCCATCAACGACCTTACAGTAGCCACTTGGGGACTTCGTTGATGCTACCCTTGATTGCCTTCCAACTCATATCTCTTGGTTGCGACCCTTGGTTGCCATCCTCCATCAATGCAGCAGCCATTTGGAGACTTCACCACCACAGCCCCAATAATTTTATAGCAACAACACAGTAGCACTTTCTCATCCTTTTGTTGCCATTGCTGCCTTCAATCTGAAGATTGCAGCTACACTCTTCAATCGGTTTATTTGATAGGTTGAAGATCCTTACGTCATGACATCAATGGGCTTATTCGAAGCCAAATTGGAGGCTTTCGAGACGCGTATGGATGCTAAATTATGCGCTCTCTTCGAAGAGTTTAGATTGGACCGATCATTGAGTCCAATAAGATCACAACGTGGTGCAAATTCATACTGTAAAAAGAACCCATCGGAGATAAGAAGCGAGGATAAGACATGGCAGCCCTATACCTCGACGACATCGATCTCCTTCGCACAACTTCAAGAAGGGCACCTCAATCAAGATGCTCAGAGCATGAGAGCCACATCCCAACCAAAAGCATATAAATCTTTGGCATCAATCAATTACAAGAACCTTGTGAAGTACTAGCGATGATCCGTCAAACCTCCACCATCCAAGAGTACCAAACCAGGTTTAAACGGTTATCTAATCAAACTTATGAATGGTCTGAAAAATAGATATTGAAGACTTTTATTAAGGGCTTAAAGCCAGAGATTCAGGAAGAAGTTAAAGCACGATAGTCGTACACTTAAGGCAGCCATCTCCTTTGCGCGACATCAAGAGAAGCGATTGAACCATGAAGCCCGAAGGACTAGGGTCGTTCCCCGACCAGTGGCACCAAAGCTTTCACCTCCTCCTACTGTCAGCCAACCCCCTCAGCTAAAGAAATTAACAAGAGAAAACCTTCATGATGGCTCGACAAAGGGCCTATGTGGGTATTGTGATAAACTATGGAGCTTAGAACACTAATGTAAAAAGGAGACACCACTGATGATTGCACCCACTGAAGAACCCAAACTTGCATATATGACTCTCGAGCCCAAGGAGAAGGATATACCACAACTGGCCACCCACACGGTCCTTACTTTAGCTAGCTACACCAACCTATAAAAATTAATGATCGAAAGGTTTCTTGAGCAGTAGTCCGTCATCGTCATCATCGATGTCGAGAGCACACACAACTTCATGAGCAGTAAGGTTACTGCCCACTTAATGCTCCAAAAAGAAGATTGCAGCAGGTTCGAAGTCAAGATAGCTAATGACCAAATTCTAAAGTGCAACTAGAAGTGCCCGCGGGTAAAACTGATCTTATAGGAGCAAGACGTAGTCGCTGATTTTTTCCTCCTCTCTCTCGATGATTTTGATATAGTGCTCAGCAGTGGTTGGTTGTCCATAATTGGAGACGTTTTCTATAATTTGTCGAAGCTAACCATAAAATTTTTCAACAAAAAAAAAAGGTGGTTCTACAAGGGAGCCAAGCAACTATGACCACAACACAACACTTGGGGATGGTACCAAAAGAAAAATCTAGCAGTTTCTCAATTCAAATCCAAGAGTTTCAGGAGATGAAGCCAAAGAAGATTGAAGATAAGAACCCTCCCCCACAACTTGCTGAAATTTTGGGAGTCTCACCGAAACCAAGCCTACTACCTCTTGTCAAGATGCCCAATTCCCCTATGCTGAACTGGCTGAAATTACCACCATCTGATACTCAGTCAGATTGCTACCCATAGAAGATCAAAGATATGAGGGCCGCCCAAGAGATGATAGATACACGAATTGTTCAGACATACTTATTTCTCGCTATGACATATCCCTACATCCTTTTCACCAAGGATAAGTTAATTATGAAGTGTTACATCCTGCCGAACTCACCATAGTTGCTGATGCAGTACTTTCAGATCTCAAGTGACTTCCACGACTTTTCTCAAGATCAGACAATGATGCTCAAAGACCTCCTTGATGATGACATCCGATCTAGGCCCAAGACCGTAAAAAAATTAAGCCCCTCTAGTGGCAAAATCAAAATAAGAGAAGGCTCATTTGTAGATCTCAACAAAACATCATCCCGCTCACTGTAAAGAAAGATGCACCACCTTGGCCAAGTGAAACTATAGCTCTCACGACCACGATGTTGTCCACACCAAGTCGTGGCCAGATGTTTATGATTAGAGCAGACATATCCAGAGTTGGGATCGCCGTCTCCCTTATGCAAGATGGCCGACTTTAAATTCACACTGAGGCTTCTCCCACACTCCACACAAGGTTTTTAAAGGGGATACTCATTGCTACCAAATTTAAAATTTGGTTGGATATAGGTACATGGCACGAAAGAGGAGTAAGCCCAGAAGAATTACAATTCATGCTCACGCCAGATTGGATTCTCATCATCCTGAATCATACCAGAGGGTAGTCACCATTCCAGAAGAAAGATTGGCTATTACTAAAGACTAACCATATGGTAGCACATGCAAAGAAGAAATGACCTCTAGACAAACTACAGAATGGACAAAAAATCGAAGATCAAGTTTTCCTACACCTCTAGCCTGATCAGCAGGAAACTCGAGCCTTAAGGAAGTGGTCTCCCTATTTCTTTGGGCCTTGCAAAATTGGGGATCACATTGGGGCCTTAACCTGTAGATCAGATTCGTGCACCAGGTCAAGATTACAATTGATCCTCCGGGTATCCCACCTCAAATGGAAATTTAAAGAAAATGACTCAACCCAAATCCTTCCAACTAACACCCAAACTGATGAGGAGACCAAAGTTTAGTTGATGATAGCATGAGAATCATATGCGGAGCTGAAGACCTGGTTCCCTGAGTTTATGGATTCTCAACCTTGAGGACAAGACTGATTCAAAGAGGACGGACTTGATAGGAATCCAGCAGGGTTGAGTCCTAATCACCCTAGAAGTAATTAATAAGAACCCTGTGAGATTATAATAAAACCTCACATAGTCACTTCTATCCTATAAAGAAGTGTGGCTAGGATTTATTTTGAGGCCTTATGGCTTCCTAGCCGCCACCCCCTTTACTGGGTTGGTCGGCTAAGGTTTCTAGTAAGGGACGTGGCTTGTGCAACCACTTTGGTTGCCGCCCCCTTTATTTAAGCATGGCAGCTATAAGAGGGGCAAAAAGAAGAATTCACTTAGGAAGCACCCCCTAGGGCTAAGGTTTTTAGCCCTATAAAAGCTTGTAGCCTCCACCTCTTTTCATTAAGCAAGTAATCTCTTTTGTTCACCCTTGTGGCCGACTCCTTGGAGGGAGGAACCCCTATAGTGTTCCAAGGTTTGATCTCCCTCAAAGATCAAATTCTATAGAGCTTATCCTGGGGTTCTAGCATGCTCCTACCCAAAATTGATTTTGGAAGATGCTTTCCTTTAAGCAAAATTCTTGCTATTTCAATAATAATTCAATTTTTACATTCAGTTACACCATATGTGGTGCTATTAATTTCCTACAAATATTATTTTCTTAATAAAAATGTAAACTTATATCGATAAAAATTCACCATCTCAATATATCTAAATTTATTCATCTACAACTTTACCTTTTTATATATGTTTTAAATTTTTTAAAATTATCAATATAATAGATTTTAGTTTAAAAAATATACCCAACTCATGCGACTATAATTATCATAAATAATAGAAAATAGCAACTTCTACCAAATGATTTTATATTCATAGGTCCACATAACTCAATATAAATTAATTCAAGATAATTATATGCTCTCCATGCTTTTCTAATAGGAGATATTTTTATACTTTGTTTATCATAAATGCATCCTTCACATACATTAATTATATTAATTTTGAATAATTTAAAAATTATTATTTTTATTTAACAATATTAAACCCTTAATGTTAAGGTATTTATTTTGAAGTATCAACCAAGCTTGTCTTGATGTTGTAGTTGTTACAATTATTGAGAAGATTATCTCATGTACAACTTATTGAATGAAGAATAATGTCTATGAGTCTTTCATTTTATTCTCCCTCAGCTTGATTTCTTCATATGAATCAACATATCCACTCGCTTTAAAGTCTCAAAGATCATGAGACTCGAATAGAGACTTCATCTTAACACTATAAAATTCAGAGCATTCACCTGAAAAGATGAGAATAAATGGTTAATATAGGAAATTACCATTGAAAGCTATAGTGCCTAGTTCAGATTGAAACCATGCTGTGATACCATAAATATTAGCGATAGAGGAGCAAGGAAATGATAGAAAATAGAATACTATATTGTAATTAAAATAGAATACTTTCAATGAAGTAAATATTTAAAGAGCATGCATTTTAAATATTTGAAACATTAAGTGAAAAAAAAATCTTATTTTGTTTCATGCAAATATTTACTATAATCAAAGCAAATTTTTTATCTTCAGTGCATAAACATTCAACATCTATTAATTATCCAATACTCAACTAAGTTATATGACTATGAATAAAGAATATATTATCAAGGTGTTTTACCTCCCCTTGACTTGTCTTCACCTCAATTGTTCATTTCACTTTAATTTGAATTTATTATCTCCAAGTCTAACTTTCAACTTATGAATTTTATTAATATATCTAAATATTGATCTTATACCTAATATATGATTATAACATCCAGTATTCATAAATAAAATATTATTTGAGATATTAAATTATGAATGAGCCATAAACACATTACTATTTTCTTCATTTCCTCTATATAGCTTGTGTGCTTTTTTATTTTCCAGCAATCTGTTTTATGTGACTAAATATTTTATAATAATTGAATTTCACTCTTGTATTTTTTTTATCATAATTTGATTATTTTTGTTCATTATACCAATTAAAGTATCATCTTCATCTTCCTTTTTTATTTTCTCGACCACAAAATCCTCTTTTGTCAATTCCCCATTCTATTAATTTTTTTACCTCTTCTTTTGAAGTAGAGGACTCTCATTTAATTTGAAATATTTTTTTTTTACTTTTTTTAAGTGATATGTTTAACTTTGTTTCATGTGCTTGTAAAAAACCTATTAGTTCATCAAATAAAAATGTAGATAAATTTTTTGACTCAATTGTAGCAATAACATGATCAAATTTTAGAGTTAAACTTCTCAAAATATTTATAATTATTGTATGATCATAGAGATGTTTACTATAAGATTTTATTTGACTAATAATTTCAGTCATTCGAGAAAGAAAATATTGTATCGATTCATTATTTTCATGAAGAAAATTTTAAATTCATGACGAATGATTTAAAATTTTTATCATAATTACCTTCAATGACTCTTGAAATTTATTTTGAAGTATCAACCAAGTTTGTCTTGAGGTTATAGTTGTTACAATTATTGAGAATATCGTCTCATGTATATTATTGAGAAGATCGACTCTTGAAATTTATTTATTTCTTCATATGAAGAACAATTATTCACTCGCTTTTAAATCCCAAAGATCCTGAGACTCGAATAAAGTCTTTATCTTAATACTCCAAAATTCATAGTATTCATCCGAAAAGATGAGAATAAGAGGTTAAGATATGAAATTATCATTAAAAGCTATAATGACTAGTTTAGATTGAAATCATGCTTTGATACTAAAATATTAGGGATGGAGGAGCAAGAAAATGATGAAAATAGAATAATTTGATGTAATTAAAATAAAATAATTTTAACGAAGAAAATCAAAATAGCATTAAATAAGAGATATGACTAAAAATACTTACAAAATATTTGTAAGTACACATCTTGTTTTGATGAACCATAATCTTATTTACGGGATCTAGGGGTAACTATCTTACCCTATCATATCACTCATACTTAAATTAGGTATAGAAACTATCTTCATAATAATAAACTTTTAGATCATCAGGCAGAACTTTTTAAAATATAATTAAAACTATATAAAATATGATAATTACTTAATTTCTGTCAATCAATTGTCATTTGATGAGAGGTTCATGACTTCAAGCATACTACATGGTGTCGTCATGCTCATTGTTATGGATTGGTTGTGCCAAAATATTGCAGATTTAGAGAAAATTCCATCATATTATGAATCCAATGCACTAACTATCTATTTGGTTAACCCGAATAAGGCTTTTTTGTTTGGGATAGATACAAGTAGAAAAAAAAAATAATAAATATTCAGTTGGATATGGATTATAATATGTTATCTTAATCTTTAAAAAAAATATTTATATTTATTTGATTCGTGTCATGATCCGACCTCACAAAACAACCTAAGGAGATAATAAATCAGTTAACTCGTTGAGTCTTTACAGGGAAAAGTTAATAACATTTCAATTAGATTGAAGAAGGTGTCGCCGAGATGGTTGCTCCATCGCTCTCCATTGTATCTGTATAAAAGATCGAGATCGAAAGGAGAGTCTCAGATCCGATCATTCCAAACTATTCGAAATAGTAAAAATGGCTAAAAAGCAAAGTCTGACCTTTGTTACTGTGCCCAAGTAATCTTTTTTATGCTTATTAGAAAAGAGAAAGAAAATATTGTATGACACATTCTTATAGGAAATTATCTAAAAAACTGACTCACTAACGTTAATGTCGATATGAGTGTATAAAGAGGAGTCAAGTTCTATCCTTAAAACTAATTACATTGGTCCTAATTTTTTTAGAAATATTTAGTATTAAATTGTCAACCTCTTATAAATCAATATCTTAGTGTTATAGAATTTGAGTTGTGTACTTAATTTATTTTATCGTTAAAAATATTAAGAATTATATAATACTAAGTCAAAGTCGTTTAGGGTTGCAAGGGAACATCATGCGATCGAACATGTTAAGCGAAAATGTTTCTGCGGTACCAGACAACGCAAGCTCGTTAGGGTTGTACAAAGGCGGGATCGCGCACCCCAGCGTTACACACAATCCCTCGAGACCTCGGAAGCGGCGGCGCGACTGCAAAGCGGAGATGAAGGTGGTCGCGGCGTACCTCCTCGCCGTCCTCGGCGGCAACACACACCCCTCGGCAGGCGACCTCAAATCCATCCTCGAATCAGGTAAAGCCCCCGGTTCCTGTTTTCCGCGGTCTTCCATCGTTATAGGCGTCTGATTTCCATTTTTGGCTCGTAGTGGGCGCGGAGGTGGACGAGAAGAGGGTAGATCTCCTCCTGTCGGAAGTGAAGGGGAAGGACGTTGCGGAGCTAATCGCCGCCGGAAGGGAGAAGTTCGCCTCCGTCCCATCGGGGGGTGCAGTGGCAGCCGTTGCGGTCTCCGCTCCGGGAGCTGGTGCCCCCCCGGCGGCGGAGGAGCCGAAGAAGGAGGAGAAGGTCGAGGAGAAAGAGGAATCGGACGACGTGAGCCTTTTGATCCCCCTCGTTGTTGATCTCCAAAAAAAAACAAAAAAAACAAAAAAAAAAGAGTCGATTTTTCTTGGACATCGATCGTTAATTCTTCTTGACTTGTGTTTTTGCAGGATATGGGCTTCAGCTTGTTCGATTAAGGAGGCAGTGGTTGCGTACTACTTATCGGTATCAAATTAGCTTATCTAAGTGTGACTTGTTTTGTTCTCTTATTCTTGCGTCCAATGAGGAAAATTTCGGATGTATGAAAGACTTGAAGAAGTTTATTTGGGTTGATTTTTCTGCAACTTTTCTCAAACACTTAAAAATCTTGTTGTTTCCGTCTATTGTATGAATGAGTTGTGTGCATTGAGATTTCTTGTCTTCCAGCATAAATTCTTGGCCTATGCTCTGCAATGGATAGTTCTTCAATTTTTTACTTGTGCTTCCGGTACACCCCCACCTTGATATGATCAGGTTCAAAATGGTGATTTGAGTAGAGAAGCATCAGACATGCATCCCCCACTATGATATGGTGATGTGCTTTAACTCTTTGGTTTTGCAGCAGCCAGGCTGGGGATAAGCATGCTGCCGAATTTGCCAACACACAGATCTTGAATCACTTTGTATTATCTCGCAGTGTAAGATGACTTGTAATGTGAAACATTGATTTATCTCAATGGAGCTAAGGCGTTCTTGTCTGTTTATATAAGTCTGATTGTCATTATCCAATATGTGATGGTGATTCATGGGGATTGGGATCTCATTTGAGTCTTACAAAGATTTCTTCTTCAATTGTTTAAGGTAGTGGAGTATTCAGATCTTGTTGAGGATATGCATCGATGTTCCTTAGGGTTCTCATGATATGTTGGGCGGTTGTTGATCGATTGTTGAATTGAGATAGAGAGTAATATCGGTAATGGTTATACGGATTATTCGATTATTATTGAGTTAAGATTTCTTGTGTCGAATTATTGGGCAATTATGTAATATATCAATGTTAACAATGAGGCTGAGAGGTGTTGCGGTTTTGTACATTGAGGCGATCGAAGATCATCAATTATTATTTTGATCGAATAGATTATCTATTCCGACTAAAAGGTCATCATCCCTATCGGCATAGAATTTATTATTTTGATCGAATAGATTATTTATCCCGTCGATGTAAAATCATCATTCCTATCGACATAGAATCTCTATCATAACTAATAATGTCCATGTCTAACTAAATGTGATGAACACGACATATCATCGAATATCCTACACGTTAGAATTATCGTATCAATGATAATAAAATACATCAATACATTAATAAAGATGAGGTATCATCAATAGCCTACATGTGGAACATCTAAAGAATCAAGTGATTTAAATGGAGCCACAAATATTGATTCTGCATTATATTTGAACCTCTACGAGAAGCACATATTCAACATGGCTGTTTGTTTGTTTTTGTTCTTTCCTGAAAGTTCACCGTCTGCTCTCATTGGAACAGTTTTTATGATGTACTCTTACTACTCATCGCACAAAAATGCTGAAACAATTTGCATACTGTCTACTCGGTTGAATCAAGTGATCATTCGAGTGTAATCACATATGCGCATATACTCATTGCATCCTCTCAGATGCGGCAACAGAAACTGCTATATATGGCTACCAAAATCAAAGCATAAGAGAGGCAGATAGCAGTCGGTCACACAAAGGCCTCCGAGTGTCCGTCCATTAATCCTCGTCACTGTCGGTGTGCGTTACAGCACAGAGTACATGGCCCTCATCCATCAAATAAAATTAGCAACCTGTTTTGTACTCAAGCTGCTACACAAGCAGTTGATAAGCCATGAATTCTCCAAAAAGTGGTGTATGCATGTGGTCAATCTAGACAGACCTGCACTCTTCCAAGACCCAGAGATAAAAAAAACCTGGTGTCATCAGCAATGGCTTAGTAGCCATGTTGCCAGATTTGGTTTGTTGGCTGAGACTGCATGGTCTGAGAACCACTCATATTGCTGTCGCTGAGGTTTTGTTGATGTTCATGGGAGGCGCCTGCCTGTGCGTGGTACAAGTTTGGGTAACCCAAAGCTCCAAGATGTGAGGATTGCTGAGTCTGACGAAACCCGCTGTGCTGATTCTGACCTGGATAGTTGTAGAAAGTGCTCGCTGGAAGAGCAGCCATTGTTCTCGATCCGACACCATGGATCCACATAGCAGGGTTTCCGCTCTGGTGATAATGATCACCTATATTCAGAGGCTTATCCTGGAGAATCAAAACATTGTAGTATTTGACAAGCAATTATGTTTACCTGCTGAAGAGGAACATGGCGGCTCGCTTCCTTGTACTGCAAGCTCAATGCTTCATCAAGTCCGATCATCATGTTAGTTGAAGCAGTTGTATTGTAACCTCCAGGTATGTTACCCAAGCTTCCAAATCCTCCATAAGCAGAGGCTATAGCAGAAGCCTGAGGTAAGCTGGTCACAGACAAGCTACTTCTGTATTGTGGTTGCGAATACTTCGTGCCTGCACTGGGCACTGCAGCAGTAGATTGATGGAATGGGCTGTTTGCAGTGAATGCTTGTTGGACAGAAGGCAAGTAGGCGTAGCCATGGGGTAAAAAAGGGTAGCTTATCATATTGGCAAAATGGCCTAATGGAAGAGCCGGCTGAGAGTAATGGTGTACAGGAAGATTTTGAGGGAATAGGATACTCGTCAGCATGGTGGTGCTAGGCAAGGTTTGTGGAGTTGATTGAGCATCAGAGAACACCCCTGGCTTCAAAGCCTGCATAAAGATACTAAAGTAAGATCAATAAGAAAATCAAGGTGAACACTTCAAACAGTAGTTTAAACCTTTTAACCAAGTTAAGGAAACCAGGTTAACTAGATGGAGCAAAAAACAATCTGACCAACCATATTCAACAAGTTCAGATTGGTCACAAGGTGGTCAAGACCAGCCAGGTCCATACAGGCATAAAAATTGATTTGTGTGCCTTCTACCAACCTGTAGCCTAAGATCGAAGTAATGATTTAAAAAACGCTAGAAGCCAAAAGGCACCAGGGTCCCAAAATGCCCGAGGCGCCAGGCGCCCGCCCGAGCGAAGTGAGATGCCAAAATATTATATAATATAATTAATAAATATAATTATTTTAAAAAATATGATATTTAATTAAGCAAAACTAAAGTACAAACTATAAAGTCACAATGTCACACTAACACATCTCAAAATTCAAAACAATAAAATTTTACATTAAAATCACTCACCATAATTATTATCGTCATTTTTATACAAATCATTTTTATTGAGGTCGGCCTCTTCCTCTTGTCCTTCCTCTTCATCAAAATATGTTTCATTCTCTGTGTTTTCAACAATAACAGGAGCTGAGCTTGATGCTGTTGCACTCAATTTTCTTTTTGTCATCTGCCTTGTATATGTTTGTAATTCTCCAGCACCTGAGGCTCTTGCCACATATCCCCATGTCAGTCTATCATCTTCAAATACAAGCTCGTCTTTGGCATCTTGTAAGTTGGCACCCATTTTTCTCACCAGCCACTCATTTGAATCATCAATATTTTGTAACGAGATTGGATCAATTCCATTTCGTACTTTATGACGAGTCTTCAAAGCTTGATTATACTTTACGTAAACAAGATCGTGTAGTCGTTGGTGTTCCAACTGATTTCTTCTCTTCGAGTGGATTTGTCATGTCATATAATTTAAAAATATATTAATCAATATATCTTGATAAATAAATTAATTGAAACAAAAATATTTAGTGATCCTTACATGCTCAAAAACACTTCAGTTTCGCTCACAACTTAAAGAGCTACATGTCAAACTGAGTATTTTGGATAGCAAATTGCTGCAAATTCGAAATGGAATTTCAAATAGACTCCACCATTCAACTGCAAAATTTATGTTATTATTAGCAATAACATAATAATATACCACAGATGAAATTATTTATATCAAATTATTAATACATGGGGATGTAGTTGTCTTAGATCGAATTGCCACTGGAATTCCAAAAATACTTTCGACATTTTTATATAGAGATAATTCATGAATAACCTTATCTTGCACTTCAAGGCCTGAAACTAATCTTGCAACGCACTGATATAACCTATCTAGAACTTCTGCATCAAACCTAGTAGATGTAATCTTATAAAAAAGAATTCTGGATTCAAATAATATCCTACCGTATGTAAGGGACAATGAAGATGACAATTTCATCTTTCATCAATGATTATAAAAATTTTCTCATATTTTTCTTTATTTTCATTAAAAAACCTTTTAATCGTTTCCTTTGCTCTATCCATAGCCTCATAAATATATCCAATTGCAGGTTTATTTTCATTACCCACCAATTAAAGGACACGAACAAGAGGACCCATTACCTTTAATATATAAACCATTACCTTTAAGATGATATCAGTGGCTCTCTTACCTTTTACTTCTTTTGCCCATTTACATGTCACCCATTTCTCAGAAGTAAACATATTTCTCATATTACGTTTTTAACGATGCACGCTTTGTGATGTCAAAAATGATGTAACAAATCGGATGACACCATATCTCACCAATTCTTTGTTGCTTGTGAATTCTCTCATCATGTTCATAGCTCCAATATGATTATAAAAAAAACCAACAACAAAGATTATATTTTTTAATGTTTTCTTGATATCCGGGATCTTTCCAATATCCTCAAGCATTAAATCGATACAGTGTCACACATGGAGTCCAATATAAGTGCTATCTTTTTTATTCAAGTAATTTACCTGAGATAAAAGATAAAAAATTAATAAAATTTAATTGAAGATAAATAATTAAAATATTAAAAATATTTTAGAAAATGAATATTACCAGCCAATATAGGTGCTTATCTTTTTTGATTCAAGTCATAATCGTTATAACTTGAACAATATTTTTTTTTCCAATTTCTTCTACAAACTTATCAAACAAATCATATATCTTGTCTCCAGATTTCACAAAAGATGAAGCATCTATTGACTTCACAAACATGATCCCTAAAGAACAATTAACCATAAAATTAATTATACTCCTGCATCTTCTGTCGGTCCAAGCATCTAACATAATAGAGCAATCATGTGTTGCCTATGATTCTTTATGGCTCTTCAATAAATTATTTGTATACTCCAATTCTTTTTTCAACAGTGGAACTAACATCTCATAATAACTTAAAGGTTTTAATCCTGTACCATATCTTCCAAAAGCTTCAATCATCTCCTTAAAACTGTCTAGACGAGTAGTATTAAGTGGAAGACCAGCCTGATAGAAGAAGCGAGCAATGCATTAAATTGTTCTTCCTTTTATTTCTTTGTCACAAGAATCACTTATATTTGTTTGTCTTAATTTTGAACTTCATACTTACCCTTGTTGCTTCCGTAATCCTTAAAACATATATAGATCCACCGATCCCTTTTTACCTTTCTCAGTAGTAGTACTCATAACTTCTTTTCCTCTTCTGTCGTGTATAATTTTTCCACTTGGGTTGACACTTCTGGAATAATCTTCATCATCATCCCTGATATGTTCAACATTATCCTCTGATAAATTTCCATAAAATTCATTCTTTTGTATCTTTTTCTCATTCATGTAAGCCAGCAACTCTTCTTTTACCTCAGGTGGACACTTCTTACAAGCTGTTGCATTTTTGAAATTTCCTACTAGATGTTGCTTTGCACGAAAAATCTTACCTCTAGTAGTCTTATCACAGAATATGCAAGTAACTGCATTAGGATCCTTTAGATAATTGTACTTCCATGCTGGATCCTTCTTTGATGTCACTGGAGAATCTATTGAGTTGCTCTGTACACTTATCATTTATCTTGGAACCCTAATAATAATTTCAAATAAATAAGGTTAAAATTTAAAATCGATATAATATATTATTAATCTAATAAACAAAAAATATTGTTATTAGTATACTATTTAATAGTATACTGTTAATAAGAAATTAACAATATACTGTTAATACACTGTTAACAATATACTGTTAACAGTCCATTAACAATATACTATTAATAGTCCATTAACAAGTATACTATTAATACTTAATATACATTATACATTATACTATTAATATACTGTTAAGTGTTAACAGTATATTAACAGTATATTGTTAATAGTGTAGTATACTGTTAATAATTAGTTAACTTAACAGTATACTGTAGTGTTAAGTGTTAATATAATATTGTTAAGTGTTAATATACTGTTAACAGTAGAAACGAAGTGACGAGCTAACCTGACCGAAGGCGAGAGGAGCGACAGCGACGGCGACGAGTGGCATTAGTGACAACGGCGAGCGGTAGCGACGGCAGCAAAGACAAGCGACTGCAGTGACGGTGACAAAGAGAAGCGATAACAGCGACGGTGGCGAAGAGCAGTGATGGCGGCAAAAACAGCAGTAGTGGCAGCGACAACGAATGAGGCAGCAGCAGCGGCGAGATGTCAACAACGTAATCCCGATTCGAGATGAGGATTAGGGTTGACTAACGAAATATATATTGCTGCGTTAGTTGGTTCGATTGAACCAACTAATGCGAACGACCGAACCAGAGCTAAAAGCCTAGTTCGATCGCCTGGTTAACCCGGGCGCTTGCACGAAGCGCCCGATGCCTGGGCTCGGGCGAGTGCCCAAGCGGTGCCTCTTTGAAGCGCGTCACTTGGAGATTGAATGAGGTGTTCAGGCCTCGCCTCACCTCCCCTCGCCCGAGCGCTCGCCAAAGCGCTCGAGCACCTTTTTAAATCACTGGATTGAAGAACTTCAATGACCGAGAAAAGTTCGTGGAGATAGAAGTTAATATACTCAGATTGGAGCCATTGACGTTAGGACTATTAAGTGGGAAGCCAACTTTGCTCATCACATTTTGGCATGCTAATGCTCCATATATTGGCCACAAGGATGTGAAATTAACTTTGTATCAGGTAATGCTTATCTTAGGTTTAAATAAATCAGTTCTTTATTTCGAAGTTCTAAAACATGGACCTTCCTTGGCAAATTTGGTTTGAAATGGATCAATTTATTGAAGATTAGCATGAAGTACTGCTACTTCTAAACTTGTTCCCATGACAGGATGATTATCTGGCTATAATTTTGATAGTCAACATCCTCACTCCTCACACACACACACACATATATATATATAATGATCAGTGAAATACACAAATGATATGTGGATATATGATGTGGCTACTCATGACCATCTGAGCCTTCACCAAGTTATAAACTAAAATTCAAGCAATCACACGAAAACAGCAAATATAATGATTAAGAATTTATGGCAATAGTAAAAATACCTCAGGCATGGAAATCTTTGACCCACTAATAGATGATTCTGTCGTACTATACTTCGTAGGTATTGACTGGGTAGTAAGCAGAGGAGACAAGGGAAGGTCAAAATCCCGAAGATAAGGAATGCTTGCTGCTAAAATACTGTTTTGTAGAGTATTGGGTTGTTGCTGCATGAAAACTTCAAATGTAAGAAAATTTATATAAACATAACCCTTGCATAGAGAGACCAATCATATGAAAATGAAACTATCAAAATGACAAGTATTGAAATTAGTGCTGATGTTGCTGCACGAAAACTTCAAAGGTAAGAAAATTTATACAAACATAACCCTTGCATAGAGAGACCAATCATATGAAAATGAAACTATTAAAATGACAAGTATTGAAATTAGTGCTGAATATGGAATCAACAGAACACATATAAATATTTAAAAGATGGAATGTCCATGTACACATTATGTATTTGAAAAAAAATCATTCAAAGGAAATGGGCACACTTCTCCACAAAAGATAATCATTTCAAAATACAAGAAAGAAAACTTTAGATGTGGCATTGGGACCACAAAGTACTGAAATTTTTTCTAAATTCCAGCTTGCAAATAGCAGTCATACATGATATAGAATTACAGCAGGACAAAAAACATGATACAAAACTATTTAGGCTTCCACAGTAAAAAAGACAATAAAAAAATCACAGTGACCATTTCAAATCATAGATTAGTATAATATATAGAATATCTTTGCATTTATAACTCTGGCTACAGAATTTGTTAATTTCTTATTTAGCAAACTATATCACAACAAAAGGTAACAATTAGTTCACAATATTGCAAATGTGAACCTTCAAGTATGTAAAAGCATTCATTCTTTGTCCTAGATAACATGTTAAATTCTTAATTAGTTGATAAACTCACACAGTAGTTGAAAAAGGGCAAAAGAGTGCACAATAGATTACCATTAAACTTGACAAACGGGAAAGACTTTGCATTTGTGTATTTCCTTGTGGATGGGTGTAAGTTGTACCATTGATTGAAATTGCATAACTAGATTCAGATGTAGAGTTGTACTGAAGCCCATATGAAGTATCTAATGGATCATTCGTCACCATTTCAGGTTGTGAAGTTGAAGGCTCATCAAGATTTTCTGGACCAGCATCAGATCTTGAAGCTACATTCTCAGTCAGCAAAGGCTTAAGTTGTCGGTTACTGTCACTCTCATTTCTGTCAAAACATGTATGCCGAATCACAGACTGAAATTGTACATGAAAAAGACAAAAGATGCTAACACTACCTCGCATCTGAATTGGCAATTCTAGAAGCATCATCAATGACCGGAATCACTTCCAAGTTGCTTTCTAGTGGCTTTGATGGAAAAGACCCAGCAAATGCACCAGACCCAAAACTACCAAAGCTTAGATATGCACAATCTGCATTTGTAACCCGTAAATGATTCGGGATTATCACTGCAGGACTATCTTCAATAGGTTTTGTGCTTGTCTCATGTATCCTTAGTTGACTCAAGTCGGCAGCATCTGAAGAAGTCTCCAGGATGACATCCTCAGCTGTTAAAGAACCTAGTCACAGCAAGACAGATATCAGAACAGAGATAAAAGGATCATGTTTAAATACATATTACTGAAAACAATTCCCCAGAACAGGAAAAGATCCTCAAAATAGAAAAGAAAGAAAAAAAAGTATAATGTTTAAAGGTATACATTTGTCTATGCTCCTCTACTACAAGAAACAAAGCTTTAAAAGAGATATTAAGCTAAATGTCGATTGTGCATTCTATCTTATTGATCAAATCAAAAATATATATTAGACAAGAAGAAGGGGCTTGTTACATATTATCCTTTGTACTTCAACCCTTATAGCATCATGTTCCTTGTACTTTTAAAAGTTACATTAAGCTTCTCATATTTATGAAATTACAAAAAATCACTTCATTTTTAATAACGCTGTCTGTTGCATTGACGAAAGATATTGCATGTGACATCACATGTTGAATTGGCACCAAACTAATGGGCAAAACGATCATTTCACTGTTAATTTAATGGTAGAAAGTTGCGATTGGATTAGGGTGGGCTCGTCGAGTCCAGCATGTCCTAGTGGCAAGGCGTGGTTTTCGTCATCGACATCAAGGTCATCCTCCTCAAGCCCCTCGCCATCGTGCAACGCAACACCCACTACGACATCCCGTTCCCGGTCCTCGCCCACACCACCTTCAGCGTCCGTGACACCCACATCATCCTCCATGCACTCGTCGCCTACGGCTGGTTCGACATTGGGACCTAGATCAGTGACCAAGCCATCTTCCTCCTCCCAGCTTCCCCCCGCTTGTGCCCCTACGCGACATCACTCTTGTGGCTCGCCACCTCACAGCTAGATCTCGCTGCATTCATCCTCTTCTAGGTGGCCCAACTCGTGTTGCTGTGGAAGGGGATGCATGACATTAGATCACTATAGAAGCTCTCAGCTCCCATTCTTCACCGCTTTGCTCTTGGGCTGGACTTATAGCAATGCCAATGGATTTGGCCTCATGCTCTCTTTGTCGCTACATTTGTCGCCACCTGAGTTCTAGGCATTCTTCTTCCCATCGCTCACCACCAACATCGGCAATTGGGCGACGATGGCTCTCGCTACGCTATGAGCCAAGCAAATCAAGTGGCAAGGTAACTGAGCCTCCCCCTCTTAATGGGAGCCTTCGCATTCGTCGGCCTTGTTGTCACCTCCTCCACAGGGTGGCCTCCAACCCCATCCAACTTCTCTCCATGAGCAATGACATGCTAACCAAGTTGCTCGCCATCCTAGGGATAACCCTCATCGTGGTCACCACCAACATCCCCACGAAGATGGTGGCTTCAGCCAATGTCGACGATCGTGGGCCCAATAGCCAACGTGTTGCTCGCGGACTATAATAAAGTGGGACGGATGGAGCTCGACGTGGAGGAGCTCTATCATGACCTGAGCCTAGTGGGCTAACTAGCCTATCAACTTCGTTTAGTTCAAACCACTGGCCAGAATGATTAAGCTGAAGTTAATAATAGTACAATCATCAGACCCTTATAGGTCAATCTTAGTCTTGCCTACTTCCGATGTAGGAAAAATCAAGGTGTTATAATTAAATAAAATTGATGGGCCAATTAGGCTATCAAGCCCGGGTTGTGACATTTAATATCAGAGTCTACCTAGTATTTAGGCATGGTAAGGGGGCTCGAGGCTACTTATGGATGGAGTCAGATGACTCATCACGATATGGAGCCACCATTGCATTACACCTCATATGCACCATGCTATGATTTAATCTGAGTTATGTTGGGCTTTGATGAGGACGTCACGCCCTTGAGTTGGGGAAATTGTAACACCTCAATTAGTCTCACATCGAAAGTGGGCAAGACTAAGATTGGCTTATAAGCGTGAGTGTACTACTATCAACTTCAACTTAAGCATTTTGGCTAGTGGTTTGGGCCAAACGAAGTTGATAGACCAGTTAGCCCATCAGGCTTGGGTTGTGACAAGCTCTACTCGAGCAACGCGGTGGGGAGGTACTACTACGCTAAGAGATAAAACGTGGTGGCCATTGCAACAATCATGGCCAACCTCACGCTAATAGTCCCTTGCTTCACAAGATGAGGGTGGTGAAGTCTATACCAGGTCTACTCGTCTATGTACCATTGAATTAACAAATGAAATAACTATTTTGCCCATTAGTGATATCACGTGCAGTGCCTTCCGTCAGTGCAACAAACGACATTATTAAAATTGAAGCAATTTGTAGTAATTTTATAACAATGGGGAGCCCAATGTGGGTAAATCCATTAAGCTTGAACAACTATTAACAAGCAATCCCAATGTGGGAGGCTTTGGTCAGGAAGATGCAGAAATAGTGCTTCAAGACCCATTACGGGTCCAATGTCTTTTGTTAATCAATTGTTCATGAACTGTTTAAATTTATAAAAGTGACTACCAAAAACTGTAACAAAAATTTGACTTTTCTTATATTGTAAACTATTTAGAACAGCAAATATCCATGGTGAACAGGAAAGAGGAACAAGATTATAAAATGTCAAATTTTACCTTCATGATGATCAAGGTCAAGCCTTTGAGATGAATAGGAATTTGTACTTATTAATAAGCTCTCATTTATATGGGAAGCACCTTTGGAAGTGTCTACTTGTATCTGCCTATCAAATACAGATGTGGATGTGGATTCTGCTGGCAGAATTTTAACATTGAGACTTTCCTCTATCTCGTGGATCTCTTCCAAATGAGAATCTACATGCAAGTGAGTTCCATCATCAACCAGACTAGATGATGCCAGTTCTAATGAATTTTTATAACCAGTAGACGCACCAGATATTTCTGGTGCAGTTGACACTCTCTCCATAGGTTGCCCATCAACTAGGGACCATCCATCGTCAACATTATGCTGACCTTCAGCAATTCGAACATTATGACTAATCTCCAAAACACGTGTAGATTCTTGACAGGATTCTAACTTTGGATCTAATACTGATGGAAGAACTGTGGCTGGCAATTGCTTGGCTTTGTGGTGTGACATGTTTAACATGTCTGCATTTTGTGCCATGTAGGACTTTTCATTTGCCATAACAGGCATGCTGGAAGGTTTACTTTGAGGTTTACCCATCTTGACAATATCAGCCATAGAAACATGTCCTGGCTTCCCCAACCAACTGTTTTGGAAGACAGATGAAGATTGCATGGGCACAGAAAGCCCACCAGTAATGCTTGTTGATTGGATCACATTCCCCATAGGAACAGACTTGCTGCAAGAAAAATGAAGCCACAGAAGAAAATTACATTACGCATTGCATCAGGGCAAAAATACAAACAACAAGGCCTAATGTTCCAACTACTTGGACGGCTACATGGATCTTTTTCCCACCACTGAGCTTTCTTCCTAACCAAGTACAAATCAATTACATATATAAGAAACAAAGGAGATAAAAGTATATCAAACTTGATCACTTGTGCATCTTGGAAACTATGCAAATCCAGGAATCCGTTTATAGAACACATTACAAGGATAAGATCATTAGTACAACCAAACAATAACTTAATGCAAAATCTTTATCCAGTATGTTCAGAGAGTAAAAAATTTTCATCTTGATCTGGAAGCATGCAACTCTTAACCTATAAACTGAGAGGTGATCACCTAGGACTTGTTGGCCTTTGAGTAGGACTGCTTGCTATTGTGGCAGATTCCAAAAGCGATGATTTAGGAAGAGCATTTGTACCATTTTCTTTCTTGTAATTTGGTTTACCCTTAATAGTCCCATAGTCTACAAGAACACAAAGGAGGGGAAGAAAAACTGTGAGCAAGTACAAAAGCAAATGCACTAAATTTGCATTCTTGGACACACATGAAAACCCATAACTTTAAATCGTCATACCAGTAGAACTAGATTGGGAAGAAGCCCTACGGGCACCACGGTCAGTGCCAACCCTAGTCCCACGACCTGAACTGCCATTAACTGTTCGAGACCTGGATTCTGGAGGTTCTCTGATCTAAAAAGTATGAAAAAGGATCAATAACATGATGAGGTGACTGGACAATGTAAAATAACAGGAACTATGTGACAAAATAACAATGTTTAAAGCTGAAACACTAAAAGTAAAAAAAACAAAACTAGAAACAACAAAAAAAAATACAATTTTCAGAATTTCAATAAAACAAATTATCGTTAATAAAATATACTCTAGTAAAAATGTATTGCTAAGGTCACAAAGAGTGAATCAAGCATGTTGCACAGTTATCGTCAACAATCCTGGAAAAGAGTCAACAAGAATGATTTTGCCAACTCATGAACATGTGAAACTAAAATCATAGATATGAAATCATAAGTGTGACAGATGCTTGACATACACCTACAAAGCTACAAGAACTGCTGAACTTTTAAAACATGTCAAAAGCTTTTTAAATAAACAAACAAGAGATGAACAATGATCATATATCATAGGGTGGTTCAGCATGATCTGCAGAATTTATCTATAAACAATGCATAAACTAACCTCCCTTTTCTTATCACGCTTGCTCTTCACCTCATGGAAAGTATCTGCACCACATTAAACAATAGTTTGTCAGTATTTTTGAGCTACGGTAGCCACCATTCCATTCACAAGATAATGATCAACAAGAGAGACATGAATAAAGAATTACCATGATATGTTACCAATCATAATTTGCATAAATGGCCTACAAAACAAAACAGGAACGGGAACGGGAACTGGAACTGGGACAAGAACAGAAGACAATGAATCAGAAACGTCTAAAATGTATTAGCTTTATCCCAGAATGATATCATTTCCATCTCTAGAAGCATGTTCACAGCAACCCACATTTCCTGTTGTTAATTCTTAAAGTATATCCTATTATTTCACACACTAGTGGGTGATAATTTAACATTAAAGCATTACAACCATATAGCCGTGGACACTCCTAACTGACCGCTGAGAACCAAAACAAAGCTACCATCTTGCGTGCCAAATGAGCTTCCATAAGATTAACCTAAAAAAGAATTGAACTTCTTTTCCGTGTTCCTGAGTTATTGTAATATCCGGATTAGTCCCACATCGAAAGTGGGCAAGATTAAGATTGACTTATAAGGGTTTGATGAGTATACTATTATCAACTTTAGCTTAAGCATTTTGACCAATGGTTTGAGCCAAATAAAATTGATAGGTCAATTATCCTATCAAAACTTGGGTCGTGATATTTGGTATCACAGCCGACCTAGTATATAGGCAAAATCAACAAGAAGAAAAAAATTCAAATTTCCAGGTACATTTAGATGAGAATAACATATTTAACTCCTCTAGAAAAATGCATGAGGAAAACAAGCATCAACATTATATTTAAAGATAATCAAATGCCAAAAGAGACACCTAAGCAGCTGTTGTTGCTACACGAAACCCAACTAATAAACCTATATTAGGTTCAGTTTCCAGGTACATTTAGATAGCACAATACTGAGAACCCTACCTATTCGGGAATCTAAAGGGAAAAAGTTTCCTCGTTTATTCTCTACTAGGCCAGACAGTACACTAACCTAACAAACGAAAAATTCAGAGACTGACCATGCACCTTTTTGAATAAACAAGAATGCAAGAACGTGAAACCGAGAGGGAAGGCCGTATCTTCACCTTAGAACGAAGGAGAAACGACTACAGATACGGAAAACTCCGACCGACTGTCCCTTGCATCTCAAGCCCAACCGAGTAACCGACGAAACCCACAAAATTCATCTTTATCGCACGATTTCATGAGCAAACAGAAGAACTAAGCTCAACCCGGAAGGAAAGAAACGAGAAAAAGGGCATCTCAAGGGGGCACCTTGGCCGAGAAGGCGGTGGACAGCCTCATTGGGGTCCATATTGCACTCCCGTAGCATAGCGTAGATCTCCGGCTCCGGACAGTGGACGATCTCCCTCAGGCTCTGCACCAGCTTCCTCGACCCCGTCGGGATCGGGGCAGCCACCCCATTCGCCCTGCACGCTCCGCTCATCTTCTCGTTCCCCTTCCCCACGCTCTCGCTCTCACCGAGCTCCACCCTTTTTCTCGCACAAGAGGACAAGGAAAAGAGGGCGTCGTTATTCGGCGGCCTAAACCCTCTTCGGCCTCCTCCCCTCCGTATCCATATACAAGCCTCGCCAAGATAATAATGTTAAGGTTATCGTCGCGTTAAGAGTCACGAAGACGGGGAAGAAACAGCCTCTCATTGACCTGGAGAAGGTGTGCTTGGAGTCGTAATAATCGTCTGCATATTGCACACTCCTCTTTTGCTAACGATCACGAGTTAAGTGTTTTTTTATTATTTTATTTATTTGATATATATATGTATTACAAATTATATATACTAAAAGCTTATAATAATATTTAAATACTCTTCACTTATTTGATGTACTCTACAGTTAAATATTCTATAATTGTTAGTGCTTTTAAAGTACTCTATAATGTCTGTGTCCAAATCATGGTGCTAATTGGTTGATCGAAGAGCTCCATATTTGGTATTTCCACTTGTCTTGCTCCGTTGAGAGAGACAGATGCAAATGACATTTGAACTTCCAGTTGGTCACATTGCTCCACTTTTAAGTAATCAAATGATGACTGTGTTATGGTGATATCAACAGAAAGTCACTGGACCTCTCAGTCATCCTTTATTTTTCGATACAATATTCTTTATTTTTCGATGAAGTTAGCTAATTGTGATGATCTAAATCGTGCATCCCATCTAATTGTTAGAACTCGTACTGTTATAGTTTTAAGGACATAAATCAGATTGAAGTGATAAAGGTGGTTTGAAAGCAGATAATTAATATTGAAAATGAAGAAAAAAGATGATGAAATAATCTTGTAGCAGTTATATTTAGTCATGGGTTCATTCACCGTCTATTGTATCAACAGCATATAATTTGTTCCACTCATCCATCAATCATCGTGAAGGATATTAAATCTGTGGCATAAATTTTGTCATATCAGCATCAATCAGTGTTTCACAGATCTGTATATTGCATAATTAAACTTTGACCATTTTCTTAACACACGCAACCATATTAAATGTTGAATGCCTTATGCACCTATTTTACTTCCTTAATAAGGAAGCAGCAAAACATGCAAAATATCAATATAAAAGTAAGATTATTACTGTTCGCATGCCATGATTCCACACTCCCATTACAGTATATTATTGGCATGAGTTCATTTTTCTTATAAACACTGTATTAAACGTGGTGTTCTGCCACAGTATCTGTCGTCTGCTTCTAATGTAGTCAAGTAGATATCATATGGTTTTTTTTCAGTAAGCAGAAGTTTTTTTCCTCAGAAGATGGTCAAAACTGAGCCCATTGATCTTTGCAGCAAGTATAAAATCGTTCTCGGTGAGCCCTCCTGATAGACCAACGCAAGGACCATGTTAACAGAACTGGAAAGAGGCGGTTAGAAAAAGAATTTAGCTGCTATAATATTTCAATTTCAATTTCATGAAAGCTATGATATGCTAAGTTGCCGAGACGTTCTAGTATGAAGTAAAAGGCAACACAAGTGCTTCTATCAAACACAAAAAGACAAGGAAAAAAAAGTCATGATTGGTCAAGTGTTCAACTATCTTTATCTCCTCCATTTCCTTTGTAAACAACAGCTTGAAAGTTCTAAAATGAACTTCAAATCAAGGTGCTACTATGAAAATTATCACTTATCAATGCCACATGCAATAAGAGATTGACATCCAAATTTTTAACAAAAGATACTACTTTCATCCACTATATCGTATTTCATTAATAAATAGAATTGTGAAAGAAATCACAACATTATAAATTCAGATACAAAATATAAATACAGGAAATAATAGCCGAATTGAATCTACTTTCATTACAGTACATTTGTTCAGGTCATAATCGAAGAATTTTTCTAAGCATTTAATTCATATATGCATCAAAGGAATGCTAAATATGTTCAAGGTTCAACACGAATGCATAATGAATCGACGGAAGCTCAAATGATTGCAACCAGATGAATTTAAGCAAAGATAACAATAACTAACTTGAGGGGAGCTTAGACACTTGTAACAATAGACACCAAACAATTCTGACAACTCTTCCCCTTTCACAGTTGTCAGAATTGTTTGGAGTCTATGGTCCCTTTATTCACATATGCCTTGTGCTGGATGCTTAAATTTTGAAAATAAGGTAACAATAGAAAACTTACCTGCTGAGTGAGTCCACAAGTCAATTTTTACATTATTCCAACCAAACAGATGAAGGTCAGGATGATGACCTGAGAGACGAAAATGCTCCAATTGAGGATATATCTACCCCAATAAACACAACGATGACATATAGTTTGAAGTACTTCAAAAATATTATAGAATGTCAAGAGAGACTCATGATTTAAAATTTAAACTATTAATATGTGTGGCAGTTCTAAATTACCCTTCACAAACAAACCATATGTTAACTCATAACCAATAATCTATGAGAGTCTGAGACAGTACACCATATATTATCAATAAGCCTATAATATACAAACATGAAGATATCAATTTAACATAGGTCCAATTAAAGATTCACTAATTAATTTATTTAATAGGTCAAACTACATGCTGAGGACATCCGTAGTCATTTTATTAGAACTCTTAGCAGGCTGTTCAAGTAATTTTCTGTTTGCAAGATCATCCTAAACGCCAAACCAAATGCACGAGGCTCTTGCCAATGCAAGATCATTGCATTGATCTTAAATAAGCACGAAAACTTATAAGTTTGAATAAGCACATATAATTAACTACAGATAAACGCATTGCATATGTCTATACATATACGCCAATATGTGCATAAGCAATGGGAGAATTCTGTACATGTAATGTTTGGATCTATAAATGAGCAATGCACAACAAAAGGTTCTGACACCACCTTCTGCCTCTGCAATATTTGCTACAAGCTGAAAGAACTCCAATCCTTTGGTAAAACTCTTCACTTTCCATGATCGATGCAACTTCAGGATGCCTCCTTCACTTATCAAGCCCCATCCTTGCACCTATTTTAACATAAGAATCAAAAATATGTTTTGTAACTCAAATAGAAAGAAGACTGGTAAGGATGTTGGTTAGTGGCCCATCTTTATTGTTTACTATAACTTCATCTCTCATGAATGAATATATACATTTTTTCCTTAAGAAAAAAAAAGAAATAAAAAATAGCCCAAAGGGACAGCCTGAACCTTAACAAGGAGTTCATTGGCTGATTGTTCTGACATAGCTCGTATATCCTTTGAGTTGCATGGGACACATTTCTTGCCAGCTAAATCTGCAGCTTGAGACACGACAAATATCAGATGAAATGAGAAAAGTATGACCCCAATTTTCAGAAATTACAGCATATCAAATATGTCTGAAAATCATCAAGAAGACAGCCCAACAGAAATCCTAACTATCAATGCCTGGGAAAGCATATTGTAAAACACTCATGGAAAGCCGAATACCCACTAGGAGATTTGAGCACAAATTCAAAAGCATTTCATATTAGAGATGGCAAAGTCCATGTTATGGTGCTAACATCTTAAAAGGCTTCTCATATAATATCACACAACAACAGAAAACTTTCTAACTTTCAACGGCTGAATTCAAGATCCACCCAAGAATGTATGTGCCTGACTAGCAAATATTTGAAATTACATTTTGGTTTTGCAATACAAGATTACAGGCATAGAGAGAGGCAACACCCACCTTGGGGTAAAGAACAAGAACAAAAACCATAGGTAAATCTCCTATTTGGTGACACGTTAACATGGCATGGATGCAGCTTGACAATCCAACAATCTGAACTGCATGTACATGAGATAAACTTTTAGATAAACAATGAAAAGGAAAATAAAAACAGATGGTCTCACTGATAACAGCCCCCAGATAACATATAGTAGCAAGTTGGTGTCATATGCCAGCCACAAAGTCATTCATTCTAGTACATGTGTGATATCGGAAAGGGAGAAAGAGGAATGAAATTCAGAAAAGAAGAGAATTCGAAAGTCGAATTGTAGAAAATGAACAAACTCAGAACAGAACTTGCGTAAAATAGATAAAGAGTTCACCACCAAGTTTAAAGTCACAAGAGGATACAGAAAATTCACCACCTCAAGGAAATTAAACAAGGATATATAACTAAATCAAAAGACTAACCACTCAATAACACATCCAAGAGATACCAAGTTTTAGAGAGACTCTAAAGAGCTTCTGCCAATACAAATCAGGTGCTAAACTTTTCCTCTAATCCTAAAACACCAAAATAAGTACTAGTGCATGAAACAACCTTTAATGCATAGGGAACTACAAAACTAAGTGCTTTACATCTATCAACTAACCCCTTTAATGCATTCTTTGGTCATGAAGGAAAGCACCTTGAAAGAGCTTTTACTTTGTCCAAGGAATATGCTCATGAGCTGTCATATTTGAGAGAGCTGGGTTAAATGTTGTGTGGCAACATTATGGACTGAATCATAGGATCAACAATTTCCATATGCGCTGATTTTAGCAACTTAGGCACTCCCGTGTCAATCTCCCTTGGTTGAAAAAGACTTGTCGTCAAGTCTTCATTTGTTCCGTCACCAGGATAAGGTCTTAAATCAGCCATTTCGAATGTTGATGACACCACATAATCATTCTCGCCAATTCTTTTAAGTGTATTGATCGAACCTTTAGTCTTTGATTTCAATTTTTCAGATTTGTCTAGGGCTAACCTCTTCTTCCATACATAAATCCAAATCAAATCAGTTGTATTCAACTCCATATGTTTTCTGTGTTTATTGGCAGCGTACCTCTCATTTTGTCTTTCAGTGATTGTTTTAACTTTTCATGCAACTTCTTTATCTGTTTGACCCCCTCATCAACAACTCCACTAATTTGCATAGGTACAGAATGAGTAATTAAAGCCAAACGATCTGTTAGATCTGTCTTAGGAATAAGATCATCGTGATGCTAGATGTCTCTCAATGGTGGAAGGTTATGTTGGATCTCCTTTGGTACAACATTTTGTAACTCCTCCATGAATGGTTTCATGATTGCTGGTGGCTCCTTATGTTGTTCATTCTCCTCTATGGCTATCAGAGCCAAAACATGCCCATCCCTTTCTACTTCATCCTTGCATTCACTATAGGAAGTAAAAGAGAAACCATGATCAGCATAAGTAACCTCTTGCTCATAATCATCATATTTTGGTTCGTCACTGGCTTCAATTCCTTCTCCATCACTATATTCTTCAACAAATGTAACGATCCTCCTATTTGAACTATCTAAAGCGATATACCCAACACCATATGATTCCTCACTCTTGTCTTGCACCTTCAACACTACTTTGCTTTCTAAAGTAGACTTAGAATTTTCTCTTCTCGTATAACAATTTTTCACATCGTATTCAGAACCCTTTCAAACTTTTGATGCCTCTTCATACTAAAATCTCTTTGTTTAAAATCAGAGCTTTTCAGAAAGATTTCTTGCCTATAGTTGTCAGGTAAGTATTTTCTTTTCAACTCCCTTTTCATTTTCTCCCATGTCACGATCTTACTCTTCCCCTCATGCTCTCTTTGCTTCTTCATATTTTCTCACAAAAAATATGTATACCTTCTGAGTTTCAACGCCACAAGTTTTACCTTCTTTTGTTCTGATGGTTCATGAAAATCGAATATTCTTTCTACCATATTAAGCCAATCAATAAAGCCATCAACGTTGATACTACCTTCAAATTCTAGAATATCCAACCTTGGGTTGTATTTGTTCTACCATTCATCTTGGTCTCTACGCCTCGTCTGAAATCTTCGAAACTCCCTTGGGTAAGAAGGTGTATCATCATCAGAACCATACATTTGGCCAACATTTTCATGCTGGTTATTTTTATTCCGAAGTTCTTCAATAATTTCATTTTTTCTTGTAGACTATGTAACAAACTTTGTAGCTACAACTACAAGGATTCAACAACATCTTCATGCCACTACCTTCACCAACTGTTTCTTTTTCATTCCGCCTTGCCATGATCTCTAGCCTTCAGCTTTAATATCAAACTGATACTGGGAATAGAGAAAAAGAAATGAAATTCGAAAAAGAAAGAGAATCCAAAAGTCGAATTGTAGAAAAAGAACAAACTCAGAACATAACTTACGTAAAATGGATAAAAAGTTCACTACCAAGTTTAAAGTCACAAGAGTATACAAAAAATTCACCACCTCAAGGAAATTAAACAAGGATACAAAACTAAATCAAAAGACTCACCACTCAAGGATGCATCCAAGAGATACCGAGTTTTAGAGAGACTCCAAAGAGCTTCTGCCAATACAAATCAGGTGCTAAACTTTTTCTCTAATCCTAAGACACCAAAATAAGTACTAGTGCATGAAACAACCCTTCATGCATAGGAAACTACAAAATCAAGTGCTTTACATCTACCAACTAAATGCATTCCTTAGTCATGAAGGAAAGCACCTTGAAAGAGCTTTTACTTTGTCCAAGGAATATGCTCATAAGCTGTCATATTTGAATGAGCCGGGTTAAATGTTGTGTGGCAACATTATAGACTGTAGGGAATCATAGGATCAACAGTTTCCATACAAGCTAATTTTAGCAAATTAGGCACTCTTGTGTCAATGTGACACTGGTGACTTCCAAAAAACAACAAAGAAAGGAATGGAAAATGGAGGAACTGAAAGATCATGTCAATTGTATCAAGCTTTGGGTGGGCAATAGGTATATGTTTGTACATACTCAAGTGAACCATTTGTTGGATTGTGACAGATGTCCACTCGATAATGCTTCATCATTTTGTACGTATTGGGACAATAGTCAAAACATAAAAAATCAATTACAAGCACCAAAAAGAAACATCCTTTAGTCTTTTAAAAGTGATGTACGAGGGGTACAAAGAAAACCCATATGCCCCATAGCATGCATAACTCAGCTCCAATGGTCAGTAGTTGGAGATGTTGGCTACTCTCTGTATATAAACATGAATAATTATTTTAAGGTCTTGGAACCAAAATGCTATGCATCTAGAATCAATAAAATTCACAGATTGCTGAAACCTAAGTGGTGCAATTTAGATACTTTCTCTAGACACAGTAGTGTGTTGGATCCACATGGTGGAAGAATCATATGAATGCATTCTCAACAGTTAAAATACATATTTCCAATGCTTTGGACGAACTGTTGTACAGTTTAAATTTTAATGTCAATGACAGGAGAAACCTGTCATGTGTAAATGATAAGTAAATGATGGAATTGCCATAGAGATTGATAAAAATAAGAAGGAAATCACTTGGAACTATGATCACAGTAGCAGAAGTTATCTTCACATACTAAAACCAATTGGATCCACCAAGTGTCCTAATCTTTAAGCAAAAGTCATTATTGATAGTCCAAGATCACAAATATTGATTGATATGATATCCATTTCTTTGTTGAATAGATAGACTAGCTGAAAACACCATATCTACACCATGCAGTAAAACATTGAGAAACCCCTAAGCAAGTAATAGTTACCTGGGAGGAGTCAAATCCTGTCTACATAGTAACTGAAAGCGGAAAAGAAGGTATTATCATGCCTATTGATATGCACCTTTCATAAGAAAACGAAATTTCCATAGTAATTGATAATTGCTCCTTCATTGTACTTAAGCGAGCATACAGAGGCAATTCATGGTGATATTCCCTTCGCGGGAATTAACACGATCAGACATTAGACGGACGAAATTAGCACACAAAGGTAAACAATTTTGAGAATCAAAGATATCCACTTTGCCTCCTCAACGAGATCATATATCTAATACCGAATACAAAGGATGATAAAAAATCAACGGAAGCACAATACAGCTAGCTCCATCCATCAATATATTTCATCGAACACCTCGTAAGCAGTTTCAAATTGCACTAGATAAAAATTTTCGAGAAGCGAGAGATAATAATGATACCATCCATGACCCAGGAACGGCGCCTTGGCTGTCAGAAGTGGAACCTGTGAAGCGACGCAAAGAGGCGGAGTAAATAAGAGGGTTTCAGAGTCAGTCGGACGGGAAAAAATCTCTCATAACGGGAAACACAAGGCAACAGCAGGGCAGAAAAGTATGACATTGGCGAGCGCGAGCAATCGCGTCTGCATCACCCGATTCATCGACGCGGTGAGTTCGGGTCGAGGTCGAGTGGTGGCGAACAGCCTGAAAAGTTGCCACTAGAAGCCGTGGAGAGGGGGTGAATCCACAAGGGAGACGACGGTCCTGATGGGGCCGAATATGTTGCAATTTCGGGTAAACCCGATTAGAACGGATCAGCTTTTTGATCCGACAACCCTACGGTTGATGCCATCCGATAACCCGGAAGGTAACAACATGTGGATGGCTTTAGGCAGCAACTTAAGGTTAAACCACGTTGATCGGGTCTTCTAAGCGGTCGGTACAGTCCTTTGGCACCGCGGGTTTGCGTGAAAGCAAAGCGCGGGCCACTTAGCGTACGTGGCAATGTCTCAAGTCCCGATTCCTTCCTTTAGCTTACACATTACCGGATTCCTCACAGCACCCCAGTAATAAAAATAGCGGGTTACCCACAACTACATCTGGGGGCCCACCTGTCGAACCATGCCTTTGTTGTGTGCCGAGTGGGACGCACTACCTGGCGACTTTGGGTCCCGAGTGTTAATTGTATCCAAGTCCAATATTCTCCTTTCCATTTACCGGTCACCACATGACCTGCCCGCCAGGTTTTCCCTCTTCGCTATTCACAGACGCTGCGGACCCCATAGCGGGTCCATGTTCAATATCCAATTAAAATCAAGGTGGATGACTCAGTAATATACTAACGATCAGGGAAGGTACCGAAGTACCGGGTCCTTTACACGAAAGCCGCATCACAGATGTCATCCCCAAATCGTGGACCTCGTGTGCACAAACCAGCGAAGATAACTCATCCAACGATTGTTATAGTTTCAAAAGAAATATCGGACGGTCGATACCGTAGTATATACTCGCTCTAATTTGTTTGGTTCTTCTGTATAAAGACGCAACGCAGCTCGAAGTCTAGCATAGGAAGGCGGGCAGGTTTGATAACGTTCGGAGCTTTCCCTTCAGTCCCGATTCCTCTCATCGGTGAGTTGCCTCGGATCCTTTTGCCACGATTTGGCGTTTCTATGTAGATGATTGTGTTAGTCTCGATCGACATTATTTACTCTTTTGCTTCCTTGTTTCATGTAATTTCTTTCGAGCGATCTCTTCTTCTTTCGACATAGTAATACGCTCACGCTTTAGAGTGTGAAATCCTAGGGTTTTATTTCCTTCTTTTCGATCGTTAGGCGATCATGGTTACCCGACGTGGTTTACTCCCGGCTGTTGTTCTGCTTTCGATCCTTCTGCTGCCTTCGATTCTTCCGGCATCGGCCGATGGTTTGGTCAGAATTGGGCTGAAGAAGAAGCCCTTGGACGAGAACGATCGGTTCGCGGCTCGGCTCGTTCAGGATGGGAGGCGTTCGATCTCCCGGAAACATGGCTTTCGTCTCAAGAACGGGGAAGATGTTGATATTATTTCTCTCAAGAACTACATGAACGCGCAGTACTTTGGGGAGGTCGGCATCGGCTCGCCCTCACAGAAATTCACCGTGATCTTTGATACCGGGAGCTCGAATTTGTGGGTTCCCTCTTCCAAGTGTTACTTCTCGGTGAGCCATTTCTTGGTTTGTTGTATAACCATGAAACAGTTTGCTTGTTAAAGAACAGATGTTGCTAATTCTAACGATGATCATGGGTGTTGGCTGTTGTATTTTTTTAACAGATTGCTTGCTTTTTCCACTCGAGGTATAAGTCAACTCGATCAAGCTCCTATCATAAAAATGGTTAGTGTCTGGTTTTTGTTACTTGGTCTGTATAACTTAAGGTTGTTTTATTTGCTTCAGTCGTTTACATTACTATATCGTCTTTGTTCTTTCATTGTATTTAAACTCCTTCCATACTCAGTAGTGACGAAATATATGACCTTATTTGGAAGATTGACCATGTTGCTGTTGTCTAAATTGGCTATTGGATAAATGGTTGGTTAAAAATTTTGGTATATGTGGGACATGATAGAGAAACCATGTTACCAACACGTAATTAGTCAACACTTGGGCCATTGTGGCAGATTAACAGTTCCTATGTATAAACTTACTCTTGGCTGTAGAGTTAAACTCGGTAATGTTGGAACCCCTTGATTATGAGACCTTTTTGAAGGTGACTCTACCCTAATAAGCATTAACATGTTTGAAAGGCGTCTGGAATCATCATTTTGTACCATATCTCTTACAACATCCTTATTTGTCAGGCCAAATGCATATAATAATATATCCTCTTTGGGCTACACATTGTGATCAGGGTATTCATCAGGTTCTATGCACATCACCAGTGACTTTTTGGGTTATTAATTTGTCTTTGACCTATGTTTCATGATTTACACACTCATTGTAGAAGTTGCAGCAAACATCAAGATGCATTACCTCTGTCATATCAGTTCCTTATCTCTCCCTTTCTGATCTTCATTGGCTTGCATTCACTATTTTATGTGTGTTTCTTTCATCCATCTAAGAAATCAGATGTTAACTCTTAGTTGTGTTATCCTCATCAGGCAAGTCTGCAGCTATTCATTATGGATCAGGATCAATATCTGGTTTCTTTAGCCAAGATCATGTCACAGTTGGTGGCCTAGTTGTTAAGTCTCAGGTTTGTAGTTTTGAGTGTATTATCGTTTCAGATTTAGTCAATAAATGTTTTTCTTGAGGTTCTTAGATTTACAAATAACAAACTTGGTACAGGACTTTATTGAAGCTACCAGGGAACCAAGTGCCACGTTCCTGGTGACAAAGTTTGATGGCATACTTGGACTTGGTTTTAAGGAGATATCAGTTGGGAAAGCCATGCCTGTGTGGTATGATGGCTCTTAATGTTTTTTGTTCCTATCTAAATAATATGATTTAATGATTATTTATACAACTTTATTAATTTACTTTGTCATGTTCTGATTTTTGTTTGATAATGTTTCTTTTTCTTCTTATGAATTGTGATTACAATTATTTAAAACAGAACTGAACAATGATTGTACAAATGAACTTGTTTGGTCAACTCTAGAATTATCAAATAAAGAAAAGGTTGAAATTGCACTATTAACTCAAAAGTAGAATCCTCATGTGTTGAAAGCTCAAGACAACTTGAAAGGTTCACTGGCACTTCTTTGCGTTTAAAAAGTTGTAGCATAGAGATTAAGCTTCCATGATCTATTTTCTAAAACTGATATCTTAAATTGTTTCCAGACCAAATATCATTAAGCGATTACAAAGTGCTAAAATTTAGCATTAGACTAGGAATAGATTTTCTATGACTTTGTCGACAGAAGTTGATTTTTCCTTGCCCTGAAAAAAGAAATTATTATCATTCATGAACTTTTTAAGTCATTGAGAGATGTATACATTTCTCCAATTTATTGTTTCCAACTAGGTCATGTACATGGCTTGTAGTTAAATGCAGCTTCCTATTTGTTCAGATTGTCCATATCTCTAGTAATGCCTTCGAAAAGAACAATGTGGCAAAATGCTAAGCTGTGTTATAAGGCCACTGCCGAAACGATGTAGGGTTATTATGATTTTGCAACCTAGTGTCCGATGCCTCATCACAATACTCGGTTCCCTGGAGAAACTGAAATAATTTTCTTTACTAATCTTCTTGAAGGAAGAGGTGCAGTACAAGTGATTAATTTCCATTAATGCCCATTATTTTGTGGCACTATACAGTCGTGTGTGCTGGAGGAATGAAAACGTACTTTCACCCAGTCTTCTTCGTATTGATCTATAATGTGCTTTACTTCTGGATCCATAATTTCTTCTCCATCTTAGAGTTTCAGAGAAAGTGGGTGGAGGTTTCTTCTCGTGTCTGTCAAATTTGTATTTTAATGACACAAATCAATAATGTAAGTGAGAGTGGAGCTTAATTGGCTAAAGTTAACTAGCTTTTCTTTATGCACAGGTATAATATGGTCAAGCAAGGTCTTGTTAAGGAACCTGTTTTTTCTTTCTGGTTCAACCGGCATTCTGATGAAGGGGAAGGTGGTGAAATTGTTTTTGGAGGTGTTGATCCAAACCATTATAAGGGTGAACACACATATGTTCCTGTAACTCAAAAAGGCTATTGGCAGGTTACCTCTAAACCCTGTTTACTTTTCCAATCAACTGAATGCCCAATTCTGCACATGGCCTGCCAAGTCTGTGAATTATACCAATTCTTTTCCTTTTTTCATTCACAGTTTAACATGGGAGATGTACTTGTTGGAGGCGAATCTACTGGTACATCTTGTGGATATTTTTGTTTGGTGTGGTCAGGATCTTTATTCTTTTTTCCTAACTTGGTGTGCATTTTTCAGGATTCTGTGATGGTGGTTGTGCGGCTATTGCAGATTCAGGAACTTCTCTGATTGCTGGTCCAACTGTATGTATAATATATGGTGACTTATTTAATTAGCAAAACCCATCTTCTTTCACCTGTTTATTTCTGAAAATATACTTTATGCTAGGATCTGCTACAGTATTTGTTCCTGATAGATATCCGCTTAAATAATTCAATGTTACATCATTGCAAGATTTCTAATGTCATGTTAGTACAATTCTTTTGTTCATGGAATTTATTTATTTTTATTGTGAAGAGACACACTTTGGTCCTTCTAGGTGTGTAATTTGCTTGTATGATTGGCATGTTATATTTAACTTTAGTAATCCAACTTATATATCACATCTGTTGTGCTGACAAGGCTGTGCATTAGTTTCAAGTCATTGTTAAAAGAGTTGCTTGCTGCTCTAAACTTGGGCATTTTACTTCTATATATTTCATTTGCAGTCTATATTGCTTGCTTTGGTTTTTACTTGTCCAAGAAGTCATTTTTAGTGATGCGCCACTTGAGCATCTTAGTTGCAAGTAGCTGGATTTGTGATTGATCAAAATATTTTGCAATACTAAAACTCATGGTTCTGCTGCTTTTTGTTTTCTATTTTCACTACTCGATTTTTATTTATTATTTCTGAACAAAAGAACTCATTTTTGGCTGGGTTGGTATGGCTGCTTGTTAGTAGAATTCTTTGTACTTTCATTAATTATGATCACTTACTTTGAACATGACATGAGATGCTATTTGACGGAGTTTGCAAATAGAATCAAAAGCTGTTGTGCGCATAGAGGATCTAAGAAAAACCAACAAAGGATTACTAATATGTGAATTCGAGATTGTGGGCCATTCTTGTGCCAATATTTCCTATTTGTGGATCTTTTTTTCTAGTGACACTTTATTTTTCAAAATAAATTTCAAGCTTCAGATGAAAAGTTGGTCTCTTACAGTACCCTCTTTGTTTGCATTCTTGAAATGTGGATCAGACAAGATGCTGTACATTATCTCTATGGAGTATGATAAGAAAGCTGACAAACTCAAACTCTTATGTTTAGTCTAGTAGTATACTTTGAGTTGTTGCACAAGTGGTTAATTTGCTTTCGCCAGGGTTGCGTTTTTTGTGGGAGTTGAGACATGGAGTAGTACTATATTACTTGATTGATGGTATTTGTAATTACCTGTCTTTTTTTTATTTAAAATGTGAGGAAAATTTTTTGAAGACACTGGACACTTGCTTATTTTTTTACAAAGGTACTTGCATGTGTAATAGCATAAGGAAGAATATTTATTTTTTCTTTCCTCACACTGCACATAAACTGCCAAATGAATTACATTTATCAGATGCATTAATAGTGTGTGTGTATAGTAATTCTTAATGCAAACCCATTAGCTGCAATGTTGCCTTTTTTCTAGACAACCAATGAATGATTGATATCTCTGGTACCTTTCTGCAGACCATTATTGCAGAAATTAACCAGAAAATTGGAGCTTCTGGTGTTGTTAGCCAAGAGTGCAAAGCAGTAGTGGCTCAATACGGGCAAGAAATTTTGAAAATGCTGCTGTCAGAGGTTTGCATAATTTGTTTCATGCCTATGGTGATTGTAGATAATCTCACTGACCATCTGATAATTGATTGCTGATCCTGTTTGATTTTGTAGACTGAACCAGCCAAGATTTGCTCTCAGATTGGTCTGTGTACCTTTGATGGAACTAGAGGAGTTAGGTTAGCAGTTAATCACTGATAAAAGTTTCATGTTTTCTTGGGGTTTAAAAATGCATCTATTTTTTTAACTCTTGTTTTTCACATCTAAGCTTCCATCTTTTGTTTTATATTTGTGTTTGCAGTATTGACATTGAGAGCGTGGTGAATGAGAATGCCGATGCATCATTTGGACTGCAGACCAATACTATGTGCAGTGTTTGTGAAATGGCAGTTGTGTGGATGCAAAACCAGCTGAGACAGAACCAGACTCAAGAACGCGTGCTGAACTACATTAATGGGGTGAGTTCATTTTGACCCATGTGATGCATTAAAGACGGAGGTACAAGTTAGATCATGTCTTGGGTTTCATTCCAGCTATGCGAGCGGCTGCCTAGTCCCATGGGAGAATCATCTGTAGACTGTGCTGCCATTTCATCCATGCCTGGTGTCTCTTTCACTATTGGAAATAAAACATTTGAGCTTGCAGCAGAACAGGTATAGTTTAGTTGTAGATCATTACTAAGCTCTTGGTATTTACTTGTTGATTAATTAGAATGTTTCTGAAGGTTGTTTATCAGTCTTTGACCATATAGTCCACCTAGTTTAATCTCACCATGAACCTTGACATGCTTTTTTTGGGTTTGCAGTATATACTGAAGGTTGGTGAAGGCGCTGCAGCACAGTGCATTAGTGGGTTCACAGCCTTGGATGTGCCACCACCTCGTGGACCCCTTTGGTGTGTCCTCCTGCCTTTGTCATCATATTTGTCGTAAAGATTCATCTTTCATCATTTTCTAACTTACGGAAGTGACTGACTTGTGGAATTTAATTGCAGGATCCTGGGAGATGTTTTCATGGGGGTCTATCACACTGTATTCGACTACAGCAACTTGAGGGTTGGGTTCGCTGAAGCAGCATAGAAAAACAAACAGATATGCTGCTTGCACTTTGTTGATATAATAAAACCCTGCTGTTCGTTTCATAAGAAGGCAAAGTCGGTCCCATGTATATAGACTTTGGATTAAGATGTAGTGTTTATCTAAAGTTACAGCTAAACCAGTGATGTATTATGATCCTCTACGGACATCATAGATACGATAGTGAACAATAGGAACTTTTCGTGCGTGTTAGAATTTTAATCGAAATCTGTCTTAGAATTTTGTTGCTTCCCAAACAAATTCTAATGCAAAGCTTCTGGATGGATGTCAGGAGCCACCCCGGTTCACATTATTCACGTTTTAAGCACGTCGCCTTCTGAGAGAAGTTGACCCTTTCTTTAGTAGAACACATCCTAAGGATTTAGATGGAGAAAAAGTCTGTATTGTTACCCTTATAGATAGATCTCTGGTAGAGAAAGGTCTTTGGTATTCGCTTGGACTTGGGAGGGATGGTTTTCGTTTTAATACGATGGTGTAATAACCCCTTGGGTGTTACCGACTAGGAATTCTTTGCCCCCTTTTGTTTTGACCTACATGGCCAAAAGAAAAGGACTCAAACCACGTCTTGTCTTCCCAGTATCAAGTCAAACGTATTTTTATCAAGGCCAAGGGTCTGTGTGACTAAACCAAGATGGTCTACCGTGCAAAAACAATTTATGAATCCGAGAGGAGGTCTTAGGGGAAGGAAGACGTTTATGAATCCGAGAGGTCTTACGGGAAGGAAGACGTGTCTAACTATTCATAAGACTTCTACGTACTCATCGCGTGTTGAAGCAAGCAATTTTATGGGAAAACGGAAGAAGATTTGTGCTCATCAAAGGAGATAGGCTTGTTGCGTTCATGCACCGAGACCGTCTAACATCTGTCTAATTCGACCATGTGACTCGTGGTCAAGCATCATCTGCCCCCCATCATTTTTGCCAACATTGTCCTTAATTCTGACTTAAGCTAGTCCTGATCATAAGATCCATTTGATCATCAGAAAAAGAGGTATACGCAGTAATTTATGACCAGAAGAATGTTGAGTTGACCTTACAACTGCGTAAAATTCGTCGATTATTTGTTACAATGCTGAGTTACCAGCTTCCTACTTGCCGATCCATTTCGTTCCTCTACGGCCTCCCTCCACGAAGAGAGAGAGAGAGAGAGAGAGAGAGAGAGAAGCGGTTGACGGGTTCGCCCACCTGAGGAGCGCCGCAACGGTCGGAGGCGGTGGACTTACCCCTCATCGAGGCGATCTCATCCTTCATACGAGACGCCAGAGGGATGGAGCCACCAACTTTTGACGCCCTTCCTCCTTCTCGGTCCCCTTGGTGTCCTCATCTCCTCCCCGCCTGCCACGTTCACCTACCAAAGACTGCCCCTAGTCTCCCTCTCCTGCTTTTAGCTCTCTTCCTCGCTGCCCTCCTCGAGACTCCGCCAGTCAGTTGTCTTTTCTTCTTCTCTTGCCTCTTCTCATCCCGGTGTTGGTTTCCTTTTGGTCATGGAGGAAGATGGCCGTAGAGGACGAAGCTTAGAGCTCAGTGGTTCAGCTGCCGTGGTGGATATGATGGATTTCTTCGCGAAGGAGCGAGCGACGCCGGCGTCGACGACGGATCATGGCGTCCCCCATCTCGGTCTGAAGAAAGAAGATCCGGCCATTAATGTCAGCGATCAAAACTTTTTCTTTTGCTGTAATTCATTAGCTCGGCTGGTCGTTCTAGTTGTCTAAAGAATCCATCTCTCTTAGATCGGTTTCCAACTTTTTCCTGCAACCTTGGAACGTGATCAGCCGATGGTACAGCAGCAATTGCCGCCTGATGAGGATAACGATGCTAAGCGCGTGGTAAGAGCCCAACTATTGTATTCATGAGGAATTGGATCGTTGGTATGAATCCTTGTTCTCTATCTGTATCTACCGAGACTAGTTAGAAGCGATGCAAGCCGAGCTCGCACGTACCAACGAAGAGAACCAGAGGCTAAAGAACATGCTTAGCGACGCCACCAACAACTACAACGCTCTTCATGTCCATCTCATCCGGCTGATGCAGGAACGAAACCTGATCGATGGAAACACGCAGTTCCATGAGGTAGCATCTCTGTGGTACTGATCTACGGTGGTCATTTGGTAGAGGGAGCAATTGCAATATTCTCATGTTGTACCTGATCTTCCATCAGATCACCAGTGAGGTTGATGAGAGCCAAGAAGAAGGTGATGAAGGTGGAGCTGTAGTTCCACTGCAGTTCATCGATCTCAAACCAGCCTCAGTGGTGGATGAAGAGTCCCACTCGATCAAAGATGAAGGAACTCAGCGACGTCGCTCTTCCTCCCCAGCCGATCTGCCGCCTTCCAAGAGCTCAGAGCAGGAGCACGAAGCAAGCACGAGGAAGGCCCGCGTCTCTGTTCGAGCTCGGTCCTCTGCACCAATGGTAGAGCTTCCCGTCTATGTAATGCTCGTGTTCGATCGCAGAAACTGTTGTTTGACCAATGACCACCTCTAATGTATAGATCAGTGATGGATGCCACTGGAGGAAGTACGGGCAGAAGATGGCGAAGGGAAACCCCTGCCCTCGAGCTTATTACCGGTGCACCATGGCTGCCGGTTGCCCAGTTCGCAAACAAGTAGTACTTCGATCTTCTTTTACGTATAATTCTGTGAACTCCATTGCTATTAATGCGTCACGGCATCATATAGGTTCAGCGGTGTGCCAAGGATCGATCGGTGTTGATAACCAACTACGAGGGGACTCACAACCATCCTCTTCCTCCTGCAGCCATGGCGATGGCATCCACCATCTCAGCGGCGGCGGCCATGCTGTTATCCGGCTCCACGACGAGCAGTGAAGGGGTGACGAACCCCAGTAATCCGCTTGCCAGAGCTATCATGCCTTCCTCGTCCGGCGTGGTCACCATCTCTGCGTCGGCTCCTTTCCCGACCGTCACCTTGGACCTCACTCGCACATCCAGTCCCCTGCCGGCTTCGTCGTCGTCGCGGGTCTTCGGCCAGCCGCCGCACAACCAATCCAAGCCACAGTCAGTGGCTGACACGGTGAGCGTGGCGACGGCGGCCATGGTCGCGGATCCTAACTTTTCGGCGGCGCTCGCCGCTGCCATCTCCTCGATCATGGGCCGGAAAGGCGACGGCGGCACGCATCAAACGAGCAACAGCAAGTGATTCAAGGATCGTGTTAGCACGCCAACAACTCATCAAACTTGTCATTCGTCGTTCTTCGCTGTTCGTTCACATTTCTCTTCTTTTGGAGGGAGGAAGATGAGATCAGACCTCCCTTCTCTTCTCTTCCCTAATTAATTGAGTAGGTGGAAGGAGAAAAAGCATATGCATCTCTTCTGTTTGCCCGAAAGAAAACAATAGTACAGCTACAATATTCCTTTTCTTTGGATTGTTATGGCTGGCGATTGGATTCATGGATTGGTGGCGATGTACGTGCACGATAAGATCGAAGGTCTCTATGCACGTCAACCACGCGGGCGCAGCCGATGGGATTTGACACGCCAAATCCGCCGCGGTCAGACGGGGGAGGGGAGGAGGGAGAGGAAGAGTTAGTCAAATCAGAGATAAAACCAATCAAATGGCCACATAATGAATGCTACGTCTGCCACGGGAGACAAATCAACAAACACATAGACGTCAATCAGGGAGAGCTGTCATGAAGTCATAATCGATGTTGATAAAATTGATGCAACGACAAGAGAGACATCAACTATTGTTTGTTCAAAAACACCCATCCATTGATCATACTTTTCTACTGTTCTCTATTTTATCAACATACTAGAAGAGAAGATGAACAAATCAGTGGATCTCATGTGTTTTCTTCATTCAAACATATGAATGTGACTTCCCTGGATCGGATGTTTCAGCCACCTTTCTGCATCGACTCATGTCCATTTCAGGGCTTTCGATGAGCTTTCTGACTTGAATTAGCGTTCGTGTAGAAACTCTAACTTGCAACCCATTATTGCTTCATTTTAATGATATTAGTCAACTTCGACATGTTTGGTGAGCGTTCCAATTCAATCGGAAGTCATAATTCTCGCATCAATCAATGCATTGAACAGTGCATCACGAATTGACAACAAAGAAAGCTTGAAGAAATCATCAAAATCAGCACGCTAAACCAAGTTAATATTCAACCCTGCTTGCTTATTACATGTCAAGCAAGTAACAGGCAACAACAAAATGAAGAAGAATAAATAATATATATATATATATATATATATATATATATATTATTTGTTTATATTTATATTTATATATATGGGCGGATAATCTAATCCAAGCTAATACGAAAATAAAAAACTTGAAACGATAAAACTTCAACTAGGACTTGTGAACATAAGTCATCTTCTCATGGGAAAATGTAACCGATGTTGTCATTAGTTGTCGCCACCTACCTCATTGCTCGTACTCTTCTTTCTCCTCTTCGTTTTCTTTCTTCACCATGCTTTCCTCTTTTTTGTTTTAATCTTTAAAACACCAGTACAAATTAATGTACTGTGGCAGTATATCTACATCGACCAATATATATCGACCCAATCATCAATCAACAACGATCTGATGCGTGATATATATATATATATATATATTTATTTATATTTATTTATTTATTTATTTATTTATTTATTTGTTGATGTCTTGATGTCATCAATCCGGAGTCAACATGACTCAGTCTTAACATGAAGCTGCAAAGTCGTCTAGGTGACCCTCATGGGAGTCGAGCAAGGTGATCGATATAGGAAACAAGATGGCCGAAGTGGATCTAAGGTGGTATTCGTGCACCTAATGTGGGCTTTGGTCTCCTTGAGGATCCTACACGAAGGTTGATGTAGGAAGAGGTTTCTTGACTTGGCTCCTCCGATGATCAAATTAACTCTTCGTGAAGTAATAGGGACGAGAGCGTTCAAAGTGAGAGGGTTCTGACCCCTAAGCAAACGTCGGGGGAGGGGGAACCATCCTTTATTGTTCGTACATCCTTCTTCTGTTTATTTATATGGAAGGCTGATCCATAATCCCCTATGACCTATCATTCATGTAGGCCAACTAAAAGGAGAGAGCTCTCTGTCGACCATGGCAAGTAACAAGGTCAGCCCAACTCCCTATGGCCTATCATCCATAGAGGCTAACATAAGGAGGGCACTAGTTAGTTCGGTCGCCCAAGGACCATTGTCATTGGCGATCATCATGATTGATCTATACTACCCCCCATGAGCTATTATCCATGATAATCGACAAGCTGTCACTTAATTGTCGAGCGAGGGGGGATGACTTGGCCTTCATCCTTCATATCAACTCCTTTGTGGTGACCAGCTAGAGGTTCAATCGACATCGGAATATATCCTATTATTCATCCCCAGCAGGAGCATCACATGTGCAGCAAAAAAAAGAAAATAAAACAGGTTTATCACGTATATCAAATCGTCGTGCAAAAATTAGTATGCGAAAAACCCACAAAAAATGAAAACTACGATATATGAGAGATTGATTACCTAGGGAGATCGTATATCTCTGAAATTCCAGATCCAAATAGAGAGGATGAAGAAGATCAAACATCCTCATATCTAGTAGTATCTATATGATGGATAGTTATAGCGATGCTCCTCCAATCGTAATCCAAAAGCTCGTAGCTCTTGCGCATAGGGAGAGAAGAGAATATAAGAGGGCGACCAAAGGTGCAACATATCACTAAAGTGCCACCCCTACCTCCTATTTATAGAGAGCCACCAAAAACCCTAGGGATCATGCCTTAGTGGGTATTATATCTCCATCCAATTATCTACTAATATTAGATTATTGGATCTCTATCAAATAATCTCAATTAGCCCCTAATTGAGCCTCATGGAGTGATTCATCAATGTTGGGTCTCATCTCATGAGAACATGGGCTAATTAGATAACTTATATCAAATCCTCAACTCGCTAAAACATCCACCATATATATGTGGCCCTCTAGGCTCAATATCGAGCTAGTCGTGAGTCCTACCTATCAAAACTCTTTTTGACTCAGTGAATTATTAGCTCATAACAATTCACTCGACTCCTCAACTATGGACGTACTAGGCCACTATGTCATAGTCCTCAGACGGTACAAGAGATCTTATCTATTGGACTTGTCTATCCTTAGCTATTGTGTATCTATAATCCCTTATCCAACTAATATCTCAAAGACCGTATTTTGAGTCTCGCTCATAATTCATTTTAGCGTTACTGTCAGGCCACATACATAATCCGTTTGAGTCTCGCTATAATCAGATTCTCCCTGATAACTCCTCTCAATTCGAACAACCCCGGTTGGGGATTTGTCTGAGCGATAACACATAAGATATTCCTCTCATGATATCAAAAGTGGATAATCCTTTATTGACACTCAATTGTCTTCATAAGGTTCTCTACCAATCCCGATAACCGACTATACCAGATCTGAAACTTTCCAAACCTATAAGTCTGACATCAAAGAAAGGAGTACTCAAACAAGGCATCCTTAGTGTCTCACATCTAAGGATCATACACAACTGAGATTACGGAATCACTATCTAACGTTAGGTATAATTAACTATCCAGCATTCCGTAATCAGTAAACTCATTCTCCAATTAGCACCTATACCATACCCTTAGTATCCCCACACAAGTGGCTATGAAACTAGCTACCTCCATCATATGGACAAGTATACAGTACACTGGTCTATTCAGTTATCTCGATGTCCCTCTCGAGTAATCTATGATTTAGATTACTTAGGGTCTATGCTTAAAGGTGAATCGATCTCATTATCGTGATCTCATTATGATCCAATTCTCATTGCACAGAACCAAGGACATCACAATATATATATATATATAAGAATATACCAATAATAAATATAAGCAAAAAGATAGCGCAACATGTTATATGTGTTATCACTCACGTGATTGGCTTGTAAGGCACCTGTAACTAGCAATCTCCCACTTGATCTAAAGTCAATCACCTATATATTTAATCCCCATCAGACCCCTGTGATGCTCATACATAGTTTGAGTCAATGACTTTGACAGTGGATCTGCAATATTATCTTCGGATGGAACTCTTTCCATTGCTTTATCTTTATGGGTCATGATCTCTCTAATTAGTTAGAATCTCATCAGAACAATTTTGATAAAACTTGGGTTCCCTTGATAGAGCTATAGACCCATTGGTGTGGCTATATATGAGAATCAACTCAACGCTGCTCGGTACGACTCTCAAATCCCTGATGAACTTCTTCATCCACACCCCTTCCTTTGCTGCAACAATGTATTTCACCACTATGGTCGAGTCAGCAATAGTATCTTGCTTGAAACTCTTCTAGCTTATTACTCCTTCATTCATGGTGAAGACATACCTGGAGTTCAACTTGCTATCATCGATGTCGAACTGGAAACTCGAGTCTGTGTAGCCCTTAACCTAGAGGCTACCTCCTCCATATACTAGTAAAAGATCCTTAGTCCTTCTTAAGTACTTAAGGATATACTTTACTGCCTTCCAGTGTTCCAAACCTAGATCCGCCTGATACCTGCTCTTGACACTCAGAGCATGCACTATATCAGGCCTGGTATATAGTATAACACATATGATAGACCCTATCGCTGAGGTATCAAGTATTCTATCCATGTTTGCCCTTTCTTTAGGAGTCTTTAAGGACATACTCATAGAAAGTGATATTCTATGTCTCATCGAGATAAGACCCCTCTTGGAATTCTTCATGTCAAACCTTTGATAATGGAGTCTATGTACCTAGACTGGGACAGGCCAAGCATCCTTTTAGATCTATCTCTATAGATTCGGATCTCCAAAATATAGAATGCTTCCCCTAAGTCCTTCATAGAGAAGTTTCTAAATAGCCAAGCCTTAACTATAGAGAGCATTCCTACATTTCCTAAGTGATAGCGCTCCCACTTACTTTCTTTTATACACAAGGTTCATCTTCACTCTTAACAAAGTCATAAGTTCTGATCGCCTTATCAAATCTTATGTTCCAACTTTAGGAAACTTACTTCAGTCCATAAGATAGATTTGGGCAACTTGTACACCTTATCTGGACTTTCTCTGGATATGAATCTTTCTGGTTGTATCATATACACCTTCTCCTCAAGGCTACCATTGATGAATGTGATTTTCACATCCATCTACCAAATCTCATAGTCATAATGTGTTGCAATGGCCAAAATAGTTTTGATGGATTTTAGCATGTATACAGGTAAGAATGTTTCGTCATAGTCAACTCTTTACCTTTAACGATATCCTTTGGCCACCAGCCTTCCCTTGTAGGTCTCCATCTTTCCATCTATCCTGATCTTCTTCTTGAAGATCCACTTGCAACTGATGGGTATGATGCCCTTAGGTGTATCCATAAGGTTCCAAACCTTGTTTGAGTACATGAAATCCATCTCAGAATTCATGGCTTCTTGCCACTTCTTAGAGTCTATACTCATAATAGCCTCCTCGTAGGTCTGAGGATCAATATCCTAAGTGTAGTCTTCATCGATATATTCTATATATCTTTTAGGAGGGTGAGATATTATGCTAGACCTACGCAAAGTTAGAACTTGTGTGCTAGGTTCCTGAATAGACTTGAACTCTATAATGGTGCTTGAGCTATGTTATATAACCTTGCTCAACTTTGTCTCATTCCTATTGTTTCCACTAAGAACGTGCTCCTTCTCAAGGAACACAAGTCACTTGGTAACAAAGACTTTCTAGTCATCGGGATGATAGAAATAATACCCACAAGTTTCCTTGGGGTATCCCATGAACTTGCAATGTTCTATCCTTGATTCCAACTTATCAGGGTTGTGTCTCTTAACATGGGCAGGGCAGCCCCAAATCTTAACAACCTTAAGATTGAGCTTCTTCCCTTTACATATCTCATAAGGTGTTGACACTACCGACCTAGATGGAACTATGCTCAGAAAGTAAGTTATTATCTCTGGGGCATATCCCCAGAATAAGATGGGTACGTCAACGAAAATCATCAAGGATGGCACCATGTCTAATAGTGTGTGATTTCCCCTTTCTGATACACTATTAAGCTGACTGTTCTGTCATTGATTCCAACTTGTTGGGGTTGTATCTCCTAACGTGGGCAGGGCAGCCCCAAATCTTAACAACCTTAACATTGAGCTTCTTCCCTTTTCATTTCTCATATGGTGTCGACACTACCAACCTAGATGAAACTCTGTTCAAAAGGTAAGCTATTGTCTCTAGAGTGTATCCCCAGAATGAGACAGATAGGTCATTGAAACTCATTATGGATCACACCATATCTAAAAGTGTGTGATTCCTCCTTTCTGATAAACCATTGAATTGAGGTGTATAAGGATGTCTCCATTGGGACAGATCACATATCCTTTAAGGAAATGGGTGAACTCTATACTCAAGTATTATCATCCTTGATCTAATTGAAGAGTCTTAATACTCTTTCCAATCTGGTTCTCTACTTCATTCTTATATTTCCTGAATTTCTCGAAGGCCTTAAACTTATACTTTGTCAAGTACACATGTCCATACTTAGAGAAATCATCAGTGAATGTAATGAAATAGGAGTATCCACTATAGCCTGAGTCGACATGGGACCACATACATCGCTATGTATGAGTTTTAATAACTTAGTGGCTTTATCTCCATTTCTACTAAAAGAAGAATTGGCTAACTTTCCACGAAGGCAAGGTTCGCAAGTTGCATATGACACACAGTCGAATGGATCTAAGTATCAATCTTTTAATAACTTTTAAATTCTTCTCTCATGGATATGACCTATCCTATAATGTCATAGGTATGCCTCGTTCACCTCATCTCATTTCTGATAGGACTCCAGCAGGGTTGAGTCTTAATCTCCCTAAGAAGTAGTCAATAAAACCATGCTAGATTATAATAAAGCCACTCCTATCTTATAAATGAGTATGGCTAGGATTTAGATTAGCCCTTAGGGCTTAGTAGCCATCACCTCTCTTACTGGGTTGGTCAGCTAGGGTTTCCCCCTGCTTAGGTCGGCTATAGAGCCAACCTAGCCACCCCCTGTTCCTATTAAGGCAGGTCGACTATAGGAGGGGCAAAGGAATAATTTTTCTTAGGCAAGCACCCCCCTTAGGCTAGGGTTTGATCTCTATTTAAAGATGTAGCCACCCCTTCTCTTGAATCAAGCAATTATCAATTTCATTTCAACCTTGTGCCGAATCTAGGAGGGAGGAAACCCTATAGCGTTCCAAGGGTTGATCCCCCTCAAGGATCAAAATCTATAGAGCTCATTCTGGGGTTCTATCATCTGGTATCAGAGTAGCGATCTTGCTGCTCCTATAGCCATCATCCATGCCTCCACCTTCCCAAGCAATTCCCATAATTGCTACGACACGCGCCTCCACCTTCTACCCCAATTGTAGATCAAATCAATCTGTCGCTGCCCCCTGCATTTGATCTAGAAATCTGATATATTTTTATCATCCACACCTCTTCAATACTGTAAGATTCCTTACTTTATACGTTGAAGATTTTTCCTAAATTTTATCCATTGCAAATTTTGTTCGTCATAAATGTTATCATCGTTGTAAAGGCGAAACGCTACAGAAATTTTCAGCCGACTATTGCTTTTTGAAACTGAACTTTTAATCATCTTTTTTTGGCTGAAACTTTTATTCAATTTCATAGATTATCTTCGCTTTTATCTAAGACTAATCTCATGAAAAAACTCCTTCTGGATCTAGACTTATAGCACTGTGATTTTTCATTGCACAGTACTAAAATTTTACAACGTAGAATCTGCCTTCCATCTATTGGCCTCTTGAAACCGAACTTTTGTTCATCCTTTTTGGCTGAAATTTTTATACAATTCCAAATATAAACTCGGCTTTTATCTGGGATTAATTTCTGAAAAAAATTCCTTCTGGAATCGGTTTTCTTGTGCAATCTTTCACCAGCACGTAGTTCTAAAATTTTTACGACGAAGGATCTACCTTTTGTCTTTTGCCCTATTTCCCTACTGTTACGCTGCCAAAATTTTGCCAAACATTTTACTGGTATTCCCAACATCTAAACCAAGGGTTTCTGCATAATTTCCTTGAACTTTCCTCTGAAAATTACGTCGAGAAGTCATCATTTTTTCGACGTAAAATCTGTTCGGCAGGACTGCACATCGCTGCACTTTTTTTCATCGAATTCTATCGAATTTGAGTGCTATTATTTATGAGATTTCACTCTCTTTTTCTTATCACCAAACCCTATCATCCTTACCAGAAACCCTACCCTAAATCGAAGCCAAACAGCCACCCAAATCAGCCCTAACTACAGCCTACTTCCTTATCTATCCACTTACCTTTTCAGCCAACTTTCCTTATCGATGCACCTACCTTTGTTGCCATCTATCCTAGATCTAAAATCTGATTCCCTAACTTTCATCTACTACTATCACGGCCCTAAAACCACACCAATTCGTAGCCTAAACTCCATAAAATCGTAGCCCCAAATCGCACCCAAAAGAGCCACAAACCGCACCCAAAACAGCCACAAACTGCATCCAAAAACTGAAGCCTTCAGTCCACCAATCTTTCAGCCGCCCAATCTCCCTTGTCCCTTCAACCGTAGCATACATCTTTCACTGCCCAACGCTGCCAACAACGACCTCTTGCTATCATCCTCCTTGATCATAGCCAGCAGCGATCCTTGTGGCAAAAAACTACCAACAGCGATCTTCCACTGTAATTTGTTTACATCGCAGCCCGCAACAATTGTTCGCTACCAACTATCTTGATCACGACCAGTAACAAATTGAACACAACATCAGCTATCTCTCACTCCATATCGCTGCTGCCCTCCTCCGCAACAACTGTGTACATCATTGCCCCGTCTTCCTCATATTATAGTCGCACCCTTGTTGCAACCGATGCCACTTGCAGCCACGAAGTCGTAGTGCAGTCGCAACCGACGTTGCTGCTGCCCTCTTCTTCCTCTATCATCACTGCTACTCTTGGCTGCCATCCTCCACTTGGAGACTTCACCCCGCAGTCCTGACATTGTTGCCATTCATTGCATTCAACCTGAAAATTACAGCTGCACTTTTCAATCGGTTTGTTTGACAGGTTGGAGATCCTTACATCATGACATCGTTGGGCTTATTCGAAGCCAAATTGGAGGCTTTCGAGACGCGTATGGATGCTAAATTACGTGCTCACTTCAAGGAGTTTAGATTGGGCCGATCACCAAGCCCAAGAAGATCACAACATGGAGCAAATTCTGATTGCAAAAAGAACCCATCAGAGATAAGAAGCGAGGATAAGACATGGTAACCCTACACCTCAACGACGTTGATATCCTTTGTATAACTTCAAGAAGGGCACCTCAATCAAGATGCTCAGAGCATGAGAGCCACATCCCAACCAAAAGTATATAAACCTTCAGCACCAATCAATTACAAGAACCTCAACGAAGAACTAACAAAGATCTGTCAAACCTCTACCATCCAAGAGTACCAAATCAGGTTTAAAAGGTTAACTAATCAAACTCGTTATTGGTCTTAAAAATAGATATTGAGGACTTTCATGAAAGGCTTGAAGCCGAAGATTCAAGAAGAAGTTAAAGCGTGACAACCGTACACACTTAAGGTAGCCATCTCCTTCGCATAACTACACGAAGACAGGTTGAACCAAGATGCTCGGAGGACCAAAGCCGTCGGACGACCAGTAGCACAGAGACTCTCGGTCCCATCTACCACCAGTCAGTCACCTCAGCTGAAAAAGTTAACAAGAAAAGAGTTTCATGATAGATTGGCAAAGGGCCTATGTTCGCATTGTAATAAACTGTGGAGCCGAGACCACCATTGTAAAAAAGAGAGACCTCTATTGGTTGAGCCTATTGAAGAATCCAAACTTGAAGATATGACTCTCGAGCCTAAGGAGAAGGATACACCACAATCAGCCGCCCACACCTTTCATGCTCCACCATAGATATTGGACATTGATGGCTTCATCAAGCATCAGCCCGTCACCATCCTCACCGACACTAGGAGCTCCAACGACCTTATGAATGACAAAAGAAAACATGTGACCTTATGTGGAAAAGGAGAGAATGAAGAAAAGATTATCTCGATACAATGCTTAAAGAAGCTCGCTGAAATCTCAGGCACGTCCACTGAACCGAGCCGACTCCTTCCTACCAGACTGCACGACCCCCATATGTTGGTCTTATAAGGGGAACCACCAGCACATATTCAACCATATTGCTGTCCACATTTTTAGAGGACTGAAGCTAAAAAGATCGTCCAGGAGATGCGAGAGATATGGATCATTCGACCACAACCTTCCCTTGCAATGACACTTTATCTCCAAAAACTTTGCCTCTTTATCTGTAGGGATAAGCTCTTCCTGAAGTGCCATATTTAGTTTAATCAGCTATAGGTTCTGATGCAGTACTCCCTCATCTCGAGCTACTTCCATGACTTCACCGAGGAGCATACCATGATGCTAAAAGTCTTCCCTGATGATGACCTCAGATCCACGGCCCATGATTACAAGAAGGAACACGAGAAAGGCATCCACATGACCCCCACAACCATGATGCCATCTATATCGATGCTAGCATTACCTGAACGTGGCAATGTGTTCGTACTTGGAGCAGACACATCCAGAGTTGGGATCAATGTCACCCTTATGCAAGCTGGTCGACTCCTAATTCACACTGAGGCATCCCCCACACTTCACATGAGATTTTTTAAAGGGGATACTCATTGCTACCAAATTTAAAATTTGGCTGGATACAGATCCATGGCACGAAAGAGTAGTAAGCCCAAAAGAATTACAATCCATGCTCACGCCAGCATATGCAAAGAAGAAATGGCCTCCCGACAAACTTCAGAATGGACGAAAAATTGAAGATCGAGTTTTCTTACACCTCCAGCCTAATCAGTAGGAAACTCGAGCCTTAAGGAAGTAGCCTCCCTATTTCTTTGGGCCTTGCAAAATTGGGGACCATATTGGAGCCCTAACTTGGAGATCAGATCCGCACACTAGATCAAGATTACAGTTGATCCGCTGGGTATCCCATCTCAAATGGAAATTTAAAGAAGATGACTCAGCCCAAATCCTTCCAACTAACACCTTAGCTGATGAGGAGACCAAAGTTCAGTTGATAATAACATGAGAATCATATCAGGAGCTCAAGACCCAGTTCCCTGAGTTCATGGAACCTCAGCCTTGAGGACAAGGCTGATTTTAAGAGGGTGGGTTTGATAGGACTCCAGTAGGGTTGAGTCCTAATCTCCCTAAGAAGTAGTCAATAAAACCCTACTAGATTGTAATAGAGTCACTTCTATCTTATAAAGAAGTATGGCTAGGGTTTAGATTAGCCCTAGGGCTTAGTGGCCGCCACCTCTCTTACTGGGTTGGTCGTCCAGGGTTTTCCCCTACTTATGTCGGCTATAGAACCAACCTAGCCGCCCCCTGTTCCTATTAAGGCAGGTCGGCTATAAGAGGGGCAAATGAATAATTTTACTTAGACAAGCACCCCATTAGGCTAGGGTTTTGATCCATATTTAAAGATGTAGCCGCCCCCCTCTTGAATAAAGCAATTATCAATTTTATTTCAGCCTTGTGCTGGATCTAGGAGGGAGGAACCCCTACAACGTTCCATGGGTTAATCCTCCTCAAGGATCAAAATCTATAGAGCTCCTTCTGGGGTTCTATCAGTTTTCTCTTGGACATATTTACATTTATGATGTATGAAGAAGTATCTAACACATATAAGCTATTAATCAAGGTCTCTCTTATGATGTTCTCATCATCCAAAATTAATGAATAACTATTATTCTCAAAAACTAGTTTATATCCACTAACTGTCAAACAAGAAATGAAAATAATATTTTTGATAATAGTAGGAAACATAATAGCATGCATCCAATGCAATAGTAACTCCACCAAACAGATGTAGGATGACCTCGACAGCGACAATTGTATAAACTCTTACTCCATTGCCCATCTTGAGGTCCATCTCGCCTCTGGCCAGTCTCCTAGGCCTTTCTAGAATCTATAATGAATAGCAGATATGATAAGCACTCCGGTATCCAATACCCACATGTTATTATGAAAATCCGACAAATAGAGACTAATCATGAATGTACTTGAAGCTTCTCTAAGCTTTTGTTTCACATTCTCTGCAAGATAATCCTTGTAGTTCCTCTTTCAGTGCCCGTCTTTACCGTAGTGGAAGAACTAGCCTTTGTCCTTGGCTAGGTCTTTCTTAGTAACCTTTGCCTTACCCGGTTTGTCCTTGCACATGCCCTTCTTAAACATCTTATTAACCTTCCTTTTCTTATTGGTCTTACCAACATAGAGAACTAGCTTCTCTTTCTTGATAGTACTTCCAACTTCCCTTAATATATTAAAGAGCTCAGGTAAAGTCACATTACTCTTCCTTATGTTAAAATTCATGATGAAATGTGAAAAGAAATATGGCAGGGGCTGAAGTATAAGATCAATACACAATTATCCTCTAGGACTATTCCTAGATCTGTGAGTTTATCGATCCACTATATTATCCTTAAGACATGGTTCTGAACCGATGCCTCTTCTATCATCCTAGCTCAGAAGAGACTATTGGATATCTCATATCTTTGAGTTCTTCCCTGTTCCTCAAACAGTTGGCGAAGATGAAGAATGATGGAATTGACATCCATGCTCTCATGTTGCCTTTGTAACTCGGGACTCATAGAGGCTAATATATATCACTTTGTCAAAGTGAAATCATTTATATACTTAACATAGCGAGCAATCTCATCCTCGCTTGCTCCTTCCTCCGGCATGGGCACCATCATGTCAAGGACATAAATGATTTTCTCTACCATGAGAATAATTCTTAAATTATAAATTCAATCTATATAGTTTAGACCAATGAGGCAGTTAGCATCAAGTATGCCATGTAGGGGGTTTGCAAGTGATATGTTTTGATAAATAAGATGTGGCATCATTTAATAACATGCAGATTTTATAAAAAAAATAATTAAGATACAAACTTCTATCTTAATGTACTCTCACTATTTTTCTAACGAATCACACGACACTCCAGCACGTGAAACGGAAGTCTCCGACAGACTTCTAGTGAGGATCAAAATCCAATCGGTGTCTTAGTATAACCTCGAGGGACTCGACCAATCACACTAAGTCCAAAAAGATAGGCAACTCTCGCCAATCACAACTCCTTATGATTCTCGTCCCAACCTCCGAACCACCATGGTCTCGAGGGACTTGGCCAACTATGATGTTTAGTTAAATCATCACCATCATTACTAAATGAGTCTAATTTGATGATATGCCCTCGAAGGATTCGACCAAACATATCATGTCCTTAGGTTACCGGCGATATCTCTATGTCGTAGGCAAGATCTCGATCATATAGATCAGTAAGCCTCGAGAGACTCAACCAACTCAACCTATGTCGTAATTCAATTTCTTCCTATAACGATGGAAGACAACATTAGTCAATCTTATTGCCTCACGTTCACTGACTTAATATTATCGTTGGAGAGATTTTTGTTTTGTATCGGTCTCCTAATATATCGTGTCACACACATATATATTTAATATATATCTACATTGCATGCAAATATATATATATATATATATATATATATATATATATATATATATATATATATATATATATATATATATATATATATATATATATACATATATATACATATATACATATATACATATATATACATATATACATATATACATATATATACATATATACATATACACATATACATATATATATATATATATATATATATATATATATATATATATATATATATATATATATATATATATATATATATATATATATATATATATATATATATATAGTAGGCAGGTGTATAATCACATATGCATGCTACACCTAATGTAATTAGGCCCAAGCTAATGGGCCTAATCACTCATAATATGATATATGTGTGTATCGACGTATCTCCATGCCCCATGATCATCCTTCTCATCATCATCGATTTCATCATATCATTATCATATCTTCATACGTCATGATAGCCAGTCACGATATTATGGGTCCCGCTGACGCCTCCATGCTCTCGTCGTGCCTCTTCGTGTAATTACAATATAATCACATACACACAGGCCGAATAATAAATGAGAAAAATGGAGGCTCATAGGCCCCAATAAGAATAATAATAATAATTATATTTACATACATCATAACACATGACTCATGATCATCCGTTCATATTATACATCATATGTACACATCATGTAGGACTACTAGATAATTAATAATTAATTAAACTATTTAATTAATTATTTTTTGAAAATTAGGGCATGCCAAGAATTTTTAAAACTATTAAGGGCATTTTTCAAATTCTGGATAGAAGGACATACATGAAATTTTCTTAAATTTTGAGGGGCAGAATCATCCTTTTGTAGAAAGAAACTCTAATTCCCCTACGGTCCCTATTCTCGCCAGTGGCAACCCCTGCACGCGAGCGACTATCGCTTCCCCTGCGTGGCCACCTAGCCCGTAGGCAGTAGCCCCTACGGGCGAGTGCTGTGCCCATAGGTGTTGTCGCTGTAGGCAGCCTAATAGCGGGTGACTGCCCCTACAAGCGATTGTGCCTACTAGTGGTCGCCCTAGCCGTGGGCGGTTGCCCCTTGTGGCCTGGCCGTCCCTGCAAAGGGTCTGGCCACAGACGATCACCCTTGTAGATGGCCTAGCCACCACCATAAGGGGCTTGGACGTGGGTGGTCACTCCTGTAGGCAGCCTGCCTATAGGTGGCCGCCCCCTTCATTCGCAAGCAGCTTGCTCGCTGGCATTGCGTTCGCTGCAAGAACGTGTAAAATAGTTCTACATGATTCAATCTCATCAGACGTAATTTAAAAACTAATCTTTTACACGAGCAACCTAGCTCTGATACCATTGTTACGAAACTCAGTAGGAGCATCAAATGCGTAGTAGAAGAAAGAAAACAAAATATATTTCCCAAGTATATCAAATCATCATGCAAAGGTTGGTATGTGAAAAATCCATAAAAAATAAAAACTATGATATGTGAGAGATTGATTACCTAGTGAGACCGTATATCCCTAAAATTCTAGATCTATATAGAGAGAATAAAGAAGGTCAAACGTCCTCCTCTCTAATGGTATTCACATAATGGATCGTTGTAACGATGCTCCTCTAATCGTAGCCTAAAAATTTACAACTCTTGCGTAGAAGGAGAGAGGAGAATAGGATGGGGTGACCAAAGATGCAGCTTATCACTAATTTGCCACCCCTACCTCTATTTATAGAGAGCCACCAAAAATCATAAGGATCCTACCTTAGTTGTATTGTATCTCCATCCAATTACCCACTAATCTTGGATTATTTGATCTTTATCAAATAATCTCAATTAGCCTCTAAGTGAGCATAATGTAGTGATCCATCAAAGTTGGGTCTCATCTCATGAGAATATGAGCTAATTGGATAACTCATTCAATCCTCTACTCATTAAAATATCCACCATATGTGTGACCCTCTAGACCCATTACCGAGCTAGTCATGAGTCCTACCTGTCAGAACTCCTTATGACTTAGTGAATTATTATTTTATAACAATTCACTCAACTTATCAACTATAGACGTACTAGGCCACTATGCCATAGTCCCCAAATGGGATAGGGGACCTTATCTATTGGACCTCTCTATCCTTAGTTACCATGTATCTATAATCTCTCATCCAGCTAATATCCCAGAGATCGTATATTGGGCATGGTAATGTCAGGCCACATACGGAATCCGTCCGAGTCTCACTCTAATCGGATTCTCCCAGAGAACTCCTCTCTTAATCTAAATGACCTCGACTGGGGATTTGTCCGAGCGATAACACACAAGATATTCCTTTAGCGATATTGAGAGTAGATGATAATCTATTGACACTCGATTGTCTTCGTAAGGTTGGCTACTAATCCCGATAATCGGTTGTACCAGATCTAAAACTTTTCGAATCTATAAGTTCAGTGTCAAAAAAAGGACTCAAACAAGATATCTTTGGTGTCTCAAGTCTAAGGACAAGACACACAACTGGGACTACAGAATCGTTGTTTGAGATTAGGTATCATTAACCATATAACATTCCATAAGTGAATCAATCATTGAACTCATTCTCTAATGAGCACTTGTACTGTACCCTTAGTGTCCCCACAAAAGTGGATATGAGACCAGCTACCTCCATCATATAGACAGATATATAATATACATATCTGTTTGGTTATCCCGATGTCCTTCTCGAGTAACCTATGATCAAGATTATTTATGGTCTATGTTTAAAGGTGAAGCAATCTCATTATCGTGATTTCATTACGATCTCAATCCCATTGCACATAATCAATTATGAGGCGATACCCAAAGGGAATTACTAATTCTTCACATTTGGCAGATACTTTAAAGAAAAAATACCCGATTAATACGCAAATCACATTATTTTATGAAATCTTTCATTGGAAAAATATATATGGATATCTTGCTATGTATGGTTACCATTTCTAAGGTTAATGCATAACTTTTTAAAAAAACAATTATCAATGAATCCATTTACAACAATGAAATAAATAAAGAAGGAATTGATGAAACATATCAAGATACAATGAACTTTATTTCGACTATAAAAAAGTCCTTTTCTAATCCTAATATTAGAAATGATTTAAACACTTATCATGACTTATCTTCCTTGCCCCAAGCATATGTATTTTATAAATTATCACAAACCCAATTATTTAACAACCATCACCTGAGATCTGTACTTCAATATCATGGTCACGGGACCTATCCTTTTATTAAAGACAAGATAAAGTATTATTGTATGACATGAGGAATATTTGATTCCAAATCAAGGCATAAGAAAATTAATAAGTTTGGAATGAATAAATGGAAAAACGGGTTAAAGGGTCATTATCAATATAATTTATCTCAGAGCAAATGGTCTCGATTAGTACCAAAAAAATGGTGAAATAGAGTCAATCAACGTTGTACTATTCAAAATAAAGAATCAATGAAATTGTATTAATATAAAACAGAAAAAGATCGATTAATTTATTACATGAATGCAAATTTTTATGCAATGGATTTATCGACGAGTCAAAAAGAAAAATTTAAAAAACACTACAGATATGATCTTTTATCACATGAATATATAAATTATGGGGATAGTAATGACTCAGGCTTTCGCCCATTACAGAAAATTCCCCACTGCTGCCTCCCGTAATATATATATATATATATATATATATATGATAATAAACTAATAATAATCATCAGCAAAAAGATCGTGCAGTATATCACAAATGTCATCATTTACGTGATTGGCTTGTAGGGCACATGTAACTAGTATATGACATAACTTGCAGAGGAGGGATCTTGTCGCACTAAGGACCCCAACCTGCTCGGCTACCTTGAATCCGATCCTCAGCAATAGGACGGCCCTCGACTAGATAGCCTACGCAATCTCCCCCTCACCGAGCCTCTAACGTCGGCTAGGGAGAGGCACCTAGATGAGCCTACACCTTCGATAGTGAATCAATCAAGCCGACTCATCAGTTGACTGTACTCATGAGCCTATCAGCGGTCATCTTGGCATCAGTTGTTCTTCTTGACTTGCATGCCTCGGGCACATATGACTCGATGCTTCTACTATAGTGGTCATCTTGGCATGTGTCATGCTTTCTGACCTATAGGCCTGGGGTACATTTAGCCTGATGCTTCCATCATGGTGGTCATCTTGGAATGGGTCATTATTCTTGATTCTCATGTCTCAAGCATATTTAGCTCGATACTTCCACCATGCAGTCATCTTGGCATGGGTCATTCAAACTAAATGACATGCCTTGGCCATATTTAACCTAATGCTTTTGTCATGGCAATCATTTTGGCGTGAGTCAAATCTTTCCAACTCACATGCCTTGACACATTTAGCCTGATGCTTCCGTTGTGTCGGTCATCTTGGCATAAGTCGTTCTTTCTGACTCGCACACCATGGGCACATTTAGCTCGATGCTTCTGTCGTGGAGGTCATCTTGGCATCGATCATTCTTCCTGACCTACATGCCTCGAAATTATTTAGCCTGATGCTTCCACTGTGGCGATCATCATGGTGTGGGTCATTCTTCCTGACCTACATGCCTTAGGCACACTAAGCCCAATGCTTCCACTGTGGCGGTCATCCTAGTGCGGGTCGGTCTTTTTGACTCATATGTATCGGGTTGCATTTATCTTGATGCTTCCACTGTGGCGATCATTTTGGCATTGGTTATTCTTCCTGACTCACATGCCTTAAGCACATTTAGCTTGATGCTTCCGCCATGGCAATCATCTTAACGTGGGTGATTCTTCAGAACCTATACTCCTTAGACACATTTAGCCTAATGCTTCCATCGTGGTGATCATCTTGGCGTGGGTCATTCTTCCCAACTCAAATGCCTCGAGCACATTTAGCCTAATGCTTTCATCATGGCGGTCATCTTGGGGTGGGTCATTCTTCCCGACCTACACTCCTTAGACACATTTAGCCCAATGCTTCTATTATGGCGATCATCTTGGTGTGGGTCGTTCTTCCCGACCTATATGCCTCAGCCACATATAGCCTGATTCCTCCATCGTGGCAATCATCTTAGCATTGGTCGTTCTTCCCGGCCTACATGCCTCAGGCACATTTAGTATGATGCTTCCACCGTGGCGATCATCTTGGTGGGTCATTCTTCCCGACCTAAATGCTTAGGGCACATATAGCTCAATGCTTCTGTCATGGCGGTCATCTTAGTGTGGGTCATTCTTCCTGATTCATATGCTTGAGGCACATTTAGTTTAATGCTTCTGCCATGGCGATCATCTTAGCATGGGTCATTCTTCCCAACCTACATGCCTCAGGCATATTTAGCTTGATAATTCCACCGTGGTGATCATCTTAGAGTGTGTTGTTCTTCTCGACTTGTATTCCTCGGGCATATTTAGCCCGATGTTTCCACCATGGCGGTTATGATTTTGTGGGTCATTTTTCCCGACCTACACACCTCGAGCACATTTAGCCCAATGCTTTCGCCACGATGGTCATTTTGGTATGGGTCTTTCTTTCCAACCTACATGCCTCAGGCATATTTAACCCTCCACCGTGGCGGTCATCTTGGCATGGGTTGGTCTCCCCGATTCACATGCCTCAGGCACCTTTAGTTTGATGCTTCAGTTGTGGCGATCATCTTGGCATGGGTCATTCTTCCCAACTTATATGCTTCAGTACATTTAGCCTAATGCTTCCACCATGACAGTCATCTTAGCATGGGTCATTCTTTAGGACCTACACGCCTCTGGCACATTTAGCCTGGTGCTTCTGTCATGGTAGTCATCTTAGCTTGGGTCGTTCTTCCTAACCTACATGCCTTGGGCACATTTAGCATGATGCTTCCATCGTGGCAATCATCTTGGCTTGGGTCATTCTTCTTGACATGCACTCCTCGGGCACATTTAGCCCAATGCTTCCTTCGTGGCAAGACGAAGTCCCTTTTTCATCATGGCTGGCCTTCGTCCCTCCTCCGCCGTAGTGGGCCTTCGTCCCTCCTTGGTCATGGTGGATTTCAGGCTTCCAATGTGGTGAGCCTTTATCCCTCCTCCATCGTGGCAAATCTCAGGCTTCCGTCATGGTGGGCTTTCCCACCTTCGGGTTCACTCTAGATGGGACATTCTATGCCTTAGCTTCTAGCTAAGGGTAGGTTCATTCTGTGCCTTAGCTTCTAGCCTCTAAATTATCTGAGACTTTCATTCTAGGAGGGTCAGTCGGCCTCCATCCTTCATCCTTAGCGTCAGTCCACCTTTCTATTAGGATTGTAATAGAACTAAGAGAAGGGTGGGGTGAATTAGTATTGGGAAACCTCATTAGATCATCACATGTGCAGTAGAAAAAATAAAATAAAAAGGTCTCCCACATTGGTCAAATCGTCGTGTGATGAATGGTGCACGAAAAATCATAAAATTGAAAAAACTGTGTTATGTGTTAGATGTTTTACCTAGGGAGATTGTATATCTCTAAAAATCCAAATCCAAAAAGGAGAAGATGAAAAAGTCATATATCCTTCTCTCTAGCAATATCCACATGGTGGAAGAAGTGACAATACTCATCCCTTGCAGTGCAAAAACTTGTAGCTTTTACGCACCTTCTTCGTAGTTTTTTGTGCACCAACTTATAGCAAACGTGGAAGAAGAACTCATTTCTTCTTCACTATCATCATGCACCAAGGAGAGGGGTGGTCGATTAAGAAGAGAAGGGAGGGAGGAGAATATGAGGGGGCAACTAAAGGTGCAACCTAGTGGGTATTGAATCTCTATCCAATTACCCTCATCTCTTGGAATATTGGATCTCTATCTAATAATCTTATGCCTCTAATTGAGCCTTATACAAGCAATCCATTAATATTGAACCTCATCCAATAAAACAAGGGCTATTGGATAACACATATCCAATCCTCTACTCGTCACAACATCCATCATATATGTGTGACCCTCTAGGCCCAACACTGAGCTGACTATGAGTTGCACCTATCAGAACTCCTTCTGACTCAATGAACTGTTATTCCATAATAATTCACTCAACTCATCGTCTATGGATGTACTAGGCCAGTATGTCATAGTCCCTAGTTGGTACAGAGGATCTATCCTCAATTATCGTGTATCTATAGTCCCACATCTCTCTAATATCATAGAGATCATATTTCGGGTATGATACTATTAGGCCTATCTGGAATAGGTTCGCTCTAATCGGATTCTCCTAGAGAACTCTCTCTTAATCCGAACGATCTCAATTGAGGATTTATCTGAGTGATAACACACGAGATATTCCTCTCGCGATATCGAGAGTGGATAATCCTCTATTGACACTCAATTATCTTTGTAAGGTTGGTTATCAATTTGGATAACTGATTATACCAGATCTAGAAATTTCCAAACCTATATAGCCGATGTTAAAAAAGGAGTACTCAAACAAAACATTCTTGGTGTCTTAAGTCTAAGGACCATACACAAAACTGGGACTACAGAATCACTATCTGACGTTAGGTATCATTAACCATCCAGTATTCTGTAAGTAGAGCAATCAGTAAACTCATTCTCTAATGAGCACATATACTATACCCTTAGTGTCCCCACACAAGTGGCTATGAGACTAACCACCTCCATCATATGGCAGGTAGTTCCTCTCAAGTAACCTATGACCGATATTATTGGCATGTACACTAGTATGTCTGGTTATCTCGATGTTCCTCTCAAGTAACCTATGACCGATATTATTTAGGGTCTATGTTTAAAGGTGAATTGGTCTCATTATTATGATTTCATTTTGATCCAATTCCTATTGCATAGATCTAAGGGCATCACAATATATATAATAGACAACATAAAGTGAGAACATGCCAATAATAATAATATGCAAAAAGACTGTGTAGTGTGTCACATGTGCTATCACTCACATGATTGGCTTGTGATAGAACTCTATAGAATTCTATTGCTTGATTGATCGCTGAAGGGGATCGACCTCCTTTGAATGCTATAGGGGTTCCTTCCTCCTAGGTAGTCGGCCATAAAGGCTGAATAAAAGAGATCTATTGCTTGATGAAAAAGGGACGACTACAAATGCTTATATAGGGCTGAAAACCCTAACCCTAATAGAAGACTCCAACTTCTAGTGAAACTCCTACTCCAAAACCCTAGCCGCCACTTTCCCTAGCGCTAGCCGACTCCCATAGGTAATAGTGGGTGGCGACTAGATAGGGTGTAGATGCTTGGATTAGGGTTTAGTTACAATCTCTACTCGATTGACCCTAATCTGACTTTAACTCCTACTCAAACTTTAATTCAGCCGAATCCTAATCTTATTAGGATTTGGATTGATTTATTACAATTGACTCAATCTCCTCATAGCCGACCTGATATCGGGTCTAGGCAGCCAACAAGGCCCAATCTAAGGACTTGACTCAATTAGATAGGACCCGACTCAGCTAGGGTCCTAATAGAGCCGCCCTCTTCAAATCAGCCTTATCCTCAAGGCTGTGATTCCATGACTCTAGGTCCTAATCTGCAACTCTTCATGAGGATTCCTTGTTGCATCTATGGTAGGCATATCATGATCCCACGGTCCAACTTTGTCTTGTATCTTTTCATCGGTGGTAATGTCTGGATGGTGATGTGCTACGATCCTATGATGTCATGCAATCTCCAGTTAGAATTGAACCTCCTCATTGACTTTGGTGTCGGGTGAATGGATCTGATCTGAGTCATCCTCTCTAAACTTCCATTTGCTGTGAGATAACTGGAGGATTAGTTGTAATTTTGAATTGGTGCGTGGATCTGATTCATAGGTCACAGTTCCAATATGATCTCCAATTTTATAAGGTCTAAAGTAATAGAGAGACCACTTCCTTGAGGCTTGAGTTTCCTAATGATAGGGCTGTAGGTGTAGGAGAACTCAATCTTCAAATTTTCTTCCATTTTAAAGTTTGTTGGGAGATCGTTTCTTCGGAAATTTGATCTCCATCCAGTAAGCTTTGGCATCACAGATTCTATGTCGGTACTACCATTGGAGGAGCTCGATTTTCTTACAATCGTCAGTAGTGGAGTGGAGGTCATCAATAGAAAAGACTTCGGGCAGTGTGGTCCGCTCTTGGGAGAGGTTGTGGAAGTAGCCCGACATCTGAGAGCGCTGCATCATAAGTCATAGCTAGTTCGGCTAGAGGTGCCACCTCAGGAAGAGCTTGTCCCTGCAGATAAAGAGGTAGAGCTTTTAGAGATAAAGTGCCATTGCAGGCAAAATTCACGGTCAAATGATCCGTGTCTCTAACGTCTCCTGGACGATCCTTTCAACTTCGATCTTCTAAAGATGTGGATAGCAATATAGCCAAATATAGGTGGGTGGTTCCTCCTGCAAGATCAGCACACAGAGGTCATGCAGCCTGGTAGGAAGTAGTTGGCTTAGTTTGACGGAGGCACATGAAATTTCATCAAGCTTCTCCAAGCTGTCATGGACAAAAATGTAAACAAGGTGTTCAATGAAATGTTTCTGTTTGTCTGTGTCTTTGATTTTTATACATCCTTTGTACAGCAAGTAGCGGGCTTGCAGTAGGCTTGACAGTCCTAGTTTGGTTAGCTTTTGTGGCCGGTTTCAGCTTGTAAATGAGAGTTGTGTCATGTAGGCACTTGTGGGGACCTTCGATCTGTAATGGACCATTATCCTTTGTGTGCAACCTTTCTGAGTTTGTAATGTCCATGGGTGTAATTTGTATTGGCTTTATAAAGTGTTTGCTTGAGCAGTTGCTTGTGGATCCCGTTGGAATTGCTTCTTCTGGCTCATTTTCTCTTTTGTAAGTCCTAAGGGACCTTAGGAGTCTCGGGGAAGGCTGACTTTTGCAGACGAATACGCATCGGTGCCGTATGACTTAGGTAAAATCAGCTAAGCTCATGACATTGTGGTATCAGAGTGAGACAAGCACACGCAGAAACACTCGCCATACAAACGTGGGGGACTTAGCTGGGCTGTGTGGAGGAAAGCTAGTACGCGTAATCGTTTAGGGGAAACAGACATTGAGATGTAAGGAAAGGAGTCACTCAGAGGAGCATGCATCCAGGTTTGACATTCAGAGGAATGGCTAACCCTTTGCGTGAGAGGCACCACAAGGACAAACAAGTGAAGAAGAATATGTAGCGCACAAAAATTGGGATGGCTGAGTTCGAGCTACGGCTCGACGTTGGCAACCAAACTTGACGGTGCTCAAGGCAAGCGGGGCGCTTGGTGAAAGATGAGACCGTACAAAGTGGAAGGTGTTGCGTAATGATCGAAAGAGTTGTGCAAAGCTCACAGAGGGGAGGGGAATTGCTAACTCGAAGGATTCGGTACTCATGCAATGGTCTGTACATAGACGACAGAGTGTTCGTGACCATCCCAAGGTACGATCGGAACTCAGCGCCATAGAGCATCAGAACTTTCTCTTCGGTATGGAAAGGATATGTCTATAGGTGGCTGTAGTGTGCAACAAGTTCAGCATGTAGCTAGGCCTTGAAGGGTGCAGTAGGAACTATATTGGTGAAGAGTCACAATCTAGCAAGTGTATTTGCGGGGGCATAACAAGGCACAAGTTGTTCAGCAAGATGGAGTAGTCCGAAGGGGACGGTGGTCTTCGAAACTTCCAGTGGGAAGAATACAAAGAGAAAAGTTGCTCCAACAAGACAGATATCTAGGAGGGATTAGTCCTAATTCTCCAGAGGGAGAATCATGTGCAACGAACCGAACATATTGAAGAAGATTTCCTCAAAACAATATCTCCACAAAGCTTAATGGACTAAGCGAGTGACGAGGAGTCATCGCATGATCTCGAATGAGGTAATGCATTGGTGGATGCATTTCGAGATCAAGTGGAGGAGCAATCCAAGGCAACAATATGAAGGCACACTTAGAGTCGATGTGGAAATCGGACTCAACGGAGGGCTGACCCATGGAATGGTGGATGCGAGGGCCACTATCAACTCAATGCAAATCAAGGAGCAGAGCGACTTGGGTGGAACTCAGTGAAGTATCTAAGCCGCATGAAGGGAGTCAGCATAGAAGATGGAACATGGAGTGGAGGCACAGAGCTTTCCTTGGATAGAGGTCAAGGACATAAACCCTTGTAGAGACAAGAGTGAGATCATGTCGTTCCATGGGTTCTTCATTCTGATGGGGCAGACTTATCTTGCATGGTGCCAAAGATGAAAGGAGCTTCGAGGCACATGCACCTTACCTCAGAGATGCATTTGACGAAGTAACTAAAGGTGATTCAACTTGTAGAGGTGAAGTTGGGATCAAGAGACCTTAGCACGGGGCAAGAGGACGCAGATGTGGGTACTCTTGAAGAATATGTCATAGTGTTGCCATTTGAGTTATCAAAAACAAGTGGTGCATAGCGGAGATTGTGCTGGTAGGAGATAGAGGCCCAAGATCAGATAATGGTGCATCAATCCTAGCAAAGTCAGGGGACCTCAAGTGCTACTAGGCGATGGACTATGACCCTAGACTGGGTGGGCGAAGGTGAATTGCCAAGGGAGCGAACAAAAATCAGAGATCGTAGTCTGAGCTCATCACATAAGAATCTGAATGCAATGGAGATGTCACTAGGAGGCGACATGGTGCATCGAATCTCGGTGGAATAGTTCGCGGTAATTGTAATAAAGCCACTCGTATCTTATAAAGGAGTATGGCTAGGGTTTCGATTAACCCTTAGGGCTTAGTGGTCGCCGCCCCCCCTTACTAGATTGGTAGGCTAAGGTTTCCCCCTACTTCGGTCAGCTATAGAGCCAACCTAGCTGCCACTTGTTCCCTCTAAGACAGGTAGGCTATAGAAGGGGCAAAAGGATAATTTTAATGAGGCAAGCACCCTCTAGGGCTAGGGTTTGGAGCCCTATATAAGCATGTAGCCTCCACCTCTTTTTATTAAGCAATTATCATCTTTTATTTAGCCTTTGTTCCGAGTCTAGGAGGGAGAAACCCCTATAGCTTTCCAAGGGTTGATCCCCCTCAGCGATCAAAATCTATAGGGCTCCTGCTGGGGTTGTATCAATTTTGTAGGAGGGAATAGATAAAATTATTTTTGGAGTTTTGGATATAAAATTATAGTAGCAGTAAGGTTCTTGTGATAGAAGCAATATTAGATCTTGATGCAATTTGGAGTTACGACAAAAGTTGATAGATCAGCGACAAAAGGTGATGACGATGGAGTCGGTGATGAAGATAGCAATTGTGGGAATTGCTTGAATGATGGTGGGTGGCTAGAAGGGTAGCGAGGCACTAAGATCACTGCTCTGATACTAAATGATAGAACTCCACAAAATTCTATCGCTTGATTGATGGCTGAAAGGGATCGACCGCCTTAGAGCACTATAGGGGTTTCTCCCTCCTAGGTAGTCAGCCATAAAGGCTGAATAAAAAGGATCTATTGTTTGATGAAAAAAGGGAGACTACAAGTGCTTATATAGGGCTAAAAAACCTAACCCTAATGGAAGACTCCAACTTCTAGTGAAACTCCTACTCCAAAACCCTAGCCACCACTTTCCCTAACCCTAGCTGACTCCCACAAGCAATAGTGGATGCTGGCTAGATAGGGTGTAGATGCTTGGATTAGGGTTTAGTTATAATCTCTACTCGATTTACCCTAATCTGACTCTAACTCCTAATCATACTCTGATTCAGTCGAATCCTAATCTTATTGAGATTTAGACTGATTTATTACAATTGACTCAATCTCCTCCTAGCCGACTTGATGTCGGGTCTAAGTGGCTAATAAGGCCCAATTTAAGGACTTGACTCACTTAGATAGGACCCGACTCAGCTAGGGTCCAAACAGCTTGCAAGGCACTGTGACAAGCAATTAATGTTATAGCTAAAAGGATCCGATTCAAAAAGTTTGATCGATAAATTCATATTCAGAAATAAGTTAACCAAAAGTGCAATTAAGGATAGTGAGTGAAGTAAATCAATAAGCAATAAGAAAGGATAGCAAGAGAAGGATACAAATCGATTCATAGTGGTTCGGTCACCCCGACCTATGCCCACTCCCGATTACTCTTCTCTCGAGGCCACCAGCTTTCACCACCAATTTTCTTTCCAACGAACGAAGCAACTACCCTTGTTATAACTCTTCTCCTTTTAACAACTTAGAAGAGAACCTTTTATTAGGACCCCAACTGAGTCAGGTCCTAGTCGATTGAGTCGATTCCTTAGATTGGGCCTTGTTGGCCAACCTAAACCTGACATTAGGTCAGCTAGGAGGATATTTGAATCCATTGTAATAAATCAGCCCAAATCCTAGTAGGGTTAGGATTCGACTGAACTGGAGTCTAGTTAGGAGTCAGAGTTAGATACGGGTCAGACTCAATTGAGTCATAATTGTAATCAATCATAATTGGTCATCCACCATGATTGGGGAAGTCGGATAGGGTTGTGTTCCTTCTAGGGTTAGAAAAGAGGAGTTTCACTTAGCCTAGGACTCTCTTTAGGAGGAGTCCTCAATAAGAGGGACTCCTAGCCAACCACTTCTCCTATTTGGGGTGGCCGGCTAGGGATGGTAGAGGGAGAGTCCCCATTAGTTTGGACTCTCTCTAAGGTCGATTAGGAGTTAAATTAGGATTTGGAGTCTTAGTTTACTTGGAGTAGGAGTTTCACTAGGAGTTGGAGTCTTATATCAGGGAGGAGTCTTCATGGAGTAGGAGTCCTATTAGGAGTTAAGGTTGTGAGTCCTTATATAAACTCATGTAGCCACCACTCTTTAATCGTCAATAGATCAAATTCTTTTCAACCATTGTGTAGAAAACCTTGAAGGAGGAAACCCCTATAGAGTTCCAGGAGGTCGATCCCCTATAGAGATCAACCCTAAGCTTATAATCCGAAAGGGTTCTAGCACTTGGTATCAGAGTAGCGTTCTTGGTGTCTCACTGCCCTTCTGCAGCCGTCCATCATCCTCCCATAGCTGCCCAAGCAATTTCCACAATTGCTTGGATCATCACCGAATTCCACCGTCATCTCTACTATCGCAGATCACCTTTTGATCTCTCCAAAGAATTGCATCAGGTTCTGGTATTCTACCTTATTGTTGTTATAATTTAGTTATCCTTAACCCAAAAAAACAAAAAAGGTGTGTTCCTATCTCACTGCATAAACTCTTTGTCGCAAAGTTTCCATCTTTATGACGAAAGTTACGCTATAGAATTCAACCGCATACCACTACCTATTTTTGATCTTGCTATCATAATTTTTCTAACCAATCTTCTACAAGTTTTTTACAATGGCTTTGGCACTCCTTAACAATAGATTTCCTTTTGGTTTTGTACAAAAATTGTCAATATAAATCGCTGATCTTTTGCATCCAAACTACTGGACCTTTGACATAAAATTCTACCGCAACACCTTCTCATATTCCTTGATCTAGCTGAATTCCTTGCTGTTATATTCTTTCATGAATTTTTTTTCGCTATTACCTTTCCCTTACCAGTGGATTCCCCTTGAGTTTTGCTCAAATCCTTATCACGAACTGCTAGAAAAAATTACATCTACCCTGCTAAAATTTTTCATTTTAAAAAATTTTATTGTTGTATCTTTTGTTATTTTTCTTCTCGCAACTCACCAAAACCGTACTAATCTTGCTACCACCAATCACATCATCTTTAGGGCACCCCTCTAGCCTTAAGACGTAGTTGTCGTAATATATTTCTAGAACCCTAACAGCACCCAAAACCGTAGCCCAAAACAATAACCTATTACAGCCACAACCCTCCACCATCGATCTTATCTTCTGTTGCCACCAAACTTTCCACCACCCTATGCCTTTGACTCATCAACAAAAAAAAGATAGAAACATCTCATATCTAGAGGCATAAGCAATGGCATCTCAAGACTTGATCGATGTCAAGTTGGAGGCGCTTGAATCACACATGGAGGACAGATTGTGCACCTTATTCTCAGAATTCAAAATTGGATGATCCCCGAGTCCAACAAAATTCCAGCATAGTGAAAGTTCAGAGAGGTCTCTAGAGAAGGAAGAACATATCTCAATTGTGATGCAGCCACGCATGAGGGTGGATTTCCCTCGATGGGAAGAAGGAGACCCGATGGGATGGCTCTCGCGCGCCAAATGCTACTTCCGCTATCACCGAACACCGGAGACTTCCATGGTGAACATCACTATTATCTACCTCGATGGAGATCCAATTCGGTGGTACAATTAGCTTGAATACACCTAAGGAGTCCTGACGTGGAGACAATTTAAAAGTGGGCTGTTGATCTGTTTTGGATCGACCAAGTACGAGAACATTAACGGACAACTAGCAAAGATCCGACAAACCCCCCTGATCCAAGAATACCAGACCAGGTTTGAGAGATTATCTAACTTCACTCATGATTGGTCTGACAAATAATTATTAGGGACATTCATTAAAGGACTCAAGCCGGAAATAAGAGAAGTTAAAGTGCAGCAGCCTCGCACCTTAATGGCCGCAATCTCCTTCGCCTGAATCCAAGAGGTGCGACTCAACTAAGACACTTGAAGGACAAAGACCACTCCTAGGCCAACAACATATAAAGCTTTAGCACTCCCTACTCCTAGCCATCCTTCACTGCCAAAGAAATTGATGAGAGATGAACTCCACGATAGATCGGTGAAGGGCCTTTGTTGGCATTGCGACGAACCATGGAGTCATGACCATCGTTGTAGAAAGGAACGCCTTCTTCTGATTAAACCCACTAAAGATTTAGAGGAGGAGGTCCAAGAGCATGAGGAAGAGGTCATGAAAGAAGAATGATAGCCGACCAATTGTACGATGCATGCTCTTGCCGATTACGCGAACCCGCAGACAATGAAAGTGGGAGGACCACTTAAACAACAACCAATGACCATCCTCATCGACACCGGGAACATTAATAATTTTATGAATAGCAAGGTTGCTGCTCGGATGACACTTTGTATCGATGATTGCAGCAGGTTTGATGTTAAGGTCGCCGATGGCCGAATTTTGAAGTGCTCGTAGGTGAAATTATTTTTACAGGACCGATGGATCATGGCCGATTTTTTCCTCCTCCCGCTTGATGATTATGAGGCCGTGCGCAGCTTTGAATAGCTATCCACTCTAGGTGATGTTTCCTAAATTTTTTTCAAATTTATCATAAAATTTTTCAGCCATAGGAAATAGGTGATCCTACGCGGGAAACACGGGAGCAACATGACAACGATTTCAATGCAGCGAATGGAGAAAGTCTTGCACAAAGTGAATATTGGCTTCCTAATGCAACTCCAGCAACAACCTATGGGGGAGCTAACAAAAATTGATGATCCAAACCTTCTCCAATTGCTTGCTGAATTTTCAGATGTCTTTGTCATACCACGCAGCCTACCTCCTACTTGACGGCATGATTATCAAATTTCAATTCTTCCGGTAAAACACCAGCAAACACTCAGCCCTGTCATTATTCTCACTTACAGAAAGATGAAATAGAGAGGATTGAAAATGAGATGCTTGAAATAGAGGTCATTCGGCCAAGTTGCAGCCCCTACTCTTCGTCGGTACTAGCTTTACCCGATTTTGACAAAGTGTTTATGATTGACACATCGGGAGCCCGAATTTGTGTTGTCCTCATGCAAGATGGCCACCCCTAGCCTACATCAGCAAAACCCTCTCTCCATATCACCTGAAGCTATCAATCTATGATGAGGAAATGCTAACTATTGCTAAATTTGTGGCTTGGCATGATACAAGACAATGACACTGATAGGACTCCAGCAGGGTTGAGTCATAATCTTCCTAAAAGTAGTCAATAAAACTCTACTAGATTATAATAAATCCGCTCCTATCTTATAAAGGAGTATGACGAGGGTTTAGATTAGCCCTTAGGGCTTAGTGGTCGTCGCCCCCCTTACTGGGTTGGTTGGCCAAGATTTCCCCCTGCTTAGGTCGGCTATAGAGCCAACTTAGCCGCCCCTGTTCCTATTAAGGCAGGTTGGCTATAGGAGGGGAAAATAGGTAATTTAACTTAGGCAAGCACCCCCTTAGGCTAGGGTTTTGATCCTTATTTAAAGATGTAGCCCCCCCCCCCCCCCCCCCCCCCCCCCGCCCCGCTATTGAAGAAAGCAATCATCAATTTTATTTTAGCCTTGTGCCGAATCTAGGAGGGAGGAACCCCTATAGTGTTCCAAGGGTTGATCCCCCTCAAGGATCAAAATCTATAGAGCTCCTTCTGGGGTTCTATTATCTGGTATCAGAGCCGCGTTCGTGCTGCCCTGTAGCTATCTCAGCCACCTACACCTTCCCAAGCAATTCCCACAATTGCTTTTGACGTCGCCTCCACCGTTGCCCACCAAGCTGCAGATCCATCAATCTGTTGCCTTCCTCTACGTCAATATCAAAAGATCTGGAACAAACTCCAAGCCCACGCCTCTTACTACTGCTATTCCTCTATCTTATATGTGGGTGAAATTTTTCCAAAGTTTTCTTAAAGCAAAATTTTACCATCGTAAACGTTATCATCATTGCGAAGGTAAAATGCTACATAAATTTTTAGCCAATTGTTGCATCTTGAAACTGAACTTTTAATCCTCCTTTTTAGCTAAAACTTTTATACAATTTCATAGATTGTCTTAGCTTTCATCTAAGACTAATCTCGTGAAAAAACTCATTCTAGATACGGACTTATAGCGCTGTGATTCTTCATTGCACAGTACTTAAATTTTACAATGCAAAATCTGTCTTCCGTCTATTGGCCTCTTGAAACTGAACTTTTGTTCATCGTTTTTTATCAAAATTTTTATAAAATTATAAAGATCAACTTAGCTTTCATCTGAGATTGATTTCTAGAAAAAATTACTTCTAGAACCAGTTTTCTTGTGCAATCTTTCACCATCACGTAGTTCTAAAATTTTTATGATGAAGGATCTACCTTTCATCTTTTGCCCTATTTCCCTACTGTTATGCTGCCAAAATTTTGCCAAACATTTTACCGGTGTTACCAACATCTGAACCAAGGATTTTTGCATAATTTTCTTGAACTTTCCTTTGGAATTTATGTCAAGAAGTCATCATTTCTCCGACTTAAAATCTATTCGACACGACAGCACATCGCAGCACCTTTTTTCGCTGAATTTTATCAAATTTAAGTGCTATTTTCTGTGGGATTTTGGACTCTCTTTTCCTCATCTCTAAACCCTACCATCCTCACCAAAAAACCCTCTAAATCTTACCCTAAACTGAACCCAAACAGCCACCCAAATCAGCCCTAACCGCAGCCTATTTCCTTATCGATCCACTTACCTTTTCAACCAACTTTCCTTACCGATACACTTACCTTTGCTGTCATCTATCTTAGATCTAAAAATCTATTTCCCTAATCTTCATCTACTGCTATCATAGCCCTAAAATTACACTAACTTGTAGCCTAAACTCCATAAAATTACAACCCCAAATCGCACCCAAAATAGCCACAAACCGCACCCAAAAACCGCAACATTCGGTCCACCAACCTTTCAGCCGCCCAATCTCTCTTATCCCTTTAACTGCAGTAGGCATCTTTTGCTATCCAACGCTACCAATAGTGACCTCTTGCTGCCATCCTCATTGATCACAGCCAGCAGCGATCCTTGCGGCAAAAAGCTACCAGCAATGATCTTTTGTTGCAATCTGTTTACATCGCAGCCCGCAACAATCATTCGCTGCCAAATATCTTAATCGTGGCCAACAATAAATTAAACATAATAGCAGCAGTCTCTCACTCCATACCGCTGCTGCACTCCTCCGCAATAGCCGTGTACATCGCTGCCTCGTCTTCCTCCTATTGCAACCGCACCTTTGCTGCAACCGACGCCACCTGCAGCCACAAAGTCGCGCCGCAGTTGTAGTCGCAGCCGACGTTGCTGCTACCCTTTTCTTCCTCCGCCATCGCTGCTGCCTTCTAACTCAGATCTCTTGGCTGCCATCTTCCGACAAATATCAGCCACCTAAAAAATCGCAACCTTGACAATATTGCAGCGTCAACATTGCAGCATCACCGAAGGACCGCAGCTGACGTTACTGCTGCCATTTTCTTCCTCCACCGTTGCTGCTACCCTTGGCTGCCATCCTCCACTTAGAGACTTCACCACCGCAGCCCCGACATCACTGTCATTGCTGCCTTCAACCTGAAGATTGTAGCTACACTCTTTAATCAAATTTATGATTGGTCTACAAAACAGCTATTGGGGACTTTTATTGAGGGCTTGAAGCCAAAGATTCGGGAAGTTAAAGAGTAACAATCGTACACACTTATGGCAGCCATCTCCTTCGTGTGACATCAAGAGGAGCAATTGAACCATGAAGCCCGGAGGACTAGGGACACTCCCTAACCAGCAGCACTAAAGCTTTCAACCCTCCTACTATCAGCCGACCCCCTCAGTCGAAGAAATTAATAAGAGAAGAGCCTCGTGACGGATTGACAAAGGGCCTATGTGGGCGTTATGACAAACTGTAGAGCCCAGAACACCATTGTAAAAAGTAAAGACTTATAATGATTGTGCCCAATGAAGAACCCAAACTTGAATATGACTCTCGAGCCTAAGGAGAAGGATACATCACAACCAACCACCCGCACAGTCTCTACCTTAGTCGGCTACACAAACCCACAGAAATTGAAGATCGAAGGATTTCTCGAGCAGCAGCCTGTCATCGTCCTCATCGACGCCGCGAGCACACACAACCTCATGAGCAGTAAGGTTGCTACCCGTTTGATGCTCCCAAAAGAATATTACAGCGGGTTCGAAGTCAATGTAGCTAACGGTCAAATTCTGAAGTGCAACTAGAAGTGCCCACGGGTAAAACTGATTTACAGGATCAAGACATAATTGCTAATTTTTGTCTCCCTCTCGATGATTTTGAAGTAGCGCTCGGCACTAATTAGTTATCTACGCTAGGAGGTGTTTTCTGAAACTTTTCAAAACTAACTATAAAATTTTTCAGCAACGGAAAATAGGTGATCCTACGTAGGAAACGAGGGAACAAAGCGACTACGATCACACACAGCACTTGGAGAGAAGGTACCAAGAGAATAATCCAACGGCTTCTCAATTCAAATTCAAGAGTTTTAGGAGATGAAGTCAAAGGAGATTGTAGATAAGAACCCTCTCCCACAGCTTGTTGAAATTTTAGGAGTCTCCACCAAGCCAAGCCGACTACCTCCTATTAAGATGTCCGACCCCCTATGTTGAACTAGCCAAAATTACCACTAACTGATGCTTAGCCAGATTGCTGCCCACAGAAGATCGAAGCTAAGAGGGTCGCCCAGGAGATGACAGAGACACGGATTATTCAACCATTCTTTTTCCCCACTACGACACATCCCTACATCCTTGTCTCCAAGGATAAGTTTTTTTTAGAGTGTTATATCCTGCCGAAACTATCATGGTTGTTAATGTGGCACTTCTAGATTTCATGTGACTTTCATAACTTTTCCCAGGATCGGACAATGATGCTCAAAGTCTTCCTTAATGATGATCCTCAATCCATGGCTCGAGACGATGAGAAAATTGAGTCCCTCCAGTGGCAGAATCAGAGTAAGGGAATGATCATTTGCAGAACTCAACAAAACATGAATATCATATTGGGAAACGTCAGCGGGTGCATCACATGCGCAGCGGAAATCAAAACAAACATCAGTTTCCCACGCAGATCAAATCGTCGTGCAAAAGATTTGGGTCACGAGAAAAACCATAAAAACTAAAAAATCACGATACGTGAGAGATTGATTTTACCTAGAGAGATCGTATATCCCTGTATTTCGGATCCGGATGGAGAAGATGAAGGAGGTCAAGCGTCCTCCTCTCTAGTGGTATCCACACGATGGATCTCTGCAGCGAAACTCCTCCAATCTGATCTTGCAACTCTTATTCAGAGGGAGGGAGGAGAATAGGAGGTGGTGGCTAAAGCTGTAGCCTATCAACCATGAGTCTCCTCTCCTATTTATAGAGAGCTAACAAAACCATAGGGCTCCTTCCTTGGTGGGTTATAACCTTGCATTATTGGATCTCTATCCAATAATCTCCTTATGCCTATAATTGGGCCTTAATCAAGGAGCCCATCAACATAGGGTCTCATCTAATAAGAATAGGGGCTAATTAGATCTTCATCTGATCCACTATTCGCTGAAGCATCCACCATATGTGTGTGACCCTCTAGGCCCGATACCGAGCTGGCCGTGAGTCACTTTCATCAGAACTCCTTCTGATATAGTGAATTATTATCCCCATAATAATTCACTCGACTCATCGACTATAGACGTATTAGGCCACTACGCCATAATCCCCAGACGGTACAGGGGGGATCAAATCTATCAGACATGTCTATCCACAGTTACCATGTATATATAATCCCTCATTCAAATAATATCTCAAAGATCGTATATTGGACATGGTACTATCAGGTCACATACAGAATCAGTTTATCTTGCTCTATTCAGATTCTACCGGAGAACTCCTTCTCTCTCAATCCAAATGACACTGGCCAGGGATTTGTCTGAGCAAGCACATATAGGATATTCCTCTCGTGATACCGAGAGTGGATGATCCTCTATTGACACTCAATTATCTTCGTAAGGTTGGCTACTAATCCCGATAACCAGTTGTACCAGACCTAAAACTTTTCAAACCTGTAAGTCTGGCGTCAAAGAAAAGAGTACTCATACAAGGTATCCTTAGTGTCTCAAGTCTAAGGACCAAATACACAACTGGGACTATGGAATCACTTTATGACATTAGGTATCATTAACCATACAGCATTCCATAAGCGGATCAACCAATGAACTCATTCTCCAATGAGCACCTGTACTATATCCTTAGTGTCTCCACACAAGTGGCTATGAGACCAGCCGCCTCCATCGTATGGACAGGTATATAGTACACCGGTGTATCCGGTTATCTCGATGTCCCTCTCGAGTAACCTATGACCAGGATTATTTAGGATCTGTGTTTAAAGGTGAATCGATCTCATTATCATGATCTCATCATGATCTAATTCTCTTTGCACAGAACCAGGGACATCACAATATATATGTAACAAATAATATAATGTGAGAATATGCGATCATAAGCAAAAAGATGACATAGCGTGTCACACGTGTCATCACTCATGTGATTGGCTTGTAGGGCACCTGTAACCAGCACATCATCCCTCTCAGTGTGAAGAAAGATGCCTCACCTTGGCCGAGTGGAACTATAGCCCTCATGACCATGATATCATCCACACCTAGTCATGGCCATATATTTAGGATTGGAGGAGACACATCAAGAGTTAGGATCGGTGTCACCCTTATACAAGATGATAAACTCCTAATCCGCACTGAGACTTTGCCCACACTCTACACGAGGTTTCCTAATTGCTACTAAACTTAAAGTTTGGCTCGATATAGGTCCATGGCACAAAGGAGAAGTAAGCCCAAAAAAATTACAACCCTTGCTCATGCCAAAATGGACTCTCATCATCCAGAACCATACCAGAGGGCAATCACCATTCCAGAAGAAGGATTGGCTACTACTAAAGACTAACTACATGGCAGCTCATGCAAAGAAGAAACTGTTGAATCTCAGATTTTAATGAAGAAATCAATTAATGAGTGTTTAATCTAACATGTGTATGTTAGAGGAAGTATTGCAGGTCTAACTATGATGGAGGAATTAAGTTATAGCCAGATGTTGGGCCAGGATCAAGCTTAGGCATCGAGACAAGATTCAGACAATGCAGTGGGACCTCGTCGAGGGTTCGCTAGGAGTTCACCGAATGGATCAAGAAGCTCGCGAGAACACACCGGGAGATCGCTTGAAGAAGACCGTAAGACTCACCGTAAGAATGTCAGAGGATGTCGGATTGGCGAGAGTTATGTCATTATTTAACTTGATGATTATTATGATTGTAATTATTGAGTCGTAGTTAGGGATTGAGTCCTAATTGAGTTTGATTTAGAAGAAATCTAAATCAACTCAATGAGGCAACCGGGTCCACTAAAGGGATTTGATTTAGCTTAGGTTAAGCTCAATTAGTTGACCAGAGAATTGGTCAACATAAGGTTCAAGTTGAAATTCGAAAAGTGGAGGGAATCATTTTTCCAGAAATTTTGACGGTTGAACCGCTGGTGAGCGACGGTTGTATCGTCGTCACCCAGGTTTTTGGGCGACTAACAGTGGCTGAACCGCCCAAGCCGATGGCTAAACCGCTCGTACCCTGTTTTCAGGGTGCTTTCGGCAGGTGCATCGTCGACGTCGTTGGGTGAACCGCCCGTACCCAGATTTTTTGAATACGTTTGAATTATGGCTCCAAATTCTGAAGTCATTTGGGGCCTATAAATACTCCAAGTTTTATTACATTCTACACAATAATTTTTGGGATTAAAATTCTATGAAAAACTTATGTGAATTATAAGAAAAGAAAAAGGGGAAGGGAGTGAGCTAAGAGTTGTTAAATTCTTGTAAAGAGTCTCCCTTGTAAGCTCAACTTGTAAGGGTTTGGTCCTCACCCAAAAGGAGATCGATAGCGGATGCTGGTGTGCCACAAGGAGAAGGACTCAGGAAGTGGACGTAGGCCAAGGTTAAGGTCGAACCACTATAAAGCACGAGCTTCCCTACAATTCTTAGTGCCAGTTGATCCTAAAAGAAACGACCTCCTGACAAACTTAAAGATCGAGCTTCCCTACACTTCTAGCCCTACCAGTAGGAAATTCATGCCTCAGGGAAGTGGTCCCCCTGCTACTTTAGACTTTACAAAATTAGAGATTACATTGGGGTCCTAACCTGGAGATCAGATCTGCGCACCAAATCAAAAATACAATTGATCCTCCAAGTTTCCCGGCTCAAATGAAAATTAAAAAAGATAACTCAGCCTAGATCCTTCCAATCGACACCCAAACTAATAAGGAGGCCAAAGTTCAGTTAATGATCGCATGGAATGAAAGGATCGTCATACATCACAGTCCAGTGACTACTGCTAATACTGGATCGTTAGAGTAGGATACGCCTACTACAAGGGCCACGAGGGAGCCTCACGAGGAGTTACAGATTAGGACCCGGAGATATGGAATCTCAGGCTTGAGGAAAATGCTGATTTGAAGAGGGCGAGTTTGTTAGGACCCTAGCTTGGATGGGTCCTAAGCTCAATAAGTCAAAGAGTCAATGAAGTCGTGAGTTATGTAATATCCCCCTAATCTTACCATCATCCCCTTTGATTGAGGAGTCGACTAGGGTTTTGGGGGAAGGAGTCTTGGAGCCTTAGGGCTTCCTAGCTGCCACCCACCTTATTGGGCAAGACGGCTAGGGTTTGAGGAGGGAGCATAAGAGGATATTGTAGCCATCTAGCTACCGCCCCCTTATTGGGCAAGTTGGCGAGGGGTAATAAAGGGATTTGGCTTTGGGGAGGAACCTCCCTAGGGTTAGGGTTTGGAGTCCTATATAAGCATGTAGCCTCCCACATTTTTTGGAAGCAAGAATCCATTTTGTTTCAGTCTTGTAGCCAACTCTAGGAGGGAGAAACCCCTATAGTGTTCCAAGGGTTGATCCCCCTCAAAGATCAAATCTCCATAGAGCTCCCCTGAGGTTCTATCACTATTGCACTTCTCTCATAGATCAAGGTGGGTGCATCTCATTTATGGTGTGAACCTTCGGGTTTTGCATCTATCCCCCTCTGGTGGATGATAAAGTTAAGAAACTTTCCCAAACTAACCCTGAAAGAGAACTTTTATAGGTTTAGGTGCATGCTAAACTTCCTCGGGATCTAGAATGTCTTAGCTAGGTCCGCCAAGTGTGTGTTGGATGTTTTGCTCTTGACTATCATATCATCCACATATACCTTCACATTTCTCCCAATCTAATATTTGTTAACCATTCTTTAATATGTCGCTCCTGCATTCTTCAACCCAAAAGGCATGACTTCATAGGAGAGCATGCCTTGGTTAGTAATGATGGAGGTGTGCTCCCAATCTCAAAACACTATCCTGATTTGATTGCAACTCGAGAAAGCATTCATGAAAGTAATGAGCTCATGACCCAAGGTGACATCCACCAATTGATCGATCCAAGAGGGGGGGTAGCTATCCTTAGAACAGGCCTTGTTGAGATCAATGTAGTCAATGCACATCCTTTGGTTTCCATTAGCTTTTTTAACTAATACAATGTTGGATAGCCACTTGAGGTATTAAACTTCAGCAATAAACCCCGCTCCCATCAACCTATCCACTTCATCACTGATTGCTTAATGGTGCTCGAGAGCAAACTTGCTAGGCCTCTGTTTCATATGTCGAGCCTTAGGGAGGATGTTCAAATGATGTTGGGCAACATCTGGATCAATGCCTAGCAAATCCTTCAGTGACCACGCGAAGGCTTTGATGTTCTGCCTAAAAAGTCAATCAACTAAATGCAAACCTCCTCGGGGAGTGCTGCTCTGACCTTAACGACCCGGTCCGATTGGGCCATGTCAAGGAGTGCCTTGATTAGCTGCTCCATTGGCTCGGGATGCGAGAGTCTTCCCAAAATCCTAAGGATCCATAGGTGATGGTTCAGACTTGGCTTTCTTTAGTAGTGAGACTGTCATTTATTATGTAGCATTTCTTAGACTCCTATGGGTTGCTCCTTAGTTTGCCGATGTCAGCCCTAGTCGAAAACTTCATCATCATATGATATATGGATACCATCGCCTTCAATCGGTTGAGAGTAGAGCAGTTGATGATTGCATTGTAGGCCGAGGGGATGTCCACTACTGTGAATTTGGTCATCAACGTCTTGGAGAATGACTCTTGGCCAAAGGTGTCATGTAGGCTCTCAGTCTTAAGGGGGTCGATAGAGTCGCCCATGAATCCCATCAGTGACGATGACATTAGGGAGAGATCGTTACCTGACAATTGAGCTTCTGAAAGTCATCAAAATAATGTCAATCGAGCTACCTATATCGATCATGTCCCTTTTCACCCCAGGCATTGATTATCCTCATGGAGACCACCGGTGTGTCATCATGGTGTGGATCGAAGTACTCAATCTCCTCCTCTATGAAGGTGATCTCGACTCCTCTCACCTACTGCAAGTGCATCTCTATAGTGGCTCGGGCATAGGTTTTATGCCTCGAGGAACTATCCTTGCCGCCACCCCCCCTTTAACCCACATAAGGTAGGTTCACCGATAATCATATTGATTTGTCTCTCCATCGGGCCTTGTGGATGAGGTGATGGCTCTCGAGGCTTGTGAATGAACCTCTCAAGATGTCCTCGACAGATGAGCTTCTTGATATGGTCCTTTAGGTCTCAACATTCTTTAATGTCATGGTCGTAGTCTCGATAGAAGTGATAGTATTTTGATTTGTCCCTCCTTTCCAAAGGGGTTTTCATCGACAACAGCTCTTTCAGGAATCTCTTCTTCCTTATATATATAATGATTTTCATCCTCATCATATTAAGGGGGGTCAAGCCAGACCTCAGGTTAGGCATCTCGGAACCCAAAGTCGGCGCTCGAGGCAACTCTTAGTATGGCCTCTTGTGGGATTCCTCATGCTTGCCTGAGATCATCACTTCTATAGCTACATAATGATTAGCCCTTTGGAGAATCTCAAGGATGATTGCTGGTGGTCTTTCCACCAATGACCAAAAGAACTGCAAGTCTCAAGCCCATCATGAAGGCTATTACTAATGAGGGATGGGTGTCATGGACACCTCATATTCGTTAACGAACCATATAACGAAGTGAGAGAGGGGTTCATCTTTCTTATGCCTTAGTCCGATTAGCATTGCCATAGAAGACTGGGCGCACATTCGCAAGGAAGTGGAGCTTAAATTCCTTCTTGAGCTGAGCATAGGATGACACTTGGAATGACTTCAGACGACTGTACCATTCTCACACCAAGCCTCTTAGGGTGGTTGGGAATGCTCAACAAATCAAAGTGTCTGAGGTGTTGTATAACGATATTTGAGCTCAGAAAGCTACAGTGTGCTCCACTAGATTGGAACTACCATTGAAGGCTTCAAATGACGGGAGGTGAGAGTTGGTTGAGTGTGGCTCCTCTTGGATACTTTAGATGAATTTGAATGACTTGAGGCGGAGTCATCTACTTCCCCCTTAGAGTGCTAAACTCCCGTTGTACCTCGTCCAAGCATCGATTCACTAGTCGTAATTGGGCTCTTAGCCAATCATCCATCAAGTAAGTTGATTGGGTCTTCGACTCGAGCAAATCTGACCCATGATCCGTGCTGCACTAAATTCTACCATCAAGGAGTGCAGAGCTCTAACTGGTATTTCTATCGATCGGTGGCAGTCTAGGGTCATCGACAATGAATCAATTGGGGGTACCCTAAGGGGTGCGGGTTTAGTTGGCTGAGCCACTAGCCACGATGGCCTGCATCATCCCGATAAGGCTCTATATCTGGTGCATAAGGCTCAGAAAGGCCTCGACGAGAACGACCAAGTGCTCCACACTTATCCTCAGAGGCGATATCATGAGGCCATTGGATAAGTGCTAGTAGCAACTGGAGGTATAGGCCAAGGTGGATGTGGCCACCTAGGGGGAGCAGGGGAGATGTCCTCCTTGCATAGTGGGCAACGACACCTCGCTAGGGCAGTTATTGAGAGAGCTTGTTGATGGATGCTCCTACGACATTCGCACACTCCTTCTAGCGTTAAAATGTAGATGCCTTGATGTCATCAACCCAAAGTTAGCATGACTTGATCTTGACCTAAAGGTGCAAAGTTGTCCAGGTGACCCTCGTGGCAATTGGACGAGGCGGTCGCTATGGGAACAAGGTGGTCGAAGTAGACTCGAGGTGGTTCTCGTGCATCTGGTGTGGGCTCTGATCTCCTCGAGGATCCTACACAAAGATCGATGTCAGGGGGGATTTCTCGACTCGACCCTTCCGATGATCAAGTTAACTCTTTGTGATGTAACGAGGACGAGAGGGTTTAGAGTGAGAGGGGTCTGAACCCTAAGCAAGCAACGGGGATTGGTTCTTATACTTGGGTAGCCTAGGGGTGAGGAACTGCCCATTATTGTCCGAACGTCTTTCTTCTATTGTTTATTTATGTGGCTGGCTGGTTCATACAGCCCCCTATGACCTGTTGTCCACATAGGCCAACAAAATGGAGGGAGCCGCCTACTGACCCCGGCATTTGACATGGTCAACCCGAGCGGCTCCCTGCGGCCTACCATCCACAGAGATTGACAAAAGGGAGTCGTTGGTTTATTCAGTCGCCCGATGACCACTACCATCGGCGATCATCAGAATCAAACTATACTACGTGTCGTGGGCTATTGTCCACAATAGTCGATAGGTCGTCGCCCAACTGCCAAGCGAAGGGGGATTACTTTGCCTTTGTCCTCCACTTCAGCTCCTTCGTGGCAACCTATCAGGATCAAATCGTACTACCCATCATGGGTTGTTACCCATGATAGTCGATAGGTCATTGCCCAATTGTCAGATGAGGGGAAATTACTTGGCCTTCGACCTCTATATATATATATATATATATATATAGTTGTTTATTTGTGTGTGTTTGGACCCTCAACAATAGGAAGATCTTATGGTTCACATATGATATGATAAATATTTTTTAAATAATTTATTTCATCTCGTATTGACATAATAAATTTAACTAACTAGGCTTGACATGTAAGTTCCGATTAATTAGAAATATTTGTCATATCATATGTGAACCATAAGCTCTTCATATTGTTGAGGATCCAAAACCATCCAATCCTACATTCCAGTTTATCACAAATCTGGTGTCGAATAACAAAATGATTCGATATGAGATATTATAAATATTATGTTGGGAATGTAGTCAACAAGGTTTATCTGATGGTTTAAGTTAACAGAGCCAGAGGATTCAGAGAGCTGAAACATAAAGTAAACTTATGTTGCTCCTTATGGATCTAAAGGGTGCATCTAAGGTCTTTTTATAATGAGCTCGAGTAATTGTTAGAGGAAAATGAAGAGTTAATCCAAAGTCATTCTATGTGTGTCGAACCATCAAACATTATAATTATCGTAAAAAGACATGTCGACATTAGGGTTGTTAACTAACGTATTGATAGGACATAACATGTTGTCAGATGCATCTTTAGTCTGATATCAATTGAAAAGTATAGTAGAAGAACCAAGACTTTATAAAAGTCAATCCTAAAAGGGCAAAATTATTCAGACCCATTTAAATTAGATATTTTTTTAATAATCTGTGTGTGTTCGTACAAACAAATAATAACTGATCGAATAAAATAAAATTAAAAATTAAGTAAAGAGTTTCTACAATGATTATCTGTACATGCGCAATTCCTAATTCTTATCTCGACTACACAGTATCTAACTTTGCTAAGAATGACTATAATCTTAATGAATTTTTCCACTACAAAAATTAATACAAACTTGAAAAATAAAATAAAATGTAATTGATTTATTAATGTGATTATTCTAAACCACTCTCACAAAATTGTTTACACCAAATTATTAATAATAAACTCGTTTCTTCTCCACATCGGATGTGATGTTAAATTAGCATTTTTCACTGAGGTCTCAATTGGATAAAAATAAGTCTAATTTTATCCCCAAAAAATGGTTCTTCTAAGTTTTACATTGCCCAAATCATGCAATACTGTGCTGCTGCTTCGACTCCGTCTCGGGGTCGTCTCCCCCCATCCTCGCCGCAAAGTCCATCAGCTCCAGCATTTCACAGATGTCCTCCATTCTCCGGTGCGACCGATCGCCCGCCACGAACACTCCCGTTTCCTCCCTGCCCACGCCGACACACGACCACCCTGTCTCCTTCCTCCCTCCCTCCTCCCTCATCTTCTTCCTCTCCGCCGCTGCCTCCTGCCACCTTCCCTGCCCTGCGTATAGGTTTGCCATCACCACGTAGGCACCCGCTCCACCTGGCTCCAGCTCCTTCACCATGGCCGCCGCCCTCTTTCCCCCTTCCTCGTCCCCTTTCGCCACACATGCTCTCATCAACGCAGCCCACACCACCCCGTCCACCTCGCTCCTTGGCATTTCCTCGATCACCTTCTCCGCCTCGATCACCCTCCCTGCCCTCCCTAACAGATCCACGATGCAGCCATAGTGCTCCCTCCCCGGCTCCACCCCGTGCTCCGTTCGCATCGATTGGAAGTACCGGATGCCACGATCCACCAGGCCGGCATGGCAGCACGCCGTGAGCACCGCGATGAACGCCACACCGTCGGGTCTCATCCCCGCCGTGCTTTTCATGCGGTCGAACAGCTCGATTGCCTCTCCGCTCCGGCCGTGCTCCGCGTACCCTTTGATCATCGCAGTCCATGACACCACCTCTTCGGAGTTGCGTCCTTCGAACACCCGTGCTGCCTCTTCTAGGCTGCCGCTTTTCGAGTACAAGGCGATCAGCGCGCTGGTGATCATCACTTCGTTGTCCACCCCGGCCACTGCTGCACGAGCATGGAGCTGCTGCCCGACCTCTAATGCTGCCGCCCACGCGCACAAGCCTAGCAGACTGGAGATGGTGAATTCATTGGGCGGTGGCCATGTAGCACGCCGCATTTCGCCGAACAGGGAAAAGGCCTTCTCCACGTCATGTTCCTTGCAGAAACCGGAGATGACGGCGGTCCACGAGACGATATCTTTCAGCATCGTATGCTGAAAGATGGTGTAGGCGGAGGCAAGATGGCCGGCGCGGGCATATAGGGTGACGAGGGCGTTGGACACAGAGCTGGCGGCCACGCAACCCCGCCGGATGACACTTGCATGCAATTGCTCCCCTAGCGTGAGCTGCGCGAGCCCGACGGACGCAGAGATCAACGCGGCGAAAGTGTAATCGTTCGGGCTCACGGCATCGGTGGGGTCGGCTTGCATCCGGACGAAAGCTCGAATCGCCTCCTCCTCGCGGCCCGTCTGCACGTAGGCGACGATGAGGGTCGTCCACGAGATCACGTCGCGGGAACGCATCCGGTCCAGTAACACCAGGCCGTGCTGAAGGACGCCGCACTTTGTGTACAGTGCAGCGAGCGTGTTAGCGACGAAAGGGGAGGTCTCCAGCCCGAGCTTAGCGACGTGGGCGTGGATCTCACGGCCGCGGTCGAGCAGGCGGGCGTCGGCGCAGGCCTTGAGGACGGTAGCATACGTGTGGGAGTCGCATGGCATAGCGGACGCCCACATCTCGGCGAAGCACCGGACGGCGTCGCGGCATCGGCCGGCGCGGACGAGGGCAGCGACGGCGCTGGTCCACGAGACTGCGTTTCGGGAGGGCATCTCGTCGAACAAGCGGAGGGCGGAGTCGTGGCCGCCGATCTTGGAGTACATGTCGAGGAGGGCAGTACCCACGAAGACGGATCCGGAGGCCTTGCCGGACTTTAGGGTGTAAGCGTGGAGGCATCGGCCGTATAAGCCAAGGGCGGGGCCGTAGGCGCAGGCCTTGAGGGCGACGCTGAGGACGAAGGGGTCCGGGTCGAGGGAGGGGTCGACGGAGCGCATGAGGCAGAAGAGGGAAAGGGCCTCGTGGGGGTCGGAGGCGCGGACGTAGCCGGAGATAATGACGGTCCAGGAGACCTCGTCGCGGTGGGGCATTCCATCGAACAGGAGGCGGGCGTCGCGGAGGCGATCGGATTTGATCAAGTGCCGCAGCTGGGAGTTGGCTTCGTAAGCGGTGGGGCGTGAGCCGGGAGGGAAGGGTTCGGCCAGGGGCGAGGGGGCAGGAGAAGCGAACCGGAGCAGCCTGAGCCGTGGGCAAATATGCGAGAACATGGCCAATGTTTAGGGAGGGAAGAGGTGGGGCGACTCGAGAACAATGACGGTTCTACGGCGATCACCGGAGCCGAAGCACGACAAATAACATGCAAACCTTAGCCTTGTGGAAGCTCTGATATCCATCAGATGAACCTTGTTGCAGGAGTTTAACATGCTTTATGCAGGCCTCTCATCCTTGAGATAATAATATGTAAAAGAGTAAACAAAATGAAATTACCAAAAGCATCAAATTGCATACATGGAGAAATATAATAAAAGAATTAGAACATCGTTAGAATTCAGGGATTGAACACTTGATAAATAACTTAGACACAAGTTGAACACCAATGATACCTCAAATCTGATATCACAAATAATACTTTACGTTCTTAAACGTAGGACTATGAAACAACGGTTATTGATATGCCAAAGGTTTAAGCCGAACAACTCAGTCTATCAACAATGTTCAGGTAAGGAAATGTGGGCTGCACATCAATGTCAACCATTGAGATGACCACAATAAATATGTAACAAAAACTAGATAACCCTCATAGAGCATATCAAAGATTGAGGAAGCTACATGAGAAAAGTCCACAAGAAACCTACTGATGTAATACTGAAGGTACGCAACCACCCAACTCAGATAATGTTCCACGTCCATCAACCGCACCGGTGTTTGACCCACAATATTGTACCTTTCTCACCATGTAAATCCACAAGAAATTGAAGATTCAAAACCAAAGTCCTACAGCTTTCAAAACTCCTCCATGCTCCATCCACACCACTAATGATCTCTTTCTCTGAAATTGACCTGTCTGAAAACTGCTCATTGCTCTCCCCGTCGATGCTTGGGAATTGTTTCCCCTCAAAATTAGCAGGCAGCACTTTTTGCATATTCAGGCTCACATAGCCTGGGTGCATCGATACTCACAAGAACTTCAGCCGTCTGAGGGGTCTTATGATATCTATCATCTTTGAATCCAGTACTGCAATATCTTTAACAGCACCTCGGCAAGTGCTCAGGCCAATCAAATATCAGCTGCTCCTTGGGGACATTTCATCTTGTCAGATCTGGATGTGTTACAACCGGGCACTTCACTTAATAAGCTGCATATTCTTGCACTACTGGGGCCATCCTCCATTTTTGTTCTTTTAGTACCAAGGCCAAAAGTATCCCAAGGCTTGTGTTGAGGCATTTATGCCATCTTTTACAACGCTCAGCTTGTACCGAGTTTTCAACTATAATGCTACAATTTGATATGTTAGACCTCTTAGCGTGAGAAAGAGCTTGATCCACATTCATGCTTTCTGTTCTAGATGTGCCAGTTCTCTGTTATTTACACTACCAGTTTTGTAGGAGGAAGTAGCATATCTGATCTGTCTGTTGGATAGGCGAAGCTGGTGAAGAGAGGGGTTTGATTAGCTTTGTTCCACGAGGTCCTGTAGAATTTAATATTTAATGTTAGTACTGAAGGCTTTTTTACCTTTTTTTTTTTTTCATCTATCTGTACTCAGTTGTGTATAAGAATGTGCATATGAACATTAAGAGATTGATAAGCTTGTACCAAAGGATAGTTAGCATCCATAAACATGTACATACACTACAACATATAAATGACACAAATTACATGTAAGGATAGTAGAATTGCCTAAAAGTTCAAAATAAAGAAAATAGCTTGTCACCAATTTACAGAAGAGGAACATATTGCACTCACCTAAGATATATATATATATATATATATATATATATATATATATATATATATATATATATTATTTATTTATATTTATATATATATAGAGAGAGAGAGAGATGAAGGGACCGGTGGTGGTGACTGGGGCCTCGGGATACATTGGGACATGGCTGGTGATGAAGCTTCTGCAGAAGGGGTTCGTGGTCAGGGCCACCGTGCGAGACCCGTGTCAGTAGCTGCTCTTTTCGTTTCCTTCTTCTCTCTCTTGTGCATTTTGCTCGAGCTTAGTTTGATCCATGTCGGAGCTCGGGAAGAGTTAACGTTGTTGCATGCAGCGAACCAGAAGAAGATCAAGCCGCTGGTAGACCTGCCGGGATCGGTTGAGCGGCTCACCATCTGGCGAGCGGGCTTGGAAGAAGAAGGCAGCTTCGATGAGGTGGTCAAGGGATGCGAGGGAGTGTTCCATATGGCCACTCCCATGGATTTCGACTCCAAAGTCCCTCAGGTAATCTCACGGCACTTTAGAATTCGAACCTTAGATGACAAGCATATGACGCGTCGTTGGTGTACTATTCTGCAGAACGAGATCATCAAGCCCACGGTCGACGGAGTGCTGAGCATCATGAGGTCCTGCAAGGAAGCCGGGACGGTCAGGCGCGTCGTCTTCACTTCCTCCGCCGGCACCGTCAACATGCAGGAGCAGCAACAGCCCCAATACGACGAGAGCTCCTGGAGCGACATCGACTTCTGCCGCCGCGTCAAGATGACCGGATGGGTAACCTTGCTTCCCATCCTCTCCTCTCGCCTTGCAGGCGCTTCGTTTTCGGCTTCTCAAAGGGATTGCTCTTGTTCTGCAGATGCACTTCGTGTCCAAATCTCTGGCTGAGAAGGCGGCATGCGAGTTTGCGAGGGAGAATGGCATCGAGCTCATCATCATCATCCCAACTCTTGTCGTCGGCCGCTTCATCACCACGACCATGCCGCCCAGCATGATCACCGCGTTGTCGCTCATCACAGGTTAGTGACAGCAACTGTTCTTTGAGACCTTTCGGCAAAGGAGAATTAGATCAAGCATGCATCCATGCATTACAGGAAACGAAGCTCACTACTCGATCTTGAAGCAAGTTCAACTGGTCCACTTGGATGACCTGTGTGATACCCACGTCTTCCTGTACGAGCACCCTGATGCAAATGCGAGGTACATCTGCTCCTCTCATGACGCCACCATATACGATCTCGCCAAGATGTTCCGAGAGCGATACCCCCAGTACAACATCCCTCAGCGGTAAGTCTGAATTTCCCATGGCCATCAAGAGAAAGTCCAATTCAGATACCAAGATCTTACGCTTGCAGGTTCGAAGGGATCGATGAAAAGATCGAACGGGTGCACTTCTCCTCCAAGAACATCACCGACCTAGGTTACAAGTTCCGGTACACGCTGAAGGACATGTTCGATGCCGCCATCGAGTCGTGCTGGGAGAAGCATATGATACCACTCCAGACAGCAGAGGAACAGTGCAGTGAGGTGGGCAAACCTCTGCCTCTGGCAACAGAGATACCGAGTGAGTTAAGTGAGCAGAAGGTCCTGATGATTAGTTGGAGACACTCCGTGATGAACCAGACATTGCATGATTTCTTCTCTTTTCTTGTTTAGGAACAGTTTATGTCCTGAGTGATAAAATGGATGTGACGATCAAATGACACTTATTATTCATTACTGTAACATGTATTTATATAGGGTTTGAGATAAGATTTTTCTCAATAGATGAATGAGATCTTCTCGTTCAGTTAGAGAAGTTTGTTCATCTAATATGCCCCTGTAATATCGAGCTATTGTCAAGGACACATGGAGCTGCTGGCGAATGACTTGATCTCGTATAAAATAAAATTCAATAGCAACATACTTCATGCGGGAGTGAAAAACTGGATTGACATAAGGTAAGTAGCACCGATGTTAACACAATAAATAATAGGCGTAGAATCAGAGTGAATGTGAAGCTCCTTAAGCAAGTTGGTAATCCAATTAAGTTCGACAGCAGCATGGGAATAACACGATATTCAGCTTCAGTAGTAGATCTAACAATTGTGTTTTATTTCTTAGAACTCCAGCTAATCATATTAGCAGTAATAAAAAAAATATACCCTGATGTAGAGGTTCGATCATCAATATTTTCGGCCCAATCAACATCAACAAATGCATGAAACTGAGAGGGCGAGTGTTTGCGAAAAAAAAATACTATGATCGATTGACCCTTTAAGATAATGCAAAATGCATTTGACAATCATCCAGTGTAAACCAGATGGACGATGCATAAACTATGATAATTTATTAACTACAAAATAGACATTTGGATGAGTAAGAGCGTGATATTGTAAGGAGTCGACTATCTACCGATATTGAGTAGGGTCCGTAACAGGACTACCATCACATAACTTTAGTGATTTACTGGTAGATAGGGGAGTGGTAACCTTGTTGGCATCTTGCATATTCGACTTTAATAGTAAATCTTGAATATGCTTTCTCTGTGAAAGAAACAAGCTAGAATATGTAAATGTAGCCTCGACATCGAGAAAATAACTCAGGTTACCAAGATCTTTAAGAGAGAATTTGTTAGCCAATTGCTTAATAAATGTCTGAACCTCCACAGAGTTACTACCGGTGATAATAATATCGTCCACATAGACTAGAAGATAGATGATACCCCCCATGTTGACGACGTAGAAATAGAGAAATATCAAAGTTTAAGTTGATGAACCTAACTGAAGACAAGAATAGACCAAGTTCGGTATACTAGGCTCGTGGAGCCTGATGGAGTCCATAAACTACCTTTTGGAGTTTACAGACATGCCGTAGATATTAGGGATGTATAAAGCCAGGAGGTTGCTCCATGAAGATATCTTCAGTGAGAGTTCTTTGCAAAAAGGCATTGTTAACATCTAATTAACGTAAACACCAGTCTTTAGAAATTGTCAGACTTAGGATAAGTCGGATTGTAGTATGTTTAACAACAGGACTAAATATCTCAATGTAATCAACACTGGGTCGTTGATGAAATCCTTTAACCACAAGGGTGCTTTATAGCGAACAATCGAACCATCATGGTTCCGCTTAATTCAAAAGACCCACTTACACCCGATGATGTTTTGTGTAGAGTGAGAAGGGGTAAGAGTCCATGTAGCATTATGAAGATAAGCATCATACTCCTCACACATGGCTTTACGCCACTGTGAAGATTTTAGGGCCTGAGTAAGAGATGTTAGTTTAATAGAGTCGAGGGAAGGTTTAGCACTAGCATGTAAGTCAAGAACTTATCGTGGTTTAGAGACACAACTCTTGGAATGAGTTTGCATTGGATGCCAGGAGGTCGTAATAGTATTAGGCGATAAAGGCTGAAGGTTATCACATGTTGAATCAGGCGGAAGGATGATAGAAGTTTCCTGGCGAGGTGAAGATAAAGGTTGAGGTTCTAAAGGCAATTGCATAGGAAGAAGAGGAGCCGGAGGTGAGGAGAGATAAAGCTGCAGAACAGAAGTAACAAGAGAGTATGGATCCAACGGAGATACATGAGAGGATGAAGATGTGTCGTAAGAATCCAATGGGATGACAGAATGCTTGTGATCCCGAAAGGTACAAAAGTGACATGTCTTGAAATAAAGATTTTAGTAGTGTGAGAGTCATAACAGTGTAAGGTATTATGTTCAAGAGAGTATCCAATGAAAATGTAAGGGCAAGATCGAGGTTGCAGTTTGTGAGAATTATAGGGACGTAACCATGGATAACATAGACAACCAAATACCTTTAATGTCTACAGATTATGACGTTTGTGAAATAGCTTTTCCAATGGTGATTAATATTGTAGAATAGGAGTAGGCATTAGATTAATAAGGTAGATAGCAGTTTAAAATGCTACAGACCAAAAAGTGGATGGCATGGAAGCTCGATGAAGCAGCGTTAGGCCAATTTTGACAACATGTCGACGTTTACATTCGATAGAGCCAACTAGTTGAAGAGTATGTGGAGGGGACTTGAGATGTTGAATACTGCAAGCGGACAAATAGGATGCAAAGGATTGATATTCACCCCCACCATCAGAATGGATGATTTTAATGGTAGTTTGAAAGTAGTTCTCGACTAAATTCTTAAAGTTGGAGAAAACAACAGTGACATCAGACTTTTGACGGAGGGGATATAACCATGTATACTTTGTAAAATTATCTATAAAGATAATATAGAATCTAAACTTGTCAAAAGAGACAACTGACGCAGGACCCCAAACATCAGTATAAACAACCTTAAATGGTTTATAGTAGGAAATAGAAGATATACCAAAAGGTAATTGATGACTCTTATTGCTAAGACATGCATCAATGAGTAATAACATTACTAGATTTTAAAACAAAAATAGAATAGCGAGAAAATAATTTTTGTTAAATAGAGGTCAAGAGATGACCAAGATGTTGATGTCAAATATCGACTGGAGCAGTAGTAGAAGAGTTAGCAGTAGGTCGAGTGAGATACAAGGCTGACGGTCATTCATAGATGTTGTCTTTATTCGGGCCGTGAATTAAAGATACCCCCGTGCTCAAGTCCTTGACAATAAAATAATCAGAAAAGAATTCAATAGAAGTATGGTTTTGTTAGCAGAATTGAGAGACAGAAATAAGATTTCTTTTAATGTGGGGTGTACGTAAAATATTATCGAGTTTGAAAGAAATGTCATGTGAATTAAATAATGTAGAACCAGTACGAGTGATTGGAATTCATTTACCATCACCGATGATAATATCTTCGTTTGTGTCATAGTTGTTGTGAATCGACAAGTTCTGGAGATCAGAAGTGATATGGTGGGAAGCACCAGAATCCAATTGGATTGACTATCACTAGTACATGTCATGTGAACCCACAAATATTATCGAGTGTGAAAGAAATGTCATGTGAACCCACAACTAGCATACGATGGGTTGATGAAACGTAGGAGGAGGATGACATGGCTGGAATAAAGCATTCTGACGATGGTTGAAGTTTAGAGGATGTGGAGGAGGAACAGACGGTACGGTGCCCATAGGAGGAAAGTGGGCCACACCTTTTGAAGCATTCTTGTTATATTTACAGTTTTGCGATTTGAATTTGTGGTTGAACTGAGTAGTGATGGGAGGTCCTGGCAGAGGTCTTGGGAGCCTATCGTGACGCTTCATATAAGCTTTAAACTCTGTTAGCTTGTCATAAAGTTCTTCAAATGAGGTTGGAGAGTCACGTGCTCGAAGTGTTGCTACCAGTTCCTTGAATTATGCACTCAATCCATTAAGTGTGTGGACGAGAACTTCTTCATCAGTGAGGGAATGACTTATCAAAGCTAGGTCATCGATAATCACTTTGATATGTTGTAAGTAGTCGGCAATATTACTTCCTTCCTACTTTAAGTTCATAAGGCTGGAGGGTAGACCAAGCATACGAGTCCTTGAGCGATTCGCGAAGATAGTTTGTAACTTGGTCTAAGCTTCCACAATCGTAGCATAGGAGGACACAAGCAGGGCAACAGATCTAGCAATAGAGGCTTGAATTACTTGGAGAATGAGCCGATCTTGATGTAACCATAGCTTGTATACGGAATTTGATACTATGTTAGGTTCTCTTTGAACATGGATCATTGCTGGTGGACAACTAAGAGAACCATGAATATACCCCAATAAATCATAACCAAATAAAAGATTAGAGAACTAAGCATGTAAGGACGCATAGTTGACACCTTTGGATAATTTAAAAATGATTAGAGATGCAACATTGATGGAAATAAGTCCTAAGGATGAAGAGGAAGTGCTAGTAGTAAAAAGAGTAGAAATATCAGAGGTAGACGAGGAATATATTTTAGACTTACCAAAGGTGATAGTCGAGAAATTAAGACAGCACAGAGCAGTAATCGAACTCAGAAAAAAAAAACATAACTTGCGTCCAAGAAGTAAGCGACAAAGAAAGCAAAGTGATGAGGTATGGACCGAAAAGAAAAACCTCAACCCACAGGATTACCTCCGTTGGTTGCAGATGGGTGATTTTGGTTTTGCAAGCTTATGAGAACACTGAGTGGCTGTCGTCTTGGTGCCACACAAGGAGCAAATAGCGGCAGCAGCACAACAAACGCCTGCAGCAGTAGACCAACAAAGGCTGGCAGATATCGCTCCTGGGCTTACAGATTCCTGTTCCTGGATCTGGAAGGCCGGGTGCAGCAGGCCTATGTTGCCAGAACCAGTCCTTGGAACAATGCAGCAGAAACCTCTCCCTTTCACTGAGAGAGGTCAAATTCCTCCAAAAGAGGGAGAAGGAAGAGAGTGATGGCTGTTGAGTTGCTGGTGTGTCTTTGCTAACCAAAGCTTCAGATAAGCCAGAATGCTATGGCTGATGTAGAAGATGCGGAGTCAACCAGTCCGTAGAGTAATCTCAGATCTGTGTCGCTGTAGCAGTGCAGATCTAGGAAGCAGCTAACAGATCTGAACATTTTAGAAATCGCCTTGTAGATCGAGGAGAGGGAGTGGGTCACCCGATCGAGAAATCGATTGTTCGATTGAGAAGAGACCAGCAGTAGCTGTCGCCATTGAAGATGTCAGTGCCAGGCGAGGAGAAGGAAGCCGATAGGGAAGAACTTTGGCGCACAGCAAAAGCGCCTCTCTCGCGGAAGAACGAGGACGATGGAGAGAGAGAGGATGTCAGCTCTATCGTGCTGAATCTGAAGATGAGAAGTCCAATGGCACTGGCTGAGATCTGTCGGAGCCGCAGGCGCAACCGGCTAAGGTTAGTAGTGCAAAGGAAGGTACAGGCACCAACGGGAAGATAGAGGGAGAAGGAAGTAGGCTCAACAGAAAGTAGGCACAGAGAGCCGCAAGTAGTAGAGTGGGTGGACGTGCTGCATGAGGAGACCGGAGGAAGCAGTGATTGGTTTGAGGTTGTCACCGGGAAACTGATCAAATCTGGTGATTCCCCTTATCTCACCACCATCAGAGACTGGAAGCCACGGCGGTGAAGAGAAGAAGTAACTGAAGAATGATAGCACTGATGATTGTTGATTTAGAGTTGATCTGCTGTCGATGATTTACGATCTTGGTGTAGGCTGTAGCCAACATCCCCGGTGCTGGTGGGAAGTAGATGGAGTAACCACCTACAGAAGCTAATCGCAGGTGAGTTGCTGTGAAATTGGAGGATGCAGGAAATCCCCCTTCAAACAGATTGGTTCACTGTAGCTTCGGTAGAAGAAGCAGCGGTCGGGAGAGGCCGTGGTTGCCTGCGGAACAACAAAGAGGGAGAGAAGGATCAGTCACCAAAGGAAGAAAAGGAGAAGCCGACTGAGAAACAAGACATGCTGCTTCGGTAGAAGAAGTAGAGGATGGTTCACTGACCTGGAAACAACAATGGTGGCTGGGTCGATCAGAAGTGGTCTACCACAAACCAGAACCTGTTGGGAAACCTCAGCGGTGCATCATATGCGTAGCGAAAATCAAAACAAAAGTCGATTTCCCATGCAGATCAAATCATCATGCAAAAGATTGGGATCGTGAGAAAAATACAAAAATCGATAAAATCACGATGTGTGAAAGATTGATTTTACCTAGGGAGATCATATATCCCTGTATTCCAGATTCAGATGGAGAAGATGAAGGAGGTCAAACGTCCACCTCTCTAGCGGTATCCACACGATGGATCTCTGCAGCGAAACTCCTCCAATATGATCTTGCAACTCTTGCTCAGAGTGAGAGAGGAAAATAGGAGGTGATGGCTAAAACTACAACCTATCAACCACGAGTCTCCCCTCCTATTTATAGAGAGCCAACAAAACCCTATGACTCCTTCCTTAGTAGGTATTGGATCTTCATCTAATAACCCACTAACCTTGCATTATTGGATCTCTGTCCAATAATCTTCTTAGGCCTATAATTGGGCCTAGCAAGGAGCTCATCAATATAAGGTCTCATCTAATAAGAATAAGGGCTAATTGGATCTTCATCCAATCCTCTATTCGCTGAAGCATCCACCATACGTCGTGAGTCACTCCCATTAGAACTCCTTCTGATATAGTGAATTCTTATCCCCATAATAATTAACTCAACTCATCGACTATGGACGTACTAGGTCACTACGCCATAGTCCCTAGACGGTACAGGGGGGATCAAATCCATCGGACTTGTCTGTCTACAGTTACTATGTATCTATAATCCCTCATCCAAATAATATCTCAGAGATCGTATATTGGACATGGTACTGTCATGTCACATACGAAATCAGTTTATCTTGTTCTATTCGAATTCTACCGGAGAACTCCTCTCTCAATCCGAATGACCCTGGCCAGGGATTTATCTGAGCAAGCACATATGGGATATTTCTCTCGTGATACCGAGAGTGGATGATCCTTTATTGACACTCAATTGTCTTCGTAAGGTTGGTTACCAATCCCGATAACCAGTTGTACCATATCTGAAACTTTTAAAACTTGTAAGTCTAGCGTTAAAGAAAGGAGTACTTATACAAGGCATCCTGGGACTATGGAATCGCTGTCTGACATTAGGTATCATTAACCATACAACATTCCATAAGCGGATCAATCAGTGAACTCATTCTCTAATAAGCACCTATACTATATCCTTAGTGTCTCCACACAAGTGGCTATGAGACCAGCCGCCCCCATCATATGGACGGGTATATAGTATACCGATCTGTCCGGTTATCTCAATGTCCCTCTTGAATAACCTATAATCGAGATTATTTAGGATCTATGTTTAAAGGTGAATCGATCTCATTATCGTGATCTCATCACGATCCGACTCCTATTGCACAGAACCAAAGACATCACAATATATATATAACAGATAATGTGAGAATATGTCAATATTAATCATAAGCAAAAAGATCACACAGCGTGTCACACGTATCATCACTCATGTGATTGGCTTGTAGACACTTGTAACCAGCAGAACCCCTGCTGGTGCTGGTGGGGTGGGCGAGTTGTTGCTTGCGACAACTGCAGCGGCAAGGAAGAGGCGCAGGAGTCAGTGCCGACGGTAGAGAGTGAGAGCGACGCTAGAAACCGTGTAGAATGCCTTTGATGTCATCAGATTGCAGAGGCTGTGTCGGTGTTGGCGATCTAGATGATGGCAGCAGCGAATGGGAGACGGAGCTTAGTCACAAGCCGTGCGGGCTCTGTCTCGGAGAGATCTGGGACCATAGCCGAGGAAGAAGATGAGATGCTGGCTTGGGACATTCCCTACAACAGAGATGGCTGCCAAGGTTATCTAAAGGCAGTGGCGATGGTCCTTTCTGGCTTGTTCACTAGCGAGAGGGATGGGATGCTTGAGGTGAAGAGCGCTTCGCAAGCAGGTCTCGGTTCTTTCAAGTAGCGGCTACTTCTCCCCTAGATCCAGCTAACAGCCTCTAGGGCAAGAGATGAGAAGGAGCACGACGTTGGCGACAGAAGAGCAGCGGAAATTTTGGTGCATGCACTGCTGGAAAAGATGCTATGTTTTTGTCGAGAAACAAAGGTCGGGCAGAAAAGGAGTCGACCAACGACTGCGGCTTCTACACGTGACCGGACACAGTAGGGAATTGCTGTCGTTTGACAATGAGAAGAAAGATTGCTCTAGGCAAGTAGCTCTGATACCATAATAAAGATGGAAGTGAGGATCAAATGACACTTATTATTCATTGATGTAACACATTTATACAGAGTTTAAGGAAAGATTTTTCTCAATAAATGAACGAGATCTTCTAGTTCAGTTAGAGAAGTCTATTCAGCTAACAACCGAGAAAGTTGACTAATTTGTCTTATAATGACTCGAAAACAGAGATATATTTAGCAGCCTCAATTTGGTCGTAATCAAGATTGAAATCTTACTATTCTTTACCTGATGTGGTTGGTGAATGTCAGTCTTGTTTCGATCAGCCCGATCCGATTTAGACCCATATATGCTAAAAACACAATTGAAGGGGGGAAAGGAAGGCTTGAACGCTCGTTCAAAGATTGATGTGATGTCAAACATTTAGCCAGAGATCGATCTAACGATAAGATTTTTAAATATGATCCCTAATGATGGAGTAATTTTAGTATATAATAATCTTATTTCAAGTGATAATTTATAATAAATTAATCAGAAAAATATTCTACGATACAATAAAATATTTTATTCGTATTTATCCGTAGAATATTTCCCTTATCATTTACCTGTTTTACCTCCATGCCAGGATCGCAACATCTGGTGTGAAGCAGACACCTTATCCAAAGAAACAACAGATGCACCTCACGATATCTTTGTCCTCTCAATCTCGGAGTCACTGTGATTCCTTGCCGAGAGCCAATGGCAGCATCGCTTCTTCCCCTTCCAAACGGTGTACTCCTCAGGCCACAGGCCGCGGGCACTTCATTGCTGGATAAATGTTCAGACGTGGAAGGCCTCAAGCAGATCCATGCCATCATGGTCAAGACAGGCCTCGTCCTCGCCGCCGTTCCCGCCAGCCAGCTGCTGGCCGCCCTGTGCCGGTCCCCCGACGACGGCAGCCTGACCTATGCCCTTCTCCTCTTCGAAAGACTCCGGTGTCGCAATACCTTCATGTGGAATACCGTGATCCGAGCCTTGTCCGACAGCAATCTCCCCGAGCAAGCCGTAATCTTGTACTGCCAGATGCGTTCCGATGCGATGCCGCACAATCCTTACACCTTCCCCTTCTTGCTCAAGGCTTGTGCCGCGTTGCCGTCAGCCTTGCCGGAAACCCAACAAGTGCACAGTCACATTATCAAACATGGATTCGCCTCCGAGGTCTACACCGCCAATTCGCTTCTTCGTGTCTACGCCAAGTCTGGCTGCACCGATTCCGCCCGCAAACTTTTCGACAGGATGCCATGCCGAGACGCCATCACCTGGAACTCCATGATCGATGGATATGCGAAGAACGGAAGGCTTGAGATGGCACGCCAACTGTTCGATCAGATGGAAGTAAAGAACGTGGTGTCATGGACGTCGATGATGACCGGGTGTGTCGAGAATTGCCTCTTTAAGGAAGCCTTGGAGCTCTTTGGCGAGATGCAAGTGATGGAGGTCGAAGCAGATGCCAGGGCGCTCACCACTGCGCTGACAGCATGTGCCCACCTCGGGGCTTTGGATCAAGGAAGATGGATACACACGTACATAAAGAAAAGGCAGATGCAGTTAGATCCCGCTCTGGGATGTGTCCTCGTTGACATGTACGCCAAATGTGGCGAACTCGCTGAAGCGCTAAGCATCTTCGAGACGATAAGGGAGAGAAATGTGGCTGTGTGGACCGCCATGATCGCCGGTCTTGCCGTTCACGGCCTAGGAAGGGAGGCGCTCGATCTGTTTAAGGAGATGGAGGAAGCGGGAGTAAAGCCCAATCATATTACCGTCACCAGTGCGCTGACGGCGTGCAGCTATGCGGGAATGGTGGAGGAGGGAAGATATCTTTTCGAAAGAATCACAAAGGAGTACAACATGAGCGCATCCGTCGAACACTATGGGTGCATGGTTGACGTCCTGGGCAGAGCGGGGATGCTGAAGGAAGCAGAGGAGTTGATAAACACGATGCCCTTCAACCCCAACGCTGCGGTCTGGGGAGCACTGGCCAACGCCTGTCGGATTCACAGAAACTTCGAGCTAGGAAAACACGTAGGAAAGATGCTGATCGAGCTGGAACCGGAACAGAGTGGCCGATACATACAGTTGGCCAGCATTCTCGCAGCTGAAGGCAGCTGGAAACAGTCCCTGACGACGAGGAAGCTGATGAGAGAAAGAGGAGTGCTGAAGCTTCCCGGATGCAGCTTGATCAGCGTGAATGGAAGTGTTCACGAGTTCGTCGTCGGAGACAGGTCACACCCTCAGGCCGAGAAGATACATCTGCAGTGGGAGAGAATCCTGAGAAGATTGAGGAAGGAAGGATATGTGGCGTCCACCGTCCAGCTGCTGCTGGACTTGGAGGAAGAAGAGAAGGAAGCTGCGGTGGGATGGCACAGCGAGAAGCTGGCTATTGCCTTCGGATTCATCAGCACCGAGCCAGGGACGACGATCCGGATAGTGAAGAATCTGAGAGTATGCGCCGACTGCCACGCCGTGTCGAAGCTAATCAGCAAGGTTTACCGCCGCAAGATCGTGATGCGAGACAGGGCCAGATTCCATGTGTTCGTGGACGGTACTTGTTCCTGCAAGGATTACTGGTAGCAACAGTAGCCTAGATTATTGACAAGCCATTTCTTCTTCTACGAATGGTGGAAACAGATACTGAAAGCTTCAGATTCATCTCCTTCCTTCTACCTTGTGCACACAATGAGGTCTCATTCCAATTGCTTAGAGAAAGTGAAAATCGCAGAAGGGAAAGGAAGCGTAGAATGCAGTGATTACTACCCTTTACATGTATATTAATCCTATCCCAATGTCATGTATCCCGTAATCTATAAAAAAGAAACAGCAGCTTAGACAAGACGATGGGGATAAGAGAGGAAATGAGAAAGGAAGGCTGTTGGTGCAACAGGAAACACAGACAGATGTTCTTGATTGATGCAGGTTGTGACATAGAGATCGATGCTTGATTGCCAAACAACACTAAGGGAGAGGAGAAGGAAAGCAGCTGGAACCAGCAAACCAACAAGTTGTACGCAAGTCGTCGTCTCATCTGCGTCCTCTCCGCAACGTGAGTTGAAGGTTAGTCTTGGCTACCGCTGTGGATGATGCGCTAACTACAGCTGCTGCCGCCGCTGCTGCTTTCTAGTAATCATGTGCTTATTGTTGTGCATCCAGACCTTTAGGACCTGTCTCCTCACTCCAACCTCCGAGCAGAATTGCTCGACCACTGCATCATCTTGCCTCTGAATCCTCCACCTCTCAGCAAAAGCCAGCATTTTCTCCTTCTGCTCCGCCGTGAATTTGGTCCGAAACCGCTTCTTTGGCATGCCCGAGGGCATCGGCGTCCCGGTGTCTATCATTTCCTCGCTGGACGACTCTGTGGTGGTGCCTCCGTTCCCGCTGGGGTTGTTGCCACCGAAATGGACGAAGGCGGGCGACCCCGGCAGGGCTGGTGAAGAGCTCGATGAGAAGCCGCTGAGCTGGAAGTGTTTCTGGTGGTGGTGGGGATGGGGAGGCGGGAGCGACAGGGGTAGGCGAGTGGTGCCATGGTAGTAGGAATTGGCGGCGTTGGTGCCGCCGTTGGTCTCTCTGCGGTGGAAGCTACGGTGGCAACCGCAGGCTGCACACTTGATTGCATCGGGCGTGTCAGGGTCGCCATTCGGCATGAACTCGCAGCAGCCGTCGACGACGTGGCCGCCTAAGGCGGCCGCGTGGTTGCGAAGGCATTCTTTGTACTTGGTGGGGATATCAGCCGCGGTCATAGTGGTGGTGGCGCTAGCTGCCGGTTCCAAGTTGACCGATACACCCACACCTGCTGCACCCGGAGACGAGATGGAGATGGATGCTTGATCTGCGTTGTTCCCCAGAGACCGGGGACGATGATTCAAGGCTGTGAGGTTGGACACAAGATTTGATGGTGGCGCTGCTGGTTTGGTGTTGCCAGGGATGTAACCATTTCTTGGTCCGCCTCCAACGCCACCACCATCAACTGCTGCTCCTCTTGGGGAGACAAGAGACGAAGAGGGGGAGAGTGTGGGTTTAGAGAAGGCCGATCTGACGCCGAGAGATGCGTTATAACCGGAAGAGGAAGAAGGTATCCCTGTCTCACCGGGATTCCTAAACTCCATCAACTCGACTCTGCACACCTATAACCCTGCTGCGCAAACCATGCAAAAGATAGATCAGCTCTTACTGCCTTCAGAAAAGGCAAGGATGAGAGATGAGAGGGAGTCAACAAGCAAGTGCAGCGCTCAAAGCAGCAGCGACCGGAGGCTCATGAGAAGCCTTGGGTGGAATAATAGCGAGACCAAAAGGGGCCTACAGAGAGAGGGGGGAGAGAGATTAGGAGGAGGGAGTGGGAGCCAGTGGCGTGGGGTGTGGCTTCCCAACACCCATTTTGTTTGTGGAAAGGGGAAAGCTCATCAAACCAGGATGGGACAAAGCAGAGAAGGGTCTCCTACGTGGTGATGAGAGAGAGAGAACGGGATGATGCAGCTGCGAAAAACCCACAGTGACATGCTTCTCCCCTGTAAACGAGTCTTCTCTCTCCCACGGTGACGATATGTATTCCTGTAGACTTGTAGTCGTGTACGTGTGTGTGGTATATGCATCCTTCAGGTCCTTGCCTTAGGCGCCTTTAAGTTAATGCTGGTTGACTTTGGAGATATTGGGGATATCTGAATCACTTGGATTTGGATCTAATTTCATGCTTAAGAGAGCAAGGGGGAATTGAGAAGGTGGGGGACTCTTCTGTATAAAAATTATGATCGGGAGAGATTGGGTGGAGTTCACCATAGGATCATCTCATCAGTCAATATAGGAAATGAGAATTCTAATTAAAATAATAATTGATCTTGATTATTATGATTTTAATATATTTTTATAATTAGTTTAATATAAAAAGTCTAGGTGGTTCGATCATTGATTGAATTTTTTATTACCTCGATCTGAATTTGATACGAATGGTTTTATTTTTTTTTTTTTGTACTCGCGCAGCTAAAGAGAATATCCCACAAAATGAAGATAATATTTATTTGATATTTTTTTATATTAGACGAATATTGATGATCGAAGGCCTTGATTTTCTTATGCTGACTGGATCATCATGTGTCGATAAGAAATAAATATATCCTATCAAATGATTAAACTTTTAAATTATATCGATATTTAATTATTTTATTATATAAGGTTTTCTTGTGACCATAAATGTTAAAATGAAAGCTTCTCAAGTATAGTTACCAGCAACACGAAGATGAAATCAAGTTTGGTAACTGCTTTAGTCTTGGAGATCAAATTATTTATACCTAAATGCTAGCTTTGGTTTGGTGAGCTATTGACAATCTTATTACTCCTTGTCAAGTTTTCAATCGTACTGATTTGATTGCACTTACCTTTTAAACCTAAAAAACTGGAAGAGAAGTCAAAATTCACAAGCTCCAAATGTCAAAATCAAGATAGGGTAGGTGACAAATCTAGGGAGACACAACACAGCCACGATGGGCTGATTCCATGTGCCTTACATCATCTAATTAATCCACAGTTTGTCTTCTCTTGTTGAACTTAATTTCTACTTCTTGAGCTTATTATTAAAGATTTATCTGCATGAAAAATTATATTTCCTAATTATATTTTGAGTGATTCATCATTAAACGTAGATAAAAAAAATATTCAAGGAATCTTTCTTCTGGAAAAAAAGTAAATTCAATTCGAACCGAAATTATATCAGAACGAAAATTGATTCGGATCAATAGTTTTGAATCGAATCATAATCAAATTCTATCAATGCGATATCGATTTCTAGAATTCGAAATTGGAACTTGTGATTTCGATTCGATTCTTTCTCAATCAAAAAATTAAATAAAAAAAATTAATTGGAGGGATATTTTAACAAACTTAAAAATTTAAAATTTAAATATATAATTTTGATTTAAAAGATCGGTCCGATCTTAAAATCGGAAAAACTGAGGTTAGGGTTATTCCCTCCTCCATAGAGGAGAGAAGGTTTGGAGACTTGGGACGATGGCCATCACAAGTACGCACGACAGCAAGTATGCATTGGCCATGTGGGAAAGCAGCACTTACCTGCAACCCGCCACCCTCCTCCTCACCCGTGCCGTACATGCCATGGACATGTTAACCCTAGATCGGCATCGCCGTACGGTCCGCTCCCCCCTTCCCGCCCCCTACGTGGAGGCGACCCGGCCAACTCTCGTCCCTTCCTTTTCGTGGAACACCGTGCCTGCGGACCCACCCCAGCTTTGTCCCTTCCGGTGGTCTCGTCCGCGTGGCGTACCTGCCGGGAGCATCGATCTCCGATCGATGGCTGCGATGCGGGGAATGTGGATCGAGGCCTATTTATGCGGTGCTGCTGCACTGTGGACAACAGGGAGGAGGAGGAAGACAGCCGAGGTTTGTGCGAGGAGTATGTTGCCACGACCATTGTCATCCAAAGAGGAAACTCCATGCTTTCCCTATATTTGCCTTTCAAATGTGCATGCCGGTGATAGGTTGGGTTGTACAGGGTCGAGTTGTTCTCGACATGCAGTTGTATACGTATTGCATGCACGCGCAGTTTTGACGAAGATCTAAATCCTTAGAGATGCTAGTTATTAGCATCCAACACATTCAAATTTACTTCGATATTTAAGGACAAATCTGTGAGAGTAGATGAGATCTACTCGCTCGCTCTCTTGATTGGGGGGGGGGGGGGGGGGGGGGGGGGGGGGCAACGAGCTGAGCAAGTACATACATGGATGCCATCGAAGTTCATTCTGCTGTGTCTCAGCAGCCATTCTCGGCTGTTCTCAGCGAATCCCATGTGATCGCCTCGCCCTTCTTCCCTGTCCCATTGATCGTGACATGACGTGACCGGCGACATGACTGGCTTTTATAAGGAGCAATCACTCCGGTAGGTACTCGTCTCCATATAATTTACCTGTCCTCCGTATGCAACTTGACAGAGATATATGTACCGGACGAAGAACAACCAGTGGCTGTGACTCCTCCAAGTGTCTACCATGCTATTCACCTCCTGCAGTTATCGATGATTTCATCTCTCTCGATCGCAACTTAGCAACCGCATTGACGCTGGCGTACAGTGACTCTTCCCATAGCCTCTCACGCAGCCGCACTTCATGGCTCGGTCGGCCTTGTGCATAACAAATGACAGGACGTGTTATATATATATATATATATATATATATATATATATATATATATATATATATATATATATATTCTAGCATCGTTCCCATGATATCTGCATCAAACATGGAGGCACCAACAACAAGCCTCAATGTTAATATGAGAAGTTACGTCAACATAGTACCTTGGATGTACGAACAACCAAAACTCATATAAGATCACACCGTAGGGTCACTTCGGAAAGCTTGGAGCAACGTCACATGGCGTCAACCCATGTGAGTCGGTCAGCACTCGTATGAGACGTATAAGCAAGCTGCCTGAGGCGATGAAAGCCATAAATAGGCTACGTATGACCGACTTCGGTCTGCAGGTATAAAATAAACCCCCTGATCGATGCCAAAGGGGAACTCTCTTCACTTCTTTGGTCTAACTTAATCTTTGGAGGGGTCGGGTCGAAAAATCCTCGACTTCGATCTATGTGTAGAAACCTAGCAAGCGTCTTTTTACTTCACCACCGATAAGCTCGGGTATGGGTGACTGCATCTAACCCATCATCAGTGTCGACGTCAAAAGGCTGCATGGGTGACATTAAAATCCAAGATAAACCAATCCATCTCAACTTCCGCCTCCCGATGTTGGAGGATGATGACTCCAACCCAACGGACACTTAGCTGCCTTCTAAGCCCATATGGCTATATATGGCACATCTAATACTTTGATGTGCTGAGCATTCCCCATGACTCTTCAAGGCCCGACTTAGATGTGGTTCAGTCGATTAGGGCCGACTTTGATATCATCTTTTGATTATCTCGCAAGGGAGTTCAAGTTTAACTCCTTAGCCAACGTGCGACTCAAGCCATCCACGACCACACTCCTCGATCTGAACCAGAAAGATGATGAACCCCTATCTCACTTCAACCTCGCTTCGCTACTAAAATCCAAGGGGTCTCAGGCGCTCACCCCTCACAAATCATGCAGGCGTTCTTGATGGGGCTGCGATCATCCAGATTCTTTTGGTCACTAGTCGAACAATCAATGACAACTATTCTCGAGATACTCCAACGCGTAAATCAATATATCACTGTCGAGGCATTGGTGGCCGAAAAGTGTGAAGACCACAAGAGACCCCGCACAGAGTAGCCTCATGGGCAACCATCTGAACCGCCAAGGAGAAAGCTCGATCAACCTGAGCCATTAATCTCGAGGCCCCCCTTATTGCCGTTGAACTATCTAGAACAGAAATCTTCCTCAAAGTTAGAGAGAAGGTACTGTTCAAAGCGCCCAACCCAATCAAGACATCACCCGAGATCAGAGACTGATCTAAGTATTGTCGGTTTCACTATGACTACAACACATGACACCGAAGAATGTAGTGACCTGAGAAACCAGATCGAGGAGCTCTTCCATAGGGGGCATCTCGCATGTGACCTCAAGAAGGTGTGAGAATCCTCCCCACGACTTCATAGCCCTGTGAAGAAGCAGATTGATATCAGCGTCGATGGACCGACTTTTGGAAGAGACAACATATCGGGGCTAGAGCCTATGCCTGAGCAGCCATGGAAAAATGTCCTAGGTAGAGGGACGAACCCGAGATTGCCTTCCGGGCGGGGGAAGCTAAGTACCCCGATCATGATGATGCTTTGGTGATCTCAGTTAGGATTGCTAATGTCCTGGTCAAAAGAATAATGGTGGACACTGGGAGTTCAACTGGTGTCCTCTACCTCGACACTTTCCAAAAGCTCGACCTAACTAAGAAGGACCTCAACCCCATGGCATCTACCCTTTCCGGGTTCATTGGGGATTTCGTCTCCCCCCTCGACACCACCACTTTACTGGTCACCATTGGAGAAGATCTGAGGTCAAAGACCATCAAGATCACCTTTATGGTGGTCGGGCTCCCTTTGGCTAACAATGTCATTCTTGGTTGTCCGACCCTCAACAAGTTAAAGGCAGCGATCTCCATGTACCACCAAGCAGTGAAGTTCCCAACTCGAGTAGGGGTTAGGGAATTAAGAAGTGATCCTCAGGAGTCAAGACTATTAGGATCAAGTTGGCACTAAGAGGGGCGATGAATTAGTGCTAAGTGAAAAACTTCGATTTGAAAAACTTTTTGTTCGAAAAAAACTGATATTAGAAGTGCTTTAACTTAGAACTAGTTAATAAGCAATGAAATCCAAGAGCAATAGTAATAAAAGGCAAGAAAGAGATGCACACCAGATTTTTATAGTGGTTTAGTCCCCTTGACCTACGTCCACTCCCGATTCCTCTTCACTTGAGGCTACCGCCTTCCACTTATGATCTTTTTTGAATAGTCAAAGATCAAACACCCCTCTTACAGCTCTATTCTCCTTTTACATGTTTAGGAGATAACCTTTACAATTCTCTTAGCTATCCTTTAAATAAAAACTACACAAGAAGAAATGAGGGGGAGCTCCCAAGGAATTACAATAGCGTTTTCACAAGTTTTTCACTCTTGATTCTTGCATCCTCAAGCAAGAATGGGTGGGGTATTATAGGCCCCAAATGACTTCAAGAATAGAGCCAAAATTCTTGAAGACTGTGTCTTATAGGAGATTATTCTTCTCGGAGTGTGCTTTCTTGGAGAATATGTTTTCTAGGAAATTGTGTCTTCTCGAAGATTATCTTCTCGGAGATTGTGTCTTCTAGGAGATTACGTTGTCTCGGAGACTATGTCTTCTCGGAGACTATGTCTTTGAATACCGTGCCAACATAATCTTAGGTTACTGAAATGACTTTTATAGTAAGTCCAAATCAGCCCTAATTAAGGCCTAATGATCTCTTAATTAAGTTAGTAAAACTAACTCTCATTATGATGCTAACTACGACACTTGACACACAATCTTCATTGTCTAATTGTCAATTGATCTCTCGATGAGCTCCTAATGAACTCATGGCATCCTTCCGGTAAACCCTTGGTGAGCTACCGATTCCCTTCGACGAACTCCCGACGAACTCCCAGCATCCTTCCGGTGAGCTCCCGATAACCTGTCGACGAACTATGATGAACTTCCCAGCAAACCTCTGGTGAGCTCTCGACAAGCTCCAGACAACATCATTCGAACCTCGGCAGACCTCCAACGAACTCTCATCGAGCTCCGACTGCATCATCGGAAACTCGGCTCGATGCCCAAACTTGACTCCGGCCCAACATCTGATTGTAATGCCTTTTTATCATCGTAGTTAATCCTGCATCACTTTCTCTAACACACAAGTTAGATCATAAAACCCATCAATTGATTTTATCATCAAAATATGAGATTCAACAAAGATAGTACTACTTGACGGTGGTCATGCTCCCTAAGAAGATGAAACCCGAGCAACTTGTAACTGACCCTCGAGATGCAACCAAGATTTTGCCTCGATCAGAGCCCACTAAGCAAACACTCAAGGTCCCTCTTAATAGATCAAACCCGATAGAGTCGTAAGGATCGGGTTGGCGCTCCCGGAGAAGAAACAAATTTAGCTCATCGACTTCCTGAAAGAAAATGTTTTTTTCGAGTCTTTGCATGGTCGCCAAAAGACATGCTGGGAATTGATCACAAGGTTGTATAGAACTGCCTAAACATATTTCCAGTAGCATGTCCAATAAAACAAAGACCCTAAAAATCCATGCCGACCGAAAGAAGGCAGTCATTGATGAGGTAGACCATTTGATGGAGGGCTAGATTCATAGCCGAGGTCAACTATCCTTAATGGCTATCTAATGTGGTGCTTGTAAAAAAATCAAATGGAAGCTGGAGGATGTGTGTTGACTACATCGATCTTAACCGGGCTTATTTGAAGGATTATTACCTCTTCCCAAAGATCAATCAATTGTTGGACGCAATCTCGGGACATGAGCTCCTTACGTTCATGGATGTTTTATCGGGCAACAACCAAATCCTAATGGAGTCCAAAGACCGAGAGCATACTGCCTTCATAATGGACCAAGGAGTCTACTACTACGAAGCTCGGGAAGATGCCCCGAGACAATTGAAAAGCTTCCCTGTCGAACCATTACAACTTAAAGCATAGCTATGACTCAAGCCACACCGAATTGGATGGAGGAGATCCTTCATTATAAGAAGGATAGAACCTTACCAACTGAACCGACTGCCTCTTGACGACTCAAATGAACTCAGGCTTCATACTGTGAAATCAACTTACCGTCAGTCATCCAGCCAACCTCTCCTTCGGTGCCTAGCGCCTACGGAGTCCAAGACCATTCTGACCGAGGTCCATGAGGGCATCTACGAAGGGCACATGGGCGGTCAAACTCTAGCCTTCAAAATCCTTAGACAAGGCTACTATTGGTCGACCATGTGATAGGACACCGTAATTTACGTGCAACAGTATCCGCAATGCTAGGATCATGCTCGGGTCCCATATTAGCCCGTAGTTATGTTAACTTTGATTGATTGTGCATGGCCTTTCGCATGGGGAATGGATCTCCTCGACCTATTTCCCCCTGCCTCGGGACAATGAAGGTTCCTTATAGTCAGGGTAGACTATTTCACCAAATGGGTCGAGGTTGAACCTTTTGTGTCCATCATCGAGACACATGTCCAGGGGTTCGTTTGGAAGAACATTATCACCCAGCTCAGTATCCTAAAGGCATCGTCACTGATAATGAGACCCAATTCAATAGTTCAAAGTTTAAAATGTTCTGCAAAAGTTACATAATTCAACTAAGGTTTAGCTCAGTGGCACACCCCTAAACCAACGGCTTGGCCGAGGTAACCAACCAAGCAATACTTGAAGGTCTCAATATGAGGGTCATGGGGGCTCTCGACGCATGGGTTGACAAACTTCCGAGCGTCTTATGAGCATCTGAACCACTACGGGGAATCACCTTTTAGTCTAGCATTCAGAACCGAAGCTGTGTTATCGCTCGAGGTGATTTTCTCAACTCTTCGGATCACAATCTTCGGGGAAAGACGCATTGGAGGAAGGTATCCAAGCCAACCTTAACCTCCTTAAGGGAAAAAGGGGCCGAGACACACCTCCGAGCATTGGCATATAAAAGAGCAGTGGCAAAACTTTACAACAAGAGAGTACACCCTCAGCAAATCAAGATGTGAGACTTGGTCTTGTGAAAAGTCGAGATCTATGTCTTGACTCATTCCTAAGGTAAATTAGCATCGAACTAGGAAGGTCCTTACCAAGTAACCAATATCGTCTGGAATAGAACTTATCGACTCGCTACATAAGAGGGAAACTAGTCGTCGAAGAATTGGTATATATCAAACCTGAATAAATTTTATGTCTGACATCGAGGACCTTATTGGGTAGGGGAGAAAGTGAATAATTTCTCAAAAAAGACATTAGTGGTTCATCAGTTTCAGTTAGAAGAAATAAATTCATTTATAAGCAGAAGAATTACACTGGTCAGCCACAAGTTTGCAACAAACCAGAATCCGACCGACTATAGAAAATCTAAATACATATGACAAGACTTTAGGTCGAAGGAAGGTCGTAGCTATCATGGAAAGGAACATCATCTGACATCTCCACATTATCATCCTCAGGAAGGTTGGCGAATAGATCTTCTTCAATCTCTAGATAGCAGTACTGAGCTCAGAACCTAGCCAATGCAACTCAATACCATATTCATACATCACCTGCCCCGACCTCTAGATTTCGATCTGAAACCCTCACGACTCCTTGTACTCCTCGATGGCCTTCCGTCGTCTCGGGAGCGGCTCGGGTCTCCTCGGCAAGGGCCTCTTTCACCTTTCCTACCTTAGACCAGGCCTCTGCTATATCCCATGACAACTTCAATAGTTGATCTTCTATTGGTAGAAATTTGTAGCGAGACTCCTTGAGTAGTTGCTGAGACTCCTCAAGGTGCCGTTTGGACTCCTCGAGCTTCGACTTATTCTGAACAACCTCAGCCTCCAGCTCGGTCGCCCACTGCTCGATCGCTACAACAGCCTCGGGTGCGACCCTAGCCTTTAACTCCACTATTTGGCTCTAAAGCTAGGAGATCTTGTCTCCCATGCTGTCGATCACTAATCCCATGTCATTGACCCAATCTATCAGCACCATATGGTAATGTTGACTATGTATAGCAAAGGTAGACGTCAGTGGGCCAAAGAAACACAAGCAAAGAGAAGCAGAAAGGAAAAGAAGAAGACATCTACACCCAGACCAAGGACTTGGCAGCCTTCTTAATTAGCACCTCAAACATTGAGTCATAGAGCTACTTTGCTATTCCTGGGCACAAGGCTCCTCACTCATAAGCTATGGTGAAGGCACCATCCGATAATACCTGAGTCTCAGTCGTTAGTCCCGACCAATGTGGCTCTAGAGGTGCGCTCAGCTCCCCCTCGGGTAGGTCAATCATGAACAAAGACTAGAAAGGCTCATCCTCACTGCATGCATGGGTCCGACATAAATCCCGAATTGACGCTGACTGAGATGCCTTCGCTGAAGAATCTGCCCTGAACGAGGAGACACCCCTAGCGCATGTGCTTCCGATGGCAGTCACTTCCGCGTAGTGCCTCTCCCAAGCCACCAACCTTCCGGGCAGTCACTTCCCTAAACATGGCCCCCTTGGACATCTTATGTGTCCTGACCTTCTACTTCTTCCATTGCTGATCGGGCTTTGTGTCCCTTGAGCGTGCTCTATGTTAGGATCAATTAACACTAAGAGCGGGGGGAGGGGGGAGTGTGGCGATCGGGGGAGCTGGTTGGGGGGTGTATTAGTACAAGTGTAAATTGATCTTTGAACGAAAACTTTTTGTTTGAAGTAAGATAAGAAAATCGAAAGCTTTTCATCTAAGTGAGTAATTCAATCTTATAGAGAAATGCTAAGTTTCTTGCTTAATGATGACTCAAGAAAGAACAAACAAATAAATAAAAATAGATAAGCAACATCATCTTTTGGTATTTTGTTGAAAATAATTAATAACTCGATTAAAAAATCATAAGGATGAAGATCGTATTTTTTCTATGAACTAATTAGAAGCAATATAAAGAGGTAAACAAGATAAGCAAAGATAACTCATAGCTTATTAGTGGTTCGGCGTCAACCTTGGCCTACGTCCACTTCCGAGTCCCCCTCCTTGAGGTATACCGGTGTCCACTATCAATCTTCTTCGGGTGAAGACCAAACCCTTGCAACCTTTCAACTTACAAGGAGACAAGATTACAACACTTGGATCACTCCCTTACCCCTTTTCTTTTTATTATAATTTTTACACATAATTTATCACATAATTTCTATCCTAAAATTATTGTATCAAATGCAAGAAAACTTGGGGTATTTATAAGCCCCAATTGACTTCAAAATTTGGAGCTAAAATTCAAACATCCTCATAAAAATCGGGTACGGGCGGTTCACCCACAAGTGTCGACGGTGTAGCCGTCGAAAGTAACTTGAAACCAAGGTATGTGCGGTTCAACCGCCGACATGGGTGGTTCAGCTGCCCAAAAACCTAGGCAGTTGAGCCATCGTCAGTCGCCCGAAAACATGGGGGGTGGTAGTACAACCGTCGCTCATCGGTGGTACAACCATCTCTCACCGATTGTTCAATTATCGGGAATCCCAAAAAGTGATTCCCTTCACTTTTTCAATCCTGACTTGAACCATCAGTTGACTACTTCCTCAGTTACCACTTTGAGTTGATTTGGATTCCTTCCAAATTACACTCAATTCGGACTTAAACTTAACCTACGACTTTAAGGATTACAACCATATATGACCACCAAGCTTAATTAATGATCTCACTCCCGCAATCAGGCAACCTCCGACATTCTCTATGGCGAGTCTCACGGTCTTCCTCTGGCGATCTCCCAGCGTGTTCCTAGCGATCTTCCTGATACCTTCAGCGAAGTCCTAGCAAACTCTCGACGAGCTCCCACCATATTGTCCAAATCTTGGCTCGATGTCTAAGCTTGATCCTGGGTTCATGTCTGATCTGTAACTCCTTTTCATCGTTATGGTTAAACCTGCACTGTACTAACTACCACTTAATTAATTATAATCAATATGGCCACAAATCCACTTCAAGACCTTTCCAACTCCCGGCAAGCTTTTCGACTACCCCCAATAATCTTCTGACGAGTCTCGGTCTTCTTTCGGTGAACTCCCTTTTGCTATCCTAGTAAGCTCCTGATACCCTCGGCAAGCTCCCGACGCCCTCCAAGCGAGTTCCCAACCGCATCGTCCTCACTCTGGCCCGATGCTTGGACTTACTTTGGCAAATCATCTGATTGTAATCTATCGTAGTTAATCCTGCATCAATCAACTCTAACAATATTGTTAGATCAATAACCTATCAATTGATTTCATCATCAAAATATGAGATTCAACAATCTATCCTTTTTTTATTATAACAATCAATTGATGATAGGAGTTAATCCTAACTCCCCCTAAATCCACGCCATAATAAAGAAATCTTAAATTCAAGAGAATCACACATTCTTGAATTTAAGTATCTTGAGACAATCAATATTTCAAGCAAATCAAAATTTGCATCAAGTCATCAAAGCATGAATTTCAAAAAGGATTATGCATTCATAAGTATATCATCAATATCATGTGTCATTAATGTCCATTTCTCCCCCTTTTGTCATCAACAAAAAAGTAAAATGTATAGCCAATAATTTAAAAGCACATGATAACATTACTCCCCCTTATTAAAATAGAATATGCATTATAGAATTTTCATCCCCTTTATGAGTAATGAGGAGAGGAACAAGGGAGGATTTGTGAAAGCATTACATCATTAAGAAAAGCTCTTAAAAAATTTCAAAAAAAAAAATTAAAATGAGCTCAAAAGTCCAGGTTGAAACTATTTTAATCACATCATATCATAATAAAATCATGAGTATTGCATGTATTATTCCAAATCATTATGTATATTTCTAAAATCATCATTACATACATGATCATCATACATGATTTCACACCATCAAACCTTCTCCTCCTATTTAGGGAATTGTTCCCAATTTTAAAATTTTCTAATGTTGTCTTAAGTATGATATTTTCTTCTCTAACATTTTTTACAATTTTACATTTAGAATAAAGGTTATGTGATACTAATGAGTCATGCATTCTATCAAATCTATCAACCAACAAATCATTTTCATTTTTAAGCATCTTATAAGATTTGTTAATTTTTCTAAACTCATCAAACAATTCATGAAAAATATTTAATAATTCTAAAAAAGAAATACTTAATGAATCACTAACCTCATCTTATATAGCCATTAGAGCGTAGTTAGCAACTTCTTCTTTTAATTAGTCTTCTTCATCTGATGAGATTGAGTCATCCTAAGTTGTCGAAAGTGTTTTCTTCTGTGTGGCACCTTCTTCTTCAATTGAAGACATTCATTTTTGAAATGTCTTGATTTTTGCATTCATAGCATATGACATTGTCCTTCTTTCGTTCATTTTTGTTTTTATAGTTCTTGTTCTTTTTCTTAAATTTTTAAATTTTCTAGACAATAGTAAAATATCATGGTCCTCATCACTCGAGGTTTCACTCGAGGAATCATTTGTCATTCGAAGTGCAACATCCTTCCTATTCTTTGGAAGGGGTTCATCAAGCTCTTCATGAGCTTTATAATTTAATTTATAAGTCATTAATGATCAAATAAGTTCTTCAAGAGGTAAGTTATTTAAATCTTTGGCCTCTTGTATAGCGATTACTTTAGGATCCCAATTTTTAGGAAGAGATCTTAAAATTTTACTAACAAGTTTAAAATTAGAAAAATATTTTCCAAGAGCTTTAAGTCTATTGACGACATCCATGAAACGGGTGTACATATCTCCAATAGACTCACTTGGTTTTATTCGAAACAACTCATAATTATGAACTAAAATGTTAATTTTAGATTCTTTTACTCTACTAGTCCCCTTGTGTGTAATTTCAGTATGTGTCAAATATCAAATGCCGATTCACAAACAGAAACACGATTAAACTCATTTTTATCAAGAGCACAAAACAAGACATTCATAGCCTTTGCTCCAATGAAAAATTCTTTCTTTCCAAATCATTCATTTCGTTCATTGGTTTATATGGTTTTTTAAAGTCATTCTCTATAATGTTCCATAAATCAAGGTCCAAAGAAATGAAAAAAATACATATCCTTGTTTTCTAATACGTGTAATCTGTCCCATTGAACATGGGAGGACGTGAAATAGAATGTCCCTCATTCATGCCAAACAAATCCATTTACTCAAGTGGGTGTTTAGTCCAAAGAGTAAGACCTTGATCTGATACCAATTGTTAGAATCAATTGGCATCAAGTGTAAATTGATCTTTTAACAAAAAATTTTCGTTTGAAGCAAGATAAGAAAATCGAAAGCTTTTCGTTTAAGTGAGTAATTCAATCTTATAGAGAAATACTAAGCTTCTTGCTTAAAGACGACTCAAGAAAGAACAAGCAAATCCGAATAAAAAGATAAGCAACGTCGTAAGGGAAATTCTTAATTCGAAGCTTTGCTTTCAAAAGTAAATAATGTCAGATGCGTCTTTTAGTATTTTGTTGAAAATAATTAAGAACCCAATTAAAAAATCATGAGGATGAAGATCGTATTTTTCTATGAACTAATTAGAAGCAATATAAAGAAGTAAACAAGATAAGCAAAGAGAACTCACAACTTATAGTGGTTTTGTCTCAACTTTGGCCTATGTCCACTTCCCGAGTCTTCCTCCTTGAGACACACTAGCATCCACTATCGATCTCCTTTGGGTGAAAACCAAACCCTTACAACCTTTCAACTTACAAGGGAGACAAGATTACAACACTTCGATCACTCCCTTACCCCTTTTTTTCCTTACAATTTTCACAAATAATTTATCATAGAATTCTAGCCCAAAATTGTTGCATCAAATGCAAGAAAAGTTGGGATATTTATAGGCCCTAAATGATTTCAGAATTTGGAGCCAAAATTCAAACACACTCGGAAAAATCGGGTACGAGAAGTTCACTTGTCGGCGCAGATGGTGCAGTCGTCGAAAGTAACCCCGAAACCAAGTTACGAGCGGTTCAACAACCGACCTGGGTGGTTTAGCCACACGAAAACCTGGGCGGTTCAGCTGTCGTCAGTCGCTTGAAAACCTGGGCGACGGCGGTACAACAATCGCTCGCTGGCGGTTCAACCGTTGGGAATCCCGGAAAAGTGATTCCCTTCACTTCTCCAATCCTGACTTGAACCATCAGTGGACCACTTCCCTGGTTAACTAAATGAGCTTGACCTAAGCTCAATCAAACCTCATAGTGGACTCGGTTGCCTCTTTGAGTTGATTTGGATTCCTTCCAAATCACACTCAATTTGGACTGAAACTTAACCTACGACTTTAAGGATTACAACCATACATGACCACCAAGCTTAATTAACAACTTCACTCTCAGAATCCAACAACCTCCGATATTCCCTGCAGTGAGTCTCATGGTCTTCCTCTGGCGATCTCCCAATGTGTTTCTAGTGATCTTCCCGATACCTTCGGCGAAGTCCTAGCAAACTCCCAACGAGCTCCCACCGCATCGTCCAAACCTTGACCCGATGCCTATGCTTGATCTTAGGTCCATGTCTGGTTTGTAACTCCTTTTCATCGTCATGATTAATCTTGTATGATGCTAACTATGACTTAATTAATTACAATCAACATGGCCACAAATCTACTTCAAGACCTTCCCAATTCCCGACAAGCTTTTCGGCCACCCTCGACAATCTTCTAGCGAGTCTCGGTCTTCTTCCGGCGAACTCTCTTGCGCTATCTTGGCAAGCTCCTGATACCCTTAATAAGCTCCTGACGCACTCTAGGTGAGTTCCCAACTGCATCGTCCTTACTCCGGCCTGATGCTTGGACTTGACTTTGACAATCCTCTGATTGTCATCTATCATAGTTAATCCTGCATCAATCAACTCTAATAATCTTGTTAGATTAATAACCCATCAATTGATTTTATCATCAAAATATGAGATTCAACACTCCAGATGTCGTTTCTGCCATCGGCGAGGGGTCGGTTGGGGAGGGCGTGATGGCAAAGAAGCATGAGGCATCCTCTTCATCTCCTTAAGGTTCACCATGCCTAGTAGAAGAGGAAACCATACACCTCAGTAAGGCACTTAACAAGCATAAAAATAGCTAGGAAGGCTCGAACCATACCTAGAGGAGCCAGACTGATGCCCACATCTACCAACCACTCCTCAGTTATATTCTTAATCACGTGAGAAGAAGATAGAATCTCCTTCAAGCACTCGACCTATTAGGACTCTTCATATAACAAACCCGAGGGAGAGTTGTTGATGGTCTGAGACACCCATTCAAGACTAAAATCCCACCCACTACCACAACTGATGAAAAAGAATAGGGTTTCCCATCCTTTATTATTTGAGGGTGCCCCATTCACCCTAAAACCGCCTTAGGACAAATAGATAATAGCTACCCCGTCCCTTCGAGAGCCGAAAACACGACAAGAAGAGGGTTCGGGTTGGGATAATTCTCGCTCCTTGGCACTCTCTAAGGAAAGCCACTAGATAGTGCCACGAGTTGGGCGCTATTTGTGACAGTGAAATTCGCCACCACATGAGATAATTCTCGATCACCAGATGCAATGGGAATCGAAGCCCTGCCTCGAGTGCATAAAGAGTCAGACTAACCCATTCAAAAATAAATCATAGGCACATTGCTCAGGTTGAGGAATATGCAACTCATAATCAGACGTGATATTATAGTACTCCCTAACACGACCGAGAAGTCACTCAGCCACAACTGAATCAAAATCATGTAGCGATTTCAGGGCTTCAAGGGCCTGGGTGGCCTTTTCATTCATTAGAGACATTCCTCCCAAGAATGAACTTATTACCTCTACCCCTGGGCTCCTCGAGGTCAAAGCCACGACCTCAGGAATCGCCTGACCTGATGAAGACAAAAAGGAAGAAGAGGAAGGCGACATCCTAACTAACCTAAACTCCTATGAACAGAGGAGGGAGTGAAGAAATGGAGCAAATGAGCAAAGTAGGAAGAATGGGACTAGCAAAGGGTTTTATGAAGAAAGCTCGTTGAGATGACCCTCACCCCCATTATTACTTCTAGGGAAGCGTCCATCCTGTTGAATCTTAGATTTTGATGATGAAATCAATTGATGGGTTATTGATCTAACATATGTGCTAGAGTTGATTGATGCCAAATTAACTATGATAGATAGAAAGTTACAATCAGATTTGGGCTAGAGTCAAGTCTGGGGCATCGGGCCGAAGTGAGGACGATGTAGTTGGGAACTCGCTTGGAGTGCATCGAGAGCTTGCCAAGGGTATTGAGAGTTTGCCAGGATGGCACAAGGGAGTTCACTGGAAGAAGATCGAGACTCGCCAGAAGATTATCGGGGGTAGTCGAAAAGCTTACTAGGAGTTGGGAAGGTCTTGAAGTGGATTTGTGGCCATGTTGATTATAATTAATTAAGTCATAGTTAGCATCGTGCAGGTTTAACCATGACGGTGAAAAGGAGTTATAGACCCGACACAGAGGATCAAGCTTAGGCATCGGGCAAAGGTTTGGACGATGCGGTGGGAGCTCGTCGGGAGTTCACTAGGACTTCACCGAAGGTATCGGGAAGATTGCTAGGAACACGCTAGGAGATCAGAGGAAGACCATGAGACTCACCGCAAGAAATGCTGGAGGTTGTCGAATTATGGGAGTGAGGTCGTTAGTTAAGCTTGGTAGTCATGTATGGTTGTAATCCTTAAGTCATAGGTTAAATTTGAGTCCGAATTGAGTATGATTTGAAAGGAATCCAAATCAACTCAGAGGCAACTGGGTCCACTATGGGGTTGGATTGAGCTCAGGTCAAGCTCATTTAGTTGACCAGAGAAGTAGTCAACTGATGGTTCAAGTCAAGATTAGAAAAGTGAAGGGAATTACTTTTTCGGGATTCCCGATGGTTGAATCGTCGGTGAGCGATGGTTATACCGCCATTGCTCAGGTTTTCGGGTGGCTGCCAGTGGCTGAACCGCCCATGTTTTCGGGCGGTTGAACTGCCCATACTCTATTTTTAGGGTGTTTTCGGTGACTGCACCGTTGGCACCGGAACCACCCATACCCAAATTTTTTAAATATATTTAAATTTTGGCTCTAGATTTTGAAGCCATTTGAGGCCTATAAATACCCCAAGTTTTCTTACATTTGATACCAAAATTTTGGGCTAGAAATTATATGATAAATTATGTGCAAAAATTGTAAGAAAAAGAAAAGGGGTAAGGGAGTGATCCAAGTGTCGTAATCTTGTCTTCCTTGTAAGTTGAAAGGTTGTAAGAGTTTGGTCTTCACCTAAAGGAGATTGATAGTGGACGCCAGTGTGCCTCAAGGAGGTCTCGAGGTGGACATAGGCCAAGGTTGAGGCCGAACCACTATAAGTTGTGAATTCTCTTTGCTTATCTTATTTACTTTGCTTCTAATTAGTTCATAGAAAAGTATGATTTTCATCCTCATGATTTTTTTAATTGAGTTCTTAATTGTTTTAAACAAATTACTAAAAGATGCTTTCGATATTATTTACTTTTGAAAGCAAGGCTTCGAAATCAAACATTTCCCTTATGATGTTACTTATCTTTTTATTCAGATTTATTTGTTCTTTTTTTAGTTGTCTTTAAGCAATAAGCTTAGCATTTCTCTATAAGATTGAATTACTCACTTGAATAAAAAGCTTCTAATTTTCTTATCTTGCTTTAAATAAAAAGTTTTTATTAAAAGATTAATTTACACTTGCATTAATTCACCCCCCTCTTAGTGCCAATTGATCTTAACAATTGGTATCAGAGCAAGGTCTTACTCTTTAGACTAAACACCTATTTGAGTAAATGACTTTGTTTTGCATGAATGAGGGATATTCTATTTCACGTCCTCCTATGTTCAAAGGGACGGATTACACCAATTAGAAAACAAGGATGTGTATTTTTTTCATTTCTTTGGACCTTGATTTATGAAACATTATAGAGAATGGCTTCGAAAAATCATCCAAACCAATTAACGAAATGAATGATTTGGAAAGAAAGAATTTTTTGTTGAATGCAAAGGCTATGAATGCCTTATTTTGTGCTCTTGACAAAAATGAGTTTAATCGTGTTTCCGTTTATGAATCGGCGTTTGATATTTGGCACACACTAGAAATCACACACGAGGGGATTAGTAGAGTAAAAGAATCTAAAATTAATATTTTAGTTCATAATTATGAGTTGTTTCGAATGAAACCAAGTGAGTCTATTAGAGACATGTACACCCGTTTCACAGATGTAGTCAATGGACTTAAGGCTCTTGAATTTTTTTTCTTCTAATTTTAAACTTGTTAGTAAAATTTCAGGATCTCTTCCTAAAAATTGGGATAATAAAGTAACCACTATACAATAGGCCAAAGATTTAAATAACTTATCTCTTGAAGAACCCATTGGATCATTAATGACTTATGAATAAAATTATAAAGCTCATGAAGAGCTTGATAAACCCCTTCCAAAGAATAGAAAAAATATAGCACTTCGAACGATAAATGACTCCACGAGTGATGAGAACCATAATATTATACCATTATTTAAAAAATTAAAAAATTTATAAAAAAGAACAAGAACTATAAAATGCCACACTTTTTGTATCCCTTTACTAGTTTGAGTCCTATAGAAAAACATCTTTTTACTCTATGTTGGGAGAGTTCTTTTCTATTTTATTGATTCTAAAGGGAGACATGATGGGAATAAAACAAGAATCAACTTTGTATATGAACAAATACTAGCAGATCGTCACACACAGCGGAATGAAACAGAAATCACAATCAGATGAACACCAAGATTTACGTGGAAAACCCCTTCAACTAGAAGGGTAAAAATCACGGGACAAGCCAGAGAAAATCTACTATCAAAATAATGAATATACAGATTTCAGGCTTCTTGCCCAAGCCCAAAGCAATAGCCACAAGAGAATCTCAGGGATACAAGGACTATAATACTAAGCACAATATCCAAAACCTTCCCAAGAGATCACAGTAAGAATCCACTGCAAACTGATCTAACCTGATATTTTAATGATTGAGAATAGTCTTTTCCTGCCCTTGTCTTCTTTCCTTTTCTGGATCTCTTATTTTCTGGCCTCTACTATCAATCTGCAGTCTGATTTTTCTCCCCCACGTTTTTAGCCGCCGTTGCTCTCTTAATCTCAACCCTAGCCACCTAATCTAGGTTTTAGGTTAATATATGTGAGGTTTTGGACTGTGGGCTTTACTAAAGCTCATTATGGACTGAATCTGAGCTATCTGCTCAACAATACAGGGGGACAAATGATGGGGATGAGATTCTTTTTGTAGTTCTGCTGTTGGGAGACTAATTTTATTACTCTAAAGGTCAAAGGTATAGAGTATTTTTGTGGAATGAGATACTTCACCAAGTAATCAGCTTTGGTCAATAAGAATTATTTCTCAGTCACTACTAGTTCCATTAATACTCTATCTTATTTAATTCCTTCTAACCTTTCGGGAAGGGAAAACACTAAGGTTTATTTATATTCTTATTCTCTGTATAAGCGCAGAAGTTAAAGCTGTTTAGATTATCTGATCTCTGGGTAAACAAAAGACCAAGCCAAGATCGACATTAGCAGCATTTAGGCCTTTCCACGGCTGATTCAAATAGCAGCAGATGATTTATTATGAAAAGTAATTGAACTCCTCAATGATTGAACCGGCTTCCTTAGAAAATGAATCTAAGGACAATGTTATATGTTATAAATATAAAAAATTTAGATATTTTAAAAATGAATGTCCTCAATTGAAGAAAGCGTCACACAAGAAGAAAGCACTTCGGTAACTTGGGATGACTCAAGTTCATCGGATGAAGAAGACCAATCCAAAAAAGAAGTTGCTAATTACCGTCCAATGACGATACAAGATGAGGTTAGTGATTCATTAAGTATTTTTTTCAAAATTATTAAATATGTTTCATGAATTGTTTGATGAGTTTAAAAAAATTAACAAATCTTATAAGATACTTAAAATGAACATGATTTGTTAGTTGGTAGATTTAATGAAATGCATGATTTATTAGCATCATATAACCCTTGTTCTAAATGTGAAATGGTAGATAATGTTAAAGAAGAAAATATTATGCTTATGACAACATTAGAAAATTTTAAAATTGGGAACAAATCACTAAATATGATCCTTGCCAATAAGGGTCATATTAATATAAGAAAGAACATAGGTTTTGTTAGTAACATCCAACAAAAACTAACCATTTTTATTAAGGACCTATATTAAATTTACCATCGAAAATCAAATATAATTTTTATGAAAAATTAGGACAGAAGGTAAACAAATATCTATTTAGAAAATGTAATTCACACCGATTAATTCGGATTCCCAAGAGAACAACAAATAACCAAAACCATTAGCAAGAAAAAATAAAAATTTGCATGAAGGACCCAATGTAAAATGGGTACCTAAATCTTTTTTATAAATTTATCTCCTAATAAGGCTAGGAGCACTAAATAATATTTTAGATGCTCAAAACATATAACTTGAGATCTAACAAGCTCATTAGCCTAAATACTAACAAGATAAATTATTAAAAATAAAAATAAATCTTCATTATGATGGTGCGTAACCCTTTCGTTGCATGCTAAAATTAGAAAGAAGAAAGATTATGTATATTTAATGAAAAATTATGAACATGAAAGGGAGATTTTGATGATGATTAATATATTGATTTGTGTGCTTGTATTTGTATATGTTGTCTTGAGATTAAATGATGAAATATTGAATTTGAACTTAAAAGTCATATACAAAATCATTTTTCTTTAAAGAAAAAACTTCTTGATAACATGATAGAATCTTACAACATAAAAAAAAATTATTGGATTTTGATTGAAGAATATCTCTAGTAATGACTCCACTTGAAAGTGATTTACTCATTTGGATTTATCTTCTCATAACCTTGATTGATAATTCATAGTTAGAGCATACTATTATGAAAATGAATTAGAACTAAGAAACCTTAGTTATTGTTAATAAAAAATATTTATGTTTATAAAAATGAGTTTTCGTTGATGATATATTAGTTTTTATGATTTGAAAAGCATTATATATATAAAACAACCCTCTTGACTCCCAAAGATATTTATCCAAACAAAAACCTTTCTATATGAGTCTAAAGTTTTATTTATCATAGTTATGACTAAAGATCTTTCTAAATAAATCATGATCTTTTAAAATACGTTTAATGATTGATTTGAATGTTATATTAGATGGACTTGAAATATGTTGTATGATTGAATATTAGATCATTATTGAATTGAGACTTGAAATAAATAAAAAATTTGACATGAGTTTGTCAACTCCTTCCACTATGTGTAAAGAGTTAGACTTATCTAAATGTTGGAATTGAGATTGGTTGAATTTTTGCTTGAAGATGTTTTAACATTTTGTTGAGTTATTGTAATAACCTTGATGATGTTGAAGAAATAACTTGAAATATGGGTTGTATGATTAAATGAATATTATTGAATGATAGAATTTGAGCATAGAACATTATAAAAAGGGGATCATGCTTTTCTTTCTAGTGATTTTGAAAATTATATTGAAAAATTACATGTTTTGTGATAAAGGAACAAAATATCAGACTTAAATCTAATGGGTAGAATGGAGGGTGAAGGCTATGGTTTTAGGCTTAATAGGTTGATGTTTTGGGTGTGATTTGGGCTATTATTTGGTGGTGTTTTGGGGCCATGGTGGAAGTGGATGAAGGTTAGAAGGGTGGTCTAGGTTTGCTATTGATGGCAACAATAGGTTTGATAGGGATCGATGGGGGTATGCAACGAATAGGTGCTTATTTGTAGAACTAGAATTTTTCGTCGAAGAGATAGCGATTTCTCAATGAAATTTTTGGCAATAAATCGAGGTTCTTTGGAGAGAAATAACAGCAAGATCTTGGTGTTGATAATAGCAAGAATGACAAAAATATTTCAAGGAGTCTCGGCAGCAAAACAGCAAGAATAACGATGAAAGTTATGTAGCAAAATTCTCGTCAAAAAATTAGCAGCTTACGGTGAAGAGATGCAGCAATGTAAGTATGTTTTTAGAGATGATTCCAATGATAGATCAAACGTAGATCAAAGCCGAGATGATGTAGGAAGTGTATAAAATTTTTCTTTCAAAACGATGGTAGTAAGATCGGCCTTTAGGTAGCAAATAGGTGGCTGAAAATTTTCTACAGTATTCCTTCATTCGTAAAGATGATAACTTTACGATGATAAGAATTTGCAACGAGGAATAGATGAATTTTTTTTTTTGGGTTTTTGGATAGGAAATTATAGCAGCAATAAGGTATTTGTGATAGAATAATACCATATCTTTGATGCAATTGATAACATCGATAATAGATTAATTTGATTGCAACAAGGGAGATGATGGTGAAGATGGCGTTAGAAATAGCAATTGTGGGAATTGCTTGGCCTGATGGTGGGTGGCACGAAGGGCAACAAGAGCACTAAGATCGATGCTCTGATACTAGATAGTAGAACCCTAGAGGAATTCTAACGTAGATTGATCTTTTGAAGGGGAGATCAACCCTTGGAACACTATAGGAGTTCCTCCCTCCTAGGTAGTCGACCACAAGACTGAAAGAAAATTGATCTCTTACTTAATTCAAAAGTGGTAGAGGGTACATGCTTATATAGGGCTCCATACCCTAACCCTATGGAGGCTCCTTCCAAAGCCAAATCTCTTTATTACCCCTCCTCCCTAGCCGGCTTGCCCAATAAGGAGGCGGCGGCTAGGTGGCTGCAACAAGCCATGTGTCCCCTACTCAAACCCTAGCCAACCTGCCCAATAAGAGGGGTGGCGGCTAGGAAGCCCTAAGGCCCCAAGATCAAACCCTAGCCAACCTGCTTTATAAAATAGTAAGCGGCTAGGTGGGATTTATTACAATCTCTCGAGGTTTTTATTAAGTGCTACTTGATCGATTAGGACACAACCTTGTTATGGTCCTATCAGAGTCCTAATTAGAGGTGGTCGGCTAATTAGGATTTATTCCATGCAAATCAGGGTTTATTCTCATGATTCAGTCTACTAGGACCCAACCCTACTTGGGTCATATCAATTTGTTCATTCTCTGGGAATGCATACCCGACTCTTACGACTCTATCTGATCATCCCTTATCGAGAGAGACTTCGAGTATCTACTCGGTGGGCTCGAGAAGGGTAAAACTTTGGTTGCATCCCAAGGGTCGATTATGGGTGGTTCAGGCTTCAGCTTCTTGAGCTAGGTGACTGCCATCAGGTAGCACTATCTTGATTCTCAAGGATCACTTCTTACTTCCCTGACCCCCCTGCTCGGGTCGAGAACTTCATTGTCCAGGGGTAAGTGAATACGACTATTCTTAACTTGTTGAAGATTGGGCGATCGAGGATGGCATTGTATGTTGAGGGGAGACTGACCACCATGAAGGTGACCATCATGGTCTTGGGCTTTGGTTCCTCCCCAATGGTAACTGGTAGAATAGTGGTGCCACGGGGGACAATAGAATCATCGATGAACCCGGTAAGAATTTAAGTCATGAGAGTGAGGTCCTTGTCAACCATGCTGAGTTTCTAGAAGGTGTCGAAATGTAAGATGTCAGCAGAGCTTTTGGTATCCACCATTATTCGTTTGACCCAAGCATTAGCGATCCTAGCCGAGATCACCAAGGCATCATCATGGTCAGGGTACTCCACTTCCCCCAACCGGAAGATGATCTCGGGCTTATCTTTCTGCATGGGTCATTTTTCCATGATGACTCGGGCGTAGACTTTTCGCCCCGATGTGCTATCTCCTTTGGAATCCGGCCCTCCAACGATGATGTCTATCTGTTTTTCTACCGGGCCTTGGGGGCAGCCTTTTGATGTAGCATCCGAGGTGTTCTCTATGGATGAGCTCCTCGATTTGATTTCTTAGGTCATGACACTCCTCGGTGTCATGACCATAATCTTGATGGAACCAACAATATTTTGATCAGTCTTTAAACTCGCGTAGGGTCTTCATCGGGTTGGATGCCTGAGGAGACCCCTCTCCTTGATCTGGTCGAAGATCTCTGCCCGGGATGAATTTAGAGGCGTTTAAGGGGGCCTTATAATGGACAACTCGAGTCTATCAAGTTTCCTCCTTGGTAGCCCTGAGGATTGCCCTCAGGATTGCTCTATGCAAGACCTCTTATGGTCTTCCCGTTTCCTACTACCAATGCTTCGACAACGACGTATTGATTTGCATGTTCGAGCATCTTGGGAACTATTAAAGCTAGTCTTTCGATCAACGACTAGAAGAACCTAGACAGTCACAAGCTTATCTGGAATGCTTACATGATTAGTGAGGGGTGGGCATCATGTACCCCTCGAATCTCGGTAGCAAAGCGAGCGACGATAAGAGAGGGGTTCATCATCCTTCTAATTCAACCCGAGAAGCTAGGCTACAGACGACTTAGGCTATGCACTAGCCATAAAATTCAGCTCGAAAACTCTTGTGAGCTAGTCAAAAGATGAGACCGAGGATGACCTCAGCCGATTGTACCAAATCCGATCTGGGCCTTAGAGAGTGGTGGGGAGTGCCTAACACATCAGGGCGTTAGAGGTGTCGTAGAGGGCCATCTAGGCCTAGAATGTCGTGGCGTGCTCTACCGAGTTTGAGCTCCCGTCATAGGTTTCCAACATCGAGAGGCGAATATTGAGAGGAACCATCTTGTCCTAGATCTCTTGAATAAAGGGGATCATGCCGATGAGCCTTCCCCAAGCTCCTCCTTTGATTTGATAAACTTCCTTTGAACCTCGTCTAGGCGCCGAGTAAATAGGCATGGTTGTGCCTTGAAGGAGTCAACCGAGTCCAATGATAAGAAATCTAGTTCGGGATAGTTTGGAGTAGTGAGTTGGGAACTAGGAGCATTATGTTCCGCCGTCGGCCTCGGAGCTCCCGAGTGCTCCTAGGTTAGCTGGTGGGGATCACTAGTCCTAGGTTGTGCATGGTCAGAAGTGGATCCTATGGCGCGATGACGAAGGTTAGTTGGGCCATCGAGGATGGTTACTGGGGGAGCGGTGTCTGTTGAGCCAGCTAGGAATGAGAGTAATAATAGTCTGCATCATCTCTGCCAACGCCTAGACTTGGTGGGTGAGAAGGAATACCTGAACGGAGACGATGGGATGACCGGTTCCGAGACGAAGAGGCGAGAACCTTGGATTGTTGAATAATATCTAGTAGCGGCTCAGGGTCGGAGCCGAAGTGTTCCCATCTCTGTGCTGTCTTAGACAAAAATATAAAGAGGGTGCTCAACGTAATACTCATGTATGTCCGTATCTTTCGGGTTTTGTTCATACTTCCTACAGTAAGTAGTAGGCTAATAGTAAGCTTGACAGCGCTAGTTTAGTTAGCTTTCATGGCCAGTTTCAGCTTGTAAATGAAAGTTGTGTCATATGGGCATTTGTGGGGACATCGATCTGTAATGGACCATGATCTTTTGTGTCTAACCGTTCAGAGCTTGTGAAGTTCATAGTTGTAATTTTCATTGACTATATAAAGTGTTTGCTGAAATAGTTACTTGTGGAGATACAGCGTCTGCAGCGGCTTTAACGAGAACATCGAAGGAGTAAGTGGGAGGGAATGTCACAGACAAAAGTATAAAGAGGGTGCTCAATGTAATGCTCATATATGTCTATGTCTTTTTGGTTTTGTTTACGCTTTATACAACAAGTAGCGAGCTAGCAATAAGCTTGGGAGCTCTAGTTTGATTAGCTTTCATGGCTGATTTCAGTTTGTAAGTGATAGTTGTGTCATGTGGACACTTATTAGGACATCGGTTTGTAATGGACCATGATCCTCTATGTGTAATAGTTCAGAGCTTGTGAAGTTCATGGTTGTAATTTGCATTGGCTATATAAAATATTTACTGAAATAGTTACTTGTGTATCCCATGTGAAATGTTTTCTCTAACTCATTTTCTCTTTTGTAGGTCCTAAGGGGCCATAGGAGGTTTCGGGAAGGTGACCTTTATGGATGGATACGTAATATTGCCACACGACTTAGACAAAATCAGCTAAGTTTATGATAGTTGGTATCAAAGCGGGATAAGTACACGTAGAAACACTTGGCATGCAAATATGGGGGACTTAGCTGGGCTGCATTTAGGGTAGTTAGCACGTGCGACCGTTTAGGGGAAACAAATATTGAAATGTAAGGAAAAGAGTTACTCAGAGGAGCGGACATCTAAGACTGGCATTCAGAGGAATAGCCAACCCTTTGCGTAAGAAGCACCACGAGGACAAGCAAGCTAGGAAGAATGCATAGAACATAAAGGTTAGGATGGTTGAGTTTGAACTATAGCTTGATGTTGGCAATCAAACTTGATGGTGCTCATGGCATGTGGGTCGCTTGGTAAAAGATGAGATCGTGCAAAGTGAGATGTGTTGCACAATGACCAAAAGAGTTATATAAAGCTTACAGAGGTGAGGGAAATTACAAACTCGAAGAATTCGATACTCATGTAAGGGCTTGTATGCAGACGATAGAGTATTTATGGTCATCCTAAGGCGACCGAAACTTAATGTCATAAAGCATTGAAACTTTCCCTTTGGCATGGGGAGGATGTGTCATTTGGAGGCTGAAGTGTGCAAACAAGTTCATCATGTTGCTAGGCCTTAGAGGGTGTAGTGGGGGCTATATTGGCAAAGAGTCACAAACTAGCAAGTGTATTTGTGAGAGTAGAACAATGTACAGTTTGCTCAATAAGACAAAATAGTCTAAGGGGATAGTGGTCTCTGAAACCTCCAAACGGAGGAATACGAAAAGAAAAGTTGTTCCAACAGGAAAGATATCCAAGAAAGATGAGTCATGGTTCTCTAGAGTGAGAATCATGTGCAGTGGACCACACATGTTGATGAAGAGTACCTCAAGACTACTTCACAAAACTTAACGGACTGAGTGAGCAGTGAGGAGTCATCGCATGATCTCGTATGAAGTAATGCATTAATTGATGCATTGCAAGATCAAATGGGGAAGTGGCCATGACAACATCAAATAAAGGCACACTTAGAGCCAATATAGAAATCAGACTCAACGGAGGGCCGACCTATGGAATAGTTGGTGTAAGTGCCACCATCAACTCAATACAAATTAAGAGACAGAGCAACTTGGGTGGAATTTGATGAAGTGCCCAAGTCGTATGAAGGGAGTTAACGTAAAAGATGGAACATGGAGCGGAGGCACGAAGCTTTCCTTGGACAGAGGTCAAGGACATGAACTCTTCCAAAGGCAAGAGTGGGATCATGTCATTCTATGGGTTCTTCATTCTGATGGAGCAAACTCATCCTGCATAGTGCCAAAGATGAAGGGAGTTTCAAGACGCATACACCTTATCTTAGAGAAGCAATTAATGGGAGGAACTAAGGTGACTCAACATGCAGAGTTGAAGTGGGGTCAACAAGCCTTAGCATGGGGCAAGAGGATACAGAGGCAAATACTCTTAAAGAATATGACACACTATTGTCATTCTAGTTATCATGAAGATAGCGGTGCGTAGTGGAGATTGTGCTAGTGGGGGATAGAGATCAAGATCCAGTCAATGGTGTACCAATTTCAGTGAAGTCTGTGGACTTCGAGAGCTGCTAGGCAATAAAATGTCATATATCGATGCATCATCCGGGTGTGACCCAAGAATAGGTGAATGAAGGTCAATTGCCATGAGAGTGAACACAATCGAGAGTGGCAGAGGTCCTACGATATGCTAAAGGCCACACATGGAGAGATCATAGTCTAAGTTCATCCCACAAGAATCTGAATGCAATGGAGATGTTCCCATGAGACAACATGGTGCAGCGGATCGTAGTGAAACAGTTTGAGGTAATATCATGGTATCGCAAAGGCGAGTCTTCCTTGCGTGCATCAAATTTTGCATTGGAGGAAAATCTTGGTCATCACATATGGGGGCTATATACCACCGAGGGGGAATTCCGAGTGCAAGTACCAATAAGTCCTATAGGGGGACTTAATCATATAGAGATATGATCGAAGCGACAAGTTATAGGACAAGGCTGAGTAAACGAATATTGCTACTATAGAAGCTAAGGATAATAGAATCGGTGTGAGCCCTGTAATAGGATGATAGAGACTATGTATGGGAGTTACAGTCTACCTTTCCATCAACCAAGGGGAACTACTCGAAGAACATAGAAGTGTGGAAGCAAGTGGTTGAAAGGGGCGAGGAAGTGACGACGAGTCCAGAGGGCTCAGCTACCCAAAAGCTAAGCATTGATTAGAATAGAGGTGGACTCGGAGGAGTGCCATAGTGTCGTAGAGGCGGATCTACCGATCGTGAAGAAAAGGATGTAGATGCGAGGCAATAGATAATAGTGTCATGGGCTTAGCAGTGCCATAATACCGCAGAGGCGAGACTTTTGTGGAGTCATCGATCCCTTTGCTCTCACGGAGGGAGAGCGTTGGTTGTGAAAGGGGCCGAGGAGGTAGAGAATGCAAAGGTAAGCTCCAAGTACCAAGACAAGGCTGAAGGTTAGAGGCCAAAAAACTTCATAAGACCGGTATCAATGAGCTTCTCATCAAGATAACCAAAAGTGGGGGACTTCGGGTTGATGCAAGAGTGCTCGACCAAGGAACGAAGTATGCAATACGTGGTGTTGTACCTTTTCTACTCAGAGGAGTAGGCGATAAAGCTGATGGAGAAGCTGGGACAATCCTAGAGGCAACCAAAACTATTAAAGACTTCCTCTAAGTTGGAGTGAAATTTTACTCTTTTTTCAATCAAAACTTCTTGCATTTTGGAAATTTGATGGTAGAGAGAAGGTGAATCACAGTAGCTAACTCAATGTAAGGAGTGCAAACACTTTGGGTGCTTCAGAAGTGTGAGCAAAGAGCGGGCGAAGACTAGCAACCAGCTCGATGCATGAAGTATAACATTGAGGAGGCGGGCAAAGTCAATTAACTTTATCTTCTCAACTCTTAAGAGAATGGGCAAAATCGAGTATCCCTAATTCTCTTATTTATCTATCAGAGGAGATCTATGCAGGTTCAAAAACCCTTTGAAGAAGCCTAATAGAAGACAATAGTTGAAAATCATCACCAATGATGATCGATGCTATTGAGAGTAGATTGTCTGCTTCATTTCCTAACAAAATGTCAATCGAAAGCAGAAGTGATATGAACCTACTTGGAAGCAACAACTAAGTCAAAGAAGAATTGATGGGCAAATTTTATGAAGAAAATACATAAAAAATTTCAAGGTTTGTGAGACAATGCTCATTAAAGCTCCAATAGTATCCATCCGGTTTAAGCGGCATGAGACATTTCAGATTCCGGCACAAAACAAGGAAGGTCTTTTCCTTTATCAAAGATTAGCACAACTCATCCGACACCATACTAGAATTAGTCATTAGCAAGTCAAAGTGGCATAGCGGATCAAAGTTTGACTACTCAACAACAGCTATAGAGAGCAACTAGGAGTCAAGAGGCGTATTGCAACCAGAGCAAAAGATTGAAGATTCAGCAAAAGGCGAGGAGATGCAGCATCTGCAACAGCTTCAATGAAGACGTTAAAGGAATAAGTGGGGGAGGATGTCACAAACAAAAGTATAACGAGGGTGTTCAATGTAATGCTCATGTATGTTCGTGTCTTTTAGGTTTTGTTTATACTTTGTACAACAAGTAGCAAGCTAGTAGTAAGCTTGATAGCCCTAGTTTGGTTAGCTTGCATGACTGATTTCGGCTTGCAAGTGAGAGTTGTGTCATGTGGACATTTGTGGGGACATCGATCTACAATAGACCATGATCCTTTGTGTATAACCGTTCAGAGCTTGTGAAGTCCATGGTTGTAATTTGCATTAGCTATATAAAGTATTTATTGAAATGGTTACTTATGGATCCTATATGAAATGCTATTTTTAACCCATTTTCTCTTTTGTAAGTCTTAAGGAACTATAGAAAGTTTTGGGGAGGCTAACCTTTGTAGACAGACACGCAATGGTACCGCACGACTTAGGCAAAATCAGCTAAGTTTATTATAGTGTGGGAAAGAGGGAGCTGCCTTCTGAGTTCGAGGGCAATTGGGTTCTCCTCCTCGAAACGCTCATTGTGGTTAATTGACTGTTGGTGCTCTTGCGACATTGGGCCCTCCTTTTAGTGCCAACATGTTGTGTAATTTTACGTCGTGACCGATGTGTCAGGACAGCTTGATTCGATCTAAGTGTGCAAGGTCGATCCCCCGTGTGGGTCGTCAAGGTGGTCGTCACCTGGTCGAGTTGAATCGTCATCTGGCGGATCACTTCGAGGTAGACGACGACGAGCCTCTTATGTCCTCTTGACTTGGTTCCTGTACTAAGGCCAGAGTCGAGTGGGGCATCCCGACTTGACCCATCTGATGATTCAATTAGTATGTGGTGGAATAGGGGAAATTTTTGAGTGTTCGAAGTTCAACCTTCAGAGTTGGCCAAGAGTTCAGTTTTTATTCTTGCAACCGAGTGTCAATCGTATGCGATCTATTAATGACCATTAGTGCTTCGAGCAATCGGGTCATGCACTTCGCATGGCATGGGCTGGCCAGCACGATCTTGTACCGCACGGCGTCGCTCTACATGGTCTCGGGCGACTGTTCACGATGCTACATCGTCCTGAATGGCGTGGGCACTATTTGTCATCTTGTATGAGTCTGTGATATCACATCATTGTACATGCACTGTGTAGGCTCCACATTGGCACCGACATAACTACTTACTGTTGTCGTAGAGTAGTGTCATAATATTCCCTGTAATTCCTAGAGGTTGCAATGAACTCCAATATAAAAATTGCGTCTCTTCTTATATTTTGTATTGTACTTACATGATAAAATTATGTTGGGCAGTAATTATTATCTTGCAATAATCACATAGAAAAAGAAAAAAAATAAATAGATTGATGGATACATTATAATATTATGATATTGTTTAAATAATTTTATGATATTATTTTTAAATAAATTAATTTAAAAATAATTTTACTTCATGATATTTTTAATTAATAAACTTTCATCTTTATAGATGAATAAATGTTCAATATATTCAATCAAGAATTATAATTTTCAATGATCTGATTTTTATTTTATTTTTCTCTATGACGATATGGTATGTGAAATATCTTTGAATTAATCGAATTTATTTGATTGACGGACCAACTAAGTTGATCATATTTTATGTAACCGAGTTCAAACTCGATTTCGAGTCAGATACAGGTGGAATTAACATTAGATAAAGTCCGAACGTAGTCACTCGGGCGACCCCCACCCAAAATTAGACATTATGGCTTGCTTCGATGCGCACTTCCACCAGTTAACAAACACCAATAAACCTAAAATTGTAAAAAAAAAAAAAAACCCAATAAATTGGAGGAAAATTTCATGTTCATAAACAGTAACTAACATTTGTTAAAGACTTGATACTCGAGGAGATAGAATAGAGCTTAAGGCCGCTGCTAAGGCGTCTAATGGTATTGAGATAGGCTGGGCCTGTTTCGGGCCGAGAACTGAGGCGAAGGCGCGACGTCGAACTGCCAGGTGAGGTAGGACGCGTCCACATGGCCCGCCGTCTCGTCGTCGTACATGGTGATGGGTGAGCTGCCTCTCGTTGCGGACGAATCGTAGCAACTCCAAGGTGACCGCAGCTGTTTCTCCCCTGCTGCCGATGTCACCGGCGACGACGACGAATGTGGCGCCATTGACGCCGCCGCACGCCTCTCTTCTTTCTTGTAGCGAATGCCACACGCATTGCACAACGACTGCGATCCGTCGAATCAAAGAGACGTCAGATGCAGCGCATGCCTGCACATAGTATTCGTGAAGCCAGCGAGTCGCCGTACCTTGGGGCCTCGTGGACCATTCCTCCACAGCGGAGTCGAGGTGGTGTCGCAGTTGGCGCACCTACGAACGAGAAGAAGAGGGTCACCGCCCAAGTTCGAGCCGTTGGTAGCTCCACCATAGAAAGCATTCGATTTCTTCTTGGACTGCGATATGATATCCTGGCCGAAACTAGACACGCACGACGGCCGCTGGAACAGGGTGGACAAGGCGGCGGCATTGTTCTCGGTTTGGCGCGTGGAAGGGGTCCCTAGTGACAAGGTGCAGTCCACCGAGGAGGGGGAGGAGCAACAGGAACGTGCGACATCATGGTCTTCATCCGTAGACTGCCTTCCCGTCACCGGGAAGGCCACAGAGAAGAGGGTAGACCCGCACGAGCACGGACGCGAGCTGCTCTGGTGGCCGCACTGGTGCAACATGGCCGCGGAGCAGCAGAAACCCAGAGGAAGGAGGAGGTAGCTAAGAGTGTGAACTCTGACGAGGGATTGAAGAGAGAAGGCCTAAGGAGGCAGCAGCTAATGAGTGTGGACCCTGACGAGAGATTGAAGAGAGAAGGCGGGCAACTGAGAACCAACAAGTGGTATTATACAGCAGACTTAATGGAGCATATTGATGATGCTTTGGGACAAAAAACAAAGGGTGCTAATAACGTGTGGGATCTCGGGAAGTGGGAGATGAGGGTTTGTCGGGTTTAATGCAGAGGAAGCAGGTTGAACAATGCTTGTACATGGAGCTGAGTGTGTGCATGGCTGTTAATGAATAGTTAATGCTGGTTTACAGGGGGGACGACGGAGGAGGGCAGTCCGCAGCAGTTCGATGGCGTCGTCTTGTGCAGGAGATCGAGATGGGATTCTCCGGGATGGGTGCAGTTACAGGATTGTGCAGTGGGGGCGCGACCTCGTATCACTTCATCACTGGCTCTCTCTCTCTCTCTCTCTCTCTCTCTGGGAAAGCTCTTCTTCCACCTTGGTCTTGGGAGCGCAAGAGAGAGAGGGAGGGAGACATACAAGTTGGCGTCGTGACTTGTTCCTCTGCGCTGCTCTTATAACACGACAGCGACATATGAGTGGCCCAACAAGACGATGTATCATGGCGCAGGTGGAGGAAGCGAATCGACGAGGCCACGGCAAACAAGGCAGATAAGAGGAGACAGATCGGTCAAAAGAGGCCACGTGACTCGCGGTGCGGTCTTCCATGTAATCGCCCATTTCCCCCGATCTCGAGGCACCCCAAGGAGAAAGAAATTAATGGAGAGAAAAAGGAAAAGAAGAAGAAAAAAAATATATATATATAGCGAAGATGTAACCACGGTGATCGAAATCACAGCATGGGATGGCTGCGGTCATCAAAGGATGATAGGCAAAAGAGAAAGTGAAAGGGGTTGGAACCCACCCATCTCCTCCTCTTCCTGGCACACGCCTCAACCTTCGTGTCGCGGCAGTGGGATCATACGCATTACGTCGAACATACGATGTGCATCCGGAAATCGTCGTCAAAAAAGCTTGCCCCGACATGTCTGGAGATCTGACTTACATTACTCGGGATATAAGAGAAAGTGGATTGGGCTCTTACTGTATCCGTGCCTACAGAATCCCAATCATCGTCACGCAGCAGCGTCCCCGAGAAAGATAAAAGGGCAAAACCTGGAGAGAAGTTAAAGTTGATATGGATTCAAACATCATCCCGTCTCTATTCCCGATCGCGCTGTCTCGTCTCGTCTCGTCTTGGGAACCGAGGTATCTTCTCCGTTGACCGCTGCCGGGGCATGCATCAGCTGTCCGCGTCGGGACGTCGATCCTGCGGCCATTGGAGGAGATGGCGCTTCCCTGTTCATTTTGCATCGTATGCTTGCCGAAGAGGTGTTAGGTAGAAGGTCTGATCGAGGGTGTAATGGACTATGATCGTACAATTTGGCCCTCCTGTCGTCAATCAAATGCATATTCTCGGATGCGAAGGATGTTTCAATATCATACAAGAGTTTAATGCACCGGCAAACATCTTCTGTTCTTATGTCGCCTATCTCGTCTTTGCTGCCATCTCTTTTTGATATCATCGGGAGTATAGGATGAGTTTGGCGCATTCTCACGTTCATCTGTTTCAAGTTCCTTCCTGGCTTCTGCACCACTACCACTAACTGCATCCCTTAACCTTGCAGCCTCAGCGAGAAGGTCACTTATAAGCATCTCTGTCGTTCTCGTGGTTATTCCCCTCAGGTACCATGAAATAGGTGGTGGCGGGACAAGAGATGGCTGGATCAGCTGGTCTAAACTCACGATGGACCCAACTCTTCCTTTGCCCTGCGTGCAAGTATTGTAATTATCCCATGTTTTTGGCTTGAAAGGTTGGCATAAATGTTCATCAACAAACAATGGTTCTACTTTCCAGCAACCCTCGAATCTTTTCATAAACCCTGATTTCCCTTGCTTGAATTTGACCTGCATAGGGATGGATTATTTTGTAAGATATTGCTAAATGGCAAACAGTAAATCTTAGTATGCAGATGCAAAAACATCTGACGGTCAAAAAAAAAAAAAAAAACCAGTGGCTCACCGTATGGTCTTTCCGGTTTTGATCAACTATGACATGAACCGATATAGTTCCAGACCACCAAAGAAACCTCCATATTGCTGCTTGCTCCACCTCGACAACCTGCCTTAAGCCCTCATCTATTAAGACCTTTCTGGATATTACTTCCTACAAGATGAGAGTATCACATTCTTAGTGCTCCATTATTATTATTCAGATTCAGAAGGGGGATGCATAAACCTAGAGATGAACAGTCACATCCCAAATTGAAAGCATTTTATTGACTTGGTAGTTAATTTATTTGAGGAGTTATACCTTGCACTGTCGTACTAAGAATTCCACTCTAATGAGTCAAACTAGATGACGCTAATGATTAAGTTTCATTTTGGTGAAAGAGAATCCACGTGGGAGAGTAAGTCCACCACGAGCTTCACACGCATCAACCAAAGAATGCTGAACAAAGGTAAGCGACCTTTGGAACATAAGCCAACCCACTTTTTAATGCCAATATCTTTTTACCCCAATCCAGTAGGTTTAATATTGGTAGAGTCATTGCATGAAAAATATAGTTTAATTTCTATGTTTTTCTTACATTTCTTATCATTATTAATGATATCTTGATAGGACTCCAATATGGTTGAGTCCTAATCTCCCTAGAAATAATCAATAAAATCCTGTTAGATTGTAATAAAGTCACTCATCTTATAAAGGAGTATGACTAGGGTTTAGATTAGCCCTTAGGACTTAGAAGTCGTCGCCGCCCTTACTGGGCAAAAGTCGGCCAGGGTTTCCCCCTGCTTAGGTCGGCTATAGAGCCAACCTAGCCGCTGCTTGTTCCTATTAAGGTAGGATGACTATAGGAGGGGCAAAAGAATAATTTCACATAGATAAGTGCCCCCTTGGGCTAGGACTTTGATCCCTATTTAAGATGTAGCCGCCCCCCTCTTGGAAAACAAGCAATTATCAATTTTATTTCAACCTTGTGCCGAATCTAGGAGGGAGGAACCCCTACAGCGTTCCAAGGGTTGATCCCCCTCAAGGATCAAAATCTATAGAGCTCCATCTGGGGTTCTATCATCTGGTATCAGAGCGCGTTCCTGCTGCCCTGTAGCCATCTCAGCCACCTCCACCTTCCCAAGCAATTCCCACAATTGCTATGACACACGCCTCCACCTTCTACCCCAGCAGCAGATCAAATCAATCTGCCGCTACCCCTTGCGTTTGATCTGAAAATTTGGACAGCACATCGCAGCACTTCTTTCCATCGAATTCTATCAGATTTAAGTGCTATTTTTTATGGGATTTCGGACTCTCCTTTCCTCATCACCAAACCCTACCATCCTTATCAAAAACCCTTCAAAACCCTACCCTAAACCGAATCCAAACAGCCCCCAAATCAGCCACCTAAATCAGCCTACTTCCTTATCGACCCACTTACCTTTTTAGAAAACTTTCCTTACCGAGACACCTACCTTTGCTGCCATCTATCCCAGATCTAAAACCTATTTTCCTAACCTTCATCTACTGCTATCACAGCCCTAAAACTACACCAATTCGTAGCCTAAACTCTACAAAACTGCAGCCCCAAATCTGCCCTAAACCGCAGCCTACTTCCATCCAAATCGATTCACCTTCCAACCGGCCACCCCCTTCTCCAAAATTCTCATGCCACTAACTCGACAACAGAAAAAAGATCTCAATATTACAGATCTTAAGGCGTATACTATGGCATCAGAGGAGGCTATCGATGCAAAGTTTGAAGCCTTTGCAAACCGCATGGAAGAGAAGATACGATCCTTATTCGCCGAATTCAGCATAGGCCGACCATCAAGCCCGAGGAAGTCACACCATGGAGAGACTTCAGATCAGCGAGACGATCCTCAAGAGCATAGATACATCACTTCTGATCCTAACAATCCACGCATGAGGGTTGACTTCCCAAGATGGGAAGAAGGAGACCCGATCGGATGGATCTCGCGCGCGGAGTATTATTTTCGGTTCTATCGAACCGCCGATGCAACACGGGTGGAGATCACTGCCATACACCTCGAGGGAGATGTTATTCAGTGGTTTAATTGGTTTAAGCACACACATGGAGGACTCTCTTGGCAGCGATTCAAGGAAGGACTACTAGACCGCTTCAGACCAACTGATTTCAACAACATCGACGGACAATTGACAAAGATTCGTCAAACCTCTACAATACAAGAATACCAAACAAGGTTTGAGCGTTTATCTAACTAAACTGAGAATTGCTCTGAAAAATAACTTTTAGGTACTTTTATTGAGGGCCTAAAGTCGGAGATCCGAGGAGAAGTAAAGGCACGACAACCGTACACTCTTATGGCGGCGATTTCCTTTGCGCGTATCCAAGAAGAACAATTGAACCATGAGGTATGAAGGACAAGGGTCGCTCCCCGACCAGCCATGCCGAGGCCTACTGCCCCCTCTACTGCCATCCAAGCCCCTGCACCAAAAAAGTTGACAAGAGACGAGCTTCACGAACGATCGACCAAGGAGTTGTGATGGCATTGTAACGAACCGTGGAGCCGCGAACATCACTGCAGAAAGGGCCGACTCCTCGTGATTGAACCAGTGGAGGATGAGGACAATGAAACATCTGAAAAAGCCCTTGAACCTAAAGAAGAAGCCATGGAGGAAGAGTCCCCACCGGCCAACTACGCAGTGCACACATTGGCCGGCTATTCGAACCCGCAAATGGTGAAAGTTGGAGGACTTCTAAAACAGCAACCCATCACGGTTCTCATCGACACGGGCATCACCAATAACTTCCTCAATAGTAAGGTTGCTGCACGTTTGGCGCTTCAAATCAAAGGTTGCAACAAGTTTGACGTAAAGGTCGCCGACGGCCGAATCTTTAATTGCGACAAACGGTGCGCGCGGGTGAAACTACTCCTCCAAGAGCAAGTGGTAGCTGATTTCTTCCTCCTACCTATCGATGATTATAAAGCCGTACTCGGGATGAAATGACTCAAAACACTAGGTGATATCTCCTGGAATTTTTCTAAATTAATCATGAAATTTTATTGCAAAGGGAGACATGTCACGTTATGAGGTAAGCGTGGGAGCCAAATTTCCATCGTTTCGTCGCAACAAATGGAGAAAGTTTTGCACAAAGCGCATGAAAGATTTTTGATGCATATCCAGCAGCCATCTAAGGGGGGAGAATATACAAATTTCAAATCCTAAGCTTGCCCTCTTGCTGGATGAATTCGCGGACGTTTTCACGGAGCCGCGTGGACTGCCCCCTAACCGGCAGCATGACCACCGTATTCCTATTCTGCCGGGCAAACCTCCAGCAAATTTGCATCCATATCGCTACCCTCACTTGCAGAAGGATGAAATCGAGAACATCATCAAAGAGATGTTGAACACCGGGGTAATTCGACTGAGTTGCAGCTTATTCTTTACCGGTGTTGCTAGTGCGCAAGAAGGAGGGTACATGGCAGATGTGCATTGATTATCGGGCCTTGAACGCTATCACCATCAAGGATAAATATCCTATACCCGTCGTAGATGAGCTCTTCGATGAATTAAAAGGAGCCTGAGTCTTCACTAAATTGGATCTCCGTTCCGGTTATCACCAAATTCGGGTATGCATTAAAGACATTCCGAAAACTGCATTCCGCACGCATAACGACCACTATGAGTCTCTGGTAATGCCTTTCGGACTTACAAATGCTCCTTCTACTTTCCAAAGCCTGATGAATGACATCTTCCGGAGTTTTCTACGCAAGTTCGTATTGGTATTCTTTGATGATATTCTCATTTATAGCCCTATGCTTGATATACATTTTCAGCACTTACGAACTGTTCTAACGTTTCTTCGGGAGAATACTCCTTATGTTAAACAATCAAAGTGCAGCTTATTACAGCGTAAAGTGGAGTATCTTGGGCACATTATATTAGAGGATGGAGTGGCGGTGGACCCGACAAAGATCGAGGAAATGCAAGGATAGTCGAGACCTACAAACGTAAAATCATTACGTGGTTCCCTTGGACTTGCGAGCTACTACCAAAATTTTGTGAAAGATTATGGCAAGATCAGTGCCCTGCTCACGTCCTTACTGAAGAAAGACTCCTTCTTGTGGTTGGATAAGGCCTCTGCAGCCTTCGAGCGACTCAAGGCAGCCATGACGATGACGTCGGTCCTAGCGCTGCACGATTTTGGCCGCACTTTGGTCCTTGAGGCTGATGCATCAGGAGTTAAAATTTGGGCTATTCTTATGCAAGATAGTCGACTCCTAATTTACGCCGAGGCTTCCCCTACACTTTATATGAGGTTTTTACTGGAGATACTAATTACTACCAAATTTAAAATATGATTGGATACAGGTCCATGACACGAAAGAGGAGTTAAACTAGAAGAATTGCAATCCATGCTCACGCCAGATTGTGCTCTCATCATCCTGAACCATACCAGAGGACAATCACCATTCCAGAAGAAAAAATGGCTATCACTAAAGACTAACCATGTGGCAACTTATACAAGGAAAAAACTTCCCCCTGACAAACGCCGAAGCAGAAGAAAATTTCCTGAGAAAGATCAAGTCCCCCTACATCTCCAGCTTCACCAGCATGAAATTCAAGCATCAAGAAATTGGTCTCCCTATTTCTTTAGGCCTTGCAAAATTGGGGATCATATTGAGGCCCTAACCTGGAGATCAGATCCGTGCACTAGATCAAAATTACAATTGATCCTCCAAGTATCCCACCTCAAATGGAAATTTAAAGGCGACGACTCAGCTCAAGTTCTTCCAACTGACACCCAAGCTGATGAAGAGCTGAAGACCCGGTTCCCTGAGTTCATGGAACTTCAACCTTGAGGACAAGGCTGATTTTAAGAGGGCGGGTTTGATAGGACTCCAGGAAGGTTGAGTCCTAATCTCCCTAGAAGTAGTCAATAAAATCCTGTTAGATTGTAATAAAGTCACTCCTATCTTATAAAGGAGTATGGCTAGGGTTTCGATTAGCCCTTAGGGCTTAAAAGTCGCCGCCCCCCTTACTAGGCAAGTCGGCCAGGGTTTCCCCCTGCTTAGGTCGACTATAGAGCCAACCTAGCCGCCCCTTGTTCCTATTAAGGTAGGATGGCTATAGGAGGGGCAAAAGGATAATTTCAACTAGATAAGTACCCCCTTGGGCTAGGACTTCGATCCCTATTTAAGATGTAGCTGCCCCCCTCTTGGAAAGCAAGCAATTATCAATTTTATTTTAGCCTTGTGCCGAATCTAGGAGGGAGGAACCCCTACAACGTTCCAAGGGTTGATCCCCCTCAAGGATCAAAATCTATAGAGCTCCATCTGGGGTTCTATCATATCTTTATGTTTTCTTATAACAAATTTCTCCATCTGTAAATGAAAAGCTTTTAAAATGTGCCTACCTAAGGCTAAATAGACATTTTTTTTAGATCTCCATTCAAGCACCAGCAAAAAAAAATACAAACATGTGTGCCTAAGAATCAAGTCTTCTAAAACATAATGATAATTCAGGATTGGACATGGTTCTGAACCAATATAAGTACCACTTGCATTATGAACTATATACATTACACCACAAAAGTTTTTCCTTTGAGATGCAAGTATATCTCGACCAACAAGTAGTACGAGGAAAGATAGAAGAAGACCTTAAAAAAATCTTTAAAAAAAACTGTAAATAAGAATTTAAATACTTTTAACTTAACTAAACGTATGGCTTTTTACAAATTTCAATGGCGATAAAAAATCAATATAGCCGACCCCATATAGTTGGGACATTCAGCTTTGTTATTATTGTTGTTGTATGCAAGTATATCTCGACCAACAAGTAGTGGTCCATGACATCTCCTATTGGTTCCTTGTGTTTCACTTCTCCTATCAATGTATAACAAAACATGAACAAGCTTAAGTTTTCAATTGCATAAATCAACAAGGAACTTGTCAATTTTAAGCATATTTAACCTTAATAGGGGAAATATTTAACCCCAATCACAACTCTGACATGTGGCGGCACAATCAACAAAGGAAAGCGCACTCCAACCAGCAATGCAGCCACAACTGCTGAGCTGATGACATCAGCATGATTCAACTTAATACTTAGTGACGATAATGCCTAGATGAAAATTATAACTCACCACAAAAGAATAGATGCACAGTAAACCATGCATATGATACTGCACCAGAAGCTAATATCCCAAAGAAAGATAAAGGAACCCCAACAGAGAACTCTAAAGGTTTTTCTGTTATACCTTTATGTTCTTGAACACCCTTTTGTTTTCTGGATCGGTGACAATGTTATATATTGCATCTGGGGGTAAGCCAACCTTGAAATTCACATTCAAATTGCAAAGAGATCCTTTAGGTACAGAAACCTGCAAGAACATTTGAAAACAAGCTCACTTAGACTTCTATAATTAATGATGCATCATTTTGCTTAGTATCTGTCTTCAATTATAAACATTGGGCTAGTGAATCTTCATGTTTGCATTTCAGCAAACTTGGTTTTCCTTTTTTCTGTAAGGTACAAAAGTTAATTTGCTCAACTAACAAAATCTAGAAAGCATTGACTTAATATGTAACTATGATCTTGAAAGATCAAGGAATATAGATAATACAAATAGAATAACATGCAAAACTTAATGATTCATTTCATAAGTGCTCTTCTTGCATTCTAAGACTTAACACCTTGATCTCTGGTGGCTGATCAACCCAGAATGAGTTTTCTTTCCAGGCCTCTAGCTGCTTGTGAAAGTCGGCGTCCAAAGCAATGGGTGATTCTCTGTCCACCGGCGTCAGAGGACTTCTGGCATCAAATTTCTGTTTGTTCTTCACAACTTTCCTCAGATGTGCCTGCGAGAAAGTGCAACTGAACATAGAAGCACAAAAAGGACTCTGGTGATTCTCTAAAGATGCCCAGAGGACTGACCTTTAAACAATTCTGAAGATTCAGATGGAACTGCACAAGAGAACCAACTGCTGAACTAACTGCCAAGGTGCACTCTTTTCCTTTGTTCACAGTGGTGTCAAAAAAATTCCCCATTTCTTTGTCAGCCATTTAAGACCTGCACCATGGACCTGTAGGATTCACAATTACTCAAAAATAATGTGATGTCGAAGACATTGAAGTACCTCAGCGCAAATATTTTTAATCATAGGAGTCTAAGACAGATGAAGAGGCACTACTTTGTCCCTAAATGCTTTTATAGGTTAAGCAAACTGATACTCTAGTTTATTAGAAGGATCTCTATATGATTTACACCTCTAGGGTCTCTGAAGCCCGATGCAAAGGCCCTCCATCTGAGATTTGCAAGGATTGAAGAATGGGATTCGTACAAAAGCTTGATTTCCTACAGGGTTAGGTCACAAATCAAGATTACGATGATAATTCCAAGGAGGGACTTCTGTATTCCTGATTGCACCAATTATTGGGTATTTGGACAGGGAAGGTATTCCTGATTGCACCAATTCACACAAGATAAAGCTGGCAATCGTTTCGAATCTAACCATCTAACACATGTAAGACGGCGAAGAACAAGCATAAATGAACTCTAAGGATCAGAGTCAGACATTCCACCGACCTGAAATCATTAGCCCAAGAAGCGGAATTCTTCACATCGATTCCACGCACGAAATCGCCACAGACATGAGAGAGGTCAGCGATGAGGAAAGAGGAAGAAGGAGATCCGGTGGAGCACTCAAAATACTGCGGAGCGTCCGGGAATAAGACGGATCCACGATAAAAATGGGGCGAGGATCTCCTCCAGTCACAATTTTAAATGGAACCCTCCAACCCTAACATCAGAACCGTCCACTGACGTGTACTGCGTCGGTACGGATGGGTCCCACCATCCAGCTACGATGTTGAGAGCAATCACTTGGAGGGGATCCAAACCCGAAGAAAAGAGTATAGCAGAAATCTCAAGAGACGATTATTGGACTGGATTTTCTGTTTGACTGGCTACAAAAACATAATTAATTAAAGATGAGGTTTAATTATCTTGATCGTGTATGAGGCGTCATCTTAACTAAGATGGGGGTGGCATCTAAAAATTCTTCGATCTGTTAATATTTTTATTTTCCATGGTTTTTGAATTAGGTAATATTCAAATAAAATTAAAAAAGACCTATGTCCTTTATCAAACCACGACGCGTCCCTCCGTCACGGCATTACTGTCATTCCCTCCTCCCCTCCGTCACATGGCAGCGGCGGTCGGCACCACCACGCTTTCCGACGCTACGCCACCTCCTTGCCTTTCTCCTCCCGATGAATATTCACTTCGTATACTTCGCCTCTGCGCTCCCGACCACCTCCCGCATATCCACTCCGCCCTGGGGTCACCTTCTGCTGTCCACCCCTCAGCCTTCGCCGCCCTCTTCCACGCCTGCGCCCGTCGCCGCCTCCTATTTCTCGGCAGATGCCTCCACCGCTGCATGCTCTCCCTTCTCCCGTGGCCGCCCGATCTCTTCGTCGCCAACCACCTTCTCAACATGTATGCCAAGTGCGGCCGCCTCGACCTTGCCCGCCGCGTGTTCAAGGAAATGCCGCGCCGCAACCTCGTCTCTTGGACCGCCCTGCTTTCTGGGTTCGCTCAGCACAGCCATCACGATGATTGCTTCGGCCACCTCGCTGACATGCTCCCTCACCACCTCCCTAATGAGTTCGCCCTCGCCACTGCCCTCAGCTCCTGCGCTGGGGCAGCTCGTGGCTTCCGAGGCCGCCAGGTACACGCCCTTGCCTCTAAGACCTCCCTCGATGCCAACGTATTCGTGGGCAACGCCCTGATCACCATGTACTCCAGCTGCTATGGCCAGTGCGACGATAGCTGGGCCGTCTTTCGGACGATGCCTTTCCAGAACCTCGTCACTTGGAATTCGATGATTGCAGGTTTCCGACAGAATGGTCAGCTGGACCGGTCGCTTGAGCTTTTTGCTGAAATGCAACGAAGTGGCTTTGGGTTCGATCGTGCGACATTAGTTAGTGTCATCTCCTCGTGTTCTTGCCTTCAGCATTGCCAGCAGTTGCACTCTCCCGTCATTAAAACTTGTTATGATTATGAGGTTGAGGTTGCAACTGCTCTCGTCAAGGCATACTCCATTGTGGGTGGTGGCACCGATGACTGTTATGGAGTATTCAGTTGGGTTAGGGAACATGACATTATGTCTTGGACGGGCATAATGACTTCATTTGCCGAGCAGCTACCTGAAGAGGCAATTCGGCTCTTTTGCCAACTGCGCTACAAGAATTACAGTCCTGATAGATACACATATTCTATTGTGGTAAAGGCCTGTTCAGGCTTTGCAACAGAGCGGCACTGCTCTGCTGTCCATTCACTAATTGAGAAGTCTGGGTTTGGAGATGATTTGGTTCTTTCAAATGCATTAATCCATGCCTATGCTCGGTGTGGTAGCATTGTCATGGCAGAACATATCTTTGAGAGAATGGTGGTTCACGATGTAGTGTCGTGGAACTCAATGATCAAGGCTTATGCTGCTCATGGGCGTGGGAGGAAGGCACTTGGAGTTTTTAGATGTATGGATATTCCACCTGATTCTGCTACCTTTGTTGGGCTTCTGACTGCATGTAGCCATAGCGGGCTTGTAAACGAAGGCCGGGATCTCTTCAATTCTATGTTGAAAGCATATGGGATTACTCCTCAGCTTGATCATTTTGCTTGTATGGTCGATATTCTTGGACGTGCTGGGAACTTGCAAGAGGCTGAGGATCTGATAAATCAAATGGAAGTGGAACCGGATTTTGTTGTATGGAGTGCATTGCTTGGAGCATGTAGGAAGCACAAGGAAGCTAGGATTGCAGAAAAAGCAGCCCAAAGACTGGTGGAATTGAAGCCTAAGAATTCAATTGGGTATGTGATGATGTCCAACATCCATTATGATAGGGGTAACCTAGAGGATGCATCCTTTATTAGGAAGGATATGAAAGAGTGTGGGGTGAAGAAGGAACCTGGGCTTAGCTGGATTGAGATTGATAATCACATTCATAGGTTTTCAGTAGGTGCACGGCACCATCCACAAAGGAAAGCAATATATGCTGAGCTCAATCGGCTAGTGGATAGCCTTAAGGAAATTGGTTATGTGGTGGATACCCGATTAGTACATCCTGAGACTCAGGAGGAGCACAAGGAAGAGCGGCTGTTGTTTCACAGTGAGAAATTGGCCTTGGTTTTTGCACTTATGAACTCTTCTGCTAGTAAGGCTAATTTAAAGATTATGAAGAATTTGAGAATCTGTGAGGATTGCCACAAGTTCTTCAAGTTGGCATCCAGTTATTTGCCGAAAGAGATTATAGTGAGGGATGCAAACCGTTTCCATCATTTTGTTGATGGAGAGTGCTCATGTGGTGACTTTTGGTAATTGACATCATTTACCAAGCTAAGAGGTACTTGTTACAACATCTTATGGGAGTCAGGACAACTAAGTTTTGGCGGGAAACGGATACAGTTAGTTATTGTCTTTCTCATTATAGCTTTACCATTAAACTGTAGCATCCTCTTGATAATTGGGCAAGAACCATTAGGATTTTTTTTTTCTTATACCTAACAAATCCTACAATATAAAAACCAAAACTTTGGTGGTTTGACCATGTACTTGAGCTTATAATGGAGTTGCTAGCGTAGGTATATAGCTTCAAGTAGCTGTTTGTCTTCTGTTTGAGTGTTGGTAGCGGAAGCATTGGAGTTGATGAGCCTTCAATGATATGGTGACATTACCTTGTCTTCTTCTAGAATTTCTGTTTTGTCACTTCATGACTAGTTTACTTGTGATGGTATCTTTATCAATGTAGTCTTTTGCCATGCGGTCGAGTTGTCTAATGCTAGTTGCAATTAAAAGAAAGTTTTATGATCCATTTTAGATATTATTTCCAAGTACATGGACACTTAATCATTACATGAATTTCATGCATGGTGTATGATATTAGTAATTGCATGTACTCCTGAAACCAGTTAACTGCCTTACTGATACTAGGCGATGTCTACTTTGAGATATGAAGTTGATGTTTTATGCTTATTGGACTTGCAGATCTTTGGTGCAGTAGTTCATAGATTTTATTTCCTAAGCATATTTGAATAAGACAATAATGACAATTCATGATATGTTCTTACGTTGATGACTGATGTTACTAGTGTGGTATATGGAGGCTGGCATTCCTAGGGACGTGCTTCTTTGTCCTGGGTTGTTACATAGTCAGTGAGAGCTATATAACAGATAATGGCATAGCTGAACTAGTGCTCAGTCTCACATTGAAGTAGCGATGAAATAATCACAGATACAAGACTTATTTAGGGCAGAAACAAGTTCAGCATACATATGGAAGTACATAATAGAATTGCCCATTCTGGCAACTTGAATATGGTTAACTTTATGGACTAGAGTGATTTCCACTACTTTGGGGATGATGCACCACATCCAAGAACATGCCATATTCATGGGGCAGTTTCACATTTAGAAGTTTGATCTGCACAACATTGGGTGAGCTCAGGGTTGGAGGTGCCGACAATGATGGGGAGAAACGGCGATGGTGAGAAAAGAGATGATCAGCAAGGTGGTAGCTCATTTGAGTGACTTCAGGAATAGGCATATCGCTTGACGAAAGGAGTTGCTTTCCCTTAAGAAAAAGCAGAGGGATGCCGTGGCTCAGATTTATGTTGATGCCAAGGGGCTGATGAAGGTTGAGCTCTTTGCTCTTCCATTGAAAGGGAGAAGAAACAGTCCATGGATGACCTAATTTTAAGTCCGTTTGAAATGAGGATTGCATCGTCTACTTTTTAAAATTTATTTAGATGCAGCACAGTACTGAAACTTGCTTACTGCTGTTCAGGAGGGTAGTTTTTTTACTAAATATGATTCTGGTGTTCTTTGAGACACAGGCGTTGTTTGAACTCAGATCCCCATGTGTACTTGTAAAATACCATTTGCTGCTAAGCATTGTAGCAGTCTTTGTTAAACGTATGCATCCATCACAAGCATGGAGTGATGGATGACAAGATTAGTTTTGGTTTTTTCTATTGTATGTATGATATGACAGCCTCAAGTATTATAGTGAACTTAATCTAGAATTGTGTAAACAATATTTCCTGATTTAAATTGTCATTCTATAGAATTGTGTTGGACTCTGGCTGGAGAAAGCTCTCATTATATTTATTTTTTTTATGTTCCATGTCCAGATGTTCAATTGGCTAAACTGAAACCTCAAGTGATCTAACTTGCTGATCTTGTTGTTCCAGTTCAACATGAGATAATTGCTGGCCTCCCCAACTCAGGTGCTCGATCATATATATGCCTTCCCATTGTTTAGTCCTTGAGGTGGAGGTGCACCAACTTTCGCAGCCTATTATGAGCTAATGCCCCAGGAATATATAAATACACCAAGAAGTGCCATTGGCTTGACGTCGTGGAAACGTAGCAGAGCCCTCCGACGCCTGTTAAATATACGTGAGAGGTTGGTGACAACAGTGGGCAGCGAGACCTTCTCCCGCCCCTTGGTTGAGCCCTTCATTCCATCGAACATCTTGTCAGCGACGCTTGTCGGTGGTGCCTGCTGCCATAATCCTATCGGAGACCTCGAAACCCAATGGTTCAATCTTCGACAACTGTGCCATATTGCTCCAGGTTAGTAGTCTACATGACACTATTTTTCCTTCTCTCTTTCTTTTTCTCTTCTTCCGCTTGATGTTGTGCACAAGATACAAATCATGATCGAAATTACTCTGGATGATAGCTATCGAAATGTTAAAAGTCCTTTTTTTCCACAAAATCCAAGCTAATTGTTCATTTTAAATTTAAGTCAATGAATAACGTGGCTTGCACTTTTATTTAAGTCAATGAACAAATGACATATATATTCTTAAAATATAGGGGGTTTTAGAAGGAAAACAGAGGTTAAAAATCATTGGGAAGCACATTTCTTTCTTAATTTGTTCAACTGCATATTTATGAATGCTATCTTATTGACTGTACTTTGATCAGGTCAAGCGAGGCCAGCGATGACGTCGAGTGCTCCGGCAACTCATGTCGTTCGTGCACCGCAGTCCTCGTCGCCGACTGTATCGCGTTGGGCTGCTGCCCGTGCGCCGTCGTGAACATGCTGGCGCTAACCTTGGTGAAGGTCCCGTGGATCGTGTCGAGGCGGTGTTGGCAGTCGCTGAAGAGAAGAGGAGCTTCTCAGCGAAGACGAGTGGCCGTTGCGGCGGACGCGGCGACCGTGGGAAGAGAAGGAACGAGCTCAGAGATGAAGAGAAACTACAAGTGGAACGAAGAGGGTGTTGCGGGGGAAAGAAAGGGTCACAGTGGGCGTGGAAGGTTACCTTCAAGTCTTGGAGCTGATGATGGAGTTTGGGAGGAGCTGTATCGAGTAGGGAACTGGGGGTTCGGGAGAGTATCCTTCTCGGTTATTCAAAGAGAGTGGCATTCAGGGAAGCACGCCTCCGGTGATGGCGAGCTTGGAGAGCAGCGCTAGCGGACGCGGTTGAAGCTTGAGCTCGTTCGACCTATAATCTCTGTGAAAAGCTGCTGTATCATGTGCTTACTGTAGTTTTCCTCGAATGTTGTCGGCATCTCATTACTGGGTGGGAATGCTATTATTGAAAGAACACTGATCGAAGATTTCAGCTTCGTCAAGACTTTTACATGTTATATATATATATATATATATATATATATATATATATATATTCCTTTTTTTAGTTTTTTTAAAGATGCCCTATTTTAATTTTTCTATTTTTTATAATTCTATAAATATCTTTTCCATTCCTTTTCCGACTGTCGGCTCCTTCCTTTCCTTTTCTCCCCCACTGCTTATCCTTCCTCGTAGCCCATTGCCTCATCCTCTCGCCTCTTCCGTCACCATTCGTCATTCCCTGTCGCTAGTCGCCTCGTCTTCCCCTCCCACCCCCCCGGCCGGTTTTCTCCCTTCTCCCTCCTCAGAACCCATGCAGGTGCGGAGGGGGAGGAGGCGACGGATGACATTGCTTGTGGTGGCAATGGGTGAGGAAGGAATGAGAAGGATTTTTATGAAATTAAAAAAATATATTTTTCGAAAAAAATTAAGGAGGTGCCTTTTTAAAAGAACTGAAAAAAGGTTTTTTTTTATGGAAATCACTCTTTATATATATATATATATATATATATATATATATATATATATATATATATATATAATGGTGCACTTTGGGATCTCTCTTTCTAATTGGTACATTCATTTGCACTTGCCGCAAATGTGGCGGCAGGCAACCAAATAGGCTTCCGGTTTCTTTACGCGGAGGCGAACCCTAACCTCCTTTCCGCATGGCTGGGGAGAGGAGTCCGAGATCGGCCCATCTCTTCTTCGAAATGGGGCCCCTCTCCCGCCGCCGCAGCCGCTCTCCTCCGGCCGACCAGAGTCCCGGCGTCGGCGACGCCGGCTACTCGAGGATGGTTCACTGCAACGATCCGGCGAGTCCTCAGGTGTCGGAGCTTAACTACCCGGATAATTCGATCTCCACCACCAAGTATACGGTGGCCAATTTCGTTCCCAAGTCCCTCTTCGAACAGTTCCGCAGAGTGGCCAACTTCTTCTTTCTCATCGTAGCTTTCATCTCCTTCAGCCCCCTTGCTCCGTACCGGGCCGTCAGTATCCTTCTCCCCCTCGTCGTCGTGGTGGGAGCGACCATGGCCAAGGAGGCCGTCGAAGATTGGCAGCGCAAGAAGCAGGTATGCTTTAATGTCTAATGCAATCAGAGATAGAAAATTTGTTCCCTTTTATCCTGTTCTTATAATTCGCCATTGCAATTACATGGTTTTGCTAAAGTTACATATAGTGTATTGGTTATGTTGATCAAAGAACCCGTGGACGTGGAATAACTGAAATCTCTGGTAACGCCATATATTACTTCATCTTTTATACACAACTAAATAATTTGGAGAATTAAGACAGGTTGGAGTCTATATTTTGTTCTTGGGTGTAAAATTTATGTTTTATTTACAAGTCTAAAATTACCTCCTCTTTTGGGGGATAAAAGTTGAACAAGAATATGTATCTGAATCAAAGCATGAAATGGAAAATTTGTTATTTTGAAAAGTGCAAGAATATGGTTATCTATTCTTGGAATGCAGATGAGTCATATCTGTTATTTATAGGAGACAACAGATTTTGTCTCCCGGGTTGAAAATTGCTTGTATACTTAGAAATCATTCTAATTATTCAAATAGAGACCATAACTAACCACATAACATAGCATCATTATTGAACAAAAAGTTCAAGCTCAAACATACCTACCAGCTTCTTTAATTTTTGGCTACTTCCAATGTCAGGAGAAGAATAAGTTAGGAAGTCAAATATAGGGACATTTTTGTTTAAACAAAGCTGTACATGAAATCTTTGCAGCTTCTTTTTGAGTTGGTATGGGATGGAAATGGTTTAAAGACTAGAATGTGATTTAATTAATCTAATTGCCATTCTATGTCTTGATTAATTTTGATTACCTGCTTTTATTTGGATTGTATAGTGTATACACCGGAATCAGATTTAAAAAAACATTGACATTTTACAGTAAAGTAGAATTAGGAATGCGTAGCATAATAAGAGAATTTGTTGATATAGGATCTCCAAACTACTGGAACCAAACACATACATGCTACAAGTTAATGCTTATGTTTGTGGTCCCCACAATGTTGTTGAAGTTGCCTGTTTTTAAGATATTTTTTATTTTTTTAACTATATCAAGTCTTGGTTGCTTGGGAGATAATGCATCTCATCATATGTCAAGTTTCAATATTCTTGTCAGGATATAGAGGTCAACAATCGGATGGTTAAAGTTTATGATGGATCCCTTTCTTTTTACCAAACAGAATGGAAGAAACTAAGAGTTGGAGATATTGTTAGAGTGGAGAAGGATGAATTCTTCCCTGCTGATTTACTTTTGCTTTCTACTAATCATGATGATGGCACTTGTTATGTTGAGACCATGAACCTTGATGGAGAGACAAACTTAAAACGTAAACAGAGTTTGGAAGTGACATCAACCTTGCATAATGAACATTCTTTCCAGAACTTCAAAGCATTGATAAAATGTGAAGACCCAAATGAAAAGTTATATTCTTTCATTGGAATTCTGGATTATGAAGGTGTTCAATTTCCTCTTAACCCAAAACAAATTCTGTTGAGAGATTCTAAGCTCAGGAATACCCAGCATGTTTATGGTGCTGTGATTTTTACTGGACATGACACAAAAGTAATGCAGAACGCCATGGATCCTCCTTCAAAAAGGAGTAACATTGAGAGGAGAATGGATAAGATAATTTACCTTCTTTTCGCTTCTCTGGTTTTTATTTCATCCATTAGTTCTGTTTGCTTTGGCATCAAAACTAAAAATGAAACTGGTGCTGGAAACTATAGGTGGTATTTAAGACCGGACAACTCATCAATATACTTCGATCCTCACAGAGCAGGGTTGGCTGCCTTTTTCCACTTTTTGACAGTCCTTATGCTATATGGGTGCCTGATTCCCATCTCATTGTATATATCCATAGAGATTGTTAAGGTTTTGCAAAGTATCTTCATAGACCATGATCAAGAAATGTATTGCGAGGATAGTGATAAGCCTGCACGTGCTCGTACATCAAATTTGAATGAGGAACTTGGACAGGTTGATACTATACTATCAGATAAAACTGGCACACTGACTTGCAACACGATGGAGTTTGTGAAATGTTCCATAGCTGGTATTGCTTATGGAAGTAGTTCATGTGAGATGGAGAAGGCTGCTTCAGGAATCATACAGTATGAGCCATTTGAACGTCATGATTCACCTTCTGCTTTTGAGAGGCACAAGTCTGAAGGAACATCCAAAAAGTCAACCAAAGGCTTCAGCTTCAGAGATGATCAGTTAATGAATGGACAATGGGTTGGAGAACCTAATTCAGAAGTTATACACAAGTTTTTTCATGTGTTAGCAATCTGCCATACAGCTATTCCTGTTGTTAGTAAATCTGATGAAATATTATATGAAGCTGAGTCCCCAGATGAATCAGCTTTTGTTACAGCTGCAAGGGAACTTGGTTTTGAATTTTACAGACGAACCCAGACAAGCGTCTCTTTGCTTGAGTTTGATCCAAAGATTGGCAGAAAGGTTGATAGGTGCTGATCGATTAACTCAATATGACAGCTTCATATATTAGTATCCATCTTCTGTTCTTTGTTATTATAACTTTTTTTTCCAAATTTTAGGACGTATGAACTTCTTGATACCTTAGAATTCAGTAGTGCTCGCAGACGAATGTCCGTAATTGTGAGGACTGAGAGCAACCAGTTATTACTTTTCTGCAAGGGTGCTGACAGGTTTGTGTCCTTAAATCTGCACTAAGTTAAGAATATCCTGTCAATGGTTTTAGATCCTAAGTTCACACTTTTTTTTTCTTTTTCTGATTGCTTTAGTGTAATCTTTGAAAGGCTTGCCAAGAATGGACAGTTATTTGAACCAAATACCAAACGCCACATCAATGACTATTCAGAGGCAGGCTTACGAACACTGGCAGTTGCATACCGCATACTAAGTGCAGAAGAATACATTCAATGGCATGATGATTTTGTGAAGATAAAAAATTCAGTCAATGCTGATCATGATACAGTTGTGGATGAAGTAGCTGACAGAATTGAGAGGGATTTAATCCTTTTAGGTGCCACAGCTGTTGAGGACAGATTACAGAAGGGGGTAAGTTTTGAAATTTAAGATTAAAAACTATTTATTTTAATAAAACAATAGTTGTATCCAAGGTTTGACTTACCGGTCCATACCAGTGTACTGAGTTCATATCGGTACCGGTATGGTACCAGCAGTATTATTAAAATATAATATAATTTTTCATAATATAATATTATATAATATAATATTAAATATATTAAAATATTAAAAAAAAAAGAGAAAAGGGGCGACGTCGCCTCGATCTTTCTCCCCATGCAGGAGAAAAAGCGCCGTGACCCGCGGGCGGCGATGGCGCGCGGGCGCTAGGTATTCTTCTTCTCCTCTTTTCTTTTTTTCTTCTTTTCCTCTTTTTCTTCCCTTTTTCTCGCTCAATCGACCGCCGACGGTCGATTTCTCCCTCAATCGACCGTCAACGGTCGATTTCTCCCTTCAATCGGCCGCCGACGGCCGAAATCGATCGCCGACGATCGATTTTTGGCAGAACTGCCCGGTAGCGGGCGGTCCGCATACCGGCAACCTGACGGACCGGTATATACCTCCCGTACTGGGCCGTACAGGTCGAAATTGTAAACTTTGGCTGTATCTAAGCTAGATTTTTTACTCTACTCACTTTTGTGGCTTTTGGCCACGCATTGTGTTAATATTGTTTTTCTGTTAGTTTGTTGTCTGAAACACATTCACCTAGTGAGGTTGCCCACAAGCATAATTTTTGTAGATAACACTTAGCCATATGAAAGAGTGGAAGTCATGTGCAGTTAGATAGTATATAGATAATCACATGTCTATATGGAATCAATGTGCTTGGCCATCTTTATCTTACTAAAAGTTTTATGTCAAGGTTCCAAATTAAATCATTCATGGATCTTATAATTATTTGGATCAAAATTGCAGCTTCAGTAGTACGTCTGATTCTTATCTTTATTGTACAGGTTCCTGAGTGTATTAACAAACTTGCAGAAGCTGGAATCAAGATCTGGATTTTGACTGGTGATAAATTGGAAACTGCAGTCAACATAGGGTGAATTTTTCTCAACCTTCAGTTGTACTAGAGACAGCCTATCTGCTCTTGAGTAAATTAGTAGACCTTGCAGGTTTGCCTGCCAATTGCTAAGGAAAGGAATGGAGCAATTAGTTATCACGCTTGATAACCCAGATATTAATGCGCTAAAGAAAGATGGAGACAAGAATGCCCTGGAAAAGGTGTGGATATAAACATAAATTATATTTTATGGTGTTTTTTTTATTATTTCTTACAATTCCAATACTTGTTAGAGCTTACATGAGAATGTTGCCAAGCAAATATGTGAAGCACTGTCACATGTTTCTAAAATGAAAGGAAGTAATGTTCCCTTTGCTCTTATCATTGATGGTGATTCGCTGGTTTTTGCTCTCTCAACAAGTCTGGAGCATTCATTTCTAGATCTGGCAGTTTCTTGTGCATCTGTTATTTGTTGTCGAACTTCACCTAAACAGAAGGCACTGGTGTGTTTTTCATCAAGCTTAAATACTTAAATAATTACTTTTATCATGTATGGAAATCATCTGAGAAACCTAGGAATGCAGGTCACCAGATTGGTAAAATGGAGAACAAGGAAAACTACACTGGCAATTGGTGATGGAGCCAATGATGTTGGTATGCTTCAAGAGGCTGACATTGGCGTTGGTATTAGCGGGGTTGAAGGCATGCAGGTTCGTGTTTATGACTGACATTTGCCTGTTCATACTTGTGTTTATTTTATTTTGTATATTTTCTTCTTGCCAAGTAAAATGTGGAGACTTGCACAATCCATGGAATAGCTTAACTTATCTAAGGTTTTTAAAAAAATGGAACATTAGAGATTAGATAACAAATATTAAGACCCAAATTATATGGCTTTAAAGAATACTTACATTTGTACTTGTAGAATAATATCCCCATTTGAAATTGACAACAATACGAAGTTACAATCTTTTACAAGGAGAAGAAAGTCTTTGTATGTGTTTAAATTTCCTTTTGCATCATTCTGTTTGTAGGCCAGCATGTACATTTTTTCAATCTGCTTGCTTAGGATAAAGGAAGTGGAAGTTAAGTTACCCTTTGTCCTTGGTGGTAATTAGCTTGAACATGCTCTAGAATGAAAATATATATTAATTTTGACTTGACTTTGGACTTGTACTATGCACATGCTTGTTTTAGGTGAAAAGATCATCTTGTTTTATTTGTCATCTATGTGGTCATGTATCATTGTGTATTTAATTAGATAATTGATGCATATTTATGTAAATCTGAGTTATACTTTGTATGTTATAGGCATGATAATGTTTTCTGCTTCAAGTCACAAATGTTTGGTTGCAGGCTGTAATGTCAAGTGACTTTGCAATAGCTCAATTTCGATTTTTGGAGCGTTTGCTGCTTGTTCATGGGCATTGGTGTTATAGGCGGATTTCAGCCATGGTAAAGCATTTTCAATATGTTTTTTTCTATTTTGTGATTTAAAATGTATTTCATATAACTGAACTAGGATTTTCTTTCTGAGGATAAGTAACTCAAGCTTAATTGGAAACACAGCTTCTATGGAACCTGAATCTTTGTTGAATATGAGCATACATCTTAGTTGGTACTGGGTAGAAGTTAGGGGCATTGAAGTTTGATATATTCTCTTCCAACGAGTCTGGAATCCCAAGTCCAAAAGAAAGCTATGTTGGCATGTCTCAATTACCTTCTTATGTATTTATCTATTTGTTAGATGCAGATATATTTACATTTATGAATTAATGAATTTAACAAAACGCCACAATGCATAAGTCTCAAATTTACACATTCCTCTTATTTAGTTGCTTTTTTCCTCTCTAATCCTAGAGTTACTGAGAGAATGGAAGAAGTGTTAATTTAATGTGATCAGTGTTTTAAAAAGGCACCCGGGTGCTTGAGCGAGGTAAGGCGAGGCTCGAACAAATATTTTTAATTCATATGGCATGTCAGATTCACACAAAGATAAGAAATCAGTTAGAGCATTAACAATTACATGATTTGGTTTATATAAAGTATAATCAAGCATTGAAAGCTCATCATAATTTATAAAATAATATTGATTCAATCTCATTACAAGACATTGATAATTCAAATGACTGGTTGGTGGGAGAAATGGTTGCAAACTTGTAAGATATCGAAGATGAGCTTGTATTTGAAGGTGATAGCTTGACATAAGGAGATGTAGCAAGAGCCTAAAGTATTAGAGAATTGCAGACATATACAAGACAGATGACAAAGGCAAAAATGAGTGCAAAAGCCTCAAGTTCAGCTCCTTTTGTTGAAGAGGAGGAAATCTATTTTGATGAAGATGGATAAAAGGAAGAGAAAGATGATAATAAGTTTGAGAATGACGATATTGATTATGATGATGATTATATTTGATGTAAAGTCTTGTTGTTTTGAGTCTTTTGGCATTTTTGTCATTGGAAGATGGATAATGTGACATGGTACTTTAGAATTTTTCAATTTAATGTCATATTTTTATTTATATAATCATATTCATAATTGTATTGTATATTTTTTATAACAATACTATAGAGCATCTCGCTTCGCTTGGGTGAGCACCTAGCACATCGGGCGTTTTGAGACCTTCTAGTGCTTTTAAAAACACTATATGTTATGTTATCATATTCTATAGTCCTCTCATGGTATGGTATCTATTCTTTATGCACTTGAAAACTCTACCAATTAAGTATTGCTATTGTAACATCTACAAATGTTGGGTTTTTTTTCGTTTTTAGTATTTTGGCATGAAAATTCTTATTTCAGCTTTATAAAAAGAATTGTGGGAGTTTGTCTACTTAGATTCCCTTTTCTAGTTTATATTGTAATATCAAAAAATCCTTTAAAACCAGAGTGGAAAATGTGTTGCTTGGAAATGGGTGGTTACTTATTTCTAATCATTTTTTGTTTGATTCTTACTTCTAATTTTGATTTTTTATCAACAGATATGCTACTTTTTCTACAAAAATATAACGATGGGCTTCACTCTTTTCTGGTTCGAGGCTCATGCTTATTTTTCAGGACAGCCTGCTTATAATGATTGGTACATATCATTTTACAGTGTTGCCTTCACATCTCTTCCAGTGATTGCACTTGGTGTTTTCGATAAAGACGTTTCTGCCCATTTTTGCCTGAAGGTATAGAACATTGCTATTTAATTTCCATCCATTCAGAATGTGTAAACTTGCATTTCAGGTGGAAAAAACCTTGTGTAGAACATGTTGCTGCATGCAACTTCATTTACAAAATACTAAATCATTTTGATCTCAGATACTCTAGTTTTGATCAGAGGACAATGGGAAAAGCCCATATAATGGTACATCCATTGTGCGACACAATCAAAAGATACCGTCTCACCCACACCGAAACTTGATAAAAAAAAGAATATAAATGCAGGAGACTGTTTCCCAAACTCTAGGGAATTAATTGGATAATAAGAATTAAAACATATGGATTCCCTTAAGTGGCATTTCATACCGTAGAATGTTAATGAACAAAGTAATTTTTACAAGGCGAAGTGTACCATCATGTTATCATGATAGTTAATGATAGCATCTTCTTGAAGAGCAACATTTGTTCCTTATGGTTTAAGACATTGGTAACAGTACACTATTTTTGATAATTAGGTGTCTTCTGACAGCCAACTTGGATAAATTGATGTTATTTATTGCCAAGTTTTTTTATAAGGTAATTTGGTTTCTCCTTTATTTTTGCTTGGTTTGTACCAGAATCCAAAATATCATGTTCTTGTGTTTAGAAAGGTCCAACATCAAATAGTCAACAGGTAGAAGGATTTTGTTTTCATTTTATTTGCAAACCCACTGCACCAGAGGACAAATGAGGATTGAAAATATAAAAAATACTGGCATGGGATGTTCTCTTTTGTGACTGTTGAATTCATTCAAATTGCTTAGAATTTTTCATGATCCATCCTTGTAGTTAGGCCATTCAACTTTGACCTGCTGGGTTCTTTACTGATTTAATCCATCCTAATATAACAAGTGTTTGAGAAGATTCTGGCACCCTGTTTTTCTTATTTTTCATATGATCTTCACATACATAATTTGCCATTTCGTACACTTACATCTTCATCATTTTTGCAGTTCCCTAAGTTGCATCAGGATGGTGTGCAGAACATCTTCTTCAGCTGGCCTCGTATTCTAGGTTGGATGATTAACGGAGTTTGCAGCGCCCTCATAATCTATTACTTCACAACCCATGCCATCTTTCACCAAGCATTCCGGCAAGATGGTCATGTCGCAGCCTATGAAATCTTCGGTGTAACAATGTACACCTGCATTGTGTGGACAGTGAACTGCCAATTAGCGATCTACCTCAGCTACTTTACATGGATCCAACATTGCGTCATATGGGGAAGCATAATATTTTGGTATATATTTCTTGTAGTTTATGGTTCCTTCCCGTCTACGATATCCACAACCGCCTACTGGGTTTTCCGGGAAGGCTGTGCCTTGAGTCCTCTTTATTGGCTGGCCGTTCTGCTTGTTGTCGTTTCTGCTCTGCTGCCTTATTTTATGTACTCAAATTTACAGAAGACATTTTTCCCCAAGTACCATGACTTGATTCAAAGACTACAAGTGAAGAAAGAGTGTTGATGTCTTCCCAACCGCGGATCAACTTACATTGTCGGGAGGCTTTTCATCAAATTCTTTATCCATGCAATGATACAAACTTGCAGGCATTACTGTACATATGCAGGCTCTTGTTGATCTATATTATACGGTGAGAGCAAACTTGTAATAAGGAAGATGATGATTTGCAAATTTGTAAGAGAAATGTGTTTATGAACCATGCAAACCAGATTGGTATGATATTCATATCTATTAAAGGGGTAAAAAAAAAAAAGATAACTTGTGAAAGCATATTCTAGTTGTCCAATTGTGATTCTGATTTGGAGTCGATTGATGTCTTACTCCACGTTTGTCGTAGTGTGATATTGAGAAGTTTTGAGTCTGTCTGATTCAGGATGCAGCGAACCTTGCAAAACTACGTTGGAGACATGCTTGACAAAGTTAATCTTAAGCTTCACGTTCTGTTGACATATCAACAATTTTTTCTTATGTCATTATTCTCATATCATTTGTCCTCTCATCATGGCTATATCATTATTCTTATATCATTTGTCCTCTCATCATGTCTTACCATGCAACAAAATCAGGGCACGATATTATTTTTATTTGACTACCAACCATGGAAGGGACAATTTGACCATCTTATCACCGAAAAAAGTGCTTTGGATAAATTGGAGTATTTTTTCTCGTTTTGGTTGCAGCGTAGCCGAACGAGTGTTTTTTGTCATTTCGATCACGTTATTACCGAAGAGAGCACTTATGATCATTTTGATCGTATTATCATTGAATGGAACATTTTGGGTCACATTTTGAAGGCATTATCAGAGTTTGACTTCGAGTGATGAATCAATTAGTGTATCGCCTGCACATGTGAGGTGTCATCATCACCTCAACTTCATTAGTGTGTTGTTTCAGCAAATACACTCGATTTAGCCAAATATATAACTCATGAGAATTCATAACGATGACCTAACAATCTTCATATGTGGCACAATTAGATAGCTTCATGTGGTGATCCACCGAACCGTTAGGGATTCAAAAATATCACAATCATGCCTCATATGATTTTCACCTAAATAGGTGTTGCCATCTCACCCATCCGAGCAGATTGTCGGAGAAATGAACGGGTCATTTGACATTTATAAATAGCGACTCTAGCCCATTTGTTCACTTCACACTTTTGGACAATTCTAAGCATTAGACTAGTTTTGACACATTCAAAAAACTTAAGGTTCCTCTTCACAAGGTTTAGATGTCTTTAGACCTGATGAGCAACTATATTATTATTCATCGAATCACTACTTGTACATGAAAACCGAGGCCAATTCTTCTTCCAACCTTCCAACTATATTATTCATCGAATCACTCTCCTTGTCCAGATGACATTAAACACTTAGCAGTATCTTGTAGCCTTTACCGAGGAGTGTTGAAGGCTTAACAATGTGCCTTGTTGCTGAACTTGTTATACATGCATTATAATAATTATTTCAAGGGTTTAGCCTATTTTTTTTTTCTCCGCTCATCTCGCTACAAAGTTGAGGGAGCAGTAAATTCCAACAACGATTGGAAGATAAGAAACTTTTTTATTTCTTCATGGAGAAGGTAACCTATTTATTGTCTTGGGCCACATAGTGCCTCCTGAGTTTGCACGGGCTAGAGAAAAAGTGGATTGCTCAAGCCCCAACAGGGTCGACTATCATTGTCATCCTTTAAATGAGCATCCTTCATTTATTCTCCAATGTGTTGCAGACATAGATCTTCGGGGCAACGAGGTGAAAGGTTGAAACAATTTCTTTTTGAGCCCTTAGGCCGCCTTTCACTTACTTGCCTCTCATTTTTACAGAACCATCGTATAATGATGGCGTTCATTAGCTAAGTCCAAGATGCTTTCGCCACTGTCCTCACTGATGAGGAAGTCGAATGATTAAAAGAATAAGGCCATTGAGCAAGACTTTTACCACGAATAGGCAGCTCGGCTGTAGCTTCGGGTGGAAGAGCCGGAGCAAGACTAGGATCCTCATGATTTGCTTAAGAGGAATTGACGTGATTTTTCTGAGATATATTGGGAAGATATATTGCTTATTATTCTAGCACTAATCTGTTGTTGAAGTATATTTTTGGTCTTTCGACTATTAGAGCTAACCGAGGTTCGTATCTATTATTCCAGAGTGACGTGACATCAGGAACTTCCAAGTCTACTTGATTTGGGATGCACTAAGCATTACAAAACTATGATGTGTACATGCTTCATAGATCCTTTCGAAACTCAAGTTAGCTTATGTGTCGAATTTGTTAGAGTTGAATACATTTGAGACTAATAAAGTATTTGAAAATATATGAGCCTCTTTATAGTGAGATTTTGGACCGTTGCATTCGAGGAAGTGACTTTTATGTTATGATGATCGTGTCTCCTTGTGTAATTGTGTCATATCAAATTTGAAATATATGGCATGATTGTGAGTGCAATTATAAAGAGTGCAATCATGTCAATCAAATAGTGATGAGGTGTTAACCATGTAGTATCAAGGTGATGGCCACATAGCATTAAGGTATCGGCCACGTGGTAATAAAGGTATCACCAAGTAGGATCGAGCCATTGGCCACGTGGTGTGGAGGTATTAGTTACATAATGACAATATATCAATTACGTAGCACTGATAGACTGATGGTCCTTTTACGCCACTATTCACATATCACAAAGTAAAGTTGATCAGATTAAAATAATTTAACCTAATTTTTTTAACACCGAAATCAACCGAAGCCATAGAGTTTGGATGCCGAGAAGGACTTCATTTGGGACCCAATAAGCCATCGAACTCTAATCCAAATTAATTTATCGTGGGTTGGATCAGCTACAAGTTAAGCTGAGCCTTGATTAAGGTGTCATATCTATTAAAAACCTTATCAGAGTATCATATAATCTTATCATAATATCATATACACATAAAACAAAACAAAACAAAACAAAACAAAACAAAAGATCTTTCATGTTTATTATGTTATAATGATTGGTGTGTGAAAAATTATAAAATAAAAAAATTATACACGGTATAGATTAGATGTTTTATTTAGGGAGATCGTACATCCATAAAAATCCAAATTCATTGGCATAGATGAAGGAGGTCAGATATTCTCCTCTCTAGCGATATTCACACGGTAGATCGATACAATAATGCTCCTCCAATCATTACGTAAAAACTCACAGCTTTTGCGCACCTTCTTCGTAACTGTTGCACACCACCTTGTAGCAAATGTAGAAGAAGAACTACTTTCTTCTTTGCTATCCTAATGCACCAGGGCGAGCGGTGGTCGACTGAGAAAAGAAATAAAGGAGGAGAATAAGAGTTGGCAACCAAAGATGTAGCTTATCCCCTTTATTGATCGCCCCTACCTCGTATTTATATATAGCCTCTTTATACTCTAATTGATCCTACCTTAGTTGGTATTGAATTTCTATCCAATTACCCTCACCTCTTGGATTATTGGATCTCTATCCAATAATCTCAATCTGCATCTAATTGGATCTCATGCAAGGAATCTATTAATGTTGAGTCTCATCCAATAAAACATGAACTTATTGGATAACTCATATCTAATCCTCTACTCATTACAACATCAAACATATACGTGCGACCCTCTAGGCTCAATATCGAGCTGGTAGTGAGTTACACATATCAGAATTATTTCTTACTCAAAACTCCTAACTCCAAGAATTGTTATATTATAACAATTCATTTATTTATCGATTATGGAGATATTAGGCCATTATGTAATAGTCCTCATATGGTATAAGAGGATTTAATCCATTAGACCTAGCTATCCTCAGTTATTGTGTATCTATAGTCCCTTATCCATATAATATCTTAGAGATCATATATTGGGTATAATACTATCAGGCCTCATATGGAATCCTTCAGAGTCTCACTCTAATCGGATTCTTCCGAAGAACTCATTTCTCAATCCGAATGATCCTGCCAAGGATTTGCCTAAGTGATAGCACATGAGATATTACTCTCGTGATATCGAGAGTAGATGATCCTCTATTGACACTTAATTACATATGTAAGGTTATGTACCAATCCTGATAACTGATTGTACCAGATTTGAAACTTCTAGACCTATAAGTTCGACATTAAAGAAAGAGTACTCAAACAACGCATCCTTGGTATCTCAGGTTTAAAGACCAGACACACAACTAGGATAATGAAATTATTGTCTGATGTCAAGTATCATTAACTATCCAACATTCTATAAGCGGATCAACTAGTGAACACATTCTCCAATAAGCACATGTACTATACACTTAGTGTTCCTATATAAGTGATTATGAGATCAACTGTCTCCATCATATGGATGAGTATATAGTACAGTGATCTATTTAGTTACCTCTGTTGGGCAAATGACCCAGATTCAATCCATAATGGGTTTTAGTAAAGCCCACAGCCATTAACCATTTTTCTCTTAACCTAAACCCTAGATTTAGTGGCTAAGGGGTGGAAAAGTGGGCAGCGGCGGCTGTGAATATGGGAGAGAGAAAGGAAGCAATAGATTGGCAGTAGAGAATAGAAAATAAGAGATCTAGAAAAGGGAAAAAGATAAAGACAGAGAAAGACTATTCTCAATCATCTAAATAGTATTCTTATCTTAGGTTAAATCAGATCTACAGTGGATTCTTATTGTGATCACTTGAGAAGGTTTTGAATATTGTGCATAGTAATATAATCCTTGTATCTATGTCATTCTCTTGTGATTGTTGCTTGGGCTTGGGCAAAAAGCATTGAGATTTGTACATTCATTATTTTTATAATGGATTTTATTTAGCTTGCCCCATAGTTTTTATCCTTCGAGTTGGAGGGATTTTCCATATAAATCTTGGTGTTTATTTGATTGTGATTTAAGTTTGATTCTGTTGTGTGTTACGACCTACTAGTATTTATTCATATACAAAGCCTTTTTACCCTTTTTTATCCCATCAACCGATATCATAGCAAGGCTTGGTGGCATTTAATTTTTGTGTTCAAACATGGAGGCCGGTAATGTTTATCGCATAATCAGCTTAAACAGAAATAATTTAATGATATGGAAACCAAGAATGGAAGATCTCTTATATTGCAAGGATTTGTATGGACCTTTATAAAGGTACTGTGCAAAGCCCACAACTTTGACAGATGATGTGTGGAAGAGATTAGACAGAAAAATAGTTGGATTCATGTGACGGTGGCTTGATGACAATGTCTTTCACCATATTTCTGCTGAAAGTTTTGCATACTCTCTTTGGAAAAAGTTGGAATGTCTCTATAAAAGAAAAACTACTAGCAATAAAGCTTTCTTGATAAAAAAACTTATGAACCTGAAATATAAAGAGATCACTTCTATTGCTGAGCATCTGAATGAAATGCAGAGTATTACTAACTAGTTACCCTCTATGAAAATGTCTCTTGATGATGAAATGAAGCCATTGTTACTTCTTAGTTATTGCTAGAAAGTTAGAAGACACTAGTAGTTTCCCTTAGTAATTCTACACCAGATGGTGTTGTCACAATGAGTCAAGTAACAAGTAGTTTGTTGAATAAGGAGTTGAGGAGAAAGAATTCAGTAACATCTCAGATTGATTCATAGACACTTGTCTCAGAGAATAGAGGAAGGTCAAAATCCAATGATGGAAGTGGCTTACGTAATGGTAGAAGCAAGTCAAGATCAAGAAAAGATATTGTTTGCTATAATTGTGGTGAGAAAGGATATTACAAGAATCAACACAAGCAACCTAAGAAGAGCAAGAAAAAAGAGAAAGAAATAGAGCCTACAAAGTCAAAAGAGAATACCACAACTATAGTGCAAGGTAGTGATTATTTGATTTTATCTACTTTTGATGATATTTTTTCTTTTGTGTATCAGGATCTCGAGTGGATAATTGACACATGTGCTTCTTATCATACTACACCACGGATGGAGTTTTCTGCTACTTGCAGGTCTGGAAATATTGGTGTTGTCAAGATGGCAATTATGGCACAACCTTGGTTGTAAATTGATGCTTAAGGATATGAAGCATGTGGTTGACTTAAGACTAAATTTAATTTCAGTTGGAAGGCTAGATGATGAAGACTTGATGTCAGATTTCACAGAGGGCAATGAAAGCTTAGTAAAGGTTCTCTTATTATAGCTAGCGGGAATAAATGTCACACTTTGTTCAAATTACAAACTAAAGCTTATGGTGAGTAGTTGAATGCTACAGAGAAAGACTTCAGCATGGAGTTGTGACATAGGCGACTGAGACACATAAGCAAGAAGAGGCTGCAAGTTCTTTCCAAGAGAGATGTATTGTCAAACCTCAGAGGTACATGTCTGAACCATTGTGTTGATTGATTGGCTTGCAAACAACATAGAGTTTTTTTTGCTAGTCCTACTTTATCTAGAAAAATGCATGCCTTGGACCATGTTTATATAGATATATGTGGTCCTTTGAGAACAAAAACTCCTAGTAGATATATAATGTTTCTAGTATTAGTGGTGTAATTTATTTTATTACTTTTATATATTATTTTTTCATGAAAGTTTGGGCCTATGCTATGAAGACCAAAGATCAGGTTATTAGTATCTTCAAGGAGTTCCACGTCAAAGTTGAAAGGAAGACAAAAAGATAATTGAAATGCATAAGATCAAATAATGGTGGTGAGTACATATGATTATTTAATGATTATTGCAGGTCACATGACATCCAGCATGAGTTGACAGTTTTTAATACACCTCAACATAATGCAGTTGCAGAGAGGATGAACCACACCATCATGGAAAAGATCAGATGTATGCTTACACAGGCCAAGTTACCTAAAAGGTTTGAGATGAGGCTTTGAGGAATATAGCAAGTTTCCTTTGCTAGTCCTGCTTTATCTATAAAAATGTATGCCTTGGACCATGTTTATATAGATATATGTGGTCATTTGAGAACAAAAACTCCTAGTGAATCTATAATGTTTCTAGTATCAATGGTGTAATTTATTTTATCACTTTTATATATGACTTTTCCAGAAAAGTTTGAGCCTATACTATGAAGATCAAAGATCATGTTATTAGTGTCTTCAAGGAGTTTCACGTCAGAGTTGAAAGGAAGACAAAAAGATAATTAAAATGCATAAGATCAAATAATGATAGTGAGTACACATGATCATTTAATGATTATTGCAGGTCACATGACATCCAGCATGAGTTGACAGTTCTTAATATACCTCAGCATAATGCAGTTGCAGAGAGGATGAACCACACCATCATGGAAAAAGATCAGATGTATACTTTCACAGGCCAAGTTACCTAAAAGGTTTTGAGATGAGGCTTTGAGGACTGTAGTTGATGTGATCAACTTGTCACCATATACAGCTCTAGATGATAATGTTGCATAACATGTATGGTTAGAGAAAGATGTCTCCTATAGGCATTTAAGAGTGTTTGGTTGTCATGCATTTATACATGTTCTAGATAATGAGAGGTCCAAGTTGGATGGTAAGATAAAAGAGTGTATTTTTGTTGGCTACTCATATGATCAGTTTGGTTATAGGCTTTGGGATCTAGAAAAGTAGAAGGTATTCAAAAGCAGAGATGTTGTCTTCTTTGAGGATCAAACCATTGAGGATTTAAAGAAGGAGACACCAGCTAAGACTTTTGTTGAAGGATTAACAAACAGTGACCCAGTTATTCCTCCGATACATTAGGGTGATGGGAGAGATGTGCAGGAAGATGGTGTAGAGCCTGATATTGATCTACCCGCAGGACATGTTAAGCAAGAAGAAGATAGGGAGCAACCTCCCATAGAACCTTAGTTGAGAAGATCTTCTATACCATGTCAACCTTCTAAAAGATACTCTATAAATGAGTATATGATGCTTACTAATGCAGGTGAACCAGAGAGTTACTAGGAAGTAGCTGAAAGTGAGCAGAAAAAGAATTGGTTAGTTGCTATGCAGGAAGAGATGGATTCTCTATTAGAATAACCACATATATGATTTGGTGCAACTACTAAACGAAAGTAAGGTCTTGAAGAACAAGTGGATTTTCAGGTTGAAGACTCAAGAATATTGTTCTCAACTAAAGTACAAAACTAGATTGGTTGTGAAAGGTTTTGGTCAAAAGAAAGGTATTAATTTTGAAGAGATTTTTTCTCCTGTTGTTAAAATATCTTCTATCTGTGTTGCTCTTGGTATTGCTGCTAACCTTGACTTGGAGGTTGAGCAATTGGATGTGAAGACAGCTTTCCTTCATGGTGATTTAGAGTAGGAAATATATATGGAGCAACCAGAAAGCTTCAAAGTCAAAAATAAATAAAATCTTATCTACATGTTGAGGAAGAGCTTGTATGGGTTGAAGCAAGCTCCAAGACAATGGTATAAAAAGTTTGATTCATTTATGGTTGAAAATAGATACAAAAGAACAGCTTCAGATCATTGTGTGTACATCAAACGATTTGGTGAGGATTTTATTATTCTCTTACTTTATGTTGATGCCATACTTATCCTTAGGAAAGATATGTCTATAATTGACAGGTTGAAGAAGAAACCGAGTGAGTCTTTTGTAATAAAGGATGGGGCCAGTAAAGCAAATACTAGGCATGCAGATTTCTCGTAACATAAAAAATAAGAAGATTTTGTTATCACATGAGAAATACATTGAGAAGGTATTAGATAGGTTCAATATGAGTAATGCAAAGCCAGTTAGTTCTCCTCTTTTAGGTCACTTCAAGTTGTACTCAGATCAGAGTCCATCAAGTGATGAAGAGAATGAAAAAAATACAAAAGGTTCCTTATGCTTTAGCAATTGGAAGTTTAATATACGCGATGATATGTATGAGGCCAGACATTGCATATGTAGTGGGTGTTGCTAGTAGATTTCTTGCAAATCTAGGCAAAGAACATTGGGCAACAGTGAAGTGGATTTTTAGATATCTCAGAGGGAGCTCTAAAGTTTGTTTAAGCTTTGGTGGTGGACCACCTGTGTTGACAGGTTACACAAATACAGATATGGCAAGAGATATTGACACAAGAAAGTTCACATCATGTTTTGTACTTACTTTTGCAGGGGGAGATGTGTCATGGCAATTCAGATTGCAAATGTGTATTTCTCTCTCCATTACAGAGGCAGAATATATTGTTGCTATAAAGGTTTACAAAGAAATGTTATAGATGAAAGGATTTTTACAAGAATTGAGAATGAAACAGGAAAATGATATAGTGTATTATGACAACTAAAGTTCCATCCATTTATGCAAGAACCCAACATTTCATTCCAAGTCAAAGCATATAGATATCAGATATCACTATATCAGAAGTGTGCTTAAAGAGAAGCAGTTACAACTTCAGAAAATTCACATAAATAATAATGGGGTAGACATGTCGACAAAGACTTTACCGAAAGAAAGACAGGAGATGTGATGATAGTTTGCCACTAACCCTTTTTCTCTTAACCTAAACCCTAGATTTAGTGGCTAAGGGGTGGAAAAGTGGGCAACGACGACTATGAACGTGGGAGAGAGAAAGGAAGTAGTAGACTGACAATAGAGGGTAGAAAATAAGAGATCTAGGAAAAGGAAGAAGATAAGAGCAGAGAAATACTATTCTCAATCATCCAAATAGTATTCTCATCTTAGGTTAGATCAGATCTGTAGTGGATTCTTACTATGATCACTTGAAGAGGTTTTAGATATTATACATAGTAATATAATCCTTATATCCCTGTCAATCTCTTGTGATTGTTGCTTGGGCTTGGGCAATAAGCATTGAGATTTGTATATTTATTATTTTTATAGTGGATTTTCTCTGGCTTGTCCCGTGATTTTTACCCTTTGAGTTGGAGGGGTTTTCCACGTAAATCTTGGTTTTCATTTGATTGTGATTTGAGTTTGATTTCGCTGTGTGTTACGACCTACTAGTATTTGTTTGTATACAAAGCCTCTTTATTCATGTTTTATCCCATTAATCTCAATATCCCTCTCGGGTAACCTATAATCGAGATTATTTGGGATATGTACTTAAAGGTGAACTGATCTCATTATTGTGATATCATCATGATCTGATTCCTATTACACATATCTAAGGATATCACAATATATATATATATATATATATATATATATATATTCTCACAACAGATAATATATATAGTTTGAGAAAATAATAATAATAATAATAATAATGTAAAAAGACTATACAGTATCACATGTGCCATCACTCATGTGATTGGCTTGTAGGGCACTTGTAGCCAGCAATATCCATGTAAAATAATATCATCAAAATAAGCACATCATCTCCTACAAACTATCATTATATCAACTAACACACATCGTATCTCTCTCTCTCTCTCTCTCTTGCAGGATTAGTATCACCTCCTTGCGCTACATTCATGCTGAATTTGGTGGATTATACAAGAACACGTATGCTTACATCTTTGTATTCTATTGCTTAAAACATATGACATCTACATCCGATGATTAATATAGTATATATGGTTAAATTATATGATCCTATTTAATTAAGATATGTTATGAATATGATTAAATTTTAATTATGATTATCGACTAATAAAAAGAAAGTTCAATTATGATAGGATTCCTTAGGAGATAAGTTTGATGGAAGGGACTCTCCTAATTGCTTATCCTAGACCCTTTGCTCTCACCTATAAAAGGATAGGACTTCATAAGGATTCAATGTATAGGCGGATACACTGATACATGGATATTTTGATACACAATTACACAAATAAGAAAAGATGAAATATATGACATTATTGAGAGATTATAGATCTTTTCTCATCTCCATGTTCTCCTTAATCCATTGCTCATAATAGTTCTGTAAATGATAAGAAGAGAGGAGAATGTGAGTCTAGTTTTCCTTGTAGATCGATATCATTATGGCTCTCAGATTCGACAATCGTGTGTCTGCAGATCAAATAAAACTTTCTAAATGACATCGAAAAGTACACATCATGAATTTGATCTATTATTATTTGATTATAGATTTTGACAATAAAGTTTTCAGTATAACAGAAGCATAAGGATGGTTTTTATACTTATACTTAATATGAGAGTCATGTTTGTAAAATCAAATACTTTAGATCTATTTGTTAGCACCTTTCGCACGTGAAAAGATGTTATTTAATTTTGATATACGATGCCTAAACGATTTGTCTATATTAGATTTTCTTTTCTATCTAATTCGTCATATCACCTACTTGCAAATGATGTGAGGTTTCTCGTGCTTAATTAAGCTGTCGATAATAGTATTATCAAGAGTCGCGGTCTTTGGTAGTCACTAGCCTAGTCGTAGGTAGCGACTGCATATACAACAAAAGCATTATAGATTGCAGCAACCATGAGACAAATGCGGCATGTACGACGGTTGTGGTGGTTGCAGTAGCGCCATTGTTTGTGGTGACTTCGACCACTGCTGCATGTGGTGGCTATAGCAGCATCGTTGCCTACGCGATTATGATGATTATCGCTGTGCATGACTGCTGCAACAACTCTGCTACTGCCTATAACGACTACGACAGTTGCAGCAATGTAGTTGTGGTGGCATATACTGGATGTGGCCAGTGTCACTAGATGTCAAAGGCCAAAATGATTGTCCGGCATCATGTGTGAGCACAGTCGTATCACATCGACCGTGGGAAGTCGTCGGGCGGCACACGCACATAGCCACGCATGGGCAGGGAGGCAACATGCAAGCATTGGCCATGTAAAGGGAGTAGAATTAGGATTTCTTTCTTTTTAATTAAAAGAATATTTTACCCTTACATATTAGTAAAATTCTTATCTCTATCTTTTAACAATTATGCCCTTTAGAAATCAGATATTTTTTATATATCCCATGCAAGAATAATAGTTTTACCCTTTAGAAATTAAAATTGTTGACTTGTATCCTCAATTTAAAATTAATTAATTTGATTTATTGTAATTAATATTTTAATCGGACTTGATCATGACTGTAATTTGACTACTTGACTATATTTAGGTTCGATCAATTAAGTTTTGATCAAATTTAGGAAAAAATCAAATTTTAATTAATTTTTTATTTTGATTACTTTTAAATTTAACCGACCGAATTGTGCGAATGGTCAACCCAAATCTATTAGCCCAATTTAGGTAACCTAATATTGCATCTATCAAATTAAATAGGTTGATTAGTATAAGGATTCCATGCTAAATTAAAAAAATATAAATTAAGATTATATTTGATAGTTTTCTCATATAACATTTTGATAAAATTTTGTATGTGATAAACAAAAATTTTATTATTATGTTTGGATATTTGTTAGGTTATAAACATGGATATGTTAAAATTATAAAATAATATTTATTTTTTACAAAAGGTATGGTTTATGTTTCATCATGATTATAGTTATCATATAAACTTTTTATGCTAATTAATGTTTGATAATAATAATAATTATTATTATTAAACTATTTTAGAATAAATTAGAATGAAGAAATTTGATAAATATTATTTGTAACCTATAGTCCTAAGTTTTATTTGACGAATAGCTATCAAAGTAACTTGAGATGGTAAGCTTATGGAATGTGAATTATAATAAAATTTTTATTATTTATAAGATATTTTGAATTATATTTTGTATTATTATCATAGTTTTATAGCCACCAAAGTGGTCTAGATTATTAACTTATAAAATTATATTAAGAAATTAATCTTAAGTGATAGTAAGAAAAATAATATTCATAATGACATATATAATTAAGACATTTAGATAATTTCAAAGAAAAATTTACTTCGAATAATTATGTGATGGAGCAGGATGATACATATCCTTACAATTTATAGTTGTATATCTAAAGTAGCAATACTATTCCACGAGGATGGTATCAATCCTTTACAAATATTTTTGTATGAACATTGGATATATTAATATTTCACCCCAAGGCGAAATATAAATGATATCAATAGTTTAATATTTATTGAAAAACTCAAAGTATTAATATTATAGTAGTTTATTATAATGATATTTCCTTTATTATGTTCTGATATATGTCCCTATATTTTCTATATTAAATTATTTTAAATAGCTTGTGTTAGTCATTGATTAGACTAGTTGAAAGAATCATAAACTTAACTAAAATTCTAATAGACAAATAATTGAGATAAATGATTGAAAAAATTTAAAAGACTCGATTTTATGATAATTTATTAATAATATTTAGACTTCATTATAATACATATATAAATAGCACATTGGAATAATTTAAAGGTTAATTTAAATTTATTGAATAATTATTGGTTAACATATTAATAAAAGAACTAATTGATATTTAGTATGATAGTATTTGAAAAACTTAAGATTATATTCCTAATATCACTGACAAAGCTCTAAGCTCAAGAATATTTAGCATAAATATAGTTGAATTTTTTCTCGTATAATTTATTTTTAATTCTATTTCTTTTTAATTTACCTATTTAAAATTTACTATAATAAAATTAAGAATAAGTAAAACTTAAATGAGCCAACTAGTATATGTGTTTGAAAATAATTAAGATTAAAATAATAAAGACTCGTAATATTTTGAGTACTACTCAAGGAGTAGGTAACAATAAAATGAAGTTAAGGTATAAATCACCTGAATTTATAAATACTATATAAACTCATAGAAAGAAATTTTTATAGTAAAGTGCTACTTCTATGGTAAGGAAGGTCATGTGAAGAAAACCTATAAGGTTTAGTTTGAAAGGACAAGGTATAAGTTTGACCTTTAAATATTTTAAATCAAATATTATAAAATATTTTCCTAATACTTGTTGGAGTGATTTTGATGCTTCAACATATGTTACCAATAATAGAGATTCAATTTATTATGGAAACCAAAAAAGAATAAAATATTCATCATTATAAGAAATTATTTTAAATGAAAGTGATAGTAGTTAGTACTTATCGCAAAATGTGTTAATCAAATGCACCCCTCATACTATCATTATTCATCAAATTTTATCCCCTAAACATTAATACAATGGTATTAAGTGATAGAAAAGTCATGAAAAAAAATTGCTCTTAATTTTCAGCATTGTTTGAATTTATTTTATACTTTAAGTATGATTGATGATGGTATTTATTTGTTATATACTTAATTATTTTAAGTAATTAAAAAATTGATCTCCTAAAAATCTTAACGTGCAGGATTGTTACGATGATTTACTTCTTTTAAGTAACTAAATTTCGGTAGCACCTCCCCTAAAACTCGAATATATCTCATTTACAATCAATCACAGAAACTACAAAGAACAATAAGATATAACTAATTAATTGAGCTACCATAAAGTTAGAGGTGAAGAGAGGCGGGGTAATGGAGATTGAAGAAGAAAGACAAAGAGGGAAAGACAGGTTAGGGCTTGGGGATTGTTTAGTTTTAATCCCCAAATCAACAACACCCCCCAAATTATTTGACATAATGGTGTAACCTTATTTCTAACAAAAAATACCACTTTAATGCGAAATCGTAGTATAGGGGGTCACTTATATGAGTTTTAATGTATGAGGAGTAACTTTGATTTTGAGGCAGAGTATGAGGGGTCAACAAGAATTTCGACCTAGAATTAATGTAAATCTTAAGTTTACAATGATCCTATAATCAAATATTAGAATAAAATATAGTTTCATGAATTTCTTAAATTATATATGCTTACATCTGTGGGACATTTCATATTGCTTGTTTTAGTAGAGAGAGATTTTTTCTCATATTTATAGATATGCTATTAAGATATGGCTACATATCTAATTTATATAAGATTTCAGGCTATTTACACCTTTAAGAGTACATAAATAAAGTTGAGAGATAATTAAATAAAAAGTTAAAATTATCAAATCTGATAAGGGTGATAGATTTTATAGTAGTTTTGATGAATTCGATCATAATTTTGGTTCTTTATTAGATTCCTAAAATGGTAGGATATTTATGTTCAGTATGTTTTACTAGATGTGCTACGGTAGAATAAGATTATTAAAAGATATAGTCATACTACTGTAGAAGATTAATAAGTTATTCTTCTATACTTAAATCAATGTGAGGAGAAGCTCTAAGGACGATTATATATATTTTGAATAGTTCTAGTAATTTAATTACATCAACTCTTCTGAGTTATAAATTAGTAGAAAACCTAACTTGAGACATTTACATATTTTGGATTATCCTCTAGAGATAAAGATATTCAAATTGTATGAAAATAAATTGGGTTTAAGGACTATTTTGAATATTTTATTGATTATCTAAGAAAATTCAAAGGGATATATATTTTATTACCTCATTCATACTATGAGAATAGTTGAATCTAGTAATGTAGGATTTCTAGAAAATAGTAAATCAGTGAGAATAAAAAATATTAAAATTTAATTTTGATATTAAAAAATATAGGTTGATATTCTTTTAATATATTATATTCGAGAGATTGTTGTTCCTTAAATCATTAAAATTTTTGAAAAAGGTGAACAATAAAAATAACATTAGTGAACTCTAATATAATATCAATATTGCTGTTGATGAACTTATAGAATAATTATAATTGATAATTTTGATAATATCTCAAAAGAAAAGAAGACTTGTCATTTCTAATTATTCTATGGTATATATATAAGAATTATATTATAATATAGGACTTAAAATGATCTCTCATTGTTTTCATAAGTTATGGAAAGTAACAAGTCTTAAAAGTGGTATGATGCAATAAAAAAGAAATAAATTAGTAGACCAGAATAGTGTCTGAGAACTCGTCAAATTACTTAATAACTATTGATAAGAATGATTTTGTCCCCTACTAGCTCATCCACCATAGAAGCTGACATCTAGCAGGGTTCCACATAACCAACCCTAAAATGGCACCATAGTGCGTCCTAACGATCAACAATAATCAAAATCAGATACTAAAATGATCAGGTGGTTAACATGATCTTATCCTCCAACTCTTAGAAAGGCCTAGGGATCAAGTATAAAGAGGCCCCTCAACTCACACTGAAGGGAGGAGGAGGGGGGGGGGGGGGGGGGGGGGGGGGGGGATCGGATGACAGAGGATACATGGATGACCCAACCCTCAAAGGAGGAACCAAGCAACTAGGAGGATCCCGGTCTGCCTTGTCATGAACGATCGTCGCTCAATTGTAACATCTTCGCTCGGCGAACTGTTTATTACTTTTCTTGTTTGTACATATGTTTGGCAGCTTGTGTTGCCTTGATTTTATTGTTTTAGCATAAGAAATGGGAGCGAAAATAGTCTAGAATCCTGTAGAACGATCGCTTACTGCGTGGAGCCAAAACTGCCCAAAATAGCTTCATTTTGGGGCATTTTTCATGTGCTACAGTTATCGCTCTGAGTGGCATGAAATGTCAGCCATCTCAGCACCTTGGAACCCCCCGAGTGGCACTGGGTTGGATGGGGTTTTGGGTATATGTCGGGCATAGACTTTCATTAATAATTGAACTTGTTTTGCGTCTGATGCCTTGGGAATCATTGTTTGTGGATTTGTGATCATTCTTACAATGCTCTAATGTCATGTTTCACTCTCTTTCTCCCTTTTCTCTACTGCACTCAAGATGTTCAATGAATTGCTTGTACAACTTTCCTCTTTGCGGGACGTCGGGACTTGTTCATCGCTCGTTTCTAAGCTAATCAACTTCTTCTTTGTAGGTCCTACAGGACCTGCACGAGGTTGCAAGTGGGCTGACCCTTTACGGACTAATAACGCTTTGGATGTTTCATGACTTAGGCAATCCCAGCTAAGTTCAAAATAGTGGGCAAGGTTGCTTCGCGACTTAGGCAATTTTAGCTAAGTCTTCAAGAATGCTGCTAGGGTGCCGCACAGCTTAGGCAAATTCAGCTAAGTTCATGACGACCTGTTAACCACCTGAGTTGGGTCCTCACCCCGAAGAATAGACAAAATAAAAAGGGCAAACCTCACCCCCAAGAATAGATAAAATGAACTTCGATGGAACCTGAAAGCGGGCACACAACTCCTCTAGTTGTCACGAGGTCACCATGGAGCAATTGTGAGCCTCCTTCATCTAGACTAGGTCTCATGAGATGGGGGGAGGCTCAGAAGGCTTGCTCCTCGCAGATGAGGAGCCCACTTGAACCACCTTCCATGAGGAGGCGATCAAATTTTTGGCACCTCATTGGCGCCGAGAAATCAAATGAAAAGTGATCAGAAGGTCATCGCTGAAAGAGGATGACCCCACAAGAGAAGGCAAAGTCTTGTTGGAAGAGGAAGCAATATTAGTTCATGCTGAGGTATCTGATGGCCAACAACAAGAACATTGATGGAGGAAGAGGAGCAAGAGAATGTCAAATAAAAGTAACTCCTACTCAGTAGGCTGATGCCTACTGAGCACAACTACATGAGCACCTAAAACAGCAAAGGGGTGCTCATGTAGTTGTGCTCAATAGGGACCATGCGAGCAATGATGTAGAAGATTAAATCGCCTACCCCAGCACAACTACATGAGCACCTAAAACAACAAAGGAAAGCTCTAATCCCCAAGTGGATTTGACCCATGGAAGAGGACCCTGTAGAAAGGGGTGTAAGCTATTAGGATAAGGCGATGCATCATATCCTATGCGGAATGACCCACAATGGCCAGAAACCATCCACTGTTGAATCCAACCCCAAGGGGATCCAATCTCTTGCCTTAATGCAATTAAGCCAAACCTCTAGATGAGTCTAGACCCTTGCTTCAATGTGGTTGAGTTCGGCCCTATATGGGCCCAGTCCCTTGCCTCGATGTGATCAAACTTAGTTCCAAGAGTTGTACCTAGGTCGAGCTTACACGCTCCCAAGCTATACAATTGGAATGAAGACCCAAGGGTCGTACCTCAGATGTGTGGAGTCAAAAAAGACTCACTCCTGAGCTAAGCACTTCGGTGTGAAGCCCTGAGGGTTGCACCTAGGCCAAGCCTACACGCTCCCTAGCTGTGCACCTCGACGAGAAGCCCTGAGGGTTGTACCTAGTTTGAGCTTATATGCTCTCTCACCGTATACTCAGTGAGAAGTTCTGAGGGTTACCTAGGCCGAGCTTACATGCTCCCTAACTGTACACTCGACATGAAGACCCGAACGAGTAGAATAAAAAAAGACTCACTTCCGAGCCAAGTACTTCGGCGTGAAGCCTTGAGAGTTGTACCGAGGCTGAGACTATGTGCTCCCTAGCCATACACTTTGGTGAGAAGATTGAAGGCCTACACCTTAATCAAGTCTATTGCATGAAGGACCTAGGCTGAACCGATACATTCTCATCATTCTCTGGCTAGTAGTTTTCCATCAAAGCACATACCCAATATAAGAGCACACATCTACGCTGCACAAGCGCACCCTCTAGGAAAGGGCCCCATAGGACCTAGATTTTGTCCCCTGCCAGCTCATCCATCACAAAAGCCAACAGCTAAGTAGGGCTCCATGCCACTAGCCCCAAAATGGTATCGTAGTGCATCTTGATGATAAGTAATAACCTCCTTATCTTATTAGGACCAAAGATCATAATGATCAAGTGGTTAACATGATCTTATCCCAGGCCAACCCTTAAGAAGACCCAGGGATCATGTATAAAAGGGACCCCTCAACTTACATTGAAGGGGGGGCTCTCTCGCTCTCTCTACTCACTAACTCATCTATATAGCTTATGTTGTTGTCTTCTCCCCTCCCCTGACTTAAGCATCGGAAGGGCCATGCCAAGCAACCTCTAGCATCGGCCTATTATGCAAGATTGTCAAACAAACACACGAATGACCCAACCCTTAGAGGAGGAACCAAGTAGCTAGGAGGATCCCGATCCACCTGCTCGACCACCCTGAGCTAGGTCCTCACCGACAAAACAACTTCCAGATTAGACTGCCCCCATGAGTCTCTCCCACCAAGTCTCTCATGTCAGCCAAGAAGAGGCACCTGAATGAGCATACACCCTCGGTAATGGACTAACCATGTTAACTCATCAGTCAACAGTACTCATGATACCATCAATTGTAAAATAGTCTATTACATAAACATGACTCAAAGGACAATATCGAATGATATAACTCTCAGACCTATGGTCAAAGATTTTACTCATAAAAAATACATCAGCCATAATGAGATATTTTCTAATTTTTAAAATAAACTCATTAAGAATTATTATAGTATTAATGGCTCATTATTATTTTGAGTTACATCATATAGATATGAAAACAAGTTTTATAAATGGAGTCTAGATTTATATAGGGTAACTTAAATGATCAAAGAGAAATAAAAGAATATAAAATTTGGTATGTAAATTTAGAAATTTTATTTATTACCTTAAACAATCCTTCAAACAATTGTATATAACATTACTTGATCAATATTTATATCTAAAGATTAATAGAAGCATGTTTATTATATTATTCTTATATATGGATAATATTTTTCTTGCTAGTAGTGATCTTGGTTTATTATATTGAACTAAGAAATTTTTCATCAAAAATTTGAAGATGATTGATATTTGAGATATTCAAGTATAAATCTCAAGGTTTATTAGTATTATCTTAGAAAGGATATACTAAGTCTTATACAGATTTAGTATATAGCTTTATTCAACAAATGATAAAAAGTAAAACAAAGTTAAAATAAGTATTTTTAAAATTACTTAGAAAAGAATCAGATAAAGAAAAATATTCTCTATGTATGCGTAGTTGGAAGACTATTATATGCTCAAGTCCATGTTAAATCAGATATCAATTTTGTAATTAAAATACTAGGCATATATTAGAGTTACCCAAGAATAAATATAAAAAGACTATAAATAAAGTAATAATACATCTAGAAAGAATGAAGGATTATATATTCATATATATAAAATTAGATCAGCTTGAAATTATGTTAATTTTTCACTTTCTGATTTATATCTATATCAATTAGAGGGACAATTTATAAGAAAAATATAAAATAATATATTATTATATTATTAATAATATAAGTTGATTTTGTGGCATACTTTGAGGTTACTAATCAAGCTTTATAACATAAAATTTTATCTTATGACTTGATATAGTCAGACTCAATTGTTGAGTCACTAAAGATACTTTATGGTATATCATGGTAGTTTTATTCTCTAAGAATAGCAAATACTATTGCATTTTTATGGTATAAAATACTTGATGGATAGAAAAAAAGTTCAAAAATAATTAATATCAATTAAGAACTTGAGTTCCACTATATTGATTGTTGATCTATTCACTTAGGACTTAAAATCTAAAATATTTGAAAGAACATGTTTCTTTGATTGGGTTTATGAACAACCCATAAAAGATATGATAATATATGCCTGAGTTGACATTATAATTAACATCCTTATTTGTGTAATTAAAATAATTTATTTCTACTATCTTGTTCATATTTATTTGTGTATATATTGTAGTTAAATGTGCTAATAAGATTGACTTAATAAGACAAATTAAAGGGGTCATTTTGGACTATATTAAGAAGGGTTAATATGGCCTGTGGTATATAGAAGGAAATATGATATTGATGATATACAACCGTTATGACTTATATTAATAGTTAGACTTAATGTGGTATTATGGTTATTAGACTTATTGGTCTATTTTATAAAATTTGTGTGCCCACATAAACTATTTTTCTAAAGTTTCAAAATCTAATTAAATAAAAAATTTAAATAAATATTTATTGTATTTATTTTAAATTTAATTTTTTTATATCTTATCAATAGAAATAAAGTCTAATTACAGTTATGGTTATCGTCCAATAGAAATAAAGTCTAATTATGATAGGATTTATTCGAAGATGATCTTGATGGGAGAAAATCTCATAATTACTTATCATAAATTATTTGCTCTCCTTACAGATCAACCATAACTTTCGAATCTGACGATGATACGTCGGTAAATCAGATAAAACTTTCTGAATAATAGAAGTATACTGATGATTTTTATACTTGCATGTACTTATAAAAAGCTTCCGTGTATCATGAGTTTATCTTAAAGCATCACCATGTAGGAACTTTCATGGCCCTAATCACCCTTCTTCTCTCTTTCAATAAGAAAAAGAGTTACATATGGGCCAACTCCTAATCAACTCTAGGGATCATTTCAATCAAAAAAAGAATACAAGCTATGATCTCTCCCAAGGAGTACATTTTATGAACCTTGACGGAGATTTGAGAAAATTTTAGATACAATTTGCATCACCGTGCAGTTTTAGATTAGAAGTCTTAGTCGAGATAGACACTCCTGTCGTCTTTACCTTAATATTCCAACCGTAAGTACCCGATGATTTGTAGTTCAAGATTCATTCACGAATAGGGATACATAAAACTAAATTTAAATATGAAGAGTGATAATGTAACAGTGCTAAGATTATTACAAATCCAATGGGCTTATAAATGCATAGGATCCGAACTCGATTAGTATCTCGATTTAGTCTAATGTACATGCATGCATGCATCCATAATTATAAGATATTTCCTCAGGTACTAGTAAACGTGTTTGATGTGGTTTTTCTTTCCTCTTATAATGCCCGCAGATTTCTTTGGATCCATGTCAAACTAAAAAGAAAAAAAGAAAGAAAAATAATTTTCATACTCCATTATATATACACAAAAAATTAGTAATGGATGTGCAATTTTTCCTCTTTTTTTTTTTTTTGATATCTTATAAAGTACTTCAAATAAATCACCTATTTCGTGAAATGGATGGAAAAATTCACGAATTGCCTTGGTTCACCCCTTCTCATCCACATGAGAGGAAGCAATGACTCATCGTGGGTCCCGTGCGAGCCCCACACCTTCTTTCCGATCACCAAACACGTCGACGAGATCAACTCAGGCACTGAACTGCCCGAGCAACACGACTCGGGCACTGAACTGGCCAAGTAATATAACTCGAGCACTAGACTGGTCTAGCTTAGTAACTCGAGCACTAGACTGGTCGAGTTACATGACTCGTGCATTCGACTAGTCCAACTGCGAGAGACCATGGACTCGTTTGTTTGATGTGATGCTTTGTCATGGGGCTCGTCTGCCTATTATCATTTGATTCATCATCACACCCTGCCCCGAGATATGATAACTTGTCATTTCGATGGGATTTGCCATTATGTTCTGACATCATGGTCTGTCACGGATCTAACGATCGATCTCATTATGGGACTTAGTGGAATTCTTTAGTCGCATGGCATTCGCGGGGCTGCGCGACGTGTGCCGTAGCTATTGGCAGGTGATTTCATTGGAGGGAAATTGTTGCCTCATGGAAGCTAAGCGATTAGAGCGAGGCGCTCCTTAAAGGCGGTCGCTTATTCCCCATGCAGCCATGATGGTGTGTTGAGTTGTCTTCCCACTTCGGGGAGGTGAAGGGCCACGCGGAGCTCCTTATAAATCTCTCCATTCGCGGAGAGGCTCTACTACGCTTATTTGCTAGACTGTTACCTTTCTTCAGACCTTTCTTTCCCTTCTTGGACCTTGCCATCAGCTCAGGATCTCTTCTGCTGGTTATAGGTGCCCTACAAGCCAATCACGTGAGCGATGGCACGTGTGACACACTGTGTAATCTTTTTGCTTATGATTAATATTGGCATATTCTCACATTATATTATCTATAGCATATATACTGTGATGTCCTTGGTTCTATGCAATGGGAATCGGATCATGATGAGATCACGATAATGAGATCGATTCACCTTTAAACACAGATCCTAAATAATCTCAATCATAGGTTACTCGAGAGGGACATCAAGATAACCGGATAGATCGGTGTACTATATACCCATCCATATGATGGAGGTGGCTGGTCTCATAGTCACTTGTGTGGAGACACTAAGGATATAGTACATGTACTCATTGGAGAACGAGTTCACTAATTGATCCGCTTATGGAATATTGTATGGTTAATGATACCTAATGTCAGACAGCGATTCCATAGTCTCAGTTGTATATCTGGTCCTTAGACTTGAGACACCAAGGATGCCTTGTATGGGTACTCATTTCTTTGATGCCAGACTTATAGGTTTGGAAAGTTCCAGATCTGGTACAACTGATTATCGGGATTGGTAGTCAACCTTACGAAGGTAATTGAGTGTCAATAAAGGATCATCTACTCTCGGTATCATGAGAGAAATATCTCATATGTACCTCAGACAAATCCCTGGCAAGGGTCATTCGGATTGAGAGAGAAAGAGTTCTCTGGGAGAATCCGATTATAGCGAGACTATAACGGATTCCGTATGTGACCTGACAGTACCATGTCCAATATACGAGTTGGATGAGAGATTATAGATACATGGTAACTGTGGACAGACAGGTCCGACAGATTCGATCCCACTGTACCATCTGGGGACTATGGCGTAGTGGCCTAGTACGTCCATAGTCGATGAGTCGAGTGAATTATTATGGGGATAATAATTCACTATATCAGAAGGAGTTCTTATGGGAGTGACTCACGGTCAACTTGGTATTGGGCCTAGATGGTCACACATATATGGTGGATGCTTCAACGAATAGAGGATTGGATGAAGATCCAATTAGCCCCTATTCTCATTAGATGAGTCCCTATGTTGATGAGCTCCTTGATTAAGGCCCAATTAGAGGCCTAAGAAAATTATTGGATAGAGATTCAATAATGCAATGTTAGTGGGTTATTGGATGGAGATCCAATACCCACTAAGGAAGGAGCCCTAAGGTTTTGGTGGCTCTCTATAAATAGGAGGGGAGACTCATAGTTGATAGGCTATAGCTTTAGCCACCACCTCCTATTCTCCTCCCTCCCTTTGTGCAAGAGTTGGGAGATCAGATTGGAGGAGTTTCGCTATAGAGATCCATCGTGTGGATACCGCTAGAGAGGAGGATGCTTGACCTCCTTCATCTTCTCCATCCGGATCTGGAATACAGGGATATACGATCTCCCTAGGTAAAATCAATATCTCACACATCGTGGTTTTCTTATTTTATATTTTTCTCGCGACCCCAATATTTTGCACGATGATTTGATCTCCGTGGGAAACCAATTTTTATTTTAATTTTCGCCGCACATGTGATGCACCCGCTGAGGTTTCCCAATAGTGGTATCAGAGCCAAGATTTTGGTGCGAAAGATTGGTTTTAAATTGTGTGTGATGAGATTGTATCACGTAGAATCGTTCTATGCGTTCTTGCTACATTTTCGCAGCGAAGGCAGCAAGGAGGAGGGGTGGCCAGCCACGGCCAGCCCCCATGCAGGGCCGACCACCCATGACTAGGCCGCGGCCACGGACCCCTGCAAGGGGGCGGCTGGTTGCAGCTAGGGCCAGCCCGCAGGGGCGACAGCCACTGGCAGCGCGGCACCCGCAAGGGGGCCGACTGCAGGGCGCCTGCAAGGGACTACCGCCCACTGACAGCCCTGCCGCCAGCAGGGGCGGCGGCGCCGACCGCAGGGGTGGCTGCCCCTTGGTAGGGCGGCTGCCGACGGGCAAGGGCAATCGTCGCCTGCGCAAAAGGGGCAAGGGGAAAGCTAGGGTTTCCTTTCATTAAAAGGACTATTTTGCCCCTCTGAATTTGAAAAATTTTGATGACTGTCCTCGTGTACAGAATTCTGAAAAAGCCCTCAATAATTCTGGAAATTCCGAGGACTGTCCTCTCATCCAGAATTATGAAAATACCCTTGATAATTTTGGAAATTCCTAACATGTCCTTATTTTCAGAAAAATAATTAATTAAATAGTTTAATTAATTATTAAATATATACAGTAATCCTATATATGATGTGATGTACATGTGATGTATGATGTGGATGGATGATCATGAGTCAAGTGTGTGATGTGTGTAATTATGTTTATTATTATTATTGGGGCCTGCGAGCCTTCGTTTTTATCGTTTATTGTTGGGCCTACGTGCCTATGATTATTTGTAATTATATGGAGAGGCGCGACAGGAGCATGGAGGTGATAGTGGGACCCACGATGCCATGGCGTGAGATTACGACGCATAGTGATGCGACGATCCGACGGAATTGATGATGATGAGATTAACAATCACAGGGCATGGAGATGCGTCGATGCACATATAGATCATATTGTGAGTGATTAGACCCATTGGCTCGGGCTTAATCATATTAGGTGACGACTCATGATCATCCGGTGTGGCTTGCATGTGTGATGTGTTTGTTATACACCTATTAGATATATGTATATATATATATGCATGCGATGTAGATATATATTAAATATCTATGTGTGTGACATGACATATTAGGAGATCGATAGAAAATAAAAAACCTCTCCTATGATAATATTAAGTCGGTAAGTGTGAGGTAATAAGATTGACCCATGTGACCTTTCATCATTATAGGAAGTAATTGAATCCCGACATAGGTTGAGTTGGTCGAGTCACTCGAGGCTCACATATCTATGTAATCGAGTTCTTGCCTACAACATATATATGTCACCGGTGACCTAAGGACATGGTATGACTTGGTCGAACAGTCGAGAGCATATCCATCGAATCAGACTCATCTTGTAACGATGGTAATGACTTAACTGAACTTCATGGTTGGTCGAGCAGTCGAGACTATGATGATTCGGAGGCCGAACATGACGGGAATCACAAGGAGTTGTGATTGACAAGAGTTGTCTACCTTTTGGGCTTAGTGTAATTAATCGAGTCCCTTGAGGTTGCACTAAGACGTAATTAGATCCCGATCCCCACTAGGAGTCTACCGGAGACTTTCGTCTCACGTGTCGAGAGTGTCGCGTGATTCGCTAGGAAAATAGTGGGAGTACATTAAGATAAAAGTCCATATCTTAATTAGATTTTTCTATAAAGTTTGTATATTATTTATTTACGCTATATCTTGTTTGTCACTTGCAAAACCCCTAAGTGGCATACTTGATGCCAACCGCCTCATTAGTCTAAATGCTCCGTAATTTAAGAATTATTCTCACAAAAAAGAAAATTATATATATCCTTAACATGATTGTGCCCACGCTGGAGGAAAGGACAAGCGAGGATGAGATTGCTCGCTTTGTGAAGTATAAAGATAGTCATAAAGGATAACCTGTATGTTGATCTTATACTTTAGTCCCAACCAGATTCTTTTTCACTGTTCATTATTAACTTTAATATGAATAAGTTTGAGGTGACTCTACCTGAGCTCCTCAATATGTTGAGGGGAGCTAAGAGTGCCATCAAGAAAGAGAAGTCAGTTCTCTATATTGGTGAGACTAATAGGAAAAGGAAGGCTAATAAAGACCCTTAAGAAGGGCAAGGGCAAAGAAAGACTAGGTAAGGCAAAGGTTGCCAAGAGTGACCCGGCAAAGGACAAAGGACAGTGCTTCAACTGAGGCCAAGATGGGCATTGGAAGAGGAACTATAAGGACTACCTTGTAGATAAGGCAAATAGAAGCTTAGAGAAGCTTCAGGTATATTCAGGATCAGTCTTTACTTGTCAGATTTTCATGATAACACATGGGTATTGGATACCGGGAGTGTTGATCATATCTGCAATTCGTTGCAAGTTCTGGCAAGACTTAAGAGACTGGCCAGAGGCAAGATGGACCTCAAGATGGGCAATGGAGTAAGAGTTGCTGCAGTTGTCATTGGGGAGGTCACTCGACATCTGCCTGGTGGAGCTATCATTGCATTGGATGCATGTTATTTTGTTCTTTCTATTATCAAAAATATTATATCCATCTCTTGTTTGATAATTAGTGGATATAAATTAGTTTTTGAGAATAATAGTTGTTCAATAATTATGGATGATGAGATCATCACTAGAGGGACCCTTATAAATGGCTTATATGTGTTAGACACTTCTCTACATATCATGAATATAAATATGTCTAAAAGGAAAAGAGATGAGGTGAATAATACCTATGACATTGTAGGCTATGTCATATACATGAGGGAAGGATTCAAAAGTTACTGAAAGATGAATACTTAGATTCATTTGACTATGAGTCAAATGCAACTTGCGAACCTTGCCTTCATGGGAAGATGACCAACTCTCCTTTTAGTGGAACTGGAAAGAGAGCCACCGAGTTATTGGAACTCATACATAGTGATGTATGTGGTCCCATGTCGACTCAGGCTATAGGTGGTTACTCATACTTCATTACATTCACTGATGATTTCTCTAGGCATGGACATGTGTACTTAATGAAGTATAAATCTAAGACCTTTGAAAAATTCAGGGAATATAAGAATGAGGTAGAAAACTAAATTGGAAAGAGTATTAAGACTCTTCGATCAGATCGAGGACAATACTTGAGTACGGAGTTCACTCATTTCCTCAGGGACAATGGGATTCTATCCCAGTGGATACCTCCTTATACACCTTAGCTCAATGATGTATCAGAAAGGAGGAATCACACGTTGTTAGACATGGTGCGGTCCATGATGAGTTTCGCTGACCTACCCGTCTCATTCTAGGGTATACCCTAGAGACCATAGCTTACCTTCTGAATAGAGTTCTATCAAGGTCGGTAGTGTTTATATTATATGAGATATGGCAAGGAAAGAAGCCCGATCTTAAGATTATTAAGATTTGAGGCTGTCCTGCCCACGTTAGAAGACACAATCCCGATAAGTTAGAATCAAGGACAGAATGGTGTACATTCGTGGGATACCCAAAGGAAACTTGTGTGTATTATTTCTATCACCCTGAGGACTGAAAGGTCTTTGTTGCTAAGAGAGTCGTGTTCCTTGAGAAGGAACACATTCTTGGTGGAAACAGTGGGAGCAAGATAGAATTGAGCAATATTGGAGAACCTAGCTCAAGCATCATTCTAGAGCCCGAGTATGTTCAGGTACCTAACACATAAGTTTCAACTTTGTGTAGGTCTAGTATAGTATCTCACCCTCCTGAAAGATATGTGGGACATATCAGTGGAGATAACTCTTAGGATGTTGATCCTTAGACCTACGAGGAGGCTATTATGAGTATAGACTCCGGGAAGTAGCAAGTAGCCATGAATTCTGAGATGGATTCTATATACTCTAACAAGGTTTGAAACCTTATGGATGCACTTGAGGGTATTGGACCCGTCGATTGCAAATAGATCTTCAAGAAGAAGATCGAAGTGTATGGAAAGGTAGAGACCTATAAAGCAAGGCTGGTAGCTAAAGGATATTGTCAAAGACAAGGAGTTGACTATGACGAAACCTTTTCACCTATAGTCATGCTTAAGCCCATTAGAATTATTTTGGCCATTGCAGCACACTATGACTATGAGATCTGGCAGATGGATGCAAAGCGGCATTCCTCAATGACAACCTTGAGAAGGAGGTGTATATGATACAACTAGAGGGATTCATATCCAAAGAGAGTCAGATAAAATGTGTAGGTTGCTTAGATCCATTTATGGATTGAAGCAAGCTTCTCGAAGTTGGAATATAAGATTTGATGAGGTGATCATATCTTATGACTTTGTTAAGAACGAAGATAAGCCTTGTGTGTACAGGAAGGTAAGTGGGAGCGCTATCACCTTCTTGGTGCTATATGTGGATGACATCCTAATAATTGGGAATGATGTAGGAATGCTCTCCACAGTAAAGACTTGGCTATCTAGAAATTTCTCCATGAAAGACTTAGGAGAAGCATTCTATCTTTTGAGGATCTGGATCTATAGAGATAGACCCAAGAGGATGCTTAGCTTGTCCCAGTCCAGGTACATAGACTTCATTGTCAAAAGGTTTGACATAGAGAATTCCAAGAAAGGTCTCATATCGATGAGACATGGAATACCACTTTATAGGAGTATGTTCCCAAAGACTCCTGAAGAAAGGGCAAACATGGATAAGATACCTTATGCCTCAGTGATAGGGTCTATAATGTATGCGATACTATGTACCAGGCCTGATATAGCATATGCTCTGAGTGTCACAAGCAGGTATCAGGCAGATCCAAGTTTAGAACACTGGAAGGCAGTAAAGTGTATCCTTAAGTACTTGAGAAGGACTAAGGATCTTTTACTGGTATATGGAGGAGAAGCCTCCATGTTGAGGGCTATAAGGACTCAAGTTTTTAGTCAAACATTGATGATAACAAGTCAAATTCAGGGTATGTTTTCACCCTAAATGGAAGAGCAGCAAGCTGAAAGAGTTCCAAACAAGATACTACTGCTGACTCGACTACAGAGGTGGAATACATTGCTACAGCAGAAGCAGCAAAGGAAGGGGGGTGGATGAAGGATTTGGGAGTCATACCAAGCAGCGTGGAGCTAACTCCCATATATTGTGACAGCGATAGGGCGATAACTCTAACAAGGGAACCCAGGTCTCATCAGAATTATTTTGAGGAGGTTTCATCTGATGAGAGCGATCATGACCCAAAAAGATATAGCAATGGAAAGAGTTCCAGCTTAAGATAACATTACAGATCCACTGACGAAGCCGCTGGCTCAGATTGTATTTGAGCGTCACTGTGAGAGTAATAGGTGATTGGCTTTTGGTCAAGTGGGAGATTGCTAGTTACAAGTACCCTGTAAGTCAATCACGTAAGTGATGGCATGTATGACATGTTGTGTAATCTTTTTGCTTATGATTAATATTGGCATATTCGCACAGTATATTATGTATAGCATATATACTGTGATGTCCTTGGTTCTGTGCAATGGGAATCAGATCGTGATGAGATCATGATAATGAGATCGATTCACCTTTAAACATAGATCCTAAATAATCCCGATAGGTTACTTGAGAGGGACATCGAGATAACCGAACATATCGATGTACTATATACCTGTCCATATGATGGAGGTGGCTGATCTCATAGTCACTTGTGTGGAGACACTAAGGATATAGTACAGGTGCTCATTGGAGAATGAGTTCACTGATTGATCTGCTTATGGAATGTTGTATGGTTAATGATACCTAATGTCAGACAGCGATTTCGTAGTCTCAGTTGTGTATCTGGTCCTTAGACTTGAGACACAAGGATGTATTGTATGAGTACTCATTTCTTTGATGCCAGACTTACAGGTTTGGAAAGTTCCAGATCTGATACAACTGGTTATCGAGATTAGTAGTCAACCTTACGAAGGTAATTGAGTATCAATAGAGGATCATCCACTCTCGGTATCATGAGAGGAATATCCCATATATGCTTGCTCAGACAAATCTCTAGCCAGGGTCATTCAGATGTGAGAGAAAGAATTCTCCGGGAGAATCCGATTAGAGCGAGACTATGACGGATTTCGTATGTGACCTGACAGTACCATGTCCAATATATAGTCTCTAGGATTTTAGTTGGATGAGGGATTATAGATACACGAAAACTATGGACAAACAGGTCTGACAGATTCGATCCCCCTGTACCATATGGGGACTATGGTGTAGTGGCCTAGTACGTCTATAGTTGATGAGTCGAGTAAATTATTATGGGGATAATAATTCACTATATCAAAAGGAGTTGTGATGGGAGTGACTCACGACCAGCTCCGTATCAGGCCTAGAGGGCTACACACATATGGTGGATGCTTCAGCGAATAGAGGATTGGATGAAGATCCAATTAGCCCCTATTCTCATTAGATGAGACCATATGCTTATGGGCTCCTTGATTAAGGCTCAATTAGAGGCATAAGGAGATTATTGGAGAGAGATCCAATAATGTAAGGTTAGTGGGTTATTGGATGGAGATCCAATACCCACTAAGGATGGAGCCCTAGGGTTTTGGTGGCTCTCTATAAATAGGAGGGGAGACTCATGGTTGATCGGCTGCAGCTTTAGCCACCGCCTCCTATTCTCCTCCCTCCCTCTGTGCAAGAGTTGCGAGATCAGATTGGAGGAGTTTCGTTGCAGAGATCCATCGTGTGGATACCGCTAGAGAGGAGGACGCTTGACCTCCTTCATCTTCTCCATCCGGATCTGGAATACAAGGATATACGATCTCCCTAGGTAAAATCAATCTCTCACACATCGTGGATTTTCGATTTTGTATTTTTTCTCGCGACCCCAATATTTTACACGATGATTTGATCTGCGTGGGAAATTGATTTTTATTTTGATTTCCGTTGTGCATGTGATGCACCTACTGAGGTTTCCCAACATCTTCCTCCTCTCGTTCAAGTTCTTTGTCCCCTCTGGTCATGGTGTGGTCCTCGGGTAGTCCCGAGGTGGAGGTGATAAGTTTGTCCTCCGAGGGTACGTCCTCGGGGGATGTGAAGGCCTTTCGGGCCTTTGAGGTCATGAGGTCCTGTCATAGCTCCAATTCAGTCACAACCGAGGAGCTTTTAGGATTGGTTCGGGAGCGCTACAACATCCCAAACGATTATGAGTTGTATGTTCTATAGCCCGGGCAACGTCCCTTCAACCCATTCCCAGATGGGTTCAGGTTGTCCATAGACGCACTTAAGGCGGGACTTCGGTTCCCACTTCATGTGATCAAAGCTTGTCTCTAATGGTGGCGCATCTCGTTGTCGTAGATGGCGCCTACTCATGGAGCTACATGGTGGCATTCCTCGGGGAATGCCGAGGAGCTAGCATTGTTCCTTCTCGGACGCTGTTCATAGCGTGTTTTCATCTCTACAAGGGACAAAGAGGTTATACCTTACTGCTCGAAGTGGTTTTAGAGTTAGTGGTGTCTCGTCAAATAACAAAGGGTGGAAGGCCCATCATTTCTCTATTAATCGTGGTCTGAGATGGGGGTTCAATCTTGAGTGGTCCGCATGCACCATTAACAATGTTCCTCCCTTTTGTCTGATGAGGAGTCAAAGCAAGTCAGGAAGTTGAGGGACATTTTTTCCTCGTCTTGGGCTATTAGGGGGTATGACCGAGAAGTGGCTGGTGGAGGTGAGGCTTAGCCTGGCTCCGCACTGTCACAGACTTAGCTGAATTTGCCTAAGCCGTGCAGCACCCTTGCGGCCCTCCCGAAGACTTAGCTGAAATTGCCTAAGTCATGAAGCAACCTTGCCCACTGCTCTGGACTTAGCTGGGATTGCCTAAGTCATGAAACGCCCAAAGCGTTATCTATCCACAAAGGGTCAGCCCTTTTACAACCTCTTAAGGTCCCGTAGGACCTGCAAAGAAGAAGTTGATTAGCTTAGAAGTGAGCGACGGACACGTCCCGGCGTCTCGCAAAGCAGAAAGCTATACAAGTAATTTATCGAACACCTTGAGTGCAGCTAAGAAAAGAGAGAAAGAGAGTGAAATAAGACTTTGGAGGGTTGTAGGAACGGTTGCAAGTCAGCAAACGACGGTTCCCAAGATATCAGACGCAAGACAAGTTCAATTGCTGATGAACGCCTACGCCCGACATATACCCGGAGCCCCATCCAGCCCGGTGCCACCCGGGGGGTTCCAAGGTGCTGAAATGGCTGACATTTCGCACCACTCAGAAAGGTTGCCATGGCACATGAAAAAGAGCCACAAATAGGGCTGTTTTGGCTCTGTGCAGTGAACGATCATTCTGCAGCCTTCTACACTACTTTCGCTCATATTTCTTAGGTAAAAACACATAAACTCAAGGCAAAACAAGCTGCCAAACATATGTACAAATAAGAAAAAGCAACAAACGGTTCATGGGGCGAAGATGTTGCGGTTGAGCAACGTCCGTTCGTGACATCTCCCCCACTTAAACTATCGACGCCCTCGTCGACGCTTGTTGGTAGGCTTTGACGCGAGCTTCTTCATGTCATAGGGCATCTTCTGGCTCTCAACTGGCTTCTGTTCGAGGAAGCTTTTGCCACTTCACCAAGTATTCAATTTGCTGTGCTCCATTGGGTAGCTTTATCTTGCGATCCGCCAGAATAGTTTCAACTCGCTTCTCGTAAGAGGCTCTAGTGGGGGGTAATCGAGTTGGAACATTTCGAGAATCATCTTGCGGATCTAAGTGGTAGGCTTTCAAGTTGCTCGCATGGAAGACGTTATGAATTCTGAACTATGCTGGCAGTTGCAACTTGCATGAGACATTGCCTACTATGCTGATGATTGGGAAAGGCCCTTCATATTTGCGCACCAATCCTTTGTGCACTCTGTGCCTAAAGAACTGGAGTGATGGTTGGAGCTTCACCCACACCATGTCGCCCACTTTAAACTCTTGTGGTTGCCTCCCCAAGTTTGCCCACTTCTTCATCTTCTTGGCCGCCTTCTCCAAGTAAGCCCGTGCAATATCTGCATTGCGATGTCATTCCTTTGCAAAGTGATAGGCTGATGGGCTACTCCCTGTATAACCAATAACTAGGGTGTGAGGAGTTGATGGTTGTTGTCCCGTAATAATCTCAAATGGGCTCTTGTTGGATGCAGAGCTCCGCTGCAAGTTATAGGAGAATTGAGCTATGTCCAACAGCTTCACCCAATTTCATTGGTTGGCACTTACATAGTGCCGGAGATATCGCTCCAAGAGGGAGTTAATTCTTTCTGTTTGGCCATCCGTTTGGGGCTGGAGGCTTATGGAGAAGTATAATTTAGATCCCAACAACTTGAACAACTCGGTCCAGAATCGTCCCAAGAACCGAGAATCTCGATCACTAATGATGTTGTGTGGGACTCCCCAAAACTTCACCACATTCTTCATCATCAACTTAGCTGCCTCCTCCGCTGAGCAATATAGGGGTGCATCAATGAATATTGCATACTTCGAAAACTGATCAACTACCACGAGTATCGATCCAAGTCCCCCGACTGTGGGCAAGCTTGATATGAAGTCCAAGGAAATCCTCTCCCAAGGCCTTTCTGGTACGGGCAGCGGCTCCAAAAGTCCTACTGGCTTCTGCTGCTCTATCTTGACTTGTTGACAAGTAAGGCATATTCGAACATATTCCTCCACAATTGTCCCCATCTTCGGCCAATAGAAGGCCCTCTCCAATAGAGCCATTGTTCGGTGGATACCCGGATGTCCAGCCCAAAGGGAATCGTGACACTCTTTCAGGAGTTCACGCCTCAAGTTATCTGCTCGCGGAACATAAACTTTGTTCCCCTTGGTATAGATGAGTCCCTCCTGAACCCAAAATCATCATGCTTGCCCTCTTTGATGAGTTGCATCAGAGTTACTGCCTGGGGATCTCGGTACAGTCCATCCCTCATCCTGGAAAGAAAGTTGGAGCGCAATTGACTTGCTTGGCCTCCGACCTCCAACTGTATAGCATTCACTAGCTCCACTTTCCGACTCAATGCATCGGCCACGACATTTGCTTTTCCGGGCTTGTACTCAATTACCATGTCAAACTCAGCCAAGAAGTCCTGCCATCGTGCTTGCTTTGGGGAGAGTTTCTTTTGAGTTTGGAAGTAACTCAATACGACATTGTCTGTCCTTAGCACAAATGGTGCTCCCAGAAGGTAGTGTCGCCACACTCGTAGACAGTGGACCACCTCTCCTTCTCATGCACAGGATATCGTCGCTCGGTCTCGTTGAGCTTGCGACTCTCGTAGGCCACCGGATGACCCTCCTGCATAAGAACTCCTCCAACAGCAAAATCAGAAGCATCTATATGGACTTCAAAAGACTTCCCATAGTCCGATAATTTGAGTACAGGTTCCTCCAACACAGTAGTCTTTAGGTCTTGAAATGCCACCTCATATTTGTCCGACCATCTCCAGGACTGCTCCTTCTTTAGCAACTCCATCAACGGAGCTGCACGCTTCGAATACCCAGCTATGAAGCACTGATAATAGTTGACGAACCCAAGGAAGGATCTCAACTCGGATGGAACCATTCGAATACCCAGCTATGAAGCGCCGATAATAGTCGTCAGTCCGCCACAGCTTGCACCTTAGACTGGTCCATTCGGATGGAACCATTACCGATTTAATGCCCCAAGAATAAAATCTCTGTTTGGGCAAAATAGCACTTTTCCCTCTTCACGAACAAGGTGTTATCCCTGAGAACTTTGAAAATTGTTCGGAGGTGTCTAATATGCTCCTCAAGTGTTTGGCTATAGACGACGATATCGTCTAAGTAGACGACCACAAACTTGTCCAGATACTCCTTGAACGGCTGATTCATTAGAGTGCAGAATGTGGCCGGAGCATTGGTTAAGCAGAAAGGCATCACCAAGAACTCGAATGCTCCATACATGGTCACACAGGTAGTCTTTGCCTCATCACCTTCTGCAATGCGCACCTGTAAATACCACGACCGAAGGTCGAGTTTGGAGGAGTACTTTGCCTTGCCCAATTAATCGAACAAGTCCGCGATGAGCGGGATAGGGTACTTGTTCTTCACCATCATCTTGTTAAGGGCTCGATAATCAATGCATAATCGGAGACTCCCATCTTGTTTCTTCTGAAAGAGGACTGGAGCTCTGAAAGGTGCTTTGGAACTGCGGATGAGACCATCGCTTAGCAGTTCATCTAACTGCTTCCTCAATTCTGCCAACTCTGGAGGGACCATGCAGTATGGTGGTCTCGCTGGAGGCTTAATTCCCGGCTCCAGCTCAATCCGATGATCCACGCCTCTGTGTGGTGGTAGAGTTCTCGGCAACTCTATTGGCATCACATCTAAGAACTCCTTCAGGATGTTCGCATAACAGCGGTTCCTGAATGGCTTCCCCATCAGGTGTCTCTAGTTTCATAGCCGCTACAAAGGTTGATTCACTTTTTCATACCCCTTTCTTCAATTGTAAAGCTGATATTTGTTGTAGGTCTTTGGTCCCTCCCCGAGAAACTAGAACCATGCAGGGATCATCACCTCCCATTAGACACAAGAAGTTCAGGAACGGTACTGGCACCAACTTCGCTGCGTGCATAAACTCCATTCCGAGAATCACTTGGAAGTCGTCTAGTGGCACTGCCATCAAGTTTGTGCTCCCGCTCCATGTCCCGATCTTGATGGGGATCCCTTTTGCTTGTCCAGAGATCCGCTTGGCCTCCGAATTCACTGCCTTCATACGACTTGAGCTCTTCTCCAAGATTAATCCAAGTCGCTTAGCTTCGCGATCGGCAATAAAATTGTGGGTCGCGCCCGTATCCACCATTGCACGGGTTGTTCGGCCATTAAGCTTGATGTCCATATACATCAACTCGCTGTTTCCTGCCTTCAGTGGCTTTGTCGTTGTGTTCTCCCCCACTTGACCCTGCAACGCATTCAACAAACGCATTGCTCCCATCCTGGGTCCTTGCGACGCCTCACTGTCGCTACTGGAGTCAAAACTGCTCGAACTAAGGGTGATAGATTTGCCCTTGTCTGACTTACGGGGTAGAACCGATGCTGTTAAAGCATTAAGTGCCTATTTTTGTGGGCACTCCTTCACTTTGTGTGGTCCTCCACACAAGAAGCATCCACTAGACTTTGGGACTCTACCTCTTGAGCCCAGTCCCTTGTGAAAATTCTTCTTCTTTTGCTCGCCCCCAAACTCCTTCGCTCGAGAGTATTTAGATGGGCGATTTCCCGAAGAGTGTTTCTTCTTTCTCGAATCCTCCGAAGAAACAAAGTCAGTCAGCCTTTCCGCGGCTGCAATTGCCCCGACTACGTCGGTGACATTCCTCCGATGTAGTTCTTGTTGTGCCCATGACTTCAAGCCATCGAGGAAGCTGAATAGCTTGTCTTTCTCAAGCATGTCCCGTATATCCAGCATCAGTGCTGAAAATTATTTCACATAGTCTCAGATTATTGTACTCTGGCGGAGTTGTCTCAATTTCCTTCTTGCGACAAACTCTGTGTTCTCGGGTATGAACTGAGTTCTCAACTCTCACTTCAAGTCTCCCTATGTGTCCACTTGACATTGGCATTATTGGATCTCTTCCCAACGGGTTCACCACCAAAGTTTTGCATCCCCATTCAGATACATTGTTGCTATAGCAACTTTGGTTTCTTCAAAATCGAGCCTTGTAGCATGAAAATATTGTTCCATGTCGAACAAGAAATTTTCAAGCTCTTTGGCATCCCTAGCACCTCCGTAGCACTGCGGCTCCGGTGCTCTGAAGTGTTGTGGTGGCGTAGCACGGGTGTTGTTCCCTCCCGCATCAAGAGTCCTTGTTAACACCATCACCTTAGTTGTGGGTTCCGCCACAACTTCATGTAGATGTCGTACGGAATCTTGGTATCCTCTGTCAGTTGATCAATCAGGGATTCAACTTTCTTGATCCGAGATTTAGCTTCTTCTTGCCAGCTCTCTACCCCAAGTAGCCTTCCTTAGCCTTGGTAGAGTTCCTCCACGCTCGCTTCAAGAACATCGAGGCGGGTTTCCGCCATTGTAAGTCGCTCTCTGTGGCCCTTCTTCCCGGTTGACGCTCCAAAGGGCGCCTCCTCCCCTCGTGGAGAATACCCAACTTCACGCTCGTCTTGTTCACTGTCGCGCTCCTCATAAGCGGCTCTAGCAGTTTGCGAGCGAGTTTGCACTTGCAGCCCACCTGCGGCTGCTTGGAGCAAGGGTCCCGCTTGCCCCATCTTGCTCGATTCACCATGATGTCTCACCATGGCGAGATTGTGAATCTTCTTCGTTGTTCGTCTGAATTGCATATCTGCTCTGATACCACACTGTCACGGACTTAGCTGAATTTGCCTAAGATGTGCGGCACCCTTGCCGCCCTCCCAAAGACTTAGCTAAAATTGCCTAAGTCGTGAAGCAACCTTGTCCACTGTTCTGGACTTAGCTGGGATTGCCTAAGTCATGAAACGCCCAAAGCGTTATCTGTTCGCACAGGGTCAGCCCTCTTACAACCTCTTAAAGTCCCGTAGGACCTACAAAGAAGAAGTTGATTAGCTTAGAAGCGAGCGACGGACACGTCCCGGCGTCTCGCAATGCGGAAAGCTATACAAGCAAGTTGTCGAACACCTTGAGTGCAACTAAGAAAAGAGAGAAAGAGAGCGAAATAGGACTTTGGAGGGTTGTCGGAACGGTTGCAAGTCTGCAAACGATGGTTCCCAAGATATCGGACGCAAGACAAGTTCAATTGTTGATGAACTCCTACGCCCGACATATACCCGGAGCCCCATCCAGCCCAGTGCCACCCGGGGGTTCCAAGGTGCTGAAATGGCTGACATTTCGTATCGCTCAGAAAGATTGTTGTGGCACACGAAAAAGACCCAAAAATAGGATTGTTTTGGCTCTGTGCAGCGAACAACCGTTCTGCAGCCTTCTACACTACTTTCGCTCACATTTCTTAGGTAAAAACGCATAAACTCAAGGCAAAACAAGCTGCCAAACATATGTACAAACAAGAAAAAGCAACGAACGGTTCACGGGGCGAAGATGTTGCGGTCGAGCGACGTCCGTTCGTGACAGCAGGGTATGAATAGCTCCTGCCCTTTCCAATGTGCTTCCTCGGTTCATGGATGAGCATTCACCTTTGGCTATGCAAACATGGTGAACCTCAAAGACCTGAGGGGGATGCCTCACATGCTTGTTGCTGCAATCACTTGTGGTGCTATGTCATCGATCTAGGCTGCCATGCCGCTGACTCGGGAGGGAGTTGCGGAGGTTCCCGAAGTACACCCTCAAGAAGGCGGGGATGCCTGCCCTAAGAAGAAACTCAAGCTAGGAGTTCACAAAGTCTCCAAGAGTGCTGCCACCCGAGAAGCTATTGTGCGAGAAGCCTGTGCCGCAAAGGAAGGTCCCAGGGGTGATAGATCGAGGGTCTGAAGCCCGTGGGGTTAGGAGCTGATTGGGGCGGCCGAGGCTAACCTTACTGTAGGGAGAACACCCCACCCCCCACTCTCCGCCCCACCCCTCGTCTTCAGGTGATGAAGGACTTATGCCAAACACGACCCTGGAAAGAAGGTGAGTTGTTCCAGGCGCTATACATGATCAATCTATCAGAGGGTGACTCAGGCGCCCCGCTTTAAGTGTGTTGGCCCTCACTGACAACCAAAAGATGATTTGGTTGGACGAGGCAGCCGCCACAGAGTACGACTAAATGGTACTCAGCCCAGCCTTGGCGAAGTAGCTTTACGGGGTACCATCCGAGGTTTTGATCGACCAGGTGATAAAATCATTTGTTTGGGTAAGGATTTTGCCATACCTTTAATTTTCTTTCTTGTGACTTCCTTTCAACTTATGACTTGTTGTGTTCTTTTGCCAGAGCCAACACTATGTTATGGCCTTGATTGACCGTGTGCATAATGTCAGTCAGGTGATCAACTGCATGGGCGGTAGGATCACCGACCTTCGCAATGAAATTTAGAAGTTGAAGGTGGGTTCCGGTCCGGAGGCAATTACAGTGGTTGAGCAATAGGCAGTCGACCTTAAATATGAAGTCAATCAGCTGAAGGCTGATCTCGAGGAAGCCAAGTGGCAGCATGGGGAATTGCAGTAAGAGGTGGATGACCTTCATGCTCACCTTGGGGATTCTCAATGCCAAGTGAAAGAGATTCAGGGAAAGGTCCAGGTCATGGAGGTTGGGCTATTGAAGAATTCCTAAGATCTGGACAAGGCTCGGGAAAAGGTGTGGGAGGCTGAAGAAGCGCTACATGAAGCAAAGGCGTAGGAGGCCGAAAGAGTCCGAAAGGCGTCTAAGGAGGAAGTTGTTGATTACAAGGAGTCTTATGGCTTTAAACTCGATCGCCGAAAGGCGTCAAGTATTGCTCGGTTTGTCACCTTGGCCAGGCCGTTGGTTTGAGGGTGCGCCACCAAACTAAACCTCAGTTGAATCTTGTAGCTTTGACAGAATGCCTTGAACTTTGGATTGTTAAATTGAGTCTCGTTGTCAATGATGATGGCCTTCGGGATGCTGAATCTGGTGAAGGATGCTGAATCTGGTGATAATGTTCTTCCAGACGAACCATTCGACTTGTTTTTCGGTGATTGACGCTAAGGGCCCAACCTCTACCCATTTTGTGAAGTAGTCTACCCCGACTATCAAGAATCTTTGTTGCCCTGAGGCAGGGGGAAAGGCCCGAGAAGGTCCATTCCCCATTACACAATGAGCCATGTGCAATTGATCGGTGTTAAGGGAACTGTGTGCTGATGCTATATTCGAGCATGCTTCTGGCACTACAGGCAATGTTGTACATAAGTCTTAGTACCTTGTCGTATAGTTGGCCAATAGTAACCTTGTCTAAGGATTTTAAAAGTTAGAGTTCAACCCCCGATGTGTTCTCCATAAATACCTTCATGGACCTCGGCCAAAACCATCTCGACTTCTGCTGGTGTTAAGCAGCACATAAGGGGTTGATTGAACGACATTCGGTAAAGTCACATGTTGATCTCACAGTACCAAGCCTGAATTCGCTTAAGCCATTAGACGATGACTCGGTCAGTCAATAATGTCTCATCCTTTTGTAACAGATTTCTTCCATCCAAGTCGTGTGACCTCCGTTGTGGCCACTATTGAATCTCAAATTTTGATGATAAAATCAATTGATGGGTTTGTTGAACTAATATGTGTGTTAGAGATGAATGATGCAGGATTAACTATGAAATGACAATACAATCAGATGTTGGGCCGGAGTCAAGTTTGGGCATCGGGCCGGGGTTCGGATGATGCAATGGGAACTCGTCGGAAGCTCACCGAAGGTATCGGGGGCTTGCCGGGAGTTCGTTGAGAGATCACCGAAGGTGATCAGGAGCTTGCCGATAATGCATTGGGGGTTCGCAGAATATAATCGAGACTCGTCAGGAGTTCAGCGAAGGTTAACGGGAAGATAATCGGGAGTTAGAAAGGTCACTTGACACATGGTCAAATTGATTGTATTTGTATGCCCTAGATTGTCATGGTTAGCATCGGTTTGGTTTAGAGTTCAAATTGAGTTAGATTTGGAAGGAATGTAAATTAACTCAATATGAAACAACTGGGTCCACTTTGGATTGGATTTGAGCTCAGTTTGAGCTCATTTCGTTAACCTGGAAAGGGTTCAACATGAGGTACGAGTCGGGTATACAAAAATATAAAAAAATTACTTTTACGGGATTCCCGATGGTAGTACCGTTAGTGGGTAGCGGTAGTACCACTGTCACCCTGTTTTCAGGGTGCTTTCAACGGTAGTGCCACCGATGACGATGGTAGTATCGCCCGTACACAGAATTTATGGAAAAGTTTAAATTTTAGCTCCACTTTTTAAGCCAATTGGGGTATATAAATACCTCAAGTGTTCTTACTTGGAGTAGCAAGGGTGGTGAACGAAAAAGGAAGAAAATTCTTATGAAAAGTGTTGTAAAATTTGAGAGCTTCCCTTGAGTGCTTTAAAGTGTAAAAATGAGTCTAAAAGAAGTGAGAAACTCTTACAAGAAGGTTCCTCTCTTGAACCTGTGAAAAGGAGAGTGAGAAGTGTAAAAGTTTGGTCTTCATCCGAAGAAGATCAGTAGTGGATACCGGTGGGCCTCAACGAAAAGGACGCAGCAAGTGGACTTAGGCCGAGTTGTGGCCGAACCATTATAAACTGAGTGTCTCTTAACTTTCCTTTTAAATTTGCATATTCTTTCTTGAGCCTTCTTTAAGCAAGATCGTAACTTAGCATCATTCAATATTTTAAAGTTTTCACTTTCTTAACTTGAACGAAACACTTTCGATATCGTTTTTACTTTGAGTGAAAGTTTTCTTAAACCAAAGTTTTCAACACTTGCACTAATTACCTCCCCCCTAGTGCCAATTGATCCTAACAATTGGTATCAGAGCGAGGTTCTACTCATTATACTAACACCAAGTGAGTAAATAGCTTCATTTGGCATAAACAAGGGACATTTCATTGCAAGTCCTCCCATGTTTAATGGGACGGATTATACGTATTGGAAAATAAGAATACGTATTTTTCTAATTTCTATGGACTTTGATTTATGGCACATCGTTGAAAATGATTTTGAAAAGTCTTCTAGACCAATGAACGAATAGAGTGATTTAGAAAAAAAGACTTTTTCTTTAAATGCAAAAGCAATGAATGTTTTATTTTGTGCTCTTGACCAAAACAAGTTTGATCGGGTTTGTTCTTGTGATTCGCTTTTGATATATAGCATATATTAAAAATCATATATGAAAGTATAACTAAATTAAATGAATCATTAAATGAAATGGTCTGTAAAAATGAATTTAAAGAACACCTTCCCGAGAACAGGAAGGAAAGAACTTTGAGAATACAAGAACAAAATATTCCAAAGAACATGAAGGATTATGAACTGAGAACACAATAACTATACCTTCTATAGAATATGAAGGAAATAGGATTAAGAATAACATATGACTCCTCGAGTAAAACCTCGAGTGATGAGATCTTTTAACCTTTGACAAATGAATCGGATAAATTAATGAACAAAAACCATAAAAATAAACTTAAATCGGATAAAACCTCTTGCTATGAACGCAAGAAGCCGATGCGCTCCGAAGATGAAGATCACAATCATAAAGAAGTAGAGAATCTCGTGCTCATAGCATCAACAATGAGGTAAGTGATTCCTCCAATGTCTAATTTTTTATGAATTATAAATATTTTTTCATGAGCTTTATGATAAATTTAGAATGATTAGTAAATCCTATAAACGACTTAAGAAAGAGTATAATCATTAGTTAGTAAACTTGAAGAAATGCATGATGCATCACCATCACACAATTCTTGCTCTAAAAGGGAAATATCATGTTAAAATAAACTTTAAAAAAATTTAAAATAGGAATAAATCCCTAAACATGATTCTTGTAAATAAGGGTCATGATCATAAGAAAGAAGGTATCGGCTTTGCGGGCAATCATCATTAAAGGACCCACTTTAAACTCTTCATCTAAAATTAGATGTAATTTTTATGGTAGATTAGGACATATAGCTTATAAGTGTTCATTTAGAAAATATAGTCCACATAAATTAATTTGGGTTCCTAAAAGAACTATAAACAACCTCAAGCCATTAGAGAAAATGGGAAGAACCTTTCATAAAGAACCCAAACTCAAATGGGTACCTAAACTAAAACCCCATCTTATAGAGTTATCTCATAATAAGGCTAGGAACACTAAATAATGTTTTGAAAGTGGATGCTCAAGGCACATGACTTAAGATTTAACACTCTTTCAAGCTCACTAGCCTAAGTAATAACAAAAACTCATTAGAAATAAAATTATTAATAATGAATCTTTGGATGATTTATTGTTATAATTAATCTTGATTGCTCTCAATAGTGCATGACTTTTACCTAGTTAGAGCATGCTAAAATTAGAACAAAGAAAGTTTCTTTATTTGTAATGCAAATTTATCTAAGTTGAAATTTATGAAAAAAGGGATTTTGATGATAGATTAAAAATATTGGCGTGAATGATTGAAATGGTGGATGAGTTATATATTGACCTAAAGAAGATTGTATAATTTAGAAATAAGTTTGTCAACTCCTTGTACTATGTGTAAATAGTTAGACTCGTGTAAATGTTGAAACTAAGATAAGTTAAATTTTTATTTTGAATACATTTTATTGTTTTGATGTGTTATAGTAATGACCTTGATGATTTCTTCTAGAATAAAATTTGGTTTTTGGTCTTAAACGATAATTCATTGATTTGAAAAGCATTCTTGAAATAAATCATATGAAACAACTAAAAATGAGGATATTTTTTTTGAAAATATTTTTATCCTATCAACCCTTCAACACAAGATAAAATGATACCATTATTGTTGAACCTCTTAAACTATAAAAATAATTTGATAATTTAAATTTAAAAATATTATTTTCTAAATCATGACCTTGAAATCTTAAAAATTATAATTTGAGATCTTTATATAAACCAAAATCATTTACTAAGATTCATTCTCTATTAAAGATAATTTTATAAATGAATCATAAATTTATCTTTTTGGAACTATAACATGAATCTTTTTATAGACAATGATCTTGATGATTTGAAATCACTTATACATAAATTGAGATCCTATATTTTCATATCTTATTTTGCAAAATCATGATCTTAATTTCTCTATATTTATAACTTGACAATTTTTATGAACTAGGATTTTGTTTACAAAGTTGATCTCTTAAAATTTCTTTTTGTTATCTAAGAGGAAAGATGTCAAATTGAATCATGACCTTTAGTATTTACGAATTGATATCTTTCATGTCATGATTTATGACTCTCCTATATTCATGAATGATATATTATATTACCTTGAGATTTTTCATACTATTCATTATGATCTTAAAATTAATTTTGTATTATTGTATTTAACTTTTGCTTTGACAATGACCAAGGGGGAGACAAAAGTGATATTTTGCAATAACAAAATTAAGTACTTTGATTATGAAAAACCTTCTAACATTGAATGAGGAGTAATTTGCTTAAAAGACAATAAGAACTTTTAAATACTTACTTGAAATTTTAAATACATAAGATTTCTTGATTACTTATGTTAAAATTCACAAACAAAAAAGGAGGGGCAAATTTATTAAATCATATCTTTTGGTACTTAAAGATTTGATTTTCATCTTTAATAACATGATCCTCTTATACTTTTAGGTGTAATTAGAACATGGATGTAAAAAAAAAGTATATCATCATATTTCTTTTTAACAATCACAAAGAGAGAGAAAATTGATATCTTAACAACAAAGCCACTAGACGAGGAACAATTTGATTATAAGAAAATTTGAAATGATTTTAAGAATGAGTTGTCATCATATTCTTGTTGTCTTTTTTTTATTTTTTGCAAAATGAGCCTTTTCTTAGAACTTCCATGGGATGATTCTTCAATGTATAAGTTTATATCATATTACTGCTTTTGCAATTTGAGCTTCTTCTAAGAATTTACATGAGATGATTTCAAATCTTCTGAATGCGTGAGATAGTTTCACATCATGTGATTCATGAACTTTTTATCTAATTAAATCTTTGATGGAATAAATATTTACATAAGATGAATTTAATTGAATGAGTAGCTCTTAATTTTTCATGAATTTTTTAGCACGCCTTTGAAATGATTCTCATTAAAATTGACATTTATAAGAAGAGGATTTAAGATTTTTTTGTGATGAGATTTTTTTCTTTCTCAAAGATTATTCTGATTCATAAATCTTGATGAATATTTATAAAATAAATATATGCGACATGAACTTTTATGATGCTTGATATGAGCTCTCTTTTGTATCATCTCGCAAAAATTATTTTGATTCATGGATTTTTTTTTTTAATCTTGAAGAATACTTTTGAATGTATCCCTCCCTACTTAATATTTGTTCTTTTGGATACTAAATTTTTGGATCCTTAACGCCATTTCCTCATTTCTTCTTTCTTATTTACAAAGAGGAAGAAAATTTTTCATGTGAAAATTATGTCTTTTATCCTATTTTACTAAGGGAGAGAAATGATGCACTAAATATTTAATCAATATTTATTTTGTACAAAGATGGAAAATTTTGACACATGATGAGTTTGTGTATCTTAAAATTATTTAATCAATATTTAACCTTTTTGTTGATGACAAAGTGGGAGAAATGGGATATTGATGACAAATGTAAGAAAAATGATAAAATGGGGTATTTCTATTTTTATTGATAAACAAAGGGGGAGAAATGATTAAGAAAAAAATTCTAAAATACATGAATGTTATATACTTGGAATATCTTTGATGATTTGATGATTTATGATTTAAGGTAAAAAAATTTAAATTAATGTTATATCATTTGTGAATTTGATAAATGAATGTTTTGAAATATTATGATACTTGAATTCAAGAGTGTTTGGTTCTCTTGAAATTAAAGTTTTTCTTATTTGGATTATGGCATGGATATAGGAGGTTAAAGGTTAACTCCCGTCATCAATTGGTTGTCATCATCGAAAAGGGGGAGATCGTTGAATCTAGGATTTTGATGATGAAATCAATTGATGGGTTTGTTTATCTAATATGTGTATTAGAGATGAATGATGCAGGATTAACTACGATAAGGTAATATAATCAGATGTTGGGCCGGAGTCAAGTTCAAGCATCGTGCCAAGGTTCGGACGATGCAGTGGGAACTCATTGGGAGATCGCCGGAAGCTCACTAAAGGTATCGGGGGCTTGCCAGGAGTTCGTCGGAAGATTGCCGAAGGTATCAGGGGCTTGCTAAGAGTTCGTCGGGACCTCGCCGAAGGTATCGGGGGCTTGTCGGGAGCTCGCCGAAGGTGATCAGGAGCTTGCCGGGAATGCATCGGGGGTTCACCAGAAGATGATCGAGATTCATCGGGAGTTCACCGAAAGTTATTGGGAAGATCGCAGGGAGTTGGAAAGGTCACTTGACATGTTGGCCAAATTGATTGTATTTGTATATCTTAGTATGTCGTAGTTAGCATCAGTTTGGTTTAGAGTCCAAATTGAGTTAGATTTGGAAGAAATCTAAACTAACTCAATGTGAGGCAACCAGGTCCACTTTGGGTTGGATTTGAGCTCAGGTTGAGCTCATTTCATTAACCTCGAAAGGGGTCAATAGGAGGTATGAGTTGGGTACACAAAAATATGGAGCCAATTTGGGTTTATAAATACCCCAAGTGTTCTTGCTTGGAGTAGCAAGAGTGGTGAACGAAAAAGGAAGAAAATTGTTGTGAAAAGTGTTATAAAATTTGAGAGCTTCCTTTGAGTGTTTTATAGTATAAAAGTGAGTCTAAAGGAAGTGAGAAACTTATGCAAGAAGGTTCCTCTCCTGAACCTATGAAAAGGAGAGTGAGAAGTGTAAGGGTTTGGTCTTCACCCGAAGAAGATCAATAGTGGACACTGGTGGGCCTCGACGAAGAGGACTCAGGAAGTGAACGTAGGCCAAGTTGTGGCCGAACCACTATAAACTATGAGTGTCTCTTAACTTTCCTTTTAAATTTGCATGTTCTTTCTTGAGCCTTCTTTAAGCAAGATCATAACTCAGTATCGTTCAATATTTTAAAGTGATCACTTACTCGACTTGAATGAAACGCTTCTGATATTCTTTTTTCTTTAAGCATAAGTTTTCTTAAGCTAAAGTTTTCAGCACTTGCACTAATTCACCCCCCCTCTTAGTGTCAATTGATCTTAATAGCCACGTCTGGGGTTGCGATGGTCGGGTAGGGAAGCCTTTCGACCCCATCTAGACATTCTTCCGACCCACACGTTGAGGTAAGCTTGGCCAATGCATCTGCTTGTGCATTCTCTGCTCGAGGTACCTTCATGATTGAGAAGCATTGGAAGTGGCTAATGAGTCGTCGGGCCTCTGTCAAATACTTGGTCATGGTTGCTTCTCGAGCTTCATAGTCTCCATTGATTTATCTTACAACAAGATATGAGTTGATGAAGACCTCAATCTTCATCGCTTGCAATTCTGAGGCCAATCGGAGCCCTGACAGCAATGCCTTGTATTCGGCTTCATTGTTAGTGGCCTTGAACTCGAGGCGCAATGCGTGTTTATATGCTGGTCGGTGGGTCCTCTCAAGATAAGGCCCGCTCCACCCCTTTGGTGTTGGCGGACCCGTTGACATGCAAGGTCTAGGTTTGTTGCCCATGGTCTCCTTAGGGGGTTAATTCATATATCAAGTCAATAATTACCTGGGCCTTGATGGTTGTCTGCGGAATGTATTGAATATCAAACTCTCTGAGTTTGATCAACCATTTGAGCATTCGTCCTGACATGTCGAATTTGGACAGGATCTGATGGACCTATTGGTCGGTCAACACCTTTATCATATGGGCTTGGAAGTTTAGGATGTAGCATCCTTGCCGCTTGTATCAGAGCCAGTGCTAGCTTCTCAATTGGCAGGTAACACTCCTCAGGTCGATTTAGGATATGGCTAGAGTAATAAATGGGTCATTGTCTCCCTTCTTCTTTGACTAAGACCGAGATGACCGCATGCTCGGACGTCTAGAGGTATAGCCCGAGTGGTTTACCTAAGATGACCGAGGTGAGTTGGGGCAAGTCAACGAGGTGTGCCTTCAGCTTTTTAAAGGCTTATTCGCATTCTAGCATCCATTTGAAGTCTTTAATATGTTTTAAGGCTCAGAAGAAGGGAAGACATTTGTCTCCTGATTGGGATATGAACTTCCTTAAAGCAGCTTAAAGGGAAGGGAAGACATTTGTCTTCTACGAGGCGCTGAACCTTTTTTATTGACTGAGGTGATTGTATCCCGGTTATGGCACGGACCTTCTCGAGATTTATGTCGATTCCTCATGGATGCATGATGGAGACGAGGAACTTGCCTGAATTGACCCTGAATACACATTTGGTGGGATTGAGTCACATTTGGAACTTTTTTAGCATATTGAATGTCTAAGTTAACTCTGTTAGGTGAGTATTGCCAAGCTTGCTTTTGACAATCATGTCGTCGATGTATACTTCCATATTCCTCCCGGCTAGTGCTTGAACATCTGGTTGACCATTCTTTGATATATTGCTCCAACATTTTGTAGGCCGAAAGGCATTACTCGATAATAGTAGATTCCTCGGTGGGTAATGAAGGCAGTATGCTCTTGATCTTCAAGTGCCATTCGGATCTGATTATAGCCCAAGAAAGCATCCATCAATGCGAGTAACTTGCACCTCGAAGTTGCATCTACCAATTGGTCGATCCTCGAGAGGGGTTAATAATTCTTCGGGCAAGCTCGGTTAAGGTCGATGTAGTCAATGCATATTCTTCAACTTCCATTAGTCTTTTTAATGAGTACTACATTGGACCGCTATCGAGGGTACTTGGTCTTGGCTATGAAACCTGCTTCTGTTAGTCGATCTACCTCGTTGTCGACTGCCTTTTGTCGATCGGGTGCGAATCTCTAAGGTTTCTGCTTCACCGGGCGTGCCTTGAGAGAGATGTTCAGGTGATGTTGTGCAACCCGGGATCGATCCCCAGCATGTTTGTTGGGGATCAAGCAAAAATATATGCATTCTGCATTAGGAATTCGACGAGTTGGATCTGTTCATCCTCCGGCAGCGCCGACCCAATCCTCATGACTTTGTCCGGCCGACCTTTATCAAGAGAAACTTCCAGTATCTGCTTAGTAGGCTTGGGTCGGGGCAAGGCTCTTGTTGTAGCATTGCATGAATTCCCGTGGATCACTTCTTATTTCTCCGACCCCCACCTAGGTCAGAAACTTCATTATGCATTGGTAGGTGGAAACAACCGCCCTTAGTTTGTTGAGGGTCAGGCGGCCAAGGAAGGTGTTGTATGCTGAGGGGAACCCGACCACCATGAACGTGACCATTAGTGTCTTAGACTTTGGCTCTTCTCCAATGGTGATAGGTAGGGTGGTTGTGTCAAGAGGGGAGATAGAGTCTCCGGTGAATCCAAGAGTGTTGAGGCCATAGGGACCAGATCCTTTTCCGCCAGCCTGAGCTTCTAGAAGGCATCAAAATAGAAGATGTCGACCAAGCTTCCGGTATCCACCAGTATCCTCTTTACCCGTGCATTGGCCATCTAGGCTGAGATCACCAAGGCATCATCATGTTCGAGATACTCCACTTCTCCTGATCGAAAAGTGATCTTGGGCTCGTCTATGTGCCTCAGGCATTTTTCTACTATGGCCTGCATGTAGGCTTTTCGTCCCGATGAGTTATCTCTACCGGAAGTTAGGCCCTCGATGATAACATCGATTTGTTTTTCCTCCGGGCCTTGAGAGCGAGGGGAGGGCTCACACGGATTTTTGATATAATGCCCAAGTTGCCCCCTACGTATGAGTTCTTTAATTTGATTTTTCAAGTCATGGCATTTCTTGGTGTCATGTCCATAGTCTAAATGGAATCGGCAATACTTTGACTGGTTCTGATGCTCTCGTGGAGTCTTCATTGGGTTAGAGGCCCTGAGAAAGTCCTTTTCCCTAATCTGGAGAAAGATCTTCGTTCATGACAAGTTGTGGGGAGTTTGAGGAGGCCTCGATAGGGATGGCTCGAGCTTGCTCGTCTTCCTCCTTGATAATCATGAGGATTGTCCTCGGGATTGCTCTGAGTAGGGCCTCTTATGGTCCTCCCACTTTCCTACCATCAGTGCTTCAGTGGCAATATACTGGTCCGCTGAAGCATCTCGAGAACGATCATTTTTGGCGTCTCGATCAGGGACCAAAAGAATATAGATGGTTGCAAGCCCATCAAAAATGCCTTCATGGTCAGCGAGGGATGGGCTTTGGGCAATCCTCGTATATTGGTCGCAAAGCGAAAGACGAACTAGGTGAGGGATTCCTCGTCTTTCTGACTTAAGCCAAGGAGCAATGCTGCAGATGGCTTGGACTGTGCACTTGCCAGAAAGTTTAGCTCGAACTCCTTGGTGAGCTGATTAAAGGATGAGACCGAGGATAGCCTCAGTCGATTGTACCACATCCGAGCTAGACCTTGGAGGGTGACGGGGAATGCTCGGCACATTAAGGCGTTGGAGGTGCCGTAAAGAGTCATCTAGCCTTGAAATGCTACATTGCATTATGTTGTGTCCAATCCGCCATCATAGGCCTCCAACGTTGGGAGGCGGAATTTTAGGAGGATGGGTTTGTCCTGGATCTCTTGAACAAACGAGGATCCTGCCGAGGCACCTTCCTCGAGTTCTTCCTTTGACTTGACGAACTCACTCTAAAACTCGTTAAGGCTTTGGGTAACTTGGCGCAGTTGTGCCCTGAGGGAGTCAGCTGAGTCCAAGGATAGGGTGTCTGGCTCGGGCCGGCTCGGGGTAGTCGTTCAGGAACCAGGGGTGTGGCGGTCCGTCGTCGGCCCCGGAGTACCCGAGCATTCCCCGCCCTGTGGGTGGCGACCCTCAGTTTCGAGCTATTGTACAATCGAGGGCATTTATGGTGTAACAGTGAGGCTCGATTAGGCCCTCGAGGATGTCTCTCGAGGAGGGACTGTCTGTGACACCAATTAGGGGATATATGGGATAATGGTCTGCATCATCCCTGCCAGAGCTTGGACTTGGTGGGTGAGACCAAGGAAATCTTCGGGGGAGACGGCTGACTACCCGACACCGAGGTCGGGAGGCGAGAATCTGGAATCATTGAATATTCTCCAATAGCGGCCTGGAATTGGGATCGAGGAATTTCCTTCTCCGAGAAGGAGGAAAGGGAGTTGCCCGTCGAGCCCGAAGGCATGGTGGGCGGTCGGGATCTCATCCACGGAACGCTCGTTGGGGTTACTTGACTGCATGCGTTCTTGCAACATCGGACCCTCTTTCTTGCTTCAAAATGTTTGTGAATCCTATGTCGTGGCCGAGGAGTCAGCATGGCTCGATTCAGCCTGAGTGCGCAAGTTCGTCCGCATGGATTGTTGTAGGGCGGTTGGCAGTCCTTATAGTGACTCAATCGATCACTAGTCCAGAGCTTTCGCCTGTTCATGCATTAAGGCCTCGGTTTGGGTGGTGTGTGCCCAACGTGACCTCTCTGATACGATCAAGTTAGTTGGTGGAGAAGTGGAAGAGAATTGAATTTTTGTGTTCCCAGACTTACCCCTAGATTTGGCCCAAGGGTCGGCTTTATAACTTCTACTTGGGTCATCTGTACATGACTCTCTTAATGGTTGCCATCTCTTTAGTTGTTCTGCCCATATGCTTCTTGGGGCGCGAAGCCCACCACTCGTCACAAGGCACATTGCTCGGCGTGACACTGTTTTGCTACTGTCATTGTAGCGCCGTCTCTGGGATCTCGAGCGGCTTGTACGACTCATGTGGCGCCGTCTCCCGTGTTCTGGGGTGGCTAGTATGGCTTCGAAAAGTCGACAGGATTTTTGACAACCAGTGCAGCTCGGGTTGCTAACGTGGCTATGGTTGCTAACGTGCAGCTGTGGTTCCACGGGGACAAGTCCAAAAACTATCCTATCAATAAGCTATTACTTTGTTCTAGAATTCGACACACGGCTTCACAATCCCATTGATGGCCAATATAATTGTTCATGATGTATATCTAGATCACATACAAAACTAGAAAAGGTCTCTCAAGTATAGACATTCTAGAATAAAAATAGTGATTAAATTCTCTGAATCCGTGTTTCCTTAGGCATTGGGATAGGGTTTGAAACTGAATCCAATGGTTTCTCAACATCTAATTGATTTTGAATGAATGCCAATATATCCAACAATTAAATTCTAATTGATTTTGAATCAATGCAATATGTAGAAGAATTAAATTTTAATTGATTTTGAATCAATGCCAATATATCGAACAATTAAATTATGTCATAACGAAGCTCAACAAAGTCAATAAAAACTAACAAATCTCGCTCACGACAGACTTGATTGAACGCATGAGGCTAAAATATTAGAGAAATGATAGGAAAAACACCAACCACCCAAGTAATAAGCCACTTAGGGAATGACGCGAGCAGAGGAGCTCTTGCCTCCCCTCTATCGTCACCACTAGGAGGAGAGCAATCAGTTGGCTCCTGCCCATCTCAATCTCCGTAAAAGATTAACAAGTTTCGTTCCTCTTTTCACCCACTGCAAGCAAACTGACACCCCTAATCTAAGCTTTGGGAAGGATCATACGCATGACAATAGAGAGCATTAAAACACCAATGGCATGGCTCAACCTCTCTTTTTTTGAACTAATGTCACAGAGAATCATCGCATGCTAAAACTTTGATGAACCATGATGTCACGATTGTCATTCCCTAGCACCATCTACTGGGAGGCATACTTATCAGCTACCATCATCAATGAATCCCCAGACGAGGCAAAAAGCACCCTAACCTATCATTGGCTTCATATGACCAGCCACCCAATTATAAAAACTAGCCCCTGAAATTAGACAAGACAAGCAGGCATAATATAATCTCTACTGACTTAATCATCAGAGGGATCGAGTCATGACATCCCTCGACACTGATCGCTTGTGCAAGGCTCCGAAGCGACGAAGACGCACCTCGGGATGATGTTGATCCCTCTTCGATAAACAAATCGCACCTCAAGATGACCTCAGACTAGCGAATGTGAGTCAACAACGTTTCGGGAGTCCATCTATCACCTTAGTTCCCTATTCGGATCATTCCCTCGTGAGATTTTTGAACGAATTTATACCCTTTACATTATTTTAGATCATATTAACTCTCTGATCAATGGCACCTAGGCAACAATAGCAAAGCTAAGCAAATTTTGAGATATATGTATGCATGAAGAAATCAATAAAAAGTGACTGTTGATTCGGATAAACAAAAGGATTCCCGAACATTAAAATAATGTAAAGGGTCAGCTTCCTCATCTCCTTAGCCACAAACCTCCTCTCTTTATTGCCTCTCACGTCACCTTTCCGCCGCTCCGATGGCTCCAAGTGAACCCATACGAACCACATAGAATCCGTGACCAGAGAATCCCATCTCTGGTGACATTGAATAGCATATATATAATACGAAATGGCTCTTATCATTCACGAAAGGTCGATGCATTGTTTGTTATCTTTTCTAAAAAAAACTTGGCCGGTCACTGCTGCTATTTCTCTCTCATATATGTGCAATGGAAGGACAGCTTGGCCTCAATGATTCTGATCATTTCCTTCTTGGCTGGTCATGGATATTCCACACTTTAATTTATGCAGAGTTTAAACAAAAAACGAATCTAAGAATATAATTACTGATCGATCTGACTTGTTTATTTTAATTAATTTTATTAAATATAGAAAAAAATTAATCGACCCTGTGAATTTTTCAGATTATTAATGCGAACCAAATCGGGTCCAATAGAATCGATCCTATTTTATAATATATTTAAATGTTTTTTATTATTATTAAGAGGAGGAAAAGGTGTTCCTTCTGATCACTCTCACCTTTCATCCATTTATTTTATTAATTATGACAGGCTTATATATATAAGTATTTTTAAAACTATGTTAAATAGTTTAGAATATTATTAATCGAGTGTATAGTCCGATTCAAGTAATCTCCGATTGTGTTATGATTTCAAAGGTAGCAAAGCTTGGGAAGGCCAACCACCAACAGCCGCCCACCGACCGACCGACCGGCCAACGACGAATCGTGTTATTACGGTTCATCTGAACCGGGCCGGAACGGGTCGGCGCTTATAAAGCGCGTCGGAGGGGACACTGCCATTTCTTCTTTATCGGCAAACACGGTATCTCTGAAGCCTTTTGGGAAAGAAGGTTCGTGGAATCTCCCTGTAATGCGCCCCACCCTTTCCTCTCTCTCTCTCCTCTGTCTCCCCTTTTATCTTTCCATCTCCTGTTCTCCAATTCCGGCTGTGTAATCCGGTCAAATCTCTGTCAAATTCCCGATTTTGTGATGCTTAGATTCTCGGTTTCTGCTGTTTGATTTTGCCTCTCTCTCTCTCTCTCTCTCTCTCTCTCCCCCCCCCCCCCCCCCCCCCCCCCGGGCGCTTGTTTGGATCCTGTTCTTTGCTTCACCACGGATATCTTCACGCAGTTGATGGCTATAGCTTCGGCAAATGTGCAGGAAATGGATCCGGTAGAGAGGTTGACCTCGGGGTTCGAGCGCTTCAAGAAGGAGGTCTACGAGTATGTGATGGATTCAATTCGATTCATTTCACGCATGAAGAGATATCTTAGTTCTCCGATATGTTCAGCCGGAATAAGACGTGTGTTTTGTGTGACAGGGAAAACCCCGATCTGTTCTCCCAACTCGCGGTCGGGCAGAGCCCTAAGGTGAGCTCCCTCCCTTCCCATGATTCTAATCAAAGAGCAGTGTCTGTCGACCATTATGATCTGAGGAATATGAACGGGTTGCAGTTCATGGTGTTTGCATGTGCCGATTCCCGCGTGTGCCCGTCGGTGGTGCTCAACTTCCGGCAGGGGGAGGCCTTCACCGTCCGCAACATCGCCAACATGGTTCCTCCGTACGATCAGGTCATTAGTGTTTGCAGCCTCCATCAACTTTTCCTCTCTCTCTCTCTCTCTCTCTCTCTCTCTCTCTCTCTCTCTCTCTCTCTCTCACTCACTCATCGGAGCCTATGCGGTTGGTCCCCTCCTTGCAAGCGCCCCCCCCCCCCCCCCCCCCCCCCCCCTCCTTCACGAGCTTATCCGTGGTGTTCCTGCAGACAAAGTACTCCGGGGTCGGGGCTGCCATCGAATATGCCGTCCTCCATCTCAAGGTCCGCGCTCGATTCCATCGTCTGCTCACTTGTGTTTTCTTTCTTTTCTTCAGAATCTTACCATCTCGGAAACTCTTGGACAGGTTGAGTACATCGTGGTGATGGGCCACAGCAGCTGCGGTGGAATCAAGGGGCTGATGTCCATCAAAGAAGACGGCACCACCAGCACGTAAGAAATAACAGCATCGCCTCTGTTCATCTTAAACATTCAGTAACCTGCAGCATCATTATAGTTTCGTTTAATGAGAGAGGTTTGGGGATTTAGTGACATCAATTCTGCTTCCATCCGCTCTCCCAAAAGGTTGGGAATTGGTTTCATTTTGTCCTCTGCCTCTCGGGAGGCAGATTGCTTTCTGACTACTTCTGCAGAAGGATCACACTAGAACCGATGTTGAGCTCCTAATCATCATCTCTATGTGGTTTGGGACAGTGACTTCATAGAGGAGTGGGTGAAGATTTGTTTGCCGGCAAAGGAGAAGGTGGTGGCTGAGCACGCAGCCTTATCTTTCGCTGATCAATGCACCCAATGCGAGAAGGTACTCGTGCGCAATCATCGCATTCGATCGTCTTCCTAAACTGTGAGTCATCTAAGACAGTCTGCATGTGCGCGCAGGAAGCGGTGAACGTCTCCCTCGAGAACCTGAAGACGTACCCCTTCGTCAGGGACGGGCTGGAGAAGACGACCTTGAAACTTATCGGGGCGCACTACGATTTCGTCGCTGGCAGCTTCGAGACTTGGGAGATCTGAAACAAGCAGTTCGCAAGAACATAGAATGACGTGTACTCTTAATAAAAAAGAATTTAATATAATTATCTTCCTAGTTGAACGAGAAATATGAATAAATATAAAATTTTACGATTAGGTATTGGCAGGGGTGAGCCGGGCCCTCGCGGCAGTGAAACGCACGGGCGACGCTAGAGGGCCCCACTGGCCAAGCCACTGGATATAAATCCTTTCCCACAATAAAATAATTTAAATTAATATTAAATTGATAAGAACAGATGCTACACTTAATCTTAGCCAAAAGGCCGAGTAACGTATGAAATGTTACGAAGCCGGTCTGCTCTAATATAGCGACCTCGACCAAGCGTGTCTGGCTCACCTGGCGATATGGGACTAAAGAAACTCTTGCATACCTATATAAAGTAAATTAATACATAGAGATATTAGAAAGGTTTGTGGGTGCGATCACCGACAACGTCGAGGGGGTGTGATTTAAAGGCTGCATGGAGATCAAAATTCCCAGGCTTTTGTGTGACATTGCACCAAGACACCTCCAGTTATCCTATTAATTTTATGACAATATAGCAATTCAAGACATCCATAATTGCAATCCCTGTCTCATTCACCACTTGGAGTTTGTATGGATTTTATCAAGGCGGAGATGAGCCCAATAATCAAACGTTCTTAAGGCCCAATAACTGTATGGGGTCGGGTCGAACTGGGTCCATTGACAGGAACGCATCGGGTGGGTGTGCGCAGTATGCTTTCGGCATGCTTCGTTCTTGCTCATAAAAGGCAAAGAGATGCTTCCGAGAAGCGTCAGCCATGGCCACAAGCACTCGATGCTTGGTCCACTCTCTGCGACTGTGCTGGGGCTCTCGTGTTGTCTCAGATTCCCAAGTGGGTCTTCTAAGAGGTCTCAGAGGTCCTCAGGCAATATTAATCCTGTCGCAATACACGTCAAAGTTGCAGCATGTCTGTGTGCTGGTAAAGATAACTTCTCAGTGCCTTCACCTCTGACTCATTGGAAAGAGAAGATTCATGTTCACCAAAAGCAGACATTTCAAGATTGCTATGTACCTTATCTGAGTTGGCACGTGGACTCGTGTACGTGTTGTTTGAGTTGGAATCGGGGAATCATGTCCCCGGTGCTCTCTTGACTTGGCTTGTCTTCCACTTCAACCTTCTTTGCCCTTGAACTTCGCATGCCTCAGCTGCTCTCTCTGCAGTCTGCTCTGCTCACTGCTGCAACGATGATGATGTCCTTCTGGACTTGTTGCTTCGAATGTAATGCTCACCCTGTCATGCATCGGACTTGTCGGTGTTGCATGCTTACTCTAGAAACCCTACCCACTTGTACTTCACAAGCCATTTTAGCTTGTAATCAACCGTGATGTTGCATCTTACAGTTGCTCCGTGATAGCTTTCACTTTCCTGTTACATTCATGAGCAGATCATATTTGAGGTGACAGCAGAGGTTTCTTTTTGTCCAAGGTACTAATCATTACGATTGCCTGTCTAATGAACGGTTCTTCTTTGCCCTCCAGTGATCTAGATAATGACTGTTATTTTTAAGTTACAGTTCGTTTTACTTCTCCTGTCATATTAAATTCTCGGAGCATAAGAGAATTTGTATGGGTGGAAACTAATGCGGCACGGGGCAAGCGTAACAGTGGATGGAGTAGTAGATGTCGTTGGACAGTGAAAGCGAGTATGGAGGCATCGGACTTGGAGATTAGGACCAGGAGGTCTTGACAGACGCAGCGACCGAGAGAGACCGCGGGTGCAGAAGCCGCAGTCGTCGGGGCAAGGCCACACAGTCGTGTACAGCAAAGGGCGCTCCGCATGAGAAGGAGAGCGACGACAGGTCTCGCATCCATAGAGGAGGAGAAGCCCTCGGCAGATATCACGTGCAACTGAGCTAAGGGCATCGATTAGATCGACTTTACACATATGCGTTGACCCTAGTGACCACACTTAGGAAGCAAGAGGTTGGTGGAACTACGGCACGTTGGTGAGAAGCTATTGTTGGACAACGAGGTACAGAACTAATAGGGGAGAGGGCGTTGGTAGTGAGGGGACCTCGGTGGCAGGACGAGGAGGTCTAGCGACTACAACAGAAGAAGCAAATGTTGCTTTGTTTTTGTTGCACTGCGGAAGAAGATAATGGCGACACCGAAGGGTCATGAGCGATCGAGGACAGCAACCGCCACGGCGATAGCAACAGAGGGAGATATGGGCTGTGACCACAGAGGATCATCCTCTGAGGGTCACAGAGGATCGTCGTTCAGGCACGTAGGTGAGAAGCTGTCGTTAGACAACGAAAATAAAAGAGATAATCACTCTTAAAGAGAGAAAGTCTCTGATACCATGTTGAAATAGAAAATAATAATAGAAAACCTAATAAAGTTATTAATTGTTCATCTATTTATTAGAACCCCTCTCTCTTTAACTACTTTCTTCGTTGTCCGGTTCTTCTCCCACAAACTCTTTTCATTACATTGGTCCAACATCAATGTCATTGACAAAAGCTCGATCTTGTGGGGGCATAATAGCATATAGATTTAGATACGATAGTAGATAGGATTTAGATATAATTTCTCCAACTTAACAAGGAAATCTAATATATAGTTGAGAGAAATTCTCATATTCACCTCTATAAATAGATATTGAATTAAGAAACATAATTAGAATTTTCATTTTTTAGAAGTACGGGATAGGATGGCTTGCGAGTCATCTAATGATTTTGATGACTCTCTACCAAAAATCTCATTGACATGAAATCCCTCCTCCCATGAACAGTTTACTGCGTTCATGTGAGTGACACTCTCTTTCTTCACCCTGCATGGAGGAAGAAACTGATCGATACATTAGGGTTCTACAGAAAAGCAGCAACATTGAAGAACTAATTTTCTTCCACGGGACTCGCAGAAATCCACATGCAAAATAACAACCACAATCCAATCCAACGCAAAGATCAGCTACTCAAAGATCCGCATTATTTCTTCTTCAAGTTTCATAGAAAAGAAATAAGAAAAAGGAAAGGAGAGAGAGAGAGAAAGAAAAAACACAACACTCCACCTAAGAGGATCGATCGCCTGTAATCGGTCAATCAATCGGCCACCGTCCACGTCATGTCTCTCTCGAAGATCCAATGGCAGACCTCGATCCTCCCGGGAGCGGACCCCAGCGACAGGAAGGCCCCGTGGCTCGCACTCCAGTCCGACGTGTCAAGGTGACAGATGGCGACACCGCGATTGATCCTCTTCTTGGTTTGGACGGCCAGGATGTCCGCCTCGTACACCCGCACCCGTGGCACCGAGTGGCAGTAGTACACCAGGTACGGGAAGAGGCTTTGGTGGCACGACACCGACCGGGTGACGCCGCCGCCGTTCACCCCCCGCACGTTCCCTATCAGGACGATCCCCTTGGACCCGGCCGTGTTCTCCGTGCTCCGCGCAACCACGTTGCTCCCCAGCATCGCCACCGCGAAGTCAATCACGTCCTCCGCCGACGTCGCGCACCGCTTCGTCTCCCCCCGGCTCGGCGCCCGCTCGCACTCCACCACCGTGTCGGCTACCGCTTTCCCCAGCGCCGTGTCGGCCGGAATTCCGAAGAACCGCTGCACCTCGGCTGCGGAGAAGGCGATCCTCCGCGCGATCGACCGCGGCAAGAACGACCGCGCCGGCATCTTGTCGCGGATGTCCGGCATCGGCATCACGTTGCCGCTCCGGAGCTCGTGCTCGCGGAAAAACTTCCCCGGCTCCACCAGCCAATGCCCTGCTATCTTCTCGCCGGGCTTCACTGCGACCGCGGCGGTGGCGGCGGAGGAGGGCGAGGATGATGGGTGGCGGTAGGCCTTGAAGTCGATGCCGGACTTGGCGTAGCCCTTGAAGGAATTGTTCTCGCCGATGTAGTTCTTGAACGTGATCTCATGATTGCCGAACCCTTGACCGTAGCCTTTGAAGGAATCGCTGCCGGGGTTGAAGGAATTCCCATAGTTGTCGAATTCGGCGGTGCCAGCGTTGCTGCCTTTGGCGTAGGAGGTGAAGCTGTCGTCTCCAACGTTCGACTCGTCACGATAACTCGAGAACCTCTCCGATCCGCCGTTACCGCGATCTCCGTAGGACCGGAAGGTATTCTCCGGCACGTTGCCGTTGAAGCCGTAGTTGGTGAAACTATCTCTCGCCGCATTGGCGCCCTCACCGTAGCCGGCGAAACCGGAACCGACGGCGTTGGAGTCCTTGGCGTAGCTGGCGAATGCGGAGACGACACCGTTGCCGTCCTTGCCATACCCGGCAAAGGACTGGTCGCCGGAATTGGCGTCGTCGGAGTAGCTTCCAAAGGACTGGTGGCGACCGTTGGCTTGGGCCTCGTAGTTGGTGAACTTGAGTTCAGGAACGTTGGTATCATCGTCGTAGGATGTAAAATCCCCGGTGCCGCCGGTGGCGGAGGAAGCGTAGCTGGTGAATGAGGCGGTGACGACATTGCCTCCAGAGGCGTAGGACGCGAAGGAGTCGTTATGGCCGGCGGAATCACGGCTGTAGCGGCGGAAGGTGTCGACCGGCACGTTGAGGGATTCGGAGTAGTTCTCGAATGAGTGGGTCCCACCGACTGCGTCGGTGGCGTAGTTAGAGAAGTTAGAGTTCTGGTAGGTGGCGAAGTCGGAGGGGCCATCACGTGCAGCGGTGGCGGAGGCGTAGGACTCGGAGCGGGTGGGGAGGCAGAGGAGGCGGGCGGCAGCGCAGAGGGCGGGGAGGCGAGGGGAAAGAGCGGACGGCCCAGCGGCAGCAAGAGAGGAGAAGGTGGCGTAGTCGAGGGCGGAGAGCGGGGAAAGCTTGGAGAGGAGGAACGCCGGTTGCGGGCGGTTAGCGGTGACCTTGCGGTTCCAGTACCGTATCACGGCCGCCTTGGCGGTAAATGGACTCAGGGCGGTGGAGGGAGGAGTTGCGGCGGTTTCATTGGCGGAGGGACGAGAGGGTAGAAGTAACGACGGTAAGAGCAGGAAAAGAAGGAACAGAGGACGAGGCGGAAGTGGAAGGGGAATGGCCATAAGTGAGGTGTGTTGGGTTGCGTCGTCTGCAAAGCAATGGGGAGGAGAGGTATAAATAGCGGAGGACGGAACGGACTTCGGCTCTCATCTGTCGCTGCTTTGCCTCCCCATGCATTTAGTGACATGAATATTTATTTTTCATGGTAGTTAGAATTACCTCGAATTTACAGGGACTCGATGATAGCAACATGTTAGTTCACCCGTTCAAGTAGGAACTGTTCTTATCTATGACGTAACCTGGGTTTTAAGGTATACTTGTTGGGTGGTGTATGTCAGCCGTATTTGGCTGCTTCCTCGTGTTTGCCACCGATTGGCAGCGTAGTCGGAAGAAATGTGCTCACAGGTTGTCACGATTTGGACGTATTTATACTCTAATTGAGACGTGCTTGTGTTATGGTGGTATTAATCAGGTAGAAATATCGTTGCATTACAACATTATTATCGTCCTCGGACGAAGTCGGTGGCCCACACGCCACACTGCCTCTGCCGATGGTACGCAGGTGTCGTATCGTATCGCCTATCTTGTTGTGTGTCGACCAAGCAACGAGACACAAAAAACACGATTCCTATTGATTCCCACTGTGGACCCCGGACACGAGACAGTCACCGGCTGCGTGGGAACCACCATCAGTATCCAATAGGACGCAGCGCTCCGACGTCCCATTAGTGAACAGGAGGAATGAATCCTGAATTGGATGAATTACTTGTAGTCGCATGATAAAATATGTGTCATGATAAGATTTATAATTTGGGGGTATATATATATATATATATATATATATATATATATATATATATATATATATATATATATATATATATATATATATATATATATATATATATATATATATATATATATATATTATTGTGAAACTTTATATCATAGTCGATGAGTCAGCACGATTCGGTTCCGCTTGTGTGCCAAGCTCGCCCTCATCGATCGAGAATAGATGAGGAGCTTAGCAGGGATCGACGGGGTATGCTCCAGAGTTCAACTCGAGTCAGTGATGTCCATTCGAGGGTTCGTCTTGGGTCGATCGAAGATTCATGCACAAAGGCCTCATCGGAGTGGGGTGCCCGATGTGGCCCCTCTGATAGTCAGTGCCCCAACCGAGAAGTTTGTATGAATACCGTATTGAGAGTATGATTTTTTCTCCCCCTGAACTGTGCCTCAGGGGTGGCTTTTATATCTGCCAGCCGGAGGTTGACCGTACCTCAGCCTTTAATATTGCTGGAGTCTTTTTTTGAGGTGGCGTACGACCTCGCATGGTCCCAAGGTTCTCGAGCGTCGTTTTTGTGTCTGGTGATGTCGTGTGCTGCGCCTCACCCTCATCATCATCCAGCTTGGATATTAGAAGGTCAAGTCGGCTGCTACAGTGCCAGTCGGTTGCTACTGCATCAGGTCGGCTGAAAATGTGGTGCGTGACTCAGATATGTAGTGGGTGATTGGGCCAGTCTATTATCAGCCTTATTATTCCCCCCACCCCCTACCCCCCCCGGAAAGCCTTTCTCGGGGTTCCTTGAAGAGGGGCACGAGAAAGGATCTTACTTGTTCATAGCTTTTATATGGTGGCTGTCTTTCAAGTCGTGTAAAGTCCTATTGAGTAGCCGTTGGGGTGGTGATTCTGCGGGGGGTTGCTATCGGCTTTGACTGGCGCACTGAGCTCGAGTTAGGTTGGGCAAGCTAGTTGATGCACCATCCCTAGTGTCTACTAAATCGATGTGTTGGCGGCGCTGATTGGCTCGGATCGAAGCTATATCGTTGGAATTGAGCTGTTGATCTTGGTCAAGCTATTGATCTTGGGCATGAACTGTCAGACTGGCTGAGTTATTGGTCTCGGTAGGAACTATCTGACTGGCCGAGCTATTGGTCTCGGCTGAGACTATCTGACCGGCTGAGTTGTTGGTCTCAGTAAGAACTGTCAGACCAGTCGGGTTACTGGTGTTGGCAGAAATTGTCTGATTGGTCAAGCTATTAGTCTCGGTAGAAACTGTCTGACTGGCCGAGTTACTAGTCTGGTAGGGACTGTCTGATTGGCCAAGTTACTAGTCTCGGTTAGAACTATCTGACTGGCTGAGTTACTGGTCTCGACAGTAATTGTCTGACTGACCGAGTTATTGGTCTCAGTAAGAATTGTCTGACTGGCTGAGTTACTGGTCTCGATAGGAATTGTCTGACTTGTCGAGTTACTGGTCTCTGTAAGAACTATCTGACTAATCGAGTTACTGGTCTCGGCAAGTACTGTTTGACTGGCCAAGTTACTGGTCTTGGCAAGAACTATCTGACCGACCAAGTTACTTATCTCGGTAGGAACTATCTGACTAGCCAAGTTACTGGTCTCGACAAGAATTGTGTGACCGATTGAGTTACTAGTCTCGATAGGGACAGTCTGACTGACCAAGCTATTAGTCACGGTAGGAATTGTCTAACTGATCGAGCACTATTGCTCGATTTCAGACTGGCCGAGAATTGTTGCTCGGTTCAGGTTCGGCTTAGCCCTATTGCTTAGGTTTTGGACTGTTCGATTACTGTTGCTCGGGTTCTGGCTTGCCCAAGGCATAGCTCGGCTTATGACTGGCTGACCTTGCAAATTAGATCTAGGTCTTGATTGACATGCCCGAGATGGGTAGGCTGGGATAAGATGGCTGACTTGCCAGAGATGGGCAAGCCAATAACATGCTGGCCGATTCGCCCGAGATGGGCACGTCAGAAATAGGCCGATCGACTTGCAAAAAATGGGCAGGTCGGGAACAGGCTGGCTGTCTTGCCCAAGATACCCAAATCGGGTACAGAGAGCTAATCTGGTCTGCTCGGTTTTTGGGCTGCTGAGCAGCGCTGCTCGACTTTGGTCCGATTGAGCCTTGTTGCTTGTGTAGGATTGAACAAGCATTGCTACTCGGGTTCGGACTAGCCAAGCCCTACTGCTTGGTTCAGGATTGGTCAAGTGCTGCTGCTCGGGTTTGGATTGGCCGAGCCCTACTACTCGGTTCAGGATTAGCTGAGCATTATTGCTCGGGTTCTAGCTTGCCCAAGGCGTAGCTCGAGTTCATGACCAACCGACCTAGTAGGTCGGTCGACTCAGGGACCGGGGAATTGGTTTGGTCGAGACTCTTAACTCCGGCACAGATTGGTTTGCTGGCCCAAGAGAATCAACTCGAGCATAGGGGAGTGATCCAATTGAGATATGTAACTCGGACATAGATTGGCTGCCTAGGCCGAGAGGGTCAACTCGAGCACAGGAGGAGTGATCCAACCGAGATACACAACTCGGGCACATAATGGTTGCCTGGGCCGAGAGGGTCAACTCGGGCGCAGGAGGAGTGATCCAACCGAGATATGCAACTCAGGCACATATTGGTTGCTTGGGCCGAGTGGGTCAACTCGGGCATAGGAGAGTGATCCGGCTGAGATACATAACTCGGACGCAAATTTGCTGCCTGGGCCGAGAGGGTTAACTTGGGCACAGGAGGAGTGATCCAGCTGAGATACGCAACTCGGCCACAGATCAACTACCTGGGCCGAGAGAGTCAACTCGGGCACAAGAGGAGTGATCCAACCGAGATACGTAACTCGGGCATAGATTGGCTGCCTGGGCCAAGAGCGTCAACTCGAGCACAAGAGGAGTGATCCGACTGAGATCCGTAACTCAGATGCAGATAGGCTGTTTGTGCTGAGAGGGTCAACTCGGGCATAGGAAGAGCGATCCGGTCAAGATACTCGCTAGACCCGCCCACGTGGCATGGATGTGACCAATATTTGAATAGTATTGTCACTGCACACGACAGATGACGCATGCATGTGATTGGGATATGGTGTGATGTGACCCTTTATTACGCGTGTTGTGTGGTATTGGGTTGACACTTAATGCGGTTCTACTTCGAGAAGGTCCACCGTCCTGCCTCAGGAAGGTGAACCGTTGCCCTTTAGCTTTATAAATTCCCTTTTCTGGCTGTAGGGTTCTCATTCACTACCTTTCATTTATTGATCCTGTTCCTCAGCCCCCTCGAACCATACTTCCCTTGATTGCCTGGCTCCTTCAGTCATTTTTCTTTTTGAATAGGTTGAAATGACCACCTCAGATTCCTCCACAAGTATTAGGCCTGTTAGATCGGGGGTAACAAGTCCAAAGAACCTCGAGGCTAGCACCTCGAGGACATCCTTGGGAGCTCCGTCCCCGGTGGATGTGAAGGTCCTGCGGGACCTGGAAGTCATGAAAACTTGTCATGACTTCGATTCGGCAGTGGCCGAGGGGTCACTTGTCGCAATCTGAGAGTCTTACAACATCTCAGAAGAGTATGTGTTGCATGCTCTATTGCCTGGGCAGCGACCTTATAGCCTGGGCTCTCCCAGGTTGAGTATCTCAGTTGGCGCCTTGGAACCAGGGCTTCACTTTCCTCTCTACCCCACCATCGAGGAGTGCCTCGGGTGGTGAAGAATTTTACCTAGTTAGGTGATGCCCAATTCCTGGTGCTACCTAATTTCATTTCTTGGAGAATGTCGAGGGGTGGGGATCATGTCGACTCGAAATTCATTTATGGTGTGCTTTTGCCTATGCATGAGTCAGGGCAGTTACTACTTAACCGCCCAAATTGTCTATAAGGTTAGCGAGGCCCCTTCCAACAATAAGGGTTGGAAGACCTGTTACCTTTTTGTCAGTGGTCCGAGGTGGGGGTTCAGACTTGAATGGTCGGTCCATCCAATTAGTAACATCCCCCATACCTATTCGAGGAGGAGTCTGTCTAGGTTGGGAGGGAGAAGGGGATCCTTTCCTCTTCTCGGGCAATCCGAAAAATGACCAAGCTCTGGTTGGTCGAGGCGGGTCTTAGCCCAGCCCCCCTGAGGTATACGTTTCTCTTAATTATCTTTACTGCTTTAATTGTAAGGTTCTCAATGTTCTAACCTATCGGTCGGAATGCAGATACGATGAATTTGGCTGAACTCCATAGGATGTCAAAGGCGCTGGGTGGAAAAACTGAGACTGACAGCTCAGGTTGCCATCTCCTCGCCCGAGGTTCAATATTACCGATGGGGGTTACTCTGAGGGTTGCCTCCGCCCTGACCCCGTAGAGGCTAGTCGAAGGGTCGACGCCTCATCCTGATGGCTCTGCCCACACGCATAAGCAAGTGAAGATGACAACGAGGCGATCCAAGTCCTGGTGTAGTGAGGGAGGCTCTTGGGCGCATTCCAAAGGCAGGGAGCCGGCTGCGTCAGGTGGCAAGCCAGCACAACCCACCTTCCGCCATCCGAAATCAATGAAGGAATTGTGTGGGATGATGGTATGCAAGGATGACAAGGGGTATTATGCCCTGCACACGATTGACCTACCTCCTCGGGATCCATATTCCGAGATACAGGCCCAGTGGGAAGCCTTGAAGAACTTGGCCCGTGTCTGGGATGACCTGCAGGTGGTGATAGAGTTTAAGAGGGGAATCCTACATCCCTAGCTGGCGAAGGAACTCTACTCACTACCATCCAAGGTGATCCTTGCCCGGGCGTCAAAGCAGATGGTTTGGATAAATGCAACTCACATCTCGGCATCTTAGTTTTGGCTGCATCTTGTAGTTCTTTGGCTGACTAATAGAATCCCAGAGGAATTCTATGCAGATTGATCTTTAAGGGGGATCAACCCTTGGAACACTCTAGGGGTTCCTCCCACCTAATAGTCAGCCAGATGGCTGAATTTTAGATTGATCTTGCTTATTCAAAAGTGGTGGAGGCTACATGTTTATATAGGACACTAAAACCCTAACCCTTGGGAGGCTACTCCCTAAAGTAAAATATCATCCTTGCTCTCCACCCTAGCCGACTTGCCCTGTAAGGGGCGGTGGCCTAAGGGGCTGCAACATGCTAGGTGCCCCTGCTAGAAACCCTAGCTGACTTGCCCAGTAAAGAGGGCAATGGCTAAGAAGCCCTAAGGCCCCAAATATAAACCTAGCCAACCTTCTTTACAGGATAGAGGCGGTTATGTGGGGTTTATTACAATCTCACAGGATTTTTATTAGTGGCTACTTGGTTGAGTAGGACCCAACCCTGCTAGGGTCCTATCAAACCCGTCCACTTCAGATCAACCTTGTCCTTAATGCTTAGGTTCCATGAACTCAGGGAACTTGGTCTTCGGCTCCTCATATGATTCTCATGTGACATCTTCAAGTTGTAAATTATTCTAATGCACTAGTACTTCAGTAGAGGGACGTCGGTGACACATCACAATCCTGCAGTCAAGTATGGCTTATGGTTGGGATCTTATATTTCCATCATCAGTGGTGTTGGGCAGTTGAATTTGGGTTGACTCATGCACTCTCAACTTGGGCTTCAAGTAGGACACTGGAAGACAGGGTGAATTTTGACATCATCAGGCAAGTTAAGTCTGTATGCCACGGCTCCATTATGCTTTGTGATTTGATAAGACCTATAAAAGAGTAGAGATAACTTTATAGAGGTTCGTGTGCTAATGGATAATTGCTCGTATGGTTGTAGACAAAGATAAACCCAATCTCCTACTGAGAACTCTCTTTTGCTTCGATGTATGTCGGCTTGCTGCTTCATTCTAGCTTGAGCGACATAGAGATTATCCTTTAGCAGTTGTAGGAGTTTGTCCCTGTCAATTAGATCTTGGTCGACTTAATCTACTTTGGTTAAGCCAATTACATACTTTAGAATTATAGGGGTTGATCGACCATACAATGCTTTATATGGGATACATTTTGTAGATGAGTGATATATAGTATTACACCACCATTCGGCATAAGGGAGCCATTTCGTCCACTCGTTTGGCTAGTTACTACTAAAACTCCTTTGGCTACGGTACCATGATATTCACTCCTTGAATCCATAACCCTTCTTTCCGTTGTATTGTTTATCGAAGTGGAGCTCCCAGTAGCTCCTGATCACACCTTTGCATGATCATGTCCCTCATGGGATATCTTCGCATGTGTTGTATTATCGCGAACTATTCCATCATGATTCGCTGCACCATGTCACCTCCTGGTGATATCTTCATTGTATACAGATTCTTGTGTGATGAACTTGGACTACAATCTCTCCACGTGTGGCCTCTGCTAGCACATAGTAGGTCCTCCGCCACCTTCGATTGTGTTCGTTTCTTTGGCAATTTACCTTCGCCCACCCATTGCTGGGTCACAATTACCAAACCCATTTTTGGGTCACCCCTAGATGAAGTATCACTCTAGGACAGTCCGTCGCCTAGTAGCTCTCGAAGTCCCCATATTTTACTAAAATTGGTGCACCATTGTCTGGATCTTGGGCCACTATCCCCCACCAGCACAATCTCTGCTGTGCACCACTTCCTTCATGACAACTCGAATAGTAGCACTGTGGTATATTCTTCAAGAGTACCCACCCATATGTCCTTTTGCCCCATGCTAAGGCCTTCTGATTCCAACTTCTTACCACCTCAATTTGGCCGTTAGTCCATAGATAGTATATTGAGCTCATCTTGAGTCTGGTGTCCTGTAGCTGAAATAACTTGGTCTAAAATTTACTGGTGAAGACCTTGTCACGATCACTTACAATGGACCTTGGCATCTCATGCAGTTTAATAATATTTTCTATGAAAATCTGAGCAATACTAGCATTAGTGTAGGATTTCGTATAGCACAAAAATGAGCATATTTCGTAAGTTGATCAACCACCATAAGAATTGTGCTTTTACATTGGGAAGGTGGCAGCCCTTCGATGAAATCCATAGAGATGTCAGTCCACACCGAGTCCGGTATAGGTACTTGTTGTAGCTTTCTTGGACTTGCCACTAATTCACCCTTTTGCTATTGACATACATCGTGCTACAAATTAAGAAATAATTTTTTTCATCCCTCTCCAATAAAAATTTTGTTTCACTCTTTTGTAGGTTCTCAGAAATCCAGAGTGCCCTACTGAAGGTGTGGAGTGCATCTCTTGCAGGATGGTTTTGATGCAAGGGGAGTCGGGTATAAGCACAATGTGATCTTTGTAGTGTAGATCCTTCGAATCCCAAGTGTAGTGAGCTATTGCGCTTGGATCCTCCTTTAATTTTTTTATGATGTTGCTGATCTCTGAATCCTTCTTCCATTCCTCCCTAATGTCCTCGAGGAAGCCGCTGGTAGGAAGGGAGATGACTGAAAATTTGGCTTGCTCGGGTAGTTGTGAGAGTGCATCTGCAATAATATTTTCTTTCCCCTTTTTAGAAATAATTTTATAATCAAATCCAAGAAGCTTGGTTACCCATTTTTGTTGCTTGGGGGATGATATCTTCTGCTCCAAAAAATATTTGAGGCTTCTATGGTCAGTTTTAATTTGAAAGCATCAGTCGATCAGGTAGGGTCTTCACTTTGTTACTGCATGCACAATGGCGAGCATCTCCTTATCATATATTAAAATTTTTTTTATGGAAGGGAGATAATGTCTTGCTGGTATATGTGAGTGGGTGACCATCTTGCATGACTCTAATTTCGACTCCAGATGTGTCGGCCTCAATGATGAAGGTTTGACTGAAATCGGGTAACGCTAGCACCGACGTTGCTGTCATGGCTGCCTTGAGTTTGTCGAAGGGAGCAGAGGCTTTGTCCGACTATTGAAAAGCATCCTTTTTCAATAGGGAGGTGACAGGTGCACAGATCTTCCCATAGTCTTTCACAAACTTTAGGTAGTAACCTATTAGTCCAAGGAAACTGCACAGTAATTTCATGTTCTTAGGTTTCAGCCAGCCTTGCATCGCTTCAATTTTTGTTGGGTCTACCGCCACTCCTTTGATATTATGTGCCCAAGGTACTTTACTTTTTGTTGGAGAAAGCTGCACTTTGATTGCTTGACAAAAAGAGTATTCTCCCGAAGATCGTTAAAACAAATCGCAAGTGTTGAAAGTGAGTCTCAAGAGAAGGGCTGTAAATTAGAATATCATCGAAAAATACCAATACAAATTTATGAAGAAAGCTCAAAATAATATCGTTCATGAGGCTTTGGAAGGTTGAAGGAGCATCAGTGAGTCCAAAAGGCATTATCAAGAATTCATAATGGTCGTTATGTGTTTAGAATATAGTTTTTGGAATGTCATCTTCACATACCTGAATTTAATGATACCCGGATCGGAGGTCCAACTTTGCGAAGACTCGAGCTCCTTTTTATTGAATCTTGGATTTTGATAATGAAATCAATTGATAGGTTATTGAACTAACAATGCAACAATGCTGTTAGAGTTGATTGATGTAGGATTAACTATGACAGAGAGAAAATTACAATCAAAGATTTGGCCAAAGTCAAGTCCAGGCATAGTGCCGGAGTGAGGACGATGCAGTTGGGAACTCGCCTGGAGTGCGCCGGGAGCTCACCGAGGGTATTGGGAGTTTGCCAGGATGGCACAAGGGAGTTCGCCGAAAGAAGACCGAGACTCATCGGAAGATTATTAGGGGAAGCCAAAAAGCTTGTCGAGAGTTGGGAAGGTCTTGAAGTGGATTTGTTAGCCATGTTGATTGTAATTAATTAAGTCATAGTTAACATCATTAAAGTTTAACTACGACGGAGAAAAGAAATTGCAATCAGATGATGGGCTAAGATCAAGTTTGGGCATTGGGCCAAGGTTCAGATGATACAGTGGGAGCTCGTCGAGAGTTTGCTAGGAGTTCGCCGAAGGAATCGAGAAGCCCATTGGGAACACATCAGGAGATCACCAGAGGAAGACCGTAAAATTCATTGAAAGAATGCCGGAGGTTGCCGAATTATCGGGGGTTAGGTCAATTGTTAGACTTGATGGTTATGTATGATTGTAATCAAGTGAGTCATAGTTAGGTTCGAGCCCTAATTGGGTTTGATTTGAAAGGAAACCAAATCAACTCAATGAGACAACCGAGTCAACATTTGAGATTGGATTGAGCTCAGGTTGAGCTCAATTGGTTAACCTGAAAATTGATCAACAGGAGGTACAAGTCGAGATTGGAAAAGTGAAGGGAATCACTTTTTCAGAAATCTCGACAGTTGTACCATCGATGAGTGATGATTGTATCACCGCCGCCTAGGAATCCGAGCAGCAGCCGATGGTTGGACCGCCCAGGTCGATGGTTGAACCGCCCATACCCTGTTTTCAGGGTAGCTTTTGGCGATTATTTCATCGACGGTTATACCGCCTGTACTCAAATTTTTTGGATACATTTAAATTTTGGCTCCAAATACTGAAGCCAATTGGAGCCTATAAATACCCCAAATTTTCTTACATTTCATACAACAATTTTGGGTTAGGATTTTTGTGAAAAATTATGTGCAAGATTTATAAGAAAAAGAGAAAAAGGAAAGGGAGAGAGGAAAGTCTTGTAATACTTATAGATCTCCCTTGTAAGGTTATAAAGTTCATCTCCTAAGCTTGGTAAAAGGAGAGAGGAAGCTATAAGGGTTTGATCTTCACCCAAAGAAGGTTGATAGTGGATGCCGGTAGGCCTCGGGGAAGAGGACTCGGGAGTGGACGTAGGCCAGGTTGTGGCCGAACCACTATAACTATGATTGTGCCTCAATTGCTTTCATTTTACTTTTAAGTGTTCTTAAACTCTTGATAGTTAAATATAGGCTTCAATCTCTCCACTTATTCTAAATCGGCTTTTGATCGGTTTTGTCGAAATATATAAAGAAGCTTCCGCTTTTCCTTCTTCACTTTCTAAAAGCAAATATTTTTAAATGAGTACGATTAATCTTGCACGAAAGCAAAGATTTTGATTATGCATGTTCTTATACGAAGCTTTCTTTTAGCATGATCATAACTTAACTTCGTTCAATAACCTTATTGCTCACGAAATGCTTCTGATTTTTAGTTTGCTCTAAACAAAAAGTTTTCTTTAAACTGTAACATTTTACACTTTCACTAATTCACCCCCACCCCACCCCACCCCCCCAACCCCTCCCCCCCCCCACTCTCTTTGTGCTAATTGATCATAACAATTGGTATCAGATCAATGTCTTACTCACTGGACTAACGCCCACTTGAGTTAATGGCTTTGTTTGACATAAATGAGGGACATTTCATTTTACGTCCTCCCATGTTCAATGGGATAGATTATACGTCTTGGAAAATCTGAATGCATATCTTTTTTATTTCAGTAGATTTTGATTTATGATGCATTATTGAAAAAGATTTTCAAAAGTCATCTAATCCAATAAATGATTGGAATAATTATGAAAAATAAATATTTTTTTAAATGTAAAAGGAATGACTTTATTTTGTCCACTTGATAAAAATGAATTTGATCGTGTTTCTTGTTTTGATTCAACTTTCGATATATGGCATACATTAGAAATGACACATGAAAGCACAACTAAATCAAATAAATTATTAAATGAAATGATCCATAAAAATGAACTTGAAGAACACCTTTCAAAGAATAGGAAGGAAAGAACTTTGGGAACACAAGAATAAAACCTTCCAAAGAACATGAATGAATTTAAACTAAAGAGAAAATATGACTCGTTAAGTGAAATCTCAAGTAATGAGGACTTTGAACCTTTGACAAATAAATTGGATAAATTAATGAACATAAATCATAAAAATAATCTTAAGATGGATAAAACTTCTTGCTATGAACGCAAGAAGCTGAGGCACTCCAAAGATGAAGAGTACAATCAAGAAGAAGTGGTGAATCTCGTACTTATGGCCATCGACTATAAGGTAAGTGAGTCTTTAAATATTTCTTTTTGTGAATTATTAAATATATTTTATGCATTGTTTGATGAATTTAGAAAAATTAGTAAATCTTATCAATCACTTAAAAAAGAATATGATTCGTTAGTTAGTAGATTTGATCAAATGCATGATATATTATTATCATATAATCTTTACTCTAAATGTGAAATGCTAGATGATGTTAAAGAGAAAAATATTATGCTTAAATATTAGAAAATTTTAAAATAGGAAATAAATCCTTTAATATGATTCTTGCTAATAAGGTTCATGCTAATAAGAGAAAGGATAGGCTTTATTGGTAACACTCAACAAAAGCTAATCATTTTCGTTAAAAGACCTACCTTAAATTTACCATCAAAAGTTAAATATATTTTTTATGAAAAATTAGGACATAGAGCCAACAAATGTCTATTTAGAAAATATAGTCAACACCAATTAGTTTGGATTCCCAAAGGAATCATAAACAATCTCAAACCAATAGAGAAAATGGGAAAAATATTTCATGAAGGACCCAAACTTAAATGAGTACCTAAACTAAAACCCCTCATACTATAAATTTGTCTCATAATAAGGCTAGGAGTACTAAATAATATTTTGAAAGTAGATGCTCAAAGCACATGACTTGAGATCTAATACTCTTTCAAGCCACTAGCCTAAGTAATAATAAGAGAAGTTATTGAAAATAAAATTATTGATAATGAATCTTTGGATGATTCATTGTTATAATTAATCTTGATTGCTCCCAATGGTGCATGACTTTTAATGTAGCTAGAGCATGATAAAATTAGAACAAAGAAAGTTTAGTGTAAATTATCTAAATTGAAAAATATGAAAAAGAGATATTGATTATGCTTGAATGCTTGTATTGACTTGTAATAGTTAAATGAGTGTCCGTTGTCTTGAGATAAAATTGAATGAAATGATTAAATGCTAAATTTAAACTTAAAAAATTATATATATGAAATCATGCTTTATTTTATTATATGGTTAAAAAATTAAAAATTTAAATGAGAAAGAAAATTTCTTGGTAACATATTAGACTCATTTAACAGACAAAAACCATTGGATTGGAAATATACCAAAAGATTTTGTTTGAAAATATCTTGTTGTAATAATCATAATAATTTTATTTGAAAATATTTTACTCGTATGAAAATTTCATATTGTAATGACCTTTATGATGTTATGTTAATGTTATTGTTGAAGAATTAACTTGAAATATGATTGAATGATTGAATATTAGAATTTGAGCATAGAATAAAATAAAAAAGGGGAGAGAAATATTATGCTTCATTTACTAATATTTTTACAAAATAAAAAATATTTTTGAAATGAGAATGAAATGAGCATTATAACTCATTTCACTAAGTTTAAAGAATTAGACTCTCTTAAAAAGAAAAAAATATTGGAATTAAAATGAATCAAAGCTCGTGTTTGAAAATGTTTTATTGTAATGATTTTGATGATTTCTTTTGGAAATAATTCTTGGATTTTCAGTTTTGAAATATTTTAAAATATTTTACTTGTTGAAAATATTTATTATGATTTTGATATTTTCTTTTATAAATAAAATTCAATTTTTGATGACAATGCATAAAGGTATTCTTGAAACAAATCACATGAAACAATTAAAAAAGAGTATATTTTTTGAAAATATTTTTATCCTATCAAGTCTTCAATAAGAGATAAAATGATACATTTATTATTAAATCTCTTAAACTATAAAATTGATTTGATGATTTAAACTTGAAAAAGTTTTCATCTTAGTCATGATCCTGACTTATGAATGTTTATAACTTGATATTTCTATATGAATCAAGATCCTTCTTATTTGATCTCTTAAGATTCTATTTTATTATCTAAGAGGAGATTTATTAAATCATATCTTTTGGTATTCATGAATGCCTTTTGATAATAATATCCTTCTTGATATGATTTATTTTATAACTCATGAACGGTATAACTTATCACCAAAATTAATATTTCTTAAATTTGTGATAAGTTAAAAATTAAATGAGATTTGTTATATCATAAATATTCCCTTAGTTTCTAGACTTGTCATATCCTCAATGGAAATAAATTTTTTTAACATCTATGATTTTTGGTAAAAATAAGATTTATGATTTTAATAATTATAATCTAAGATCAAGATTGTTCAAATCTCATAAGATTTCTAATCAAGATTATTAGGAGAATTATTCAATTATGTTTTTTGATACCTAAAGATTTGATTTTTCATTTTTAATGACATGATTCTCCTTATACTTTTGGGTGTAATTTAATCATGAATGTAAACAAAAATCATATTATTATTTTTTACAATGACCAAAGAGGGAGATAAAATTATCAATATGATTAGAAGAAAATTGGATATCATAACATTGAATGAGAAACAATTTGCTTAGAAGAAATTTTAAATTTTCTAAATACATGCGAAATGCATAATTCACAATTTGAGCTTGATGTATTATCATATTTTCTTTTGGATTTCTTGACTTATTCAAATTGAGCTTCTTATCAAAATTTACTAGATTAAGACCTATTTTTGTGATGATGCTTTTCAAATCCCTTTCCTTGTTTCTACCTTCTTGTTTACAAAAAAAAGAAGAAAATTTACATAAAGATGATGATTTACTATTTTATGGGTTTATTTGTTACGTTTGCTTTAAATTTACATGAGATGATTTTAAATACATGAGTAGCTCTTAAAATTTTGAATCTTCTTGGATTTATTGGATCTTTGAGTTTATCTTTAAAATAATCATTTCAAAATTTACATCTATAAGATTGAGGTTGAGAGTTAGGAATGCTAAACCATGAGAATGCTTGAATTGCTTGATTTGCAACTCTTGTTTGAAATGAAAATAAATTAAATTTAATGGGTAGTTATTAACTTTTGGATTTTAAAATTTACAAGATTAAGTTCTATTTTTTGATATGATGTTTTTCACCCCCCTCCCTTGTTTCTTCTTTATTATTCAAAGAAATGGAAGAAAAATTTTCATAAGAAAATTATGGTTTTATCCTATTTTATTAAGGGGGAGCAATGTAAAATTTATTTTATAAAAATATGAAAACTTTGACACATAATGACCTTATGTATAATAAAATTACTTGGTTGTTATTTCATCTCTTTTTGATGATGACAAAAGGGGAGAAATAATGAATTGATGACATAAAATGATACATACATGTCAAAGGAGAAGAAAAATTTTTATGAGAAAATTATTGCTCATATCCTATTTTACTAAGGGGGAGCAATGACACATATGCCTTGAAATCATTTGCTCTTACATTTCACCTTTTGTTGATGACAAAGGGGGAGAAATGGATATTGATGACACATGTAAGAAAAATTTTAACATGGGCATTTCTCTTTGTCTATTGATAAATAAAGGGGAGAAATAATTGATAATTTAAGGAAGAGAATATCAACTTAATGTATGATTGATGCATAATGTTTAGAAAGAATGAAATTTTGCATAAAATTCTTGGAATATCCTTGAATATTTGATGATTCATGATTAGTTAAAATAAATATCATGTATCATGTATAGTTTGATGATGTTGAAATTCATGGTATATCATTTCAAGATTTGAATGGATGATATGATACTTTAATTCAAGAGTGTTTGGTTCTTTTGAATTTAAGATTTTCTTATTTGATTCATGGCATGGATGTAGGGGGACTAAAATTTAATTCCCGTCATCAATTGATTATCATCATCAAAATGGGGGAGATTGTTGAATCTTGAATTTTGCTGATAAAATTAATTTATGGGTTATTAAACTAACAATGTTGTTAGAGTTGATTGATACAAAATTAACTATGACAGAGAGAAAATTACAATAAAAGGTTTGACCAAAGTCAAGTCCAGGCATTGGGCCGGAGTGAGGACGATGCGATTGAGAACTCATATAGAGTGCGTCGGGAGCTCACCGAGGGTATCAGGAGTTTACCAGGATGGCACACGGGAGTTCACCGGAAGAAGACCAGGACTCGTCGGAAGATTATCGAGGGAAGTTGAAAAGCTTATCAGGAGTTGGGAAGGTCTTGAAGTGGATTTATTAGTCATGTTAATTGTAATTAATTAAGTCATAGTTAGCATCATTAAGATTTAATTACGATGAAGAAAAGGAATTACAACCAGATGATGGGCCAAGATCAAGTTTGGGCATTGGGCCAAGTTTCGGATGATGTAGTGGGAGTTCACTAGGAGTTCACTAAAGGAATCGGGAAGCACGCTGGGAGATCGCCAGAGAAAGACCATAAAACTCACCGAAAGAATGTCAGAGGTTACCGGATTGCCAGGGGTTAGGTCAATTGTTAGACTTGATTGTCATGTATGGTTGTAATCAAGTGAGTCGTAGTTAGGTTCGAGTCCTAATTGGGTTTGATTTGAAAGGAATCCAAATCAACTCAATGAGATAATCGGGTCCACATTTGAGATTGGATTAAGCTTATGTTGAGCTCAATTGGTTGACCTGAAAATTGGTCAACAGGAGGTATAAGTCGAGATTAGAAAAGTGAAGGGAATCATTTTTTCGGAAATCCTAACAGTTGTACCGTCGGTGAGTGGCAGTTGTACCATCAGTGAGTAGCAATTGTACCACCATCACCTAGGAATCCGGGCAGTAGGCGACGGTTGGACCGCCCAGGCTGGCGGTTGAATCACTCGTATCCTATTTTTATGGTAGCTTTCGGCGGTTGTACTGCCAGTATCGGTGATTGTACCGCCCGTACCTGGATTTTTCGAATACATTTGAACTTTGACTAGAAATTTTGGGCCAGAAATTCTGTGAAAAATTATGTGTAAGATTTATAAGAAAAAGAAAAGTGGTAAGGGAGAGAGGAAAGTTTTGTAATACTTGTAGATCTCCCTTGTAAGGTTGTAAGGTTTATCTTCTAAGCCTAGTAAAAGGAGAGAGGAAGTTGTAATGGTTTGATCTTCATCAAAAGAAGATTGATAATGGATGCCAATGGGCATCGGGGAATAGGACTCGAGAGTGGACGTAGGCTAAGTTGAGCCCAAACCATTATAATTGTGAGTGTACCTCAATTGCTTTCATTTTACTTTTGATTGTTCTTAAACTCTTGATAGTTAAATACAGGCTTCAATCTCTCCACTTATTCTAAATTGGCTTTTGATTAGTTTTGTCAAAATATATGAAGAAGCTTCCACTTTTCTTCTTCGCTTTCCGAAAGCAAAGGTTTTTAAACGAGTATGATTAATCTTGCATGAAAGCAAAGGTTTTGATTATGCATGTTCTTATACAAAGCTTTCCTTTAGCATGATCATAACTTAGCTTCGTTCAATAAGCTTATTGCTCATGAAATGCTTCTGATTTTTTGTTTTGCTCTAAACAAAAAGTTTTCTTTAAACCATGACATTTTACACTTGCACTAATTCACCCCCCCCCACCTCCTCTTTTAGTGTCAATTAATCATAACACTTTTAACTCATCAAGAAGTTCATCCACCATTGGTATTGGGTACTTGTCCTTGATGGTGATGTCATTTAGAGCTCAATAGTCGATGCAATCTTTTCAATTTCATCCTTCTGAAGATGGGGGTAGTGGTACGGTTGAGTGTTCACTGGTGGTTTGCCTGGAAGGATTGGGATCCAATGGTCATGCTATCAAGTAGGAGGAAGACCGCGCGGTTCGGCGAAAACATCAGCAAATTCAGTAAACAGCTTGGTGCAGTTTTAATCTTCAATTTTTATTTTCTTCTCCTCTAGTTGTTGTGGGAGTTGCATCAAAAAGCCACCATTTACCTTGTGTATAACTTTCTTTATTCATTGAGTTGAAATAGTCATTATGTTGCTTCCGCGCTTCCTGCGTAGGATGACCTGTTTGCCTTTGCAGTAGAATTTTATAATTAATTTTGAAAAGTTCCAAGAGACGTCACTTAGCATTGTTAGCCATTCTATGCCAAGCATGATCTCATAATAATCAATTGGTAGGAGGGAGAAGTCAACAATAATTTCTTGGTCTTGCAGCAATAGTTTCACATGTGGGGATCTTTGGTTGTACTTTAAGATTCGTCGGTAACATTTACGTCGAATTTGCTGCAGTCTTTGATGTGGAGCACCATCCAGACAACAACTTTACTATTTAAGAAGTTATTAGTGCTGCCCATGTTGATGAGAATAGTGATCGATTGTTGTTTGAGTAGGCCTCCAACTTTCATCATTTGCAGATTTGTGTAGCCGGCTTGCTCGTGCACCATAAAATCGGTCGGTTGTCGCTCTTCTTTTGCATCTTCTTCTTCATGTTCAAGGCTCTCTTCTGGATGTTCAATAGCCTCTTCTTCCATGGGTTCAATCATAAGAAGTCTCCATTTTTTACAGCAATGCTCGTGGCTCCACGTCTCATCGCAATGCCAACATATCCCCTTTGCAGATCACTCCCGAAGCTCTTCTCTTATCAACTTTTTTGGTGCAGGGGCTTAGCTTAACTTTTTTGGTAGGGGGGGCTGAAGGCTTAAGTGTTGCTGGTCGAGAAGCGACCCTAGTCCTCTGGGCTTCATAATTCAATCGCTCCTCTTGAAGTCGTGCGAAGGAGATGGCTGCCATAAGTGTGTACGGTTATCATGTTTTAACTTCTCCCTAAATCTTCGGCTTCAAGCCCTCAATAAAAATCCATAATAGTTATTTTTTAGACCAATCATGAGTTTGATTATATAATCTTTCAAACTTGGTTTGGTACTCCTAGACGGTGGAGGTTTGATGGATCTTTGCAAGTTGTCCGTCAACATTCTCGTAATCATAGTCCTTCTTTGAATTGTCTCCATAAGAGGACTCCATGAGTGTGTTTAAACCAATCAAAGTACTGTATGGATCCCTTTCAAGATGTGTACCCGTAATTTCCACCATAGATGCACTCGCGGTTTCATGGTACCTAAAATATCGCTCCGCGCGTGAGATCCAACCAAACATGTCTCCTTCTTCCCATCTAGGGAAGTCTACCCTCATGCATGGATAGTAGGGATCGGTCACAGAGCTTCCCCTCTCCTGAAATTCATCCTTCTGGTCCGAGCTTTCTCATTGTTGTGATTTCTTCGGGCTCGATGGTCGGCCCAAACTGAGTTCGACAAAGAGAGTTCGTATCTTATCCACCATTCGCATCTCGAAGGCTTCAAATTTAGCATTGATTACCTCCTCAGATGTCATACTATATGCCTCCAAATCTGTAATGTTAGGATCTCTCTTTTGTTGTCGGGTTAAAGGCATGTATCGGTTGAGAGAAGTGGTGGCCGAAAGGGTTGGTGGATGTAGACTGCGGTTTAGGCTTGTTTAGTGGCTGTTTTGGGTGTGGTTTAGACTACAGTTTGGTGGAGTTTTAGGGCTGTGATGGTAGTGGATGAAAGTTAGAAAAGGGTTTTAGATCTGTGGTAGATGGTAGCAAAAGTTTGACAAAAATTGATGGAGGTTCGCTGCGGATAGGTGTTATCTCATAGGAGCAGAATTGTTATCAAAGAAACAACGATTTCTCGATGAAATTTCTAGTAAAAACCAAGAGATTTATGGAGGAAATTGGCAACAAGATCTCAGTTTAAATAACAGTAAGGATGACAAGTTAGATTAAGGAAATTTCGATAGCATAACAACAAGGAAATGTTACAAGTTGTGGTAGTAGAATCTCGTTGAAAAATTTAGTGGTTTGCGATGAAAATTTACAGCAACACAAGAATATTTTCAGAGATGAATTTCATGATAGATCAACCCAGATAAAAGCCAAGATGATCTATAAAGTGTGTAAGAAATTTTCTTCAAAAAGGATGGTAAATAGATCGACTCAAAGGCAATAATAGGCGACCAAAATTTTCTACATCAATCCTTCGTCTACAAAGATGATAACTTTTATGACAAAAGGAATTCATAGCAAGGGATAGATAAACGCATCTTTTTAGTATCTTTTGGATAAAAAATTACAGTAGCAAAAGGTATTAGTGATAGGAAAATACCATATCTCTGATGCAATTGGTGGCAGCGACAACATATTGATTTAATCTGCAACAAGGAGATGGTGGTGGAGACGACGTCATCAAAAGCAATTATGGGAATTGCTTGGTTGATGGTGGGTGTAGGGATGGCAACAAAAGAAGCAAAATAACTATTCTAATACCAGATGATAAAACTCCAAAGGAATTCTATACAGATTGATCTTTGAGGGAGATCAACCCTTGGAACACTATAGGGGTTCCTCCCTCCTAATATTCGGCCAGATGGCTGAATTATCGATTGATCTTGCTTATTCAAAAGTGGTGGAGGTTACATGCTTATATATGACTATAAAACCCTAACCCTTGGGAGGCTGCTCCCTAAAGTAAAATACCACCCTTGCCCTCCACCCTAGCCGACTTGCCCTATAAGGGGCGGCGGCCTAGGGGGTTGCAACAAGTTAGGCCCCCCTACTAGAAACCCAAGCCGACCTGTCTAGTAAAGGGGACGACGGTTAGAAAGCCCTAAAGCCCCATATCTAAACCCTAGCCAACCTTCTTTATATGATAGAGGCGGCTAGGTGGGGTTTATTACAATCTCACAGGGTTTCTATTAGTGGCTACTTGGTTGAGTAGGACCGAACCCTACTACGGTCCTATCACTGACCCTTTATTGTGTGTAGAGCCATCCTATCATATGGCCTTATTCGATCGCGTCCACGACGCAAGTCGACTTATAACCATCATGGACCACCGAGCGGCCAACTTCCAACAAGAGATCGAGGAGTTGAAGCCGGGAGGCGATTCATAGGTGGTGGCCACGGCCGAGTAGCAGGCGACCGACCTCGAAAAGGAAAACATGAAACTGTTGGTCAAGCTGGTTGAGACGAGTCAACGATTGGAGGCCTCAGATAAAGAGTTGAACGATGCCCATGGCGAATTGTTCATTGCCCAGAGGCAATTGAAGGAGCAATGAGCCAGAGGTCGGAAGGTGGACGACGACCTCCTAAAGGCCATGAGGGAGCTCGAAGCTTAGCAGACCGAGCTACTGAGGAAGGCTATTGAAGATTACAAGGGACGACTAGATTCAAGTTGGGTCTCCAATGGATCGGTCGAATCTCATATGAGTATGGGTATCGGATCGCACTAGGCCAATTCCGAGCTCGATACCTAGGTTCCGAGGTCGAGGAAGACTCGTTCACCATTTGGCCCGAGGATAAATCGGTGCTGATGGAGACTGAATAGCCTTTTGACGACTCGATCCCACTTGAGCCATGACTTGAAAACTTGCCTCATCTTATTTTGTGAGTTGGGTGACATTTTGTAAGTCGATCGCTTGACCATTTTTTGTGTCTCGATCGGGCGAGACCTACTATATTTTGTAATGATCGAGCAAGACCTGCTATATTTTGTAACTAACTTGCTTTGTATACAAATGTCTTTGATCAAAGGAATCTCTTTCTTCATCTTAATTCTGGAATTGTGTCATGCATAGAATTTCCTGATATTGGATATGTGCCACATCCTCAATAACTATTTACCATCTAACGTTGTGAGGGTGCAAGTCCCTTCTCAAATGATCTTGACAACTCGATAGGGGCCTTCCCAGTTCGGTGTCAGCTTACCTCGAGCTCTGGTTGGGTCGTTGACCTCAGTCTTTCACAGGACTAGGTCACCCAACTCAACCTATCGAGGTCGTACTTTACGATTGTAAAGCCTTGCGATGGCTCTTTTGTAAGCCAATGTCTTGAGGTGAGCCTCTGCCCACTTTTCTTCCAATAAAAGGTTCTCTTGTGGTTGTTTATCCGAGTCTTTTTCCTTATATAGTTCAACTTGGAGGGTCGGGTAAACCACCTCGGAAGGGAGGATCGCTTCAGTCCCGAAGGCTATGCTAAATGATGACTCCTCGGTTGGGGTCTTTGGGGTTATCCTTGATGCCCACAATATGCTCGGGAGCTCATTGGCCCAAGTTCCATGTGCGCTAGTGAATCTCCTTTTTAACCCTTCGAGGATAGCTCTGTTGGTGACCTCGATAAGTTCGTTGGCTTAGGGGTGTGCGACCGAACTAAATCTCAACTGAATTTTGTAGCTCTGGCAAAATGTTTTAAACTTCAGGTTATTAAACTGCATCCCGTTGTCAATGATGATAACCCTTAGGATGCTGAACCTGGTGATGATGTTCTTCTAGACGAACCCTTTGACTTGACTTTCAGTGATGGACTCCAATGGTTTGGTCTTGATCCACTTTATAAAATAGTCGACCCTGACTCTGAGGAACCTGCATTGTCCCAAGGTTGGGAGAAATGAGCCAAGGAGATCCATTCCCAATTGAGTGAAATGTCACATGCAGTCAGAGGTTGCAAGTGGTGTCGCCGGTTGGTGCTGGATTCGGGCATGCCTTTGACATTGCTCGCACCTTTGGACGTAAGCTTGGGCATCCCGATGCATGACCGGCCAATATATCCTTTGCTAAGGATCTTATATGCTAGTGTCCGATGCTGATGCGTTCTGCGCATATTCCTTCGTGTACCTCGGTCAAAGTAGTTTGTGCCTCGGTAGGATGCAAAAAATAGAGTAGTGGTCGGCTAAAGCCTATCTGGTAGAGGCATCCATTGACGATGCAATACCACACCTTTATTCTTTTGATCCATTGTGATGTGGCCTTGTCCTCGGGTAAGGTGCCACCTTTTTTGAAGCAGAGAAGTTCATTGACCCAACTACAGCTGACCTCCGTCGTGGCCACCTCGGTTAAACCGATGGTCGATTTGGGAATCCTTACCATCCATAGTGGTTGCTTGCCTATTCCGCGGGCAGAGGCTAACCCGACCAGCACATCCACCTGCAAGTTCTTGGACTAAGGTACTTTGGTGATGGAGAAATAACGTATTTGATCATCGACTCTTCCCGGGCTTTGAATTCACCATTGATTTGTCCGACTACCGGTTGGGAATCGATAAAAACTTTAATTTCTTCCATGTGAAGCTCTGTGGTTAGTTTCAACCCGAACAACAATGCTTCATATTCACCTTCGTTGTTCGTGACTTTAAATTCTAGTCGGAGCGTATGCTCATAGACTTGGTCAGAAGGGCCTTTGAGAACAAGCCCAGCTCCTCCTCTCTCGGCATTAGTTGATCCATCAACATGCAACATCTAAGTTGAACTCAAGTGTGACGGGCTCTCTAGGATTGTGAGCTCCGAGATGAAGTTAGCTAATGCTTGAGCCTTTATCCCCATCATTGGAACATACTCGAGGTTGAATTCACCAAGTTCAATCGACCATTTAAGCATATGGCTTTAGCTTCCTTATTGTTAGCACCAGGACTAGGGCTAGCCTTAAAATTGAGGGGTAACACTCCTCAGGGCTATTCAGGATGTGGCTGGAGTAGTACACTAGCCTCTGCCCCTCCTTACTGAGCTTGACCAAGACTGAGCTGACCATCGATTCTAATGCCGCGAGATATAGCCCGAGAGGTTCTCCAAGAGCGATTGATGTAAGCTGTGGTAGATGGGCGAGGTGTGCCTTCAGCTGCTGGAATCCTTCTTCACACTAAGGCATCCACTTGAAGTCTTTCGCCCGTTTTAGTGCCTGGAAGAAGGGCAAGCTCTTGTCTCCGGCTTGGGAGATGAAATGGCTCAATGTTGCTAACCTCCCGATAAGTCATCGTTTGGGGGGATTGCATCTGCAGGATGGCTTCCACCTTTTTAGGATTTGCATCAATTCCATACCAATGTATGATGAATCCAAGGAACTTGCCTGACATGACGCCAAAGATGCACTTGGCCGGGTTGAGCCGCATCCTGTATTTCCTTGAGGTTTGGAACGTTTTAGCCAAGTCCGAGAGGTGAGCATCGACTCTTCGGGTTTTGACTATCATGTCATTAACACAGGCCTCCATATTTCTCCCGACCTAGTCCTTGAACAAATGATCTACCATCCGTTGATACGTAGCTCCGACATTCTTCAGTCCGAATGACATAGCTTTGTAACAGTATGTGTCGTGGTGAGTGATGAAAGCTATGCTTACCCGATCTTCCGGTGCCATTTAGATCTGATTGTATCCCAAAAATGCATCCATAATCGAGAGCAGTTCATATATCGAGGTAGCATCTACCAGTTGATCAATCCATGAGAGCAGATAACATTGGATAGCCAGGTTGGGTATTTAACTCTGTAATGAATCTTGCGTCCAATAACCGAGCAACTTCATCCTCAATGGCCTTCTGCCGGTCTGGAGCGAACTTCTGGGGTCATTGTTTCACTGGTCAGGCATCAGATGATACGTTGAGGTGGTGTTGGGCTACTTCTGGGCTGATACCGGGCATATCATTGGGAACCAAGCGAAGATGTATGTGTTCTTTCCGAGGAACTCAACTAGTTGGACTCGTTGTTCCTCTAGAGCACCGAGCCAAACTTTATAGCCTTGTTTGGATGTTCTGGGTCGAGGGGAGCCTCTAACACCTTTTCCATTGGCTTAGGATTTAGGGTGCACTTGTCTGGATCCCTGGGGTTGACGGACGTCATCGGAGTCTTGAGCTTCTTAGGTAGCATCGTTGTCATTAGGTAGCATTGCATGGATTCCCTAGGATCGCTTCTTGCCTCATCGACTCCTGCTCTGGTTGAGAATTTCATGGCATGGTGGTATGTTGAAACAATGGCCTTCAGCTTACTGAGTGTCAGTCGGCCAATGATGACATTTTATGCTGACGGGAGTCTAACTATTATGAACGATGGACCATCAACATTTTTGACCACGGCTCCTCTCCGACTATAACTGGAAGGGTTATTATGTCGAGGGGAGAGATCGAGTCTCCTGTGAACCCTGTCAATGCAGATGTCATAGGAACTAGATCTTTGTCAGTCAGGCCTAATTTTTGAAAAGCGTCAAGATACAAGATGTTAGCCGAACTCCCTGTATCGACCATAATCCTTTTGACCAGGGCATTTGTGACTCGTGCTGAGATTACTAAAGCATCATCAGAATCTGGGTACTCCTCATTCCCCGATCTGAAGGTAATCTCAGGGTCACAGTCGCATCTATGTCTCTTTTCTACTATAGCTTGCACATATGCTTTGTGTGTCAAGGAGCTGTCGCCTCTAGAAGTGGGTGGGGTGAAGAATCCCTAGCATGTTGGCCCTCGAGAGCTGGTCGTTAATCCCAGACATTAACGACCGAGTACCAAATGAGGTTTTCAATCTAGTTTTTGAGGTTGTGACATTCCTCGATGTCATGTCTGTGCTCCTGATGGAAGCAGTAGTATCTTCTCTTGTCCTCCACTCGAGGCACATCTTGATTGGATTGGGAGGCCTAAGGAGCCCCTTCTCTCAGATTTGGAGAAAAATCTTTATCCTGATAGAATTAAGGGGGGTCAGTGGTGGCCTTGGTAATGGCAGTTCGGGCCCGTCAATCCTTCTCCTTGGGGGTCCCAAGGGCTGTCCTCGGGATTGTTCTGCGTGGGTGCGCTTCTGATTGTCCAACCACCAAGGTCTTGGTAGCTATGTATTGGTTTATATGTTGTAGTATCTCAGGCACTGTTGTAGGCGGGCGCTCGACCAGCGACCAGAAAAATCTAGAGGGTCAAAGCCTTATAAAATAATGCTTGTATCACCAAGGAGGGGTGTGCATCGGGCACTCCTCGAATCTCCATCACAAAACGCCTGATAAATTGGGCGAGGGGCTCCTCACTCCCTTGGCTCAGCCCGAGAATTAAAGTAGCAGTGGGCTTTGTTCGAGCACTTGTCAAGAAGTTTAGTTCAAATTCCTTTACGAGCTAGTCGAACGATGAGTTCAAGGATGGCTTAAACCAACTATACCACATTCGAGCTGGGCCTCTCAAGGTTGTCAAGAAAGCCTAGCATATTAGCATGTCCGAGGTGTCATAGAGGGCCATTTGGGTCTGGAAGGCCGCAACATGCTCTATCGGGTCCGAGCTGTTGTCGTAAGACTCACGAGGGTGGTCGGAATGGGCTTGTCTTGTATCTCGGGGACAAACGGGGAACTGCCCTTGGAGCTTTCCTCGAGCTCCTCCTTGGATTTGACAAACTCTTTCTGGACATCGTTTAGTCTCTGATTTACTTGAGGTAGCCGTGCCCTTAACGAGTCTGTTGAGTCAAAGGAGAGGGTGTCCAGTTCGGGGGCCATGGGAGTGGAGCCTCGAGGATGGCTCCCCAACTGTGCGGCAGTGATGCTTGGGGTTCTCAACCTCACCTCGGTCAGAAGGTGTCGCTGCTCATCAAGGTCAGTATGGGAATGGGCTTATCTTTTCGGGTAAGGGGCAATTCGAGCTGCATTTGCTTGGGGGTCGACTGGGGAGCAGGCTATTAGCACGCTACTGTGAGCATAAGCTGCGGGATGATGGCTTACATCATTCCAGCCAATACTTGAACTTGGTGGGTGAGGCTAAGAAAAGCCTCGGTAGTGATGACTGGGGGTCCGAGATTCACTGTCGGGGGAGAGAATCCCTGGTCATTGAATAGTTTCCAATAGTGGTTCGGAGTAGGTGCCGACATATTTGCTTCCCCTGAGAGAGCGAACGAGCTTGGTCCCCTGACATCAAGGGTCGTTGGGGGCATATGAGTCTCCTTGCCGGGACGTTCGATGTTTGTATTATTCTATGGGCGCTCTTGTGACATCGGACCCTCCTTCTAGTGCCAAAATATTGTGTAACTTTATGTCATGGCCGATGAGTCAGCACGGCTCGACTTCGCCCGTGTGCGTAAGCTCACCTTCATTGATCAGGAAGAGGTGAGGAGCTCAGGAGAGGTCGACGGGGTACGCTCCAAAGTTCAGCTCGGGTCAGTAACATTCGCTCGGGGGTTCGTTTTGGGTTGGCCGAAGATTCTTGCACAAAGACCTCATCGGGGTAGGGTGCCCGATGTGGCCCCTCCGACGCTCAAGTCAATGTCCCGACCAAGGAGTTTGTATGAATATCGTATGTAGAGAGTATGATTTTTTCCTCCCTCTGAACCGTGCCTCAGGGGTGGCATTTATACTTGTCGGCCGGAGGTCGACCGTACCTCGGCTATTAATGTCGCTGGTATCCTTTGCTGAGGTGACGTACGATCTCGTATGGTCCCAAGGTCCTTAAGTGTCGTGTTTGTATCTGGTGATGTCGAGCGCTGTGCCTCGCCCTCATCATCATCCAGCTTAGATATTAGAATGCCAGGTCGGTTGTTACTGTGCCAAGTTAGCTACAACTGTGCCAGGTCAAATTGAAAATATGGTGCATGACTATGATACGTGGTGGGTGACTAGGCCAACCCATTATCAACCCTATTATATATATATATATATATATATATATATATATATATATATATATATATATATGGGTGATTTTTTTAAATTATTTTTAGATTTTTCCCACGCACCTCATTTGTAGAAGAGGTTTACGATCCTTTTTTTTTACTATGGACAGTTTAAAAAATAAAAATATTATTTTACTATCTATAATCCTAATATTATCAATTTTATTTTTTTTATATGATCATCGTTGACATCCATGCTGCTTGTCATTATTGTCAATTTCACTTGATATCTTCTAACCTCGTTCAGTGACTCCTCACGTCATATTTAGTTGAGGAAGAAGAAGAAAACTAAAAAAAATGAGGAAAAAAAAAAGAAGTAGAAGAGAAATGACAAAAGGGAGGCAGGATACACTGAAGGAAAAAAAATAGAGGAATAAAAGGAGTCTATTTTTTTATATTTATAAAAAGAATAGTATAAAAATATTAAATTTCTTAAAAATGAGATTATAAAATATTAAATTTCTTAAAAATGAGATTATAAAATATTAAAATAAAAGTTGCAAATAGTAATCTTTTTTTAAGAAATTTCAAATAGCATTTTTTTTCTAATATTTGAAATACCCTTTGCTCTCTCTTTTTATATGGATTGGTGTGAATTAGTTAATTTATCAAATCTTTATACGAGATTATAATGTCTTTAGCAATATAAAAAAAAACTAATGCCACATAAAAGCATGTGTTATAGTGTTTTAATAAAATCTATAAAAGCATTGCATCTATAGTGTTTTTTTTTTCATAATACTAGAAAAATACTATATATAATATTTTTTTTAGTAATACTAAAAAATACTATTAACATAGTTTACAAATATGATATTTTTATATTATATCATATTTTTTAATATTTAAAAATATTATAACGTATTATAAAATATTATAATCGGATTGGTTCATTGCATAGACCGGTCGTAGTAAAAAGAAGAATACAAAAAAAAAAAGAGTAGATTGTCTAGGGATATTTCATATATTAGATAAAAAAAATATTGTTCAAAAAAATTCTAAAGATGCTTCTAGGAGAAAAATCTTAAAAAATAATTTTTCAAGAATTCGTGTTTATATATATATATATATATGCACCCTCCAAAATCCATTCCTTGTTCGTTTTATCGTCTTTGGTATTAGAACGACTCCTTTTCTGTTACGTTCAATCTCATCTGTCCTTATCGCTCGTGTATGCGACTGCAATGGCCAAATCCTTCATCTTTGAAGCAAGCAACCCAACTCCACGCGCGACTCATCGTCGCTGGAGCTCTCCTCCAACCCCCGTCCACAACCCATCTGCTGAAATGCCTCACTGGCTTTTCCGACCGCTCTGCCGATCTCTCCTATGCCCTAAATTTCTTCTTTCAAATCCCAGACCCGTCCGCTTTTCAGTGGAACACCATCATCCGGAGTTGTTCTAGGAACCAGCGCCCCAGGGAATCCCTCCATTTGTACCACCAAATGCGTCGAAAGGATGTACCGCCCGACGCGTATACCTTTCAGTTCTTGTTCAAATCCTGTGGCCTCTCGGCTTTCGTTCTTGAGGGGCAGATGGTGCATGGTGTTTCCGTCAAACTCTTTTCCGAACGCTACAGCCACATCGCGAATTCTTTGGTCCATATGTACATTGAATTCGGGTGGATCGATGATGCAATGCGGGCATTTGGGCCGATTGTCCAGAAGGATGTTGTCTCGTGGACAACGATCATCGGAGGTCTCGTGAAGTTTGGCTCGGCGGATGAAGCCCGGAAGTTATTTGACAAAATGCCTGTGAGGAATGTGGTCTCGTGGACGAGTATGATAGCAGGCTATGCTAAAGCCGGAAGGGCTAAGGAAGCTGTTCAGCTTTTCAAGGAAATGCTATCCGATGATGTCACGCCGGATGCTGTAGCAATGGCTGCTGTCCTATCAGCATGTGCGCGGTTGCGGGATCTGAAATTGGGCAAGTGGGTTCATCAGCTTGCCATCGAGAAGAGAATTGGACTCAGTAGCAATCTCGCAGTCGCCCTACTTGATATGTATGCGAAGGGTGGAGATATCAAGTCTGCTTATCAGATTTTCGATTCAATGAATCACAAGATTGTACCAGCTTGGAATGCCATCATTGATGGGTACTGCAAGATGGGCGACGTAGACATAGGCCGCTCGCTCTTTGAACAGATGGATGCCCCTGATATCATCTCATTCAACTCAATGTTGACTGGGTACATCCAGAGCAGTAGGCTTAATGAAGCATTGCTCTTGTTTGCAAAACTGCAGACGTCCGGCTTGCGACCAGATAACTTCACATTGGTTGGCTTGCTTACAGCTTGTGCTAATTTAGGTGCATTAAGCAAAGGCAAAGTTTTGCATGCTTCTGTTGAGCAGGGTCTGGTAAAGCGTGATGTTTTTCTTGGGACTGCATTACTGGACATGTATGCAAAATGTGGGAAGATGGATCAAGCAATGTTAGTTTTCAATAGGATGGAAGAAAGGGATGCTCAGACTTGGACTGTGATTATTTCAGGCCTTGCAATGAATGGAATGGGAAAGCATGCACTTGAGCATTTCTGTTTGATGAAGAATGAGGGTTTAAGACCCAATGCAGTAGCTTATGTCAGTGTTCTGACTGCATGCAGTCATTCAGGTCTTTTAGAGGAGGGACACATGTTTTTTCACGAGATGGGTAGTCTATACGGCATCAAACCTGAGATTGAGCACTATGGATGCATGGTAGATTTGCTTGGTCGTCGTGGACGTTTGCAAGAGGCAATTGAACTTATTGAAACCATGCCGATGGAACCAAATGCAGTTGTATGGGGGTCCATGTTAAGTGCCTGCAGGTTATACAAAAACACAGAGTTAGCAGAGAAAGCAACAAAGCATCTCCTTGAGTTAGAGCCACAAGAGGATGCTGTATATGTCCAGTTATATAACATATACATTGATAATAAAAGGTGGGCAGATGCTTGCAAGATCCGGCGCTTAATGGAAGAGAGGGGAGTTAAAAAGACTGCAGGTTATAGCTCGATTACAATAGGGGGACAGGTACACAAGTTCGTTGCTGGTGACCAGATGCACCCAGACATTATGGAGATTCAAGCTATGATAGGTGAGATGACAGAGAGATTGAAATTGGCAGGTTATTCACCAGTCACAGAACAGATATCCGTGGAAATGGATGAGGAGGAAAAGGAACAGGCATTGTTTACTCATAGTGAGAAGATGGCAATTGCTTTTGGGATCATGAAATTGCCATCCAATTTGCCAATTCATGTTCTGAAGAACTTAAGGGTATGTGACGATTGCCATTCTGCAATCAAGCTAATATCCAAGATCTGGAATCGGTACATTGTGGTCAGAGACAGGAGCCGTTTCCACCATTTTCGAGATGCCCATTGCTCTTGCAATGATTTCTGGTGATACATTGGACGGTTAAGCCCGTATCCTCTAGTCAGAGTGACACATTCTGGACAGATTGGAGCCATTTTATTTGATCTCCAATATTTGCATTGTGCTTGCAATGATTTCCGGGAGTCATTGTAGAAATTTCAAAGTTGTTCTGGAGCAGTTCACACTACCAAAGAATCTGATGCTGTCTTCAGACCTAAGATGCATGCTCAAGTCTACCGCATAGGCACAGCTTAACGTGGTAATCATGGCTGTTAGCCTCAAGCCTGTTCTGGTCAAATTAGAGCCAGATCCTGCCTAAGGTGGATTCAAGTTTTGTACCAGATCAGACCAAAATCAGGTTCTTTCAAGATTTTTTAACTCTGCATCACTGGTGTTGACTGTAGCGAGACCTCATTTCAAAATGTTTGGTTTAGGTTTGAATGAACTCAGGGCTGAAAACTGATTCTTCCAGGGAAGTCCAGGTTCGAGCAAGCTTAAGCACTAAGGGCAGAGATGATATGGTAAAGTTGATTTTCCAGAGTTATTTTTCAAGGAGTACCAAAAAAAATGCAAAAAGACCTATTGATTTGTCCAAGACCATGCCTCTCGTGCATGGCACGGTGGTGAACCACTACAAGCTAGAGAGAACATCATCATTGGCTACAACCTATTGATTTGTCCACAGTCTTTTATGCTTCTTGAGGACATGCTTAGAGAGAGTCTGATACATGCATGGAAACTACATCTTCTAGAGTTTTTAGAGGAAAAGGCTAAAAGAACAATTTGTTTTTGATATTAATGTTATGGATATTTCCATATAATACACTAAGATCACAAGTGGATGGGTGGTAAAGCAACAATTTGTTCCCGACATTAATGTTATTTGATTTGTCTGGTTAAAAAAGTAGCATCTGTAGAACTGTAGAGACACAGCTCAAGCAAACAAGAGAAACATCAAGAGATTGACTAAGCGTCGGTCCCCATCCATAGCTAAGATGTTAAATATTTATCTCACTCCCGGTTCCCTCGAGAAAGGATTTCATTTCTAAATAGGAGCAAGAGTCATAGATATCAATAGCTTTATCGTTAATGGATCACCGTGACAAAGACGTGCTTCAAAACTACTGTTGGAGAGGTCTTTTTCTGTCACGGCTTACTGTGTTCTTTGTCAGGAAACAGTGGTGTTGGTTGGGAGGGATTTATAGAAATGTGGTCGAAGATTAGTACAGTTGAACCGGAGATTCAAAGATAGGTAAGTTAATAGCACAATAATAAATGGACAGGACATAATATTTCTGTTATGTCTCATATTGGTGCCACATGGGAGAAATGAAGTTAGAGAAACATTGACTTCAAACGAAGTCATAAAAATTATCCATTGATAAGTAACTGAACCCCACACAAATACTTTTGGGGTGTAAATTAGATGATGATATAATCTCTATCAAATCCTGGAATGACGGCATCATTTGTAAATTAGATGTCAGGTGTCGGCACCACATTTGGCACTGCTAAGATTGGGTTTAAATTTTTATAAATAATAATTACTCATTATCGATAGAAGGGAAATTTTAGGATTTACCTTTGCAAATTTTGATATAGAATATATGTCTCTTTTTCACCTATACTCATTCAAAAAACTTAAATTAGCCACGGTGATATAATTAAAATTTCTTATAATCAGAATGGACTTTTAGAAGATAGTATTGTCATCTAATGTACCTTTAAAGTTTATATATATGGATGTCATATGGGTTTAAAAAATTAGCGAGGACGATGAATTCATACTTTGGAGGCTACCATTTCTCCATCATGAAAAGGATAGAAAGATTTAGGCCAGCAATCGTGAACTTTTTTCTTGTGCGATTTGTTCTGTGGTGGTGGTGGTTCTCAGAAGATTCCTTGGACTTTTCATCATTCATATTTGTGTTTTGTTGGCAGAAAGATCAAAAGTAATTTGATTTGAGGTCATGTCCCTTTCTTCTTCTTTTCCTCCTCCTTCTTCACTAAAAGAAATAAAAAAAAAAGCCATGGACTGAGAAGGGTGGAGAGAGTCAACGCTGAGAGCAGTCTTCAGTCTTCCAAAGCATGAGAATTAGTAGGATCGGTGCATCCAAACTCGATTAAATTTGATCCTTCTCATCCGTCGGTCTTCTTCTCCCTCCCTGATGTTGATCTGTTATTATTCTATTGCTTGCGGTCCAACCAATCTCTCGCGCTGTATGCCGAATGCATTGAGCCGGTCGACCGAGTTAAGGATTCATACGTCCATGATCTTGCTGCCTATAGCCCATATCTGCAGATGATATCTCCGTCCACCATTCAGTGAGCGATGGTCTCTGTTGGAAATAGGAAGAAGTAATGAAAATGCCCAATTGATTCATTGATCCATCGTTAATTTATACAGGTGAAGATAAGAGGATTTCCCTAACTAACCTACGTGATTTTCTCATTCAGTTAAGGAAATCATATCTAAATCCTAACTTAATCTTATCTTCTATCATGCCCCCGCAAGATCGAGCTCCTGTAAGGACGTCGATCTTGAACTAAGGACGTTGATCTTGAACCAAGGACGTTGATCTTGAACCAAGGACGTTGATCTTGAACCAAGGACGTTGATCTTGAACCGATGACAATGAATCCAAAGAAAGGAGTAGACGATTCTGCTAGAGCCAAATTCAACAATCCGATTAGATCGAACTATCATGCCCCCGCAAGATCAAACTCCTGTGAAGGATACAGATCTTTACCTGATGTCAAGGAGACCGCTGTGTTGTCAACCGCGGTGAAGGTCTGACAGCGGTTGACTTCGGCGGAGGAGATACTGCTACGGCTGGGGCGATCGGTAGATCTGAAAGACAGCGAGAGAAGCGCTGCGATCGTAGATTTACTGTCGTTTGACAACGAGAATGAACTTATTGCTGATGGGGTAGGGAAGGTGCCGCTGCTTGTTGGTTCTGATGTGACAGTGGTGGTGCACAAGAAAGATGGCCTTGTGCAGAAGAACACCTCGGTAGAGGAATTGAGAAAGCCGACACACTAGAAGTCTCCAGCTTCGATGTCGACGAGAGACTATCGTTTGACAGCAAGAAGCGATAGCTCTAAGGAGAGGGGAGCAGTTGTGGCCGGCGAGGGCTACAGTTGCGACTGCAATTGTTGGAGTAAGGGGGGTCGGCAGCGAGCATAGTAACTGCCGAAGGAGAAGATGAGGAAGCCGCTGTAGTGAAGGTGTGCTTCCCTTTCTTCCCTGACTTGAGGACCACAATGTTCTGGTCCCTTCTTTGGAGGTGTAGAGACGATGCAGAGAGGGATTGATGCTAGCGATGGCAACGGCAAGTGCCAACGAGGTTGAGCGAGAGGGCTGCCAGACCAGCGACGTGGACATCAATTATAGAGCGGGACCCGAATCTTCAGATCCTCGAATGAAAACGGCGCTGGCGATGCTTTGTTTTTTTTTTTTTTTTTTTGTCGGGAAACAGAGATCGCGGCTTTGCAGAAGAGGAGTCGACCGACAATTGCGGCTTCGCAAAAGGGCAATCGACGGGGTGGGGATTTACTACCGTTTGATAGCAAGAAAGAACTTGTTGTGCCCTCTCTACAAAGCACCGAGAGACGATGGGCAGTGACCCTTATAGGTGCTCTTGGTAGAGAGAACAAATGCTGTAGGAGGGACGATGCCGGTGAGCGGGTGTAGAAGTCGTCATCTATTGCAGATGAGGTAGGAGAGATCTTCGAAGCAGAGAATGTCCGGGAGGGTCGCGACAAATGACCCCTGAGTATCTGTAATTTTGCAGCGGGGTTGTCGACGAACAAACGGTAATAAAAGCTGTCGTTTGACAGTGAAGAAAAAAAATAATCTCTCTTATAGAGAGAGAGGCTCTGATACCATGTTGGAAATAGGAAGAAGTAATGAAAATGCCCAATTGATTCATTGATCCATCGTTAATTTATACAGGTGAAGATAAGAGGATTTCCCTAACTAACCTACGTGATTTTCTCATTCAGTTAAGGAAATCATATCTAAATCCTAACTTAATCTTATCTTCTATCAGTCTCCTCCTCTGCTCGGTTCATCGACGCGGCCCTGAGAGCCACCGGAGAAGGAGCCCTCCCTTTCCTACACCAACCACAACCTGAAATGGGTAATCCGGCAGCACCTCCTCGCCCTCCTCGACGACTTCCCCGCCCTCTCGCCCCGCTCGGACACCTTCACCGACGACGACGGCACCGCTTCCCACCTCCTCCATGCGCATGGCTTCTTGCCCATATCTTCCTCTACTCCGCACGTCCTCGTGATGATATGGCTTCACCAGTGCTACCCTCGTCGGGCGCCCATCGTGTACGTATTCCCCACAAACGCCCACCTCCTGCTGCTTGATCACCCTTACTTCGACCCCTCGGGAGCCGTCGCTTCTCCTTACCTCCATCGGTGGCGGCATCCCTCCTCACACCCTCTCCCATCTCGCACGTAACCTCGTCAATATCTTCCGGCTGTGCCACCCTTACCACTTCAACGTGACTCCCCCTCCTCCCGCCGATGCCTCCCTAGCCTCCAAGCGGGAGGCGATCGACCACCTATATGCTCGCCTCCACCGCGACACGAAGCAATTCCAGGCTCAGATGGAGCGCTTCGGGAGCGTGCAACTCGGGCTGGCTGACCGAGCTAAAACTGTCGAGTCCGGCCTGCGAGACCTCGAAGGGGAGCGGCTGCGCCTGGGCAAGTCTTTGGAGGAGAAGGCGAAGGATGCGAATGTGCTCTCAGCTTGGTTGCGGGTGCACGGCGGTAAGCCACAGTCGCCGGAAGCACCGGAGGCAGTGGATGCAAGGGAAGGGAGCATGATGGAAAGCGAAGTGTTGGGGAAGGACAAGAAAACGATAAAACAGAATACTACAATCCAATTAACGAAAATACTTTCAATTAAGAAAATGACGTAGTATTAAACAGGAGGTAAAAGAACAAAAACACTTACAAGATTATCTCCAAATGCACACACTCTCCTCTCTCTGCACTCACTCTGTTCCTTGCTTCATTCTCTAAGGTCCTATTTATAGGACATAATAATAACTACCTCACACCACTTCCTTCATCCCACTATCTCACCCATGATTAATAACTACTCCCACTAACTCTTAAACAACCTCCACAACTCCTAAATATGAGCTACTACTTCTAAACATGTTAACTACCTATGTAACTACCATGAATCAATTCTCAACACGAAGCCACGGCGAGTGTCATGGACGACGTGGTGTGCGTGCTTGATGAGGCGCTTCCGGCGGGTGTGTCGGATTTGGGACCTTACATCAAGCAGGTGAGGTGTTTGGCGAGAGAGAAGTTCTTCCACGAGGCATTGTGGTCAGAAAAATCCAGCAGACCAGTGGAGACTTGTCATAGCGAAAATCCATTGTTTTTGCATAAGATTGGTCTTCACTTTAGTACTTCTAATAATCATATATTGAGCTACATGGTTGTGTGTAAGTTGTAAGTTGTACAGGTTTCGGAGATCTAAGACTTTATAATCGTCAAAGACGTTTAGTTCTATATCAATCGGGGAGTAAAAAAAAAACTACGATTTTATGAGCGACAAAGTTATCATTACGTTCTATATATGTTCATCCACCACGAATAATTCATCTCAAACTCTCATTTAAGTCATTCCAATACTCTTCTTAATCGGATGATTTGAACTATTTGGCTCAGTCAAAAAAAAGAAAATAATTATAACCCAACATAATTGATTCTACTAACCAATTTAAGGTAATAGATTACTGAAATTATATCAGAGGTGCTCAGTTCATTGGTTTTGACCACCAATGCATGAATGCTTGCTTAAGAATCTTTTAAGAGCATGCCAAATACTAGCAAACAAGATGACATGGATATGGGTGACACTGTTCTTTCTAAGTTTTCGAAAAAGCTGGTGCTTCTTCAGAAAGAAAGAAAAAAGAAAACAAAGAAATCAAATATATGAGCAAGTGGACATGCACAATAAAGTCCCACCTGCCACAAATAGAATTGACCTAATCAATGAGACTCATGCATTTGCAGTAACCTTCCTACATGTTTTGTTCTTACATGGTTGAACAACACATGCTAAAAATATTTATACAGAGACCCAAACAAAAAAAAAAAGAAAAAAAGGAGGGGGAATTTATACAGGAAAAAGATACAAAAGAAGGATTTACACATAAAAAAATGATTTCGAATCAAAGCAAATATAGTGATTTCAAGCATGCACAGTCCTATGGTTCTGTAATGAGCTTATTCCAACAAACAAACATCATTTTGATTGAGATGAAGAGGGCAGCATCATGAACCATGCATCAATGTGCTTATCTGTCATAGGTATCTATCTATCTATCTATCTATCTGTCTGATTGCAAACAGTACCATCGATGGATTGTTATCCTATTTCTCAGTCGAGGAGGATGACAGAAGCTAATGATATTGAGATCAAGACCACCATCTCACTGATCATAATTTGATGTCAAGCTTCGTTCCAAGTACAACAAAGTGGTAGTATTCCTTCCAAACCAAAACCCTAATGACCCTTTCTTGCCCCCATCTGAGCTTTCTCATGGCTCTTTTGTTGGGTTCTCCTCCATCATTTCCTCCTCCACATCATACAAACTGACAAGAACAAAAGATAAAACGCAGCAGATCATATTAGAGAGACTGGGGGGTTCGGAAGCTTCACCTATCAAACATGCTGAACCCAGGTGAGGAGATGGAAACTGGATTAGGGTTTTGTTGTGCTCCCATCAGCAGATGAAACCGCCAGATGATCTGATTGATTCCTTGTGAATTGTGAGAGGATAGAGAAGGAGAAGCCGTCAGATCATGCTGGCAGCTTCAGCTGCTTTTGATGCACATACACACACACACACACACACACACACACTCCCCTGATGTACTTACTCAGTAGATCTGCATGTAGGAAGAACAGAAAAAGGAAAGAAGGGTTAGAGAGAGAGAGAGAGAGAGGGGAGGAGAAGAAAGAAGATAGAAGAAGAGAGATGAGGAGGATGTGGAAGTGATCATGGCTATAACTAGGCTTTTTTTCGATGGGGTGTTGGCATTTGTAAGAAACGAAGGAAAAATAGAAATGTGGTGCCAAAGTAGCCACCATTACCCCCAAGCAAAAGTTTGCATCTGCATACAAAGTCTGTGAGAGCACCGAGAGGTCGGTAGGTTTTGAGAAGAACCCTCCCCGCATTCATGATCTCCAAGTTCCACAAAAATCTTAGACACAGACTGTGATGGAGAAATAAGGAGGGGGAGCATGCCACGTTGATTGTTTCATGGTGTCAAATTAGACAACAGTGCATTGGGAATAATTCTGAAAGCATTATTGCAGCTGCTGTCTCTTCCAAACCTCCCTCCCCATCATGCGGCTAAACGATGAGACAGGAGGTTGAAGCTTGCTCGGAGACAGAGATGGTGGGACACTGCTGTCGTAATACTTCTCTGGATCAGGATGAATGGCAGAAGATGAAGATGAAAATGAAGATGCAGATGCAGATGATCCCAACACATGAATGAATACTGCTGGGTTAAGATGCAGAGTGATCTCATCCACCGTGCGTATGAATATATCTGTCCTCAGGAAATCGAAAGAAGCTTCTGTGAACCATCTGACATCGAAGGCTCCTTTTGGTGATCCACCCTTCTGCTTTCCACACTGTAGTGATTTCACTTTGGTCCAGGGAGGAAAGCTAAGTGCGAGGCGGACGGGTGCCATGCCCCTAGTGCTCTTTTCTTCTCCTTTTTCCTCCTGCCTGTGGACCCAGCTAGCCTGCACACACAGAGATAGAGAGAGAGATATGGTCCTTTTGCGTGACACGCTTGGGGATATCTGATACCCATGCTCATGATTATCCACATCGATCGGAAAGAGGTAAGTGATCCCAGGAGAGGTCGGTTGGATCTCAGATGTGCGTTCCGAGATGTTCTTGCTCGGACTGTGCAACTCGAGACGATCTCATTCGGAGGCTCATGCGGGGTCCTGCACGAAAGCCTAGTCGGGGTGGGAGCTCTCGACATGGCCTCTCCAATGATCAAGTCAGTGCCCCAACGGAGATAGTATTTAAATACTGTATGTAGAGTGTATGAGTTTTTTTTTCCCCCTTGACTTGTGCTTGGGGGTAGCTTTTATACCTGCCGGTCAGGGTTTGATCATACCTTAACCTTTAATGTTGTCGGCGTCCTTTGCTGAGCTGGCGCACTGTCTTACATGGTTCCTAGGTTTTGGGAAACCTCAGCGGGTGCATCACATACGCAACATAAATTAAAACAAAAATCGGTTTCCCACGCAGATCAAATTATCGTGCAAAAGATTAGGGTCGCGAGAAAACTGCAAAAACTGAAAAATCACAATGCGTGAGAGATTGATTTTATCTAGAGAGATCGTATATCCCTGTATTTCTAGATCCGGGTGGAGAGGATGAAGGAGTTCAAGCGTCCTCCTCTCTAGCGGTATCCACACGATGGATCTCTACAACGAAACTCCTCCAATCTGATCTCGCAACTCTTGCGCAGAGGGAGGGAGAAGAATAGGAGGGAGAGGCCAAAGCTGCATCCCATCAACCATGAGTCTCCCCTCTTATTTATAGAGAGCCACCAAAAACCCTAGGGCTCTTGCCTTAGTGGGTATTGGATCTCCATCCAATTACCCACTAACCTTGCATTATTGGATCTCTATCCAATAATCTCCTTAGACCTCTAATTGAGCCTTAATCAAGGAGCCCATCAGCATAGGGTCTCATCTAATGAGAATAGGGGTTAATTGGATCTCCATTCAATCCTCTATTCGCTGAAGTATCCACCATATGTGTGTGACCCTCTAGGCCCGATACTGAGCTGGTCGTGAGTCTCTCCCATCAGAACTTCTTCTGATATAGTGAATTATTATCCTCATAATAATTCACTCGACTCATCGACTATGGACGTACTAGGTCATTACGTTATAGTCCTCAGACGGTACAGGGGCATCAAATCCATCAGACATGTCTATCCTTAATTACTGTGTATCTATAATCCCTCATCCAACTAATATCCTAGATACTGTATATTGGACATGGTAATGTCAGGTCATATACGGAATCCGTCATAGTCTCGGTTTACTCGGATTCTCCCGAAGAACTCTTTCTCTCTCAATCCGAATGACCCTGGTCAGGGATTTGTCTGAACAAGCCCATATGAGATATTCCTCTCGTGATACTGAGAGTGGATGATCCTCTATTGACACTCAATTGCCTTCGTAAGGTTGGCTACCAATCCCGATAACCAATTGTACCAGATCTGAAACTTTCCAAACTTGTAAGTCTAGCGTCAAAGCAATGAGTACTCATATAAGGCATCTTTGGTGTTTCAAGTATAAGGACCATATACACAACTGGGACTATGGAATTGATGTCTGATATTAGGTATCATTAATCATATAGTATTCTATAAGCGGATCATCAGTGAACTCATTCTCCAATGAGCACCTGTACTATATCATCAGTGTCTCTACATAAGTGGCTATGAGACCAGCCACCTCCATCATATGGACGGGTATATAGTACACTGGTCTGTTCAATTATCTCGATATCCCTCTCGAGTAACATATGACCAAGATTATTTAGGATCTGTGTTTAAAGGTGAATCGATCTCATTATTGTGATCTCATCACGATCCGATTCTCATTGCATAGAACCAAGGACATCACAATATATATGCTACAAATAATATAATGTGAGAATATGTCAATATTAATCATAAGTAAAAAGATCACACAGCGTGTCATACGTGCCATCACTCACGTGATTGGCTTATAGGGCATCTATAACCAGCACTAGGTCTTCGAGCATCGAGTTTGCATCCGACATTACCGTGCACCACACACCACGGTCATCCCTATTCCAAGTCAAACTCTGCTTTGTCATGTCGGACTATGTTGTACTAGGTTAGATTTTACTATGTCAGGTCAGACTCTGCTGCACCAGGTCGGCTACTAGTGTGGTGCTTCATCTCTAACGTGTAACGGGTGATTGGGCCGATCCATTATTGGCTCTATCATTCCCCCTGAAACCCTTTCCTGGGGTTCCTTGAAGAGGGGCATGAGGAAAGGTGTGATCTGTCCATTGCTTTTCACTTGGTAGGTGCTTTTTGGAGTGACTTCCTTTCTTTGTTCCTCGGCACTACTGGGCTTGGGGCAGGTCTTGCCGCAACTAAACTAGTCAAGCTGCAGGTCTCGGGGTCGAGCTATATCACTGGTATTATATTGCTAATTTTGGGCAGGGGCTTCTTGTTAATCTCAAATTTTGATGATGAAATCAACTTATGAGTGTTTAATCTAACAAGGTTGTTAGAGTTGATTGATGCAGGATTAACTATAACAGAGAGATTATTATAATTAGAGGTTTGGCCAGAGTTAAGTCCAAGCATCGGGCCGGGGTTCGGACGATGCGGTTGGAAACTCACTTGGAGTACGTCGGGAGCTTGCCAGGATGGCGCAAGGGAATTCACCGAAAGAAGACCGAGACTCACCAGAAGATTGTCGGGGGTAGTCGAAAGGCTTGCTGGGAGTTGGGAATGTCTTGAATTGGATTTGTGGCCATGTTGATTGTAATTAATCAAGTTATAGTTAGCATCATACAGGTTTAAACACGATGGTGAAAAGGAGTTACAGATCAGACATGGACCCAGGATCAAGCTTAGGCATCGGGCCAAGGTTTGGACGATACGGTGGGAGTTCGCTAGGACTTCGCTGAAGATACCAGGAAGATCGCTAGGAACACGTTGGGAGATTGCCAGAGGAAGACCATGAGACTCACCGTAGAAAATGCCGGAGGTTGCCGGATTGCGGGAGTGAGGTCGTAAGCTTGGTGGTCATGCTTGATTGTAATCTTTAAGTCATAGGTTAAAGTTGAGTCATAAATGAGTGTGATTTGGAAGGAATCCAAATCAACTCAAAGAGGCAACCGGGTCCACTTGGGGTGTGATTGAGCTTTAGTCTAGCAGGGGATTGGTCAACTAATAGTTTAAATCAAGATTGGAAAAGTGAAGGGAATCACTTTTCTGGGATTCCCGGCAGATGAACTGTCGGTGAGTGGTAGTTCAACCGGCGCCACCCAGGTTTTCGGGCGGTTGAACCGCCCAGGTTTTTGTGCGACTGAACCAGGTTGTCGGGTGGCTGAATCGCCCGATATAGGTAAGTGAACCGCTCGTACTCGGATTTTCTAAGTATGTTTGAATTTTGATCCAAAATTCTGAAGTCATTTGGGACTATAAATACCCGGAGTTTTCTTGCATTCCATACAATAATTTTTTAGGGACTACATTCTGTAAAAAAAATTATGTGTGAATTGTAAGAAAAATAAAATGGAAAGGAAGAGAGCTTAGAGTTAGAAAAATTATTGAAGTCTCTCTTGTAAGCACAAGTGTAAGGGTTTGGTCTTCACCCAGAGATGATCGGTAGTGGACACCGACGTGCGTCAAGGAGGAGGACTCGGGAGTGGACATAGGCCGGTTGGTGCCGAACTAGTATAATTGTGAGTGTTTTTACTTGTTGTATTTACTAATTGTAATTATCGAGTTCTTAATCGTTTTGAACTAAATACCAATAGACGCTTCCAATTTTTACTCACTCTTTGAAAGAAAAGTTTTAAGTCAAGTACTTCACTTACGATATTGCTTATCTTTTTATTTGGATTTGCTTGTTCCTTCTTGAGTTATTTTTAAGCAAGATACTTAACATTTTCTTTGAATCATTTACTTGCTTTACTTGAATAAAAAATTTCAGATTTTCTCTTTCTTGCTTCAAGTGAAAAGTTTTAAGTTAAAATGATAATTTACTCTTGCACTAATTCACCCCCACCCCCCCGCCCCCCCTCTTAGCGCCAATTGATCATAACAATTGGTATCAGAGCAAGGTCTTACTCTTTGGGCTAAACACCCGCTAGAGTAAATGACTTTGTTTGGCATGAATGAGGGTCAATGCATCACAAGTCCTATGTTCAATGGGATGAACTACTCACCTTAAAAAATTTGAATACGTATCTTTTACTTCAATAGATCTTGATTTATGGTGTATTGTTGAAAAATATTTTCAGAAGTCATCCAATCCAACAAATGATTGGAATGATTATGAAAAATAAATATTTTCATTGAATGCAAAGGCTATGAATGCCTTATATTGTGCATTTGATAAAAATAAATTTGATCGGATTTCTTATTTTGATTCAACTTTTGATATATTAGAAATGACATGAAAGCACAACTATATCAAGTGAATCATTAAATGAAAAGACTTACAAAAATAAACTTGAAGAACAACTTCCAAAGAACAGGAAGAAATTTGAACTGAGCATGACATATGACTCCTCGAGTGAAATCTATGAGGACTTTGAACCTTTGACAAATAAACCAGATAAATTAATAATCATGAACTTTAAAAATGATCTTAAAATAGAGAAAACCTCTTTCTATGAATGGAAGAAGTCGAGGCGCTCTAAAGATGAAGTGTACAACCAAGAAGTGTAGAATCTCGCGCTTATGACGATCCAAGACGGGGTTAGTGATTCATTAAGTGTTTCTTTTTCGGAGTTATTAAATATGTTTCATGATTTGTTTAATGAGTTTAGAAAACTTAGCAAATCTTTTTAGTTACTTAAAAATGATCATGATTTGTTAGTTGGTAGATTTGATGAAATGCATGATTTATTAACATCACATAATGTTCTAAATGTGAGATGCTAAATAGTGTTAAAGAAGAAAATATTATGCTTAAGATAACATTAGAAAAATTTAAAATTAGGAACAAATCCCTAAATATGATCCTTGCCAATAAGGATCATATTAATAAAAGAAATGACATAGGCCTTGTTGGTAACATTCAACAAAAGCCAACCATATTTGTTAAAGGACCTACCTTAAATGTGGTACCAAGAATCAAGTATAATTTTTATGAAAAATTAGGACATAAAGCCTATAAATATTCATTTAAAAAAATTACAGTTCACATAAATTAATTTGGGTTCCTAAAGGAACCATAAACAACCTTAAGCCATTAGAGAAAATAGGAAGAACATATCATGAAGGACCCAAACTCAAATGGGTACCTAAATCAAAACCTCTCATAATATAAAGTTGTCTCCTAACAAGGCTAGGAGCACTAAGTAATGTTTTGAAATTACATGTTCAAGGCACATGACTTGAGATCTAATACTCTTTCAAAGCTCACTAGCCTAAGTAATAACAAAAATTATTGAAATAAAATCATTTGTAATGAATCTTTGGATAACTCGTTAATCTTGATTGCTCTAACTTTGGCATGCTAATACAAAAATGGATTAGAAACTTTATCTAAATTCAAATTTATGAAAGAAAGATTTTGATGATGATTATGATTGAATGATAGGTTCAAAATCATTGGCTTGAATATTTGTTGATTTAAATGCAAAGGCTATTGTTGAATGATTTAAATATTATAGTGTTTTTGGCTAAGTTAAATATCATTATTGAATGATTGATTTAAATGATTGAAAAAAAATTGTATGTTGAGATTGAATGAGTATTGTTAAATGATAGATTATTTTTGAATTTGAATATGAAACAAATAAAAATTTAGAAATGAGTTTGTCAACTCCTTGCATTATGTGTAAAGAGTTAGACTTATTTAAAAGTTAAAATTGAGATAGATTGAATTTTGATTGAAGATGTTTTATGTTCAATAAAACCATGCTTGATGATTTAATGATACATAGTGATCATACTTAATGAGTTTATATTTCAAAATTATGCATGATGATCCTTGTGATTTATGGCTTATTGATCTTTGCCATAATGAAAGTTTTTTTCAGTTTTAAATGAAAATGCATGTTTTTAATTGGCTTAAAAGATAAAGGCGTGCTTGTATGAAATATAAAGAGAATACATTTTTCCTGAAAATTTCTCTATCTTATAAATTTTTCAAAAAGAGATTAATGAATCAACTATATTATTTTTATGAATCTCTTGAATTATGAAAGTGATTTTGATGATTTGAACTTGAATAAGTTATTATCATTATTTTTGACAAGTTTAGAAAATGAAACTTGAAATCTTTACATAAATACTTTGATTATGAACTTTACATAAACTTCCTAATGCTACTTTGACAATAAGTAAGGGAGAGACAAAAGTGATATTTTGTAATAACAAATTTAAATACTTTGACTATGATAAATCTTCATTGGATGAGGAGCGATTTGCTATAAAAAAATTTATGAATTTAAAATACGTGAGATTTGCATGATTGGATTTTTATTTTACTTGAAATTTTGAATATATAAGATTTCTTGATTATTTTTATTGAAATTCATAAATAATAAGGAGGGGCAAATTTATTAATTTTAATTATATTTTTTGGTACTTAAAGATTTGATTTTATGACATGATCTCTTTGTACTTTTGGGTGTAATTTGAATATGGACGTTAAGAAGAAATTATGCAATTATATGTCTTTGTTGATAATGACAAAAAGTGGGAGATAAAATTATCAATATGATTAGAAATAAATTGAATATGGTAACATCGAATGAGAAATTATTTACTTAGAAGAAAATTTTAAATTTTAAAATTTCTAAATATATACAAAATACATGATTTGCCTGATTTGCTACCTTGCGTGAAATTTGGATAAGATAAATTAAATTGCATTGGTAGCTCTTGGTTTTTTTCTTGGATTTTAGAATTTACATCTATAAAATTTACATCTATAAAATTAAGTATTTTTGTGATGTTTTTCACTTCTCTACCTTGATTTTACCTTCTTGTGCACACAAAGTGGAGAAAGGAAATCACTAGCATTTCAAGCGACCGATAAATCTATTAATTTCATTTGAATCTCTTGAAATTAATTTTAAAATTGAATGAGTTCTTTACCTATATCATGATTTTGATTCATCATAATTATAACTTGAAATCATTTATAAATCAAAATATCTTATTATGTGTTCTAATATTATTTAAAAGGATATTTTTTATATAAATCATGATCTTGACAACTTGAGATTTCTTATGCATGAATTAATATATTTTATTTGTTTCTTCTATGATTTGTCTCTTGATATTCACAATTTATCTTCATGAATTGTATATCTCATCACAATGTTAATTTTTCTTGATATATTTCATGTGATGATTTGAAAAATGATGTAATGGAAAAAGTTTTACACCATTGTAACAATCCTTTTTTTTTACAATGACAAAGAGGGAGCAAAATTTACTAGCTTGCTCATCTCAAAGGAGAAGCAAAAAGTGATATCGCAAGAGAAGCAAAAATTTTACTTAACCTCACATTTAAAAAAGAAAAACATGCTAAGAGAAGTAACACTTGCTAATTTATTAGCTTGCATGATGTAAAATTGCTAGCTTGAACATTGCAAAGGAAGCAAAAAATTGCTAGCTTGCACTTCTGAAAAGAAAAGAAAGAACTCACTAGCTTGTATGTTCTAAAGTGATGAAAAATTTGCTAAATTACTAAGCTTTCATATCTCAAAACTTGCTAATTATACTTCTCATTTTTTGTTGATAAAGGGGAAGAAGATATGATGATGTGAAATCATGTATGATGATAATGCATTTTGATCTTGAAAATATACATGATGATAATCATAATTTTATGATGTATTGCATATGATGTGATTAAAATAGTTTTAACTTGGACTTTTGAGTTCATCTTAATATTCTTTTTGAAATTTATTAAGGGCTCTTCTTAATGATGCTTTCATAACTCCTTCCTTGTTTCTCTTCTTATTAATCACGAAGGGGATAAAAATTTTATAATGCATATTCTATTTTATTAAGGAGTAACGTCATTATGTGCTTTGAAAGTATTAGCTATATATTTTACCTTTTTGTTAATGACAAAAGGGGAGAAATATATATATTGATGACACATAATATTAATAATATATATTGATGTCACATGATATTGATGATGTACTTAGATATCTTGGATATGGATGCATAATTCTTTTTGAAATTCATGATTCGATGACTTGATGTAAATTATTGTTGAAATTTGCTTGGAATATAATTTGTTTCATGATACTTGAATTCAAGAGGGTGTGGTTCTCTTGAATTTAAGCTTTCTTTATTATGGCATGGATTTAGGGAAAGTTAGGATTAACTTATGTCATCAACTGATTGTCATCATTAAAGAGGAGGAGATTGTTGAATCTCAGATTTTGATGATGAAATCAATTAATGAGTATTTGATCTAACAATGTTGTTAGAGTTGATTGATACAGGACTAACTATGATAGAGAGATTATTAAATTAGAGGTTTGGCCAAAGTCAAGTCCAAGCATCGGGCCGCGGTCCGGACGATGCGTTGGGAACTCGCTTGGAGTGCGTCGGGAGCTTGCTGACGGTATCAGGAGCTTGCTAGGATGACATAAGGGAGTTCACCGAAAGAAGACCGAGACTCATCGGAAGATTATCGGGGGCAGCTGAAAGGCTTGCTGGGAGTTGGGAAGGTCTTGAAGTGGATTTGTGGCCATGTTGATTATAATTAATCAAGTTATAGTTAGCATCATGCAAGTTTAACCACGACGAGAAAAGGAGTTACAGATTATATATGAACCTAGGATCAAGCTTAGGTATCGGACCAAGGTTTGGACGATGTGGTGGGAGCTCGCCGAGAGTTCGCTAGGACTTCGTCGAATGTATCGGGAAGATTGCTAGGAACACGCTAGGAGATCGCCGGAGGAAGACCGTGAGACTCGCCGCAGGAAATGCCGGAGGTTGCTGGATTACGGGAGTGAGGTCATAAACTTGATGGTCCTGTTTGATTATAATCTTTAAGTCATAGGTTAAGGTTGAGTCCTAAATGAGTATGATTTGGAATGAAACCAAATCAACTCAGAGAGGCAACTGGGTCCACTATGGGGTGCGATTGAGCTTAGATCGAGCTCAATTAGTTGACTAGGGGATTGGTCAACTAATGGTTCAAATCAAGATTGGAAAAGTATAGGGAATCACTTTTTCGAGAGTGGACGTAGGCCGGTTGGTGCCGAACCACTATAATTGTGAGTGTTTTTACTTGTCGCATTTACTACTTGCAATTGTCGAGTTCTTAATCGTTTTGAACTAAATACCAATAGACGCTTTCAATTTTTACTCACTCTTTGAAAGAAAAGCTTCAAGTCAAGCACTTCACTTACGAGTTGCTTATCTTTTTTTTTTTTAATTTGCTTGTTCCTTCTTGAGTCATTTTTAAGCAAGAAACTTAGTATTTTCTTTGAATCATTTACTTGCCTTACTTGAACGAAAAGTTTCAGATTTTTCCTTTCTTACTTCAAGTGAAAAGTTTTTAAGTTAAAACGAGAATTTACTCTTGCACTAATTCACCCCCCTCTTAGTACTAATTGATCATAACACTTCTCGGCTGGCCGAGTTACTGGTCTCGGCAAGAGCTGTTTGACCAACCAAGTTACTGGTCTCGGCAAAAACAAACTGGCCGAGTTATTGGTCTTGACAAAAACTGACTGGTCGAGTTACTGGTCTCGACGAAAACTATTTGGCCGAGTTATTGGTCTCGCCAAAAATTGTTTAACTCGTCGAGTTACTATTCTCGACAAAAATTATTTGACTAGCTGAGTTACTATTATCGACAAAAACTATCTAGTCGAGTTATTGGTCTCGGCAAAAACTAGCCGAGCACTATTGCTCGGGTTTTGACTAGACTGAACCAGGTTGCCCGAGACATTCAGGTCGGGCCCTGACTAGACTAGGCTACTCGGGACACTTAGGTCGGGCACCAACCGGACTGAGCTACCCGAGAGACTCAGGTCTAGCACTAACCATACTGGGTTTCTCGAGATGTTCGGGTCGGGCCTTGATTAGACTAGGCTACTCGAGACGCTTAGGTTGGGCATTGATTGGACCGAGCTTCCTGAGATGTTCAGGTCGAGCCTTGACTGGATTGGGCTACATGAGACGCTTAGGTTTAGCACTGATTGACTGGGTTGCCCAAGACGCTCGGGTCGAGCACTAACTGGACTCGGTTGCTTAGACGTTCAGGTTGGGCACTGACCAGACTAGGCTTCCCCATATATTCGGATCGAGCCTTGATTGGACTGTGCTGCCCGAGATGCTCAGGTCTGGCTGACTGGACTGGGCTTCCTGAGATGTTCGGGTCGGGCCCTGATTGGACTAGGCTACTCGAGACTCTCAGGTCAGCCACTGACTAGACTGGGTTGTCTGAGACGCTCAGGTCGGGCATTGACTGGACTGGGCTTCTCGAGATGTTTGGGTTGGGCATCTATTGGACTAGGCTGCCTGAGAGGGTCAACTTGGGCACAAGAGGAATTAATTTGGCCAAGTTACTCAACTCCAGCACAGGCTGATTGGCCCAGCCGAGAGGGTCAACTCGGGCACTAGTGGACTGACCTGGCCAAGAGGGTCAACTCGGGCACAGGAGGACTGATCTGGCCGAAATTCTCAACTCAGGCACAAGCTGATTGGCCTGGCTGAAAGGGTCAACTCGAGCACTAGTGGACTGGCCTGACCGAGAGGGTCAACTCGGGCATAAGAGGACTGATATGGCCAAGATACTTAACTCGGGCACAGGCTGATTGGCCTAGCCGAGAGGGTCAACTTGGGCATAAGCTGACTGGCCTGGCTGAGAGGGTCAACTCAGGCACAGGCTGACTGGCCTGGCCGAGAGGTTCAACTCGGGCATTGGTGGACTAGCCTGGTCGAGAGGGTCCTCATGATCGACGCATGGTCAACGCTTGTGCCCATTAGTCATCGCATGTGGGGGACGAAGTAAGCACGTGACAATGTATAGGGTTGATTGTGGGTCTTGCCCATGTGGCTTACTGAGTTGGTGTCCGACGTGTAGGGTTGTCGTGGCGTTCTTGCACATATCTTGTCACCTGCATTTAATGTGGTTCGCGGTTTCCCTAGGTGAAGTCATTGCGCTGTCTCGAGATGGCAAACCATCACTCTGTTGCCCTATAAGTTCTCTTACTTCTCCTATTATGCTTTTTCCCAAAACCTCTCACCTCTTCCTACTCCCGATCGCATCGTCCCATCCCGTAACTTGTTCATGGCATACTTTCGCCTATGTAAGAATCATGGTGGTTATTACTTAATCGCCTGAACTGGTTTTAGGATTACCGGGACCCCTTCCAACAACAAGGGCTAGAAGACCCGCTACCTATTTGTCAGCGGGCCAAGATGAGGTTTCTGACTTGAGTGGTCGGCCCACTATGTCAGCAACGTCCCCCCTTACATTTTTGAGAAAGAGTCTGTCTTGGTCGGGTGACTGAAGGGGATCTTGGCCTCTTCTCGGGCGATCCAGGATATGACTGAGCTTTGGCTAGTCCAGGTGGGTCTCAGTATGACCCCTTGGGGTATGGACTCCACCCCTTTGTTTTGTTGTTATAGTTATCAAATTTTAGATTTTCTAACCTGCTTGTCGGAACACAGATATGGTTACTCTTGGTGAACTACGTGGGATGTCGAAGATCTCTATTGGTCAGTTGGGACCGGCAGGTTGAACGCCTTCCGCTCCAATCGAGGTTCAGGAAGTTCCAGCAGGCACCATAGTGAGGGTAGCGTACGAAAGAATGCCGAAGTGACCGGTTGTGGAATCTACGCCCCCTGCTGAAGATCCCGCCCGCTCAGAGGAAGCAGGCAAAAATGTCATCGACATGAGACAAGTCCTGATGCGATGAATGGGGCTTCCTGTCTCGTTCAAAGGGAAAGAGCCGGCTACATTGGGTGATGAATCTATGCAACTAGAGTACCAACATCCCCAATTGATGAAGGAATTATGAGGCACAACGGTGCGCAAGGGTGACGTCGGGTACCACACACTGCAGATGACAGATATGTTGCCCTGGGACCCAGACTCCGAGATGCAGGCCCGATGGGGGGCCTTGAAGAGCTCGTCCCGCATCTGGCAAGACAGGGCGGCCTAAGCAGAGTTCGGGAGAGGGGTCATGCACCCCCAACTAACCAAGGAGCTTTATGCCTCATCGTCTGAGATGCTCATCGATCGGACGACGAAGGCCATGGTTTGGGTAAGTTACGCAACTCCTTTCTCGGTCAAATTTTATAGCTTTTTGACAAGCTTAGTTTTCTTGTGTAAAACCATCACTAACTATAGTGTTGATGGACCACATCTACGACAAGGGGTATCTGATCACCATTATGGATCATCGGGTGACCAAGTTCCAGCAGGAGATCGAGGAACTAATTGTTAGGATCGAGTTGCCACTAGGGGGGGGGGGGGGGGGGGGGGGGGGGAGGGGAAATTAGTGCCAAGTGAAAAACTTCGATTTAAAAGATTTTTGTTTGAAGAAAACCGATATTGAAAGTGCTTTAACTTGGAACTAGTTAATAAGTAATTAAATCCAAGAGCAACAGCAATGAAAGGCAAGAAAGAGATGCACACCAGATTCTTATAGTGGTTCGGCCCTCTTAACCTACGTCCACTCCTGATTCCTCTTTCCTTAAGGCCACCGTCTTCCACTCCTGATCTTTTTCAACAGGCAAATATTGAACACCCCTCTTACAACTCTATTCTCCTTTTATAGGTTTAGGAGATAACATTTACAATTCTCTCAGCTCTCCCTTAAATAAAAACTACACAAGAAGAAATAAGGGGGAGCTCTCAAGGAATTACAACAACGATTTTATAAGTTTTTCACTCTTGATTTTTGCATCCTCAAGCAAGAATGAGTGGGGTATTTATAGGCCCCAGATGAATCAAGAATGGAGCCAAAATTCTCAAAGATTGTGTCTTCTAGGAGACTATGTCTTCTCGGAGATTGTGTCTTCTAGGAGACTGTATTATCTCGGAGACTGTGTCTTCTCGGAGATTGTGTCTTCGAAGACCATGTCTTACATAACCTTAGGTTACTGAAATGACCTTTCTAATAAGTCCAAATCAGCCCCAATTAAGGTATAATAACCTCTTAATTGAGTTAGTAAAACTAACTCTCATTATAATGCTAACTACGACACTTAAAATACAATATTCGTTGTCCGACCGTCAATTAATCTCTCGGTGAACTCTCGGCATCCTTCCGGTAAACCCTCGGCAAGCTCTCGATTCCCTTCGGTGAACTCCCAATGAACTGCCAACATCCTTCGGTGAACTTTTGGCGAGCTCCCGACAACCTGTCGGTGAACTCCCGATGAACTTCCCGACAAACCTCTAGTGAGCTCTCGACGAGCTCCTGATATCATCCGAATCTCAATCGACCTCCGACAAACTCTTAGCGAGCTCCCACTGCGTCATCCGAAACTCGGCCCATTGACTTCGACCCAACATCTAATTGTAATGCCCTTTGATCGTCATAGTTAATCCTGCATCACTTTCTTTAACACACAAGATAGATCATAAAACCCATCAATTGATTTCATCATCAAAATCTGAGATTCAACAATCTTCCCCTTTTTGATGATGACAACCAATTGATGACGAGAGTTAACCTTAACACCCTCGATATATATGTCATAGAATATATAAAACAAACTTGAATTCAAAAGTACCATAATTTTTAAATTCAAGTATTTTGATAATTTTTCATAATTTAACCATACAAGATACCATACATGACAAAAATTTTAAACATTCATCTTCTTAGTATCACATAAAATTTTTAATCATTATATTCATAAGATAACCATGTCATCAATCATGATACAACATCCATTTCAACCATTTCAAAGATCTCAAAATATTTCTTATGCCATCAATTATGTTATTCTTCCCCCTTTGTTATCAACAAAAAAAGAGAAATTCTCAACTTATATTTGAACATTCGTAAATATTTATCTCATAAAGAAATTGCTTTCTCCCCTTGGTTATTGTAAAAAAGAAGAAAAGAATATTATAGTACAAAATTAATTTTCAAGTCATTGACAAATATATATAAAGGGGTTATATAATGAAAATCATATCATTAAGGATATAATATAAAAGATCAATTCATAAGTACCAAAAGACATGATTTATTTTAATAAATCTCTCCCTTTTTTATAAATAACGAAAATGAGTCTTAGGAGAATAAATAATCTTAATTTATTCAAGATAAACCTTAAGACATATAATTCATTTAGATAATTCTTCTTAATAAAATGGAAGAATAATCTTGATAAAAAATCTTAAATTATAATTGTTAAAATTATAAATATTTTTTATTAAAAAGAAGAAATCATATAGGTTAAAAGTGGTTTCCATAAAGGATAAGTCAAGTGAAGAAGTCAATGAAAAGTTCATGAAAAAAAAAATCTCATTCAATTTTCAACTCATCGCATATTTAAGAAATATTAATTTGGTGATAAGGTATACCATTCATGAATACAATGAAGTCATAGATAAATCATGTTATGAAGGATATTAATATCAAATCATTAATACCAAAAGACATGATTCAATTTGACAAATTTTCGTTTAGATCAAAAAAAAATTATGATATTAAATAACAAGAAGGATCTTGTTTCATATAGATAATTTTCTTTAATAAAACGAAAGAGTCATGAATAATCTTGATTTATATAAATATCTCAAATTATGATTTTTAAGATGTCAATATCATGATAAGACCTTTTCTATGGTAAATTGCATAGGAGAAAAGATAAAAATATCTTGATTCATATATAGGAAATTTCAAGTTATCAAGATCATAGTTATTAATGAAAATCTCAAGTTATAAGATCATAAGTCTCCTCTTTGGTAAAAAAAAAATTATAGAAGTAAAAAAGTTAATTCCCATAAAAGATGCCTCAAGTCAAAAAATCATGAGAAATTTCATAATCTGGTTGGGGAAAAAATCTCATTCAAATTTGAATTATCAAAAACATTTTTATAGTTCAAGAGATTATCAATAATGATATCACTTTATCTCTTATTGAAAACTTGATTGAGAAATTTTCAAAGAATTGTTTTTCCTCTTTTTAGTTGTTCAATCCATGTGATTTGTTTCATATAAAAATTTCTTCAACTTTTATGCCAAATTCATGCATTGATTGTCATTTAAAACCCGCTTTAATTTAAAAAAGAAATCATCAAGATTATTATAATAAAATATTTTCAAACAATTAAAACATCTTCAAGTTTTTAAAACTGAAAACCAAGTATCATTTCCAAAAGAAATCATAAAACATTTTCAAACAACAGCTTTAATTTATTTTAATTCTAATGATTTTTCTTTCTTAAATGAGTCTAACTCTTTAAGCTTAGTGAAATGAGTTATCATGCATTTTTTATTCTCATTTCAAAAATATTTTTAATTTGTAAAATACTAAAAAATAAAGCATGCTTTTTTTCTCTTTTTAATTTTATTTTAAGCTCAAATTCAAGAATAATCTAACATTCAACAACAAACAACCTATTTCAATATACAACCATCACAACATTAAAATCAATCATCAACCTTTACAAGTCAATCATTTAACATTAGCATTTACATTTAAATCAACCAATATAATATCATCAAGGTCCTATTTCCGAAAAAATTTAACGTAGATAATTTTCCATTAAAAATAACTAAAGTTCTTTATTGTAGTTTATTTATGTACTAGCATGCTCTAAATATGCATAAGCTATGCATCATCGAAAAAAAATCATGAACTATAAAAATATTTACTACCAATAATTTTAATTTCAATAATTTTTCTTATTGTTGTTGTTTAGGCTAGTGAACTTGAAAAGTTTTTTAGATCTCAAGTCATGTCTATTGAGCATCCACTATCAAGACGCCATTTAGTGCTCCTAGCCTTTGTTAGGAGATAAACCTATAAGAGATGATGTTTTGGTTTAGGTACTCATTTGACTTTGGGTCCCTCATGAAAAGCTCTACCTAATTTAACTAAAGACATTTGGTTGTTAATGGTTCCTTTAGGAACCCAAATCAACTTATGTGAAGTATACTTTCTAAATGAACACTTATGAGCAAAATGTCCTAATCTACCACAAAAATTACATTTGAGTTTCAGAGAAGAGTGAATGTAGGTCTGCTAACAAAGATAGTTGGCTTTTGATGAGTATTACCCACAAAGCCAATACCATCCTTATAACCCTTATTAGCAAAGACCATGTTTAGAGACTTATTGCATATCTTAAACTTTTCTAATGTTTATTTTAATATAATAATTTTCTTTTTAATTTCATCTAGCAGTTTACATTTCGAGCAAAAAGTAAATGGTGTTGATGCATCATTCATATTTTCAAGTTTACTAAAAAGTAATGCATGATCCTTTTTGAGTGATTTATATGTTTTGCTAAGCTTTTTAAACTCATTAAATAATTCATGAAAAGTATTTTATAACTCATTTAAAGTAAAGGAAGCTTTAGGTGAGTTACTTACCTCATCATGGATTGCCATGAGCACGAGATTCTCCACTTCTTCTTGGTTGTGCTCTTCATCTTCGGAGTGCCTCGGCTTCTTGCGTTCATAGCAAGAGGTTTTACCCAATTTAAGTTCATTTTTATATTTTTTATTTATTTTCATTAATTTATTTAATTCTTTTGTCATAGTTTAAATTTATAGTTCTCATCACTCGAGGTTTCACTCGAGGAGTCATATATTGTTCTCAGTTCAATTTTTTTCCTATTCTTTTGAATGTGTTGTTCATCTTTACAAGTCATTTCAATTATTTTTTATTCCTTTATTTTACTTGTGCTTTCATGTATGATTTTTAATATGTGTTATATATCAAAAGTTGATACACAAGCAGAAACCCGATTAAATTCAGTTATATCTAAAGCGCAAAATAAAGCACTCATAGCTTTGGTATTTAAGAAAAATATTTATTTTTCATGATCATTCCCATCATTTATCGGATTGGATGACTTCTGAAAGTAATTTTCAACAATATGTCATATATCAAAATCCATAAAAAGTATAAAAATTTTCATTAGAGTTTTTCAATATGTGTAATACATCCCATTAAACATGAAAGAATGTGTAGTAGAGTGTCCCTTATTTATGCCAAAAGAAGTCATTTACTCGCTTGGGTGTTAATCCAATTGAGTAAACTTGCTTTGATACCAATTGTTAGGATCGAGTTGGCACTTAGAGGGGGTGGAATTAGTACTAAGTGAAAAACTTCAGTTTGAAAATTTTCTCATTTGAAGAAAACCAATATTGAAAGTGCTTTAACTTGGAACTAGTTAATAATCAATTAAATCCAAGAGCAACAATAATGAAAGACAAGAAAGAGATGTATACTAGATTTTTATAGTGGTTCGGTCCCCTTGACCTATATCCACTCCTGATTCCTCTTCCCTCGAGGCCACCGGCTTCTACTCATAATCTTTTTCAATGGACGAAGATTAAACACCCCTCTTACAGCTCTATTCTCCTTTTATAGTTTCAGGAGATAATCTTTACAATTCTCTCAGCTCTCCCTTAAACAAAAACTACACAAGAAGAAATGAGGGGGAGCTCTCAAGGAATTACAACTGCGATTTCATAAGTTTTTCACTCTTGATTCTTGCATCCTCAAGCAAGAATGGGTGGGGTATTTATAGGCCCCAAATGACTTCAAGAATGAAGCCAAAATTTTTGAAGACTGTCTTCTAGGAGACTATGTCTTCTCGGAGACTATGTCTTCTAGGAGACTATATCTTCTTAGAGATTATCTTCTAAGAGACTGTCTTCTCGGAGATTATGTCTTCTAGGAGACTGTGTTGTCTCGAAGACTGTGTCTTCTCAGAGACTGTCTTCGAAGATTGTGCCTTACATAACCTTGGGTTACTAAAATGACCTTTCTAATAAGTCCAAATCAACCTCAATTAAGACCTAATGATATTTTAATTGAGTTAGTAAAACTAACTCTCATTATAATGCTAAGTATAACACTTAACATACAATCTTCGTTGTCTGATCGTTAATTGATCTCTCGGTGAACTCCTGGCATCCTTCCGGTAAACCCCCGACAAACTCCCGATTCCCTTCGGTGAACTCCCGACGAACTCCCAACATCCTTCGACAAACTCCCGGCGAGCTCCTAACAATCTGTTGGTGAACTCTCGATGAACTTTCTGACAAACCTCTGGTGAGCTATCGGCGAGCTCTTGACAACATCATCTGAACCTCGATCGACCTCCGGCAAACTCTCGGCGAGCTCCCACTACATCGTCTGAAACTCGGCCCAGTGCCTGAACTTGACTCCGGCCCAACATCTAATTATAACGCCTCTTTACCATCGTAGTTAATCCTGCATCACTATTTCTAACACACAAGTTAGATCATAAAACCCATCAATTGATTTTATCGTCAAAATCCAAGATTCAACACTAAGTTCGGGACGGGTCCTGAAGCAATAGTAGCGGTTGAGCAGCAGGCGACCGAACTATTGACAATGAATAAAACGCTGAAAGCAGATCTAGATGAGGCATGTCATCGGATGAGGCATGTCCGTTGCTCATTAGTCAATGCCCAGAAGCAAGTAAAGGACTTGCGAGCTCGGAGTTGGAAGATGGAGGACTGTTGAATCTCAGAGTTTGATGATGAAATCAATTGATGAGTGTTTAATCTAACTTGTACATTAGAGGAAGTAATGCAGGTCCAACTATGACAGAGGAATTGAGTTACAACCAGATGATGGGCCAGAATCAAGTTTGGGTATCAGGCCAAGGTTTGGACGATACTATGGAAGCTCACCAAGAGTTTGCTAAGAGTTCATCTAAGGAATCGAAAAGCTCGCTGGGAACACGCAAGGAGATCGTCGAAGGAAGATCATAAGACTCACCGCAAGAATGCCGGAGGCTATCGGATTGGCGAGAATTAGGTCATTGTTTAGCTTGATGGTCCTTATGGTTGTAATCAGTAAGTCGTAGTTAGGATTGAGTCATTGAGTTTGATTTAGAAGGAATCCAAATCAACTCAATATGAGATAACTAGGTCCACTAAGGGGATGGATTGAGCTCAGGTTGAGCTTAATTGGTTGTCTTGAAAATTAGTTAGCATGAGGTACAAGTTGGGATTGGAAAAGTAAAGGGACTCACTTTTCCAAAAATCCTAGTGATTGTACCATCAGTGAGTAGTGATTGTACCATTGTCACCCAGGAATCTGAGTAGCAGGTGGCTATTGGATTGCCCAAGCCGGCGGTGCCTATACCTTGTTTTCAAGGTGGCTTTCGGCGGTGGCGCCGGCGGTTGTACCGCCCGTACCTAATTTTTTCGGGTGTGTTTGAATTTTGGCTCCATTCTTCTGAATCCAAATGGGGTCTATAAATACCCCAAGTTTTTTTGTATTTATCACAAGTATTCACACAAGTCATTGGACAAAAAATTTGTGAAAAAATATGCACTAAAAAGAAAAGGAGTAAGGGAGTGAGTCAAGTGTTGTATTTATTATAATAGTCTCCCTTGTGAGTTAAGATTGAAAAACTTGTACGGGTTTTATCTTCAACCAAAGAAGATCGGCAGTGGACACTGGTGGGTCTCGCCGAAGAGGACTCGGAAGTGGATGTAGGCCAAGATTGGGGTCGAACCACTATAAACTTGTGAGTGCTCTTTACTTATCTTATTTGCTACTTTCAACATCTTTCTACTATGTTTTAAATTATTTACTTATTCACCGTCAAGTCCAAGAAACGCTTCTAATTTTGGTTTTACTTAAAGGAAAAGTTTTCTTTAAAATGTGATTTTACATTTGCACTAATTCAACCCCACACCCCTCCCCCTACCCCACCCCCCCATACTAATTGATCCGAACAATTGGTATTAGAGTAAGATACTTACTCATTGGATTAGCACCCACTTAAGTAAATGGTTTTGTTTGGCATATGAGGGATATTTCATTTCACGTCCTCCCATGTTCAATGAGATGGATTATATGTATAGAAAAATAAGGATGTGTATTTTTATCATTTCTATGGATATTGATTTATGGCACATTGTAGAGAATGGATTTGAAAAATCTTCCAAGCCAATGAATAAATGGAATGATTTGGAAAGGAAAATTTTTTCTTTGAATGCAAAGGCTATGAATTTCTTATTTTGTGCTCTTGACAAAAATAAATTTAATCATGTTTTCGTTTGTTGATATTTGACATACACTAGAAATCATACAGGAAGGCATTAGTAGAGTTAAAGAATCTAAGATTAATATTTTAGTTTAAATAGTTATGAATTGTTTAGAATAAAACCAAGTGAGTCCATTGGAGACATGTATACCCGTTTCACGGATGTCATCAATGGCCTTAAAGCGTTTGAAAAATATTTTTTAAATTTTAAACTTGTGAGTAAAATTTTAAGATTACCTAAAAATTGAGATCCTAAAGTAAATGTTATACAAGAAGCTAAAGATTTAAATAACTTACCTTTTGAAGAACTTATTGGCTCATTCATGACATATGAACTGAATTGTAAAGCTCATGATGAGCTTAATGAACCCTTTCAAAAGAATAAGAAGAATGTAGCACTAAGAACTATAAATGACTCTTCGAGTGAAACCTCGAGTGATGATGACCATGATATTGCACTATTATCAAGAAAGTTTAAAAAGTTTATAAAAAAAAATAAAAACTATAAAAAATAAAAATGAATCAAAAAAGGATAATGTCATATGCTTTGAATATAAAAAATCGGGACATTTCAAAAAAGAATGTCAGCAATTGAAGAAGGCATCCCACAAGAAGAAAGCTCTTTCGACAACTTAGGATAACTCAAGCTCCTCAGATGAAGAAGATCACTCCAAAGAAAAAATTGCTAACTATACTCTAATGGTGATCCAAGATGATGTTAGTGATTCTTTAAGCATTTTCTTTATCGAGTTATTAAACATATTTCATTAATTATTTGATGAATTTAGAAAAATTAGTAAATCTTATAAGTTGCTTAAGAATAAACATGATTTGTTAGTTAGTAGACTTGATGAAATGCATGATTCATTAGTATCACACAATCTTTGTTCTAAATGTGAAATACTAGATAATGTTAAAGATGAAAACATCATGCTAAAGCAAACCTTAGAAAAATTTTAAATAAGGAATAAATCTCTTAATATGATTCTTGCTAATAAGGGTCATATTAATAGAAGAATTGGTATAGGTTTTGAGGGTAATACCCAACAAAAGCAAACTAGCTTTGTTAAAGGACCTACTCTAAACTTGCTATCAAAAATAAAATGTAACTTTTGTGGTAGATTAGGGCATATGGCTTACAAATGTTCATTTAAGAAGTATAGTCCACATAAATTAATTTGGGTTCATAAATGAACCATAAACAACCAAAAACCATTAGAAAAGAAAGATAATTTTTTTCATGAAGGACCCAATGTAAAATGGGTACCTAAATTAGAACTATCTTTCTTGTAGGTTTGTCTCCAAACTAAAGCTAGGAGCACCAAATGGTACCTTGATAGTAGATGCTCAAGGCACATGACCGGAGATCCAACTTACTTTTCTAAGCTCACTAGCTTAAGTGAAGGAGTTGTTACATTCAGAGATAATAACAAGGGTAAAATCATTGAAAAATGAACCATAGGTAATACATCAAACCTTTTAATTGAAGATGTGTTGTTAGTTGATAGCTTGAAACATAATTTACTTAGCATTAGCCAATTATGTGATAAAGGTTATATAGTTAAATTTTAATCTAATGCATGCATAATTGAATTCCCACGAAAAAATAAATCTTTAATTCCCTTAATAAACAACAATGTGTATACTATATATATTGAAAAGTTTTATGATGAAACTTGATTTTCGACCTTGAATGATGATGCTTAGATTTGGTATAGAAGACTAGGTCATGCTAGCATGAAACTTTTAAACCAAATTTTAATTAAAAATTTAGTAAGATGATTACCTAGCCTAAATTTTATCAAAGATAAAGTATGTGATACTTGTCAATTAGAAAAATAAATAAAGAGCAGCTTCAAGCTAAAGAAAATCAAATAAGCACCTCTAGGCCATTTCAATTGATTCATATGGATTTATTTAGACCAATTGACATTACAAGTTTAGGTGGAAGTAAATATGCATTCATTATAGTAGATGATTATAGTAGATATCTTGGACTTATTTCTTGACACACAAAAATGATACATTTAAATATTTTATAAAATTATTTAAAATAAAAAAAGATTTATGATTTTATCAATACATAATGAATTTCAAAACAATGACTTTCAAAATTTTTATGAATTAAATGGGGACATTCATAACATCTCTACTCCAAGAAATCCACAACAAAATAGAGTCGTAGAAAGAAAAAATAAGAGTTTACAAGAAATGGCTAGAACCATGTTAAATGAACATAGTCTACCCAAATATTTTTTGGTTGAAGCCATTAACACGACGTTTTATGTTTCAAATAGGGTTCTTGTAAGACCATTACTCTCCAAAACTCTATATGAATTATGAATGGTAAGAAACCCAATATTTTGTATTTCAAAGTTTTTGGTTGTAAATGTTTTATTTTAAATGAAAAAGATGTCATAGGAAAATTTGATGTAAAATCCGATGAGGGTATTTTCTTGGTTATTTCTTGATTTCAAAAGTCTATAATGTTTTTAATAAAAAAACTTTAATAAGTGAAGAATCTATTCATATTATTTTTAATGAGTTTCCTGATCTTAAGAAAATTGATTTTGATGATGAATTTGATCTTGGTCCTTTGAATTTAAATAACAATACTCCTAAAAGCAACTTAGATGAATCCGCTTCTAAATCCTTACTCAATGAAAATATGTGAATGATCATCCTAAGGAGCTTATAATAGGAGATACATCTAAAGGAATTTAAACTCGATCTTGTTTTAAGAATTTTTATGCAAATGCTGCATTTCTCTCTCAAATCGAGCCAAATTACATTTATGAGGCCCTAAGAGATGATTCTTGGGTTAATTCAATGCATGAATAGCTTAATCAATTTGAGAGAAATAAGGTATGTGAGCTTTATTGGGAAACCTCAGCGGGAGTATCATGTGTAGCGGAAATCAAAACAAAAAAATCAGTTTTCCACGCAGATCAAATCATCGTACAAAAGATTGGGGTCGTGAGAAAATCGATAAAACTATATCATGTGATATGATAGATTGATTACCTAGGGAGATCGTATATCCCTGTATTTCATATCTGGATGGAGAGGATGAAGGAAGTCAAGCATCTTCCTCTATAGTGGTCTCTACACGATGAATCTTTACAGTGAAACTCCTCCAATCTGATCTCGTAACTCTTGTGCAAAGGGAGGGAGTAGAATAGGAGGGGGAGGCCAAAGCTGCAGCCCATCAACCATGAGTCTCTCCTTCTATTTATAGAGAGCCACCAAAAAATCATAGGGCTCCTGCCTTAGTGGGTATTGAATCTCCATCCAATTACCCACTAACCTTGCATTATTGGATCTCAATCCAATAATCTCCTTAGGCCTCTAATTGGGCCTCAATCAAAGATATCATCATCATAGGGTCTTATCTAATGAGAATAAAAGCTAATTGGATCTCCATCCAATCTTCTATTCACTAAATCATCCACCATATGTGTGTGACTCTCTAGGCCTGATACCGAGCTGGCCATGAGTCACTCCCATTAGAACTCCTTATAATATAGTGAATTATTATCTCTATAATAATTCACTCGACTCGTCGACTATAGACGTGTTAAGCCACTACATCATAGTCCCCGGACGGTACAGAGGGGATCAAATCCATCGGACCTATCTGTCCATAGTTATCGTGTATCTATAATCCCTAATCCAACTAATATCTCAGAGATCATATATTGGACATGGTACTGTCATGTCAAATACGGAATCTGTCATAGTCTCACTCTAATCGGATTCTCCTGGAGAACTCATTCTTTCTCAATCCCAATTACCCGGATCAGGGATTTGTCTGAGCAAGCACATATGGGATATTCCTTTCATGATATCGAAAGTGGATGATTCTCTATTGACACTCAATTACCTTCATAAGATTGACTACCAATCTTGATAACCAATTGTACCAGATCTGAAACTTTCCAAACCTATAAGTCTGGCATCAAGAAAGGAGTACTCATACAAGACATCTTTAGTGTCTCAAGTCAAAGGACCATATACACAACTGGGACTATAGAATCGCTGTCTGACATTATGTATGATTAACCATACAGCATTCCATAAACAGATCAATCAATGAACTCATTCTCCAATGAGCACCTATATTGTATCCTTAGTATCTCCACATAAGTGGCTATGAGACCAGCCGTCTCCATCATATGGATGGGTATATAGTACATCGGTCTGTCCGGTTATCTCGATGTCCCTCTTGAGTAACCTATGACAAGGATTATTTAGGATCTGTGTTTAAAGGTGAATCATTCTCATTATCGTGATCTCCTCACGATCTAATTCTCATTATACAAACCCAAGGACATCACAATATATATGTTATAGATAATATAATGTGAGAATATATTAATATTAATCATAAGTAAAAAGATCGCACAGTGTGACAAGGATTATTTAGGATCTGTGTTTAAAGGTGAATCATTCTCATTATCGTGATCTCATCACGATCTAATTCTCATTATACAAACCCAAGGACATCACAATATATATGTTATAGATAATATAATGTGAGAATATATTAATATTAATCATAAGTAAAAAGATCGCATAGTGTGTCACACGTGCCATCACTCACGTGATTGGCTTGCAGGGCACCTATAACCAGTAATCTCCCACTTAACCTAAAGCCAATCACCTATTTATTTGATCCCCATCAAACCCTAGTGATGCTCAAATATAATCTGAGCCAACAGTTTCATCAATGGATCTGCAATGTTATCATCGGATGAAACTCTTTCCATTGTTATATCTTTATAGGCTATGATCTCTCTAATTAAGTAGAACCTCCTTAGAACAATTCTGATGAGACCTAGGTTCCCTTGCTAGAGCTATCGCCATGTCGCTGTCGTGTCTATGGGAATTGGCTCGATGCTGCTCGGAACGATTCCCAAATCCCTGATGAACTCCTTCATCTATACCTTCTTTTGTTGCTTCTGCTGCAGCAATGTATTCCACCTCTGTGGTTGAGTTAGCAATAGTATCTTGCTTGAAACTCTTACAGCTTACTGCTCCTCCATTCAGGGTGAAAACATATCATGCATTTGACTTGTTATCATCAATGTCAGACTGGAAACTCGAGTCCATGTAGCCCTCAACCTAGAGGCTACCTTCTTCATATACCAGTAAAATATCCTTAGTCCTTCTCAAGTACTTAAGGATATACTTTACAGCCTTCCAGTGTTTCAAACCTAGATCTGTCTAATACATGCTCATGACACTCATAGCATGCACTATATTAGGCCTAGTACATAACATAGCATACATGATAGACCCTATTACTGAAGCATAAGGTATCATATCCATGTTTGCCCTTTCTTCAGGAGTCTTGGGGACATACTCCTAGAAATTGATATTTTATGTCTCATCGATATGAGACCTCTCTTGGAATTCTCCATGCCAAAACATGGCTACAAGTGAAAATGTTTCGTCATATTCAACTCCTTATCTTTAACGATATCCTTTAGCTACCAGCCTTACCTTATAGGTCACCACCTTTCCATCTACTCATATCTTCTTCTTGAAGATCCATTTGCAGCTGATGGATACAATACCCTCAGGTGCATCCACAAGTTTCTAAACCTTATTAGAGTACATAGAATCCATCTTAGAATTCATTACTTCTTGTCACTTTCCGGAGCTTATACCCATAATTACCTCCTTGTAGGTCTGAGGATCAATATTATGAGAGTCATCCCCACTGATATGTCTCATATATCTTTCAGGAGGGTGAGATACTCTGCTAGACCTATGCAAAGTTGGAACTTATGTGTTAGGTACCTGAACAGACTCAGACTTTGGAATGGTGCTTGAGCTAGGTTCTCCAACCTCGCTCAACTCTATCTCACTCCCACTGTTTCCACCAAGAATACGTTCCTTCTCAAGGAACACAACTCTCTTAGCAATAAAGACCTTTCGATCCTCGAGATGATAGAAGTAATACCCCAAAGTCTCCTTAGGGTATCCTACGAATGTGCACTATTTCATCCTCGATTCCAACATGTCGGGGTTATGTCTTCTAACGTAGGCAGGACAGTCTCAAATCTTAACCACCTTAAGATCGGGCTTCTTTCCTTTCCATATCTCATATGGTGTAGACACTATCGACTTTGATGGAACTATCTTCAGAAGGTAAGTTGTGGTCTCTAGGGTGTATCCCCAGAATGAGTCGGGTAGGTCAGCGAAACTCATCATAGACCGCACCATATCTAACAGTGTATGATTCCTCCTTTCTGATACACCATTAAGCTAAGGTGTATAAGGAGGTGTCCATTGGGATAGAATCCTATTGTCCTTAAGGAAATGGGTGAACTTCGTACTCAAGTACTCTCATCCTCGATTTGATCGACGAGTTTTAATACTCTTTCCAATCTAGTTCTCGACTTCATTCTTATATTCCTTGGATTTCTCAAAGGCCTTGGACTTATACTTCATCAAGTACCCATACCTAAAGAAATCATCAGTGGATGTAATGAAGTATGAGTAGCCACCTATAGACTGAGTCGACATAGGACCATATAATGAAAGTTTATCCAAGATGGGACTTATACGCTTATAATGACGGAAGACAAATTGCTATCGAGAACGTGGTACATATTTAACTTAAGGAAATTTTACATAAAAAGACCATCGCTATCCAAAAAAGAAAAAGGGAAACTTTCATCGCTATCAAAAAAGACCATCTAATTCTTTGTCATGTTTTGTTGGAATTTTTACAACGAAGAATCTATCCTCCGTCTTTTCCGCTATTTACCTACCGTTACTCTACCAATATTTTGTCAAACTTTTTATTGATATTGTTCACATCTAAACCAAGGAGTTTTGTATATTTTCCTCAAATTTTTCTTTGAGATTTATGTCTAGAATTCAACGTTTCTCCTACGTTAAATCTATTCGGCATGACAACATATCGCAACACCTTTATTTGTCGAATTCCATTGGATTTGAGTGTTATCTTTTGTGGGTTCTTAGACCCTTTTTCTTTCATTTGCAAACCCTACCATCCTCACTAAGAACCCCTCCAAACCGTACCCTAAATCGATCCCAAAGAGCCACCCAAATCAGCCCTAAACCACAGCCTACTTCCATTAAATCGATCCACCTACCTAATCGGCCACCTCTTCCTCAAAACCTCTCATGCCCCTAACATGGCAATAGAAAAAGATTTCAACATTAGAGATCTAGAGGCCTACACCATGGCATCGGAGGAGGCCATTAACACCAACTTTAAAGCATTTGAAAGCCACATGGAGAAGAAGATGTGATCCCTTTTCGCCAAATTCAGCATGGGCCGACCAACTAAGAAATCAGAACAAGGAGAAACTTCAAATCAGTGAAATGATCCTCAAGAGCATGGTCACATCATCCCTGATCCAAACAATTCACACATGAAGGTTGACTTCCCTAGATGGGAAGAAGACCTGATCGGATGGATCGCGCGCGCGGAGCACTATTTTTTATTCTACCGAACTGCCGATGCTACAAGGGTGGAGATTGCTGCCATCCACCTCGAGGGAGACACTATTCAGTGGTTCAATTGGTTTGAGCACACCCATAGAGATCTCTCTTGGCAGCGGTTCAAGGAAGGACTACTAAATCGCTTCAGACCAATCGATTTCGACAACATCGACGGACAATTGGTGAAGATTAGGCAAACCTCTACAATATATGAATACCAAACAAGGTTTGAATGTTTATCTAACCAAATTATGGATTGGTCTGAAAAGTAACTTTTAGGGACTTTTATCGAGAGCCTAAAGCCAGAGATTCGAGGAGAAGTAAAGGCGCGACAACCGTACACTCTTATGGCGGTAATTTCCTTCGCAAGGATCCAAGAAGAACGATTGAACCACGAAGTATGAAAGACAAGGGTCACTCCCCGATCAGCCATGTCAAAGCCTTCAACCCCCTCTACTGCCATTCGAGCCCCCGCACTAAAAAAATTAACAAGAGACGAGCTTCGTAAATGATCGGCCAAGGGGTTATGTTGGCACTATGATGAACCGTGGAACCAAGAACATCGCTACAAAAAGGGTCGACTTCTCGTGATTGAACCAGTAGAGAATGAGGACAACAAACCGTCTGAAGAAAGCCTTGAACCCACAGATGAAGCCATGGAGGAAGAGCCCCAACCGGTCGACTATCAGTGCATGCGCTGGTCGACTATTCCAACCCGCAGACGATGAAAGTTGGAGGACTCCTTAAACAACAACCCATCATCATTCTTATCGATATGGGCAGCACTAATAACTTCCTCAACAGCAAGGTTGCTGCATGTATAGCGCTTCAAATCAAAGATTGCAACAAGTTCAACGTAAAGGTCGTCGACGGCCGAATCCTCAATTGCGACCAACGGTGCCCACGGGTAAAATTGCTCCTACAAGACCAAGAAGTGGTAGTCAATTTCATCCTCCTACCCATTGATGACTATGAAGCTTTGCTTGGGATTAAATGACTCACAACATTATGTGACATCTCCTAGAATTTCTCTAAATTAATCATGAAGTTTTATTGTAAAGAGAGACAGGTCACATTGCGAGGCAAGCATGGGAGCCATATCTCCACCGTTTGGACGCAGTGAATGGAGAAGGTGCTAAACAAAACAAATGGTGGATTTTTTATGAATATCTAGCAACCATCAAAGGAGGAAAAAGTGCAAATTTTAGATCCTAAACTTGCCCTATTGCTGGACGAATTCGTGGATATTTTCACAGAGCCGCGTGGACTACCCCCTAACCAGCCGCATGATCATCGCATCCCTATATTGTCGGGCAAACCTCCAGCAAATTTGAGATCGTACTGCTATCCTCACTTGCAAAAGGATGAGATTAAGAACTTCGTTAAGGTGATGCTCGATACCGGAGTGATTCGACTAAGCTGCAGCCCTTACTCCTCGTCGGTGTTAGTAGTGCGTAAGAAGGATGGTACTTGGCAGATGTGCGTTGATTACCGAGTTTTGAACGCCATCACCATCAAAGATAAATATCCTATACCAGTAGTAGATGAGCTCTTGGATGAACTAAAAGGAGCTCGAGTCTTCACTAAATTGGATCTCCGTTCTGGATACCATCATATCTGGGTATGCACTGAAGATGTTCCGAAAACTGCATTCCGCACACATAACAACCGCTACGAGTTTTTATTAATGCCCTTCGGACTTACGAATGCTCCTTCTACTTTTTAAATCTTGATGAACGACATTTTCTGGAGTTTTCTATGCAAGTTTGTGTTGATATTTTTTGAAGATATTCTCATTTATAGCCCTACACTTGATATGCATTTCCAGCATTTACCAATTATTCTAATAATCATTCGGGAGAATACCCTTTATATTAAACAATCAAAGTGTAGCTTTTTATAGTGTAAAGTGGAGTATCTAGGACACATTATATCAGAGGATGGAGCGGTGATAGACCCGACAAAAATCGAAGCAATGCAATGATGGCAGAAACCTACGAACATAAAATTATTGCACGGCTTCCTTGGACTCACGGGCTACTACCAAAAATTCATGAAAGATTATAGCAAGATCATTGCCCCACTTACGTCCTTATTGAAGAAATTCTTATGATAGGATAAAGCTTCCACAGCCTTTGAACGACTCAAGGCAACCATGACGACGACGCGCGGCCCTAGCACTGCCCGATTTCAACGGCACCTTCGTGAATGAGGTCGACGCGTCCGGAATTAGAATTGGGGATGTTCTAATGCAAGATAGCTGACCTCTTGCTTACACCAGCAAGACTTTATCTCCCTCCCATCTTAAAATGTTCGTGTATGATAGAGAAATGCTTGCCATTGTACACGTCGTCACGAAGTGTAGACCATACTTGATCGACCGACACTTCCAGATTAAGACCGACCACAGAAGCCTCAAATATTTTTTGGAATAGAAAATATCTTCCCCAGTGTAACAACGATGGGTAACTAAACTTCTTGGCTTTGATTATGAAATTATATATCGAAAGGGGAAAGAGAATGTTGTTGCAGATGCTCTATCTCGACTACCGGGACAAGCCAAAATTTTAACCATCTCCCTTCCCTCCACCGACTTCCTCAAAGATATTAGAAAGAAGTGGAAGAGTGACCCAGAAACCTAAGACATCATAGAAAAATTGGTGAAGAATCAAGGTTCCATGGGTCACTACACTTGGGATTCGAAGGACCTACGCTATAAAGACCGAATTGTGATTGTTCCTTCTTCCCCTTGCATCAAAATTATTTTGCATGAGTTGTACTCTTCACCTTCATCAGGGCACTCCAGATTTCTGAGAACATATAAGAGAGTGAAGCAAAACTTCTTTTGAATAGGCATGAAAAGATCGATTTATGATTATGTATCTAAATGTGATGTATGCTAGTAACAAAAAGGTAAAACGGTGGCAAGTCCGAGAAAACTACAACCACTATCTATACTAGACTCAGCATAGACTGACATCTCCATGGATTTCATCGAAGGACTGCCACCATCTCAAGGTAAAGCATGATCTTTGTGGTGATAGATCGTCTAACCAAATATGCTCATTTCTATGTTGTGAGACATCCTTATACCACTGCCAGTATTGCTTAATTTTTTATGAAAAATATTATAAAACTACATGGGAGCGACCATGATAAGGTATTTATAAGTAAATTTTAGATCGAGCTCTTCCAACTACGAGACACTCAATTGAAGATGAGCACAACTTATCATCCACAAATGGACGGCCAAACAAAAGTAGTGAACAGATGCCTCGCAACTTACGGTGCTTCACTAGTGACCGACCCAATGAGTGGATAAGGTGGCTTCCTTAGGCCGAATGGTGGTACAACACAACTTATCATTCATCAACTAAATGTACCCCCTATGAGGCATTATATGGTCGATCGCCCCTTGTAATACCTAAATATGTAATTGGTGCGGCCAAAGTGGATCAGATCGACCAAAACTTCTACAATTGCTGAAAGACAACCTAACTGTCGCCCAAGCCCGCATAAAGCAATAAGCACACACTCACTGGAGCGCGCGAGAATTTTCAGTAGGAGATTAGGTCTACCTTCGCCTACAACCATACAAGCAGCTTTTGGAGTGTATTGGGGCCGTGGCATATAGATTAAAGCTCCCAAATGACGCTAAGATTTATCTCATCTTCCACGTATCCTTGCTAAAGCCAAAACTGGGAGAACGTAAGTTAGTTCAGACTCAACTGTCGAGCACTACTAATGATGGCAAGATTCAAGCTCAACCTGAAGCTATACTTGATTGGAGGATTATGATGCATCGTCGACACCCTTCAATTGAAATCCTCATGAAGTGGAATAATTTACCATCCGACGATACAATGTGGGAGTCTTACGAGGAGTTGAAGACCCGGTTCCCAGAGTTTATGGACCCTCAGCTTTGAGGACAAGGCTTATTCAAAGAGGACGGGCTTGATAGGACTCCAGTAGGGTCAAGTCCTAATCACCCTAGAAGTAGTCAATAAAAACCCTTTGGGATTGTAATAAAACCCCACATATCCACTTCTATCTTATAAAGAAATATGGCTATGGTTTAAATTTGAGCCTTATGGCTCATTGGTCGTCGCCCCCTTTACTGGGCTGGTCGGCCAGGGTTTCCCTCAACTATGTCAGCTATAGGAGGGCAAAGGGATAATTTTACTTATGCAAGCACCCCATGGGCTAGGGTTTAGAACCCTATATAATGATGTAGTTGCCCCCTCTCTTTTATCGAGTAAGATTAATCCTTTATTCAACCTTGTACCAAGTTCCAGGAGGAAGGAACACCTATAGCGTTCCAAGGGTTGATCCCCCTCAGAAATCAAAATCTATAGAGCTCCTTCTAGGGTTCTATCATGGAACTTTCCAAACCTGTAAGTCTAGCGTCAAAGAAAAGAGTACTCAAACAAGACATTCTTGGTGTCTCAAGTCTAAGAATCAGATACACAACTGGGACTATGGAATCACTATCTGACATTATGTATCATTAACCATACAACATTCGATAAGCAGATCAATCAGTGAACTCATTCTCCAACGAGCACCTGATTACATCCTTAGTATCTCCACAAAAGTGGCTATGAGACCAGCCACCTTATCATATGGACAGGTATATAGTGCACCAGTCTGTCCGATTATCTCGATGTCCCTCTAGAGTAGTAACCTATGACCTGGATTATTTAGAATCTGTATTTAAAGGTGAATCGATCTCATTATCATGATCACATCACGATCTGATTCTCATTGCACAGAACCAAGGATATTATATATATATATATATATATATATATATATATATATATATATATAACATATAATATAATATGAGAATATATCAATAATAATCATAAGAAAAAAGATTACGCAGTGTGTCACATATGTCATCACTCACATGATTGGCTTACAAGGCACTCGTAACTAGTAATCTCTCACTTGACCTAAAGCCAATCGCCTATGTGTTTGATCCTCATCAAACCCCTATGACACTCGACTTGTTATCATCAATGTCGAACTAGAAACTCGAGTCTGTGTCCATGATGTCATAATCTCCTACCACGGCATCATGGGTCCTCATACAGAACTTGTTGTGAGTCACTCTCATCAGAACTCCTTCTGATATAGTGAATTATTATCCTCATAATAATTCACTCGACTTATCGACAATGGACGTACTAGGCCATTGCGCCATAGTCCCTAAACAATATAAGGGAATCGAATCCATCGGACCTATCTATCCATAGTTACCGTGTATCTATAGTCCCTCGTCCAACTAATATCCCAGAGACCGTATATTGGACATGATACTGTTAGGCCACATACGGAATCCATCCGAGTCTCGCTCTAATCAAATTCTCCCGGAGAACTCTCTCTTAATTCGAATGGCCCTGGCCAAGGATTTGTCCAAGCAAAAACACGGGATATTCCTCTCACGATACCGAGAGTAGATGATCCTTTATTGACACTCAATTACCTTCATATGATTTGATTGGCTATTAATCACGATAATCAGTTGTACCAGATCTGAAATTTTTTAAACTTATAAGTCCAGCGTCAAATAAAGAAGTACTAAAACACGGCATCCTTAGTGTCTCAAGTCTAAGGACCAGATACACAACTTGGACTACAAAATCATTATCTAATATTATGTATCATTAATCATATAATATTCTATAAGCGGATCAATTAGTGAACTCATTGTCAAATTAGCACATAAATTATATCCTTAGTGTCTACACATAAGTGGCTATGAGACCAGTCACCTCAATCATATGAACAGGTATATAGTACACCAGTTTGTCCAGTTATCTCAATGTCTCTCTCGAGTAACTTATAACCAAGATTATTTAGGATCTGTGTTTAAAAGTAAATCGATTTTATTATCGTGATTTCAGCACGACCCGGTTCTTATTGCACGGAACTAAGGATATAACAATATATATATGCAACAGATAATATAATGTGAGAACATGCCAATAATAATCATAAGTAAAAAGATCATGTAGCATGTCACACTTGCCATCACTCACATGATTGGCTTACAGGGCACCTGTAACCAGCAATATCCCGCTTGTGACGCTCAAACACAATCTGGGCCAACGGCTTTGTTAGTGAATTTGTAATGTTATCCTCGGATAAAACTCTTTCGATTGTTATATCTTTATAGGCTATAATCTCTTTAATTAGATGGAACCTCCATAGAACGTGCTTATAATTCTGATGAGACCTGTGATTGCCTCGTTATTATCACAGTATATAAGAATCGGCTCCATGTTGCTCGGTACGACTCTCAAATCCCTAATGAACTTTTTCAGCCACACCCCTTCCTTTGCTGCTTCTACTACATCTATATGTTCTGTCTCTATGGTCGAGTCAGTAGTAGTATCTTGCTTAGAACTCTTCCAACTTACTGCTCCTCCATTCAGGGTGAAAATATACTATGAGTTCGACTTGCTACCATCAATATCAGACTAGAAACTCAAGTCTGTGTAGCCCTCTACATAGAGGCTACATCCTCCATATACCAATAAAAGATCCTTAGTCCTTTTTAAGTACTTAAGAATACACTTTACTACCTTCGAGTGTTTCAGACCTGGATCCACCTGATACTTACTCATGACACTCATAGTATATGCTATATCAGACTTGGTACATAGCATAGCATAGCATACATGATAGACCCTATAGTTGAGGCATAGGGTATCTTATCCATGTATGTCCTTTCTTCAGGTGTCTTTAGGGACATACTCCTAGAAAGTGATCTGTGTCTCATTAGTATGAGGCATCTCTTTGAATTCTCCATGTCAAACCTTTTGACAATGGAGTCTACATACTTAGACTAGGACAAGCCAAGCATCCTCTTGGATCTATCTCTATAAATCTGGATCCCTAAAATATAGTATGCTTCCCCTAAGTCCTTCATGGAGAAGAATCTGGATAGCCAAGTCTTTACTATGAGGAGCATTCCTACATCATTCTCAATTATTAAGATATCATCCACATACAACACCAAGAAGGTGATAGCAGTCCTACTTACCTTCCTGTACATACAAGGCTCATCTTCATTCTTAACGAAGTCATAAGATCTGATCGCCTCATCAAATATTATGTTTCAAATTCAGGAATCTCGATTCAATCCATAAATGGACTTGAGCAACCTGCACACTTTATCTAGACTCTCTTTGGATATGAATTCCTCTGGCTGTATCATATATACCTCCTCGAGGTGGCCATTGAGGAATGTCGTTTTCACATCCAGCTGTCATATCTCATAGTCATAGTGTGTTACAATGGTCAAAAAAATTCTGATAGATTTAAGCATGGTTACAGGTGAAAATGTTTCGTCACACGTGCCATCACTCACATGATTAGCTTCCATGGCACTTATAACCAACAATGGTCGCATCTCGATCTCTTTTCCATGGTAGCCCATGCATATGTTTTGCACACCGAGGAGTTGTCACCTCCAGAGGTGGATCCACCTACAATAACGTCAATTTATTTTTCTATGGGTCCCTTCGGGTGGGACGATGAATCCCTGACATGTCGACCCTTGAGAGCTGGTCCTTGGTCCCGGACATAACGACCGAGGTATCCTGCCGAATGAGGTCTTCAATCTGGTTTTTGAGGTTGTGGCATTCCTCGATGTCATATCCATGCTACCCATAGAAGCGACATTGTTTTCTCTTGTCTCGCCCCTCGGGGCATGTCTTGATCGGAATAGGAGGCCTAAGGAGCCCCTTCTCTCGAGTTTGGAGAAAAATTTCTGTCCGAGTAGAATTAAGGGGGATCATTGTGGCCTTGGTAACGATAGTTTGGGCCTGTCAATCCTTCTCCTTGGGGAACCCAAGGGCTATCCTTGGGATTGTTCTACACAGGGGCGCTTCTGATCGCCCCGCTTCCTGGCTACCAAGGTCTCGACAGTTATATATTGGTTTGCCCATTGTAGCATCTCGGGTACCATTGTTGGCGGTCATTCGACCAACGACTAGAAAAATCTAGAGGGTCAGAGTCCCACCAAGAATTCTTGGATCACCAAGAGGGGTGCACTTTGGGCACTCCTAAAAATCTCCGTTGTGAAACACCCGACGAATTGGGCGAGGAACTCCTCACTCCTTGGCTCAGGCCAAGGAGCAAAGTGGCAGTGGGCCTCGGTCGGGCACTTGCTAAGAAGTTCAGTATAAATTCCTTTGTGAGCTGGTTAAACGATGAGATTGAGGACGGCTTAAACTGACTCTGCCACGTTCGAGCTAGGCCCGTTACGGTAGTCGGGAAAGCTCGACATATTGGCGCGTCTAAGGTGTCGTAGAGGGCCATATGGGCCCAAAAGGCCACAACGTGCACTATCGGGTCCGAGCTGTCGTCATACGAATCAAGCGAGAGTAGTCGAAAGTTAGTCGGAATGGGCTTGTCTTATATCTCGGGGACAAATGGGGTGTTACCCTTGGAGCTTTCCCCAAGCTCCTCCTTGGATTTGATGAACTCTTTCTGTACCTCATCCAAGCTCTAGTTTACTTGACGTAGTTGTGCCCTTAACGAGTCTATTGAGTCAGATGATAGGGTGTCTAGCTTGAGGGCCGTGGGAGTGGAGCCTTGGGGATGGCTCACCAATCATGCGATGGTGATGCTTGGGGTTCCCGACCTCACCTCGATTGGGAGGCATCGCTGCCTGTCAAGGTCGAGTTGAAGTATGGGTTGATCCTCTTGGGAAAGGGGTACTTCAGGTTGTATTTGCTGGGAGGCTGTTAGGACCCTAGTTGAGTCGGTCCTAGTCGATTGAGTTGAGTCCTTAGATTGGGCTTTATTGGTCAACCTAGACCTAGCATTAGGGTGGCTAGGAGGAGATTTGAGTCTATTATAATAAATCGGCCTAAATCTTAGTAAAGTTAGAATTCGGTTGAGCTTGAGTCTGGTTAAGAGTCAGAGTTGGATTTTGGTTGGAGTCAACTAAGTCAAGCTTGTAATCAACCCAATTGGCCACCCAACTTGATGAGGGGAAGTCAGCTAGGACTGAGAGGAGGCAGCCAGGGTTTGAGATGGGAGTGTTTTACTAGAAGTAAGAGTTTGATTAGGAGTTGGAGTCTTAGTCTACTTGGAGTAGGAGTCCTATTAGGAATTAGGGTTTTTAGACCCTATATAAACCATGTAGCCATCACTATTTTTTCAAGCAATAGATCATCTTTTCAGTCATTTTGGCCGACAACCAAGAAGGGAGAAACCAACCCTAGAATCCTGCAGGGTTCTAACATCTGGTGCCAGAGTCACATTATTGGTGCATCGCTGCTATTCTACCTATGTCGTTGACATCCAACCGCCCACCATCCTCCACGAAATTCTCATAATTTCTGAAGATCATCGCCGACTCCGCCATCGTCACCCCTACCGCAGAAACATCATATGCTGCCACCATCAGAATTGCATTAGGATCTGGTATTGCTAGCTTACTGGTGCTGCAATTATTTATCCAAAAACCAAAAATAATTACATCTATCTTGCTACAAAAACCATTGCAACGATCTCCGTCATTAATGTAGTTTTCAGCCACCTGCCATTTTACTACCATGTTTCTCGTCAAAACTCGCAGCCATATTTTATTATCAATCTCGTCTCAATATTTGCATCGTTACGGCCTTCATCGCCATCTATTCCTTGCTGCAAACATCCCCATAAACCATTCACACGTTACAAAAACTTATCATCATAAAGCTATTATCTTTACGATGAAAGTTACGCTGCAAAGTTTCAGCCACATACTTGTTGTTATAATGCCGATCTTATTACCATATTTTGTTGATAGAATCTTCTCCATATTTTACATCGGATTGGCTTTCATCGTCATTAGTTCCTTGCTGAAATCATCCCAAACTATTGGTATACTGCTGGAATTTTCATCGTGAAACTGTTGTTTCTTCGACAAAAATTATGCTGCCATCCTTTTCTGTGTTTATTGCTTCGTACACAACTGATCTTTGCTGACTTAATTACTATTAATCTTTCTACTCACTTGTTGCCACCTTCATATATATCTTGCTGGAAAAAATTCTCTCAAAATCAGTTGTGTACACATATTGCTGGAATCCTTTCGTCGCAAAATTGTTGTTCTCGATGAAGAATTCTACAACATCTTTTGACGCTCCCTATTGCAGCCACACCAAACCGGTTGTTGCCCCCAACAGAAACTCTAAACCTTCCTTCCTTGCTTCAAACCATTGCCACTGAAACCCTTTCTAGCCTCCACAACACCCTCAAACCGCAAGACCAATAGCAACCTAAACCGCAAGCTATCAACCCTAAATCGCAACCTTGACCCATCTATCTTTCAGCCATCAATCCCTGCCAAACCAATTATTACCATCCACGACAACCGTAACACATCTTCCTATCCTTAAACTACTGCCACCAAACCCCTCTTATAGCATGCACAGCAGCCCCGAATATAAGCATCAACAGCACCCCCTCTGAAAAATTCTACTACAATACCCTTGGGACTGTTTGCTGCATTTGCACCTGATTCCCACTGAAACTATTGTTGTCATCAACAGCAACTCTAAGCCATCCCTTGACCTTAAACCTCTGCTATCATACCCCCTATACGACCCCTACATTAGCTCCAAACCACAGCCCTAACAGCAATAAAAAAATGGCAACCTATCAGCCCCAAACCATAGCCATCTACCTATAATCTATTATCTCTTTCGGCCACCTAGCCTTCTAACCAATCCCTACCCTTAACCAGACAGCAAAGGGAGGACCTCGACATTACAGATCTTGAGTTTTACGCCATAGCATCGGTAGATCTGATCGATGTCAAGTTATAGGCCTTTGAGACACATATGGAGGACAGACTATGTGCTCTCTTTATGAAGTTTAGATTGGGCCGATCACCGAGCCCAAGATGATCATAGCATGACGAGTTCCTATCGCAAGGAAAACCCAATAAAGAAAAGACAAGTGAAGGACCCATCATGCCCACGCACTAGGGTGGACTTCCCTCGATGGGAAGATGGAGATTTGACCGGGTGGATTTCACATGTGGAGTAGTATTTCCACTATCACAGGACCCTGAAATCCCAACATGGAGGCAATTCAAGATCGAGCTGCTACTCCGCTTCAGATTATCTGAGTACAAAAATATCAACGGCCAACTCGCAAAACTCCGCCAGAACTCCACAATCTAGGAGTACCAAACCAGGTTTGAAAGACTCTCTAACCAAATAAGATACTGGTCTGAAAAATAATTGTTAGGGATTTTCATCGAGGGATTGAAGCTGAAAATTTGAGAAGAAGTCAAAGTGTGACAACCCTACATGATGACGTCAGCTATCTCCTTCGCACGATTAAAAGAAGAAAGACTGAACCAAGATGCTCGGAGGACCAAAGCCACAACCTGACTAGTAGCACATAGACCATCAACCCCATCTACCACCAGCCGACCCTCCCAGCCGAAGAAATTGATGAAGGAAGAACCTCGAGATAGACTTAGGAGAGGCTTGTGTCGACACTGCAACGAGCCTAGGAGTCGCAACGACCATTGCAAGAAGGGGAGGCTCCTGATGATTGAACCTATTGAAGAACCTAAACATAAAGAGGAGGACCTCAAGCCTGAGGAGGAGAACACAAAAGAGGACTAGCAACCGGCTGATTGCATGACTCACTCTCTAGCCAGCTATGCTAACCATCAAACAAAGAAAGTTGAAGGATCCCTTAAGCAGCAGCCCATCATCGTCCTCACCAACAACCTTATGAACGACAAGGGAAACCAAGTGACCTTACACGGAAAACATGGGAGCAAAGTAACGATGGTCTCGACACAACGCTTGGAGAAGCTTATTGAAATTTTAGTTGATGCCTAGCCAATTTGCTACCCGCTCCTTCAGAAGACTGAAACTAAGAGGATCGCCCAAGAGATGATAGACACATGGATCATTCGGTGGCATGTTTTTCCCACAACGACACTTCATCTCCAAAAGCTCTACCTCTTTGTCTACAGGGATAAGCTCTTTCTGAAATACCACATCCAACCGAACCAGTTATGACTTCAAGTGCAGCACTCCCAGATCTTGGGCTACTTCCACGACCCACTCCAAGAGCGGACCATGCTGCCTGAAATCTTCCCTATTAACGACCTTTGCCCCACTGTCGATGACTGCAAGAAGATTGAGCTCCTCCAACGGTAATACCGGCAAGGAATATGTGACACCTGAACTTATGGGATGGTGATCAAGTTCCCGAAGAAATAAATTTTAAATCAAGAGGAAGGCACCAACACATTCACTATCAACAAGAGCAAGAGAGGGATCAATTGCGGGACTCAACAAAACATGAAGACCATTATGCTAAACATACCCAGCCCCTACAACAAGATCATCACCCATCTCACTATGAAGAAAGATGCCCCCCCTTGGCCAAGTGAAACTATAGCCCTCACGACCACGATGTCATCTACATCAACACTAGATCGTGGCCAGATGTTCGTGATTGGAGCAGACACGTCAAGAGTTGGGATCGGTGCCACCCTCGTGCAAGATGGTCAACCCCTAGTCTATATCAGAGCTCTCTCTCCACCTCACCCAAAGCTTTCAATCTACAATGAGGAGATACTAATCATTGCTAAAATTGAGGCTTGGAATGATACAGGTCAACGGCGCAAAGGAGAGACGAAGATAAGACCGAGAAAATTACAGCTTCTACTCACTCTAGACTCAGATCAGGCTCACATCAATGTGGACCTTATCAACGAGCAGCTACACAACCACTCATGCAAGAAAGAAGCATCCACTCGACACCCAAGTTGATGAAGAGGCCCAGTTCCAGTTAGAGATCGCATGGGATCATAGGATCGCAACACATCACCGTCTAAACACTACTGCTAATGCTAGACCACAAAAGCATGATGCGCCTACTAGTCATGGAGTCTCAGCCTTAAGGACATAACTGATTTGAAGATGACGGGTCTGTTAGGACCCCAGTTGAGTCAGGTCCTAATCGATTGATTCGAGTCCCTGGATTGGGCCTTGTTGATCAACCTATACCTGACATTAGGTCGGCTAGGAGGAGATTTGAGTCCATTGTAATAAATCAGCCCAAATCCTAGTAGGGTTAGGATTCGACTGAATTGGAGTATGGTTAGGAGTCGGAGTTAGATTCAGGTTGGAGTCAACCAAATCAAGCTTGTAATCAAGCCAAATTGGTTTGTTCGGAGGCTCCAGCTCCTAACGTGGCCTCTCCGATGATCAATCAATGCTCTGCTTTTATACTTGCTGGTTGAGGTTGATGAGCTAACTATCATGTTAGCTCTTGTTTGACCCAACCACTGGCCAAAATACTCAAGCCTGAAGTTACCAATAATACACGCATCAACCCTTATAAGGCATTCATATGTTTCCAATTTTTCAATATGGGGGACTAAGGGGTATTACATTTCCTGTGCCTGGTTTAATTTTCTTGTGCCAAGTCAAACACTGCTTTATCACATCGGACTTTATCGTGCCAAGTTGAATTCTATTGTGCCAGGTCAAACTCTACTGCACCAGATCGATTGTCAGCATTGTGCTTCGTCTCTAACGCATAACAGATGACTAGGCCGACCTATTATAAGCCCAATCAACTAGAAACAAATTTGACTCAGCCACCATGATTTGCATATCTTTGTAATTTATTAACATCTCTAAGTATTTGCTACTTGAGTACGACAAATGAATAAACTTCTCCTAACAAAATAAAATCATAAATCTCAACTATTCAAGATCACTGCATGGATCTTTTTTCGTCAAATCTGTAAAGAATCATCATTGCTTATGAGACTAAATATAAATCTGAAATCTTATTTTTCCCACTTAAATCCATGGGAGAACTGTCACTGTTGCATGAAATCCACACAGATGCTACAGGCAATAACAAGCCATCTGAGTAGAGCACGAAGCTTCACTCAGAGGTTCACCGTGTTAACAAAGTCTGTTGGAACAGGAGGATAGCTAGTTTAGAGAGCTGGGTTTGAGAAGCCAGTAAACATGACGAGTTGCTTAAGAACCAAGTCACCGAATTAGTAATGGGAAGACCAGTTAGCGGCACTGTCGACTCGCGGCATCCTGGTTTCCTTCTTTGCCTGGTCATCGACTTTGTAGGTGGCACCACAAACCTGGCCTTGGCTGTCGACCCTCGGCATTGCTTTGAGCTCGTTCAGGGGATGCTCAAAACTCTGCAATCCCCCGGATGTCGTAAAGAAGCAACCTGACCATAGAACATATAAATGATGGGGATATGAACAAATACGCAGTCGAAGAAAATGTTTAACAGAAACAAAATGCATCGGGCCTAATGAAATAAATGAGCATCTATCTCTAGTTCTTCTGGTAGTACCTTTAGGAAAGGGAGCAAATGATTTCCCACACCCTTTTTTGACGATATCCACATCATCAGAAAGAACAAGATGGCCTTCTGAATCGGCACCCCAGAAGAAAGGGACACTCCCATCAGCATCCTAAGAGGAGGGGAGGGGGGGGGAGAGAGAGAGAGAGAGTCAGTCAACGTAGCATCATTTAAGAATAATAAGATCATCTAGCTGCTGATGTAAGCAGTAATAAATCACAATTTCACTGCATCAGAAAATTTTAATAACCTTCTGTTCAAAAACATATTACATCTTTAAAACATATTAAATCCCAATATGAATATAACGAGCACTCATGTGGTTTTTATATCAATACAAGTGTGGATTGCGGATATAACAGATCAGATGCATCTTTAATTGATAATGTCTCACTCACAAGTTTTGTCCAACTTGACGCAATAGCTTGTGGATTGTGGATATGCAGATCACATGTATCTTTGACACTGTAAGGCGCTAACTTAAGTTCTGTCCAACTTGAAAAAGTCAGGCAAATTGAACATAAAAATTTGGAAAAATACACAAAAACCTACAATACATGGGTCATAGAGGAATCTGTTCTCCTTTTCATGTGTGAAAATATAAAAAATGACTGCAAAAAAAAACAAAAAGTACATTATTAAAAAAAATAAAAAATATATATATTCGCTTAGGATCTACAGATCTGTAATTCTTAGGAAGAGGAAGACGACGATTGATAGCCTTGGAAGCATTATAAAGGTACTGAACTAATTGCAGGCAGAAGTATGCACCTCAGGTCACCAAGTGGGAGAACACATCAGCAGATAAAGTGCACATGTGATTGCAAATGCATAATATGTCCATGCTGTGATCTTATGTCCTCATTTTTACTGTTATTTCACAACTTATGTCCTTGCGTTTATGATTATCCAATTCTGGCATCATTTGAAAGATATAGAAGAAAAAAGGTGCTAGAACTGGAGGAAACAAAAAAATTAAAAGAAACTAACATGTCAATACTTACAGCCGCAATGAAAGTAGAGTTTGATGAGCTATCGAACAGAATGAAAGCAAATTTCCCACTTAGATCTCTGACAACTTGGCTTGCTGGGAACGGTCCCCTGTCTCTTAATGTTTTATAGGCTTCAATGACAATAATTACTTCATTGGCAGTCTTGCCTAATCCATACTGTTGCTTCAGAGAAGTAATATTCTCAACATGGCCTTGGAACGAGCAAAATATATTATCCACAACAGCAAATAATCTGCAGTCATCAGAACAAAAATATCATCTAATGTTACTGGTGATATCACATATCAGCAAGCAATATAAAATCTCAGGCAAAGTAGCCTAAAGCATATGAAGTGTTTGAGATGTTTGACATAATACCAGAAATGAAAAATACTAAAATATAGATATTCTTTTATCCAGCGGGAAATGAATTAAGGCTCTCACCAAGAACAACTTGCATTATTTACTAAAAGAAAATAAGGAAAGAAAACTGCTTTATGGACACTATCAAAGTACACAACAAAATGGTAATTAAAAAAGGAAAGTGAATCGCATTTAATTGTCAGAGATAATGATTTCTGCACCAAAACAGTACCAATTAAAAAATGATTAATGCCATGTGCAGGCCATATCGCAATCAAAAGCAAATGCAAGCTGCAAGATAGGCCATAAACTGATTATCTGTATTTCGGAGAGTTCACCTTGTAAATAACTTCTGCAGAAAGGAAGTGACAATGGACGAGAAGCAAATGTTGTGTTATCTAAATTAGAATAAAGTGGAGATTTAGAGTAGTCAGCTTAGTAAAAGAATGATGCTCAAAAGTCCAATGCATAACGCCACTAATAACTGAGATATCATGATAAACACTGATTATTTATTGTCTGATGTTGTGTAATGATACATGAATATGAATTTATCAACATTTAAAGGTGGATAAAAGGTTTATAAATTCCTAGCGTCCAGCTGAAACGTTGCAACAACTGGTGTTTTTAACGAGTGAAGCAGCATTAACCATTGTAACATCTTATGGAGTAACCTCAAGAACACTGTAGAAGAGCATGCCTTGCCTATCAAGGGCCAATAGCAAAGAGAACAACAATGGAGTGCTTGTTTAAAATTTATAGCCTATGTTAGGAAAAAAATATTGTAACGAGTAATTGGGAGCTGGGTTTGATTAGTCCCACAGTATTAAGAATCAAAAAGATTCAGACTATATATGTTGGAATTGACATGCAAAACAGTTACATCTTGAAATTGCATTGGTGTCTAATCTCCATGTATAATAATACTGATCAATTTGACTTGGACTAGTATAATCTTCTTTAGAAAAAAGTTCATTAAAATGGGTTGTATTGCAACGGATACTCAGACAAGTTGAGAGATCAATTAAAAATAACCCAACATCACTAAGGGCTGAATAAAGGAACTACAGACACTCCAGGTGGATTCAGATGTACTTATATTTGTAGATTAATCTTTCGAGTTGCATTTGTATGTATCATGTACAGTTTAGTAATATCTTGGGTTATATTGATGTCAAATCTTCATATATGATGGTCCTGACTCCTGATCCATTGAGTTAGACTCATGTAATAAAAAATATCCTCAAGATCGTATTGGTGTCTTAAGCTTGATATTTTTTATCGTATTGGTATCTATAGATTAATAATTGGACTGTGCTGGTGCATGTTTGAGACTTGTATAATTTAAAATGTTCTTAAAGTTGTAATACTATATAATCTCCATATATGATATAGCACCGATTAGTTTGCCTTTGACTTGACTAAACTAAAATAAGCCTATAATAAGTTCATACAGACATGCTCCTCTGAATTATCATACAAACACGGTTGATACCACAAGGACTTGTAAATGAAGTTCCAAAGTGGCACATGCCTCTGAAATTCCCAAAAGTAGGTGAAAATTATTACCAATTTTTCATATGTTACAGTCCACATAATTCTGCCACCTCTCCAATAGCCTTCTAAGTTGTTTCAGCAATTTCAGAAGCTTTATTTATAAAATTATTTAAGAAGCTCATCGAGTTTGTCAAAAATGTCAAAAATGACCAGGTTGCTCGATATTCAGACATGGTTGACAAGAAGAAGAATGTCAGACATATTGCAATGACAAGCTTGAGTTAATCTAGTCAAAGGTTAAACACCAATGCAACCCAAAAGCTTAAGCTTCTAGGTTATATATAATCCGACTCTTTTAGTCCTTAGTCATATGAGACTATCCTCTCAACGTATCTCTTATTATCTCATATGAATATTTCCAACATCTTCCCCTATTCATGTGTGGGTTGTTCAAACTTCACCGATTCACTCATCTGCATGATTGGCTCAATCCTTTTATTTTATTTTTGTCCACTTAGCTATCTCACCATGTTAGAAATCTTGCAACGAAAAATTTGAGTCAATCTGGTCAGACACTAATAACCCAAAAGCTTAAGCATCACGATTATGAGCCCAAACCATGTAACCCGATACTTTCAATCAGTAGCCATATGAGGCTATCCTCTTCGTATCACTTATTATAATAACAAAGAAAACATGTAGAAAGACTCAACATAGCCAACCATATTTTTCTTTTTGGAGAAATCAAAATTCAAAGTAGCTAGTAGAAATAGTGTTCGTATCTATCACAATAAAAGGGCATATTGCACATGCATCGCTCCAAAATCAATGTCGTAAATTTAAGTTTAGTGTACATGAACCTTCACTACATGAGAAGCTGGCACACACACAGATATATATATATATATATATATATATATATATATATATATATATATATATATATATAATGGTTAATCTCCGTCGGTGAACTGTCCTTTGACCATTAGTTGAAACTCTGTTTACATCTCCAAACTTTGCAAGAATGCGTAAAAAACCCCAAAGAACGAGCATCAATGACTAATCAAAATTAATTCTTCCATGGTGATCTACAATTGGTACCCATTCCTTTTACCATCTAAGAACAATAGGTTAAATTATTACCAGAGGGTATGTAAAACCCCAAGAAAAATCCGATCTAGGACGTCATCCATCAAACAAAAATAGACAATTCGGTGTTGATTTCTTGCATATACCTTGGAAGGAGAGGGTTCTGCTTCTCGGACGTGTAGGCAATGGCCCCGGCGGAGCCGAGGCTAACGACCACTGCTCCCTCCCGTGCCGCCGCGAAGTGGCTCACCAGCCGACCACCGCCCTCACCGCCCTCCGCTGCCGGGGCCCTCAGGCCCTCAGGGCTCTTCGCTACCGTCCGATCGAACACCGCCAACATCTTCACCGTCAACTCCACGCAAAGCCAACTTACGCGACGAGATCTCGAGCACTCTCCTTTCCCCCTTTCTCTTAGCTTATTATATGCTTCTATACGTCGCTTTACGGGCGACCAAACAGAAGTTTAGATTTCCAAAATTGCACCGCATTAGCCTCCGCAATTACCATATAATACAACACCGAGACGCTGCATCGAGGGGTACTTTAGTTATTGCGGAGTACGAAACGTCAATGCTTATCCATTGTCTGGCCTGACGTGGAGCCGATAGGGAAATGATTTTTCCGAATATATTCTTCCGCTGCCCTTTTGTGGCGCCTCCGAACACCTACCTGTCTCGTGATCGGTCGCTCGTGTGGACCCGGCCAAAAGCGAAGTCCGGGAGTGACAAGGGGTACGAGAAAAGATGGTTGAAAAAAAGTGTAGGTAAATAAATTTTCTAGGAAAACTGTGTCGGTCCATTCCATGGTTTTCTTGTGCCTTCCAGATGGTCTTCGTTACCACTAAGAACAAGTTTTATCCCTTTTTTTTTTCTTTGTTAGATTGTGGCCTTTTGTATGAAAACTAATATTCCGCTAATGATTATTTACAGAATATTACACTTGATAAAAGAAAATGGCTCGCCCAAGTCACGGCGTGATACGTCGATGACTCATGGTGGGACCAAGTTCTGGTCAACTCTGCGGTTCCCACGTCATCATCATGTAGTATGTATGCTTCATGGTCAACCGTTGACTCGGCGGGAGCCCTCGTTAAACCCTTCTTCCTCCCTCTCTCTCTCTCTCTCTCTCGCGCTCGCATGTGTTATGTTGAGGCGGTAGGAGACAGAGAGTCGACGTGCACATGCCCCACACCGGCCATCCGCTCCTCTTTCCTCCGGTCACGCTTTCCTTTTAAAGAGTACGCTCGCTCGTGCTTCTCTCAGCAGCCATTACACGATGAAAGGCATCAACATTCTTTAATATATCATGATATCATATCTCTTTCTCATTAAGATATTACTTCTTCTTTCTTAGTTGTTGTCTAGTGATAACAATTTCTCTACCAACGCCATAGATCAACAGTGCTTCACCGAACATGAGGAGGGAATCGTCGACATATGCTTCTCCTCCAGTTGGTTGAACTCGGTAATCCGTCGGTCCACGTTCTCGTTCAACCAGACGAAACCCAGAAATATTATCGTTTGCTTCAGCTCTGACACCAGAGTCCTCAACGACTCTATCGTCTGAACCATCCTCACGGCCCAAATCTCCATCTAGAACGCTTCTGGCGAGTTGCGAATCGACGGTGTCGATCCTCTACAACAGGATCTTCTGCTTCAACGTCGCCACGATCGCCTCCTCTCTAGCAATAGAGGATGATCCTCTACTAACTCTCCTCACCGGGACTCATCGGAGCCCTTATTTTTGTCGAGGGCTCCTCTCCCTCGAGCTCTACCACCCTTCCGGCCATCGAACTTGATCGAACACTGCGATCGGTGCACATCATAGTCGTCTTCGCTTGATCCACACCAAACAGCCACCGCTCCTCCTCCCTCGCCTCATTGGCAAGGAGTTCTTCCATGAATTTCCTCGCACGTCGAACTTTTTCTATTTCTCTGATATGCTCAAAGGTCTTTCTCACATATCGAAGGAAGATGCCTTGCGTCTATGGTCTTCCCCATCAACAACTACGCGAATATCTCACATGGGTCTCTTACTGCTTGAAATCGATGCTTCCTCCGATATCTCATACGATCTTTTGCTTTCTGTCAATTGTTACTGTCACAAGCGCCATCTCTATATCGGAGCTATGCACCAATCGAATAGTACTACACTCGCTCATAAAACATATTGTTATACTTTCATTTCGTCAGATATCAACTGTGTTTTTCACATACATACTACCGATCAACTAGTAGATTCTCTCACAAATCCAAGTCATTGATAAGAGCTAAATCTTACGAAGACATGATAGAAGATGATATTCAACCACATGAAGATTTAGACAATGATTCTATTTAATCTTGATATAGAAAATTTATTCCTTAATAATTTTGATACAAGAAATAAATATCTTCTTTAATATGTATAAATAAAGTTTATGTTAATCAAACAATGAATCTTTTATCTACTCAATTATTCTTTAATGTATCATTTTAGGATACAATCACATCACAGGACGACATGGCAACACCGACTTGTGATAGATACTATTACAGGAGATGGGCAACACTGACTGCTACTTTCGACTGATTCGACCTCACTCTCGTGCTTGACAAAACATGAGAGTGACTGTTTTCACCTTGACAAACATGGCTTCTTGCAGGCGTTCCGTTCCGCCTGCAACACCACCCCACAGGATGATGGGATGGACTCGGAGAGGACAATGGACATGGAGTGACTGTTTTCACCTTGACAAACATGGCTTCTTGCAGGCGTTCCGTTCCGCCTGCAACACCACCCCATAGGATGGGATGGACTCGGAGAGGACAATGGACATGGAGTGACTGTTTTCACCTTGACAAACATGGCTTCTTGCAGGCGTTCCGTTCCGCCTGCAACACCACCCCATAGGATGATGGGATGGACTCGGAGAGGACGATGGAGAGGGCATTCGTCGCAGTGCAAAGCTTATATGTTGTACCACGGTAAAATCTTGTCACATCAGAACGTGGGAGTTTGAGATCAGTTCATTTATTGTGTCAGACTCGGGACACAATGATCCAATTCATCACATTGTCAAGTCCAATCAAACAAAACAGACTTTTGTGGGATGGACTCCAAAGAGAGAGGATAGACCGCGTAAATGATGAATCCCGTGGGCGTCCGAAAACCTCACTGCAACTCTTCTTCCTCCGCGCATAGCAAAATAATTCCATCGCTGCTGCTGCCTCCCTCTCTGTTTTCCGTCTCCGTGTGATCTGCTGGGCCGCCGCAGCCGAGCTTGGCCATGGGCGTTCTGCGCCACCGCCTCTCCGCTGCCGTCGCCTTCTTCGTCTTCGCCGTAGCTCTCGGTGGGAGTACTCAGTGCTGACCAACCAAAGTCACCATCCCATTCCTGCTCTCCGTCCGTTCCTTATTTCCTCCACGATCTTTTTTCGTCTCTTCTTTTGCTTCTCTGCTGAACCATGCCGCCTTCATCTCCAAAATCCTACCTTGCATGCTTATTCGTATTCAACATTCCATCTCTTTTTTTTTTTGCTTCCACCCGCGAATCCACTTACCAGCAACCAACGCCGTAACCTTCTTCACCGTTCTTGCTTCTTCTCTATACACAGCAGCCATTAGTGCTCTCTTCAGAAAGAATCATTCTCTCTCGATCGATGCTGACCGCTTAGTTTCCTGTTGGTGTTGATCTGCAGGGAGTGCATCGGTCGTAATCGCCCAGGAAACGGGAGACACGGGGCTTAGGCTCTGCGAAGTCTTGGTGGCTCGGAGGAGGCTCGGCGGCCCGGGTTCGTCGCCGCCGATCTGCAGGGCTCGTTGCGGCCGGTGCCTCCCCTGCCGACCGGTGCACATGGCGATCCAGCCGGGCCGGAGCTTTCCGCTTGAGTACTACCCGGAGGCATGGCGATGCAAATGCGGCGGCAAGCTCTTCATGCCCTGAGAGCAGAACACAACTAATGGTTGGTGACGGAGGAAGGGAATTCCATTGATTGGTTCTTCGTGACATCGGTACAAATCTAAGTTATACTTGTTGCTGGCGATCGGATTAAAAAGGTCTTAGTTGTTCTTGGCTTAGTCGAAGTCAAAAGTTTTGGATTAACTCTTTATAAATATGAGGACGACTGAAGAGAGATTTATTCTTCTCCTCTTTAGTTTGTTGAGGTATACAAATATTTAGTCTTTTAGTTATCTTAATTCTTCTTTTTAGTTCATTCTCTATGCATTCTTTATATCCTGTTAGATCTTAAAGAGATAAACTGTTAAAGGAGAGATAATTGAGAATATAAGCAGAGATAATTGAGAAGTGAGAAGCTATTAAAGAGAAAATTGAAGATTAAAGAAATTGTTAGAGAGAGACTGAGAAGGGAGACTTTATTAGAGACAATTGAATAACATTTATCATATTTACTAAATATATATGGAAGCATACATACTATTCTGAAGACAGGGAAGAAATGTATCATATTTTTATTAAATGACACCTTCCATATTATGAATGGTATTAAGCTTAACACGAATGAAGCATAAAATACTGTACAGAGGGCTGGTGGGACCGGTTTCATTCTTAGAAATTCTAAAAGTCTTTGTATTAGCTGATTGTATTTTTTTTTTTTTTTTCACTTTCCAGTGGAAATTCCTCATTTGTATTATAAGGCGTGGAGTTTGTGCATATGCATGGAAAGAGAAAATTTTAAGTTTTGTATATATAAACAAATATTGTTTCTTTTTTTTTTTCTCTACCTTTAGTATTTTCAATATCATGATGATTTTCTTAAAAATACTCATTTTTTGAGTATTTTTCAAAAGATATCCCTTCTTTTATTTTTTTTATCAAAAATATTCCTAATTTAAAAATATCCAAAATACCTCTCAAGTTTTTTCGCCAAATTTTTTAGTCTCTTTTTTACTAGTTTTTAAGTGTTACAATATTTTTATTTAGCTCGTCTACAGGATTTGTATTGACGATACTATACGTGATATCATGTCACTTTGATTGTCATTGCTCATAGATTATTATAATATTATATTTCGAGACTTATAATTTATTTGAGATTATGAGTCTATTTAAAATTTTTAAATAAAATTTTTAATATTTTTATTGTGATAATCAAAACATTATAACAAATAAAAATACTATAGCAGATAAAATATTATAACAAGCACAATTTTTTTAATGGGTAGTTTGAATATTTTATAAATTAGAAATATTAATTTAAAAATATTAAAATAAGAATATCGATTGAAAAATATTCAAAATATAAATATTTTCTTAGAAAATCACCCACTAAATTATATTTTTAGATATATATATATATATATATATATAAATAAGGATTACTCATCCATACCGGGAGGGTAATTACGCTGCTGTATTTTTTTCTTAGGGGGAGATTTATGTAGACTTATTTTGAAGTAATATAGCTTTTAATCTATGGGATAAAAATATCTTCAAAATAATTACAACTTTCATTCTATATAGCCGTTAGAAAATTTAAATTTTGAACACTGACACCCTTTCTCCTCCCCCCTCTGAACTCCAATAAAAGGAGAAATCCATCCGAAATCGACGAGTAGGGGACAAGGAGAGAGGACTGATGAAGTCTGCGGTGGCTCTTACCCCGACCACCGCGTCGTCAAGAACCCGGTCGGCCTCCGCCGCCTCCGGAGACCGCTCGGAGGCCCGTGGCGGCGGTGACAGCTGCTACTTCCCCGGGTGCCGAAAGGACACCAATTGCCACTGCGACATCTGCCTCGCCAGCATACACGCCACCCGTGACCTCGTCCCCTCCCTGTCGTCAAAGCCTAAGGCGAGAGCGGCGGCGTCACCGGTGCCGTTCCTCACCGACAGCCCTCCTCCGATCCCAAGGTCCGCCCTCACCGTCACGCCGCCTCCAACCCCGCCCATTCGGCCCTCGCCGAGATCTAGGCCGGCGGAGAAGAAAACGATCGTCAAGAAGCAGAGATGTCGGAGCGTTGGATATCCAGTAATTAGGTTTCTCGTGGGCTTGTTATCGCTGTGGGCGGCGGATTCCGGCTTCTCGGCGGTGGTTTTGAAAAGTTTCAGCCCTAAGATGACGCCGGAGGCGGTGGCGCAGGCAGGCGAGAGATCTCGAGTTCTAGGGCACGATCTGAAGGGAAGATTGGAGCTTTTGCAGCAGCAGGTGGAGAAGCTGGTCGGCGGGAGGGTTTCAAATTGCAGCTCCACCGATTCTTATTGGGAAATGAATCAAGTTGGCATCCTTTCTCTCTCCAATCTCTTCTTCTCATCCGGACGCCGTAGAGGTGTGTGATCTACAAATTTTAGTTGCAGGGCGGTCACTTCCTGTTCCAGTGGAGGTGTGTGATCTACAAATCGATGGCAGAGAAAGTGAGCGTTTGGGGCAGTCCCCTAAAGACTACAGGTCTACTCGCATCTGGAGCTTCTCCTCGATCGATAACCATTCTATCGGGCAAGATCACAGAGGTACCGAGTCTCATCATCTTGTTAGGCTTTTTCTTTCGCGTCTACTAAATTGATGTGAGCCCATGATCAGTGGCCAGACGATGGCAAGCTGCTATCCACCATGAGAACAAGCAACAGCAGCTCATGGAGGTACGAGAAATGGAGATCAGCCGCACTGCATCTGGATGCCAACACATGGGTCTTGGAGTACGAGAGGAATGCGCTGTTGGAGGGGCCAGGATTGATTCCGGCAGCACGGGAGCTGCTGAGACTGAGGGTGTGGAAGAAGGTCACAAATCTGGGACTGCAGCAGTCTCTAAGCCGCCTTCTCCGTGGAGAGGAAGAAATGACATCCCCAACATAGCGACTGTATTGTATGTAATCGCCTGCTTTCTTTATCCCCGTCTCTCATCTGTTATGAGATGCTGAACTGTGCGCCCTGCGACATGGTTTTGACCCCAAACACATTTTTCTCCCATCAACCATGCATGTCTCTCCCCACAAATCAAATCGAATCTAAATACTATGCTAATTGTTTCCCCACAAATCAAGTCGATCATTCAATTAACGTCGTCTTGTCGAGATAGCCGACAAGTGCTATTGTGTCAGGAGATGATTATATAGTTTGTTGGTTGCTATAGGAAAATTCCTGATAAATTGTGAAAGGAAAGAGAGAACTTATTTTGATCTCATTGCCGAGCTACTCAGATCTACCATAAGAATATTATATTCTCGCAAGGACTGTACATGATACTACTGTATTTATTCATTGGAATAGGAATCACCTTTGCTTTGCCAACTTCAGTGCCAATTAATTCCAAATGAAATCTTCGACTCGGCTTATCTCGAAGCCCAATATACGAACACGGTTCGGTTCGATGCGTCCAATTGATTAGCCCGCCGCCGACCCAACCGCTCTGTTTTGATGAGGCGGTGCTTATCGCCCTCTGTCCGTATATAAGTCCCTCATTTACAGCCAGTTTCCACTTCCCCCTCCTTTGACGGAAGAAAGGTGTCGCTTTTCCACCCTTCTCCCTTCCATTCGCTCCACCGTCGCTGAACCCCAAATCAGCCATCAGGAAACCCTAAATCTATCCCGAACCCTGTAGCCGCCCTTGGCCTCCCCCATATCTATCCGATTCCCGGCTTCGGATCTGCCCACCACGCCCAATTTCTTCGCGTCCCTCTGCTGTTCGATATAGGGTTCCCTCGCCGCTCGACTCGATTCGGGAGCATTCCAGTCCGGGAAGGTCGCCTTTTTTCTTTATTCGAGATTTGGTCCGAATCGTGCCTGGGATCCTTTCGTCGTTGCGAGAGATTCGTCTCCGTGCGCCTCCTGGGAAGCTCGCCTCTATCGTTGTCTCGGATCGGCAGTCGAGCTTTGGTCCGATCGGCTCCTGGGCGCCATCCGTTGTTGCGAGATTCTGGTGAGCGGTAACCCCTTTGGACGAAGAGGCTTTCGCTCAACGAGGCTTGTCTCCCTGCAGCGGCTGGGCGAAATTGCGCGTCGTGGGGCCTCGATATCGACTTTTTGAGGGCGTCTAGTTGCGGATCGTTGGTTTTTGCTGCTTCAACTGCGCTTCCACCCGATCGATCAAGAAAGGACTTGTCCTGGAGCTATTATTTGGTCTTTTCCTGCTCCCGTTTGCGGAATTGGTTTCTTGATTCAGCAACAGGGCGTGGCCTTCAACCGAGTCGTTAGGGAGGAGATAGATCATCTGTATACAAGTTTATAATTTCTGTTGTTCTGGCTCAATATCAGACCTGATTTTATCTCTTTGGCCTTTATAACTTTGCGGCTCATTTTTAGGGCAACAGTTTTGTTGTTTGTGGTTTATCTTGCTTGAAATTGGATCAGAGAGAAAACAAGAGAGAAGAATAATGGCTGTGTATTATAAGTTTAAAAGTGCCAAAGATTATGATTCTATTCCCATTGAGGGGCAATTCATATCTGTTGCCAATTTGAAAGAAAGAATTTTTGAAACCAAGCTATTTGGAAAGGGCACAGATTTCGACCTCATGATCTCTAATGCACAGAATAATGAAGGTTGGTTCTTTTCCTAGAGCGGTATTCGGGGTCACTAGCAATTCCTTTTATTCAGAATATTAACATCTAATAAAGTAGGAAAAGTTATGTTATCTTTATTTTGAGAAACATTGATGTTTAGGTCGTAAGGGTGCATGATCCTTGGGTATGTGTCCGGTATTGGTTAATCTTTTAATAAATTCTCTGGGTTTACTGGGTGAATTAGGGTTAAACTAATATGTCTTGAATAAATTTTATTCCTCCCTTTTTCGTTTTCAGAATATGTAGACGAAGGAGCCATGATACCCAAAAACACATCAGTTATGATTCGTCGGGTCCCAGGACAGCCACGGAAGCCTATTGTTTCCAGAATAGACGAGTACTATCTTGGACCTTGAATCTTGAACATTTAATGACCTGTTATCTTAGTGTCTATTCTACAATGTTGCCAGCAGATTGAAAATTTTCTGGTGACAATGATGTAATGATAGTAGAAACTTTGAAGTTTCTCTGGATCAAGCTTTATATGAAGTCTTTTAAGACTAACAGGCATCTTTTTGTGTACGAATCTGAGATAGAAAGTCTACTATTAATTTGCAGGCCAAAAGTTGTTGAGGATAAGGTGGAAGATCTTCTACCATCGAGCAGCATGTTGGTTGGTGATTCATCTACAACCAAATATGTAAGATTGACTACTTCTGCATGTCGTTGCCCCGCGAGTTTACGCGGACACTTTGTTCCATCCTTTTTAACTTTTGACTACAACCAGTATATTTTATTTCACATGGTTGATGGGAGGATGTCAGGCAGACCCATTTTAAGTTCTGGCATCACAAGGTAGATTATGACACTTTTACTGAATTTTGCAGCCTGAAGAATATGAATGGGATGAGTTTGGGAATGATTTGTATGCCATTCCTGAAGTTAATCCTGCTCAGGCGAGTAATCCTGTTTTAGATGTTTCTCCTGCTAACATGGTTGACGAGGATAGCAAGATTAAGGCTCTAATTGATACGCCTGCCCTTGAATGGAATCGGTGAGCATCCTTTTTTTTTGTACTTTAATAATAGTTATGGGGCAAAAGAACAATATACATTAGGACAGAGGAGAATAGAGTTTCAACTACATCCTTTCTGTCATCTAGCAATGAGTACTCCATAAGTTAGTGTTTTGAGTGAGTTGAACGCTTTTGTAGTCAAACGCAAGAAGGTTATGGTTCTGGAAGAGGTTTCGGTAGGGGAAGTGGCAGCAGGATGATGGGTGGTCGTGGTTTTGGTAACTCTTTGCTTGTCATTCCTTCTTTTTACTTCGAAAGAGCATTTGGTTTGATTACTAGTTCCAGAATGCATATGCTTTTGAATTGTGGGTCAGTCTGTCGTGTGTGAAATACTCTTAAAGAGTATCTTCTCTGACATACCACATTTGCAATAAAGAAGACACTTTAGTTTATTGTAATTACTGCATGTTAGATTATATCTTTATTTTGTTGCATTATCTTGGTCCTGAAATTTATTCTTTCTGGCAAACTGAAGGCCGAGGCATGCTCGAACGTAAGACACCCCCAGCAGGCTATGTCTGTCATAGATGCAAAGTGCCTGGTATAACACAGATCTGTTGTCGCACAAGTGACCTGGATTTCAATTGTCTCTTGCATATTTCTAAATACAATTCAAAGCTGATGTAGTGAACATTCTTTTTTAGGCCATTTTATCCAGCACTGCCCTACGAATGGAGACCCTAACTATGACATCAAAAGGGTTAAACCTCCAACTGGAATTCCTAAATCGATGTTGATGGCAACTCCTGATGGCTCCTATGCGTTGCCTAGTGGTGCAGCTGCTGTTCTGAAGCCAAACGAGTAAAGCTAATAAATTATTTGTGCAGTTTTTGTTGAACAAATATATTGTAGAATTATTTTATGAATTTGCTGTATGTAGGGCTGCATTTGAAAAAGAAATCGAGGGTCTACCTACCACTCGTCCTGTCAGTGATCTTCCACCAGAATTGCATTGCCCATTATGCAAAGAGGTGATGAAAGATGCTGTGTTAACTAGCAAGTGTTGTTTCCGGAGTTTCTGTGACAAATGTAAGTCTCATAGTCCTTGCATGTTGATTTCTGTGCCACAATTCTTGGTAAACAGTTTTCAGTCAACATTGTAGTTTATTGTGTTCAATTTTCAATTTTTGCTAAAATTTATAGTAGATGATATAGTAACAATTTTCAATGAGTTCCTTTTTCTCTTCTTTCACTGCTGGTGCCATTTAGCTTGTTTTTTATTTCAATGACAGGCATTAGAGACTACATAATTACAAAGCTGATGTGTGTATGTGGGGCTACAAATATATTGGCGGATGACCTTCTTCCAAATAAAACTCTCAGGGAAACAATCAGTCGGATATTAGAATCAACGACTAGTAGCACCGAAAATGCTGGAAGCCTGGTACAGGTCCAAGGTATGAACAAATTCTTTTTTGGGAATCATACTCTGAGTTTGTTCTTTCGATGAGAGTAGATTTGCCTTCCCAGATATGGAATCAGCTCATCCTTTACAGCCAAAAGTTCCCTCTCCTACTTATTCCGTTGCTTCCAAAGGTGAACCTAAGCAGCATACCGTCGAGCAATCTCCTCATATTAAGGAAGGTGAAGCTGCAAGTGAAGTAAAGGCTACAAACAATGACATGAATTTTTCAGATAAGAAAGCCGTTATAAATACTCCTGCATCTGAAGACATGCCTGGACCTTTGAGTAAGAAGGGACCAAAGTTGTCTGAGGGTGCTCCAGTGCCTGAAGATGCTCAAGAAAAGCAACTTGCCGGAGAGCAAGGTAAGAAATTCGTGTGTGCGATGTCACATTCATTGTGCCACTTGCCTGTTGAGGTGAGGAGAGAATACATTAAAGTTGTTGGTATTCTTCTCAGCTGTAAAAGGTTAAATTTACTCTATCTCTATGTATGAGATAGAAAATGATAGAGGAGTATATGGTAGTGAAAGTTTCTTTTTTTAGTTATAGTCTCTGGTTCATGACTCCCATGTAATAATATAATTTGCAGATATCAGGAGGAGCGCTGGGCTTTGTCTAGGAGAATGATTCTTATTTTGATGCATTCTTTATTTTATTATTTCTTTCTTATAGCAATTTTCTATTAACATTTTTTTCCAGGAAAGAGAAAAGAAGAGATTCTTATTTTGATACATTCCTTGTTTTATTATTTCTTTCTTATAGCATTTTTCTATTAACATTTTTTCCAGGAAAGAAAAAGAAGAAGAAAAAGGCACGTCTCCCTTGCACTGGTTCGTTTATTGCTTTATGATTCATTCAGTTAAGCTATGTACTGCATATTGTAGTTACTTTAGAGTGATAGCTCCGAAAGAAATGCAGTTTCGGATGATTAGTTTCTATAAAGCAAATCACACATTACTAAATGATTTGCCCCTCTCCTGCTTCCCTTTAAATTGCAGCTGCTGATATGCAATGGAAATCCTACCAGGATCTTGGAGCTGAAAATTATGGGATGCCTTTGGCTGCTTCTGGCTACAATCCATACTGGGCTGGTGGAATGCCTATGGGAGTTGATGGCTACATGGCACCTTTTGGCGGTGCAATGCCGTTTATGGGTTATACGCCAGGGCCCTTTGATATTCCTTATGGTGGGGGAATTTTTCCACAAGATCCATTTGCGGCGCAAGCTTTTATGATGCCAGCGGTTCCCAGGTATGCATTGGATAGGGTAGTTAACAGCCTAATGAAACAATTAGCTGTTTTATCCTGATTTAGTTGTTGCGATCATGTATTATGTTTTTTGAGGTTCAGACTAGGAATGATGCATGGTCTTCTGTGATTTGTTTCCCTTGTCATCGTCTTTTTGTTTATTTGATAGTTTATTTTTCTTTTTGTTTGTATCTATCATGGGATTCATTTGTTTATAAAATCAATAAATTTGTGGACAATTTGTTTGTCAGTAGCATATGAATGTGTATATGTTGACAAAAGTTGGTGTCTTCTTCAGGGATTTATCGGAATTGAACATGGGTGGTATGGGCATGAAACAGAATCAGGGGCCTCCAGGTATGATCAGAGATGACTTTGAGGCTAGGAAAGCAGATCTAAGACGCAAGCATGAAATGGAGCGACTTCGTTCAAGGTAAATTGCATCGTTCAGTATGCACCTTTAATTGGTTGCTTCTTGTTTGGCATTTCTCCCTTGCTAAGATGGTTAGAAATCTTAGTCTATTAAGGCCTCCTCCTAGTTTCTGGTTTGGTGAATTTAACAAAATATATATTATATGATAGCAGTGAACTTAGCAAGTTCTTCTTTGGGGACATGAATATGCTGCAATATTATGTTTGCATGTTTTCATTTATGTTGTGATGTAGCCATGGTTTTCGAAATCTTATTTATATTTTGCACCATCCAGAATTAGCTCCGGCAGATTAAGCAGCAGGATTCTTTTTGATAGTGGTTTGCCTCTGTTAGCTTTGATTACTGAAAGGTCATTGTTGAATGGACGCAGGGAGAGGGAGCATTCCAAGGATAGGGACGCAAGAAGGGACGAGAGCAGCATGAATGATGCTTCTTTGATGAGACCAAAGCCTGTATGCGTCTCTTTCTGTTAATTCATTTGCTAATTAACTCCTCCTCGTGGCCTTCTTACCTTTCTTTCTAAGCGTAGCAGCTGCATTAGTTATATCAAAAATAGACCAACTTCAAATGAGCTCCATAGCCTTAGTTGTTTTATCGGGTGCGCGCTCCTCTGTTAATTACTCCTTCTCCCAGTAGATGCGATTGCATCCGTTTCGAGACTGATGCTGCTGCTTCGAGCCCATGGTTGGACCCGAACCAGTTTGATTCGTTATCCTGTTCCAGAGCCCATGGTGAACCATCATCGTCCCTGAGATCACTTGGACGTGCTTGCTGATTAGCTCATTTTTGTACTCAACCTTCCCTTTTTATCTCTTTCCCATGCCCCCACCCAAAGCTTCTCCAATGCTTTGGCTGCACCTGACCAGTTTAATCGTCAGATGACACGAGGTGTCGTCCTTATTCCAATTTGAACATGATTCACCGGTTCTGAGTCAAAATTGGCAGGGCCACTTGAACCCATTTCGTAACTCGCATGGACTTTAACCCGTTTCGTATTTGGCCTCCGATGGCTTTGCCACGTTACTGGTACGACTTGCACTAACCTTTTTTTGTCCTTATCGTCATAATTTGTGTTTCCCACTTTTGATTGCAGAGGGGAACGTCCAAGGCCGACCGGTGGGACCGGGAGCAGGATCGGTCGGACCGCTATCGGGAGCAGGACCGGGACCGCGGCCGCGACCGCGACCGGTATGAGAAGACAGCTAGCGTGGACCGCCGTGGACCGGCCCGCGACCCACCTCGGCACTCGCCACCGCGGCCCCGAAACGAGCCGACCTCCGACGCTGAGCGGAAGCATAAGGCCAGCGTCTTCTCCCGCATCTGCTTCCCGGACCCCGGCGAGGCGGCCAGCAAGAAGAAGAAGCCCTCGTCGTTCGAGCTCCCACCGAGGAACGGACTGAAGGAACCGACGAGCCACAAGGCCGGGCCAGAGGGGCACCGCGACGAGCCCAAGGGCAGGAAGAGCTCATTGACGAGCACGAGGAAGGGGGGCGGCGGGTACGATCACGAGTCGAGCGAGGAGGAGTACCACTTCAAGCGGAGACCTTCGTCTTCGACGAAGAGGGAGGCGGCGAAGGCGGACCGGGAGGAGGAGGATCCCCGGCCATCGAAACGTTCCCGGGAGCGCCAGCCTCATGAACGGGGTGGTAGGGAACGTGCTCACGGGCACCAGCGTCCTGCAAGCAGGCGTAGATGAGGGAGGGATGGATAGGGAGAGAAGAAGTTGGTGCAAGTTCCTTAAAATATTATGTAATTGCTGCTGGATTTTTTGTGTCCTGCAAATTTATCAAATAAGAATTCAACTATTGTAACCTCGTTTTTCCTATTTTATGATATCGTATTTGATAATATATTTAATTGGTCTTTTGCTACTTTAATCTAGTGAGGGCAATGTGTAGGTGTCAGAGTCATACCAGTCGACCCGAGCTGAACCTGATTCCATCAAAGATCCGTCCCTTTTTCCACTCAATCAGGTTGGATCAATGGCGACCATTTGGCCACCTGCTACTCCCGACTCCATCGATATGACCAGATCAACGGCCGAGTTTTGCGGATCGTCCGGACCCCACATTCACCATCAAACCTCGCGACGTGTCATACCGAAACTAGCCCTGACCCAACACCCTGCCACCGATGCCAACCAACTTCGTCTATATAATCTTGTCGTGGGAATGAGTCCCTTCCCATCCGATCCCGTGCGCAGTCTAAGCCTCTCCTACGTCCAAATAGGATGAGTCAGAACCAACCCAGGCGGCCTGGTCAGAGCCAGGAGGGGCCGACAAGATGCGGCGACGTGTCACCGGTGGCCGGAGGCCACGCCGGCGAAGCCATCACCCCGAGGCCCGCGGATATGATGCAGTCAGCCAATAACAGGGTGCCGGGGCGGACCCCCAACGACGGCCCCGCTTCCGTCATGGAGTCGGCTGCCACGCGGAGCAAACAGCGTGGCGTCGTGAGCAATGCTCCCGGGCTGCAGAGCGTGTCCCTCACCCAGACCGACATCCCCGGCAGCCCCGGCCAACGGCTTGTGACCAAATTCGTCGCCGGCCAGGTACGTCTGAAGAAAGTAATCGTATGCATGCTTATGGCGGATCTCGTCAGTAAGTTCTGTTCTTCTTCCATACTTTCGGTGGCAACAGGCAGTGGGCCAGTATGTGATCTACAGAGGGGCGGGAGGTGGCGACCAGGGTGGCTTTGGATGCTCCGTGGCTATGTGGACGGACAAGGTAACCATCGGGGAGGCACTGGAGGCGACTGCCACGACCGCCGGCGACAAGACGATCGAGGCGAGCGACGCCGCCGCGATCCAAGCTGCCGAGGCGATCGCCACGGGCGTGAACGCGGTCACGCCGGGCGGTGTCGCCGCCGCTGCGCAGGCGGCTGCCGCGGCCAACGCCTCGACGGATCGCGACGACGACAAAACCAGGCTCGGCCAAGTTGTCAAGGTAACGACTATCCACGAGACTTAAACTGCATGCACCTGACGGTCTTTGACGTAGAGATACGTACGTTCCTATACTCGGCGTCAGGACGCGGCGGTGAGGCTGACGATGGACAAAGTAGCGACGAGGCAGGACGCGGAGAGGGTGTTGGCGGCTGAGATGCGGAACAGCCCCGACCTGCTAACGCATCCGGGCGGGGTTGGCGCTTCCATGGTCGCGGCGGCAAGGCTTAATCAACAACGTTGACACTGCTCGATCGCTTTCCTTCTTTCTGCGTCTCGCAGTGGAATAAAAGCTCTTCTAGTACTTGTTTAATGGCGTCGCTTTGATCACCGTGCCGTAGCTGATCTTTGGTCTCCAAGAACTTTCGTTGTGGTATTGTTGCCCACCCGTTGATGTACTCAATAAAACTCGTCTGCGGTCTCCTTTTTTTTTTTTTTTTTGGTTGGGCCAAATCTGGACGACGGGCCTGGCTTTTCTCATGTTGACCTTCGCGTTGACCGATCAAGAAAACATACTGGTATAGATCGCTACATGTAGAAGACAGGATCAAGAATAAGATATATATATATATATTTTGCTGTGGAATCACAATCTCATTAATGCTGCGTAATTCTCGTGATCACGTTCCGGGGATGACATGCATGCAGGGAACCACCATATTAATTATTATACTTCTGGCGGATGGATGGGACTACCGACTTCGTCGTCAAGAACACAGCTCAGATGATAGGGAGAGGACCGGCTGCTAAGATTAACAGATCAATGGGGCAGCCCCAGTTTACATCCTAGGGTCAGAGATGCTCGCTTGTCATCGTCTTGCGATCGAGACCTATGAAACAAGCAGCAGCACAGTCTCTCTTGCCTCGCTAACGAGAGACCGCAACTACGGTACAAGAAGCAGGTGGACCATCTGATTCCAGACTCCATAGGGCAGACATTTTTATTCCCTCTCTCACTCCGCTGCAGGTTTCGGGAGAGAAGATTCATGGAGCCCCGCACCGCACCCCATGAACGGATGCATACAAGCTTGGAAATGGAGTCACGTACGTACCAGTAAGCAGCCTTGTTAACGCCACCGTTAGTTTTCTCCCCGATGCATGCAGTCAGAACTCTCTCTCATTAGCCTCCCTGCGCACTGTCGCAGTGGGAGTCACAGACACAGCTCGTCCTCGGCGTTTTGGCCACTGCCGACACTTCTATAATGGAAGAACTCCTCTCTCTCTCTCTCTCTCTCTCTCTCTGTTGTTTAATTTGGACTTCACGTGAAGCCAAAGGAGGCGAATCTCTCGTCGTACGAAGCTGTGCATGGAGGATATCAACTTGAGATAGGGATACATCCAACCGGGAATCACGGATCTTGCCCACATTATTAGATTCCTTGTGTAAGAATTCCTCGTCACTCCCAATCTTACTTAATTATCCCATCTAAACAGTAATTGACCGTCTCATATTTTTGCCTCTGATACATCCATCGCCTTTATCCTCTCGCAACAAATACGTCAGTGTAGTGAGGACATGTTATGGACATCAATTTTTTCACTCCTCTACGTTGCATGAAAATTATCGGGGGGGGGGGGGGGGGGGGGGGGGGGGAGAGAGAAAAAAAAACTCGAAATCATAATAAAATTCAAAATCAATAAATTAAAAATACATATACATATATATTCACTAATTTTCTATATATGTTCGTGGGGGAAAAAACCTAATTTTTTTTTTCTCTCACTACATCAGAAAACCATGACATTATATATTACCACTCATATAAACTGGCAGAATGTTGCTTTCAATGCTCCCCAAATCTACTAGGGAATAGCCTAACCAAAATTATATGAGACTGCAAAGCTTAAACATTTCCAATCTCCGGCAGGCAGCGCACTCAACTTGAGTGAACCTCCAACTTGAAAACAATTTGTGTAAGAAATATTACAAGTGAGAACGTCGATCACATTTATATATCTGTTACTCATCCAAATATGAGACCGGTGCTGTGCTGTCATAACATGCCAAGTTTTGTATGTTGGTTGTACAAATGGCCCAACAAATTAATTTATCACAAGAAAAGAAAATAAATATGGATGCGTTATGTAAGCTTAACATAGGACAACTTCTTCGAAACAAACTTGAGAGCCAAAGCCTGTCTCCTTCTCCAATCATACCGTCATGTAGTAAGTAGCACGCAGGTGTTTAAGAAAGAGCTCCTCGGTAGCAGCTTATCCAAAGACTGACAGCAGCTTAAAGTACGCATTAGATAATGTCGGATGAGGTAGATAGCAGAGTACCGTTTGTGACATGTTGGAGATCTCAAGTTTAGTGAATTTTTTTGCACCAATTAAATGCTCATTGATGTCTGCATCTTTGTCAATTAGTCTCACATACTATACTCCTCTCTCTAATCCAAGCAATCTCATTGAGGTGGACTAATTGCTGGACTAATAATGCAGCAATCCTATTTGAGGAATCCAAATACATGGAGTTTGAAAGCTCTCAAAGTGTAACCTTTGTTTATTAACTCAATGAGATTTTGACAGCTTATAATTGGAGTTACTTGCATTCGTATTTTGATGGCTATCCAACACCCATTTCAGAAAATAATTTGCATATCAAGTTCGGAGACACCATATTTGTCATCACAAATTTTGATATAGGAGATATATTTTTCCTAAATATTAGGGTCCTTTTCTTATACTTTGTCTATAAACAACCATTCAGAAAACTACGATTCGATTGTTTTTAACTTCAAATATTTATCTGATGGAGATTAGCTCTTATAATATTTAGAAATATATTGGGTGAATTTTTAAGAATAAATTTTAAAAGGAGTGATATTTAGAAATATTTTTTAAGAATATATATATATATATATATATATATATATATATATATATATATATATATATATATATATATATATATATATATCCAAGGTCTTATATGAACAACACTCGTGATATGTCATTTACACAAGAATTTGTCTCAAGAATATTGTTAATAGTGGATTAATTATATATTATCTCATATAATTAGACTTTCTTAGTATCCTGATGTTTAGATTGAAAAAAATTATATTAAAATTTTTATAATTATAAAAGTAAAATATCAAGGTCTATTTACCCTAACACTAATACCATTGGTTTTACCGATAAAAATATAAAAATAAAATAAAAAAATAAATAATTATAATATTTTTAATTGGTGGTGATGAACGATAGCATCGATGGGTGCTATGGATGTTTGTTGTGGATGAGGAGAGTGACGATGAGAGATAAGGGCTGCTTTGTGTCTACATCGGTGTCAACATAATTATCGAGTCATTTTATTACTCGACAATTACGTCAATGCTGACATAGAGTCTACATCGATGTCAACATAATTATCGAGTCATTTTATTACTCGACAATTACGTCAATGCTGACATAGATGTAAAATGACCCTCACCTCTCATCGTTGATCTCCTCATCCACAACAACCGCCCACTACATGTTGCTATCCACGACCACCAACACTATCCACCTCTATCAATTGAAATATTAAAATTCTTTTTTTATTTATTACTTTTATATTTCGATCAATAAAATCGATGACTATAGAGTAAATAAAATTAAATATTTTATTTTCATAATTATAAAGATTTTAATATAATTTTTTAATATATAGAAATCATGATACGAAGAAGATTTAATTATATGAGATAAATATAATTAACCCACTAATAACACATGACCTTTTTAATACGACCAAAAAAAAAAAAAGACAACTGTTGTCATAGTGCTAATTGTTTAGCATATTATATATTGATTTGTAAGAACTATAAATTACACAGCGAAACGCCACTTTGCAATATGCTTCGCCTTCTGCTGAGAGAGAGAGAGAGAGAGAGACAGAGATGATTGGCGAAAGCTTGTATCGGTGCTTCTCTGGCTTCCGCCACCCTTCTCATTCTCCTCCTCTGCCGGCTTCCCAAAATGCCCCCACCTCCTCTTCCTCTTGCGAGTCTCCCGTCGTCTTTAAGAACTTTAATTCCCTGTATGACGCCGCCTCCTACTCCAATACGCTCACGCTGACTATTCCCTCCTCCGCCGTCGCCGCTGCTGCTGCAGGCTCCTCTTTCACGTCCTCCTGTGACGCCCCCGACGACGACGACGGCGGCGGCGGCTCCTGCCCCTCGGAGCGCGACCTCTCCTCCGCCATCGCGTCCCGCCGCCTTCTCCCGGCGTCCCCGGGCCGATCCAACTCCATCGTGGACTCCGCGGCGGTCGCCGTCGGGGCCGGGACCGGGGTCCCCGTGCCCACCTACTCGCCCGACCCGTACTGGGACTTCCGCCGGTCGATGGAGGAGATGGTGGCGGCGCTGGGCCTGGACGCCCGGGACCACCGTGCCCACCTCCACGAGCTCCTGCTCTGCTACCTCGCCCTCAACCGGAAACACGCCCACAAGTACATCGTCAGCGCCTTCGCCGACCTCCTCCTCGCCCTCGCCTCCACCCCTGCCGTCGACAAGGCCCGCGACGCCGCCTGACTTCATTCATCTGAGAGCATGGTTTTGCTGGGCTGTGTACCTCTAGATGTTGTTCTTTATCCCTTCCTCTGTTGGAGGTGGCGTATAATCGATCGTATATACGTACATACGATTCCAATACAGTGTTCTCAGCACATTGTATCCTATGTTTGAGATGGAATGTTGTTCCTTTTTCTTTCTCCTAAAAGCTGTTCCTTTTGATGTTCCAAGTCGTTCATGGTTCATAGTGTTCTACATGGATTCTTGAAAGGGAGCAAGGAAGAATTGGTGTAAATGATGGAAGTTAATGGGGGCCGGTGGTGGAGGTCAGAGTGATAGATTGCCGGCCTTGTCAGTGACGACAAGAATGATGGATTTGGTGGATTCCATGTCTGCTCAACTGAGGAGGTGGTGGACACTGGCAAAGCTGTGTTCGAGTCAAGTAGATCTTGGTGCAGCCAGTAAAGATACTGTAGACCATGATTTGGTAGAGGAAGCGACCAAAAAAGAGGACAGAGAGAGAGAGAGAGAGAGAGAGAGACTCAAATCATGCACACTTCTCATTTTTCTAATAAAGCAGTAGTGATCATATATTTGTTACAGAATCTAATGAGCAAATGTTTTTGAAGAATAAGATGTTAAAAAAGAAATGACCAATAAAGTGAAGGAATCTACATACACAATGAGCAGGGAAAATTGATTGGGCTGAAGAATTAGAAATGGCCAAGTGCTTGTCACAGGAAATCCTCTGCAGTCTTCAAGTCATTCAGAATACTTGCTTTAACCTCTTCTGTCATGGTGGCAAAGGGCCCTGCTTTTGAGTAGAAACTGGCCAGTGATCTTATAGCTTTCTCAATTGCAGCATATGATTCCTGAAATTTGATAACAGATGCATTAGGAGCAGGTTTTGAAACACACACACAAACAAAAATGGCAATACCAATCATAGAAAACAGCAATTGGATTATGATGACGAGATGTAAAACAAAGTAAATAGGATAAGAACAAATATAGACATGATTCAGATACTTGTAGAAAGAAGTTCCCAAGAAGCAAAAATGAGCCGCGAGAGTTGGCAAATAGCAAGATGCTTCGATTTGAATTGAACATATGGAAGTCCATCCCTTAACCCATATCACTTGTAAATATGATCTCGACGTTGGTGTTCTCCTCGTGAACCGGCATGATAATTGATTTCTTGATTCTTTATGACTTTGAACACACAATCGGTTGGCGGTCGGCGTGAAAATTTAGCTCTGAGTGAACTATGCTAACTCCTAAATATTAGGGATATTTTACCCCAAACATCCAACAAGCTAAAATACAAACAAATATACCTCAGCTACAACCGCTGGCTGTCCCTTCCAACCGCTCAAGTACTGTCTGATTGACTCCTTTGCAGCATCAGCAGTCCTTCTAAACTTGGAAACATCTCTTGTATCCTCCTCTAACGACTCTCGAAGTGTCTTCACCACTTCCCTCGCAGACTTCAGGTAGCCCTTTGGCAGTAACTTTCCTGTTTTCGTTTTCTCATTGGGGTCAAATATGGACTTGATAATGCCAGAAACACCACCATCGCCCTCATCCTTTTGGTCAACCCGATTCTTCTCTTCTTCTGCCTTGATAGGTAATGCAACGAGGCCACAACTTATGCTCGAAACCAAGACCAGTGAGGCTCCACTGCTGATCACAGCAAGCCTCCTGCTAAGCAGAATATCTTGGGAAACTGAGATGGCAGTGCTCTTCGATTGAGGTCGATCTGCTCTGTGGCACAAAAATGAAACAGTCACAAGAAGACGAAGTAAGTGTTTTGACAGGCACACAAATTAGAAATTTGGTTTTCATAACATAACTTACAAGAGAGGCATCTAGACTTTCTTTCGATCAGGTCCGAGCAGCAATAATAGGAAAACCGTATCAAGGAAAGAGAAACCACCATTTTTTTTTTTTTTTTGGGTAACTAAGCAATAGCTGCCTCCTTTTCCCGGTGCCTACTACATGTTACAAGAAAACATAAGTAGTGTAGCAAAAATAACACTTAGCAGAAAATGAGGACAAGGTGAACTAAAATGTCGAACACCGATCATGAACACTTTATGAGAACATTTTAAAGTATTAACGACTATATTAAGTTTGAAAAGTTGAAAAATAAAATGTCACCCATAAACATTACTAAAGAAAAATTCAACAGAATACAAGATCTTACACATATCTCATCTGTATTCTCCATTCAAAATCTATTCATCGCCCAGAATCATTGATAACATTTTAACCATTGACAAGCTCAAATTTAAGTATCAACAAGCTCCTTTTTCTAGAAACCCAGACCTTCTCATGCTTCTCGTATCACAATATGTATAACCTAGCAGCTTCCCTTGAGAGCCTGGAAATCCGTCTTTTGACCATCGTCCAATTTTCTCAGGTTTCACATCTTAACAAATAATGCAGAAATATGACTCGCGATCACATTTGACCAATATCCACGTTGTAATTCCCAAACGATAATATTATATTCTCGCTGCTGCGAGAACACTAAGATCAAATTCTTCCTTGCGATTATAACATAGGAAGTTTAATACTCACTCAACATCCTTACGAAAAATGTATAGGAAAGGGGTTTCATTTACTTCATCATCAACAGACACCACAACAACCTCACATTCTTAGGTAATGTAAGCAATCGTCACAATTTTCCGCTCTCGACTGCCAGATTCACTAAAAACTAAATTAGAACTTCATCTTTACAGAAAAAAAGTTTACTTCATTCAAAGTGATAACCTCAAACTCTCTCTTATTCTTTGGGGTTCTGATTGCTGCTTGCGCGTAAACAAGTTGCACCAATCGATCACGATCTTTAATCTTCCTCGAGATTTGGGAACAAAGAAGTAGGGCATAAGTCAAAGCAACAATTTTTTGCATAGTCTTCCATTTCCAAAGCCTCAAAATCCTACAGCTAAATTTTCTAAAATCACAGTAGACGAACGCAAGTATCCTTCCCGCTTGAATCACATTCCTTCATGCAGCGAGAAAGGAACCAAAGATTTTGAGGACATACCCTGTCGCGCCGATTGTGCTTCGAAGTCTCCACCTTTGAGCCGATTCTTTGGAACCTTATCTTCTCTCCGTAGCGTGTGGGTCGTCTTCTACACGCCGACAACACCCTGTGGGCCTTTTTGGGCCCGTTCGAAAGCGGATCCGACAGGATCTTGGACCCTGATACCCGTTACAGATACTAGATTCCAGATCCATGCCGGATCTAACAAGCATAATTTTGTAAGAGGTGAATTATGTCGAATTTTATTTTCTGAGAAGCATACATTTGATCTGAACCCAACATGAATCCAATAGAATTGTTGGTAAATGTTGGATTTGACTCGGATCAGATCAAATCAAAGTGGGCAATTCTTTTTCTTTTTTATAAATATTACATTGAATGTGGCCTTTTTTAATATATGGCATTGGTCGCGAAGACGTCACCACATACGACGACAGCCGAAGAGCGATCCTAATCTTCTATCTTAAGCGTTCATCACCTGCCCCGATCGCTCCTCTCGTCGACCACCGAATTCCCCATTCCGGTTCGCCGAGTGGAGATCCGAACACAGATTCGAGTCGAGAAGCGAATCCTAAATGCTACGTCCGAATTCAACAAGATCCGACCGCTCGTGTCATCAACGACGTGTCGACTCGTTTTCGTGTCGTTCTGTGGATCACGTCAGGGATCCATCGGTGACTACAATCACATGAAAGGTACGAGAGCGGGTAATCTGTAGCGGAGTAGCAAAGTAGTCTTGTGTATTTAGCCGGTCACTATGAAGAGGATTCTAAGCGCTTCCAATGGCGCTTTCTAACGTGAACGGAAGAGTGAAATAATAGCAGATCTCTTGGCGCAAGCTTCCTGTTTGATCTTTTGTTCGAAAAGGAAGGGCTTTTCGCTTGATCAGATCAAGGTAATCATAAAAACGCCTCTCTTTTTTTTTTTTTAATGTATTTGATCCGGTTGTTTTCTAGTCTTCTGTTTTCTTTTCCCCTGTGAATCCTAGTACTGGCTTGGCTGTGACTGAGAGGGTTTTGTGCCCGTATCCTTGATGGTCTCATAAAACTGTTTCAGATCTCAAGGACCAGGTTCTGGTGCTATTTTTTTTCTGCTGTGTTGATGATCTGGGATTGGTAAGGTTGTTCGCAATCCCGTCGGAAGTTTAACAAAAAATGTTCTTTTTTTTTTTTTTTTTACTTTGCTTATATGATTTATGTTTGGCGAACCGCATGCTACACTTGTTGATTGGGATTTGTTGAACTTGATCACTCTATATATTAAAGGTTGAAGCTTCTTTTTGCTTTCAAATATGCATTTACTCTGTCTGTGCAAGGTTAGAAATAATGAGAAGCTAAAGAGGGCATCTGTTACATGTTTTCTTTTATTTTCTTTTCCTTTATCGATTTCTCTAGGATTTAATTTTTGTTATATGATATCTTATATATGCTTTTGATGGGAAATCAGATCTTGAAGCAATGGAATTATTCTTTTTTGTCCTTCATGACACAGCAGGCATTGTCTTATTTTAGCCGGCCTTGTTCATGTACCCAATGCATTAGTAACTAAGTAAAATAGATGACATGGGTGATCTTTTCCCAACCCATTACACGAGAAAAATGATGTAAATTTTGGCATGTCCTCTCGCAGCTCACCTAGAAATGGGAGAATCGAGTCCAATGATAGCGAAGGATGTAACCCAAGTATGCTTGTACGCTTTCCTTTGGTCTTTTGTCTCTTCTCTTGAACAGTTTAACTAACAACCATCTTGCTTGTTTCTTTTTTTGTTTGCTTCTCAGTTGATAGGAAGAACCCCATTGGTGTATCTCAATAAGGTAGTAAATGGTTGCGGAGCCCGTATAGCTGCGAAGCTTGAGATGATGGAGCCATGCTCCAGTGTCAAGGACAGGTAACCTTTTCTAATTGTCTTTGTTTTCCATCATGTGATGTTTCCTTGTATCTGGACCTCCAACAATAATCACTGGTTTTGCTTATGAGGTGGATTTCTCTTGACAGGATTGGATATAGCATGATTGCTGATGCAGAGGAGAAGGGTCTTATCACACCTGGAAAGGTAATTTAACCGTTCAACAATGACTTCAAGTGAAAAAATAATAGAAATTCAAAGTAGCAGATTTTCCCTTTAAGATGGTCATAATTACCTTTTCTTTAGAAGAAAACCAGCCTTGGATAACATCTAGCAGAATCATTTTTGTGTTCCTTGTGTGAGTCCAAACTAGCTTCTTTAATTTACAGCATTTGTGATTCAATCAAATATGTCCAAACACTATTAGTTTAAATACTAAGCATGTTTTTCAGTGTCCAATGAAACATGCATTTGACAATTTTTTTTTTTGTCTCTCTGTGAATACTGCACGTAAAAGAGTGTTCTGATTGAGCCTACCAGCGGCAATACTGGCATCGGACTGGCTTTCATGGCTGCTGCAAAGGGTTACAAGCTTGTCCTTACAATGCCAGCCTCAATGAGCATTGAGAGAAGGATCATTCTTAAAGCTTTTGGTGCTGAATTGGTCCTCACTGATCCAGTTTTGGGTATGAAAGGTGCTGTTGAAAAAGCTGAGGAACTGGCTGCAAAAACACCTAACTCATACATTCTTCAGCAGTTTGAAAATCCTTCCAACCCCAAGGTGCATTTCTGTGTATGGTTATTCTATAATTTGATGAGACACAATAATTATAATTGATATTTGTTGTATCTGGGTAGATTCATTATGAAACAACGGGACCTGAGATTTGGAAAGGAACTGCTGGAAAAGTGGATATCCTCGTCTCTGGTATCGGTACAGGTGGTACAATAACTGGAACAGGGAGGTATCTCAAAGAACAGAACCCTAACATTAAGGTACCTCTTTCACAGCAAGAACTATCTAATACCCACTAGTTCTGCTCTACTGTTTCCCCCCTCAATTTACATGGTTTCCATGCTTGCGTTTTGATTTTGTGTCGTCTGATCTAAAGCTTTATGGTGTGGAACCAGCTGAAAGTGCTGTCTTATCTGGAGGGAGGCCCGGTGAGTCAGAAGATGTCCACATTTTTCTTGAATTGTTTTTCCTGTATTCCTTCAGTTCTGCATTTGAATACTAGATTATATGTTGTTACTGAAAGAATTGCAGCTTATATTCATACTTAGTCTAGACATACTTCATTGCACACATTCGTGTGTCAAAGTTAGCTCTTGCTTTGGGACCCCCTGTTACAGAGATATTTATTCATCATTTATATCAATTCTTTTCGCATTTCCCCTGATCCAGCATTTAATTGTACATCTCTGACTAGTTGAGTAATCACTGCTGGTGTGGACTAAATTATACTCACTTAGCTAATGTCGGAAATCTTAAATTTAGAGTCTTGTTATGGGAGATATCTTGGATTCAACTTCGTGTTATGTCTTCTTTATGAGCCTATGATGTTTCGGTGCAGACCATAAACTATTTTTATGTCTTAGTTCAATAATTTGAAAGAATTGGACTTAAGTTTCTTGTTGGAACTAACTAGCAACTGCCATCACAAGGGAAGTTTGCAGTTGTACGATTTACTGGTTACAGGTGCACTGTAAGCCAATCATGTAAGTGATGACACGTGTGACACGTTGTGCGATCTTTTTGCTTATTACTATTATTGGTATTTTTTTATATTATATATATTGTCTACTGTATATATATTATGATGTCCTTGGATCTATGCAATATGAATCAAATCGTGATGAGATCACCATAATGAGATCGGTTCGCCTATAAACACAGATCCTAAATAATCTCGATCATAGGTTACTCGAGAGGGACATCGAGATAACCGAACAGATCAGTGTACTATATTCCCGTCCTTGTGATAGAGGTGGCTGGTCTCATAGCCGCTCGTGTGGGTCATTAAGGATATAATATAGGTGCTCATTGGAGAATAAGTTTACTGATTGATCCGCTTACGGAATGCTGTATGGTTAATAATACCTAATGTCAGACAGCATAGTCTCAGTTGTGTGTATGGTCCTTAGACTTGAGACATCAAGGATGCCTTGTTCGAGTACTCTTTTCTTTGATGTCGGACTTACAGGTTTGCAAAGTTTCAGATTTGGTACAGTCGGTTATCAGGATTGGTAGCCAACCTTACGAAGGCAATTGAGTGTTAATAGAGGATCATCAACTCTCGGTATCATGAGAGAAATATCCCGTGTGCTCTCGCTTAAGCAAATCCCTGGCCAGGGTCATTCGGACTGAGAGAGGAGTTCTCCGGGAGAATCTGATTAGAGCGAGACTCGGATAGATTATGTATGTGGTCTGACAGTACTATGCCTAATATACGGTCTCTGAGATATCAGATGGATGAGAAACTATAGATACACGGTAACTGAGGACAAACAGATCCAATGAATTATATCCCCTGTACCGTCTGGAGACTATGGCGCAGTGGCCTAGTATGTCCATAGTCGATGAGTTGAGTGAATTGTTATGGGATAACAATTCACTGAGTCAGAAGGAGTTCTATCAGTTGGAACTCACAGCCAGCTCGGTATTGGACCTAGAGGGTGTCACACACATATGGTGGATATTTCAACGAATATAGGATTGAATATGAGTTATTCAATAAGCTCATGTTCTCATTAGATGTGACCCAATATTGATGAACTTCTTGCATGAGGCTCAATTAGAGGTCAATTGAGATTATTGGATAGAGATCCAACTATCCACGAAGTGAGGATAATTGGATGGAGATCCAATACCCACTAAGACAAGATTCTTTTGGGTTGTGGTGGCTCTCTATAAATAGGAGGCAAGGGCATCCAACATAGGTGATAGGCTGTATCTTCGGTTGCCCCCTCCTATTCTCATCTCTTCTAAACCGACCACCCTCTCCTTACTACGAGAGGATAACGAAAAGATAGGAGATCTTCTTCCACAAGCTGCTAGAAGGTGTGCAAGAGTTATAGGCTTTTGGCTGCGATTAGAGGAACATCGCTACATCAATCCATTGTATGAATAGCTAGAGAGGAAGACATCTAACCTCCTTAATCCTCTTACATAGGATCTGAAAGTTTTAGGGATATACAATCTCCCTAGGTAATAAGTCTCACACGACTTGCAGTTTTCGATTTTGTGTTTTTTTCGTGCACCAATCGTTGCACGACGACGTGATAGACGTGGAAAACCAGTTTTGTTTTGTGTTTTCGCTGCGCATATGATGCTCTCATGGTTTCACAACACAATTTTCATGTAGATCTTCACATAGCTATAATCCTTCTATGGATCATGGTGTATTTGTGGTTATTGAATATTCATATATTCGAACAAAGTAACAACAGTCAATAGTTTTGCTGCTATTCTTATTTTTTTCATGAACTTAAACATGTTGATCATTTTCTACTTCCAGTGCAAACATCATAAGGCTTTATTTGTTTGTAATATAGAGTTTGAAGATCGTCAATTATAGTCCGCTTCAGAGAATGGCTTTTTAGTTATTGGCACTTTCAGTTATTTGACCAGCATGCATATTTATATTTTATTTTCAGGTGCGCATAAGATCCAAGGGATCGGAGCTGGTTTTATTCCAGGTGTTTTGGATGTCAATCTCATCGATGAAGTTATTCAAGTACGACTCAGAAACTCTTTTAACTGCTTCCTGGAATTATGTACGGGTTATTCTGCCACGATAATTTCATTGGACTAACTACCAGACTAGTTAGCAAGTCTTTAGGTTTCCCATAGCCGTACATGTTCTATTTCTTTGGAGAATTTCATTGGACTAACTACCAGACTAGTTAGCAAGTCTTTAGGTTTCCCATAGCCGTGTATGTTCTTCTCTTTGGAGAGTCTGTGTCATGATTTTTGCAGTTATCCTGGAAAAGAACAAATTTGCAATAAGCTACAAGCAATTCTGCTTCAGTGAATAGCTATGCCTCATAAGGAGATTACTTTGTAACATACTGAAGGACCAATTGATCATATCGACAAACGGTCTCCTTTTGTAGAATTTTGAATTCAGCGAAATTCTGCACTGGCATATTCGGCATCTTGAATTGTGACTCGTATGTGAATGTGTCTTTAGTGACATCCTTTTCCCTTGATAAATAAAATGTCTCGTAACCATTACATGATAGAAATGATTAATGGATATCTTCGAGTTTTGAGAACTAGTTATGCATCAATTTGATTATCATGATTGGCGCTTGAACCATTGAGCAGTCTTTACCGTCGTAAGCAGAGGCACTACATCAATAAGGAGACTTGATGGTTCCTCAGACTTAGCACAACAATATCAAACTATTTTGCATGTGACTAGTTTCTTCGGTGTAACCATAGAAATAAAACATTTGAGTCCTCCTTATTTTGCCTATAATCTTTACTATATATAGCATACAAAATCAAAGATGCACATCGATGAAGATTTTGTTTTTTTTTTCCTTTCATGTGGTGTTCGGCCAGATCTCAAGCAATGAATCCATTGAAATGGCAAAGCTTCTTGCACTGAAAGAAGGGCTGCTGGTGAGTGCCAGTTTTCTGAAGCATCTGTTTGTTGTTGCAAGATTTGTTGCTAATCTGGCATCAGCATGAGAATTCTCTATTTTATGTTAATCTAAGTGGAACATCTGTTGCAGGTAGGAATATCATCTGGAGCTGCTGCCGCTGCTGCCATCAGGGTCGCACAAAGGCCCGAGAACGAGGGAAAACTCATAGTTGTGAGTACCCACTTCCTTTCCAGTGAGAGTATAACTCGCATTCTTCTCATTGTAACATGTTTGAGATAAATAGCTCGCATCAAAAATATCAAATGAATCTTAGTGAGGCAACACCGATATACATATTTAGTCATTCTTTTGTATTATAATGCTTCAAGTCTCTATTAAGAGACTTTGGCATCCGGTTAGAACATCGACCTAATCATCGTTGGCACAGGTTGTTTTCCCCAGCTTCGGCGAACGGTATCTTTCCTCGGTGCTCTACCAATCGATAAAGAAGGAGGCCGAGAATATGGTTTTTGAGCCATAAAGATGATCACCACCATCCAAGTGTTTTAAAAGCTAGCAACTCAGAAGGTTCGGTTCTTGGCAATCGTTCTGGCCAAAATAATGTGTGTTAAAATGGCACCCAAAGTAATATGCCCAGATATTTGGTTTTCATCAGTGTGGTCAACAAATATTTGGATTGAATTGTTTGAGATCTCACATGAACAATATGTTGAAGTACACGTGTCATTTTCTTCAGCTTATAGTTAGCCTGATTGCTTGCTTGCTTGCTTGCATTTGGGATCAAAAATGTTCTTTGGGAAGGAGAAGATTCTCTGACTTGGGTTGCTGAGATTCTGATGCCTCTCATTTCATTGACTTGAAATTTGCGGGAGTCTTCTCCATTAGTTTCTTATGGGATAAATGAATTGGGGTTTTTATGTAAAGTGAAAGTAGCATTTTACTTGTCAAACCTGATAGTTGACCAAGTGCAATAAGTCCAATGAACTTAACAGTAATGAGAGATCTCGTTTGCCAGATGGGTTTTGTCTGATTCGGATGTGGTGACCACATCATTTGGTTCCAAACAAAAGGAATGCAGAATCAATTTCTCATCGATTGTTATTATTAATAATGATAATATTTACTAATCTTACATTCTTCGTATATAAATAAATAACAACACGAGATCGCTTCCATCGATTGAACTGATCGATCGATGACAATTACCACGTTTGATCGATGCGATTGGATCCACCACCAAACCCAAAAAATCTTTTTGTTTGTTTTTGCAGATTGTTTGATGTGATATATATATATTAATTATGGAGTATTTATTATTATTCTGACATTTGGATTGGGTTGGCGAGGCGCCAGCCACGCACAGCCGGCGTCTTGCGGAGCACGTGGGCTGAGGTGTGGTCGGCCGTGATGGCAACCGCCGAAAGCCTCCGCCGGAGGGGGGGGGGAGGGGCCCACGGCGAGCCACCGCCCCTGAAAAGATTTCCAAAGGCGGAACGACGGTGGGGCCACCGACCGCTCGAGTGCCGGTTGGCTGCCGTCCGCCTTACTTTACCGGTGGGTCCCGCTCGCCGTCACCGGAATATTTGGACGCCAATCGGCTCGGCTTTTGGCGCTTCGTTGACGGCTTGAGCTGCGCCCCGATGGGTTTAAATAATATTTCTTAACTATTTATCTTGGTCGTAATAAGTTGAGATTTGGTAGAACAGTAAAGTAAACTTTATGTTGATAACCTCCTTCCAAATCCATCCATCCATGGTGTTCGAACCCCCACAACAACCATTTGTATTCGTCAGATCCCAGTCCACAAATTTCAAGTTCTTTCTAATGACATCTCAACATTTCAAGACTTTTTTTATTTTTGATCGATGAACTCCGACGAATCTGTGAAAAGACGAATTGAGATTTACCGTATCTAACGCTGTTTGCTGCTTTAAAGCAGGCAAAGCTGGAATTGACCGTCACCGACACCGAAACTTAGGCGACACAGAATCCTACATCTCCCACGGCCTTCGAATCCAAAGCCACGACTCCCCCCGCCGCCGCCGCCGCCGCCGTAACTGTCTTCCACGTCAGCTTCTGACCTGGCCTTCCTGATAGGTTGGCTTTCCGCTGTCCCTCTCTCTCTCTCTCCCAACCTTTTTCGACTTACACCACCTCGCCACCCCCACCTTCATTCCCTCCCTGCTTTAACCATTCCAATCTCTCCTTTTCCTCTTCTTCTTTCCCCTCTCTCTCTCTCTCGCTCTCTCTCTCTCTCTCTCTCTCTCTCTCCTTCCTTCCGATATTTGAGTTTGGTGATTGAACGATCAAGAGGCATTTCGGACTCGACTTATGGTGAGTAATTGACCATCAAACTCTGTTTTCCGATTCCATGGAAGTTTGCATACGTTTCTTAGCTGATCGTTTGGATCTTTGATCCTCCTGTGTCGATCAGGGGACGCCGGTGAACATCATCGTTGGGTCTCAGGTGTGGGTGGAGGATACCGAGGCCGCCTGGATCGATGGCGAGGTCACAACCATCAAAGGCGGCAACGCCACCATAGTCACGACCGATGGGAAGACAGTATGTTGACACTCCGTACACAACTGTTCATGGATCTTTTTTTGTTTTTGTTTGCCAGGGATGTCTTGCTGTTGTTTTTCTAGTGATTTTATTTCCATTATTCATATCATCGATAGATTTATGTCAGAATCGATAATTTTATATAACACATGAATCCATCTTGTGCAACCAACCACCTTCCAATCATATATCATAAACATGAAGAATCAAGCAGATGGCATCCAATTAGTAGTAATTCATTTACAAATCTGACAACGATTCAGAACAAATGGTTCGTCTACTTCTGGAGACAACATTTTATAAGATCATACAGTTTCTTTCTCGGTGCGATGCTATGGATTTTACTATAACAGACAAATGCCCACAATGAAACCTCATTGCACAATTCACTTACGATGCTGCTTTTGAGCATCACATCTGTGCCTGATGCCTACAATTTCTTATTTTGATAGCCGAAGAATGATATTGTTTGCTCCAGCCTGAAGTATCTCAATACTTTTTCAGCAGCATCTCTCATGAGTCTCAATCAATCATGCAGGTCGTGGCTAGTCTGTCGTGTATATACCCGAAAGATACAGAGGCTCCTCAGGCTGGAGTGGATGACATGACCAAATTGGCTTACCTCCATGAACCTGGAGTTCTGGATAACCTCGCTACTCGCTATTCACTGAATGAGATTTATGTACGTTCTATCTTGCTAATCAACCTGAAGTCACATTGTTTTGCGAGTTAGAAACAGAAGAAAACCAAGTATTGAAATTTAAATTTTACTTTCAACAGACATACACTGGAAATATATTGATAGCCGTGAACCCCTTTCGAAGACTTCCACATCTGTATGATGTCCACATGATGGAACAGTACAAGGGTGCTGCTTTCGGTGAGCTAAGTCCTCATCTTTTTGCAGTTGCAGATGCTTGCTACAGGTAGTGTGTAAAAAGTTCAGAGTGCTATCATCATATTCTGATCGATACGTACTAATATGAAACTGCCATTGAGGCAATATCAGGGCAATCATAAATGACCATGGAAACCAATCGATCTTGGTTAGCGGAGAGAGTGGAGCTGGTAAAACAGAGACCACAAAGATGCTCATGCAATATCTAGCTTTCATGGGAGGGAGATCAGGTACAGAGGGCCGAACCGTAGAGCAGCAGGTCTTGGAGGTAAAAGACACATCCTCCTTAGCATTCATACTATACCCACAATGAGTAATTCAAACCCCTATGAAGTATATAAAACAGAAATGAAAATCTTAAGTCAATTTTGATGAATAGAATGCTGCATGATGCAGTCTAATCCAGTGCTTGAAGCATTTGGAAATGCCAAAACAGTGAAGAACAACAATTCAAGGTGATTAGCACACATTTTTCTATAATGTTTGTGATTGCAAGCAAATGATTACTCGATTGAGTTCTAATATGGAGAAGTAACTATTTATCCAGTCGGTTCGGTAAATTTGTTGAGATCCAGTTTGACAAGTATGGGAAGATTTCGGGAGCTGCAGTCCGCACATATCTACTGGAGCGCTCACGAGTATGTCAAGTATCTGACCCAGAAAGGAACTACCATTGCTTTTATATGCTCTGTGCAGCACCACCAGAGGTACTGCTCTTATTATTATATCTTTACTTGTTTATTTTTCTTCTTCTTTTTAAGCCAAAGTTGATTATCTCATTATATATGTAGCTGATCTTGACAACAACATGCTACATGCAGTATCCTGTTTGTCTAAACAGTGAATTCTCGATAACATAATTTTACGATCCAGTGTGGTTATTCATGTCTTTTCCTTTCTTTCAGGATGTGAAGAAGTTCAAGGTAGCAGATCCAAGAGCATTCCATTATTTAAACCAAACAAACTGTTATGAAGTAGCAAATGTGGATGATGCCAGGGAATACCTGGAGACTAGAAATGCAATGGATGTGGTGGGAATCAGTCAGGACGAGCAGGTTAGTGTCTGATTTTTATTTTTATTTTTTGACATGGGACTTCATAAAAAAAAAAAAAACCAGTGGCATCTGATTTGGCACAAATGGTGTTTCCATATACAGGAAGCTATTTTTCGTGTAGTAGCTGCAATTCTTCACCTGGGGAACATAAATTTTGACAAAGGAAAGGAAATTGACTCCTCAAAATTGAAAGATGAGAAATCGGTCAACCATCTTAAAATAGCTACAGAGCTGCTAATGTGTGACACTAGAATCTTGTGCATAATTAATTTCACTCCATGGTTTTAAGTTTATTCTTTGGTACGTGCTAAAGATGACGGTTCTCTCAGGTGTGACAAGAAATCACTTGAGGACTCGCTTTGCAAGCGTGTGATTGTTACACCAGATGGAAAAATCACAAAGCCTCTTGATCCAGAGTCTGCTGCACTAAGCCGTGATGCCATGGCTAAGACAGTCTACTCGAGGTTATTTGACTGGTAAGATTACATATGTTGCAACTTTCATTTATATTTAGTAAAATTTCTGCATGCTTAATCTCAGTTATTTAACTTGTAGACAATCTTGCCGACAATAACAATCTATAGAAGACGGGTTCACCTAAATTTTTTGGATTGTCAAAGATTTCTATTTCCAACATGTTTTCAGGAATGCATTTGTTGTGAAAATATTTTTCCAAACATCATGGCAGGATTGTTGACAAGATCAACAACTCAATCGGTCAGGATCCATATGCAAAAAATATTATTGGAGTGCTTGATATATATGGTTTTGAGAGCTTCAAGATTAATAGGTAAGCTACAAAACTTAATTTTGTAAGTAAATGTGCATTGATCACATTATGGCAACATTTACATGTCTAACATCAAGTTTACCTTACAATGGGAATTTCCTGGCAGTTTTGAGCAACTGTGTATCAACTTAACTAATGAGAAATTGCAACAACATTTCAATCAAGTATGTATAACTTAGTTTCATAAGCAATGATGCTTTGATTAATGAAAAGGACATCTTTAATTATTCTAATTATGGAATATACAGCATGTATTCAAGATGGAGCAAGAAGAATACACAAGGGAAGAAATCAACTGGAGTTACGTAGAATTTGTGGATAACCAAGATGTCCTGGATCTCATAGAAAAGGTGCACATGAATGCTATCTATAGTAACTATCCGTGCAAGATATGCTCTTGATTAATGAACAAAAGGTTGATGACTGATTCTTACTATTTCAATGCAGAAACCCGGCGGAATAATTGCGCTACTTGATGAAGCATGGTACATCTGTTTCCTTCTTTTCTTTTGGTTGGAAATTTATCTGGACAAGAAAATGTCATCACAAATGATTGTTTTGTAATAAAAGAAAATAGCATCAGTATGAGAGTATGTGAATAGATTGGTTCAGATAAACATTTATTGAGAACTTCTGTGCAGAAACCAAAAAAGAAAAAAGAACTGTTTCCTGTTACTGTATCCAAACGACTATTTTGATTAAGAAATGCTAAACCAATATATGTTTAAACTGGTCACCAAATATTAGGATGGGCATTGATAACAATCAAATTGTATTGCAGTATGTTTCCAAAGTCAACTCACGAGACCTTTGCTCAGAAGATGTACCAAACATACAAGAGCCACAAACGTTTTAGCAAGCCAAAACTTGCACGCACTGCATTCACCATCAACCATTATGCTGGAGATGTAAGGAAAAGAAGATGGGAATCATGAGATAAGTAATTCTACAGGTGATTCAAATTGTGTATGGAACTAAATAAACAAGTTTATTGAACAGGTTACTTACCAAGCTGATCACTTCCTTGATAAGAACAAAGACTATGTTGTCGCAGAACATCAAGCTCTTTTAAACGCTTCAAAGTGCCCTTTTGTGGCAAACCTCTTTCCACCATTAGCAGAGGAAACTTCAAAACAGTCAAAGTTCTCCTCCATAGGCACTCGCTTTAAGGTATGCAGAGGCTACAGATTTGAAATATTATCAGTTCTGATGCTCTTCTTCAAAGTTGTGATAGTTCTTTAGGTGAAATTTGCAGCAACAACTTCAAGCACTTATGGAAACATTGAGCACAACAGAACCACATTACATCAGATGCGTGAAGCCCAATGCAGTCTTAAAACCAGGCATCTTTGAGAATTTCAATGTCCTGAACCAATTGAGATGCGGGGTCAGTGAATAAACTTGACACTGGAGTTATGTAATTATCATGTTAGCACTAAGGATTCAAATGCCATCTGCATCATTTTCAACTCTTCTCTCCTAATCTAGGGTGTGCTAGAGGCAATCAGGATTAGTTGTGCCGGCTACCCCACAAAGAGAACATTTGATGAATTTGTTGATCGTTTTGGAATTCTTGCACCGGATCTTGTAGACAGGTACATGTCCTTTATAAGAGAGTGATCATCAGTTTTTCTGATAGTGCATGAAACCATGAATTTTCTAACTCAGTATACTGATGGAATACCACATACCAAATGAATCTTGCAGCTCCGATGAAAAAGCAGCATGTGCAGCTATATGTGACAATATGGGCTTGAAAGGTTATCAGGTGCATTCAGTGAATAAACAATAAACTAAGGAAAATTATATCAGAGATAGAAACAATCTAAATGAATATGAATTATATATTCTAAACACCACTCTCATATCTTGCTATCAGATAGGAAAGACAAAAGTGTTCCTCAGAGCTGGTCAGATGGCTGAGCTAGATGCCCGACGAATGGAAGTCTTATCTAATGCTTCCAAACTAATTCAGAGGCAGATACGCACACATCTTGCTCGAAAAGAATTCATAATACTGCGCAAAGCCTCAATTCAAATGCAAAAACTATGGAGAGGTTATTTTCTATGATTGGCTTTATAGGATACCAAATTAGTCCTGCAGATAACTTGATGTAGCATTATTACCATCTGCAGCACGTCTTGCACGAAAGTTATATGAAAGCATGAGGAGAGAAGATGCCTCAATCCGCATTCAGAAATATGCACGTTCTCATGCTGCAAGAAAAGCTTACACAAAACTGCGATCATCTGCAATAGTTATACAAACAGGACTACGAGCGATGGCAGCTCGAAATGAGTACAGACATAGAAGGAGAACCAGGGCTGCTATAATCATACAAGTAAGTGGAATCAACTAATGGGAGATTGTGTTGAATAAGTACCTTAAGATTGATTAGAACTTAGAAGTAATAATCTATTTTTCTGTTGTGTCCTGTAGACTCAATGGCGTCTATATAAAGCTCGATCTGCATATAAACATCAAAAGAAGGCAACTCTGATACTTCAGTGCCTCTGGAGAGGGCGTATTGGAAGAAAGGAACTACGAAAGTTAAGAATGGTAAGCTGTTCTTAGATATACGATATGTACTTTGTCTTACATTTTGTTGGATATTCTGGAAGAGAAGTACAAATACTAACAAAATGGTTATGTAGGCTGCAAGAGAGACAGGAGCACTCAAAGAAGCCAAGGACAAGCTTGAAAAGAAGGTCGAAGAACTCACCTGGAGATTAGAAGTTGAAAAGCATATGAGGGTATGCTATCATCTTAAACAGATAGTATATGCGGAATCTTTATTACAAAACAAAATCTAAGGAGAATTTATGTAGATTGATGTTGAAGAAGCCAAAGGGCAAGAAATTGCAAAATTACAAACTGCATTACAAGAAATGCAAGAGAAGCTTGATGAAGCCCATGAAGCAATCATCAAAGAGAAAGAGGCTGCTAGGATAGCCATTGAACATGCACCACCTGTTATTAAAGAGGTCCCAGTGGTGGATAACACCAAGCTAGAGTTGCTTACAGGCCGCAACAGAGAACTAGAGGTAAAGAACACATTGAGTTTCCATAATTCTGCTCAAACTACCTAAAGTATATATAACAAGTAACACTTCTGCTCAAATAACCGACACTTTAAATAACAAGTAACACTTACATGAACCAAAGTGAATACCAAAAAGAAAGCAATATTTGGTCATCTATATTGATGAATATTGTATCATGTATGCATACAAATAGGGCACATGTTTTGTCATTAGTGACAATGTATTTTGACTCTCTACAGGACGAATTAAGTATATTCAAGACCAAGGCTGATGAATTTGAGGGAAAATATACAGAGGTCCAGAAAAGGGTGGAAGAATTACTAAAAGACACAGAAGAGTCCAACTCAAAAATCAGTCAATTGCAAGAGATGATAGAGAGGTAACAGATATGGATGTCGCCTATCTTTTCTTGATGTGGTTGAATCTATAAATATACGCATCAAGAACAAAATGCATTTTGTGGAGTACGATTAACTATCTATTTGGTCATGCAGACTTGAAACAAATTTGTCTGGCCTAGAGTCTGAAAACAAGGTTCTGAGACAACAAGCCTTGGTCGCTTCATCAAATGATGATTTATCGGAACAAATTAAAAGGTAGGTCACCTGATATGGAATAACACATGCCTTACATTACGTATTGATAGATTGTCTCTAAAATGACTTCCGAAAGAGCTTGATTATAAATTGGAACTGTTCTTCAGCCTCGAATGCAAGATCAGCACATTGGAGTCGGAGAATCAGTTGCTCCGCAATCGACCTGCAGTAGTTTATCAGCCATCAGTTACTTCTGAATCTATTCAACCACCAGTAATCAAGGTAACATAAATTGCATCCTATGCAAATATTCCATTCTATCAATTCAAGAAAAAGTCATGGCTTACTTATGTAAATGAATATAAAGATATCAAATTTGAGTCTGGTGCAGAAATTGCAACTTTGACTGATAAAATTCCACTTGCAGGAGCCAGCAGCAGCACCCCTTGCACCAGCTCTAAGTAAACAGAAGTCTCTAACCGATCGACAACAGGTATGCATTAAGATCCTAAACTTATAATGATAATGATGGATTGACATTTGCATCATACTTGGTAGATCTCTCAGTATTTACTATTCCATAGAAGAAGCAGCATAAAGGCAAATACACCTGCTATGGTGCTGCACCCATGCAACCAAAACCAGGGTGCAGCTAACCACAGAATTATCTTATGTGGCATCCATAGTAAAATAATTTTCTATGCCAATAGCACAGACCACCTAAATCCTTAATCATTCTACATCATCTGTACCTAATATGAACTTCTGGGTTCTTAGATATCCCTGGTTTTCCCTTCCTCAGAATCACATGCTCTATTGCTCTACACTTACAGGAAAATCATGATGCGCTTATCAAGTGTCTCACGGAATATAAGAGGTTTGACAAGAAGAGGCCTACCACAGCATGTATTGTCTACAAATCACTGCTTCAATGGCACTCATTTGAAGCAGAGAAGACAAACATATTTGATCGGATCATACAAATAATCAGGTCATCTGTTGAGGTTGTGAGCGATAACTTTAGCATATACTAGTCTCACAAAAATTCTTTTCCTTGTAAATAAGAAACTCCATTTTGTATAATCTTTTGGTTTCTTTTAACAGAACCAGGAGAATGTTGGTGAACTGGCATATTGGCTATCAACAACATCTACTCTTCTATTTCTTCTGCAAAAGACACTTAAAGCAAGCAATGCATCAACTACAGGTTCGCACCGCAGTCGAGCAACGACAGTCACACTGTTCAGTAGAATGGCACGAGTAAGATACTTGACCAAGAATTTAAATTTGTTTTGCTGAATCACATACTATTGCTTTTCTTTAATCCTTTGTCTGCCAAAACACGACTGGCTCCCAGCATATTTCTGATTAGAAACTATAATAGTTTTGTAAAAATTCTTACTAAATTTGATGCATATAAATCATTGGCCAAAATATAATTTCAGAACACCCGCTCATCTCCATCTGGAATGGGAATTTCAAGTGGCTACAGTGGAATGGTTGGTAAATCTGAAGACCAATCAAGGATTGAAGCTAAGTATCCAGCATTACTTTTTAAGCAACAACTAACAGCTTATGTTGAGAAGATCTATGGAATGATACGAGACAGTCTGAAGAAGGAGATTAGTCCATTCTTAACTATGTGCATACAGGTATATCCGAGGACCATGTGTATGGTAGTAACGAGTAACATCTACATCTGGTGACACATAAAGGACCATGTGTACGGTAGTTTTCTTTATACCCTCTCATATAGTTAGAAATTTTATCTACAGGCACCAAGACCTTCCAAAGCCAGATCAATTCGGGGATCATCTAAAAGCATTCATTCCAATCTAGTAGCAAAGCAAGCTTCAAGCATACACTGGCAAAGCATTGTCAAGAGTTTGAACCAAATGTTATCTGTATTCAACGAAAACTATGTAAGGAATCAAAAAACATGTTAAAAACTAACTGCGGACAGTTAAGAACATTGGAATATGCATTATTCTACAATATGACATTTCCAATCTGATTGTTGCAGGTGCCTTCCATGATAATACAGAAGACTTTTAGCCAAGTGTTTGCATTCATCAATGTACAATTATTTAACAGGTATCCATTCCTAATCTCCTTTATTAGGTGCTGTTTACAATGACAAAAAAGGACATATGACTTTTGGATTCTAACAAAAGAGCAAAAGAAATTGAGATTCACATCTCATATAAATGTATTGCTGCTTCAACTTGTGTAAAGCTTGCTACTTCGCCGAGAATGCTGCTCATTTAGCAATGCAGAATTTGTTAAGGCTGGACTACAGGAGTTGGAACAATGGTGTTCCAGAACAACAGAACAAGTAAGTCAGTAAGATAAGCATCACATTTAGTCACCTAACGCTGGCTCAAATGCACAAAAGAACGAAAAAGCAATGGTATATCGGAACTCCCAATATGGTACTAATATTAACCATCTATTTGCAGTTTGCTGGAACCTCATGGGACGAGCTTCAACACATAAGACAGGCAGTCGGATTTTTGGTAAGTCCAGTATCATGTCATCATGAATTACAGATAGTTTACACTTTACACAGATAGGTAAACAAAGCAGACCTTGTCCTGGGCAGGTTTTGCATCAGAAGTCGCACAAATCCTTGGAGGAGATCACAAACGAACTCTGCCCAGTAAGTCAGAAGCTAAATTCTCACTGAAAACTACAGAATTTTGGGATCTGACAAGATCAATTGATTGGTTCCAGATCTTGAGTGTTCCTCAAATTTATAGAATTGGTACCATGTTTTGGGATGACAAGTATGGCACACATGGTTTATCTCAGGATGTGAGTATATTCATCCTACTAAATCCCTCCATCAATATCTCTGTTCTTGAAGTCCTCTGAGATGACCTAGTAATCAAAACATGAACTTTAACCTATTTGATATCTGTTCCACCAACTCAAGAACATATGCTGACATCCTATATTCCTATGTGAACACAACAATAGAGAAAAAGTTCAAAACTTTCTTACATCATAACCTATTCGACTTCAGGTGATTTCCAAGATGAGGACTATGATGACAGACGACTCAATCAACATGCCAAACAACTCTTTTCTGTTGGATGATGATTCAAGGTAAGATAAGCAGTCTTTCTTCATGTCAGACAACATGAGAAACGCCTTTTCGTGACACTTTCCACGGTTGTATAACAAAATATAAACACCTAAACTGAATAAAACAATTTCAATGGCAGCATACCATTCTCATTGGATGACATATTGCGATCCCTGATTGATATGAACCTCTCCGACTTGGAGCCACCACCATTACTCCGGCAGAACTCAGAGTTCCATTTCCTGTTGCAACAGCACAAAGATTGAGGGTTTCTCTTTTTCGTTTTTTTTTTAAGCGAAAGAAAAGGAATGCAGAACGATATGGGTGCAATGCTTTTGGATGTTCGAATGTGTGGCTTTTTCCCTCTGCCTTTTCTGATTTTTTTTTCTTTTAGTTCTTGTTTTTTATAATGCTAGAAAATCTCTTTTTTTTTTCTTTTTCCATTTATAGAGAGATGTGTGGAGAGATATTTGAAGTCTGATTTTGGAAAGAATGCTGATTTTTTGTTACACCTATTTTTTTAGAGAGCTGTGAGGAGTTGGATTTGTTGAAGCTTGATTTTAAATTTTCTTTTTTGGTTTTTTGTTGTTACATATAATGATGTAACAAAGATTCAAACATACGTCTGTACTGAATCCCTTTCTTTCTCAAATGAAAGTGATATAAAAATTTGAATTGATCTGTTTGTGTTTCTACTTTCCTGACGCAAAAACTTTTAAAAGGATGCAAAAAAACATGTGTCACTTGCATTACTACTTCTTTCCTACTGCATCCTACATTCTGTTATTTCTGAGTTCTAATAATCACACTCCAAGAGTAGTTAGTATATGCAAAGACAACTTCTTATTGAGATCAAACTAGGCGGAGAATGTGGTTATCGGAGATAAAAAAAAAAAAAAAAGACATTTTACAAAGTAAATTAACAAACATAGAACTCGAACGTATCGAGGTTGTAGAAATACCCTACAACATTAGGGATGTCTACCCCTATGCATGCTAGGGCTCTCAACCAAGCCTAGAACAGACGTTTGGTTGGGCACTGATCGGCGTTCAGCTCGAGTTCAGAATGAGCGCTTGTGCACCTCTAACTTGCGATTGACATGAACAACAACGAATCAAGCTCAAGCTCGCGCCATTAGATGGATTGGTAAAGAAGAAGAAGAAGATGAAAGGTAAGAGAAGGAACATGTACGCTTTCGACGCCGTCACTACCGATCATTATCGCCATCCGCTCGTGCCCTTATCCTTCGCTCACAGACTGCCATCCATCTTCCGCTCGCCATCGTTGAAGCGAAAGAGACGGGTGGAGGGAACGGGCGAAACCGATTTGGTTGTTGGCACTTCTAACCCTTAATTCATAACGTGTCGATTTGACCAAGCCCAACCAAACACGGGCTCATTCGATTTCATAACGTGTCGAACTCGTGCCGAACGGGAGCTCAAACTCGAGCCCGTTCATGTGCTTCGATGTGCTGTCCATGTGGCATTTATACGGACACCATATGCATCAAGTTTAATCTCTGGTATGGATCAAGCCAATTAAAACAAATCTGACGGTCCAAATTACGGGCACCTAAAATGTGAATTGACAGAAGCCAAAGGTTCAAAGCGTAAAATGACAATTTCCCAATATATGTCCCGCGGTGGGTGGGCCCGCCTTCTATCAAGGGCGCTGATGTAGCGGATCAGTTTTTGCTAATCTTGACGCACCCGTGTCGGCCACCTCTCAACGGTTAAGCGACATCTTTAGCTATTAACTCCTCTCCATCAACCCTATAATGTTTTCCACAGTGGAGAAAAGCTATATATACACTACAGTCCCTTTATCCGGTGCTCAGCAACGACGACGACGACTCACGGGGACAAGGGTGGATGGGTCAACGTAAATTTGTGACCCCAACTTCTTCTATCAACGAGAAGACGACGACTAATGTAGTACAAACCACTGGGTTGCTGCCTTCCATCGATGTGCATCAGACCCCACTCTTCCTTCTGTCAAACCATTCCTTCCTATTGCCAGCTTCTCAGAAGAAGGGGGGAGCAAAGTGACGAGAGACAGACGTAACCCGGTGACGACTAAGTCATGACTGCTGAGCAGAACCTTGAGATCGTGATGAGAAGAAAACCCACCATTCCATTCTCCCCTTTTTTAAGTACCACATAAGTTGTCTTTCTACAAGTTTTCAAGGGTCGCAGCACAAGTCCTCCCATGGATGCCGCTGCTCAACTCACAGCTTACAAGTATGCGCTCCTTCTACCTTCATCTTCCTTCTGGTGACTTGAAAACAGCCGCATCCTGTATTTTGATGGTTTTATCTACGGCCATGCAACCTGTATTTTGATGGTTCCTTTTTCTTGCTTTCTTTCTTTTGTTCCTCCATACAGCCGACATGTATCTGGTATCTACGATAGAACTTGCCAAGTGACAGACTCGGTTCTTTTTCTCGCTTTTAGGTTTGTATTCCGCTTGCACGCTACATGGAAGCTTTAGGTAAACAAGAGCATGCATTTTCCCTTTCCAAGTATTGTCCAACTGTGTGTGTTTTAGGTTTCTGTAAGTATTATCTTTGCAAGACAAAGGTTATTTTGTATAGGCATGGACAAGTTCTAAAGGGGGAATCCGTGTTTCGAATCATGCTGTGTGATTGAAAATACTTGTAAAAATTTGTGTGGCATGTGAGTGTTATTATGCGCTTATCATTCATTCATGTATCACAAACTAATAGTTACCTTTCGAAAGAATCTAACAAAGTGATACAGATTATACTTAGCACTTTAGGGTGATTTTGTAGGGAAGGGGAGGGAAGTGAAGAACAAGATCCATTAGGAACAGGTACGGCGAATCAGAGCCTTGAGATGCCTGGAGATGGGTATGCATGGAGAAAGTATGGGCAAAAGTTTATTCTAAAGATAGGAAAGAACAGGTAAAGAACTGAACCACCTGCTTGCTCGATCTGTATACCAAAAGAATGCCTGGTTTTCTATGCTTCATGTTCTTCACCACAGAGGCTACTTCAAGTGCCGCGAAAAGCTATGCAAGGCGAAGAAGAGGGTCGAATGGCCTCCCTCAGACCCCAGCAGCGTCAAGGTCACTTACGACGGAGTGCACGACCACCCATCGCCACAGCTGCTTTCAGCTTCGTATCAAGAGGCCCCAGCAGGAATGGCCAATAGATACAATTTGGTAATCCAAGTGCTTGGTCTTCCTGGTGATTCTTCGTGAATCGTTTGGCTAAGCAGATCATATCGGAATAACACAGAATAAATGCATACATAATGCTCCACCGACTAGTTCTGGTTGTCTAGCTTGTTTGAGGAGCTCGTTTATGGTGTTGTTCTACTCTTAACACCAACAGTACATCAGTTGTTTTCTTTATCTTTTTTTTTTTTTTTTTTGTCTCCACTACCTACAATCAGCAGCTATGTATACACGTAAAATTCATACATAAAAGCAACGTTTAATGTCCCTCTTTCTTTAAAGTTCCCTTGGAAAAGATAAAGGTAAAAAGATTTTTGTTTCTGGACTCACCCAAGAGTCGCTGGGAGAGTGATATAGACTGGAGTGATATGGCAGGATAAGTCTTCCATCTCTTTCTCCAGTTCACAGACACACATAGGGAGAATCTTGACGTAGGGTTCGATGCTCAAGTAGGATCACTGGTGAACGCATGACTCATCTAAGTCTCCTGTTCATTAGAGACACGAACCCATACTGAGCTCATATACGAGAAAAGGCTGTATGATATGTAGAAGCTAGCTTGAGATATGATGAGAATTTTCTGCTTTATAGGTTGATCGAACTCTTTCTATCGATGCATTTCATATCTGTCGACATATACTGCAATCAATTTTTATTAGATGATGATCATTGCCATGTTGAACTAAGTTTTGAGATTAATTTTGCTTTTCCACATCAAAACTTTATACATCTATTTCGTCAAAAATAAAAATAAACATACCTATAGGGTGAGCCCCGCATGGACCCCACGTTGCCTCTCAATGATTTGCTCGGAGAAAATGTGCTCGAGATGAGCACAAGATCTTCGCTATCAGACATTAATATCCTGTTAAATTGAAGATTATATATATATATATATATATATATATATATATATATATATATATATATATATATATATATATATATATGCAACAAAATAGAAAGATATTTTGTTGTGAGTGTAACTTGGTTGACTAAGTGTTGTAGACCACCGAGAGTGTATTCAATGGGCACGTTCTGCATAAGCTCTAATACTTTTTGATGGGGTGATCCCAAGTCATGCGTGATGGAGCTTCTAAGAAATCTCCCATGAATAAAAGACGTTTATTGACTCCATATTATGGTAATTTGAGTGTCAAAATAGCCCCCACGTTTTTAGACGTGCATTAAGACTTTTGAGTTATATGAGTACTGTCCACGTAAAAGTTATTTGTCGAGTGCTTTTTTCATAACATGATCTGTGTGATTTTTGAGTTTAGATCGTCATAAAGAAGAAGTAAATCACATGCATTTAGAAAATTTTGAAGCTTGGGGTGATGATTAAATGAAGCCAACTGGTATTGAATAAATCTTATCAATACATAGTTTTAACATGGAAGATCTAAAAGTATGATGTAGTTTCTTCTCGGGACCTTTTCAGGATGGCCACTGTAAACGTTCATGGCAAACCTGATGCTAAAGAACAACCAAGGGAAGCTGCCATCATCTTCTTCCCCAGCAGAATGCAAAGCACAAATCATCATCAGTTCATGGGAACCAACACAGACGGCTACAGAGCTGAAGAGGTTCGACGTCTCCGGTGAGTCAGTGGTGGTTGATATAAATTAAGGAAAGATGTATTGAAACAAAGAAAAGAATTGTTTCATCCATTCTTAGTTGGTAACTATTTATACAGGAGAATAAAATAGTGAAATGATTAGACTGTTGAGTATTTTCCTCAACAGCTTAGCTAATATGCTACAGTTATTACAGTAATCTTATCGCTTAACATGCCCCCGTAAGATTGTGCTCCTGTTAAGTACATCGATTTTGGACCTATGAAGTGAAAATAGCTTACGGGTAAGTGAGTTCGTGAGAGAGTCTGCCAGTTGATCTGCCGTATGAACATGAGAAACACGTAGTTATCGGTTGATCACTTGATATCGTATAAAATAAAAGTCAATTGTTATATGTTTCATACGAGAGTGAAATACTGGATTTACACATACGTAGGTAGCTCCGATATTATCACAATATATGGTATGAGTGACAGAAGAGCGGATGTCAAGTTTTGTGAGCAGATTGATCACCCAATTAAGTTCTGCAGCTATAGTTGCAACAGAGCGATACTCAGCTTCAGTGGTTGACCAAGTAACGGTCTTTTGTTTCTTGGAACTCCAGTTGATTGGATTGGCGCCTAGGAAAATGATATGCCCAGATGTCGATGTTATATCATCAAAGTTTTCAGCCTAATCAACATCAACATAAGCATGAAGTTAGAGTTGAGAGATTTTGTAGAAAAATATGCCATAGTCAAGAGTACCATTAAGATAACGCAATACTCGTTTAACTGCTGACCAATGTATGGTAGACGGTCTATACATGAATTGGGATAGCTTGTTAACTGCAAATGAAATATCTAGGCGTGCTAGCTAAATATTGTAAAGAGCCAATTATTTGTCGATATTGTTTAGGATCCGTAGCAGGACTTCCATCATTTAGTCGAAGTGATTCACCAGTGGAGAGGGGAGTGGAAACAACATTTGCATCCTTCATGTTTGTCTTAACTAATAAGTCTTGAGTATACTTCCATTGAGAAAGGAAGAGTCCGGAAGATGTAGACATTGCTTCCACTCCCAAAAAATAATTCAAGGGACCGAGATCATTGAGGGAGAATCTGGCGGCCAACTTCTTAATGAACATTGTGACCTCCATAAAATTATTATCGGTCACAATGATATCATCCACGTAGACTAAAAGATATATTGTGTTGTCCGATTATTGACGGAGAAATAAGGAGGTATCACACTTAGAGTTAGAGAAATCGACTGACATAAAAAATGAGCTGAGTTCTTTGTACCAGGCTCGTGGAGCTTGCCGAAGACCATAAATAGTCTTGTGGAGTTTACAGACATGTTTCGGATATTGAGGATGAAGAAAACTAGGAGGTTGTTCTATAAAGATATTGTCAGTTAATGTTCCTTATAAGAAGGCATTGTTGACATCAAGTTGTCGCAGTTGCTAACCTTTTGAAATGACTAAACTTAGAATCATTGGATTGTTGTGGATTTAACAACCGGACTGAATATCTCTGTAAAATCAATGCCATGACGTTGATGAAAGCCTTTAGCAACTAAATAGGCCTTATACCTGGCAATGGACCTATTAGGGTTTCGTTTAACTCGAAAAACCCACTTACACCTGATGACATTTTGTGTGGGATAAAACGGAACAAGTGTCCAGGTAGAGTTATGAAGGAGAGCGTCATACTCATCAGACATAGCTTGACGTAACTGAGGAGACTTTTGGGCTTGAATAACCGTGGTAGGTTCACAGATCTCAACAGAGGGAGTCACAACTCTATTGAGGTCAAGAACTTGACTGGTTTGAAAATACCACTTTTAGAGCATGTTATCATGAGATGTCCAAGTGGTTTAGGAGATAATAGTGTAATGGATGCTGGGGAAGTAATAGAACAGGGTGAGTTGGACTGAGGAACAGTAGTGGAAGTAGGCAGGGGCGAGGGAAATACTGGTGATTGAGTGTCCGAAGATTGGATGTCTGCGGCAGGAGAAGAAGAGGAAAAAGAGGGAGTGAGATGCTGTATTGGAGAAGCGCTCCATTTATGTATGTGAGTTGGAGTGGGTGATTCTTGTGGAGGCTCATTGGATAATGGCATGTGCCAATGATGTATAGTCAGTGGAGGAGTTGGCACAGTAAAAGATTTGGACTGGTGAAATAGAAAGGAGGACTCCAGAAATACCACGTGACGAGACACAAAGATCATGTGAGTCAAATGATCATAGCATCGGTAAGCATTATGTTTAAGAGAGTAACTAATAAAGGTACAAGGTTTCGACCGTGGGGCTAGTTTATATGATGTATAAGGACGTAACCAAGGATAATAGACATAACCAAAGACTCTAAGTTTATGAAGATTTACGGGTTTATGAAATAATTTTTCAAAAGATGATTGATTATGGAGGACTGGAGTAGGCATGCGATTAATCAGATAGACTGCGGTCTAGAAGGCTGCAGACCAAAAAATAGTTGGCATGGAAGCATGATGGAGAAGTGTGAGACCAATTTTAACTATATGCCGATGTTTGCGTTCGGCTGAGCCAACTAGCTGAGGAGTGTACGGATGAGACTTGAAATGTTGAATACCACAGGCTAACAAGTATGGTGTTAGTGTTTGGTATTCACATCCACCGTTAGAATAAACTATTTTAATGGTGGACTAAAAGATATTTTCTACCATATTTTTGAAGGTAATGAAGGTTTTAGAGACATCAGACTTATGTTGTAGAGGATACAACCAAGTATATTTGGTAAAATAATCAACAAAGATAACATAAAATTTGAATTTGTCAAATGAAATACTTAGTGCAGGACCCCAAACATCAGTATACAAAATTTCAAATGGTTGTGAGCATGAGATATAAGAATGTTCAAAAGGTAATCTATGACTTTTATTACTAATATATGCATCATAATGAATAACACTATAACTTGCTTTAAAAGATGAAAGAGAATAACGTAAAATTTATTTTTGGAGAGTTGAGGAAGAAGAGTGATGCAAATGATGATGTCACACATCCATTGGAACAGCAATAGAAGAGTAGGTAGTGGGCTGAGAGATCGACGGCCACTGGTAGATGTTATCTTTACTCTTGCCTTGAACTAACGATGCCCCCGTGCTCAGATCCTTGACAAGAAAGGAGTCATGAAAGAATTCAATGGATGTATTATTTTGTTTACAGAATTGAGCGACAGAAATAAGATTTTATTTGATATGAAGAGCACACAACACATCACCGAGTGTAAAAGTACTAGAATGCAAATTAAGCATTGTGGAACCAATATGAGTGATGAGAAGTCGCTTACCATCACCGATGATGACATCATCGATACCACCACAGCTGTTGTGAAGGGACAAGTTATGGAGGTTTGAGGTGATGTGATGGGAGGCGCCAGAGTCCATAACCCAGGAATGTTGATCAGAAGTCAGGACAGCAGCAAGATGTGCTTGGGGCATAGTAGCGGAAGGTCGAGGACGAGACCGACAGACCTTAGCATTGTGACCAACCTTATCACACAGCTGACAGACTTTACGTTGTTGAGGCATAGGAGCAGGTCACCAAGGTTGTTGATAGTTGATGTTGCTACCTGAAGGCATAGGAGCAGGACGCCAAGGCTGTTGGTGATGGATGTTGCTTCCTTGAGGCAGAGCTTGTCCAAGTCCTTTGTTGATAGGTTTAGAATGCTGATTGTTCTTCCTTTTTGATTTGTGACTCACCTGAGCAGTAATAGGTGGGTCTGGAGCCCTATCTTCATGTTTTAGATATGTCTCGTAGTCAATCAACTTGTCAGACAGCTCCTCAAATGATAGTGACGAGTCACGTGCCCGTATTACTATTGTCAATTCTTTGTACTCAATTTCAAGACCATTAAGAGTATGAACAATAATTTCATCATCACTGAGGTGGTGCCCTATTAATGCTAAATCATCGATGATAAGCTTTATATGTTGGATTTGTTGGGAAATCTACAGCGGGTGCATCACATGTGCCGCAGAAATCAAAACAAAAACCAGTTTTCCACGTAGATCAAATCGTCGTGCAAAAGATTGGAGTCGCGAGAAAAATCACAAAAACAAAAAAATCACGATGTGTGAGAGATTGATTTTACCTAGGGAGATCGTATATCCCTATATTCCAGATCCGGATGGAGAAGATGAAGGAGGTCAAGCGTCTTCCTCTCTAACGGTATCCACACGATGGATCTCTGCAGCGAAACTCCTCCTCTGATCTTGTAACTCTTGCTCAGAGGGAGCGAGGAGAATAGGAGGTGGTCACTAAAGCTGCAGTCTTTCAACCAAGAGTCTCCCCTCCTATTTATAGAGAGCCACAAAAAAAAACCTTAGGGTTCCTGCCTTAATGGGTATTGGATCTCCATCCAATAACCCACTAACGTTGCATTATTGGATCTCTATCCAATAATCTCCTTAGGCCTCTAATTGGGCCTAAAGCAAGGAGCCCATCAGCATAGGGCCTCATCTAATGAGAATATGTGCTAATTGGATCTTCATTTAATCATCTATTCGTTGAAGCATCCACCATATGTACCCTCTAGGTCCGATACCGAGCTGACCGTGAGTTACTCCCATCAGAACTCCTTCTGATATAGTGAATTATTATCCCCATAATATTTCACTCGACTCATCGACTATGGACGTACTAGGCAGCTACGCCATAGTCCCAAAACGATACAGGGGGAATCAAATCCATCGGACCTGTCTGTCCACAGTTATCATGTATCTATAATCCCTCATCCAAATAATATCCTATAGACCGTATATTGGATATGGTACTATCAGGTGACATACAGAATCAATTTATCTTGCTCTAATCGGATTCTACCGTAGAACTACTTCTCTCTCAATCTGAATGACCTTGACCAAAGATTTATCTAAGCAAGCACATATGAGATATTTCTCTTGTGATACCGAGAGTGAATGGTCCTCTATTGACACTCAATTGCCTTCGTAAGGTTGGCTACCAATCCCGATAACCAACTGTACCAGGAGCTTTCCAAACCTATAAGTCTGGCGTCAAAGAAAGGAGTACTCATACAAGACATCCTTGGCGTCTCAAGTCTAAGGACCAGATCACAATTGAGACTATAGAATCACTGTCTGACATTAGGTATCATTAACCATACAACATTCCATAAGCGGATCAATCAGTGAACTCATTCTCCAATGAGCACTTGTACTATATCCTTAGTGTCTCAACACAAGTGGCTATGAGACCAGCCGCCTCCATTATATAGACGGGTATATAGTACACTGGTCTGTCCGGTTATCTCAATGTCCCTCTCGAATAACCTATGACCGAGATTATTTAGGATCTGTGTATAAAAGTGAATCGATCTCATTATCGTGATCTCATCACGATCCGATTCCCATTGCACAGAACCAAGGACATCATAATATATATGCTACATATAATATAATGTGATAATATACCAATATTAATCATAAGCAAAAAGATTACGTAGTGTGTCACATGTGCCATCACTCGCGTGATTGGCTTGTAGGGCACCTGTAACCAGCAATCTTCTACTTGACCTAAAGTCAATCACCTATGTGTCTGATCCTCATCAGACTCATGTGATGCTCAAATACAATCTAAGCTAGCGGCTTCATCGGTGGATCTGCAATGTTATCTTCGGATAGAACTCTTTCTATTGCTATATCTTTACGGGCTATAATCTCTCTTATCAGATGGAACCTCCTCATAACATGCTTAGACTTCTGATGAGACCTGGGTTCCTTCGCTTGAGCTATCGCCCCATTGTTGTTGCAGTATATGGGAATTGGTTCTACACAACTTGGTATGACTCCCAAATCTTCGATGAACATCTTCATCAATACCCCCTTACTTTGTTGCTTCTGCTGCAGCAATGTATTCCGCCTCTGTGGTCGAGTCAACAGTAGTATCTTGCTTGGAACTCTTCCAACTTACTGCTCCTCCATTCATGGTGAAAATATATCCTGAATTTGACTTGCTATCATCAATGTCAAATTGAAAACTTGAGTCTGTATAGCCCTCAACATGTAGGCTACCTCCTCCATATACCAGTAAAAGATCCTTAGTCCTTCTCAAGTACTTAAGAAAACACTTTACTGCCTTCCAGTGTTCTAAACCTGGATCTACTTGATACTTGCTCATGACACTCAGAGCATGTGTTATATCAGGTCTAGTATATAGCATCGCATACATGATAGATCCTATCGCTAAGGCATAAGGTATCTTATCCATGTCTGTCCTTTCTTCAGGAGTCTTTGGGGACATAATCCTAGAAAGTGATATTTCATGTCTTATCGGTATGAAACTTCTCTTGGAATTTTTCATGCCAAACCTTTTGACAATGGAGCCTATTTATCTAGACTAGGACAAGCCAAGCATCTTTTTGGATCTATCTCTATAGATCCTGATCCCCAAAATATAGGATGCTTCCCCTAAGTCTTTCATAGAGAAGTTTCTAGATAGCCAAGCCTTTACCGTGGAGAGTATTCCTACATCATTCCCGATGATTAGGATGTCATCCACATATAGCACAAAGAAGGTGATAACACTTCCACTTACCTTCCTATACACACAAGACACATTTTCGTTCTTAACGAAGTCATAAGATCTGATCACCTCATCAAATCTTGTGTTCTAACTTCGGGAAGCTTGCTTCAATCTATAAATGGATCTAAGCAACTTGCACACTTTATCTGGACTCTCTTTAGATACGAATCCCTCTGGTTGTATCATATATATCTTTTCCTCGAGGTTGCCATTGAGGAATATCGTTTTGACATCCATCTCATAGTCATAGTGTGTTGTAATGGCCAAAATAAATATAGTGGACTTAAGCATGGCTACAGGTGAAAATGTTTCGTCATAGTCAACTCCTTGTCTTTGACGATATTCTTTAGCTACCAGCCTTGCTTTATAGGTCTCTACCTTTCCATCCACTCCGATCTTCTTCTTGAATATTCATTTGCAGCCGATGGGTACAATACCCTCAGGTGCATTCACAAGGTTCTAAACCTTGTTAGAGTACATGAAATTCATCTCAGAATTCATGGCTTCTTGCCACTTCCCAGAGTCTATACTCATAATAGCCTCCTCGTAGGTCTAAGAATCAACATCCTGAGAGTCATCTCCACTAATATGTCCCACATATCTTTCAGGAGGGTTTGATACTCTACTAGACCTACGTAAATTTATAATTTGTGTTAGGCACCTGAATAAACTTGGGCTCTGGAATGCTGTTTGAGCTAGGTTCCACCAAGAATATGTTCATTCTCAAGGAACACAACTCTCTTGGCAATAAAGACCTTTCGGTCCTCTGGATGATAGAAATAATACCCATAAGTTTCCTTTGGGTATCCCACGAATGTGCACCATTATGTCATTGATTCCAACTTATCGGGGGTTGTGTCTTCTAATGTGGGTAGGACAGTCCCAAATCTTAACAATTTTAAGATCGGGCTTCTTTCCTTTCCTATCTCATATGGTGTAGACACTACCGACTTTGATGGAACTCTGTTCAGGAGGTAAGCTGCAGTCTCTAGGGTGTACCCCCAGAATGAGACGGGTAGGTCAGTGAAACTCATCATGGATCGCATCATGTCTAACAACGTGTGATTCCTCCTTTCTGATACACCATTGAGCTGAGGTGTATAAGGAGGTGTCCACTGGGATAGAATCCCTTTGTCCTTGAGGAAATGGGTGAACTCCGTACTCAAATACTCTCCTCCTCAATCTGATCAAAAAGTCTTAATACTCTTTCCAATTTGGTTCTCTACCTCATTTTTATATTCCCTGAATTTCTCGAAGGCCTCATATTTGTACTTCATTAAGTACACGTGTCCATATCTAGAGAAATCATCAGTGAATGTAATGAAATATGAGTAACAACCTATAGCTTGAGTTGACATGGGACCACATACATCACTATGTATGAGTTCAAATAACTCGGTGGCTCTCTCTCCAGTTCTACTAAAAGGAGAGTTGGTCATCTTCCCACGAAAGCAATGTTCACAAGTTGCATATGTCTCATAGTCAAATTAATCTAAGTATCCATCTTTCAACAACTTTTGAATTCTTCCCTCATATATATAACCTAGCCTACAATGTCATAGGTATTCATTATTCACCTCATCTCTTTTCCTCTTAGACATATTTATATTCATGATATGTGGAGAAGTGTTTAACACATATAAGCCATTTATTAGGGTCCCTCTAGTGATGATCTTATCATCCATTATTATTGAACAACTATTATTCTCAAAAACTAATTTATATCCATTAATTATCAAACAAGCGATAGAAATAATATTTTTTATGATAGAGGGAACAAAATAGCATGCATCTAATACAATAATAGCTCCACCAGGCAAATATAGGGTGACCTTTCCAACAGCAACTACAGCAACTCTTGCTCCATTGCCCATCTTGAAGTCCATCTCGCCTCTAGCCAATCTCCTAGGTCTTGCCAAAACCTGCAACGAATTACAGATATGATAAACACTCCCGGTATCCAATACCCATGTGTTATCATAAAAATCTGACAAGTAGAGACTGATCATGAATATACTTAAAACTTCTCCAGGCTTTTGTCTCGCCTTCTCTGCAAGGTAGTCCTTACAGTTCCTCTTCTAATGTCCGTCTTGGCCACAGTGGAAGCATTGTCCTTTGTCCTTTGTCGGGTTTTTCTTGGTAACTTTTGCCTTACCTGGTCTTTCTTTGCCCTTGCCCTTCTTAAGAGTCTTGCTGGCCTTCCTTTTCTTTTTGGTCTCACTAATATAGAGAACGGGCTTCTCCTTTTTTATGGCACTCTTAGCTTCCCTCAACATATTGAGGAGCTCAGGGAGAGTTACTTCAAACTTGCTCATGTTAAAATTCATGATGAAGTGAGAAAAGGAATCTGGTAGGGATTAAAGTATAAGATCAACGCACATGTTATCCACTAGGACTATTCCCAGACCTGTGAGTTTCTCGATCCACTCTATCATCTTTAGGACATGGTTCTCAACCGATGTCCCTTCTGTCATCTTAGCTTAGAAGAATTTATTAGATATCTCATATCTTTGAGTTATTCCCTATTTCTTAAACAGCTGGCAAAGATGAAGAAGAATAGAATCTGCATCCATGCTCTCATGTTGCCTTTGTAACTCAGGAGTCATGGAGGCCAATATATAATATTTTGCTAACGTGAAATCATCTATGTACTTCACATAGTGAGCGATCTCATCCTCGTTTGGCCCTTCTTCCGGCGTGGGCACGATTGTATCAAGGACATATGCGATTTTCTCCATCATGAGAACAATTCTCAAATTACGGAGCCAATCTGTATAGTTTGGACCAGTGAGGCGGTTGACATCAAGTATGTCACGTAGGGGGTTTGTTAGCGACATGTTTCTAACAAAATAAGATATAGCAAAAATAAATAACATACAGATTTCGTAGAAAATACTAATTAAGATATGAACTTCTATCTTAATGTACTCCTACTATTTTCTTAGCGAATCACGCGACACCCTTGACACATGAGACGGAAGTCTCCGACAGACTCCTAGTGGGGATCGGGATCCAATTGACATCTTAGTGCAACCTCGAGGGACTCGACCAATTGCACTAAGCTCAAAAGGTAGGCAACTCTTGTCAATCACAACTCCTTATGATTCCCATCACATTCGACCTCTGAATCATCATGGTCTCGAGGGACTCGACCAACCACAACGTTCAGTTAAGTCATCACCATCATTACAAGATGAGTCTAATTCGATGATATGCCCTCGAGAGACTTGACCAAGCATACAATGTCCTTAGGTTACCGGTGACATCTCTATGTCGTAGGTAAGAACTCGATCACGTAGATAGGTGAGCCTCGAGGGACTCGACCAACTCGACCTATGTCATGATTCAATTTCTTTCTATAACGATGGAAGGCCACGTGGGTCAATCTTATTGTCTCACGCTTACCGATTTAATATTATTATAGGAGGGGTTTTTATTTCATATTGGTCTCCTAATATGTCGTGTCACACACATACATATTTAATATATATCTACATCACATGTAAATATATATATACATATATGTAGTAAGCGTATAACACATCACATATGCAAGCCACACTGGATGATTATGGGTTGTGACCTAATATGATTAAGCCCGAGCCAATGGGCCTAATTACTGACAATAGGATCTATGTGTGCATTGGCGCATCTCCATGCATTGTGATTATTGATCTCGTCATTATCGGTTCCGTCGGATCATCGCATCACCATGCGTCGTGATCTCCCGCCACAGCATCGTGGGTCCCGCTGTCATCTCTACGCTCCCGTTGAGCCTCTCCTTGTAATTACAAATAATCACAAGCACGCAGGCCCAATAATAAATAAGAAAAATGTAGATTCTCAAGCCCCAATAATAATAATAATCACAATTACACACATCACAACACATGACTCATGATCATCCATCCACGTCATACGTCACATGTACATCACATCATATGTAGGATTACTAGATATATATAATAATTAATTAAACTATTTAATTAATTACTTTTCTGGAAATCAAGACATGCTCGAAATTTTCAGAATTGTCAAGGGTATTTTCATAATTCTGGATGAGAGGGCAGTCCTTAGAATTTTTAGAATTCTAAGGGGCATTTTAGTAATTTTCTAAAAGAAGCCCTAACCCTCTCCTTCACCCTCCTGTGCCATCGTCGTCGTCGTCGCTGCCCCTACGCAGGCGGCGGCGCTGCGTGGTGGTTGCCCCTTGCGGGTGCACCGTGGCAGCCTCTTGCGGGCTGGCCGCTGGCAGTTGGCCCTTGCGGGCGCACCGCTGGCAGTCGCCCTTGCGGGCGCGCCGCTGGCAGCCACCCTTGCGGCTTGGCCTCAGCCGACTGCGCCCGCGAGTGGCTGCCCCTTGCGGGCTGTTGCCCCTGTGGGCGATCGCCCCTTGCAGGTGGTCGGCAGCCCCCTTGCAGGGGGCCTTGGCTGCAACCGGCAGCCCCTACAGTGGGGGAGGGGTTGGTCGTGGCCAGCCACCCCCTTGCAAGGGGCATTGGTCGTAGCCGGCTGCCCCTTGCGGCCAGCCCCTCCTCCTCGATGTTCTTGCTACGAACGCGTTGAACGATTCTACATGATTCAATCTCATCACATGTAGTTTAAAACCAATCTTTCGCACGAAAACATTGGCTCTGATACCACAGTTGGGAAACCTATAGCGGGTGCATCACATGCGCAGCGAAAATCAAAATAAAAACCGGTTTCCCACGCAGATCAAATCGTCGTGCAAAAGATTGGGGTCGCGAGAAAAATCACAAAAATTAAAAAATCACGATGTGTGATAGATTAATTTTACATAGGGAGATCGTATATCCTTGTATTCCAGATTCGGATGGAGAAGATGAAGGAGGTCAAGCGTACTCCTCTCTAGCGGTATCCACACCATGGATCTTTATAGCGAAACTCCTCCTCTCTGATCTTGCAACTCTTGCTCAGAGGGAGGGAGGAGAATAGGAGGTGGTGGCTAAAGCTGCAGCCTTTCAACCAAGAGTCACACCTTTTATTTATAGAGAGGCACAAAAAAACCTAGGGCTCCTGCCTTAGTGGGTATTAGATCTCCATCCAATAACCCACTAATGTTGCATTATTGGATTTCTATCCAATAATCTCCTTAGGCCGCTAATTGGGCCTAAAACAAGGAGCCCATCAGCGTAGGGTCTCATCTAATGAGAATAGGGGCTAATTGGATCTTCATACAATCCTCTATTCGCTGAAGCATCCACCATATATATGTGACCCTCTAGGCCCGATACCGAGCTGGTCGTGAGTTACTCCCATAAGAACTCCTTCTGATATAGTGAATTCTTATCCCCATAATAATTCACTCGACTCATCGACTATGGACATACCAGGCCATAATGCTATAGTCCCCAAACGGTACAGGGGGGATCAAATCCATCGGACCTGTCTGTCCACAGTTACCATGTATCTATAATCTCTTATCCAAATAATATTCAGAGATCGTATATTGGATATGGTACTATCATGTCACATATGGAATCAGTTTGTCTTGCTCTAATCGGATTCTACCGGAGAACTATTTCTCTCTCAATTTGAATGACCCTAGCCAGAGATTTATCTAAGTAAGCACATATGAGATATTCCTCTCGTGATACCGAGAGTGGATGATCCTCTATTGACACTCAATTACATTCGTAAGGTTGGCTACCAATCCCAATAACCAACTTTACCAGATCTGGAGCTTTCCAAACTTGTAAGTCTGGCGTCAAAGAAAGGAGTACTCATACAAGGCATCCTTGGTGTCTCAAGTCTAAGGACCAGATACATAATTGGGACTATGAAATTGATGTCTGACATTAGGTATCATTAACCATACAATATTTCATAAGCGGATCAATCAGTGAACTCATTCTCCAATGAGCACCTATACTATATCCTTAGTGTCTCCACACAAGTGGCTATGAGACCAACCGTCTCCATAATATGGACGGGTATATAGTACACCGGTCTGTTCAATTATCTCGATGTCCCTCTCGAGTAATCTATGACCGGGATTATTTAGGATCTGTGTTTAAAAGGACATCACAATATATATGCTATATATAATATAATGTGATAATATGTTAATATTAATCATAAGCAAAAAGATTACGCAGTGTGTCACATGTGCCATCACTCGTGTGATTCGCTTGCAGGGCACCTGTAACCAGCAGGATTCCCTCTTATTTGGTGTTCATGAGTCTTGAGAGGAGGCCGAGCATACGAGTGCGCGAACGATTAGCCAATGTAGTTTGCAACATGCATCAGGCTTCAGCAGCAGTAACACATGAAGATATAAGTGGTGCAATGGAACCAACAACAGAGGTTTGAATTGCCTAGAGAATGAGACGATCTTGACGTAACCATGACTTATGCTCCGGATTTGATACTGGACTTAGTGCCCCCGGGATGGTGATCATTTCTGGTGGACAACTGAAAGATCCATCAACATAGCCAAGTAAATCATAGCCAAAGAGGAGATTAGAAAACTGAACACGCTAGGATGCGTCATTTTCTCCTCTGGATAATTTGACGGGATGAGAGCTGTAGCATTAACAGATACAAGCCCTATATGTTGAGAAGCACTATTGCTTTCTATGGGGACAATAACTAGAACTTGAAAGGTAGAAGGCGAAGACATTAGGAGAGAGGATACCAAGCAGTATCGTTTTTTGGTCCGAAAGATATGCCGTGGTGAACGGCTTGTAGATCCGGTGTGTGCTAGAAAGAAAGCTGCAGGCTATGCAGATAGGCCACTACAGGAGGCAGTAGAGATATGAGAGAAGGCTACTGTTACCGGGTAGGCGGCTAGGAGCAAATGTAGAAGCTTCCTACCCTTCTCTTTAACTCTTTAACACCGACTGGGAGCAAAGGCAGACAACGGAGGGAGGAGTTAATCGACCGTCGAAGAAGACAATGAGCAGCCGACGACTGTCGACGTTGGGAGATCGATGAGGCACTGTCCACCGGAGGAAGAGGGCCGCAGTTGTGTGGAAGCTGGAGCAAGGTACAGTAGCTTCGGCAGCAGGTAGTAGGACAATGAGAAGAAGATGGTTGTTAAATCAATGAAAGGGGAGGGGTTGAAGAAAGAAAGGAAGCTCCAAGCTATGATTCAAGTGGAGAGATAGTAGTGGCAGACTAGTGTGTAGTAGTATAAGTCTTCTCGGTAGTGGTTCAACAGTAGCCAGCTTAAAAGCTGCACTCCATTTCTACTTTTTAGGCAAGAGGAAGGTTGAAGGCACTGTCCACTGGAAGCGTGCTTGTCGGTGGCTGTTTACGGTAGTAAATACCGTCAGGAGTATTTTCAATCAATAGTCTATAATACTCTAAAATAAATAAGAGTACCTATTTATAATTATTAAAAAACATAATATAAATATTTTAAAATAATAAAAAATCTATTACATCTAAATAAATCTTATCCTTATCTAAATTAATCTCATCATCATCTTAACTACTTCGATTATTTCCAACACACCCCCTTAATTCAAGTAGTTATAATTTAAAATTATTTTCAAGTAATCTTTTCTTCTCTCCAAAATTTTTGTGAAAATGTCGGTAAGCTGATCTTCATTGCATCCACTATCCAAAAACCAAACAAATCTAGAATATTTTTCATCAGATGCTAATAAACAAATATTTTCTTCATATCTTTTGTCATCATTATTTTCCTCATGATAATTTGTTTGATTTTTGTTCCAACAATCTTTTTCAAAATGTCCATATTTTCCACAATAAGAACATAGAGGAACATTTGTATTTTTATTTTTGTACCAACAATCCTTTTCAATATGCCCTATTTTTTTGCAACAAAATCATTTTCGAGTTTCTTTGTTACCTTCATTTGGTCGGCCTCGTCCTCTGTCCTTTTGATCTCTCCCTTGAGATCTGATTTCAGAATTCTCTTTTTGATCCTTCTTCTGATCTATCTTCATTTGAAGAACATGTTCCAAAGTTTCATCTGAAGATTTGTTCACTTTTTGTTCATGGACTAAAAAAGATCTCATTAATTCATCAACAGATAATATACTTGTATCTTTAGCTTCTTCTATAACAGTAGAGATCATATCAAATTTTGAACATAAACTTCGTAAAAAAATTTCTACTACAGTTTGATCTTTTAGATTTTCACTATAAGATCTCATTTGATTCACAATAGAAGAAACTTTGAGAAGAAATCAGCAACAGATTCTGAATCTTTCATCATAAGTGTTTTAAATTTACGACGAAGAATTTGAAGCTTTGAAATTTTTACCTTCTCTGTGCCTTCAAACATATTTTTTAATATCTCCCAAGCTTCTGTTGATGTTGATGCCATCATGATTCTGGGAAATAGGGAATCATCTATTGCTTGTTGTAACATGTAGAGGGCTTTTGCATCTCTTTGCATATTTTCATTCATCTGATGTGTTTGATCCTTAGTAGTCTTAGGATCCTGCAGATCATACTCAATAAAACCATTTTTTACCAACTTCCACAATCCTTGTGAAACAAGGAGAGTTTTCATTTTAATAGCCCAAAATTGATAATTATCACCTTTGAGGATAGGAAGAAGTTGAATAGGAACACTTACAAGCCTGCCATCTTCTTTTTTTTTTCTTTTTTTGGATCTACTAGTCTTTTCTTCTTTTTGATCGGTGTACTTCTTGATTTTTTCTGAACCAGGCTCTGATATCACTGTTGGCTTTTCTACAGAACTTAGGAGAAGAGAATAGTAAAATAAATCAAGAGTAACTATTTATAATCATTAAAATCAGATATCATATATTTCCATAATCCAAACACGGACAACCGTCCTCCGTAGGAGAGGTGGAAGAGGAGGCTGGGAGATAGAGAGCCTCGGTTGCGGCGTTGGCGAGGCCGCGCAGGCGATTAACGCCGATCCGGCTAGGCAGAACCGGTGCGGTGCCTGTGTCTTGTTGTGCGAGTTGATGGCACTGAGTTCAGAACCTTGGCCAGCTTCACGAGCAGTGGGAGAAGAGATGATGCCAGGAGATCGGTGTCGATCTTGTTGGTTCCGTCGGCAGAGGAAAGGTGCAGTTGGACAGCATCGTCGGCAAGGTCGTTGCCGGAGGAAGTAGAAAGGCCTCTGGTTTGCTGCTGTTTGTGCGTGGAAGAAGCAATCGGAAGATGCAGCAAGGTGTTGTCCAACAGAGGAAGAGGGTCACGGATACGTGGTAGCGGTGGTGGCAGCGGTTGTGAGCGGTGGCAACGCACGATGCAGCGACAGGAGAGGAAGAAGGGGCAGCTGTCAGGCTGCCGACTGGAAGTAGCGGAGCCGGACATTAGATCCGGCAGTAGGGGACAGAGGCGGGTGAAGAAGGTAGTAGTAGAGGAGCAACATGGGAGTCGAAGGTGATGGGCGCCAGCAGCTGCTCTGCTCTGGCCTTGAACTAGGGACAACCCCGTGGACCAGAGTTAGCATCGCCGGTGGCAGTCAGATGAGCCCTGAAGAGAGAAGGAAACGAGTAGGTTTGTTTGCCTTCACCTTTCAAAAGCACGGTGCTACTAACATGGCTTCTTTCTCCCGAAAGATGAAGCAGATTCCAGAACTGTCGTGGTCACGTCGAAGAAGACTTGAGCTGGGCGGCTTTTGGCACCTTCCTGTGTTCTCCCCGTGGGAACGAACGATGTGGATAATAAACACACTTTTCTCTCCATATGCTTTGTGTAGCTATCAAAGGTCGTCATCACTTCTATCCTCCGATCTGTGTTTGGCTGCGCGAGACATGACATGGGAATTCCACCCATCTCCACAAGTGGAGGGTGGGTTGTATCTCCAATCCGTGGATATCTTATAAGATTGACCGATGGTTGAACCTAATTGTAAAGCTACGACGCCGCCACAATGAGAAGAAGATGCTCGAGCCAAAAGGATTTAGTTTAGATATATTAAAAATTCTAATTAGATTTTGATTAGGATCATCAATCAATCTATTTATCTTTTTTAAAAAAAATTTAATAGACGAACTTGATGAGAATAATTCCCTTAGCAGTCTCTTCATAGATTCTTTACTCTCACTTTTATATATATATATATAATCTTCCACTCATATTCATATCTTCGTCCATTATAAGTATTTAGATATAAAATATTCACATGAAGGATTTAAAAGCCCATTCAACAAAAAATTGATAATGAATTTTCAAAACCCTAAAAAATTAAGGAGAGCATATTTTCAAAACCTTAAACAATTTAACAATGTGAAAATTTTATAAAGAAATCATAATCCTTATGATGATTGACACTAGTTGGTGCAGATCCTTTACTTTAGATCGTAAAATCCAAAAATAAAATCTATTTTAATTTTAAAACCCTCATCAAATAGTTTACGAGTAGGAGAAGAAGAAAGCCGGTCTTCCGAACAAAAAAAAAGTGGGCCGAAGGAAGTACGTACTAAAATATCATAATATATTATTATTTATTTTCAAATAGACGTAACAATCACATACGAGTCCTAAATATATAACGAGAAATGATTTTATAGTTTATAAATAGATTAGTAAAGAAATAATATAGACTACAAAATCTATCTACGAAATATCATAATATATTTTGTGCTGTCTATAATATTATAGACTCAAATTTCTAATCTAACTCTTATCAAATCCTAAAAAAATCTCATCTAAGTGAAACTATTACTTTATCTCTCTAATTATAACCATATACTTTCAATATAATTGATTTTCTCTCATCAAATTGGACGGTATATTAAGATTTAGATTGATTTATTATAATTAACTCAAATCTACTCATATTCGACAACGAGCATGACGAGTAGAACTTCATGTACAAAGTTGAAGAAGAAGAATAAAAATAGGAGGATCAGCCGATCGTAATAATTGTTATCATTATGTTTGTGGTTTCAAATCCTTCTCTTTGTAATAAATATTCTCTGCAGATCATGGCCCAAAACATCTCCGGGGAAGGCGAACCCTAGCGAGGGCGAGGGAGGATTCTCGATCGACCTGAACATGGACGTTCTCCGCAACATTGTCTCCCGCCTTTCCCACAAGGATTACGTCCGCTGCACCGCCGTCTGCAGGAGTTGGCGGTCGGTTCCCCCGCCGCCACGCCCCGGCGCTCGCTCCATGCGACTCTTCGTGTTGCCGGACAACGGCGAGTGCCGCATCATCGACCCTTCACGCAACGCGGTTATCTACGTAGATTTCCCGGAGCTTGCGGGAGTCGATGTCCTCTCCTCCAAAGCCGGCTGGCTTCTGCTGCGGCGGAAGGATCTCTCGCTCTTCTTCTTCTTCCGCCCCTCAACGAGAACCCGCATAAACCTTCCCCCGACCAACCAAGTCCACTCCCCTCAGAACTACACGGCCGCTTTCTCCGCCGCACCGACCGATCCGGACTGCGTCGCCGTCATCCTCAACTGCTTGGTCGGTCTCCTCGAGGTCTTGACATGGCGCCCCGGCGATGAGCGATGGACGGTCCACATCTTCGCCGGGCCATTCGTCTTCACCGGAGTCTACGATCTCTTTGCCTGCGGCCACATCTTCTATTGCCAAGGGTACGACCTCAAGGTCTGCGTCTTCAACGCTAGGGAAATCACATTGCGAGCAGCTGAAGTGATGAGAGATTTCACTTACACAGATTGCGAGACCTACCTAACCGAGTTCGAGGGGGAGCTGCATGTGGTGTTCATCGGGGGTTCCTGCACTAGGGTTTTGGTTCACAGGGTGGATTCCTCGTTGACTTTGAAGGAGGAGGTCAGGAGCTTGGAGGATCGGACTATTTACGTGGGTCGATGGAGGGCGGACATGGTGAGATCGACGGAGGGGCAGGTGATGAACAAGGTATACTTCCCCACAAACTTGACGAGATCAGACAAATACTTGCACTACTTCTCCATGAAGACGGAGAGATACTATCCCAATCTTCCATTGAACATGCGGAAGAAACTCCACACCATGTGGGTCGATACGACCGAACGACGGGTTTGGATCGAAGCCGACAAGAGTATGCTGGACTTGGAAGAGTCGATGACGAGTTCAACTCGACAGCGGATATAACACATCCTATATGATGATCTCCCCCTGCGTCGTCTCAATCCTTGGCTTAGAAGCCATCATAGATTCATGCATGTCATACATACCCTGTTCTTTAGGGTAACTGAAGCAGTTGATCTTCTTTTTTTCACCTATTATTTTTATTATAGGCTCAAAAAAGTATTGCAACAAAGTAGTAGTAGTACTTCTTCGAAGCTTTTCTCGAAGACATGGTTTATTTGTATGGAAGGAACTTTTTAGATTTGGATTTCTACAATCGCTCTGCAAGTGATTGTAGCAGTGAGTAATGAAGATAAAAGCTCATCAAATGACATCTAATTGTTCTTCTTCCTTGAGAGATGAGAGAAATTGAGATCTCTGTCTATAACAGGATCCAGGATCAAAGTGAGCGACCCTAATATAAAAAGGAGAACCCTGTCGAGTTATATTGCACCATGGCCCCTTTCTTGTGGTTCCATGTTTGCATGTATATGTTGAGGTCACAAGTTGCAGGATGATTGCCTCAACACTCTTTGCTCTATCTGGATTCAATAAGAGGTATGATTACGACCACCCGTCCACAAAAAAAAAGCAAGAAGATGAGGATTGAAATGACTACTACTACTACTACTACAATTTACACACTTGAGAGTAGCTAAGTGATGTGGAAGACCACACCATGAAAAAGTTTGCATGCAGTCTCGGGCACAAAAACCCACATAAAGATCATCACAATATACAAAGTTGTAATTGTTGAGATTGGAAAACAGCCAAGCAGAGGATGAGCCTTTCATCTTCAGGGAAAGAAGAAGACCTCACAGCCAGATAGCAGTTTGTTCCTGCATTTTGAGACAGGCTTTTAAATATTGAAGGAGTACATAGAGTATGATGAAGCAAAAACCCTCATGTCAAAGAAAGATGCATACCATCGATACATCTACTACTCACATCTGTCACATATGCCAGTCGTACCATTCATTCTCTTACGGACGGCTGCTTATGGTTCGAACTGGGATGATCGGTATCGACTCCCACCATTCCCGCAGCCGCCTGTTTCCCTGTTCACTGGACATGCGCTTCGCGATCTTTGAATCAGCTATAAAGAAGCACAGCAGTAACCACATGAGTATATACTTGAATGGGACTGCCACCAGTAGAACTGCAATTCCAATCATCGCCCACATCACCACGTTTGCTTGCTGTTTAGACACACACACATCAATCGCCGTAATGCTGTGTGAAGCAAAAAAATACTGATGGAATCATAGTCTGGAAAGCGTACCTTTGGAGACTTTCCAATCAGTATCGACCATATTCTCAGTATGGTGATGTTCGTCGTCTTGACGATCTCATGCAAGTTCTTCAGACTATGCTGAGCCGCAACAATGCTTTCCATGGTGGTTTTGTCGGAGGTTGTGCTGACAACAATTTCTTTGTGCCTTTCTCCAATCCTGTTCCTTCTGGCCCATAACATCGTTCCGACTACCAACATCAAGACCACAGCAATTGCAAATCCAACCCACTCCCTGTAGGCAGAACGAAATAAACGAGGTTGGATAAGAGTGGAATTGTCATCAGCACCTCAATGATAACAAGTTTTTTCATGACAGATAAGAACTAATGCAGGTTACTACTCAGGGCACTGAGAAGCATATCTTTACCTGTATATGACAACCAAAACCAATCCAATCATGAAGAATGTGATCGTTGGTTTTTCCCCAGACACAACCACTTGAAACCAAGGCAGCACAATCTTCATCGAACTCGCCAACTCCTGCAAAATGGTCAACGAAGGAACATAAAAGACCTCTTGAGTTCAAGAAGAAACTTCCAACTGTGAAAATGCACACACACACACACACACACACACACACACAGTGTTCGAAGCAGCTTACAACTAGTGTAAGAAGACTGTCACTGATTCCTTCCTCTTTCATCTCTTCAACAGTAGCCTTTGCTACACTAACCTCCTTGACTTCTTCTCTCACCTGATCGATAGTTGTCTCCAAAGATTTCAGAGTATCTGCTGGACTGCTTGTTTCATCTTCAGATGTATTCAACAAGGAAACACCATGGGAGATGTTTAAACCCTTCAATATGGATGTTGCAGTGCATGGGCTTAAGCCAGTTGCCTGCTTCACGGCATTTGCTAATTCCGCCAACACATAGTCCCCCTTGGGAAGGTCCTCATACAACGAGAAAATCAAGAAGTTAGCAGGAGCAGGTGGTGAGATTCTTAGCAATTCTCTTGCCGCATGAAGCCTTAAGACACCGAGAATTGTTCTTGCATGAATCTCCCATACATGCACCGGATGTTCTATGTTGAATTTTGATGTGAAGTGGTGAAGCAAGATGACTTCCTTTATCAGAGTGAGCCAGTGGTCGCGTCTGGTGGAACTAGTCATCTCTGGAAACTCTAGCACCAAGCGCTCTGATCTGTGAAATTATAGCATAAAAAAGTATTTATTTTCACAAGATTGTCATGGAAATTATTCGAAAAACTCCCAATATTTCAATCTGATAGAGAGCACATAATAAAGTTCTAATGTCTGATGATGTGTACAATCTAGATCACCATAGGAAAAAACACTTACAACTCGGAGGACTCATATGCTATTGCTTTGTCAAACAAGGGAAAACCCCATGGCCCTGTCGAAGTTTCTTTCACTTGATGACCAACATCAGCTCTTGATAGATCAATTTTTAAGGCAGTTTCATATGACACTACGCCAGATGCCTCAAAGTAGAGGGCTTGATTGGTAAGGGAGAGTCTACCTATCAAATAGCATTTGAAACTGAATAAATAGGACTGCTCAATTTTTTCTTTTGTGTCAGTGAAACTTGTCTAATACAAGGTAGGCCAGCAAACATCAGAACGACATAGAAAGAAAGCTCCACAAAAATCACCTGGCCAACTCGTTGCCCCTATGTGTCGCACCACTCTGTGCGTTTTTGAAGTGCCCTCTACATGCAGAATGAACTCATTCTCAGATAGTTCAACTCCAGTTGGTGTTTCCTGTTTCTGTAGGTACTTAACACACCTGAACAATTAGGAAAAAACTAAACATTTTAGTTGTTCCATGTAGTTTACACCTCAATATGCAATATAACAACATGGGCTATATTATCTGGAAGGTTTCAACATCCTCTGACTGAATTAAAAATAAATCACTAATTTGTGAACATGCCAAGTCTAGAAGCAAAAAGATGAAGATATTGATATCTCAGCAGTTTTAGCTCAGAAGGGACAATGCACATTGCAGGCGCAGGCCACCAAGCCACATGATCTATTATTGGCTACCATATTAATATAAATGCAGGTCGTCCTGCAGGAATATTTTTCCTTGATGAGTTCTTAAACTTGAGCTATAATTCTATATTATCCACCTAAATTTGTTAACTGATTGGTGTAGATCAAGTTTGTATCTTTTTTACCTTAAAACACCCAGATCACATCGATATTTACTTTAAGTGCAACAAAATATCCATTCTACCTCAGAAGACGTTTAAATGAAAGCAAAAATTCTAAGCTCAAAGTTAGTTTTTAAGCAACAGCAGCAAAAGGAACTTACTTTAAGTGCAACAAAATATCCATTCTACCTCAGAAGACGTTTAAATGAAAGCAAAAATTCTAAGCTCAAAGTTAGTTTTTAAGCAACAGCAGCAAAAGGAACGCTAAGAGGACCCTGCTATTATCTTTGGGCCATCATATATGCATATGTCTGACCTGTACCAATTATATCTGCATCAACTGTGTGAACATCTGCTGCCAACTAGGTCCAGAATGATGATGATGATAAGAACTATCATAACCCTGCTATTACCGAAATTAGCTCAAAAGAAGAACAGCAAAATATCGAAAGAAGCTATGAACTTTCAGACTTGCAACACCTAGCTTGCTATCAGCTGTGCCATAAAGCTAGTATCATTTGCTTTAATTAAGAAATGTAACATGTCTACTCAAATCCTTTAGCTAAGACCGTTGGATGTATTTCTGCATGAATCTAATCAACAAAGCAGATGAATCCACATTGTGTTGCCTCACATGATGCAACTAAACCCGGTTGGAAAAGTCGAAAAGAGCAAAAACAAGCATCCAGAAACCAGTTAGAAATAAGAACAGTCATCGACTAGATGAGATGAATTACATACTTGTCTATTTCCTTGAGAAATCGATCATAAGCAGGAAAATGGAGCTGACTAGCAGTAGGTGCTGTAAGAGTTTCAAAACTGAACCGTGCATTGACAACATCAGCAACCAAAGGAATTAAGGATGCAAACCATACGAATGCATCTTCTCCAACACTCGACTCTTCATTAACCTGTTGAATAACAAACAAAATTTTGAAGGCACTCTGAACCTTAAAAAATACATGAAAGTTCATGATTATCGACAAAGTGGCAGACGATATATAATATTAATTAGGCTGCTTACAAGGAGAGGCATGATATCTGAATAAAATAAGGGGATATCATCGTGCATCTGCCCCTCATTTCCCTCAAGAGGTATGCTTTTATCTTCCTTTTCCTTTGCAAATCTCTCCTAGAATGGAGAAATGGAAAGATATTTGAGCCATATGAGGGTTCTTCTATTGTTACTAAGAAACAAAGATCCTGATATCGTGTAGCCTGCTAAACTAGTAAAACACAGGGACCTCTCTGGATGAGAGAACAATGCAATAAGCCAGGAATGAGATCCAAACCGGAGAAGGTTCTGAACCAGCTGTGCTGGGGTTTTGCCATGCTAGCATCATATCATAAGTAAATCGGCTAATCGATCCATCACTGATCCTCTTCCCCACCCTGGGAGAAATATTTTTAATCGTCTTTGAGCAGCAGAACTCTACTAACCTCCTAGAGTAGTTATCTACTGCAGGCTTCAATCCCTGCTCAAACTCTTCAATCAGGGAATCAACTGAAGTGTCCAGTGTCCTGAAAGGTTCGAACTCAATTGTATTAACCAAAGACATCATTCTTGCTTTTAGAAATATGGCCACATTTTGTAAGAAGAGACTGAGCCAAAGAGAAAGACACAAAATACAACCAAAGAACGAGATACTAATTGACAATGCTTACACAGACACATGGACCAAAATGTTCCTTGAAGAATGTTTACTACTTTTCTTTAGGATTGGAACTAAGAGATCATTGTGTAATTTCTCCCCCCTCCATGACCATTTCAAGCAAGGAGCATAGCACTTGCTATTCTAGACAGATTTAGATTTAAATTTGTGCCCATCAGATCTTCCTCTATGGCTGACCGGAGTAATTTGTTTATTTTACTTGTACAAATTTGTGCTTCAAAATGACCCAAAAGAAAGGATTCAACGATAAAAACGAAGATAAGCATTTTGCTCTTAGATAATAGAGTATAATAATAGTTGTGTTTCTCTTGACTAAATGACAGAAAAATATCCATATAGTCGATTTGGTCATCATAACTTGGTTTGGTGGTGGTGTCGTACAATGGATATAAAATTCAAAGGTTATCACAAAACATAGCTTAGGATTCAAATTTTTTGTCCTTGGTGTTCCATGTATTCAGAAGAAGGCATTTTGATGATAACACCAGAGCTGAAGCCAGCATTTGCTCATGAAATGTCCTGTTAGCCCGGATGGTGCACAGATGCGACTATGGTCAAGTCACAGTACCCCTAAACTAACTCATCTACCAGAACAAAGTTAAACATAAAAAGAAGATGGAAAGAAATCATTGACTCATCTCAATCTGTAACCTCATTCATTTCCAAGTAAGAGTTTTTTGTATGAAATTTCACTCCAGAACAAGGAACAAGAACCGAATAGATAATTCTTAGTGTTCTTCCTCCTCTCCTCACCACTGTAAACAAGTGTAGATAATAGTGCACTGTGAATAGAAAAATCACATCAGCTTCGGCATCATCACCATTCGTTATAATATAATAGAAAGAGAGAGCTAACATTAACGCCATTCTCACTAACATTAACATCCAAATTGGAGAGTTCATAAAGAGCAAATCTGGGCAGACATCCATGGGAAAAGTCATGATTTTTTATCCTAATGCAACTCAACATACCAGAAACAAAGCAGCACGAATGTAATCAATAACACAAGGTTAAAGGAAGAGAGAATTACTCTGCACATCTATCAAGCAGATCATTGGCAATGGATGATAGGGGCTTCCTCATCGCCACTCTGCCCCCTCGACGAAGCACCACGGAGTCGGTTTGGATTCCAGGAACGGGAAAGGGCCATTTAAGCGCTCCATGTTCGACACCGTGACATCATACCAAGTCGACACGTAAGAAGTCGTCACACGCGTTGCTCGCTGCGGAATTCAAATCGCCCCCTCCCGCATGAGCGACTCGGGTCACCTAATCGGACGCGAATCAGCTGTTTGGCCCAGACAAGATGTTTGTCTACCTGTCCCACTGTGTTCTCCGACTACAAATGTGGGATTGAGAAACTGACACGAGGACTTTGGATTCAGTGTTTCTCGAGCAGAGTCATCTGGACCGTCCACGTGGCTCAAAAAAACTCCAATCACAGGGAGGTATGGAAGTGAGCGACGCCGAACAGGTGGAAAAAGATAAAAAGTGTTCTTGTTGCCGAAGTCGCCCTCGCTGAGGGCATTCTTGTTATAAATTAGAAAGCAAGGGTTACTTGGAAAACCCTGGGCGAGGAAACTATAAAGTGGCCTTCGGTCGCGGTGGGTTCATTCGTGTCGGAGCGGTGCTCGAGGCGGGCGATGATGGGGTCCGGCGTTCCCTGGCCTCCATCGCAGGTCCTCCTCAATGTAGGTCAGTGATCTCCATTTCTTTCTTTGCACTTACGATTTCGGAAAGATTTCTTCGATTCATTTCTTGTGCTACTGAAATCCTCGATCAGATTGGGGGTTTTCCCTAATTTTCTCGGATTTTTTGGGTAATGATTGACCAGCTGTTGAAGAAGCAACCTTATGTCTTCTTGCTGATCGTTTCTTGAATCGTGGCTCTTTGATTTCTGTGGAGGCGTCAAGATCAGATTAGGTTTACCGATGAGTTTCATGCGGGATTCCGTATCAGGTCAAGAATTGCTCGAGGAAAGACAGACGGGGCTTGAAATTATGGGCTTAAATGGACGGAATATGATTCGATGAATCTTGGCTATGCAGATTATTGAATAGGCCAATAGTTCTAGTTCCTGATTCATAGCAACAACGCAAAAGTATGACTCTGGGTGTAACCACGCATTCATAAGTCCCATTACTCAGATCTGTAGAGAGGGAAACAAACCTATTAATCCCCCAATCTTTTTTTGATGCTGGTTTTCCTAGTGGATTTTTGATCCTCTGCTATGAAGGTGATTCTGGGCTCTACTACGTAAGGAATATATTATAGTTGCTCTGCGGTTCTTTTTAACCCAAAGGAAAATGGAAAAAAGGAACAATTGAATCACTGCACTTCTTTTTGTTTATTAAGTTTATCTACATTTGAGTTGATATGCAATTGAATCTTGAGCATAAACCATTCTTGGCTTGTTTATAGGGGGGAAGAAATATGCAACAACAGTTGATACACTTACACAACGGGAGCCTGAATCCATGCTTGCAGCAATGTTTAGTGGGCGGCATACTGTTTCTACGGATGATGAAACGGTATTGTTAATATGTTAGTCATAGATAATTTAGTTACTTGTTTGGTTCTTTCTATTACTAACATTCTATGTCACACCAGTAATCTGTAAAGCTTTGATATTGTGGAGTTGCAAGATGAATTAGGATTGCTACAAGTGGATATGATTCTATTTCACCAGAAGATAAGCAAAATAAGTACCTACAAGAAAAGTGTAAAATAACCCAAAAAACCCAGAAATCTTTCTTACTAAATGCTTGTTTTAGTAACTCATAGAACCCACAAATCATAGCAAGCAAGCTATGAGCTATCCACTGGAAAAAGAACTTGTTTTAAATGCTTCTTTTATTATCCAGTTAATGAACAAACACATCTTTTTCTTGCTAAAGAACTTTGAAATCTTCCAAATTTTAGTGCTTCCTTTTCTGTCCAGTTTATTAATTTTTTGTACCTCCTTTGGTGAGATACCGTTTTCTTAATCTCTTTATCTCTTTGATAATCGAAGTATTAAAATAAGCATCTTTGTTGTTGTTCTTGGTTCTTGTTGAATATTCTACAGCATAAATATCTTTGTTTTTGCTGTTATGTATATTTCTTTCATTGATGTTGGTGGAGGTATTCAATGGCCTGTAATGCTTAGATCATGTCAGCAATATCAGAAGTTATGTTTAGATTATACTTTTGAGAAGATATATCTTTCTCTTGTAATAGTTGGCATTACCAAATATTAAAAGATGTTACTTATCTGTATTGGTCCTTTATTCTTGTTCTACATTGTTTTTGTAGGGAATGATATTTATTGATAGAGATGGGAAACACTTCAGGCATATCCTCAATTGGTTAAGGGATGGGGTCATTCCAACACTCCAAGATTCTGAGAATCAAGAACTGTTGCGAGAGGCAGAATACTATCAGTTACTTGTAAATCATGTTGCCCTTATTGGTTGCCTCTGAAGCTTATTTAGTCGTTTAACGTTCTAGGTCTGAAAAGAACAATGGTTTACATTTTAGAAAATTTACCAGTTGCATCAACTGCATTTGATACCATTCCGTACATGAGTATAGTCAAGAATGCATGGTTCTAGTTGGTTTTTCTGATGACAGTATGCCCCATTAATACGTTGTCTGATCATTCTTAACATTATGAATAATGCATCAGATTGTGTAATTTGCTTGAATAATTGTGGCATTTGAAAATATGGAAATGTTGGGCCCTTATGAAAAACTGAACAAACATAAATCTTTCTCTAGGCAGAATTTCTTTTCTTGTAAGATTCTTTGTCTATGCTGCTTTCAAGTAATGCTGAAGTGTCGTTAAGACTTTTTCTACTTTTCTTAGGTGCACTGCTCATTTCATTGGAATAACCTTCTAGTGTCATGGTTTTTACTGCAAGAAGAAACGACTGTAACTGAAAGTGTCATTAACGTTAAATGGACCAACCTTTTGCTGTTTTTTTGGTGTGAAGTTTTTCAAGATTGGTCTGATAGATTTGCAGCCTCATATATCTCGGAGATTAACTCTCAAATGAATTTATAAGCCCAGAGAGGCCCTTTCATCAGTGGTAGTTATTGGTGGTGTCCTTTTGGTATGTCAGAACATGGAAATCTCTTTAAGCATAGAAGCCATAATGCAGATAGTCCTACCTTTTATTGTACTTGGAGGAATTTGATGTGACTCTATGAAACATGGCTTAGAATCTGGACTTACCTGTAAAGAGACAGATTCTCATATGAATTTTTTAGAAATCTGAATCGCTGCAAGTCCATGTGACAACATAAAATGAAGATTATTGCACTATGTCTAAGTTGAAGTTACTGTATTGTGCTCATTGTTAAAATACTCTGATGCTTTTAGTTGCGAGACCAAAAATATTTCATTATAGTTTGTACTATAACTAATCCACTACAACTTTGGCTGATTGAGTTTAACATCATGTAATAGCCAGAATCTTCACAGTTAAAATTCCATTTGCAAACATGATACTGTTACTTGTAACCATTGTCTCCTGTCTTCTTTATGATCCTAACATTTTCAAATCCGTTATATTCTAGTATAACAATATTTGTCGTCATGAATTTTGCAGGGATTGGTTGACAACATAAACACAAGTTTGAACAAAAGAAAAGACAATGATGGTTCAGTGGCCGAATTAACACGAACGGAGATCATCAAATGCATTCAATCTGACAGAGTTAGGTTTCGAGGCGTGAATCTTTCTGGCCTTGATCTTTCTAAACTTGTAAGATATCAGTATGGACCTGTGTGCTCATTGTTGTTTGTTGCCACGTTTTGGATCTTGTATATGTATATGATTTGGAATTGTTATACATTTATCCAATTCATAGCCATCTGATAAGAAGTTCTTTTGATGTTTGCACATTTTTGGATTTAAGATATGAAATTGAGGTTGATTATATCTTTTAGATGCACTGGTAAAGACCGGGGGCTATTCAATTTTATGCTTTAGATGCACTGATAAACACAAGCTGAAAGTCAGAACATTGATTGAAGATGTTAAGCTATCAGCCAAAATGCTACTTTTAGTTACATGAAAGTGTTCTTATGATCTTATCCTGCTGCCCATACATCTGAATTAATCAATATTTTCCTGATCAAACCAGGGTTATCCAGTTTCTTTTTTCTCAAAAATAAAAAAAATATTTACCTTGTACTTTCTTGATATCTTTGGTGCATACTTGACATTATAGATCAGTTTAAATCCTTTTTCAGCTAGCTGTTTGATTTGTTTTTTTCAATGTTTATAATTCAATCATCTTTGTAGGTCTCATGGATCATTAACAATGAGCTAATTGGGAAACCAAGAATGGTTTCTTTGGCCATGTTTTAATTGAGTTGGTTATTTTTTTTGAATGATTATCATGCAAGCGAATTGTAATCTGTCCCTTTTTTACATTGCAGGACCTATCATTTGTTGATTTCAGTTATGCCTGTATCCGGAAGACCAATTTTTCAAGGGCTAATCTCCAAAAAGCTAAGTTTGGGGTAGGACATAAACGATGCTTTATCTTTTAACTTTTAATGTAGGTTTATCATCTTTCATTCAATTACAGTTTCTTGTCTAAGAGTTGTCCACAACTACAAGATTTACTTATCTTTTGGTCTTAACAAATTGGAGGACATATAATTTGTGATATTTCTAGTTGATCCATATGCATGCTCGTGAATTTTAGTTTGTTCCTGACCAAATACTGTCATCTGCTTTCCTGTAGCACATGCTACTAGATTTATGAATCTTTTTTTTCTGTGACAGGATGCAGAAGCGGAAGATTCAATCTTCCAAGATGCAATTTTGCGTGAGTAAGATTTGTTAACAAAATTCAAATATTTTTGTTTGTTTTAAACCTCTGGTTTTTTTTTCCACTTTTTCCAAAATTCTTTTCTACATTTAATGTATAAATTTTGTTGCTTGGTTTACTACATTTGAGGCCAATGCTTCTTCAAATCTACAAATCTACCAAGCATGAAAGATAAAACAACGACACCTGAACAATTCTTTTGGTGTGTCAGTAACTTGATTGTAAAGGGTCTTTGCCATTATATTTTGTTAACCATTTTGCAAATGTTCTTTTATGGAGTCTTTATCATTGCTTGGGCAGATGAAGTTCTTCCTGACATTGGGATTAAGTTTTTGAGTCACAAAAACAAACTCCCTTCTTACGCGGACTGAGATAGTGTAAATTGACCATCCATGGACCATGTATTTGATGGGAGCCTTAATTCTGGTCTTCCATGTATTGTTTGGACAGGCAGTCTATTTTGCATTCAAGTTCTTTGGCTTTGGATAATTCCTTCTTGACCTTTTCATGTATATGGCTGAAATGATAATGTGATTGCTAGCATAGTAGTCTTCTCCTTGCTTGATGGAAAAATTGAAGTTTATATAGGTCAAAATACTTTGTCGGTGTCAGCTATTGCTCTTAGAACAGTGTGCTTCCTTTTTCCTAAAAACATTTTCAGTTTCCATCTTCCCCCACATTTATCTTGCAAATACATGGGAATCTTTCTTTTTTTTGGTGACAGGTGTCCTTTCTTGCACTCTCTTTTGAGCAATCACCATTTTTTTTACATATCATATTGTTGATTTTAAGCATCACAGACATCGTCGTGTCTTTCCATATAGATTATGGTCTTTTTTGCAATCAGGGCTATAAGGTTTAAGAATAGCAAAAATCAATTCTCAGGTCTTCTTCAATGATAGGGTTCTGTTCGCCTAAAAAGTCAGAGATAAACTGACATCTCCTGAAAACTATTCTTGTTTGTTTATTGAAGGTACATGTATATTTTTTCTTCACTTGTGTTTATAAAGTAACATTAGAGGTAGTAATGTACACCTGTTATGTTTTTGATGCTTGTGTGGAGGTTAATGTGAGTGCTTGGGGTTTTAAGTTGTGTCAGGACTTCTATCGATTTAGTGAAATCTAATTATCACTAGGAGAATGCAGGGGGCTCATATAGTAGCTAAACATCTCCTGCTCTTATCTGTCTTACCCACCACAGGTGTGAGCTTATTGGGGCAAATCTTCACGGAGCTTTATTAGATAGAGCTAATCTTCAGAGTGCAAATCTGCAAGGTAGCTACTTTCTTTTTTTTAATTATGTTATACATGGAATTTCTCTTTGTCAAAACGGTCATCACTTTTGTTTTGCTTGTTATTGCTTCACACTGCCTTTATTTTCTTTAAGTTCATAGGTCTGTGAATTTATGCTTTCGACAGCACTATTACTTTGTGAAGTTTCTATTACCATCTTATGGTTGCTAAACGCTTAATTCTTAGTTTTTGAATTATCTTAGAGAAGGAAATTTTTATCATTAAGAGCAAGTAATAGAAGCATTTGGCCTATTCTAGAAGACTTCGGATGGTAACTATCAAAAGTCTTTTTCCTGTTATGCTGAAACTTGTGCATATTGTAATTTAACTCCTAGATTGAATGAGTCATAGGTTTGAAGTTTTTTTTATTGTAACATGTATCATTGCAGGAAAAAAAAGGTCATTTAGAGGCAGAAAAGGAAAACGAGACCAAATCTTATTAACTGCAATATTTATGTTTGGAATTTTATGATTATACAGATGCATGCTTAGCTGGGTGTAGTCTCTATGAAGCTGACCTCCGATCGGCTCATTTACAGGTTGATTCATCTCTCTACCAGAACCAACATATTGTTATGAGCCCATGCTATTTTCTGTATTTTAATAAATTAGTATATCTTGTGTTATGTTTGGTGGTAGGTAACTCAAAGACAGGAATATTGTTGTTTATGTTATAATTAATGTTTCCAGAGACTAAGATCCTAACAAACAATAATGACATTAATTTATGCTAAATCAAGATTTTTTTTTGAAAAAAGATGTTATCCACTAACAATGTAACAATCTTAATAGTGCATAGAGTTTCATAACTTTTCCTCCTTGAAGGGCAATATGGATAGTCAATTTGTAAATGATATCTGAATGCTATCTATCCTTCAAAGATCATCTTGATAAATGTAGGTATGAGTCGACCATAAAAAACCCAAGTCATAGTACTGGTAAATTTTAGGCTGTGATTGGACTTGGCATGGTTTAAAAATTCAGTCTGGGTTTGATACTGGTTAGTGGTCGGATTTGTTCGACTCAGTTTGCATCAATTACAGGCAGAGGGTGTGGCAAAGATGCTGGCGGAGGCAGTGGCAGCAGTGAAGGTGTCAGCTATGACAGAAGAAGAGGGTAGCTCTACAAGGACTAATCAGTTCTAATACGGATGTAATGATCCACAGTTTGGAAAACCAGAATGTTCATGTTTCATATGGAAGGCTCTGGAAGCTATCCAGCAGAGAGGTACCTGTGCCAAAGAGCTCAATAAAAGCATTTTGTAAACAGCTGTGTTTACAGATATAAACATTTACAAGAGGCAAGCTCTGTAAAAGCAGGCTGTTAACAGTTGTTGACTGCAGTCAATAGTAGTTGACAGCTGTTTATAACTAAACTATTTTAAAAAATTTAAAGACTTAAAAGATTAATATACTGGTAAGTGTCTCTGGTACACATGAAATACACTGTGTACCTTTTGGTACCCTCATTTCGAATCGAACTGGATGAACTCACCTGTTCGGCTCGTCAGTCCCCTATCAAATGGGTAACTACCAGACCATACTGGATGGTATGTATATAAACTCATTTTGTTTACTTCATCTCATATTGCTCCTTTTTTTGTGTGTGGCCATGCCTATTTGATATCTAGCAAGGTCATTGAGTCAGGGACAACTTCTTGATCAATGATCGAATTTAGTCATTGAATCAGCCCATCTTTTCAATTCTGGTTGAAGTATCAGAATCAATGCATCTTTTAATCTCTGATTTCTGGACTTATTGATTCAAGCAAAAGAAGCCTAGGGTTGAAAACATTACGTATGTATCAACAACGTTGTTATAGGTTTTTCTGGTGAAGAAACTGACCACACAGTGTTAATTCACTGACCTTTTTCACTCTGATTATGAAAGGATAGGACCTTCCTTTGACTTCTACCTTCAAGTTCTTGGTCATTTTTGTGGAGAGCACATTTTCTTGACCTCAACTGATAATTGTTTTGCAAATCTTCCTTGGTATATAACCTGTGTTGTATTCTTTTAATGTTCTTAACCTCATTAGGGATTCCAAACCCCACCTTGCTATCATGTCTCTTTGTGTGACACCTCAGTTTATCTCACATCCAATGTGGAAGGACAATTAAGTTTGTTTATTAGGTCAGAATGGATGTATTACCATTAGTTTATGTTCAAGTATTTTAGGCCACATGGTTCTAGGTCTATCAAGCTAGTGGCTGAGTTATCCCATCGAACCGTGACACTTGGTTTCTTTGAGGAGACAACCATATTACTTTCAAAAAATAGATATTATTACCACTATCAAGGTTCTGAATATCATATCATACCGATGTACCGATCAGTTGTCGGTACGGTATGTACCGAGCTATATCGAGCATACCGACACATGGTACACTAAGGAGTATCGATGTACCGCCCATACCGGTCCTCTCTCGGATTGGTATGTACCGCCCACACTGTGTGGTATGCTACGGTATTGCAAACCCTGACCACAATACAATTCTTGATTATGCTATCGGATATCAGCTAACATCTGCAATAAATTGTCATCATATTGGTAAAGAATGTATAAAGATTATCATAGAATTTATTTATATCAGTGAAATCTATTTCTTTTATAGGATTCGATGAGAAAAAGCAGACATGAAATATTCTGTCAAAATGTTCAACTTACCCACATGATTGTGCTGGGCCTAGTATGTCACTAACTCACATGATTCATTTTTGTGGAAAGCTTTCCAACTGAATTTTGTACGATTCTAACCTCTGATAAAGAGGATGACTCTTGTATTTCTCTCTTGCTTTTTAATTAGTTATTTTTATTTTGGAAAAAATATTCAACTTACTAGATTTATTATTTTTGAGTGTGACTACAGTTTTTCAGTTTGACTCGTGCTTGAATAATCATTATATACTACTCTGCTTCGAAGAATATGACTACGTAAATCAATTTAAACATAAAACTTTTTTCTATCTCTGTAAGCTTAAGAATATGAGATCATAACACTATAAACTTTCACCTCTGCTAGTAAGTTAAAAATGGAACAAACGCTTTGCACTATGAGAAAGCAAGTGTAATAATCTTTGGCAGTTCCACATGTTTTAGACTGTCTTGGAGTGCATTGCAATCATTGGTAGAAGGATGGACACAACATGTGAAGAAGTTTAGTGTTCATTGTGGATCAATGTTCGGTGGCATGTTCTACATTAGCAGTCTGGTGGTACAGCATAGAAGTTTAGTGTTCATTGTGGATCAATGTTCGGTGGCATGTTCTACATTAGCAGTCTGGTGGTACAGCATGAAGTGAGAGTTGATGGAAAGCAGGAAGTTAGGGGAAAATCTGAGAAGTGATTCACATGGATGTGTCTCTATGGGATTCAAACTATAGCCATGCTTGTAAATTATTAATTAACCCTTCATCATCTATAATCATGCTTGTAAATTATTTGCTATTTCTTTAATCAATGTTAACCCCCATGTGTAATAATATATCAACTTGGATGTGCAAATTATTGACATTCTCAGAGTGCGAAGCTGACTGGTGCCAACCTTAAAGGAGCTAATTTGGAAGGTGCCAATCTGAAGGTAAAAAGCTTATGCTGGTAGTTCTATGGAATTATCGAAGTTTGTGGTTTAACGATATATGCAAGTTACAGTGGTTCTTAATTCTTGATATCCGTATGTGACTAGTACTATGATTTTACTTGATATTTTTAGTGTGGAACAGCTAGATGAAAATACATGGAATCTGGCTTGATACTTTCTCTGTCTGGTTATGTAGATACAAACACAAATAATGAGCTTTGCTAAAATTTAACAGAGTTGACTTTAAGGATCCTTTTTTAGCATATTACCAAGTTACACATCAAGCACTACTCTAGTTGGAGACAGGTACTTGAAAGGTCCTTCTGATGAAAGTTGGAAGTTAGGATTGAAAGCTCCAACCAGTCTAGGACTTTGATTGGAATTGAATTATATTACTATAAAAGAACCGCTGAACCTTGTTTTACTTATTTTGCTTTGATTGAAAAAATGACCAGTAAATATATGTTCATTCTTGTATAGTTTGGGTGATATTGGGATTTGATTTTTTCTGTGGCCGATTTATCATATTTTCACAATATATTACCATAAAAAGCTTTCTGTAGCATCAAATTGTGCAGCCTTTTTTTTTTACAATGGTTTTTGCACTTGGTTAGTGCTTACAGATCTTGACATTTTAATGGAAAAATATTAAATCTACATTAACAAGAAATGAATCAATTTTTTTTTTTTTAAAGAATCACTTGTTTAAAAAGCTTAGTGAATTGTTATTACATCTGTTGGGGGTAAGATACATGCATTGTAATAACACTGAAAATTGATTCTTTGTTTATATTTCAGGGTGCCAAGTTGAATGGTGCAAATTTGCAGGGTGCAAATCTTCAAAGGGCTTACCTTCGAGAAGTTGATTTACGTGACTCTGTGAGTTATTTTCTTTCAATTCAGTCATCAAATGGATAATTGTTGGTACTTTCAGGGTCTTAAACTTATCCTCTAGCATCCAACTCCCACCCTTGGATTTATTGCACTAGTGGGATGTAGAAAGAAATGTGGCTTGGAAGCTGAGCAAAAAATATTCATGCATATGTCAGTTTGTTGCATGTTTTGTTATTTTCTGACAATAGATTGTGGATTATATGTTTCATTCTGTAGACTGTTAGTGTTAAACACTAAACCCTAAAACCTTAGACCCCTGAACCATATAACCCTAACCACCCCCACTAACACCTTTAACCTAAAACCTAAAACCCCAAACCCTAAAACTTTGAAACTGGGAACCCTAAAACAAAGCAAGTGACTTTTAAATTTGCATTGTCATAAAATTGCACATGGTCTTGTGTGCACAACAAATCTTGGATGTGAAATCTGGAGGGTAATTTGAAGTGATTTATGGGGATGTCTCCTAGTAGGTTAGAGACTAGGTAATAGAGTTAAACATAGCGTATAAACCATGTTTTTTGATCTACATGTGAAACAGAAACTGGATGGAGCGAAGCTAGGAGGGGCTAATCTACTTGGAGCTATCAGATAATGATGATGAATGAAGCTGCAGAAGCATAGAAGTCTGCATACAAAGCAGGTGATGTCAAGCTGCTCGGTTGAGGGCTTATTACGCTTACTTATGGATTCTCCTGATCATCCATCATATCTTGGAAGTGAACTTAATATGGACTTGTTGACTGCACTTTGTAAGTACCCTTTGCCGAAAATTTATTTGCTGCTGGTATTAACCATTTGGGATGGATGGTATTGGTGAATGTTGCATCTATGTGTTACGTTTTCACATTGCTGCACATTGGATTAAAACTAGTTTGATTCATTTGTACCCATACTTCATTCTCCATGTGTGGACTTTCTTTCGATAACGATGAACAAAACTAGAAGACGAGTGGTGGTTTAATTTAATGTCACGGAATGATGCTGGGGACTGTGTCAAAAAATTCAAATTTTTTTTTTTTGTAAATCTCAATAACTAGCTAATTTTGCGAAGGTAGGTTTAGAAAAAAAGTAACGAATGCATCATCAGGTGCTGGCTGTCATTACGAGCCTCTCTCTCTCTCATCCACCGACGTCGTTCTGGTTTTTTTTATTTTTTATTTTACCAAATGTCTGACATAAAACAATGACAGTCATGAATGCTACCGTGATGAATGTGTCGTTTGCTTTTACCAAATTTTTTTTTTATTTCGTTTGCTTTGCCAATGTGTCGTTTGCATCCACCGTCATGAATGCTACTACATCTTTGAGACGGAGAGTTACGGAGTCTGATGGTTATCAACCACCAACCTAACTACTGTTCATCGAACGGGTTACATATAACCCTACTCCCACCACCAACATCACAATGGCTGCTATTGCTGCATTCAACATGAGGTGTTTGCGCCTGTGAAATCCTCCTCCTCCTCGTACAATCGTCGGATTCCTCAGCGCGTTTCCACGCTCAGGTGAAGTTAGTTCAGGCGTCATTACCTTCCTGCTTTCACTCATTCCTGTGCCATTTCTTCCCTCTTCATGTTTAGCTCTATATTTCGGCCCTTCGATTCCATCCCTCTCTTTCTCGCTCACCTTGTGCACATCTTTGCCTGCATCAAGCGGTTCCTTCTTCTCGTTTGACTGCTTGTTGACGCCGCCGCCATCAGACTCCTGTCGTTTCGGCTTGGTCTTCCGGCTCACGCCATTCTTACTCCCGTCATCGCCTTTCTTCTCCGTCGTGGCTTTTCGATCCGACGTAGTAGTAGTAGTAGTAGTAGTAGTAGTAGCACTAGTCTCTGGGTCCTTTCCGGCCTCCTCGTCTGTGCTAGGTTTGGCGACGAGTATGGGTTTTATAATGTAAAGCAGCCCGTCCTCGAACTTGGCTTTGATCTCGCTGACATTGCAGTAATCTGGTACCTGTAACTCCTTCAGAAAGCGAGTCCACCGGTTGTCAGCCACAGGGCGTTCCCCGCTGATCTTTAATTGGCCATAGTCATTGATCTGAATCCTGATGTGCTCCTTCTTGAACCCTACATGCGATAAAACAAACTAGTCATGTTAACATTTTCCTAAGAAGTTGATGTTTTATAGCCATCGAAATCTATATATCTGTATATATCAGAAACAAGATTTTGAAGAAGGAGGCCCGGTATCCCTTCAGCAGATCACTTCATGGTAACACCATTAGAAGCGCACATCACTACTACAACTCTCCTTTTAAGGATCAGAGGAGAGAGAGAGAGAGAGAGAGAGAGAGCGAGCCTGGAAGCTGGATAAGAAAAATCTCCGCATCCTTTTCTCGAACCACTTCATGCGAAGGAACAAAATTGTCGTAGGCGCGTTGCCCTGTAGCGGCCGTCGGCCTTCTCTCCATTCAGCCTCTCTCTCTCTCTCTCTCTCTCTCTCTCTCTCTCTCTCTCTCTCTCTCTCTCTCTTCTATGTGGAATGGAGAACCAAGATGGACGCTGTACCAAGAGGCTCATCAAGCGTGGAGGCATAAATAGACGACGGAGAAGAACTCCTGTCGGTAGGTGTGGTCACGTTGGTGATGTGCCTTGCGAGGTTATACCTTTTCATCCTTCTTCTGCTCGGGTCATCTCAGGGGAGAGGCAACCGAAGGAAGGTTCCTTGTTTTGCTTCCACTCTTCGTCGACTATTAATTAGCGTAATAAGAAGAAGATGCCTCTTTTTTTGTTCCACATCGAGGATTGGCGGAAGAAGAGAGCACGAGGAGATGCATGACTCGATCCCTTCCTTCTTCACGCTCGCCGATCCACCTAAACCAGCATTGCACTCGGGACGGCATAAGATACATACAGATGGTCGAGTCCACATAAACAATTTCATTTTTTCGTAATAATAATTTTTTATGTAATTATATAATTTTTATTTTAATGTAATTAATACAAATGCTTTCTCTTAGTATAACATATTAGCGATTTTGATGGTCTGTAACAGAAGAAGATTAAAAAAATAAAAAATTCCTCCATGTTCTTCTGAAGCACTTTGTTGGCGATGGTGGGACGCAGAGAGGAATCGATGAGAACAACACTATCGTCGATCTCCATGAACTCCTCGGCATCCATATGCCTGCTTACATCGACTCCGTCGCCAAGGGTGTGTCCACCGTCATGGTCTCCTATTCAAGCTGGAATGGAGTTAAAATGCATGCCAACCGTCACCTGGTCACTGGCTACCTCAAGAAGAAGCTTGGTTTCAAGGTAGGTTATGGAAAGATCACAATTTGATGTGGACACCACCACCGTATCTGTTCCCTCACACTCTCCTATATCATCAGGGGTTTGTGATGCAAATTACACCTACTCTGTTCAAGCTTCCATTACTGCGGGCCTCCTCCATATGGTGAGCTGATACTGAAGAGTAGCATTAGTTTGAGTTATTGAATCACCATGATGACTAGTGTGGTTTGCAGGTGATGGTTCCATATATGACTATCCTGGGTTCATTAACACTCTTACAAATCTCGTGAATCAAAAGGTCATCCCGATGAAACGAATCAACGATGCCGTAAGAAGGATATTGAGGGTAAAATTTGTCTTACCCTCTCTCTCTCTCTCTCTCTCTCATGGTTGCTGTATCAGCTATAGATCCAAGCTCATGTTCTTCTTTGCAGGTACAACAATCCTGGACGCCGTTAAATCCACGGTTGACCCGGCAACCGTTAAATCCACGGATTCTCGGAGAATCCCGATGCTGATCTCGTGAAGAGCAATCACTTCTCCTACGCCATCGTCGTCGTCGGGGAGCCACCCTACGCCGAGTACGCGGGCGACAGCCTCAACCTCACCATCCCCGAACCAGGCCCGAGCACGATCAAGACGATCTGCGGCGCCGTGCGGTGCGTGGTGGTCATTCATCATCACCGGCCGGCCCGTTGTCATCGAGCCGTACCTCCCGGTGATGGACGCGTTGGTGGCTGCATGGCTGCCGGGCTCCGAAGGTCAAGGCGTGGCCGACGTCCTCTTCGGGGACTTCGGGTTCACGGGAACGCTTCCTCGCACCTGGTTCAAGTCGGTGGAGCAGCTCCCCATGTACGTCGGTGATAAGAACTACGACCCCCTGTTCCCGTTTGGTTTTGGCTTGACGACGAAGCCGCCGGCAGCAGTGCAGACTTGAGCTCGCTCCAGGAAAACAGAAGAAGAACTCCCACCTTCTTCGTTCTCTCTACATTTGGTTTCAATTAACGAAACATATAAACTCTTTATTGGTTCTGTGCTTTGCTATAATCTTCACATACAAAATTGAAAGATCCAAAAGATCATCTGTGACGAGCCATCGACCATCCTTAAGGTGGCATCGATCGATCCTATCGGAGGGTAGAATAAAAGATTTTGTTTGTTGACCTTTGACTTCAGGATGTCACATCAGCGTGATGTGGATGTAGAACACGATCACATGAATGATTCGACGTCAAAGCTTCTTGCTACGTCACGTCGATATGCATGTTAGGTGATTAATATGTAAATGTATCTATTGAGTATTTCTTGTGTACGTTTCATATGTCACCATTTTATAATTGAAAAATTCCATTAGATGTTAGTCAAACATTTTTATTCATCAATTTGACTTAATAGAATCGAGATGTTGATATAGTAGGATCTCAGGTTCAAATTGAGGTCTTGGGACCTTAACAAAAAAACTTTAGGTGATTAAATGAAATTTAATATAATTTTTCACCCTATGATCCATATGAAAGAGATTATTATGCCTTCGATTTCTATGGTACTTAGTATAATAAATCTCTAATAATGATTTCTCGTTCTAACATATGGCTAATTTATGGGAGAAAATATGGATCACTTGTATAATCTTAAGATTGTGTTAGAAAGAATCTTAGAACTAAAATTCTATGTTATAGTGTTTATACTATATTACAATTTCTGGCGCTGTGTCATAATATTTTTTATATATTATAGTATTTTTTTAGTATTACTGAAAACATTATAATAGTGTAAAAATATCATGATTTGTCCGATTAATCTTATAGATCCATTCATAGGAAAAGGGGGACAAGGGAAGGTGGCTGGTCTTTTTTCATATTAGAAAAAATACTCTCTCTCTTATTGGATTTTCTGTGGTGTCCGAGGGGTCAGCATAACGGGGTTCGGCCTGCAAGTGCAAGAGGGACCCAGCGTGATGTGGAGTCCTAGGAAGGCCTTGATGCGGATCATCCCCCTAATCTCGTGGAGCTGTTCTTGCAAAAAAAGACCTTCACCCAGGCGGTGAGTCCTCGGGGAGATCCCTCCGATGGCTAATTTAACGTTGTACCCAAGGGTGTAGTCCAGCATCCCTCTTTCGGATGTCGGAGCCTTTTCCTCTATTTGGAATTGAAGTGGGGCCAAAGCCTCTCACAGAGCTGCCCTTGGGGTGGCCTTTTATACCTGACTGGTCATGTCTTACCTTCATCATCCCTCTAGTATTCTCTGTCAGCATGTTTAATGCTGCAGGCACTGCCGGTGGCCGTCCATGCTACAGGTGAAGATGTTGCGTGTTGTTTCTTCTCTGCTGTCGTACGATCTCTTCAGATTCTTTGAGATTCGATGGCGAATGTGCGACGCCCGACGTTGCTATACATTAGGCTCATTCATTCGTTGTGACACGTTACTCGTGTGTGTCAGAGGGCAGATTGTGAGCTTAGTCAACTGGTCCTGCCCCCATGTCGGGTTTTTCTTGGGCCACGTCGTCCGGTTTGGGAAGGGGCCTACTATTATCCCTATCATTCTCCTCCCCCCGAAGGAGGCTTCCCCGAGGCTTTGCGAAGGTGAGGGAAAGGGTCCTTCAGGTGCGGAGTTGGAATAATGGAGTGACCTGAATTTCTGCACAGGGTTGTGCCACTTCGATCAGTCCGACGTTAGCGTGGTCATCAGGCAACTATCGGGCTTCTCATGGGAAGCTTTCAGGGAAGTGGGAAGTTTTGCTTAGAAAATCTCGGGACTGCGAGCCCTTGGGCGAGGCTGAGGGCCTGCCCGGAGATGCTCGGGACTGAAAGCTCTTGGGTGAGGCTGAGAACTCGCTTGTGAATGATTGAGACTCAAAGCCCTTGGGCGAGGCTAAGAGCTCACTTATAGATGATCGAGACTGAAAGCCCTTGGGCGAGGTTGAAAACTCACTTGTAGATGGTCGAGCAGTCAGGGTTGTTACGCAATTGGTTTTTGACGGGGATTTTCCTATGATTAATGTCAATTCGTTTGCCCAAACCCTGGGCAAATGATGCATGTCCCATGTAGTATCTCATCGGGTACGGAGCACGAAGCATCATAATGGGCTATCATGCTCTTTGGACAGGTGAAGCATCAAGCAGTGCTAGGGTGAGGTATTAATCTCTCTGGTTCCTTTACTGTCTCTTGCTACTCTCTCTCCGCGGCTGCTGCTCTTCTTCGTCGTCTCCAGTGCCGACTGCGTCATATTTCAACCCCCTTCTTTTATTCCCCCGACGATTTCTCGAGCAGGTCGGATGTCTTCTACCTCCTCCTATTCGGAGTCCCGTTCGGTCAAAGTTTCGACCCATAGGTCTAGGATTTTGAGTCGTCCCTCCAGGGACTCTGGGTCGACTGCCATTGTCTTGTCATCTAGGGGTGCGACTCCGATCAATCTTGGAGCCATGGATGCCCTAGCGACGATGCAGTTGTTTTTTAATGTAGATTCGATCGTGACAACCCACCAGTTGAAAGAGGCAAGGAAGAATTACTTTATTCCTCCAGAGTATGAACTCCATACGCCTCTTTATGGGGAGAGTCCTTATGACACCTTTCTGAATGGTTTTAGTCTGTCGAATGATGCCCTCGAGGCAGGCCTAAGGTTCCCACTGCACCCTATGATCGAGGTGTGCCTTGAAGGGTGGCAGATTTTTCCTTCTCAGATGGCGCCCAACTCGTGGCGCTATCTAGTAGCTTTCCTATGGGAATGCTACGAGTCGGGCATGATGACGACCCGAGATTTGTTCATGGCCTGTTTGCACCTAAGTCGAGGACATGTCGAGTATTACCTCACCGCTCATGCTGGATTCAAAGTGGGAGGTGTGCCTTCCAGCAACAAAGGCTGGAAGTCACATTTTTTTCTTCGTCTCTTGTCGTCGGGGCTGGAGCTACCCAACCGAGTGGACTTCTCGGATGGTGAATAACTTGATCCTGACGCTTTCGACCAATGAGATCAAACTGGTTGAGATCCTTCGGGGGATCCATTCTTCTTCTAGGGGGGTGAACGACATGAATGAGGCCTGATTGACCGAGGCAGGCCTTAGCTCAGCCCTCCGGGGTATGTTTCTACTATCTGCTTATTGCGCTAAGTGTGTTTTTCTGATCATACCTTGTCGTATAGAAATGTTCAACCTCGAAAAGATGAAGTCCGGTGGTAGGGTGGGCAACAGATCAACGGTCCCACCAACAATGACGTGTCCGCTTTTGTAGTGGTTGCTGACTCGCTGGCTAAGAAGCGCCCCAACATCGATGAGGGATTGAGTCTGAGGAAGCGCTACTGGAGGGAAACTTTCGAACATCTTGCAGACGCCTCGGGGAGCACCACCAGGGTGCCCGCTGAAAAGGGGAAGGAGCCGGTGGTAATCGAGGAGGCTCCGGAATGGGGGTATACCCTCCGCGAGCTGTGCGAGGTGGAAGACCGTGCGGGGGCAGAGAAGTATTTTGCCAATGTGATGATGCGACTGAAGGTCACCGAGGGTGAAGATCCTCTGATGCCGAGGTGGTCTGTATCTCTGCGTCAAGCCGATTTTGGATCGAGGGTCCGTTGTCCGGGGAGTATTTGCGGGGGGTTCTACACCCCGCCTTGGTGAAGCAAATGTATGAATACTCCTCTGAGGAGCTCATGAACAGGGCCAGCAAGTCGGCCATCTAGGTAAGCAACCTTTCTTTCATTTCATTCGTCTTCTTTCTCTCCTTTTTTTTTCGAGATTTTCTCCCTTTTCTTCGCAAGGGCTTCACTTTATTAGCACCCTCATTGACCGGGTCCATGATGTTGGCCGACTGGTTCGGAGCCAACATGAGAGAATTTTGGCGCTTCAAGCCACCAACAAGGAGCTCAAGGATCAAGCCGTCCAGGATTTGGTCACGGCCGCTGAGTTCCGTGCGAAGGAACTGGAGGGGGACGTCAATAAGCTGTGGGCGGAGCTGGAGTCCCTTAAGAACGAGTGGAGGAGGCTTGAGGAAGAAGTTGGGGTCCTGTGCTCTGGCATAGATGGGGCTCGGAACGATAGAGCCCGTTTAGAGGGAGACGTGCTGTCGCTGATCGAGGCGGCGACACTTCTTGAGGCCAAGCTGAAGGGTGAGGGAATGAAGGCGGTGGCCACCTATAAGGCATCCTGAGGATTCGAGTCGGGCCTTGAAAAGATGGGGTGGGTTAGCTACGAGTTCGGGTACCGGGTGACACTCAAGCGACTGTGGGGCAAGCATCCAGAAATAGAGGTCGAGCAAGACCCATTCGCCGAGTGCCCTGAAGATGCCAACGTCAGGATGGATTTTAGCTAGCCCTTCGATTATAACTCTCCTTCAGAGAAGTAGCCGACCCTGTAATATCTTGTATGTGTGGCGTCAAAGCCCCCTTTTGTATCGGCCGACTGACCGTCTTTAGCTTTCTCGTTCATCAATAAAATAGCTTTTTGGATCTCTATTATCTGGATTGTGTTAAGACTTTGAACCTTCAGTCTGTCGTTTAGACATAAAACTTTTTCAAGTTTGATACATGCCAGGTCGGAGGGAGGATCTTCCCATCCATCATCGTTAGAGTATAAGTCCCGTCTTGAATGACTCGGACGACGTAATATAGACCTTCCCACCTCGGTCTTCCTGAGAACCAGATCTCCCATGCCTACTGGTCAGAGCCGGACCTTCTGATTATAGAGTCCGGCAACCGCCCTCTGGTACTATAGTCTTTAGATGTCCCTTAGTTCTGCATTCCTCGAGCATGTTGAGGTTCTCTCTGAGGCTTCTTTCTGATAATTCGGTGATGAAGTTCTCGATCCTTAAAGTCGAGAAGACCACTTCGGGAGGAAGGACGACCTCGGTGCCGAAGGCCAGACTGTAGGGTGACTCCCCCGTAAGTGTTGTCCATAGAGGCCATAAGACACAGGGGAGCTCCTTGACCCAGACTGTTAGAGCCCCCGCCACTCATCTTTTTAGTCCTTTGAGTATGTTTCTAATGGTTACCTCGACCAGGTCGTTGGCCTAGGGGTGAGCCAACGAACTGAACTTTAGTTGAATCCGGTAATTTTGACAGAAAGCCTTAAACTTAGAGTTGTTGAACTGCGTCCCATTATCTGTGACTATGATTTGTGGGATGTCAAACCTTGTTATGATGTTCCTCCAGACGAAGTTCTCCATCTGCTTCTCGGTGGTTGAGGCCAAAGGCTCGACCTCGACCCACTTGGTAAAATAGTCCACCCCGACGATTAAGAACTTGCGCTGCCCCGCAGTATGTTGGAACGGGCCGAGAAGGTCCATCCCCCATTGTACAAAAGGCCAAGCATAGTGAGTCGGGGAGAGTGGCAAAGCCGGTTGATGAGGAATGCAGGCATGTTTCTGGCACTCCATACACTTCTGGAGGTAAGATTTTGCATCTGTCTGTATGGTCGGCCAATAGTACCCGAGGTGAAGGATTTTCAAAGCCAAGGTGCACCCTCCGATATGTTTGCCACATATCCCCTCGTGGACCTCAGCAAGCACCATATCAGCCTCAGATTCTGATAAGCACCATATTAGGGGCTAGCTGAGAGCTCTTTTATAGAGATGCCCGTTGATGATGTCGTACCATGCTTCGATTCTTTTGATTCGACGGGTGACAGATTTATCCACCGGGAGAGTCGCGTCCCTCTTGTAGTGTAGTATTTCCTCCCTCCAGTCGGGATGGGCGATCGTGGTTGCCATTTTGATATTAGCGACCATCAGTTGGCAGAGGCTAGGGATGGCCGGTAACTCACCGGCAATGTCAACGGAGGCTGACCGGGCCAAAGCATTAGCCCTAGAGTTCTTGAGACGCGGGATCTAAGAGATTTTAAAGTACTAAGTCATACCTATCAGCCGGTGAGCCTCAGCGAGATAGTGGGCTATGTTCGACTCTCGAGCCTTGAAACTCTCATCGATTTGGCCGACGACCAGCAAGGAGTCGGTGAATACCTCCAGGTGCTCAACCTGTAGCTCAGTGGCCAATCGCAGTCCGAGTAGCAACACCTCGTATTCCGCTTCATTGTTGGTAGTTGAGAATTCTAAGCGCATAGCGTGTTCCCAGATTTGTCCATCGGGATCTCTCAGGACTATCCCGACCACTCCCCTAGAGGCATTCGTCGATCCATCAACGTGGAGGGTCCAAGTAGGCTTCCTCTGGATGGGCTCAGGGGCAGTCAGCTTCGAGGAAAAATTAGCAATAACTTGAGCTTTGATCGCCCTTCTTGGGGCGTACTCCAGGTCGAACTCGTTGAGCTCTACCAACTACTTGAGCAACTGTCCTGCAATGTCAAATTTAGAGAAAATTTAATGTAGTGGTTGATCAGTGACTACCTTGATGGTGTGGGTCTGGAAGTTTGGCCTTAGCTTCCTGGCCGCGAGGACCAGGGCAAGAGCGAGCTTCTCTATCGGAGGGTACCACTCCTCCGCACCATGCAAGATGTGGCTGGAGTAGTAGATAGGTCGTTGACTGTTCCCGTTGAGCTTGATCAGGACCGAGCTGACGGCTCGCTCTGAGGTGGAGAGGTATAGCTCGAGCTGGTCACCTGGGTTGACTGAGGACATCTGAGGTAAGGTTGCGAGGTGGGCCTTGAGCTCCTGGAAGGCTTGATCACACTCGGGACCCCAACTAAAGTCTTTATTCTATTTTTATGCCCGTAGAATGGGGTAACTTATGTCGCCAGCCTGAGATATAAATTGTTTGATTGCTGCCAACCTCCTGACGAGGTGTTGAACCTCCTTGACGGTTCAGGGTGGCTTCACGTAAACAATGGCTCTGATCTTTTCTAGGTTCACGCCTATCCCTCGTTAGTGAATGATGAAGCCAAGGAATTTTCTTGATGCCATGCTAAAGATGCATTTGGCAGGGTTGAGCTTCATTCCAAACTTCCTAGGGGTTCAGAATATCTCAGCGAGGTCCGGGTGGTGCTTCCGTACTCGCTTGCTTTTAACGATCATGTCGTCTATATAGGCTTCCATATTTCTGCCTAGCTGATGCTTGAATAATTGATTGACCATTATCTGTTTGGTAGCTCTCACGTTTTTAAGTCCAAACGACATCACTTTATAATTGTAGGTCCCTCGATGTGTGATGAAGGCCATCTTCTCCCGATCCTGAGGGGCCATTTGGATTTGCTGTACCCCAAGGACGCGTCCATGAAGGAGAGAAGTTCATATCCGGAGGTGGAGTCTACTAGTTGGTCAATCCTCGGCAGTGGGTAGCAGTCCTTCGGGCAAGCCCGATTAAGATCGGTGTAGTCAAAACACATACGCCACTTTCCATTAGCTTTTTTTACGAGTACTACATTAGATAACCAAATTTGGTACCTAACTTCTGATATGAACCCAACCTCTAGTAGCCGATCAACTTTGTCTTCAATAGCCTTCTATTAGTTGGTCAATCCTCGGCAGTGGGTAGCAGTCCTTACGACAAGCCTGGTTAAGATCGGTGTAGTCAAAACACATACGCCACTTTCCATTAGCTTTTTTTACGAGTACTACATTAGATAACCAAATTTGGTACCTAACTTCCGATATGAACCCAACCTCTAGTAGCTGATCAACTTTGTCTTCAATAGCCTTCTATCGGTCGACGGTGAACTTTCTTGGCCTCTACTGCACCGGGCGAGCCCCAGGGGCGGTGCTCAATCGGTGTTGTGCTATCTGCAGGTGTATGCCTAGCATGTCGCTTAGCGACCAGGCGAAGACGTCTGCATGGCGTCCAAGGTAGTTTATGAGCTAGATGCGTTGGTCCTTGGGTAGAGCTGACCCGACCCAGATCGTCCTCTCTGGACGATCTTTTTCCAATGATACTTCCAATATTGGTTCAATGGGCTCAGGTTGAGTGTTTGGTTTGTAAGGTTCTCGGGGATAAGGGACAGGAGCCTCCTTGCCTCTTTTGGGATGGTTCTTGCCACTAGGTAGCATCACCTTGACTCCTGTGGGTCACTTCTGATCTCTCCCGGCCCTCGCTGGTTGGGAACTGTCAGGATCAAAGCAGCACTAAGAGAGGGGCGGGGGGGGGGGGGGGGGGGGGGGGGTGGGGTGTGAATTAGTACTAGTGCAAGTAAATATAATAGATTTAAAAATTTTGCTCAATGAAAACTATATCGGAAATGTGTTTAAGTGTAGAGATGTTTGTAATAGTGCAAGTAAATATAATAGATAGTTAAATAATAGACCAATGAAGTTAAAGAGCAAAGAAGATGAAGCAAACCGATTTTATAGTGGTTCAGTCTCGTGACCTACGTCTACTTCCCGATTCCTCCTCCGTTGAGGCTACCAGCTTCCACTATTGATCCTCCTTCAATGGGTGAAGATAAGCTATTCTCTTACAACTCTATTATCCTTTTGCAGGTTTAGGAGATAACCTTTACAAGACTCAAAGCTTTCCCTTAAACAAAAAATTACACAAGATGAAATAAGGAGAAGCTCTCAATTACAACCGCGTTTTCATAAGATTTTTGCTCTTAATTGCTTGCATACCTCAGGCAAGAAAGGATGGGGTATTTATAGGCCCCAAATGACTTCAAAAGTTGAGCCAAAAATTAATTTTTAAGTGATCCTGAGGTGCTAGTCTCGAAGACTTTGTTTTGGGTGGTTCAGCCACTTGACACAGTCTAGGAGACTATATTCTGGGCGGTTCAGCCACCTGACAGTTTGGGAGACTATGTCTGGGTGGTTTAACCGCCTAGTCTATGTAATTCAACTGCCTGACACACCTTTGAAGACTGTGTCATCTTGGAGACTGTGTCTTTGAAGACCGTGCCTTGTCTGACCTTGGGTTACTAAAATGACTTATATAATGAGTCTAAATCAGCCCCAATTAAGGCCTAATGTCCTCTTAATTGAGTTAATAAAACTAACTCTCATTATGATGCTAACTACGACACTCAACGTACAATCTTCGTTGTCCGATAGTCTCTTCGGCAAACTCCCGGCATCTTTCCGATGAACCACCGGCGAACTCCTGATTTCCTTCTGTGAACTCCTAATGAACTTCCAACATTCTTCTGGTGAACTCCCGATAAACTTTCTGGCATTCTTTTGGCGAACTCCTAGCGAGCTCCCAATAACCTATCGGTGAACTCCCCCACAAACTTCCCTGCAAACCTCTGGTGAGCTCTCGGTGAATTCCTGATAACATCATCCAAACATCAGTCGACCTCCGCGAACTCTTGGCCAGCTCCCACTACGTCATCTGAATCTTGGCTCGATGCCCGAACCTGACTCCGACCCAACATCTGATTGTAATGCCCTTTTATCGTCGTAGTTAATCCTGCATCACTTTCTTTAACACATGAGTTAGATCATAAAACTCATCAATTGATTCATCATCAAAATCCAAGATTCAATAATCTCCCTCTTTTTGATGATGACAACCAATTGACGACAGAGTTAACCTTAACTCCCCATATGTATATGTTATAGGATAAATACAACAAACTTAAATTCAAAAGAACATGTCACTTTTGAATTCAAGTATAGTATTTTCATAATTTAACCATACATAATAAAAATTTTAAAGCATTCTTTTTCTTGGTATCACATGATAAATAATTTCAATTAATATGTTTCACATAATAAATATTTTAAACATTCACTTTATGTCAAAAATCACGATACCATACATGATAAAATTTTCAGAGTATGTCATTTTCCTGGTATCATATAAACATTTCAAATATTTCAAAATATATATTTCTCTTACATCATCAATTATGTCATTTCTCCCCCTTTGTCATCAACAAAAAGGAGAAATGTTCAATTCATATATGAGCATTTATCATAAGTATCCATCATTTGAACATTTATTATTTTTTAATATTTATAAAAATATTCAAACATATCAGTTATCATTTGTCATCAATATACTATTTCTCCCCCTTTTGTTATCAAAAAGGAGAAATGTTCAACATACCTTTTCGAAACAATTGTTCAAAATAAATATCCATTATATGATAAATTTTTAAACAAAACATTTATGATATATCATCAATCATACCATTTCTCCCCCTTTGTTATCAATAGAAGGGAGAAATATTTATCACATATTTGAACACTAAGTGTTCAATACATATGTCAACACATTTATCACAAACATTCATTTCATCAAGAAAGAAATCTAGTCTATTTCTCCCCCTTAGTAAAATAAATTTTAATCTATTTCATATCAAATTGCTTTATTCCCCCTTTGTAAATAAAATAGAAGAAGAAGAGGGGGGTGGGGTGTCAAAGATCCAAAAATCAAGTATCCCAAAATAAAATAAATTATTAAGAGAGGGGATACATATTCATGAATTCAAGAATTATTTTGAAGTAGATCTCAAAAACCTGAGAAGTCCAAGAAGACTATAAGAGTTACTCATGTATTCAAAATCATTTTATGTAAATTTCAAGCAAAATCTTACTAAATCTAAAAAAATAGCAAATCATGCAGTTGGATAGTGTAACATTCCTAACTCTCTTCTAATAAAGTCAAATTATTTAATGGCTTGGTGAATATATCAACTAATTAATGATTAGTATCAATAAATTCTAAAGATATATCATGATTATTTATATGATATCTAATAAAGTGATGTCTAATGTCAATATGTTTAGTTATTGAGTGTTGAATGAGATTTTTAATTAAAGATATTCCACTAGTGTTATCGCATTTGATAGAAATATTTTTCAAGTTAATTCTATAATCTTCTAAAGTGTTTTTCATCCAAATAACTTGTGCACAACATGCACCAGCTGCTATGTACTCAGCTTCGGCTGTAGATAATGTAACCAAATTTTATTTCTTAGAAGACCAAGAAACAAGTGCATGTCCTAAAAATTGACATATTTCGATTGTACTTTTTCTATCTATTCTACAACCTCCAAAATCGGCATCCGGATAGGCAAGTAAATCAAAATTTTTAGACTTACGATACCATAAACCTAAATTAAAAGTTTCTTTTAAATATCTAAATATTTGCTTAACTGCCTTAAAATGAGAATATTTAGGATTGGATTGAAATCTTGCACACAATCTAACACTAAACATTATGTCTGATCTAGTAGTAGTTAAATACAATAAACTACCTATCATTTCTCTATATGTTTTTTATCTAAGTTTTCACCTTCATTATCCAAGTCTAATTTTGTATAAGTACTCATGGGTGTGTTTATGGCCTTAGCATTGTCCATACTAAATCATTTTAATAAATCTAAGATATACTTAGTTTGACTTATAAAGATACCATCATTTAATTATTTTATTTATAATTCTAAGAAAAATATTAATTCACCTATTAGGCTCATTTCAAATTTTTGGCTCATACTCTTGGCAAAAGTTTCACATAAGGATTCATTTGTTGAACCAAAAATAATATCATCAACATAAATTTGAATAACTAGCAAATCATTTTTAAAATACTTAAAAAATAAGTGGTGTCAATCTTGCATTTCAAAAAATTATTTGAAATAAGGAAAGAGCTAAGTCTTTCATATCAAGCCCTAGGGGCTTGTTTCAATCCATAAAGAGCCTTAGATAGTTTAAAAACATGATTTAGAAAAAAATTATTTTCAAAATTGGGGGGGTTGTTTAACATATAATTCTTCGGAAATGAAACCGTTAAAAAAAAAATACTTTTGACATCCATTTGAAATAACTTAAAATTCTTAAAAGAGGCAAAGGCAAGGAGCATCCATATGGCTTCAAGTCTAGCCACAGGAGTGAAAGTCTCTTCATAATCGATTCCTTCTTCTTGATTGAAACTTTTGGCCACTAATCTAGCTTTGTTTCTAACATGATATCATTTTCATCTTACTTGTTTCTAAAAACTCATTTAGTACCAATCACTAAACGATCATTAGGTCTAGGAACAAGCTCCCACACCTCATTTCTCTCAAATTGATTTAACTCTTCATGCATTGAAATAACCAAAAAATTATTTTTAGGGCTTCCTCAATGCATTTTGATTTAATTTGAGATAAATATAGTGTTAGCATAAAAATTCTTAAATGATGAACGAGTTTGAACACCTTTTTGATGTATCTCCTATTATTAACTCCTTAGGATGAGTATCTAAATACTTCCACTCCTTAGGTAAGGATTTCTTGGAAGTAGATACATCCAAGTTATTTTGGAGAGGAGTTTTATCATTCAAATTTAAAGTTTCAAAATCAAAATTATCATCAAAATCAATTTTCTTTAATTTGGAAACCTCATTAAAAACAATATTAATGGATTCCTCAATTACTAGAGTTCTTTTATTAAAGACACAATACGCTTTTGAAATTAAGGAATAACCAAGAAATATGTCTTCATCGGATTTTACATCGAACTTTCCTAAGACATCTTTTTCATTCAAAATAAAACATTTACAACCAAATACTTTGAAATATGAAATATTAGATTTTTATTATTATTCCATAATTCATAAGGAGTTTTGGAGAGTAATGGTCTTATGAGAACCCTATTCGTAACATAGCATGTCATATTAATGGCTTCGGCCCAAAAATATTTGGGTAGGCTATATTCATTTAATATTTTTCTAGCCATTTCTTATAAGCTCCTTATTTTTCTTTCCACTACTCCATTTTATTGTAGATTTTTAGGAGTAGAGAAATTATGATTATACTTATTTGAGTCACAAAAATTTTAAAAATCATGATTTTAAAACTCACCACTATGATCATTACGTATAGATGAAAGCATAAAACCCTTTTCGTTTTGAATAAGTTTGTAAAATTTAAAAAAACATTTAAAGGAATCACTTTTGTGTGTCTCCTAAACTTATAGTATCAATTGGTCCAAATAAATCCATATGGATCAATTGTAGTGGCCTAAAGGTACTTATTTGATTTTTTTATTTTAAACTACTTTTTATTTGTTTTCCTAGTTGACATGCATCACAAACTTTATCTTTTACGAACTTGATGCTAGGCATTCCTTTTACTGGATTTTTAGTTAAGATTTGGTTTAATAGTTTTATACTAGCATGTCCTAGTCTCCTATGTCAAATCTATGCATCATCATTTAAGGTCGAAAAACATATTTCATTATAAAAATTATCAATGTCAATGGTATACACATTATTGCTTCTTAAGGCAATCATAAAACTATTTTTGTGTGGTATTTCAATTATACAAGCATTAGATTCAAATTTGATAATGTATCCTTTATCACACAATTAGCTAATATTTAATAGATTATGTTTCAAACTATCAACTAATAATACATCTTCTATCAAAAGGTTTGATTTGTTACCTATGGTTCTTTTCCCAATGATTTTTCCCTTGTTGTTGTCTCCAAAGGTGACAAATCCTTCATTTATAAGCTTGGAGAAATGAGTTGGATCTCCATTCATATGCCTTGAGCATCCACTATCAAGGTATCATTTAGTACTTCTAGCCTTTGATTGGAGACATACCTACAAGAAAGAGGGTTTTGGTTTATGTACCCATTTGCCTTTGGGTTCCTCATGAAAAATGTCTATGGTTCACTTAGGAACTCAAATTAATTTTTGTGGACTATGCCTTTTAAATGAACATTTATAAGCATAGTATCAAATTCTTCTACAAAAAAATTACATTTATTTCTAGATGAAACATATAATGTAGGTCCTCTAACGAAGATGGTTGACTTTTGCTGAGTGTTACTCACAAAGCCAATTCCTTCCTTTCTATGAACATGACCATTATTAGCAAGGATCATGTTTAAGAATTTGTTACCTATTTTAAAATTTCCTAATATTTCTTGTAATGAAACATTTTCTTTCCTAACTATATTTAATTCTTCACACTTAGTGTAAGGAACTATCCTATGTTTATCATACTCCTTTTTTTAATTTTCAAACTTACTAGTAAGTAAAGCATGATCTTTATTTAACAATTTATACTTATTACTAACTAATTTAAGATCATCAAATGAGTCATTAAATACATTAAATAATTCATCATAAGATAAAGAAGACTCGTTTAGATTACTTACCTCGTTGCCAAATGTCATTAGAGCATAATTTGCAACTTCATCCTTGTTGGTTGGCTCCACATGTTCGGATGAACTTGAGTCGTCCCAAGTAGCTTTGAGTGCCTTCTTCTTCTTTGGTTGCTTCTTCTTCACTTGGGGATATTCATATTTGAAGTGTCCCAGCTTCTTACATTCGCAACATATTATTGAGTCCTTTTTTAGTTAACTTTTGTTCTTTGCATCTTGTTTTGTTTTAGTCATTTTTAAGAATTTCTTAAATTTTCTTGTAAGAAGTGCGAAGTCATCATCATCGTCGTCACTTGAGTTTTCTCCCAAGTGGTATTCCTTGGTTCTAAGTGCTATGTCCTTCCTATTCTTTGGAAGGTTGTTCTTGAGTTCATCATGTGCTATACATGTTATTTCATAAGTCATCGAAGATCCAATTAGTTCTTTAAGCAGAAAATTATTTAGGTCATTTGCTTCTTGTATTGTCGTTACTTTATGATCTCAACTTTTTGGAAGGGATCTTAATATTTTGTTAACAAGTTCAAAATTAGAAAAACTTTTACCAAGAGCTTTTATACCATTGACGACATCCATAAAATGAGAGTACATGTCTCCTATGGTCCCACTTGGTTTCATGCGAAACAACTCATAGTTATGCACCAAAAGATTAATTTTTGACTCTTTGACTCGACTAGTGCCTTCGTGTGTAACTTCGAGTGTGTGCCAAATTTCGTGCATAGTTTCGCATATAGACCTGATTAAATTTATTTTTATCAAGAGCGCAAAATAAAGCGTTCATCGCTTTAGCATTTAAAGAGAAAGTCTTCTTTTCTGAATCATTCCATTCGTTCATCGGTTTGGAAGGCTTTTCAAAATCACTTTCAATAATTTATCATAATTCAAAATCCATAGAAAGTAGGAAAATTCTCATTTGAGTTTTTCAATACGTGTAATATGTCCCATTGAACATGGGAGGACGAGTGATAGAAAATCCCTCTTGATTGCCAACAAAAGCCATCTCTCTTGGATTTTAAGCCAAATAGAGAGAAACGTGGCTCTGATATCGATTATTAGGATCAAAGCGGCACTGAGAGGGAGGGGTGAATTAGTGCTGATAAGAAATCTTCGTCGATTTGAAAATTTAAGTGTAGAGATATTTATAATAGTGCAAGCAAAGATAATAGGTAGTTAAATAATAGAGCAATGAAGTTAAAGAGTAAAGAAGGGGAAGCAAACCAATTTTATAGTGGTTCGGTCCCATGACCTACGTCCACTTCCCGATTCCTCCTCCGTTGAGGCCACCGACTTCCACTATTGATCTTCCTTCAATGGGTGAAGATCAACTACCCTCTTACAACTCTATTCTCCTTTTATAGGTTTAGGATATATAACCTTTACAAGACTCAAAGCTCTCCCTTAAACAAAAAACTACACAAGACGAAATGAAGAGAAGCTCTCAATTACAACATCATTTTCACAAGATTTTTGCTCTTAATTGCTTGTATACCTTAGACAAAAAAGGGTGGAGTATTTATAGGCCCCAAATGGCTTCAAAATTGGAGCCAAAAATTAATTTTTAAGTGATCCCGATGTGCTAGTCTCGAAGACTGTGTTCCAAGGCGGTTCAGCCGCCTAATAGTCCGGGAGACTGTGTTTGGGCGATTCAACTGCCCAGTCTAGGCGGTTCAACCGCCTAACATACCTTCGAAGACTGTGTCATCTTGGAGACTATGTCTTCGAAGACCGTGCCTTACCTGACCTTGGGTTACTGAAATGACTTTTATAATGAGTCCAAATCAGCCCCAATTAAGGCCTAATGACCTCTTAATTGAGTAAGTAAAACTAACTCTCATTATGATGCTAACTATAACACTCAACACATAATCTTCGTTGTCTGATCGTCTCTTTGGCAAACTCCTAGCATCTTTCCGATGAACCACCGACGAACTCCTAATTTCTTTCGGTGAACCCCCAATGAACTTCCAACATTCTTTCGGTGAACTCTTGGCGAGCTCCCAACAACCTGTCAGCAAACTCCCGATAAACTTTTCGGCATTCTTCCGGCGAGCTCCCGATAACTTGTCGGCGAACTCTCGACAAACTTCCCGGCAAACCTCTGGTGAGCTCTCGGCGAGTTCCCGATAACATCATCCAAATATCGGTCGACCTCTAGTGAACTCTCGGTGAGCTCCTACTACGTCATCCAAATCTTGGCCTGATGCTCGAACCTGACTCCGGCCCAATAACTGATTGTAATGCCTTTTTGCCGTCGTAGTTAATCCTATATCATTTTCTTTAACACACGAGTTAGATCATAAAATTCATCAATTGATTTATCATCAAAATCTGAGATTCAACAGGAACTTCATGCTACAGTGGTATGTGGAGACGACCGCCCTTAGCTTGTTGAGAGTTGGTCGCCCGATGATCACGTTATACGCCGAGGGGAGGTCGACCACCATAAAAGGAACCATGAATGTCTTCGTTCTTGGCTCATCACCAAAAGTCATAGGGAGAGTTGTGACGCCCTCTGGAGTTATCGTGTCCCCGGTAAACCCTGTCAAAGTTGAAGTCATGAGGATGAGATCTCGATTGGTCATGCTGAGCTTTTGAAAAGCATTAAGGTACAGTATATCGACGGAGCTCCCTGTATCTATCATAATGCGCCTGATGTGGGCATTTACAATACGGGTCGTGATCACCAGGGTAGCGTCATGATCTAGGTATTCGCTCTTGGATTCAAAGGTGATCCTAGGAGTGTCTCGTGCTCGAGGCCTCTTTTGGACTTCGGCGCAAGCATAAGCTTTCCTTGCTAAGGAGCTGTCACCACCCGCGACTAGGCCACCTATTATGACGTCTATTTGCCTCTCCGTAGGGCTTTTCGAGCGGAAAGATGGCTCTTGCGGCTTTCTTACATACCGATCGAGGTGGCCGCAACGTATGAGGTCCTCGATCTAGTTTTTCAAATCGTAACATTCTTCGGTGTCGTGTCCATAGTCGCGGTGGAAGCAGTAGTAGCGTCCGCGATCCTGCTTTACAGCTCAAGTCCTCATCGAGTTACGAGTTTTTAGGAGTCATTTCTCTCAGATCTGGAGGAAGATCTCAGTCCAGGTAGAGTTGAGCGGAGTGTTGGGGAGCCAGGGAGCAGCATGCTTGGCTCTCTCTGCTCTCTTCCTCGGGAGCCTAGGAGGTGGGCCCCGAGAGGGCTTGACCCGCGAGTGCTTCAGATCTTCTCGCTTCTCTGCCACTAGAGCCTTGGCGATGACATATTGGTTGGCTCGTTGCAGCATCTTCGGCACAGTCATAGGGGGATGCTCGACAAGCAACCAAAAGAGGTAGGAAGGCCTGATCCTGATCATGAATGCCTGGATAACGAGCGATGGGTGCGTGTCTGGAACGACCCTGATCTCCTATGTAAAGCGGGCGAGGTATGGGTCGAGGGGCTCTTCTTCCTTCTGCCTCATCCCGAAGAGGGACGCAGCGATTGGCTTCGGACGGGTGCTAGCAAGGAAGTTAGCCTCGAACTCCCTTACTAGCTAATCGAAGGAGTGGACGGAGGCGAGGGCCAGCCAATTGTACCACCCTCGAGTGATCCCGCGGAGAGTCATCGCGAAAGCCCAGCACATTATGACATCTAACATGCCACACATAGCCATCTGCACTCAAAACGCAACTACATGCTCCACTGGGTTAAAGCCACTATCGTACGCTTCCAGCGTCAAGAGGTGGAAGTGCTGCGGGATGGGTGTATCTTGGATCTCTTAGATAAAAGGGGAGCCCCAAAGGGGACTCTAGCCACGCTCATCCTTCATCCTGATGGTCTTGTGGACATCATTGATTCTTTGGTTTATCAGACGCAGTTGCGCCCTCTGAGAGTTAGTGGAGTCCGAAGAGAGTGTGTCAGGATCCGACAAGCTATAGACTGATACACTGGGTGTAGATGTCAAGCGCCTGGCCACATCACCTAAAGGGGCCCGGTCAAACTCTGAAGGGAATCGAGGTAGGTTGTTGACAAGCTGGGTCGGCGGTGGCTGCCCTTTTGGTGACAGCGTTATCCCTGCCTGGGGCAGGGAGGCCGCTTGAGGCTGTGAGCTTGGCTACTGGGCGAGCTGTGAGATGTAGGAGATAATTGCTTGAAGCATTTTCACTATAGCTTGGACCTGGTTGGTGAGCCCCTGGAAGGCCTCGGGAGTTACCACTGGGGTCTCGGGATTCAGTGGGGGTGAAGTTAGTCCGGGATCAGTGAATAAGTGCCAGTACCGCCCTGGGTTGTGGGAAGGCAGATTCCCGTCTCCAAACAAAGGGAGTGGGGGTTGCAGGGCTTCTCCCGAGGTTGGTTGCATCGTTAGAGGGACATCTCCCGAGGGGTTACCAGGCGATGAGCATTCTTGCGACATCAAGCCCTCCTTCTAGCACCAAAATGTTGTTGGGTTTTTCGCCGTGTCCAAGGGGTCAACACAACGGGGTTCGGCCTACAAGTGCAAGAGGGGCCCAACGTGATGTGGAGTTCGAGGAAGGCGTGCTCGGGTGCTCAGCTCGGGTTGTTACCTTGATGCAGATCTTCCCCTCAATCTCGTGGAGTTGTTCCTGCAAAGAAAGACTTTCGCTCGGGTGGTGGGTCCCCGGGGAGATTCCTCCGATGGCTAAGTTAGCGTTGTACCCAAAGGTGTAGTCTGACGTCCTTCTTTCGGACGCTGGAGCCTTTTCCTCTATTTGGAATTGAAGCGGGGCCAGAGCCTCTCCTAGAGCTACCCTTGGGGTGGCCTTTTATACCTGTATGTCGACGATCGATCATGTCTCGCCTTCATTATCCCTCTGGCGTTCTCTGTCAGCATGTTTAATGTTGCAGGCACCGTCGGCGGTCGTTAGTGCTGTAGGTGAGGGCGTTGCATGTTGTTTCTGCTCTGTTATCGTACGATCTCTTTAGATTCTTTGATATTCGATGACGACTGCGCGACACTCGACGTTGCTATACATTGGGCTCATCCATTTGTTGTAACACGTTACTCGTGTGTCAAAGGGCGGATTGTGAGCTTAGTCAACCAGTCCTGCACCCACGTTGGATTTGTCTTGGACCACATCATCCGACTTGGAAAGAGACCCACTATTATCCCTATCACTTTCATTTTATTTTCTTTTTTTCCTTTCTTTTCCCTCCCTTTCTCCCCTAGTGCTTCCTTTTCCTTAGTACACTCGATCATAGATTCATTATAAAAATATATTATTTTAAAAGTTAATGATCCTGAATTCATACAAAAATAAAAAAATGATACTAAATATATTAGCATTTCACTCTAGTAATTTTGGAGAGTCTGGATAACTTTGGTGAAAATTTAAAGATTTACATTCCATAGATTCAATCCGAAAATATTTTTAAAAAAAATTAATCATCATAAATTCATAGAAAAATAATAAAATACCAAGTATATTATCATGTTGCCCTAATAATTCTAGAAAAGTTTGGATAAAATTGGTGAAAATTCAATGAGTTATACTCGATCACTAATTCAATCCAAAAATATCCTATTTAAAATTTTATTCACCATCTGATCATAAAAAAAATTAGAAAAAATAACACTCAATATCTTAAATACATGTGCTTAGTTACGAAGAAGTTTAGATTAATTTAATGAAAATACCTTTGTTATTACACTCGGATTATATTCGTTCATAAAGTTTGACCCAATTTGTTATGATTAGAACTGACTCGATCCAAAATGATCTAATTTAAATTGACTTGATCCGAGTTGTGACACTCAAATCGGATCAAATGGGTTTGTGGATCTGTGGCTTGAAAACAAATTCAACGGTGTTATCAAAATACTAATAATAAGAAGAAGAAGAATAATAATAATAATAATAATAATAAAATCTTTTCATAAAAGTGAATCGGATAAATTGCCCAAAGAATATTGATAAAACTAATACTTTTGGTGCGGCGTCTTTTTGATTCTTCGGTGTTATTTTTATATTGCCGGAGAGGTCTTCGTGGTCGTCATTTTATATTACCGGAGAGGCGCCGGCCGATGGCTTTGGCTGGCTTCGCTGTCATTTTGGATGGCTTTGGTCATTTTATATTGCCTCTCCCTTCCTCTTTGCTTCTTCCAACTCTCATCCCCCACCCTTTGTGGCGGCCAGGATTTCCGTTCCGTCTTCCTTGGAGGGACCGAGGCGACCGACAGCAGACGTCGCTGCTATCCGCTGGTAATCGTACTCCCACCCCTTGTCTTCTAATCCGTCAGTCAGATCCCCATTGCTGTGCTTCCATTTGTACCGCTGGTGGTGCCTTGTTTAAGCCTTAACAAAGTTGATCGATTGAGGCCTTGCCCTTCCCGTCGGAATTGGCATATCCTTCCACTTCAGATACGATGGATCGTCTTGACGGCCGTGCCCATCTCATGATTGTCTCCGATCTTAATAACACAATGGTGAGGTCCCTTTTCAGTTGTTGTTGGTAGGAGCCCCTGCTTTGTCGTTGTGGATACCTCGTGACGCTTCCAGCTTCCCCTGCAGGTCGATCATCAGGACGCAGAAAATATTTCACTGCTTAGATTCAATGCTCTGTGGGAATCAGAATATCGATACAACTCATTGCTGGTTTTCTCAACTGGGACACAGCCTATTTCTTACAAGAAGCTCCGGAAAAGGAGACCTTTGCCCACTCCAGATATAACAATCTTGTCTTTGGGTACAGAGATATTCTATGGTGAGTCGATGGTACCGGATGATGACTGGGAGCACTACTTGAATCGTAAATGGGACAGAGACGTTGTCATCGAGGAAACAGCTAAGTTTCCTCAACTATCACTCCAGGTAATCAATCCGATGTCGATCTCCTCCAGCTTAACGCCTTTTAAACATTGCTTTTGCTTGCTCTAGTGGTGGTGGTGGTGGTGTACCGACCGACCCTCTTACCAAAAGCTAAGAAGGGTTCGAAATCATATTCGATATCTATCCTTTACCAAAAGAGAAGAAGAAAAAAAAAAAAAAAAATCCCAACTTTTACATCCGTCTTAACTTTGATAGAATGCTACAATGCTTCTTTGATGCAAATGCAGCCGCCAGAAAAGCAGAGACCACTCAACGTAGGGTTTTACTTGAACAAGGATCATGCAGAGGAAGTCATGAAATCCCTTCCTAAACTTTTGGCGAATCGCGGGGTGAGAAAACTTGAGACTGGATAACGATGCCAAAATTGCATAAAATCATTCCTAGTATTTGACTGCTATGCTATGGAAACTTGTGTGTTCAATTTCTCTTGTTCATCACGGTCAGGTCGATGTGAAATTTGTTTATGGTGGTGGCTTCTGGTTCGACGTAATCCCGTCGAGTGCTGGAAAAGGAGAAGCTCTTGTATACTTGCAGAAGAAGTTTAAGTCCGAAGGAAAGCTGCCTATCAATACTCTTGTTTGCGGTGATTCCGGAAACGATGTCGAGATGTTCCGCGTTCCAGATGTGTACGGTGTGGTGGTATGTATATATACTATAGCCTGAGAAGTCCTTTCGATCCCATTGCTATATTATGGACTGTGGTAGATACTTTGGATCATGTTCTTGCCCTTTTCAGGTCAGCAATGCCCACGAAGAACTACCGCAGTGGTACGCACAGAATTGTAAAGATCACCCTAAGATCGTTCACGCCACCGAAAGGTGTGCCGATGGCATCATCCAGGCTATAGCACATTTCAAGCTGGGACCTGACAAGTCTCCAAGAGATGCCATGGATTTTTCCGGTCTCGAGCTCGGGAGTTCCGACCCCGTGCATGAGGTCGTCATGTTTTACTTGCTGTACGAGAGATGGCGTCGAGCCGAAGTCGAAAACTCCGATTCGATCATCCTCCAGAATATGAAAAGTATCACCGTAAGACACCGACGGACTCCGGTTTGCAATTTCCAATCTCAAATTCACGGTCATGGAAATCGATCGAAATGTTTCTTTACTGCTGCTGCTCTTCTTCTTCTTCTTCTTCTTCTAACCTTATTTATTGATCACGAGAATAGGCTGCTATGTGATGATTGATGTTATCACCAAATTCATCTTCACAGCATCCAACAGGAATCATTGTTCATCCCTCCGGAGTCGTGCGTTCACTTCCGGAAAGCATAGACGCATTTGCGCCATGCTACGGTGATCAACAAGGCAAGCGGTTCCGAGTGTGGGTGGATAGAGTTTGCTCTTCTCGGATGGGTTCGGATGCCTGGCTCGTCAAATTCCATAAGTGGGAGCTGTCTGGTATGATAATTTTCATCCGTGAGCAAAAGTTCTTCTTATGATCCCTACTCAGTCATTTTAGGATCTACTTGTCTCTTCTCGGATACAATGGCAACAACTACTGCAAAAGAAGATGCATGTGTGCCAGAATAAATCTTTTCCTTGTGCACCTGCTCACAGAATGACTGACACAGCATAACACTGTCCTCGTGTTGAATTATGGTGCAGACGAAGGGCGGCACTGTTGCCTCACATCGACTCTGTGGAACGCAAAGGTGACCTACCTACTGCTACGTCTCTCTTTCTTTTTTCTTGTGAAATAAAGACACTACTTATTGACTTGGCCTTTTTTTGGCAGCCTGAAGCCCCCGAAGAATTCGCTTTGGTTCGTGTTCATCAGACTTGGTTGGATGGATACGCTGCAAAAGACCAACCTGCTTTCATCTTCTGAGTGCGTGCCTGTTTGGGTGTTTAGAAGACCAAACAACAATACAATTGCAATAACAACAGTGGGATTCAGTTGTCGATTCATGGGTTGTCAACTCCTTAAACCATCTCTCCAGCTTTGTCAAGATTCCGAAATGTTCTTTATGCTCGAGGGGAAGATTTCTTGTCTCAGCAAGTAACAGACAAAAACACAAACACACACACTCACACACAGCAACAGCATCAGACCAACCGTGTCTTCCCGCACGTGTCGCGTGAACGCCGCGGGCGAAGACTGCCGACATGTCGCGTCGTATCTGACGTGTGACGAGGCGAATCCAACTCGGCATTTGGATATCTCGGTCAACTCTCTCTGCTGACCCCGTATTCGTACACGCGAAGCACACTGCCTCCCGCTCGGTGGCGTCCGCTTCTTTCTCTTTCTCCACACGGAGTGACGTGGGCAAGGGTGTCCGTCGAACCGGGTCGACCATAAAATGGCGGTTCCTCTCCTGTCGCCCTCGCGGAGCTTTCTTGAATTCGTTTCACGTTTCGATTTGCCTTCTTCTCGTCCTCCCTTTCCCGAAATTGCCTGCGGAGGAAAGCGAGATCGCCGGAACCGGAATCCCTGAGCCTGGTGCCACCCTGCCATCCGAGCGCCGCTTCGCTAGGTGAGACCTTTACTGTATGAGATCGATTGTTTCCGGCGTTCGAGCCGTCTGATTACGTTCGAAGCGTGGGGGAAGATGGCGCAGAAGTCGGTCCGACCTACCCTCAGTCCTTCGCCGCCGACCCCCGCCCTCCCTGCCGCTACCTTTCCCGAGACCCGCCGGCGGACGCTGATCATCAAGGAGCCGGAAAAGCCAGGGGCCCGGCTGGCGGAGGTGGCCGGTTCCACCGCGGCTGGGTGCGCGGCTCTCTGCTGCTGCCCCTGTGGCCTCGCGAACCTTATCGTCGTGGTGCTGAAGCTGCCGGTGGGGCTCGTGCGGCGGTGGCGGAAACGCGGCGCGAAGACCAAACCCAGCATTTGGAGGCCGGAGGTCGACGCCTTTTACGACGATGACGACGACCTCAGTCTTTACCTTGGCGGGTTCCCCCTAGCGAGCTCCGGCTCCGAGCAGCCATGGCTGGCGAAATCGCCGTCCCCGGAGTTAGTGCAGCTAGAGAAGGAGATGGTGGCGAAGTTCTACGGAACTGGGTTTTGGCGAAGCCTCTCGCAAAGGAGTGCATGAGAACAGACTCTGCAAGAGAGAGAGAGAGAGAGAGAGAGAGGGTCGGATCTTTTCCTATTGTTCTGCTGTGACTGTTATCAAGAAGAAAGATGAAGGGCGGAGGGAAGGAGTGGAAGGCCTCCGGTGGTGGTTCTTGAAGCAAAAAGATGAACATTCTTTTCTTTCCTACAAGTGTTTGATATAATAACTCGAATCACAAAATCAATCGATGTACACATCCTTTGTCGAAACAATGTGTAAGGATGTGAATAGTTCGTTGGACCTATATATATATATATATATATATATAAAGATTGTCGGACCACATAAATATTGCATCAATTGGAATCTTTATCAAATTACATGGGATGATTTCTTATGAAAAATAATTAAATAATTGATGGAATTTTAATTTAAATAATTAAGTTAAATCATATGACTTATGACCCTTGACACAAAGACCCTCAAATGAAATGTAGCTTAAATACGTGATATGTGAACATGATCTTATGTAGAAAGGCTTGACTTACTAACATGTGTATTTAATTGCCCTCATCAGTAACATTATGACACGGTTCCTTGTGGGACATCTCGTAGTCACACTAGACAGCCGGGCCCACATTAATAATAAATATAAACGAAAACTTTGGCCTTATGCCATATAACATTATTAAGGATAAATTTTATCTACCAACACTATTCTAATAATAATAATAATAGTAATAATAATAAGGGTGTGCGCGGACCCCACGCGTCGACGACCCCTGCCATCTAATAACAGCGTCGGGACCCACAGTGGGCCCACCGTTTGCTCCAATCGCTCGGTTGGGGCTCGTGGCCACGCATACTTCTTGCGACCCGCCGTTGGAATTCGCTCCCTCCCCCCACCCCATTCCCTGCGCCGGTCAAAAGGTGGAAAAGAAGGCCGCCTTTGCCTCTGATTCGTTCGCTAATAATTACCCCAATCGATGCGCTCGCCTAGAATTGCTTCTTCCTCATCTCCGTCCTGAGCGAGAAGGGAAGTGGGGACGAGCGAACAGAGCGTCTCCCTCCATCCGTAGGGTTTCCCCTATCGCCCCCCAACGAGTCGCCTCGCTCCTCTCCTGATTTCGAGCCGGAGAACCCTCGATTCATCGATTTCGGCTCTGATCTTTGGCGATTCGCCTTAGGTATAGCTTCATTCCTCCGTGTTTATCGATCTTGCCTTGGGGACTTGATTTGATTTGTTTTCCCCTTCTTTACGCCTCGGTTTTTCTGGTTCCTGAACGAATCTCAGCAATTATGGCTAAAGATGCTAGATTTTACGGGGTTGATGATTACGCCTTGTTATTTTCGTTGAATTTCGATGATTTTTTTATGAATATTATGTGCTTGGTGATTGTCGATGATTGGTATCGGTGGAATTTTAGTGACGACACGTGTTAGATATTGACCGGTTCCGGCTATTCATCGATTTGTTGGTCTGTTTTCCATTTCTTTCTCTTGTCGTGTTTAGGGATGGAAGAGGAGACTGCAAAGATGGAGAAACATCTGTCCTCAGCTGCTGCTTTTGTCGAAGGGGGCATCCAAGATTCTTGCGATGACGCCTGCAGCATTTGCCTTGAAGAGTTCTGTGAGAGCGATCCTTCCGCGGTATGTGGTTCAGTTGACCTTTCTTCAGTGATGATAGTTTTACGATTTCTTTCCATCGATCTGACTATTTTTCATATTGTTTTACATTTAATGTGGCTTGTTTAGGTTACTGGTTGCAAGCACGAGTTCCATCTCCAGTGCATTCTCGAGTGGTATAGTCTCTTCTACTAGTTATTTTCGTTTCGTGTGTTATGTATGTGTAGGTGGAGAACCAATTAGTGAGGTATGTGTAGGTCATGATATTGACCATTGTGCTTTTGGAGCATTTTACGGTCAAATGAACAAGACCTTGTTATGTTACTCTTTTCACCTCACTAAGCATGTGCTATCTGTTTCTTATGTTTGGTCATTATGAAATTACTTTTCTTGTTCTTGGTCTAAATTCCAATTCTTTTTGTAAGCTAGGTTAAGTTCTATTGCTTTTTGTTTTGCTGAATGTTGCTGCATGTTGGGTATTTACGATGCTGAATGTAGTTACCACCTGCAAATATTATGAAATCCACTAAATCTCTATGATTTATGGTGTGCCTTTCTTTTCCTTCTCCTTTTGAAACTCGGAGGTGCAAAAGGTGTATGTTACATGAATTGTCACTGTTCACTAAAAAGTAAAATCTATAATTTTCATGTAAGATTTTTTGCTTGCAGGTGTCAGAGAAGTTCTCAATGTCCTATGTGCTGGCAGTCTATCTCTTTGAAGGATCCGACCAGGTTTAATTTAATGCAACAAATTATTGTAAGATATATTTTACTCGTTTAAAAAATGAAGCTGTTCTGATCAGTTGAGTATTTGATGCTGATTATGGCAGCCAGGAACTCCTTGAGGCTGTGGAACGTGAGAGGAACATTAGAATAAACCAAACACGAACTGCAACTATATTTCGTCACCCAGCACTTGGAGAATTTGACCTGCAGCATGTGGGTGATTCTGTTGATTTGTTTTCTTTGTAGTGCATCTAATTAAATTATTAGAAGATTAAAAGTTCTACGATCCATATTGCAGTTGGGTGGAAATGACGCTGAACTTGAAGAGCGCATAATGCAGCATTTAGCAGCTGCTGCGGCGATGGGAAGAGTGCATCATATTTCTAGGAGAGAAGGGCATCGCGGTAGGGGAGGATCTCATCGGCACTCACAGTTTCTGGTTTTCTCTCCACATCAAAATGCACCCTATATTGGCTATCGATCTTCTTCTGCACAAGGAGGAGAAAATGAATCAATCCCTTCTATAATTGCTGCCAGCCCATCATCTGTTCTACACGCTCCAACAGAGGAATCCTCAAGCCAAGGAACACATATAAATCTAGCTCAAGGTGAGAGGAGTGCTGCAATAGCAACTGAAATTACTACCAGCCAGAGCAGGCCCATTCTTTCCGCTAGCAGGTGCTCCTTGGGATCATATGTCTATATATCTATGTCTAGCTTTTTTCTCTCATTTTTTTTACTTTATAGAACATCAATATCACGGTCATTTTTATACAGGACCTTTGCTGGCCAATCTTCTCCAGTTGTTCATGACAGACCAGGACCATCAGATTTACAATCTTTCTCAGAATCTCTGAGATCTCGTCTAAATGCTGTTTCGATGAGGTATATCTAAGTTTATTTGCTATTTTTCAATTGTCTAGAAGATGTGAGGAATTGGAACACGCATTTTACTGTGAATTAGGTATAAAGAGTCTATCACCAAGAGTACTCGAGGATGGAGGGAGAGGCTATTTTCTCGTAACAGTGCTGTGGCAGATCTTGGTTCAGAAGCTAGAAGTGAAGTTAATGCTGGAGTTGATACATCCTCACGCATGGTAGATCGCCTAGAGACAAGAGAAAATAGAACCAATGCTTTCACATTTCATGATGCTGAAGTTCATTCAGCTTCAGAAGTGAATCACGAAGGGGTTACTGGTAATCATGTTGACAGTCATCCAAGTGATGGTACTTCATCGGCTCCTTGTTGTGCAACTTCTAGTCCTAATTGAGCTTCATCCCAAAATCTGGACATGCTTCTGATATTAATCACTAAAGGTAGTACATGTTTGTCCCGCCTCTCACTGGTTTAGCAAGTCATACTTGTCAAATTTAGCAATTTGCTGATTGCTTCACTTATGATTAGATGATATTAGGTATATAGCATTTTTATGGTGCTAAACATTAGTGTATTTGTGTCCCACTTCTATCAGGTTGAGCAAGTCATGATTAGGCAAAATTTTCAGTTTGCTGATAACTTACGTGATTAGATGATATTATAATCATCCTGATGTATGTATTTATGCATGTTGGGCATTACTATATGTTATGAAATAAAGCTATCCACTGTACCTTGGTGAAGATGCAAATGAAAGAAGGAAATCATGAAAAGATTTGATCACAGTAGGCATGACAAATTACAAGTCATCCATCTTGTGACTTGCAAAGTTTTTTCTTTGGTCATGAATAGCATGTTTAATTTGTGAATTGGTGAACTATTAGTATATATAAATAATGCAAGTATGGATTTTTTTTCTTTTTCTAGTCTTTTAAATGTCCAAGGAATCTTGATTAGCCTTTTGCAACTGAAGTTTGGTCGGCACCATGCAATATATGAATTTTGTGGCTGTTTGAGACCTGATTTTAATCATCAAAACTTGGTGCCAAACAGCTAGTCACAGTAAATTTATTCAGGGGGGATTGTTTTAAACCTATTACAGTATAGAAGGAAATGACAAGATGCATCACAAATAGAGAAATAGTCATCTAAATGAAAATTATGAATTTAACTATACTTGCATAATTGTACTCTAGTCTTTTACACTATGTTTCACCAACGAGACGAAAATTTGGTATTATCAGTCCAATATGCCTTTTGTGATATTTTATCTTCAAAATAATTTGTGGTTTTACTAGATGACATCTTTCCTTTGCTTTGATATTTTTGCCTCAGACTATTAGTTAAAGTTGCTCTGGGTTTTCCTTCTACTTACTTTTGTTGTTGTGGAGAAACTGATATTAAGGCATTATAGATGATAAAATTCTGCATGAGACGTTTGGGCTTAGAAAGTATCGTTGCTCCAATAGAATTAAGCCAGCTAATAAGGAACCAAGATAGGAACCACTGTTGTTGGTTAAGATTGACCATGAGCTCATTAGCAGTCAGCACCAATTTATTCTTTTTTTCATTTTGACTTGGACTTGAACTAGTAACTTGTTTCTGTTGCAAGCTTGACATTATTGACAACAAAATCCTTTATTAGACAGGTATGACCATCAAAGGTTTGATTGCTAATTTGATGTTTCTATTTGATCGCATGATTTTCCACGATGAATCTTTAGTACAATAAACATATAATGGTCCTTGGGTTCGTGAATCTGAGATTGATATTTACAATTATTTGATTACTTATCTAGATATTTTGCTCTAAGTTGAGTAGGAAGTTTTTTCTCATCAAAATTCTGGATTTTGATGTGATGATTTACTCCTATGGTGCTTTTTATTACAAGAGAAATTTGGTTTATGTAATACATCTTACTAAGAAATTAAAAATTGAAGGTTCTCTCAGAATTATGGGTGTCAAGATTTAAGATATAGATACTCTGGCGTGATTCCTGCTGGATCGTGTTTATCGGAGATTTTCATGTCTTTTAAGTGTTTTTTAAATTAACATGATGAATTTATAATTAAAGCCGCAAGGTAGTAGTTTATTATTTTTCTTAGCTAGTGATGTAGACTAAAGAAAGCAATTTTGCACTCAAAAATATCAAATACCCAAGAAGTAGCTACTCGTGCAAAATAATAAGGTTCTAGGCCAAGTGCTTACTAGGGTCTTGTTGCCGAGGAAAAATTAGAGGATAGATGCCCAAGGGTATTATTGGACCAAGGATTTAATCTCAGTCTAGAATGATTTTGATAATCTATAGGCTTGTTACAGTATTGATATATCGCCATGGAGGAAGAAAATGCTACCAGAGTCTACTATCAGGGAAGGAGAACACCAAATATGGGGTGAGATATAGTCGTTCTTTAGGGAGTTGGGCTTTGGTTTTTTTTTTTTGCCTTGAGTGGCTCCTGACTTGGTCAAGTCGGTCTGTTTTTTTTTTTGTTTAAGTGGCTCTCGACTTGGTGTGTTCGCCTGAATTGGTGAAGAAAGAGGGCTGCTGTTGCTATAGAAGATAGCTTGTGAATTGCCCAGATCCAGCTAACGGAGATTTTGATAATCTATAGGCTTGTTACAGTATTGATATATCGCCATGGAGGAAGAAAATGCTACCAGAGTCTACTATCAGGGAAGGAGAACACCAAATATGGGGTGAGATATAGTCGTTCTTTAGGGAGTTGGGCTTTGGTTTTTTTTTTGCCTTGAGTGGCTCCTGACTTGGTCAAGTCGGTCTGTTTTTTTTTCTGTTTAAGTGGCTCTCGACTTGGTGTGTTCGCCTGAATTGGTGAAGAAAGAGGGCTGCTGTTGCTATAGAAGATAGCTTGTGAATTGCCCAGATCCAGCTAACGGAGATGTTACCATTTTTTATTTGAAGGAGGGAATCATCGCTTTCTGTGGATTTGGAGGAGGATGGCTGGCCACAATAGGGCATTGACAGTGGCAATCCTCAACAAGGCATGGGAGGACATGTTGGCGGAGTCACAATAGCTACATGGTCGGGTGGTGACGGCAAGGCCATGCCTAGATTGAGTCAAGGTCAGCGGCAATGATGGCTTGCTGTAGTAGTATGGTTCCTAAATTGGTCACTTGTGCGAGGCTCCCGACTTGGGCAAGTCGGGCAAGTCTTGATGTGGTCATTTGTGTGAGGTCTTCGACTTGGTCAAGTCGTGTAGTTCCCAACTTGATAATGCAACTCTCCACTTGGTGAAGTCGAGAAGCCACCGACTTGGTCAAGTCAGACTAAGCTGCTATCTTTTTTCATTTTTTGCTTGACACCAAGTCGGCCAAGCTCCCGACATATCAGCTTGACCATCATGCCACACCTATGTTTGAGACCAAATCAGGCAACAAGTTGGAGGCATGCAAGAACCATGGTTACGTTATCCATGAGACGAAGGGTCAGATAGTAAGACTTACTAAGTTGACAGTGTGATCAGCTTAAGGATGGTCGGCTTGGAGACATGGTCGACAACACGATCGACGTGTCGACAACACAGCCGATGTGATGACGCAACCAACATTAGAATGTTTGACTTAAAGATTATTGGTAAGAGGATGGTTGTCATGAGGTTGGCATTGATGTAAGGAGGACCAACTTGAAGGCACAACAAATGTGAGGGCATGTCCGAACTAAGGATGATCGACTTGGGAGCTTGATTGAGTTGAGGACAATTGACTTGAGGGCGCAGTCATCTTAATTACACTTGAGGGTGCAACCATTTTGAACAAGGAGTTGACTTGGAGATGCAACCATCTTGAGTGTGACCATCTCGAGTGTGCAACCTACTTGAGGGTGTGTATGACTTAAGGACGTGACCAATGTGAAGATGCCACTAACATGAGGTCGTGATCAACTTGCAGATGCAATGATTGACTTGAGGACATGATCAATGCATGAGCAACATGATGGCATGGTTGGCTTGAGTTCTTCTTGAGGAAGCAATTATATTGATAGCACAATTGACTCTAGGGTGTAGTCGTCAGTAGGTTGGGGGCATGCTTCACGACATGATAAAGTTGGAGCAAGTCAGTGGCAAGTCGGGAACTCCCCGATTTGTCATCTTCTCCGCAAATGTCATGCAACCAAATGCAAGTTAGGCAACCCGCTGACTTGCTTAAACTGAGATGTGTGGCCTGATATTGTGACCAACTGGATGATGGCCATCTTGATGGGATCGCTAATGTGAAGGCAGGAGCAACATGATGATGTGACCAACTTGATTTTGATGTGGTTGCCTTGACATTTTGGCATCAAAATTGAAGATGCTCAACTTGACGAAGCAGTCGATTAGACGATGACCATCTTTATAGTGGTCGACTGGACAACAATCACCTTGTCGACTTGGGCAAGTGGGTGTGTGTGCGTCCTTTGACCTTCAAGCGAGGTCCAGCCTCGAGCATACGTTGCCCCTAAGACAATGCTAGTCACCATCACTAGGGTCATATAAGGAGACTTCTCACTGACATGATCTCGAGGGAGTTGTTGACCTCGGTTTTCATGTGACATTGTTCTTAGGGCCCAAACTGTTGTGACAAAATTAGTCATTGATCAACGTCACTGAGTTGAGTGACCTGGTCCATTTCCTGAAGGTTGTCACATATTGAGAACTGGAATTTGTAGAGGTGGATTCTCCTTCAGGATTACCTGACACGAGTCCTTTGTGGAGTTTGAGGAGGTGGATGCTCCTTCGACGTTCAATTCAGCTCGAGGCCTTATGCGAGGATCGAAAATGAATTCTTATTTATAGAGTAGACGAGAATATTCTTGGAATAAGATTCTCTCCAGCTCATGTTGACGTGGATGGTCCAGCTGATTGGGATTTGTGTTGCATATCTCAATTGCCTCATATGCTGGCCATATCAGGTTCCATTTGTGAAAATCACTATGGTAACCCTGTAATGAGTTTCTAAAACATGCCATTTAAATCCAATCTCCAGTGTGTTTGCTAAGGTTTCAGTGAATCTACAATCTGTCTTGGATTGCATGTTACCGATCAGCAATTAGAACTTTTAGCACCATCTTTTTGTATTTGACATATGCAATGCTACTTTTAGTCTCTAGATGCATAGCTATTGCTTGATCTGCAATGCTTCGGTTGCAGTCAGTTGATCGACATATTTTTCTTAGTTGTCTGCTTACGGCATCTGGTGTCGTCTAAAAATTTGATAAACTAAGCATACCACAGCATCAGAGGTTGATATATGTCAACTTTGTACTTAAATTTTGTCTTTGTTGGTTATCATTCAGGAATGGTAAATATATGCAGATATGATATGCCGAATGCTTTGCTTTACCCATGATGTATACTGAGGTGGACTTAAAAAGAGGTTGAGATGGGAGAGCGCTTTTATTTGGATCCAAAAGGAAGGGTTGCTTCTTTTCTCCCGTAACTTTCAATTATGTAAATTTGTTGATGATGAACTTGTCATCTTAAATAACAAATATCACACTTTTGTAGCTAACTTGTTATGCCTTACTCTGTGTAGGTGTAATATAGTAGCCAAATTGTAAGCATAATATATATTTTGTATGCTGGCAGAATGTTGAGATGATTTGGGGATTGCTGTTTGGAATGACATTATTTTACACGAAAAACTTGGGGAGTATGCTATACCTTTTGACACCAGATTTCTGCTTCATGATTTTATACGGTGCTTTCCTCGTCAGACACTATGGAACTCAAAATTCAACCCCGCAATGCCAACTGATTTGTGATTTCATATGTTTGCACAATACCTTATCGATTACAGCTGATACTGCAGATTAAGTGTAATGTTCCACAGGATTCTCTTCAGTTCTGCGGACAAAGTAATCTGTCGACACAAAGAAGATCAAAATGAAGGAACTCAAGAATTGGACTCGCATTTCTCATAGGTAAATCCTGGGCTAATTATATATTATTTTATATAGTTCTCTACTTTTAGCATTTAGATATTTATATTTAAAAATGTTACATCAACATCCCTATAGTTATGAAAATAAAATATTTAGATCAATTTATCCTAACGACGTCAATCTTACCGATAGAAATATGAAAATAAAAAATAAAAAATATATATTTTTAATGTTTTGATAGTGGTGAACAACGACACCACTAGCGTAGATACTAACACAGTCGTCGAGTGACTCTTTAGTCACTTGCATTTGCATTGATACTCAGTCGTCACGGAATCGTAGTTCGTTGCAGAAGTCATGGCAAAGATTTGTCGTATATCGAAACAGGATTGGAGATGCACCCGCCTCGTCGATGTTGGTGTCGTGCCCCTCCTTGTCACGCGTCTCCTCACCCACCACTCATTTGTGGCCTAGGAGAATGTCATTGCTACCCTCCTCAATCTCTCCATTTTTGTGTTAGGATCAAAGCAACACTAAGAGGAGGGGGGTGAATTAGTGTTTATGAAAAAATTTACATCGATTTAAATATTCGCTTAATAAAAATTATATCAAAAATGCGTTTAAGCGTTGAGATGTTTGTAATAGTGCAAGCAAAGATAGTAGGCAGTTAAATAACAAAGCAATAAAGATAAAGAGCAAAGAAGAGGAAGCAAACCGATTTTATAGTAGTTCGGTCTCGTGACCTACGTCCACTCCCGATTCCTCCTCCATTGAGGTCACCGGCTCCACTTTATCTTCCTTCAATGGGTGAAGATCAACCACCCTCTTACAACTCTATTCTCCTTTTACAGGTTTAGGAAATAACCTTTACAAGTCTCTAAGCTCTCCCTTAAACAAAAAAAACTACACAAGACGAAATAAGGAGAAGCTCTCAATTACAATAGCGTTTTCATAAGGTTTTTGCTCATAAATTGCTTGCATACCTCCAGCAAAAATGGGTGGAGTATTTATAGGCCCTAAATGGCTTCAAAAGTAGAGCCAAAAATCAAATTTTAAGTGTTCCCGAGATGCTAGTCTCGAAGACTATATTCTGGGCAGTTCAACCGCCTGACACAGTCTGGGAGACTGTGTCTAGGCAGGTCAATTGCCTGACACGTCTTTGAAGACTATGTCTTCTTGGAGACCATGTCTTCGAAGAATGTGTCTTATCTAACCTTGGGCTACTGAAATGACTTTTATAATAAGTTCAAATCAGCCCCAATTAAGGTCTAATGGCCTCTTAGTTGAGTTAGTAAAACTAACTCTCACTATGATGCTAACTACAACACTCAACGTACAATCTTCATTGTCTGATCGTCTCTTCGGCAAACTCTCGGCATCTTTCCGATGAACCTCCAGCGAGCTCCTGATTTTCTTCAGTGAACTCCCAACGAACTTCCAGCATTCTTCCGATGAATTCCTGACGAGCTCCCAATAACCTATCAGCGAACTCCTGACGAACTTCTCAGCAAACTTCTGGTGAGTTCTCGGTGAGCTCCCGACAGCATCGTCCGAACCTTGGTCGACCTCCAGCAAACTCTCGACGAGCTCTCATTGTGTCATCCAAACCTCGGTCCGATGCTCGAATTTGACTTTGGCCCAAAATCTGATTGTATTGCCCTTTACTGTCGCAGTTAATCCAGCATCATTTTCTTTAATACATAAGTTAGATCATAAAACTCATCAATTGATTTCATCATCAAAATCTGAGATTCAACAATCTCCCTCTTTTTGATGATGACAACCAATTGATGACAGGAGTTAACCGTGATTCCCCCTGTGTATATGTCATAGGATAAATACAAGAAACTTGAATTCAAAAGAACTCATCACTTTGAATTCAAGTATAGTATTTTTCATAATTTAACCATTAATGATACCAAATTCTCAATGCAATCCTCTTCTTTGTATCACATAAACATTTCAAAGATTTCAAAATATAAATTTCTCTTATGTCATCAATTTGTCATTTCTCCTCGTTGTCATCAACAAAAAGGATAAATGTATAATTCATATTTGAACATTTATCACAAATATCCATCATTTGAACATTTATCATTTTTGAATATTTATAAAAAATATTCAAACATACCATTTATCATTTGTCATCAATATATTATTTCTCCCCCTTTTGTCATAAAAAATGAGAAATATTCAACATACCTTTTCTAAATAATTGTTCAAAATAAATATTTATTATATGATAAAATTTTAAACATAATATTTATCATATGTCATCATTCATGTCGTTTCTCCCCATTTGTTATCAAAAAGGAGAAATATTCATCACATATTTGACTACTAATGTTCAATACATATGTAAATACATTTATCATAAACATTCATTACATAAAGAAAGAAATCTAGTCCATTTCTCCCCCTTAGTAAAAAAAAAAAAAATTAGAATAGAGTTTAATCCATTTCGTATTAAATTGGTTTCTTCCCCTTTGTAAATAAAATAGAAGAAGAAAAAGTAGAGGGGGGTGTTAAAGATCAAGTATCTCAAAATAAAATAAATTATTAAGAGGGGGGATACATATTCATGAATCCAAGAATCTAAGTGTTGAAAGGGAGCCCAAAAGTCAAGAAAAAATCCAAGAAAAATAGAATAGCTACTCATTGCATTTAAAATATCATCTCATATAAATATAAGTTCAAGAAATCCGAAAAGTAACATGATAGCAAATCATGCATTTTGAAGATTTAAAATCATCTTATGTAGATTTTAATAAAAAGCTCAATATGCAAAAATCAAGGAATCCAAAAAATATGATAGTAAATCAGGCTCAATTTGCAAATCATGCATTTACCATGTATTTAGAAAATTTAAAATTCTTAATTTTCTTCTAAGCAACTTGTTCCTCATTTAATAATTTTGTTATAAGATAGCAATCTTCTCATGTCTAATTTAATTATTCTTCATTGAATGTTGAAAGATTTATCATATCTAATTCTCTTCGTTGTTGCAAGATATCAATTTTATCTCCCCCTTAGTCATTATAAAAAAAAGAAAAGAATATTATATTATAAAAATTAATTTTCAAGTTATTGACAAATATATATAAAGGGATTTTATAATGAAAATCATGTCATTAATGATATAATATGATAGATCAATTCATAGGTACCAAAAGACATTATTTATTTTAATAAATCTCTCCACCTTTTTTTTATAAATAATGAAAATGAGTCCTAGGAGAGTAAATAATCTCGATTCGTTCAAGATAAATCTTAATACATATAATTCATTCAAATAATTCTTCTTAATAAAATAGAAGAATGATCTTGATTAAAAATCTTAAATTATAATTGTTAAGATCATAAATCTCTTTTGTATTAAAAAGAAGAAATCATAGAGGTTAAAAATAATTTCTATAAAGGATAAGTCAAGTGAAGAAGTCAACGAAAACTTTTAAAAAAATCTCATTCAGTTTTCAACTCATCATAAATTTAAGAAATATTAATTTGGTGATATACCATACATGAATATAAGGAAGTCATAAATAAATCATATTATGAGGAATATTAATATTAAATCATAAATATAAAAAGATATAATTTAATTTGACAAATTTTCTTTTAGGTCAAAAGAAATTTTATGAGATCAAATAATAAGAATGATCTTGTTTCATATAGATAGTTTTCTTTAATAAAATAAAAAGTCATAGTGAACGATCTTGATTTATATAAAGTTCTCAAATTATGATTTTTAAGATGTCAAGATCATGATAAGACCCTTTTTATGGTACATTGCATAGGAGAAAAGATAAAAAAATATTGATTTATATATAAAAATTTCAAGTTATCAAGAACATAGTTCTTAATGAAAATCTCAAGTTATAAGACCAAGTCTCCTCTTTAGTAAAAAAAAAATTATAGAAGTAAAAAAAAAATTGATTCCCATAAAAGATGCCTCAAGTCAAATAATCATGGGAAAGTTCATGATTTGGTCGGGAAAAAAAATCTCATTCAATTTTTAATTATCAAAATTATTTTTGTAGTTAAAGAGATTCAACAATAATCGTAACACTTTATCTCTTACTGAGAACTTGATTGAGAAATTTTCAAAGAAAAACTTTTTTCTTTTTAGTTATTTAATCCATGTGATTTGTTTCATAAAAATTTCTACACCTTTTATGCCAAATACATGCATTGATTGTCATTTAAATCCTAGTTTCATCTAAAACAGAAATCATCAAGATCATTATAATAAAATATTTTCAAATAAGTAAAATATTTTTAATTTTTTAAAAACTGAAAATCAAGTATCATTTCCAAAAGAAATCATAAAACATTTTCAAACAACATCTTTGATTTATTTTAATTCTAATAATTTTTCTTACTTAAGTGAGTCTAACTCTTTAGACTTAGTGAAATAAGTTATAATATAATTTTTCTTCTCATTTCAAAAGTATTTTAAAATTTTCAAAAATACTAAAAAATGAAGTATGATTTTCTCTCCTTTTTTATTTTATTTAAACTCAAATTCAAGAATAATCTAACATTTAAAAGTAAACAACTTATTTCAACATACAACCATCATAACATCCATCATCATTCAACCTTTATAAGCCAATCATTCAACATTAGCATTTACATTAAAATCAACCAATATAATATCATCAAAATCTCTTTTCTAAAAATTTTAACATAGATAATTTTTCATTAATAATAACTAAGGTGCTTTAGTTCTAGTTTACTTTTATACTAGCATTATTGAAAAACAATCAAGATTAATTGTATAACAATGAACCATTAAAAGATTCATTACCAATAATTTTTTTTATTGTTATTATGTAGGCTAGTGAGCTTGAAAAGTATTTTAGATCTCAAGTCATATGCCTTGAGCAACTATTTTCAAGATACCATTTAATTCTCCTAGCCTTTGTTAGGAGACAAATCTATAATATAGGGGGATTTGATTTAGGTACCCATTTGACTTTGGATCCCTCATAAAAAGTTTCACCTAATTTTATTAATGGCATCGAGTTGTTTATGATTCCTTTAAGAATCCAAATTAATTTGTGTGGACTATACCTTTTAAATGAACACTTATAAGCATAGTATCCAATTCTTCCACAAAAATTATATTTGTTCCTAGGTGAAACATATAATGTAGGTCCTTTGACGAAGATGGTTGGCTTTTGTTTAGTGTTACTCATAAAGTCAATTCCTTTTTTTCTATGAACATGACCCTTATTAGCAATGATCATGTTTAAGGATTTATTACCTATTTTAAAAATTTATAATATTTCTTGTAATGAAACATTTTATTTCTTAAGTATATATAATTTGTCACACTTAGTGCAACGAGCTAGCCTATGTTCATCATACTCATTTTTTAAATTTTCAACCTCACTAGTAAGTGAAGCATGATCTTTCTTTAACAATTTATACTTTTTACTAACTAATTTAAAATCATCAAACAAGTCATTAAATATATTAAATAATTCATCATAAGATAAAGAAGACTCGTTTAGATTACTTACCTCATTGTCAAATGCCATTAAAGAGTAATTTGTAACTTCTCCTTGTTGGTTGGCTCCTCGTCTTCAGATGAACTTGAGTCGCCCCAAGTAGCTTTGAGTGTCTTCTTCTTCTTTGGTTGCTTCTTCTTCACTTGGGGACATTCATTTTTAAAGTGTCTCGGCTTCTTACATTCGTAACATATTATTGAGTCCTTTTTTAGTTCACTTTTGTTCTTCGCATCTTATTTTATTTTAGTCATTTTTAAGAATTTCTTAAATTTTCTTGTAAGAAGTGTGAAGTCCTCATCGTCACTTGAGTTTTCTCTCAAGTGGTCTTCCTTGGTTCTAAGTGCTATGTCCTTCTTGTGTTGTTCTCGAGTTCATCATATGCTATACATGTCATTTCATAAGTCATCAGAGACCCGATTAGTTCTTCAAGCAAAAAATTATTTAAGTCCTTTGCTTCTTGTATTGCTGTTACTTTAGGATCCCAACTTTTGGGAAGAGATCTTAATATTTTAGGAATAAGTTAAAAATTAGAAAAACTTTTACCAAGCGCTTTTAGACCATTGACGACATCCGTAAAATGGGTGTACATATCTCATATGGTCTTACTTGGTTTCATGTGAAACAACTCATAGCTATACACCAAAAGATTAATTTTTGACTCGTTGACTCGACTAGTGCTTTCTATGTGACTTCGAGTGTGTGCCAAATCTCGTGCGCAGTTTCGTATGTAGAAACCCGATTAAATTTATTTTTATCAAGAGTACAAAATAAAGCGTTCATCGCTTTAGCATTCAAAGAGAAAGTCTTCTTTTTTGAATGATTCCATTCGTTCATCGGTTGGGAATACTTTTCAAACCCACATTCAACAATATGCCATAATTCAAAATCAATAGAAAGTAGAAAAAATCTCATTCGAGTTTTTCAATACTTGTAATCCGTCCCATTAAACATGAGAGGACGAGTGATAGAAAGTCTCTCTTGATTGCCAACAAAAGTCATCTCTCTTAAATTCAAAGCGGCACTAAGAGAAGGGGGGGGTGAGGTGTTTGAATTAGTGCTTATGAAAAAATTTATGTCGATTTAAATATTTGCTCAATAAAAATCGTATCGGAAATGCGTTTAAGCGTAGAGATATTTGTAATAGTACAAGCAAAGATAATATATAGTTAAATAATAAAACAATAAAGATAAAGATTAAAGAAGAGGAAGCAAATCGATTTTATAGTAGTTCGATCTCATGATATACATCCGCTCCTGATTCCTCCTCCGTTAAGGTCACCGGCTTCGATAACACCGATCGGGATGCATAGGCTAAGCGAGCGTAGTTTCTCACTGGCGTTGCCATCAATGAGAACTACAAAGAACCATTGTCAAAAGACTAATAATCTAACAAAAGGAGACGAGACTAATGTCAACGTAAACCTTATTAGGTTTTTGCTAGGAAACCTCAGTAGGAGTATCATATGCACAGCGAAAGATCAAAACAAAATGTATTTCCCGAGTAAATCAAAATCGTCATGCAAAGATTGGATTGTGAAAAAGATGCACAACCAAAAACTATATCGTGTGAGAGATTATTTACTTAGGGAGATCATATATCCCTATTTTTTATATCTGGATAGAGAGGATGAAAGAGGTCAAATGTCCTCCTCTCTAGCAGTATCCACACGATTGTTGTAGCGATACTTCTCCAATCACAACCACAAATCTTAAACTCTTGTGTAGAGGGAGGCAGCCAAAGGTGCAGCCTATCATCTATGTGTCGCCCTTGCCTCCTATATATGGAGAGCCACCAAAAACCCTATGGATCCTACTTTAGTGAGTATTAGATTTTCATCCAATTATTCACTAACCTTGAATTATTGGATCTCTATCCAATAATCTCCTTTGGTCTCTAATTGGGCCTCATGCAAGAAGCCCATCAATATAGGGTCTCATCTGATGAGAACATAGACTAATTGGATAACTCATATTCAATCCTCTATTTACTGAAGTATCCACCAGTGTGACCCTCTAGGCCCGATACCGAGCTGGTCATGAGTCGCTCCTATCAAAACTCCTTCTGATATAGTTAATTATTATCTCATAATAATTCACTCGACTCATCGACTATGAACTTACTAGGCTACTATGCCATAGTCCCTAGACGATACAGGGGGATCGAATCCATCGGACATGTCTATCCATAATCATCGTGTATCTATAATCCTTCATCCATCTAATATCGTATATTAGACATGGTACTGTCATGCCACATATGGAATCCGTCCGAGTCTCGCTCTAATGAGATTCTCTCGGAGAACTCTCTCAATTCGAATGACATTGGCCAAGGATTTGTCTGAGCGAGCACACACGAGATATTCCCTCTCATGATACAAAGATTGGATGATCCTTTGTTGACACTCAATTGTCTTTGTATAGTTGGCTACCAATCCTGATAACCGGTTGTACCAGATCTGAAACTTTACAAACTTCTAAGTCCGACGTCAAATAAAGGAGTACTCATATAAGGCATACTTGGTGTCTCCAGTTATATCGTTATGTCTGGTTATCTCGATGTTCCTCTCGAGTAACATATGTCCGGGATTATTTATAATCTGTGTTTAAAGGCGAATCAGTCTCATTATCGTGATATCAATATGTTCTCATTCCCATTACACAAAACACACACACACACACATATATATATATATATATATATATTAATGTCAATAATAATCATAAGCAAAAAGATCGCACAACATGTCACACGTGCCATCACTCACTTGATTAGCTTACAGGGCACTTATAACCAGTAATCTCCCACTTGACCTAAAGCTAATCACTTTTGTGTCTGATCTCCATCAGACCCCTATGATGCTCAGATTCAATATGAGCTAGCGACTTTGTTAGTTGATCTACAATGTTATCTTTGGATGAAACTCTTTTCATTGATATATCTTTACGGGCTATGATAACTCTGGTTAGATAGAACCTACTCAGAACACTTCTGATAAGACCTAGGTTTCCTTGCTAGAGCTATCGCCCTATCGTTGTCGTAGTATAAGGGAATCAGCTTCACGCTGCTTGGTACCCCTGATGAATTTTTTCATTCGCACCACTTCCTTTGCTGCTTCTGCTGCAACAATGTACTCTGTCTCTTGGATATATATATATTCATGATGTGTAGAGAAGTGTCTAACATAAATAAACCATTTATCAGGGACCTCTAGTGATGATCTCATCATCCATAATTATTAAACAACTATTGTTCTAAAAAACTAATTTATATCCACTAATTATCAAACAAGAGATGAAAATAATATTTTTGATAATAGATGGAACAAAATATCATGCATCAAATGCAATGATAGCTCCACCAAGCATATCTAGGGTGACCTCCCCAATGGTAACTGCAACAACTATTTCTTCATTGCCTATCTTAAGGTCCATCTCGCCTTTAGCCAATCTCCTAAGTCTTGTTAAAACTTGCAACGAATTATAGATATGATAAGCACTCCCGGTATCCAATACTCATATATTATCATGAAAATCTAACAAGTGGACTGATCATAAATATACTTGAAGCTTCTTCAAGCTTCTATTTTACATTATCTACATGGTAATCCTTACAGTTCCTCTTCTAGTGCCCGTCTTTGCCACAGTGGAAGCATTGTCCTTTGTCCTTTGCTTAGTCTTTCTTGGCAATATTTGCCTTACCCGATCTTTCTTTGCCCTTGCCCTTCTTAAGGGTCTTACTTGCTTTCCTTTTCTTCTTGGTCTCACCAATATAGAAAACTAACTTCTCTTTCTTGATGGCACTCTCAGCTTTCCTCAACATATTGAGGTGCTTTGGAGAGTCACCTCAAACTTGCTCATGTTAAAATTCATGATAAAGTGAGAAAAAGAATCTGATAGGGACTGAAGTATAAGATCAAAACACATGTTATCCACTAGAACTATTCATAAACCTACGAGTTTTTTGATCCACTCTATCATCTTTAGGACATGGTTTTTAACCGATGTCCCTTCTGTCATCCTAGCTCGGAAGAGACTCTTAGATATCTCATATCTTTGAGTTATTCCCTGTTTCTCAAAACAGATGGTGAAGATAAAGAATGATAGAATTGGTAACCATGCTCTAATGTTACCTCTTTAACTCAGGGACATGTATCATTTTGCCAATATGGAATCATCTATATACTTCACATAGCAAGCAATCTCATCCTCGCTTGCCCCTTCTAGCGTGGACATAATTGTATCAAGGACGTACGTGATTTTCTCCATCGTGAGAATAATTTTTAAATTACAGAGCCAATCTATGTAGTTTAGACCAGTGAGCAGTTGGCATCAAGTGAGCGACATATTTTTTATAAACAAGATATAGCATAAATAAATAACATACAGATTTTATGAAAAAACTAATTAAGATATAGACTTCTATTTTAATGTACTCCCACTATTTTCCTAGCAAATCACACGACACCCTCAACATGTGAAATAGAAGCCTTCGGCAAACTTCTACTGGGGATCGAGATCCAATTGGTGTCTAAGTGCAACCTCGAGTGACTCGACTAATTACACTAAGCCCAAAAGGTAGACAACTCTTGTCAATCATAACTCTTTGTGATTCTGTCATGTTCGGCCTTCGAATCATCATGGTTTCAACTACTCGACCAACCATGAAGTTCAATTAAGTCATCACCATCATTACAAGATGAGTCTGATTCGATGATATACTTTTGAGTGACTTGACCAAACATATTATGTCCTCAGGTTACCGGTGATATCTCAATGTCATAGGCAATATCTTGATCACGTAGATAGGTGAGCCTCAAGTGACTCGACCAACTTAACATATGTCGTGATTTAATTTCTTCAAATAACAATAGAAGACCACGTGGGTCAATCTTATTACCTCATGCTTACCAACATAATATTATCATAAGAGGGGTTTTTATTTTGTACGGTCTCCTAATATGTCATGTCACACACATACATATTTAATATATATCTACACACATATTTAATATATAACAAATATCACATATGCAAGCCACACCCGATAATCATGAACCATCACTTAATATGATTAAGCCTGAGTCAATGAGCCTAATCACTCACAATAGGATCTATGTGTGCATAGGCGCATCTTTGTGCCTTGTGATCATTGATCTCATTATTATCGATTTCGTCAGATCCTCGATACATCACCATGATATTGTGATCTCCCACCATGGCATCGTGGTTCCCTATACAAAGCTGGCCTTTCTTCAAGAGTATCTAGGGGCATAATCCTAGAAAGTGATATTTCATGTCTCATCGGTATGAGACCTCTCTTGGATTTTTCTATGTCATACCTTTTGATAATGAAGTCTATATACTTGGACTGGGATAAGCCAAGCATCCTCTTGGATCTAAATCAGTAAATCTGGATCTCTAAAATATAGGATGCTTTCCCTATGTCCTTCATAGATAAATTTCTGGATAGTCAAGCCTTAACTATGGAGAGCATTCATATATCATTCATAATAATTAGGTTGTCATCTACATACAACATCAGGAAGGCGATAGCGCTCCAACCTACCTTCCTGTACACATAAGGCTAATCTTCGTTCTTAACAAAGTCATAAGATCTGATCCCTCATCAAATCTTATATTCCAACTTTGGGAAGCTTGCTTCAATCCATATATGGACTTGAGTAACTTACACACTTTATCTAAACTCTCTTTGGATACGAATCACTTTGGTTGTATCATATACACATCATCCTCAAGGTTGCCATTGAGGAATGTCATTTTCATATCTATTTGTCAGATCTCATAGTCATAGTGTGCTACAATGACCAAAAGAATTTTGATGGATTTAAGCATGGCTACGGATGATAAGGTTTCATCATAGTCAAATTCATTGCCTTTGACGATATCTTTTGGCCACTAGCCTTGTCTTATATGTCTCCATCTTTTCATATACTCTGATCTTCTTCTTGAAGATTCATTTGCAGTCGATGGGTATGATATCCTCAGGTGCATCCATAAGATTCTAAACCTTGTTTGAGTATATATAATCTATCTCAGAATTCATGAATTCTTGCCACTTCCTAGAGTCTATACTCATAATAGCCTCCTCGTAAATCTGAGGATCAACATCTTGAGAGTCATCTCCACTGATATATCCTACACATCTTTCAGGAGGGCGAGATACTCTGTTAGACCTGCACAAAGTTAGAACTTATATGATATATACCTTAGTAGACTCGGGCTCTAGAATAGTATTTGAACTAGGTTCTCCAACCTCGCTCAACTCTATCTTACTCCCACCGTTTCCACCAAGAATATATTCCTTCTTAGCAACAAAAACTTTTTGGTCTTCGGGATGATAGAAATAATACCCCAAAGTCTCATTAGGGTATCCCACGGACCTGTACTGTTCCGTCCTCGATTCCAACTTATCGGGGTTGTATCTTCTAATGTGGGTAGGACAACCCTAAATCTTAATCACCTTAAGATCGAGCTTCTTTTCTTATCTCATATGGTATAGATGTCTACTGACTTTGATGAAACTCTATTCAGAAGGTAAGCTACAGTCTCTAGAAGTATCCCCAAAATGAGACAAGTATGTCAACAAAACTCATTATGAACCGCACGATGTCTAATAGCGTGTGATTCCTCTTTTCAATACACCATTGAGCTAAGGTGTATAAAAATGTGTCTACTATGCTATAATCCCATGGTCCCTAAGGAAATGGGTGAACTTTGTACTCAAGTATTTACCTCCTTGATTTGATCGAAGAGTCTTAATACTATTTTCAATCTAGTTCTCTACCTCATTCTTATATTCCCTTAATTTCTCAAAGGTCTTGGACTTGTACTTCACTAAGTACATGTGTCCATACCTAAAGAAATCATCAGTGAATGTAATGAAGTATGAGTAGCCACCTATAGCCTAAATCGACATGGGACCATGTACATCACTATGTACGAGTTTCAATAACTCAGTGTCTCTCTCTCTAGTTCCACTAAAAGGAGAGTTGGTCATCTTCCCATAAAGGCAAGGTTCACAAGTTGCATATGACTCATAGTTAATGGATCTAAGTATCCATATTTTAATAAATTTTGTATCATTCCCTCGTTAATATGACCTAGCCTACAATGTCATAAGTATGTATTGTTCACTTCATCTCTTTTCCTCTTGGACGTATTTACATTTATGATATGTGGCGAAGTGTGTAATACATATAAGTCATTTATTAAAGTCCCTCTAGTGATTATCTCATCATCTATAATTATTGAATAACTACTCAAAAACTAATTTATTTTTATTAATTTTTAAATAAAAAATAAAAATAATATTTTTGATAATAGAGGGAACAAAATAGCATGCATCCAATGCAATAATAGCTCCACCAGGCAGATGTAGGGTGGCCTCCCCAATGGTAACTGTAGTAACTCTTATTCTATTGTCCATCTTGAGGTCCATCTCGCCTCTAGCCAATCTCCTAGGTCTTGCCAGAACCTACAACGAATTACACATATGGTAAGCACTCATGGTATCTAATACCCATGTGTTATTATGAAAATCTTACAAGTAGAGACTCAAACTTGCCGAATCTTGTTTGGCAACATTTGCCTTATCCAATCTTTCTTTGCCTTTGCCCTTCTTGAGGGGCTTACTAGCTTTCCTTTTCTTCTTGGTCTTACTAATATAGAGAACTAGCTTCTCTTTCTTGATGACACTCTCAGCTTCCCTTAATATATTAAGGAGCTCAGGGAAAGTCACCTCAAACTTGCTCATGTTAAAATTCATGATGAAGTTTTAAAAGGAATCTGACAGAGACTTAAGTATAAGATTAATACACAGGTTATCCTCTAGGACTATTCCTAGACCTGTGAGTTTTTCGATCAACTCTATCATCTTTAGGACATGGTTCTGAATCAATGTTCCTTCTGTCATCCTAGCTCGGAAGAGACTTTTGAATATCTCATATCTTTGAGTTCTTCCCTGTTCCTCAAACAGCTGACGGAGATGAAGAATGATGGAATTGACACCATGCTCTTATGTTGCCTCTGTAACTCGGGAGTCATGGAGGCCAACATGTAGTATTTTATCAATGTAGAATCATCTATATACTTCACGTAGCGAGTGATCTCATCCTCACTTGCCCCTTCTTCCGGCGTGGGCAAAATCATATCAAGTGTTGGTTACAGGTGCCCTACAAGCCAATCATGTGAGTGATGACACATGTGACACGCTGCATGATCTTTTTGCTTATAATTAATTATTGACATATTCTAACATTATATTATCTATTATATGTATATATATATATATATATATATATATATATATATATATATATATATATATATATATATATATATATATATATATATTATGATTTCCTTGGTTCTGTGTAATGAGAATCGGATCGTGATGAGATCACGATAATGAGATTGATTCACCTTTAAACACAGATCCTAAAATCTCGGTCATAGGTTACTCGAGCTAACTGAATAGACCAGTGTACTATATACCTGTCCATATGATGAAGGCGGCTGGTCTCATAGTCACTTATGTGGAGACTCTAAGGATATAGTACATGTGCTCATTGGAGAATGAGTTCACTGATTGATTTGCTTATGAAATGTTAAATGGTTAATGATACCTAATGTCAGACAACAATTCCATTGTCTCAGTTGTATATCTAGTCCTTAGACTTAAGACACCAAGGATGGCTTGTTTGAGTACTCCTTTCTTTGACGTCAGACTTACAGATTTGGAAAGTTCCATATCTGGTACAACTGGTTATCGAGATTAGTAGCCAACCTTACGAAGGTAATTGAGTGTCAATAAAGGATCATCCACTATCGGTATTGCAAGAGAAATATTCATATACTCGCTCAGACAAATCTATAGCCAAGGTCATTCAGATTGAGAGAAAAGGAGTTCTCCGGAAGAATCCGATTAGAGCGAGACTCAGACGAATTCCATATGTGACCTGATAATACCATGTCCAATAAACGATCTTTGGGATATTAGTTGGATGATGGATTATAGATACATGGTAACTATGGACAGATAGGCCCGATGGATTTGATCCCCCTGTACCGTTTGATAACTATGGCGTAGTGGCCTAGTACGTTCATAGTCGATGAGTCGAGTGAATTATTATGAGGATAATAATTCATTATATCAGAAAGAGTTCTAATGGGAGTGACTCATGGCTAGCTCGGTATCGGACCTAGAGGGTCACACACATATGGTCGATGCTTCAGCGAATAGAGGATGAAAAATCCAATTAGCCCCTATTCTCATTAGATAAGACCATACACTAATCCAATTAGAGGCCAAATGATATTATTGGATAGGGACCCAATAATATAACATTAGTGAGTAATTGGATGAAGATGCAATACCCACTCAGGTAGGAACCCTAGGGTTTTTCGTGGCTCTCTATAAATAGGAGGGAGGTTCATGGTTGATAGCTTGCAGCTTTGGCTACCTCCTCTTATTATCCTCCCTCCCTTTGTACAAGAGTTGCTAAATCAAATTGAAGGAGTTTCGCTGTAGAGATTCATCGTGTGGATACCGCTAGAGTGGAAGAAGCTTGACTTTCTTCATCCTCTCCATCCGGATCTGGAATACAGGGATATACGATCTCCCTAGGTAAAATAATCTCTCACATTATGCAGTTTTTTATTTTTTGTGACTTTCTCGCGACCCAATCTTTTGCACGACAATTTGATCTACGTGTGAAACCTGCTTTTGTTTTGATCTTCTGCTACGGATGTGATGCTTCCATTGAGGTTTCCCAACAGTGATATCAAAGCTAAAGTTTTCGTATGAAAGATTAGTTTTAAACTACGTGTGATGAGATTGAATCACGTAGAACCATTATGCATGTTCTTGTTGCGTTTTCGCAATGAACACAGCGAGGAGGGGCAGCCGACCATGGCCAGGCCACCCACGGCCAGGCCGCCTGCAAGGGCAGCAGGTTACGAACATGGCTCCTTCAGGGCCCCGCACGCGGCCAGGGCCGGCCGCATGCGACCAAGGCCGCCTACAAGGGCAGCTGCCAGTAGGTGCGACCGCCCGCAGCCAGGGTTGTTGCCAGCAGGCGCGACCGCCCGCGAGCATGGCTAGCACCCCTTGGGGACGGCGCCAGCCCACAAGGGAGACACCTGAGGGCATAACGCCCGTAGGAGCTACCGCCCACTTGGGCAACAACACCTGTTGCAAAGGGGGCCGCCCAGGCGCAAGATTGCCATTGGATGAGGGCAGAAGGGGAGGACTAGGGCATCCTTTTGAGAAAAGGATGATTGTAGCCCCTTATAATTTGAGAAATTCGAACTCTGTCCTTTTGTCCAGAATTCTGAAAAATGCCCTTGACAATTCTGAATATTTCGAGCATGTCTTGATTTTCAAAAAAATAATTAATTAAATAGTTTAATTAATTATTATATATCTAGTAATCTTACATGTGATGTGATGTACATATGATGTATGATATGGATAGATAATCATGAGTTATGTGTTGTGATGTATGTAATTATGATTATTATTATTATTATTAGGGTCTGCGAGCCTTCATTTTTCTCGTTTATTGTCGGGCCAGTGTGCTTGTGATTATTTTGTAATTATATGAAGAGACGCGATGGGAGCGTGGAGGTGATAACGGGACCCACGATACCATGGCGGGAGATCACAACGCATGGTGATGCGACGAGGATCTGATGGAACCGATGATGATGAGATCAACGATCACAGGGCATGAAGATGCGTTGATGCATATATAGATCCTATTATGAGTGATTAGGCCTATTGGCTCGGGCTTAATCATATTAGGTGATGACCCATGATCATCCGGTGTGGCTTGCATATATGATGTGTGTGACATGACATATTAGGAGGTTGATACAAAACAAAAACCCCTCCTACGATAATATTAAGTCAGTAAGCGTGAGGCAATAAGATTAACCCACATAGTCTTCCATCATTATAGGAAGAAATTGAATCATGACATATATATGTCATCGGTGACCTTAGGACATAGTATGACTTGGTCGAGCACTTGACAGCATATCCATTGAATCAGACTCATCTTGTAATGATGGTGATGACTTAACTGAACTTCATGATTGGTCGAGCAGTCGAGACCACGATGATTTGGAGGCCGAACATGACGAGAATCACAAGGAGTTATCATTGGCAAGAGTTGCCTATCTTTTGGGCTTAGTGTAATTGGTCGAGTCTCTCGATGTTGCACTAAGATACCGATTGGATCCCGATCCTCACTAGGAGTCTGCCAAAGACTTTCGTTTCACGTGTCGAGGGTGTCTCGTGATTCGCTAGGAAAATAATGGAAGTACATTAAGATAGAAGTTCATATCTTAATTAGTTTGTTTGTAAAATATGCATGTTATTTATTTGTGTCATATCTTGTTCGTCAGAAACATGTCGCTCATAAACCCCCTGCGTGGCATACTTGATGCCAACCGTCTCACCGGTCCAAACTACAAGGATTGGATCCGTAATTTGAGAATTGTTCTCACGACGGAGAAGATCACATACGTCCTTGATACAATTGTGCCTACACCGGAAGAAAGGGGCAAGCGAGGACGAGATCACTTGCTATATGAAGTATATATGTGATTTCACATTGGTAATTTGTTACATATTGGCCTCTATGACTCCTGAGTTACAGAGGCAACATGAGAGCATGGATGCAGATTCTATCATTCTTTATCTCCTTCGGCTGTTTGAGAAACAGGGAAGAACTCAAAGATATAAAATATCAAAGAGACTCTTCCAAGCCAAGATGACTATAGGGACATCGGTTGAGAACCATGTCCTAAAGGTGATAGAGTGGATTGAGAAACTCACAGGTCTAGGAATAGTCCTAGAGGATAACCTGTGCGTTAACCTTATACTTTAGTCCCTGTCATATTCCTTGTCTCACTTCATCATGAATTTTAACATGAATAAGTTTGAGGTGACTCTCCCTGAGCTCCTCAATATGTTGAGGGAAGTTAAGAGTACCATCAAGAAGAAGAAGCCAGTTCTCTATAATGGTGAGACCAAGAAGAAAAGGAAAGCTAGTAAGACCCTTAAGAAGAGCAAGGGCAAAGAAAAACCGGGTAAGGTAAAGGTTGCTAATAAAAACCTAGTAAAGGACAAAGGTTAGTGCTTCCACTGTGGCTAAGACGGGCATTGGAAGATGAACTGTAAGGACAACTTTACAGAGAAGGCGAAATAAAAGCTTGAAGAAGTTTTAGGTATATTCATAATCAATCTCCACTTGTCAGATTTTCATGATAACACATGAGTAGTGGATATCCGGAATGCCTATCATATCTGTAATTTATTGCAGTTTCTGGCAAAACCTAGGAGATTGGCTAGAGGTGAGATGGACCTCAAGATGGGCAATGGAGCAAGAGCTGCTGCGGTTGCTGTTGGGGAGATCACCCTACATCTGCTTGGTGGAGCTATTATTGCATTAGATGCATTCTATTTTGTTCCCTCTATTATCAAAAATATTATTTCCATCTCTTATTTGATAATTAGTGGATATAAATTAATTTTTTAGAATAATAGTTGTTCAATAATTATGGATGATGAGATCATCACTAGAGGGATCCTGATAAATGGCTTATATGAGTTAGACACTTCTCCACACATTATGAATATAAATACGTCTAAGAGGAAAAGAGATGAGGTGAACAATGCTTACCTATGACATTGTAGGCTAGGTCATATACATGAGGGAAGGATTCAAAAGTTGCTAAAAAATAGATACTTAGATCCATTTGACTATGAGTCATATGCAACTTATGAACCTTGTCTTCATTGGAAGATGACGAACTCTCCTTTTAGTGGAATTGAAGAGAGAGCCACTAAGTTATTGGAACTCATATATAGTGATGTATATGGTCACATGTCGACTCAGGCTATAGGTGGTTACTCATACTTCATTTCAATCACTGATGATTTCTTTAGGTATAGACACGTGTACTTGATAAAGTACAAGTCCGAGGCCTTTGAGAAATTTAGGGAATATAATAATGAAGTAAAAAACCAGATTATAAAGAGTATTAAGACTCTTTGATCAGATCGAGGAGAAGAGTACTTGAGTACGAAGTTCACCTATTTCCTCAAGGACAATGAGATTTTATCCCAGTGGACACCTCCTTATACACCTCAGCTCAATGATGTATCAGAAAAGAGGAATCGTATGATGTTAGATATGGTGTGGTCCATGATGAGTTTCGCTGACCTATCCGTCTCATTCTAGGGATACGCCATAGAGACTGCAGCTTACCTTCTGAATAGAGTTCCATCAAAGTAGTGTCACACCATATGAGATATGGAAAGGAAGGAAGTCTGATCTTAAAATGGTTAAGATTTGGGGTTGTCCTGCCCACGTTAGAAGACCCAACCCCGACAAGTTGGAATCAATGATAGAATGGTGCACATTCATGGGATACCCTAAGGAGACTTTGGGGTATTATTTCTATCATTCCAAGGATCATAAGGTCTTTGTTGCCAAGAGAACTGTATTCCTTGAGAAAGAACACATTCTTGGTGGTAACAGTATGAGTGACATAGAGTTGAGCGAGGTTGGAGAACGTAGCTCAAGCACCATTGTAGAGCCCGAGTCTATTCAGGTACCTAGTACACAAGTTCCAACTTTGCGCAGGATTAATAGAGTGTCTCACCCTCCTGAAAGATATGTGGGACATATCAGTAAAGATCCTCAAACCTACGAGGAGGCTATTATGAGTATAGACTCCGGGTAATGGCAATAAACCATGAATTCTAAGATAGATTCCATGTACTCTAACAAGGTTTGGAACCTTGTGGATCTGGTGCAAGTGGATCTTCAAGAAGAAGATTGGAGTAGATGAAAAGGTGGAGACCTATAAGGCAAGGCTGGTAGCTAAAGGATATCATCAAAGACAAGGAGTTGACTATAACGAAACCTTTTCAACTATAGCCATGCTTAAATCTATTAGAATTTTGTTGACCATTGCAGCACCCTATGACTATAAGATCTAGCAGATGGATGTGAAAACGGCATTCCTCAATGGCAACCTTGAGGAGGAGGTGTATATGATACAACTAAAGTGATTCATATCCAAAGAGAGTCCAAATAAGATGTGTAGGTTGCTCAGATCCATTTATGGATTGAAGCAAGCTTCCCGAAATTGGAACATAAGATTTGATGAAGCGATCAGATCTTATAACTTCATTAAGAATGAAGATGAACCTTGTGTGTACAGGAAGATAAGTGGGAGCGCTATCACCTTCTTGGTATTATATATGGATGACATCCTAATCATTGAGAATGATGTAGGAATGCTCTCCACAATAAAGGCTTGGCTATCCAAAAACTTCTCCATAAAAGATTTAAGGGAAGCATCATATATTCTGGGGATCCGGATCTATAGAGATAGATCTAATAGGATGCTTGACTTATCCCAGTCCAGGTACATAGACTCCATCGTCAAAAGATTTATCATGGAGAATTCCAAGAGAGGTCTCATACCGATGAGACATAAAATATCACTTTCTAGGAGTATGTTCCCAAAGACTCTTGAAGAAAGGACAGACATGGATAAGATACCTTATGCTTCAGTGATATGGTCTATCAGGCATGTTATGTTATGTACAAGGCCTAATATAACACATGCTCTGAGTGTCACAAGCAAGTATCAAGCGAATCTAGGTTTAGAACACGAAAAGGTAGTAAAGTGTATCCTTAAGTACTTGAGAAAGACTAAGGATCTTTTACTGGTATATGGAGGAGGTAGCCTACAGGTTGAGGGCTACATAGACTCAAGTTTTCAATCTGACATTGATGATAGCAAGTCAAATTCAAGATATGTTTTCACCATGAATGGAGGAGCAGTATGCTGGAAGAGTTCCAAGTAAGATACTACTGTTGACTCGACCACAGAGGCGGAATACATTGCTGCAGCAGAAGCAGCAAAGGAAGGGGGTATTGATAAAGAAGTTCATCGAAGATTTTGGAGTCATATCAAGCAGCGTGGAGCTGATTCCTATATAATGTTATAACGACAGGGCGATAGCTCTAGCAAGGGAACCCAGGTCTCATCAGAATTGTTATAAGGAGGTTCCAACTAATTAGAGCGATCATGACCCACAAAAATATAACAATGGAAAGAGTTCCATCCGAAGATAACATTGCAGATCAGTTGACGAAGCCGCTAGCTCAGATTATATTTGAGCATCACAAGGGTCTGATGGGGATCAAACACATAGGTGATTGGCTTTAGGTTAAGTAGGAGATTGTTAGTTATAAGTGCCCTATAAGCCAATCATATGGGTGATGGTACGTATGACACGTTATACGATATTTTTGACATATTCTTACGTTATATTATATGTTATGTGTGTGTGTATATATATATATATATATATATATATATATATATATATATATATATATATTATGCTATCATTGGTTCTGTGCAATGAGAATCAGATCATGATGAGATCACGATAATGAGATCGATTTACCTTTAAACATAAATCATAAATAATCCCGGTCATAGGTTACTCGAGAGGGACATCGAGATAATCGGACAGACCGATGTACTATATACCTGTCCATATGATGGAGGCGGTTTGTCTCATAGTCACTTATGTGGAGACACTAAGGATATAGTACAAGTGCTCATTGGATGCTTCTGTAGCAAACAAGTTAGTTGTATGATTGGTACCACTGGAAGATGATGCCATAGGAAGAACAAGTTGATCATCGAATGACAAGTTGAAATGAGTGAAAGCATCGATATTGCCTGTAAATGTCTTCTAGGAAATATTGTTGCGAGGAGAGGTTGGGCACTCTCCCAATTCAATCCATCCAATAAAGAAGATGCCAATCTTGCTTTGTAATAATAGTTTCGTCTCGCGGAGCACAAAGGCCTGCTCTAACCTTCCCCGACCACAAAGTGAACCCACCCACAACACCCCCCCACATCTCTTTGTAAAGCCATAATGCAGCTTAGCTTCATTCCACCCTGTCTCTTCATCGGACGGACCGATAGTTGAAACAGAACCCCATTTATCTATCTTTAAACTTCAGATTAAAAGCTGTGCCTCATCACACAGACGAGATCACCCAGTTTGTTCCCCGTCCATTTTTGTAGAGAGAAACGCGACCCATATGGACCATAATGTTTTTTGTGCTTCCTTTCTCAAGCTCTCATGTGGCAGGCAGGAGCTCCCACTTACTGTAATTTTTGTAGAGAGAAACATATGGACCATAATGTTTTTTGTGCTTCCTTTCTCAAGCTCTCATGTGGCAGGCAGGAGCTCCCACTTACTGTAATTTTTGTAGAGAGAAACATATGGACCATAATGTTTTTTGTGCTTCCTTTCTCAAGCTCTCATGTGTCAGCCATGTCCGGAGATCCAGACACCGGTCCAGCTTGGTCTGCGGTACCCCATACCTTGCGATCACCAAAGGGTCCCAAATCACCTTCTTGGCGAGTTCTTATGATTTCTTTGGCCTGGCACATCTGACCAATCCTGCTTCCTGGTAGATCTCATAAGAGGAACGGATCCTGATGACCTTACCTTACCTACATGGACAACAACGTGGAAAGTTAGCAAACCCTGTTGACTTCCGTTATGCGTGGACCAATTGAGGTCTTTACACCAGGGGGGGCTCCAGCGGTTGGTAATAAGCCCTTCCTTGCGATGGATTGTGCCACCCTTCCTGGGAGTCAGAAACATATATGAAGCATAAGAAAGTTTAAAATCAGTGCATGCAGTTCTTTTGTACCAGAATCAAACTTACGATATGGTGATCAGAAATTTCAGCAATGTGCAATATCTTAATGACTCTTCAGCAGATGCAACAAGCTATATTATCATGCAACGATTTCAAGCCTTCCAATCTGTATGGGCATCATTATGGATGTCTAAGAAATCGAGACAAACACGACCTCCAATTAAAATAACCTAGTAGAACTATGACAGACATGGTAATTAGAATAACCTAGTAGAACTATGATAAGACATGGTAAAACATGGCTGGTTGTTGATTTGCGTGGTAATACTGAATTAGGTAGACATTCACTCTTAGAATATACTGACCATTGGGATCTACCGTAAAACCATATATATCAACAATGTCACCCATGGGGAGAGCCAATTCTCTAGACTTCATCCCGGTTCCCTTAGCACCCCTTCTCAAGACGGTACCACCACCACCTTGGAAAAGATTAAAACAGGATTTGGCAGTTCCAGCATTGGAGACAATACAACCCTATTAGATTAGATTTTACTATGAAAAGAATATATTGTATATAAATAAAAGTTTCTAAAGATGCCCACCATAGTGCACAAAAACAACTAATCATAAGGGCTGGTGACATTAAAGGATCACCTTTATCTTTGCATTGAAATCTCTGTGTGTTACACTCTTGATTATAAGCACCTCCTCAGCTGCAATTTCGTATGCAGATGCAAAATAATACTAATAATGACTTAACATGTGAAATGTTAAAAAGATGATATCCATAAATACTTCATAGAGAACAGAAGTAATCCACCAAGACTTGCATATGACCAATTCTTATATATGCCTTCAATAATACATCTATCAAAGTTTGCTATCCTAAGAGAGGAATCCAAGGACTAAGTGGAATGGCATGTCAACAAATATATAACAATAACATCTTACCAGGCTACAATATACGGCAATTGTAGCCAACTAAAAAATCAATTATTCACTGAAACATTAGAAGCTTGCAATTTGACTGTTGGTCTACCTTATCAAATAATTCCCCGAACAATTCTCCATGCCCTAAGTCGAATAATTTGAAATTGTTGGATAATTATTCAGTTACTCATAAATTTAACAATTGGTTCCATAGGATCATCTAGGACTCTTTGAGAAGTTATTGTAAGCTGCAAAATCACATGATAATCTTTTAGTAGCATTAGATTTCCTTTTCCTTCACATGCAGTTTTGCATATATAGAATCATGCATTCTCTACATTTTTTTTACTTCTATGACTTCTATCTTACCAAGCATCTAACCAAGTTGATTCCAATTTTCCTAAATTTGTCCAAATTTTTTTGGTTTTAAACCCAGTCCTGTTCTTGACCAATGAACTTATGTCCACGGACAGTAGAAGAACATATTAATAATTCATTTCCTCAAGTTATGTCCACATTTGAATTGTATTTGACCTTATATAGTCTATCATGAGCTCCTGTCCATTAACACATTCTTATTCAGTAAGTTGATGGTGCACCATGTGCAGATCACATATTCAAGAATCACCATATGCACCCAAACTCTGCTTTGACAGCCATTCTTTTTTGCCCTGAAGAAGGCCACTATATGACTAAATCAGTATGAAAACAAAACATTTTCTGTTCTTATTAAATTTTCGTATCATTAGAACCTAAGTACAATAATGCCAATAAAATTACTTGCAGATGCTCTAAGACGTAGATTTTGCAAGAGTTGAGAATTTCATGAGCAATATGATCAAAAACTTATCAAGCTTAATCAGGTCCTTACACTATACATTGCAGAGTCAGACATCACCTGCAAAAACACTTGATATATTCAACTTGGCATTAAGAACATAAAGAACTTTAACTTGCACATGTGATTTTCATAGAACAAAAATCTTAACATTCTTATAAAACAATATTGTTTGTGATTAACATGCCTAGGCTTTATCAAGGACAATTATTAGCAGCTTTAGATATGTTAATGCATCTGATAACAGTAATTTTTGTATATGTAGCCAGAATCTTACAAGATCCATCGAGAATAGCAACCATGTTACGAGCAGCGCCTCTTACAACCAGGCGAAAGTCCCTTTTCAGTCCAACATGTTTGGCATATTTCTGCAGAAGGACAAAATAAAGATTAGCTAGTAATCACAGGATGTAGATCCAAACTATTCATAAGTGTCTGCTTCCGAGGCCTGGTGAAGGGCTCAATCTGGGAAATTTCAAGTCAGATGGATCTGCCTAACATGACAGTGTCTACATCAGCCAGGAAACTGACAATGTGAACAGGATTGTAGAGAAAAGCTTATTACTAATTGATGCAGTGTAGTTAATAGTAATTGTGTTATGGAGGCCAATCAAACAATATACAAGGTGGCTTAGGTATCAATAAGTGAGTATCTTCACTTTTACAACAATATAATGCCTGTGAGATTCTTTTAGCAACAAAAACATTTAGAGACAGCGCATCAACTTGCTAGCAAGGAACATCTATGTAACGCAATAAAACAAGAAAACAGGATGCTTTGAATCTACCAAGATATATGTAATATGTATGAGATCTGAAAGTATGGCCACATCTTAAATTTTTTTGAAAACTAATGAATCTTGAGTCTAGCATTTCTCTGATAAGTTGTATCACTTGTATACACTGGTATTGAGAACTCCAGCAAGGCCAGAAAATAAACAGTATATTTTGGATGCTAAACTATATTATTGAACCAGGCCTTGGAGACAAAGTCTGGAACCAAGTGTTGTTAGGTCCTTAAAGAAGCTGTCATTTCAATAAACTATCATTTAAGTGTCAGATAAAACCAGAAATTTCAAACTATTTTTCTGTCTGAATACACATAAGAAAATAAAGAAAGAATCTCAGAAGATGAAGCTGAAATTGCTAAGCCTCAAACATAAATAAATAGTTACAGTCAGACATATAGATCAAACAAAAATAATCAACCCACTACCTCATTAACAGGAGCATCATTATCTCGAAAGACTGCATCATGCCCATCAATCTCAAATCCAAATTCTGTTTTGAAGAGATCCCCAGAATTCCCAACCACTGCACATGTCTGAAACTGCTGGGGATGGAAGGGAGGCTTTGCAGGTAATATTAAGTTTAGATGCTCCTCACAAATAGAGCGATTATAACATTTATCTGCACCCCTAAAAACAAGAAAACATTTAGAAGCTCTTATTGAGTCACCTTGAGCATTAAATCACAAAAGAAAGCCTTGCACACATGGTAACAACTGTGCAATTCTTTTTGCAGCATTAATCTAACCATCCATCAGGTCGTACATCTAGGTATTCCCTTGTCAAGACCATAGTCATGTTATTAATCTGAACAATAGTTTGTAAAAGAAAAACAGTTCGTCGAACATCAAGAAATTATCTTGTTTGAGACCAAGCGCTCGAGCTATACCTAAAAGAATGCATCAACTCAAGGCTGTGAAGCCTTCTCCAGATTGACTCGTTCCACTGGGAGCACTGTTGACACAAATGGCTTCTTCCTTGACATACTAAAGAAGGCTTTTTGGTGCTGCTAAGCTCAATAAAACGGAAGTTATCTTTCTCACTTACACTTAAGTTTCCTTCAGCCTGATTCTTCATTGGTAAAAATCTTCATTGGACAGACAAATGTCCACAACTCGGAGCCAAGAAAAAGTGAACTTATCTAAAAAGCCAAAAAATTATTTGCTTCTCTTCTTAGTGTTCTCATTTTTATACTTTCATGTATATTCTATCTTCTAAGATAATCTAAATAATCATTTATTCTTCAATTTGCTTCAAAACTCAAAAAGCAATTTCAATGATAGAGCTTTACCTCTATGATTAGATTGACTTATAATATCCTGATAGCATCAGCTTGGACTTAAACATTTTGGGCTTGACTCAACGAGTTAGTGAGTTAATTATTACATCATGCTGCATCATGACAAATGATATCAGAGTCGACAAGTACTAAGCATAGTAAGGGACTTGAGTAAGAAAGTGCTACTCGAGTAAGAAAGTCACAATACAAAGCCACCACTAAGTTAGGTCTCACGTCCACCATGCCAAGGTCCAATTTCTGGGCTATATTGGATCTTGACGAGGACATCAAGTCAATAAGTGGGGAAGATTGTAACACCTCTGTTTTCTCTCATATCGAAAGTAGATTAAGACTTAGATTGACTAATAAAAGTATGATGAATCTACCATTAATTTATGTCTAAACATTTTGGGTTTAGACTCAACAAGTTGATTGCTTAGTTATTCAAAGTCGCAAAATGTTGTCTAAAGAGCATTATTTACTATGATCAACGTGCTATAAGCAACTTCAAGAAAGAACCAAGCATGTATATTATTTGCTATTACATATGCTTTTTGATAAGAATAAATGTATATATCTAACCAATAAACTTCAAAGCTTGAACAAGTAGTTATATGTAATTAGCTTGAAACATCTATATAAAGCTAACCTACTCTTGAAACCTACAACTTATCTGTACAACATAACATTTGTTACTATAGCAAGAATCTATGATAGCTTGAGCTTTAGGGCTAATTACATATTACCCCATGTAGTTAGACTTCTTTAGCATTCAGGTCCCTAGACGAAAAAAATTACATCGGAATCCCTATACTTATGAAAGTGAAACATTTAATCTCATTTACTCTAAAGCTATCGGTAAACATGACAATACATGCAAGAATGGTATGAAAACAATGGGTAAAAAGATAATTTCAACGTCTCAATTATGTTTTCTTTTGTCATGTCATAATTAAAACTTCTTAGTCAACTATTATGATAATGGCAGATGACAGTGCCATTGAGGGCCACGGGTGGCTGTGGCGGTGATGGTCAACGAGAATGACGCGGGGATGTCCGTGGAGACGAGTAGGGTGGAGTCCTAGAGGTGAAGTTGAGAGACTTCTGTAGCCTCTGAGAGGGGGGGAGGACGACGAGGAGGGAGAGCGTTGGCGGGAGATGAGGCAAAGGGAGAGGAAGAAGAGGATGAGGACGATGGTCACGTCGATGCACATGCAAAGCGATGCCGATGCAGATGTAGAGCGACAGTCATTCTTCTTCCCCCTTTCGTCGCTTTGCATCTGCATCGATGCAGATGCAAGTGATGTAGAATAGAAGCCACATATGTTGACGCTTTACATCTACATCGTCGCCGCTCTGCATCTGCATTAGCTTCAACGCAAATGCAGAGCGATGCAAAGCAGAAGCTTGAGATATCGACGCTTTGTATCTGCATTGGTGCCAGCATAGATGCAGGGCAATTAAAAGTAGAGTGGCGCCGCTCTACATCTACATCGGCGCCGTCATCATCCTCGTCCTCTTTCTCTTCTCCCTTTACCTCACCTCCTACCACTACTCTCCCATCTCTTCCTCCTCCAGTGCCACTCTGTGAGGTGAGGCATCTGCATCGATGTTGCGTTGCTCTGCATCTGCGTCGGCGGGACACAAGGCCTTTGCCTCACCTCTCGTCGATGCACATGCAGAGCAACGAACGCACATGCAGAGCAACCATGATACAAATGCCTTACATGAGATATTGAAATACATTTTTGTCCATCATCTTCGTGTCGTTCTTACACGTGTTGTCACGTACTATATCTTCCGTTAATAAAGCTGATGAAAGTCAGAATAAATGAGGTTAAATGTTTAACTTTTATAATTATAAAGATTTTAATATAAGTCTAGGAACTGGTATGCTAAAGAGATCTAACTATATTAGGTAATTTATAATTATGCAATCTTAAGAAAGCAAGAGGTGTTCACCCAAAACTTAGAATCCACTAGAAATTGAAAATCAAAGCTAATAGAAAAAGCTGCCATTCTTTTAAGCCCTAAGGGAACTTAAATACTCTTTGGAGCTCCACCTTACTTCTCGTCGCAGCGGCGGCTCACCGATGAAGAAAGAGGACTGAATGGCAACGACGATAGCGGCGAAGACTAGGGCGGCGAGGAGGAGGACGTAGACGGCGGCAGGTCGCCGTATCGGAACGGAGGTCTTCGCGGTTCTCATCTTTCCGGGACGGCCAGATCGGGTCGGACGGGACCGCGTCGCGTCGCATCGCTTCCACCGCCTCGGCGAATTCAAATGTTTGTGCGAGCGAGGAACTCGATCCAGTCGTTTAAATAGATAAATACGTCGTCGGTCCTATATGTGAACGATTGGACGGTTCTGATGAAATAGTAAACAGCGGGGCCCACCGTGAAGGTCCATGAAAGCCGTTCATTCACCAGATCCACACCATGGGACAATCTCGCGTCACATAACCCAGTCGGCGAACAAAAACCGATCCCGAAAGATGATTTGTGCTTTGTTGCCCGGAAAACTCTAGTGGGCCCCACAGGAGTGTCCAATCCGAAGGGGAAGAGACTGTGACGGACGCCACAAGAACCCTTATTGTGAGTGGACGAGCAACAGTGGGTCCCGACCACGCACTGTGGGTATCACGTCAACCAAAACAATACACGCATCTTATAAGAAAAATATCAAAGAGGTAGATACACATCAAAATAAAGAGAGTAAAGATACAGAGAAGCAATTGAAGCATCCCAACATAAAGCCGGACAACAAATGTTACGCAAGATTAAACACTAAACCTGCAAGAATTGGAGGAGACATGGACAAATATAGGAAGCAAGGATCAGAACAAAGAAGCAAAATGCATTCGTCAGGATTTCAAGTCAAACACCAATCTACCAAGAGTGTTCAAATATTATTACAAACTTATGCGCAGAGAAAGAAGAACACAACTTCTGACCTAATGCATTCACCAACCTGCATGTTATGCAATTCATGTAGATTTAAGGGAAGGTGCCGTGTGATGTCTGAGTACGTGTCTTGGGATATGATCAGTACACAGCAATAAAAGACATCAAAACAGACCCTATCCAAAGCTTCCCATCCTTCTCCTCCACTTCGCTTACTGCTTTAACCACCTTGCCTTCCTTGTCCTCCAAAGTCTCCAGTAGATCCCCATTCGGGCCATACTTGATGATCAATGCATGAAGTCTGCCTCCAATCAGCATAAAATAATGATATTTGACCGGAATAGGGAGCTTCAGAAAAAATTTCCTCAACTTGTTATGATCGGCCATAAGATGTGCATATGTAGAATGGCGACAATGAATCGCCACCCAGAATTCACCCTTCTCATTAGTCCTCACATTATCCGGGAATCCAGGGAGGTGTGCAAACACATCCAATGTTCCTGCCTTTTCTCCCTTCAGCCAGTATCTATTCAACCTACACTTGCAAGTGCATGCTTGTCTCATTTAATTGACACAAGGCAATGGTGAATAAGAAGATGTGGAGACCAACCTGAGACGTGATCCTTCACAGAACAAAAGGAATGATCCATCCTTGCTTAGCGTCACACCATTGGGGAATTGAAGGCCCCGATGAAGGACAATTGTTTCTTTTGTAACCGGGTTGTATTTTAAAAGCCTACCAGAAGGTTCTCCAGAAAATATTAGTTGCATGAAGTTCCTGAAAGCACATACAAAGCTCATCTTTTCTGATTTTAAATAATTTTGAACAAATAAATACTGACAGAAAGTGAAGCCTAGCATGTCATTATATGTCTAGAACAAACTAACATATTTTCTCTAATTATGTAGCTATTGCCATGCAAGCATGTGGAGAAATTCACCAAAGCAAGCAGCAGAACAGTTCCACAGAGCAGACATCATTGCAAGAAAGAATAGCACATAACCATTCACTGATTCATATTCACCAGTAGTGGAAGTAAAATAACAGTTATTTTGGCATTGAACTAGTAAATTTGGGACTTATATTACGTAGGAAAGAGTAACTGCTTTTTCTATCTTTTTATGGAACATAAAAACATATGACAGATCATAAAATTATTATTTTCCTGTGGAGATAAGAATGATTGCCTTTTCTTTTTAATTCATTAAATCTGGAACCAAATTGTAGATCTTAACATAATGGTGTTTCTTGTTTGTTTAGGTGTTAATGGTGTTTGCTTATTTCATATTTACCCTAGGAGGGGACTCCATTAGTTAGCATTTAATAGTTGATGACAGAAATGAGAAAGCAAAACCCCTCCACTAGTTGGAAAGAATGCTAAACATCAAATAAGGAAGATCCTTTTCAGTAAGGACTGACCCAAATTCAATGTTATACAGTGTACAGTAATGCATACTGTCCATCAAAAGGTGTTAATGTTTAGTAGTAATGCTCAGAACCAGTTCACATATTTAGAGGTCAATAGGTTAGGTGATACACACCTAAATCAACCATTATGAAAATGGTAATTCAGTAATGTAGAGGCGATGCCAAGCTCAGCTTTCCAAGAATGGAAGAAACCTTACTGTAATACTGAGGTCCATGCTCTTCAAAGCTCAAAAGCAACTATTACATGTCATTATCATCTCATGGATGTTTCATAAAAGCTGTTACAGCACTACAATATCTTGTTTTGCATAACTACTTTTCTACTTACTTTAAAATCTGTAAATATCTGCTTAATGAATCTCAAACTATAAATCTGATAGTGGACATTTTGGTCGGCCGAACATTGGTGCGGCCCATAGGCACGCGAGGAATTGTCCGCTTTGGGTGTACCCGCACGGTTTTGCCCTTTATGGAGACTAAGAGCTCCAGAAAGCATCTTTGAGAGTAAGAGAGGCTGGTGGACTTATGAGCCCTTAGCTCCCCTACTTCTCAACCAATGTGGGACTAAAGATGGTCTTATCATTACTCCCTCCACAAAGGGAGGGAAGGGCTCATGTCCGAGGTGTTTGACTCGGGAGTACTGGTCGACCGAGGTGCACGGCTCGGGGCCCTCCTTCTAATGCCAATAAAATCCAATAGAGATTGTCAAGATACCTTACCAGACAGCACAAGAGATGCACTCAATGATTATATATCTATTCTCCCAATATTTTTGTCCTATGTAAAAAGTGGGATGTGTGATTTAGGTAATGGAAGATGAGAATATGAAGCATGACAACAGGCAAACATCTGTTACTAAAGGTTGGGAGGGGAGTCATTGGTAATTGTGTTAATTTGCACAGACACTATGGTATAAACGAACAGCAAGGTGCCATCAGAAGTTGAATATGTAAGATCATTATTTCTCAACATCATTGAGAAGATTCCTAATTTAGTGGTTGAATAAAGGAATCTGTTCCTCATGCATACCAAATCAGATTTAGAACGAACTTCAGTCAAACATGCAGGGATTAGGAGTATACTAGACCGGTGATGGATTCTTTGGATAGAACTGAACAGATGAAACTTCCATACTGAATGCAACAATTGCAAAGAATTCAACAGTCCATCTCTTGACCTCAATGCTGTGAGTGGTCAGTAGTCTCTGTCCAGTTCGTTTCCTCTTTTGTTTATGTTTTTACTTTTGTTTTAATTTTACTTCAATTATACTCTAATGTATCATTTCAATCTCCACAATGGGAATTCCCTCCAGATTTTATCCAAAAATAAAAGCTCAAAGAAAATTCTTATGTCAGTTGGGCATTACATGCTGATATATAAGTGCTTAAACAAAGAAATTGAGATGAAAAGACTTACCAGAGTTGAATACTAAAACATTAGGGGAAAACACAACAAATTCCAGCCACAAATAAAATATATAAAACTAAGTTGATTGGATTATCCGTTGTTAAACACATTTACACTATAATTCGGCGATCCTAATTTATAATCTGAACATCAAGCACCAATGCAGAGTGATTCCACTACATTAGTGCTAAGAATGGATGCTAATACTAAGTATGGCAACTATTACAGGAAAATATTCTCAAGGTATTCGATGTAAACTTCAATAAGCATAAAAGGCTATCGTAGGAGGAACATCAATTATAATTTTAGTACAATCTACTAAGGTTACATGGGATCATAATCTTTTCCATACACTTAACAGGTTGATAGCAATCAAAGCGAAAAATAGCAACATTGATTTTATCAAGTATATTAAGTGTTAGAAGTTTGAAGAAAGGTACCTCCTCTGGTAGTTAGTGCTGCTGTCTGTGAAATAAACATTACCTTCCTCATCTATGTCCAAGTCATTCGTGAAATTAAATGGGACTCCTTCTGCTTCTGTGGTTAGTGGTGCAGCCAGGCCACCTTGCGGGCCTACTTTGAGCAAGCCAAAATAAGCATCAGCAATGTACAGGTCTCCGGTCTTTTTATCAAATCGAAGACCTAATGGTCGTCCACAGATATGTTCATTCTTTAAGTAACTAAAAAGTGACGGATGCGGGTTACATATTTCTGACCTACAATCAACAAACAATGAGAACAATTAACAAAGTTTTCAGGCTAAAACTATAAAGGCTACCACATTTTACAGAGAGATATTTATCTTCTGTTTGTATGGAAAATTTTGCAAGGTACAAATCTGCTCCACAGATAGACAGTCCTAGCCAAGCAGATAGTTCAATCCAGACATTCATTTCTTGTGCAGTGACCCCGGGGTCCGAAATGGATGTTGTTGGTTCAATCTCTGAATTCTCCTAGAAAATCCAGAAATTGTGTGGACACCAAACAGATTACCTATAAGAGGCAATAGCTACAAACTTGATAACTAAACCTAGTGTACACCACACCATCTGCAAAATACAACCCTTCATGTTGTTCACGAAATGATCTAAAACGATAATCCTTCTTTTTTCAAGAAATTGTCTACTTTTGCTAATATTTCTTGTTTCAGTAAACCAATAGAACTACTTCTGGAAATTTCCAGTCGAGAAAGAAGACATGAAGTAGCAAAATTGTTGCTTCATATGGGTAACAATAGCTTCATTGCGATCAGGAGCACATCAATTTGGCCCAGACCAACAAAACTAAGAAAAAAGTCGACATTTACTCTGTCGCTATGTCTAAGCATTAGAATCAAAGCCATCAGCCAAAAAGATAACATATTTTGTGTCTGGAGGCCAACGGTAGGTCAAACGATATAGCCAAAATTTATTACAGATACAGAAATCGTCAATACAACTAACAGAAAAGAGGAAGGAGAGAGAGAGAGAGAGAGAGACTGTGCCCTTCCTCGTTACTTGCAAGCATAGAATCCAAATCTCTTGAAAAGGCATACTTTCTATTCCTCATTGTAAAGTAGGAAGACACCAAAAAGCACCAAGCGAAATCGAAAACCCAACCTACCTACCTGTTGGGGGAAGTGTAGGCGAAGTCAACCCACGACTCCCCGTTCCAGAAGAGCACCCGGCCGTCGGCGACGCCGGTGTAGGGCCCGCGGCCCCGAGGGTCGAAGGCGATGCTCTCCGGGCCCTGCACCTGGTTAAGGAACCTGACCTCCGCTCCCCGGAGCCGATCCGCCGGGTCCCGCACGGTGGGAAACTCCGACCATGGCAGCAGCTCGACCGGGTACGTCTCGAAGCCGGGGAACTTCACCATGGGGCTGTGGCCGAGAGGGTCCAACCCGCAGTAGACCGCTGCGGCGATGACTAATCCAGCGAGGACGACGGCCCACGGCGCCATCGGCGGGGCTTGCTCTCCTCAGGCTCGTAATCCGGCAGCGATGGAGGCTCCGGCGAAGGGCTTCAGCGATCGAAGCTTTCGAATTCTGTCGTCGTGTCCTCTCCTCCATCATTTAATGATGGCGGAGTAGTTGGAGAGCGTTGCTCGGTTCGCTTGGGACCGGCGACATAAATGATGCCGATGAATGATGATGATAATAATAATAATAACAATAAGAGCGATTATAAACGATAAAGATAATAGAAATAAAAAAATATATGATTAGATAATGTATATTTTGTGTTACATTTCAGGGTATGGATGAGATCAAAGTGTAGTTGATGGGTTTTAGAGAGAACTTGGTTGATTTGAAGCGGAGAGGAGGAGAGAAGTAGCATTTTTGTGATCTCGGGTCAGGAATTTGGCATGATATCATCCGATTATTTATGCAATGAGGGATTTTTAGATGTCTTAATCTTGTGACATATGATGAGTCTAAATAATCTTATATTTTACTTGAAATCATGATTAAAATAATAAACTTTTTATTTTTTAGAAAATCAAAGGAAAGAATATATCGGAGTTTGAATTTGACCCATAAAATCAATTTGAATTCGAATTCGAATCATAGATTTTAAATTTTCTCTCTCTCTCTCTCTTCTTACTCACATTTAAAACTTTCAACTTAGGAGAGAGAGAGAGAGAGAGAGAGAAGAAGACTCGAATATATGATTACGGTAATAGTTGAGGTCAATCAAATCATGCAGTGGCCATTACCCTTAATCTAGTGATGGAAGAGATGATATGGAAGTAAAGAAAAAGCTATATACACAGTTAACAGCATAAATTATGGATTGTTAAATCTAGTTATAGTATTTTTGAAGCTTAGAAGAAGTATGGAAAGATATAAGATATTGCCTCAGATAACTTTCGCTGTGAACGTTTCGTCGTTCTTAAAATCCCATTGCAAACTGCTAATTGAATGTTCTTCCTGAGAAGCCACACAAACAGTGACTGCCATCCCTTTGGTGTTTTTGACAGCAATCATTCTATCGCCACAACTGTTGTTGATTCCCCTCGACAGACTGCCTGAAATGAATGCGAGGCAAGTGTGCCCACTGCAAAGAACACAGAGCAATTGGGTTGGCTTTTTCTTTTCTTGAGAAACTTATTAGAAAGAGAGAGTGCAGTAGAAAGTTGCTCTAAAAGAAAAAAATAGAAATCTCCGATATTGATCGAATGAGGTGTTCATGTTTACATCAATTTCACTCACAGGAAAAATGTAGTTTCAGCAAAACCAAAGCTCGATAAGCATAATTGTTATCCTAACATGTTGCCATCCTTCTTTCCTAATAACACCTACTTGTATGTTACGGTTTATACTTCTTTAGAAAGAGAAGCCGAGTGATCTCGGAACATGAAGAACTAACTTCTTACATTTTTTGCTGCAGTACTGAAAGCTTCCCTATGGCTTATGTCAGGATTTCTTGCTTTTAATCTTCTTATCTCGTCTCTGTGGGCAAAAGAGGAACAACAGCAAAGTGACATGCGGTACATGTCGGAGTTAATACTAGTCTCTGTCCTTAGCAGTTGGAAACAATCAAACCAAAGATTGAAGCCGAAGTTTAAAGCACTCACTTGATAAAACTATTGTATACAGAAGGCACACGACGTCTTTTCCCAGCTGCTGCTGCTGCTGCTGCTGTTGCATTGAACACCGCATAGAACACACAGTTAGCTGGATTCACTCGAGAAATATAATCGAGTCGTAGAAGCGAAAGAAAACGAGAAACCAACAAATCTAAAACATCAAAAATCTTGACTTTTTTTTGCACGAGGATTACTGCTAACTCGAAGCATTTGTCGCTTGACGCTCTTCGTTGAGTTCATCGTATCTACGCCGGTGCATTTGGAGGAAGATCCACAGTCCATGTGGAGTCCTTGAGATCCTATACTGTGATGCTGCCAACGAGTCATGACCTTAGTTGAGCAAGTAATGTCCTTCTGTTCTGAGTTGTAATCTCAGACAGTAGCATTCACAGAAACAGATCGAATATATATATATATATATATGTTTGAATCATAACAAAAACTGTGCTCTTCTTTAAATGAAGAAAACCCACAAATCAACATTATATCTAAGATTATAACCTGAATATCTTGGAGAGGAAGTCTCTGAAACTGAGCACCAAAATTGACAGACAACATATTTGCACAGTTCTCACATTGTACAGTCACATTGTCGAACAAGTTGTCGCATGGAATATTGACCTGTAGTTAGATCATCATAAACTCAGATATATTTCATCTTTCTATCGGCACAGAATCTAACCTAGCTAGATTAGGATCTGCTAATAAAACATATATAAACTTGGCATGGTATGCATGTAGTATTCTTCCGACAGCAAAATCTTAGTATAGCTCGTATCATCACCCGTTTCTCACGATAAAAGAGAAAAGATACTTGTTGTGGGAATTAATGACGTGAGAAGTTTATGAAAAGATGTTACTGTAGAGACTAATGAATCGAAATAATTATCCAATGTCAAGAACTTGAAGCTGAGGAGAAAGACTAATTGTAACTTCTTTTCTCATTTCTTACAGAAATCTTTCTGTCTGAACTTTTTTATTCTCTATCTTCCCGAGGAGATTTCTGACATCAAAGAGGCTCTACGTTGCAAGCAACAAAAATAAACCGGGTTTTTCTTTGCAGTATACTTTCAGGCCTTTCATGATGCCTCGTTGCTTCCAAGAAAACAAACAATGGAGAGATGATGATGTGATGACACACATACGGCAGACTAATAGATCTTCACATCTACGTGAAGCTGTACATTCTTTGCGATAGATATGAATGATGAACTTATTATTTCTGAACGAACGCAAAAAAAAAAAAAAAGAGAGGGAAAACTAGGAGAGAAGAAACAGTAGTATTTGAACGACACCAAAGCATCAAGAAACGTAGGCTGGATTTTTGCATCCTTTAGTTGGGGTTAACATGCATGAAACTCGGACTTCTCCGTGGTGTTGGGGGAATCAGATCTGAAGGAAGCCCAAACGTTTGATGCTTGCGAAGCTAATAATAGTTCAACACACTTCTAATGTTTCATGATACTGAAATCTCAAGGCTCGTCTATATATATGTTCATGGCCATGTCAATGCAGATTAGGGTTTCCAGACAGAGAAAATTATCATTTAAGAGATGGCCTTTGGAGACCTTCAAGAACATGAGCGGATACATCAGATCGGTCATGTAACCTAATTTTTCTTCTCTCAGTATACTTAAAGCTAATACTCATGAAAAATAGTCTTAAAAAAAGGGAAATTTCATCCATGACAAAAGTTGGAGCTATCTACGCATATGTGTATGTATCCTTCTTGAACAAGTAGAGAACAGATCGAATTGGCACCGGTTTCAAACCGAAGAGAAGGAAGATGGCTGCGGCTTTTACCACAAGGATTGTGTTGCAGAAGCTGCAGTGAACGTAGCAAACTTGCTGCGTCGACATCGATCTCCGACCGCCAGCCGGTTGAGCAGATGCTACGAGAGAAGCTTTAGGTAGGAAGAGAGAAGAAGAGGAGTGGCTATATGTCAACATACGACGCTCCTTTTATTCTTCATATGAGGATCGACGAGGTGATTGGAAGACATATGGGAGTGGCTAACTAATGGATAACGAAGGAATTGTTCTATTGGAGTGTGAGAAAAGAGGATGGAAGGGACTGTGATTGCCTGAAGGTTAAGGTGGCGTTTTGCCGATGCAGAAGACAAAAGAAAATTTGACTTTGGAAGGAGTGAGAGAGATAGAGAGGAGCGATAGGTCTCGAGATATTATTCACAATTTGTTTGGTTAAATATAATAATTGATCATTACTTTCATTGAATTTGAATTGCTAATCACCAAAAATATTTAAGCCTAAGTTAATTGATCATCCAAATCTTTATTGATCCAACATACTCACACTACTCACAGTTTGTAAGGATCGATCCAAATCCTTATCTACTTTTGATCCAAAATTATTACATTTATTCAGTCTTCATAAATTTATTAATACAGCTCAACTCAATTGTGGTAGTCTCTAATATCAGATAGGATTACCAATATACTAAACTTATTGGGTCTAAATTATTGACATAAAAATATTTAAATTAAGTTAATGATTAGTATACTACTCTTATTTAATTCAATCTTTGTCCACCTTCAAAATCAAAAAAAAAAAAAGGATATTAGGTCTAAACTAAAAAGAAAAAAGATCCTGTAATACGTGTCTACTGTTAAACAGTCCTTTTTATTTGGACATATAGATATAGAACTTAGCAGAGAATTCCATCACTCTTTATAGAGCTTAAAACAAACACTCAATATTTTTTTAAAAAACCTATTTTCAAACCTGTGACCTTATCATGCACCAACTCGGATGTGTCTCCCGAGACATCTAACATCTAATCAAATTCAAACTTTAATCAATTATAATCAAATTGAAAACTCACAGCAATGATTTGACAGGGACCGATCCTGGAACCCTAACTATTCTGCTCCCTATTATCATCATGTGAAATCTCAAGAACGACAACAGGTTAAAGATGGTAGTGGACAAGTTAGATGGAGCACGAAGGTGTTGTCCCAATCCTGAGGAAATGGGTGAGATGGTTCAACGACTTGAAGAGACCACAACAAGTGACATGTTCGGTGCTCGAATATTTTCTGCATCGCCTCCGCTGGTCCCTGAATGCTTGCTTGGCTTCATCCCGGAGCTGTCTCCTTCATCTATCTCAGCTGGTTTATCATCTCAAAGTTACACGGATTAGCATGATCTTAAGCTATGACATTCCCGAGCGATTTAAGCTTGGGCGTAAGATCGATGGAGATTAGGATGGTCTCTTTCTAACAGGAAGACATGATTGCACTAGATTCTTATTCTCTTCTCCTTGGCTTGGTCGGCAGGTGGGGCTCTCTTCGGAGAGCTCGATTCCATGTTTCGGGAAGAGGACACAGTCCATGTCACTGTATTGGCAGGTGGGGCAACTTTGCTTTCTGAGCTCGCATTTGGTTTCATCATGTTCACAGCAGCAGTTTGGAAGGCAAGGATGGATGGATGGATGGATTAGTCCATACCATTCTATGTGGCTGATACCGGGAGGATATGATGATTGACTCTCATGATAGATGTTCCAATAACTGGGTATGTGTATTAGTACTAGTTCAGAGGCTGTGGGATACGTTACGTTGCGTTGCAGCTTTGCACTAGATTGTGCAGTGTCTTCACTGTTCCAGTCTAGCGACTGATGAGTCGCCATCGGTGCTAATAGACAACAGTTACTTCGCCCATTTAATTACAGCTCCATGCGTACGACAGCTTTGGTCCCAATGTCATCAAAAGTAGTGTTCAGCAATAGATAATTGCTGTGCAGCAAAAGAAGAGATAGAGATGGATGGATGGAAAGAGAGAGAGAGAGAGAGTGAGAGGGAGGGAGGATGTGGGAAAAGGAAGGAAGACGTCGGATTTAGATAATCACACTGCAGCTGGAAAAAGATGAGAGAGAGAGAGAGAGAAGAGGAAGAAGGGAGAACACCGGCAGGTGCTGCTTTTGAACGACTTCCTCTCGGCAGCAGACACTTTTCGGAGGAGGAGTGGGCGCAATTACCGGAGTGACCTTAGCCTGTGGATCATTGTTGGTGGTTTTTGGCAGCTTTCGAAGGGCTTTCTCGGTATTACGCTGCACACCAACCGTGACCATCGGGCCCTCCTCGTGCCCTTCGCCCTCCTTTAAGTACCAAATAATTGTGACTCGAAATTACGCTTTAGACCTCCAATGTATCGGTCGACCTGTTTGTTTGTTTCCCTCTAACCCGAACCCGATAAGAGGTTTGATTCGAGCGAGACTGGTTCTTCTCGTCACATCGAACTTGGAATCGGATCGGTTTGATTCCAATGATCGCTAACCCAAACCAGATTCGATCGATCGAGCCCGAGTTCGTTTCGGCGTTTTGTTTCTTTACATAACGTGTCGCGTGGACATTAAGATTAAATAACTGGTTATCAGAGGGACAGGTTGGTCATTCTATAATGTCGTGAAAAAGCAATAAAAATAGACTACCGCTGCCTTCTCGCACACTCACTCACGCAGCTCACCGATGGAGGAAAGGGGAACGGGGGCGGCGCCCGGGCTGGAAGCGGAGCTGGTCTCGATCCCGGCGACCCCGCGGGGGGTCTCGACGCCGGAGACGGTGACACCGACCGGCCAGCGGTCGCCGCGGCCTCCGGGACCCGGCGGCGGCGCACCTGCAGCCGGGGCCAACTCGGCTAAGTCGTGGACTCCGACGCCGGCGATGGTGTCGCCGCGGTTTCTGAGCCCGTCGATATCGTCGGCGGTGGGGACGCCCATGAAGCGCGTGCTGGTGAACCTGCGCGGCTACCTGGAGGAGGTGGGCCACCTGACTAAGCTCAACCCCCAGGACGCCTGGCTCCCCATCACCGAGTCCCGCAACGGCAACGCCCACTACGCCGCTTTTCACAACCTCAATGCCGGCATCGGCTTCCAGGCCCTCCTCCTCCCCGTCGCCTTCGCCTTCCTCGGATGGTCTGGTCACCTTCCCTCTCCTCTCTTCCACCCTACCTGCTTAATACTGTACTGTCTCTTTTGGGTCTCATTACTGCTTGCTTTGCACAACATCATAGCATACACCGTTGGCATGCATTGGAAACAATGTGGTGGAAACTGGTTCATTTGAATGGAGAATTAACCATCCATTGGTTGAATGATCTGTTGAAAACATTACCTTTCTTTCTGGTCAAGCTTGTAATCTTATTCCTGTCCTTGACCAGAAGATGCAATTGTTGAAGAGAATAAAGATGGATGTCACATGTTTCACGGTATGCTATTCTAAAGCTTGATGACTTGGATTGCAGGAGTTGGGGCTTGATAGCTCTGACCATCGCTTACTTTTGGCAACTTTACACTCTCTGGATTCTGGTTAAGCTACATGAAGCTGTGCCTGGCAGAAGATACAATAGATATGTGGAGCTTGCACAGGCTGCATTTGGTGAGGCTGCTCTTCTCCTACATTCTTTTTGACTTCATGAATTGAATATAGCTAAGATCACATACAGATAGATATATGAGAACTTTTTTTATGTCCTATTACCATGTTGATTTCGTATTACAACCAAATTTATGTTCATTTCCCTGTAAACATGGCAGGAGATGAACAAACTTCTTTTTCGGAGATTATTATTGTCTTGAAAGAATCACATTTATCAGATAATTGAAGTCCCAATTTGTTGCAGTTCTTGATCTGCATTGTACCATAATATGTTGAGCAGCTCAATCTTGAATTATTTGTTTGGAAGAAAAAATTATAATAGAGTGAAGAATCATATTTTGTTGATATGCTGTATACATCACTACTTATGTCTACAAAAGTGTTCTGCGTGGGGTAAAGGTGGTTATTTCTGACAGAAGTTTCAATGAAAATTTACCTACTTGTTAAAGAGACATTTAGCAGCACATTCCTCTCGGTGCTTGTTGAAGCTTCTTCAGCAAATATAGGCTCTCTTTATCATGGTTATCACATTGTGCCTAGGCCATAAATTACCTGAAGTATATTGAGAAAAAGATGGCAGTATAGCCTGTAAAATGAAATATTCTGAAATGCCAACGAAAGGATATTTTGTTTATTGATGTTAAGATTATATTGCGAGCCACAAATTGGATCCATGAACATTTGAGTGTTTCTCTATCATAAGCCTAACTTCTTGCTTGGGGAATAAAAGTGTCTGCTAGAGGTATAGAGATGTTGTAATGTTTGTGTATGTATTAAAGTTGATGTTTCTCGTTTTCACACTGCTAATGAGTAAATTATCTTTTTCTTCAGGAGAAAGGTTAGGCGTTTGGCTCGCCTTATTCCCAACAGTTTACTTATCAGCAGGAACTGCGACTGCATTGATTTTAATTGGAGGGGAAACCATGAAGCTCTTTTTCCAGATCATCTGTGGAGCCCTTTGTTCATCAAACCCGCTTTCAACTGTCGAGTGGTATCTTGTATTCACTATACTGTGCATTGTCCTGTCTCAACTCCCAAACCTCAACTCCATTGCTGGGCTCTCTCTTATCGGAGCTGTAACAGCAATCACTTATGCTACCATGGCCTGGGTCCTCTCGGTCAGTCAAGAAAGGCCACCTCCCATCTCCTACCAGCCCCTGGCATCCCCTTCTTTCGGTGCCACAGCTTTTTCAATCTTGAATGCCCTCGGCATAATAGCATTTGCATTCAGAGGACACAATCTTGCTCTAGAGATTCAGGTATTAGCTCTTGACCTCAAATATTAGTATGCCAAACTGAGCTCTGGTTAGCTTTCACCACGGTCAATTGGTTTATGAACTCTGCTGTTACATGATATCCAGGCAACAATGCCATCGACCTTCAAACATCCTGCACATGTTCCAATGTGGAGAGGAGCTAAGGTTGCTTATCTTCTTATAGCCTTGTGTTTATTTCCTGTCGCTATTGGAGGCTTCTGGGCCTATGGAAACCTGGTAAGTATCGTAGCCAATGCTGTGCTTAGAAGAATCTATGATGGCATTTTCCTTCAAGGATTTTGTATAGTACGATCACACTTTGGTTTACATCTTTCAGATGCCAGCAGGAGGAATACTGAATGCTCTTTATGCCTTTCACAGCCATGATATCCCTAGGGGACTTCTGGCAACAACATTCCTCTTGGTGGTGTTCAACTGCCTCAGTAGCTTCCAGATATACTCCATGCCTGTGTTTGACAGTTTCGAGGCAGGTTACACCAGCCGAACGAATCGACCCTGCTCGGTTTGGGTCCGATCCGGGTTCCGAGTCTTCTACGGTTTCATCTCGTTCTTCATCGGGGTGGCACTGCCCTTCCTCTCTAGCTTGGCTGGCCTGTTGGGTGGTCTCACCCTCCCTGTCACCTTTGCTTACCCTTGTTTCATGTGGATTGGTATAAAGAAGCCTCAGAGGTTTAGCTTCAGTTGGTATCTTAATTGGAGCCTTGGCATCGTGGGCATGGGTTTCAGCTTAGCCTTATCTGCAGGAGGTGTTTGGAGCATGGTGAACAGTGGGCTAAAGCTCAAGTTCTTTAAGCCTAACTAGGTTCCTAAAGTTCTGATATATGGCATAAATTAAGTCCAACAAGTATGTTGTTGTCATCCTCAAGGTTTGTCTTTGTGTATTATTATGTGTGATGGATATTTGTTTTTGTGAAGCCATAGCTTGATTAATTCCACTTGATTTCTGTCTCTCCGCAAACCCTCTTCTAAAATTTGAAAAAGGAAGAGCTAAAATTTGGAGATTGGGAAATTTCGAATCTTTTACTCGAGGAGAAGCTAAGAAAGGCCGAGAAATCTTAAAACAAAGAACAAACAGGATATTAACTGTCTAGAAATATAAAAGCAGTAAAGAATATCTTAAGCCAAAGAATGATGTATTAACCTTTTTGAAAAGGAAAGAGCACCAAAATAAAAGGCAGTAAAAGCATAAAACATCAACATTCATTTATCCAGATGCAAAACTGATTAAAGGAGTCAGCTGAGTGCAACAAAATTTACCTCCGACAGCAGTCTTGATCAGCATTCTCATCTTCTGGGGAAAGAAATTGTTGTAGGTTCTTATCCTGTATCACTGTATGTGATAAAAGCCATAGAGCTTCCAGTCATCTATTGCACGTTGCAGTTTCCAGCCTAAAACCAACAGCTCATGTGGGATGCAGAATTCCAAGATTAAACATCATAACTGGCAGTTCAGCCAGGATAGTCAAACGGATCTTCATCTTTCAATGAACTTGTCAAACTCAAAACCAAACCAGTCTGGATATCATCATATGCTTACAGTAGTTATATAAACAAATATCAAGGAAAATCAAGTGTTGGCACAACAAAACATAAACTACAACTACATTTAAATGACATCACAACAAAACCATGCAAAATATATATAATCCACAGCTGGATGAAGGTTAAAGCATTCAAATACACTCGATCTTGATGAGTGAACCCTACTGAATTAGAAAAATTATCTACTGTTCAAGAATATCATACAGTTGGCATGGAGGTAGATAGAACCACATATGTCAGGTAGTGCACCCCATCCTGTATCTTCTCCACAGCACTGGTTTGGCCAGCTCGGAAATGGTTTGTAATAACATTTGCCTTTTCTTGAACTGAAGTATGCGGGAGGCCCACTTGTTTATCAGAAGAAAGACTTTGTATGACTGTCAGATATGCTTCTATTACCTCTGAGATTCCTGAAATAATAATATGCACAATTTTGATTAGAAAATCCAGACGAGTTGGAAACGTAAAATAAATCTGGTACATGTGCAACTCTTTTGTTGCATTCCCCCTTTTTTTTTACAATGGAAACAAACAAGTGCCTCTCCTCATATGAGAGAAACAGCCAGAAAACTGCACACATCGGTTTAAGCTTGTCTGAAATTGACCTAATATCAGACAAGGTTCTAAAATCTTTTAAAATCTTATGTAGGAGACACAAAAACCAAGATTCAGACATTGAGGTCAATTGACAAACTTTACAGTTTAAACTGTCTCCACATAAGAATTATCGTCATACCTGAAGGCCCACCCAATAACTCGTCCAAACATGAACAGTCCACATTTTCTTACATCACTCGGTGTCTGTACCACTTGATGGATGGTAAAGGTTTTTGGAACATTAAATTGCAAACCATATCAATAGTAGGATTAGTGGTATCATCAAATGTTACAAGCTATAAAACGACTAGAAAACACAAATATTTTGGCTGACCTCAGACTAGTCATACCACATTATAGACAAATATACAAGGACAAAACTTGTCTGAGGTCAACTATATACCAGGTCAATTTCTAAATTCAACACAACCTCGTACAAGATACCCAAATTGGAGATCCTCCATATTATCTCCATAGAAAAATCATGAAATTGAAGCTCATTTGCGCATCCATTAACTTGCACAAAACTAAGCAGTATGTTATTGCATAAATTTTTGCACTTAGTGAGTGGGCAAATGAATTTGAAAACTCATAATAGGAGCACTTCAGCAAGGGTAGAACCACATCAACAATTTGGTATCAATGACTTTGAAACCAGTATTAAAATTTTCACTGAAACCAAGAAATCTCACTGTTTGATCAGTCTATAAATATATGTATATCAATATATTCACATATATCCAGACATGAATATATACATATAAATATGTATATCAATATATTCACATATACACAGGCATGCATATACAGATATAAATATGCACAATAGATAAACATATTTTTACATGGATCTGTAACCATTACTACATAATCCTTAACCAGAAAATTCTGCAGGCATCATTAGCCATTTTTGTTGGATCAAAGAGTCTGACAAGGAGTAGAAATACCCATTGTACAAATATGTCAAAAAATTTCACAGCACTGCTTTCAATGTTCTTTTTGCAGGTACTTCTCATCTTCTCTCATTTCATAAAGGAGATCGGGAAACATCTGCCTTATTTAGTCCAAAAGAGGATAGGAGAAAAGAAAATTAGAACAAGCTAGTGATACATTTGGTGCTAGTTAGCACCAACATCTATAACTAATGCAAACACTCTGCTTCTCAAGACTGTATCTTACTTATCCAAACTACAAAAGGATTACTAACTATGTTTCGTTTCTTATTCACTTCTTGTCACACACACCCTGAGCTAATAGTACAGAAGATTTACCCAACTATGAACGCACATGCAACTATATAAATTAATATTAAAAAATTGAGTGTATGGATAGAACAGAAAGGCGTACACTACTCCTGATGTTATTTCATATTTTATCAGAAAACAAATGATTCTGAAAGAGACAAGTATTTTAAAGCATTTGTTCATTACAAAAAGCAGTAACGAGAAAATATATATTTAGGTAGCTTCAAAATATTGGTACCTAAGTAGCAAAAGACAAATACAAACAAGTGTTCTCTGGAGAAAACACATACAACAAGTTCAACAAACAACTAACTTGAACTCCAACATAAATAATTCACCTGTAATAAAACTATTAGAAACTGTTTCCATGTCTCCAGTCATGGACTGGGCCTTGTATCTTATAACCTTAGCTTTTAAGGCAGAATCTCCAGGCCAATCAATCTTCAAAGAATCATCGTTTATTTCTTCAGTCTTTGCTTTGTTTGCACTTGAAATGACTGATTTTCCAAGAGCCAGAAGTCGAGATATTGCAGAACAACAGAGTTCTGACAATCTCTGCATTCAAAATGCAATGAATTGATAAGAGCAACATAAAGTGAGTATTATAGAAAAATAGTTCCTCATTTGATCTACATACATGGATACACTCTGAGTGGATTGTCTCAAGTCTGTCAGTAGCTCGCTGAATAATATCCTTTTCAGTAAGTCCCCCAAGAGAAGATGTGAACCTGTACAGAAGAAAGTCTCTTTGTTAATCAGAAAAAATAAATTTTAATTTTATAGGATCCATATATTAGTAACATGGACCATAATACTAACAGCGGCTTCAGACTTAACTAATTTTTCATTTTTTTAAAGAAATAAAGAAATGATGATGCTTCAACAGAATAAAGATGAATCAGTATAAATTGCAAAGATTCTATTGACAGCACAGCAACTAAAAAAAAATTAAAAGCAACTAAACAAAAAGCATATAAGAAGCAAGCTTAAATATTGCAAAGAAGATTGTCTTCTCATATATGTTCATAACATAAGAGTGTAGCTAGAGGTATTTTCTTGAATTAACTAATGGCACATTATGATGATTGATCAAAATTAAGGTTAAACTGAAACCATCTTTTTTGCTCTTTATAGTTTACCTATTCAGTTCTCCCATATTAAATTCTAACTGAATGATCCAAAAGAAACAAATCTGAATCGAATTGTTATAAGATAAGAGTGTGCAACCAAAACTTCTCCTCCTTCTTCTTCTTATCCTTCCACTCTTCTCTTCCTTTTTCTTTTTTATTCCTCTACCAAATTTGCAGTGGTAAAGCTTTCCGAGTCCTAAATTGCCAAAGAAGTGGTTTAAAACCCTAATTTCAGAATCAGCAGCTAGTTATAATTCAAACCAATGGGCTAGTTCAAGAAATGAACCGGTCTATGGTTTAAAACAACATCACGGCTTGCAGGGTGTATATTAGTACACTATACGAAGTACAAACCAATGATATGGCTGCATATGTACCATCCAATTCAGTCAAGGTACCATAAAATTAGAAAACCATGATGATAACCTAAATCCATAAAAAAAATTTAAATCTATAGTATTACATATGACAAAGCTTTGACATTTTCAGTGTCATAATCACAAGTAACAAGAAAACCCTATTTTTGTATCATGAAAATATTTTTTAAATAACATAATTCTTCAATAATATACAAAAGACAGCAAAAATTAATAAGTTCATTAATTTAATTTTAACTTAAGTTCAGATATCACAGTCTGATGCTTTATACAAACAACATATAAATAATAAAACTATCTAGATCTATCTTATCAATAATATAAAAATCAGCATGCAAAGAAAACAAGCTTACATTAAAGTATCTAAAAAAATTAATCCCAAATATCCGATTCTAGAAAATAGATAATCTAAGAAATTTACATGTATCCAAGAAGTATCTACAAGGATCACATGCGTCCAATATACATAGATATGACAAGCACTTTTGGTATTCATATCTATACGAGTGATCTGTTACAACTCCCACAATTTGCTAACCTATAGAGAGTCATTAACCACATTATGTGCTTCAAAGCTTTTTATTAGTTAAATTCCAGTCAAAACAGCATGTAGCAAATTTGACTGAAAATGTTGCAAACTGGTATCCCTTATAAAACAGAGCACAATGAACATGGCAGTTCTAGTTATGTGGTTACTGAAAGAGATGGGTACTTCCTCTGGAGCATATCTCACATATATCTGAATTATTGTACAATATCAAAATAATAACGTGACTTCCATGGAACAGTCAGTAAGACAGAACAGTGGTGCTCAAGTCCTTGTCATTTCTATATTTAACTAGTTCCCCTTGCAAGTGCCATAGTCCTGATATCATGTCTAGTATGCCTTTATAATCCTATGCCATTTTCAACAAGTTATAATTGACAATCGTGCAGGCTGCAGGGTATTAACTGCAGTTGAGAGAGGCAAACAGAACAAAGAATCAGTTAACCATAATGAGAGCATTAGATAGTATCAGGTCTAGTTGTTAGCAACATGATAAATAAGTTACCCATTGATATCATATCTATTTGTTAGCAACATGATAAATAGGTTACCCATTGACTTTTGTATTACCCTGCAGCAATGTCAGCAGCCCTTTTGACACTTGAGTCACATAACCTTTTCATCTCAGTATCATTGTCACCAGCTGTTGTCTCAATAACATTTCCTATATCTGGATCAACTCCATTTTCTTCAACGATGGTGCCCAGACTGAAGAATTGCTGTACCTGTAGCAGTTTAGCATTATAGAGGGATTTCTGTTCTGCCAAAAGTTTTGCTTTTTTCCTGTTAAATAGCAAAACATGATGACTTGACAGTGCTTCCAGTTCCTGCATCCAAATATTTAATGAAATTTATGAAAAGTCAACTGCAAGCATAAACCACTGAAAAGAAACCAACCGAAGATAGAGTAGTACCTCAAGAAGATCAGGACCTCCATAAATGTAAAAGCACCTGTCAAACGTCACTTCCTCAATCTCTTCTTTGTCAGCTTGTTGGTTAACAGGGCCCTTCTCAACTTCAAGACCAGTCTCAGCAATGAGCAGGTCCATTGTCTCTTTTCCAACCCGCTCAAGGACTTCCATTCCCTTTGTTGTAAAAGTCTTCCCAGTCTAATACGCAGAAAAGAAAGATCAAAAACATAAATCTGCAGAGGACGATATATAAAGAAGACACTACCGATGCATCTTATGGTGTTTGTTAATATAACAGGATACCTCTATAATTGATGGAGCAAGAGAAGTGGCTTTGCCATGCAGGTCTCTGTGCTGTATGGAATCAGCAAGATTTGCAGCAGAATGCTCCAACCTGAAAGACATAGCTTCATGTCAAGTGGATAAACTGACTGAAAATCAATGTAAAAAGTCCAAATGGTTTCTCTGCTTAGAAAAGAACAAAGTGGAACAATATATGAAATACTACTCAGAATTGATAAACTAATAAACAATAAACATCTAGGAAGCATTGTACTAAATGATATTTATGTGAATTCATATGACACATATGAAACTTCCAAATAACTCATGGACATAACTGGCTAGCCTGAAAATCAAAGATGGTTATAAGTGGAAAACTGAAAATTATAAGTTGGAGTATCAACAGGTTCACATCCATAGACTCAGTACAACCAAGAAACAAAATTAATATAATCTTCCTGACAATAAACGCCACACACAAAGCCAGCAGTCAATCACTCTCCAAGTGAAGGGCTTGGATAATATCAGGTTGTGCCAGAGAAAGGCAGAATAATGCCGGTTTGCAGCCAATCAAATTGGTCATCAAACAATAGCAGCCAAAACTGAAATCCTTTTTGCCCTAGTTAGATATGATACCTCTTTTCCAATTTCTTTATAATGTGCTACAGCATGGAACACCATTAATTTTGTAACAACCTCATATACCAATCAGAAGAGTCATAGGAAAGTGTCATAGTATCATTTGCGATAAACGCATCAAAACCAATTAGGATCTCTCTCCTTCAAGGAACATTGAGTTTATACTTGTAATTGATCCTGTAAATTGTCCTACGCACCCGACGGAGGTGGAGGAAAAGAACACCATACCTACTGACCAGCCTCGAACTCCCCTTCCAAGCATTACCCAATAGACTCCATGCTCCGAAAGTAAAAGTTTCCACTGAATTGTCCAATACCTTGAGACCCTACATATCATAAGATCAAAGATGTCAAGTAGACAAGCCCCATAGAATAACCTTCAATACATGAATACACGGAAAGAGCCACCACTAAAGGAACGTCCAAGAAGAGACATATGTGAATAACCATTGCAGTGGGGATCCTCTAACATCTAACTCACCTGACCGAACAGAGAATCCTCGCTGGCTTTCTCCAATCTATCCAACGCGGACATGCGAAGCTTAATGTTCTCACTTTCGTCTTCTCCCCCTTTGCGCTCTTGCTCTTGCGCAGCATCAGAGTCCATGCTCTGCAAGTCGGTGATGATGCCCGCGTTCTTGATGGCTTCAACTGCCTGATCCCGGACAAGAACAAAGCAATCCTTTTACCACGACTCTTCGCTTCATTTTTTCCGTTGAATCTAAATTTGAGATGCAACAGTAGATCGACGAGAATCGGTAGAAGAGCACCAACGTTTATGGAGATCTCTTCGGCGGCCTTCTGGAGATTCGAGAAAACGGAGAACGAGGAGAAGCCCCAGCCGCCTCCGCCTTCATGCGGCTCCTTTTCTTGGTTCTCGGGAGGAAACTTGTTACCCTCTGCTTCCTCCATCCGCTCGCCGTTTCCGGTCCAACGCCGATCCGACTTCTACGCCGTAAAGAAGATTCCTCTTCTCCGTCGCCGCCGAAGCATTAAGTGCCTGCGAACGCACTGGACGGCGATGATGAAGGGGCTCACTTGATCCAACGCGCTAAACTGATCATGACGGGATCCATGGACGGTCAAGATATCGTTTAGGAAAAAAGAAAGTTTAATTTTTTAAACGTATTTGCATTATAGAAATATTATTTGCACCGCGACATACCTAATAAAAGTTTTCTTTACCTTTTATTTATTTCATTTTTTGTTCGCCTTATTAATTTTTATATAAAGATTCATTAATCGATATCTGAGAGAAAAACAAAAAAGGATTTACGTGTAGAAAAGAGTACCGGACGGAAGAAAGGGAAAGGAGAAGATTAAAAAGGAAGACCAAAAGTATAAAAAAAATTAATAAAAACTATATATATATATATATATATATCAATATATTTTTATAAAATGTGTGTTTTGAATGGTTGACCCACTCGTTGACTACTGAACCAGAGCTTGGAAGGGTTGATGGCATGTTTAATGTCAACAATGATGCTAAAGATAGATGTACACGTCCAATTAAGGGTGTCTCTGGAGCCAGATAACTAAAATTTTGACAGAAAATGTAGTACAAACACTTAGATCATCCAATTCTCTTAATTGAAATCCTAAAGTTATCCGAATCCCCGTTCGGAACGTGATTTGGATCGTAGGTGGATGCACCTTAATGTCGAATTGGCGGGTTTAGATCGAGTTCAATCCGGACCTGATTCGACCTAATCGTTCTGTCTCGGGCTTATCGGATCCTTCATCTCGGTCATTGCCGGTATTGGGGATGGGCTGAAGACGTTTGACCAAACCTCGAGCCCGATCAACCAATTATGATTCTAAAAGCAAATACAGAGGGAGGTATTCCCAGTTTTTGTTTCTGAAAACATGTATGATGGTCTCGAGTCTCGACTCGTCGCCGTTTATAAACGCAGAGGCGGAGACGTCAGAACTAGGACTCAGATATTGAGGCGGAGACGGCGATGCAAGGCCACCTCCACCACCACCATCACCACCTCCAGCAACAGCTAGCCGCTCTCCTCTCCGCCGCTCTTCCTCAACCCTCCGCGTCCGCCACGGCCGCGGGCGGGAGCGCCGAGTCCACCCCTTCCCCCTCACCGGCTGCGACTGAAGGACCAGGCGAGAGAGGTGGCGACGCCGCTCGAATCGCGGCCCTTGAATCCCTTCAGCGAATCATCCTCTACCCTCCCAATGCCTTCGTCGTCTCCCACTCCTCCCCTTTCCTTTCCCAGGGCTTCTGCCAGCTTCTTTCTGACAAGTAAGCCCCTCTCTCCCCCTCTTCGTTTCGCTCCAAAGCCCTAACTATTCTCTCTTTCTAAACCCTGACTATTTTATGCTATAACGTTTAGTAATATCGTTATTTTTGCATTTCACTCTATCGAACAAATGGTATCTACCAAAATTGCAGACTTAAGATTGTGCCTTTTCACGATTTCGAAAATACTATGAAAATATATGTTACTCGTGCAAGATTCCTTGTAGGTCATATGCCGTGAGGCGAGCAGCAGCGATTACCTACGGATCCCTTTGTGCCGTTCTAGTTTCCATTCCGATTGGATCGAATGGTCCCCAAAATCATGTTTTGGCATTGGCTGAGAGATTCATGGCTTGGGCTCTTCCTCTTCTTGGGGAGACTGATGTTCAGAATGGGTCTGCGGAATTGGCATTGGAGAGCCTTCGGGAGTTCCTTAATGTTGGCGATGCTAATAGCATCGAACGCTTTGTACCACTGATCCTCAAAGCATGCCAAGAGCTTCTCGAGGACGAGAGAACCTCCATTGGCTTGCTTCATCAACTTCTTGGCGTTCTTACCTTGATTTCTTTGAAATTTGGGCATTGCTTCCAGCCGCATTTTGTTGACATCGTTGACTTGCTTCTGGGATGGGCTTTCATGCCCGACCTTTCCGAGTCTGGTAGGATGATAATTATGGATAGCTTCTTGCAATTCCAGAAGCACTGGCTGAGCAATTTACAGTTTTCATTGGAATTGCTCTCAAAGTTTCTAGGTGACATTGAAGTTCTTATCCAGGATACAAGTCTTGAATCTGGCAGCCAGCTTGGGAGGTTGCTTGCACTCTTCTTCTGTTTCTCGACAGTTCTACGAGTCACAGCGTCGGGGATGATGGAAATGAACATACTTGAAGACGTCAGAGAACCCCTGGAGAATATGGCTCCCCGTTTGCTGAAATGTATAGCAAGTTTTGGTAGGAAATCTGGGTCGCCAAAATGGATGGGGGAATCTTGGAGATGCTTGATTCTTCTGGCAGAAATACTTAATGAAGGGTTTTGTAAATCATATCCAATTGTTATTGACATTTTGTTTCAGAACTTGATAGGAATTCCATCATTGCAGATAAATGCATTGGTTAAAACTAATTTGCAACTGCTATCTAGGCAGAAGCTGGCACTCCTTCCTTGTTCTGTAAGATCTGTATTAGGATTTTATTCTCCCTTGTCTCAGCTGCGTCTGCATCCAAATCATGTTGTAGTTGCAAACACTGCAGCAACTTACCTTTTCTTTCTACACCATGGGTCCGATGCTGTTGTTTCCCAAGCTATTTCGTATTTGATTGAAGAGTTGGAGTTGTTAAAAGGCATGCTTGGAAAAATTCGTGGGCATTTTGCTAATGTCAATGAGCCCCTGTTGGATTTTGTGACGGATGACCAATTGAAGTTAGATGTAGGTTCTGGCAAGATCTATTCAGAACATGAATTAATTTCCTTAATAAAGTTTGACTTAAAAGCATTGCTAAGTTCTATTCCTTGCGATGCTGCTGAAAGTCTGCAGGACCAGGTTGCTATTGACTCGCTTAGATATGAGAGATCAATGAGACTGGCATCTTCGATTTTAGAGAAGCTCCATCCTTTTGAGTCCCCTGTTGAGGGTTGGTTTGAGTTGCAAGTTCTTATTGTTAAGACATTGAACAGGTTAAGTGAAGTTGAACTTCTAAGTAAGTTCACAATTCTGAGAGCTTCGTGGGAGAAGGTTTCTGTTAATTCAGATGGAAGACGTGAAAGAAGTCTTCAAGCTAAGAATGATCTAATTACTGAGTACAAAAGGAAATATACTACGTGCATACTTAGGGCACTTGGGGTTAATTCACCTATATCTATTAAGCTAGAGGCTCTTGACTGGATAAGTTCATTTGGCTGGATGATTACAACTTTGGAGAGAGATGCAGACTTGACGATGCAATTTTGTGATCCACATGCAGATGCTGGTGTTGGCAGTGACTTACTTGTTGCAATTTTTGATGCAGCATATGTGAGGGAATCTAAGGTGAGATCTCGTGTTGCATCTGTTCTGGAAGCTCTTTTGCAGGCAAGGCTAATTGATCATGCATACTTCAACTTTGTCTCAGAAGTTGCACTTGATAAGCTTGGTGATCCAGATGTAACTGTGAAAAATTCATTTGCCAGAGTACTATCTGTTGTGTTGCCTTTAACAATATATTCATGTGGTCTGAATGACAAAGCTAGTAGCATTTGTGAGTTTGTACATTGTACTGTCAACAACTATTACCTGAGTTGGAAGAATGAATTTGCCTTAAAGCAGTGTTCCAGAAAGCTAAACTCGCATCAACTTGTTTCCATCATGAGTTACATATCACAGAGGTGGAAGGTGCCTCTATCTTCTTGGATCCAGCGATTAGTCTTTAGTTGCCACTGCAAAAAAAGTTCGATTTCTATCAACGAGGAAATAGTTGGAGAACCTGGTAACGGTGACATGTGGAAGGGTGGGAAGACAGAGGAATGTGTAGTTGATAAACTATGTCCAGTGAATAATATAGCTGCTGTATGGTGGTCCACTCATGAGGCTGCTAGACATTGCATTGCTCTTCGTCTGCGAACTAACCTCGGTGGTCCGACCCAGACTTTTGCAGCCTTAGAGCGCATGCTTTTGGACATACCTAATGTGCTTCTATTAGATGCTGAACAAACTGACAGTAAGTACATAGCCTCGTCTAATACTTACTTGTTACCAATGCGATTGCTGCTGGATTTTGTTGAGGCTTTGAAGAAAAATGTTTACAATGCTTATGAAGGTTCTTTCATTTTACCTGCTTGTAGTCGACAAAGTTCTGTGTTCTTCCGAGCAAATAAGAAAGTTTGTGAAGAGTGGTTCTCTCGAATATGCGAGCCTATGATGAATGCTGGGCTGGCATTACATTGCTATGATGCTACCATTCAGTACTGTTTGCTACGTCTGCAAGATCTAAAAAATTTGGTGACATCAGTTTTCAAGGATAAAGCTCGTGGGGCATCTGTTTCTGAAATTTTCCATCTCAGATCTAGGTTTGCAGGAGATGTTATGAAGGTTGCTCGACATGCATCCTTGGCCTTGTGCAGGAATTATGAACCAGAGGCTTTGATTGGTCTTCAGAAATGGGTTGCTACACAATTTTCTGTCTTGTTTAAGGAAGACAAACAGATTGTTTCAGGTGTAGCTGGGAACTTTGGGCATTTTTCATGGATCACAGGACTTGTCTATCAGGCTCAGGGCCAATATGAAAAGGCAGCTGCATACTTTTCTCACTTGCTTCAGTCTGAAGTTGCGCTAGCTCTCATGGGTTCTGATGGTGTACAGTTTGTTATTGCACGTGTCATCGAGTGTTTTACATCGGTCTCTGATTGGAATTCTCTGGAAAGCTGGCTCACAGAATTACAATCGCTTCGTGCTATGCATGCTGGGAAATCTTATTCTGGAGCTTTGACTACAGCTGGCAATGAAATAAATGCTGTTCATGCCTTGGCTCGGTATGATCTTGGGGATTTTCAAGCATCTCGGTCCTACCTGGATTTGACACCTAAAAGTAGCTGTGAGATTGCGCTTGATCCTAAGATTGCTCTAGAGAGGAGTGAACAAATGCTACTACGATCAATGCTTAAGCGGGATGGATCCTTCCACAAGGTCGGGGAAGAACTGGAAAAAGCAAAGTTGATGCTGGATGAAGCATTGTCTGTTGTACCTCTTGATGGATTACATCAGGCAGCTGCTTGTGCCATCCAGCTTCACTGCATTCTTGCTTTTGAAGAAGGCACAAGATCAAGTAACCATGATCAAGCTAAAAGATCGCCATCATTGTTAGGATCCTTGCAACAAGTACTGCTTACTCCAATTAGTAGAGTTTGTCAAGATTGTAGCTTGTGGACTAAGGTTTTTAGAGTGTATCGTACTCTAATGCCAACTTCTTTAACAACTCTGCTTCTCTGTCAGAAGCTGCTTACTGTGGCTCGAAAACAGAACAACTTTATGTTGGCAGACCGCTTGAGTCAATACCTTAGAGATCACATTCGGATGACTTCAGAAGGGTCTAATTCTGATCTTGCTTTGAAGATGCAATATGAAGATATACTACTCAAGCATGCAAAAGGAAATCATGAAGAGGCTATATTGGACAGCTGGTCATTCATAGGTGATAATATGCGATCTTCGGCAACTATATCATCTGGAACTGATGGTGTTCTAAGGGCGAAGGCATGTTTGAAATTATCGACCTGGTTGAGACAAGGTTTTCCAAATCTAGATTTTAGAAATGTTCTTCTCAAGATATGCCAAGATTTCAGTGCCTGCACTTCTTTTGCTGGAACTGGATTGACTTCTGGTGATGGTGTCTTAATCACTGATCCAGACTATAATCAAATTCTTGAAGAAATAATTGGTACAGCTAGAAAAATATCCTGTAATCTTTGTCCCACCTTGAGTAAAACCTGGCTCTCTTATGCTTCTTGGTGTTTTGACCAAGCAAAGGGCTCCCCTCCTGCTGGTGGTGCTGTTCTACAATCGTGTTCTCTGTCCTCTGTTCTTCATCCAGAACTTTCTCCTGAGAGATGCAAGTTGACAGAAGCTGAAATGTCTGAGGTGGAAATTATAATTAGGAAGATTTTTAACAGTGATAGAGATGTGAATGTTGCAAGTGGTGTAGATGAAGACAGATCAGAGTCCATTTATTTTCAGGAAAATGAGCTACTTGTAAGTTCATTAGTTGAGCAAGCAGCATACATAATGCAAACTGCAGCCGGATCACCTGGATTTGAGTCTTATGATGGTGAGTGCCCTTCTGCTGCTGTTTCTTCCCAGCTGCAAGTGCTGTTTCTTAATACAAACAGTGGCATGAGGAAACATGACATCTTGCCTTTTGTCGATGAGTTGGTTGGCATTTGGTGGTCATTAAGGCAAAGGAGGGTTTCATTATTTGGACATGCTGCACATGGCTATTTTCAGTACCTTTCATATTCTTCCAATCTTCTAGCCTGTTCTGCTAATGATTTTCTAAAGGAAAAAAACAAGAGTTACACCCTTAGGGCAATGCTGTATGTCCTCCATATTATTGTGAATTATGGATACGAGTTGAGAGAAACTTTAGAACATGGTCTTGCTGCAGTTCCTCTATTGCCATGGCAGGTGTGATGCTTTAAAGTATTTGTATATTGTCTTTATGCATGACTTTCAAAGGCTTAATTATTGTTAATTTTCATATACAGGAACTCATTCCCCAGCTATTTGCTCGGTTGAGTTCTCATCCTAAACAAGTTGTCAGGAAGCAACTGGAGGGACTTCTATTGATGCTAGCAAAAATATGCCCTTGGTCTGTTGTATATCCTACACTTGTTGATCTAAATGCTTACGAAGGGCAACCACTAGAGGAGCTTCAACGCATATTGGACTGTTTGGTAATTGAACCACCTTTACAATTATCTGTTGGTTCCAAATTTCTTAATAACACTTTCTTTTTTCCTTTCCCTGATGTGTATGCATGATTGTTGTTTACTTAACATATTAAGGTATTTGATGAAGTCTTGCTTCCAATTTTTGAGTTATTAACTACTTTACTTTTGAATGCAGTTTAAGCTTTATCCAAAATTAATTCAAGATGTCCAGCTAGTAATAAATGAGCTGGGAATGATTACTATTCTATGGGAGGAGCTCTGGCTGAGCACGCTTCAGGATCTTCATACAGGTAACAGGTCCACGAAACAGCAAATGGATTGATATTTTTTGGTGAACATACTTTTTCACTTACTTTGTTACTTGTGTCTTCTATCTTGTGCTTCTTCTAGTTTATTTTTGGCAAGTGTAGAATGCATGTGAAATGTTGGACTAACTTTTACAGTCAATTTTTTTTCCTGACTAAGTATCTAGAAAGTTGAAAACTAGTTTAGTCATACAACATATAATATTAGAGTCACTATGAGACAAATAGATATCTTGTGTTGAAGCCATCAATTGCCCGATCTTTATCTCTAGGGCTTGCTCAAGTAACTGTTGCTGTGAACGAATTGAATAGTGGCAGTTGGAGGAGGTTCTGAATTTCTATTGCTCGTATAGTGTCTAATGGTCAATTTGAATGAGTTGATACCAGAGTTGGATGCTATTGCTCAATTAGGTTTTAAATGCATGAATTTATAGTGTTATTGAAGAAATTAGTGATACTGAAATATGCATATATACACAAGATCTAAGAGTTGAAAAGAGATACTGTGAAACAAGGTTCTCCTTACCGAGCAGTAAGGCCCGGTACCGGGCGGTACATACCGGTCCATCAACTGAACGACATGCGGATTGCCCGTTACTGGTCGGTACCGTCGAAATCGACCGTCGATGGTCGATTTCGGCCGTCGGCGATTGATTTCAATCATCGACGGTCGATTAAGGGTGAAATAAGAAAAAGCAGAAGAAGAAGAGGAGAAACATACCTTCACTTGAAGTTCCCCGTGTCGTCCATCGCCCGCGGGATTCGTTGTCCGCGGGCGAAGAATCGTCGGCAGGCGATTCCTTCTCGCGGGGGGAGACGGGACGCCCGCGGGCGAAGAATCGCTGGCAGGCGATTCCTTCTCCCCGCACGGGGGGAGATGGAAAAAGCGATTTCTTCTCTCCGCGCTGTCACGGACTTAGCTGAATTTGCCTAAGCCATGTGGCACCCATGCGGCCAACTTGTAGACTTAGTTGGAATTGCCTAAGTCATGAAGCAACATTTGCCCAATGTTCCAGACTTAGCTGGGATTGCCTAAGTCATGAAACGCCGAAGCTTATTTGCCCACAAAGGGTCAGCCCAATTGCAACCTCGTGTAGGTCCTGAAGGACCTGCAAAAAGAGAAGTTGATTAGTTTTGAAGACGAGCGACAAACAAGTTCCGACGTCTCGCAAAAAGCTCTTACAAGAAATTCGTCGAACACCTTGAGTGCAGTAGAAAAAGAGAGAAAGAGAGCGAAACAAGACTTTAGAGGGCTGTAAGAATGATCACAAGTCCACAAACGACGGTTCTCAAGGGTGTCGGAGCAAAACACTTCAATTTCTTTTGAGTGCTCACGCCCGACTACTATCCCAAAGCCCCATCCAACCCTGTGCCACCCGGGGGGTTCCAGAGGGCTGAGATGGCTGACATTCTACGCCGCTCAAAATGCTTGCCGTAGCACACGAAAATGGCCCAAAACTGTGCAGTTTTGGGCTGTTTTGGTTTTGCATATTGAACGGTCGTTCTGCAGCCTTCCAGACTGTTTCTGCTTGCATTTCTTAGGCAAAAACACTTAAAAACAAGGCAAAACAAGCTGCCAAACAACTATACAAGGAAGCAAAAGCGACAGACGATCCGTTGAGCGAAGGTGATGCGGTTGAGCGACGACCGTCCGTGACATTCTCCCCCACTTAAATTGTCGACGCCCTTATCGACGCTTGTTGGTAGGCTTTGACGCGGGCTTCTTCATGTCGTAGGGCGTCTTCTGGTTCCCAACTAGCTTATGTTCGGGGAAGCTTTTGACACTTCACCAAGTACTCCGTTTGTTCTGCTTCGTTGGATAACTTAGTCTTTCGATCCGCCAGAATAGTCTCAACTCACTTCTCGTAGGAGGCTTTGATGGGAGGTAGACGAGTTGAAATATTTCGCGAAGCATCTTGTGGATCTGAATGGTAGGCTTTCAAGTTGCTTGCATGGAAGACATTGTGAATTTTGAGCCATGCCGGCAGCTGCAACTTGTAAGAGACGTTGCCTACCCTGCTGATAATTGGGAAAGGTCCTTCATCGTTGCCCACCAATCCTTTGTGCACTTTGTGCCTAAAGAACTGGAGTGATGTTGGTTGGAGCTTCACCAACACCAAGTCTGCCCACTTCTTCATCTTCTTGGCCGCCTTCTCCAAGTAGTCCTAAGCAATATCTGCATTTCGATGCCATTCCTTTGCAAAGTGATATACTGAGAGACTACTCCCCGTATATCCAATAGCCAATGTATGAGGAGTCGACGACTGTTGTCCCGTGATAATCTCGAAGGGGCTCTTGTTGGACGCAGAGCTCCGCTGCAAGTTATAGGAGAATTAGGCTTTGTCCAACAGCTTCACCCAATCTCGTTGGTTGACACTCACGTAGTGCCGGAGATATTGCTCCAAGAGCGAGTTGATTCTTTTTGTTTGACCATCCGTTTGGGGGTGAAGGCTTATGGAGAAGTATAACTTAGATCCCAGCATCTTGAATAGCTCGGTCCAGAATCGTCCCAAGAATCGAGAATCTCGATCACTAATGATGTTGTGTGGGACTCCCCAATACTTCACCACATTCTTCATTATCAACTTGGCCGCCTCCTCTGCTAAACAATGTAGGGGTGCAGCAATGAACGTTGCATCCTTCGAAAACCGATCGACCCTCACGAGTATCGATCCAAGTCCCCCTATTGCGGGCAAGCTTGATATGAAGTCTAAGGAAATGCTCTCCCATGACCTTTCTGGTACGGGCAGCGGCTCCAAAAGTCCTACCGGCTTTCGCCGCTCTACTTTATCCTGTTGGCAAGTAAGGCATGTTTGAACGTAATCCTCCACATTTGTCCCCATCTTTGGCCAATAGAAGACCCTCTCCATGAGAGCCATTGTTCGATGAATACCCGAATGTCCTGCCCAAAGGGAATCATAACACTCTCTCAAGAAGAGTTCACGCCTCAAATTGTCCGCTCACGGAACATAAACTCTATTCCCTTTGGTGTAGATAAGTCCATCCTGGACCCAAAATCGTCATGCCTTGCCCTCTTTTATGAGTTGCATCAGGGTTACTGCTTGAGGATCACTGTACAGTCCATCCCTGATCCTGGAAAGAAAGTTAGAGTGCAACTGACTTATTTGGCCTCCGCCTTCCAACTGTATAGTGTTCACCAGTTCCACTTTCCGGCTCAATGCATCGGCCACGACATTTGTCTTTCCGGGCTTGTACTCCATTACCATGTCGAACTCGGCCAAGAAGTCCTGCCATCGTGCTTGTTTCGGGGAGAGTTTCTTTTGAGTCTGGAAGTAACTCAAGGCGACATTGTCTGTCCTTAGTACGAATGGTGCTCCCAAAAGGTAGTGTCGCCAGACTCATAGACGGTGGACCACAGCTGTCATCTCCTCATGCACTAGATATTGCCGCTCGGTCTCGTTGAGTTTGCGACTCTCGTAGGCCACTGGATGACCCTCTTGCATAAGTACTCCCCCAATAGCGAAGTCAGAAGCATCTGTATGGACTTCAAAAGGCTTCCCATAGTCTGGTAATCTGAGTACTGGTTCCTCCAACACAGCAATCTTTAGATCTTGGAAAGTTGTTTCGCACTTGTCCGACCATCTCCAAGACTGCTCCTTCTTTAGCAACTCCGTCAGTGGAGCTGCGCGCTTCGAATATCCAGAGATGAAGCGTCGATAATAGTTGACGAAACCAAGGAAGGATTTCAGCTCAGGTACCTTCTTTGGTGTTCGCCATTCTGCCACAGCTTGCACCTTTGACTCGTCCATTCGAATGGAACAACTGTCGATTCGATGTCCTAAGAACAAAATTTCTGTCTGCGCAAAGTAGCACTTCTCCCTCTTCACAAACAAGGTGTTCTCCCTGAGAACTCTGAAGATTGTCCGAAGGTGTTCAACATGCTCCTCGAGCGTTTGGCTGTAGACGACGATATTGTCTAAATAGACGACTACAAACTTGTCCAAATACTCTTTGAAAAGCTAGTTCATCAGAGTAGAGAATGTGGCCGGAGCGTTGTTTAAGCCGTAAGGTATCACCAGAAACTCGAACGCTCCATACCTGGTCATACATGTAATCTTCGCCTTATCACCTTTTGCTATGCACACTTGCCAATACCCCGACCTAAGGTCGAGTTTGGAGTTGGCCTTGCCCAGTTGATCGAACAAATCCGCGATGAGCGGAATAGGATATTTGTTCTTCACCGTCACTTTGTTCAGGGCTCGATAGTCGACACATAATCGGAGGCTCCCATCTTGTTTCTTCTGAAAGAGAACTGGGGCTCCGAATGGTGCCTTTGAACAATGGATGAGACCATCGCTTAGCAGTTTATCTAACTGCTTCCTCAGTTCTGCCAACTCTGGAGGGGCCATGCAGTATGGTGGTCTCGCTGGAGGCGAAACTCCCGGCTCCAACTCAATATTATGATCCACGCCTGCGTGGTGGTAGAGTCTTTGGCTACTCAGGTGGCATGACGTCTATGAACTCCTTCTGAATGTTTGCCACCGCAGCAGGTTCATGAACCGTCAAGTGGCTCTAGCTTCACAGTAGCCACGAAAGTTAATTCGCCTTTTCGCACCTCTTTCTTCAATTGTAGTGCTGATATTTGCTGTGGGTCCTTAGTTCTCCCTCGAGAAATTGGAACTACGCAGGGGTCGTTGCCTCCCATTAGGCATAAAGAGTTTAGGAACGACATCAACACTAACTTCGCCGCGTGTATGAACTCCATTCTAAGAATCACTTGGAAGTCGTCAAATGACATCGCCATCATGTTTGTGCACCCGCTCCACATTCCAATCTTGATAGGGACCCCCCTTTGCTAGTCCGGAGATCTGCTTGGCCTCTGAGTTCACAGCCTTCACGCGACTTGGGTTCTTCTCTAAGACAAGTCCAAGTTGCTTTGTTTTACGATCAGTAATAAAGTTTTGGGTAGCTCTTGTGTCCACCATTGCAAGGGTTGTTCGACCATTAAGCTTAATGTCCACATACATCAGCTCGCTACTTGCTGCCTTCTGCGCCTTTGTCTTTGTTCTCTCCCCCACTTGACCCCGTAATGCATTCAACAAACGCATCGCTCCCATTCGGGGCCCTTGCGACTCCTCGTCGTCGTTGCTGGATTCAGAACTGCTCGAACTAAGGGCGACGACTTTGCCCTTGTCCGACTTGTGAGGGTGTATTGATGCCGTTAAAGCGTTGAGTGCCTGCTTTTGCAGGCACTCCCTCACCATGTGTCGTCCTCCGCACAAGAAGCATCCGCCAGATTTTGGGGCTTTGCCTTTCGAGCTTGGTCCCTTATGGAAGCTCTTCTTCTTCTGTTCGCCCTCAGAGTCCTTTGTACGAGAGTATTTTGTTGGGCGATTTCCCGAGGATTGTTTCTTCTTTCCTAAGTCCTCCGAAGAAACAAAATCAGTTAGCCTTTCTGCGGCTGCAATTGCCCCGACCACGTCGGTGACATTCCTCCGATTTAGTTCTTGTTGTGCCCATGACTTCAAGCCATCGAGGAAGCTGAATAGTTTGTCCTTTTCGGACATGTCTTGTATATCCAACATCAGTGTCGAAAATTGCTTCACATAGTCTCGGATGGAAGTAGTTTGGTGGAGTTGTCTCAGTTTCCTTCTTGCGACGAACTCTGTGTTCTCGGGCAAAAATTGAGTTCTCAACTCACGATTCAAGTCTTCCCATGTATCCACTCGATATCGACCTTACTGGATTTCTTCCCAACGGGTTCGTCACCAAAGTTTTGCATCTCCTTTCAAATACATGGTTGCGATAGAAACTTTGGTTTCCTCCGAATCGGGTTTCGTAGCACGAAAATACTGTTCCATGTCGAACAGGAAATTCTCGAGCTCTTTGGCATCTTTGGCGCCCCCATAGCAATGTGGCTCTGGTGCCCTGAAGTTTTGTGGCGGTGCAGTACGGGTATTGTTCCCTCCCGCATTAAGAGTTCTAGTGAGCAACGTCACTTTGGCCGTGAGTTCCACTACAACTTCATGTAGATGTCGTACGGAGTCTTTGGTGTCCTCCGTTAGTCGGTCGACCAGGGACTCGACCCTGTCGATCCGAGATTCAGCTTCTTTTTGCGAGCTCTCTACCCCAAGGAGCCTTCCTTGGCCTTGGTAGAGTTCCTCCAAGCTCGTTTCAAGAACATCGAGGCGGGTTTCCACCGTTAAAAGTCGCTCTTTGTGGCTCCTTTTCCCAGTTGGCGCACCAGATTGCGCCTCCTTCGCTCACGGAGAGTACCCAACTTCACGCTCATCTTGTTCACTGCCGCGGTCCACATGAGCGGCTCCAATGTTCTAGACTTAGCTGGGATTGCCTAAGTCATGAAACGTCGAAGCGTATTTGCTCGCAAAGGGTCAGCCCAATTTCAACATCGTGCGGGTCCCGAAGGACCTGCAAAAAGAGAAGTTGATTAGTTTTGAAGACGAGCGACGGACAAGTCCCAACGTCTCGCAAAGAGGGCAGCTCTTACAAGCAATTCGTCGAACACCTTGAGTGCAGTAGAAAAAGAGAGAAAGAGAGCAAAACAGGACTTTAGAGGGTTATAAGAACGGTCGCAAGTCCACAAACGACGGTTCTCAAGGGTGTCGGACGCAAAACACTTCAATTTCTTTTGAGTGCTCATGCTCGACTACTATCCCGAAGCCCCATCCAGCCTTGTGCCCCCCGGGGGGTTCCAGTGGGCTGAGATGGCTGACATTCCGCGCTGCTCAAAAAGCTTGCCGCAACCCGCGAAAATGCCCCAAAACTGGGCTGTTTTGGTTCTAGACACTGAACGGTCGTTCTGCAACCTTTCAGACTGTTTCTGCTCGCATTTCTTAGGCAAAAACACTTAAAAACAATGCAAAACAAGCTGCCAAACAACTATACAAGGAAGCAAAAGCGACGAACGGTCCATTGAGCGTAGGTGATGCGGTTGAGCGACGACCGTCTGTGACAGCCCGGGAAGAAGGATCCGAGGCGACGTCGCTGATTTTTTATTTTTTTCTGTTTAATATATAATATAATATTATATTATATACCGAGCGGTATGCACTGTGCATACTGCCGGTTACCGTACCATACCGAGATAATCTTGATACGCCGGTGATCGGTATGTCAAACCTTACTGTGAAAAGCTTAAGTGCTGATGGAGTTGATGTATTCGATGTGGAAGCACATTTGTTCGATGCATATGTTACTTGAGGTTGTTTTGACATCATTTGAAGTTCAAAAATCTTTCAAAATTACAGTTGTAATTTCACTGTTCCAATATCTAAATAGTGGGTTGACACCGAAAAGGATTGCAATTCTTCTTTTTTCTATGTTAGTTTAAGAATCTTAAAGATTATTGGTGTTGTGTCAAATAAACATGCACACAACGTAAACTTGAAAAGAAAACAATCAGACATGGAATCTAAGTGCTGTTGATTTTTTCTTTTGGTATCTATCATCGATTAATATATTCGTCGGTGTAATTCATCTCAGTTTTCTTTCTGATATTGAGCACTTCCTACCATAATAGCTAAGAGTGGTTGCTAACTAGTTTTGTAAACTTAGATGTCATACGACGTATAAATATGCTAAAAGAGGAAGCGGCTCGGGTTGCTGAAAATCCAACACTTAGTGACACAGAAAAGAACAAGATAAATGCAGCCAAATACTCGGCTATGATGGCTCCAATTGTTGTGGCACTAGAGCGCCGGTTGACATCAACATCTCGTGAACCGAGAACATCTCATGAGTTATGGTTCCATGAAGAGTACATTGAAAAACTGAAATCAGCTATCTTAAGTTTAAAAACTCCCCCTAAATCTGCAATAGCGCTAGGAGATGTGTGGCGGCAGTTTGATACTATTGCAGCATCTCTAGCAACTCATCATCGAAAATCATGTGTATCTTTAAGTGACGTGGCTCCACATCTGGCTTCTCTTTCATCTTCTGATGTTCCAATGCCTGGCTTTGAGAAGCAAATCTCAATGCTTGATTCCTCAGGAAGTTCTACAGCTAACATCCAAGGGATTGTTACAATTTCCTCTTTCTGTGAACAGGTAACAATTTTATCAACAAAGACAAAACCTAAGAAACTCATCTTACAAGGCTCAGATGGTCAGAAGTACACTTATCTTCTTAAGGGACGAGAGGATCTACGTCTTGATGCCCGAATCATGCAGTTGTTGCAAGCAATTAATAGTTTATTAACTTCATCCAATGATACCCATGGTCGTGCACTTGCTATTCGTTATTACTCAGTGACCCCAATCAGTGGTCGTGCTGGATTAATCCGGTGGGTGGATAACGTAACCAGCATATACAGTGTCTACAAGTCATGGCAGATACACACTCAGATGGCTCAGGTTTCTGCAGTTGATGCTGGCAATATGAATAATCCAGTGCCACCTGTCCTTCGTCCCAGTGATATGTTCTATGGAAAAATTATACCTGCACTCAAAGAAAAAGGCATAAGAAGAGTAATCTCACGAAGGGATTGGCCTCTTGAAGTCAAAAGAAAAGTCTTTTTGGAGCTTATGAAAGAGACTCCAAGAGAACTTCTTTGGCAGGAATTGTGGTGTGCCAGTGAAGGATTCAGAGCATTTAGTTTAAAGGCCAAAAGGTATTAAATATTTTGTTAGAATGTTCTTTATTTGCAAACCATAATATGGTGCAAAATAATTTTATTATGTTTTCTGTAACCACAATATATCACCTTGTAGGCAATTGACCAGTAGATCTATTGAGAAATATTAGCTGATAGTAAAAAATCTAGAAAGCTAGTGGTACACATGCAGGTTGTGGTCCTGGATAAAATGATTAAAATTTTAAACCCAAGATTTGCAATACCGTATCGTACCGCTCGGTATGCTCGGTACATACCGGTCCGATAGAGGACCGGTACGCTCGGTATGGCTTGGTACATATCATACCGATAGCTGATCGATATACCGGTATGGTATGAGATTGCGAACCTTGTTTAAATCAACTTGCTTACTCATGAATTAATGGGGATCTCTGTTTATGTGATCAGTGCTTAGATATTTGACAAAATGCTGAAAGATATGCTTGTCTTATTACATGGAATTTTCTTTTCATTTGATAATCTGATCCATGAATAGAAGTGAGTTGGTTTTACAAATTTATGTACAGTGATTTCAGCCCATAGGCGATATTCCAGCAGTATAACTGTGTGCTAAATGATCACTACTTTAAGTGTTACCTAGTAATGTTTTTGGACTCAAACTTTGATTTGTCCCTGGGACCAGTTTTGTGCTGATGGATTAGCTCTTTTGTGCTGCATCTCAGCTTGGTTATCTCCATGGTCTTGGCTTTCTTCTGACTATTGGTATTCTTTGGGCCATTGAGTCTTGAGTTTATAATTGCCGGTAACCTATTGGCAGATGCTTGACATCGTGGCCATTTCATGCTCTATATGTATTTCCTGGCATTCTTCTAGGTTGTTTAACAATTGTGGCATAGTCAGTCTATCATCTCATGGCAAAATTAACGACTTTCAAGCTTGAAATAGCATATAAATGTTGAATTCTCTTATTAGGCACACAGTTGAATTCTTCTCTCCATATGTTCTTTTTTTTCTGCAAGCTATCAGAATTACACAAACATATAGGGGATTCATATATTTTGAATCTATAGATAGCTGTTTTAGTATAGTTCTATGATCTTCAGTATAATGTTGCTCCATTGGATTTAATGATAAATTAGACATGGTTTTGTTGAGATAATATTTCTTTCTTTGTTACTTTAGTATAATTGAAAGGCCAGCTGATGGGCAACTAAAATTCTACACTTTGTCCCATTCGGACATGTCACTTAAGTAATACTGGCATATACACACCGGCCATTCCAGAAGACAGTTTTGCTTTGGTTACTAGAATACTGTAATTATGGATTACGATTGAGTATAACTTGGCATTTGATCTAACAATGCTGGTCCATTTGACAATGTTGTTTGGCTTAATAAAGACAAAGTTTAGCTTTTAGTGATTCAGATTGTTGCTGAACTTCTTGCAGTTGGCTTTGGCGACTTTGCATCTTAAGGCCTGCTATTTCAATTAATTCATAATCAAGTAATCTTTATAATAATGGATTTAAATGGTTAGCATTGACTTGCAGGTTCTCTGGAAGTGTGGCAGCCATGAGCATGGTGGGCCACATTCTTGGTCTCGGAGATCGACATTTGGACAATATCCTTATGGACTTCTCCACTGGTGAAATTGTCCATATAGATTATAATGTGTGTTTTGACAAAGGGAGGAGACTAAAAGTTCCTGAAATTGTCCCTTTCCGACTTACGCAGACGATTGAGACTGCTTTAGGATTGACTGGAATAGAGGGTACCTTCAGGTCTAACTGTGAAGCGGTAATGTGCATTCTCCGGAAGAATAAAGATATAATGTTAATGTTGTTGGAGGTGTTTGTTTGGGACCCATTGGTGGAGTGGACAAGGGGAGATATCCATGATGAAGCTGCAATAGGTGGTGAAGAGAAGAAGGGAATGGAGTTGGCTGTCAGTCTAAGTCTTTTTGCTTCAAGAGTTCAAGAGATGCGTGTTCCTTTGCAGGTACTTCTCTCATTCACTAGTTATAGTCATTTGTTTTGAGAAAAAGAGCAGATGTTATGAAGAAGCTTCTGTGGTCAACAGACTCTTTGATAGACTTGCATTACTGTTTCAGTGAAATTTCAATACTTTTTAGTTATAAACTACTTTTGATATTTATATAACCATTGTAAAATGATGTTGGAAGAGCTACGAGTTTGGATGTTGAAGCCTCGAATATGTCTAGCTCTTGACACAAGTCTTAACCAGAAAAAAAATATTGAAGTTACCAGAGGCAAATCCATGTTGCTCCTGAGACACCATATTGCCCTGTTAGTCATCTTGTCAAAGATAAGGAATGTAATTATGTTAAGCAACTTTAAATTTGCTTTAATCTGTTCCAACCACCACTTTGGATGTTGAAGATTCACATATGCTTAGCTCCCAACATATTTTAACAAGAAAAATATGAATGAACTTATAAGCAGGAAACCTATGTTGCCCTTGTGACACCACATGTCCTGTTAGTCATCTTTCTGTCAAAGATTAAAAGGAATGTAAATGTGTTAAGCAACTTTAAACTTGCTGTAATATGCTTCATTCGGAACTCATCCTGGCATGGTAGTAATGCTGCTATTAGCTTCTTTCTTTTAACATTAGCTTTTATTATGTGTTTCAGGATTATATTGACTTTATCTTAGGGCATTTTGTACTCAATAATGAAGGAAAAAAATTACTTTTTTCTTTAAAATCAAAGACCGACAAGAACTCATTATTAAATGCTTTAATTATGTTTCAGGAACATCATGATCTTCTGGTGACTACAGTCCCAACTGTTGAATCAGCTTTGAAGGTATGAAGTGAATCATCTTTGTATATGCACATTACATGTGATTTGTCAACAGATAAGAAAGTTCAATCCAAACATATTGCAGGCATTCTTAGATGTGCTAAATCAATATGAAGTAAGATCTACCTTTTTCTATCATGCTGATAAAGAGAAGTCAAGACTTATGCAGCATGAGACATCTGCAAAAACAGTGGTTACCGAAGCTACTTCTATGTATGAAAAAACCCGGGCATCATTTGAAGTCCAGGTTAATGAGTTTGCACAATCAAAAGCTGTGGCAGCTGAAAAAGCCCAAGAAGCAGCTATGTGGATTGATCAGCATGGAAGAGTGCTTGATGCACTACGGAGTGGTTCAATCCCAGATGCAATGTTAATGCTAAGTGGCAAAGAAGAGGCCTTATCTCTTACTTCTGCAGTTGTCCTGTCAGGAGTTCCACTAACAATTGTTCCAGAGCCAACACAGGCACAATGCTATGATTTGGATAAGGAAGTTTCTCATCTAATAGATGAGTTGGACAGTGGACTTTCTTGTGCAATTGAAGCACTCAATGAATATGCATTGGCATTGCAAAAAGTTCTTCCACATAGCTACATTACAAGCAGCCCAGTAAATGGTTGGGCACAAGTCTTGCAATTGTCAGCAAACAGCCTATCATCTGAGGGCCTGTTAGTTGCTAGAAATCAGGCTGCTGAACTTATTGCAAAGAGCACTGGTGAAGGTTTTGACTCAGTTCGACAGAGGCATCAGGATCTCCTCCACAAAATTGAACTGTGTGCAATGGAGGTAGGAAAAATTACTGCTGAGTGTTCGGTACTGATGAATTCCATCGGAACAGATACAGAAGCAAAAGCCAAGGAACGCCTGCTATCTTCTTTTACAAAGTATATGCAGGCTGCAGGATGTCGATGGAATGAAGATGAAAAGTTCATATCTCCTTCAGGTCAAAACAAGTGTGATGGACTAAAAATTGCTAAAGTGCCAGAGGATCTTGTACAAAAGAAAGTGAAGGTATTTTCTGTGCTTTGCATGGCTGTGATTGAATTGTACAAGGAAATTATAGCAAAGATGGTTATATACTTTGATAACTTCAGTCAAAAAGTTCTCTGGCAAACAAGGGAGAATGGTTCCCGAGCTGATTCTGGAACCACTCTTATTGGGTTTGAAGAGCAGATTGAAAAATGTGTGCTAGTAGCAGTCTTTCTTAGTGAAGTTCAAGAACTGCTAGATATAACATTACCATGTACCAGTTCAAGTGCTGAAGATACAAATGCTTCATCTGCAGCAACTTGGGCTTCAGTTTACCAGGCTTGTCTGTGTTCAAGTAATCAATTGATTGAGCAAATGACTGAAATTCTTCTCCCTGAGATTATTAGATCAGCTGTTACCTATAATTCAGAAACAATGGAAGCTTTTGGAATGGTTTCTCAGATCCGTGGTTCTGTTGATACAGCACTAGAGAAGTTAGTTGAGGTGGAACTGGAGAAAGCATCCTTGTTGGAGCTGGAAAAGAACTATTTTGTGAAGGTTGGACTCATTACAGAACAACAGTTAGCTCTTGGAGAAGCAGCTACTAGTGGTCGTGATCATCTATCTTGGGAAGAAGCTGAAGAGCTAGCCTCCCAAGAAGAAGCTTGTAGAGCACAGTTAGACCAACTTCATCAAACTTGGAACCAGAAAGATATGCGGAATTCTTGTCTGAAAAAGCTAGAAGCCAATATTATAAATTCATTAATGTCTTCTCAACAGTACTTTACATCTTTGATGAACAGTGAGGATGAGGGTGATCTGCATGTTAGAAGAAGCAAAGCTCTTTTAGCTGCATTAGCAAAGCCTTTTGCTGAATTGGAATCAGTGGATCATGAGCTAGTGTCACATGGTACTGTTCCCTCAGATCTAGATGAGTCCACATATAAACTTGCTGATTTTGTGACATCCAGCTCCTCAATATCTGAATCTGTTTGGGGGCTTCGTTTCTTGTTGAGAGATCATGCTTTCTTTATTTGGAAAGTTAGCATCATGGACTCTGTTCTTGATATGTGCTTTCATGACATATCATCTTCTGTTGATCATAATGTTAGTTTTGATCAGCTTTATAAAAGTTTGAAAAAGAAGCTAGAGGTTCATCTGCAAGAACTTCTTGGTCATTATCTGAATGGCAGAGTTGTTCCTGCTTTCTTGGCACAATTGAATAAAGAAATTGAGAATTTGCAGCATTTGATGGAAGCAAGAAGAGAATTTGCACCTGATCAAGCAAAAAAAGATGCGGGCGTTGTAAGGAAAATTCGGCTTCTGCTTGAAGAATACTCTAATGCACATGAAACTATTAGGGCTGCCAGATCAACAGTTTCTTTCATGAAAAGGCAAGTGAATGAACTAACTGAGGCCCTTGGGAAGACTATTTTAGAAATTGTTCAGATGGAATGGCTACATGATATGTCCTCACTCTATCTACTGAAAAGCAAGGTTTTCTCAGGAAACATTCTTGGCGATGATAAAATTTCCCCATTAATTATTAACCTTAGCCGACCAAAGCTATTGGAAAAATTGCAGTCTTCTATGTCATCTGTAGCACGATCATTAGAATGCTTGCAAGCTTGTGAAAGGACATCAACATCTGCAGAAGGACAACTGGAAAGAGCCATGGCATGGGCTTGTGCAGGTTCGACTGCTGTTGGGACTGGCACTTCTTCTGTCAAGACTTCAGGAATTCCAACAGAGTTCCATGATCATCTACGAAGGCGAAGACAATTGCTTTGGGCAATTCAAGAACAGGCAGGTGATATTATAAAGATCTGCAATTCTGTAATGGAGTTTGAAGCATCTAGAGATGGCCTTTTCTGGATACCTGGGGAGAAAACGTCTGGGCGAACTACTGCAGATGGTAGAACATGGCAGCAAGCTTACTTGAATACCCTAACAAGACTAGATGTTGCTTATCACTCCTTTAACCGTGAGTTTGATCCTTGTTATGCTTTCTGTTGATTGCATTTCAGCTTCATAGAGTTTATGGTGTAATTACTTAATTTGTATTTTGGAAATCAGGTGCTGAACAAGAATGGAAGCTGGCAGAAAGTAACATGGAAACTGCTGCCAATGCCTTGTTTGCTGCAACTAATGAACTCTGCATTGCCTCTGTAAAGGCAAATTCAGCTTCAGGTGTAGTGAAAGCTTCCTTTGTCTTTATGTATAGTGTATTATGAATTATGATGTTTGTTTATGATTGATTACTGAATTTGAATTTTGAAATGATCTTTTGCATACTAGCAGATGATCTGCAAGACACCCTAGCAATTATAAGGGAGCGTGCATATGAGGCCAGTACCAATTTAACTGCCTTTGTTTGTGTTTCTAAAGGCCATACTGCTTTGACATCTGAATGTGGTTCAATGCTCGAAGAGGTACGGGGACTTTACAATAACAAATTAAGAAATTTTTTCTTGCTGCAATATTCTTTTATATTGTGCCTTATGCTAGTGATGTCCATTGGCGTGTTATCTTTTATGCATGATTGGTGTTTCTGTGCACTTGTGTGCATTAGAGGTCAATCATTTAGTTTTCAGACATGAGGTAGTTTTTTTTTTTTTTTTGACACGAGGTTGTATTTGTACTACAGCTTGTACATGGGTGTTGTACCCTTGAAGGGAAATCCTTTCTATAGACCTTGGTGTGTTTATGATTTGAACTCCAATTTACCTGCAAGTAAAAGTTTGCATGCTTTTGTTGCATGTCCATGTATTATGTAGTCTTAGTCAGACTGTGTTGAACTGTGCTTGAGCAAGCACAATCGGCCCTCGGAATTCAATGTGCTTAGACTATATTTTGAATGGATAGATAACAAGAATCGTCATTCTTTAGTCAAAGAGGAAGAAATGCCAATGAAGTAAAATGGAAAATCTGCTCTAGTGGTCCTTTAATTTTCTATTAAAATGGAATTCAAATGCATTAAACTTCTAAATCTTCGGGGGACTATTCACAAATATCTTTTTATTTACTTTTTTCTTATGGTGTTGAATTAGAACCAATATATAGTTTGTTGAATTTAAAGTAAGTAATTCTGCACTATGCAATTTTCTATTAAAATGGAATTCAAATGCATTAAACTTCTAAATCTTCGGGGGACTATTCACAAATATCTTTTTATTTACTTTTTTCTTATGGTGTTGAATTAGAACCAATATATTGTTTGTTGAATTTAAAGTAAGTAATTCTGCACTATGCAATTTTATAACTTGCAGCAGACTTTTAATTCTTTTTGTGAGGCATGTACCTTATTTTTGATGTCAGATCTAAAGTTTCCTTTCTTTTAGTTGCTTTAACATCCTATGGTATTTGTCTGTAGGTCTTGGCTATAACAGAGGGTGTAGAAGATGTTTACATCTTGGGGAAGGAGGCAGCTGCAGCACATAGTGCACTGATGGCAGATCTTTCTAAGGTTTTCTGTCTGGATTGAAGTTTTTGAAATCTTTTTTACCTGTGGCTTTATGAAATGACAAAGAATATCCTCAGTTCAAGTCTAGCCATAGTTCTTTTAGAACCTTCTATGCTATATGAAAGTATGCAACCACCTTAAGATCTGTTTCTTCTTTGTTGCAGGTAAACATGATCCTTCTTCCTCTGGAAGCTTCACTTTCAACCGATTTAACTGCAATGGCTGATGTGTCAGTGAAAGATGAGGAAAACAATAAAGAGATTTCTCTTGTTCATGGACAAGCACTTTACCAGTCTTATGTATTCAAACTTAGGGAAGCTTGTCCATCTTTGGTTCCTTTGGTGCCCTCGCTGACCAGCTATGTAAAGGAACTGCATTTGACACTAACCAAACTTGCACGAGTTTCAAGCCTCCATGCTGGAAATCTTCATAAAGTAATTTTCTTTACCTATAAACCTTTAGGCTTCAGATATTTATTGCCCACTATTCAATGATTCTTTGTTTTTTTTTCTTTTTTTACTTGGAAGGTTTTGAATACTATGAATAGTTGAAAACGGGCTCAAAGCAAATGCATTTTACTTGATGATTGACTTGAAATGGTCATAATATAATATTCTGAGTGAGTAAATTTCTCTGATGGATCAGGGGCTGATATGGTTCCTACAGCAGTATTGGAAATACCACTGGAAAGACATTTACATGATTATGTACATGTATACAAAATTTTTTTGAATGCTCGTTCTGATATAAATGACCAATAAGATCATTTATTTGAGAATGTACATGTTGGAATCTATTTATATATGCACATACACTTGTCATGCAAACTCTTGGTCTTTGCAGGCTCTTGAAGGTCTTGGAGAAAGTCAATTTTTAAGGTCTCAAGACCTTGCTATATCTAGTTCTGAACCTTCAAATGGTGCGATTTTATTCAATGATGAGGAGAAAGTGTTGTCCGGGAGCAGTGTAGAAGATGTTGAGAATTTGACTACAAATGGCAAACTTGCTCTTCATGATGAAGGATGGCTATCCCCTCTGGAACACACGTACACCAGCAGCCCAGATTCTATCATCACCTTAAGTGAAGGTAGCTTTTCTGAGAAATCAGACAACATAGAACAGGACCTGCATAGTAATTCTGCTGGAGAGGACACTAGTATTAGTGTTTCCTATAAAATTATTGATGGATCAGAAAGCAAATCTGTTGAGGATCAAGATTCTAATTATTCAACAGAGGATGTTGCTAATAGTTTGTCTTCAGTGTTACCAGCAGATCTAGGTGACAGTTTGCAAGCCTTGTCCTTATGTGATGGACCTATGGTCGAGAATGTTGGAACATATGATGTCGAGAAGGGAAAATCGCTGGTGGCAAACTCTTTGATGAGTGGAAATGAACATTACTCCAAGCTGGTTAATGGACATGGTGACAATCTTGATGATTCTTCTTCATGTTTTGGTGCAATTAGCCGCACTACGAGGGGTAAGATATATTAGCCTTTTGATTAGCATATGTTTCAGTTGCTCACTACATGAAAATGCAATTACCTGCACTACAAGGGGTAAGATATATTAGCCTTTTGGTTAGCATATGTTTCAGTTGCTCACTACATGAAAATGTTTATTGCATTTTATTATGAGTTGTGATAATCCCTTTTTTGTTGCAAAAATGAGAAATATTGTGCATACTGATTAGAATAATTGATAAAAGTCCAAGTCAGAAGTAAGGAAGCTTTTCTTTAATCCCATGGTTAGCACCTTTTTGATCCCCAGCGCCAACATTCTGTAAACCAGATAGACAATTGGATTTTTAATGATTTGATTGTTGCTGCTGATCAATTAAGTTTTTGAAATTAAAGGTTCTTAACCAGATCAGAGATACATTAGGTTTTTGGATCCTTTGAGTGATGGGATTGGATAGGCTTTCTTGAACTCAAAACAGATCCAGATTGACATCAATTAGATTTGAATCTGATCCTACTTCAGCTTTCATTGGTAACTTGTAGGACTAATTTTTTGGGTACGATCTAACCTCATGCAATTGAGAAGCCAATTGCTACAATTCCACTGGATATTGAATGCATTTGTAATAGGGATGAGATGAGTTCTGCTGGGGGGTGCAATGGTCAGCTGACTAGTTGCTGTTGCTCGTTTCTTTACTTTACATGTTAATGCTTATTATTATTTAGCATGATGTTCTATTGTTGACACATATGATCTAAAGGATCTTAAAAAACTAGATGAAATTCGTAATTGTGGCTATCATTTTCTGTGGTTTCAGGCTGTTTACTGAAATTGTTAGCTGGAAAGAGAATATATTACGATTTACTATTTCACTCATCTTATGTCTAATGTTCTGTTGTAAGGTAAGAACGCATATGCTATATCAGTCTTGAAGCAAGTTGAGCTCAAATTAGATGGAAGAGGTATTGAAAACATCAGGTATGTGCTTTTTGCCCTTTGGTCGTGTTGGGGGAATTTCTAGCTTGCACTCTGATGGATTTTAATTGTTTTGCAGGTCCCTAGAAGTTCCGGAGCAAGTAGATCTTCTTCTTAAGCAAGCAACAAGTGTCGACAACTTATGTAACATGTATGAAGGGTGGACACCATGGATATGATTATCTGATTGTGTTTTTTTGCTCTCATGGTATGAATCTTTCATGGGAATTCTGAATTTATAGTTCTTCTTTGGTTACATAGTAGATGTAATGGATGTCGATGACATCCGAGTCAGCCCGACTTGGTTCATTGCCGTGCGTGCAAGAGATCCCTTGTAACAATAAATTGCAAAGACTGAGGTTGGATGGGGTGCTCAGCCTGGTCCCTTCGATGCTCAAGGTAAAAATAAGGTGGAAAGTGGAATCATGGGTGAATAGCAACCGACCTTTGTAACAATAAATTGGTGGGCTTTGTAGTGGGTGCGCCTAGGGGAATATTTTACAGTTTGGGCAAAATATTTTTCCTTGGGTCCATCACTGGAGCTAGGCTTGGGTGGTGCCATGCTGGCAGGGTCTTGTTCTCTATTCTGACTAGGCAACCATGTGGCGAGCTGTGGTTGGGGGTGAACTTCCCCCTGGTAAATAGTGCATCTCATGAGGATAGATCATGTTGTGCTGCAGAAAGTATGTTTTGAAATTTCCAAGTATATTTCTCAGTGAAAGTTTATAACAGACAGTTGCTGATTTGTTCCTAATATATGTCCTTCATTAAGGATATTACCTGAAGCTATTAGAAATATTTTAATTTATATATAACGACTGTAGGTCGCATATAAAGTGTACTTTTCCATCATAAGTAATGGCCTTATAAAGACAGATATAAAACACCAGAGAATATAAGACACCAGTAACATGATTGATAAGTGGTCTTCTTATCCGAATTTTGCCTCCCATGTCCTGCCTGTGTACGTTATGTTAGTTATTTGTTATGGGAATAATAGTTGTGCTGTAATGTTGCAAACAAAAAATAAGATAGCTTAGAATTCTATCAATTTGCTGGTTAGGTATGCTGATTCTTTCTTTATGATTTAGAAATCAATATTTTATGTTTTTGCTTGCTAAACCCAAATTAATTGTTTCTCTTTACAGGGTGGATGCTATTTGTAGGTGAAATTTTGCCTTATTATCTAGAAAGTGGAAAGAAGAGGAGACTTATCTTGACATGCATAATGAGAATATCTGAGGCTTTAACAGGGACCTGCTAGATTCAATGCTTCATGTCAATAGTGAAAAGCGGCTGCATCAACCGTTGCCACTTAAGACAGCTCGATATGCTATCTTTGGTCCTCGGTGCAGTGCCAAGAATGAAAAAGTGCCATGCCAAAGAAGCTCCTATATCCAATGACCGTTTTTGGGGGTCTTATTACTCCATCCTAGCTTAATTTCCCATGGAAATTCTGCTGCAGTGTTGCTTGGCATAGTCCAACCCAAGGAGCTCTTTTTCAGTCACCTGGATTTGAGCCAGGCAAGTGCCTATGCCCTGCACTGAAGCTGATGTGTCCTTTCTTGAGGATTGTCTCAGCACGTAGATTGAGGTGAGTTGGGAAACTATTCTTACAAGGTGTTTCGAATTCTTGTATATATCTGCATGTCTTGGTTACTCCCTGTGAATAAGATTGTTGGTTGCTTTTCAAAACAGGCTTTTTCTCCCGATAAAGTGCCTCTTCTCAGAACTTGTTTGCTAAAAAATATGATTTAGCTTATTTCTTCCTTTTCTGCTAAATATTTCCCGTGAAACATTACAAACCAGCTGTTCTAGCACTATCATTCAGGCCAGTTCTCAGTTTGATGTCTTCAACCCCCCAAACCCCAAAAACCACCATCCCCCCCTCCTTTTTTTTTTTTTTTCTTCTTCTTCTTTCGGAAAAGCATTATTTATTTTAATCAAGATTGTTTATTTAATTTCTCCAATTAAGTTTCTTGTTTACTCATTTCGATTTGTGTTGCATGCTTAGGAAATGTCTACCAAAGAAAGATTACTTGTGGTATATCAAATTATCTTTTTATTAAAATTATATGTGGTGTTGGACTATATGTTATTCAAATTATGGATATTTGATGTTTGTTTAACAAAGTGGATGTGGGAAGGACTTGCTTGAATCAAGAATCAATGATCATCCGTGAATCAAGACTCATGCCAACCAATGCATGCAGCAGCTTGCTCTTGACTTCGTCTCAAACAAGACACCACAAAATAAAATTTGTTCTCATTTTGTTCCTTGAAGCAAGAAAGGGAGGACAAGTGTGACTCTATGCTCTACCCATATCATCACTATGGACAATCCATGTGTTTTCTTATCCATGCATTTGATAAGAAGGAATACAGGGATAGGCTATTGCTACCCCATCCATTTCTCATGTTGTTTGTTTGTGGTCATGAACAAGATTTGGCACGAGTGGAGCACCTCACCTCTCCTTCGGATCAAATCACCACTCCAACGCAATCCCCACCTGATCCCCACCAGTTACTCCTTATTTTTCATTGTCACATATATATATATATATATATATATATATATATATATATATATATATATATATATATATATATATATATATATATATATATATATATATATATATATATATATGATCACTAGTAGTCATGATTTCCATCATTAGCGTGGATAATTTGACCTATAATAAATTGTCTACAGTGTGTTTTGTATAGTTCTTGATTCTCATACTCTCCCAACTAATTTAGGATTAGGTGTTTCAGATCTAAAGCAAATAAAATAATTTATTATATATATTATGTTTACTCTAGATTCATCGAATTATACTAATTCCACATGGATTCTCCGGAATACACACATAAATTGTGGAGCCAGTAAAATATTATCCAGAGGTCCAATGAAAAAGAGAATATTTTAGCTATAATTAATTATCTTTGGTTCCACGTTTTCGCCTCCCCCTCCGCGAATTCTCCGTTGCCTAGCGAGCAAGCGAGCGGAATGGCAATGGCGTCGGCGCTCCGTAGGCTCTCTTCCTCGTCCGCTAAGACGCAGCCTTTCCTGCGGAGCTCTCTCTACTACATGGTCCCTTCTCCGGCCAATCCTTCCAAAATCCGCAAGAAGGTAAAAATGTTGCCGCCTCTTGTTCTTTTTGGGGCAGAGGGACGGTAGGGTTTGACGTGTTTGTTTGTTTCTTTTCATTTCAGTCTTCCCTACCGAGTGAAGCCATCTACGAGAAGGAGAAATCTCGCGTCACGGTGTGTAAATTGTTCTGTTATCGAGTAGTTTGTGTTCAGAAGTCATCTTTTTGATCCTTTATCTGATGTATATATTCGGGAACTGCAGTGAAAAAAGCAGCTCGCGCCCCATTCGAGGTCGTCGATCCGGAGATTGCGGATATCGTCGAGCTTGAAAAGGCGAGGCAATGGAAGGTACTACCTTTCGTTCCGCTGAGTCTTCTGAGATGAAATCGAGTCTCATTGGGAAATTTTTCCTTAATGTGATGGAAGGGACTTGGGCTCATACCTTCGGAGAATTTCACGTCGGTGTCGGTGATGCAAGCAGTAGGTTCCATCATGACTAATAAATGCAGTGAGGGCTACCCTGGTGCAAGATACTACGGAGGAACCGAGTATGATTGGGTTACTTGTTCCTGTGAAGAATATTGTGTGTGTTCGATGGATGTGTCTATGAAAGCAAAATGCCAAGGTTTTGTGAATCCTTTTGTCTTTTTAGTATGAGGTCCCTTCTGATGAGAATCATCCTTCCTGTCTTGCTGCAGGTATATCTACATGGCAGAATCATTGTGTCTAAAGCGTGCGCTTGAAGCTTTTCGTTTGGATCCTGCAAAATGGGGAGGTAACATGAGCATCACTCTTTGGCTATTTTGGTGAAAGATAAAAGAACTGTGTTTGATTTTTTTTTTTTTCCTTCTTGTGTGGTTGGCGCATTGGTGACTTTTGGGATTATATTTTCTTTCTAGACCCATGCTTTGTGCAGTTCTGTATCTTGTTCTCATGTGGTTGCATCATCATATGTGCTTGATTTTTGTCCTGATTCTTTGTTGTTAGTTATGCTTATGAGGTGAAATTTTGTATCTCATAATTGTGTTGTCTGGTTACATCTCCAAAGCAGATCAAGCATAATAAAATAATGAATCAAATATGGCAAACACCACCGAATGAACTTGATGATTGAAGGTTAATACAACTCGCCAAAAGTTGGTTCCTAAAGTATTGATATAAGTAATCCTTTTACCGAAAAAACAATTAATTTGAAGCACCAGCAGGTTTAAGTCTACCTCTAAAACCTTTGATTTGTTTTCCTTATGTTGATTATCGGATAGAGAGATGCCTCGCATCCCTGTTGTATGTTAGGATGTATGGGTGGTATTTTCTTTGCAAAATGGAGAGAGGGCTTTGCTGACGTAGGCTAGGGGTCGGCCATCTTGCAAGAGGACAGCACCAATTCTGACTCTCGATGCGTCAGATTTGATCACGAACACTCTGTCGAAGTCGGGTAAGGCTAGCACCGGTCAGATGGAATCGCAGCCGTGAGAGCATCAAAGGCTGATGTAGCTTTAGACATCTTCTTTTAGCAAAGTCATGAGGGGAGCGCTGATCTTGCCGTCGTCCTCCACGAACTTGCGGTGGTCATGGGGCCTGGTAGGGGGCAGTTTTGTCGGCTCAACAAATGCATCCGAAAATTCAACAAGCAACGAGGGGAGGTTTGGGTCTTCAGTCTTTGTTGACTTCTTCATATGTAGCTGATGAAGTTGTATTAAGAAGCCGCTGTGCATTTTCTCTCATAAGTTTCTTTGGCTGAGGGGGTTGGTTGGAAGTGGATGGAGGTTTGTATGCTGCTAGTCGTGGTGTGGTTTTTGTCCTTCGAACATCTTGATTAAGTCGCTCCTCTTGAAGTCGTGCGAAGGAGATTGCTGTCGTTATCGTGTAGGGTCGACGCGCTTTTACTTCTTCTCGAATTTTCGGCTTCAACCCTTCAATGAACGTCCCTAACAATTGCTTTTCAGACCAATCCCGTGCTTGGTTAGATAATATTTCAAACCTGGTCTGGTATTCTTGGATTGTGGAGGTGTGTCGGATCTTCGCGAGTTGACCGTCAATGTTCTCGTATTCGGACAATCCAAAGCGGATTAGCAGCTCACTCTTGAATTGCCTCTATGTTGGGACTCCTTGGGTGAAGCCAATTGTACCATTGTATTGCATCTCCCTCGAGGTGGATGGCAACGATGTCCACCATGGAAGCCTCCGATGTCCGGTGATAGTGGAAGTAGCGTTCTGCAGGTGAAATCCACCCGGTCGAGTCTCCGTCTTCACATCGAGGGAAGTCCACCTTTATGCGTGGATACGATGAGTCTGTCACTTGTTCCTCTTTCTCTGGTGGGTTCTCCTTGCGATCGGAACTCTCGCCACGCTGTGATCTTCTTGGGCTCGGTGATCGGGCCAATCTAAACTCCGCGAAAAGAGTGCATAGTTTGTCCTCCCTACGCGTTTTGATGGCCTCCAACTTGGTACCGATTAAATCTACTGATGCCATGGCGTAAGACTATAATCTATAATGTCAAGGTCCTCCCTTTGCTGTCTGGTTAAGGGTAGGGATTGGTTGGATGGCTAGGTGGCCGAAAGAGATGATAGATCCAAGGTTTTACTTACTGGTCCGTACCCGTGTACTGACATATTGTCGGTACTGGTACGCACAGTGCGTACCATCCGGTATATTAAAATATACTATAATATTATGTAATATAATAAAAAAAGGGGCGATGTGGCCTCGATCTTTCTCCCCACGCTGGAGAAAAATCGCGAGCAAGGGTGGTGACGGCTCGCGGGCGACAGCGACGGTGGTGACAGTGGTGCGCGGGCGAGGACAGCGCGAGGTATTCTTTCTTCTCCTCTTCTTTCTTCTTTCTTCTTTCTTCTTTTCCTCTTCTTCTTCTTCTATCCTTTTTCTCCCTTAATCGATCGCCGACGGTCGAAATCGATCACCGACGGTTGATTTTGGCGGTACCGTCCGATAGCGGGCAGTGTGCGTACCAGTAACCTAGCGGACAGGTACGTACCACCCAGTATGGGCGATACAGATCAATATATAAAAACCTTAGATAGATCATAGATGGCTGCGGTTTAGGGCTGATAGGTTGCTATTTTTTGGTTGTTGTTGGTGTTGTGGTTTGGAGCTGCTGTAGGGGCTGTAAGGGGGGTTTTGGTGACAGAGGTTTAGGGTTAGAGGGGTGGCTTAGCGTTGTTGTTGATGGTAGCAACCGGTTTGGTAGGGATCAGGTGTGGATGCAGCAAACAGTCCTAGGGGTATTGTAGCAGAATTTTTCGTCAAGAGGAGATGTTGTTGATGTTGTTGTTCGGGGCTATTGTAGAGGCTGTAATGGAGGTTTGATGGCAGTGGTTTAAGGATAAGAAGATGGGTTAGGGTTGCTGTGAGTGGCAACAACCGGTTTGTTAAGGATTGGTGGCCGAAAGGGTAATGGATCGAGGTTGCAGTAGGCTGTTGTTTGGTCTGCAGTTTGCGCTGCTGTTCGAGTCAACTTGTCACGGACTTAGCTGATTTTGCCAAAGTCGTGCGGCACCCTTGCGTGTTCATTCGCAAAGGTCAGCCTCCCCAAAACCTCTTAGGGTCCCTTAGAACCTACAAAAGAGAAAACGGGTTAGAGGAATCATTTTCTATGGGATCCACAAGCAACCACTTTAGAAAACACTTTATATAGCCAATACAAATTACAACCATAGACTTTACAAGTTCTGAACGGTTGCACACAAAGGATCAAGGTCCATCACAGACCAAAGTCCCCATAAGTGTCCACATAACACAACTCTCATTTATAAGCCGAAGCCGACCATAAAAGTAACCAAACGAGGGCTGCCAAGCCTATTGCAAGCCCGCTACTTGCTATACAAAGTATGTACAAAAATTGAAAGACACAGACAAATATGAGCATTACCTCGAACACATTGTTTATATTTTTGTCCGTGACATTCTCTCCCACTTATTCTATTGACGTCCTCGTCAAAGCCACTGCAAACGTTGCATCTCCTCGCCTTTTGCTGAATCTTTTATCTTCTGCTCTGGCTGCAACATGCCTCTTGGCTCCCAGCTGCTCTTTGTCACTATTGTGGAGTAGTCAAACTCTGATCCGCCATGTTGCTTCAACTCACCAATGACTTATTTTGGTGTGGGGTTGACTGAGTTGTGCTGATCCTTGTTGATTCTTGTGGATCCTTTTGATAAAGGAAAAGACCTTCCTTGTTTTGCGCCAATATCTCAAATGTCTTATGCCACTTAAACTTGATGAATACTTGTTGGAGATTCAACGAGCATCATCTCGCAGACTTTGAAGTTTTTGAGGTCCTTCCTTCAAAAAAATGGCCCATCGATGCTTCTTCAACTTAGTTATCGCTTTCAAGTAGGTTTGCATTACTTCCGCTTTCGATTGACATTCCGTTGAGAAATAAAGCGAACAATCTACTCTCAGTAGCATAAATCGCCAATGGTGAGGATTTGATAACTATTGTCTTCCATTAGGTTTCTTCGAATGGTCTTTGAACTTGTGTAGAGCTCGTCTGCAAGATAAATAAGAGAACTAGGGTACTCGGTTTTGCCCATTCTCTTAGGCCCTAGTTCTCTTAGGTGTTGAGAAGGCAAAGTTACTTGACTTCACTCGCCTCCTCGAGGTTGTACTTCATACATCGAGCTGGTTACTAGTCTTCGCCTGCTCTTTGCTCACACTTTCGAAGTACTCGAAGTGTTTGTACTCCTTGCGTTGAGTTAGCTACTATGATTCACCTTCTCTCTGCCATCTACTATGATTCACCTTCTCTCTGCCATCGAACTTCTAGAATGTAAGAAGTTTTACCCGAAAAGAGTAAACTTTCACCCCAACTTGGAGCAAGTCTTTGATAGTTTTGGTTGCCTTTGGGATTGTATCATCTTCTCCATCATCTTTGTCGTCTACTCCTCTGAGTAAAAAAGGTACAACACCATGTACTGTCTACTTTGTTCCTCGGTCGAGCACTCCTGCATCAACTCGAAGTCCCCAATTTTCGACTATCTTGATGAGAATTCCCTTGACACTGGTCTTATGAAGTTTCTTGGCCTCTGCCCTTCTGCCTTGTCTTGGTACTTGGAGTTTACCTCTGCATTCTCCACCTCCTCGGCTCCTTTCACGACCAACGCTCTCCCTCTATGAGAGCAAGGGATCGATGACTCCACGGAAGTCTCGCCTTTGCGATACCATGGTGTTGCCAGCCCATGGCCCTACTATCCATTGCTTTGCATCTGCGTCGCTTTCTTCGCGATCGATAGATCCGCCTCTACGGCACTATGGCACTCCTTCGAGTCCATCTCCTTTCTGATCGACACTTTGCTTTTTGGGTAGCTGAGCCCCTTTGGACTCGTCGTTGCTTCCTCGCCCCTTTCGACCACCTGCTTCAACACCCCAGTGTTCTCTAAGCAGTTTCTCTTGGTCGATGGAAAAACAGGCTGCAACTCCCATGCATGGCCTCCGCCACCTTGTTGTAAGGTTTGCGTGGATTATGTTCTCCTTAGCTTCCTTGGTAGTAATGTTCGCTTACTTGGCCTTGTCCTCTGACTTGTCGGGCTCCCTTAAGCGAATGTGAACACTGAAGCAGCCCAACTCTCCAGCCGCTCCGATCATACCTCTGTATGATCAAGTCCCCCCATGGGACTCACTGGTACTTACACTCGGAATTCTCCCTCGGTGGTACACAGCCCCCATATGCTGATAACCAAGGCTTTCATCCGATGCAAGATTCGATGCGCACACACGGAATACCCGCCGCTGCGGTATCAATGTATTCACTCCTTGAATCCATAGTCCTTCTTGCTGTTATGTTGTTCACCGAAGTGGAGCTCCTAGTAACTCCTGATCATACCTCCACATGATCACGTCCCTCACGGGACGTCTCCGCATATGTTGTATTATCGCAAACTATTCCATCACGATCCGCTGCACCATGTCGCTTCCTGGTGACATCTCCATTGCATTCAGATTTTTATGTGATGAAATCGAACTACGATCTCTCCATGTGTGGCCTATGCTAGCACATTGTAGGGCCTCCGCCACCTTCGACTGCGATCGCTCCTTTGGCAATTCACCTTTTTCCACCCATTCTGTCACGGACAACAATGTAAACAAGGTGTTTGATGAAATGCTCGTGTTTGTCCGTTTCCTTCGGTTTGTGTACATATCTTGTACATCAAGAAGCGGGCTTGCAGTAGGCTTAGCAGCCCTAGTTTGGTTTGCTTTCTGGCCAATTTTGGCTTGTAAATACGAGTGTGTCTTATAAGCACTTGTGGGAACATCGGTCTGTAATGGACCATTATCCTTTGTGTGCAACCTCTCTGAGTTTGTAATGTCCATGGGTGTAATTTATATCTGGCTTTATAAAGTGTTTGCTTGAGCAGTTGCTTGTGGATCCCGTTGGAATTGCTTCCTCTGATCTGTTTTCTCTTTTGTAAGTCTAAGGGACTCTAGGAGATCTCGGGGAAGGCTGACCTTTGCAGACGGACACGCATAGGTGTCACACGGCTTAGGCAAAATCAGCTAAGCCTCTGACAATTCTCAGGTCACCCCTGGACGAAGCATCGCTCTAGGATAGTCCGTCGCCTAGTAGCTCTCGAAGTCTACAAACTTCGCTAAAATTAGTGCACTATTGTCGGGATCCTGGGCCTCTATCCCCACCAGCACAATCTTCACTATACACCACTTTTCTTCATGACAACTCGAACGGCAGCATTGTGTCATATTCTTCAGGAGTACCCGCCTCTACATCCTCTTGTCTCATGCTAAGGCCTTCTGATCCCAACTTCGCCTCTGCAAGTTGAATCACCTTAGTTCCTCTGCCAAATACTTCTCTGAGATAAGGTGCATGTGCCTCGAAGCTCTCTTCGCCTTTGGCACCATGTAAGGTGAATCAGCCCATCATAATGAAAAACTCATGGAACGACATGATTTCACTCTTGCCTCTATAAGAGTTCATGTCCTTAACCTCTGTCTAAGGAAAGCTCCGTGCCTTAGCTTCGTGCCTTCGCTCCATCTTCTACATCGACTCCCTTCACGCGGCTTGGACACTTCCCTAAGTTCCACCCAAGTTGCTCCGCTTCTCGATTTGCATTGAGTTGATGATGGCCCTCATGCCCACCATTCCACAGGTCAGCCCTCCGTTGAGTCTAATTTTGGTATCGACTCTAAATGTGCCTTCGTATGATGTTGTCATTGTCGCTCCCCTACTTGATCTCGCAATACATCCACCAATGCATTACTTCATTCGAGATCATGCAACGACTTCTCGCTGCTCACTCGGTCCATTGAGCTTTATAGAGATATTGTCTTGAGGTATTCTTCCTCATCATGTGCGGTCCGCTACACATAATTCTCCCTCTGGAGAATTAGGACCTATCCCTCTTGGATATCTGTCATGTTGGAGCAACTTTCCTCTTTGCATTCTTCCCTCTGGAAGTTTCGGAGACCATTATCCCCTTAGACTACTCCGTCTTACTGAACAATCTGTGCATTGTTCTGCCCCCGCAAATGTGCTTGCCAGATTGTAACTCTTCACCAATACAGCCCCCGCTGCACCCTTCAAGGCCTAGCAACGTGCTGAACTTGTTGCACACTTCAGTCTCCTACGAACTATCACAGACTTAGCTGAATTTGCCTAAACCGTGCGGCATCCTAGTAGCAAACTTGAAGACTTAGCTGGAATTGCCTAAGTCACGAAGCAACTTTGCCCACTTGTTCTGGAATTAGCTGGGGTTGCCTAAGTCTTGAAACGCCGAAGCGTATATTTGCCCACAAAGGGTCAACCCACTTGCAACCTCTTACAGGTCCCGAAGGACTTGCAAAAACAGAAGTTGATTAGTTACAAAGGCGAGCAACGGACAAGTCTCGAAGTCTCACAAAGAGGACAGCTCTTTCAAGCAATTCGTCGAATAACTTGTGTGCAGCAGAGAAAGGAGAGAGAGCGCGAAACAGGAGTTTAGAGGGCTGTAGGAACGATCGTAAGTCCACAAACGACGATCCCCAAGGTGTCGGACGCAAGTCAAGTTCAATGCTTGATGAATGCTTACACCTGACACTATCCCGGAGCCCCATCCAGCCCTATGCCACCCGGGGGGTTCCAGAGGGCTGAGATGGCTGACATTTTGCTCCGCTCAGCCAGGTCGTCGCAGCATGCAAAACCGACCCAAAACTGGGCTGTTTTGGCCTGTTTTGGCTTCGCACAGCGAGCGATCGTTCTGCAGCCTTACAGACTATTTTTGCTCGTAATTCCTAGGCAAAATCACACAAAACCAAGGCAAAGCAGGCTGTTAAGCATCTTTACAAGCAACAAAAGCGATGAACGGTTCGCGGAACGAAGAGTTGCGGTTGAACAACGATCATTCGGGACATTCTCCCCCACTTAAATTGTCGACGCCATCATCGACGCTTGTTGATAGGCTTTGACGTAGGCTTCTCCATGTCGTAGGGCGTCTTCTGGCTCCCAATTGATTATCCGGGGAAACTTTTGTCACTTCACCAAGTACTCAGTTTGCTCTGCTCCGCTGGGTAGCTTAGTCTTGCGATCCGCCAGAATAGTCTCAACTCGTTTTTCATAGGAGGCTCTGATTGGGGGTAGTCAAGTTGAAATATTTCGTGAAGTTTCTTGCGGATCTAAATGGTAGGTTTTCAAGTTGCTTGCATGGAAGACATTGTGAATTTTGAACCATGCTGGCAGTTGCAACTTGTAGGAGACGTTGCCTACTCTGCTGATGATTGAGAAAGACCCTTTATACTTGCATACCAATCATTTGTGCACTTTGTGCCTAAAGAACTGGAGTGATAATGGTTGGAGCTTCACCAACACCAAGTCACCAACTTTGAATTCCTGTGGTTGCCTTCCCAAGTCTGCTCACTTCTTCATCTTTTTTGTCGCCTTCTCCAAGTAGGCCGGAGCAATATCTGCATTTCGATGCCATTCTTTTGCCAAGTGATATGCTGATGGACTATTCCCCGTATAACCAATAGTCAATGTGTGAGGAGTCGACGGCTGTTGTCCTGTGATAATCTCGAAGGAGCTCTTGTTGGATGCAAAGCTCCGCTGCAAGTTGCATGAGAATTGGGCTATGTCCAACAGCTTCACCCAATCTCGTTGGTTAGCACTCACGTAGTGCCGGAACAGTGAGTTGATTCTTTCTGTTTGACCATCCGTCTGGGGGTGGAGGCATGTGGAGAAGTATAACTTCGATCCCAACAGCTTGAATAGTTCGGTCCAAAATCGTCCCAAGAATCGAGAATCTCAATCACTAATGATATTGTGTGGGACTCCCCAATACTTCACCACATTCTTCATCATCAACTTGGCTGCCTCTTCTGCTGAACAATGTTGGGGTGCAGTAATGAACGTTGCTTACTTTGAAAACTGATCGACAACTACGAGTATCAATCCAAGTCCCCCTACTGTGGGCAAGTTTGATATGAAGTCTAAGGAAATGCTCTCCCATGGCCTTTTTGGTACCGGCAGTGGCTCCAAAAGTCCCACAGGCTTTCACTGCTCTACCTTATCTTGTTGGCACGTAAGGCATGTACGAACATAATCCTCCACATCTGTCCCCATCTTTAGCCAATAGAATGCCCTCTCCACGAGAGCTATTGTCCGATGAATACCTGGATGTCCCGCCCAGACGGAATTGTGACATTCCCTCAGGAGTTCACGCCTCAAATTGTCCACTCGCGGGACGTAAACTCTATTACCTTTGGTGTATATGAGTCCCTCCTGGACCCAGAATCGTCATGCCTTACCTTCTTTGATGAGTTGCATCAGGGTTACTGCTTAAGGATCGTTGTACAGTCCATCACTGATCCTGGAAAGAAAGTTGGAGTGCAACTGACTTGCTTGGCCTCCGCCTTTCAACTGTATAGCATTCACCAATTCAACTTTCTGACTCAAGGCATCGGCCACAACATTTGCCTTTCCGGGCTTGTACTCCATTACCATGTCGAACTCGGCCAAGAAGTCGTGTCATCGTGCTTGTTTCGGGGAGAGTTTCTTCTGAGTCTGGAAGTAACTCAATGCAATATTATCCGTCCTTAGCACGAATGGTGCTCCCAACAGGTGATGTCGCTAGACTCGTAGATAGTGGACCACTGCTATCATCTCCTTCTCATGCACTGGATATCGCCACTCGGTCTCGTTGAGCTTGCGACTCTCGTAGGCCACTGGATGACCCTCTTGCATGAGTACTCCCCCAATAACAAAATCAGAAGCATCTGTATGGACTTCGAAAGACTTCCCATAATCTGGTAATCTGTGTACTGGTTCCTCCAATACGGTAGCTTTTAGGTCTTAGAATGCCGCTTCGCATTTGTCTGACCATCTCCACAATTGCTCTTTCTTTAGCAACTCCGTTAGTGGAGCTGCGCGCTCCGAGTATCTAGCTATGAAGCGCTGATTATAGTTGATGAACCCAAGGAAGGATCTCAACTCTGGCACCTTCTTTGGTGTTCGCTAGTCTACCACAGCTTACACCTTGGACTTGTCCATTCGGATAGACCTATTGCCGATTGGATGCCCCAAGAATAGAATTTTCATCTGAGCAAAATAGCACTTCTCCCTCTTTACGAACAATGTGTTCTCCCTGAGAACTTTGAAGATTGTCCGAAGGGGCTCAATATGCTCCTCAAATGTTTGGCTATAGACGACTATATCGTCTAGGTTGACGACCATAAACTTGTCCAAATATTCCTTGGACAGATAGTTCATTAGAATACAGAATGTGGCCGGAGCGTTGGTTAAGCCGAAAGGTGTTCTTCTCCAAGATAAGCCCAAGTAGCTTTGCTTCACGATCAACAATAAAATTGTGGGTAGCGCCTGTGTCAACCATTGCCCGGGTTGTTTGGTCATGTAGCTTGATGTCCACATACATTAGCTTGCTGCTCACTGCCTTTGATGGCTTTGCCTTTGCGTTCTCCCCCACTTGACTCTCCAATGCATTCAACAAGCGCATCGCTCCCATTCGGGTCCTTACGACTCCTCATCGTCGCTGCTGGATTTAGAACTGCTCGAACTAAGGGCGACAACTTTGCCCTTGTCCAACTTGTGGGGGTGTATTGATGCCGTTATGCGTTGAGTGCCTGCTTTTGCGAGCACTCTCTCACCATGTGCATTCCTCCGCACAAGAAGCATCCGCCAGATTTCGGGGCTTTGCCTTTCGAGCTTGGTCCCTTGTGGCAGCTCTTTTTCTTCTGTTCGCCCCCAGACTCCTTTGCACGAGAGTATTTTGCTGGGCGATTTCCTGAGGATTGTTTCTTCTTTCCCAAGTCCTCCGAAGAAACGAAATCAGTTAGCTTTTCTGCAGCTGTAATTACCCCGACCACGTCGGTGACATTCCTCCGATTTAGTTCTTGTTGTGCCCATGGATTGAAGCCATCGAGAAAGCTGAATAGTTTATCCTTTTCAGACATGTCTTATATATCCAACATCAGTGCCGAAAATTGCTTCATATAGTCTCAGATGGAAGTACTTTGGCGGAGTTGTCTTAGTTTCCTTCTTGCAGAACTCTGGGTTCTCGGGCAAAAACTGAGTTCTCAAGTCACGCTTCAACTCTTCCCATGCATCCACTCGACATCGACCTTGCTGCATCTCTTCCCAACGGGTTCGCCACCAAAGTTTTGCATCTCCATTCAAATACATGGTTGCGATAGAAACTTTGGTTTCCTCCGAATCGGGTCTCTAGCACGAAAATACTGTTCCATGTCGAACAGGAAATTCTCGAGCTCTTTGGCATCCCTGGCGCTCCCGTAGCAATGCGGCTCTAGTGCCCTGAAGTTTTGTGGCGGTGCAGTACGGTTATTATTCCCTCCCGCATTAAGAGTTCTAGCGAGCAACGTCACTTTGGCCGTGAGTTCCGCTACAACTTCATGTAGATGTCGTACGGAGTCTTTGGTGTCCTCCGTCAGTCGGTCGACTACGAACTCGACCCTGTCGATCCGAGATTTAGCTTCTTTTTGCTAGCTCTCTACCCCAAGGAGCCTTCCTTGGCCTTGGTAAAGTTCCTCCAAGCTCGCTTCAAGAACATCGAGGCGGGTTTCCACCGTTGAAAGTCTCTCTTTGTGGCTCCTTTTCCTAGTCAGCGCACCAGATTGCGCCTCCTCCGCTCGCGGAGAGTACCCAACTTCACGCTCGTCTTGTTCACTGCCGCACTCCTCATGAGCGACTCCAGCAGTTTGCGAGCGAGTTTGCACTTGCAGCCCACCTGCGACTGCTTGGGGCAAAGGTCCAGCTTGCTCCATCTTGCTCGATTCACTGCGGTGCTTCGCCATGGTGAGCTTGCGAATCTTCTTCGTTTGCTTGTTTGAATTGCTTGCCTGCGCTGATACCACAATGTCACAGACTTAACTGAATTTGCCTAAGCCGTGCGGCACCCTAGCAGCAAACTTGAAGACTTAGCTGGAATTGCCTAAGTCACGAAGCAACTTTGCCCACTTGTTCCGGACTTAGCTAGGGTTGCCTAAGTCTTGAAACACTGAAGCGTATATTTGCCCGCAAAGGGTCAGCCCATTTGCAACCTCTTACAGGTCCCGAAGGACTTGCAAAAACAGAAGTTGATTAGTTACAAAGGCGAGCGACGGACAAGTTTCGAAGTCTCGCAAAGAGGGCAGCTCTTTCAAGCAATTCGTCGAACAACTTGTGTGCAGCAGAGAAAGGGGAGAAAGAAAGTGAAACAGGACTTTAAAGGGCTGTAGGAACGGTAGCAAGTCCACAAACGACGATCCCCAAGGTGTCGACCGCAAGTCAAGTTCAATGCTTGATGAATGCTCACACCCGACACTATCCCAGAGCCCCATCCAACCCTGTGCCACCCGGGGGGTTCCAGAGGGCTGAGATGGCTGACGTTTTGCTCCGCTCAGCCAGGGCGTCGTAGCACGCAAAAACGACCCAAAACTGGGTAGTTTTGGAGCTGTTTTGGCCTGTTTTGGCTCCGCGCAGCGAGCGATCGTTCTGCAGCCTTACATACTGTTTCTACTCGCAATTCCTAGGCAAAATCACACAAAACCAAGGCAAAACAGGCTGCTAAGCATCTGTACAAGCAACAAAAGAGATGAACGGTTCACGGAACGAAGAGTTGCGGTTGAATGACGATCGTTCGTGACAAAAAGTATCCTTTTCATGCCGAAGAGAAAGTTTCAATGCTCCATGGTGCTGAATTCCGGTCGCCCTGGGATAGTCACAAACACTCAATCGTTTGTATACAAGCCCTTGCATGAGTATTGAATTCTTCGAGTTAGCAATTCCCCTTACCTCTGTGAGCTTTGCACAACTCTTTCGGTCGTTGAGCAACACATCCCACTTTGCACGGTCTCATCTTTTACCAAACGCCCCGCTTGCCTTGAGCACCGTCAAGTTTGGTTGCCAACGTCGAGCCGTAGCTCGAACTCAGTCATCTTAACCTTTGTGCGCTACACATTCTTTCTAGCTTGCCTGTCCTCGTGGTGCCTCTCACGCAAAGGGTTTTGCCATTCCTCTAAATGCCAATCAAGGGTGCCCGCTCTTCTGAGCGACTCCTTTCCCTATATCTCCGTGCCCGTTTCTCCCAAACGATCGCACGTGCTGGCTGCCCTCCATGCAGCCCAATTAGGTTGCCCACGTTTACATGACAAGTGTTTCTACATGTGCTTGTCCCGCTCTAATACCAAAATGTTATGGACTTGCTGGTTTTGCCTAAGTCGTGTGACACCCTTGCATTTCCATCCGCAAAGGCCAGCCTCCCCAAAACCTCCTAGGGTCCCTTAGGACCTACAAAAGAGAAAACGGGTTAGAGGAAGCATTTCCCATGGGATCCACAAGCAACCACTTTAGAAAATACTTTATATAGCTAATACAAATTACAATCATGGACTTTAAAAGCTCTAAACGGTTGCACAGAAAAGATCAAGGTCCATTACAGATTGAAGTCTCCATAAGTGTCCACATAACACAACTCTCATTTACAAGCCGAAGTCGACCATGAAAGCTAACCAAACGAGGGCTGCCAAGCCTACTGCAAGCCCGCTAATTGTTGTACAAAACATGTACAAAAACCGAAAGACACGGACAAACATGAGCATTACATCGAACACCTTGGTTATATTTTTGTCCGTGAGACTGTAGAGATTAAAAGTAGGTGGTTGTGTCTTAGGGTTAGAAGGGTGTCTTAAGGGTGATGTGGGTGGCAGTAACAGATTTGGTGGTGTATGCGGTGAAGAACGGCAAACGGTAAGGCGGCAAAAATTTTTGTCGAAAATTTCAGCAGTTTGACGACGAAAATTCCAGCGATGTTTTGGAGTATTATGACAGCAAAAAACCTATGAGGATAGCAGCAAGATAGATAAGAGTAGTGGCAGCAACAAATTTGGTAGAGATTGATTGCGTATGCAGCAAGAAACATCGAAAAGATGCAGCGGTAAAATTTTACGTCTAAGAGCAGCAGTTCGACGAAGAGTTTTCAGTGGTTTGTCAAAGATTAAAGGAAGAGTTCGGGGAGAATCCGCTGGTAAGGAAAGCCAAGCTGACGTAAAATTCGTAGGAGGATATGACAGCAATAAATTCGGCAAGATCAAGGAGTACAAGAAGGTGCTGCGGCAGATTTTACGTTTGAAGTTCAGCAGTTTGGACGTAAAATTTCAGCGGTTTGTATCGAGAATTTTTACACAGATCCCAAAGGAAATCCACTGATAAAAACTGCCAAAGCCGTCGTATAAACACGTAGAAGATATGACAGCAAAATAGTGGCAGCAAGATCAAAGATAGGGCAGTAGTATGTGGCTGAAATTTGCAGTGTAACTTTCGTCGTAAAGATGGTAACTTTGCGACGACAAGTTTGTGCAGCGTAATAGAGGAACTCTTTTTTGAGTTTTGGATTTAGGATAACTAAATTGCAGCAGCAGTAAGGTAGATTACCATAACCTGATGCAATTTTTATGGAGACTGCAGGGGTGATCTTGCAGTGATGATGACGACGGAGTTGACGATGATCTTAGCAATTGTGGAAATTGCTTGGGCGGCTGGATGAAGATGATGGGTGGTTGTGGAAGGGTAGCGAAGCACCAAGGTACACAGCTCTGATACCAAGTGTTAGAACCCTCGCGGATTCTAAGCTTGGGGTTGATCTTTATAGGGGATCGTCCTCCTGGAACACTATAGGGGTTCCCTCCTCTAAGGTATTTGGCTACAAGAGCTGAAGAAAGATTGATCTATTCATGATAAAATGGTTGTGGCTACAAATGTTTATATAGGGTCTCAAAACCCTAATCCTAATAGGATTCCTACTCCATGAAGACTCCTCCCTAATGGAAGACTCCAACTCCTAGTAAAACTCCTACTCCAAGTAAACTAAGACTCCAACTCCTAATCAAACTCCTAATCAAAGTGAAACACTCTCGTCTCAAAACCTAGCTGCCTCCTCTCAGCCCTAGGCAATTTCCCCTCATCAAGGTGGGCGGCCAATTGGGTTGATCACAAGCTTGACTTGGTTGACTCCAACCCGAATCCAACTCCGACTCCTAACTAGACTCCAGTACAGTCGAATCTTAACCCTACTAGGATTTGAGATGATTTATTACAATGGATTCAAATCTCCTCCTAGCCGCCTAATGCCAGGTCTAGGTTGGCCAACAAGGCCCAATCTAAGGACTCAACTCAATCGACTAGGACCCGACTCAGCTAGGGTCCTAACATATGTGTACTTGATTTCCATGGTACCTTTTGGTTCATGACATAGGCTACCAAAGCTTCCAGTGAATTTCTGATGCAATTGGTCGCAATCTAGGTGCCCATGTCATCAGTTTAAAAACTTCTTAGTTGTGTTAAATTGGTATCATTGAAAACTTTCAGGTTTACTTTCATTTTCAATCACAGATGCAATGTTGATTGTGGGCTTCTAGTGTTTTCTAGTGAAATTTAATGAGCAAGTATTTGATTTACTCATGTTGGTATTTAAATTTAAAATCTTATGGTCCTGTTATGCTTTATGCTAAATCTACTCATGTATCCAATCTTGATTAAGCTTTGTTTTAATCTTACCTATCAAGCAAACTGCTCTTCTCTAACAGTCTATAATACTAAAAGTTTATACATATTGCAGTGCTTGGTCGAGAAAGGCTATGAACTTGTTTCAGGTGGAACAGAGAACCATTTAGTCTTGGTGAATCTTAAGAACAAGGTAAGATGAACACAAAGATGTATATTTAGTGCATTTTTTGGGCATATATAGAAACTATCATTGCGTATGTCAGTGAGTAAATGGACTTGTTTCAATGTTCTTTGTCTAGTTTTTGAATGGTAAACCATGTAGATGACGCAATCCTAAAATCATGGTTTATTTAGATTTCTTCAAACTGTGCCTCATTTGTGGTAGTATATAGATAACAGGGGACATATGAGCTTCTAACTATTTTAGATATTTGCTGACATGAACTCTTTTACATGATAGGATTCCATCTTAAACGTCTGAGTCCATTTACAGGGAATCGATGGGTCTAGAGTTGAAAAGGTGCTGTATCTGCCATGGTTCCTGGAGGCATCAACATGGGTACATGCTTTTGATGTCGGTTAAATTTCATTTATGCTTATCAGATCAAGTTTTGTCTGACACACCATGTTCTGCTAATTCAGGAACTCCAGCCCTCACATCAAGAAGATTTGTTTAAGAAGATTTCACTAAAGTTGCCGACTTTTTTGACACTGCAGTCAAATTGGCACTGAAGATCAAGTCTGAAACCAAAGGTTCTATTTGTTTGTCTTTTATCCCTTCTTTATCTCTTCACCTTATCGATTATGCATGACAAATGATATATGTTCACAAATCTACTAAAATATTTGTTCTATTTTTCTTTTTTCTTCAAATGCATTTCAGAAGGATCCAAGCTTGAGGATTTCCTAGCCACCGTTCAAACGAATGCAAATATTCAATCTGAGATTGCAAAGCTCCGCCATTGAGGTGGAGGAATACACAAAGCAATTCCCAACAATTGGGTTTGACAAGGAAACAATGAAATATAGAAACTGAAGATGAAGCTGAGGCTGCAACAACAAGTTATGCTTATCCAAAAAAAGATTTAAATGATTTAAGTGGCAGCTCAAATGTATATTTCTCATTTTGGGTGACGGTGATGAGCTTTCTTTTTTCTTCTACCCCCTCGAAGCCTTTATACTCGTCATCTTTGGTGAAGGTGAATCCTGCTAACCATGACCTCACTATCTAAACCCATGATCTTACAAACTATGATACAGGACTTCTGCTATCTAAAAGCATACATATAAGAAATAGACTGATCAGAAGTTGAATTTGAATTTGTTTTCTATGCAGCAAGCGGAAGCTGTGTTGTTCAGGGGGCTCATCGTGGCAAATGGTTCTTTATGATGTCATTTGTATCTGAAATGTACGAGAAGAGGAAGTTTACAGCTTTTTAAGAAAGTTAAGCTTTGCCTTGACTAATACTTCTGATGTACAATTGCTATGCAGCCTCCACGCGATCAGGTAGCATATTATACATTTGTAGTCATATCATTACACTGTAACATTAGTGGAATTTCCAGGAATTCAATCAGCAAAGTTCCTGAGCAGTTGAATTAGCAGTTTAGATCCACTGAAACTGGTGAGGTAATGTTGGTAAGGTTAGAACACCCTTAACAAGGTGGAAGACATGTTTGAGAGTTCTGCTGATCATTTTGGCTTGCCTTGAAACAAAGGATATGGTGGTCTAATACGCAGCTGTGTTGTTTGCTTTGCACGCAGCGGACAGTGAAATCAAGACAGTTAACATTGAGCTTTAAGATTCACGCGGGGAACATCCGATTTAGTGATCAGCAGGCGGCATCAAGATTCGTGCATGGGCTTGTCCCTGCAACTCGCGGTCGGCCGAAACGGGCTCGATAGCGGCCGCCGTGAAACGATGGGAAGACGACGCCGGGCTTCGACTCGTCCCGTTCCGTTGCGCTCCTGACGACCGCGCGCGTCCCCCGCGATCCCCCCTCCCGTAACGCGCTCTCGTCCCTACACGCGACCCTCGTCTTCCCGCAGTCCTCTCGCTCTCGCGACCCTCCATCTCCTGTATTTGGCGTGTACACCCCACCCCGTCCACCTTCGCCAACCTGGACTCCTTTCAACTCCTGCTTGCCCATGTCCTCTCTTCCGTTCTCCCTATATCTTCTTCATCCATGCTTCTTCGTTTTCCATCCCCTTCTTATTATTACGCTAAGCTCATCCACAGTGGTTGGCGGACGACGACGACGACGACGACGCTTCGGCCACTGCCAACCCCGGGTTCTACTCTGACCACCCGATGGCCGTGAGCCGTGAGCATTCCCCGTACGACGCCGAGCTTCCCTGTGCCGCGCCCGTCGGCTCCCTGGTGCTGGAGAAGGGTCACATCTACTCGCTCGCAGCCACCGGCGGCCTCCTCTACGGGGGCTTCGACAGCAAGAACATCCGCGTTTGGAAGAACCAGCAGGACTTCGCGGTGTTCAAATCCAGCAGCGGTCTCGTGAAGGCCATTGTCGTCGCGGCAGACCGCGTCTTCACCGGCCACCAGGACGGCAAGATCCGGGCGTGGAAGGTGTCCCCCAAGGACGCCACGGTGTACAAGAGGATTGGGAACCTCCCCAGGCTCAAGGACATCCTCTGGAGCTCGCTCAACCCTTCCAACTACGTGGAGGCCCGGCGCCACAGCAGCGCCCTGTGGATCCGCCATTCCGATGCCATCTCTTGCCTCAGCCTCAACGAGGAGCAGGGGCTGCTCTACTCCGGCTCCTGGGACAGGACCTTCAAGATCTGGCGGATCTCCGACTCCAGGTGCCTCGAGTCCGTCGCCGCCCACGACGACACCATCAACTCGATCGTGGCCGCCGTCAGCGGGCTTGTCTTTACCGGCTCAGCCGATGGCACCGTCAAGGTGTGGCGGCGGGAGCTGCAGGGGAAGGGTACCAAGCACGCGCCGGTGCAGACGCTCCTCAAGCAGGAGTGGGCGGTGACCTCGCTCGCGATCAGCCCCACGGCGCCCGTCGTCTACTGCGGCTCTTCCGACGGGCTGATCAACTTCTGGGAGGGGGAGCAGCATCTGGCACACGGTGGGGTGCTCCAGAGCCACAAGATGGCGGTGCTGTGCCTCGCGGTTTCCGGTACGCTCCTGCTGAGCGGCTCCGCCGACACGACCATCTGCGTGTGGCGCCGCCAGGGCGCGGTGCACACCTGCCTCTCGGTGCTCAGTGGCCACTCCGGGCCCGTCAAGTGCCTCGCGGTAGCACCGGACGCTTGTGGGGAGGAGGACGGCGGCAGCGGCGCCACGAGGTGGACCGTGTACAGCGGCAGCCTAGACAAGTCCGTGAAGCTGTGGCGCGTGTCCGAGCAGGCGCCGGAGGCGCTGCTGAGGGGGCCGCAGATCGTGCCGGTAGGGCCCGGCGACTCGAAGGCCTACTAGGCTTGCAACGGAAGCGGCGGCGATGGCGGCGGCGCGCGAGTACGAGCGGGCGTATCAGAACGTGAAACGCTCACGACCACCATCAGCCATGTCTGCCGCAAAGTCAGAGCTCCATCACGTGCACGTGGCCATCAATTTTCGTGCAAGCACAGGATGGTGATGTGTACATGCAATAAGACGAAGTTGACAGCGTGATGGCAACACTGTGAATACCTGAGCGTTTGAGGGCCTCAAGATAAAACAAGGAAAAATTCCATTTTTTTATATTCTCGTGTGTTTATTATTTTTAATATCATTTAAAAAAATGGAGCTTTAGTGAACCTTATTATGTGGCCGAGGTGTTAGCACGACTTGACTTGATCCGAATGTATAAGGTCATCTGTGTGGGTCATCGGGTAGTCGACACCTGGTCGGGTTGAACTATCGGTTGGCGAACCGCTCCAGTGTGGACAGTGGCGAGCCTCTTCTACTCCCTCAGGCTTGCTCTTGCACAAAAGCCGAAGTTGGGGGTATGTTCATGACTTGACCTCTCCGACGGCTAAGTCAGTATGTAGTGTCGTTGCGGGAGTTTTGAGGGCCTGAAATTCGACCCTTGGCCCTGGTCCAAAGGTCAGCCTTTATACCTTTCATGTAGGGTTGGTTGTACGTAGTCTCTTAATGACCGCTGCTGCCTCGGGCGGGTTACTCGTACGCTCTGGGAGGCGCGGGGCATCCTGCTCAGCTTCGTCCCGCATGTTGTCGCTCCACAAGTTTGAGTGTAGTGTCATCTCGCGTGATTTCGGGTGGCATATACGGTGTGGTGCTGACTCTGATAGAACCCCAGAAGGAGTTATATAGATTTTGACACTTGAGGGGGATCAACCCTTGGAACGCTATAGGGGTTCCTCCCTCCTAGATTCGGCACAAGGCTGAAATAAAATTGATAATTGCTTGATAAAAAGAGGTGGAGGCTACATGCTTATATAGGGCTCCAAACCCTAGCCCCAGGGGGTGCTTGCCTAACTAAAATTATCCTTTTGCCTCTTCCATAGCTTACCTACCTTAGATAGAATAAGTGGCGGCTAGGTTGGCTCTATACCTGACCTAAGCAGGGGGAAACCCTGGCCGACTAGCCCAGTAAAGGGGGCGGCGGCTACTAAACCCTAAGGCCCCAATCTAAACCCTAACCACACTTCTTTATATGATAGAAGTGGTTAGGTGAGGTTTTATTACAATCTCATAGGGTTTTATTAACTACTTCTAGAGAGATTAGGACTCAACCCTGCTGGAGTCCTATCAAACCTGTCCTCTTAAAATCAACTTTGTCCTCAAGGCTGAGATTCTATAAACTTAGGGAACTAGGTCTTCAGCTCCTCATATGATTCTCATGCTATCATCAGTTGAACTTTGGCCTCCTCATCAGCTTGGGTGTTAGTTGGAAGGATTTGGGCTGAGTTGTCTTCTTTAAATTTCCATTTGAGGTGAGACACCTAGAGGATCGACTGTAATCTTGATCTGATGCATGGATCTGATCTCCATGTTAGGGCCCTAATGTGATCTCCAATTTTGCAAGGCCCAAAGAAATAAGGAGACCACTTTTTTAGGCTTGAATTTCATGCCTTTATAAGAGGTCGGAGTACCCTTTATACAACAAGTTGGGAAAAGAGGAAGTATGTTTTATAAAGCATATACTATAGCTAGCAAACAGAAGGGTCAGCGACGGAGAAAGCATTAGGAATTTGACACCGTCTAAGCGAATGAAATTTCTAATAATTAAAATTCTCAACAAGAAATGGATAAAGGAGAAACAAAATTCCTCCTTTAGTGTGCATTCGTGCTAGTGCAAAATATGTGATGTGACATATAAAGTCGGTCACTTGGTCGAGCAAGCATTGGTTTGAACTCAGCTAGAATGTGATAGGCCTCCTAGAGAATCTCTAGGTCGGAAGCTTTCATTGTCAAGTCTAAGTTGAAGGACTCCACGTGATGGGGATGGTGTCCTATCCAAATCCATGATGTTGGAGGAGGAAACTAAGGAAGACATCACAAACCTTTAAGTTGAGTTGCTCGGAGGCCTTGAGAGTTTATTTGTAGTCTATAATTATGAGTGTAGGTAAGAAATCATGAAGCAACTTATCGGTATTTTTAGGAGGGGAAGATGCTGTTCCTCCTACATAGCCATCCCTTTAACTCTCGAACGCTTCAAGTAAAGCAACACACGTAGCACCATCAACATGGTCCAAGACATATGGCACTATCTTAGGGCTCTAGTGTTCAGACAGATCATCACCATGATCATAATCAAATCTACTACAATCTACCAATGGCCACTCGTCAATGGGTCATTTGGCCACGACGCCACTTTGTTGTAGGAGAGTACCACATGTGAAGTTATACCCAGATCTACTTAAAGACACTCGCTTATCAATGGGTTGGCATGCTCTACACATGCATTGGTTGAACCCTCATGTCGTCATATGAAGGCAACACTAGTAACATGTGCCATTGCATTGGCCTTATGGCCCTTCGTGTGTCATCGCACTTGGTCCACTAACCCTATTGTGCTATCGCACCCAGCCCTATAGTCCTTCATGTGTCGTCATGCTTAGTCACTTGACCCTATCATGCTACTGCACTTGGTTGGGGTGGAGCATCTAATTGCTCAGATTCTCTTGTTTGCCAAATGGGGTGGCATGCTCTACACGTGCATTGGATAACATACACCACTACACTCGACCATATGACCCTTTGTATCACATCCTGAATTTATAAAAAATGATAAATCATTATAATTTACAGAATACACTTCTTTCTTTTTTTTTTTCTTAAATTTAAATTGTTGTCTTTACAATAATAAATATTCTAGAAAAAGAACATCTTCCTAGTAGGCTCACAAGTATATTCCACCCAAGCTTCATATCTATTGTAAAATAGTAGATTATTCTGAAAATAAATATAAGATAGAAAACATATCAGCAACCACACAAGATGGTAGGAATCTCGAAAAGATCATAAAAATAATCTTTAATTAATCATGAAATATATACAAATATCAATAATATAATAAGAAAATAATAATATATCAATTCATCATAAAACTTACACATCATAAAAATAATGATAATTTATTAGGTAATAACAAAATCATGCATAAGCCACATACAACACATACATATTAATTAGATATCAAATACGTGCATCATACCCGATGGTGCACTCTCCCAACAACGGATGAAGAGGCATACTCCATGGTGTATTCCTCTCAACAGTGGATGAAGATTATCCATATCGCACTCCCAATAATGGATCGAGTGGTATCTCTCATTTGCCCAAGTTGTCACAAACTTAGTCGGTTTTGCCTAAGTCGTGCGACACCCTTGCGTGTTCGTCCACAAAGGTCAACCTCCCCGAAACCTCCTAAGGTCCTTTAGGACCTACAAAATAGAAAACTGGTCAGAGAAAACATTTCCCACAGATTCTGCAAGCAACTACTTTAGCAAACACTTTATATAGCTAATACAAATTACACCCATGGACTTTATAAGTTGTAACGATTGCACACAAAGAATCAAGGTCCATTACAGACTGAAGTCCCCACAAGTGCATATATGACACAACTCAGATTTACAAGCCGAAACCGGCAACAAAGGCTAACAAAACTATGGTTGCCAAGCCTACTGTAAGCCCGCTACTTGTTATACAAAGTATGTAAAAAAACCGAAGGACACAGACAAACATGAGCATTAAATCGAACACCTTATTTATATTTTTGTCTGTGACATTCTCCCCTAGTTATTCCTTCGACATCCTCATCAAAGCTGGCGGGAATGCTTGGATCAGCATCATATGCGCAGCAGAAACAAATAGAAATCTCATATTCCCGAAGTCAATCATTTTATCATTGTGCGATGATTGGTGTATGAAAAATTCAAAAAACCTCGGAAAAACTGCATAATAACAACTTGATGTGTTACTTGTAGAGATTGAATCTCTGAAACTTCTAGATCCGATGGAGATGTCGAAGGAACACTCGCGTGATCCTCTATAGTGGTATCCACACAGCAGACGCGACGACATCACCTCAGTAGCGGGATCAATCTCTCCACACTATCAGTAAGAAGGAGGAGAACTCACTAAGGAGAAACAGGAAGCTAAACCCAATGTTCTAGCCTATGAACTCAAGGGTGCTCTTTATTTATAAAAGTAAAAAACATATTCTTGATGCCAAATGATGTTCATATTGGATATTTATACATATGTGCTTATTCAAATCGTATATTCCTAGCATATTTTTAGAATATTCATGGTATATTCTTAAAATATTCATGGTATATTCCTAGAATATTCTTGGATCTTATCCAGATGGTATATTCTTAAAATATTCTTAGATCTTATTCGGATAAAATATTCATGAAATATTCCTTATGCCATTTGATCTTATCCAGATTGGATCTCATCTAATCTCATCTGCATCAGGATCCCTACGAATATCTCATATCTACACCTGTACCTGTCGCAACGTCTACTATATGTGTGTGACCCTCTAGGCCTGATATCGAGCTGGTCGTGGGTCGTATACATTAGAACTTCTGATCTAGTGAATTATTATCTCTATAATAATTCACTCGACTCAAAGACTATGGTCGTACTAGGTCACTACGCCATAGTCCCCATACGGTACAGGAGGACAAATCTATCGAATATTTCTATTCACAGTTACCGTGTACCTATAGTCACTCATCCAACTAATATCCCAGAGACCATATATTGGGCATGGATACTGTCAGACCACATACGGAATCCTTCTATATCTCACTCTAATCAGATTCTCCCGGAGAACTCATTCTCTCAATTTGAACGACCCTAACCATGGATTTTGTCTGAGCGAGCACACGTGATATTCCTCTTATGATACCGGGGAGTGGATGATCCTTTGTTGACACATAATTGCCTTTATATGGTTGGCTACTAATCCCGATAACCAGCTATACCAAATCTAGATCCTTTCTAAACCTGTAAGACTAGCGTCAAAGAAAGGAGTACTCATACAAGACATTTTTGGTGTCTCAATTCAAAGGACCGGTTAGTGAACTTATTAGGTATCATCATCCATACAACATTTCATAAGCGGATCAGTTAGTGAACTCATTCTCCAATGAGCACCTGCACTGTATCTCTAGTGTCTCTACACAAGTGACTATGAGACCAGTCGCCTCCATGATATGGACGAGTATACAGCACACTGGTCTATCCGGTTATCTCGATGTCCCTCTCGAGTAACCTATGACCAAGACAATTTAGGATCTATGTTTAAAGGTGAATCAGTCTCATTATCATGATCTCATCATGATCTGATTCTCATTACACAAATCCAGAGACATCACAATATATAGAAATATATGTGTAAGAATATGCCAATAATATGCAAAGAGATTACTGTAGCGTATTACAGGTACCATCACTTACGTGATTGGCTTATAGAGCACCTATAACTAGCAATCTCCCACTTGACCTAAAGCCAATCACCTACATGTTTGATCCCCATCAGACGTCTGTGATACTCAAATACGGTATGAGGTAATGGCTTAGTCAGTAGATCTGCAATGTTCTCTTTGGATGGAACTCTTTCTATTACTATATCTTCATGGGCCACGATCTCTCTAATCATATGGAACCTCCTCAGAATGTGCTTAGACTTCTTATGAGACCTAGGTTCCTTCGCTTGAGTGATCGCCCCATTATTATCGCAGTATATAGGGATCAGTTCCACGCTACTCGAAAAGACTCCCAGATTAGTGATGAACTTCTTCATCCAGACTCCCTCTTTTGTAGTTTCTGATGCTGCAATATATTTTGCCTTAATGGTTGAGTCAGCAGTAGTATCTTGCTAGGAACTCTTCCAGCTTACTGCTGCTTTATTCAAGGTGAATATATACCCTGAATTAGACTTGCTATCACTAACATGAGACTGGAAACTCGAGTCTGTGTAGCCTTCAACCTGCAAGCTACCTCCTCCATATACCAGTAAAAGATCTTTAGTCCTTCTCAAGTACTTAAGGATATATTTTACTACTTTCTAGTACTTCAAGCCTGGATCCAGCCTGTTACCTGCTTATGGCACTCAGAGCATACTTTATATCAGGTCTGGTACATAGCATGACATACATGATAGAACCTATTGCTGAAGCACAAGGTATTTTATCCAAGGTTGCCTTTCTTCAAGAATCTTTGGGGACATACTCCTACAAAGTGATATTTCATATCTCATCGGTATGAGACCTCTCTTGAAATTTTTCATTCCAAACTTGTTGACAATGGAATCTATATACCTGGACTGGGACAAGCCAAGCATCATATTGGATCTATCTTTATAGATCCAAATCCTTAGTATATATGATACGTCCCCTAAGTCCTTCATGGAGAAGTGTTGAGATAGTCAACTCTTAACTGTGGAGAGCATTTTTATATCATTCCCAATGATTAGGATGTCATCCATATATAATATCAAGAAGGTAATAGCACTCTCACTTACCTTCCTGTACACACATGGATCATCTTCGTTCTTAACGAAGTCAAAAGATCTGATAGCCTCATCAAATCTAAAGTTCCAACTTCGGGAAGCCTGCTTTAATCATAAATGGATTTAAACAAGCTGTATACTTTATCTGGACTTTTCTTGGACACAAATCCCTCAGGATGTGTCATATACACTTCCTCTATGAGGTTGCCATTGAGGAATGTGATTTTCACATCCATCTGCCGGATTTCATAATTATACAATAGCTAATAGAATTCTGATGGATTTTAGCATGGCTATAGGCGAGAAGGTTTCATCATAGTCAACACCTTGCCTTTGACGATATCCCTTTGCTACTAGTCTTGCTTTATAGGTCTCCACATTCCCATCTACTTCGATCTTCTTCTTGAAGATCCATTTGTAACCTATAGGTATAATACCCTAAGGTGCATCAATAAGGTTTCAAACCTTATTTGAGTACATAGAATCCATCTCTGAATTCATAGCTTCTTATCATTTCCTGGAGTCTATACTCGTAATAGCCTCCTCGTAGGTCTGAGAATCAATATCTTGAGTGTCCTCTCTATTGATATGTCCCACATATCTCTTAGGAGGATGTGATACTCTGCTAGACCTACGTAAAGTTGGAACTTGTGTTTCAGGTGCCTGAATAGATCCGGACTCCAAAACGATGCTTGAGCTAGGTTCTTTAACCTCACTCAACTCTGTCATCCTCCCACTATCCCTGCCAAGTATATATTCCTTCTCAAGGAACACCACTCTCTTAGCAACAAAGACTTTTTGGTCTTCGGGATGATAAAAGTAATACCCACAAATCTCCTTGGGGTAGCCCACGAATTTACACCATTCTATCCTTAATTCCAACATATCAGAATTGTGTCTTTTAACGTGGGCAGGGTAGGCCCAAATTTTAACAACCTTAAGATCGGACTTCTTCCCTTTTCATATCTCATATGGCATAGACACTATCAATTTAGTTGGAACTCTATTCAAAATGTAAGCTGCGGTCTCTATGACATATTCCCACAATGAAATGGGTAAGTCGACGAAACTAATCATGGATCGCTCCATGTCTAACAGCGTGCAATTTCTCCTTTATAATACACCATTAAGCTAGGGTGTATAAGGAGGTGTCCACTGAGATAATATCCCATTGACCTTGAGAAACTGGGTGAACTCTATACTCAAATATTCTCCTCCTCGATCTGATCGAAGAGTCTTAATACTCTTTCTAGTCTGGTTCTCTACTTCATTCTTATATTCTCTAAATTTCTCAAAGGCCTCGGATTTGTACTTCATCAAGTACACATATCCATACCTTGAGAAATAATCGGTGAATGTAATTAAGTAGGAGTATCCACCTATGGCCTGAGTTGACATAGGACCACATACATCACTATGTATGAGTTCTAGTAACTCAGTGGCTCACTCTCCAGTTCCACTAAAAGGAGAGTTGGTCATCTTTCCTTGAAGACAAGGCTCGCGAGTTGCATATGACTTATAGTCAAATGGATCAAGTATCCAGCTTTAGCAACTTTTGAATCATTCCCTCATGGATATGACCCAACCTATAATGCCACAGGTATGCAGTGTTCACCTCATCCCTTTTCCTCTTGGACATGCTTACATTCATAATATGTGTAGTTGTATCTAGCATAAACAAACTGTTATGCAATGTCCCTCGGATGATCACATCATCCTTTATAAGTGAATAACTATTGTTATTAAAAATCAGTTTATATTCATTTAATGTCAAACATGAAATAGATATAACATTTTTGATAATACAAGGGACATAATAACATGCATATAATGCAATAGTAGCTCCACCAGCTAGATGTAAAATGATCTCACCGACGGCCACAGCGGTAACTCTTACCCCGTTACCCATCTTGAGATCCATCTCACATTTTGCCAGTCTCCTTGGCCTTGTCAAAAGCTGCAATGAATTACAGATGTGATAAGCACTCCCGATATCCATTACCCATGTGTTATCATAAAAATCTGATATATATAGAGACTCTTATTATGAATGTTCTTGAAACTTCTCTAAGCTTTTGTTTCATCTTTTCTGCAAGATACTCATTGTCGTTTATCTTTCAATGCCCATTCTTACCGTAGTGAAAATATTGTCCTTTGTCTTTTATTGGGTCTCTCAGGACAACCTTTACCTTACCCTCCAGGACATATGCGTTTTTCTCCACCGTGAGAATTATTCTTGATATGACACATACTGACCTGGCTGCCACATCATCGCTCCTTCGGACAACTGGCCCGTCGACGTGGCCGACCCAACACGGTAAGCTGGTCGGACGCAGGTATGGGGGCGCCAGTGGTCGTGCGGCCGACCTGGCACAAGTAAGGCCGATACCCCAGCAATCGTACGGCCGACCTACACAGGTAAGGCCGATACCTTCACCTGTAGACGCATCCCTCACCGTAAGGACGACGGGCGTGATGGAAGCGTACGACGACAGGGTAAGCCACAAGGGCAACCGGGTTGCCAGGTACGGATGATCTACAACACCCACTATATAAGCTCCTACACCTCTACGGTGCAGGGGGATCGCAAAAACGAACCACTGAACTAACTTGACCGTCAGAGGGGTCACGTCGGGAACCTACCCGACCCGACCTTCTTGCAGGAGTCAGCGGCCGATCGGAGCTGAAGTACTTCCTCCCAACCCGAGCTCCACCATTCTAGCAATCGACCTCCCGAGCCGAGCTCTGAATCACCACTCATCCGGCCGATCTCCAACTCCGTACCGAGAAGACTACGGGCGAGCTAGCGCACACGGGCCTGAACCAGCAGTGTTTGCTCACAGACACGGAGGCGGAACACATCTACTAGGCAAGCACCAGATTCTCCCCTAACAATTCTCAAATTACGGAGCCAATCAACAAAGTTTGGACCACTGAGGCTATTGACATCAAGTATGCCACATAGGAGTCTATATATGACATGTTTCTGACAAACAGGAGATGTAGCATAAATAAATAGTAGACTTTGCAAAAGGAAAATAATCAAGATATGGACTTTTATCTTGACATGCTCCCACTATTTTTATCGAATCACACGACACCTTCAACACGTGAAACGAAAATTCTTGGAAGACTTCTAGTAGGGATCAGGATCCAATTGACATCTTAGTACGACCTTGAGGGACTCAACCAATCACACCCCAAAAGGTAAGCAACTCTTGCTAATAACAACTCTTTATGACTCACGTCCTTTTCAACCTCCGAACTATCATGGTCTCAAGGGACTCGACCAACAATGATATCCAGTTAAGTCAGCATCATCATTACAAGATGAGTCTGATTCGATGATATGCTCTTGAGGGACTCGACAAGCAATACCATATCCTCAAGTCATCGGTAATATCTCATGTCATAGGAAGGATCTCGAATCACGAGGATATGTGAGCCTCGAGGGACTCGACCAACTCAACCTTCATCATGATCTGATTTCTTCCTATAACAATGAAAGATCACGTGTGTCAATCTTATTATCTCACGCTAACCGATTTAATATTACATAGGAGGGGATTTTGGGTTTGGTCTCAAATGTGTCATACACATGTATTTGCATCTCGTGCAAACGCATGAGATTATAATGGACCATACTACCTGATATTTATAGTAGATCTATGTGTATTAGTGCATCTTCATGCACTGTGATTATCTATCTCATTTTCCATCAGATCTGTTGGCACCTCAACACATCTTCATGCATCGTGATCAGCTTTAAGTATCCGACAAACACTTTCAGGCTTTAGGATTCGATAAACGAGAATGACAATCATTTACACAGTTTAAGGTCCATAAACATCTTTTTATACAATACATCACATGTATTATGATATAAAATTATTAAATAAATAATATTAGTTAATTAAACAATTTAATTAACTAATTCTTAAGCCTTGGGACTTGAAGGGAATTTACTGGAATGTCAGGGTATTTTTGTAATTCTAGCAGAGGATATAATTGGAGTTTTAGAAATTCCTAGGGGCAAAATCATCATTTTGCCAAAATGAATGCCCTAGACTCTTCTTCCCTTCTCCATTGTGTGCGACGGCTGCAACCCTTGCAGTCGCCACCTGTCTTTGTGGCGCCGCCTTTGTGTGGCAGAGGCCGCTGCCACGCATCAGGTGGCGGCTGCTGCGTGTCGATGTGGCATTGGTCGCATGAGAGGACCGGTAGAGAGGCGGTGGGGTACCTCGTGCATCCCGCCCGCCGTTCTGTCGCGTGGGCAGCAGTTGCCACCGCCTTAGACTGGCAGCCACCACCTCTCACAGAGGCGGTGAGGGCGGTCACCGCCTTACTAAGTCGGTGGGATGGCCACCACGTCACGGGGTGCCGCCTCGCGTAGAGGCGACAGCCCACCTGTCTGCGCAGGCTACCGCGAGTGCCGGTGCCCGCGCCGGCCAGCACCTACACAAACGACCGCCGGTTAGTCACCAGCCAGCCAGTGCTGGCAGCTGCAGTTGGCCGCTTTGCGCTGGTGGTAGTAGCCTACGTTGGCTGCCACTACGGTGACTGGCTGTGGGGCTGGTTGCAGTGTGCTGGCAGCGTGCCAGCAGCTGGCCGTGCCGTGGGCAGCCGATGTGCAAGCTCTCCAGCCATAATGGGAGCTGCGATTTTGCGGATAAATCGTTTCGCTGCAACTCTTGCACGCGAGTTGATTTTCCGCAACTGGCCCACTCCAAAACGCCTTTCAACAAGAAAAACGAATGTGCTTTCAGATCTAGAAATCTTGTTAAAAAATTAATAAAAACTATGTAAAATAATTTTTACATAAATGAACACATCATATGTAGTTTACTGAGTCAATCGTCGCACGATAAACCTTGCTCTGATATCGCTATCAGGAATACTTAGATCGACATCATATGCTCAGTGGAAACAAAAAGAAATCTTATATTCATGAAGTCAATCATTTTATTGTTGTGCGATGATTAGTATACAAAAAATTTAAAAATCTTTGAAAAAACTGTATAATAACAACTTGATGTGTGACATGTAGAGATTGAATCTCTAAAACTTTTAGATCCGACAGAGATGTTGAAGGAACACCCTCAGCAAAAAGGAGGAAAACTCACTGAGAAGAAACAGAAAGCTAAACCCAATATTCTACCCTATGAATTCAAGGATGTCCCTTATTTATAGAGGTAAAAAGTATATTCTTGATGCCAATCTTTCATATTGAATCTTTATCCATATGTATTTATGGCATATTCATAATATATTCTTAAAATATTCATGACATATTCCTGAAATATTCACGATATATTCTTGGAATATTTTGGATCTTATTCAGATGATATATTCCTAAAATATTCTTGGATCTTATCTAGATAAAATATTTATTATATCTTATCCAGGTTGGATCTCATCCACATTAGAATTCTTGCGAATATCTCATCTCATATCTGCACCTCTACCTGTCGCAACATCTACTATATGTGTGTGACCCTCTAGGCCCGATACCGAGCTGACCATGAGTCGTACCTATCAGAACTCCTTCTGATCTAGTCAATTATTATCTTCATAATAATTCACTCGACTCAACGACTATGATCGTACTAGGCCACTACGCCACAATCCCAAAACGGTACAAGGGAATCAAATCCATCGAATCTTTCTGACCATAGTTACCGTGTACCTATAGTCCCTCATCCAACTAATATCTCAAAGATCGTATATTGGGCATGGATACTGTCAAGCTACATAAAGAATCCTTCTATGTCTCGCTCTAGTCGAATTCTCTCGGAGAACTCCTTTCAATCCGAACAACTATGGCTAGGGATTTTGTCTGAGCGAGCACATAGGATATTCCTCTCATCATACCGGAGAGTGGATGATCCTTTGTTGACACACAATTATTTTCGTATGGTTGACCACCAATCTCGATAACCAATTGTACCAGATTTGGATCCTTTCCAAATATGTAAGACTGGCGTCAAAGAAAGGAGTACTCATACAAGACATCTTTGGTGTCTCAAGTCAAAGGATCAGGTACACAACTTAGACTACAGAACTGCTGTCTGACATTAGGTATCATTATCCATACAATATTCTGTAAGCGGATCAGTCAGTGAACTCATTCTCCAAATCTCTAGTGTCTCTACACGTGACTATGAGACCAGTCGCCTCTATCATATGGATGAGTATACAACACACTGGTCTATCCAGTTATCTTGTTGTCTCTCTTGAGTAACATATGACCAAGACAATTTAGGATCTGTGTTTAATGGTGAATCAGTCTTATTATTATGATCCGATTCTTATTGCACAAATCCAGGGACATCACAATATATATAAATATATATGTAAGAATATGCCAATAATATGCAAAGAGATTACTGTAACATATTACAAGTATCATCACTTACGTGATTGGCTTGTAGGGCACCTATAACTAGTAGAAGCCGATGTAGACACTGCATCTCCTCGTCTTTTGTTGGATCTTCAATCTTTTACTTTGGATGCAATACGCCTCTTGGCTCCCAACTGCTCTTTGACACTATTGTTGAGTAGTCAAACTCTAATCCATCATGCTTCTTTAACTCGTCAATGATTGACTCTTGTGTGGGGTTGGTTGAGCTATGTTAATCCTTGTTGATTATGCGGATCCTTCTGATGAAAGAAAAGACCTTCCTTGTTATGCACCACTATTGTAATAGTTTAATATTGCTTAAAGTGGATGGATGCTTGTTAGAGCTTTAACGAGCATCGCTTCACAGACTTTAAAGTTTTTAAGGTCCTTCCTTCACAAGATCCATTCATTGATCATTCTTCAACTTTAGTTGTCACTTCCAAGTAGGTTCGTATCACTCTTGCTTTTAATTGACATTCTATTGGAAAATGAAGTGGGCAATCTACTCTCAGTAGTACTGATCACCAATGGTGAAGACTTGACAACTATTGTCTTCCATAAGCTTTCCTCGAAGAGTCGTTGAACTTGTGTAGAGCTCCTCTGCTGAATAAATAAGAGAATTGGGGTACTAAATTTCACCCATACTCCTTTAGTTTAGAAGGCAAAGGTTACTAAATTTCGTCCACCTCCTAGATGTTGTACTTCATGCATCGAGGTGGTTACTAGTTTTCGTCCGCTCTTTGCTCACACTCTTGCATCACCCCGAAGTCCTTCACTTTCGGCTATCTTGATAAGAAGCTCGTTGACATTGATCTTATGAAGTTCTTTAGCCTCTACCCTTCCACCTTGTCCTGGTACTTGGAGTTTGCCTCTGCATTCTCTACCTCCTCAGCCCCTTTCACGACCAACGCTCTCCCTCCATGAGAGCAAGGGATCGATGACTCCACGGAAGTCCCGCTTCTGTGAATCGTTTGTCACTTTTTCTTGTTTATACAGATGTTTGGCAGCTTGTTTTGCCTTGATTTTATATGTTTTTACCTAAGAAATACGAGCAAAAATAGTCTGAAATGCTATAGGACGATAGCTCACTGCGTGGAGCTAAAACTGCCCAAAACAGCTCCATTTTGGGGTGTTTTTTGCATGTTGCAGGCTCTGAGTGGCGCGAAATGTTAGCCATCTTAGCACCTTGGAACCCCCCGAGTGGCACCGAGCTGGATGGGGCTTCGGGTATATGTCGAGCATAGGCATTCATCAATAATTGAACTTGTCTTGCGTTTGATACCTTGGGAACCATCGTTTGTGGACTTGCGACCATTCTTATAGCCCTCTAAAGTCATGTTTCGCTCTCTTTCTCGCTTTTCTCTGTTGCACTCAAGGTGTTTGACGAATTGCTTGTATAGCTTCCCTCTTTGCAAGATGTCGGGACTTGTTCGTCGCTCGTTTCTAAGCTAATTAACTTCTTCTTTGCAGGTCCTACGGGACCTGCACGAGGTTGTAAGTACGCTGACCCTTTGTGGGCAAATAACGCCTTAGACGTTTCATGACTTAGGCAATCCCAGCTAAGTTTGGAACAGTGGGCAAGGTTGCTTCACGACTTAGGCAATTTCAGCTAAGTCTTCGAGAATGCCGCTAGGGTGACGCACGACTAAAACAAATTCAGCTAAGTCCGTGACAAAGTGGGGACACGTTCCTCCCAACAGTGGATGGAGAAATCATCTAGTCATCACGTCTGACGACCTGCTGATCCCCGAAGGGAATGGTCATATATGCCCTCGGTAGGGATACATAAATATCCATGATAATTCATTTACATTCATTCATTCATTCACGCATGCATCCAAGAAATAGTATGATCAAATATTATAAAAGACTATGTTTGATGTATGATCTGCTAGACTATGTCCTAGCTCCGTATTGTGATGGGCTTGTAGCTCCTTTCACAGGTTGCACTTCCGATGTAGACTACTAGCTTAATCACATATACTACATGGTAAAAACTATATCAATATCATAAACTCAAAAAAAATAGAAAATTAATAATCATTTTCAAATGATATTTTCAAATAAAACTTTTAAGTAAATCAAATCATAAAGACATGAAACATCGATCTCTCAATAGTCCTTAATAAACCAAAACCCTAATTGGAATAGCTCAATCGACCTAAACCAAGCTCAATTCGTTTATGGCCTAATAGAACCAACCTCAAATCCTTATAGAACCTATTTGGAATCACCCTAGACTGGTCTAATTTAGATTTGATTAATTCTGATTAGGTAAAGTAGGTTTGAATTAGTTAAGTTGGTCTAGAATCACCATAAACCAACTTGAACCGATGAACCTATCGATTCAATCAATTAACGAGCTTAAACTAATAAAGGGAGAGGAATTTCGACTATGTCATATAGTGCCAGCACAAACCAAACCAACTCACTTGAGTCTTGGATGGGTCACGTGTGTCGCACGTGCTTGTCTCAAGTAATAAGTTGGACTAATGTATAATAGGCTAGATAGAGGAGCGACAATGTGTCTATTGTTAATCGCATAGTTTGACAAACATAACTTCACGGACTATGTTAAGCCTTACTAACAAGTTAGGCTAGCCTTACCACTAAGCCATGCTTGGCTCGTGGATTGGGCCACTTAGACACATGAGTTGAGGTGGTGTCTAACCATACGAATTAAGTTATACCTGGCCACATGAGCTAAGTCATGATCGACCACATGCGTTAGTCATACCTTACCACATGGGCTGGCTGCTACCTAATCACTTGAGTTAGGTCATACCTTACAACATTGGCTAGTTGCTACTTGGACACATGGGTTGTGTCGTACCTAGCCACATAGGTAGGGTCATGCTTGACAACATGGTTGGGTCGTCCCTTGCCATATGGATTAGGTTGGTCATATAGGTCAGATTGTACTTGGTCATATTGGCTAGGTCGTGCTTTGCTGTATGGGCTTGGTCATGTCTGACTACATGGGTTAGGTCATACCTTACCACATGGGCTAACTCCTACTTGGCCACATAGGCTGGGTCATGTTTATTCACATAGGTACCTGATTACATAGGCTGGATTGTACATGACCACATAGGCTGGGTCATGTTTATTCACATAGGTACCTGATTACATAGGCTGGATTGTACATGACCACATAGGCTGAGTCGACCCGACTTGAGAGATTAACCAGACTCAAGTCATATCTCAATTAGATTCCTATTATCAAATTAGATTTTAATATTTTAAATTATTAAAGAATAACTCAAATCAATGAATTAAAGAATTTAAATTCATGATCTTAAATTTAAAACTAATTAAATCATACAAATTCACACATAATTCTTGAAATACAAATATATCTAATTAAATAAAAATTAGAACTATTTATCAATAGAAAAGTAAAAAATTGAAATAATTAAATCAATCTTAAATTTTCACTTAGACTTAAAATATTAATATAAATCAAATAATCATTCTAATATCACTAATCAATTATCATTATTTATTAATCATAAAATTTTGAAATTATAGCCTAATTAAGTATCATAAAATTTTAACCATCTAATATCAATATTTCAAAACAAAGAATAGAGGATCCTACATCTCCTTAATTATCTTTTTCTTGGGATCATCTCCTCGAGAAGTCTCATCATCAATCCTTTCATTTTCAAACTCGATGAGGAATGAGGGAGGAGGAGTCCCTTTATATAAGAAAAGATGAGATCTCCCCGAAAGATAAGTAATAATTTAATTTTTATTTTTAATTTATATAAATTATGCTTTTGTATACAAAAAATAAATATAGTATTTATTTCTTATGATTTATACACGAAAATGGAATGTAAACTTTTTATTTCCTAAAAATCACATGACTCATTAAGAAATTGATCAATTAATAATTTAATTGATTAGCATAATTATGATTCAAAAAATCAATTTAATCATTTCCTTAACTATAGTATATAAACATGGAAGTTAATAATAAAGAAGTATATTATTTATAGCATTTGATTTATATTAAGAAAGTAAATTATTAATGATTACACTTTGACTATCATTGTGCTTAGTCACCTAACCCTATCATGCCATCGCACATGGCCCTATGGCATTTTATGCGCTACCGTGCCTAGTCACTTAACCCTATCACGCAATTGCATTTGGTTGCCTAATCCTGTCACGCCACTATACCCGACCTTGTGGCTCTTTATGCACCACCATGCTTGGTCAATTGACTTTATTGTACCATTGCACCCCAACCATATGGCCCTTCGTGCACCCTTGCCCCTGGTCATTCAACCCATAATGTATCACTTAGCATAGCTTTTTGATCATTTGTATATAACTGCCTCTACTTTTTCTAAACCATTAAACCACTGTCAATCGAAGCTTTGACTCTTCAACCCTCACGTAGGACTATCATTGTCGCTTGACTAATAATGTACACTAAGTATCTTAGTCGGTCATGCACTTCCATTTTTGTCACTATCACCAGTATATCAGATTGGTAGAAAGACCAATAAAAAAGGATCGACTAAGTCGGGTAAATTGACTAATGTCGATTTCAGGTGACTTTTAGGGTTATGTTCCCTATTCTCATACCACCAAATTTGTGATGCTACTACTCGAGTCAAAAAATATGAGGGATATGATGTAGCATATAGTCGATGATGTATTATCTATCATCTTAGTCACCAGTATCATGCACTACTTAGTAATGATTTTAGCTATATGTGCATGCCTGTTGATTGACATATGTAGAAGCACAGATTTTTATTAATAACATGACTAACTGACAAACGGTTTAATATTTGTTATAAGTAGTTACAGTCAACAAATGATGTACTTGCCCCCAAGGCTCCACTATAAAAGGGGGTCGCTACACTAATCTGAGCTGTCCAACGAGCTTGGTTCGGACGTTGTTGGGATCGCTCCTCAAACTTAGTTTTGCAAGGTCAAGAATCTGACATATTTTCCTAGAAATTGATTTGAAAAAAATTTCAGCTCAAGCAATTGAAAATTGACTTTAACACATATTAATCCAGATTGACTCTATAATTTTTCTTATTTGTATACTTGATTAATAAATATAATAATCCAACTTAAATGAATTAGATGAAAGTTAATATCCAAAAACAAAAAAAAAAAGACTATTTACTAATTCACCATCTGCATGGCTCTCATTGATTCCTTGAGGAGGATAAGAAATAACGCAGCTTCTTGCTCAGAAAAATAAAGCATAAAGCTTCTCTCAGAGAAGACTTTTTATTACACAGAAATTATCAGACATCAATTGAAAATGATTTGTTTTTTTAACTTCAGACATATCAAATGTCAGTGAGATAAAGTAACTTTTCTAATGAGTATGCTCACAATATTAGTTGATTGATGTCGCTCCCACTTGTGTGTTCGGCGTGTCATGCTTGCAGGAGCACATGACGGCAAGTGAACAGATACAAGACAAGAACAGTTGCTGCACCTGCGAAGAACAGTCAACTGGGGTGATAGCTAAGTGGGTGAGTTGGAGGTCACAGCCATGGCTCCGAGGCACAGCTCACATATCACAGCCATAGCACCATTTATTTCTTCGACTGTTCACTTGTTGGTGTCAGAAGTTGTCTCAACGTCACAATGATCTATAATGGTATGACAGAAGATCTTGAGAATATGGCAAACAGAACTGAAACCCGAACAGTACTGCACCATTTCCCAGAACGAGAAAAATGGAAATGTGGATTATTCTGGTCATATTGCGAGACTGACATAAATTTCAGTGTCAGAGATGACAAAAAAAAAAAAAAATCTGATGATGTTGCAGTGTTTTCCTGGATTGTAGCTTTGGGAACTGTTTCCCAAGAGTTACATATCCTTTCCTTGCCCTCCAGTGACAGAATCTTACTAATGAGATCCACCACAGAAAAGATCTGTTGTTGGCATGCTCGTGGAGGCATCCAGGCCTCGTAATGATCAACAAAGAGATAGAGAAATAGTAAAGAGAAGGGAGAAAGAAGATGGAGGAAGAGTTTCCCAAGCCTTATAAGAGGCGCACCAAAATCTCCAAATTCTTGATGCAAAGATAGTATATGTAAGAAGCTCAGTTGCCCTCTGCTTCAAAGGAAGAGAAAAGGAGGACCTTAACCTTCTGATGCAGGCTGGTCTTCTTCTCTCTGTCTCATGAACTCGTTGGTTCCTCAGCTATCCTTTGGTTGTCTTGCACTGATCACCAAGCTTTAACGTTGTTCGTTTGTGCATATCAGCTCTTCAAATTTTTATATGATTTCAAGCCTCCAATTTTTTCACTTAGAGCTTTTCCTCAACTTGTCAAATGTTTCATCTCTGAAGCAATTTCAGATCATATAATTATGTAATAATTGGACACTATTTTCCTTTTCAGATATTCTTTCTTTCTTGTTTTCTCCTCCTAGAAATAGTCTCATTCTTCCAAAGTTTTGTTTCTGAAAGCAGTGATTTAGCATGAGTTTGCACCTCACTGTGCATTGATTCTTGATTCAGGTTTCTGTCATGGAAGCACAAGCTGCAGGATGGTATTTTGATGTGGTTTGGAGATCAAACTCAACAACTCTGAACGAATTCATCTCAACACGAAGTTCTAATGAAACAGATTTCTTAGATGATTCATGAATAATTTGATCTCTCTTCCATTACTGACAGGGAATGGATGGAAGTTTCTTTGGTCAGTGGGAGGTGATGGATGAGCTCACGGCGCAAGAAGTCGCGGCGGCGCTTGGGCAAGACCTCCAGCAATCCGTCTCCTCGGAAAGCTACAACTCATTACCTTCGGATCAACCACTGGCGAGCACCGGAAGCCTAAGGGGAGCTCTCAAGACTCGTAGCTGGAGCTCTTGCGCCACCGAGCAGCAGAACTCTGCTCTGGTCCCTACTGCCTCCTCTCCCAGCATCCTTTCCTTCGGCAATCAGGAGTCACCCAGTAACCAGAACAACATCTACGGTTGTCTTGGTGGTATGGTGAAGCGAAAGAAGGAGATGGACGTTCTCCTCCACCGTGGTTCCAAGAGGAACTACGACACCATGGTCGGGCAGGGAACGACTTATCACAACAAGGATCACATTATGGCTGAGAGGAAGCGAAGGGAGAAGCTCAGCCAGAGATTTATAGCTCTATCGGCCATCGTGCCTGGCCTTAAGAAGGTCTGTTCTCGATCGAAGTCGCCCAATGATCCAGGATGGCAAGGATCGTTCCTCTAACTTTCTGTCTCCTCTTGTAGACGGACCAGGCTTCTGTTCTTGGTGATGCTATCAAGTATCTGAAGCAACTCGAAGAGAAGGTGAAGGCCCTCACAGAGCAGGTGGCAAAGAGGACTGTCGAGTCTGCAGTTCTCGTAAAGAAATCTCAGCTCTGTGCTGACGGTGACAGCTCCTCGAACTTTGACGGGCGGCAGTGCAGTGATTCCCTCCCGGAGATCGAAGCCAAGATTTCCGAGAAGGCCATTCTCGTCAAGATTCACTGCGAGAACCGAAAAGGAGTAATGGTGAAGGCACTCTCCGAGATCGAGCAGCTCCACCTCTCTGTTGTCAGCGCAAGCGTCATGCCTTTCGCCACTTCTTCTCTCGATATGACTGTGATTGCTCAGGTAAGATGCAACTCTGTAGATGGAAGAGGGATTCTCGTTGTTGGTCTCATAAACCTACTTTGGGAATGGTTGGTTAACAGATCGAAGAGGGGTTCGACATGAGAGCGAAGGACGTCGTGAAGAAGCTGAGTTCTGCTTTCGGATAGTTTACATGAAGAGTCTGTCCTTTTACTGCTCTCGCTCCGAATCAAAAGAACTTATTCCCCTCGCATCTTAAAGACCATCATGTCCGGGCTTCAAGCTATCTCTTCGTCTCCGCTACATACTACGTCGGAGAAGAAGACTTGCACGGTTATGTTCATGTGGTCTTCGCTTATCCTTTCTGAAGGCTTCTTGTGTGGAGTTTGCCCAAAGAGCAGACCGTTCTCTTGACGAGGTTGACTTCCCAAACCTACTTGTTGGCATCCTGTGCAATCTTCCATGATTCCGAGAGCTACCGTGCGGTAGCAACTCCTCTGTTTCTTAGGATGCTGAACCCCACTTGCCTCCCCCCCCCTTTCCTGTGTGTAAGAAATAGGAGAGTTGTTGCTGTGCTACTGCACAATAAAAGTACCTACATATTGGGTGGCTAAGGAGTTCTCATATCATTTGATCGTTTAGCTTTGATGCTCGGGTGTGCATGTCTCTTCCTCTGTAAGCATCCTAAGACTTGGCCATGCGGACATACACTGCTTTAATGCGGTGGGTGGACAGCAGGCCCATGACCAGATTTAGATCGAGCAAGCATCTGTGGAGTGAGCAAGATGGAGAAGATGGGTACTGTGCAACCTCAGCTAGAGGACATGAAGTTGTACCGCAGAACTCATCGGATTCTCACAAACCCACTGCATTCAGTGAAACAAGTCTGGGTCAGAACCAGTAGTGATCGATGGCGTGTAACAGCGAGCAACCTCACCAACTTCACCCTTGTCTCAGTACAGTCGTCCGACAGTGTTCTATGCTTCCTTGGAGATCACGTTGATGAACTGAATTGGCTGGAATGAGAGAGATGGAGGATGAGAAGGGTTTCTGTTGGCTCGGAAGGGATGAGAAGGGAATCAGAAGGAAGGACACGGCGCCAGCTGCCGGAGACGGGGGACCGCCAGCTTGGTGGAGTCCTGAGCTCATCTTGTACTAGTAATGCAAGCACACAGCTATATTATTTGTGGGGATCGATGAACTGTTCTTGAAGGCGACGACTCGTGTGAGCGAGATCGAGAGGAGCCATTGCGAGATGACGGTGGAGTAGCTGTGCCAAGTCTAGCTCAATAGAACAGTGTGGTAGCGGCAGTCCATGGAGATGGAGGTTAGGTTCACTCCATCTTGGCCAGCTCAGTGCAACAGCGAGGTTGGGGTAATGTAGAGTGGACGAAGAGTTCTGTAATCATTAGCAGTAGCTGCAACAAGACATTAATGGAGATGAGAAGGTAAACATGGAGCAGTCAGTAGTGCAACAAGCAAGGCACTGAATGATTGATCCCCTCTCCGGCCCAGACACTATTTGGATCTCATGCGTGTGGCTCCGTTCTCTTGCATGCATGCAGAAGCCAGTTAGGTGTAGCAAAACATGGAACCATCAACTGGTCCATTGCCTTTTGGTTCCATCACTACCACCCCAAACCTACCGCACAGTTACCATTCCCTCCATCAGTAACATTCGAAGCTCCAACAACAGCGCTTCTTCTTCTTCTTCTACTACTACTACTACTACCTTTTCCTCTTCTACCATTTCCCTCTTCCAACAATACATACGTTAACAGAGATCGAAACAAAGCCCACAAAAGACACGCCCTTCACCCGACACTCTTCAGTCCTCGTCGGAGCTCAACTCCGAGGTCGCTAGTAATACTATTACATAAGCGAGCGTGAGAGAGAAGGTAATGGCGTCACTTTGCCGCCACTTCCTGCTCTTGCTCCTTCTCATCCTTGCTCCCGGGAAACTAGCCAAGGTGGCGGAGGACGCGACGGAGGCCGAGGCTCTCCTCGAACTCAAAGCTGCTGTATCAGATCCCTCCGCAGCCCTCTCAGCCTGGAACTCCGACGACGGCGTCGGCCACTGCTCCTGGCCGGGAGTCGCCTGTGACCCGCTCCAGGGCTCCGTCGTCTCCCTCGACCTCTCCGGATTCAACCTTTCCGGCACGCTTTCCCCTGCCGTCGGCCGTCTACGTCACCTCCTCAACCTCTCCGTCGCTTCTAACTCCCTCTCCGGTCCCATCCCCGCTGACCTTTCCCGCCTCGCCGACCTCCGCCAACTTAACCTCTCCGACAACCTCCTCAACGGCTCGTTTCCCTCCGCCCTCGCCCTCCTGAAGAACCTCCTCGTCCTCGACCTCTACAACAACAACCTCACTGGGCCCCTCCCCGCCGAGGTCGCCGAGCTACCTAACCTCCGCCACCTCCATCTCGGCGGCAACTTCTTCACCGGCATCATTCCCCCGGAGTTCGGCCGCTGGGAGTTCCTCGAGTACCTCGCCGTCTCCGGCAACGATCTCGGCGGCCCCATCCCGCCAGAGCTCGGCAACCTCACCCGCCTTCGCCAGCTGTATGTTGGCTATTTCAACAGCTTCGAGGGCGGCATCCCACCCGAGATAGGCAGCCTCGCGGCGCTCGTCCGTCTTGACATGGCCAACTGCGGCCTCACCGGCACGATCCCGCCCGAGCTCAGGAACCTCCAGAATCTCGACACTCTGTTCCTCCAGGTGAATGGTCTGGCCGGTGATATACCATCGGCGCTCGGCCGCTTGCGCAGCCTCAAGTCAATGGATATCTCCAACAATGCCCTCACCGGCGAGATTCCCTCCACATTCGCCGATCTCCAGAACCTGACTCTGCTCAACCTGTTCCGCAACAAGCTCCAAGGGTCGATCCCGGAGTGCGTCGGCGACCTGCCAGCGCTGGAGGTGCTGCAGCTCTGGGAGAACAATTTCACCGGTGGGATCCCGCAACGACTCGGGAAGAACGGTCGGCTCCAGCTCCTCGATATCTCGTCGAACAAGCTCACGGGGAACCTACCACCGGACCTCTGCTCTGGCAACAGGCTGCACACTCTCATTGTGCTGCGGAACTTCCTCTTCGGCCCAATACCCGAGACCCTTGGCCGGTGCGAATCACTCGGCCGGATCCGTATGGGGCAAAACTACCTCAATGCATCGATCCCTGATGCTCTCTTCAGCTTGCCCAAGCTCTCGCAGATCGAGCTTGAAGACAATCTCCTCGCCGGCTGGTTCCCAGACACCGGCAACGCCGCCATCTCTCCGGACCTCGGCCTGATTAACCTCTCTAACAACCGGCTCTCAGGGCCACTCCCACCGTCCATCGGCAAGTACTCCCGCGTCCAGAAACTCCTCCTGAACCAGAACCAGTTCTCGGGCCGTATCCCGCCGGAAACTGGGAGGCTGCAGGAGCTCTGCAAGCTGGATTTAAGCGAGAACCGGTTTTCTGGCCCGATAGCACCGGAGATAAGCCGGTGCAAGCTCCTAGCTTTTGTGGACCTCAGCCGGAACGAGATATCTGGCGAGATCCCATCAGAGATTGCCGGAATGAGGATCTTGAACTACCTGAACTTGTCGAGGAATCAGCTCGAAGGGAGCATTCCGCCATCACTCGCCACGATGCAGAGCCTCACGGCGGTCGATTTCTCATATAATAACCTCTCCGGCCTTGTCTCCGGCACCGGCCAGTTCAGTTACTTCAATGCGAGCTCGTTCGTCGGCAATCCCGGTCTCTGCGGTCCGTACCTCGGTCCCTGCAGCTCTGCGATTAAGGGTACCGGCTCCCCTCATGCATGGGGATCGCTCTCGGCCTCCTTCAAGGTGCTAGTGGTTGCTGGTCCCCTCATCTGTTCCATTGCCTTCGCCATTGCCGCCATCATCAAAGCTCTGTCACTGAAGAAAGCAAGCGAGGCCCGAGCGTGGAAGTTCACGGCTTTCCAGCGTCTCGATTTCACCTGTCACGATGTGCTCGACTGCCTGAAGGAGGAGAACGTCATCGGAAAAGGCGGCGCAGGCGTCGTGTACAAAGGCGTCATGCCCAATGGCGAACAGCTTGCGGTGAAGCGGCTCCCGGCGATGAGTCGGGGCTCGCCGCATGACCATGGCTTCTCGGCCGAGATACAGACCCTCGGGAGGATTCGGCATCGTCACGTTGTCAGGCTGCTGGGTTTCTGCTCCAACCGCGAGACCAATCTCTTGGTCTACGAGTACATGCCCAACGGGAGCCTTGGCGAGGTCCTTCACGGGAAGAAGGGCGGCCATCTGCTTTGGGACACCCGGTACAAGATCGCCGTCGAGGCTGCAAGGGGACTCTGCTATCTCCACCATGACTGTTCGCCGCCGATCCTGCACCGCGACGTGAAGTCCAACAACATCCTGCTCGATTCAGATTTTGAAGCCCATGTCGCGGATTTCGGGCTCGCGAAGTTCTTGCGGGACTCTGGCACGTCCGAGTGCATGTCCGCCGTCGCCGGCTCCTACGGCTACATTGCTCCAGGTACTTGGTTGACGCTGAACTCTGTTCTTCGTGCAGAAACCCTTTCTTCGGTAATTGGACTGTTTTCTCGAAATTGATCCCGCAGAGTATGCATACACGTTGAAGGTGGACGAGAAGAGTGATGTGTACAGCTTCGGCGTGGTGCTTCTCGAGCTGGTGACCGGAAAGAAACCGGTGGGCGAGTTGGGCGATGGCGTCGACATCGTTCAGTGGGTTCGGGAGACGACAGACTCTAAGAAGGAAGGAGTACTTGAGATTCTGGATCCCAGGCTGCCCAGAGTTCCCCTGGACGAAGCCATGCATATCTTCTACGTCGCCATGTTGTGCGTCGAGGAACAGAGCGTGGAACGCCCGACGATGAGGGAGGTTGTTCAGATACTCATGGATCTACCAAAAGGACATGGCTGTGACGCACCCATCAAGGAAGTGAAGGAACAGCAGCAGCAGCAGCAGGCTGCAGAAAACTCACCACCACCGGATCTCCTCAGTATTTGAAATGCCGGCACTTGGATCAGAAAGCTGTCAAGGGGTGATCCACGAACCTATCACGTTAAACCTGTTCAATGGAGATGGCAATGCCTTATGAAGTTGTTTGTCTTATTACAAGGGTGCAACTCGAGCCTTTAAATCAATCTACTTTACAGGGACAGAAAGAATGTCCTGATCTCATTTATCTTGTTCATGAAAGACAAGAGTTTACTCTGTGTCAGTGATAAGTACCTCTTTGTAATGCCCAAACCCCACACTAGTTGTTTGATGCGCCATGGACCGAGCATATGATGATCTGTAATGAGAAATAATGGGGATCAGATAATATCCGGCCTTTGGCACACCAAACGAGATGGGCTTCGAATAACTTGGTCATCTATCTGTTTGGCATGCCAGATGTGGAGTCGAGCCCAAAGGCCAGAAAGAAAGGACACGAAGGTGGATTGATTAGGGGAGAAGACGAGATAAATTAACAGAGGTAAAGACGAGAGACAGACGACGATCACACGCACAAACAGCCACAGTGAAGAGGGAGGGAAGAGCAGCGGAAGCCACTGGGCGGCGTTGCTTCTGCGACACTCCAACGAGGCGTCCGCCCATGATCACAAGAACCAACAGCGCGCCTGGTCCCTCCGCTCCGCCCCTTGCATGCTCTGTTGTGCGCGGTGTTCTCGCCCCTGGCGTCACGACAGCCGAGGTCGCCATCTCGTTGCAGGAATAACAGTGTTGTAGGTGTATCATGTCATCTCCTTTCTATATCATGCTTCCACCACCACCTACCAACCAAACACAAAACAAGTATGACTTCATTATCTTCGCTCTCTTTTTTATCTTGGGGGAATCTGATTTGTACCTCTCTGATGCGTCGATGGTACCTCATATTTCACCAGCTGCTGTGAATTGGCATTAGTCTTGTCAGATGAGAGCTGGTTTGGCTACAAACAATGGCAAAGATTCCAAGTGATCCCCCATGTCGGTCAGCGACTAAAGCCTGTGAGCTTGTGAAGTTACGTCTGAAAAGAGGGAGGTCACAGAGACGGATGAGGACAAAGGAAGGAATGCCTTTAGCAAGCAGCAGTAGAAGACAAAGCCAAAGCCAGCACAGCAACGAGAAAGGGCCACCTTACCACCCTCTTTCTCGCGCACACAACATAAAGATAGGGAAGAGGAGAGGCGGAGAAAGGGGAGAGCGAGAGGGAACGACTGCCCTTCTTCTTCTGCTGCTGCTGTTGCTGTTGCTGGTGATGGTATGGCGAAGCCCAGGAAGAAAGCCTCCCTAACCCCCATCTTATAAACTGACGATACTACCCCTCCGTCTGGGTCGATGGCTACCACCATACGAGGGCTTTTTCGTCAATGTAGTACGCCCGTTACCCCTTAGCCCCGTAGGAAGGCAGACAGGACGGAGCCAGGCAACACGAAGCAGGGCGGGCGAGTGCGAAGAGGAGGGGGGAACCGTCTCTTCTTCGTATGTGCGATAGGGATGATCACGGCGGGTCGCTCATGGTGCACAAACTTCTCTTTCCTCCCTTTGTCCCTTCGCGAAGAAAGAACAAACTAGCATTAGGGTTTGGTTTCTGGATTGCTTGCTGTCTCCATACTGATTTAGCCCCCTCGCGCATCTTCGCTCCATATGGTGCGATTTTGACATGTTCGAGCGGGGATATTCTCAGATCTTGTTTGCGACCCTTCTTTTTCCCTTGTTTTTGGGCTTTTTGCTCTCATCGAGATGCTGGATTCTCGGAATGCTTGATTCTAGAAATGGAGAGAATGATCAAGGCTAGTGTTTGTGGAGTCTGGAAACCGATTCGATCATAAACTAATGATGAGAAGCCTTCTTACTGTAGTTGCCGATAGGTGATTAATCTTTCTGCAGACCCGAGAGGGTCTCGAGCAACTGAACGGACGCCAGCCTATGCAAAGACCGAGGTCTGAGGTTTCTGACATGGTCCTTCGACACTAACGCCAACCTATGAAAAGACCTAGGTCAGATGCCGACCTGTGCAAAGACGGAGGTCCGATGCCAATCTATGCAAAGATCGAGGTCGGATGAGGTTTCCGACGTAAAGGCATGACACTTCTATGCTAACGCTAACCTATGCGAAGATCGAGATAGATTTCTAATAGTGGTCCTTGAACACTAACACAACTGAGTTGGAAGTCGAGAGTAAACAGTGAGACTTGATTATTATAGTGTGATGTGCCTTTCATGGTTGGTCCAAATGGGAGACGATATAGATGAAAGATTTTTGGATTATTTTGGGTTTGGATGATGCATATGTGATTCGATTGTAAAGATCAAAGTCGGATGAGATTTTCGATGTGATTCTTAAACACTAAGTAATGGTCGAAGTCGGGAGTTAATAGTGAGACTTGATTACTATAGCCTTTTATGATTGGTCCAATTGGGAGGAATATTTCAAGATATAGATGAAAGATTACTGGGTTATTTTGTGTTGGGATGATGGCCATGCGACTCAATTATAAAGATTAAGGTCGGATGAGATTTTCGACGTGGTCCTCAAACACTAGGTAACGGTGGAAGTCGAGAGTAAAGATTGAGACTTGATTTATTATAGTCTGATGAGCCTTACATGATTGGTCCAATTGGGAGAATATATAGATGAAAGATTCTTGGGTTATTTTGTGTTTGGATGATGCACATGTGACTCAATCGTAAAGATCAAGGTCGGATGAGATTTTTGATGTGATCCTCAAACACTAAGTAACAGTGGAAGTCGAGAGTAAACAGTGAGACTCGAGTACTATAGTATGATGAACCTTTTATGATTGGTCCAGCGCTTTAAATAGGCGCTCGCCTAAGCGCCCGGGCGAGGCGAGGCGAGGCCTGAGTGCCTCAATCTACACCCAGGCGGCGCGCTTCAATGAGACGCCGCCTGGGCGCTCGCCCGAGCCCAGGCGACTGGCGATTCGGGCGAGCGCCCGGTTTAATACAGTCGACCGAACCAGGCTTTTAGCTCTGGTTCGGTCGGTCGCGTTAGTTGGTTCAATCGAACCAACTAACGCAGCAATATATTTCCCGTTAACCCTAATCGGGATTAGCATCTAGCCGCTGCCGTATTTGGTGCCGCTGCCGCTGTCTTCACCGCCTCGCTGCTGCTATCTTCGTCGCCATTGCTGTCGCTTGGATTAGCATCTCGTCGCTGTCGTATTTGGTGCCGCTGCCGCTGTCTTTGCCGCCTCGCTGTTGCTGTCTTCACCGCCGTCGCTGTCGCTTGGATTACGTCGCCGACACCAGGCTTTCTCTTCGCCGTTGTTCACTGCAGCTCGCCGTCGTCACTGCTGTCGCTTGCCGTCGTCGTTGTCGCTACTACTCCTCTCGCGGTCAGGTCAGCTCGTCATTTATACTGTTAACAATATACTGTTAATAGTATATTAACACTTAACAGTATACTGTATACTGTTAAGTTGATTAATTATTATAACTAATTATTAACAGTATCTTATATTGTTAACAGTATAATAGTATACTGTTAATATATTATTAACACTTAACAATATATTAACAGTATATTGTATACAGTATACTGTATAATGTATATTAAATATTAATAGTATACTGTTAATGAACTGTTAACACTATACTGTTAACAGTGTAATGTATATTAAATATTAACAGTATAGTATGATATTTTTATTTAAATAATTATATTTATTAATTATATTATATATTTTTAAATATTTTGGCGCCTCGCTTCGCTCGGGCGAGCGCCTGGCGCCTCGGGCGTTTTGGGACCTTGGCGCCTAGCGCTTTTTTAATCACTGGATTGGTCCAATGGGGAGGAATATTTCAAGATATAGATGAAAGATTCCTGGGTTATTTTGTGTTGGGATGATGGCCATGCGACTCAAATGTAAAGATCAAAGTCGGATGAGATTTTCGACATGGTCCTCAAACACTAAGTAACGGTGGAAGTCGAGAGTAAACAATGGGACTTAATTATTATAGTTTGATGAGCCTTTCATGATTGGTCCAATTGGGAGAAGATATAGATGAAAGATTCCTGAGTTATTTTGTGTTTACAACCTTGATCTTTACAATTGCACATGTGACTCAATTGTAAAGATCAAGGTCGGATGAGATTTTAGATGTGATCCTCAAACACTAAGTAATGATGGAAGTCGAGTAAACAGTGAGACTAGATTACTATAGTGTGATGAGCCTTTTAGGATTGGTCCAGTTGGGAGTAATATTCATGGTATAGATGGAATGTTCCAGGATTATTTTGTGTTGGGCTGATGCCCATGTCACTAGTTGTTGGCTGTCTTTACCACCTCGATCTAACTGAGATGCCCATGTGTTGGGTCCTGATTGGATGAGTATTTTCCCTTTCAGTAGCTATAACATTTTTGTCCAATTTTGATCTTGTCCAAAAGACGAGAAAAGGTCGGATTGTGTCGTTTGTTATTCCATGCATATTTTTCCAATCTATTTGGCCTTGTTCAAATCCTAAATCCACTTCACTTGGTAGAAGTTTTATTTTCCAACAAGGTGGCAGCTTTTAGTACAGTCATGTTCATTTGTCCTGATTTCTTGTCAAACATCTTGTTCTTCGTTGGGTAAGAGATTGCAAGTGTTTATAATGTAGGGTTACAAGATATTGATTTTGACTATTGAAATAATGTTTCTTTTATGCATCATCCATCCCAAAGTACTGATCTATCATTACAATATGATAATGCTACAAAATCCAAAGGAACTCTTCTTATAAAGAACTTGTCAAAAAATTTGATGTTCAACATCTGGATGTCTAAGCATTTCAAAACCATTTGGAGCTGCGACTCTGCAATATACATCCTTTGTCAGATTTTTTTTGACTTAAATACACCATAAGTTTTGGTGAGGCATTTGGGGGGACAAGATTAGACGCACTGATTGATGGAAAATAACAAATGTTGATGAACTGTTGAGCTGCTGGGGATACATTTTGTTTACATGAATAGGATATCCAAAATGACTTCCGAAGTTGTTTCTGAATTCTACTATTGTGCTTCTTGAGGGGGAAGAATGCTGGTTTGATACTATTGTGCTTCTTTAAGATTTGATTGTTTCTCTCCTTTGCTTGGAAACATGGAAGAATGCTGGTTTGATACTATTGTGCTTCTTTAAGATTTGATTGTTTCTCTCCTTTGCTTGGAAACATGGAAGAATGCTGGTTTGATACTATTGTGCTTCTTTAAGAGTTGATTGTTTCTCTCCTTTGCTTGGAAACATGTTATCATATGCTTGAGTGTCATCCGAACCCAAGGCCGATCCTGATCCTTGATACTTTGGTTTGTGGAGTTTTTATTATAAAACCTCAAATAAGAATTTGTTAGTGGCTTGGGCAATAAAATATGTTTATGATATTTAGTATACCTTAGTGCCATAATCTTCTGCTACTTCATCCAAAACAGTCTTACACACCGCTTGTGGTCCACCATTTTCTTGCTTTTTTTCATCTTATTCATTTTTATTGACCATGCTACTTCATCCAAAACAGTCTTATTCCTTGATATTTAGTATACCTTGCTTTTTTACACACTGCTACTTCATCCAAAACAGTCCTGAAAACTTGCTTCATTTGAGATAAAATGATACTCTTCCAAATTACATTTTGGAATGTAGCTTTTGTGTAAGCATTGACATTGAGAAGAGATGTCTAATTTAAAGTTTAGGAGACGCATATCTGTAGGATGAAATAGCCACTAATATCATACATGCATGTTAAGCAGAGGGCCAAGGAGGTGCCTTAAAAACCAAGGATGTGCATGAGATTTTAAGTTTTGTTGATCAACAGAGGAAGAAAGACCCGAGATAATATGTATTAAGTGCAGAAATGATTGTGAAAACTACAACAACTTAGCTGTATCTCCTGGTGGTTAAATGAGTCATCATACGGCATATCCAACTTATTAGACAATTAACAATGATTGCATTTAGGTTTACGCCACAACTAAGTGGACAAAGGTTTCATTTTTGGTCCTTTATAAATCCCTTTTCTTCTCTGCAATCTGCCAGGTAGTTTTCCTAGATTAAAGTTGTGACACGGAGTTGCTCGATTATTGCATCAACTTAAGTTGCATAACCAAGAAAGCTAACTTTCACTTCTAAACAAAAAAAATTCAAGGGCCATGAAATTGCCGCTAACCGATGAACAATCTTTTCTAATTTAGCTCATCGGAGAAGCCGATGTCTCATCCAAAGACTCCTGATTTATGTTTAACATAGCTTCTGGTTTCAGTCTTAAAAAAATTGTTATTTTTTTACGAAGAGAAACCCCAGTGGAATCTGAACAGTTAATTGGATGTGTGGCAGGCAAACCTAGTATCTTCATTCTCTCTCTCTTGCTTCTTACTGAGAAATTACTTATATGCAAACAATTAGCTGCTGTTTTCACGGTTTGTGCAAGATTTGTTAATGTTTTTTTTATTGTTTTCCTGTGCAGATCCCAACTGCTGGTTGTGGTCGGAAACAAATATTCTCCCCTGCTGGAACTTGATGTTTAGTATAATTGACATGAATGCATCCTTATGGCAGAGAAGCTTGCATGCCATTTGTGACTCTCATTCTAGCTTTTGTGGTTTTCTTTTTTTCCTGGTTGAGATAACTTTTCGACATTGGTGATTCATTTCACATCAAATTAAGGATTTTGATCTTTTTTTCAAATGTGTCAGCTGTGATGATACCTATCAATTCAGCAAACTATTATTGTGTTAGAGAAATTTGATTTAAGTAGGTAAGAGACTGATCATAGTGTTCATGTATATATTTGTCACATATCAGCTCTGCAATGAGGATTTTAGCAATGGGTAGACATTGCTAACTTGTTCATTCTATTCATCCTCATCTGATGATGTCCACAAATTTGCAACTTATGATATTTTGGGGGTTTTTTTTTTTTTTTTTTGGTGAAATTGATGGATCGATTATCCTATCAGATTGGATTACGATAAATAGAATCAAAGTCCAACCTTTTATAAAAATAATAAAATATAATTTTATTATCAATAATCCCTTAATGTCAATTATATATTTTCTTACATCATTTTTAGTTACTAACTATGTCGCTGTCATTCTTCGTCACTATGTTCATATTGTTCGTCACTCATGGTCGGGAGACGAAGAGGGTATTTATGTTTCACGTCGATCGTGTTATAAGAAGAAGAAAAACAAAAAAGAAAAGATAAAAAAAAATATTTACATATATTTATATAAAATATTGTTTTTAAAATAAGACCGCAAAATACCAAAAATAAAAAAAGGTTACTAGATATCGTGGTGGATCGGGTTGACCTCGTCCATCTGCTTGTCCGCTGAACCTTCTCGCGTCGCCAACCAACAAGTCAACGCTGACCAACAAGTTTGTTTGGGGAAGTATTTTGATGACTTCCATCGACGAGGAAAGGAAACCAAATTAATTAATGGGTTGAGATCCTCCCTTTGTCACGAAGCGTATTCGAGAGAACAATCGGAGAGGATCCAAAGATGTCTCTTCTCAGCTCTTAGCAAGGAATTAGGTGAAGACCGGTTGCTGCCGGATTGATGCTATTCGTGCAGCATCCAACCTTTGACCACGGCGGAATCCCTCATTTAGATCGCCTCTGCTTCCTCTTCCTCTCCTCCATCAGCAAATCTTCGACAAGAAAGGAAGGCAACCCCGCGTTCAGGTACGACCTGCTCCTTCTTCTCATCTGATGCTTCGTATGATTCATGACATGATTTCGGTGGATGCTTGTGCACCTGCGAACAAGCACAGGTGGGTGATCGAGAGGAGAAGACTTGGAAGTGGAGGAGGAAGACAGGATGCTGAGGCAGGCGTCGAGTAGGAACCATAGAGGGGAGAAGAACGCTTTTTTCCGGATCGGCATTCTGGTCGCCGTCTGCCTCTGGCTGCTCTACCAGATGGAAGTGCTCTCACGACCAGAGGAAGGCATATGAGGACAAGTTCGGAGATGCTGAGAGGGTCGCCATGTTCGGCAGGGAGGAGCTCCTCCCTGACACGCTCGAGGCGGCTTCGCTGCCTGCGGAAGGCAGAGCACATGTGGTGAAGCATGAAGAACTCGAGAAACAAGAACACGAGGAGCGAGCGCATGAGGCTCAGGAGCATAGTTTTAAGGGCGACGACGCTTCCAGCGAGGTCGTCCATGGCGGCCATGAAGCAGAGCACGAAGAAGGATGATGAAGCTCAAGAAAGAAGCTTCGAAGCTGATGATGCCTTCAGTGCTGTCGATCATGTTGTTGGAGTTAAAGAATCCGAATCTGGAAATACACTGTTCGATCCAGCCGAAACAACTAATTCCGGCGTTGTTCATGAAGGAAAAAACAATAGGATCACTGCAAATGGAACTGTGCTCGAGAAGAGGCCTTCCTCAAGAACAGCACCTGGGGAATCAGATAAGCAAGAAGAATCGGGGATGAGGTCGAGAGACTTGTCAAAGGATGAAATCAATGTCTGAAGCCTGGAGAGAAGCTGAGAGAAACCAGTCGACGGCGGTGCATCCGACCGTTGCTGTTGCCACAGCTGGGTCGGAAGTCCCATGGGAAGAAGAGTCCGATTCACCGGAGACAACGAACAACGTAGAAGAGTATTAGGTGACGGTGTGTGATAGGCTTGTGGGAGTATGAGGTTATAATAATTTGATCATTCATCACATGCCTTGAGATCTTCTGATCCACACTGCAGACTTTCTTCGTAGAGATCGACATGCAATTATTTACCTGCTTACGTGAGTCGTGCTTTTTAGTTGAGCAGCCACAGACATCAGCTACGATGGATGATGCGTACGACAATGATGTTTGGATTGTTTAGGTGACATTTTAATGCAAATGGAACTCGTCATTCGAGCGAGGTTGGTTGGCCTGCAAGAATAAGGCGAACGAACACCGCCTATGTATGCTTGGGATTACTACAGATGAGGGTATTATGTATGAGCTGAAAGATTAATTAATCCGGGATGAGTGATCGAACAAGCCAAACACCCAAACAATGGACACTTTGCTCTGTCCATTGTTTGTGATCAGATTGGGGATGAGTTTGGGTTGAAAAAGTAAAAGACTCAGTTCTAGTTCTATTTAAGGCTAATTATAATTAGTTATCCTTATTAGTATTATGATCTCCTAAGACCTTCAAAATTTATATTGAAATTTCTAATTTTCTTCTCATGTCATCGACAAATCCTACAGTAGAGGCTAATACATAAGAATAAATGATGTTATATTTCACTTTCATAAAAATATATAAGGATCGAGATACTAAATATAACTAATTGTAGAGGTTAATATATATATATATATATATATATATATATATATATATATATATATATATATATAGCTCTTACTCGACGACAATAGTTGAACAATTGGACAAAACAAGATAAAGGTCTGATAAGGAAGTCAAAATGTACCCAACGAGAGTTCCCCACATATCAGATAGCTTGCACCAGTAAAGGCATGAGATGAATCTACCTGAATGAAGTCTGTTTATTTAGGAAGCAGAAAGGAAATCATCCGTTCAAGCACATGAAGTGGAGGAGAGATGAGAGAATGTAACGTGCAGGCTTCAGCCTACACTTTGGATGACACATTTTAATAAGAATATTAGTGAATACACAGTAAATGAGATGTTTTACATGTTAAATTTGTCTTACAACTAATTAATCTGGATTGACATAGAAGACCAATAAAATGTTGACAAAATATGAGGTGGGTGCTGGATGACTGGTTTGCTCGCTTGTGTCCCCCCCTCTGCAGGATTCCATTGTTAAGAGTAACTTTGAAAAGGCTTGTCTGCAAGAAGAAGAGCGCTTTTCCTGATTCATCTATCTCAAATGCATATATGAGCATCTCAAATTTGAGATGGTACAATTGATTCCCTCAAAAAGGAAAAAATAAAAATAAACAAAAAAGAAAGCTGAGATGGGCCAATCGTATGAACTGCAGAAGCAAACTTTAATTGCCAGCTACAAGAGAAAGTTGTCGATCATGTGAAATATCACATCTGCACCATGGGAATTTATAAGGTAGGTCTTTACCTGTAAAAGATGGAGAAAATTCTCAATAGTCATACTAAACTTTCATCCCTCTCTTAAATGTGTGGATCATACAAAATTGTATCTGTGTAACTTAAATCATTAATCAGAAGAGTAGTTAAATGCTTCCTGATCCAAAAAAATGAAAAGAAAAAAAAAAAAAAACACTCCTTATAGCCTTTTATTTTCTTAGTTTTAAATATGTGAATTCCAGTCAATGGATATGAACAAATCCGATAACAGCAACTTCAAACTTGTTAATGCAAATAATGCAGGAAGACAAATATTCATCAATACGCACCAGTTGACTGTTAACATAAAGAATGAAAATAAGACGAGCTATGGTTACCACATATAGTGTTGAGAAGACAATTTATAGATAAATATTTTGCTCAGGAGTGATGGTAACAAACCTGAATAGTACTGTGAGCAAAAAATCTTTGTGAACATTTCCGGAAACTAACATCTACTCTTTCCCAAGGAACTCTGTTCAGACCATTGATCATTACCTCTGCAAATTCCATGGCAAATAGTTAACAATACAGTTCATCTCAGAAACTGGGACATAAGATATTTGATGATAGCAATTAGCATTATGCAGAATATCTAGTGCCACGAGTGTCAAATATCTTAAAAAAGTTAGTGACTGCGCTCACAAAAAAATGCTCGTGCATATTGTAGAGAATTTCACAACAAAATGAAGCCTTATAGTCCACAAACTTAAGTCTCTGCATCAACTTCAAGCTCATATCAAATTAAATAAAAATCAGCTGTTTTATCTCCTTTTTAATTGCCGTTATGTTCTTGAGCTGCTGCTTCAGCTGCTTCTGGATATAAATAAAGCAAACAGCAGCTTTCACTTTTAGCTATATGTTCAACTAGCTAGGTATTGTTACTTGCAGCTAGATCCATCTATACTCCCAAGTAGAAAATTCCCATACTGAAATTACAATAAGAAGCTAAACATGAGAATTTGACTTTTTTGTTTATTTTTTTTGAAGATATACGTGTTTCTTTTCTTTTCAACACAAAATGTCACCAATGGCATGTAGACCCAACTAAACCTTGCTGCCAGATTCATTGAGTGGATGCTAAAATTTTGATGTACATTCATGAGTACATTCCAATTAAAGAGAACCAAGAAGCTTGAATGGAAATGCAATTTTAATCCCATGATAGTTTTTGTATGATTTTTTTGACATTGCTTTAAACCATGACTACAATACTTCTTCCTAGAATTGTATATTTTCAGTTAAGATCCTTCTGAGAGTGCTCAATAAAAAATGTCTTTAACTTTACATGGACTTTTGCAAATATCTCTGAAGTTAATAAGATACCACCTTATGATTGCCCATATTATTACCAACAAGATATGCCATATTTTTTTTTGTCTTTCTTAAAAGACATTGTATCATATTTTCCTATTTATGTACATCAGTATTTTGTTCTAGTATACTATGAGAGCTCTAGGATATAAACCACAAAGTATATATCTATTATTGGTGTAAATCAAGTGAGCCAGATAATTATATAATATACATCCATGTCTGGTATTTCAGGTCACAGTATTTAAACTAGAAAGAAATGAGAAAGTTGGTGATGAACCTTCCATCTCACTTATAGTATTCAGTTCACAAGTCGTCGACGCTGAAAAATTCATCTGTGGCACATCAGTAATTATTGGTTTCTCGACATATACAATGTGCCGATATTTACTATTTTTCATAAAATCTTGGCGCTGCAGAAAGAGAGAATGACAATGAGATATGTCCACATCACTGCTACATAATTGAATCTTAAAATTTTTACCTTGGGAAGCTCGTGTTGATGACGAATTGATGATGTCTTCCGGCCCACAATAACTGAACTTGAGTTAAGTATTCTTAAGAGGTAAATGTTACAAAAGCACATAATGATATAAATCAAACAGGTATTCTTATGGCATATATATCACATTACTGAAAAATAGAATGGGATACAGTCAAAGCAAACATTCGAGTATGCAACACGACGCTTGAAAGATTGCAGAGCAGACCTGCCAACATAGACATAATATTAAAGACTAACATGATAAAACTATTAAATATTCTGGTATTTAAAGATCTATGACAAAGCAAGGCCTACATGAATCGAAGATCACCATAGTCATTGACCATCTGAACAAGAAGAGGAGGTTTTCCATTATCTTTGTCTTTTAGAAATAGATGTTTTCCTGTTCTTCCGAGAATCCAACAAGTATGACATGCCATTTTTTCCAATGTATAGAAACCACGAAGAATTGGGATCTGCAAAAATTTTTGTTATCAATTTTGGAAGAAAAGTGCAAAGAAGATAACAATGTTTAAGCTAAGTACAGATCATCCTCCCTACAGTAACAATGGAATGATACCATGTTTGGCCTAAGTGGCATTTGCACCTTGTATAAAACAGCAGAAATTAAATGTTTTGAGAAGGATTAAGAAATCTAAGTATTTTGGAAAGATAAAGAAAAGCAGAAGTACCAACAGAGTTGGCTTTTCTAAGACGAAGACTTGCAGATGATCTAGAACTAAGTAATAAAGCATAGTTTACGTAACCATTTATTATGTGGCCATTTAAACAACATTTTCAGATGTTTTATAATTTAGCTGGTACCTATATAATATATTCATATTGATGTACAATAGGACGTATATGTTGGTTTCAAATAATTGAACAACAAGACAACTCTTGTCCTCAAGATCTTGCAAGCCTCTGTATCTGTTATGTTATATTTCGTTAATCTAACCTAAAGAATCATAAGCATGAAATTGGTCATCCAGATCAGCTGACCAGAAAGTGTTACTAAAAATGATAAAACGACTAATTCAAGTGTCACGAACACCATATGTGTGTTGTGTGTGTGTGTGTGTATATATATATATACAGTACAAACGTGCAAATTACCAAATTCTTATACAGAAAGGAGAATATTTAGATGGAAGTGAAAACCCATATAACTAGCTATCATGGATAAAAGTATTTAGATGGAGAAAGAATCTGAATATGAAACATTTTCAGATGGCAATGGTGTAATTTGACCAGCTTAATCTGCTCCTACTATACTTAGATTAAAGTATTAAACAAATCAGGACATGAACTTGAATTGTGATCCAATAAATAGTAAGGGATAAAGAAACCATGCTTGTGGATGTCACCTGCTTGTGCAATCTTGACCCAAGATGTGGTGTTGCAAAAGTAATAAAATTAATTGGCTCCAGTCCAGCAATTTTGCCTTTAAAATTTTTGTCCACACATGTGGTTCCAAGAGTATGGTCTTCACATTCCCCATTTTCCTCTGAACTGTGCTTCTGTATTGACTTCTCATATAGTAGACTAATAGCATATCTTGCAATCAAGCCACCAAGTGAATGACCAACAAATGATATCTTTTGAAGACCAGGATTATTAGCAACAATCGATATAACCTGATACAGAAAACATATTAGTTAAGTAAATTAATAACAAATTGATCAAGAGTCCTAAATGACAAAACCCAATAGATCACATAATCTAGAAATAGATGGAATCAACCTATATCTAATTAACATGTGTCTGACATTAAAGATTTTTTTTTTGTAATATCTTATTATATTTAGGCAGCACAGACAAATGATTGAAGATTAAGAAAAAAACCAAGATTAAGAAAAGGAGCAGAGACCTCATCTGCTAATCTCTCACCCATTACATCAACACCATCAAAAGTCAATGTTGAATAATTACATTCACTGCCTGCAGAAAAAAACAGTAGTAAATCACAGATTATAACAGAAAGAAAGAAGGAATCAAAGAAACACTTCAGTTGTTCATAAATTAAATAAGAAACATTTCAATTGTTCTTAAATTAAAAAAAGAAACAATTCAGTTATTATTAAATTACAGTTCAATTGGGAAAAAGGAGATAGTGTTCTGTAGATATCGGATATCCAAAATGCAAACATAGGCAGAACCAATTTATGTAATGTAACTGAATATTTAATAGAAAAAAAATGCTTACATTCTGCAGAAAAGTTGATGAAAAATGAATTTGTTATTAATTCATGTTAACAGTACCAGTTTCAAATCCTATTTTTTCCAATGAAATATCCATATACTTGAAAAAAATGGCATAGCTCATGACTAGGATGTTCATCATCCCAAACTCAACCTATATCCAAATTTATTCCATGTTCTCAACAGTCCTCTGGGAACTTGTATGCTTGTCTCTTAATGCAACTGAATAGTTTTTAAAAGACATTTGGTGTTCACTTATTATAGTATCTAGCAATGCTTCTCTTAAACCTATAGGGTCCCTATATTCTCGCTAATCAGTACAAAACATAAAGCCATCTTCAGTCACTTTAGGAACTTATACCACCCTTTCCTACTAAAATGCAAGCTACATGAGCAATATTTTTAAATAAACAATAAAAAAAAAGTTGAGTTTCAGATTTTGATAGAGGTACTCAATTTACAAAGAATAATTGAAATTTTAAGATCGCAAAATAATCATTCAAAAATATATATCAAAGGACTTGCGTTTATCTGAGCTCTTCAAGGGTGATTCTAATTCTTCCCAACACATATTATAGAACGATCAAATAACTCACGATGCACCACAACTCCTTCAGGATGGCTTTTCACGAACTGTTTGGCAGCGTATTTCCAATTTGCAGCACTGCAGACATAAAAGAAAACATATTTCAGGAGTGAAGAATGGATCACAAGCTGCGTATCAGTCGTGTTTTTTCTGAAGTAACTTAAGCAGAAAAAGACAAAGAGATTCAATTGCATAACTAACACCGAGATCGCACAGAGAGCAGGAATGCATTCTCCACGCGCAGCTGAGTCGTTCAGGGTACTGCGCCGAAGCAGCGCCCGCGATGTGCCTTAAAATTCGTGCAGCCGATCAGCTGCGCGTGTTTGGGTGCTTGAGGTTTGCTGCTGGGATCCGACCCTCCGGCCACTATCCCCTTGACGTGGCGTCGGGTGGGACCCACATCAGGTGCCATCCAGCCTTCTGGGCCCCGATCCGACCACCAGTGTTGGTGGTGGGTCAGCTAACGTTACCCGTCGCAACTTGTTCTCGCCAATACGCACGAAAAGAGCGAGAGACGATTGGCGGAGGCGGCGCGCGCCGAGATGTTGCAGCGCGGCCACCCCACACACGTCTCTTCCCTCTCGTCACTCGCACTGGGAATCGAGAAGCAGCGCACAACGAAAAGATCAAAAAGAAAAAGAGAGGGGTCCCGGTTCCTAAAGCAACAAAATCCAGTTCCCGGAGAACAAAGACGAAACGAAAGAACAAATCCGGCGCAATAAGATCAAAGAAAACGATGGGATCAGCACGTCCCCAGGGAAGCAGACCTCCCGATGATGCCATTCACCATCACGACCAGATGCGTGGGAGCCCGCTGCTCCGCTGCGCTCCCGCTGTCCCGCACGGCCGCCGCGGCGCTCCGATCGCTCCCCATCCCAGTCGGACCATCCGCGGCGGGGTTCAGGCAACTCGGCCGCCGAAGGTAAGAGGTGTACCGCCGCCACTGTCGCGTGCTGCTCCGCTGCCCGTCGTCCTCGGGCGCCGATTCGCCTTGGGCCATCTCGAAACTTTGCCGATCTCTCTTTCCGATCGATCTGTCGGTTTGGGGTATATATGAGGGCTTTCGATGATGCGATGGCGCTCTTATATCACCCCTCGGCTCTCATCTCTGACTTCTTCTTCTTCCTCCCCTCTTGTCCTTCTCGTTCTCGTTCGTTCAGGTTTAGTTGGCGATCAAAGGGGGTTCGAGAAGGGGATGGCGAAAGCGCCACCTCTCTCCTCCGCCCGACGTTGCCTTTGACAAAATCGCGGAATTTGAAGCGGAACGAGGATCCCCTTTTAGTTCGAGACACAGAACAGCTTTTTGCCCTCACAAGCCATCCACCGTCATGTGGGCCCAACCATATGGTTCCGTGGAGAAAAGTGGTAGTCTCTGGCTTTGCCCAACACATTGGATCCTCACTTCTGGAAGGGGAAGCGAGTATATTCTCCGAAATCATACTTTTCCCCCGTATCTACGATCCCGTGCAAGGGGTTCCGACGAATGCAACGCGTCCGCTGTGCTCACTACGACCGTCCGATCGTCCTTCGAGGAAATTACGGGCGAAATTTTCCATCGACGGTCAGCTTTAGGCCCCACCCGCGTGCGTCGAGGTTTCTGCCGACTTTGACGAGGATATGCAGAGGTGTGATGAATTTTATTATAGCGACTGATGGAAATAAAACATGAATCAATTTTTTATATAAAAAAATATTAACATATCGTACATACAGTAGAATGAAATAGAAATCATAATCAGATTAACATCAAGATTTATATAGAAAATCCCTTCAACTCGAAGGGTAAAAATTACGGGACAAACCAGAGAAAATCTACTATCAAAATAATGAATATACATATCTCAAGTTTCTTGCCCAAGCCCAAAGCAATAGCCACAAGAGAACCTCAGGGATGCAAGGACTATAATCGTAAGCATAATATCCAAAACCTTCCCAAGAGATCACAGTAAGAATCCACTGCAAACTTATCTAACCTTAGATTTGAATGATTGACAATAGTTTTTTTCTGCCCTTGTCTTCTTCCCTTTTCTAGATCTCTTATTTTCTGATCTCTAGTGTCAATCTGTAGTCTACTTTTTCTCTCCCACATTTTCAGTCGTCGCTTAATCTCAATCCTAACTACATAATCTAAGTTTTAGATTAATATAAGTGAGATTCTGAGTTATGAGTTTCACTAAAGTCCATTATTAATTGAATCTAGGACATCTGACCAACAACGACCAAACGACGATAATTTTGGGGCGTGCAGTATGAGCAAATGAAGACGCCTAAAAGCTATAGTTGCTCAACGACTTCGTGAACCGTGTCTCTCAAGTCATCATGCGGCTGGTGCATCTGCATCACCTCTCTGACTCAAAACGCAGACTTTACGTGGCGTGGGCATAAAACAAACCGAAGACTTGTGGACGTGTATTGGCTAAGTTCTAGAAGGATTGAGATCCTTCTCTGTTTCCCGATGGTGGGATAGAGAAATGTCCTTTCCAGAAGCCAAAGGTGGCGCAAGAAATTAAAAAAGGTTTTGGCGATTTAATGTAACCGGGCCAGTAGTAAAATTAAATTATTTTACTGTGATTTCAGGTTGGTTTAATTAGTATCTAGTTGAATTGAATTTAGTTCCGATCAATTATGTCGATTCAATTAGGGTTCAAGCTAATTGAAAGTTAATTAGGGTATGATTCTTGATATTATTGATAAATGATTTATATATTTTGTGAACATATTGGCAGCTTTTTTTTTTTTCAGATTGACGTGAGATATGAATGTGATATAAAATGAGGACATGTATGAGCTACCCTTACGATAGGTAGGCGAATGACTAGTAAAGTGATTATATTGGGGGATTTAGACATGATAACTAATGGTTCTTCCATAAACTATTGGGAGAAACTTATTTTTATTTTGTGGGTGAGGAGGTATGTCATCCATCCATTTATTATAAATATGATATGAATTCTCTCTTGAATCCATCTTATCTCCATTAGTTATCGAGAGATTTGGTATATTAAGATATAATATTTAGACTTGTTCCCGATTATACTATTAAAATTAATCTTTAACTTACAATTTTATAATTTAATATTGATAATGATTTACTAACATTCGTATTTTTATGATATTATTTTTATACATGCTTTGAGAGGACAAGCAAGGCGTCTCTCTCTCTCTATATCTATATATATATATATCGAGAGAGAGAGAGAGAGAGAGAGAGAGGACAATAAACACAGGTGCATCAGCATATGACTAAGCACCACATGTATTGAATACATGTGGCACTCGATCTGATTCAATCAAATGCATTGGGGAGACGCTTATAGACTCGATGAACCGAGTCAACCTGTAGACAATTGGCAGGCGTGAGAGCGGGTCCTCGAATGAACCTACTCTCGGCTCAGTTATCGCAACTCCAAGCCGCCGCACTCCGCTTCCGCGACCTCCTCAAAGCCTGCATCGGCCGGCGCGACCTCACCGCCGGCCGCGCCCTCCACGCCCTCTTCCTCAAGTCCTACGTTCCCCCCTCCACCTACCTCGCCAACCACTTCGTCCTTCTCTATTCGAGCTGCGGCCAGCTCGCGCTCGCCCACCAGTCGTTCGATGAAATTTCCCACCCGAACGTCTTCTCCCACAACGCCCTCCTCGCCGCTTATGCCCGCCTGTCCCACCCCGACGCAGCTCATCGCCTCTTCCTACGGATCCCCTCCCCTGACCTCGTATCCTACAACACCCTCCTCTCTGCCTTTGCCGCTGCGGATGGCGCCTACTCCCTCGATTCTGTCCGCCTTTTCTCACACATGCGCCGCCTTAGCTCTGATGCCGATGGCTTCACCCTCTCCTCTGTCATCTCCTCTGTTGTTGATGACGTCGAACAGTTACACTCTCTCGCTATCGCCTCGGGTCTTGACTCTTATGTATCTGTCAACAATGCTCTTATCAGCAGCTATAGTAAAGGGGGCTTCTTGAATGAAGCCGAGAGGGTTTTTTGTGGGATGGTGATCTCGCGAGATGCTGTTTCTTGGAACTGCATGATTGTGGCTTACGGGCAGCACCGGCGAGGACCGAAAGCTCTCAACTTGTTTCAGGAAATGGTGAGGAGGGATTTTGAAGTCGACATGTACACGCTGGCGAGTCTGCTGACAGCATTCACATCAGTGAAGGACATAGATGGCGGTGCACAATTCCATGCACAGCTGATCAAGACGGGTTTTGATAGGAATTCACATGTTGGAAGTGGTCTGATTGATCTGTACTCAAAAGTCGGTCAGATACGCGACGCAAGGAAAGTTTTCGAGGAGGTTGATGATCCTGATTTGGTTGTATGGAACACTATGATCTCGGGGTACTCTGTCAACGATGAGTTCTCCGAGGAAGGTATCCAATGCTTTCGTGAGATGCAGCGAGCTGGTTTCAGGCCTGATGATTGCAGCTTTGTCTGTGCAATCAGTGCGTGCTCAAATCTGTCATCCCCATCTCAAGGGAAGCAAATGCATGGACTGACAATTAAGACTGAGTTTCCAAGCAACCAAATCTCGGTCGACAATGCACTGATTTCCATGTATTCAAAATGTGGAAATCTCAGGGATGCTCATATGCTGTTCAAGAGGATGCCCAAACAGAATGTGGTCTCGTTTAACACAATGATCGGGGCATATGCTCAGCATGGACTTGGATTAGAAGCGTTGGTTCTGTTCAAAGAGATGCTTAATTTGGATCATGCGCCCACAAGCATCACTTTCATTTCTGTGCTTTCCGCGTGTGCTCACACCGGAAGGGTTGATGAGGGTTGGAAGTACTTCAATTCTATGAAACAAAAGTATGATATTGAACCTGGAGAAGAGCATTTCTCGTGCATGCTAGATCTTCTGGCTCGAGCTGGGAAGTTTGATGAGGCTGAGGGGCTCGTCAAGAGAATGCCATTTGATCCAGGCTTGATTGGATGGGCTACATTACTCAGTGCTTGTCGGACCCATGGAAACTTGGAGCTGGGTGCAATGGCTGCAGAGAAGCTTCTTCAGCTGGAGCCTGCTAATGCAGCTGCCTATGTGATGCTATCAAACATGTATGCTAGCACAGGTAGATGGGATGAGTTTGCGACAGTAAGAAAGCTGATGAAGGACAGAGGGGTAAGGAAGAAACCGGGTTGCAGTTGGATTGAATTGGAGAAGAAAATCCATGTGTTTGTTGCTGATGATGTTACACATCCAAGGATTAAGGATATCTACCAGTTCTTGGAGGAGATGTCGAAGAAGATGAAGCTAGCCGGGTATGTCCCAGATGTGAGATGGGCTCCCATAAGGGATAATATTACAGGAGAGACAAGGGCCGGATACCACAGTGAGAAACTTGCTGTTGCATTCGGGTTGATCAGCACTGCTGAAGGGGTGCCTATATTGGTGGTGAAGAATCTTAGAATATGTGGAGATTGCCATAGTTCGATCAAGTTTATTTCTGCAATTACTGGGAAGGAGATTACTGTGAGGGATGCACACAGGTTTCATTGTTTTAGCAATGGCAATTGCTCCTGTGGAGATTTCTGGTGAAGACTCTCAAGCAGACAAGTTTACTTGCAAAGCATAATAACCAAGCTTCAAGCACCTAAGGAGTGGGATTCCAGGTTCTGATTCTTCCCAGTATCTCCACAGATGCGACGTTTGCACTGCAAGCTGAGATTTTATGCTGTGTGTGTTAATAATTACTGGTGGTGTTACCCAAAGTCATGACCTACAAGATTCTAATAGTTGCAAGTATTGGTGATACAAATTCCATCATGCTGGGCCTGCAGCTGACACAATGGATCACCACTGAAGGAAAGAGGTGTGTTTTCACTAAACCCCTCAACTTCATTCACTGGGTGGAAATAAATTAGAGGATTTGTATTGATCCAAAATTACTACTAATATTTGTACACTAGATTAGTTTAATTCTTTTCTTTTTCAAAACAGTGATTGAATATTTATTAAACATAACCATTGACCTCATGATTGATAATCTGCTGTTAGATGGAAAAGTCAATGTCCTTTCATTTTCTGAGAAATGCATAAAAAAGAAGAACCAATGTGGTAGAGTTTTCCTGGTGTCCATATTGACAATAAATTGTGGCTCACAGATTTTTCACTACAAATTACAAAGGTTTTGTCAGATATAATTTGCTTCAAAAGAAAAAGCGGTAATGCATACAGACATGAATCGAACCCATCAAACAAGAGCTCTGATTGGTGGGATTTGGTGGACTGTATTCGATATAGTCCACTGAATCCACCCCCATGTCTTGGGCCTTTAATTCGAGCGTGATCGATAGCGGAGCCCAAGGGAGAGTTCGTGGGTCGGATCTTATTGTATAACCGACCTATTTCGGACCCGAGTCCGAAATAATACACCTTATTTCCCAAAAAGCTATTCCGAAAAGAAGACGCAAGTTTGCTCCGGGACGAGGCGGTTCGCTCGCCGCTCTCGTTTCTTCCGAGGCCATTGCCCACCGAGTCATTCTCCAGATCCATCCTTGGTTTCGAGAACTCTTTCGTGTTCCTCCCCCCTTTCGGCGATCCGTGGAAGCATGCCTGTGAACTGAGCCTCTCAACTTGGAGCTTTGTTTTAGGATCAAGTTGAAGAGATGAGCCCCGATGATAGGCACGGCGACCAGAACACGTGGTAGGAGAGGAGTACGCGTCCAGGGGTTGGGGAACTATTCCCTCCGTATTGGTTGGTGCCACCGCCATCACCTGTGCGGTAAATTTCACGCCTCTCTCCGGTTTCATGATTGGTTCGCTTCTTGCGATGTTCGAGGGTTGTATAGCTTTGCGACGCTTTCAACTATCAATAGCAGTTCTGTGAATGATTTCAGCATAACAGATGGCTTATGTTTGCATTTTACTGGTGTTCTTTCGTAAATTTGACGCCTCTCTCCCGTTTCTTGATTCGTTCTCTCTTCTTGCAATGTTCGAGGGTTATGGAGTTTTGTGACGTTTGAAATATCAATAGCAGTCCTATGAGTGATTTCGGCATAATTGTTAAATTTGGCGCCTCTTTTCCGTCTCTTGATTCGTTCTCACGCCACGCCCAGCGCGCAACGGAACAGTAAGTCTGCTTGTGCTTTCTCACTCACTATCCCTGCTACCAATCTGATTCTTTCACTAGAACTTTCTTCGGCTTGCGGTAACTCGCTAACGCACTTGCAAACGGCTAACTCACGTAAGCAAAAAGGGGTGTTTAGGGCGTGATGGGTGTGTACTTTCGTTGTCGTTTCGTGGAGTTATTGGCTTTAACCGAGTTGTGGCTTGCAATGTTCGAGGGTTATGGAGTTTCGTGAATTGTTTCTGTATAAAAAATGACTCACGTTTGTATTTTACTGTTCTTTGTTAAATTTGACACCCCTCTCCTGTTTTTTTATTGGTTCTATACTTGCAATGTTTTAGGGTTATGGAATTTTCTTACACGTTTGATGTAACCGTGACTTTTTATCTAATATTAATAATTCAGGTGGAAGCGTATAAGTATCTTTGCAGTAGGAGTCTTTCTCTAACGTAGCAACAACTTGATATGCTGTTGTGGAGATACTTAGAAGGGGATCGAGTAAATCGGACATTTCTTATGTGGTGTCATTACTCAAGTTGAATTCCTCAATGGAAGGGAGATCATGGAGTTTGTAGGAGTTTCATCACAGCATCACTGAAAAGGAGTGAGGTAGGTATCCGATCCTCTTCCTCCATATTAATCTCACAAAATATATCTCTCATTATTGATATCATAAAATATCATTCATGTTACTATGTTCATGATTTTTTTCTCAAATCTAGATTTTTTTAACATGTATGAATTGACATGTTATAAAAACTTATTAGATCATGCTTCTAAAGTTATGTGATAAAATAACATGAAAGAATAAAAACCTAACTTATTATAAAAGTATCAAGGTATGCCCTAATGTTATTTCAAACACAAATACCAAGGGTCAACAACATCACGTAATATCATCACATGATAGAAGTCTAAAGTTTATTGTCACAATAACAACCTAACTTTTACATAAAATGTTCCAACATTAGTCAGTTTAAAAAGCTAACAAGCAACAAAAACAAATGTTAGGCGGACTGCTTAGAGGTAGGCCATGTGTTGTTCCTTTTGTTGTTGGTCGTTGTTATCCTGTGCATTTGAAAAAAAATTTTGCAACAACAAAATTCAACAACAGTGCCGAGTAGGATAATCTCGAGTAGACAAAAGGTGCATCAAGGCAGATAATACAAAATAAGATGATAGTAAGGATAGCACAAATAATGGTTAATGTATTGAATAATACAAAATACAATTCACACAATTTAACAAACCATATTTACATATACAACATCATATACACAAGCAAATGGGATGTTCGCGGATCCCTTAGGTGCTGCAGGCATCTACTGACAATCGCCCGATGCCCTTTCGTCCTCCGATGAAACTCCCACGAACTTCTCGATCTCCCCCCTCTACCATCAACGAAGAGAAGAGGCTGAGGAATCCAATTTAAGTAATGACACTACATACGTGACGTCATATTTACTCCCCTTCTAACTATCTCCACACTAACATATCAAGTTTTTGCTATCCTAACAAGAGATAGAATCCTAGTGAGAAAGACAAATATATCCTTCCAACTTGATTATTAATATTAGACAAAAAAAGTCATGGTTGTAACACTTTCAACTAAGAATAACAGTTCTGTGGATGAATTCCATGTAACAAATGGCTCAAGTTTGCATTTGACTGGTGTTCTTTGAGAGGTTCGTTGTGCTTCAGTTTTTGTATCAGGAAAATGTTAGATTTTGTTGACCTAATTATAGTTCCTTTGTCTCCGCTATGATTCTTTTTTCCATCAGATTTCATGACAAATTGTAAGTTGATTTGCTTGATATCTAAATAGTTCGATAGAGCAAGTTATGTTCTTATGTGGTACTGAGCTGGCGTACAATACATCTGACCTTTCTTGGTTAAGTTGTTTGTTAAGGCTGTTCTTTTATTTTGCAGTGATCACATCATTTCTTTGTGCATTATTTGAGAAATTATATTGAAGCAGATTATGATTGCATATTGCTTTTATTTTCATGGCAAGCTGCTTTCTTAAAATGATTTCTTTGTTTGTGTTAAAATGATTTTCCAGTGGATTTAGGTAACTTTCTCAAAGAAACACCAATAAGCAACTTGTTAACCTTTTAACTGTTTAGTGACTTTAGGAGAAACACATTTTGCCATTAGTTTGTTTTGATTTCAAAAATCACTATATACCAGAATCAAATTTGAAAAACTTGTATATACATTGTTGACACTTATTCCTTTTGTGATTCTGTGGAGTTTTTATGGTCCTTATTAAGTTTTTCAGTTTAACAGATGAAAGTCAAGTTTGTCATGGAAGAATTCAAGTAATAGTTCAAATCATGGAGGTCACTGGGGCGAAGCTTGGAAAAGATAACAGCAGAGACTGCAAGAGGAGCATAAAGAAGAATAGGAGAGAATGGTAAGTTTGTTACATGATTTCCTTATTTTGATCAACCCCTCCTCTCAGATCTAGTAGTTTTCCTTTAATTTCTTCACAAAAATTAGCCAGGTAATTGTGATAATGTCTGTTTACTTCATTCTAAGGGTGAATTAACTTAGCAGTGCTTTGTCAACTTCTTCGTGATGTATATCCGTATTCGTCACTGATTACATTGTTTAGAATTTCTCTTGGTGCCGTCAGCTTCTGAATGTCCCTTTCGTTTGGAGAGAACCTAAAGCTTAAAGCTGAAATAATGATGTATTTTGGAGAACAATTGGACTCACAAAATAGCTTACAATTTCAAGTCCATTATTCATTCTTGTTTTGACGACTTAAGTGGTCAATGTTCTTTAGTACATACTGTAGCATTTATTTTATTATCATGCGGCTTGTGTTTTTCATGGCTGTGTATATATATTTAATCATGAGAATCTCTAACATGCATCCTTCAGCTTCTGTGAGTGATCTTGGTGGTGAACGTATCCTGTACAAGTGGTTTATGCTTAGGTAGTAAATATTTTTTGTCCTGGAAGATTTACTTAGTGCTGTATTTTTTTGTAGTATGTAAATAAATAATGAATCAGACAGCTCCTATACTGTGCAGGAGCATGTCATGGTTACTTTGTCATCTTTTATGGTCATGAAGGTTTTGGCACATTTGTCACATCCACACTGCATGTAAAAGATATGGGTAATGCAACAATTAAAGAGAACTTGTTTTTAATGTATAAGGTTATACAAAGTGCAAGATGAATTTGAATTTAAATTGCATAGACTATGTGCTGAAGTTCAGTCTTATAAAACACTCAGTAATGCCAAAAATATTTGGCTTTGAACTATTCTTGCGATGTTGAAACCAAAGAAAAATATTTAGGTGCTGTTAAATTCTTCATGAGGTAAACATGCAGTTTACAAATATTATTTTATATTTGTAGTATGAGAAATGTTTATGTGAAATTAGCAGATAGAAATTGTGTAATGTGGAATGTGTATGTACTGAAGACCTATAAATGACATACTTATTCACACAGATGGCCTGCTTGTTGTTAGTTTGCCCGCCTATTAAAGCAAGTGAAATAAATTTCGACAAGCTCGTCATTAGTACTTTCCTAAATTATTATAGGAAATTATTTAAGATAGTTGATGTCTTCCATGAACAATAATTTTTCTATGTTGTAGAATCTTTCAATATAGTTGTTTTCTTAAATTAAAAAAGTGGCCTAATTCACGAGGCTACCCATTAATACAGGGAACAGGGAGTGTCGACATACATAATCTTACCCTTGAAAGTAGGAAAACAGTTTTTGTTATTAATCTTTATTATCTGGGTCACGAAGGCATCTGTGAGTTGGTATCATCAAAAGACTGTAATGCTGTCTGTGATTTCTGTTCTAGAAACCATGCATTCTTTAAGTTGGAGACTGTAATGCATTGGTGGGGGCAAAAAAAGAAGGAAAAGACTACATTAACTAGTGGGACTTGTAGGCATTTTTGTTGCCATCATTTACAAGTTGAAATTAATGTAACTTCTAGATGTCATTTAGTGGCACTTAGGCTCATCTACTGATCTGCTGTCTGTGATTTCTGTTCCATGTAAATTCATAACTACTGATATTTTCTAGGATGTTATCTACTAGCTGGATTATGTCTTCAATTGAAACATCATCAGTAGCATGTAGATGTAGATACCTTAGGCTCATCTACTTATCTGCTGTCTGTGATTTCCGTTCCATGTAAATTCATAACTACTGATATTTTCTAGGATGTTATCTACTAGCTGGATTATGTCTTCAATTGAAACATCATCAGTAGCATGTAGATGTAGATACCTTATAAATGCTCAGGTACCAATTAAAATCAACAAAAACTCAGTTGCTCTGTTCCCTTTAAGATGCAGCAGCAGAGTAAATTTGTTGAGCCACCACTCTACTTTCTGCTAGTCGAACACCACCTGTCACCACTGGGTACTGTTGGAGTCGATTATAATTATCTGATTTAAGTCTATGCCTGGTACAATGGTGCTGGTGTCAGTTCTGCAGTTGGTGGTCCACTTCCATGTACAAGATGGTGTAATAACAAAAAACAAAAAAAACAAAAAAACAAAACACTGAAACAGATTGATTTGTTTCATTTATGCATGAGAATTTAATTTGGATGGAATTGTCATACATTAAAGGATTTGTACCTTTTTTTTATGATTTTATCCAAGTATTTCATGTTTTTACTCCATCCGTCCGCACACAGCTTTCAGAGCAAAAGCCACGGAATACGACCCTGATCAAATCCAAGATCATCACTTGCGTGTCCTCACCTTGCATGCCTGTACTACTTTTTTTCTTACCCTTCTTGTGTCTGCAAAAATTGTTTGATAACTTTGTTTGTGTCTCTTTGATGAGGGCAAAGGATGCATTCTTTAGCTGCAGAAGTTGCTGAGGCGAAGCTGGAGAGGAGGAATGGGAGATGTCCGTACTTAATAGCTGTAAATGTGGAGCATGACAGAAGAGAAAACAGAGTAAGACGTCTATTTAAGTTTTGATTTAATGTGTACACTATTATTATGAGAGAAAAGAAAAGGGTTCTGTTGCTTGGTAGTTGCATGCATCGTTAAGAGTTTTATGATACAAAATTTTAGATGGAGTTACTAACGATGATGCATCATGCATCATTAGAGTTTATTGGAAATAATCTGACCGATGTATGTGTATGATGCAGGTAATTAAACATTTAAGTTGGCATGGGCGGTCCAGCTGAAAAGAGAGCAAAGAATCCAAGCGAAGGATGAAGGGAGGGTGTTTGACCGGCTCACGCTACCGCATTAAGAAACGAACGCATGAGGTGGATGGAAGAGGAGGGATTCGTGATGCAAAAGGTGGGAAGCATCGAGGTTGAAATAAACAAGGGATCTGTCCATTGTCTATTCTATGTCGCATGGCGTGTCATTCTTGCATGCAAAGCTGCTCGCTCCACCACGAAACCATTGTTGGCATCGGGCCCCGCCCTTGAGCACGCCGTGCACGCCTTTCCCAAAGAAAACTAAGAGGCTGCTTTGGACATGGGCGGCCACCGTTCTATCTCTTGTGGCAATTCTCAATCCCAGTGAGTTCTGCCACCCTGCCAACCGATGTGATGCTTGGGATTTTGGTTTCACGGGAGAACAGGACGATGGTTTGTGCTCATCCTAATTACCAAGTAGAAGCAGCAAAAGACGCAACTGTGAGCAGCGACCTTTCATCATCATAACAATCACAGGAGCCCTGCGGAAAAAGGCTTCAATGGCCGGTGGTCAGTGCAGTGACTGCGTTTGTGTCGGCACTCTTCACGTTCATTTCATGCTGCTCGTCTGCGGTGTCTCAGAGAGTATTGCAATTATGCATTTCTCATTCATTATGGATCCGAAGAGGAACATGCAGTTTGTCGACGGCGACTGATTTGCTCAGATCCTTGGCTGTTCCTTAACTCTCCACAGACGAAACAGAGGACAAAAAGATAAAAGATGGCAGGTTTCCAGCTCCTAATCCATCTTTAATCACACCAAATCCCTTCAAGGAAGGCAGAGAGTTGCTATACATCCTAATTCGTTTCTTGATCAACACAAATTGTGACTCAGAAGAGGGGGGAACGAAAAGGAGCAGTATATACTCTCAGAAAAAAAAAACATAAAACCAAAGCAAATGGAGAAATAATGCAGAGCTGAAGGGGGAAACGGTCAGTCGTCGGGCATGAGGTGCGATATCTTTCCCTCCTCGCCGGGCATCGGCGCGGCCTTCTCCGTGACCCGAAGCCAAACACAAACCGCAGTGAAGCTGAGCACCAAGCTGAGAAGCCCGCTGCCGAGGCCGATCCCGACAATGGCAAGAACCGACAGGCCGCCGCCCCTCTTTGGCGGCAGCGGGTACCCGTACAAGTCCTTGTTCCCGACGAACGAGCTGGCGTTGAACCTGGGTAGAGCCGCGGCCGCGGTGCCGCCCACCGCCGTCCGGTTGGCTAGCAGCGCCGGGATGGGCCCCTCGAGACGGTTGTCGGAGACGTCGAAGGTGGAGAGGCGGACAAGGAGACCAAGCTGGTCGGGGATGAGCCCCGTGAGGAGGTTAGCGTGGAGGTCGAGCACGTTGAGGTAGGCGCAGAGGGCGAGTTCGGGGGGGATGAGGCCGGAGAGGCGGTTGGAGGAGAGGTTGAGGACGGCGAGGTTGAGGAGGGAGGCGAGCTCCGGGGGGATGGCGCCGGAGAGGGTGTTGGAGGAGAGGTCGAGCGACTGGAGGTTGGTGCAATTGGCGAGGGAGGTGGAGAGGGCGCCGCCGAGGGAGAGGCCCTGCAGGGAGAGCTTGTAGACGCGGCCGTTGTTGCAGGTGACGCCCTCGAGGTAGGAGGTGAAGTCATTGCAGGGGGCGGCGAAGGTGTCCGCCGTCCAGTTCCGGAGGCTACCGTTTGGGTCCGTCAGGGAGCTCCGGAGGTTGGAGAGGCAGGCCTCATCGTCCGGATCGGAGACTACCTGCCTCGGCAAGAGGTGGAGGAGGAGGAGGAGCAACGATGGTAGTAATAGTAGGAGCTCCGCCACCCGAGGCGGTCGCGTCGCCATTAGACAGGGGCCAGCGGACGCAGAGAAACCAGGTGGATAAAAATGCGATATTTTATCTCTCTCTGTCTCTTCCGCGGCGGTGGTGTTAAGAGGTAAACGCGATGGGGGTGCTAGGGAGCTTAGGAGAGTGGACAGCCCAACATTCCTATTGAGATGCGTGCTTCTTGCCACACCAAGGAACACTTATGATGGGAGGAAAAGGTGAATTGCATCCTCCATTCTTTCCACCTCCAAATTAATAGTCTTGTTTATGGACCTCAAAGTGGAGTTGTAAGTACGTGACGCCACCGAAGGATGGAGGTAGGAGAGGTTGGTCTTCTTCTGCCATAGGAGCTTGAGTGGAGGAGATGGTGAGGCTGGGATGGTCGTATCAGTGTCTGAGTGCATAAGAGCTCGAGAGGAGATGGTAAGGGTGAGATGATCGTACCAGTTGCCTGAGAGCCAAAGCGTGATGCCATGCACGCTGTGGCAGATGGCAGCGGGCGGCGTCATTCGTGGAGTGATGATGTCCGAGAAGAGCTTCGCATAATTGCATGGCGCAGTGGCAGCAGCAGCAGCAGCACAATCTCCGTCGACGTCCTTTTCCTCTTGTATCCCTCTCTTGTTGGCTTTCTGAGAGCAGCAGAGTAGGTGCAATACGAGAGGGACGGTGGTCGAGTAGATCGTGTAGTGCTTGTTGGAAACTGTGGACCACATGACGGAGATTTCTAATGTTCGATGGATGATCTTTTATGATGAACCGAGGACTTCGAAGTGGGGAACATATCTTCGGATCTCATGCACAACAAGAACGGTAACATGATATCCATCTTTGAGATCCAAGACGACAATCTGAGATGTAAAGTGGTTCCTCTCGATAGGGATGGATGGGAGCTGATTAGATTCGTTTGGTTGGCCTCGGTAGACTCAGGGAAGAAGAAGAAGAAGATTGGCAGAAATGTCACACCAGATTGCATTAAGCGTGAAATCTAACCTTCTGCTGAAGCCATCTGTTCTTAAAAAGGAAACGATGCTCGTGAGAACCTACGCTGTCTCCGTCATAGAGAAGGCATAGGCAGCAGGACAGCCATTGGTGTGTCATCCATACATCATCATAGGCAGCAGCAGTACCGCAATGTATCCTCCTCCAATCTTTCGATTTCTTTGGTTCGATAAATGCTGCACAAAGTGTTCCTCGGACACCATGCGAAGGGCTGCGGGAAAGAAATGGAATGTCCCAACTCTACATCAAGCATTATTCACAAGCACTGCAGTGCCTATGCTTCCACATCTCACTTGTCCGAAATGTGTGAGAGATGTTAAACAGCGGCATCGTAATTCGAGAAAACAAAGTGATGGTTATCTCTCATTCCAGGACATCAGATCCAGGCAACAAAAAGAAGACGAAATCTTCTGCATATGGTAGTATTATGGTGATTCAAGGAAATAACGTCGAGGAGGTCCCCAAGCTTGAGGTGAAAGTGGGAAGCTCCTCGGGGTAGTGAACATCTTACGACTAAAATTTCTTGCATTTTATCAGGAAAGCCACAGATACCAAGTCGAAATTTTGGGTGGAGGCAGGCATGACCTGCTGCTTTGTGACGCTGACTGATAGGACCCTCCTATTCAATCAGGTCATGTAAATAAAATTCTAGTTATAGTCATTGTTTATCTTATTAAGAAAGTCGATTAAGATATTGAGAGGAGACACTTATGGTTAAGAGAGTAGGAGTTGGAGTATCTCTCTAGGATTAGGGTTTTAAGTCCTATCTAAACATGTAGTCGCACCCTTCTTTTCATCAAGGAATATAATTTTTCTTCAGTCAATTGACCAACTATCAAAGATGGAGGAACCCTTATAGAGTTTCAAGGAGAGTAATCACCTATAGAGATCAACCTAGTTTTAGAATCCTGCGGGATTCTATCATCTGGTATTAGAGCAGCGTTCTTGGCGTCTCGTTGCTCTTTCACCTTCGTCGTTACTATCAATCGCCCCACCATCCTCAGTTGCATATCTCACGTCTACTGATCTCGTTGCCGACTCCGTCGTCATAACCCTCTGTCGCAGATCCCACATCTGCTGTTGTCGCCCTATTGCAGTCAGGATCTGGTATTGCTCCATCTTGTGCAATCCTTACCACTGCTGCAATTTCTATTATCAATATCATAAAAATTCCTACATTTATCCTTCCTGCAAATTATTACATCATCCTTATCTTCGCCTTAAAAATTATTGCATCGATCTTTCGTCGTTGACGTAATTCTACTGCATCTATCGCATCTCATTTTGCTGTCGACTTTGCTGCCATATTGCTTTCAATATTTTGCATCCACTTTACTATCATTATCACTGATTCCTTGCTGTCAAAATCATCCATATACTATTGGCATATTGCTGAAATTTTTCATCGCAAAACTAATGTCCCCTTGAAGAATTCTGCTACACTACCTTTCGGTATCCCTTATTGCACCCATACCCGAACATTGTCAAACCTGTTGTTGTCATCAACAACCCGAAATCATATCTCTAGCCTTAATCAACTGCCATCGTAGCCCCCTTACAACCTCTACCCCAAACAACAGCACCCCAAACAGCAGCCTACCAACCCAAACTACAGCATCTACCCTGATACTTATCTTTTTCGGCCACCAATCCATCACACTAATCCATGCCCTTAACCCGACAGCAAAAGAAGGACCTCAATATTATAGATTTGGAGTTATACGCCATGGCATCAGAAGATATGATCGATGCAAAGTTTGAGACTTTCGAGACGCGTATGGAGGACAAACTACGCGCTCTCTTTTCAAAATTCAAATTAGGCCGATCACCGAGCGCAAGGAGATCATAGCATGGTGAGAGTTTAGATCGCAAGAAGAACCCATTAGAGAAAGAAGAACAAGCGACGGACTCATCGTGCCCGCGTATGAGGGTGGACTTTCCTCGATGGGAGGACGGAGACCCGATTAGGTAGATTTCACGCACGAAATGATATTTCCATTATCACAGGACCTCGGATGCGTCTATGGTCGATATTGTTGCCATCCATCTAGAAGGAGATGCGATCCAATAGTACGATTGGTTCGAGTACACCCACGGAGTCCCAATATAGAGGTATTCAAAAGTGAGCAAGATCCGCTAGACCTCCACAGTTCAAGAATTAACAATACTTCTACTCTACTTCAGACCGTCTGGATACGAAAACATCAACAATTAACTTGCAAAGATTTGCCAAACTTCCACAGTTCAAGAATACCAGACTAGGTTTGAAAGACTTTCTAACTAAACAAGAGACTGGTCTGAAAAACTGTTGCTAGGGACTTTTGTCGAGGGCCTAAAACCGGAGATCTAAGGAGAAGTCAAGGTGCGACAAACCTACACGTTGATGGCGGCTATTTCCTTCATGTGACTACAAGAAGAGTAGCTAAATCAAGATGCTCGAAGGACTAAAGTCACCACCCGACCAATAGCACATAGACCTTTGGCCCCTCCTACTACTAGCCGACCCTCCCAACTGAAAAAGTTGACACGAGAAGAACTTCGCAACAAATCCATGAACGGATTGTGTTAGCACTATGACGAGCCCTGGAGCCGCGACCATCGTTGCAAGAAGGGGAGGCTTTTGATTATTGAGCCTATTAAAGAATCTGAACTAGAAGATGCAGACCTCGAGTCCAAGAAGGAGGACCCACAGTTGGCCGTTAGCACAGTTCACGCTTTAGCCGACTACGTGAACCCACAAACGATGGAGGGTTCCTTAAGTACCAGCTTGTCACTGTTCTCATTGACACAGGGAGTACTCACAACTTTTGAACATTAAGAGTGTTGTTCGGTTAACGATCTAAGTTGAAGATTACAGTAGGTTCGACGTTAAAGTTGATGATGGTCGAATCCTGAAGTGCAATCGAAAGAGCTCGCGAGTGAGATTGGTTCTGCAGGGTTAAGAGATCGTTGCTGATTTTTTCCTCCTCCCACTCGACGATTATGAAGCAATGCTTCACATTGAATGACTATCCACATTAGGTGATGTTTCCTGGAACTTCTTGGAGTTAATCATAAAATTTTTCAGCAACGGGAAACAAGTGATCCTACAAGGGAAATGCGAGAGCAAAGTAACGACAGTTTCGACACAGTATATGGAGAAGGTACTATAGAAAGTGCACAGCGGCTTCCTAATTCAACTTCAAGGGCTACAAACGAAGGAGCCGACTTAGATTGTGAACCTTCTTTCACTGCTTGCTGAATTTTCAGACGTCTTCGTCGAATCGAGTAGTCTACCTCCTACCCGATTGCATGACAACCATATACCAATCCTACCGGGGAAACCACCAACCAATGTTCAGCCATATCACTATCCTCATCTTCAAAAGGCCAAAATTGAGAGGATTGTACATGAGATGCTGGAGACAAGGACCATTCAACCAAGTTACAACCCTTACTCTTCCCCGGTGCTCCTCGTACATAAAAAAGACAGAACATGGTGGATGTGCATGGACTATCAAGCCCTCAACAGCATTACAGTCAAGGATAAATATCTTATTCTAGTGGTCGATGAACTGCTTGACGAGTTGAGGAGAGCACAAGTCTTCACAAAATTAGATCTATGGTCTGGATACCACCAAATTCAAGTGCACAAAGAGGACATACCAAAGACCACCCTCCAAATATATAATGACCATTACGAATTTTTGGTAATGCCCTTCAGCCTCACCAATGCTCTCTCCACTTTTTAGAGCCTAATGAATGATAACTTCTGGGGTTATCTTTGTAAGTTTATGTTGGTCTTCTTTGATGACATTCTTATTTATAGCCTTTGGCTTGAAAGCCACATTTCTCACTTACAACTTGTTTTGTCGATTCTCCAAGAGCATATTATTTTTGTCAAACAGTCAAAGTGCAGCTTCTTGTAAAACAAGGTGGAGGAGTATCTCGGGCATATAATCTCGAAGGAAGGTGTGGTGGTAGACCCCTCAAAGATCGTGGTAATGTAAAGCTGGCCGATGCCCAAAAAATATAAAGGCGCTGCAGGGGTTTCTCGGGCTGATTAGCTACTACCGCAAATTTATAAAAGATTATGGAAATGTTAGCACCCCCCTCACATCCTTGCTAAATAAAGATGTCTTTCAGTGATCGAACAAAGCATTTGCAGCCTTCGACACTCGCAAATCTGCGATGACATCTACACCCGTGCTGACACTACCCAATTTTGACAAAACATATGTGATTGAAGCATATGCATAGGGAGCTGGGATCGATGTCATCCTCATGCAAGAAGGTTGACCCCTCGCCTACACCAGCAAGGCTCTATCTCCTTTACACTTGAAGTTGTCCATCTACGAGAAAGAGATGCTGGCGATAGTGCACGCAGTGACAAAAGTGGAGACCCTACTTGATCGACCGACGCTTCCAGATAAAAACCGACTACAAGAGTCTTAAATACTTCCTAGAACAAAAGATTTCATCTCCTAAATGACAAAAATGGATAACAAAACTCCTTGGATATGATTATGAAATTTATAAAAAGGGGTAGGAGAATATGGTTGCAGATGTGCTCTCCTGACTACCCAAGCAAACTAAACTTTCAACCATCTTTCTTCTGATCAGTGATCTCCTTGAAGACATCAAGAAAGAGTCGTAAGATGATCCAAAGATCCGAGAGATTATTAAGAAATTGAAAGAAGAACCGGGCTCCATAGCACATTACAATTAGGATTCGAAGGAACTATAGTACAAAGGATGTATAGTGCTAGTGCCTAATTCTCCCTACTTGAATACCATCTACAGGAGATGTATTCTTCACTGACGGTTGGGCATTCTGGATTCCTTCGGACCTATAAGTGGATTCGATAAAATTTCTATTAGAAGGGGATGAAGAACACCATTGTTGAATTTGTAGCGCGATGTGATATATATCAGCGACATAAAAGCAAAACAGTAGTGAGCCCTAAAAAATTGCAGCAGCTACCTATTTGGGACTTAGTATGGACCGATATATCCATGAACTTCATTGAAGGACTGCCCCCATCCCAAGGGAAAGGTACTATCCTTGTTGTGGTTGATCGCCTCACCAAATATGCTCACTTATGTGCCGTCCACAACCCCTACACACTGTTAGCATTGCTCAGATCTTCATAGACAATTTTGTAAAATTGTATAGGATGCCTAGATCCATTGTAAGTGATCGTGACAGGGTCTTCACCAGCACTGGACATAACTCTTCCAGTTGCAGGGCACAAAATTAAAGATGAGCACGTCATACCACCTGTAGTCTGATGGCCAGACTGAAGTGGTGAACAGATATTTGGAAACCTATCTTAGATGCTTCACCAACGATCGACCAAGAGAATGGACAAATTGGCTCCCTTGGGTCGAGTGGTAGTATAACACAACTTATCACTCTTCGACGAAATGCACCCCTTTTGAAGCTGTGTATGACCGATCACCTCCTGTAATTCTAAGATATGTAATCGACACATCTAAAGTGGACCAGGTAGATCGGGAGCTAATGGATATGGACAAAATCCTGAAATTATTGAAGGACAACCTCTCGATCGCCCAAGCAAGGATGAAGCAGCAGGCCGATATGCATAGGAGTAAAAGTGAGTTCTTTGTTGGAGATTGGGTCTTCCTTCGGCTCCAGCCCTACAAGCAGGCATCCATCAATACACAAGCATCCATGATGTCTCTGGCTTTTACAGGCCTTATCAGATCACAAAGCGCATTAGAGCTGTGGTGTATATACTAGACCTACTTGTTGATTCCAAGATCTATCCAGTCTTCCACGTATCTTGTCTGAAACTCAGGCTTGGAGAGAACGAGTCGGCCTAAAGTCACCTATCAGACACTATTATCGATGGAGAGATCTAGATCCAAATCCCGCCGGAGGCGATACTAGACCACAGGATGGTGATGTGCTGCCAACGTCCTACCGAAGTGCTAGTACAATGGAAAAATCTACCTGCGAAAGATGCCACGTGGGAGTCCTATGAAGATTTGAAGATCATATTCATAGAGTTCATGGAGCCTCAGTCTTAAGAACATGGCTGATCTAAGAAGGCGGGTTTTATATGAATAGGACCCTAGCAGAGTCGGGTCCTATTCAATCAGGTCATATAAATAAAACTCTAGCTATTATTGTCGCCCACCTTATTAAGGAAGTCGGCTAAGACATTGAGAAGAGGCGACTAGGGTTGAGGGAGTATGAGTTTTAGTAGGAGTTAGAGTCTCTCTCTAGGATTAGGATTTTGAGTCATATTTAAGCATGTAGCCACACCCTTCTTTTCATCGAGAAATACAATTTCTCTTCAGTCAATTGGCCGACTACCAAGGAGGGAGGAATCCCTATAGAGTTTCAACGATGATTGATCCCCTATAGAGATTAACACAATCTTATTCATTGGCCTTTGGGACACAGGTTTGTACTCCCATTTTTGAAGTAATGAACTTAAGTTTTTTTATGAAAGAAAAAAAGAAACAGAAGGAGACGATTAGAGAAGCTGCAAGTTCCTTAGTCATGGGGGGATTTGCCTCTCATTGAAGCTCCGTTGCTAAGATTTTATTTTGAAGTAAAAAATTTCAAAAAAAAAATTTTGTTTATTTGTTTTCATTTTTTATTGATTTAGAAATTTTAATTAAATTTATTGACTATGTTTGTATTATTATTTTAAGATGAAATTCATTAAAAAATATTGTATTTATTTGTTTTCTTACTTTATGTCATTACTCTAATAAAATCTATTGACTATAATTGCACATAGTCATTTGGATTATTATTACTCCTAGCAATTACGTATTAGCTCTATGGTAAAAGGAGTATAGTGAAGTTTTACGAGAAATTGTCATTGACGTCTTGGTAAGTCTGACATGGACCAGACTCGTGTGCATAGAATTGTCTGAAGTATCTTCGATGTGGCTCTAAGATGACTCCGAGATGGTATCGAGGTTGATCCGAGGTGGAGGTGTTAAGCTCCGTATGTGAAAATATTATGCTTCCGAGGTGGTACTTGCACAAAGACTAGGGTCAAAAGAGGTTTTCCGACTCGATCTCTCCGACACTTAAGTTAGTAATCTGAGACTCCTAAATATGGACTTGAGTTGTTTGAGAATGAGAGAGTTGTCCCTCCTTTTCCCTGTTTAGAATATCTTCAAGGAGGGGAATGAAGTTTGTGATGCTCTTTCTTGTCATAAAGGTGGAGAATAAAGTTTAGGATTGTTTTCCTTTTCATAAAGGGAGATAAGGGGGTTTAGGATTGTCTTCCTTATTATAAAGGGAGAGAAGGAAGTTTGTGATTGTCTTTCTTACTATAATGAACGAGAAAGAAGCTTGTGATTCTCTGCTTTGAATCTTTGTACACATAGGCGGATGACTTGGATGACACATGATAACTGCGTATTGATTGTATATAAACTTTCTATCATTTGTCCCCCTCGAAGGGTGCTTCGGGGCTCTTGTAAGAGGGATTAGAAGCATGCCATTTGGTTTCTCTATCGTAGGAGTGTTCGGGGTCTCATTCTATAGGTCAAGTTTTCTCGATTCAGATATCTTGGGCGCGATGGGCTCATGCCTCTGTCGTAGTGGCTTTTCTTTTGCGCATATTTAGCCTATGCCTTCTCTGTAGCGGATTTATCTTGGTGTCACTCAAGTCTTCCTAACTCACGTATCTCGAGTATGTTCTGCCTTGTGTTTTTATCGTAATCGATTTATCTCAGTGTCAATCTAGTCTTCCTGATTCATGCATCTCAGGCATGTTCATTGTTGTATTTGTTTAATCTTAAATTTTGATAATGAAATCAATTGATGGGTTTTATAATCTAACTTGTGTATTAAAGAAAGTGATGCAGGATTAACTACGATGGTAAAAAGGCATACAGTTAGATGTTGGGCCAGAGTCAAGTTCGGGCATCGGGTCGAGTTTCGGACGATGCAATGGGAGCTTGCCGAGAGTTCGCCGAAGGTCAACCGAGGTTCGGACGATATTGTCAAGAGCTCGTCGAGACCTCACCAGAGGTTTGTAAAAAAGTTTGTCGAGAGTTCATCAACAGGTTATTGGGAGTTCGTCGGAAGGATGCTGGGAGTTCGTCGAGAGTTTGCCGAAGGGAATAAGGAGCTCACTGGGGGTTTACCGGAAGGATGCCAATGGTTCATTGGTGTTGGGATCAATTGGCACTAGGAGAGGAGGAGGGGGGGGGGGGGGGGGGGGGGGGGGGGGGGGGAGAGGATTAGTGCAAGTGTAATATTACTTGTTTAAAAACTTTCTTTCGTAAAGTAAAGAGTTAACAATAGAAGTTTCTTCTGATATTTAGATAAAATGATTTAAAACTGATTTGAGAGAAATTATGAGAATGATGCTTGTAACTTTCTTGAACTAATTAAGAGTCCTCCTTCTTGAGGCACACCGGCATCCACTACCGATCTTCTTTGGGCAAAAACCAAACCCTTACACTTGAGCTTACAAAGGAGACAAGATTTATAACTTTTTGATCACTCTCTTATCCCTTTCTTTTTTCTTACAATCCACACAAGTTTTTCATAGAATATTTTCCTCAAATTTGTTGTATAGAATATAAGAGAACTTGAGATATTTATAGACTCCAAGTGGCTTCAGAATTTTTGAGCCAAAAATCAAACTCACTCAAAAAATCTGGTTACGGGCAGTTTACCCGCCGACCTGGGAGGCTCAGCCACCCAAATACTAGGGTACGGGCGATTTACCCACTGCTTACCGGTGGTTTACCTGCTGCTTACCAGTGGTTTACCGACCAGAAATTCCACAAAAGTGGTTCCCTCCACTTTTCAAATTTTGGCTTAAACCTAATATTGACCAACTCTTTAGTCAACCAATTGAGCTCAACCTGAGCTCAATCAAACCCAATAAAGATCCAGTTGCATCTTTGAGTTGATTTGGATTCCATCCAAATCACACTTATTTAAGACTCAATCTTAACCTATGACTTAAAATTACAATCAAAATATGACCACTAATATTAATGACCTTACTCTCGTAAATCGACAACCTCTGGCTTCTCCAGTGGTGAGTCTTACGGTCTTCCTCTGGCGATCTCCCGGTGTGTTTCTAGTGATCTTCCCGATACTTTCAGCAAAGTCCTAGCGAATGCCCGGGAGCTCCCACCGCATCGTCCAATTCTTGGCCTGATGTCTAAGCTTGATCTTGGGTTCATGTTTGATCTGTAACTCATCTCGTCATGGGTAAACCTGCATGATGCTAAATACGACTTAATTAAATACAATCATAATGGCCAATACATCCATTACAAGACCATCCCAACTCCCGGCAAGTTTTTTAGCTACCTTTGATAATCTTCCAACAAGTCTCGGTCTTCTTTTGGCGAACTCCCTTGTGCCATCCTGACAAGCTCCCGATACCCTCGGTGAGCTCCCAACGCACTCCTGGCGAGTTTCCAACTACATCGTCCGAATCCTGGCCCGATGCATGGACTTGACCTTGGCTAATCCTGATTGTAATAATCTTTCTGTCATAATTAATCCTGCATCAATCAACTCTAACAATATATGTTAGATCAATAACTCATCAATTGATTTCATTATCAAAATCTGAGAGTCAATAATCTCTCTTTTTTTATGATGACTATCAATTGATGAAGGAGTTAATCCTAACTCCTCCTAAATCCATGTCACTTCAATTTAAGATAAACACACACTCTTAAATTCAAGCAATCAACATTCAACGTAAATTTCAACATAAATTTACATCAAGTCATCAAATCATGAGTAAAAAGAATTATGGACTCATATCCATATCCAATATATATCGATCCATATCCATATCAAATATCTATATATTTCAACAATATCATGTGTCATTAATGTATTCATCAATTAATATCATGTGTCATTAATGTATTCATCAATTAATATCATGTGTCATCAATGTATATTTCTCCCCCTTTGTCATCAACAAAAGGTGGAATGTATAGTTATTAATTTCAAAGCACATGATGGCATTAGTCCCCCTTAGTATATGCATTATAAAATTTTCTTCCCCTTTATAATTAATGAGAGAAATAAGGGAAATTTTGTTGAATCATTTCATCATAGATAAGAGTACTTAATAAATTTGAAAAGCAATACTAAGATGGGCTCAAAAGTTCAAGAGATTTAAATACTACTTATGTGATAGGGCAGATGTTGACCTGGCCGCCACGTCCTCGCACCCTCGGACAATGGGCCTACTAACGTGGCCGACCCGACGCGAGTAGCCGGTCGGATGCAAGTATGGGGGCGTCAGTGGTCGTACAGCCGACCTGACACGGGTAAGATCGACACCCCTTATCTGCAGACGCATGCCTCACCGCAAGGACGACGGACGTGAGCCGACCTAACACAGGTAAGATCGACACCCCTTACCTACAGACGCACGCCTCACCGCAAAGACGGCGGGCGTGGTGGAAGGGTATGACGACATGGTAAGCCATAAGGGCAGTAAGGTTACCAGGTATGAATGACCTACAACACTCACTATAAAAGCTCCAGCACCTCTACGGGGCGGGGGGATCGTAAAATAGACCATCGAACTAACTTGACCGTCGGAGGGGTCACGTTGGGAACTTACCCGACTCGACCTCCTTGCAGGAGCCAACGCCCGACCCGAGCTGAGGTGCCTCCTCCCGACCCGAGCTCCACCACTCCAACAGCCGACTTCCGGGGTAGGATACGGGGGATCCATCCATCTAGCCGAGCATCGACTCCGTCCCGAGACAACCACGGGCGAGCTAGCGCACAAGGGCCTGAACCAGCAGTGCTTACTCAACGGATACGGAGGCAAGCCGAATCTACTAGGCAGGCACCAGATTTGACACTAACATTTTTGGCACTAGAAGGAGTCACCAGCAAATGGAGTCACCAGCAGCCCCGAACCGGGGGTCCCGTACCTGCCCCAGCTCGTGCATTCAACGGCTCACCAATCGGCTCCCCCGGCGGCACCCCTGCAAACGGAGTCACCAGCAGCCTCGAACCAAGGGGTCCGACTCGAGGTAGAGCCGCCACAGCCTCAGGTCGCCGAAGCCCGCACGGCTTCCTCGACTCCGACGCCAGCCCGATCACAAAGTCGCTCCTATAATCTGATACAGACCGAACCTGACCTCGACACCTTATCATCTGACACCGCTAATTCTCTAAGAGAGCAAGTTCGCCGAGTCCATTAGTGGCTCGATGAAGTCCAGAAGGAGGTCCTCAAATCAAGAGGGGAGGTTGGGGAAAGCTCTAAAGGCGGTTCCCCATTCACTCCCGAGATACAGGCCAAGCCTCTCCTGGCCACCTTCAGGTTCCCGGCCCTCGAGCCCTATGATGGCAGCGACAACCCGACGGAGCATATTGCTGCATTCCGTGCCCAAATGGCCCTTTACGATACCTCGGACGCACTGATGTGTCGGGCTTTCCCAACCACCCTTAGAGGATCGGCCAGAATCTGGTATTCTCGTCTTAAACCCGCGTCTATACCTTCGTTTGATTTATTGGCAAAAGAGTTTGAGCTAAAATTTTTGGCGAGTGCACACCCAAAACCAACCACTGCCTCCCTCCTAAGGATGGCCCAAGGGAGCGACGTGCCCCTCTCCTAGTTCGTGGGGCGGTTCACATCGCAGGTCTAGGGAATTCCTGACCTCCATCCATCCCTAGTCATCCAAGCGTTCTTTACGGGGCTGAGACCATCAAGGTTCTTCTGGTTGCTGATCGAGTGACCACCTGCGACCCTGCCCGAGATGCTGCAACGGGCGCATCAGTACATGGCAGCCGAGATGCTGGTAGCCGGCAAGCGGAAAGAGACAAAGCACCCCCGGGGGGAGCAGTCTAGTGGACATCCCACGCCACCGCCAAAGAGGAGGGAAGACAGGTTGGGCATGTTGCCAGCCAGACCCCCCCCCCCCCCCCCCCCCCCCCCCCCCCCAATTCCCCTCAATTCAACTCGAACAGAGATCTTCTTTCAGATCCGGGAAAGGTGGCTCTTGAAGGCCCCAAGCCCAATGAAGTCACACCCTGAGCGGCGTGACAAAAGAAGGTATTACCGCTTTCATAGGGAATACAGACATGACACTAAGGAATGTCGTGACTTGCAGTACCAAATTGAAGACCTTATCCGGCGCGGCCACCTGCGCCGATATGTCCGCGAACAATCCTCCCTCCCTGACGGTCGACCCCCCCGAGACTCGTCACCCTGATCCAAAGGCCCGGTCGAGAAGCAAATCGATGTCATCTTCGACGGGCCAGCCACTGGCGGTAATAGCTCCTTGGCATGAAAAGCTTATGCGTGATCCGAGGTCGGGAAGAGACTGCTGCATGACGAAGACCTTGACGTTACGTTCAAGTCGGGAGGCGAGGAGCATCCATGCCATGATGATGCGTTAGTAATCTCAGTCTGCATGGCTAACGCCTACGTCAAGAGAGTTATGATCGACACGGGAAGTTCGGCTGACATTTTATATTTCGACGCCTTTCAAAAATTGGGGTTAACCGATCGAGATCTCGCCGCTCTAACATCTACTTTGACAGGGTTCACCGGGGATTCTGTGTCTCCCTTGGGGGCAACCATGATCCCAGTCATGTTCGGGGGAGAACCAAACTCGAAGACTCTAATGGTATCGTTTACGGTGGTCAAGCTCCCGTCAGCATACAACGCCATCATCAGGCGCCCGACCCTCAACCGGCTCAGGGCGATCGTTTCGACCTACCACCGGATCCTGAAGTTCCCGACCCGAACATGGGTCGGCGAGGTCAGGAGCGACCTAAGAGAATCCAGGTAGTACTACTTAACAGCAACGACGTTGTCCAAGAAGCCGAGGACTCAGTCGACCGCTACGGTACCTCGAGACCCAGAGGATAGCGCCCGGGACCCCCACCCGGCGAAAAAAGTTTTGGAATTGCCCCTCGATCGGAGCAGCCCGAATAAGCTGGTGAATGTCAGGTCGGAACTCATAGAGAGCCAGCAAGTTCAACTAATAGAGTTCCTGCGAAAAAATGAGGATGTCTTCGCATGGTCCCCGAATGATATGCCAGGGATCGACCCAGAGATCGCCCAGCATCACCTGAACATCTCCCCCGATGCCCGACCCGTGAAGCAACGTCCACGCAAGTTCGCTCCAGACCGGCAGAAGGCTATAGAGGACAAGGTCGCTCGTCTGTTGGACGCGAAGCTTGTCGAGGAAGTAAAGTACCCGACCTGGCTATCCAACGTTGTACTTGTCAAGAAAGCTAATGAAAAATGACGGATATACGTTGATTATACCGATCTCAATCGGGCTTGCCCGAAGGACTGCTATCCACTTCCCCGCATCGACCAACTGGTAGATGCCACATCGGGACATCAACTGCTCTCCTTCATGGATGCATTCTCGAGGTACAACCAAATCCGGATGGCCCCGAGAGACAAACAAAACACAGCCTTCATCACTCATAACGGCACCTACTGTTATAAGGTGATGTCATTCGGGTTAAAAAATGCTGGTGCAACCTACCAGCGACTGATAAATCGCATGTTCAAGGACCAGGTCGGAAGAAACATGAAGATTTATGTTGTCGACATGATAGTCAAAAGCCGAAGGACCGAGACCGACCTCTTCGATCTAGCGAAAACGTTCCGCATGCTAAGAAGATACAAGATGCGTCTCAACCTGGCAAAATGCACCTTTGGCATTACATCCGGGAAGTTCCTCGGCTTCATAGTGCATCAGCGGGGGATAGACGCCAATCCCTACAAGATAAAGGTGATACATGAAATGCAACCCCCCAGAACAATAAAAGAGGTCCAACAACTTACAAGTAGATTAGCGGCCCTAAGCCGTTTTATCTCCCAAGCCGGGGATAAGAGCTCTACCTTCTTCCGAGCGCTAAAGTCAACAAAGGACTTCAGGTGGACCCCCGAATGCGAAGAAGCATTCCGCCAACTAAAGAGCCACATCGAACACCTACCACAGCTAGCATCGATGATGAACGGGGAGCCTCTCGGCTTGAACCTCACGGCAACCGACCTGGCGGTTAACTCAGTCTTGGTGATGCTCGATAAAGCTGGGCAAAAGTCGATCTACTACACCAGCCATGTCCTGGCGGGACCTGAGCTCCGCTATCCCCCCATAGAGAGACTAGCCTTGGCTCTGATCCTGACATCCAGGAAACTGAGGCCGTACTTCCAAACACATCCTATCAAGGTGATAACCGACCAACCCTTACGCCAGATCCTCTCAAAGTTTGACGTTGCAGGTCGGATGCTCAAGTGGTCGGTAGAGTTGGGGGAGTTCGACATCGAGTACGAGCCAAGAAAGGTGATCAAAGGTCAAGTTCTTGCAGACTTCCTCTCTGAACTCACGCCCCCAGAGACCCCGACGAACTCGAACCACGGATTGACACTATACATTGACGGCTCCGCCAACTCGGAAAGAGGAGGCATCGACTTGGTGCTCAAGGAGCCTTCCAGCCACATCTACGAATATGCGCTTCGGTTAGGGTTCAAAGCCACGAACAACGAAGCAGAATATGAGGCGCTCCTGTTCGGTCTAAAGGTCGCAGCCGAGCTGGGTGCGGAAGACATTGAAATATTCACCGACTCCCAACTCGTCGCAGGCCAAGTCAATGGGGAGTTCGACACCCGAGAAGCAGCAATGATCAAGTACCTAGCTGAGGCGCGACGGATGACGGGTCGATTTCGGAGGTGCACCATCACCAAAGTACCTCGCGCCGAGAACACACAGGCGGACACCTTGGCCAGGCTAGCCTCCTCCTGCGTGACCGACACACCATCAGGAAGAATGGCGAGAACCATCGGGCCCTCCGTCAACTCGGGGGGTGCTAGTTGTCGATGAGGAAGATGGAAGCTGGATCAACGAAATCATTCGCTTCAAGCAAACGGGAACCCTCCCCGAAGACAAGGCGGCTGCTCGAAGAATCAGGAGGATGGAGTCGTGGTATTGTGTCATCGATGGCCACCTCTATCGGCGAGGTTTCAGCCGACCCCTACTTCGGTGTTTGAACCCGACCGAAGCGCGCACCACCTTAGCCGAGATCCACGAGGGAATATATGGGGACCATGTCAGCGCTCGCACCTTGGCACACAAGGTCCTCAGGCAAGGCTACTACTGGCCCACCCTATGTAAGGATACCCAAACTTATGTCTGGAGCTACGAGCCGTGCTAGAAGCACGCCCGGTTCCAACATTAACCGATGGTACCGCTCACAACTGCCGAATGCGCCTGGCCCTTCGCCTAGTGGGGAATGGACCTTCTCGGCCCTTTCCCCTAGCCTCGGGACAACGAAGGTTCTTAATAGTCGGAGTCGACTATTTCACCAAATGGCTCGAGGCTGAGCCATTGGCGTCCATTATCGAAAGACAAGTCGAAGGATTCATGTGGAAGAACATCATAATCAGGTTCGGCCTTCCTAGGGTCATCATCACAGACAATGACACGTAGTTCAACAATACGAAGTTCAAGATGTTTTGTCAAAGCTATCGCATCCAGCTGAAGTTTAGCTCAGTTGCTCACCCCTAAGCCAATGGACTTGCCGAGGTGACGAACCGAGCCATCTTGGAAGGGCTGAAGAAAAGGATCTCCAGTGCCACGACCTCCTGGGTTGAGGAACTCCCGAGCATTCTCTGGGCATCTCGGACGACTCCAAAAACCCTGACGGGGGAGTCCCCCTATAGCATGGCCTTCGGGACCGAGGTTGTGCTACCTCCCGAGGTGGTTTTTCTGACCCTCCGAGTCTAGACCCACGGTGAAGAGGCGTCCCACCAACAACTCCGCGAGAACCTCGACCTACTAGAAGAGAAGCGAGCCGACGCCCATCTCCGAGCACTAGCCTATAGAAGGGCCATCACTAAACTATACAACCGTCAAGTGCATCCTCAGCACGTCGAGATGGGCGACCTGGTGCTTCGGAAAACTGAGATCAGTGACCCGGCTCGGTCCCGCTGGAAGCTGGCTCCGAACTAGGAGGGCCCTTACCGAGTCGTCGAAGTTATCCGAGACGGGACTTATACGTTGACAACGATGGAGGGGCGAGTGTTGTCGAGAACTTAGCACATCACAAACTTGCAAAAATTTTATGTGTAATGTACCAGTGAAGCATCCCCACTTATATTGATAAAAAGCAAGTACAAAAGATGTCGGGAACAAAATAAGGCTTTTCCCGACCCAAATTACAATGTGAAACAGAAAATTATAAGTTAGGGCTCAGGCGGGACCGAGTCATCAAATGCCTGCTGCCTCTCCATCAGCACCAGATCGTCCTCGGGATGGATGGTGAAGGGATCTTCTTCAACTTCAGCATTTGGGTGTCGGGGGTGGAAGCGAGCTAACGCCACCTGATACCCGTACTCATAAGTCATCCGACCCATCCTCTTCAAACCTTCTTTAAAGCCGAGCAACTCCTTGTACTGGACGATCGATTGTCTGGGCAGCTCGGCTCGGGCGCTCTCCAGGGCCTTCATGGCCTGCAGTAGCTCGTCGTCCATCTTCCGAGCCCTGACTCGTGCCTCCTTCAGCAACCGTTGGGCATCGCCCAGGTGGCTCCGGACCTCGTGCAATTCTTTCTCCGAGGCCTCGCGCCTTAAGAGCTCCTCGCCTCTCTCCCGCTTGGTCTTCTCGAGCTCCTCTTGCAGCTCGGATGCGCGCTCCTCGGCCTTAGCGACCGCCTCCGGACCCCGTTGGATTTCAGAGCGTCAAGCTCTTCTTGTAGCTGCTTGATCCGGTAGTCTATGAATGTGATCAACCGACCCGTGTCATGGACTCGGTCGAAGAACGCCATTTGGAAGTGTTGGCTCTGCACGAAAAAACAACTGTTAGAAGCTCGGCAAATGGAGAACCTGAGCTACCAAGGCATGGGTCGGGAAGCTTACCAGGACCATCTCCTTGGCGGCTCAGGCCATTAGGACTTCCGAGGGGAGCGTGTAGAGCTCCCACGCCAGTTGGGGGTGGAGAAGTCCTCTCTCAAACTCCTCCGCTGCCGACGAGTTATTCTAAACTTTCGTTGAGTTCTTTAGCCCCTTCCATCTGGCCTTCATCTCCTTCTCGGGGTCTTGATGCCCCAGATCAGACATTAGCAAGGTATAATAACCTGCGTCGTCCTTATGCACCTTCGTTTTGAAGAGGTCCTTCATCGACCTCGGGCGCTGGTGGGCTGGTGAAGCGCCCCCCTCCACGGACTCGGCGGGCGCCTCGGGTTCCCCCGACGGCGGCGCTGGCTCCTTGCCTTTGGATCGGGAACGAGACTCCCCCTCGCCGAGACGGGACTTGTGCCTCCTCGTCAGCACTTTGACCTTCTTACGATGCCTCGCTGCATCTTCGACCCGCTCGGTCGGCGTGTCAATCGGCCTCTTCAACGAAGCCTTCGGGGCTTCCCTCGCAGGAGAAGCACCAACCTCCTGGGCAGTGGGGTGGGTCAGAGGGACTTTGCCGCTGGTCACCTTGGGCATCCCGCATAGCTCCCCGAGATCCATCTGATCTGCATCCCGACCGACAGGTTAGTAAGCAGTTAGAAAGGTTAAAATAGAGTAAAATAATAGTACCCCTAGAGGTCGGGCTAAGACCCACCTCGGCCAGCCAAAGCTCGGTCATCTCCTTGATCGCGCGTGAAGAGGAAAGAATTCCCTTCAGTCTGTCGACCAAGACGGTTTCCTCCTCGGATAAGTACGGGGAGGCATTGCCGATCGGGTGTGCCGATTAGTCGAGCCTAAATCCACAAACTGGACCGCTAACAAAAAGGTAGCGGGACTTCCAACCTTTGTTATTGGAAAATGCCCCACTGACTCGAAAATCGACCCAGGCGGTGAGGTAGTAACCACCCCGACTCTTGTAAAGGCAAAAGCACGCCATGAATAAGTCCCGAGTTGGGATAATCCTGGCCCCTCGGCACTCGCCCAAAAAGACGACAATGTAGCGCCACGAGTTGGGCGCTACCTGGCTGGGGGAGATCCTCCACTACCTCAGGCATTCTTCGATGAGTGGATGCAGAGGAAACCGGAGACCGGCCTCCAGAGCATCCACCAAGATGCACATGCCGGGAGCGTCCAAACTATAAGGGCGCTGCCGGGGCTACGGAACATGCAACCCGTATTCGATCGGGATGCTATACCACTCCCTAATCACGGCAAGTGACCCCTCGGTCACTGCCATATCTAGGTCATGATCCGACTTCATGACCTCTAGATCCCTTAGAACCCTCACGTCGACTGGCAATGGGGGCCCCGAAGACGCTCCCGAGGAACCGACCTCGGGATCACACCGACTCGTCTCTCCTGACCCCGGGGAAGAAACGACCCTGACGCGACTCGAGGAGTCCGAGGAGGTCATCCCGACCTGTTAAAAAAAAAACTACCAACTAAAGGGACGTTGGCCGGCTAGGAAGGTCCAAGGTAGAAGCAGGAAAGGGGCCAAATGAACAAGTGAGGTCTCATTCTGGCCATATCGAACTTATAGTGCCCAGGGGTGTCGTTTCAGCTTCCCGAGGCAGAACGAAGTGCCGCCACCCAAAAAGCTACCCAGCCCATTAAATGCGTCATTACTCCGACTAAAACCCTAAGCTGAGGATAAAAAAAAAAGGTTCATAGGATAAGGGCGATGGTACTAGAGTACCCTCTTGGCCAAATCCCCAGGATCTATGCTCGAGTTCACTCTCTCGGCCAAATCCTCAGGATTTATGCCCGAGTTCACCCTCTCGGCCAAATCCCCAGGATCTATGCCCCCTCTTGGCCAAATCCCCAGGATCTGTGCCCCCTCTTGGCCAAATCCCCAGGATCTGTGCCCGAGTTCACCCTCTCGGCAAAATCCCAAATTCAAATTCCCGAGCTCCTGCTCGATCGGATTAGCTCCTGCACCATTCAAATTCCCGAGCTCCTGCTCGGTCGGATCAGCTCCTGCACCATTCAAATTCCCGAGCTCCCACTCGGTCGGATCAGCTCCCGCTCTGATCAAGTTCCCGAGCCCTGCTTGGTCGGATCAATTCCCGAGCCCATACTCGGCCGCATCAGCTCACGCTTCAATCAATTCCAGAGCCCCTCTCGACCCGATCAGTCCCTGAGCCCCTACTCGGGATTAGTCCAACGCCACCACAGGCCAGCAGATGAGCACAATACCTCATCTTCAGCACCCTAATCGGGCACCTCGAGAAGGTCTTCCCGGGGGGGAAGAATGATATGGTAGATGTTGACATGGCCGCCATGTCCTCGTGCCCTTGGACGATGGGCCCGCCGACGTGGCCAACCCGACGCGGGTAGCCGGTCGGATGCAAGTATGGGGGCGTCAGTGGTCATACAACCGACCTGACACAGGTAAGATCGACACCCCTTATCTGCAGACGGACGCCTCACCGCAAGGATGGCGGGCATGAACCGACCTGACACAGGTAAGATCGACACCCCTTACCTGCAGACGCACGCCTCACCGTAAGGACGACGGCGTGGTGGAAGGGTACGATGGCATGGTAAGCCATAAGGGTAGTAAGGTTACCAGGTACGAATGACCTATAACACTCACTATAAAAGCTCCTTCACCTCTACGGGGCGGGGGGATCGTAAAATCGACCACCAAACTAACTTGACCGTCGGAGGGGTCACGTCGGGAACTTACCTGACCCGACCTCCTTGCAGGAGCCAGCGCCCGACCATTGTTAAACCTTGGCCTGATGCCTAAGCTTGATCCTTAGTTTATGTCTTATCTATAACTCATCCTATCATGGTTAAACATGTATGATGCTAAATATTACTTAATTAAATACAATCATAATGGCCAATACATCCATTACAAGACCATCCCAACTCCCGACAAGCTTTTCGGCTATCCCCGATAATCTTCTAGCAAGTCTCGATCTTCTTCCGATGAACTCCCTTGCGCAATCCTAGCAAGCTCCCGATACCCTCGGCGAGCTCTCGACGTACTCTTGGCGAGTTCCCAACTGCATCATCCGAACCCTGGCCCAATGTATGGAGTTGATCTTGGCCAATCCTGGTAATAATCTTTCTATCATAATTAATCATGCATCAATCAACTCTAACAACAGATGTTAGATCAATAACCTATCAATTGATTTCATCATCAAAATCTGAGATTCAACAATTGGGAGTTTACTGAGAGATCAATTGACGGTCGAACAACGAAGATTATGTTTTAAGTATCATAGTTAGCATCATAATGAGAGTAAGTTTTACTAACTCAATTAAGAAGTCATTAGGCTTTAATTGGGACTGATTTGGACTTATTAGAAATGTCATTTCACTATCCCAATGTAAGGTAAGACAGTCTCCAAAAAGACATGTCTCCGAGACAACACGATCTCTTAAAAGATAACCTCCAAGATGACACAATCTCCAAGAAGACACAATCTCCTAGAAGACACAATCTCCTAGAAGACACGATCTCCGAGAAGACAGTCTCCTAGAAGACATGGTCTCCGAGAAGACAATCTCCTAGAAGACACAATCTATGAGAAAACACTGTATCCTAGAAGTCAGTCTCCGAGAAGACATTGTCTCCTAGAAGACATAGTCTTCGAGAATTTTAGCTTCATTCTTGAAGCCATTGGGGCCTAAAATATCCCACCCATTTTTGCTTAAGGTTGCAAGAATCAAGAGTGAAAAACTTGTAAAAACGTTACTCTAATTCCTTGAGAGTTCCCCCTTATTTATTCTTGTATAGTTTTTGTTTAAGGGAGAGCTGAGAGAATTGTAAAGGTTATCTCCTGAACTTGTAAAAAGAGAATAGAGCTGTAACGGGTGTTTAATCTTCACTCATTGAAAAAGATTTGGAGTGGAAGCCAGTAGCCTCAAGTGAAGAGGAGCGAGTGGACGTAGGTCAAGGGGACAGAATCACTATAAAAATTTGGTAAGCATCTATTTCTTGCCTTACATTACTTTTGCTCTTGGATTTAATTGATTATTAACTAGTTCTAAGGTAAAGCACTTTCAATATCGGTTTGCTTCGAACAAAAATATTTCTCAACTGAAGTTTTTCACTTAGAGCTAATTCACCCCCACCCCACCCCCTCCTCTCTTAGTGCCAACTCGATCTTAACAATTGGTATCAGAGCAGATTTTACTTAATTAAATTAACACTCAAGCGAGTAAATGGTTTCTTTTGGCATATATGAGGGATACTCTATCACATATCCTCCCATGTTTAATGGAACGTAATACACATATTGGATAACTCAAATGAGAATTTTCCTACTTTCTATGGATTTCAATTTATAGCATATTGTTGAAAATAGTTTTTAGAAGTCATCCAATTTGATAAATAATTGGAATGATCATCAAAAATAAATATTTTCCTTAAATGCTAAAGCTATGAATGCGTTGTTTTACGCTTTAGATAAAATTGAATTTAATCAGGTTTCTGCTTGTGTTTTGGCTTTTGATATATGACACACATTAGAAATCACACACGAAAACACAAGTAAAATAAAGGAATAAAAAATAATTGAAATGACTTATAAAGATGAACAAGATGAACATCTTCTAAAGAACAAGAATGATAATGAATTAAGAACACAAAAACAATATATTCCAAAGAACAAGAAAGAAATTAAACTGAGAATAATTGATAACTCCTCGAGTGAAACCTCGAGTAATGAGAACTATGAATTTGAACCTATAATAAAAGAATCAAATAAATTAATATAAATAAATAAAAACATAAAAATGAACTTAAATTGAGCAAAATCTCTTGCTATGAACGTAAAAAATCAAGGCACTTCGAAGATGAAGAGCACAACCAAGAAGAAGTGGAGAATCTTACGCTTATAACTATCAATGATGAGGAAAGTAATTCTTCCGATGTCTCGTTTACTTTTAATAAATTGTTAAATGCATTTCATGAACTATTTGATGAATTTAATAAGCTTAGCAAAAGTTATAAATTATTTAAGAAGTAACATGTATTACTTGCTAGTAATATAAAAAATATGCATGAAGCATCAACATCATCCATTTCTTGCTCTAGATGTAAGTCATTAGAAACAATTAAAAAGGAAAATATTATACTATAATAAACTTTAAAAAAGTTTGAAATATACAATAAATCTCTAAACGTGATCCTTGCTAATAAGGGTATGTTCATAGGAAATAAGGTATTGACTTTGTTGGTAACAATCAACAAAAGTCAACTATCTTCATAAGAAGACCCACATTTCATTCTTCACATGAGAACAAATATAATTTTTGTAGTAGACGTTGACACTTCACCTATAGTTGCCTATTTAGAAAATATAGTCCACGTAAGTTGATTTAAGTTCCTAAAGTAACCATTAATAATTAAATACCTTTAGTTAAATTAGATAGAGCTTTTATGAGAGACATAAAGTCAAATATGTACCTAAATCAAAACCCCTGAAAGCACTAAATGGTGTCTTAATAGTACATGACTTGAGATTTAAAATATTTTTTAAGCTCACTAGCCTAAACAACAACAATAAGAAAATTAATTAGAATTAAAATTATTGACATTAAATATTTTGATAGTTCATGATTGGCTTTTGATGATGCATGACTTATGCATAATTAAAGCATACTAGTACAAAAATAAACTACAATAAAGAACAGTTATTGTTAATAGAAAATTATCTACATTGAAATCTAAGGGACCTTGATGATATTATATTGGTGATTTAATTGTAAATATAATATCGGTGATTTAATTGTAAATGCTAATGTTGAATGATTGACTTGTAAAGGTTGAATGATGATTAATTTTAATGTTATGATGGTTGTGTGTTAAAATAGGTTATTTGTTATTGAATGTTAGATTGTTCTTAAATTTGAACTTAAAATAAAATAAAAAATAGAGAGAAAAATCATGCTTCATTTTCTAGTATTTTTGAAAATTAAAAATATTTTTGAAAGGAGAATGAAAATTACATGATAACTCATTTCACTAGAGTTAGACTCATTTAAAAAAGAAAAATCATTAGAATTAAAATAAATCGAAGCTGATGTTTGAAAATGTTTTATGATTTTTTTTGGAAATGATACTTCTTTTTCAGTTTTAAAAAGCTGAAAGTGTTTTATTTGTTTGAAAATATTTTATTATAATAATCTTGATGATTTCTTTTCTAAATGAAATTGAGTTTTAAATGACAATCAATGCATGAATTTGGCATTAAATTTGAAATAATTTTTAAATGAAACAAATCATATGGATTGAAACAACTAAATAGAGGAAAAGTTTTTCTTTAAAAATTTTTCAAGTTGATAAAGTGATACCATTATTATTGAATCTCTTGAACTATAAAAATGATTTTGATAATTGAAATTTGAATGAGATCTTTTTCCCAACCAAATCATGAACTTTCTCATGATTTTTCTTTACTTGAGGCATCTTTCATGGAAATCAACTTTTTACTTCTATAATTTTTTTTTACCAAAGATGAGACTTATAATATTATAACTTGATATTTTCATTAAGAACTATGATCTTAATAACTTGAAATTTCCTATATATGAATCAAGATCTTTTATCTTTTCTCCTCTGTAACTTACTAGAGAAAAGGTCTCTTTCATTTTATTAAAAAAATTATCTATATGAAACAAGATCCTTCTTATTATTTGATCTCATAAAAAAAAATTGACCTAAAAGAAAATTTATCAAATTAAATCATGTCTTTTGGCATTCATGATTTTATAATAATATCCTTCATAACATGATTTATTTATGACTTCCTTATATTCATGAATGGTATATATTATCACCAAATTAATATTTTTTAAATTTGTGATAAGTTGAAAATTGAATGAGATTTTTTTCATGAACTTTTTGTTGACTTCTTCACTTAACTAATCCTTTATGGAAACCATTTTTAACCTATATGATTTCTTCTTTTTAATAAAAAGATTGATAATTTTAACAATTATAATTTGAGATTCTTAATCAAGATCATTCTTCTATTTTATTAAGAAGAATTATATAGATGAAGTATATGTCTTAAGATTTATCTTGAATGAATCAAGATTATTTACTCTCCTAAGACACATTTTCGTTATTTACAAAAAAAAAAGATAGATTTATTAAAATAAATTATGTCTTTTGGTACTTGCGAATTGATCTTTTATATTATATCCTTAATGACATAATTTTTATTATATAACCCATTTATATATATTTGTCAATGACTTGAAAATTAATTTTATACTATAATATTCTTCCCTTCTTTTTTACAATGACCAAGGTGAGATTAAATTACTATCTTAACAACAAAGTCTTTAAATAAAGAACAATTTGATTTTATAAGAAAATAACTGGATATATGATAAATCTTCCAACATTGAATGAGGAACAATTAAATTAGATATGATAAACAAATAAGAGAATTAGATATGATAAAATTAATATCTTGTAACAAAATCATTAAATGAGAAACAATTTGTATTGAAAAAAAATTAGATATGAAAAACCTTCCAAATGTATGATTTGCTATCATAATTTTGAGGATTTCTAGATATTTACATGAGATGATATGAGTAGCTCTTATATTTCTCTCGAATTTCTCGGCTTTTTGAGCTCTCCTTCGAAATGGTTTCACTTTATTCTTTCTTCTTGATATTTACAAAGAAAAAATATAAGTTAATATTTTCTTGTGATAAGACTCATTAAGTCTCTTTCAATATTTTTTATTTTTGGATTCATAAATATTTTTCAAATGTATCCACCCCTCTTGATATTTGATTTTTAATAGGATACTTGATTTTTATGATAAATATTTTAAAAAAATGTTCAAATATAATTGAGCATTTCTTCCTTTTTGTTGATGACAAAGGGGGAGAAATGACATAGTTGATGACATAAGAAAGATATTTCTTTTGAGATCTTTGAAATGGTCGAAATGGATGTTGTATCATGATTGATGATATGGTTATCTTGTGAACACCAACAAGATGAATGTTTGAAAATTTTGTAATGTATGGTTAAATTATGAAAAATTATCAAAATGCTTGAATTTAAAAGTGATGGTGCTTTTGAATTCAAGTTTGTTTTATTTATCCTATGACATATATAGGGGGAGTTAAGGTTAACTCCCATCATTAATTGGTTGCCATCATAAAAAATGGGGAGATTGTTAAACCTCAAATTTTGATGATAAAATTAATTGATGGGTTTTATGATCTAACTTGTGTGTTAGAGAAAGTGATGCAGGATTAACTACGATAGTAAAAAGGCATTACAATTAGATGTTGAGCCGGAGTCAAGTTTAGGCATCGGGCTGAGTTTCGGACAACGTAGTAGGAGCTCGCCGGAGGTCGATCGAGGTTTCGACAATGTTGTCGGGAGCTTGCCGAGACCTCACCAGAGGTTTATTGGGAAGTTCATCGAGAGTTCGTCAACATGTTATCAAGAACTTGTCGGGAGTTCGTTGGAAGGATGCTAGGAGTTCATCGGGAGTTCGTCGAAGGGAATCGAGAGCTCATTGAGGGTTTACCGAAAGGATGTCGGGAGTTCACTGAGAGATCAATTGACGATCGGATAACGAAGATTATGTTTTAAGTGTCATAGCATCATAATAAGAGTAAGTTTTACTAACTCAATTAAGATGTCATTAGGACTTAATTGGGGCTAATTTGGACTTATTAGAAAGGTTATTTTAGTAACCCAATGTTAGGTAAGACATAATCTCCGAGAAGACATAGTCTCTTAAAAGACAGTCTCCGAGAAGACACAGTCTCCTAGAAGATGCTATCTCCTAGAAGACACAGTCTTCGAGAATTTTACCTTCATTTTTAAAGTCATTGGGGCTTATAAACATTCCATCCATTCTTGCTTGAGGATGCAAGAATCAAGAGTGAAAAACTTGTGAAAACGCTATTGTAATTCCTTGAGAGCTCCCCCTCATTTCTTATTGTATAGTTTTTGTTTAAGGGAGAGCTGAGAGAATTGTAAAGGTTATCTCCTAAACCTATAAAAGGAGAATAGAGCTGTAAGGGGTGTTTGATCTTAGCCTGTTGAAAAAGATCATGAGTGGAAGCCAATGACCTCGAGTGAAGAGGAATCGGGAGTGGACGTAGGTCAAGGGGACCAAACCACTATAAAAATCTGGTGTGCATCTCTTTCTTGCCTTTCATTACTTTTGCTCTTGAATTTAATTGCTTATTAACTAGTTCCAAGGTAAAGCACTTTCATCATTGGTTTTATTCAAACGAAAAAGCCTTTAAACCAAAGTTTTTCACTTAGCACTAATTCACCAACCCCTCCCCCCTTCTTAGTGCCAACTCGATCCTAATATCATTTGCGTCATAGCAGATTTATCTCAGTATCGATCGGGTCTTCCCGACTCATGTGTCGGGCGTATTTGGCTTTGCGCTTTCATTATAGCAAATTTACTCCGTTATTGATCGAGTTTCCCCAACTCACGCGTCTCAGGCTTGTTCAACCTTATGCTCTCATTGTATTGATTTTGTTTCGGTGCTGATGGGGTTTTCTTGACTCACACATCTCGGGCTTAGTTTTCCTTATGCTTTCATCATAACGATTTTATTTCAGTGTGATTAGGTTTTCGCAACTCACGTGTATAAAGCTCGTTTGGCCTTGCGCTTTCCCCGTAGCGGATTTATTTCGGTATAGAACGAGTTTTCTGACTTCATACATCTCTTGTATATTTAGTCTATGCCTTCATCGTAGTAGATTTATCTCAATGTCATTAGGCCTTGCAGACTCATGCATCTTAGGTGTGTTCAGTCTTACGTTTTCATCATAACAAACTTATCTCGATGCCAATCGGGTCTTCTCGATTCTTGCATCTCAAGCAGGTTCAATCTTGTATTTTCATCATAGAGGATTTATCTCGGTGTCGATCGGGTCTTTTCAACTCATATGTCTCGAGTATATTTGGTCTTATGCTTTTGCCGTAGCGAATTTACTTCGATGTCGATCGGGTTTCCCCGACTCATGCATCTAAGGCTTGTTCGGCCTTACACTTCGTCGTAACAATTTTGTTTTCGGTGCTAATGGGGTTTTCCTGACTCATGCATCTCGGGCTCATTCTTACCCATTCATCCTTGTGCTTTCGTCGTAGCGGATTTATTTTAGTGTCGAATGAATTTTCCTGACTCATGTGCCTTAAGCTTGTTTGGCCTTGCACTTTCACTATAGTGAATTTATTTCGGTGTCGATCGGGTTTCCCGACTTATGCATCTTAGGTGCATTCGGCCTTGCGCCTCCGCTGTAACGAATTTATCTTGGCATGGTCAGGTTTTCCCGTTGTAGCAAGTTTCAAATCTTCTTTCTGCTATGATAGATTTCATACTCCTTCTTCGTCATAGTGGATCTTAGGTCTTCTCGTCATGACATGCTTCAAATCTTCTTTCTGTCATAATGGATTTCACGTCTCTTCTCCGTCGTAGTAGATCTCGGGTCATCCTATCGTAACGGGCTTCAAATCTTCTTTCCACGATAGTGGATTTCATGTCCCTCCTTCGTCGTAGCGGATCTCGGGCTTCAAATCTTCTTTCTGCTATAGTGGATTTGATGTCCCTTCTCCATTGTAGTGAATTTCAAGTCATCTTATCGTAGCGGGCTTCAAATCTTCTTTTCGCCATAGTGGATTTCATGTCCCTCCTCCGTCGTAGTGGATCTCGAGTCATCCTGTCATAGCAGGCTTCAAATATTATTTCCACCATAGTAGATTTCATATCTCTTCTTCGACATAGAGAATCTCAGGTTTTCCCACCGTGATGTGTTTTAAATCTTATATTCATCGTGGTGGTTTCATGTCCCTTCTCCGCCACTGTAGTGGATTTTGGGTCTTCCCATCGTGACGAATGAATCTACGTGTGGGAAGGATGATAGTTGCCCCCTTGAGTAAACACATTATGGGTTAAAGACAGAGCTTTCTCACTGAAGTATTCGTCGAGAGGAATGGTAAGAAGATATTACTATGACATTAGGTCCTAGTTCTAACATCAAATCAAAGCACCTAGAATCCCATGCCATGGGAAGACCCTACCACACACCACCATGATTTGAGAATCTACAGCCTTCGGAGAAAGGAAATGGAGAATGTTGGAAGAGCATAAGGATAGAGGGAAAGGAGAATGTTAGTGATTGCACTCTCAACAAGGTGGTCAAAAAGACAAAACTGCATCGCTTTGAGGCATGGAACTGCTTTTCATAATGTACTTGGCAAGACCCCTAATCAGAGTAGCAACTAAAACATCATCTCAACACAGTGACTTTGTTTGTCTTTTGGCCCCCACTCCTGCAAAAATCTCCTCCACCTGCCTACCTACCTACCTGTATAGGCCCCAAAGTTAAAGGTGCAGAAGAGGGCCACTGACATGTGAGGCAAGGTTGATCCCACAAAGATCATGCATCACCAATCTCCGCTCGCAAACCATCTGAAAGGAATAAAAAGGGCAGCCTCTAGCTTTAGCTGCTGTGAACTTTGCTTTCTGCTGTCACTCCATCATGGACTTTTGCATGCTTTGTCGTCGTGACAGACGCCTAAACATCATTCCATGCAGCAAATACTGGCGTCTGTGACATGCCAACGGTCCGCCTCAGCTGCACTGGTGGAACCGATGAACTCATCGGAGCTGGATTGAACTTGGTCGAGGCGTTGACGTACACCATGGAGAAACCGGCCCGGTGGTCGGGGCTCCCTTCCCTGGAACTGCCCAAGCTGGTCACCAGCGATGATTGGTTTGATAAGTGGGCGCTGCTCATCTTCTCCGAATCATCAACTCCATGCGCCGAGCTCCCCGCTTCTACTCCGATCAGGCCATGAAGTGCCGCTGGGAACGTCATGGGGCTCCGGTACTCGCCACCGATCATCATCGGTTCGTGAGGTGGTGTGTGCTGGGCAGATTGGTAGAGCACCATCTTCCATCCAGAACCGGCAGTGTTGTTTTCTTCGGTTGGGGGGTCTCTGCTAGGGTTTTCTCCTGATGGAGGATCTTTTCCTGCTTCGATCGCCTTGTGTTTCCTGGCAAGTTCTCCCGGTAGCAATGTACTACTTGCGATGATCCTCTCTACATCGTATCTGGTTATATCGAAGTTAGTCACAGCATTCACCCCGCGAAATTTTATCGCGGCAATGTCGTATGCTTCAGCTGCTTCCTCCTGAGTACCTGAAAATTCAATCTACACCGTGAGAAGAAGTAGCAGTGCATCATGAAACAGCAGCGATATCTGATACCGAGTTGGAACGTTAAGGGTTCCAGATCACTTGATACATCAGAAAGAATAATGCACAACCAAGTCTGGCTTTTGAATCAACGACTCGGATATAAACTGAAAGCTTCAAAGAGAATCCACCTTGCACGACTATAACTATGCTTAACAAGCAAAAAGAAATCAGGCAGCCAGAAGATTTCACGTTTGATGGTTCAAAACATCATATTTTAGTAGCAAGGCAGGGTATCGAGCATGACCGAACACTAACTTAAACAGGAGCTTACTGAAGGTTCCAAGATAAAGATCTTTGTTTCCGGCAACCCTGCCAATTCGAGCTTGCCATCTTCCATGTTGGTGATGCCTGCAGAAAGCCAGTATTAAGTAATACCAAATGATCAAAGCAAAAAAAAACCAAAAAAATACATGGCTAGTTCTACCGATGGATTGGAGTTACACCTCGTCACTCCTCGGTATATAGATGCTCCTCGTGAAAATCCGCTGCTTTTTCTGCAATCAATAAGTTTGCAAAATGATTAGATCTCTGAACTACACACACACAAATGTATACCGGTGTTACGATACAACACAAAATCAGAGGAGTTTCACCTTCTTAAGTGGGCAACGTATTCTTGCCTGCTCATGTTCTTCATTTCTTCAAGCTCGTCTTGATAACTTTCCAGCTGCAACGAAAACCCGGTAAGCAAACACTCAAGATTGCTAGTAAACCAAAGTATAAAAAAGGTTCCCCGGATTGATAAATCAATCATACAGGGAAGTTGATGTGCGTTGATGGTCCCCAGTACTTCAATGCAGCCAAGTCATAAGCTCTTGCAGCTTTCTCCTCCGTGTCATAACCCCCTGGGAGAAGCCAAGTTCAGTGCTCGGTGGTAGCACATTGGAAGAAAACCAAAAGAGAGATGAGAGAGGCCTACCTAGATAAACTATAGGAGAGCCGAACCATGACATTTCCCAGGGCAGGAGCATGACAAGCCAGGATTCATATTATAAATCATCAGTCAAGCGTACTCAAAACTCAAGCATTAGCAGTACAATTTCTTTTCTTCTAGTAAAAAAAACACAGTATGGTTTCATCGAGAATCTTGAGACTGGTTTTGTATGTTCCACTAACCTTGCCTTCCTTTTCTTGTCTGGCCTTCTTTCTTGCAGCTATTGTCCCAAAGATGAGCTTCGTATCTACCTGTCCACCTGTGTCTGATGCAGGCAAGAATCACATGTCACACAATCGCAATAGAAACAAAGTGATACTCAATAGAGGCAAAAATGCCACCAAATACATGTTTTGTCCACAGAGACCTTTAGGGAGAAGAAGATACAAAAGTTGCCAAAATCCCATAGATATGGAAGACCAGAAATATATAGGAATGCGCCATCGAATACTGACCTAGTAACACCTCTGTATTGAGATGTTCTCTGCCCAAATGTATCGATGGACTTCCTGTGAACTGGCTGCTTTTGGCATCCCTTTGCGGGCCTCATCTTCCTCGTTGTATCAAAGGCCATGGGCTCGGTGGTAGAAGAAACCTGTGCTGGAGCCGTCACACAGCTAGACTGAGACCCAGGGCTCATGGACAAGCTCAGGGACTGCAACTCTCCAAACCCAACAGCTCCAATGGAACCGGGGCCGATGCCACCTTCCTCGCCCAGTCCACTGTCGCAAGCGTTATAGTTCCTAGCCACCCAATTTTTTAGACTGGGAAGGCCTTCGTCCACCATTGTTCCCTCCTCCATCGGTGCTTGATACATCTCATGGCTTGCTAGTTCAGAGCACATCCCTCCCTGCAACGGTTGCAACAAGAGCTGATGCTGTTGCACTTGGATCTGGTGTCCATGGAGAGCGTCCAGAGGATGGGCTCCGTTGCCTCGAGTCTCCGAGTTTTGGTAGTAGTACATGCTGTCCAAGCTTAACGCCATTGCTTCCCTGTCATAGTTCCCGCAGTGGTGATCGGCCCCCATAGTTGGACCGCCACCTAAGAAATCTTCTAGTTTTGGAGGCGGAGATGGCACTATTCCTTCCTCACAACGAAGAAAACGGAAAAGAACCATGTCAGGCATTTCCGGAAACAGTTCTCTTGTTTGCAAGCTGGAAGGAGGAGCTTGACAAAGAAAAGATAAAAAGAGGCTTTGAGACGGACCTTGTTGCTGCGATCTGCTGAGGGCTTCCATGATACATAGAGACCCATCAGACTTGAGTGGCATGACGGGCATCTGAGAATAGAGTCCTCCAGTCTCTCCTTCCCCTCCATAGCAGATCCCGGTGCTGCTCAACTGAGGAGATAGAAAGAGGCTGCATGGGACTCCAGAAGAAACACCAGCAGTGGTTGCTCGTGTCTGGTGATGATGGCTCTCATGATGGTTATGATGATGATGGGGCTCTGAAGACACCTCCATGTTCAGGTGAGTGGAGAGAGAGAAACCCAACCAGTTGCTGTTGTTGTTCATGGATTTCATCTTCTCCTCACATTGGGCATGTCTCTAGTCGTCTACCGTCTCCTGTGAAAGGATGAGCTATCTGAAGCTTTCCAACTGCAGAGAACACCCACATCTTATGACGAAAATAGCCGAAACATCAGCTCGCCCATTACCGCCGACACCATATGCAGTGGCATTGCAGGGGAGAGACACTGGAGGAGAAGACTACAAGTCTCTTTAAACCAGAAAAAGGAAGGAGCACCACTAAGCCAAAAAACTGGATCAATACAACCTCACACCACGCCATAGGGATCTGTGTACAGAGAAGGACCATGCTTGGTGGCTTTTGTTTCCACCCCCACCTCCCTGCTTTTCTTTATGATCCTTAAACCCTGCTAAAACCTTCGTTAAGAGACACAGAGATAAGGTAGCATCATACCCGCAGAGTCGGGCTAGGGTAGAATTAATGGCGGTGCTGTCGTTGGAGAAGAGGCCCTTTCCATCTCCATGCCTCGTGGTAGGAATCAAGGAGGAGGAGGAGAATATTGCTACGGTAGCCAACACAGGGTTGCTACTTGCACAGTCTCGTGTATACGAGAAAGATTGAAAAGGAGGACAACTGTCCAACCAGTCACTCCGGAACAGTAGTACTATCTCTGCATCACTCTGCAGTGCAATCCAAGGCTCCTGATCAAATCTCCTGTCATGCTCCTCCTCCAATCCAAATGCTTCCTCCACAAAAAATCACAAGTCACAAAAAAGATTACAAGAGAGAGAGAGATGGAGTTTACACTAAAGATACGACAACTTTGACGTAATGTAGGAGAAAAGTGAATTCAAATGAACTTCTCATACGTAACTTTGGGTAGTCAACAGCTGCTTCCAGATAAAGTGAGATGTGGGTCTTCATGACAAGCTTGATGTATTCCGGGAATGATGAGGGAAGTGCCTAAAAGCACGAAAGAAAAGCTTCTCTGGGATAGAGGAGAGCATCAATGCACTTAGATCTCTATAGAATACAGCATCTTAAGATAAGTTTGGTCCCGGATTACATCAAGCAAATCATACTGTAATCTCCATCAATCCTTATCAGGACTAAAATACTTCCGTAGGAGTGGTAACATGACATTATTCTACGAGTTCACATCCTAATGATGCCTCCTTAGCTGGTTTCAGCACTAGGTAGACATTTTACACCTGGGACTTTTGGATGCAAGTTGCCAGGTCCCATTGAGCTTCTAATACAATTCTTAAAAGGGAGCAACAAGAATTGTTCTCATCTCCTTTGTTTCCTGATTGATTTCTTGGGCCCTAGGCTATATGTTGGATGGTGATGTTATTATGCAGGCTATGGAGATTCCATGGCTTCTATCAAGGCTTTTTTTTTTTGTTATGCATGCAGATGAGCATGGTGGTGTTCATGGAGACAGATTTTCTAGTGAGAATGATTTGGGATCAGAAAAAAAGGTAGATGGGATGAAGATAGAATGGGAAGAGGAATGAGGGGAAGATGGGGGGATAGGGAGGGAGTTTCAACGTACAGAAATCAATAGCCGTCATCCTTCTCCCCGTCGCTTTTTTCTGATTACTGCAATCATGAGTGAGTGCATTCACCAATATGATGCCTCCTAACTTGGAGCAATGTCCCCATCATTCCATGCCTCCTTCGAACCCCTTTAGCTGGGGATAAATGGTGGAGGTTAATTGGTGTCGTCCTTCTTCGCTCGTGCTTCCTTCGGTCCAACCAAGTTCCTCTCCCTTTTCGAGGATGCAAGTCAAGCCACACATACCACATGAAAACAAGGCAAACTGTGAGTCCATAACTAGTCTGAAACAGAAGTAATATGTGCTACATGCCATACCTCAATGTTGGATGACAATAGACATAATCACAAAGCAGGAGGCTATGATCCGTAGCAGTGATGATGTTTCAGCAATGTGCTTGTTTGAAAGACTCCTTTGTTTCTGAAACCTGCAGAAAATAAGGCCTTTGCTTCCAGAAATCAAATCTGAAAAATACCAAAGTGTTGGTAAAAGGAAAAGACAAACACAAGAGAGAGAGAGAGAGAGAGAGAGAGCAACTACTAACCTCTGAGGTTCGGTCTTCTTAGTTCCATAAAGAACAAAGAGGGAGCATAATACGATCACTAGTGTCGAAAATTTTGCATGTATTATAAGGCTAATCTCTTGACAATCATTTACAGGTTAAGACTAACTGCGGTACTCAGGGATCCTTCTTTTGCTTGCTTGATAAACTCGAACACCAACAACTAAAGTTTCCAACACAGAGGAATGGGCTTGTTAGACTAGATCTTAAGCTTGTTCTGAAGGTTGTAAACAAGTTTAGCAGGATGATTAATGCACTGTTCATACAATTTAAGCCCCAGAGAGATCTGGCCCTGCTACATATCTGAATAATCCATTCCAAATGAAGAATACTAGATCTCTTGCAACTTGGACAGACTAAATATGCCTTGAGCCTAAACTCTTGTTTCTTCTTGGTAATCAGTAATTCTGCCAGGGTGTCAGGATGAACATGTGTTTTAGCAGGATTCAAAGTTCCTGCTATAACAAATGCATGCATTCTAAAAGATCTATAATCTCTCTAAATATTCCTCAAGGTTACTATTAATAAAGACTTCCCACCTAGTTAAACAGCTAAGCGAATGGGTGGGTGCTGAGGAACAGGCACAGTTGTTCACTGCAGCAGGCTGACAACAGCAGCTGGCGTCTAGAGCTTGATGACTTCCACTCTCCTACTGGTAAGGCCATCAGGCGTTGGTTCCTTCCGAAAAGTCAACCACATGATATTTACACGTAAATCAAGATAAGCTCAGGCACACCATTAATTTGAACTGTGAAACATATATATGCTCCCCCGGTACAGAATGCTTTGGAAGCTGCCATGCTCGGTAAAGCTGGGATTATTATGAGGATAACAGCATGGGACGACAACCAGCGAATAGGGAGCCTTGTCTTGGCTAACCAGCTATTTAATCCTGTCAAGCTTGGAAAGTTCAAGAAAGCTAGGGTTTTAACTGAGATCTCTATGTGATGCCCCTTTTCACAGGGGCCCTCATGCTGCATGTGAAATAGGTAAATGGCAAGGTTAGTGTATAAAATAAAATCTGTGCGGGCACATGCATCCACACGTGTGGTTCTTTGTCCCTTACACGTGAGCAGGCACAGAGGACTGAGGAGTGAGGACACCAACATAGTGGCATTGGCATTGGCATTGGTGATGCCATTGCGCAGAAGGTTTGCAGAAGAAAGTTTTAAAAGACTGTCAATGTAAAAAAGGTTAGCATACTTATTTCCTGTCTTATCTACAGGTAAAGCAGATGATGGAAGAGCAAAGAGGATAGAGAAGTAACTGGTGGACACATTTCAACTGTTAATTACTATCGACATCCTCTGGTCCCCAGACAACGCTGCTGAGATTGACTGCATCCATCTTCTACTTGTGTCCAGTAAGTAATCATTTTCTGTTCTATGCTTCTAAGTTAACACAATCTTGCTATCTTCATATATGTCTGTAAAGCTTTTCATTCAACCTACCAAAAAGTCATTTACTCCAACAACTCTATATGTGTGCTACTTTGCCAAAGTTGATAGGTGTGGTCTCCCCTCCTTTTGCACTGTACCTGAGCATGCGCAAACTTAATCATTCTAAAGCAACATTTGGCTTTCACAGAGCTGAGGAGATTGTCTCTCATTCTGTGTCATGCCTGAGGGAGGATACAAAGCACAGGCTCGGTCATTTCCTTCTTTGGATAGAACGCTTAGGCCTCGACATGAAGGTCTGAGGAGATGTGGTACATCACCAGCCTCACTTGATACAGTGGTTTCAGAGGAAAGGAACACCAATGAACAAAAGGCCAGTTAAAAAGCTCAAGAGACAAAGGTCAGTGGTGAGGTATAAACCCAATATAAAAAAAGGTGAAGCTATGTGGGAGCTCCAACCATCAGCAAAAAAGGACAAACCCATCTGTTCCCTCCCCCCCACCGTGAAATGATAAAGTGGAATTTAGTACCTTGATACTACAGTCCAAACTAATGACTTTGACAATTCATAAGGCACCTACCTGCTCATGCTCTCCAACTTTATCTTTGTTGAATAAAAATGAGCAACCAATAATGTTTGAGACCATACTGCTACATAATGAAGTAAAACTTATCTGCAAGATTTGTTTTATTAGGGATATTCTGGCCTTTAGCATAGCATCAATGTGCTCTTTTAAATGAAAAAGTTGAATTAGCGTTGCTAATGAAAAAAGAAGAGCCTAGCAATCTCTTATGTTTAAGTACTGAACACAATAATGTGTCACAGGACTCTTTCACTCCACTTATACTGCTCTTATTGCACAAACTAAAAAAAGAAACATTAGGAGAAGCTAAAGCGTGCAAGTTGCTGCCACTGCACAATAACAATGCTATTTTATTGTGGTGCTTATCTTTCACAAGGCAAACAGGAAATCTAAACAAAATCAAAGCAAGATCCCCCCTACAAGAATAGCAGTTAGCCTAAAGGTGAAGAGCAAGGAGGCCTATTTGAATAGCACCCGAGTGGAAGTGACAACAGCCCGGTGTGTAAGACAAGTCAATGAGAGAGACGGAAGCTCACATGACATTCCACTTTCCAGCAAAATCCAAATCCCAATTAAAGTTCTCACTATAGCCTCATACTATAACTATCTGCAAAATGCCATCCTCCTGGCCGGACCCAAGTTTCGAGTGCTCTCTCTCTCTCTCTCTCTCTCTCTCTCTCTCTCTCTCTCTCTCTCTCTCTCTCCCGCTAAAAACATGTATGCAATGAAATGTCAATGTCCTGGCCACCTTAGATGCACTTCTGTGGTTTCTTCCATCCCATATGCCCATAGAAGTAAAGATATAATGGTCAAGTCATCGTCTTTAGGTGCTTGCTCCCCTGTTTAGGCACCTGCCCTCATTATAGATGTGTGATGGGAAAGAGGAGACAGACATGGGGTGGGGCCTCAAGGAGTCCTGGTTGGGTCTCCCCACCAACTGTGGGGAGAGGTAATAAAGCCAAGCCAAGCACAGGAGGGTGAAGACAGACATTAAGACAAACACCCAAACTGAACAATGGCCACAAGGGCTATATCTACAGTGTCAGGGCTGCTGCTATGTGGTCCTTGCATCAGTCCTCTCGCTCGCTGGGGTCATTCTCAAAGTTCAAATGGGTGTGAGCGTGCCTCCACATTTCCATCCGTTCTTTTGTGATTAAAGAAGCCTGGATCGAGGACAGAGCCTTCAATGCCCAAATTGTTGTCTTTAGGGCCTCACTGCAGGTAAAGCTGCAAAGATGTTTGCTTTACCATATTCTCTTTTTCGTTTTTCTTGTATGCAGATATCTAGGCCTTCAAGTCCGCCATCCGACTGAAGGAATGCTAGTGGTCAGGACATTCGTGAATCTAAGTTGTGATCTAGTGTGGGAACTTGGTTCTGCCACCATGGCGACTCACACTAAATACTGCAATGCCTTTGGATCTCTCTCTCTCTCTCTCTCTCTCTCTCGTGGGCCTTGCTCTTTCAATCAAGACTTCTTGGTTCTCGGCCTCCATTGGATCCAGAATCCCACTTGACAACGTTTAACAGTAAGCTTCCTTTTGTATATCAGTATATGTTCTCCGTCGAGACTCATCTTTTCTCTCTCTCTCTCTCTCTCTCTCTCTCTCTATATATATATATATATATATATATATATATATATATATATATCATACGCATAACAGATAAGGTGCAAAGCGAAGGAGCAGAAATGACTAGGATGATGGAGTGATGCATGAAGACATGCAGACCAGCCTTTTGTGTGGATGAGACGAAAGCATCAGTTAGGGCGGAAATGACCCGGCGTCACTTCCGGATGGCATCGCGGGGTCCTGGAAGATCTCCCCAGAGGCCACTGCGGCCTAGCCTGGGAAGGGATGCACAACCCAAACAAGTAGCAGCTAAGGATAAGATGATTTGACGGAACTGAGACAAGCAAACGAGCGAGAAAACATCCATTTGGGGTATATAAATAACACGACTAGATGGGCAAAAAATAAAAAAAAGGGAAGCTGCTAAAACACAGATGAAAACTCAAATCACATAGAGAGATATTAGCCAATCAGAGCAGAGAATTTACAATTTCTTTGTATTTCCCAGTTTGTAATGTAATACTAATGGTTATACAAATATTTTTTTACTCATAGAAACTGTTGAATCTAAACACATAAGAATATACAATTAATTGAGTAGCAAAAAACAGTAATATAAAAATTATATACACGTAACAGATGGACTCGGTTACATGCAATCATTGCAACCAAGGTCTTGGCCATCAAGTGAATAATCGTCTTATAGAAGACCCATGATACTGTTGTACCCTATCAGAGGAGATCAAGGCGTGTCCTGATGCACCAAAAACCATTATGGACGCTCTTCAAGGGTCAAACTGGGGCTAGATTGACAGAATGACAGCTACCATCAGGCGGGTCCTCTCAAGCTGAGAATCCATCCCATGGCGACCTGCACGAAGGTTAGGCTTCTACTTTGGTCCCAAGGTCTCGGCTGCGCGGCGGGAGAGACGAGAGTCCAGCGACTCCCTACTGCCCTACCTGCAGCTTCTCGTCCTCCACCATGAACTGACAGTTGACAAGATGCTGCGACACCAAACGCTGATGGGCATCCAACTCCAGGCAGATCCTTCCTTTTCCAAGGATCTACTTTGATGAGCTCCCCCTCAGATTGTACAGTTGACTATCATTGCAAAGAGTGATGTGAACTTGGCTCGATAACTAATCCTAGCGAATACAGGTTCCCTGCTCTCTCCAAACCAAGGACACCTACGAAGTTTATCACCAAAAAAAAAAAAATGGTAAGAACTCTAGATGTGATCGACAGTTGAGATGATTTAGATAAATCAAGTTGTTCCCAAGAGAGAGAGAGAGAGAGAGAGAGAGAGAGAGAGTCAACAAATAAAGAAAGCATTGAGGAGGCCACCTGTTCCTTAAGCTACACGAGGAATCTGCTGAAGAACCAACAATAATATGTGGGCATTAAGCTTGTCATATTACATGTCAACAGTGTCATTTCAAAGTGTTTGAAGGTTGAACAGTTGGTGTTACGGGCTGTGGGTGACACTACACCTGCTTGTTCTATTCACAACAGCATATGACGAAAATTAATCGTTGCTCTCAGAGGTAACCTGGCTCATGCACTACAAGCATTTTGAAGACTGCAACCTACATATGAATCACCATATGCATTTCTTAACTTATTCGTTTGTTTTATAGAAGAAAATAAAATAAGCTGGATTGGCCACTACATATTGGTAAATCAGAAAGTCACCAATCGTCTTGCCTGAAACCCACCCAAGAATATTATCTATGAACCTGTCCTATCTGTTGAAATACACATTAGTACACCATTTTCAAGCCCCTCATAACTCTTTTCTACTTTGCATGAATTAATGTTCTCAGTTTGACTAGAATAAATTAACATACTAAAGAAAACTATGCCTGCTCAAGTTTCCAACCCAATTCATCTTTTGAACTGCATTATATTTGAAAAGATCACGCAACATATTTCAATGATTCTTCATCAATTTCATGTTTTGTGACCAGTGGCCCATACGTTCTTGCTTCCAAGACTTCAAACAGGGCTTGGGTGTTGATAACAATATGGCAAAACATATACATAACAATGAAACTCAATTGCACTTATGAGCAGTAAAAGATTAACTTAAGCTAAAATATTATCATTTTTTTTCCTAAAGCAGCTTATTGATTGAACAAAATAACAAAAATAGAATAATTACCTCAAAAAATGTTCCAAGTGGGCTCGCCACGCTTGTACACATCGTTCTGCTTGTTCTGTTTACTCAGAAAGATCCATGCAATCAGCAAGATCCGATTATTTTTTATAGCTGTCAACATGAATTTAGTTGGCAGAATAATGACCTGATATTGCAACCCTGGATAAACACAACAGGAAGACTATATATGTAAGTACTCTCCAGAGAACATTTACAAAGGGAACACTAGAGAAAAATTACTGAAAAAAAAAATTTTGAAAGAGAACAAGCAATAAAAGCGTCCTATTAGGATTTCTTTTGGAATACTTCTCAGAAACTCAGAGATGAATTTGACAAGAATTTGGATTATTAGCTTCATATTATCTTATTATCACAATAATTTTATTTTATTGTCATTTCCATTGCTGCCAACAAAGAATTAGCTATTAAGTGCATCACAAGATCAAAATGATTCCACAGAAGACTACATATAACCTCTACAATGAGCTATCAACCAGATGACAATACTCTAAAGTTGATGGGTAAACCTAGGACCCAAGAAAGAGATGGGCCTGCCTGCACTAAATCTAATAGCTAGATTGGATGCAAAAAATATTTACTTTAATGGTTACAGTCTAAACTCATAGATGGAGCAACCTCCAAAATCCTTGTAAATTTGGTGTTCACTTTCTTAAAGGAAGAAATAAACTGGTACCATACAGATTAAAGAACAGAGAACCTGGCACTTCATTGCAAAGCACTGGCATGGTCAATGGTCAGTCAACATAGTAACTCTTTATTGCAATTGATTTTAACATGATTATGTCGAAGAATCTGAAGTGTATAGAAGTCCCCTATAGAAAATAAGCTTAACCATTATTCTCCTTAGTGGTCACTGCAGACCAACGTCCAAACCGATATCTTACACTGTATTGAGCCTAGTAGACTTGAAATAAAACCATTCAGTACATACTCAGTGCAACTTATGCCGAGTTACAAGACATTGGCGTAAACATATATTGCTACTGCATTACATATAGACGACTTGTGCAAGTTTGAAGCAGGTTTTCCAATCTTTTAGCGGCCGACAATCTCATTTAGCACATGAACTATCTGACAGACTTCATTTATAGGAAGACCAGCATAAAAGCTATCGGGGCCTGCTCAAGTCAATCTCATGAATAATGTTCCTAAGTCTCTAAAGATTAACAAATTCATTGAGAGGTCCCTCTCGTCAAGTTCTTCAGAAATATGGTTTGTCCAGAGATTGCATCTAATCTATTAAGAACAGCACAAACCGCTCCATGAGCTACTCGCTATTAAATCATATAAAGGCCTTTCAGATAAGGAAATGATACCTACAGGACTGCCAATCGCCCAAGAACTGAATCCTACGTTGTGGAGGAACCATTGGCTTCCCTTCCGTCGTCCTCGTTACCTGCAAGAAAGTAGGCGCTCAAAGCAAACCTGCCAAAACATCATTTCATGGACCCTCGGACAACTGAGAAAACGACTTGCTAAACCTGCGAGAAAAGGGCAGGCCGTCCGCAACCACCCGAAATCAAGAATAGGCAGTCCACGGCTGAACCTCCGACCTCCAAGAGAAGACCCGCATGACAGAAACGCGAATGCTTTGCTCAGAATCATCGAACTAGGGAGAGGAATACGGTTGGGGATCGGAGAACGCTGAGCCCGGAGTCACGAAATTTGAGGGAGACCGGGGGGGTTCTCGAACCGGATGACGCCACCGAGGTGGACATCATCATCACCGCCGGCTGAGATCGAAGGTCGGGTGAAGGGAGAGCAGGGGCGGCCCCATAGGGTTTCGTCACGTTGGGCTCGCAGAAGAGGGGTGGAAGAGGCACCAGTTCAATTGGGCTTTGGCCCATCAAGAATAACTAATTTATTTGCTGTTGCTTGATGATTAAATAACTCATCATTGACAGTATGGACATATATCTAAAAGAAATTTTTTAGATATTAAAATGTCATTTATTGCACAAAATACCAAAATGTAAGGACACTTAGCAATGTTGGACATTATCAATACTCTCGATCAATAGGAGGTCGACGGCGGCTTGGCTGATGACTTGATGAGGAGATAGTAGACCATCGAGTTACTGTAGCTCAGGTCGTAAGACGTATGTCGTCACTTGGACATGTTCCTCCCTCATATTTCGAAGTGACTATTTGCAATTAACATTTCCGATTATTGACTCTCGATACCATATAATACACATTAAGATCAGCACAGAAACACTTCGAGGAGTAGATATCACAGAAATACTCTCGATATTACAGCATGTCTTTCATATCATGAAATTGAACCCCTTTGATTAGGACAAACCTAATACCGTTTGACATTGCATCATGACAGCAGCAGTAGTTTTCAGAATAGCAGATTTGACACTTTACAAGGGGAACGAACCAGTGGGCTATATATATATATATATATATATATATATATTAATATCTACACTACAATCGAAAATACCAACAGATAAATTGCAGTCCAACATACACCATAAAATTCTCATCAAGGGACCGAGAACCAGTACATCCACACGGTACCAGACTGCCAAATCATCCTAGTCATGAACCCTCATTTTTTTAGGGTCTTTGGTGCACTTCTATCGTCCTCGTACTCGTCCTCTTCCTCCAGATCACTAAACGAGACGTCCTCATCATTGCCTATAGGAATGTTGGTGCTTCCTGAGATGCCTATTTCTTCAGTTTCATCTTCCAACCAATCATCCCCATCCTCGTCGGAATTCTCAATGGAGACCTTTGATGCATCACTGTGATCCTTCTGCAGGTGTCTCGGTGGCTCTTCTTCGATGACAGACTTATCAATGACTTCTACCTCAGTTGTTTGGATTGGGTGTTTTTCAGTCACGGGATCGGTGATTGGCACAGAAATAACTTCCTTTGCTTGGGATGGTGAAGTTTCATACAAATCCTTTGGTTCTGTGACCTTCACTTCGCATTGAACTGAGAAATCATCTATTTTCCGGTTGGAAACATCAACTTCAGGCCTCTCTGCTTCTGCAATATCTTGATTCTGCAACTTGTGTAACAGCAGTGCTCTGGCTTCTGCAACCTGCACAAAGATAGAATGGATCATTTAGACCTAACAATTTTCAACTGCTTTGATAGCAATGTCTAAAAGTGGATACAAACATGTTCCTCCAACTTTTTAAGTTAAGTATGTGGGTAAATTGCAGAGCCTTTTACAGATTCATTCAGGGGGCAAGAATCCTGTGAACCACATCTATTAACCAATCTTATCAGTTCCACCATTGAAACAAAATTATTTAAACTGTACTAACATTACCTAAGCTTAATCTTGATTGAAAATATTTCCTAAGATAATTCAAAATACTCGTCGCATCCATGCTGTTTTCATGTTGGACACCAACAGTTACTGGATACATCTTGATACATACCAGGTAGTTCAATCATTTTTAGGACCTATGTACCATTTGTATCAATTTAATGTATATATATATATATATATATATATATATATAGCCTCTTTTGGTACAAATCCAAAAACTCCACAAAAAGTACCTTTGTAAACAAAAAACTAAGACTTGAATTCAAAAATTGCAAAAGACAAATGGATTTAGAATACAATATATCAAGAATAGAAGGTCCCCAATTCTAACATCTCAACAGCCCAATGATCCTATCATTACATGTCCTTGTCATTTGTACACAAAATTGGGTAAGTAGATCCCAAGATGATTAGTCTCCCAAGTTTTTTTTTTCCTAGCATAAGAATGTTGATAGCATCTTCATATAAAGGTCCATACTGTCACAGACAAAAATATAAAACGAGTGCTCGATGTAATGCTCATGTATGTCCGTGTCTTTCGGTCTTTATTCATGTTTTGTAAAGCAAGTAGCGGGCTAGCAGTAAGCTTGGCAGCCCTAGTTTAGTTAGCTTCCTTGGCCATTTTCAGATTGTAAATGAGAGTTGTGTCATGTGGACACCTGTGGGAATTTCGGTCTGTAATGGACCAGTGATCCTTTGTGTGTAACCGTTCAGAGTTTGTGAAGTCCATGGTTGTAATTTGCATTGGCTATAAAGTGTTTGATTGAATAGTTGATTGTGGATCTCATGTAAAACGTTTTCTCTAACTCGTTTTCTCTTTTGTAGGTCCCAAGGGACCATAAGAGGTTTCGGGGAGGCTGACCTTTGTAGACTGACACGCAAGAGTGCAGCATGACTTAGGGAAAACCAGCTAAGTTCGTGACATTTAGTATTAGAGTGGGACAAGCACACATAGAGACACTTGGCTTGCAAACATAGGGGACCTAGCTGGGCAGCGTGGAGGACAGCCAGCACGCGCGAACGTTTGGGAGAAACAGACATTGAGATATAAGGAAAGAAATCGCTCAGAAGAGCGGGCATCCAAGATTGGCATTTAGAGAAATGGTCAACCCATTGTGCGAGAGGCACCACGATGATAAGCAAGCTAGGAAGAATGCGTAGTGCACAAAGGTTGGGATGGTTGAGTTTGAGATATAGCTCGACGTTGGCAACCAAACTTAACGATGCTCAAGGCAAGCAGGGTGCTTGGTAAAAGATGAGATTGTGCATAGTGGGATGAGTTGCACCGCGACCGAAAGAGTTATGCAAAGCTCACATAGGTGAGAGGAACTGCTAACACAAAGAATTCGGAACTCATGCAAGGGTTGGTATGCAGACGATGGAGTATCTGTGGCTATCCAAGGCGACCGAAACTCGACGCCATCGAGCATTGGAACTTTCTCTTCATTATGGGAAGGATACATCCATAGGAGGCTGAAGTGTGCAACAAGTTCAACATATTGCCAGGCCTTGAAGGGTGCAACGAGGGCTATAGTGGCGAAGAGTCACAATCTAGTAAGTGCGTTTGCGGGGATAAAACAATGCACAATTTGTTCAGCAAGGCGGAGTAGTCCAAGGAGATGGTGGTCTATGAAACTTCCAGAGGGAAGAATGCGAAGAGAAAAATTGCTCCAATAGGACAAATATCCAGGAGAGACAAGTCTTGGTTCTCTAGGGGGAGAATCATGTGCCGCGGACCGCACATGTTGAGAAGTACCTCAAGACAACAACTCCACAAAGCTCAAAGGACAGAGCAAGTGACGAGGAGTCGTCGCATGATCTCGCATGAGGTAATGCAGTGGTGGATACATTGCAAGATCAAATGAGGGAAGTGACCCATGATAACATCAAACGAATGCACACTTAGAGCCGATATGGAAATCAGACTCAACGGAGTGCTAACCCGTGAAATGGTGGGCGCGAGGGCCACCATCAACTCAATGCAAATCGAGGGATAGAGCAACTTGGGTGGAACTTGATGAAATGCCCAAGCCACATGAAGGGAGTCAACATAGAAGATAGAACATAGAGCGGAGGCACGAAGTTTTCCTTGGACAGAGGTCAAGGACATGAACTCTTGCAGAGGCAAGAGCAAAATCATGTCGTTCCATAGGGTTTTCATTCTGATGGAACAGACTCATCATGCATGGTGCCAAAGACGAAGGTAGCTTCGAGACACATGCACCTTATTTCGGAAAAGCATTTGACAGAGGAACTAAAACAACTCAATTGACTGAGGCGAAGTTGGGAATATAAGACTTTAGCACGGGATAAGAAAATACAGAGACGGGTACTCTTGAAGAATATGTCACAGCGCTATCATTCAAGTTGACATTAAGAAAGCGGTGCACAACGATGATTGTGCTGGTGGGGGATAGAGGCCCATGATCTAGACAATAATACACTAATTTCAACAAAGTCTGTGGATTTTGAGAGCTACTAGGCTACGGACTGTCCTAGAGCAATGCTTTGCCCGGGTGTGACTCGAGAATGGGTGCGCGAAGGTTAATTTTCAAAGGAGCGAACACAATCGGAGGTGGCAAAGGCCTTATGATATGCTAACAGAGACCACATATAGAGAGATCATAGTCCGAGTTCATCCCACGAGAATCTGAATGCAATGGAGATGTCACCAGGAGACAACATGGTGTAACGGTTTGTAATGGACCAGTTTGAGGCAATACAACACAAATGCGAGGCAACGGATAGTAGTGTCATGGGCTTGGCAACGCCATAGTATCGTAGAGGCGGGACTTTCATGGAGTCAAGGATCCCTTGCTCTCATGGAGGGAGAGCATTGGTCGTGAAAGAGACCAAGGAGGTGGAGAATCTAGAGAAAAATTCCAAGGACCAAGACAAAGCTGAAAGGCAGAGGCCGAGGAACTTCATAAGACTTTGGGTTGATGCAAGAGTGCTCGACCAAGGGACAAAGTATACAATACATGGTGTTGTATCTTTACTCAAAGGAGTAGGCGACAAAGATGATGGAGAAGACGGTACGATCCCAGAGGCGACCAAAACTATCAGAGACTTGCCCCAAGTTGGGGTGAAATTTTCACATTTCGGGCAAAATTTCTTGCATTCTGAAAGTTCGATGGCAGTGAGAAGGTAAATCGCAGTAGCTAACTCAATGCAAAGAGTGCAAACACTTCAGGTGCTTCGGACATATAAGCAAAGAGCAGACGAAGACTAATAACCAGCTCGATGCATGAAGTATAACCTCGAGAAGGCAGGCGAAGTCAAGTAACATTTGCCTTCTCAACTCTTAAAAGAATGGGTGAACCGAGTACTCCAATCCTCTTATTTATCCAGTAGAGCAGCTCTACACAATTTCAAAGACCCTTCGAAGAAACCTAATGGAAGACAATAGTTGTCAAATCCTCACCAATGGTGATCGATACTACTAAGAGTAGATTATCCATTTCATTTCCCAATAGAATATCAATTGAAAGCATAAGTGATGCGAACCTACTTGAAAGCCACAACTAAGTTGAAGAAGAATTGATGGGCAAATTTTATAAAGAAATGACCTCAAAAACTTTAAAGTTTGCAAGGTGATGCTCGTTAAAACTCCAACAAGTTTCCACCGAGTTTAAGCGGCATAAGACAATTGAAATACTAGCGCATAACAAGAAAGGTATTTTCCTTCATCAGAAAGATCTGCAGGAATCAACAAGGATCAACACAACTCAACCGACCCCACACCAAAGTCAGTCACTGGCGAGTTGAAGCAACATGGCGGATCAAAGTTCGACTACTCGACAATAGCGGCGGAGAGCAGCTGAGAGCCAAGAAGCGTGTTGCAGCTAGATCAGAAGATTAAAGATTCAGCAAAAGGCGAGATACAACGTCTGCAACGGCTTAGACGAGAACGTCAAAAAAACAAGTGGGGGAGAATATCACGGACAAAAAATATAAACTGAGTGCTCGATGTAATGCTCATATATGTTCGTGTCTTTCAGTCTTTGTTCATGTTTTATACAGCAAGTAGCAGGCTAGCAATAAGTTTGGTGGTCCTAGTTTGGTTAACTTTCGTGATCTTTTTCAGCTTGTAAATGAGAGTTGTGTCATGTGAACACTTGTGGGGATTTCAGTCTGTAATTGACCATGATTCTTTGTGTGCGACCGTTCAAAGCTTGTGAAGTCCATAATTGTAATTTAAATTAGCTATAAAGTATTTGATTAAATGGTTCCTTGTGGATCTGTGTGAAACGCTTTCTCTAACCCATTTTCTCTTTTGTAGGTCCCATGGGACCATACGAGGTTTCGGGGAGGCTGACCTTTGTGGACAGACACACAAGGGTGCCGCACGACTTAGGCAAAACCAACTAAGTTCGTGACAATACACTACTTGATTACCCTGTTGCTCTAAGTATTTCAGCATTGTTATAAAGCATAGAGTTGTGTTACCATCAGTTGTCAAGACAAGGCACTAAAAGAAATCCTTGTGGATCAGTGCGAGCTATAAAAGGTGAGGTATATATGTCAGACAAAAACGGACTTTGTGCAGACTAAATGACGCATGATGTACTTTGCTTTGACAATTTCACCTAGTCCACTAATAGTAATAGTTAATCATTAATGTTAAATGAATCACAATCTGTTTTACCATGATTATGGTCTCTGAACACAAATCATTTCAAGAATGAAACTAGAAATTGAAGATTGGTAGCAACTGTTATGACGAACATTATGTGAGTGCATATTTGTTTCTGCAATTTGTAGACTTCACAGAAATTCATGGAAGGCCTAAATGCTAGTTCACCAAAATTTTCATTTTAAGGCAATCATGTTTAGGCATCTAAACCTAGAATCCAAGCCAAACTTACATCAAAAGAAGTCATGTTACTAAGGCATTTCCTTTAAAGTTCTATATACCAAAAAACATACTGATGGCGAGTTATTAAGTAAAACAGTCAAAGAGAACAGCTTTGAGCAAGATAACAGACCTGAGGTGTTGAGAGCAGTTCGGCATCATGCTTACTGAGTCTAGGGTGCAGAAGGACAAAATAAATTTTCCAAAAGCATCCCTCGCTCATATGACTTGGGCAAAGTTCAATCCTCAAAGCAGCTAATCTTGGTGCAAGTCTTTCAACAGCCAATGCATGTTCTTGTTGGGCATCAGACATGTCAAAATCTGGGAAATGAGATAAATATAAAAAGCCAAACAAGCTAGAAGAAACTTGTTCATAAGTGATGACTGCCCAGTCTCAAAGAAACAAGCCCAGAAAGAACATAAATATGAACCAACTCAAAAATCGTATTAGAAATTCAGAACTTCAATAAGTAACAACTTAAAAGGCAAAGTAAATTCAAAAGATTACAACTTTTCAGAATTCTATAAAGGCATAACAAAGTTATAAATTAAATGGCAAGCACTATAAGTGATTGTCAATTCTATGAGGAAGTACTCCATTGATCAGTTCCTGAAGAAAAAGAGTAAAAGATGTAATTTTGTGCCCTCTTAAAGTTCTCGAAGTACATAAAGCTCTTAAAAAAGCGGTAAAGAAGCTATGCAATGGTCATGAACCAACATAATATAGCGATAAAAATGCTATTCAAAAACCACATTAAGCTAGCTGAGCTCAAAGAAGGTCCTATCGTTCTTACTTCCAGTCAGGCAGGTTACTTCCTAAGCAGTACATAACTCTCAAGGTGCCCGCTATGATTTTGTTGATCACCATGTGAAACATAAAATTATACATATATGATTTGATTATACATTATAGTGCTTGATCTAAGCTAACAGTACTATTTTGGATCTAGTTTGGTCTCAGAATAATATGATATACACTCCTAATGCTTTAAACTTCCTGAATCCTATAAAATAAAGTGCATAACTAAAAAAGATAAAGCCACTATAAAAAAATTTCCTTGCTTGAGGAATTAGAGTAGGTGAATTAGTTAACCTAGATTGCCATGGTATTTGGCTATATTGCACATACATTCTTGCCAAATTGGTTCAGAGATTGAACTTGGTAGCAAAATGTAATCGTTTGAACATATTGTCTGCGTGGACAAGATCTTTTGATGTAGACTAAAGTCAAAAACTTAATTATATTGAGTGAATAATGGCATGGGCGTAACTATCAATTTCATATCAGTGATAGGGATGACCAAGTGAAATCTGGATATCCTTCCCCTTGGTTCATAGACCTAAAAACTAAAGACAGTGAACATAGTTAAATTTCCTCTGTGATGCAAAGAAAGGTGATCTTAACAATAATTCATTTACAATTCTTACAACATAGAAAAAGGCTTATTTTGGTACGTAGTAAAACTTGAATTGAATAAAAACCCTTCAGCTCTAACAATCAACTGATTTCTAAGCTTTATGTATAAACTAGTTCATAGAATTTGAAATGACCGAAGTGTTTGTTGAATATGATAGATAAGTTCTTGAAAAGATCACAATTTAATAATTTTAAGAAATAAAAAAGGGTCAGATATTTTAGAAGGCATCCAAGTGCAATACTAGATAAAACAAGGTTGTTAAATAAACAGTTTATGTATTGGTCAATGGGAAATACCCTGAAAGAAGGCTTGCATACATGGCCAACAATGCTGATGCAGACAAGAAATTAGAATTAGGTAGTGACAAAAGAATATCTTAGACTTTATCTATCAAAATTATAATATCAGTTTCTAAACTAGGTGCAGATCAGAAATCTACATTACCTTTCAAGAGCCATTCCACATCAACTTTCCTGGTGAATACTCTTCATCATGTGAAATTATATAGAATTAAACATTACAAGCAAAATCTAGAGTCCTTTCTCTCTCTCAATTGTGAAAAGGCAGATCAAGCCAAACTGTACAAAAAAGAAAAAAAATGTTATCCTGGTCTGTAGTAACTTACTATTACTTCATGAAGCAAAAAGTTTGTTGAAATAGTATCTAGACCTTATTTGATCTGTACTAAGTCAAAGAGGAGAAGTGGGAATTTTAAGAAGAAACTATTGAGCCTCTGATATTAATTTCTGCTATAACCCGTCAAGACCCAAGGTTTCAGCATCAAGGAACAACATTCACCGTAAATATCTAACTGCATTTATGTGGATGGACACAACAGAATTGAAAGTGCAATTAAAATTTTACTCTATTGAATCTGATGGAAAACAACAGGTGACACCGTCATGGTTCTATCCATGCAAATAAGTTCCCGTATTTGCTGTTAGTAGATCCCACAGGAGAAGGTTTTTTGTGGAACATTACAGACACCGATATTAAATTCATCAACAAACTTTAACTATTAGATGGCATAAACAATCAAATCTGGTTACTAAATCACTGAGCGATTGTGCAAACGAAATTGGGAATATAAAACAATACCAGCTTAATCTATATTAGGTCAATGAGGTAACAAGAAAGGGAGACAAACCATCAGATTCTTCGTCATCGGGCAACAAGGGGAAATCCAACAAGGTCTCCGGATGCATGGAGATGTTCCTAACGAAGGCCATCACCTCCTCCGTGACACCAATAGCATCGATGCGGTACTTGCTCTCCGATCCTTCTTCGTCCTCTGCATTCCAATCCTCTCCTTCCCCGGGACCCAACGGGAGGAACGTGGACGCGATCTTGGAGAACTCCGATACCGCCTTGGAGCTGGAGAGCCTGGAGATCCCGGACCTGAATCTGCCGCCGATCTCGGCAAGGTCGCTCCGGAATCCAGCAAACGCGAGGGCATCGGAGGCCTCGGCCGGGTCAGCGTCGCTGCCGGAGGCGGCGGAGGAGGGGGAAGGGGCCAGGAATGAGGCAACGCCGCGGAATCGGCGGGACAGGGCTTCGGTGATCTCGGAGAGATCTTCCTTGACGCCGCGGCTGGGGTCGCCGTCCTCTCCGTCACGGGGACGAGGCGACGACGCCGACTCCGCCCTCTGCGTCAAATCCGTCTCGCCATCGTCGCGATCAGCCATCAGCGTGCTCGCGAAAGACCTCGCTAGCCACGACATGGCGTCGATTCTTCGGTCTACCTCTTCGCCTTCTCCTCCTTTCCCCTGGATCTCGATGTGCGAGCGCACTTGAAAGCCGCGAGGGTTGGATTTGTTAGCCACGTGAGTCCGCGAAGCACCGGATGTTAACTCACGTGTTGCTGATGTCTCATCTCTTCTTCGAGGCAAGGAATAGATGGCTCATCACTAATATATATATTAAAACAATAGTAATAACTAAAGCAAAGGATATGTCAAATTTATTATTAATTAAATCAATTTCTCGAAATAATTCCGTTAATTTCACTTTCACAGACTTATTTTTTATTAAATTGAAACTCGATTACGTATTTATTTTCCTATTCAACGTAATGTTGATTAAATGGTATGTAAATTCGATTTAAGCCTATCATGTTTGAATCTGACTGATTGCTTAGATATCTTTTATTTGATTCAAATATATATTTTTTAATAAAGTTAACTATAAAATATTTAAATCTAAATAAATCTTACATATTTGATACGACATATTTTGGCTCATCCAACATATAGTTTCACGTCATCTTTCAAAAATCCAAGTAGATACGGTAAACTTAGTTCAAATCAAAGTCTTGGGAAGAAGGGTTGTCTCGGCCATCACTCGAGGGGTTAGGCCCAAACCGCATCTACTGCAAGATTTCCTTTCGTACGTGCCCTATGTTGAATCTCATATTTTGATAATAAAATCAATTGATGGTTATTGATCTAACATGTGTTGTTAGAGTTTATTGATGTAGGATTAACTACGACAGAGAGAATATGACAATCAGAGGTTTGGCCAAAGTAAAGTCCATGCATCAGGTTGGGGTTCAGATGATGCGGTTGGGAACTCGTCATGAGTGCATCGGGAGCTCATCGAGGGTATCGGGAGTTTGCAAAGATGGCGCAAGGGAGTTCACCGGAAGAAGACCGAGACTCATCGGAAGATTGTCGAGGGTAGCCGAAAGGCTTGTCGGGAGTTGGGAAGGTCTTAAAATGGACTTGTGGCTATTAATGACTATAATTAATTAAGTCGTAGTTAGCATCGTGCAGGTTTAATAATGACGGAAGAAGGAGTTACAGATCAGAAATAGACCCAAGATCAAGCTTAGGCATCGGGCCAAAGTTTTGGACGATGCAGTGGGAGCTCGTCAGGAGTTCACTAGGAGATTCGCCGAAGGGATTAGGAAGCTCGCTAGGAACACGTTGGTTGATCGCCGGAAGAAGACCGTGAGACTCGCCACTATAGAATCCGAAGGTTACCAGATTACAGGAGTGAGGTCGTAAACTTGATGGTCATGTTTGATTATAATTTTTAAGTCATAGGTTAAGATTGAGTCGTACATGAGTGTGATTGGGAAGGAATCTAAATCAACTTAAAGATGCAACCAAGTCCGCTATTAGGGTTTGATTGAGCTCAGGTTGAGCTCAATTGGTTAACCAAAAGATTGGCCAACATCAGATTCAAGCTGGAATTCGAAAAGTGGAGGGAACCACTTTTCCAAAGATTCCGGCAGGTAAACCGTCGTCGCCCAGTTTTCGGGCGGTTGACGGTGGCTGAACCGCCCAGGGCCGATGGGTAAACCGTACATACCCAGGGTTTCGAGCGGTTGAGCCGCCCAAGTCGGCGATTGCCCGTACCCGAATTTTTTAGGTATATTTGAATTTTGGCTCTAAAATTCTGAAGTCATTTGGGGCTATAAATACCTCAAGTTTTCTTACATTTTATACAATAATTTTGAGAATTATATTCTGAAAAAATATTATGTGTGAATTATAAGAAAAATAAAAGGGGTAAGAAAGTGATCTAAGAGTCGTAATCTTGTCTCCCTTGTAAGTGTTGCAAGGGTTTGATCTTCACCCAAAGGAGATCAATAGTGGACGTTGATATACCTCAAGGAGGAGGACTCGGAAGTGGACACAGGTCAATTAGTGTCGAACCACTATAATTGTAAGTGTTCTTACTTCTTTGATTTACTACTTATAATTGTTAAGTTCTTAATTGATTTCAAAATACCAATAGACACTTCAAATTTTTATTTACATTTTAAAAGCAAGGCTTTGAAATCAAGCACTTTACTTACGACATTGCTTATCTCCTTATTCAGATTTGCTTGTTCTTTTTTAGTCATCTTTAAGGAAGAAGCTTAGCATTTCTCTATAAGATTCACTTGCTTAACTTAAACGAAAAGGTTCATATTTTTTATCTTACTTTAAGTGAAAAGTTTTATGTTTAAAACGTTAATTTACTCTTACATTAATTCACCCCCCGTTCCAATTTATCTTAACAATTGGTATCAGAGCTACATTTTTCTCATTTGATTTAACACCCAAGAGAAATAGCTCTTTTCATCATTATCGAGGGTCAATGCATCACAAGTCCTCATTTGTTCAATGGAACGAACTACACATCTTGAAAAATTTGAATGCGTATCTTTTTTATTTCGATATATTTTTATTTGTGGTGTATTATTGAAAAATATTTTCAGAAGTCATCTAATCTAATAAATAATTAAAATGATTATGAAAATCAAATATTTTCTTTAAATGTAAAGGTTATGAATGTCTTATATTGTGCACTTGATAAAAATGAATTTGATCAGGTTTCTTGTTTTGATTCGGCTTTCGATATATAACATACATTAGAAATAACTTAAAGAAAGCATAACTAATCTAAATGAATTATTAAATAAAAATATTTCTAAAAATAAATTTGAAGAACACCTTCCAAAGAATAGAAAGAAAGAACTGAGAAAATATGACTCCTTGAGTGATAAGGACTTTAAATCATTGACAAATGAACCAGATAAATTAATGAATATGAACCTTAAAAATGATCGAAAGATGGACAAAACCTCTTACTATGAACGCAAGAAGCCGAGGAGCTCCAAAGATGAAATGCACAACCAAGAAGTAGAGAACTTCGCTCTTATGGCCATCGACGATGAGGTTAGTGAGTCATTAAGTATTTTTTTTCAGAATTATTAAATATGTTCCATGATTTGTTTGATAAGTTTAGAAAACTTAACAGATATTTTAAGTTACTTAAAAATGAACATTATTTGTTAGTTGGTAAAGTTGATGAAATGCATGAGTTATTAGCATTACATAATCCTAGTTTTTAATATGGAATGTTAGACAATATTAAAGAAGAAAATATCATGCTTAAGTCAACATTAAAAAAAATTAAAATTAGGAACAAATCTCTAAATATGATCTTTGCCAATAAGGGTCATATTTAAAGGATCTACCTTAAATTTTTCACCCAAAAAATATTATTTTTATGGTAGATTATGACATAAAACCAACAAATGTCTATTTAAAAATTATAGTCCTTACAAATTAGTTTGGGTTTATGAAAGAACAACAAACTACCAAGAACCATTAGATAAAAATACAAAGTTCTTCATATAAGACCCAATATAAAATGTGTACCTAAACTAAAACCCCTCATATTATAAATTTGTCTCCTAACAAAGCTAGAAACATTAAATAATATTTTAGATACTCAAAGTATATGATTTGAGATCTAACAATCTTTCAAGCTCACTAGCCTAAGTAAATAATAAGAAAAATTATTGGAATCAAAATAAATCAAAGCTCTTGTTTTAAAAAAGTTTTATAGTAATGATCTTGATGAAACTTTGTTTTTGCTTTAAATACATTGCATTCTTGAAATAAATTTCAAAAGAAGGATAATTATTCTTGAAAATATCTTTATCCTATGAATACTTCAACAAAATAAAATGATGCATCTATTGTTGAATTTCTTTAACTACAAAATTGAATTAGAGAACTTTAGCTATCTTCATTTGAAAAATAATCTATGTTGCCTTCATTTAATTTTTTGAAAAGCGATTTTTGATAATGATTTTGAATAAGTTTTCAAATAATTTTGTTTTAGAAAGAGATTGATGAATCTATCCAACGTTATTGATATTTTGATGATTTTATCATGATCTTAACAAGTTAAAAAAATATATATAATTTAAAATCCTTATATAAATTCATTCAAAGAAAGTCATATAAATGAATCATAATTTTTCTATTCAGATCTATAACTTAAAAATCTTCTTATAAATCATATTCTTGACAACTTAAAGTTTCATAAATATAAATCAAGATCTATTACTTTTTGTTCCTTAAAATTAACTTATGATGTTGGTATCTATAATTTGATATCTTTATAAATGAATACTCTTCTTTGATCTCTTAAGATTCTATTTTATCATCTAAGAATAGATTTATTAAATTAAATCATAGTTTTAATATTCATGAATGTCTTTTGATATTAATATCTTTATTGACATGATTTATTTCACAACTCATGAATATAATAAGTTAAAAATTAAATGAAATATGCATGAGTTGATAATTTTATTTGGAAATACATAAGATGTCTTTTAGATTTGAATTTTTATTTTTAATGACATGATATCTCTTATACTTTTGGGCATAAATTGAATATGGATGAAATGAAATTATGTTATCATATTTAGTGACAATGACCAAAAAGGAAAAATAAAATTACTAATATGATTAGAAGAAAATTGTATATAATAATATTGAATGAGGAACAAGTGCTTAGAAGAAAATTAGAACTTTTTACATGCATGTAAAATATTGGATTTACAATTTGAGCTTAATATACTATCATGTTTTCTTTTGAAATTCTTGATAATTATTATCAAAATCTACATGAGATATGATTAGCTTGATTTGCACCTTGTTTGAAATTTACATAAATGAACTAAATTGTATGGGTAGCTCTTGATTTTTTCATGGATTTCAAAATTCACATCTATAAAATTTATATATATATATATAATTGACTATTTTTGTTATATTATGTTTTTCACTTTTCTACCTTGATTCTACCTTCTTGTTAACACAAAGGGGAGAAAAGAAATAACTAGCATTTCAAGAGACTAGCATTTCAAGAGACTGATAAGTCTATTAATTTTATTTTGAATATCTTAAAATTGATTTTGATGATTTTGAAATTGAATGAGTTCTTTATCTATATCATGATTTTGATTCTTTGGAATTATAACTTCAAATCTTTTATAAATCAAATTATCTTATTATGTGTTCTCATAATATTTTAAAGGAGATTTTTATATACATCATGATGTTGACAACTTTAGATTTCTTATGCATGAATCAAAATATTTTATTCTCCTATGATTTGTCTCTTAATATTCAAAAATTTTCTTCATGAATTATATATCTCATCACCATATTAATTTTTTGATATATTTCATGTGATGATGTAATGAGAAAAGTTTTGCACTATTGTAACTATCCCTTCTTTTTGACAATGACAAAGGGGGAGCAAAACTTGTTAGCTTGCATGATGTAAAATTGCTAGCTTGAACATTGCAAAGGAAGCAAAAATTTGCTAGTTTGCACTTCTCAAAAGAGAAGAAAGAACTCACTAGCTTGCATATTCTAAAGTGATGAAAAATTTACTAAATTACTAAGCTTTCATATATCAAAAACTTGGTAATTGTACTTCTCCTTTTTATTGATAATAAAGAGGGAGAAGATATGATGATGAAAAATCATGTATGATGATGAAAAATCATGTATGATGATAATGTATGTTGATTTTTAAAAATATACATGATGATTTAAAATAATAATCATGATTTTATTATAATGATATGATGATTTGGAATAATAATCATGATTTTATTATAATGATATGATGGTGTGATTAAAATAATTTCAACTTGGACTTTTGAGCTCATCTTAATATTCTTTTTGAAATTTATTAAGAGCTCTTCTAAATGATGTTTTTGTAAAAACTCATGTGCCTTAAAAATTCTTAGCCCTATATTTTACCTTTTTGTTGATGACAACAAGGGAGAAATATACATTGATGACATATAACATTGAGAAATATACATTGATGACACATGATACTAATCTTGGATATCTTTGATATCTTTTTGAAACACATGATACTAAATTTGTATTGAAATTTACGTAGAATATTGATTGCTTGAATTTAAGAGTGTGTGATTCTCTTAAATTTAAGTGGCATGGATTTAGAGGGAGTTAGGATTAACTCTTGCCATCAATTAATTGTCATCATCAAAAAGGGGGAGATTGTTGAATCTCAAATTTTGATGATGAAATCAATTGATGGGTTATTGATCTAACATGTGTTGTTAGAGTTGATTGACGCATGATTAACTACGACAGAGAGAATATGACAATCAGAACGATGCGGTTGGAAACTTGCCAGGAGTGCGTCGGGAGCTCACCGAGGGTATCGGGAGTTTACGAGGATGATACAATGAAGTTCGCCAAAAGAAGACCGAGACTCGCCGAAAGATTATCGGGGGTAGCCGTAAGGCTTGTTGGGAGTTAGGAAAGTCTTGAAGTGGACTTGTGGCTATTAATGATTATAATTAATTAAGTTATAGTTAGCATTGTACAATTTAACCATGACGGGAGAACGAGTTACAGATCAGACATGGACCCAAGATCTAGCTTAGGCATCGGGCCAAAGTTTTAGACGATGCGGTGAGAGCTCGTCGGGAGTTCGCTAGGAGATTTACCGAAGGAATCGAGAAGCTTGCTAGGAACACACTCGGAGATCGCTAGAGGAAAATCGTGAGACTCGTCGCTGTAGAATCTGGAGGTTGCCAGATTACGGGAGTGAAGTCATAAGCTTGGTGATAATGTTTGATTGTAATCTTTTAAGTCGTAGGTTAAGATTGAGTCCTAGATGAGTGTGATTTAGAAGGAATCCAAAATCAACTTAAAGATGCAACCGGGTCCACTATTGGGGTTTGATTAAGCTTAGGTTGAGCTCAATTGGTTGACCAAATGATTGGTCAACATCAGGTTCAAATCCGAATTTGAAAAGTGGAGGGAACTACTTTTCGGAGATTCCGGCAATTAAACCGTCACCACCTAAGTTTTCGGGCAGCTGACGATGACTGAACCGCCCAGGGTCGGTGGGTAAACCGCCCATACCCAGGGTTTTAGGCGGTTGAGCCGCCCAGGTCGACAGGTAAATTGTCCATACCCGAATTTTTTGAGTATATTTAAATTTTGGCTCCAAAATTCTAAAGTCATTTGGGGCTATAAATATCCCAAGTTTTCTTGCATTCTACATAATAATTTTGGGAATTATATTCTGAGAAAATATTATGTATGAATTATAAGAAAAAGAAAAGGGATAAGAGAGTGATCTAAGAGTCGTAATCTTGTCTCCCTTGTAAGTGTTGTAAGGGTTTGATCTTCACCCAAAGGAGATCAATAGTTGACGCCAGTGTGCCTCAAGGAGAAGGACTCGGAAGTGGACATAGGCCGATTAGTACCGAACCACTATAATTGTAAATGTTTTTACTTATTTACTATTTACAATTGTCGGGTTCTTAATTGATTTCAAAACACCAATATACGCTTCCGATTTTTTATTTACGTTTTGAAAACAAGACTTCGAAATCAAGCACTTCACTTTCAACATTGCCTATCTCATTATTCAGATTTATTTATTTTTTTTAGTCATCTTTAAGTAAGAAGCTTAGCACTTCTTTATAAGATTCACTTACTTAACTTAAACAAAAAACTTCAGATTTTCTATCTTGCTTCAAGCAAAAAGTTTTCTATTTAAAACATTCCATGGAAGGATCATGTCTACTGCAGATACACAATAAAAGCAATCAGTACAATAGTTGGAATTGGCAAATAGATTGAGGGTTTAACCACTGACTAACGTACGACGCCTACCTACCACTCACGTGCATTAACTCACTTCGTATAATTTCTGCCTCCCCATGTAGTATAAAAGGTGTCCAAACAAATAAGCAAAAAGATCTTCTTCAACACTAGGCATACTACACATAATAATTGACCTAGCTGACTTAATCGTCGGCGGGGCTGAGTCAGAGTGGCACCTCAACCCTCGACCGCGGCCTTAGCGCAAGCGTCGATGATGGGAGAGCTAGCTGAGAAGCAGAATGACACACTCACAAAGAGGAAAGCTTTGCCCACAGAGACCAACCAAACAGGGTCTCTGATTAAAGATAAGCAACTCTCATCAGAACATCGCAATGGACTTTGAGCGGTTGCAACTCAACCAAGGACCAGAAGTCAACTCCAGCACGAGACGATCGCCCGGGTTCTTGATCTACCAGTCGACATCCTAAGGAGCTAGCACATCCCTCGAACGCCAAGAGAACTCTCCCGGGCATCCATGTGTACGCGGGCAGGCAGTACTAAGCCGAGACTACACCTCAACCTCGGTACGTAAAATGTACAATAATAATTAAAATAAAAAAGAAAATAATAATAAGAAAAAAATTGAAAAATAGATTGTATTGTGAATTACCTCTCATTCTTATATAGGATATTAAATGCATACGTTTTATGATATATCGCTCTCACAAGATGAACACATTACTTTCATTTAGTAAATATCTTATTTTATATCTCAATCGATACATATATGGGATTCTTAGCCTAGTATCAATAAGGATATCTACTTCAGTCCATGATGTTAGTCATGATGATGACATAAAAGCTATTCCAACAAATTATTAATTTATTTATTTTTAGTTTGACACATGATTAATGCGTGTAATTATTTTTAAGTATTTATTGTGACCTCAACCTAATAATCATCGATCACACTAAAAGAGCCCCATGTGTATTCTTTTAAAAAAAAATAATATATTAATTAATTCATTCGAGTATTTGCTAACCTAAGTATACCCTTTTATAAGATTCCGACCTAAATCTCTAAATCTTCTGACACCTCAACTTAACATATAATTGAAAGTAAACTTCTGAACCACTTTATGTGTCAAGCAACCATATCTCTCATTACACTATGTGAATATTTAATTTTGTCATTACACAAAAAAAAATGTTATATTTTCAGCCATTATATATATATTACAAAGATATATATGATATGATGGTTTTTCTCTAATCCTTTGTACTATATTTGCAATATGATTGGTAAAAGCTAACATTGCGCCAGGCACGTGTGAATTCAATACATATATGACACGACGCGTTCGGCATCTTGCCACAGTGCCTCCTGCATTTGTAGATGGATGAGTAGTGGAATTGGACTCGCTATTTCAGCAAACACCTAAAGCGCAGCTTCCAGCCCCAACAGATATGATACTCCGCCACCATCGCCTGTTAAACCTCCACATGCTCTACACTCCTCCCCTCGCTCCGTCTCTCGCCGCGCTCTCCTTCCGCCGCCCGCTCTCCCTCGCCGCACATACGAGGCCCGGAACCGGCTCTCCTCCTCCTCCTCCTTCACCTCATCCCGTCAAGCCCTCCTTCGCCCCCAATGTGGCGGGCGCGGACTTGGTGAGGACCGCACTCTTCGTGCCGCCGGGTGTGGCGCGGGAGGAGGTGACGCCGGATATGTTGCTACCGGGTTCCAACATCGTGGTCGGGCCCTACGCTGGTCACGCGCAGATAAAGCAGGTGGAGTTCGTGAAGAGCAGCGCCCGGGCGCGCGACTGCCCCAAGGATAACCGCCCCGAGTTCGCCATCCTCGGCAGGTCCAACGTCGGCAAATCCTCCCTCATCAATGCCCTCGTCCGTAAGAAGGAGTTTGCCCTCACTTCCAAGAAGCCAGGTCGGACCCCTATGCTCCTGTCCTTGTTCCTCTCTTGAAAGTTCATTTCTTGTGCTGCTCTCTGGGTCTGCGCTAAGCTGCAAACTCTAAGATTTTTGCCTAATGGATATCGAATTCCCAAATTGTCTTAGAAAAGCACAAATTACCTGTTTTTTGCTTTGTCTACAATTTGTAAACTGTATTGCGGTTCTGCTTTAGTACCACCATTACGAGCTTCTGAGTTTGGAATCAGTTGTTAGTGCGGATATTATGTGAACTTTCTTTCTGCAGGGAAGACGCAACTTATAAATCACTTTCTGGTCAACAAAAGCTGGTACATCGTCGATCTGCCCGGCTATGGGTACGCATTCCCTTCGCTCTATATTATGTATGCTAGCTGTTTGCTTGGTTTCCTTGGCGATTGATTTATGCAATGACCAAAGATTTTCCATTCTGCTATAACCTATAGATAGATATGTTATAAACCCCCCAATGAGATTCTGGTTGTGCAACAGAGTCATGCTTCCTTGGCAAATTATATGTGTAAAAAGGTGTGCCGAAATGGTCATTACTTGATTCTTTGAGAACCTTCTACGTGTTACCTTGGGTTGATTTTTGGTCTTGCCAACTAAGTTCCTTATGCTTATAAATATATTATTTCTCTGTGAGACAATTCTTTGGCACATATGCTCTCTGAAATCCTTAATTGAAATGAATGCTCATTCACAATCATACATAATTTTCCCATAGAGAATTTCTTGTGAGCTTATTGTTTGTTTGATACAAAATGGATGAGTGAGCTATTTATTATGATTCATATTTGACAGCTTTTAAAATGCCTCTGAGATAGTCTTAAAATTTGTGAAATATGAGAATTCATAGAAAATTATTAGTCTGCTGTCTGCAATGATCTATATTGTTTCTTAGTTACATATTTTTACTTTTTATTGTTCACTTCCTTTTAACGAGTAACTAATTTTTCAGACATAGATGGGAGCTCTGTTATCAAATAGATGGTTTCTCTATGAAGTCATTTTTATATTTCTTACAGATTTTTTTGCACTATGTATTCTGTAACAAATATGAAAATTCAAAGAAGCTACTATGCATTTTGGTGTACAGCTTGATATACCTAAAAACATGCTGTGTAAAATGATTGAAAGTTAGCAAGAAAGGAAAAACTATCTTTCTGCTTGAATATCTTTGCAAATATGAATTAGTGATGGCTTGAGGATTGGATTAGACTTTTTACAAGATTTTGGGAGTGCTTTTGGTTAAGGTTTATTTATGGAACAAATTGATAATTAATTAGCATACACGATAGATGCAAAGAGCCTAGCTTTTGATGGTTCTACACTGATCAAGATGCAGCTTTAGGTGCAAAGAGCGTAGCCTTTGAAAGTTTACAAATAATTGAAATGCAGCTCCTTTTTATTTTCAAGTCTTTGACATGACAAATTAATTTAATGAATGACATGATTTCTAAGCCTATGACATTCACAAAAGGTTTTTCTTTCAATTTGTTGTGGTAATATTAATATTTTGTCAGCATTTCTTTCTAACTAAATGGCTCACTTCTGATTTAATTTATTTGGAATATCTTTGACAAGAATTTTTCACAAATTTGTCACTTAGAAGTAAATTGGTTGTGATAAATATTCAGCAAAGGCTTGTCTTTCAGTTCAAAAGATTGAATTTGAGTGCCTCATCTAAATGGCCAATGGACATTACTGTCATGCCATGTTACTTGTGTTGAAGAGAGTATTTGTCTTTAGCATGAACTTCTTGGACACACAAAATTTCATTTACTTTTTGTTCTTTCTATGACTGTTGGTATCATTTTCTGTAGTTGACTTAGAAAAGCCTTAGTGTACATAATTTGGAAAGCAATTTAAAAGAAAACATGAATTTCTGATGGTGTTCTATGTTGAACTCTAGCCTACTCATCCTCTAAGCAGATTATAATGTTTCAAAACTGCATGCATTAGTCTTTTTATTTCAGCTGCTGATTGTGCAACTGCCTTCTTGCTTATAGGTTTGCAAATGCTTCTCAGTCTGCTCGTACAGATTGGTCTTCATTTACCAAGGGTTACTTTCTAAACCGTGATACCTTGGTTGCTGTCTTGCTTCTTGTCGATGCCAGTATTCCACCTCAGCAAATAGATGTTGACTGTGCTAACTGGCTCGGCCGTAACAATGTAAGCATATCCTTGTTTTCTATCTTTACCTATCATCACTGTTTCCATTTTCTATGATCACCGACTCTCTTGCTCTTGTCCTGTATATGTAATGTTTTAGATTGGCATGACTTTTGTGTTCACCAAGTGTGACAAGATAAAGGGTGGTAAAGGAAAGCGATCTGATGATAACATCAAGCATTTCCAAGATCTTATCAGTAAGTACTACAAGGAGCCTCCGCCATGGATCATGACTAGCAGTGTTACTGGCCTTGGTCGAGATGAGCTTCTTCTTCATATGTCACAGCTAAGGAATTACTGGGACAACGACGAGATAGTTTGAAACTCAAAAGCCTTGACAAAAGCAGTTGGAGTTGTACTGTATTTGTCAAACCTCTGTATATTAAGTTGCCATGTGGAATAAGATTGCAGCTCATGGGATGAAAGTTAAGCTATATGCTTCCTTTCCTAACCTGGATTGCAGTTCATGTTTGTTATCTTCTATTGGTTCATAGATATAGGTTGACTTGTAAATATCATTGTATTACTGTTAATTTGGATTCAAGTATTTTGAAAAGCATATTGATGAATTAGTTATCTCATGAAATTGGATCATGATATGTATTTATGCTTTTTGGATAACAAGCTAATGAATTAATTATCTCATGATGTGTTTTAATTCTTATAGTTAAAATTATAATTGAATTCAAAAGTTATGTTTGTTTAAATTCTTGTAGTTAAAGTTATATTTGTGTTGACGTCCACAGGACAAATTACATTTAGCATTATAAAAATGAAAGGAGGAAGACACACACATATATATTGAATATATATCTATTCATATTGAATTAAGGATGCATCATAAACTCATTTATAATTGAGATAAGGTGCACATAATATAAATATACTGATAGATGATAGCTAAAAAAAGTCGAATAATAACATATACATTTTGTGTACAGAAATCATTATTGATTGGAAAACTGAAAAGTTTTCTAATAAGCGAAATGTAGCTTGTACTATGTTTCATCTTCTTTTATCTTTAATTTTTATTTCACATTTTTTTCGCTAATCATCGCTGATTGTTTTATTATTTGGCTTCTAGTATCATTCCATGCTAAAAAAAAATTCAATAATACTTTTGAATATTCATGATTGATTAGGTTAAGGTACAGCTCCCGTGATCTTGATGGACCACTTAAATCTTTACGATTTATTCGTATCTAAAATAAATTTTATATTTTAAAAAATATAGTATATAAGAATCTTTCGTCAAGTTTGAGTTTACAAATACAGTATATAGTACATTGATGCGTGTAATTTTAGTTTTTAAAAAAGAGGTCCATTTTAGCCCATGTGATTTTTATTTTTGGACCACTTAAGCCTTTATAATTTTGCTCATGTCTAAAATAATTATTATATTTTTAAAAATATAACATATAGGCCTCTTCTTTCAAATCTTAGTTAATATACGTCAGAATTTATTTATGCATGACTCATAATAATTAATTAATATAATAATATATAATTTAAATTTAAAATTTTGAGTTCACTATCAATGACAGGAGGAGGCACCGTCGTGGAAGCGACCATCAGCAGTAGCATTGAGTCGCTCTTCCCGTCTTACCTTAAGTTGATGTACGTAGATTACTCCGATGCTAAGCGTGTAATGATTTCATAATATCTTTGTCCTCTTAGGCGTTTTTGTTCCCACCACTGCTCACTTCGTCCTCTCCTACGTCCCCACCCGTCTTACTTATGATGTGATGATCCAACTCTCTCTCACCTCCACCTTTGGGATCTTCTACCTATACATTTTCATTTTCATCTATCGCTACTACCTATGTCGCTTTTTCTTCCTCGATAAGATAGATTTTTTTAAAACTTAAATTACATGTATCATTATATTAATAATTTATTATGAGTTAGCATGTCATGTAATTTGACTCTAACATTTGTCAAGTCAAACTTGATGGGAGAAACTTATATGCTACGTTTTTTAAAATATAGAGGTTATTTTAAATACAAGCAAGACCGTAAAGACTTAAATGGTCCATGATCAAAATCATAAAAATTATTTATTTTAAAATAAATTATATTTATTATTATATTAAAAAATTATTATGAGTTATAAGATTCTAATGTCTGTTAACTCAAATTTAACAAGAGAGACTTATAAGATCATATGGATTAAAAATAACCTTAACCATATCATATCCTTCTAATAGTTATTTAACTGAACTATATATATATATATATATATTTAGATATGTATATAATATTAGGTCAGTGCTATTAGATTCTGTCGGTAGAGGGGTTTAATGCAAATACGGCAAGGGCATTTTACTAATAAACCCATTGCCAAGTTCAAATTAAGGTTCGGTCCCACACGAATACCTCCTCACGCCTTTTCTTACGATCTCCTATTTCGTGACGCGGCGGATTCTCTGTCCTCCACCGCCCACGACGTCCGCCGGGGTTCGCTCCTCCGCGTGTTGCCGTGATTCCGAATCCTTGAACGGTTATCCCTTTCTCTTACCTCTCTGCTTCGAAGGAGGGAGTGAAGCGTGGTTAAGTTAGCGATCTATACGTTGGGGCGGGTCTCAAAGGAATCTCGAAGAATCCACCGATTCGATGGAGGAGGACTCTAAAGGAGAGAAGCGGAAGAGGTTTCACCAAGCGCTCCTCAATCTCTTCCATCCGCCTTCGCCACCGCGGTCATCGCCTCCCCCATCGCCCCAGGTAATCTCTCCGCCTTCCCTCCTCCTTTCCCTTCTTTCCTCTTCAATACTTTGAAGCTCATTGCCTAACCGGTCTCTAATTTGAGGTGTTGTTAACATAAATCTTATTTAGGTTGCTGTCGATTTGCTAGCAGAAGCAGATTTGTGATTATTTTTTCTGACTAGGATGGTTTAGCAAAACCCCCTTTTATCATGGTCGATTAAAGAATAAGGGAAGTGACAACAAATGTCTCTTCAGCTGAGCATCTTGAACCTTTCTCGGAATTGATTTCTGGATAGTTTGGCATTTGTTCGTGGATAATTAGAATGTGGAAGGAGAGTTGATTCTCGAGACTGGGAAACAATTTTCTTTTGAAGTTTGGGTGTCAGAATTTTAGTAACCTTATCTACCTAGCAATTAATATATCCATAAATAATATGTTTCTGCTAATTTGATAAGTGGATTGTTGGATTGGAAATTTTAATTTGGCCAAAGGGAATAGAGTAAATTTCTCTATTTTTAATAGTAATTACCATCAAGCTTATAGAAAAAGAGGAACGTTGAAGTAAATACAAGCTAGCAGATAATAATCTGGAGCACATTTTTATTACTAAAAAAATCTTATCAATATTTAGTTATTTGATCAACATCTTGTAGCCGTTGCGTGCTTGAATGTTATGATGTCTCAGAACTACAACAATTCTTAGATCCCATGTGTTTGGATTGTTGAAACTCTGGTTCTTGTAACCCGTGTTTCAAAGGCTTCAGTTGTTGAATGTGGACTCAGTGAAATATGGAAGTCGAGTTTCCTGTGGCTTGAACGAACTCTGTTTACTTGAGTTGACCATTTTGCTCCAGGTTAGATTGTATGCGGAGTTACATGACATCATATAAGATAAGGGTCAATTGGCATGAAAGGAACAAGGTTCAAATCTCTCGGTCTGTTAGGATGCCTCAGCTGCATACATCACTGCACTTCCACTTGACACCTATTGTAATGATAAACGGCTCGTCTCGCCATGACCTGATCTTGGATTTTCAATACTTCTATCACTCCATCTCCGCAGGGACAGAGAACCCGTCACTGTCTCGGCTGTGCTACAAAGTTTTAAGACAGACTTCAAATCAGTTTATTCTGGATTTATCTTTCAAGTGCATAAAGTGAACCCGTGGTGCTTTTTCCTGGAGTTGTTGGAACTTGATTTTCAATACTCTAGCCAATCAGGTTCCAGTTTTCCAGAAACTCAACTTCCTAAGTTTGATTATGCTTCCAAGTAGTCAAATGGCTAAAACTATTCACATTTGATTGAGTTTCATTTGTCTGTCTACTTCCAGGCAAACAAACCTGCCATATAATTAACTTGTCTTCCATTTTTAATTACTGAAAGATGCAGCTATAGAAGTTCGAGGAAGAAAGGCTTAGGATGAAGACCTATCTACATGGAATATTGTGGGTTTAGGGCACATGGAATATTGTGAATCATCTTGCAGCAGTTTGTGTAACGAAGACCTGTCTACTTATTATTCAAACTATATGAACAAAGAAATGACTCGTATGGTAACATATTGGCTGCATGCATGTTGACTTGTTATAGATCATCAAAATTACCTTAGACAAAAACACTCTGTGGTGGAAGTGAGAATCTCAAAATAGTATATAATGATAGATGGTTCACAGTATATTTGTGCAAGGAAAATTTTTGGATACATTTCATGCATAAGTGCTTGGTTAGGCAGTTTAAGCACTGTGATTGTGAACATTTCAAGATACCATCTATGAATTAAATGGTGCAAATTGTAGATTGAATACAGCATTATGAAGGTAGACTAAATACAGTATCAACAAGGCTTCCTTTCGTGGTTCTTGGCCCTTCTATTAATCTTCCTAATTTGAAATGCCAATCATAAATTTGTTAGGACATATTTTCTTGGAGTTGCGATATTTTTTTATGATCTATGAAATTTGATTCATCAGCTTATTAGTGTCTTTTGTTTCTGCAACTAGGCAACACAACTAGCTATATATATATTTTCACATTCATCTCTGAGTCTTTTTTCTAAGTACAAGTTATTCTAATTGTAAGATCTATGGCAGTTAACTAAGGAGGAACTTGTTGCTATGGTTTGTGGGGATGTGGAGCTGGATTTGGATCAAGGTATATATAAATGTAAGATTACAATTGGTACAATGCTATCATGTTCTGTTTGTTGAGCTCGTTATTCTTGCAGGAGATGAGTATGATGATGGAAGTGAACCGGGTTGTACAAGTGACGTTGAATCAAAAAAGCTCACAAGAGCGCAAAGAAAGAGAATAAGGACAAGAAAGCTAAAGGAAGCAACATCAGTTCGAAGAAATATCATCGGACCTTTGCTGCCTTCAAGTGATCAAGATTTAAATAAACCATCTAAAAAACCATCACATGAAAATCTACCTGAATCTAGACAAGATTCTGCAGAGCATCTATCATGTTAGGTAAACTTGTTATACTGGTAGAGTTCCTTTGAACTAGTAGCATAGACTAGTTTTATATGGATGCAATACCATCTGAAAAGATTGAGCAGTTGGATTCTGCAGCCGTCTTTATTACATATACCAGTGACTAACAAGTAGTTGCTACATCTGAATTTGATTCTTCCGGTCTGACATTTATGTTTGGTCAGTTTTATGAGCTCAATGCACAAGGTATGGCTTGTTTTGTACTATTGTATTTAGGGGTGGTTCCTACTCAATTTTCAATGATTGCTGATATTTTTGAAAAATAATTTTATCCAGACCATTCTCCACCATAAACACTCCCGGATTGACTCAGTTCTCCATTAGTAACTTGAGTAGACATCCCCATGAGCCACTATTAATCCTTCAGGTTCAAGCCTTTTTTTCCTTCTCTAAATTTCCATTTAGAGATTGTGTTTAGCAGTACTGGAAATTGTTTGGATTGAGTAGTTCTCAGTGGACATGCTGAATTTAGTATAGTTAAGAATCTTTTAGAGCAGATACACGTTGATGCTATCTATTATATATATCACAGGCAATCTGATCCTCTACTCTGTTTTCTGTGAGATCTGCATCAGTGGATACAATTAACATACTTCTCTACCGTAGTAAACACATAATGATGGTGTTATTTTAGATTTGATCAAAGCCCAGCGTCGGTTGGTTGGATTGTGTGGAATCAATAATATACGAATTTTAAGTTCTAAGTGATATAAATGTCAACACGGTCGTTGTAGTATAGTGGTGAGTATTCCCGCCTGTCACGCGGGTGACCCGGGTTCGATCCCCGGCAACGGCGGCGATTCAATAGTTTTGGCACACATCTAACTTTTTGGGTTGTGCTTAGCCCACTATTTTTTGTCAAACGCTGCCATGTGGTCAGGGTACGGCATTGTTAGGGCTCGAAGCGTCTGATGGCCGACGTGATATCGGAGACAGAGAGCATCAGCCCCGGGGACGTCGCCCCGCGCACGGCGGCCGCCTATCTCGATCCTCACTACTGGTCCGTTTGCTAATTCTATCCCACTTTCTGTTTTTCCATCTCGCCTCTCAGAACTCTTTCCATCGTTGTTGTTACTACAAGGGATGAGAGGTTCGCCGCCGAGGAGCACTACGAGTGGTTCAAAGATTACTCCCACTTCCAACACCTTCTCCGCCCCTTCCTCAACCCATCCCACTCGGTAATTTCTCGTTTCCTCTCTACCTGTGCTCAGAATCAGACATGCGTCCAAGGTAATGCGTTTCTTTCCGTTTCCTTTAAATGTTGGTAGGTATTGGAGATTGGGTGCGGGAACTCGCGGCTCTGCGAGGAGCTGCGCAAGGATAGCGTTGCCGACATCACCTGCATCGACATCTCCCCTGTCGCAGTCGAAAGGATGCAGAACCGCTTGAGGGACATGGGGCTTGAAGGTGCTGATTTCACCCTGATTTTGTTGTGTTTGTAGAAATGTCGATGTCGATGGCCTAATCGTGGCGGTTGGTTTTTTTGTTCTGCAGGCATCGAGGTGGTTCAGGCCGACATGCTTGACATGCCTTTTGGTGGGGAATCCTTTGATGTCGTGATCGAGAAAGGCACCATGGTAAAAGGCCCACTGTGTTCTTTCAATGTCTATTGATGTTGAGCATCTTACGGTCCTCCAGATTGTATCTGGATTAGGTTATATGCTTAGGGAGTGAAAAATTATTGCTCTTTTGTTTCCTGCCTGTTTAAGTGGTGGTATTTCATACTCTAGTAAATATGCTCGCTTTGTCACTGAGTTATGATAAGTTGAGGGAGATTTGTGAAAAGGTTACAACTTAAGGTTTCTAGTCGTAGCAGTGTCTACATGTATATGTTCTGCTTTTTACAATAAGTTAAATTTTCTAGTGATGGAGATCACGAATTTGCCATGCATTTGTGTGTTAGCCAGTTAACAATGGATGATTTTAATTAATACTGCTGTACCTGAATGCACCAGTAGGTCATATAGTTCTTCACAAAGAAATTTACATCCATGAATTTTGTAGCATCACGACAGAAACAGTTTGTGTTTTAGGTTCACTCACTATACAACCATATCTAGAGGTTCTGGGTTTAAATTAATTGATGCGAAGTAGCATTATCTCTGAAGGTACTATCTAAAAATATCTCTTTCATATGAAGTTATGATATTAACATTGGTCATAGTCTGTCACATTGCTGTACTGGGATGAGGTGATAAAAGTCTCTGTTTTTCTAGCAGCAAAGGAATCAGATGGTTTTGTTTATAAAGAAAATTTACGTAAATCCTAATAGTACTGTAGCACTGGAAATTTGGTCTACATGGAAGGTAAATTTCTTCTGTTATGGCCAACAAATACTCACCTCGAGCATGGTATATGCAAGGATACCATGATGAAGCAAATGACAGAAAATTTATGACCACATATAATTGCAAGGTTGTCCCTTTTTTATGCATCTCTTTTAGAAGAAGAGAATGGCACTCTTTGTGTAAATATATTGGTTTTAGTGATACAAGGGCATGGTAATTTTTCACTAGTTTGAGAACTGTATTATATTTTAATTTGTTTTAGATTGAGAAATCTATTGATCTTTTTAAATTGTTTGGTTTTATGATTTTCTGGCTGCACAACACTATTAATTCACTGTCACTAACAGTTTGACTATGTAGAAATCTTTTATTAGGTCCATTTTTTTACCTACTAGTTGTAGACCAGATTTGCATCCTCATCCAATTTTTTATCTACTCGTTTCTGGGATATTTCTATATTCTGGCTTTGGTTTGAGCATTGCAATGAACAGTGAAAAGTTTGTATCTTCCAGCTTAATTGAGTAATAAGATGGCCTATTGATTTTGTCATTGCTATCTGATGTTCCTGTGGTAATTATGCGTATTAATCTGCTGTAGCAAAACATCCTTTTAAAAGGATGTATTGTTTGTGGACAGTGGTGATCCATGGAAACCCCGGCCTGCAACGGTAGATAAGGTGATGAAAATGCTTCAAGGTGTTCACAAGGTTCTGAAACCAGAAGGCACTTTTATTTCAATCTCATTTGGACAGGTAAATGGACTGAACAGCACATTCTCTTGTTATCGTGCATTTCCTTTTGGCCTTTTCTCATATTGCGTGCTCTGCAATTCCTTTCAGCCACACTTCAGACGGCCACTATTTGAAGGCCATGGTTTTACCTGGTCTGTTGATTGGAAAACCTTTGGGGATGGATTCCATTATTTTTTCTATACTCTTAAGAAGGTTTGTTAACACAATGATGCATCTTCTTTTTTATACATCTAAAGCTTGCTTTTTACCTCTCTTCTCTATCCAAACAACATTTACCTCAAACATGAGGTCTCGCATGTTGCTTTCCATGATATTATTAATTGCTTTATTTTCCAGGGAAGGAGGATGTTAGACAAGGAGTGTGGAAGTGAGAGACCAAGTATAATACCATCTATTAGTTTGTTACACGAAGAGCTGGAAGATGAGAATTATATATTTCGAACCACAATATGCGAGGAGCTAGAAACATAGGCTACTTCATTTTTTTTTATTGTTGGAAAAACTTATTTTAGTTCAAAAGGTGAATTTTGATGGCTTCTTTGTTCAGAAATTGAAAGATAGTTGAAGTGGCTATCGAAATGTGAATTTGCAGATCTGAAATTTAATCTGCGGACTGTATGAATAGGGATGATGATACTAATCCAAATGTCACCGAAAGCTTTCGAGGAGCTGTGCCGTATTGAAGTGTCTCTTCACGGCGATTCATAATAGGACATATTTATGTTAATCTAATTTATTTATTTAATTTTTCTGTTGATATCCTTTTATCATGTGTTAATTCGATTCCTTGTTTGTTCTTACATGATATCCAAACCATAGATTTGAAAAGGGGTTATTGCTGGCCATGGCGTCCCCACTGCCTGTCTTCCATATCATCAAATCAAAGACACAAATCCATAGACATCAGTGGCATCTCTACCTTCCCTTCAAGTTACAGCCCACCAATGCCAGCTTCTTCCTCACCACTCTCTCGTTCTTTGTGGTCGCCTTGAGAACTCTCTTTAGTGATTGGACAAGTTGGTGTGCGTTATGGAAGCAAGTATACTGTTAACTGGACCAGCCCACTAAACCATTCTCCTTGTCCTGTTGCATGATGCAGAACCTTTAATTTGTTGGATCAATATAAATTAACAGATACTGGTATTAAATCGATTCAACCACTGCACTGACTTGTTTCAGGAACAAACATCCATGACTGTTTGGAAGACCAGAAATGTGAGCTCTTTTCATAGAAAATGTGAGCTCTGTTGATTACTTGCTGAGGTAACTTTTTATCTTCCATTTATTTTGTACTTTACAAGCACACTCCTTCCTCGGACCCATCTAACTTGAAATTTGGATCTGGTCTGCGTACTTCACAGAAAAGCTTGCTTATTGTTCTTCCCCTTAGATTCTTCTGTATTGTCCATGATCTTCTGCCAACCCCAGAGACATGCAATATGTTTATCATCAGCCACTGCATCGTGAACCAAGTAAAATTATGTATTGATATGCATACAATATGCACATGTGGAAGACAAGACATTGACGTCTCAACCATCCTTCTTCTGCCTTCCTCTATTTCTTCAATGCCTCCTCCGCCATCCTTGCTTGCTCCTCTCTCTACGAACATGACGTACCTTCTCTTCCTGCAGAAACACGCTATGAAGTAAATGAAGGAGCGCGCTGGGTGAGAGTGTGATGTTGGAATGGCTCAATCAGATTTGATCATATCTTAATTTGCAGTGTTTGATCTGATTGAGCCGTGCCAATATCACTCTTTGCTTGGTTTGTTCGTCTTTTTAGATTATCCATATAAAGATAGATTTGAGAGGTATGTGTTATTTATCCTCTTCGATATTCACATACGATAGTTTTGAGAGGTATGTGATGAGTCGAGACTTAACGAGATTGATTATCATTTGTAATTCTTGTGAGTTTCACGCTTAGAACATGCGAACACAAACTCATGACAATATTAGTAACATTGTCACAAAAAATGATCTGGTGACAATATCTTTTATCTCTCTCTCTCTCTCTCTCTCTCTCTCTATATATATATATATATATATATTCTGTAAAAAAAATTATAATTTGATAGGTCTCACATTCTTCTTGTTTTTTTATTAATAATTTAAATTTAAAATATATTTATTTGAAGTTTGTAATTTATTATTTTCTTTTATGACTTTTTTCCTTGATCATTGCCTGTGTTTATTTTTTTACCTCTCCCTATTTAGATACCGGAACGCCCATCCCTGTGATGAACGATCAGGATCTGCTCGAGCTATAGGTTGGACGGTCGGATTGGGGTCGTGTGGGCTTGCATCAGCATACGAGTGAGATAACGAGATTCGATGGAATTGGAACATTGCAATTTGAAGTAGAGATGGAGAGGATCCTCCACCCTACAATAACGCCGAGGGATGTAAAGGCCTCGTCGCCGATCGTGAGGACCCGTCCCACCATCTCGCCGACAATCATTAGGGTTTCATCTGTTTGATCATTGGTTCCTCGATGGATCTTTTTTTCCCGTCTCTTCTCGATTTGAAGAACCGACGTGACCTGGAGAAAATTACCTAATTCGATGTGTGGTTTCTTGAAACCTCGAATTGCTCTAGTTGATGGCATTCTATGGGGAGGAGCATTTGTGGGGGAAGTGATAGAATTGCATCGGCAATCTGTCGAGGTGATATTTTTCCTTGAACTTTTGTTCTTAAGATAATGGTATCGTATTGATGCTTCTTCATTTGTTCGTTTTTGGGCTTAGTGTCATGTTAAATACTTGTGGTTGGACTGTAAATGTAATTGCCAATGGAACTACTTTTCATCAATGCAAGATTTTGTGAGACTAAAGGTCTTGATCGTGTAAATCGTAATTTTCAAACAGGGTTATGTTCATATCTTTTATTAGTTTTGTTTACACATTGTAGAAACATGATAACTTGCAAAGTTTTAGTTTAAGAGATTATTGCAAGTAGAAAGGTTGATTTTTTTCCTTACAGGTGTAGCTGATTGCTAATGCATTATGCATCAAGGAATATTTGAAAGAAGTCTTCTTATCATTCATTTACTTCTTCCTTGTATCCATATCTTAATTTCTCTTCATTTATCTTACCCTCTTTTTGTACTAGCCTTGCTTGGAAAGAAATGATGCCTCTGGAATAGAACTAGGAAAACCGGCTTTGTTTGTCATAATATATCAGAGATCTACAAGATCAAATTAACTCACTGATCTTGTCTCCTGTGTGGAAAATGCTACATAGCTGGGTCAAGTTATCCTGGTTCTTTGATTTCAGGCTATAGATGTTTATATGGATTAAAGATCTGCCTGGTTTGTACTCGAGTGTCAAAATGGACCCAGCTATGTAGCATTTTCATCTAAATATAAATTTGGTAAATACAGTAGCAACCTGAAAAATTCCCTTCAATTCTGTCATATTTTCTTTGAGTTCAATTTCTTTTTTTTTTTCGGCAAACATAAGTGATGAAGACGAGATTCGAGCGGAGGACCTTGCAATAAGTTTGTGAAGATCTTTATCAGTTAGGCTAGTTGACATCATCAAAAAATGCATAAAACATAATCATATTTTTCATAAAAAAATCATGGAAATGAGCAATAATCAAATTCAATTTCTACATATAAGTAATAGAGAATGAACATTGCTACATCTTGATTTGCTGTCTTGTTCAAAGTCAACTCTGCAGCATACTAGAAAAAATTCATTCCAATAGAAAAATGATCAGATTCTGTGGTCTGATGTAATTCACTATTTTCTGTTCTTATCATTTAACCATGAATTCTTAAGTATCAAATTGAAAAGAATGAGTAAGTGTCCTGGTAATGCAGCTGAGTGCCATGGTCATACATTGATATTTCACTACCCTGATCCTTTTGTTTTTCTATTTTCTGAGATTGCATAAATGTGAATTGTTTTTTTATCCGGATCCCTCATGACCCGAACTGATCCAACACCTGCCTATCTCTTGCAAGCTGCTTGAAACTATATGTAAATAGTAAGAAGTAAAAGCAATTATGGTAGTCTATCTGTCGAAAATATTCGCCAATATCTCTCACTCGTGGAACTTTAAAGACTCAATTATGGGTATTTTGGTCACTCTGCAGCTAATTTTTTTTTGCCAATTCATACATGCTAGATACGGTCTTTAACTTCACATGCATACAAATTCTAGAATGACTTTGTAAAACAAGAACAGAAACTGATGCCATTTCTGTTGCAGTATTTTGTTAGGACTCTAGCTAGGGGAGTCCTAATTTATTTTTATTAAAAATGACAAATATGTAAGTCCTAAGGGCATTCATGTAAATCCTATTTAGCCGACCCCTAATAAAAAAGTAAGGAGGCCGGTTAGGTTAGGATCAGATGGGAGGAAGATATTTTAAGGAAAGAGTAGGATGCATGTTATCTTAATTAACCACCCCTTATCCTAGTTAAAGAGGGGTTAGTTGAGGAGGGGTTAAGTTAGAGTAGAAATATGAAATAATAAGCAACTGACCACCCCTAGATGGGCCGGTTGGAAGTTAGACTTAGAGATGCATTAGGAGTTGTCTTAGGAGTTGATTGAGAGTAGGAGTCTTGAAGTAGAAGACATCTTAGGAATTAGAGTTAGAAGGCATATAAATAGCCTTATAATCCTCCACTTTTTATCATCAATAGAAGAGTATTTTCTGTAGTCTTTAAGCAATAATTTGAAGGAGGGAACCCCCATAGAGTTCTAAGTGTTGAGAATTGATTCATGGTAGTTACATAGATAGTTAACATGTTTAGGAGTAGTGGCTCATGTTTAGGAGTTGTGGAGGTATTTAAGAGTTAGTGGGGGTAGTTATTAATCATGGGTGAGATAGTGGGATAAAGGAAGTGATGTGAGGTAGTTATTATTATGTCATATAAATAGGACCTTAGAGAATGAAGCAAGAGTGCAAAGAGTGTGTGCAGAGAAGAGAGTGTGTGCATTTGGAGATAATCTTGTAAGTGTTCTTGTTCTTTTACCTCATGTTTAATACTACGTCGTTTTCTTGATTGAAAGTGTTTTCGTTAATTGGATTGTAGTATTCTGTTTTATCGTTTCCTTGCTCCTCCTTCCCCAACATTTGTGGTATCGGAGCCTTGTTTCAATCTGAACTAGGCATTATGATTTTTAATGGCAATTCTATGTCTCAACCCCTTATTCCCATCTTCTCGGACAAATCCTACGAATTTTGGAGTATCAAGATGAAGACTCTATTCAAGTCTCAGGATCTTTGGGACTTGATAGAGAATGGATATGCAGATCCAGATGAAGAAACCAGGCTGAGGGAGAATAAAAAGAAGGGCTCAAAGACATTGTTCTTCATTCAACAAGCTGTGCATGAGACAATCTTCTCAAGAATTGCAGCAGCGACAACCTCAAGACAAGCTTGGTTGATACTTCAAAATGAATTTCAAGGCTCATCGAGGGTGATTACGATAAAACTTCAAACCCTTCGCCGTGAGTTTGAAATTTTGTTTATGAAAAGCAATAAATCAGTGCAAGATTTTCTTTCTCGAGTGACTGAAATTGTTAGTCAAATGAAATCCTACGGTGAACATTTTCGTGATCAAATAATTATTGCAAAAGTTTTGAGAAGTTTAACTCCGAACTTTGATCATGTTGTTGCGGCAATTGAAGAGTCAAAGGACTTATCTACTTATTCATTTGATGAACTAATGGGTTCCTTAAAAGCACATGAAGCAAGGTTGAACATGTCACTTGAAAAAAGTGAAGAAAAAACATTTCAGGTTAAGGGGGAGTCTTCTACTTCAAAAGAAGATGAAAAATCAACAGGAAGAGGACGTGGCAAAGGAGGATTTCGTGATAGAGGAAATGGAAGAGGAAGAGGAAGAGGACACTTTGATGGGCATGATGAAAGACAATCAAACTATGATAAGAAAAACTACAAGAGTGAAATTCAATGTCACTATTGTAAGAAGTTTGGTCATATGAAGATAGATTGCTGGAAAAGAGAGAAGCAAGCAAGCTATGTGGAAGAAAATGAAGACAATAGTAAGTTGTTTATGACTCATTCACAAGTTAATGATATCTCAAATGACATTTGGTTTTTGGATAGTGGATGTTCTAATCATATGTCAGACATAAGATCAATATTTAGAGATATTGATGAAACTCACAAGTTGAAAGTTAAACTTGGAGATAGCAAACAAATCCAAGTAGAATGAAAATGAATAATTAAGGTGAAGACAAATCAAGGGAAGGTAAAACACCTTGATAATGTTTTTTATGTTCCTAGCTTATCGTATAACTTATTGAGTGTTGGACAATTGATAGATATTGGATATTCAATTATATTTGATGATGGTTCTTGCACTATTAAAGATAAGAAATCTGGCTTGATTATAGCAAATATTTGCATGACGCAAAATAAGATGTTTCCAATTGATGTTTCAAATATTGAGAAATATGCTCTTGTTGCAAATCAAAAGAATGAGACAAATTTATGACATTTGAGATATGGACACCTTAACATTAAGGGTTTAAGGTTGTTAAATAAAAAAAAAGGTTTATGAATTGTCTAAAATTAATACACTTGATGTATGTGAAAGATGTATTTATGAAAAACAAAGTAATAAACCATTTCCTATTGGAAAAGCATGGAGAGCATCTTATTGTCTTGAATTAATTCATGCTGACTTATGTGGACCTATGAATATAAAATCATTTGGGGGAAGTCGATATTTTCTGTTATTTACTGATGTTTATAGCCGCATGAGTTGGGTATATTTTCTGGAATTGAAATCTGAAGTATTTGATAACTTTCGAAAATTTAAGACACTTGTAGAAAGACAAAGTGGTAGATGCATAAATACACTTCGGACAGATAGAGGTGGTGAATTTATGTCTAATGAGTTTAATTCCTTTTGTGAAGAAAATGATATTCGCAGGGAATTGACAGCACCATATACACCGGAGCAAAATGGTGTAGCTGAACGTAAGAATCGAACTGTTGTCGAAATGGCAAGAAGTTTGCTTAAAGGAAAGCATCTTTCGAATCATTTTTGGGCAGAAGCAGTTGCAACAACAGTTTATTTGTTGAATATTTTACCGACAAAGACTGTTATGAATCGAACTCCTTTTGAAGCTTGGTATGGTATAAAGCCAACTGTTAGTCATCTAAGAATTTTTGGTTGTATTGCTTATGCTTTGATAAATTCACAAAATTATCATAAGCTTGATGAAAAATCTGAAAAATGCATCTTAATTGGATATTCTGTACAATCCAAAGCATATCGATTATATAATCCTGTAAGTGGCAAAGTTATTATTAACAAAAATATTGTATTTGATAAAAGGGCAAGTTGGAATTGGGAGATCAATGAAGGTGAAACACAAATTCATATTCCAGCAGAACTAGTCACTCCACCGAATCAAGTGACAGATCCTGCTCCAACAAGTTCAACGTCAACCTCACCTAGTAGCAGTTCAAATTCAACAAATGATTCCTCAGATGAAACCCCTCCAGGAAGGTTTAGATCACTAACAGAGATTTATGATTCAACATTTGCTTTATCTATTTCAGATCCTATAAGTTTTGAAGAAACAGTTAAGGAATGTCGAAAAGCAATGAAGGAGAAAATCAAGTCAATTAAGAATAATCAAACCTGGGAGCTAATGGATCAACCGAAAGAAAAGAAAGCTTTTGGATCGAAATGGATGTTCAAAACAAAGTATAATGCAGATGGAAATATCCAAAAGCATAAGATTCGGTTTGTAGCAAATGGAGCCATAACATGAAGTATTTATGGCACGGATGAACAAGTTGCAGATATTCTCACCAAGTCACTTCCAGTTCAGAAGTATATTTATTTTATGTTTCAAATTGGTGTATATAACTATGAATCAAGGGGGAGTGTTGAGAATTGATTCATGGTAGTTACATAGATATTTAACACGTTTAGGAATAGTGACTCATGTTTAGGAGTTGTGGAGGTAGTTTAAGAGTTAGTGGGGGTAGTTATTAATCATGGGTGAGATAGTGGGATGAAGGAAGTAGTGTGAGGTAGTTATTATTATGTCCTATAAATAGGATATTAGAGAATGAAGCAAGAGTGCAGAGAGTGTGTGCAGAGAAGAGAGTGTGTGCATTTGGAGATAATCTTGTAAGTGCTCTTGTTATTTTACCTCCTGTTTAATACTACGTCGTTTTCTTGATTGAAAGCGTTTTCGTTAATTGGATCGTAGTATTCTGTTTTATCGTTTCCTTGCTCCTCCTTCCCCAACACTAAGGAGGCCGATCCCCTATAGTGATCACCCCCAAGCTTAGAATCCATTAGGGTTCTAACATATTTTCCCTCGTTTAAAGCTGATGAGGCCAGTTATTTGACATTCAAGTGATTCTACTCTCATAATCTCTAGGTAGCTAGATTCTTTTACCACTGCAGAAAGTTGCTCCGGTGCACTTGTGTATTGTGTGCAGTAACATGAAGTCAAAGTCTTTTTTTGAACTTTAAACATTGTAGAATCTGCCTTTGATGTGGTGTCATCTCTTCTTATGGAAGTCATTGGAGCTCAATTTTATGGTTCAAAGGATGAACTCATTTGCAGATTCCTTCTTTAAGTCATGTGCAGAGAACATTTGGAGTGAACATAAGGTGGCTGCTTTATTGGGATTTTAGCAATTTCTCGGCTTTTAATTGAGTTGGATATTTTCATGAGTCATTTTTCACATTCTTGGCCATCAATTAGGGGGCACATATTAGTTGCTGAGGTATGAACTCTCCAACATCAATCAGATAAACTTGTTCATTATTATATACTGAAAGAGGTGGACATGTGTCTACATGTCATACTTCCAAAGTCATCTATCTATATTTGATATTTACATGAGGTTTGAGAGAGAAAAAAGATTGTATATATAATGAAAGAAAGGAAATGTGATCTTGACAGAAGCTACCTTAGTCTGTAATAGTTCTTATTATAAGCAAAAAGGCTTTAATAATGTGATTCTATCTTGTAGCTGGTTTACTACTGTCTTCAGTTTTATTATCATTCAGTAGGCACACGCAAACCAATATCTTGGTATTTGCATTTGGTCTATTCTGTCTACGGAATAGTTTATCTTTTCAAAATAGCTGAAGTCCAAAACTGTCAGAGATGAAATGTTTGTTCATATAACCTTATAAATGTGGAGAATGCAACCTTATTACCCTTTTAATGACCTCTCTCTTACCTATTTCGATCGATTCTGGTGATCATAGGTAAACTCTTCCATGATCTAGTAGTTTCTTAATCTTCTTCCCTCTTGCCCCTATTCCCTCCCTATATATGTTCCACAATTGATTGATTATATCGAGGAGAAACTTCTCTGTCTTCTATGTGAATCATTCAATCGATGGAGTTGCAGGTATCCGTTTGAATTTGTAATGTCCACAATGAAGGGGGTTGACTTGACATGGTTTTTTTGTTACTCCACAGAGGCATTTGCAGAACAACATTGGACTGTGATCATATCCATCTCAGAGCAGATCCAATCCAATTCATCATCCACCCATCCGCTCTTGGGTTGAGATTGACTGGAACTGACTACTGAGAGCTGCAAGATGAAGAGTCTCCGAGTCCAAACATATCCAACAACTAGTTGGGGTCCAAGCATGACTGACAAGTTGAGATGAGAAAACTAACGTACTAACACTACTACTGTTGGGAGAACAGGAAGCAATCCACTCCAGTTCCTGTTCTGACCAAGATTGTATGCATGAAGAGCTTGATCTTATCCACTCAATTTGTAATAGATTTAGTTCGAGGAACAAAAGAACATATTGTTGTTGTGCTGGTCTTATCAAACTATGCTACAAAAGCCATTTCCCCAACAGCTATCTGAGAGCATCATTGACAATTAGCAGCAGTCTTGTCATCTATGCTGTCGATCACATGGATCTACTTGTTCCCAAACTCCAATGCTAGTTCATATAAGCTGTCCTCCGACACAGATCCACCACCTACTTCTAGAGTAGAAAAAGAAGCTACTTGTGCAGGACCTTAAAGACTCCACCCCCTTGACCTTTCAAGTTGACTCCAAGCCATCCATACTTCCATGATCGAAAGAAACCCTCTCGGTGGAAACAGCTCCAAAGCACATGAAACCTCGAGCATGTCTGTCTTAACGTAGCTCATTACAAAAAAGGTTGCCATTTCCATTGACGAGAACTCACTGACGAAGACATGCTATATATTAGTTTCTGATGAGAGGTTTCGACGACCGGAAACTTGCATCACTGTAGCAGTTGTAGTGGCTCCCACAAATCCATGTATTCTATGAACTGCGAAGATCTAAAAGCTTTTCCGAGCTGCCAAAGGCACCAGTCTTTTTGCTGCAGAGATGCGCACCTTATTCTTCCTCTTTTACAACTGTTTGTGAAAATGCCAGCGCAATGCACATTTCTTTAAGCGATGGATTCTGTGACAAGCAGTACCTCCATGAAACTTCGTCGAGGCAGGCTGATCCCTTTACGCTTCGCCATATAATTCGAAGAGGCTGCGAACATTCTCTTTACAGATAGATGTCCGCTGCAGTTCCCCTTCTGTTTTCATGGTACCGACGCTGAGAACCTTCACTGAGGCATGTGAAGTCCTTTATGCTTCTCTTTATTCCCTCTCAAAGACTCTTTGTCGTGTGGTGTCAACGTATGGATCGCTGCGTCATGGTTCATGGATGGACACCCTGTGATGCTGCGACACCCACCCTCCTGTGATAACAAAATAGAAGTTTCATTTGTACTGATTGTGTATGAATTCTATACTTCATTCAGTCACATGACCAGTGAGCTCCCACTGCAACATGCAGCTATTCCGAGGACAAGTCTGGAAGAGACAAACTCCATTAATGGCTGTGGCATCAGGCCTTGGCTGCACGCAGCATCTGCTCTGTCCCTGACTGACACACTGACTCGACGGTTCCCAACAAGACACTCGCTCGTACATGGGTTCACCTAGACCACCACCACCACCACCACCACCACCACACCAAGTCTCTGTGTGAGGATGGAGATTGTCGTTCCTCTTCTTTGATTTGTTAGGATGGTGGATATGTGTTGAGGGAACAAGAGGCCTCCGAAAGCAGAGGGGCTTGTGGCGTGAGAAGCTTGGTTGAACTGACCGACAATTCATTCGTGCAAGGCATTCTCCTTCTCCGCTCATTTAGGCTTCTTTGATGTGATTTCTTGCGTCCAATGAAGTCACTCAAATGCAGGAAGTGGAACGCTGAAGGTTATTCCTGTGGCTCCAATGGGCTCTGTCGGAGAGGTCTCTGCAACGCACAAGCGTTCTAAGAGGTAGTTGATCTCCAACCTAGCTATTTCTATCTCGCGCTTCTCTTCCTGTCTTTGGTAGCATTGCATGTGTTCGTAAATAGGCTTTCAATGACAGGAGAAGGACAAGTTTAACTTTTGGATTCTGAATAGTTTCTGTATCCTATATTTTTCGAAAATAAGATAATCCATTTCTAGATTTAATGTTGAGAAGGATGTGAAGCTGCAACCTGTGTTGGCGATGTAGATTTCTTGCTGACAGCATTCCTGTAATTACAGTGATTCGGATAAGAGAATAAGGACGGACAAACTGGATATATCGGTCAATTCATTTCATCATGTTAGGATGGTAAGAAAGTGATCGCTCTAATTGCTCAGTAGTTGGTAATCACTGCAATGCAATGTGTTGGAAGTTGTTAATTTTCTAATTGTATTCTTTAGACAAAGACTAAAGTGTGAAACACTAAATCCTAGATTTGATATGGTTGCAAGGATATGGAAGAAGTCGGCCAAGCTGAGATCAAGAAAGGGCCTTCACCTAACTATGAGGTTGAAAGCTCTCTCAAGAAAGAGGTACCATCACCTAAGGTTAAGGTTCAATAGCGACAATGGTGTGATCTTGATCACACATTGTTTTTGCATACATCACTTTCAACTTTTTGCTTGATATCGGCAATTACTACGTGTTTCTTACCAACTGATGTCTGCCGTGACCATGAGAAAGGCTGTATTGCCCAGGAGAGAAAGTAATTAGTGCATGGTATTTCTTCTTAAAAGGGCAAAAATCATGATGCTCATGAGTACTTCATGGAAAATATTCAGCCTAAACTCTGTAGTGGTTTGCTTATATCATTCTGGAATTCTTGTGAATAACATGTTTAAGCAGTATCTTGTTAATCAACCATGAGGCCCGGTTACATTGAACTGGAAACTGTGCCATGCACCTCAAGCACTAACCAGGATATTAATTTTGTCACAATGGTTGCTTTTTTGCTGTTGGTTTTATCAATCTTTCGTGCCATTTTATACTTTTTAAAAGGTTTCTTGCACATTTAAATTACCACCTCACTTGCTTAATGCAGATTCAACAACTTGAGAAATGCCTCAAGGATCAGTTTGTTGTGCGACAAGCTCTAGAAAAAGCGTTGTGGCACAAGAGTTCTGCCATTGATACATCGATTGATGGTTACATTCCAAAGGTAAGTTCTTTGTTTTTCCACTTATTAAATGTTTTTTTTACTTCTTATATCTAGTTTCCATATTAGTTCACAAGAATAATGGTGTCTCGTACGAAAAAAAGATGTCCCTTGATCCATAATCTTGTTGTTGCTTGATTTGAAATGTCATTATTACAACGGTTAGCATAATTTGGGCCTTCCAACCCAAGATGGAGGACTCATATATGATCAAAAAATGTCATATCTTTTCCTGAAACTGAATAATAACTGTCAATTTTGAAAGTTACGAGTAAGTATTCTTAACATCATTAAAATATCTTCTGTACCAACCTTGGACTTTGAATTTACTGATGTACTTCTGGTAATGGCAGCCAACCAAGGAGCTAATAAGGGAGATTTCGATGTTAGAGTTAGAGGTTGTGCATTTGGAACAATATCTTCTATCACTCTACCGAAGAGCCTTTGAACAACGTATATCAAATGTATCTCCCGCTGCTGTTGAAGATGTAAAGAAGCAGCAACTGATTTCTCAGTCAGCGCCATTTCCAGAAGCCGCGACACATGATATCCCATTCAGAAAAGCTGAATCAGCATTTCGGTCGAGTCATATTCTACTTCCACGAAAATCAGCAAACAAGTTATGCAATGAAGCTTGTCCTGTTAATTGTCAAGAGAAGCATGGTCGTGGCATTCACCGCAGCCATTCCTCACTAGTGCCACGCTCAGTTTGTTCAGCTAAATGGTTACCTTCGGCAAAGAATCTAGCTCGAGCTCTCGGGGCATGCCATACTCTACCTTTATCGTTACTTAAAGTATATGATCATACACCATCTTTCTTTCCTTCTCCTTAGAAAGGAAAACATTGCATGTCTTGAACTTCTTGAGATAACCCTCCAGCTTCCTAAAAATAAATATCAATAGCAAGTTCATACTCCTGTCGCAACTGCCTTCTAATCATCGTCGTTTTGGTTTGTGTACAGCATGGACAAGACTTCAATTCAGGGGCAATAAGCCTGGCAGATCATCTTGGAACAACGATTGCTGATCACATTCCCGAGACACCAAACAAACTATCTGAAGACATGATCAAGTCCATGTGTGCCATCTATTGTAAACTTTCAGATGACCATGTTGGGCATCACCGTCTCGCATCTTCACCTACACTGTCCTTCTCATCAAGGAATACATTTTCTCCCTGTTATGTGAAAGAACTGCAGAGCCCTTATTGTAAAAGAGAAGCCGTCCATGATGCATGGTTGGAGAATTCTTGCTGCACTGAAAGATTAAAGGATTTCAGTGGACCTTACAGTGTCATGGTAGAGGTGTCTTCAATATGCAAGCACAGCCAAAGGTCTAGTGATCTTGATGAAATGCTGCAGAATTATAAGTGAGTCACTGCATGACTATAAGAAACGCTGCATAATTGCATTTGCTACTCTGTTTAGTTGCATAGAATACCTGTACATGCAAGTGTGGTATGTGTGCTAATGATTCATTAAGAACAGATGCATTTTTTTTCTGGAATAATATTGCTGAATCCGATTATAAGCATGTACAAGATAAAAACGCTCAGGGAATTTATCAGAAAATTTTGTTCAACAAACTCGAATTGATTGGTTTTTTATTTCAGATTACTTGTTCAGCGATTGGAAATGGTTGATCCAAGATCGATGAGCAATGACGAAAAGATTGCTTTCTGGATTAATATACACAATGCAATTATGATGCATGTAATTCTATTTCCCTCTCTTTATCAATCAGCACCAGGAACTTGCCTATTTTCCTTAACATACTCCTGCCTTTCTCAGTTTCATTATATGAAAGCCCTATCTCTTGATGATGCATGCAGGCACATCTGGAATATGGGATTCCAGGAAGCAACATTAAGAAAACATCCTTAATCATCAAGGTAATCTACTTCAGAGGTGAATTCAATAGGTGGCCTCTTTGAAGTAGAGATTTTAGGTAGGAGTTCTGATCTCAATGTTATTTTTTTCAGGATACATACAATATAGGTGGACGCATGATAAATGCAGAAATAATACAGGGCTCAATACTTGGATGCCGAATGCATCCTCCTGGGCAGGTATTCCTTATGCACTTCATACTGAATAATCTTCCGAAGCCATTCAGCTCCTGTAGACTTTTATCTGACTTCTAAGTAGTTGCTCTGCATGATCCTAGCAGTCAGACAGTGATATTCGTTGCATTGTTCTCATGTTGTTTCATGCAAATATTTTCAGTGCCATATCTTTATAGCATTTTTTTTTCTTGATCTTGCTACAATAATTTTATATGCATTGTTCCCTTTTGCTGCATTGTAAATTGGTCACCTCCTCGAGCATTAAATATGGCCAAAATTTTGAAGAGAAGCAAATTAAATATGTTTTTGCTCGTCCACTAGCATGAAAAATACATCCATTTCTTTCTTTCGTTTTCGAAAGAAAAGCATTCTTAGCAAGAGGAAACACTCTTCTTGCTTGATAATCTACAACTTGTCCCTGTTCTCTGATACCAGTTAGATTTCTTTCATGTTTGGATCAGCTACTTCAGTTAATTTGCTGATTAATACTGAACTGAAGCTTGATATCTCATTCACTTATAGTGGCTACGGTCATTACTCTTCTCACAAGTAAAGATCAAAGATGGTGATGAGTGGAAAGCCTATGCCATCAGGAATCCTGAACCCCTGATACGCTTTGCCCTTTGTTCGGGAAGCCATTCAGATCCCGCGGTAAACTCAAAACACGTTCTACTTTGTAAAACAAGTTCTTAGTGATCAGGATAAGGGAAAACCATCTTCAGGTGACAAGAATGGACACCATAATGATTGGCTTTGCTTGCTCTTCTTCTTCTTCAGGTCGGATTGTACAGTCCAAAGAGATTGTTCCATCAGCTGGAATCTGCAAAGATGGAGTACATCCATGCAACTGTGACCATCCGAAAGGGATACAAAATTCTTCTGCCGAGACTTGTCGATTTCTTTGCAAAGGACTCCAATCAGTCTACTCAAGAATTACTGGACATGATCAAGTGCTATCTTCCTGAGAGGTTGAGGTTGGTGATCAATGGATGCAATGAAAGCAGCTGTCGCAAGATCATCCAGTGGGTGCCTCACAACTTCTCTTTCAGGTACTTGTTGCCAAGAGAACTTAACTTGGACATGCTCAGGTGAACTGATGCCATTCAGCATGTATAGTCTTGAGGAAGAAATAGTCTTCGTGACTGATTGATGTACATAATCCTGTTGGGTCCAGCACATAGGTGGGCTTGGACCAGTCAAATAAAAAAAAAAAAAAGAAGGAAAAAGGGTTAAGTTATAAACCCTAACTAAGTGGAGCAGATCTGTGCGGATGGGTGAGTTGCTGTTGGCGGCGGCATAAAATCGAGAGCACAGTGAGGAGAAAGAGAAAGGAAAGAATAGAGAGAGAAATAGCTTTGGCAAGATCGAACGGTGAAACTTCCTCATATTTGGTCCAAATCTTATACGGAGAATCTTTGCAGCAAGCTTTATAATCCTAACGGTATTGATTTATAATCTATTCTCTCTATGATAATTTCCTGTAACACCCACTTAGTGAGATTTGATATCATGAGATCTATATCTTTTGATGATGCTATCTCATTTTAAATTAGGATTATAAATTAAGATATATATTATTGATGTTGTAGTGATCATTTAGCTATTTAGAGAAGGTTTATTGTAAACTTATTATCAATTATGGTGAAAGTGGAAGTTAAATGGACTACGGTCCCGTGGTTTTTTCCGTTTTGGGTTTTTCATGTTAAAATTTAGTGATTTATTACCTTGTTCCGGTTAATATTTATCTTTTTGCAATAAGTTGGTAAGTTTGATGAGAATCCCATTTTGATACATAAAGAGGGAAAAATATTATTTCGTATTCTATTTTACAAGTGGTATTAAAGCACAGGTTATTTGGTGCAACTTTTCTTGTGTGATTGAAATGAAAGAGTCAGATGGTATGATTAAATTAAACTCATCAAACTATTCCACTTGGAGGCGTATGATGGAAGATTTGCTCTATTACAAAGAGTTATATAAGCCAACCAAAGTTAAAGTAAAATCTTCTACTATGGATGATGAAGAATGTGAGGTACAACACAGAAAGGCCATTGCCTATATTAGAAGATCGATGAATATAAATCTGCATGAGTATATTTCTGATAAAATCAGAGCTGATGTTATTTGACAAAGGTTAGAAAATCTCTTTGCAAAAAAAAAAGTGAGAAACATAATTTCTCTCCTCAGAAGACTTGTCAATTTAAAGTCTTGGTAATATTATTGAGCATATAAGCCTGTTTTAGAGTCTTGCAAATAAGTTAGTTACTATGAAAATGAATATAGATGATGAGATGCAAGGACTGCTACTCCTCAGCTCTTTACCAAAAAGTTCAGAAACATATGTGGTGACAATTTCTAACTCCACGCCAGAGGAGACTCTAACTATAGATATGGTTAAGGACAGTTTGCTAAATGAAGATGCCAGAAGGAAAGAACAAGGAGAATCTTCTTCTGGTGCACTTGCTATTGAAAAACAAGAACGACGTAGAAGAAGTCATAGTAGAAATCCACATGGTTATAGAGGAAGATCCAAGTCCAGAAGAGATATCAAGTGTTTTTACTGTAACAGGCCAGGTCACATGAAGAAAGAGTGTAGGTTCTGGAAGAGAGAACAAAATGAAAGAAATAAAAATGAAAAAGAGACTAATACAGTTGAAGGTGATATTGTTATTATTTGTGATGATGAAATCTTGCAGCTCAGGACATTAACTGGGTAATTGACTCTGGTGCTTTTTTTCATGTTACTTCTCATGGTGATTTCTTCAGATCTTATACTGTTGGTGATTTTGGCAATGTCAAAATTAGAAACAATGGTACATCTAAAATTGTAGGTATTGGAGATATTTGCTTGGAGACCAATATTGGGAGCAAATTGATACTCAAAGACGTAAGACATGTTCCAGATATTCGTCTAAACTTGATATTTATAGGGAAACTTGATGATGAGGGGTTTATGTACTATTTTGATGAAAGCAAATGGAAGCTCACTAAAGGTTCTCTGGTTGTGGCAAGAGGAAAGAAGCAGAACTCCTTTTATGTTATGGAGGCTAAGCTACACAAATGAGAGATTAATGCAATCCAAAAAGATAAAAGTATAGATTTTTGGCATAAAAGACTTAGTCATATCAACGAGAAGGGACTTCAAACTCTTACTAGAAATCAGTTCTTACTAAAGCTGCAAGGTACATCTCTTAAAACTTGTGATCATTGCTTAACCGGAAAAACACATAGAGTTGCTTTTCATTCTTATCCATCATCTAGAAAATTAAATGTCATTGATTTAATTCACACTGATGTCTGTACTATGCAAACTAGAACTCTTGGAGGTGCTCTTTATTTTGCTACTTTTATTGATGACCATTATAGAAAAGTTTGGGCTTTTGCTTTGAAATCTAAAGACCAGGTACTCGATGTTTTCAAAGAGTTTCATGCTAGTGTTGAAAGAGAAACTAGAAGAAAATTGAAGTGTGTTCGAGCAGATAATGGTGGTGAGTACAGGGGTCCTTTTGAAAATTATCAAAGATTTCATGGTATTAGGCTTGAGAAGACAGTTCCTAAAACTCCTCAGCAAAACGGTGTGGCAGAAAGGATGAACAGAACTATTGAAGAAAGGATTATGTGCATGCTTTCCCATGCCAAGTTACCTAAGTCTTTTTGGGGGGAGGATATGAGAACTACAGTTGATCTGATAAATATTTCTCCATCAGTTTCTCTGAATGGTGATGTTCCAGAGAGAGTATGGAAAGGGAAAGATGTATCTTATGATCACTTAAGAGTCTTTGGATGTAAAACATTTGTTCATATTCTTAAAGATGAGAGATCAAAGCTTGATAATAAGGTAAAAGCATGTATTTTCTTGGGATATGGTCATGAAGAGTTTGAGTACAGATTATGGGATCCAGTGAATAAAAAGATTATTAGAAGAAGAGATGTCGTGTTTCTTGAAGATCAATTATTTAAAGATGGTGATAATGTTGAGAAGCAAAATACCTCTATTTATACTCCTTGGAGTTTGAGCCCAGTTCCTCCACCTATAGTGATGATCAAGGGGGAGATGGACATGAAGATGGTGGTGAAGATGTTAGTGATGTTACTTCTACAGTTGATGAAGCTGATCCAACTGAACAGACTGAGCAAGCACCTCCACCACCAGATGAGATTCCACTGAGAAGATCTACAAGAGAGCGGAGACCATCTACAAGATATTCTCCACATGAGTATGTTATATTGACTGACAGTGGAGAACCAGAAATTTACCAAGAAGCTATTCTACATGAGCACAAGAATGAGTGGGTTAAAGCCATGCAAGAAGAGATAAAATCCTTGCTTGAGAACCACACCTATGACTTGCTAAAGTTGCCTACAAGGAAGAAAGCTCTCAAGAATAAATGAGTTTATAAATTGAAGACTGAAAAGAATAGCCCACAGCAAATATATAAGACACGATTAGTTGTGAAAGAATTCAATCATAAAAAGGGTATTGATTTTGAAGAAATATTTTCTCCTGTGGTGAAAATATCTTCTATACGAGTTGTTCTTGGTTTAGCTGCCCGCTTGAATTTAGAAGTAGAGCAACTTGATGTGAAAACTATATTTTTGCATGGGGACTTAGAAGAAGAAATTTATATGGAGCAACCAGAAAGTTTCAAAGTCAAAGGAAAATAAAATCTAGTGTGTAACCTTAAGAAAAGCTTATATGAACTCAAACAAGCACCTAGACAGTGGTACAAGAAGTTTGACTCCTTTATGATGAGCAAAGGGTACAATAAAATCACATCTAATCATTGTGTATTTACGAAGAAGTTTTCAGATGATGATTCATTATTCTCCTGTTATATATTGATGATATGCTGATTGTTGGTTATGATGCTGGTAAAATTGAGAAGCTTAAGAGGGAACTAAATAAGTCTTTTGCTATGAAATACTTAGGATCGACGAGACAAATTCTTGGCATGAAGATTCTTCGTGATATGAAGAATAGAAAGATTTGGTTATCTCAAAAGATCTATATTGAAAAGGTTCTTGAAAGATTTAACATGAATAATGCCAAACCAGTTTATTCTCCACTTGCAGGTCATTTCAAGCTGAGTTCAATACAATGTCCTACAGGTGAGAAAGAAAAAGAAGAAATGTCCAAAGTGCCTTACTTATTAGCAGTAGGTAGTTTGATGTATGCTATAGTTTGCACTAGGCCAGATATAGCTTATGAAGTTGGAGTTGTCAGTCGATTTCTCTCTAAACCTAATAAGGAACATTGGGCAATAGTAAAATGGATCTTAAGATATTTAAGAGGTACTACTAGGTTGTGTTTATGTTTTGGCATTGGTAAACCTGTGCTAGAGGGTTACACAGATGCAGACATAGCTGGTGATATTGATTCTAGGAAATCCACTTCAGAGTTCTTGATGACTTTTGCAGGGGGAGCAGTCTCTTAGCAATCTAAATTACAGAATTATGTTGCTCTATCGACCACAGAAGCAGAATATATAGCAATTACTGAAGTCTGTAAGGAAGTTTTATGGATGAAAAATTTTCTACATGAATTGGGTTTAAAATAGGAAGGATACACTATTTACTGTGACAGTCAGAGTGTCATCCACCTCTCCAAGAATTCAACATATCATTCTAGATCTAAGCATATTGATGTAAGATATCACTAGATTCGTGATGTACTTGAGATGAAAGAATTATACCTATAAAAAGAGCATACCGATGAGAATGGTTCATATATGTTGACAAAGTGGGTGGGCTTTGACCGGTCAAATAAAAAAAAAAGAAAAAAGGGTTAAGTTAGAAAACCCTAACTAAGTGGAGAAGAGCTGTGAGCATGTGTGAGTTGATGTTGGCGGCGGCAGAAAATCGAGAGCACAGTGAAGAGAAAGAGAAAGGAAAGAGCAGGGAGAGAAAGAGTTTTGGTAAGATCGAATGGTGAAACTTCCTCAGATTTGATCCAAATCTTATACGAAGAATCCTTACAGCAAGCTCCATAATCCTAACGGTATTGATTTATAATCTATCCTCTCTATGATGGTTTCCTGCAATACCCACTTAGTGGGATTTGATATTTCTCTATTATGAGATCCATATAGTTTCATGAGGCTATTCTTGATGTTGTGGTGATACTCTAGTTGTCTAGAGAAGGTTCATTGTAAACCTATTATCAATTGTAGTGATAGTGGAAGTTAAGTGGATTACGGTCCAGTGGTTTTTTCTGCTTTTAGTTTTTCATGTTAAAATTTAGTATCTCATTTTGGTGGATGATTTATTACCTGATTAATACTTATCTTTTTATAATAAGTTGGTAAGTTTAATGAGAATCTCATTTTGATATACAATGAGGGAAATATATTATTCCATATTCTATATTGTTTTCCTACAAATCCAGTGCAAATTATTCTGATCGCATTAATTGTTGTTCTCTTGATTTAGATTATAGAATCATAACTCATATACAAAGACATCATAAGCTGACATTATTACAAGGACTTGTATGAGGCTTTCAATCCTTAGTCTTAGTCAAACCGATCACCTACCAGAAGACCTCGTTACGTCCGTGTCTTCCAATTCCAAGTCTTTCTGTTGCGTCCATTTGGATTCAGTTGATGTGTCCGGTGGATGACGAGAACTCAGAATCGAGTCGATGAGTGATCTTTGTCATCTTGGTTCCATTTCTACCCTTTACTCCGGAATGCCGCAACGCTCGGGCTTGAAATTGATAGAATAGAAAGTGAGAAATAAAAGTTCAATTAAGTTTATTTATTCATTATCAATTTATACAGGTGAAGATAGGAGGATTTCTCTCAACTAATCTACGAGATTTTTTGAAAATCATATCTATCCCTCAAGGACGTCGATCTTGAATCGATGTCAATGAATATGAAGAAAGGAGACCGCTGTGTTGTCAACCACGGTGAAGATCTGACGGTGATTGACTTCGGCGGCGATGTCAGCCTGGATGAGGAGGAGGCCATTGTGTTGTTAATCGCGATGAAGATTTGACGACGGTTGCCCTCGACGATGATGTCAGCCTGGATGAGAAGGAGCAGACGATTCTACTGGAACCAAATTCGACAGTCTGATTAGATCGGACTATCATGCCTCTGCAAGATCAAACTCCTATGAAGGACACAGATCTTGAATCGATGTCAATGAATCTGAAGGAAGGAGACCGTTGTATTGTCAACCGCGGTGAAAGTCTAACGACGGTTGATTTCGATGGTGATGTAAGCCTGGCTAAGAAGGAGGGTACAGGCATGGTAGGAAGCTGGTGTAGCATGAGGCAGACGTAACAGAATGTATAGAGGATAAGCTGTTTGGACGGCGAAAAAAGAGATAATCTCTCTAAGAGAGAGAGGCTCTGATACCATGATGAAATAGAAAGTAATAACAAAAATCTCAATTAATTTTATTGATTCATCATCAATTTATACAGATAAAAATAGAAGGATTTTCGTCAACTGATCTACGAGATTTCTTAGAAATCATATCTATCCCTTAATTGATCTACGAGATTTCCTTAACGTGCAGCGGTCGCCGCAACATGAAGACGGAGAGAAGGAAGTAGAGTAGCCCGGGCCGTAGACCGTCTTCAGCATGGATGGGGGAGATGAAGTCGTCGAACTCCATGTCGTAAGCGTTGCGGACAAAGCGGGCCAGGTCCTTCCGGAGCACATGCGATGCCTTCACGGGCCGCGAGAACTCCTGCAGCTTGCCGTCCTGCAGGACCAGCTTGGCGGTCGGGAGGCCGCAGCGTCGCACTGGCTGCAGATCTCCATGGCAGGCTCCTGCTTATAGTGTAGATCGGAAGGGAAGAGAGGGAAGGTTGTCATATATGCCATCACCTTCCCTTCTCAAGTGAAGGAGATGCCAACCAAGATAACATCGAGGACAGGCTGTGTCGGACAGGGAGAGTAGGAGCACAATGAGTAAGGAGTCGAGGAAGCAGCAGAGATAGCGAAGCATGACAATGATCCATGCATGCATGGCTGCAGTTTGGTTGGGGAAGAATGACAGAACTCACCTGCAGGAGTCTGAGAAACCTTCGACCTCAAGCTAGATAAGGTGGACATGAAAGGTGAAGCACGTAATCCCCCATACATGGCGGAGAGAGACGGGCGGAGTGTCTTCGCTGCATCGATTGGATCCGTAGTGCGTGATCACCTCCGACAGACGCTCCTCACCTTATCTGGAATGCGGGGTTGGGTCCTAAGTATAGTGATGCTATGCAGAATTGGTATTTGGAGAAATGAGTAATAATTAAACGATAAAAATAAAATACTATAATATAATTAATAAAAATACTATTATTCAATAAAACAATTTAGTATTAAGCATGAGTTAATAGAACACTTATATGACAATCTTCAAATGCAAATACTCTATGCTCTCATAACTATGGTCTATTTATAGGATCTAACGAGAACTACCTCACCCTACTACTTCACTATCTCACACATGGTCACTGCCCTTACTAACTCCTAAATTATAGGTCACTACCTTCACAACTCATAAACATGAGCCACTACTCTTAAAACATATTCATTAATTAGGTAACTACTATGAATCAGTTTTCAACACTCTCCCTTGATTTATAATTACATACACCGATTTGTCATATAAAATCAATATGCTTCTGAACTAGAACTGACTTGGTGAGAATATCTATAACTTATTCATTCGTACCACGGTACTTCAATGCTATGGCTCCACTTGCTACAAAATCTCGGATGAAACAATAGCATATCTCGATATGTTTCGTTCTTCCATGAAATATTTGATTCTTCATCATTGCAATTGTGGCTTTGTTGTCATAAAATATTTCCATTGATTCCTTTTGTTTTTGATAAAGATATTCAAGAAGTCTTTTAAGTCATATTGCTTGATAAGTTGTTGATGTTGCAACTACATATTTTGCTTCCGATGTTGATAATGCAGTTGTTACTTACTTCTTTGAACTCCAAGATATAGCTCTTGATAAGAAGATGAAAATATTACCTAAAGTACTCTTTCTATCATCCAAAACTCCTGCCTAATCACTATCAGTGAAACCAAAGAATCTACATTTAAAATTATAAGAATACCAAATTCCATAATTTGAAGTACCAATAATATAACGCATAATTCTTTTAATAGCTTCGAGATGATATTTACTTGGGCTATGGATAAACTTGGATACTATACTAATAGAGAATGTAATATATGGTCGAGTACAAGTTAGATAGATTAAACCTCCAACTAAACTTCTGTAGTATCTTGCATTTGTCAAACCTGTACCATCTTTAAGTTTCAGTTTCTCATTTACATTCATAGGTATAGCTTTAGCTTTGTAATGAATCATGTTATATTTTTTGAGCAGATTCATTGCATACTTTCTTTGTGAAATAAAAATTTCATCTAATCCTTGCTTCACCTCCAATCCAAGAAAATAATGTAGTAGATATAGATTTGACATTTCAAACTTATTCATTATGTATTTTTTAAATTATGCCATAAGAGAGTTAGATGAACCCATATATATAATATCATCAATATAAAGACAAATGATAAAAATATTATGTTCACATTCCTTTTTTAAATAAATGGTAGGTTCATTATTACTCCTTTTAAATTTATTTTGATAAAAATAATAATCAATTTTGCTGTACTCTTGAAGCTTATTTAAGCCCATAAAGAGATTTCTTTTGCTTATATACATTTTCTTTATGTCCTTTTACAAAAAAACCTTTAGATTAAGTAATAAAATCCTCTTTTTGTAAATCTCCATTTAAAAATATAGATTTCATATCAAATTTATAAATAGGCCAACTCAAGTAAGTAGTTAAAACCAAGAAAGTTCTCACGGTTTCGAATCTAGCGATTGGAGAAAAAATATCATCAAAATTAATACCTTATTATTGTGAATATCCTTTTGCTACAAGTCGAGCCTTATGCTTTTGGATACTTCCATCTTCATTATGCTTTGTTTTGAATACCCATTTCAATCCAATAGTTTTTTTTTTCTTTTGGTAGATCCATTAGCTCCTAGGTTTCATTTTTCTCAATTGACTTGGTTTCTTCCTTCATTGCCTTTCGCCATTCCTCTTTTTCAACTGCTTCCTCAAAACTTATAAGATCTAAAATAAACAAAGCAAATGTTGAATAATAAATTACCATGAGTGATCTGAATCTTCCTGGAGGGGTTTCATCTGAGGAATCATTTGCTGAATTTGAACTGCTACTTGGTGAGGTTGACGATGAACTTGTTGGAGCAAGATTTGTCACTTAATTTGGTGGAGTGACTAGTTTTACTGAAATATGAATTTGTGTTTCACATTCGTTAATCTCCTAGTTCCAACTTGCTCTTTTATCAAACACAATATTTTTGTTAATAATAACTTTGTCACTAATAGAATTATACAATCGATATGCTTTGGATTATAAGGAATAACCAATTAAGATGTATTTTTCAGATTTTTCATCAAGCTTATGATGATTTTATGAATTTACCAAAGCATAAGCAATACAACAAAAAATTCTTAGATGACTTACACTTGACTTTATACCATACCAAGCCTCAAAAGGAGTTTGATTTATAACATCATTTGTAAGTGAAATGTTCAACAAATAAACTGTTGTTGCAATTACTTCTGCATAAAACTAATTTGAAAGATCATTTCTTTTAAGCAAACTTCTTACCATTTCGATGATAGTTCGATTCTTACGATTGGCTACACCATTTTGCTCTAGTATATATGGTGCTATTAATTTTCTTCGAATATTATTTTCTTTATGAAAAGAATCAAACTTGTTAGACAAAAATTCACCACCTCTATCTGTTTGAAGTGTCTTTATACATCTATAACTTTACCTTTCTACAAGTGTATTGAATTTTTGAAAGTTATCAAATGCTTCATATTTCAATTCTAGAAAATATACTCAACTCATGCGGCTATAGTCAACAGTAAATAACAAAAATATCGACTTTCACCAAATGATTTTGTATTCATAGGTCTACATAAGTTAGCATGAATTAATTCAAGATAATTAAATGCTCTCCATGCTTTTCCAATAGGAAATAGTTTCTTACTTTGTTTGCCAAAAATGCATAATTCACATACATCAAATGTATTAATTTTAGGCAATCCATAAACTATTTCTTTTTTATTTAACAATCTTAAACTCTTAATGCTAAGGTGTCCATATTTCAAATAACATAAATTTGACTCATTCTTTTGATTTGAAATAAGAGTATATTTTTTAATATTTGAAACATCAATTAGAAACATCTTATTTTGCGTCATGCAAACATTTGTTATAATCAAACCAAATTTCTTATCTTTAATAGTGCATGAACCATCATCAAATATAACTAAATACCCATCATCTATCAATTGTCCAATACTCAACAAGTTATGCGATAAACTAGGAATAAAAAATGTTATCAAGGTGTTTTACCTTCCCCTGATTTGTCTTCACCTCAATTGTTCCTTTTCTTTCCACTTGGATTTGCTTGCTATATCCAAGTTTAACTTTCAACTTGTGAGTCTCATCAATATATCTAAATATTGATCTTATGCCTGACATATGGTTAGAACATCCATTATCAAAGAACCAAATATCATTTGAGATATCATTAACTTGTGAATAAGTCATAAACAACTCATTATTATTTTTATTTTCCTCCATATAGTTTACTTGCTTTCTCTTTCCAGCAATTTACCTTCATGTGACCAAACTTTTTACAATAGTGACATTCAATTCCACTCTTGTAGTTTTTTTTTATCATAGTCTGATTACTTTTGTTCATCATGCCCATCAAAGTGTCTTCTTCCTTTTCCTCTTCCATTTTCTCCATCACAAAATCCTCCTTTACCATGTCCTCTTCCTGTTGATTTTTTATTTTGAAGTAGAAGATGCCTCTTTAGCCTGAAATACATTTTCTTCAGTTTTTTTAAATGACATGTTCAACCTTGCTTCATGTGCTTGCAATGAACTCATTAGTTCATCAAACGAATAAGTAGATAAGTCATTTGACTCCTCAATTATGACAACAACATGATCAAATTTCAGAGTTAAATTTCTCAAGACTTTTACAATAATTATATGATCATGAAGATGTTCACCATAAGGTTTCATTTGATTAACAATTTTAGTCGCTCAAAAAAGAAAATCTTGTACTAATTCATTATTTTTCATAAATAAAATTTTAAACTCACGATGAAGGGTTTAAAATTTTACCATAATCACTCTCGATGAGTCCTGAAATTCATATCGAAGTATTAATCAAGCTTGTTTTGAGGTTATTGCTACTGTAAATTCTTGTGAGGATTGTCTTATGCATAGCTTGTTGAATGAAGAATAATGCATTTAAGTCATTCTTTCTATTCTCCCTTAGCTTGATTTCTTCATCTAGATTTACATATCTATTCTCTATTAAGTCTAAAAGATCTTGAGACTTGAATAAAGTCTTTATCTTGATACTCCTAAATTTATAGCATTTACCCAAGAAGATGGGAACAAGGGATTGATAGAATTACTGTTAAAAGCCATAATACCTAGTTCATATTGAAATACAACTCTAATACCACAAGTGTTGGGGAACGAAGAGTAAGGAAACGATAAAATAAAATACTATGATATAATTAACAAAATTACTTTCAATCAAGAAAATAACATAATATTAAACAAGAGTAATATAACACTTATAAAATAATCTTCAAATTAAATACTCTTTGCTCACATAGCTACATGAACTATGATGTTACTTATAAGACCTAATAGTAACTAACTTATCCTATTATTTTATTATGTCACACGTAATTAGTCACTACCCCTACTAACTCCTAAATTATGGATCATTATCTCTACCCTTCCTAAAATAAGTTCGTACTCCTAAAATATTTAACTAATTAGGTAACTTTTGTGCTTCCTTCTCGCTCCATGAGCTGACTCATTACAGTATCATTTGCTGCAGGCACCATCCCTCGAAGCTCCTGCCACGTAATTAGTCACTACCCCTACTAACTCCTAAATTATCGATCATTATCTCTACCCTTCCTAAAATAAGTCCGTACTCCTAAAATATTTAACTAATTAGGTAACTTTTGTGCTTCCTTCTCGCTCCATGAGCTGACTCATTACAATATCATTTGCTGCAGGCACCATCCCTCAAAGCTCCTGCCAGATTTGTATGGACTCACTCAGCAGGTTAGGTGAAGCATGCATCTGTGTAACCCGACTGCCAACATCTTTGAAATGGTCATCAATTTCATTCTTTAATGGAAATCCAGCTGCCAACATCTTTGAAATGGTCTATGCAGCAATTTTAGCTGTCATCCTCCTGCCTCTGCTCGGCAGTCCCCCCACCCCCACCTTCCCAGGAGCGAGTAGGGCAATAGCGCATTCGTCTTCCATCACAAGCTTGCGAGGGACCCGAGAACGTCAGGGATCATCGGCAGGCGTTTGGGTCTACTGTTGGGCAGATGGCTCAGATTCAATCCATAATGGACTTTAGTGAAGCCCACAGCCCAAAACCTCACTTATATTAACCTAAAACCTAGATTATGTGGCTAGGGTTGAGATTAAGAGAGTAGCGGCGGCTGAAAACGTGGGTGAGAGAAAGAAAACTGCAGATTGACAGTAGAGGCCAAAAAATAAGAGATCCAGGAAAGGGAAGAAGACAAGGGCAGGAAAAAACTATTCTCAATCATTCAAATCTCAGGTTAGATCAGTTTGCAGTGGATTCTTACTGTGATCTCTTGGGAAGGTTTTGGATATTGTGCTTAGGATTATAGTCCTTGTATCCCTGTGATTCTCTTGTGGCTATTGCTTTGGGCTTGGGCAAGAAGCCTTGAGATCTGTATGTTCATTATTTTGATAGTGGATTTTCTCTGGCTTGTCCCGTGGTTTTTACCTTTCGAGTTGAAGGGGTTTTGCACGTAAATCTTGGTGTTCATCTGATTGTGATTTCTGTTTCATTCCACTGTGTGTGACGGTCTGCTAGTATTTGTTCGTATACAAAGTTTATTCCTGTTTTATTCCCATCAACTGATATCAGAGCAAGGTTTTGGTGGCATTTAATCTTTTGTATTTGAACATGGAGGCCGATAATATTTTTCGCATGATTAGTTTAAATGGAAACAATTAGATGATATGGAAACCAAGAATGGAAGATCTTTTGTATTGCAAAGATTTGTATGGATCTTTGCAAGGGGATAGTGCAAAGCCCATATCTATAATAGATGATGAGTGGAAGATGTTAGATCGAAAAACAGTTGGCTTTATTCGACAATGGCTAGATGGTAGTGTCTTTCACCATGTTTCTACTGAATGTTCTGCTTACTCTCTTTGGAAAAAGTTAGAAGGTCTTTATGAAAGAAAAACGACGGGCAACAAAGCTTTTCTGATCAGAAAACTTGTGAACTTGAAATATAAAGAGGGTATTTCTATTCCTGAGCATTTGAATGAAATGCAGAGTATTACTAACCAGTTATCCTCTATGAAAATGTCTCTTGATGATGATTTGCAGCATTGTTACTTCTTAGTTCTTTGCTAGAAAGTTGGGAGATACTAGTGGTTTCCCTCAGTAATTCGACACCAGATGATATTGTCACCATGAGTCAAGTAACAAGCAGTTTGTTGAATGAGGAGTTAAGGATAAATAATTCAGCAACTTCTCAGATTAATTCACAAGCACTTATCTCAGAGAACAGAGGAAGGTCAAAGTCAAAGGATAGAAGTGGTTCACGCGTGGGTAGAAGCAAGTCAAGATCAAGGAAAGATATTGTTTGCTACAATTGTGGTGAGAAAGGACATTACAAGAATCAGTGCAAGCAACCTAAGAAGAACAAGAAAAGGGGGAAAGAAGTGGAGCATACAGAGTTAAAAGATAATATCACAGCTACAGTACAAGGTAGTGATTATTTGATTTTGTCTACTTCCGATAATATTTTTTCTTGTGTGTGCCAGGATCTCGAGTGGATATTTGACACAGGTGCTTCTTATCATGCTACACCATGGAGGGATTTCTTTGCTACTTACAGGTCTGAAAATTTTGGTGTTGTCAAGATGGGCAACTATGACACAACAAACATCATTGGCATGGGAGATATCCATATAAAGACCAACTTTGGTTGCAAGTTGGTGCTTAAGGATGTGAGGCATGTGATTGACTTAAGACTGAATTTAATTTCAGTTGGAAGGCTGGACGATGAAGACTTTGATGTCAGATTTCACAAAGGGCAGTGGAAGCTCAGTAAGTGTTCTCTTATTGTAGCTAATGAGAAGAAATATCATACATTGTACAGATTACAGACTAAAGCTTGTAGTGAGCAGTTGAATGCTACAGAGAAAGACTTCAGTATAGAGTTGTGGCATAGACGACTGAGACACATGAGCGAGAAAGGGCTGCAAGAACTTTCTAAGAGAGAGGTATTATCATACCTCAGAGGTACACATTTGAACCATTGTATTGATTGTTTGGCTGGTAAACAACATAGAGTTTCCTTTGTTAGTCCTGCCTTATCTAGAAAAATGCATGCCTTGGACCGTGTCTATACAGATGTGTGTGGTCCTTTGAGGATAAAAACTCCTGGTGGATCTGTTAATATTCCTAGTATCAGTGGTGCACTTTATTTTGTTACTTTTATAGATGACTTTTCCAGGAAAGTTTGGGCCTATGCTTTGAAGACTAAAGATCAGGTTATTAATGTCTTCAAAGAGTTTCATGCCAGAGTTGAAAGGGAGACAGAAAGACAATTGAAATGTATAAGATCAGATAATGGTGGTGAGTACACAGGATTATTTAATCATTATTGCAGGTCACATGACATTAAGCATGAGTTGACAGTCCCTGGTATACCTCAGCATAATACAATTGCAGAGAGAATGAACCGCACCATCATGGAAAAGATTAGATGTATGCTTTCACAGGCCAAGCTACCCAAAAGGTTTTGGGATGAGGCTTTGAGGACTGCAGTTGATGTAATCAACTTATCACCATGTACAGTTCTAGATGGTGATGTTGCAGAGCATGTATGGTCAGGGAAAGATGTCTCCTATAGGCATTTAAGAGTGTTTGATTGTCGTACATTTGCACATGTTCCAAACAATGAGAGGTCAAAGCTGGATGGTAATACAAAAGAGTGTATTTTTCTTGGTTACTCACATGATCAGTTTGGTTACAGGCTTTGGGATCCAGAAAAGCAGAAGGTGTTCAGAAGCAGAGATGTTGTCTTATTTGAGGATCAAACCATTGAGGATTTGAAGAAGGAGGCACCAGCTAAGACTTCTGTAGAGGGATTTGTAGACTGTGACCCAGTTATTCCTCCAGTATATCAGGGTGATGGGGGAGATGTGCAAGAAGATGGTGCAGAGCCAAATGTTGATCTACCTACAGGACATGTTGAGCAGGAAGAAGAAAAAGAGCAAGTTTCCACAGAACCTCAGTTAAGAAGATCTTCTAGACCACGTCAACCTTCCAGAAGATACTCTACAGATGAGTATGTGATGCTTACTGATGTAGGTGAACCAGAGAGTTACCAGGAAGTAGTTGAAAGTGAGCAGAAAAAGAAGTGTTTTATTGCTATGCAGGAAGAGATGAATTCTCTGCAGAAGAACCACACATATGATTTAGTGCAACTACCAGAGGGAAGTAATGCCTTGAAGAACAAGTGGGTTTTCAGGTTGAAGACTCAAGAATATTGTTCTCAACCAAAGTATAAAGCTAGATTGGTTGTGAAAGGCTTTGGTCAAAAGAAAGGTATTGACTTTGAAGAAATTTTTTCTCCTGTTGTTAAAATGTCTTCTATCCGTGTTGCTCTTGGTATTGCTGCTAACCTAGACTTAGAGATTGAATAGTTATATGTGAAAACAACTTTCCTTCATGGTGATTTGGAGGAGAAAATTTATATGGAGCAATCAGAAGGCTTCAAAGTCAAAGGTAAAGAAAATCTTGTCTACAAGTTGAAGAAGAGCTTGTATGGGCTGAAGCAAGCCCCAAGACAATGGTATAAAAAGTTTGATTCATTTATGGTTGAAAATGAATATAAAAGAACAGCTTCAGATCATTATGTGTACATCAAACGGTTTGGTGAGAATTTTATTATTCTCTTACTTTATGTTGATGACATGCTTATCCTCGAAAAAGATGTCTATGATTGACAGGTTGAAGAAGGACCTGAGTGAGTCTTTTGCAATGAAGGACATGGGGCCAGCAAAGCAAATACTGGGCATGCAGATTTCTCGTGACAGAAGAAAGAGAAAGATTTGGTTGTCACAGGAGAAATACATTGAGAAGGTATTGGATAGGTTCAGTATAAGTAATGCAAAGCCAGTTGGTTCTCCTCTTGCAGGTCACTTCAAGTTGTGCTCAGATCAGAGTCCGTCAAGTGATGAGGAGAAGGAGAAAATGCAAAAGGTTCCTTATGCTTCAGCAGTTGGAAGTTTAATGTACGCAATGGTATGTACGAGGCCGGACATCGCATATGCAGTTTGTGTTACTAGTAGATTTCTTACAAATCCAGACAAAGAGCATTGGGCAGCAGTGAAGTGGATTTTTAGATATTTCAGAGGAAGTTCTAAAGTTTGTTTAAGCTTTGGAGGTGGACCACATGTATTGACAGGTTACACAGATGCAGATATGGCAAGAGATATTGACACAAGGAAGTCCACGTCAGGTTTTGTACTTACTTTTGCAGGGGGAGCTGTGTCATGACAGTCCATATTGTAAAGGTGTATTGCTCTCTCCACCACAGAGGCAGAATATATTACTGCTACAGAGGTTTGCAAAGAAATGTTATGGATGAAAGAATTCTTACAAGAATTGGGGCTGAAACAGGAAAACTATGTGGTGTATTGTGATAGCCAAAGTGCTATCCATTTATGCAAGAACCCAACATTTTATTCCAAGTCAAAGCATATAGATGTGATATCATTGGATTAGAAATGTACTTGAAGAGAAGTAGTTACAGCTTCAAAAAATTCACACAGATGATAATGGGGCAGACATGTTGACAAAGGCTTTACCGAAAGAGAGACAGGAGATGTGCGGACAGCTGGTCGGCATGGCTTCACATTGAGAAGTCATGAGACACCCTCTCTTATGGGCTGAAGGGAGAGGTTGTTGGGCAGATGATCCAGATTCAACCCATAATGGGCTTTAGTGAAGCCCACAGCCCAAAACCTCACTTATATTAATCTAAAACCTAGATTAGGTAGCTAGGGTTAAGATTAAGAGAGTAGCGACGGCTGAAAACGTGGGTGAGAGAAAGAAGACTGCAGATTGACAATAGAGGCCAGAAAATAAGAGATCCAGGAAAGGGAAGAAGACAAGGGCAGGAAAAGACTATTCTCAATCATTCAAATATCAGGTTAGATCAGTTTATAGTGGATTCTTACTGTGATCTCTTGAGAAGGTTTTGGATATTGTGCTTAGGATTATAGTCCTTGTATCCCTGTGATTCTCTTGTGGCTATTGCTTTGGGCTTGGGCAAGAAGCCTTGAGATCTGTATGTTCATTATTTTGATAGTGGATTTTCTCTGGCTTGTCCCGTGGTTTTTACCCTTCGAGTTGAAGGGGTTTTCCACGTAAATCTTGGTGTTCATTTGATTGTGATTTCTGTTTCATTCCGCTGTGTGTGACGGTCTGCTAGTATTTGTTCGTATACAAAGTTTATTCCTATTTTATTCCCATCATCTATGACTGAGGTTCTCCGGAGAGTCCCTCAAACAAATCCTGGATGAAAGAGAGAGAATGTATGAAGCATTAAACAAAAGCATGGATTGATGAGTGCAATGTTGGAATTGGGGAAATATATTATCCACACATGAAACGAATGTTAATCGTATAAATAAATCAATTTATTCAATTGACCATTTTGATAGAAGGACATGTTCCTTCGAATCTAAGATCTGCTGATGATTATTTTGCCTTGGCTGATGCAATAAAATGTTCTCTCTCTAATAGAACATTTTATGGTACTACCTAGCGGAGCTTCACACCCCTGGTTCCTGGCTCACTACTTCAAACCATCTTGAACCAGATACCTTATCATAAGACTCGGTTAACTCCTCAGGGCACAACTACGTTTGGTTACTAGGCACCTAGATGAGGTTCAAAGGGAGTTTGTCAAATCAAAGGAGAAGCTTGGGGAAAACACCTCGGTGAGATTCCCTTTGTTCAACAAATCCATGACAAATCAATTCCCCTCAACTTCCGTCTTCGAAAGTTGGAGGGCTACGAGAGCAGCTTGGACTCGGCAGAGTGTCATCGCGTTCCAAGCCCAGATGGCTTCTATGGCACCTCTGACGCTCTGATGTGTCGAGCATTTTCTATCACTCTCCGTGACCCAGCTTGAATGTGGTACAGTCGGTTGAGGCCATCCTCAATTTCATCTTTTGATCAGCTAGCGAGGGAGTTCTAGCTAAACTTTCTGGCTAGCACACGACCCAAGCCGTTCGTAGCCTGCTTCTTGGGTTGAGCTAGAAGGACGACGAACCCTTCTCCCAATTCGTCGCTTGTTTTTGCTACCGAGATTCAGGGGGTGCCCAACACCCACCCTTATTAATCATGTAAGCATCCTGATGGGCATACGACCATCTAGGTTCTTCTGATTGTTGGTCGAGAGGGCAATGACAACAATTCCCAAGATGCTCTAGCGTGGGAGCATGAAAACAAAATATGTTTCCCATGTATATCAAGTCGTCATGCAAAGATTGGTGCATGAAAAAAATTTGCAAAACTGAAAATTACGATGCGTAAGAGATTGATTACCTATAGAGATCATATATCCCTAAAATTTTAGATTCAAATAAAGAGGATAAAGAAGGTTAAACATATGCCTTTCTAGCGGTATCCATATAATGGATTGCTGCAGCGATGCTCCTCCAATCGCAGTCTAAAACTCGTAACTCTTGCATATCTTCTCGTAGCACTCATGGAAGAAGATCACATATCTTTTTTGCTACCCTCTTACAGCAGGCAAAGTCTGGTTGGTTGAAAAGATGAGGGAGGGAGGAGTATAGGAGGGGATGGCCAAAAGTGTAGCCTATCATTATTGTGTTGCCCTTACCTCCTATTTATAGAGAGCCACCCAAAAATCTTAATGGATCCTGCCTTAGTGTATATTCGATCTCCATCTAATTCTCCACTAATATTAGATTATTGGATGTCTATCCAATAATCTCAATTAGCCTATATCTGAGCCTTATGCAAGGAGCTCATCAATGTTAGGTCTCATCCAATGAGAATAGGGGTTAATTGGATAACTCATATCCAATCTTCTACTCACTGAAACATCTACTATATGTGTGTGACCATCTATTTTCAATATCGAGCTGGCCGCGAGTCCTACCGGTTAGAACTCCTTCTGACTCATTGAATTATTATCCCATAACAATTCACTCGACTCATCGACTATCAACGTACTAGGCCTATTGCACCATAGTCCCCATATGATACATGAGACCTAATCTATTGGACCTGTCTATCCTCAGTTACCGTGTATCTATAGTCCCTCATCCATATAATATCCAAGAGATCGTATATTGGGCATGATATTATCAAGCCTCATACATAATTAATTCGACTCTCGCTCTAACTGAATTCTCCCGAAGAACTCCTTTTCTCTAATCTGAATTACCACGACCAAGGATTTATCTGAGGGATAACATACGAGATATTTCTCTCTCGATATTGAGAGTGGATGATCCTCTATTGATATTCAATTATATTCGTAAGGTCGGCTACCAATCTCGATAATTAGTTGTATTAGATCTGAAACTTTCTAGACCTGTTAGGTGTTGGGAAACCTTAGCGGGTGCATCACATGCACAACAAAAATCAAAACAAAAACTGGTTTCCCACGCAGATCAAATCATCGTGTAAAATATTGAGGTCATGAGAAAAACACAAAAATTGATAAAATCGTGATATGTGAGAGATTGATTTTACCTAGGGAGATCGTATATCCCTGTATTCAAGATCTGAATGGAGAAGATGAAGGAGATCAAGCGTCCTCCTCTCTAGCGGTATCCACACGATGAATCTTTACAGTGAAACCCTTCAAATCTGATCTCATAACTCTTGCGCAGAGGGAGGGAGGAGAATAGGAGGTGGTGGCTAAAGCTGCAGCCTATCAACCATGAGTCTCCCCTCCTATTTATAGAGAGTCACCAAAACCCTATGGCTCCTTCCTTAGTGGTTATTAGATCTCTATACAATAACCCACTAACCTTGTATTATTGGATCTCTATCCAATAATCTCCTTAGGCCTCTAATTGGACCTTAATCGAGGAGCCCATCAACATAGGGTCTCATCTAATGAGAATAGAGGCTAATTGGATCTTCATCTAATCCTTTATTCGTTGAAGCATCCACCATATGTGTGTGACCCTCTAGGCCCGATACCGAGCTGGTCGTGAGTCACTCCCATCAGAACTCCTTCTGATATAGTGAATTATTATCCCCATAATAATTCACTCGACTCATCGACTATGGACGTACTAGGCCACTACGCCATAGCCCTAGACGATACAGGGGGGATCAAATCCATCGGACCTGTCTGTCCATAGGTACTGTGTATCTATAATCTCTCATCCAACTAATAGCCCAAAGATCGTATATTGGATATGGTACTGTCAGGTCACATACAAAATTCGTCATAGTCTCGCTCTAATCGGATTCTCTCGGAGAACTTTTTCTCTCTCAATCCGAATGACCCTGGCCAGGGATTTATCTGAGCAAGCACATATGAGATATTCCTCTCATGATACCGAGAGTGGATGATCCTCTATTGATACTCAATTACCTTTGTAAGGTTGGCTACCAATCTCGATAACCAACTATACCAGATCTGGAACTTTTCAAACCTGTAAGTCTGGCGTCAAAGAAATGAGTACTTATACAAGGCATCCTTGGTGTCTCAAGTCTAAGGACCAGATACACAATTGGGACTATCGAATCGCTGTCTGACATTAGATATCATTAATCATATAACATTCCATAAGCGGATTAATCAGTGAACTCATTCTCCAATGAGCTCCTGTACTATATCCTTAGTGTCTCCACACAAGTGGCTATAAGACCAGCTGCCTCCATCATATGGATGGGTATATAGTACACTGATCTGTCCGGTTATCTTAATGTCTCTCTCGAGTAACCTATGACCGGGATTATTTAGAATCTGTGTTTAAAGGTGAATCAATCTCATTATCGTGATCTCATCATGATCCGATTCCTATTGCACAGAACCAAGGACATCACAATATATATGCAACAAATAATATAATTTGAGAATATGCCAATATTAATTATAATAAAAAAGATTACGCAGTATGTCACACGTGCTATCACTCACATGATTGGCTTGTAGGGCACTTGTAATTAGCAATCTCCCACTTGACCTAAAGCCAATCACCTATGTGTCTGATCCCCATCAGACCCCTGTGATGCTCAAATATAATCTGAGCTAGCGGCTTCGTCAGTGGATCTGCAATGTTATCTTCGGATGGAACTCTTTCCATTGCTATATCATTACGGGCTATGATCTCTTTGATCAGATGGAACCTCCTCAGAACATGCTTAGACTTTTGATGAGAACTGGGTTCGTTCGCTTGAGCGATCGCCCCATTGTTGTCACAGTATATGAGAATTAGTTCAACGCTGCTTGGTATGACTCTCAAATCTTTGATGAACTTCTTCATCCATACCCCTTCCTTTGCTGCTTCTGTTGTAGCAATGTATTCTGCCTCTGTGGTCGAGTTAGCAGTAGTATCTTGCTTGAAACTCTTCCAGCTTACTGCTCCTCCATTCATGGTGAAAACATACCCTGAATTTGACTTGCTATCATTAATATCAGACTGAAAACTCGAGTCCGTGTAGCCCTCAACTTGGAGGCTACTTCCTCCGTATACCAGTAAAAGATCCTTAGTCATTCTCAAATACTTAAGGATACACTTTACTGCCTTTAAGTGTTCTAAACCTGGATCTGCCTGATACCTGCTCATGACACTCAGAGCATGTGCTATATCAGGTCTAGTATATAGCATCGCATACATGATAGACCCTATCGCTGAGGCATAAGGTATCTTATCAATGTCCGCCCTTTCTTCAGGAGTCTTTGGGGACATACTCCTAAAAAGTGATATTTCATGTCTCATCGGTATGAGTCCTCTCTTGGAATTCTCTATGCCAAACTTTTTGACAATAGAGTCTATGTACCTAGACTGGGACAAGCTAAGCATCCTTTTGGATCTATCTCTATAGATCCAGATCCCCAAAATATAGGATGCTTCCCCTAAGTCTTTCATGGAGAAGTTTATGGATAGCCAAGCCTTTAATGTGGAGAGCATTCCTACATCATTCCCAATGATTAGGATGTCATCCACATATAGCACCAAGAAGGTGATAACACTTCTACTTACCTTCCTGTACACACAAGGCTCATATTTGTTCTTAACGAAGTCATAAGATCTGATCACCTCATCAAATCTTATGTTCCAACTTCGGGAAGCTTGCTTCAATCCATAAATGGATCTAAGCAACCTGCACACTTTATCTGGACTCTCTTTGGATACAAATCCCTCTGGCTGTATCATATACACCTCCTCCTCGAGGTTGTCATTGAGGAATACCGTTTTGACATCCATCTGCCAGATCTCATAGTCATAGTGTGTTGCAATGTCCAAAATAATTCTAATGGACTTAAGCATGGCTATAGGTGAAAATGTTTCGTTATAGTCAACTCTTTGTCTTTGACGACATCCTTTAGTTATCAGCCTTGCTTTATAGGTCTCTACCTTTCCATCCACTCCGATCTTCTTCTTGAAAATCCATTTGCAGCCGATGGGTATAATACTCTCAAGTGCATCCACAAGGTTCCAAACCTTGTTAGAGTACAAAGAATCTATCTCAGAATTCATGGCTTCTTGCCACTTCCCGGAGTCTATACTCATAATAGCCTCCTCGTAGGTCTGAGGATCAACATCTTGAGAATCATCTGTTGGGAAACCTCAGCGGGTGCATCATATGCGTAACATAAATCAAAAAATAAAAACCAGTTTCCCACGCAGATCAAATCGTCATGCAAAAGATTGAGGTCGTGAGAAAAATACAAAAATCGATAAAACCGCGATGTGAGAGAGATTGATTTTACCTAGAGAGATCGTATATCCCTACATTCCAGATCCGGATGGAGAAGATGAAGGAGGTCAAGCGTCCTCCTCTCTAGTGGTATTCACACGATGGATCTCTGCAGTGAAACTCCTCAAATCTAATCTCGCAACTCTTGCACAGAGGGAGGGAGGAGAATAGGAGGTGGTGGCTAAAGTTGTAGCCTATCAACCCTGAGTCTCCCCTCCTATTTATAGAGAGCCACCAAAACCCTAGGGCTCCTTCCTTAGTGGGTATTGGATCTTCATCCAATAACCCACTAATCTTACATTATTGGATCTCTATCCAATAATCTCCTTAGGCCTATAATTGGGTCTTAATCAAGGAGCTCATCAACATAGGGTCTCATCTAATGAGAATAGGGGCTAATTGGATCTTCATCCAATCCTCTATTCGCCGACGCATCCACCATATGTGTGTGACCCTCTAGGCCCGATACCGAGTTGGCCGTAAGTCACTCACATCAGAACTCCTTCTAATATAGTGAATTGTTATCCCCATAATAATTCACCGACTCATTGACTATGGACGTATTAGACCACTACGCCATAGTCCCCAGACGATACAGGGGGGGATCAAATCCATCAGACCTGTCTATCCATAGGTACCATGTATCTGTAATCCCTTATCCAAATAATATCCCAGAGACCGTATATTGGACATGTTACTGTCAGGTCACATACGGAATCAGTTTGTCTTGCTCTATTCGGATTCTACCGGAGAACTCTTCTCTCAATCCGAATGACCCTGGCCAGAGATTTGTCTAAGCAAGCACATATGAGATATTCTTCTCATGATACCGAGAGTGGATGATCCTCTATTAACACTCAATTGCCTTCGTAAGGTTGGCTACCAATCTCGATAACCAGCTGTACCAGATCTAGAACTTTCCAAACCTGTAAGTCTGGCGTCAAAGAAAGGATTACTCATACAAGGCATCCTTAGTCTCTCAAGTCTAAGGACCAGATACACAACTGGGACTATGGAATCGATATTTGACATTAGGTATCATTAACCATACAACATTCCATAATCGGATCAATTAGTGAACTCATTCTCTAATGAGCACCTGTACTATATCCTTAGTGTCTCCACACAAGTGGCTATGAGACCAGCCGCCTCCATCATATGGATGGGTATATAGTACACCGATCTATCCGGTTATCTCAATGTCCCTCTTGAGTAACCTATGATCGGGATTATTTAGGATCTGTGTTTAAAGGTGAATCGATCTCATTATCGTGATCTCAGCATGATCCGATTCCCATTGCATAGAACCAAGGCCACAAATATATGTAACAAATAATATAATGTGAGAATATGCCAATATTAATCATAAGCAAAAAGATCACACAGCGTGTCACACGTGCCATCACTCACGTGATTGGCTTGTAGGGCACCTGTAACCAGCATCATCTCCACTGATATGTCCCACATATCTTTCAGGAGGGTGAGATACTCTACTAGACCTACGTAAAATTGGAATTTGTATGTTAGGTATCTGAACAGACTCGGGCTCTGGAATGGTGCTTAAGCTAGGTTCTCCAACCTCGCTCAATTCTATCTCACTCCTATTGTTTCCACCAAGAATGTGTTCCTTCTCAAGGAACACAGCTCTCTTAGCAACAAAGACCTTTATGTCCACGGGATGATAGAAAAAAATACCCACAAGTTTCCTTTGGGTATCCCACGAATATGCACCATTCTATCCTTGATTCTAACTTATCATGGTTGTGTCTTCTAACATGGGCATGATAGCCCCAAATCTTAATAATCTTAAGATCAAGCTTCTTTCCTTTCCATATCTCATATGGTGTAGACATTATCGAATTTGATGGAACTCTGTTCAGAAGGTAAGCTGCAGTCTTTATGGTGTACCCTCAGAATGAGACCGATAGGTCAACGAAACTCATCATGGACCGTACCATGTCTAACAGCGTGTGATTCCTCCTTTCTGATACACCATTGAGCTGAGGTGTATAAGGAGGTGGCCACTGGGATAAAATCTCATTGTCTCTGAGGAAATGGGTGAACTTCGTACTCAAGTACTGTCCTCCTTGATCTGATCAAAGAGTCTTAATACTCTTTTCAATTTGGTTCTCTACCTCATTCTTATATTCCCTGAATTTCTCGAAGGCCTCAGATTTGTACTTCATTAAGTACACGTGTCCATACCTAGAGAAATCATCAGTGAATGTAATGAAGTATGAGTAACCACTTATAGCCTGAGTCGACATGGGACCACATACATCACTATGTATGAGTTCCAATAACTCGGTGGCTCTCTCTCCAGTTCCACTAAAAGGAGAGTTAGTCATCTTCCCACGAAGACAAGGTTCACAAGTTACATATGTCTCATAGTCAAATGGATCTAAGTATCCATCTTTCAATAACTTTTGAATCATTCCCTCATGTATATGACTTAGCCTACAATGCCATAGGTATGCATTATTCATCTTATATCTTTTTCTCTTAGACATATATATATTCATGATATGTGGAGAAGTGTCTAACACATATAAGCCATTTATAAGGGTCCCTCTAGTGATGATCTCATCATCCATAATTATTGAACAACTATTATTCTCAAAAACTAATTTATATCCACTAATTGTCAAGCAAGAGATTGAAATAATGTTTTTGATAATAGAGGGAACAAAATAGCATGCATCTAATGCAATAATAGCTCCACCAGGCAGATATAGGGTGACCTCTCCAATAACAACTGCAGCAACTCTTGCTCCATAGCCTATCTTGAGGTCCATCTCACCTCTAGTCAATCTTTTAGGTCTTGCTAGAAAATTCAATGAATTACAAATATGATAAACACTCTCGGTATCCAATACCCATGTGTTATCATGAAAATATGACAAGTGGAGACTGATTATGAATATACTTGAAGCTTCTCCAAGCTTCTGTCTCACTTTCTCTGCAAGGTAGTCCTTACAGTTCCTTTTCCAATGCCCGTCTTGGCCGTAGTGGAAGCACTGTCCTTTATCCTTTGCCAGGTCTTTCTAGGCAACCTTTGTCTTACCCTGTCTTTCTTTGCCCTTCTCCTTCTTAAGGGTCTTGTAGGACTTCCTTTTCCAATTGGTCTCACCAATATAGAGAACTGATTTCTCTTTCTTGATGTTACTCTTAGCTTCCCTCAACATATTAAGGAGCTTAGGTTGAGTCACCTCAAACTTGTTCATATTAAAGTTAATAATGAATTGTGAAAAGGAATCTGGTAGGGACTGAAGTATAAGATCAACATACAGGTTATCATTTAGGACTATCTTTATGATTCACAAAGCGAGTGATCTCATCCTCGCTTGTCCTTTCCTCCGGCGTGGGCACAATCGTATTAAGGACATATACGATTTTCTCTTCCACGAGAATAATTCTCAAATTGCAGAGCTTTTGGACCAATGAGGCGGTTGGCATTAAGTATACCACGTAGGGGTTTTGCAAGCGACAAGCAAGATATAGCATAAAATAAATAACATGTAGATTTTACAGAAAATACTAATTAAGATATGAGCTTCTATCTTAATGTACTCCCACTATTTTCTTAGCGAATCACGCGACACCCTTGACATGTGAGACGGAAGTCTCCGGCAGACTCCTAGTGGGGATCGGGATCCAACTGGTGTCTTAGTGCAACCTCGAGGGACTCGACCAATTACACTAAGCCCAAAAGGTAGACAAATCTTACCAATCACAACTCCTTGTGATTCTCGTCATGTTCGGCCTCCGAATCATCATGGTCTTGAGGGACTCGACCAACCATGATATTTAGTTAAGTCATCACCATCGTTACAAGATGAGTCTGATTTGATGATATGCCCTCGAGGGACTTGACCAAGCATACCATGTCCTCAGGTCACCGGTGACATCTCTATATTGTAGGCAAGAACTTGATCACGTAGATAGGTGAGCCTCGAGGGACTCGACCAACTCAACCTATGTTGTGATTTAATTTCTTCCTATAACGATGGAAGGCCACGTGGGTCAATCTTATTGCCTCACGCTTACCGACTTAATATTATCGTAGCAGGGTTTTTGTTTCGTATCGATCTCCTAATATGTCGTGACACATACATACATATTTAATATATATCTACATCGCATGCATATATATATATATATACATATATCTAGTAAGTGTATAACACATCACATATGCAAGCCACACTGGATGATCATGAGCCGTCACCGAATATGATTAAGCCCAAGCCAATGGGCCTAATCACTCACAATAGGATCTATGCATGCATCGACGCATCTCCATGCCCTGAGATTGTTGATCTCGTTATCATCGATTCCGTCGGATTGTCGCATCACCATGCATTGTAATCTTCCGCCACGACATCGTGGGTCCCGCTGTCACCTTCATGCTCCCGCTGTGCCTCTCTATGTAATTACAAATAATCATAGGCACGTAGGCCCGACAATAAATGAGAAAAATAGAGGCTCGTAGGCCCCAATAATAATAATAATAATCACAATTACATATATCACAACACATGACTCATGATCATCCATCCACATCATACATCACATGTATATCACATCATATGTAGGATTACTAGATATATATAATAATTAATTAAATTATTTAATTAATTATTTTTCTGAAAATCAGGATATGCTCAAAATTTCCAAATTATCAAGGGTATTTTTGTAATTCTGGATGAGAGGACAGTCCTAAGAATTTTTAGAATTATTGAGGGTATTATGGGAATCATATACACGAGGATAGTCCTCAAAATTTTCTAAATTCATAGGGGCAGGATCGTCCTTTTCTCCAAAGGATGCCCTAACCCCTCTTTCCACTTCTGCGCCGTCGCAGCCACCGCTGCCCCTGCTCAGGTGGTGGCTGCCCTTGCCCGCTGGCAGCTGCCCTGCTAAGGGGCGGCCACACCTACGGTTGGCGTTGCTGCCACTGCTGGCGGTAGGGCTAGTCGCCGGCGACAACCCCTTGCGGGCGCCATGCAACTGGCCCCCTTTGTGGGCGCCGCACTGCAAGCGGTTGTGCCCGCGGGCGGCTGCCACCCTTGTGGGTTGGCCACAGTCGACCGTGGACGTGGGCATCTGCTGCCCCCGTGGGCGGCGCTTCTGCGGGCTGCTAACCTTGCGGGTGGCTGCCGCCCCTTGCGAGCGCCGCTGGCCTCCCTTTCGGGCTGGCCCTGGGCACAACCGGCCGCCCCCTTGCAGGGGGCCTTGGCCGCGGGTGGCCGACCCTACATGGGGGCTAGCCGTGGCTGGCCGCCCCTCCTCCTTGCTGCCTTCACTGCGAAAATACAGCAAGAACACATAGAACGATTCTACGCGATACAATCTCATCATACGTAGTTTCAAACCAATTTTTCACACGAAAGCCTTGGCTCTGATACCACCGTTGGGAAACCTCAGCAGGTGCATCACATGCGCAACGAAAATCAAAATAAAAACTGGTTTCCCATGTAGATCAAATCATCGTGCAAAATATTGGGGTCACGAGAAAAATATAAAAATCGATAAAATCGTGATGTGTAAGAGATTGATTTTACCTAGGGAGATCGTATATCCTTGTATTCTAGATCCGGATGGAGAAGATGAATGAGGTCAGTGTCCTCCTCTCTAGTGGTATCCACACGATGCATCTCTGTAGTGAAACTCCTCCAATCTGATCTCGTAACTCTTGCACAAAGAGAGGGAGGAGAATAGGAGGTGGTAGCTAAAGCTGCAACCTATCAACCATGAGTCTCCCCTCCTATTTATAAAGAGCTACCAAAACCCTAGGGCTCCTTCCTTAGTGGGTATTGAATCTCCATCCAATAACCCACTAACCTTGCATTATTGGATCTCTATCCAATAATCTCCTTAGGCCTCTAATTGGGCCTTAATCAAGGAGCCCATCAACATAGGGTCTCATCTAGTGAGAATATGGGCTAATTGGATCTTCATCTAATCCTCTATTCGTTGAAGCATCCACCATATGTGTGTGACCCTTTAGGTCCGATACCGAGCTGGCCATGAGTCACTCCCATCAGAACTCCTTCTGATATAGTGAATTATTATCCCCATAATAATTCACTCGACTCATCGACTATAGACGTATTAGGCCACTACGCCATAGTCCCCAGATGGTACAGTGGGATTGAATCCATCGGACCTGTCTATCCACAGTTACCGTATATCTATAATCCCTCATCCAACTAATATCCCAGAAATCGTATATTGGACATGGTACTGTCAGGTCACACACACACACACATATATAACACATGAGAATATGATAATAATAATAACGTAAAAAAATTATTCAGTATGTCACACGTGCCATTCCTCACGTGATTGGCTTGCAAGGCACCTGTAACTAACATGGTGGATACCAGATGCTTAGCCGATGTCTTATACTTCGATGTCTTCCAGAAACTCGGCCTAGTGGAAAAGAACATCACTCTCATGACTTCAACTCTTACTGGGTTCATGAGGGGCTCAATCTCCCTTCTCGATACCACCACCCTACCAGTCACTATCAGAGAAGAACCAAGGTCTAAAACTATGATGGTCACATTCATCCCCTCAACATACAATGCCAGCCTCGGCCGCCCGACCCTCAACAAGTTAAGAGCAATCATCGCTAATTACCATCTCACAATGAAGTTTCCAATCCGAGTAGGGGTTGGGGAAGTAAGATGTGATCCGCGGGAATCCAAACAATGCTACCTGATGGTAACCGCCTTACCCAAGAAGTTGGAGCTCGAGTTACCCATAACCAACCCTCGAGAAATGACTAAAGCTTCACTTCGACCCGAACCCACCGAGTAAATGCTTGAAGTCCCTCTCGACAAAGATCGACCAAATTAGGTTGTTAGGATCAGGTCTGCACTTCCAGAGAATGAACAGATCCTGCTCATCGACTTCCTAAGATAGAGTTGATATTTTTGTCTGATCTCCAAGAGACATGTTGGGGAATGATCCCGAGGTCGCACAACATCACCTGAATATCTCTCTCGAGGCATGTTCAATAAAGCAGAAGTTTATGCTCGATCGATAGAGAACAGTCAACAACGAAGTGGACTGACTGATGGAAGCATGGTTCATATTCGAGGTCAAATATCCTCGATGGGTGTCTAATGTAGTACTTGTTAAAAAACCTAATAGAAGCTGAAGAATGTGTGTTGACTATACTAATCTAAGTCGAGCTTGCCCGAAGGATTGTACCCCCTCCCAAGGATTGATCAGTCGATAGACATGACCTCAAGATATGAACAACTCACATTCATCGATGCTTTCTAGGGCTACAACCAGATCCTAGTGGCCCTCGAAGTTCGAGAGCATACTGCCTTCATCGCCAACTGAGGAATCTACTACTACAGGGTTATGCCCTTCGGTTTAAAAAATGCTGGAGCAACATGCTAAAGGATAGTCAACCAGATGTTCAAGCACTAGATTAGGAGAAATTTGGAAGTGTATGTCGATGACATGATTGTCAAGAGTAAGCTCGGGGGCACTCATCTAGCCGACTTAGCTGAGACATTCTGGATGCCCAAGAAGTTCAAAATGCATCTCAACCCCGCCAAGTGCGTCTTTCGAGTGGGTTCCGAAAAATTTCTCGATTTCATCATTCACTAAAGGGGAATTGATGCGAATCCCAAAAAAGTCTAAGCCATAATCGAGAAGCAACCACCTCGGTTGGTGAAAGAAGTTCAACGTCTCATAGGGAGGCTTGTTGCCATTAACCGATTCGTGTCCTGGTCAGGAGACAAGTGTCTCCCATTCTTCCGAGCTTTGAAGCGCATCAAAGACTTTGAGTAGACTCTAGAATGAAAGGAAGTCTTTGAAAAATTGAAGGCACACCTCGCCCACCTACCTCAGCTCGCCTCAGTCACCCCACGTGAACTGCTCGGGCTGTACATCCTCTAAAATGTGGTTAGCTCAGTCTTGGTCAAAGAAGAAGAAGAAAGACAATTGCCCATTTATTGGCCACGTTTTGAATGGATCCAAGGAACGATACCTACTGATCGAAAAGTTGGTGTTGGCTTTGGTGCAAGCAGCAAGGAATCTACGCCCTTCCAATCCATGCAATAAAAGTAGTGACTGACCAACCACTCCATTAGATCCTCTTCGGATTCGATGTGTCTAGTCAAAAGCTCAAATGGTTAGTCGAGCTCAGGGAATTTGATATTCAATACGTCTCACGAACAACCATCAAGGCCCAAGCAATCACCGACTTTATCTCCGAGCTAACCCTCTCTGAGGATAACAGTCGCTAATAGAGCAAACAAACATGGACCTATATGTCGACGGGTCGACTAACATCGAAAAGGGAGGAGTGGGCCTCGTCTTGAAAGGACCAGTCGACCATCTATACAAACATGCACTCCACCTTGAATTCAAGGCCACCACTAATGAGGCAGAGTATGAGGCATTGCTGTCAGGGCTTCGTTTGGCCTCAAAATTACATGTGAAGGAGCGCGAGGTCTTCACGAACTCACAATTAGTCGTAGGCCATATCAACAAAGACTATGAAGCTCGAAAAGCAACCACGACTAAATATTGTCAGAAACACATTGACTCATCAGCCATTTCTAACACTTCTCGATTATAAGGGTGCCTCGGGTAGAAAACGCACAAGCGGATGCGTTGGCCAAGCTCGCTTGGGCGCGTGGTTTGGGAGAATGTTCCCCAAAAATTGAGAAGCTTCCTTGCTCAACAATTGCAACCCCCGGATGTGGTCGCGACGAAGCTCACGTCGACTTGGATAAAAGAGATCCTTCGGTATAAGATGGGACCTACCTTGCCAATCGATCGAGTCACTTCTCGATGGCTCAGACGAACTCAGGCTTGGTATTATGAAATTAATGGCCAACTCTACCGCAGGTCATTCAGTCAACCTCTCCTTTGATGCTTAGCACTCACAGAAGCCAAGATGGTTCTAGTCAAGGTCCACGAAAGAATATGCGGAAGGCACATCGACGGTCGAACTCTAGCTTAGATAAGGTTATTATTGGCCAACGTAGTATTGCCACCCGAGGTTGTCTTCCCAACTCTTCGGGTTGAGAATTTCGAGGAACATGCATCCGAAGAAAGGCTCTAAGCTAACCTCAACCTTCCTGAGGAGCGAAAAGCTGAGGCACACTTCCGAACCTTGCCATACAAAAAAGTCGTGACAAAACTTTGCATATCAGTGACCCAGCTCACACTCGGGGCAAGCTGGCTCCTAACTTGGAAGGTCCTTACCGAGTAATCGGTATCATCCGAGATAGAACTTACCAACTCATCACACAAGAAGGAAACAAATGTCGAGGACCTGGCACATATCAAACATAAAGAAGTTCTATGCTTGAGAGCAAGATTCTTATTGGGTTGTCTACAAACCACCCTGAGTTCACGAATTGACCCTTGTTGGGTAATGGAGAAATTGTGCAAACTAGTTACTTGAAGGAATTGAAGGTGAATTACCACGCCAAGATAAAACTTCAAAGGATTATTGTTAGAGACACAAGTTGCTTCCAAAGTTCTAAGAAGTTCATTAATTAAGAGAAAACTACATCATACGCTTGGTCAAAACTTTACAATGTAAAAAAAATCGACTAACCAAAAGAGAGGAAAACTAAAAAGTACAGCTCGAGGTATTTAAGTTTCCGAAGGCGCAGGACTATCATCAAAGGGGACCTCTTATTCCATGGGGACATTGTCGTCCTCTAGCAGGCTGGTAAAGGGATCTTACTCAACCTCCAAGTCCCGATACCTAGCTCGAAACCGAGCCAAAGAAACCTGGTACCCGTACTCGTAGGAAACTTGACCCGATCTCTACAGCCCAAGCTTGAAGCTGGAGGACTCATTGTATTATACTATTGCCTCCTTAGCTTTCTCAAGCGCCCTTTGAAGCTCAGCATTTGGAGCCTCCTCAGCTTCCCATGCCTTGGAATGAGCTGCCTCTAAGTTTCATGATATCCCCAGTAGCTCGTCCTCCATTGCTCGCACCCGACTTCGGGCATCCTTTAATTGGCGCTAAGAATCCCTGAGGTGACGGTGGAGGTACTTCACCTCCCACTACAACTCACTGCATTGCTGATCGAACTTGATGAGCTCAGTCTTTAACCACTCCACTTCGGTTTGAAGATTAGTGGTACGTCGCTCAAGCCGCTGCTTATCGCCACTGGGCCGGGTCCCTCCTTCAGTTCCCACATCTCGCTTCGGAGGTTACTGATCTTGTTACCCATATAGCTGATCACCCGACCCGCATCATGTACCTGGTCAATGAGGGTCATGGTGTAGTGGTGATTATGACAAAAAAGAAGAAAATAATTGTTAGGACCGAATCGACACTAAGAGGGGGGGTGAATTAGTGCTTTCGTTAAAACACATTGATTCAAAACACTCGTTCAATCAAACTCATCTAGAAAATATGTTAAACTTGAAAACATTTGTAAGAGTAGTAAGCATGTGAATTAGTGAATGATAAGAATGCAAAGCATGAAAGAGATATGTAAACCATATCTATAGTGGATTGGTCTACATGACCTATGTCCGCTCCGATTCCTCTTCACTCGAGGCAACCGAGTTCCACTACCAATCTTATTTCAATGGGCGAAGATCAACTACCTATTGAAACCATTACAAATTCTAAGCTTGGGGTGATCTATATAGGGGATCGACCTCCTTGAAACTCTATAGGGGTTTCTCCCTCCTTGATTTTCTACACAAAAGCTGAAAGATAATTGATCTATTGATAATTAAAGAGTGGTGGCTATATGAGTTTATATAGAGACTCAAAACCCTAACTCATAATATGACTCCTACTCCATGAAGACTCATCCCTATTGTAAGACTCCAACTCCTAGTGAAACTCTTACTCCAAGTAAACTAAGACTCCAACTCCTAATTAACCTTAAAGAGAGTCCAAACTAATGGGGACTCTCCCTCTACCATCCCTAGTCGGCCACCCCAAATAAGAGAAGCGGTCGGCTAGGAGTCCCTCTTCTTGAGGACTCCTCCTAGAGATAATCCCAAGCTAAGTGAAACTCCTTCTTTCTAACCCTAGAAGGAACACAACCCTAGTCGACTTCCCTAATCATGGTGGGTGGCTAATTAGGGTTGATTACAATTGTGACTCAGTTGACTCTGACCCATATCCAACTCCAACTCCTAACAAGACTCCAGTTTAGCCAAATCCTAACCTTACTAGGATTTGGGTTGATTTATTACAATGATATCAAATCTCCTTATAGCTGACCTAATGTTAGGTCTAGGTTAGCCAATAAGGCCCAATCTAAGGACTCAACTCAATCGACTGGGTCCCGACTCAGTTGGGGTCCTAACAGACCCACCATCTTCAAATCAGCCTTGTCCTCAAGGCTGAGACTCCATGACTCTATGTCTTGATCTGTAACTCCTCATGAGGTTTTCTCGTGGCCCTTGTAGAAGACACACCATGCTCCTACAGTCCAACATTAGCAGTAGTGTTTCGACGGTGATGCGTCGCGATCCTACGATCTCATGCAATCATCAGCTGAACCTGGGCTGAGTCGTTCTCTCTAAACTTCCATTTATGATAAGATTCCTGAAGAATCAGTTGTAATTCTGAATTAGTATGTTGATCAGATCCACAAGTTACAGCTTCAATGTGATCTCCAATTTTAATATGGTCCAAAGAAACTAGGAGATCACTTCCGTGAGGCTCGAGTCTTCATAGATTCCTGTTGGTAGGGCGGAAGATGAAGGAAGACTCGATCTTCAATAGCAAAGTTCTTTCTACTATGGCGTTTGTCGGGTGGCTGTTTCTTTCTTGCGTGGGCTGACGTGTGGTTATTCTTTAATGGTAGCCAAGCTTTCTTCTGATATGGTGGCTGCCCTCTGGTAGAGTCCATGGTAATGAGCTCGATCTAAGTTTGAAGGGAGTAGAGGCTATATTTTTTTAGGAGTTATTTTCATCTCCCCTTTGTGTCGTTGTCCTATATCATGCCAAGCCACAAATTCAGCAAAGGTTAGCATTTCCTCATCATTGATTAATAGCTTTAGGTGATATGGAGAGAGGGCTTTGTTGATGTAGGCTAAGGGTCAATCATCTTGTATGTGGATAACACAAATTCTAGCTCCCGATGCATCAATCACAAACACTTTATTGAAATCGGGTAAAGCTAGCACCAATGAGTAGTAGGGACTGTAACTTGGCTGGATGACCCCTATTTCAGGCATCTTATTTTCAATCCTCTTTATTTCACCTTTCTAGAGGTGAAGATAATGATATTGCCAAGTGTTTGCTATTGATTTACCTAGGAGAATCGACATTCAGTGATCATGTCGTCGAGTCGGAGGTAGGCTGCATGGTTCGACGTAGACATCTGAAAATTCAGCAAGCAATTGACAAAAGTTTGGGTCTTCAATTTTTGTCGGCTCCCTCATATGTTGTTGCTGGAGTTGCATTAGGAAGCTGCTATTCACTTTGTGTAAGATGTTCTCTATTCGTTGTGTTGAAACCGTCATCCTGTTGCTCCCGCGTTTCCCGCGTAGGATCACCTGTTTCTCATGGCTAAAAAATTTCATGATAATTTGAAAAAATTTCAGGAAACATCACCTAACGTAGTTAGTCATTCGATTTTGAGCACGGCCTCATAAGCATCAAGAGGGAGGAGGAACACATGATAGGACCCTAGCAAGGTTGGATTCTATTCACCCTAGTAGGAGTCGATAAAACTCTGTGAAATCATAATAAAACCCCACTTAGTCACCTCTATCTTATAAATAAGTATGGCTAGGGTTTATTTTGGGGCCTTAGAGCTTAGTGACTGCCACCCCCTTCACTGGGCTGGTCAGCCAGGGTTTCTATTCCCTGGAGTCGGCTATGAAGCCACTTAGGCCGCCGCCCATCCCTATTAAGGCAAGGTGGCTATAGGAAGGGCAAGAGGGTAAAATTACTTAGGAAGCACCCCCTAAGGCTAAAATTTTGAGCCCTATATAAGCTTGTAGCCTCCACCTCTTTTCAATCAAGCAATAGATCAGTTTATTTCAGCCATCTGGCTGATTACAAGGAGGGAGGAACCCCTATAGTGTTCCAAGGGTTGATCTCCCTCAAAGATCAAATTCTCATAGAGCTCCTCTGGGGTTCTATCATTTAGTATCAGAGCCACGTTCTTGCTGCCCCTGCTACCATTTGTACTGCCTCCACCCATCCAAGCAATTCCCATAATTGCTTCAAAACATCGCCTCCACCATCATCCCCAAGTTGCATATCAATCAATCTGCCGCTACCCTGTGTTGCATTGAAGATCTGGTAAAATTCCACCACCCACACCTTGTTACTACTGCAAACCTTTATGTTTATATATCAAAGAAGTTTTTATATCCTTCAACTTACTATAAATTCTTACCGCCGCAAACGTGATCATCGTTGCGAAGGGGAAACGCTGTAGAAATTTTTTCAGTCGCATAGAGGCTTATTGAAACCGGTTTATTGAACATCTTTTGTGGATGAAATTTTTACACGTTCTCATAGATCAAATTAAGGTTTCCATCTGAGATTGATCTATCATGAAAATTCTCTTTTAAACTGATCCTATATTGCTGTAATTTGTCGCTGCATACTACTGGATTTTTGTGATAAGAATCTGCCTTCTTACTTTGCCTCAGTTTTCCTACCGTTACACTGCTAGTTGATCTAAATTACTGCTAATACTCTCATATGAACTGAGGTTTTGCCATTAAAATTTTGCTCAATTTCCTTGGATTTCTTTTGGAATTTACGCTAAGCTGTTTCTTCAACATAAAATTCTGTTCAGCAGGACAACAAGTACACAACATCTTCTCATTGAATTCCATCAGATTTTACTACTATTTTTTCTGGGTTTTTGAACTCCCTCTTTGTCATCTTCAACCCCTATCTTCATAGCCTAAAAACCCTATCAAACCATAGCTAAAAATTGATCCAAATCAGCCCCCAAACACCCCTAACTGCAGCCTACTTCTTCACCGATCCACCTACCTTTTCGGCCACCCTTTTTTCGAAATATCTTATGCCCTTAACCTGACAACAAAAGAAAGATCTTAACATCACAAATCTGGAGGCTTATGCCATGGCAACAGAGGAGGCTATCTTCGTCGAGGAGAAATTTCAGACCTGCATGGAGGAGAAATTTCAGACTATCTTCGTCGAACTTAGCATGGGTCGACCACCGAGCCCAAGGAAGTTACAGTAAGGGGAAACTTCAGATCGAAAGGAAGAATTCCAGGAGCGAGAATGCACCATCACTGATCCATATAATCCACACATGATGGTAGACTTCCCTAGATGGGAAGAAGGAGACCCGATCGGCTGGATCTCACGCACGGAGCGCTACTTTCGGTTCCACCGAACCGTCAATGCTTCCATGGTGGAGATTGTGGCCATCCACCTTGAAGAGACATGATTTAATGGTTTGATTAGTTTGAGCATACCCATGTAGGTCTTTCCTGGTAGTAATTCAAGGAAGGACTATTGAACCGCTTCGGACCTACCGATTATGAGAACATCGATGAACAATTGGCGAAGATTCAACAAACCACTACTGTACAAGAATATCAAATGAGGTTTAAGCAATTATCTAACCAAACTCATGACTGGTCTGAAAAGCAACTTTTAGAAACTTTCATTGAGAGCTTGAAGCCGGAGATACGAGGAGAAGTGAAGGCGTGACAACCGTACACCCTTATGGCGACCATCTCCTTCGCGCGGCTACAAGAAGAATGGTTGAACCACGAAGTCATGACTAGGGTCACTTTTCGACCAGCAATGCCGAAGCCTTCAGCCCCCTCTACTGCCATCCGAGCCTTTGCACCATAAAAATGGACAAAAGATGAACTTCGGGAATGATCCGCCAAGGGATGTTGCTAGCACTACGACAAACCATGGAGCCGGGAACATCGCTGCAAGAAGGGGTGACTTCTTGTGATTGAACTGGTAAAAGATGAGGATATTGAACCACCTGAAGAGAGCCTCGAACCCGAAGAAGTTGCGAAGGAAGAGCACCAATCGACTGACTTTACGGTGTAAGCGCTAGCCGGCTACTCCAACCTGCAAACGATGAAAGTGGGAGGCCTTCTCAAGCAACAACCCATCATTGTTCTCATCGATACAAACAGCACAAATAATTTTCTTAATAGTAAGGTTGCTGCTCATATGGTGCTTCAAATCGAAAGTTGCAACAAATTTGACGTAAAGGTCGCCGACTATCCTTAAATGCGACCAATGGTACTCGCGGGTAAAACTGCTTCTACAAGACCAGGAGATTGTAGCCAATTTCTTCCTCCTACCCATTAATGACTATGAAGCCGTGCTTGGGATTAAATAGCCAACAATGTTAGGTCACATCTTTTGGAACTTCTCTAAATTGATTATGAAATTTTATTGCAAAGGCAGACAGGTCACCTTACGAGGCAAGCGCGGGAGTCATATCTCCACAGTTTCGATGCAGCGGATGAAGAAAGTGTTGCACAAGACATGGCGATTTTTTGATGCATATCTAGCAGCCATCAGAGGAGAAAAACATACAAATTACAAATCCAAAACTTACACAACTGCTGGAGGAATTCATCGATGTTTTTGTCAAATTGTATGGACTTCTCCCACCTGGCAACATGATCACCGCATCCCTATACTTCCCTCACTTATAGAAGGATGAGATTGAAAACATTGTTAAGGAGATGCTCGACACCGGGGTAATTCGGCCAAGCTGCAGCCCCTACTCCTTGCCAGTGTTGCTAGTGCGCAAGAAGGATGAAATGTAGTAGATGTGCGTTGACTACTAACTTTGAACGCCATCACCGTCAGGGATAAGTATCCCATACCAGTAGTGGATGAGCTCTTGGATGAATTAAAAGGAGCCCGAGTCTTCACGAAATTGGATCTCCGTTCAGGGTACCATCAGATTCGGGTATGTGCTGAAGACATTCTGAAAATGACATTCAGTATGCATAACGCCCACTACAAATTTTTGGTAATACCCTTTGGACTTACTAATGCTCCTTCCACCTTCCAAAGCTTGATGAACGATATTTTCCAGAGGTTTTTCATAAATTTATGCTGGTATTTTTTAATGACATTCTCATTTATAGCCCTACACTTGATATTCATTTTCAGCACTTACAAATTATTCTAACGATTCTTCAGGAGAATATCCTTTATATTAAACAATCAAAGTGCAGCTTCCTACAATGAAAAGTGGAGTACCTTGGGTACATTATATCAAAAGATGGAGTGGTGGTAGACCTAACGAAGATTGAAGTGATGCAAAGTTGGTCGAGGCCCACAAATATGAAATCGCTGCGAGGTTTCCTTGGACTTACAGGCTACTATTGGAAGTTTGTAAAAGATTATAGAAAGATTAGTATCCCACTCACTTCCCTACTGAAAAAGGACTCCTTCCAGTGGTCAGACAAAGCCTCCAAAGCCTTCGACAAGCTCAAGGTAGCCATGACGATGACACCGGTCTTAGTGCTGCCCGATTTCAGCTAACCCTTCATCATTGAAGCCGATGCATCCGGAGTTGGAATTGGAGCCATTCTAATACAAGAGGGCCGACCACTTGCGTATACCAATAAGGCCTTATCTCCCTTCCATCATAAAATGTCCATATATGACAAGGAGATACTTGTGATTGTGTATGCCGTTACAAAGTGGAGACCTTACCTGATCGGCCGACGCTTCCAAATCAAAACTAGTCACCGAAGCCTCAAATTTTTTTAAAGTAGAAAATATCATCCCCAGAGCAGCAAAGATAGGTAACTAAACTCCTTAGTTTCGATTATGAAATTACATATTGAAAGGAGAAAGAAAATGTTATTGCAGATACACTATCACAACTACCAAAGCAAGACAAAATTTCAGCTATCTCCTTTCCTTCCACCGGCTTCCTCGAGGACATTAGGGAGGAACAGAAGAGAGACCCAGAGACCTAAAACATCATAGAAAAATTGGAGAAGGATTCGAGCGCCAAAGCCCACTACACTTGGGATTTGAGGGATCTACTCTACAAGCGCCGAATTGTGCTTATTCGCACTTCTCCTTGCATCAAAACTATTATGCACGAAATGCACTCTTTACCGTCAGCAGGACACTTTGGATTTCTGAGAACATACAAAAGGGTGAAGCAAAACTTTTATTGGAGAGGCATGAAAAAGTCTATTTATGATTATGTAGCTAAATGTGATGTATGCCAGTAATAAAAAGGTGAAAAAGTGGCTAGTCCAGGAAAGCTGCAACCACTACCCATACCGGACTTAGCATGGACTGACATCTCCATGGACTTTATTGAAGGGCTACCACCATCTCAAGGTAAAAGTATAATCTTTCTGGTGGTAGATCGCTTAACAAAATATGCCCATTTCTGTGCTATGAGACACCCTTATACCGCTGCTAGTATTGCTCAGCTCTTTGTTGAAAATATTATGATAGGACTCCAGCAGGGGTGAGTCCTAATCACCCTAGAAGTAATCAAAAATAACCCTGTGAGATTATAATAAAAACCCACATAGTCACTTCTATCCTATAAAGAAGTGTGGCTAGGGTTTATTTTGGGACCTCAAGGCTTCCTAGTTGCCACCCCCCTTACTGGGCTGGTTGGCTAAGGTTTTTAGCAGAGGGGCATGGCTTGTGCAGCCACTTAGGCCGCTGCCCCCTTTATTTATGCATGGTAGCTATAGGAGGGGCAAAAGGGAGAATTTACTTAGGAAGTACCCCCCAGGGCTAGGGTTTTGAGCCCTATATAAGCATGTAGCCTCCACCTCTTTTAATCAAGCAATGAACCCCTATAGCATTCCAAGGGCCCCTCAAAGATCAAAATCTATAGAGCTCCTTCTGGTGTTCTATCATCTGGTATTAGAGCAGTGTTCTAGTTGCCCCTGTGGCCATCTATGCCACATCTACCTTCCGAAGCAATTCTCATAATTGTTGTGACGCATGCCTCCACCTTCCACCCTGGCTGTAGATCAAATCAATTTGCCACTGCCCCTACGTTTGATATGGAAATCTGGTATATTTTTATCACCCACGTCTTTTCAATACTGCAAGATCCTTTACCTTACACGTTGAAGAATTTTTTCATATTTTATCCACTGCAAATTTCGTCCGACGCAAACATTATCGTTGTTGCGAAGGCGAAATGCTACATAAAATTTCAATCGCATATTTACATCTTGAAACTAGTTTATTGTTTCTCCTTTTTTGCCAAAATTTTTACACAATTCCCTAGATCAACTTATGTTTCATCTGAGATTAATCTCTAGAAAAAATTCCTTCTGGAACTAGCTTTATTGTGCCTTCATTCTTCATCACGTAGTGTTGGAATTTTACGATGAAGGATTTACCTTCCGTCTTTTATCCTATTTTCCTATCGTTACTCTACTAAAATTTTGTCAAACTTTTTACTAATATTGACTACATTTAAACCGAGGATTTCTTCATATTTTAATTGAGTTTTTCTCTGGAATTTATGCTGAGAATTCATCGTTTCTCCAACGTAAAATCTGTTTGTCAGGACAACACATCGTATCACCTTTCTTTGTCGAATTACATCGGATTTGAGTGCTATCTTTTTTCCCTTTTTTGGACTCCCTTGCTCTCATCTGAACTGAGGTTTTATCATTGAAATTCTGCACAATTTCCTTGGGTTTTCTACTAGAAATTATGTCGAGAACTTGCTGCTTCTTCGATGTAAATTCTGTCAGCAGAACTATACGTACGCAGCGATCTTTCGTCGAATCCTATCAGGTTTTCACTGTTGTTTTTCCATATTTGAAATTCATTTTTCCTCATCTTCATCCTTTGACACCACAGCCCCAAATTTCATAATTTTTGGCTGAAATTTTCGTTGAGAAATTGTTGTTTCTTTGATGACAATTCTGCTTCTGCAAGGTAGCATACGTTGTAGTGAACTTCATCGAATTCTATCAAACCTTCGTTGCCATCTCTTCCAGATTTGAAGTTATCTTTCCCTAACCTTCACCCTTTATCGTCACAGCCCCAAAACCCTACCAAACTGTAGCAAAAAACCATACCCAAATCAGCCACAAAATAACCTAAACCTGTAGCCTTCTACAACCAGCACCTATTGCAGCATACCCTTACCGATCCCTATCAAACCTTTGTTGTCATCTATCGTAGATCCAAAATCTTTTTTTCTAACCTTCATCTACTGCTATCATAGCCCTAAAGCCACACCAATTCGCAGCCAAAACTCCACAAAACTGTAGCCCCAAACCGTACCCAAAACAACCACAAACCACACCTGAAAACATGTGATTCTTTCTGATCTTCTTGGCACAATGCCCGAACCTTCTGGCCCGATGCCTGAACTTACAACACGAAGGCCCTCTGGCATGTCAACCAGTCCTCCGCTTGACATCCAATCTTCTAACATGTTCATTCTGGCCTAAACGTGTGATTCTTTCTGCTTTAATTGATTTATCTTTCCATGATCGAAGTTAGTCCTGTGTGACTCAAATATTAATTAGATCAAAATCTTCATCAATTCATTATCAAAATCCAAGATTCAACAATAATTATAACCCAAGGGAGAAGACATAAAAAAAGGATAATGTTTCAAGGAGGTTCGTACCCAAAACCAGCGATTGTCGCCTGATTAATTAGCTCCTCAAATAGAGCCTCATAAAGCTACTTCACCAAAATAAGGCTGAGCACCCCCCAAGTATTATGTAATGGCAGCCCCATCGGATCAGAAGCGACTCTTAGTCATCAAAGTCAACCAATAGGCCTAAAGCAGAGTACCCGACGTCCCGTCAGGAAGATTTGTCACGTAAAGCACCTAGAACGGCTCACCCTCTAATCGGGCTCGTGTTTGACACAAGTCCTTAATTGACCTTGGATGGGTGGCTTTCCCCATAGTCAGATTGGCTCTTGTCTTTTGACATGTTCCTTGCCCCGAGGGCTCCAGGCTTCCAATATGTCACCGCCAAGACCTTCCTTAGAGCCATGAGCCTCTCGTGCAGCGGCTTCACAGGCTGTGGTGCTCTTTGACACCTTTTGCACCCCAAGCTTCGGCTTCTTCTTGGGACGAGCATCCTTGCTTGCAGGGGATGCACCTCAGGAGCCTCCACCGATTCCTCCTAGGTCGATGGTGGAGAAGCGCGAGCAACCGTTGGTGCATGGGGCATCCCCCTCAGAGCCTTGAGATTCATCATATATGCACAACAAATGGTTAATCAGTAATGCACAGATGAGGTACAATGGGAGCAGCAAGGATGGGAGCTATATATACCTCGATGGACCGGGTTGAGGCCTGCCTTGACCAGCCAAATCTCGGTCATGTCCCTAATGACCTGAGATGAAGATAAGATACCCCTTAGCCTCCTGACCAACTCTAACTCTTCATCGGACGAGAAAGGAGGTGCATTGTCGATAGTTCAGGTGGACCACTTGATGTCAAACCTCCATCCCTGACTACAACTCACAAAAAAGTGATGAGCCTCCCACCCCTTATTGTTGGAGGGCGCCCCATTAACCCTAAAGTCATCTCGGATATGAGGTAGTAGTCCGTTTGCCCCTTGCAAAGGCGAAAACATGCTACAAACAACATTTGGGTGGGGACAATCCCTGCCCTCGGTATTCCCCGAGAAATGCCACCATATAGTGCCACGAGTTGGGTGCTATTTGCGATGGTAAGATATATCACCAATAGAGGCAAGCCTTAATAACCAGATGAAGTGGGAGCCATAGTCCTGCCTCGAATGCATCAACAGACAACCTAAATCAATTCAGAATTGGTGTTAGGGAAACCCAGCGGGAGCATCACATACACAAGGGAAGAAAGAAAACAAAAATGGTTTCATATGTTTATCATGTCGTCGTACAAAGATTGGTGTATGAAAAAAACTGTAAAATTGAAAACTACGATGTGTGAGAGATTGATTAACTAGGGAGATCGTATATCATGAAAAATTCAAATTCAGATGGAGAGGATGAAGGAGGTCAAATGTCCTCCTCTCTAACGGTATCCACATGATGGATCGTTGTAATGTTGCTATCCCAATCGTAGCCCAAAAGTTTGTAACTCTTGCGCAGACAGAGAGAGGAGAATAGGAGGGGGCGACTAAAGGTGTAGATTATCACTAATGTGTAGCCCCTACCTCCTATTTATAGAGAGACACTAAAAAACCCTAATAGATCCTACCTTAGTGGGTATTAGATCTCCATCCAATTACCTACTAATCTTGGATTATTCGATCTCTATCCAATAATCTCAACTGGCCTCTAATTGGGCCTTATGCAAGGAGCCTATCAATGTTGGGGCTCATCCAATGAGAATATGGGCTAATTGGATAACTCATATCCAATCATCAACTCGCTAAAATATCCACCATATGTATGTGACCCTCTAGGCCTAATACTGAGCTAGCCATAAGTCCTACCTGTCATAACTCCTTCTGACTCAATGAATTATTACCTCATAATAATTCACTCGACTCATTGACTATGTACATATTGGGCCACTACGCCAAAGTCCCCAGACAGTATAGGGGATATTATCTATTGGACCTGTCTGTCCTCGATTATCATGTATCTTCCCTCATCTATCTAATATCTCAAATGTCATATATTGGGTATGGTACTGTCAGGCCACATACAAAATTCGTTTGAGTCTCGCTCAAATTGGATTCTCCCAGAGAACTCTCTCAATCCGAACAAACCCAGCCAAAGATTTGTTCGAGCGATAACACACGAGATATTCCTCTCACGATATTGAGAGTGAATGATCCTCTATTGATACTCAATTACCTTTGTAAGGTTGGCTACCATCTTGATAACCAATTGTACCAAATTTACAACCTTCCAAACCTGTAAGTTCAACATTAAAGAAAGGAATACTCAAACAAGGCTTCTTTGGTATCTTAAATCTAAGAAATAGACATACAACTGGGACTATGTAATTATTTTTTGACGATAGGTATCATTAACCATCGAGCGTTTCATAAGCGAATCAACCAGTGAACTCATTCTCTAATAAGCACTTATATTATACCCTTAGTGTCCTCATACAAGTGGTTTTGAGACTAGTCGCTTCCATCATATGTACAGGTATACAGTACATGTTGGAAAACCAAGCAGGAGCATTACATGGGCAGCGAAAGATCAAAACAAAATAGGTTTTCCATGTAGATCAAATCGTCGTGCAAAATATTGGATCACGAGAAAAATTATAAAATAAAAAATTACATCATGTGAGAGATTATTTACTTAGGGAGATCGTATATCTCTATTTTTCTAAATCCAGATGGAGAGGATAAAGGAGGTCAAACGTCCTCCTCTCTAACAATATCTACACGATGAATTACTGTAGTGATACTCCTCCAATCGTAGTCACAAATCTCATAACTCTTGCGTAGAGGGAGGGAGGAGAATAGGAGGGGACGACCAAATGTGTAACTTATCATCTATGTGCCTTCCCTCATATTTTTAGAGAGCTATCAAAAACCTTAGGGGTCCTGCCTTAATGGGCATTGAATCTTCATCCAATTACCCACTAACCTTTGATTATTAGATCTTTATCCAATAATCTCTTGTGGCCTCTAATTGGGTCTCATGAAAGGAACCCATCAGTGTAGGGTCTCATCTAATGAGAATAGGGGCTAATTGGATCTCTATTCAATCCTCTATTCACTAGAGCATCCACCATATGTGTGTGACCCTCTAGGCTAGGCTCGTTACCGAGCTGGGCGTGAGTCCCTCTCATCAGAACTCCTTCTGATATAGTGAATTATTATCCCTATAATAATTTACTCGACTCATCGACTATGGACGTATTAGGCCACTACACTATAGTCCTCATATAGTACAAGGGGATCAAATCTATCGAACCTGTCTGTCCATAGTTACCGTGTATTTATAATCCCTTATCCATCTATTATCCTAAAGATCGTATATTGGATATGGTACTGTTAGGCCACATACTGAATCCATCCAAATCTCACTTTAATAAGATTCTCCAGAAATTTATCCGAGCAAGCACACGTGGGATATTCCTCTCGTGATATTGTAAGTGGATGATCGTTTATTGACACTCAATTACCTTCATAAGGTTGGCTACCAATCTCGATAATCGGTTGTACTAGATTAAAAACTTTCCAAACCTGTAAGTCTGACGTCAAAGAAATAAGTACTCAAACAAGGCATCCTTGGTGTTTTAAGTCTAAGGACTAGATACACAACTAGGACTATAAAATCGTTGTTTGGTATTATGTATCATAAATAATACAATATTCTATTAGCAAATCAATCAATAAACTCATTCTCCAATGAGCACCTGTATTGTATCCTTAGTGTCCCCACACAAGTGGCTATGAGACCAGCCACCTCCATCATATGAACGGGTATACAGTACATTGATCTATCTGGTTATCTCGATGTCCTTCTCGAGTAACCTATGACCAGGATTATTTAGGATCTGGGTTTAAAGGTGAATCAATCTCATTATCGTGATCTCATCATGATCTGATTCCCATTGCACAGAACCAAGGACATCACAATATATATATATATATATATATATATATATATATATATATATATATATATATATATATATATATACAACATATAATAAAATGTGAGAATATATCGATAATAATCATAAGCAAAAAAGATCGCGTAGCGTGCCACATATGTTATCACTCACGTGATTGGCTTGCAGGGCACCTGTAACCAGCAATCTCCCACTTGACCTAAAGTCAATCATATATGTGTCTGATCCCCATCAGACCCCTATGATGCTCAAATATAATCTGAGCCAACGACTTTGTTAGTGGATCTACAATGTTATCTTTAGATGAAACTTTTTCAATTGCTATATCTTTCTAGGCTATGATCTCTCTAATTAAGTGAAACCTCCTCAAAACAATTCTGATGAGACCTGGGTTCCCTTGCTTGAGTGATTGCCCTATTATTATCGCAGTATATGGGAGTCTTCTCTACGTTGCTCGGTACGACTCCGAAATCTCGGATAAATTTTTTCATCCACACCCCTTCCTTTGCTACTTTTACTATAGTAATGTACTCTGCCTCTATAGTCGAGTTAGTAGTAGTATCTTGCTTGGAACTCTTCCAACTTACTGCTCCTCCATTTAGGGTGAAAATATACCCTGAGTTTGACTTGCTATCATCAATGTTGGACTAAAAACTCGAGTCCGTGTAGCCTGGAGGCTACCTCCTCCATATACCAATAAAAGATCCTTAGTCATTCTTAAGTACTTAAAGATACACCTTATTGCCTTCTAGCATTCTAAACCTGGATCTACCTGATACCTGCTCGTGATACTCAGAGCATGTACTGTATCAAGCCTGGTACATAGTATATGATGCATGATAAACCCTATCACTGAGGCATAGCGTATCATATCCATATATGTCCTTTCTTCAGGAGTCTTTTGGGACATACTCCTAGAAAGTGATATTTGATAGAACCTCAAAGGAGCTATGTAAGATTTTGATCTTTGAGGGGGATCAATCCTTGGAACACTATAGGGGTTCCTCCCTCCTAGGGTCGGCCACAAGGCTGAAATAAAAGTATTCTTGCTTGATTAAAAAGAGGTGGAGGCTACAAGCTTATATAGGGCTCAAAACCCTAGCCCTAGGGGTGCTTCCTAAGTAAATTTATCCCCTTGCCCTTCCTATAGCCGCCCTGCCTTAATAGGGATGACCGACTGCCTAAGTGGCTTCATAGCTGACTCTATCAGCTAGAAACCCTGGCCAACCAACCCAGTGAAGGGGGCGACGACCACTAAGCCCTAAGGCCCCAAACTAAACCCTAGCCACACTTCTTTATAAGATAGAGGTGACTAGGTTGGGTTTGATTCTAATTTCATAGAGTTTTATTGACTCATACTAGGGTGAATAGGACCTAACCCTGCTAGGGTCCTATCAAGTCTGCCCTCTTTAAATCAGCCTTGTCCTTAAGGTTGAGGTTCCATGAACTCAGGGAACCGAATCTTCAGCTCCTCGTAAGACTCCCATGTGGAATCTTTATGTGGTAAGTTGTTCCAATGCACTAATACTTCAGCAGAAGGGCGTCGGCGGTGCATTGCAATTCTTGGATCAAGAATGGCTCGTGGCTGGGCTTGAATTTCTCCATTATATGTGGTGCTCGACAGTTGAGTCTGAGCTGACTCATGTTCTCCCAGTTTGGGCTTCATGCATGATATATGAAAGACTGGATGAATTTTAGCATCTTCTAGTAACTTTAATTTATATGCCACAGCTCTAATTCGCTCTGTGATCTGATATGGTTCATAAAATCGAGGAGATAGCTTCATCGAGGCTCTTGCATTGATGGATAGTTGTTTGTGTGATTGTAGGTGAAGATAGACTCAATCTCCAACTGAAAACTCTCGCTTGCTATGATGAGTGTCGGCTTGTTGCTTCATTCGGGCTTGAGGGACATATAAATTATCCTTCAGCAACTGTAGGAGTTTATCCCTGTCAATTAAACTTTGGTTGACCTGGTCTGCTTTGGCTGCACCAATTACATACTGGGGTCTTACAGGAGGTAGTCGGCCATACAATACCTCATAGGGGGTACATTTTGTGGATGAGTGATAAGTAGTGTGGTTTCACCATTTGGCCCAAGGGAGCCACTTCGTCCACTCTCTTGGTCGATCACTGGTGAAGCACCGAAGATAGGTCTTTAGATACCTATTCACCACTTCTGTTTGGTCATCCGTTTGTGGATGATAAGCTATGCTCATCTTGAGTTGGGTGCCTGTAGTTGAAATAGTTCGGTCCAAAATTTGCTTGTGAATATCCTATCACAGTCGCTTACAATCGACCTTGGCATCCCATGCAGTTTAATAATATTTTCAATAAAGAGCTAAGCAATACTAGTAGCGGTATAAGGGTGTCTCACAACACAGAAATAGACATATTTTGTTAAGCGATCTATCACCATAAAGATTGTACTTTTACCTTGAGATGGTGTAGCCCTTCGATGAAGTCCATAGAGATGTCAGTCCATGCTGAGTCCGGTATGGGTAGTGGTTGCAGCTTTCATGGACTAGCCACTGTTTTACCTTTTTACAGTTGGCATACATCACATTTAGCTACATAATCAGAAATAGATTTTTTCAAGCCTCTCCAATAAAAATTTTGCTTCACCCTTTTGTATGTTCTCAGAAATCCAAAGTGCCTTGCTAACGATGAAGAGTGCATTTCATGCATAATAATTTTGATGCAAGGAGAAGTGGGAATAAGCACAATTCGGTCCTTCTAGCGTAGATCCCTCGAATCCAAGTGTAGTGGGCTATGGCTATCGAATCATTCTCCAATTTTTTTATGATGTTTTGGGTCTCTGGGTCCCTCATCCATTCCTCCTATTGTCCTTGAGGAAGCCGGTGGAAGATAGAGAGATGGCTGAAATTTCTGCTTACTCTAGTAGTCGTGATAGTGCATCTACAATAACATTTTATTTTCCCTTTCAATAAGTAATTTCATAATCAAAACCAAGGAGTTTAGTTACCCATCTTTGCTGCTCCGGGGATGATATTTTCTGCTCCAAAAAATATTTGAGGCTCTGGTGGTCAGTTTTGATTTGGAAGCGTCGGCCGATCAGGTAGGGTCTCCACTTTATAATGGCGTGCACAATCGCAAGCATCTCCGAACATTTTGTGATGAGAGGAAGATAAGGCCTTGTTGGTATAGGCAAGTGGTCGGCCATCTTGCATTAGAAAGGCTCCAATTTTAACTCCGGATGCGTCAGCCTCAATGATGAAGGGTTGACTGAAATCGGGCAACGCTAAGACCGGTGTCATCATCATGGTTGCCTTGAGCTTGTTGAAGGCTATGGAGGCTATGTCCGACCACTAGAAGGAGTCCTTTTTTAGTATGGAAGTGAGTGGGGCACTGATCTTTCCATAATCTTTTACAAACTTCTGGTAATAATTCGTAAGTCCAAGGAAACCTCACAGCAATTTCACGTTTGTGGGTCTCGACCAACTTTGCATCGCTTCAATCTTCGTCAAGTTTACCGCAACTCTATCTTATGATATAATGTGCCTAAGGTACTCCACTTTTCACTATAAGAAGCTACACTTTGATTGTTTAACATAAAAGATATTCTCCCGAAGAATCGTTAGAACAATTCGTAAGTGCTAAAAATGAATCTCAAGTGTAGAGCTGTAAATGAGAATGTCATCAAAGAATACCAGCAAAAATTTATGTAAAAACCTCTGAAAAATGTTGTTCATCAAGCTTTGAAAGGTGGAAGGAGCATTAGTAAGTCTGAAGGGCATTACCAAAAATTCATAGTGGTCGTTATGTATACGGAATGTCATTTTCAGAATGTCTTCAGCACATACTCGAATCTGATGGTACCCGGAACGGAGATCCAATTTCGTGAAGACTCGGGCTCCTTTTAATTCATCCAAGAGCTCATCCACTACTGGTATGGGATACTTATCATTGACGGTGATGGCGTTCAAAGCCCGGTAGTTAACGAACATCCACCACATTCCATCCTTCTTGTGTACTAGCAACACTAGCGAGGAGTAGGGGTTGCAGCTTAGCCGAATTATCCCGGTGTCGAGCATCTCATTAACAATATTTTCAATATCATCCTTCTATAAGTGAGGGTAGCGGTATGATCTTGAGTTTGTTGGTGGTTTGCCCAGAAGTATAGGGATGTGGTGATCATGCTACCGGGTAGGGAGAAGTCCATACGATTCTACAAAAATATCGACAAATTCTTCCAATAGTTGAGTAAGTTTTGGATCTGTAATTTGTATAGTTTTCTCCTCTGATGGCTGCTAGATATGCATCAAAAAAATGCCATATGTCTTGTGCAACACTTTCTCCATCCACCGCGTCAAAACAGTGGAGATATGGCTCTCGCACTTGCCTCATAAGGTGACTTGTCTACCTTTGCAATAAAATTTCATAATCAGTTTAGATAAGTCCCAAGAGATGTCACCTAACGTTGTTAGACATTCAATCCTGAGCATGGCTTCATAGTCATCAATGGGTAGGAGGAAGAAATTGACTACAATCTTCTGGTTTTGTAGAAGCAGTATCACCCGCAAGCACCATTGGTCGTATTTAAGGATCCGGCCGTTGGCGACCTTTACGTCAAATTTATTACAACTTTCGATTTGAAGCATCATACAAGCAGCAACCTTGCTATTGAGAAAATTATTTGTGTTTCCCGTATCAATGAGAATGGTGATGGGTTGTTGCTTGAGAAGGTCTCCCACTTTCATCGTCTGCAGGTTAGAGTAGTTAGCTAGCGCGTGCACCGTAAAGTCGATCGATCGGGGCTCTTCCTCCATAACTTTTTCTTGCGTTCGAGGCTCTCTTCAGGTGGTTCAATATGCTCATCTTCTACCAGTTCAATCACAAGAAGTCACCCCTTCTTGCACCGATGTTCGCAGCTCCATGGTTCGTCGCAGTGCCAACACAATCCCTTGGCGGATCGTTCCCGAAGTTCATCTTTTATTAATTTTTTTGGTGCAGGGGCTCGGATGGCAGTAGAGGGGGCTGAAGGCTTCGGCATTGCTAGTCAGGAAGTGACCCTAGTCCTTTGGGCTTCGTGGTTCAATCGTTCTTCTTGTAGTCGCGCGAAGGAGATGACCGCCATAAGGGTGTACATTGTCGCGCCTTCACTTCTCCTCGTATCTTCGGCTTCAAGCCCTTAATGAAAGTTCCTAAAAGTTGCTTTTTAGACCAGTCACGAGTTTGATTATCACTCAAACCTTGTTTTGTATTCTTGTACAATAGTGATTTGTTGGATCTTCGTGAATTGTCCGTCGATGTTCTCATAGTCAATCGGTCCAAAACGGTTCAATAGTCCTTCCTTGAATTGCCACCAAGAAATGCCTCCATGGGTATGCTCGAACCAATCAAACCATTGAATCACGTCTCCTTCAAGATGGATGGTCGCAATATCTACCATGGAAGCATCGGCGGTATGGTGGAAATGAAAGTAGCGCTTCGCGCGTGAGATCCAACCGATCGGGTCTCCTTCTTCCCATCTTGGGAAGTCTACCCTTATGTGTGGATTATCTGGATTGGTTATACTGCCTCCTCACTCCTAGAATTCTTCTTTCCAATCTGAAGTTTCCCCTTGCTGTGATTTCCTTGGGCTTAGTGGTCGGCCCATGCTGAGTTCGACATAGATAGATCAAATTTTCTCTTCCATGCAGGTCTCAAAGGCTTCAAACTTGGCATTGATAGCTTCCTCTGATGCCATGGTATAAGCCTCCAGATATGTGATGTTGAAGTCTCTTTTTCGTTGACGGGTTAAGGGCATGGGAAAGAGGTGGGTGGAGGAGTAGGTTGCGATTAGGGCTAATTTGGATCAGTTTTGGCTATGGTTTAGTATGTTTTTTGGGCTGTGATGGCTGAGGTTGAAGGTGAGGGAGAGGGAGTTCAAAAACCAGGAAAAGATAGTAGCAAAATTTGATAGAATTCAACGAGAAGATGCTACGTACTTGCTGTCCTACCGAACAAAATTTTGCATTGAAGAAACAACGAATTCTCAACATAAATTTCAAAAGAAATCCGAGGAAATCGGGTAGAATTTTAATGGCAAAACCTCAATTTAGATGAGAGTATTAGCAATGATTTAGATCAATAAAATTTTGGCAACATAACGGTAGGAAAACTGAGGCAAAGTAAGAAGGCAGATTGTTATCACAAAAATTCAATAGTATTCTTTGGGGACATACTCCTAAAAAGTGATATTCCATGTCTCATCGGTATGAGACCTCTCTTGAAATTCTTCATGCCAAATCTTTTGACAATGGAGTCTATGTACCTGGACTGGGACAAGCCAAGCATCCTCTTGGATCTATCTTTATAGATCCAGATCCCCAATATATATGATGTTTCTCCTAAGTCCTTTATGGAGAAGTTTCTATATAGCCAAGCCTTTACTACGGAGAGCATTCCTACATTATTCTCAATGATTAGGATGTCATCCATATATAGTACCAAAAAGGTGATAGCTTTCCCACTTACCTTTCTGTACACACAAGTCTCATCTTCGTTCTTAACAAAGTCATAAGATCTGATCGCATCATCAAATCTTATGTTCTAACTTCGGGAGGCTTGCTTCAATCCATAAATGGACTTGAGCAACCTGCACACTTTATCTAGACTCTCTTTGGATACGAATCCTTCTAGTTGTATCATATACACCTCCTCGATGTTGTCATTGAGGAATGTTATTTTCACATCCATATATCAGATCTCATAGTCAAAATGTGCTACAACAACCAAAAAAAATTCTGATAGATTTATGCATGCTACGGGTGAAAAAGTTTCGTCATAGTCAACTCTTGCCTTTGATGATATCCTTTAGCTACCAGCCTTGCCTTATAGGTCTCCACCTTTCCATCCAATATGATCTTCTTCTTGAATATCCATTTGCAACCGATAGGTACGATACCTTAGGTGCATCTACAAGTTTCAAAACCTTGTTGGAGTACATGGAATCAATCTTAGAATTCATGACTTCTTGTGATAGGACCCTCACTGGGTCGGGTCCATCAGTTCATAATTAATCCAAGTTGGGTCATGTTGATCTATTCAGTCGAAGTCGGTTATAGGTTGAGTTAGCCCAATTGATCAATTATGAGTTTAGTTAGAGTCAATATTATTTTCAGTTACGAGTTTATCAATTCGTTAAGACTTCAAGTTTAGTGGGACTCTAAGTCCAAGTCTAGAGGGACTCTTGATAGAACACTATAAATAACGATGTAACTCTTTTATTTAGGCAATCAATGAAGAAGTTATGTTTTAGCCAATATGCAAAACCGTTGATCCCCTATAGATATCAAGGAGACAGATCCTCTCGAAGTGATCATTTATCCATCTTTCTCTTCGATAGAAACCTAAGGGTTCTATCAATTAGTATCATAGTAGTGTTCCTACGTACTTTTGTTGTTGTCGTTCATCAACCACATCATCGCCACAGCCCTTGCCATCACTGTCGTCACCATTGCACTTGCCATCTTGTTGCAGTTTCTCATCACCTTTGCTGCAACTATCATCAGCAAAAAAAAAGAGAAAAAAAGAGAGAGAGAATAAGAAGAAGAGCACTACAACCCACTGCAGCCGCATCTTCCCCCTTCTTCCTCCCTTGCCACTGCTGCTGCCGAGCCGCCATCTTCCTCCCCTCCTCTTCAGCGCCCACAGCCTGCCACTGCTACTTCCCACTGCAGCAGCCTCAGCCACCTCAAACGTTGATGTTGATGCCTCCTCTACCGTTGCCACATAGTCACGTCGTCGTCCCTTATCGTAGCCCTTGCCACTGCCACCCGTCGTTGTCCCTCCATCTCCTTCGTTGCTCAATGAAGCTCGATCCAAATCTCTTCCCGTCGTTGTCTGTCGTTTGCCACCACTACAGGGTCTCACCAATTCCATCTCCATTGTTTGCCACCAGCATTGCCGTTGTTGCCATCAGCTCCAACCGCACCCTGCTTCCTCTTCCTTAACTCCATTATAGATCTGTTACCGCAGCCCACCCACGTATAACCATCGGTCGTCGGATCCTTGCTACTACCCTCCTTTTCACAGCTGTTGTAACCCCATGCTGGCAACCGTTGCCACCATCGGCGCTGCTCCCGTCGCCAGCATCTCTCCTCCCACCGTCGTTGGCCGCCGTCTGCCACTCTTCCCTACAACCGTTATCCCTCCTTGTTGTCGGCATCTCAAGCAATAAGGGAACACCACTACAAGTCCTCGACCGTTGATCGTGGGCCGTTGTCGTTCCCCTACTGTTGTCGTCCCCTGCTCCTGCTTGGATTCCGCTGTAGAGTCTCATCGAACCCCATCTGTCGCCCCCATCTATCATCGCCTGCAGATAACCACCATCCCCACTTGCAGCCCCACCTAGTAGTTCCTTTGATTATATGTTGAATATATATATATATAGTGATGCCTTTGGGTCTATGCAATGAGAATCAGATCATGATAAGATCACGATAATGAGACCAATTCGCCTTTAAACACAGATCCTAAATAATCTCAGTCATATGTTGCTCGAGAGGGACATCGAAACAACCGGACAGATCGGTGTACTGTATACCCGTCAATATGATGGAGGCGGCTGGTCTCATAGCCACTTGTGTTGAGACACTAAAGATACAGTACAGGTACCTATTGGAGAATGAGTTCACTAATTGATCCACTTATGAAATATTATATGGTTAATGATACCTGACGTTAGACAGTGATTCTATATTCCCAGTTGTGTATCTAGTCCTTAGACTTGAGACACTAAGGATGTCTTGTTTGAATACTCCTTTCTTTGACGTCAGACTTATAGGTCTGGAAAGTTTCAGATATGATACAATCAGTTATCTAACCTTACAAAAGCTATTAAGTGTCATAGAGGTGTTAGGATCAATTGACACTAAGAGGGAGGGGGGTGAATTAGTGCAAGAGTAAATTAACGTTTCAAACAGAAAACTTTTCGCTTAAAGCAAGATCGAAAATCTGAAGCTTTTCATTTAAGTTAAGCAAGTGAATCTTATAGAGAAGTGTTAAGCTTCTTTCTTAAAGATGACTAAAAAAGAATAAGCAAATCCGAATAAGAAGATAGGCAATGTCATAAGTGAAGTGCTTGATTTCGAAGCCTTGTTTTCAAAACGTAAATAAAAATCAGAAGCGTCTATTGGTGTTTTGAAATCAATTAAGAACCTGGCAATTGTAAGCAGTAAATCAAAGAAGTAAGAACACTTACAATTATAGTGGTTCGGCACTAATCGACCTACGTCCACTTCTGAGTCCTCCTCCTTTAAGGCACACTTGCGTCCACTATTGATCTCCTTTGGGTGAAGATCAAACCCTTAAAACACTTACAAGGGAGATAAGATTACAACTCTTGGATCACTCCCTTACTCCTTTTCTTTTTTTTATAATTCACATATAATATTTTCTCAGAATATAATCCCCAAATTGTTGTGTAGAATGCAAGAAAACTTATGGCATTTATAGCCCTAAATGGCTTCAGAATTTTGGAGCCAAAATTCAAACATACCTAGAAAATCCGGGTACGGGCGGTTTTCCTGCCGACCTGGGTGGCTCGACCGCCCAAAACCCTGGGTATAGGCGGTTTACCGACCAACCCTAGGAGGTTCAACCGCCATCAATTGCTTGAAAACCTGGGCGGCGGCGGTTTACCCGCTGCTTACCAGCGGTTTACCCATAGGAATCTCCGGAAAAGTGGTTCCCTCCACTTTTTGAATTACAACTTTAACCATTAGTTAACCAATCCCCTGGTTGAGCTCAACTTGAGCTCAATCAAACCCCAATAGTGGAAACGGTTGCATTTTTTAGTTGATTTGGATTCCTTCTAAAGCACACTCATCTTGGACTCAATCTTAACCTATGATTTAAATATTACAATCAAATATGACCACCAAGCTTACGACCTCACTCCCACAATCCGGCAACCTCCAGATTCTACAACAGTGAGTCTCACGGTCTTACTCCGGTGATCTCCCGACGTGTTCCTAGCGAGCTTCTCAATCTCTTCGGTGAATCTCCTAGCGACCTCCCGACGAGCTCCCTCCACATCATCCAATCCTTGGCCTGATACCAAAGCTTGATCCTGGGTCCATGTTTGATCTGTAACTCCTCCCGTCATGGTTAAACCTACACGATGTTAACTATGACTTAATTAATTACAATCATAATTACCAAACACATCCACTTCAAGACATTCCCAACTCCCCGTAAGCTTTTCAGCTACCCCCGATAATCTTCTGGCGAGTCTCGGTCTTCTTCTGACGAACTCCCTTGTGCCATCCCGACAAGCTCCCGATACCCTCGACGAGCTCCCGACGCACTATTGGCGAGTTCCCAACTGCATTGTCCGAACACTGGCCCGATGCATGGACTTAACTTTGGCCAATCCTGATTGTCATATTCTCTCTATCGTAGTTAATCCTATGTCAATCAACCTCTAACAACCCATGTTAGATCAATAACCCATCAATTGATTTTATCATCAAAATTCGAGATTCAACAATATCTCTTTTTTTTATGTTGACAATCAATTGATGACAGGAGTTAATCCTAACTCCCCCTAAATCCATGTCACTTAAATCTAAGAGAATCACACGCTCTTAAATTCATGCAATCAATATTTTACACAAATTTCAACATAAATTTACATCATATCATTAATTGAGTTTCAAAAATATATCCAAGATTCGTATTATATGTCATTAATGTATATTTCTCAATGTCATGTGTCATCAATATATATTTCTTTCCCTTTGTCATCAACCAAAAGGTGAAATATAGGGCTAAGAATTTTTAAGGCACATGAGTTTTTGCAAAACATCATTTAGAAGAGCTCTTAATAAATTTCAAAAAGAATATTAAGATGAACTCAAAAGTCCAAGTTGAAACTATTTTAATCACACCATCATATCATTATAATAAATTCATGATTATTATTTCAAATCATCATATATATTTTCAAAAATCAACATGCATTATCTTCATACATGATTTTTCATCATCATATCTTCTCCCCCTTTGTTATCAACAAAAAGGAGAAGTGCAATTAACAAGTTTTTGATGTATGAACGTTTAGCAATTTAGCAAATTTTTCATCACTTTAGAACATGCAAGCTAGTGAGTTCTTCTTCTCTTTTGAGAAGTGTAAGCTAATAAATTTTTGCTTCCTTTTCAATGTTCAAGCTAGCAATTTTACATCATGCAAACCAACAAGTTTTACTCCCCCTTTGTCATTGTCAAAAAGAAGGGATGGTTACAATAGTGGGAAACTTTTCCCATTACATCATCTTTCAAATCATCACATGAAATATATCAAAAAATTAACATAGTGGCGAGATATACAATTCATGAAGACAAATTTTGAATATCAAGAGAAAAATCATAGGAGAATAAAATATTTTGATTCATGCATAAGAAATCTCAAGTTGCTAAGATCATGATGTATATAAGAATCTCATTTTAAATATTACGAGAACACATAATAAAATATTTTGATTCATAAAAGATTTCAAGTTATAATTCTAAGGAATCAAAATCATGATATAGATAAAGAACTCATTAAATTTCAAAATCAATTTCAAGAGATTTAAAATAAAATTAATAGACTTATCAGTCTCTTGAAATGCTAGTGATTTCCTTTCTCCACTTTGTGTGAACAATAAGGTAGAATCAAGGTAGAGAAGTGAAAAACATCACAAAAACACTCAATTTTATAGATGCAAATTCTAAAATCCAAAAAAATCAAGAGCTACGCATGTAATTTAATTTATCTTATGCAAATTTCAAGCAAGGTAGCAAATCATGCTTATCATATCTAATTTACTTCTAATCATATTGATAATTTTATGATAGGACTCCAGCAGGGTTGAGTCCTAATTATTTCAGTAGAAGTCAATAAAAACTCTGCTAGATTGTAATAAAGTCTCTTCTATCTTATAAAGGAATATGACTAGGGTTTGGATTAGGCCTTAGGGCTTAGTAGCCGCTTCCCCCCTTACTGGGCAAGTCGGCCAGGGTTTCCCCCTGCTTAGGTTGGCTATAGAGCCAACCTAGCCGCCCCTTGTTCCTATTAAGGCAGGATGGCTATAAGAGGGGCAAAAGGGTAATCCACTTAGGCAAGCGCCCCCTTAGACTAGGGTTTTGATCCCTATTTAAGATGTAGCCACCCCTCTCTTTTAATCAAGTAATTATCATCTTCAATTCTGCCTTTGTGCCGAGCCTAGTAGGGAGGAACCCCTATAGCGTTCCAAGGGTTGATCCCCCTCAGTGATCAAAATTTATAGGGCTCCTTCTGGGGTCTTATCATCTGGTATCAGAGCAGCGATCTTGCTGCCCCTATAGTCGTCATCCACGCCTCCACTTTCCCAAGCAATTCCCATAATTGTTGTGACACGTGCCTCCACCTTCCACCCCAACCGCAGGTCAAATCAGTCTACCATTGCCCCCTGCGTTTGATCTGGAATTCTGGTATATTTTTATAATCTACGCCTCGTCAATACTACAAGATCCTTCATATTATATGTGGGAGAAGTTTTCGAAAGTTTCCTTGCTACAAATTCTTACCGTCGTAAACGTTATCATCATTGCAAAGGTGAAACACTGCAAAAATTTTCAGCCGATTGTTGCTACTTGAAACCAAACTTTTGTTCATCCTTTCTGGCTGAAATTTTTACACAATTTCAAGATCAAGTTGGCTTTCATTTGGATTTGATTTCATGAAAAAAAATCCTTTTGGAACCAGTTTTCTTGTACAATCTTTCATCATCATGCAGTTTTAGAATTTTACGATGAAGGAATCTGCCTTGCATCTTTTGCCTTATTTCCCTACTGTTATGCTGTCAAAAATTTGTCAAAGTTTCTACTGGTACTGACAATATCTAAACCAAGGGTTTCTGCATAATTTCCTTAAACTTTCCTCTGGAATTTACATTGAGAAGTCATCGTTTCTCCGACGTAAAAATAGGTTTAGCAGGACAGCACATCGCAACACTTCTTTTCACCGAATTCTATCAGATTTGAGTGTTGTTTTTTATGGGATTTTGGACTCTCTTTTCCTCATCTCCAAACCCGACCATCCTCACTAAAAATCCTTCCAAATATTACCATAAACCGAATCCAAACAGCCCCCTAAATCAGCCACCCAAATTAGCCTATTCCTATCCAAACCAATTCACCTTCCAACCGGTCACCCCCTTTCCCAAAACTCTCATGCCACTAACCCAATAACAAAAGAAAGATCCTAATATTATAGATCTAGAGGCATACACCATGGCATCAGAGGAGGCCATCAACGCCAAGTTTGAAGCCTTTGAAAGTCGCATGGAGGAGAAGATGCGATCCTTATTCGCCGAATTCAGCATAGGCCGACCATCAAGCCCGAGGAAGTCACACCATGGAGAGACTTTAGATTGGCGAGATAACCCTCAAGAGCATGGACACATCATCTTTGATCCCAACAACCCATGCATGAAGGTTGACATCCCAAGATAGGAAGAAGGAGACCCGATCGGATGGATCTCGTGCCCGGAGCGCTATTTTTTATTCTACCGAACCGCTGATGCCACACGGGTGGAGATCGCTACCATACACCTCGAGGGAGATGTTATTCAGTGGTTTAATTGGTTTGAACACACCCATGGAAGACTGTCTTGGCAGTGGTTCAAGGAAGGGCTTCTAAACCGCTTCGGTCCGACCGATTTCTACAACATCGATGGACAATTGGCACAGATTCCTCAAACCTCTACAATACAAGATTACCAAATAAGGTTTGAGCGTTTATCTAACCAAACTGAAGATTGGTCTGAGAAACAACTTTTAGGTACTTTCATTGAGGGCCTAAAGTCAAAAATCCGAGAAGTAAAAGCACGACAACCGTACACTCTTACGGTAGTAATTTCCTTTGCGTATATCCAGGAAGAATGATTGAACCATGATGCACGAAGGACAAGGGTCACTCCCTAACCTACTGCCCCCTCTACTGCCATCCGAGCCCCTGCACTAAAAAATTTGACAAGAGACGAGCTTCGCGAACGATCGGCTAAAGGATTGTGTTAGCATTTAGACGAACCGTGGAGCCACGAATATCGCTGCAAAAGGGTCGGCTCCTCATGATTGAACCAATGGAGGATGAGGACAGAGAACCATCTAAAGAAGGCCTTGAACCCGAAGAGGAAGCCATGGAGGAAGAGCCCCAACCGGCCGACTACGTAGTGCATGCGTTGGCCGGCTATTCTAACCCACAGACGATGGAAGTTGGAGGACTTCTAAAGCAGCAACCCATCACCGTTCTCATCGACACGAGTAGCACAAATAACTTCCTCAACAGTAAGGTTGCTACACATTTAGCACTTCAAATCGAAGGTTGCAACAAGTTCAACGTAAAGGTCACCGACGGTCGAATCCTCAATTGCAACCAACGATGCCCGCAGGTGAAGCTACTCCTCCAAGACCAAGAAGTGGTAGCCGATTTTGCCCTCCTACCCATTGATGATTGTGAAGCCGTGCTTGGGATTGAATGGCTCGCAATGCTAGGTGATATCTCCTGAAATTTTTCAAAATTAATTATGAAATTTTATTATAAAGGGAGACAGGTCACATTGCAAGGCAAGCGCGAGAGCCGTATCTCCACCGTTTCGACGCAACAGATGGAAAAAGTTTTGCACAAAGCACATGGGGGATTTCTGATGCATATCTAGCAGCCATCTAAGGGGAGAATATACAAATTTTAGATCCTAAGCTTGCCCTCTTGCTGGACAAATTCACAGACGTTTTCACGGAGCCGTGTGGGCCGCCCCCTAACCAACTGCATGACTACCGTATTCCTATTCTGCTGGGCAAACCTCTAACAAATTTGTGTCTGCATCACTACCCTCACTTGCGGAAGGATGAGATCGAGAATATCGTCAAAGAGATGCTTGACACCGGGGTGATCTGACTGAGTTGCAGCCCTTATTCTTCACTGGTGTTGCTAGTACGTAAGAAGGACGGTACATGATAGATGTGCATTGATTATCGGGCCTTGAACACTATCACCGTCAAGGACAAATATCATATACCTGCCGTAGATGAGCTTTTGGATGAATTAAAAGGAGCCCGAGTCTTCACTAAACTGGATCTCTGTTCCGGTTATCACCATATTCGGGTATGCACTGAAGATATTTCGAAAACTGCATTATGCACGCATAATGGCCACTACGAGTTTCTGGTAATACCTTTTGGACTTACGAATGCTCCTTCTACTTTCCAAAGCCTGATGAATGACATCTTCCAGAGTTTTCTACGTAATTTTGTATTGGTATTCTTTGATGATATTCTCATTTATAGCCCTACGCTTGATATATATTTTCAGCACTTACGAACTGTTCTAATGATTCTTCAGGAGAATACTCTTTATGTTAAACAGTCAAAGTGCAGTTTCTTATAATGTAAAGTGGAGTATCTTGGGCACATTATATCAGAGGACGGAGTAGCAGTAGACCCGACGAAGATCGAGGCAATGCAAGGATGGTCGAAACCTATAAACGTAAAATCGCTGCACGGCTTCCTTGGACTCACAGGCTACTATCGGAAATATGTGAAAGATTACGGCAAGATCAATGCCCTACTCACATCCCTACTAAAGAAAGACTCCTTCTTATGGTCGGAACAAGCTTTTACAGCCTTTGAACGACTCAAGGCCGCCATGACGACGACGACGGTCCTAGCGTTGCCTGATTTCAGCCACACCTTCGTGATCGAGGCCGACACATCCAGAGTTGGGATTGGAGCTATTCTAATGCAAGATGGTCGACCTCTCACTTACACCAGCAAGGCTTTATCTCCCTCACACTTGAAAATGTCAGTATATGATAAAGAAATGTTTGTCATTGTACACGCCGTCACAAAGTGGAGACCCTACCTGATCGGCCTGCGCTTCCAGAGTAAGACTGACCACCGAAGTCTTAAGTATTTCTTGGAGCAAAAAATATCTTCCTCGGAGCAGCAACATTGGGTAACTAAACTTCTCGACTTTGATTATGAAATTACTTATCGAAAAGGAAAAGAGAATGTTGTTGCAGATGCTCTATCTCGACTGCCGGGGCAAGCCGAAATTTCAGTCATCTCCCTTCCCACCACCGACTTGCTTGAACACATTAGGGAGGAGTGAAAGAATGATCTAGAAGTCCGAAGCATCATAGAAAAATTAGAGAAGTATCCAGATTCCGTAGGGCACTACACGTGGGACTCGAAGGACTTATGCTATAAAGACCGAATTATTGTTGTTCCTTCTCCTCACATCCAAGTTATTTTGCATGAAATGCACTCTTCACCTTCGGTAGGGCACTCTGGATTTCTAAGGACTTATAAAAGGGTGAAGCAAAACTTCTTCTGGAAGGGCATAAAAAATTAATTTATGACTATGTATCCAAATGTGATGTATGTCAGTGACAAAAATGTGAAACAGTAACAAGTCTTAGTAAACTACAGCCACTCCTATACCGGATTCGACTTGGACGGACATCTCCATGGATTTCATCGAAGGACTACCACTATCTCAAGATAAAAGCATGATCTTTGTGGTGGTAGATCGCCTAACTAAATATGCTCATTTTTGTACTGTGAGACATCCCTATACTGCTGCCACTATTGCTCAGATTTTTGTGAAAAATATTATGAAATTACATGGGATGCCAAGGTCGATAGTGAGTGACCGTGACAGGGTGTTTACAAGTAAATTTTGGACCGAGCTCTTCCATCTACAGGGCATCCAACTGAAGATGAGCATAGCCTATCATCCACAGACAGACAACTAAACAGAAGTGGTGAACAGATGCCTTGAGACTTACTTACAATGCTTTACCAGCGACCGGCCCAAAGAGTGGACAAGATGGCTTCCCTGGGCCGAATGTTGGTACAACACAACTTTTCATTCTTCGACTAAATGTACTCCTTATGAAGCACTGTATGGCCGACCGCCCCCTGTAATTCTCAGATATGTACTTGGTTTGACCAAAGTGGATCAGGTCTACCAAGACCTAATTAACATGGATAAATTGCTACAGTTGCTGAAGGATAACCTAACTGCTGTTCAAGCCCGCATGAAGCAACAAGCAGATAATCACCGGAGTGAGCGAGAATTTTCAGTAGGGGATTGGGTCTACCTTCACCTACAACCATACAAGCAGCTATCCACCAACACCAGAGCATCAATGAAACTATCTCCATAATTTTATGGACCATATCAGATTTTAGAACGCATTGGGGCCATGGCATACCAACTTAAACTTCTAGATGATGCCAAAATTCATCCCGTCTTTCACGTATCCCTATTAAAGCCAAAATTGGGTGAATATGAACTGGCTCAGACTCAACTGCCAAGCACTACAATTGAAGGTGAAATCCAAGCCCAACCTGAAGCTATACTTGATCGAAGAATTGTAATGCACTGACGACGCCCCTCAACTGAAGTACTTATGAAGTGGAATAACTTACCATCTGAAGATGCAACATGGGAGTCATACGAGGAGCTGAAGACTCGGTTCCTAGAGTTTTTGGATCCTCGGCCTTGAGGACAAGGTTGATTCTAAGAGGGCGGACTTGATAGGACTCCAACAGGGTTGAGTCCTAATCATTTCAGTATAAGTCAATAAAAACTCTACTAGATTGTAATAAAGCCTCTCATATCTTATAAAGGAGTATGGCTAGGGTTTGGATTAACCCTTAGGGCTTAGTAGCTGCCGCCCCTCTTACTAGGTAAGTTGGCCAGGGTTTCCCCCTGCTTAGATCAGCTATAGAGCCAACCTAGCCGCCCCTTGTTCCTATTAAGGCAGGATGACTATAGGAGGGGCAAAAAGATAATTTTACTTAGGCAAGCGCCCCCTTAGGCTAGGGTTCTGATCCCTATTTAAGATGTAGTCGCCCCCCTCTTTTAATCAAGCAATTATCATCTTCAATTCAGCCTTTGTGCCGAGCCTAGGAGGGAGGAACCCCTATAGTATTTCAATGGTTGATCCCCCTCAGTGATCAAAATCTATAGGGCTCCTTCTGAGGTATTATCATTTTATCTACCACTTTTTGTCATTTTCAAGAACGAAATGTGATTGAATAATTTCATCTTAACATCCATATTCAAATTACGCCCAAAAGTACAAGGAGATCATATCATAAAATTAAATCTTTAAGTACCAAAAGACATGATTTAAATTAATAAATTTGCCCCTCCTTATTGTTTGTAAATTTCAACAAAAATAATCAAGAATTCTTATGTATTCAAAATTCCAAGTAAAATAGAAATCCAATCATGTAAATCTCATGTATTTAAAATTCATAATTTTTTGTTAACAAATCGCTCCTCAGGTTTTTCATAGTCCGAGTATTTAAATTTGTTATTTAAAATATCATTTTTATCTCTCTCTTAGTCATTATCAAAGTAACAATTAAAATACAATAGTACCAAGTTTTAAGATTATAACTTTGCAAATTGTGATATTGAAATATAGAATCTCAATATATATATATATATATATATATATATATATGATTTTAAATCATCAAGATCATTGTTTATAAAAAGATTTTATAGTTCCAAAAAGATAAACTAATCATTCATTTATAAACTTCTTCAAATGAACTTGATTTATGTAAAGATTTCAAGTTTCATTTTCTAAACTTATCAAAATCATGACAATAACTTATTCAAGTTCAAATCATCAAATCATCAAAAATCACTTTCATAATTCAAGCGATTCATAAAAAAAAGAACATATTTGATTCATTAATCTCTTTTTGAAAAATTTATAAGATAGAAAAATTTTCAAGAAAAATGTATTCCCATTTTATTTCATACAAGCATGCCTTTATTTTTTAAGCCAAATAAAAACATGTATTTTCATTTAAGATCAAAAAAGAGCTTTCTTTATGGCAAAGATCAATAAGCCATAAATCATAAAGATCATCATGCATAATTTTGAAATATAAACTCATTAAGCATTATCACAATCCATCATTAATTCATCAAGCATGGTTTCATAAATCATCTTCAATCAAGATTTAAATTATCTTAATTTCAACTTTTAAAAGAGTCTAAATCTTTACGCATAGTGCAAGGAATTGACAAACTCATTTCCAAATTTTAATTTATTTTATATTCAAATTCAAAATTAATCTATCATTTATCAGCACACATTCATATAACTATTTAACCATTTAAATCAATCATTCAATAACCATAGCATTTAAGACATTCAATAATAATCCTTTCAAATATTCAAGCCAATAATTTTGATCTTAGCATTCAATCAAAAATCTCATTTTTGTAAGTTTCAATAAATATATTTTTCAAAAACTAAGGTTCTTTGGTTCTAGGTCATTTTCATACTTGTATGCTCTAGCTATACATCATCAATATTAATTGTATAATGATGAACCATCAAAAGATTCATTGTCAATAATTTTCTTGTTATTACTTAAGCTAGTGAGCTTTGAAAGAATATTTCAAGTCATGTGCCTTAAGTATCTACTTTCAAAACATAACTTAGTACTCCTAGCCTTGTTATGAGGCAATTTTACATTATGGGAGGTTTTGATTAGGTACCCATTTGAGTTTGGGTACTTCATGTTCTTTCCATTTTCTCTAATGGCTTAAGGTTGTTTATGGTTCCTTTAGGAACCCAAATTAATTTGTGAGGACTATAATTTTTAAATGGACATTTGTAAGTCATATATCCTAATCTTCTACAAAAACTACATTTAACTTTTGATGGTAGATTTAAGGTTGGTCCTTTAATAAAAGTAGTTGACTTTTGTTAGGTATTGCCCACAAAATCTATTATATTTCTTCTATTAATATGACCCTTATTAACAAGAATCATATTAAGGGATTTATTCCCTATTTCAAATTTCTCTAAGTTTTGTTTTCGTATGATATTTTCTTCTTTAACACTATCTAGCATATCACATTTAGAATAAGCATTGTGTAATAGTAAAGTATCATGCAAGGTTTCATATTTGGTGCATGTATTGTGTGATGGTGCTACTTCATGCATTTCATCAAGTTTACTAACTAATGATGCATGTTCTACCTTAAATAATTTATAGGATTTGCTAATCTTTCTAAATTCATCATAAAGCTCATGAAAAGAAAGTAATAACTCATTAAAAGTAAAAGAGCTTTCAGGTGGGTTACTTATCTCATTGTGGTTGGCCATGAGCACGAGATCTTCCTCTTCTTGATTGTGTTCTTCATCTTTGGAGTGCATCGGCTTCTTGCGTTCATAGCAAAAAGTTTTATCCATCTTTAAATCATTTTTATGGTTCATGTTAATTAATTTTTTTGGTTCATTTGTCAAATATTCAAAGTCCTTATCACTCGAGATTTCACTCGATAAGTCATATGTTCTTCTCGGTTCATATTCCTTCCTGGTCTTAGGAATGTATTCTTCTTATTCATTTTTAGGAGTATTTTTATTTAATAATTCATTTAGATTAAGTGTGCTTTCATGTGTTATTTCTAATACATGACAGATATCGAAAGTTGAATCAAAACAGAAAACCCGATCAAATTCATTTTTATCAAATGCACAATATAAGACATTCATAGCCTTTGCATTCAACAAAAATATTTATTTTTTATAAACATTCCAATCATTTGTTGGATTGGATGACTTCTGAAAATAATTTTCAACAATACACCATAAATCAAGATCTATCGAAATTAAAAAAATACACATTCGTATTTTCCAAGATGTGTAGTCCGTCTCATTAAACATAGGAAGACTTATGATGCATTGGCCCTCGTTAATGCTGAAAAGAGCTATTTCTCTTAAGTGTTAAATCAAATGAGAAAAACGTGGCTCTGATACAAATTGTTAGGATCAATTGGCACTAAAGGGGGGGGAGGTGTGAATTAGTGTAAGAGTAAATTAACATTTTAAACAGAAAACTTTTTGCTTGAAGCAAGATAGAAAATCTGAAGCTTTTCATTTAAGTTAAGCAAGTGAATCTTATAGAGAAGTGCTAAACTTCTTGCCTAAAGATGACTCAAAAAAAAAACAAGCAAATCCGAATAAGGAGATAGACAATGTCGTAAGTGAAGTGCTTAATTTCGAAGCCTTACTTTCAAAATGTAAATAAAAATCGAAAGCATCTATTGGTATTTTGAAATCAATTAAGAACCCGAAATTATAAGCAATAAATCAAAGAAGTAAGAACACATACAATTATAATGGTTCAGCACTAATTGGCCTACGTCCACTTCTTAGTCCTCCTCCTTAAGGCACACCGACGTCCACTATTATTCTCCTTTGGGTGAAGATTAAACTCTTACAACACTTACAAGGGAGACAAGATTACAACTCTTGGATCACTCCCTTACCCCTTTTCTTTTTTTTATAATTCATACACAATATTTTCTTAAAATATAATCTCCAAAATTAATGTATAGAATACAAAAAAATTTGGGGTATTTATAGCCCCAATGACTTTAGAATTTTGGAGCTAAAATTCAAGTATACCCAGAAAATCCGGGTATAGGCAGTTTACCCACCGACCTGGGCGGCTCAACCGCCCAAAAACCTGGGTACGGGTGGTTTATCCGTCGGCTGGGCGGTTCAACCACCGTCAGGCGCCCGAAAAGTTGGAAGGCGACGATTTACCTGTCGTTTACCAGCGGTTTACCTGTCAGAATCTCCGAAAAAGTGGTTCCCTCCACTTTTTGAATTTCAGCTTAAACCATTAGTTGACCAATCCTCTTGTCAATTAATTGAGCTCAACCTGAGCTCAATCAAACCCCATTAGTGGACCCGATTGCATATCTTTGAGTTGATTTGGATTCCTTTCAAATCACACTCATCTGGGACTCAATCTTAACCTGTGACTTAAATATTACGATCAAACATGACCACCAAGCTTACAACCTCACTCCCACAATCCGACAACCTCTGGATTCTATAGCGATGAGTCTCACGGTCTTCCTCCAGTGATCTCCCGACATGTTCCTAGCGAGCTTCCCGATCCCTTCGACGAATCTCCTAGCGAGCTCCCTTCGCATCCTCCAATCCTTGGCCTGATTCCTAAGCTTGATCCTGGGTTCATGTCTGATCTGTAACTCCTTCTCCCATCGTGGTTAAACCTACACGATGCTAACTATGACTTAATTAATTACAATCATAATTGTGAAACACATCCACTTCAAGACCTTCCCAACTCCCCGCAAGCTTTTTGGCTACCCTCGACAATCTTCCGATGAGTCTCGATCTTCTTCTAGCAAACTCCCTTGTGCCATCTTGGCAAGCTCCTAATACCCTCGGCGAGCTCCTGATGCACTCTTGGCGAGTTCCCAACCGCATTGTCTGAACCCCAGCTCGATGCATGCTAATCTTGATTGTCATATTCTCTCTGTCATAGTTAATCTTGTATCAATCAACTTCTAACAACCCATGTTAGATCAATAACCCATCAATTGATTTCATCATCAAAATTTGAGATTCAATAAGAGGATCATCCACTCGGTTTCATGAGAGGAATATCTCGTAGGCTCTCGCTTAAGTAAATCTCTGGTCAGATTGAGAGAGAATGAGTTCATTGGAGAATCCGATTAGAGCAAGACTGAGATTAATTTCGTATGTGGCCTGATAGTACCATGCCCAGTATATGGTATCTGGTATATTAGTTGGATGAGGGATTATAGATACATGGTAATTGAGGACAAACAGGTCCAATGGATAAGATTCCTCGTACCATTTTGGGACTATTGTCACGGGTTTAGCTGAATTTGCCTAAGTCGTGCGGCACCCTAACGACAAACTTAAAGACTTAGCTAGAATTACCTAAGTCACGAAGCAACTTTTGCCCAATATTCCGGACTTAACTAAAATTACCTAAGTTATGAAAATGCTGAAGTGTATTTGCCCGTAAAGGGTCACCTACTTGTAAACTCGTGCGGGTCTCGAAGGGCCTACAAAAAGAGAAGTTGATTAGTTTTAAAGACGAGCAACGGACAAGTCCCGATGTCTCACAAAGAGGGTAGCTTTTACAAGAAATTCGTTGAATACCTTATGTGCAACAGAGAAAGGAGTAAAAGAGAGCGAAACAGGATTTTAGAAGGCTATGGGAATGGTCGTAAGTCCACGAACGACGATCCCCAAGGTGCCACACGCAAGATGAGTTCAATAGTCGATGAATGCTCACGCTCGATAATATCCCAAAGCCCCATCCAGCCCTGTGTCACTCGGGGGGTTCCAGAGGGCTGAGATGGCTGACATTTTGCACCGCTTGGCCAGGTCACCGTAGCATGTGAAAATGGCCCAAAACTAGGCTGTTTTGGCCTATTTTGGCTTCGGGCAGTGAGCGATTGTTCTGCAACCTTACAGACTATTTTTGCTTGCATTTCTGAGGCAAAATCACACAAAACCAAGGCAAAACATGCTACCAAACATCTATACAAGCAAACAAAAGTGACAAACAATTCGTTGAGTGAAGAGTTGTAATTCAGCGATGACCATTCGTGACATTCTCCCCCCACTTAAAGTGTTGACGCCCTCATCGACACTTGTTGGTAGGCTTTGATGTGGGCTTCTTCATGTCATAGGACGTCTTTTGGCTCCCAACTGACTTATGTTTGAGGAAGCTTTTGTCACTTCACCAAGAACTCAGTTTGCTTTGCTCCACTGGGTAGCTTAGTCTTGTAATATGTCATATAATCTCAACTCGCTTCTCGTAGGAGGCTCTGATTGGAGGTAGTCGAGTTGAAATATTTCATGAAGCATCTTATAGATCTGAATGGTAGGCTTTCAAGTTGCTTGCATGGAAGACATTATGAATTTTTAGTCATGCCGGCAGTTGCAACTTGTAGGAGACGTTTCCTACCTTGCTGATAATTGGGAAAGGACCTTCATACTTGCGCATCAATCCTTTGTGCACTTTGTGCCTAAAGAATTAGAGTGATGATGGTTGGAGCTTCACCAACACCAAGTCACTAACTTTAAACTCTTGTGGTCGCCTTCCCAAGTCTGTCCACTTCTTCATCTTTTTGGTCGCTTTCTCCAAGTAGGCCCGAGCAATATCTGCATTTCGATGTCATTCCTTTGCAAAGTGATATGCTGACGGACTACTCCCCATATAACCAATAGCCAATGTGTGAGGAGTCGACGGTTGTTGTCCCGTGATAATCTCGAAGGGGCTCTTGTTGGATGCAGAGCTCCACTGTAAGTTGTAGGATAATTGGACTATGTCCAACAGCTTCACCCAATCTCGTTGGTTAGCACTACGTAGTGCCAGAGATATTGCTCCAAGAGTAAATTAACTCTTTTAGTCTGGCCATCCGTCTGGGGGTAGAGGCTTGTGGAGAAGTAAACTTGGACCCTAGCAATTTGAAGAGTTGAGTCCAAAATCGTCCCAAGAACCATGAATCTCGATCGCTGATGATATTGTGTGGGACTCCCCAATACTTCACCACATGCTTCATCATCAACTTGGCCGCCTCCTATACTGAATAGTATATGGGTGCAGCAATGAATGTTGCATAATTTGAAAATCGATCGACCACCACGAGTATCAATCCTAGTCCACCTACTGTCGGCAAGCTTGATATGAAGTTCAAAGAGATGCTCTCCCATGGCCATTCAGGTATGGGCAGCGGCTCCAAAAGTCCCACTGGCTTTCGATGCTCTACCTTATCTTGTTGGCAAGTAAGGCATGTTCGAACATAATCCTCTATATCAGTCTCCATCTTCGACCAATAGAAGGCCCTCTCCACGAGAGCCATTATTCTGTGGATGCTAGGATGTCCAGCCCAAAGGGAATCATGACACTCTTTCAAGAGTTAATGCCTCAAATTGTCTGCTCGCGGAACATAAACTTTGTTTCCTTTAGTATAGATGAGTCCCTCCTGGACCCAAAATCATTGTGTCTTGCCTTCTTTGATGAGCTGCATCAGGGTTACTACATGAGGATCACTGTATAGTCCATCACTGATCCTGGAAAGAAAGTTGGAGTGTAATTGGCTTGTTTGGCCTCCACCTTCCAATTGTATAGCATTCACCAATTCAACTTTTCGACTCAAAGCATCGGTCATGACATTTGCATTTTCGGGCTTGTACTCCATTACCATGTCAAACTCGGCCAAGAAGTCTTGCCATCGTGCTTGTTTCGGGGAGAGTTTCTTCTGAGTCTGGAAGTAGCTCAATGCAACATTATCCGTCCTTAGCACGAATGGTGCACCCAAAAGGTAATGTCACCAGACTCGTAGACATTGGATATTACAGCTCGGTATCGTTGAGCTTGCGACTCTCGTAGGTTACTGGATGACCCTCTTGCATAAGTACTCCCCCAATAGCAAAGTCAGAAGCATCTGTAAGGACTTCAAAAGACTTTCCATAGTCTAGTAATCTGAGTACTGGTTCCTCCAATATGACAGTTTTTAGGTCTTGGAATGTCGCTTCACATTTGTCCGACCATCTCCAAGATTGCTCCTTCTTGAGCAACTCCGTCAGTGGAGCTGCATGCTTCGAATATCCAGCAATGAAACATCGATAATAGTTGACGAACCCAAAGAAGGATCTTAACTCTAGCACATTCTTTGGTGTTTGTCATTCTGCCACAACTTGCACCTTCGATTTATCCATCCGGACAGAATCATCGCCGATTTGATGCCCCAAAAATAGAATCTCTGTTTGAGCAAAGTAACACTTTGATATGACTCCAGCAGGGTTGAGTCCTAATCTCCCTAGAAGTAGTCAATAAAACCTTACTAGATTGTAATAAAGCTACTCCTATCTTATAAATGAGTATGGCTAGGGTTTAGATTAGCCCATAGGGCTTAGTGGTCGTTGGTAGGCTAGGGTTTCCCATTGCTTAGGTCGGCTATAGAGCCAACCTAGCCGCCACATGTTCCCTCTAAGGCATGTAGGCCATAAAAGGGCCAAAAGGATAATTTTAGTTAGGCAAGCACCCCCTAGGGCTAAGGTTTATAGCCCTATATAAGCATGTAGCCTCCATCTCTTTTTATTAAGTAATTATCAATTTTATTTCAGCCTTTTGTCGAATCTAGGAGGGAGGAACCCCTACAGCATTCCAAGGGTTGATCCCCCTCAAGGATCAAAATCTATAGGGCTCCTTTTGGGGTCTTATCACTCTTCTCTCTCTTTACAAATAAAGTGTTCTCCCTCAGAACTTTGAAGATTGCCCAAAGGTGCTCAACATGCTCCTCAAGTGTTCAGCTATAGATGACTATATCATCCAGATAGACAACCACAAACTTATCCAAATATTCCTTGAATAGTTAGTTCATTAAAATACAGAATATAGCTGGAGCATTGGTTAAGCTGAAAAGCATTACCAAGAACTCAAATGCTTCATACCTAGTCACACAAGTAGTCTTCGCCTCGTCACCTTTTGCAAAACGCACCTACCAGTATCCCGACCGAAGGTTAAGTTTGGATAAGTACTTGGCCTTGCCCAGCTGATCGAACAAATCTGCGATGAGCGGGATGGAGTATTTGTTCTTCACCGTCATTTTGTTTAAGGCTCAATAATCAACACATAATCGGAGGCTCCCATCTTGTTTCTTCTGGTAGAGGACTGGAGCTCTGAATGGTGCCTTTGAACTACGGATGAGACCACTGCTCAGCAGTTCGTTTAACTGCTTTCTGAGTCTGCCAACTCTAGGGGGGCCATGTGGTATGGTGGTCTCACATGAGGCTTAACTCCCGGCTCCAGCTCTATATGATGATCCACACCTCTGCGTGGTGATAGAGTTTCTGGCAACTCAGTCGGCATCACATCTGAAAACTCCTTCGGGATGTTTGCCACTGTAGTAGGTTCTTGAATTGCCTCCCCGTCAAGTGTTTCTATCTTTATGGCTGCTATAAGGGTCAATTCACCTTTCCATACCTCCTTCTTTAATTATAATGCTGATATTTGCTGTGGATCCTTAGTTCCTCCTTGAGAAACTAGAACCACGCAAGGATCATCGCCTCCCATTTGGTATAGGGAGTTCAAAAATGGCATAGGCACCAACTTTGCTACGTGCATGAATTCCATTCCAAGAATCACTTAGAAGTCATCCAAGGGCACCGCCATCATGTTTGTGCTTCTGCTCCATGTTCTGATCTTGATAGGGATCCCCTTTGCTAGTTTGGAGATCCTTGGCCTCCGAGTTTACAGCTTTCATACGACTTGGATTTTTCTCTAAGATTAGACCAAGTTGCTTAGCTTCTCTATCAACAATAAAGTTGTGGGTAGTGCCCATGTCTACCATTGCCCGAGTTGTTTGGCCATTTGCTTGATATCCACATACATCAGCTCGCTGCTCACTACCTTTGATGGTTTTACCTTTGTGTTCTCCCCCACTTGACCCCGCAATGCATTCAACAAGCGCATTGCTCCCATTCGGGGTCCTTGCGACTCCTCATCGTCGCTGCTAGATTCTGAACTGCTCGAACTAAGTATGATGGCTTTACCCTTGTCTGACTTATGAGGGCGTATAGATGTCGTTAAAGCATTGAGTGCCTACTTTTGTGGGCACTCCCTCACCATGTGCAGTCCTCCACACAAAAAGCATCCACCAGATTTCGGGGCTTTGCCTTTTGAGCTTGGTCCCTTGTAGAAACTTTTCTTCTTTTGTTCGCCCCCAAACTCCTTCATTCGGGAGTATTTTGTTGGGCGATTTCTCGAGAATTGTTTCTTCTTTCCCAAGTCCTCTGAAGAAACAAAATCAGTTAGCCTTTCCGCGATTGTAATTTTCCCGACCACGTCGAGGACATTCCTCCGATGTAGTTCTTATAGCTTTAAGCCATCGAGAAAGCTGAATAGTTTGGCCTTGGTAGAGTTCCTCCAAGCTCACTTCAAAAACATCGAGGTGGGTTTCCACCGGTGTAAGTCTCTCTTTGTGGCTCTTTTTTTCAATTGGCGCACTAGATTGCGCCACCTCCGCTCGCGGAGAGTACCCAACTTCACACTCGTGTTGTTTGTTGTCGCGCTCCTCATGAGCGGCTCCAGCAGTTTGCGAGCGAGTTTGCACTTGCAGCCCACCTACGGCTGCTTAGGGCAAAGGTCTGGCTTGCCCCATCTTGCTTGATTCACCATGGTGCTTCACCATGGCAAGATTGTAAATCCTCTTCACTAGCTTGTTCGAATTGCTTGCCCGCTCTGATGCCATAATGTCATGGGCTTAGCTGAATTTGCTTAAGCCATGCGGCACCCTAGCAATAAACTTAAAAACTTAGCTAGAATTGCCTAAGTCACGGAGCAACATTTGCCCAATGTTCCGGACTTAGCTAAAATTGCCTTAGTCATGAAAACACCGAAGCATATTTGCCCGTAAAGGGTTAGCCCACTTGCAACCTCATGCGGGTCCCGAAGGACCTGCAAAAAAGAAGTTGATTATTTTTGAAGACGAGCGACGGATAAGTCCCGACATCTTGAAAAGAGGGTAGTTTTTACAAGCAATTCGTTGAACACCTTATGTGCAACAGAGAAATGAGAGAAAGAGAACGAAACAGGACTTTAGAGGGTTGTATGAACGGTCGCAAGTCCACAAACGACGATCCTCAAGGTATCGGACACAAGATGAATTCAACAGTCGATGAATGCTCATTCCCAATACTATCCTGAAGCCCTATCCAGCCCTGTGCCACTCGGAGGATCCTAGAGGGCTGAGTGATAGAACTCCAGAAGGAGCTCTATAGATTTTAATCTTTGAGGGGGATCAACCCTTGGAACGTTATAGGGGTTCCTCCCTCCTAGTAGTCGGTCATATGACTGAATTGTAGATTGATCTTGCTTGATAAAAAGAGGTGGAGGCTACATGCTTATATAGGGCTCCAAACCCTAGCCCTAAGGGGGTGCTTCCTAAGTGAATTCTCCCTTTTGCCCCTCTTATAGCTACCATGCATAAATAAAGGGGGTGGCGACCTAAGAGGCTGCACAAGCCATGCCCCTCTGCTAAAAACCCTAGCCGACCAACCCAGTGAAGGGGACGGCGACCAGTAAGCCCTAAGGCCTCAAATTAAACCCTAGCCACACTTCTTTATATGATAGAAGTGACTATGTAGGGTTTTATTACAATCTCACAGGGTTCTTATTGATTACTTCTAGGGTGATTAGGACTCAACCCTGTTGGAGTCCTATCAAACCCGTCCTCTTTGAATCAGCCTTGTCCTCAAGGCTGAGGGTCCATGAACTCTGGGAACCGGGTCTTCAACTCCTCCCATGCGATCATTAATTAAACTTTGGCCTCCTCATCAGCTTGGGTGTCAGTTGGATGGATTTGAGCTGAGTTGTCTTGTTTAAATTTCCATTTGAGGTAGGATATCTGGAGGATCAACTGTAATCTTGATCTGGTGTATGAATCTGATCTCCAGGTTATGGCTCTAATGTGATCCTCAATTTTACAAGGCCCAAAGAAATAGGGAGACCACTTTCTTGAGGCTTATATTTCATGCTGGTGGAGCTGGAGATGAAGGGGGACTTGATCTTTCTCAGAAAACTTTCTTCTGCTCCGACATTTGTCAAGGGGAAGTTTCTTCCTTGTAGGGGCTGCCACGTGGTTGCTTTGTAATAGTAGTCGTGCCTTCTTTTGGAGTGAGGGTTGTCCTCTGATAAAATCTCTAGTGGTGTGAGCCTGATCTGAGTCTGAGGTGGGTAGGAGTGGTGACTTTTTTGGGCCCATTTTCACTTCTTTGTATTGTTGACCATTTTGCATGAGGATGGTGCTGATCCCCACTTTGGATGTGCCTGCTCCAATAATAAACATCTGGCCATAATTTGGTGTGGACGACATCGTGGTCGTGAGGGCTATAGTCTCACTCGCCCAAGGTGGTGCATCTTTCTTTATAATAAGAGGGATAATGTTCATGCTTCGTTGAGTCCTACGAATGATCCTTCCCCTTTTCTGATTTCGCCAATGGAGGGGCTTAATTTTCTCGCGGTCTTGGGTCGTAGATCAGAGATCATTATTAAGGAAGTCTTTAAACATCATGGTCTGATCCTGGGAAAAGTCATGGAAGTCACCTGAGATCAGCAACCATGGTGAGTTCGACGGGATGTAACACTTTAGAAGAAGCTTATCTCCGTGGAAAAGGATGTAGGGATGTGTCGTAGCAGGAAATAAGCATGACCAAATAATTCGTGTCTCTATTATCTCTTGGACGACCCTTTTATCTTTGACCTTCTGAGGTTGTAGGAAGCAATCTGGTCGAGCAACAACTGGTAGAAATTTTGGCCTGTTCAGCATAGGGGGGTCGGACAGCTTCAGAGGAGGTAATCGGCTCGGTTTGGTCGAGATACCCAAAATTTCAGTAAGTTGTGGGAGAGGGTTCTTATCTTAAATCTCATGAAACCCTTGAATTTGAATTGGGAAACCACTGGATTTTTTTTTGCTACCCCCTCCAAGTGTTGTGTTGTAGTTGTAGTCGCCGGGATCCCTCGTAGAATCACTTGCTTTCCTTTTCTGAAAAATTTCATGGTTAGCTTCGAAAAATTTCAGAAAACATCTCTAATCGTGGACAACCAATCAATATCGAGCACTATATCAAAATCATCAAGAGGGAGAAGGAAAAAATTAGCAACTATGTCTTGCTCCTGTAGGCTCAGTTTAACCCACGAGCATTTCTGGTTGCACTTCAGAATTTGGTCGTTAGCTACCTTGACTTTGAACCTATTGTAATCTTCTTTTCAGAGCATTAAGTGGGTAGCAACCTTACTGCTCATGAAGTTATGTGTGCTCCCGGCATCGACGAGGACGATGACAAACTACTGCTCGAGAAACCCTTTGATCTTCAATTTTTACTGGTTGGTGTAGCCGGCTAAGGTAGGGACCGTGCGGGAGGTCGGTTGTGGTGTATCCTTCTCCTTGGGCTCAAGAATCATATCTTCTCTTATTAGTTTCTTTGGCTGAGGGGATCGATTGATAGTAGAGGGAGGTGAAAGCTTTGGTGCCGCTGGCCGAGGAGTGACCCTAGTCCTCCGAGCTTCATAGTTCAATCGCTCCTCTTGATGTCGTGCGAAGAAGATGGCTGCCTTAAGTGTGTATGGTTATCGCGCTTTAACTTCTTCATAAATCTCCGGCTTCAAGCCCTCAATAAAAGTCCTCAATATCTGCTTTTCAGACCAATCATAAGTTTGATTAGATAACCTTTCAAACCTGGTTTGGTACTCTTGGATGGTAGAGGTTTGATGGAACTTCGTTAGTTCTTTATCACGGTTCTTGCAATCAATTGGTGCTGAAGGTTTATATGCTGTTGGTTGGGATATGGCTCTCATGCTCTGAGTATCTTGATCAAGGTGCCCTTCTTGAAGTTGTGCAAAGGAGGTTGATGTCGTCGAGGTGTAGGGCTGCCATGTCTTAACTTCGTTTCTTATCTCCAGTGGGTTCTTTTTGTAATCAGAATTTACATCACGTCATGATCTTCTTGGGCTCGACGATTGGCCTAACCTAAACTCCTTTAAGAGAGCCCATAATTTAGCATACATACGTGTCTCGAAAGCGTCCAATTTGGCTTTGAATAAGCCCACCGATGTCATGACGTAAGGATCTCCAACTTGTCAAATAAACCAACTAAAGAGTGGCTGTAATTTTCAGGTTGAAGGCAGCAAATGGCAGCAATGTCGGGGCTGCGGTGGTGAAGTCTCCAAGTGGAGGATGGCAGCCAAGGGTAGCAGCGATGGTGGAGGAAGAAGATGGCAGCAGCAATGTCAATTGTGGTCCTTCGGTGATTCTATAATGTTGATGCTGCAATGTCATCGAGGCTGTGATTTTCTAGGTGGTTAATATCTGTCAGAAGATGGCAGCCAAGAGATATGAGTCGGAAGGCAGTAGCGACGATGGAGGAAGAAGAGGCTAGCAGCAACGTCGGCTGCAGTTGCGCTGCGACTTCGTGGCTGCAAGTGGCGTCGGTTGCAGCAAGGGTGCGGCTGCAATAGGAGGAAGATGGGCAGCGGTGTGCATGGCTGTTACGAAGGAGGGCAGCAACAGTATGGAGTGAGAGATGGCTACTGTCGTGTTTAATTTGTTGCTGGCCGCGATCAAGATAGTTGACAGTGAACGATTGTTGTAGGTTGCGATGTAAATAGATTACAGCGAAAGATCGCTGTTGGTAGCTTTTTGCCACAAGGATCGCTGTTAGCTACGATCAAGGAGGATGACAGTGAGAGGTCGCTGTTGACAGCATTGTGCAATGAAAGACATGTGCTGCGATTGAAGGGATAAGGGAGATTGGGTGGCTGAAAGGTTGGTGGACCGAAGGCTATGGGTTTTTGGGGCTGGTTTTGTGACAGTTTTGGGTGCACGTAGGGGCTGCGGTTTTGTGAAGTTTTGGCTATGATTTTATATGATTTTAGGGCTGTGATAGTAATGGATAAAGGCTAGGAAAAGGGATTTTGGATCTGGGATAGATGGCAGCAAAGGTAGGTGGATCGATAAGGAAGGTTGGATGAAAAGGTTGGCTGCGGTTTAGGGCTGATTTGGGTGGCTGTTTGGAATCGGTTTAGGGTGTAGTTTGGAAGGGTTTTTGGTAAGGATGTTAGGGTTTGTAAATGAGAGAAAGAGAGTCGAAAATCCCATAAAAGATAGCACTCAAAATCGATGGAATTCGATGAAGAAAGGTGCTGCGATGTGCTGTCCTACCAAACAGATTTTACGTCAGAGAAATGATAAATTCTTGACATAAATTCCAGAGGAAAATTTAAGAAAAATATGAAAAAAACCCCAGGTTCAGATGTGGTCAATATCAGAAGAAAGTTTGACAAAATTTTGGCAGAGTAACGATAGGGAAATAGGGCAAAAGATGGAAGGTAAATCCTTTATTGTAAAATTCTAGCACTGCGTGATGACGAAAGAAGGCATAATAAAACCAGTTCTAGAAGGATTTTTTTCTAAAAATCAATCTTCGATGAAAGCTAAGTTTATCTGTGAAATTGTGTAAAAATTTTGGCCAAAACAAATGAAAAAAAGTTTGGTTTCAAGAGGCCAAAATGCGGCAAGCATATTCTTCATTGTAAAATTCCAGCACTGTGCGATGAAGAATTGCAGCACTATAATTCCGGTTTCAGAAAGAATTTTTCCTAGAGATTAATCTTAGATGAAAGCTAAGATGATCTATGAAATTGTGTAAAAGTTTTGGCCAAAAATAATAAACAAAAGTTTGGTTTCAAGAGGCCAACAAGCAGAAGGTAGATTCTTCATCATAAAATTTCAGCACTGCGCGATGAAGAATTACAGCACTATAAGTCCAAATCCAGAAATAGTTTTTTTCTAGAGATTAGTATTAGATGAAAGCTAAGACGACCTATGAATTTGTGTAAAAGTTTCAACCAAAAAAGATGATCAAAAGTTTAGGTTCAAGAGGCAACAATCAGCTAAAATTTTCCTATGCCTTTTCCCCTTCGCAACGATGTTAATGTTTGCGACGGTAGAATTTTGCAGCAAAGAAACTTTGAAAAAACTTCTCCCATGTATAAGATAAAGGAATAGCAGTAGCAAGAGGCATGGGATTTAGAGTTTTTACCAGATCTATGATGTTGACGCAGAGGACGACAGCAGATTGATGGATCTGCAGCTTGGTGGGCGACGGTGGATGAAGGCAATTGTGGGAATTGCTTAGAAGATGGAGGTAGTAGAGATGGCTACAGGGCAGCAGGAATACGGCTTTTATACCAGATGATAGAACCCCAGAAGGAGCTCTATAGATTTTGATCTTTGAGGGGGATCAACCCTTGGAACGCTATAGGGGTTCCTCCCTCCTAGTAGTCGGTCGTATGGCTGAATTATAGATTGATCTTGCTTGATAAAAAGAGGTGGAGGCTACATGCTTATATATAACTTCAAACCCTAACTCTAGGGGGTGCTTCATAAGTAAATTCTATCTTTTGCCCCTTCTATAGCTATCATGCATAAATAAAAGGGGTGGCGGCCTAAGAGGCTGCATAAGCCACGCCCCTCTGCTAGAAACCCTAGCCGACCAACCCAGTGAATGGGATGACGGCCAGTAAGCCCTAAGGCCCCAAATTAAACCCTAGCCACACTTCTTTATAGGATAGAAGTGACTAGGTGTGATTTTATTACAATCTCACAGGGTTCTTATTGATTACTTCTAGGGTGATTAGGACTCAACCCTACTGGAGTCCTATCACTGAGATGGCTAACATTTTGCATCGCTCGGCCAGGTCGCTGCAGCATACGAAAATGGCCTAAAACTGGCATGTTTTGGCTCTGCGCAGCGAGTGACTATTCTGTAACCTTACAGAGTGTTTTTGCTCATATTTTTGAGGCAAAATCACACAAATCTAAGGCAAAACATGTTTCTAAACATCTATACAATCAAACAAAAGTGATGAATGATTTGTTGAGCGAAGAGTTACGGTTGAGCGACGATCGTTCGTGACACTATGGCGCAATGGCCTAGTACATCTATAGTCGATAAGTCGAATGAATTACTAGATAATAATTCACTAAGTCAGAATGAGTTTTTATAGTGTGGCTCACGGCTAGCTCGGTATTGGGCTTAGAGGGTCATACAAATATTGTGGATGCTTCAATGAATAGAAGATTGGATATGAGTTATCCAATTAGCCCATGTTCTTATTATTAGATATAGATTAAATAATCTAATATTAGTGGATAATAGATTAAGATCCAATACCCACTAAGGATCTTGCCCTATGATTTTTTGTAGCTCTCAATAAGTAGGAGGAAGGGGTGGCACATAGATGATAGGTTGTACTTTTGGCCACCACCTCCTATTCTTCCCCCTCTATCTATGCAAAAGTTACAAGATTTATGACTGTGATTGGAGGAGTATCATTGTAGTAATCCATCATATGGATATCACTAGAGAGGAAGACGTTTGACCTTCTTCATCCTCTCTATTCGGATCTAGAAAAATTGGGATATACAATCTCCCTAGGTAAACAATCTTTCACACTATGAGGTTTTTGATTTTGTGGCTTTTTCTCACACTAATCTTTGCATGACGATTTTAATCTATGTGGGAAATTATTTTTGTTTTGATCTTCCGTTATACATGTTATGATGCTGAGGTTTCCTAACAGTGGTATCAGAGCAAATGTTGTTCATGCAAAAGATTAGTTTTAAACTACGTGTAATGAGATTGAATCGTGTAGAATTGTTATATGCATTCTTGCATCAAACACAGCACCCTCAAGCAAGCTGCTTGCGAGTGAAGGGGGCGGCCACCTACAAGTAGGCCGCCTCGAGAGATGGCCACCCACGACCAAGCCCCCTGCATGGGTGGCCGACCATTGCCAACTCGCTGCAAGGGTGGCAATGCCCTATTGGCAGGCCCTTGCAGGAGCGACGCTCGCTCGCAAAGGCGACACCCGCCTGCGAGAAGAGGCAATCAGCTACAGCACGCAACACTATCGCTTGCGTAGGTGTGGTGGCGACCGCTAGATGGAAAGGGTTAGGGTTTCTATTTTGGCAAAAGAACTATTTTTTCCCTCGAAATTTGAGAAATGCCTTTGTCTATCCCTTTGTCCAGAATTTCAAAAATATCCTTGATAATTTTAGAAATTCTTAACATGTCTTGATTTCCAAAAAAAAATATTAATTAAATGATTTAATAATTATTAATTATCTAGTAGTCCTATAGAATGATGTATATATCTGATGTATGATATGGACAGATAATCATGAGCCATGTGTTGTTATTTGTGTAAATGTGATTATTATTATTATTGGGGTATGCGAGCCTTCGTTTTTCTTATTTATTATCAGGCCTACGTGCCTGTAATTATTTTATAACTATATATATAGGCACGACGGGAGCATGGAAGCGATAATAGGACCCACGATGTCGTGGTAGGAGATCACAACGCATGGTGACGCGGTGAGAATCCAAAAGGAACCGATGATGACGAGATCAATGATCACAAGGCATAGAGATGCTTCGATACACACATAGAACATATTGTGAGTGATTAGGCCTATTGGCTCGGGCTTAATCATATATATATATATATATATATATATATATATATATATATATATATATATATATATATTTGATTAAGCCCAAGCCAATAGGCCTAATCACTCAAGACATGGAGATGCTTCGATACACACATAAAACATATTATGAGTGATTAGGCCTATTGGCTCAGGCTTAATCATATATATATATATATATATGGTCTCGAGACTCGATTAACTCAACCTATGTCGTGATTCAATTTATTCCTATAACGATGGAAGGCCATGTGGGTCAATTTTATTGTCTCACATACACTGACTTAATATTATCGTAAGAGGGATTTTATTTTATATCAGTCTCCTAATATATCATGTCACATATATACATATTTAATATATATCTACATCGTATATATATATATATATATATATATATATATATATATATATATATATATATATATATATATATATATATATATATATATATATATATATATATATATATATATATATATTTGCATATAATATAGATATATATTAAATATGTATGTGTGTGACACGATATATTAGGAGACGGATACAAAATGAAAATTCCTCATACGATAATATTAAGTTAGTGAACATGAGGCAATAAAATTGACCCACGTGGCCTTCCATCGTTATAGGAATAAATTGAATCACGACATAGATTGAGTTGATCGAGTCCCGCGAGGCTCACCTATCTACGTGATCGAGATCTTACCTATGACATAGAGATGTCACCGGTGACCTAAGGACATGATATGCTTAGTTGAGTCTCTCGAGGACATATCATCAAATCAGACTCATATTGTAACGATGGTGATGATGTAATTGAACATCATGGTTGGTCGACTCCCTTGAGACCATAATAGTTCAGAGGTCAAACATAATAGGAATCACAAAGAGTTATGATTGACAAGAGTTGCCTACATTTTGGGCTTAGTGTAATTGGTCGAGTCCATTGAGGTTGCACTGAGACGCCAATTGGATCTCGATCACACTTAAAAGTTTGCTAGAGACTTCCGCTTTACGTGCTAAGAGTGTCACATGATTCATCAGAAAAATTAATGGGAGTAAATTAAGATAGAAGTCCATATCTTAATTAGTTTTTCTATAAAATATGTATGTTATTTATTTATGTTATATCTTGTTTGTCAGAAACATGTCGCTCACAAACCTCCCATGTGGCATACTTGATGCTAACCACCTCACTGGTCCATACAACATGAATTGGCTCCACAATTTAAGAATTGCTCTCACGACGAAGAAAATCGTGTATGCCCTTGACACGATTGTGCCCACACTGGAAGCTTTATAGGGGTTCTTCCCTCCTTGGTATTCTGCACTATGGCTGAAACACAATTGATCTATTGATGATTAAAAGAGGGGAGAATATAAGCTATTTATAGGGCTTCTAAACCTTAACTCCTAATATGACTCCTACTTCTAATAACTCCAACTCCATCTCTACGAAGCAACTCCAACTCCAACTCCAACTCTAAGAAGCAACTCCTACTTCTAACAACTCCAACTCCAACTCTAAGAAGCAACTCCTACTCCAAGTAAACCAAAACTCATCTTCCCCTCAACTCCTAACCCCTAGCCAACTCTTAACTATGATATGGCTTGTGGCTACAGGGGTCTCCAACTCCTAATTTTATTCTTATTTCACCCTAGAGGAAATCCAAACTAAGTGGAACTCTCCCCCTCTTGCCCTAGCCAACCTCTCTTAAGAGGAGGGAGGCGGCTAGGTGACTCTCATCCCATAAGGACTCCTCCCTAACCCTAGCCAACCACTTATTTACTATGGGGTAATGCCTAGATTATGATTTATTATATTCATGATTCAATTGACTCTGATTTGTATCCAACTCCGACTCCAGTTCAACTGAATCCTAATCTTTTTAGGATTAGGCTAATTTATTATAAAGGACTCAAATCTCCTCCTAGTTGACCTAATGTCATATCTAGGTTGGCCAACAAGGCCCAATTTAAGGACTCGACCCAAATGACTAGGACCCGACTCAGCCAGGGTCCTAACAGACTCGTCCTCTTCAAATCAGCCTTGTCCTCAAGGCTAAGCTCCATGTCTTTGGGTCCTGATCTGCAACTCCTCATGAGGCTCCCTCGTGGCCCCTGTTGGTAGGTGCATCCTGCTCCTGTAATCCAACATCAATAGTAGTGACTGGATAGTAATGTATCACGATCATGGTATCTCACGCAATCATCAGCTAAACCGGGCCTCCTCATCAACTTGGGTGTTGGATGGATCGATTCGGACTGAGTTATCCTCTTTAAACTTCTATTTACGATGAGATACTTGAAAAATCAATTATATTTTTTAAATTGATGTATCGATCTGATCCATAAGTCAGCTCCATTGTGATCCCCAATTTTCAAGGGCCAAAGTAGTCGGAGGACCACTTTCTTAAGGCTCAAATTTCTGTTAGTAGGGATAGAGATGAAGGGAAACTTGTTCATCAACATCAAACTTTCTTCTGCTCTAGTATTTGTCGGACGGCTGTTTCTTGCTTGCATGGGCTGTCATTTGGTTATTCTTTAATAGTAACCGAACCTTCTTTTAGAATATTTATTATCCTTTGATAAGGTTCTTGGTGGTGTGAGCCCATTCTGAGTCCAAGGAGGGTAGGACCTGTAATTTTACCCAGCATATTTTTATCTCTCCTTTATGTTGTTGACCTGTATCATGTCAAACTTCAAATTCAGTAGCAACTAGTATCCCTTTACAAATCAGAAGCATCGTATGAAATGTAGGGAGAGCCTCGGTGCATATTAAGAGTCGATCATCTTGCATGAGGGTGGTGCCGATCCCAATTCCTAATATGTCTGCTCCAATTGCAAACACATTGTCATGATCATGTAATGCTAGCACTAATGTAGATGACATCGTGACTGTGAGGATCCTATATATAGTGGACGTGTGGTTGTCTTCCTCTTGTTCCTTCAGAATTTTGATCTTCATCTAGTAAGTTTTTGTGTCATAGATTCTATGTCGGTACTATCGTTGGAGGGACACAATCTTCTTACGATCGTGGGCCATGGATCGATGGTCATTATCAGGGAAGACTTTGAGCATTATGGTCTACTCCTTGGAGAAGTCGTGGAAGTAACCCGAGATCTGGGAGCGCTGCTTCAGAAGTCATAGTTGGTTCAACTGGATGTGGTCGAATGATCTGTGTCTCCTGCGTCTCCTAGATAATACTTTTAACTTTAGCCCTCTGAGGATGTGGACAGTAATATGGCTGAATATATGTTGGCGGTTCCTCCTGCAAGATCAGCATCTGAAGATTGTATATCCTGGTAGGAAGTAGTCGACTCGGTTCGGCAGAGGCACTTGAAATTTCAGCAAGCTTCTGCAAGTGCTGTGATGAGATCGTCATTACTTCGCTCCCATGTTTCTCGCATAAGGTCACTTGTTCTCCCTTGCCATTCATAAGATTGTTGGTGAGGATGGTGAAAGGTTGTTGCTTAAGGGATTCTTCAACTTTTGTAGCTTGCGGGTTTATATGGTCGGCTAAAGCGTGAGTCATACAATCAGCTGGTTGTGGGTCCTCCTTCGTGTTCTCCTCCTCGGGTTCTTAGAACTCTTCTTCATATTCTTCAATAGGTTTATCATGGAAAGCTTCCCCTTTTTGCAGCGATGGTTGTGGCTCCAAAGTTCATTGCAATGTCAACAAAAGTCCTTCGTCGATCTATCGCAAAGTTCTTCTCTTGTCAATTTCTTTGGCAGCAAAGGATGGCTGGGAGCAAGGGGTGTTGAAGGTTTATATATTGCTGGTCTAGGAGTGGTCCCTGTCCTTCGAGCGTCTTGGTTGAGTCGCTCCTTTTGGATTCGAGCGAAGGAGATTGTTACCTTCACGGTGTGGGGCTATCGCGCTTTAACCTCTCCTTTAATTTTCGGCTTGAGTCCTTCGATGAATGTCCCTAATAATTGTCTGTCAGACCAATCACAAGCAAGGTAAGATAATTCATCAAACCTTGTTTGGTATTCTTAGATCGTGGAGGTTTGTCGGATCTTGGCAAGTTGTTCGTTGATATTCTCGTACTTGGTCAGCCCAAAGCAGTTCAACAGTGCATACTTGAATTGTATCCACGTCGAGGCCCCATGAATGTATTTAAGTCGATTGTACCACTGAATTGTATCTCCTTCAAGGTGGATGACAGCGATGTCCACCATGGAATCCTCTAGTGTTCGGTAATAGCAGAAGTAATGTTCAACGCACGAAATCCATCCCATCGAGCCTCCTTCCCATTAAGGGAAGTCCACCCTCATGCATGGTTGTATCATGTCTGAGGACTGTCCCTCCTTCTTTAAAGGCCTCTCTAAAATTTTTCCTTGTTGGAATTTTATTGGGCTCGAAGATCGACCCAATTTGAATTCGACAAATAAGGCACGCAATCTGTCCTCCATGCATGATTCAAGCGCCTCCAACTTGGCTCCGAATATATCTCCTGATGACATGATGTAAAACTCCAAATTTTTGTTATGATAAGGTCCTTCTCTTGCTATTGGATCACTGGTATGGATTGGTTAGGTGGCTTGGTGTCCAAAAAAGGGTAGATGGCTCAAGGCGAAAGGCTGCGGTAGGCTGTTGTTTGCTGTAGTTGCTGATGCTGTTTGGGATGATTGTTGTAATTCATGGGGAGATCAAAGGATGATCGGTGATGAAGATGACGACAAAATTCGGCAACGATCTTTAAACAATTGTGGGAATTACCTTGGGCAGCTGTGGAAGGATAATGGATAGCTATGGAAGGGCAGCGAGACGCCAAGAACGCTGCTTTGATACCAAGTGTTAGAACCATTGTGGATTCTAAGCTTGGGGTGATCTCTATAGGGGATCGGTCTCCTTGAAACTTTATAGGGGTTCCTCCCTCCTTGGTATTCTACAGTATGGCTGAAACATAATTGATCTATTGATGATTAAAAGAGGGAAGAATAGAAGCTATTTATAGGGCTTCTAAACCCTAACTCCTAATATGACTCCTACTTCTAACAACTTCAACTCCAACTCCAACTCTAAGAAGCAACTCCTACTCTAAGTAAACCAAGACTTCTCTACCCATCAACTCCTAACCTATAGCCAACTCTTAACCATGATATGGCTTGTGGCTATAGGGGTCTCCAACTCCTAATTTTATTCTTATTCCACCCTAGAGAGAGTCAAAACTAAGTGAAACTCTCCCCCTCTTGCCCTAGCCAACCTCTCTTAAGAGGAGGAGACGACTAAGAGACTCTCATCCTATAATGACTCCTCCCTAACTCTAGTCAACCATTTCTTTGTTAGGGGGTAGCGGCTAGATTAGGGTTTATTATATTCATGACTCAATTGACTCTAACTCGTATCTAACTCCGACTCTAGTTCAATAGAATCCTAATCCTATTAGGATTTAGACTAATTTATTACATAAGACTTAAATATCCTCCTAGTTGACCTAATGTTAGGTTTAGGTTGGCCAACAAGACCTAGTCTAATGACTCGACCAAAATCATTAGGACTCGACTCGACTAGAGTCCTAATAACGTGTCATCACTCATATGACTGACTTGGGACACATATAATTAACAACTTCCACCAATGGTTACATAGATTTGACTCTACTGACAAACATTCCTCCTCCCGAACCGATCATAAATGAAATCTTTGAAATTTTAAAAGAATGATAGAACTGGTTTGCCTTCTTTTTGTACTCATTCAGTGTTTTTTTTTTTTCTATCGGGAGATTGATTTTGACATGTAAGGACTTTCGGTTGTAGTGTAATAGTTTTTTCATGAATGAGGACTCATTTTCCAAACAAATTTTATTGTATTAAAAAAATTATATTTTTTAATCTTGCCATACGTCAAGCAAAATTCTAAATTCTTTTGTATGAACCAATAAAAGTCTAGAGTCAGTAAATCTTTGCTTAGGTTTCGTCTACAATATGATATGGACCTTCCCAATTTGATACCAGCTTATATCTGGCTTCTATTGGGTCACTAACTTTAGTTCTTCTTAAGACAAAGTCCTCTTGAAAAAGTTTATAAATGAATAGTTATAATCACCGGAGGAGATAGTTAAGTGAATGTTAGATCTTTAAAAAACCATCGGAAAAGGTTGAGACTAAAATATGAGTGGAGAGTTGTCCAATCCAATCGATACACCCAATTGGATCCTAATTTAGGATCATCTAACTTGGGGAATTTAAATCGGGAGCATTTGGGTGGTTTGGATATTTAGGGTTTGGTCGAGGTGATCCTATGAGATTTCTTGAGGCATAACGCTTAGCATTCCTTTTAGCACTAAATTATTAAAGTCAATTATGGGTTGCTTGAGCTGAAAGCCAACTCGGATCCAGCTTTGTTTATTTTCAAGCCGATCTTTGGGGAAAAGAAAAAAAAAAAACTCCAAGCTAGATTCCTAACCCTACAAAACTATGTTTGGGGGATGCTCAAGTTAGTAATGTTTTCATATGAGCTAAGCTAGTCGGAGATATCAAATTAATCAAGCAGGTCTATTAATTTTTTTGTCCCGAAGTGTACGTAGGCAACCCCTTTGATAGTGGAGCCTTGGGAGCCATTACACAATCTGTATAGGGTGATTGCGCCTGTTGGTTGCAACTACTTATAACATATACTAAACCATTTGTTGATCATGTTATTCACAGAAATACATGTCTCGACATATGTCAATAAATAATGCATCCATATGAACATAAGATCATTGTTAGGTAATGAATGATACGCAACTAAGATAATGATACATCATGATGGTAACCATGCCAGCCACATCATATCTAGTGCACAACATGATATAAACATATTTTCCTAGCATGATAAATATATGATTAAAATAGTGAATCAAATTCTATTTCATAATATCATACAAAGAAAACTTACGAAATGATTGGTTTATGCAAACATGTCTTCGCTTGTCCCATTTTTGTTCTCAAAAGGCCGATGTGAGATCCCCAAAAATTGGGAGGTTTCTCATTTAAGAACCACGTAATGATGATAGCAATCAAAGCACAAGTCAGGTGATTATAAGATAATGATTACATAGTTAATCATTTGTTGTCACAATCTTCCGAAACCTCTACGAACCCTAATTATTGAAGATGATTTGAATTATTGAAGAAGACTATTGCCTCTTGACACTAATTGGGTGGCCACATCATCATTGTCCATTCATTGCCATCACCACTGATTGTAGTTGAGAATTAGGCTTAGGTTTAATGTACAAAATGACTGTCTTTCCTAAGTTACACCAACATCATATCAATCAATTGATTGGATTTCATTTGTTGTGAATAGGAACTTTTGCCCTATCAAATAGCCAAGAAATGAGGCACAGCAAATGCAGAGATCACAACAGTGGAAAGCTTCAAAATAGAGCGAGCGATCTATAGTATGATACAAACTTTGTCAGATGAGATACATACAATTGTTTCTGATTGGATTAGAATAGTTGCATGACATATATCAAAGTTGACCCAGAACGTACCAATTTAAACTTCAGTATCACTCAAGCTTTACCTTTTTTAAGAAATAAATATTATATTCAAGATTAAATTTTAAAAAAATAAAAAATATATTTTTATTATATTAAAGGATGTTCATAAATAAACTCAAACATGAAGTCTATCGTTTATGTAATGATATATTAACCTGAAATCTTTAAATAGTCAAGAATCGATCCTACCGTGACAACATTACACTCACCCTCACCTAAAGTATTGTTAGGCACCATTCAACTAATAAATTCATCTTTGAGCTCAACTAGGCTTGGCTTGGGTTGAGCTCAATCAAGCCAAAATTGTATTGATAAATATTTATCTTTTGTAATATTAGAATTTGAATTTAATATCTTTTACTTTGGTTTTATAGATTGAGCTCATTGATAATTTTTAGTAAAATTATGAGGATGTTAGCTAGTTTAGTTAATAAAGTGTTGATCATAAGTTCTTGAGATTAAATTTGATTTTCATCATTTATTATTTGAAAATATATATAATAAAAATAATACTTATATTAAATAATATTTTAAAAAATAAAAAAACAGAAGTTATCGAAGATCTAAACTATCTGACATCCTTAATATATATATATATATATATATATATATATATATATATATATATATATATATATATATATATATATATATATATATATATATATATATATATATATATATATATAAGATGAATATATATTAACATATATAATTCCAGCTATTCATTAGCGATAAGTATTCATGTAATAAATAATAAGCACGGAAGAAGAAACCTTCAAATCTAATAGTAGCCAATAGTTGATGCCGCTGGCGTGCGGTCCACTTGCAGCCATCGCGCCCCACTAGGCGCCTCACCTTTTGCTTCGCATTCAATTGGGTAAAAGAAGCAGAGCGGCAGCAGCAGCGGCGATCTCTCTCTTTCCCTTCGGAACCCTACCGTCGGCAGGGGATCGGTTGACCATGGCGACATTGGACCGGCGGGAGCTGGCGAACACCGGCCTCAAGCTTAGCTGCCTCGGCTTCGGTGCCTCCCCCCTGGGTAACGTCTTCGGCCACGTCTCCCACGCTGACGCCGTCGCCGCCGTCCGCCTTGCCCTCCAACTCGGCATCAACTTCTTCGACACCTCCCCGTTCGCCTCTCTTCTCTCACCTTTTATGCTATTGGCAGGTGCCGCCTTTGTCTTATCCTTGCCCAATCTCTTCCTTTATGTTAGGTATTATGGAGGTACGGTCTCGGAGACTGTGCTCGGGAACTGCCTCCATGAATTGAACGTGCCTAGGGAAGATATCGTCGTATCCACCAAGTGCGGCCGCTACATCGATGGCTTCGATTTCAGCGCGGAGAGGGTGACCAGGAGCATCGACGAGAGCCTCGCCAGGTTGAAGTTGGATTACGTCGATATCCTCCATTGCCATGACATCGAGTTTGGATCCCTCGACCAGGTCTTGTTCTATTTACCATGGATTTTCTTCTCCGTTGACGGGCTAAAGGGCTCGACTTTACTCCATTAATTCATCTATTACGCAGCCTTAGTTAGCTATACTATCTCTGTGTTGCCAAGTTATTCTATTTGTGCCTTTCGTCCACCTTTTGATTTAAGGGCCGGATTTTATTCTAATGTTCAAATGTCTTGCCGTCGCATTCGTTCATTTGCAATCAGAATTGTGCCTTAATTGTTGGTTCTTATTTCATAGATGTTTGATGTTGAAAATCGTGAATGGTCTGGTTTAATTGACAGATTGTGAATGAGACGATTCCTGCATTGCAAAAGATAAAAGAGGCAGGAAAGGCTAGATTTATCGGAATAACTGGTCTGCCTTTGGGAATTTTCACTTATGTTCTCGATCGCGTACCACCAGGTTCAGTTGATGTTATTCTTTCATATTGTCATTACAGTATAAATGATTCAGCCCTGGTAGATTTGCTACCATATTTGAAAAGCAAGGGTGTTGGAGTAATCAGTGCCTCGCCACTTGCAATGGGCCTTCTCACAGATAATGGTCCACCAGAGTGGCATCCTGCATCATCAGAACTCAAGGTATGCTTTCTCCTGTGGTTTTCTTGTTTCTATTGGTTCTATGTATGTTGTAAGTGGTATTCTGAAGTTTAGCAAGATAAGTTTCTTACAATACAATTCAGTGTGGAAGGAACATCATAATCTTTGATCTTTTAGTGATGAGTATAGTAGCACCTTCTTGTAGACCAGTTTAACCGTAACAATTTCTCGTAGGCCAATTTAACTGTAGTTCTTTCTTCTTAAAACAGAGGTGTCCAAAACCAATGTTTTAGGTCGCCTGAATTGGGGGTGGTCCGCGCCCATTCAGCAATCCAGTAAGTACCAATCAAACCACTAATGAACTGACCGGTTTGTGTTCTATGGTTGAAAGTCAATTTCTAATTAGACATTCAGAAAATCCTACTTATGGCACTGCAATCCATAAGATTCAGAATAATAAGAATTCACATGATTCATCATTACCTGTTATGACAGATTTAGGTCGTCCAATCTGGAAGATGATTTGGAGCCCTTTCTCAAGAATGTTGTAAGCTGATTAGAGGTGAAATCACAGATGCCTTGTACTGAGACCCTGTAAGACTATGTCGGGGGCGTACCCAACAAAGTCCCTCCAATGCTTTAGTAATAGGATTCGGAAGATTCATTTAATATTGAATTTAAAGAGGGATTGAATAGATCAGATATTATAACCTGGGAGTTAATATTGGTAGAACTTATGATTGTGAGAATTGGGAGAATGTCCACGAGTTGGAGATTCGAGGTGGCGACCTTAGTTATCCATACATTACTGTGCATCTAATTGTGTGCCGAATTCGGACATCTCAGAGTCATTTAATGGTTCCTCTGTCAATTCAAGTGTCCTCTTTTAATATGGTACATTGGCCGCGTATTGTTGAAGTATCGATCATTTGTTACTAAGATGTATGCCAAGTGTCATTTTCCCATATCAATCAATATCCAACCTTTGTGTGAAGATTTGAATCAGTGGGCAATTCTTTTTCTAGACCGTATAGACATTCTAGATTTTGTATTTAATATTGGAGCAAGATATTGAGCTTTTTATTGAATTCTACATGTCCAATTAATGATTGTTGTGCTTACCAACATAGGTTGGCATGAGCTTTTCTAAGCCTCATAACAATTTTTTGCATCTTTAGTCTGCCTGCAGAGCTGCAGTTTCTCATTGTAAGAAAAAGGGGAAGAACATTTCTAAGATAGCTCTACAGTACAGCTTGATGAATAAGGAAATTTCTACTGTGCTGGTTGGTATGAACTCTCCCAAGCAGGTATCGCATTCTTCTTTGCATTTTATGCTATATCATTAGTAGGCATCTTCATGTCTTGTGAGATGAGTTTGGATTCATGGGTAAGCTAATAGAATAACATGCCTATTATTGATCATAAGAACCATGACACCATTTGTGAATGATTAATACTGGATCATAAAAACAATGTCACGGACTTAGCTGAAATTGTCTAAGTCGTGAGGCACCCTTGCGGCAAAGTTACGGACTTAGCTGAAATTGGGTCATGGAGCACTCTTGTGTCAATGTCTCGGAGTTAGCTGGGAATATCTAAGTCATGAAACGCCCTTGCGTTATCCGTCTGCAAAAGGTCAGCCTAGTTGCAACCTTGCAAGTCCCGAGGGACCTGTAAAAGAGCAAGTTGATTTTTTTGAAAGCGAGTAGCGAGCAAGTCCTGACGTCTTACGAAGAGGGAAGCTTTACAAGTAATTTTGCAAACATTTTGTGTGCAAGACAGAAAAAAGAGGAAGGAGAAAACAAGGACTTTAGAAGGTAAAACGAACAGTTGCAAGTCCATAAACGACTGCTCAACGAGTGTCGGCCCGGATGGTAAGTTCCCGTCAAGTTAACTTGCGAACTGTGAAGATCAACGCCCGATACTATACTGAAGCCCCATCCACCCCCGTGCTACCCAGGGGGTTCTAGGGGTCTGAGATGGCTGGCACTCCGCACCGCACCGTGGTCTGCAGAAATCAGCCACGACATGCGAAAACGGAGCCATTTTGGGCAGTTTTGGTTTGGCGCGGTGAGCGGTCGCACTGCAGCGCTTTGAACTGTTCTCGCTTACATTTTTCTAGCAGAACCACATAAAATCAAGGCAAAACAGGCTGCCAAAATTTGTACAAGCATGCAAAAGCGACGAATGATTCATGGAGCGAAGATGTTGTAGGTGCACGACCGTTCGTGACATTCTCCTCCACTTAAACTATCGACGCCCTCATCAACGCTTGTTGATAGGCTTTGATGGCTGCTTCTTCATGTCGTAGGGCATTGCCAAGCTCCCAACTAGCATGGTACGAGGAAGCTTATGCCATTTCACTAAGTATTCAGTTTGTTCCGCTCCATTGGGTAGCTTTATCTTACGATTCGCCAAAATGGTTTCATCTCGCTTCTCGTAGGAGACTCTGGTGGGGGATATCCGAGTTGGAATACTTCGGGAAACATCTTGCAGATCTGAGTGGTAGACTTTCAAGTTGCTTGCATGGAAGACATTATAAATTTTGAGTCATGCCGGCAGTTGCAATTTATATGATAATTGGAATGGGCCCTTCGCACTTGCGCACCAATCCTTTATGCAGTTTGTGTCTAAAAGACTGGAGTGATGCTGGTTGGAGCTTCATCAACACCAAGTCGCCAACTTTGAACTCCTGTGGTCGCCTTTCCAAGTTTGCCCACTTCTTTATCTTTTTGTCCGTCTTCTCCAATTAAGCCCGTGCAACATTTGCATTTTTGTATCATTCATTTGCAAAGTGATATGTTGACGGACTACTCCTTGTATAACAGATAGCCATGGTATGAGGAGTCGATGGTTGTTGTCCCGTAATAATTTCGAAGGGGCTCTTATTGGATGCAAAGCTTCGTTGCAAGTCGTAAGAGAATTAGGCCATGTCTAATAGCTTCACCCAATCTCGTTAGTTGTTATTCACGTAGTGCTGAAGATATTGCTCCAAGAGAGAATTGATCCTTTTGGTTTAGCCATCCGTTTGAGGATGGAGGCTTGTGGAGAAGTACAACTTCAAACCCAACAGCTTGAATAGCTCGGTCCAAAATCGTCCCAAGAACCGAGCATCTTTGGAATACCGTTTCACATTTGTCCGACCATCTCCAAGACTGCTCCTTCTTTAGCAACTCTGTCAGTGGAGTCGCGCGCTTTGAATGTCTAGCTATGAAGCGTCGATAATAGTTGACGAATCCAAGGAAGGATCTCAACTTTGGCACCGTCTTTGTTGTTGGTCACTCCGTCACAGCTTGCACCTTAGACTTGTCCATTATGATGGAACCATTACTAATTCGATGCCCCAAGAATAGAATTTCCATTTGAGCAAAGTAGCACTTCTCCTTCACGATCAAGGTGTTCTCCTTGAGAACTTTGAAAATTGTTCGAAGGTGCTCAACATACTCCTCAAGTGTTTGGCTATAGACGACGATATCGTCTAAGTAGACAACCACAAACTTGTCCAAATACTCCTTGAACAGTTGGTTCATTAAAGTGCAGAACGTGGCCGGAGCGTTGGTTAAGCCGAAAGACATCACCAGGAACTCAAACGCTCCATACCTAGTCACACAGGTAGTCTTCGCTTCATCACCTTCTGCGATGTGCACCTACCAATACCTCAACTGAAGGTCGAGTTTGGAGAAGTACTTGGCCTTGCTGAGTTGATCGAACAAATCTGCGACCAGCAAGATAGGATATTTGTTCTTCACCGTCACTTTGTGTAGGGCTCGATAATCGACACATAATCGGAGGCTTCTATCTTGTTTCTTCTGGAAGAGGACTGGAGCTCCGAAAGGTGCTTTTGAGCTACGGATGAGACTACCGCTTAGCAGTTCGTCCAACTGGTTTATGAGTTCTGTTAACTCTGGAGGGGCCATGCGGTATGGTGGTCTTGCTGGAGGCTAAACTCCCGGCTCCAGCTCAATATGATAATCCACGCCTCTGCGTGGTGGTAGAGTTGTTGGCAACTCAGTCGGCATCACATCTGAGAACTCCTTCAGAATGTTTGCCACTACGACATGTTCTTGAATGGCCTCCCTGTCAAGTGTCTCCAGCTTCATAGCGGCTACAAAGGTTGATTCATCTTTTCGTACCCCTTTCTTCAATTGTAATGCCAAAATCTGTTGTGGGTCCTTGGTTCCTCCTTGAGAAATTGGAACCACGCAAGGATCGTCGCCTCCCATTAGACATAGGGAGTTCAGGAACGGCATTGGCACCAACTTGCTATGTGCATGAACTCTATTCCAAGGATCACTTGGAAGTCGTCCAATGGCACCGCCATCAAGTTTGTGCTCCCGCTCCATGTTCCGACCTTGATGAGGACCCCCCTTTGCTCGTCTGGAGATCCGCTTGGCCTCCGAGTTCACAGCCTTTATACGACTTGGGCTCTTCTCCAAAATTAGTCCAAGTCGCTTAACTTCTCGATCGACAATAAAATTGTGGGTAGCGCTCGTGTCCACTATTGCACGGGTTGTTTCACCATTTAGTTTGATGTCCACATACATCAACTCGCTACTCCTTGCCTTCAGTGGCTTTGTCTTCGTGTTCTCCCCCACTTGACCTCGCAACGCATTCAACAAATGCATTGCTCCCATTCGGGGTCATTACGACTCCTCATCGTCGTTGTTGGATTTAGAACTGCTCGAACTAAGGGTAACAGCTTTGACCTTGCCCAACTTGTGGGAGTGTAATGATGCTGTTAAAGCATTGACTGTCTGCTTTTGTGGGCACTCCCTCACCATGTGCGGTCCTCCGTGCAAGAAGCATTCGCTAGATTTCGGGGTCTGCCTTTTGAGCTTGGTCCCTTGTAGAAGTTCTTCTTCCTTTGTTCGCCCCAGACTCCTTCATTCGAGAGTATTTTGTTAGGCGATTTCTCAAGGATTGTTTCTTCTTTCCCAAGTCCTCCGAAGAAACAAAGTCAATTAGCCTTTATGCAGTTGTAATTTTCCCAGTCATATCGGTGACATTCCTCCGATGTTATTCTTGTTGTGCTCATGGCTTCAGGCCATCGAGGAAGTTGAATAGCTTGTCCTTCTCGTACATGTCCTGTATATCCAACATCAGTGCCGAAAATTGCTTCACATAGTCTCGAATGGATGTGCTCTGGTGGAGTTGTCTCAGTTTTCTTCTTGCGACAAACTCTGTGTTCTCGGGCAAGAACTGGGTTCTCAACTCTCGCTTCAAGTCTTCCCATGTATCCACTCTACATCGACCTTACTAGATCTCTTCCCAACGGGTTTGCCACTAAAGTTTTGCATCTTCATTCAGATACATTGTTACTATAGCAACTTTGGTTTCTTCATAATCGGGCCTTGTAGCTCGAAAATACTGTTCCATATCGAACAGGAAATTTTCAAGCTCTTTGGCATCCCTGGCACCCCCGTAGCAATGCGGCTCGGGTGCCCTGAAGCTAGGTAGCGACGCAGCGCGGGTATTGTTCTCTCCCGCATTAAGAGTCCTTGTGAGCAACGTCACCTTAGCCGTGAGTTCCGCCATAACTTCGTGCAAATGTCGTATGGAGTCTTTGGTGTCCTCCGTCAGTTGGTTGACTAGGGACTCAACTCTCTCAATCTGAGATACAGCTTCTTCTTGCGAGCTCTCTACCCCAAGGAGCCTTCGTTGGCCTTAGTAGAGTTCCTCCAAGCTCGCTTCAAGAACATCAAGGTCGGTTTCCACCATTGTAAGTCTCTCCTTGTGGCTCTTTTTCCCGGTTGGCGCTCCAGATGGTGCCTTCTCCGCTCGCGGAGAATACCCAACTTCACGCTTGTCTTGTTCACTACCGCACTCCTCATGAGCGGCTCCAACAGCTTGCGCGAGTTTGCACTTGCAGCCCACCTACGACTCCTTAGAGCAAGGGTTCGGCTTGCCCCATCTTGCTCGATTCACCATGGTGTTTCGCCGTGGCGAAATTGCGAATCTTCTTCGTTGTTCGTTTGTATTGCTTGCCTGCTCTGATACCACATTATCACGGACTTAGTTGAATTTGCCTAAGACGTGCCGCACCCCAGCGGTAAACTAGAAGACTTAGCTGAAATTGCCTAAGTCGTGAAGCAACCTTGTCCAATGTTCCAGACTTAGCTGGGATTGTCTAAGTCATGAAATGCCGAAGTGTTATTTGCCCGCAAAGAGTCATCGCACTTGCTACCTCGTGCGGGTCTCGAAGGGCCTGCAAAAGAGAAGTTGATTAGCTTGAAAATGAGCAGCGGACAAGTCCCGACGTCTCACAAAGAGGGAAGCTTTACAAGCAATTCATCGAACACCTTGAGTGCAACAGAGAAAAGAGAGAAAGAGAGCGAAACAGGATTTTAGAGGGCTATATGAACGGTCGCAAGTCCACAAGCGACGGTTCCCAAGGTATCGGACGCAAGACAATTTCAACTGTTGATGAATGCTCACGCTCGACATATACCCGAAGTCCCATCCAGCTCGGTGCCACCCGGGGGGTTCTAGGGTGCTGAGATAGCTGACGTTTTGAGCCGCTCAGAATGGTCGTCGCAGCACGCGAAAATGACCCAAAAACGGAGCTGTCTTGGGTTGTTTTGGCTCCGCGCGGCGAGCTGTCATTCTGCAACATTCTAGACTGTTTTTGCTCGCATTTCTCAGGCAAAAACACATAAAATCAAGGCAAAACAAGCTGCCAAACATCTGTACAAACAAGAAAAAGCGACGAACGGTTCGCTGAGGGAAGATGTTGCGATTGAGTGACAATCGTTTGTGACACCATGGCCTTTCAAGTATGGGCAGCGGCTCCAAAAGTCCCACCGGATTCCATTACTCTACCTTATCCTATTGGCAAGTACTTGAATATATTCGTCCACATTGGTCCTCATCTTCGGCCAATAGAAGGCCCTCTCTATAAGAGCCAATGTTCTATAGATACTTGGATGTCCAACCCAAAGGGAATCGTGGCACTCTCTCACAGTGATTGCAAAAGGCGCTCGGGCGAGGCGAGGCGAGGCCCGAGCGTCTCGCTCAATCTCTAGGCGGCGCGCTTCAAAGAGGCAACACCTAGGTGCTCGCTTGAGCCCAGGCGTCGGGCTCTTCGGACGAGCACCCGAGTTAAACCAGGCGATCGAACGAGGTTTTTAACTCTAGTTCGATCGCATTCACGTTAGTTGGTTCAATCGAATCAACTAACGCTCTGATATCAACATAAATCCCTAATCATACTTGCGAATTGAGATTACAGCGCCGACATTTCTCTGTTGCCACTGTCGTTGCCTCTCTCCACTACCGTTGTTGTTGTCGCTGCTCTCCGCTGCCATCGATCGCTACTCTTCATCGTCGTCACTGCTATCGTTGCTCTCCGCTGCCACTGTCGCTGCTCTCAGTAAGCAGTTTCTGCTCTCAGTCAGTCGCCTCGTCTCATCTCTACTGTTAACAGTATACTGTTAACTTATTGTTAACAGTATACTATTAACTTATTATTAACATTATATTATTTTTTTATTTTTTTATATATTTATTAATTATTTTTTTTTTTTTATTTTTAGCGCCTCGCTTCGCTCGGGCAATTACTTAGCGCCTCGGGTGTTTTGGGGCCCTGGCGCCTAGCGCTTTTTAAATCACTACTCTCTCAAGAGTTCACGCTTCAAATTATCCGCTCGAAGAACATAGACTATTTTCCCTTTGGTGTAAATGAGTCCATCCTGGACCCAAAATCATCGTGTCTTGTACTCTGATCAGTTGCATCAGGGTTACTGCCTGGGGACTGCGATGTTCAGACATTGGTGAATCATTGCTCTCTCAAGAGTTCACTCATGCTGGAGTCGACTTCTGCTTCTTGGCGGAGCAGCAACCGCTCGTAGTTTATTGCGATGTTCTGGAGGGAGTTGCTTATCCTCGGTCGGAAGACCTTGTTTTGTTGGCCTCTGTGGGCGAAGCTTTCCTCTTTGCGAGTGCATCCTTCAGCTCCTCAGCTGGCTCTCCGGTCGTCAACGCTTGCACCAAGGCCTTAGTCGGGCAATATGGGGGCGCCTCGACTCGGCCCCTCCGACGATCAAGTTAGCGATGAGAAGTGAAGTATTTGAGTGTAGGATGCACGGGTTCGAATGTCCCTCCCCTTTTACTGTTTACCTGGGTGCCTTTTATACTAGATGCGGGAAGAAGAGCAAATACGAGGTTGTTTAATGCGTGCGGGCGCTAGTTCAGAGTCGTACGCTGTCGTGCTCCTCGAGCGGTGGACCGGGGTAGCGTTCCTTCCCAAGACCTAGGTCCGAGCCAAGTCGGATATGTCTATTCGGCTTTCGCCGAGGCTGGCGTGGAGGTCCACGTTTGATGGGCCAAAATATGCCCTATCACAAGTAATTCAACAAACACTTTGTGTGCAAGAGAGAAAAGAGAGGAAGGAGAAAACAAGGATTTTTAGAAGGCAAAACGAACAATCACAAGTCCACAAACGATTGCTCACCGGGTGTCGAGCGCAATGGCAAATTCCTGTCAAGTTAAACGTGCGAACTTGTGAAGATTGATCAATGTCCGACACTATACCGAAGCCCCATCCACCCCTATGCCACCCGAGGGGTTCTAGGGGTCTGAGAGGCTGACACTCCGCATCACATCGCGGTCTACAGAAATCAGGCCACAGCATGCGAAAATGGAGCCATTTTGGGCAGTATTAGCCCAGCGCGGTGAGCAGTCGCACTGCAGCACTTCGAATGATTCTCTTATTATTTTCTAGCAAAATCACATAAAACCAAGGCAAAACAGACTGTCAAACATCTATACAAGCATGCAAAAGCGACGAACGGTTCGTTGAGCGAAGATGCGGGTGCATGACGACCGTTCGTGACAGTTTATAAATGTCTAAAATTTGGATTGGATGATTGACAAAACTGTAACAATTTAAGCAAGGGGGGACAACAAAACTTAAACCCACAAGTAAATGCAATTAAAGCCCCACATAATCTGAGCTAATGGTGGCGATAATGTCGTGTTGCTATTGTGCAAGGAGAAGAGGTGCTTCATGGGCGGATGAGGATATATCCTTGGTCCATAGGGGATGAAAGTTTCAGGCTTGTCCTTTGGAATATCCATAATCTTATCCTAATTTGAGCATTTTGTGTGGAAAATAAGTGATTGATTAAGGGTATGTGCAAGTTCTGCTGCCGCACAGCTCACTGTACATGATTAAATTCACTCTTGATTGTGTAGTAAATTGGTGGGGGACTTGTAATCTTCATAAGTTATTGAAATGGGTCAGGAAATCTGCCTTTTAGCAGATATGGAAGTCCTAGAACTACCGATTTGATATAATGCTACAGAATCTCATGTCTTAAGAGGTGGAAAGTTCAAATTGATGTGAATTCCAGTATCCAGGAACACATATTCAATTTAAAAGGCTAATATATGGTGGTGCACCAAGTCCATGAGATCTCAAGCAATGTCATATGGTTGCATCAAAATTGCTCCCGTAGTAGCATGGATTGACTAAATACTAACAGTTCTCATTTATTTTTGCAGGTCGGGGAAAATGTTGCTGCTGCACTAGAATTATCGAGTTTGGGAATCGACGAGGATCTTTTACATGAGGTTGAAGCTATTCTAGAGCCTGTCAAAAACCAGACATGGCCAAGTGGCATCCAGCAACCATGAAAAGATTATGATGCCGATGTCTTCTGTGCAGTAGGGGAAAATGTCAACTAATAGGGTTCCCAATAAAGCATTTATAAGAATGAATTGGATTCTAAATGACTTTGTTTTCTGAATGTCTGACAATAAAAATAAAGAAACAGCTCATAAAGTTGTAATATTTGTTGCTAATGTTTTTGTTAGTTACTGTGTTGAACACCAAGACCATCTCCTCGTTGGAGGATCATTAGCATCCTTCCTTATTCTTTGTGATTCTTTTGAGTACAGGATAACACTGATTAGCAAATTATGATTAGGGAGACCATTATAATGAGCTTTGATATGATGTGTTTCTAGGTTTTACGGTTTTTTTTTTTTGCTTAATAAGTTAATTTTCTCTTTTGAAAGAAAATGTTATGGCCCGAAAGGAATTTAATGAGATGTTACAATCACACAATCACAAGAACCATCTTATTGGCAAAGAAAAGGAAATAGACAGGAAAATTATCGTTTGTTTACCTGTAACATATCTGAAATAAATAAAACCATGAGCTTTCACCGTGATGAAACAGATTTGGATTGAACAATATTCATGAAACAAAAGGATATTTCAAAGGAGGTGTGGAACGTTTTTGGGAATACTGGAGAAGTCACTCATTCTGATTGATGTCCATGAACAAATGACCATCTTAGAAGGTGCCGTGTGAGGCACAGAAATAGCTGCACCCTTACGTTGACACTATAAACCATACAATTTAATGTTGCTTAACCAATAATACATAAAATCCAGCAAGACTATCTTTTGTTAATTTACATTTGCACATTCAATTACATCGACTATGTCCACTGAGAATAAGTGGCGGCAATGAGCTTCTCCACTAGTACTAGAAATACTGCATCTGTTTAATTCACTGCTCAACTTTCCATGGAGCCTATTGTACAGACTCAGCACATCAGTCATACCTGTGCTGTCTGCAATTGTAGAAACTAATCAGATAAAGAGTATTATCTGATTAGTAATTTGAGCATCATCGTGAACGTGATGCAGCTGCTTGGAGTGATGGCCAAGCTACTTCATCATCACTAATGTATCCATGAATAAAGAAATCCGTGCAGTTCTGACGACAACCATAATTGTAAGGATTGCGGAATCGTCCATCTGGTCCTCGAAGGTACGAGTAACGAGCAGCATTTGCCATCTCATTCGTTGTAATATTTCGTGCTATCTGCATAAAAGACAAGTACATCAGTTTAAAGGGTGTACAAACTACTCCCATTCATGTAAAAATTGTCGGAGTTCCAAACAAATCATGATAAGATGCACATGTCCATGATTGCAGAGAAAGGGTATGCCAATCATCAACTGATATGCTGATGTATTTTGGTTCATGGAAAACTATGGTGGCATGATATCCATAGTAAACAAAAAGCAGGATAATCGCAAATCACAAGGTTCTCTACCCTGGGACTTGTACCACATGAGAAATGATTTCAGTCAACCATTCCTATTCTGGCATTTGACTTGTAGTCATAGGAGGTTAGTCTACTAGTTTCTTTTGTCTAATCATCGTCTTTGCTTTTTTTTTTTTTTACTTCCACTTTTCCCAAAAGTTACCATCTATACCACCATGTACTGTATCAAACAACTGGCTCTCGGCATGGGACAGTACTCTAGATTCAATTCCTAGGCCTCAAAAGCATGTTTCTGGTTTTAAAGTCCACAAAGTTCATTATAATAAAACACAAGTTTTAATCAGCACCTATCACCATATCATTTAGTTGTACAACTCCAAGTTTGTCACAGCCAACTCATGATTCCAAATTGTACAAGAAATCAATGAAACCGAACCATTACCTGGGATGCCTGTACCACTGCCAACGTCAATACTCCTGATAGTAAAATAGCATCCATGCCCAAAAATAGTATAGCACCAGGATGTTCTATCACTACGAGATGAATCCATTTCTCAGACGACGGAATTATAGGTAACCATGTCCACAACCCTGTCATGCAACAATGTTAGTTTAAGCTTTATCTGGACATGCCAACTTAATTATAAAAAAACGGGGTCTTTCCCTGATCATAGCACTCACTGTGAACTGCAGTGACAGCACCAATAAATGATGTTAATGTTCCCATACAAACAAAAACAAAAAAGTCCCATCTATTTTTCTGCAAAACAAAAAGAACATTCAAGTCATAAAGCCAATCAGAAAAGGAAAACCTGCAGGCCAAAACATCTGAACCAGATCGACAACATGCTTGTTCATGTCATGTATGCTTGAGTACAGTCTCAATTCTCACCTTCCCAACACAATTAGATATCCAGGGACAATGATGGTCAAATTGCTCCACACAGTGTTTACAATATGGACAGTGTTTAGATCGTACAGGTCGAATTATCTGATGACAAGAACAAGAATCAGATTTCTCCAATATATGTCAAACAAAAACTAAACAAAATGCTAATGTCCCTGAGAACAACATACTTTGAGCATCACCGCTAGAAAAGGGAAAAAAGTATCACACAGCAGTAACTACCTTGCATGTAGCGCAGAGTTGGGACCAGTTGCCTCTCCAAATGGACGAGTTGCTGAGATCAATGTCCAGCAGAGGATCCTATTGGATAATCCAATTGCAGAAATTATAATTACAGAAGTTAAGCCAAGATCAAAGAAAAATGTAACTCCATAACAAGTGCATTCAATTAAGACAGAGTGATGCCAACTGACATTGAAACATGTCGAGAAATCACCTATAAGACAAAGATCACCAATTACTAATGTAACCAACTCACATGACTCGATGTCTGTTGGTCTTCGTTTTTTCTCTTTATTATTGCCACAAACCCTAGCCTGATGGGCTAACTAGCCCATCAACTTCATTTGACCTAAGTCACTGGTCAAAATACTTAAGTTGAAGTTGATAGTAGTAGACTCATCAGACCCTTATAAGCCAATCTTAGTTTTGCCTACTTCCAATATGAGATTAATCAAGGTATTACAATTTCCCTCACTTAAGGGCTTGACATCCTCGTCAAGGCCCAGATCAAACCCTAGCATGGTGCATGTGAGGTGTAGCCCAGTGGTGGCTCACACTGTGACGAGTCCTCTAACTTCATCCACGGGAAGCCCTTTCCTATTCGAGCCGCCTCACTATGCTCAAATACTAGGTCAGCTCTAATACCAAATGTCACGACCCAGGCCTGATGAGCTAACTGACCTATCAACTTCGTTTGACCTAAACCACTGGTCAAAATGCTTCAGTTGAAGTTGATAGTAGTACACTCATCAGACCCTTATAAGTCAATATTAATCTTGCTCACTTCCGATGTGAGACAAAGACGTGAAGCTCTTAAGTGGGGGAGATTATAACACCCCCGATTAGTCCCACATTGGATGTGGAAAAGATTAAAATTGACTTATAAGGGTATGATCGGTGTATTACTGTCAACTTCAACTTAAGTATTTCGGTCAATGGTTTGGGTCAAACGAAGTTGATAGGTCAATTGACCTATTAGGCACGGGTCATGACATTTAATATCAAAGCCGACGTAGTATTTGGGCATGGTGAGGGGGCTCGAGTAGGAAAGGGTTACCCGTGGATGGAGTCAAAGGACTCGTCACAGCATGGAGCCACTACTGGACTACACCTCACATGCACCATGCTAGGGATTAATCTAAGCTATGCTCGGCCTTAACGAGGACGTCAAGCAGTTGAGTGAGAAAAATTAGAGCACCCCGATTACTCCTACATCAAGAGTAATCGGGGTGAGGTGTAGCCCAATAGTGAGACTTATGTACTCAAATACCGTAAGTTTATGATTGCTTTCAAAAAATAAAAAAAAATGGTTCAAGTTCAATTTGGATGTAGCAAAACCAACCATCCAATTCAAACTACCAATCCAAAAGCCAAAACGAAAACAAGTCTAAATTACAATGGCATATCCACAAAAATAGTTTATTAGAATATGACTATAGTTTTATTATAATAGAGTAATAGACAATATATATTAAATTCATAGCTTCTACTTAAATGTTTTTTAGTCATTAACAGAATAAATGCACATTAAGTCGCTTTTATTAGAGTATGACTGTACAAAGCCTTTTTAAGCTAACTTACCACAACATGCAAAAGATAACTATTGGTCAAATGAAAGATAAATGATAGATGAGCATAGAGAAATGTAGGAATGAGAATATCAAGATGGTAACCATGCCTAAAACTTTTATTGGTTATGCATCCTACTCCACTATCTATATGGTCACATATTAAAAAGGAAGAAAACAAGATACTTTGTTCGTAAGCTTTTATATATCTTTAATAGTTGTCGTTTGTTCTGAAACCTACATAAGTAATTCAACAAACTCACTGGTCATCAAATATGCAATACAAGATCTGAGATGACAGATTCATGCTTACACTTGTACGAGTTGCAGACTTCCCTGAATTTGGTTTGATATAACCTGGATCCTTGCTGCAGAAACTCAATTTAATGAATTCAGTTTGAACATGAAAATTATGTAACACACAAAAAATTAGACAATGCATCACATTAGCATCAAGATTTTGTTGTACAGTGCATAAGTGGATAATTGGCAATCAAAGAGAGGAGTTGCATATATATCGTGCGAGTAGACTGACTAACAAGTGTCTTTTCTGAGTGTCCGATGAAGATACTGTTATCAAGGAGAAAATTGGTCCATGTGAATATTGTCACTTTGTTTCACAGGGGCACATGGACAGTTGCCAATCAACACAACAATCCTTGGCCATTTTGTTGTGACACAACAAACAGCATTTGCTAGTGAACTTCAGAAGTAAAAAATTAATGTATCTCTGTTCTTAGCCACATGATCCAGAACCTAGACACCCCCTATGATCCAAAACATAAAACCAAGGTTTTACTTACCGGTGTACCGACATATTGTTGGTACCGGTACGGGACCCATACCGGGCGGTATGCACAGTGCATACCGCCCAGTATTATAATATAATATAATATAAGATAATATAATATTAAAGATATTAAAATATTAAAAAAAAAGAAAGGGCAGTGGGTGGGGGGGGTAACGTCGCCTCGATCTGTCTCCTCGCGCGGGGAGACGCTCCGTCTCCTCGCGCAGGGAGAAAAAGCGACCGCAAGCGACGACGGCGTGCAGGCGACCCGCGGGCGGCGATGGCAGGCGGGCGAGGACGGCGCTAGCGAGGTATTCTTTATTCCCCTCTTCTTCTTTTTTTTCTTTTCCTCTTCTTCTTCCCTTTGTTTCCTCAATCGACCGCCGACGGTCGATTTCTCACTCAATCGACCGCTGACGGTCGATTTCTCACTCAATCGGCCGCCGATGGCCGAAATCGACCACCGACAGCCGATTTTTGACAGAACCGCCCGGTAGCGGCGGTCCGCATACCGGTAACCTAGCGGACCGGTATGTACCACCCGTACCGGGCGGTACAGGTCGAAATTGCAAACCTTGCATAAAATACTGGTTTATGGCTTATTCTTGATTCCATATACCAGTGAAGGTACAGCCAAATGTTTTTTTCCCAACTTGCATGAAATTAGAGGCATTCTGAGAATCAATGCTCTAGATGAGAGGTCTTTGATAGCACGAACAAAAAAGTTTGTCTGTTCTGCTGGTTTGGATAGGTACTAATAGTACAGTCTTAAACTATATATTACTGAAAGTGTTTTAACTTTTTTTAAGTATGATAATAGTGAAGTGGCACTTCTAAAGTACCGAAAAATGAAAAACAAAACTGCAACTCCAAATCCTTAACCACCGCGTTCAATGAAGACAGCTACTGAGGAAAATCAATGATTGTGCAGAGGAAGAGCAAATATAACATAATGTTATATTTCAAAAACAAAACCACCCATCAGACTATAACAGGTAAGTTTCATCCCTTAAAAAGATGATCGAGCACTGGGACCAAACCTATACCTTACATGCCACAGCTTCCTAACTGCCCTAACCATTAGGAAGATCAATTTGGTCCCATTGGCCACAGATTTGATTTACTTGCTATCCAAATATGTTCTGATGTATGAGCATAATGTCAAAAACTACACCTAATAAGACCATTACAAGGTCCAAAAAAACTTGCTAAAATGGACCTTTAGATCAACATAAAAAGCAATTAACAAACCACCAAAAAGTGAAAAGTATTTTTACCACTTAAGAAAGTCAAAATATAAGATCTTCCACTGTGATTGTATGCATATCAGGCAGGTATATGAGAATTCAACAGTTCCCTATTTTATGACCATGCAAATTCATTGTCCATTTGAATACAACCATGTAAATAAGACGAGGTGACGAAATATCAGCTGTCTACCAACATAAAACGTTACCTGCTGCATCTATGAAACATTATCAGTGAAACAACTGCAAAAGAAACACCAGTCCAACCCCAGAGCCCAACAACTGCAGTGACCTTCGGAAAACTAGGTCCTACAAACAGAAAGCCAATTAAAAAACTGATTGCAAGCATGACATGAATAAGTTGCCAATCAGTAGCTCCCAGCAAAAGCAGAACCCACCTAGAAGAACAGAATTGATGAATAGAACCGTTAGAATAATAATGACGAACAGAAGAATAGGAGCATATCCAGTCTTCCCAATACTTCCAGCACAAATTCTATCTTCACACAAACTGCCATTAATCTTTGCTGCATTGGACTACAAAAATCACAGTAGACTAAGCATAAGTAACATTCATAATGTCTATGGATTACATATACCACATTAAATAGAACCAATATTCAATTTCCTAATGAATTCAGCACAACAACTCATGATTGGTATGATTAAGTACTCACAGGAAAAATATAGCCACTGACACATATAATATTTTGAAATGCCATATAAAAGATCTAATTATGATAGTAACTAAGCCAATTTCAACCAACTCAAATGCATGTATCACACCAACACGCATGTTTTGTTGTGTTTACGCAGGTGCTTTGGCTGCAAATGCCAAGCACAACCATAGTATATTTCCATAATCATATAAATGGAAAAGAATAATGATGTGAAAGGAATGTGAAAATGGCAGCAACAGATGATCCTCAACTTTATCCAACAACTTTAATAATAAATAGCTTTATTTTAAATGGTAAATTGATAATTTTTTATGAATAAATACAATGAAGAGAATAGCCTTTTGAAAGTTACATACAAGAACGTAAGCCACATGCCGATGGCCTCTGTTAGATGCAAGCTCAGAAGGAGTAAACCCACTTTTATCCTTCACCTGCAGTTCACTCTTATTGCCGGCATGCACAAGCACAGTGCATGCCTCCACATTGCCACTTAATGCAGCCCAATGCAAAGGTGTGCAACCTGGAGTACAATCAGTAATTTAATTATACTTCAATGGCATTATATAAATGTATATGGAATGGCCATTCAATTGCACGAAAAAAGCTGATTGAATAGTCAACAAACAATATAAAAAAGGTGCAAACCCAATGCACAAGGTTCTCACCAATGTGGACCAGTCAAAGCAAGCAGTCTTGCCACTGCAAGTAAATAGATTGTTTTCATGACCCCAGGTCACTTTGTTAGAGAAGGGTAACCTTATCATTATACCAAGGTTTGTCCTTGGCCAATAAACGAGCATGTTAAACAATATCCTAAATGAATCTACCAAATTGCACTTTTCTTTCAGAGTTGGAAGCATCATCTTTGAAAACAAGGTTTTACTTACCAATCCGTACCGGTGTACCGACATATTGTCGGTACCGGTACGGACCCATACCGGGCGGTATGCACAGTGCATACCGCCCGGTATTAAAATATAATATAATATTTTTTATAATATAATATAATATAATATTAAAATATTAAAAAAAAAGAAAAGGGGGGCGACGTCGCCTCGCGCGGGGAGACGCTCCGTCGCCTCGCGCGGGAGAAAAAGCGGCCGCGGTCGCGGCCAACCCGCGGGCGACGACGGCACTGTTGAGGTATTCTTTATTCCCCTCTTCTTTTTTTCCTCTTCTTCTTCCCTTTTTCTTCCTCAATCGACCGCCGACGGTCAATTTCTCACTCAATCGACCGCCGACGGTCGATTTCTCACTCAATCGACCGCCAACGGCCAATTTTTGACGGAATCGTCCGGTAGCGGGCGGTCCACGTACCGATAACCTGACGGACCGGTATGTACCGCCCGTACCGGGCGGTACAGGTCGAAATTGCAAACCTTGTTTGAAAATGTAACGCAAAAGTATATCAATGTGGAAATGTAGCCACTTCAGACTAGATAATTCTCTATGAAAATCATGTGGAGTAGCAAAAGTAATCATACAAATCCTTTAGCCATATATTGAAAAATCTATAATGCTTGAGATGTTACATAACTGCATTAATAGATTCTAATCAGTTGCATTGTTTTATAGTATCTGATGTAAAAAAAGATAATAAAATATATCTTTGAAGAAAAGATGTCAATTCAGATGTTAGTTTGATCATATCAAAACTTTGAAATTGAGAATTGTTAATGAAAAGCTGGGGACCAGTAAATATAAAAACACAAGAGACTTAGACTTGAGCACAGATTCTCTAATCAAGTTAAGAGAAATTAATTGCAATATATTTCTAACGAAGCAATAACAAGTCTGACCAATAAACACCAAAATTTAGAATACCATGAAGTGTTTTAACATGTTGAATTTTAGTGCGAGAAAAAGCCTATAGATGTCCTGGTTAGATGAGGATAAGCTGAGATGATTAAGATTAGTGAGCGAGAGAAAAAAAGAGATTTGACTGCTTTTTGTCTGACCTATGATTGGAGTGGGGTTTTATGTGTGTGTTTGAGGGGACATTCATGTGGCACTACAATTAGCTAGGATATTGTGGCTTCCTTTTGTTGTAGTGCCTAGTGTATAGAGATTTAGAAAACAAAAGGTTTTTGGTCAAAATAATGAGATAAAATAAGAAAGTCATGGGCAAAATATCAATAAACAAGACCGATTCATATGTTAGACATGATCTTTATGCATTACAATTGCCATGCCTCACATTCAAATTTAAGAAGATTCAAGCTTATCTAAATATTTACATCTAAGTCAACTAACATTTTGTAGGCTTTAAAGAAGTTGCAAAAATTATTCCCAGCACATAATACTGTAAATTGCAGTATATGTTTCTGAGTGGTATTCGCAAAGCAACTAGTGTACAAGCTACAAAAGAACATTTTCTATCCATCAACTATTGCATGCAAAAAGTATATGGACACAACAGCAAGAGAAAGGTCATGATAAACTTATTTACTAAATTTATTATATTCATTAGGATCTCATACATGCAAATGACCAGTACTACAATGAAAACTCAAGTAAAAGTCCTGAGGTACCTTTTTCATCTTGCCTCCCTTGGTATGCATCCCTGAAGAGAAGTAGCCTGATGGTATCAGCATATCCCTTATAAGCAGCCCTGAGTGGTGTATTAGATTTTGAAGATTAGTAGTAATCCATAGACAGAAGTTTAAATTAGATAAAAATGCCATAATAAAATTCTAATCATGCCTTTTTCTTTAAAAACTACATTAGGATCAACTAACTCAATGCGAAAGTTTAAATCCTTAGCTCATGGCTATGCACTTGGATCCAACAAGTCTGAGCAGAAAGGAGAAAGAAAGACATTGGGAAGTGGAAAAGAAGGAATCTACTGCAATTCTTACTCTCACCAGTTGATGAAGTAACTAACAGTGAGATGCTCAGTGAAGGAGTCGAGGTCAAGTCAAAAAATTGTGGGGAAAAAGAGGGGAAAGGAAGCAAAGCAATCTAAGTGCAAGAGAAAAGGTTAGAAGATGAGGAACTAGACCAGGAAAGGTGTAAGGGATTAGAAAAAAGTGATTGACAAGGAATGGAAATATGAAAGCAGCATTAAATCAGAGTAGGATATTTAATTAGATGGAGTTGGACATGAAGAAAAGGAAAGAGATAATCTTACTACTGTTGGTTTTCATTTATTGGTCAAAATGACATATTAGAACCAAATTCAAAGGTGAAGTATGAGTCTTGTTCTTATTCAATTCAACTGTAACATAGTACCAATCAGCAAAGTCTAGCAAGCCTGCCTACGTTCCTAAGTCTACTGTCATAAATATGAGATCTAGACAGTAAAAATATTTTACAAAAGCAACCTAATAACAAAAACATAGGATAATAATATCAAGACCACTACGTACCAATGAAGTGGGCTCCTTCCATCAGTATCTGGTGCATCATAGTCTGCACCATACTTCACAATAATATGATTTAAGAATGATGTTTGTCCATACTGTGCTGCAACATGAACTGCCTGATCGCAAAGGTACCCACAAATAAAGATGTGATCAATATAATGCAAAGAACAAATGATAACGGCTATTTACTTGCCCTGACTCTTGAAGAAGTGAAAGAAAGTTTTGAAATAATAGCTTTAAATTACAAAACTAACAAGAAATCTCAGTACAGAAATTGAGCTACTAAACAGACTAAGAAATATGATTGAACAGGCAGAAAAAGGTGTAGATATGGATAATTTACATGATTTTTCCATCAAACAATCTAAGGTGGAGATAGCGTGGGGCAGTTCAAGTGGTAGGGCACAGAAAATAAAGGTTGGAATCACCAAGAGGTATGTAAACATACATGTATGTATTATGTATATGGACATGCATATGTATATGCACTTCCATATTACAGGATATCTTTCATCGAACACAATACAATCATTTGTATCTAATAAGCATACAAAAGCATGACATGGCATGTTGACTGTTGAGTTCACATTGGAGACATATTCATATATACATGTCCAGTGCAAGTCCAGCGCAACTACCCTACGTCGGAGAGCATGCAAAGAGGAAGAGGAGAGAGGAGAAGCAGTTGCATACAACACTCACAGCCAAAGAAGGGGATAAGAAAGAGGAGTCGGACCTCTTGGCAACCAGACACTGAAAGTTAAACCTCCACCAACACTACAGCCTAAATCTCCGCTGGATAACCCAATCTCAACCGAGAGAGAAGCATGTGCAAGAGGGAAGGACATGCAAAGGGTGTTTCGGAGATTGGGCATCCATGATTCAAGAGTTTCAATTCCAAAAGTCGTGAAATCTTTTATTCTATCCCACAGTCATGACATCTATTATTCTATAAGAAGAGATCCAATCGAAGGCCAATTTTGGAAAGAATCTTTATCCTCATAATTGTATTACATTACCAAATAACATCACAGAATAGGACACAATAAACAAATATCAAAATTTTCATCTATAAGTTACAAAAATATCACCCATTATCCTACAACAATAGAAATAGATATAAATGTAGTGTTTGTGTCTGTGTCCTGCACTTTCAACATTTGTTGAGTTATTGCATGTGCATGTATGTCCCATGTCAATGTTTGTTGTTGTTAGATTTGTATTAACTTAAGGGAAAAGGATATAGAATAGGTAATTAGCTAATATTTGAACTAACTTGGTTATATTCATAACCAACAATATAAATGAAAACCAAAAAAAATCTCCCGAAGTTAATCGCCCATCAACAATAACTCCTATTATGGGACTATATATGAGATTTGGTCTAGCAATGAAATGCAATGGGTTCATACCGGGCATCAGAAGAATAGTTCCAACTTCTAACCATACAAGCTAAACTACCAGCTTTCAAAGTTCCATGAACTACATGACCCAAAACGGAACAAAAGGAATTTGGAAGGTTCATGCATACTTGAGCTTCAGTATCTTCAAAGGTTCTGATAGACCTAAAATCAACAAGACAAATACAACAACATCAGAAAGCTGAAATGCTTTTATTATTTGGGATTGACTGCAGGGATCTTTTCCCACCATGGAGCTTTGACAAATATAATGACTGAAGTTCGCTATTCCATATTGGAACCGTGGATTTAATGAGTCAATTAAAATGTTTGATTAGTAAAAATGTAAAGTCATGGTCAAAAGCCAACGGTATTGCAAAACAGAAACCATAAAATGTATTAATCTGAAGACAAAGACTTCTTTCCTAAAAAAATTACAACATGAAATGCTTTGCTTAACCAGTTATAATCCCTTGTATCCTTGTAAGGAAACAAACTAATCACATCATCCAAAATAACTTAGAGACGGATCATATCACTCAACAAGGAGCGAGTAAGACACTACGTTGGTAGCCAACGCCTAAGAAACATATTCATGGGCATCTAGATAGGGAGTTACCCGGTAACCATTAATGTCGGCAGCCTCAACCCGAGCTCCACTCTGAACCAACACATCTGCCACAGGAATCGACCCATGTACCGCAGCCCAATGCAGAGCAGTCTGCCTCCTGTGGTCAGCGCCGTTGACATCTCCACCATGCTTGGGAAATAAAAGAGGCCACAACAAGATTTTCAAGCCTAACCATCCAAGAACAGTTAAAAACCATAACTTAGCCGCCGAATCGCCTACCTCGATCAGGTACTGCGCCACATCAGGAAAGTTATTGAGGGCAGCCCACTGTAGGGCGTAATAGCCATGTCCGTCGGGGATGGAAACCGACTGCCCGTCCCTCTCCACGAAGCCCCGGAGCTTCTCCAGGTCGCCATAGGCTGAGGCAGAACAGACGTTGACGATGGGATCGGCGATCGGAGCGCCAGGGCTACGGTTAGGGTTACGGCCGGTGTCGCCGTTCTGTTGCCGTTTGGGGTCGACGACGACCTCAATCTCCGTCATTTCCCGACAGCTTGTAGGGCAAGCAAGGAATGATCGAGGAGGTAGCAGAAAATATTAGACGATTTCCAGTCGGCGACACGATGAAGGAATCGCCGCCTTATTGAAGCGAAGACCATCGTCAGCGCCGGAGTGGTTGGGTCAGCTTCGGCTTCTAGATAAACAGAGGGTCAAAATAAATTGAAAGGAGGCCTCCGTTCCGGTGGTCTGCAGGCATAACGTATAATAAGAGTTAAAAACCTGATATGATTGTAATGTTGAAACTACAAATAATGAAAGTTAAATTGTTGTTTTACATTTTTTGTTCTGAGCTTTTGATTTAATCTCCATGCCTAGAATGGTTTCAACGGTACAAAATATATTTTAATATTTAATTTTATTGAATATTAATATAAATTGAAGTTACTTAGTACATAATTATGTTTTAATATAGATATCATTGTAGTTATTATATGGTACTTTGATTTGAGTGCGTGGTGGAAGATTGGTGAGTAAATATTTATTAAAATTATTATAATGGGAGGTATCAGCTAGTTTGGCAAGTAAAAGGCTTCACAATTGCCATTTACGCTATATGTTTTTTATACAACATTAGATGTATTTTGTTATTAAATAATATACAAACAAACTAAATATATCTCAATATATCAAATTTAATTGAAATTTGATACGATGTTAAATATTATTATGCAGAGGGTTCTAAATTATCATACCTGAAAAGATGAGTAAGTTTTTTTCATATTATTTTCTAACTCTTAAGTAATTTTATAGAAGGATGTTTCCAAATTAGTTAAGAGGAATGATCCAGTTTTTTATTATCTTCTCTTTCTTATCAATAATCTGAATAGATTTTTTTTACATTAGATAAGTATTTATTAATCATAATTAATGATATGAAAGGGAATAAGTATATATATTTTTAGCACCAATATATGGAATACATCATAAATAAATATAAGATAATGATCGCGACAAGATAAACCTATAAGCAACATAATCAATCGTCTCAGTAATCTTAGAAAGTCTAATAGATATAGGGTTTAACTTATTTTTCTTCCTAAATCTTATAAGAATATTACTCTAAATTTTTTTTATACTTTTTAAAGATATGATTTTAGAGACTCTTCAATATTAGAAAAGTTTCAAATATTTTATTTTAAAAATAAAAATGCATCAAAATTGAACACAACAAACCATTAATCCATTAAAGGAATGGTATTATTCATTAGAAATTAATACGCTAACCATCTGAACGCATTACAATGCCTCCTATTGTAATCATAATCTCAAATTTAGGGACTCTGTCTTCTCCCAATCCTTCATTTGGAGATGTCGGTCCGTTTGGAGAGTCTCGAACGAACATATAAATCTCTCCTTTTACATAAAAAATTCTTAATCAAATCAGATAATTGTCCTTTTTTTCATATCTTTTTTTTATAATCAAATTAGATAATTTGTACCTCTATTTTCTTCTCTAACTAAATTGAAATATGATATTTTCAGCAAAGTTAACAAAAAGATGTACATTTGATTACATTTAGTATAAGATGGAATAGCTCTCTACCTTTTAATAGATGATAAGCTAACTCACAAGATTATATTCTTACCTTGTAATTTTTTAAAAAATATAGTCAGTAAATATTTGATGATTGATTACAAGTCGGGTAATGACATTTTAATTATAAATAACTAGAGGGCATTTAAATCATTTTATCATGGTTAAACCCTCAAAGCCCGCCTTCTGTAGAAGGTAATAAAAATGTTTGCTTCATTTGCTTGTCTTTAATTTTTAACTCGATCAAGATTTTATATATTGAGACGTTTAGAATGATTAATGTATTAATAATAAGTTTCAAATTAGAATTGTTGTGGGTGCTCCAACGTGTTTAGGGGGTCCACAGAACGGGGCTCGGACCGTGAGTACAAGAGGGGCCCAACGAAGATAGCTTGAGGTCGGCATGTGCGAATGCTAGGCTCGGATTGTCACTTTAATGCAGGTCCTTCTAATATTGCTGAAATGTTCCTACAAGACAAGACATTCTCCCGGGTGATGGGTTCTTGGGGAGGTCCCTCCAACGATTAAATTAAGATTGTTTCGAATGGCTAAATCTTACGTCTCCTACTCGGACGCTGAAGCTTCTTCTCTTTTGATTGAAGTAGAGAGAGAGATAACCAGCGAGCCCCCTGGCGTTGCCTCAGGGACGTTCCTTTTATACCTGTACGTCATCGACCGGTCAAATCTCGATCTCATCATACTTCTATCGTTCTCTGCCAGCCTATTTAATGTTGCATGCAGCGTCGGTGGCTGTTCATGCTGCCGGTTGCGTGTTGCTTTCGCCTTGCTGTCATGTGGTTCCCTCAGGTTCTTATGAGATATGACGGTGACTGCACAGCGTCCGATTCTGTCAGATCTTGGGTTTGTCCACTCGTTTATGATAGTCGCGTGTGCGTGTCAGAGGGTGGGGTTGAGGAGATTAGTTAGCCGACCCTGTCCTTCCACGTTGGTTCGCCTTGGGCCACGTCGTCCAGTTTGGAAAGGGGACCATTATTATCCCGATCATTCCCCCCCGGAAGAAGGAGGCTTCTTTGAGGCTTCATAAAAGGCAAGAGGAATGGCCCTTCAGGTACGAGATTGGTATGACGGAGAGATTTATATACATGTTTGAGGTTGTGTCGCCTCGATTAGCCCATCGATCATTTAGGTGAGGCCGAGAGCTTCATTGTGAGTAATTGACTAAGAGCCCTCGAACGAGGCTGAGAGCTCGCTTGTTGATGGTCAGGCCTGAAAGTCCTTGGGCAAGGCTGAGAGCTTGTTTGTTATGGTCAGGACTGAAAGCCCTTGGGCGAGGCTGAGAACTCGCTTGTTGATGGTCGGGACTGAAAGCCCTTATGCAAGGTTAACTCGCTTGTTGATGGTTGGGACTGAAAGTCCTTGGGCGAGGCTGAGAGCTTGCTTGTTGATGGTCGGGACTGAAAGCCCTTAGGCGAGGTTGAGAACTCGCTTGTTGATGGTCGGGACTGAAAGCCCGTGGGCGAGGCTGAGAGCTTGCTTATTGATGGTTGAGACTGAAAGCCCGTGGGCGAGGCTGAGAGCTTGCTTGTTGATGATCAGGACTGAAGGCCCTTGGGCGAGGCTGAGAGCTCGCTTGTTGATGGTCGGGACTGAAAGCCCGTAGGCAAGGTTGAGAACTCGCTTATTGATGGTCGGGACTGAAAGCCCTTGGGCGAGGCTAAGAGCTTGCTTGTTGATTGTCGGGGAGATCTTTTCTTGGGATTGAGGAGGATTTGTTTGCTAATCAAAATCATTTGTGAGGCTGAGAGCTCGCCTCCTCTCATTCTGAGCTCGCTCGGTTGAAATGCCAACCCGTAGGTCTAGGGTTTTGAGTCGTCCCTCCGGGGATTCCAGGTCATCCGCCCTTATTTCTGTGTCTGCTTCTACGACAACTGTCGAGTCCTCGGCCGAGAAGCACCCAGCGTCGAGGAGGGGTTGAGTATGAGGAAGCGCAGCCGAAGAGAGACTCCCGAGCAACAGGTGGACGCCTCGGGGAGCACCACTGTGGTGCCCTCATGAAAGGGGAAAGAGTCGGGGGCGATGGAGGAGGCTCTGAAACCGGGTTATACCCTCTGGGAGCTGTGTGAGGTGGAGGATCGCGTGGGGGCAGAGAGATACTTCGTCGCTGTCATGACGCGACTAAAGGTTGTCGAGGGTGAAGACCCTCTAATGCCGAGGTGGTCAGTCATTGCTGGATCCAACCAGTTTTGGACCGAAGGTCCGTTGTCCGGGGAATACTTGCGCGGGGCTTTGCATCCAACCCTGGCGAAGCAGGCATTCGAATGCTCCTCTGAGGAGCTTGTGAACAGGGCCAGCAAGTCGATCGTCTGGGTAAGTGCCATTTCCTCCATTCCCCTCGTCTTCTTTCCTTCATTTAGTCTAAGCTCTCTTTTCCTTCTCTTCGCAGGGGCTTCATTATATGACTGCTCTCATCGACCAGGTGCATGATGTTGGTCGGCTGGTCCGGAGCCAACATGAGAGAATTCTAGCGCTTTGGGCCGCCAATAAGGAACTCAAGGGTCGGGTCGACTAGGATTTGGTCGCGGCCGCCGAGGCCTGTGTAAAAGAACTGGAGGGGGACATCAATAAGTTATTGTCCCTCAAGACCCAGCGAATGAGGCTCGAGGAGGAAGTTGGGATTTTGCGGTCCAGTTTGGATGGGGCTCGGGATGATCGAGCTCAACTAGAAGGAGATGTACTATCGCTGACCGAGGCAGCGACTCTTCCTGAGGTCAAGCTGAAGGACAAGGGGGTGAAGGTGGTGGTTGCCTTCAAGGCCTCCCGAGGATTCGAGTTGGGCCTCGAAAAGATGGGACGGGTCAGCTACGAGTTCGGGTACCAGGTGGCGCTCGAGCAGCTGCGGGGCAAGCATCCGAAAAATAGAGATCGAGCAAGACCCATTCGCTGGGTGCCTTGAGGATGCCAACGTCAAGATGGGTCTCAGCCAGCCCTTCGATGGCAGCTCTCCCTCAAAGAAGTAATCGACCCTGTAATATTTTGTATGTCGAGCATTAAAGCTCCCTTTGTATCAATCGATCAACCACCTTTTATTTTTTCACCCATATATAAAACTGCTTTTCAAACTGTCATCTGGATTATGTTAAGATGTCGTCTTCAGTCTGTCATCTAGACATAAAATTTTTTCAAGTTCGATAGATGCCAAGTTCGAGGGAGTGTCTTCCCTTCCATCATCAATAGAATGTAAGTTCCATCTCGGATAACTCGAGTGACACGGTACGATCCCTCCCATCTCGGGGCAAGTTTTTCTTGAGTGCGTCCAGGGTCACTGACATCGGCCCTCCTGAGGACTAGGTCTCCCATATCGACAGGTTGGGGTCGGATCCTCTGGTTGTAGAGTCGGGCGACCACCCTCTGGTAATGTAAGTTCTTCAGGTGCACTTTGGCTCTGCGTTCCTCGAGCATGTCGAGATTTTCCCTAAGGCCTGCTTCTGATGCTTCGGGGGTGAAGTTCTCAATCTTTAGCATCAGGAATATCACCTCGGGAGGAAGGACGACCTCGGTGCCAAAGGTCAGGCTGTAGGGGGACTCCCCCGTAGGGTCTTCGACATCGTCCACAGAGCCCATAAGACACCAGGGAGCTCCTCAACCTAGGTTGTTGGAGCCCCTGCTACTCGTCTTTGGAGTCCTTCGAGTTTGTTTCTGTTGGTTACCTCTACCAACTCGGGGCCGACTGAAAGCTCTTCTGTAAAGGCACCCATTGATGGTGTCAAACCATGCTTCGGTTCTTTTGATTCGTCGGGCGGCGGCTTCGTCCGCCGGGAGAGTTGCATCTTTCTTGTAGTGTAGCATTTCTCCCTCCAGTCGGGATGCACGACCATAGTCATCATTTCAACTATGGCGACCATCAGATAGGGATGGTCGGTAACTCACTAGCTGCGTCGACAGAAACCGACCGGGCCAGGGCATCGACCCTAACATTCTCGAGACGGGGATTTGGAAGATTTTGAAGTACTTGGTCATACCTATCAGCTGACGAGTCTTATAGAGATAGTGGGCCATGTTCGGTTCTCGCATCACGAAGCTCCTATCAATTTGATCGACAATCAATTGGGCGTCAGTGAACCCTCTAGGTGTTCAATTTGTAGCTCGGAGGCTAGTCGTAGTCCAAGCAGCAACACCTCATATTCTGCTTCATTGTTGGTAGTTGAAAATTCCAAACGCACGACATGTTCCCAGGTTTGCCCGTCGGGGTATCTCAAGACTATTCTGGCTCCTTCCCTAGAGGAATTTGTTGATCAGTCAATATAGAAGGTCCATGCAGGCTTCTTCTGAGGGGGCTCTGGGTGATCAGCTCCGAGGAGAAATCGATAATGGTTTGGGCTTTCATTGGCCTCCTCGGGGCGTACTCCAGGTCGAACTCGCTAAGCTCTACTAACCACTTGCATTCATCCTGCATTGTCAAATTTAGAAAAAATTTGGCGTAGCGGTTGATTAGTGACTACCTTGATGGTATGAGTCTTGAAGTATGGCCTCAGCTTCCTGGCTGCGAGGACTAGGGCGAAAGCGAGTTTCTCTATCGAATGGTACCACTCCTCCGGGCCTTGCAAGATGTGGCTGGAGTAGTAGACAGGTCGTTGGCTATTCCCATTGAGCTTTATCAAGACCGAGCTGACGACTCGTTCTGAGGTGGAGAGGTATAGCTCGAGTTGGTCACCTGGGTTGACCGAGGACATCCAAGGTAAGGTTGCGAGATGTGCCTTGAGCTCCTGGAATGCTTGCTCGCACTTGGGGCCCCAGTTGAAGTTTTTATTCCACTTTAACGCCCGCAGAATAGGGTAATTTTGATAGCCAGCCTGAGATACGAACCATCCTATTGCTGCCAACCTCCCATTAGCCTTTTTTACGAGAACTACATCAGATAACCAAGCTGGGTACCTAATCTCTATTATGAATCCGGCCTCCATCAGTCGATCTACTTCTTCTTCAATGACCTTTTGTCGGTCAAGGGTGAAATTTCTTTGCTTTTGCTGCATTGACCGAGCCCTAGGGCTGTGTTCAATTGGTGTTGCACAATCTGTGGATGTATGCCCGACATGTCGCTTGTTGACAAGGCAAAGATGTCAGAATGGCATCCAAGGAAATCTATGAGCTAGACGCGTTGATCTTCCGGTAGATCTGACCTAACCCGTACAGTCCTCTCCAGGTGATCCTTTTCTAGTGGTACTTCCAATATTGATTCGGAGGGCTCGGGTTGAGTGCCGGGTCTATAAGGTTCTCAAGGGTTGGGAATCAGAGCTTTCTTGCCTTTTTTTGGGATGGTCATTGTCGCAAGGTAGCATCGCCTTGACTTTCGTTGGTCGCTTTTGATCTCTCCCGGCCCTGTGCTGGTCGGGAACTTCATGCTGCGATGGTATGTGGAGATGACCACCCTTAGCTTATTGAGGGTTAGGCACCCGAGGATCACGTTGTAAGCTGAGGGGAAGTCCACCACCATGAAATGAACCATGAAGGTCTTGGCTCTTGGTTCATCGTCGAAAGTTACAGGGAGAGTTGCAATGGCCTCCGGAGTTATCGCGTCACTGGTAAATCCTATCAAAGTTGAAGTCATGGGGATGAGGTCTCGGTTAGTCATTCCGAGCTTGTGAAAAGCGTCAAGGTATAATATGTCGGCGGAGCTCCCTATGTCTATCATGATGCACCTGACGCAGGCGTTTGCAATACGAGCCGTGACCACCAGGGCATCGTCATGATCTGGGTATTCACTCTCGAATTTGAAGGTGAACCCAGGATCGCTTCAGGGTCGGGGTCTCTTTTGAACTTCCACACGGGCATAGGCTTTCCTTGCCGAGGAGCTAACGCCACCCACGGCCGAGCCACCCACTATGACGTCTATGTGCCTCTCCACAAGGCCCTTTGGATGGAGGGATGGCTTGCATGACTTCATTATGTACCGATCAAGGTAGCCACATTGTATGAGGTCCTCGATCTATTTTTTCAAATCATAGCATTCCTCGGTATCGTGCCCGTAGTCGTGGTGGAAGCGATAATAATGTCTGCAGTCCCGGTCCTCGGCTCAAGACCTTAGCAGGTTGGGAGTTTTGAGGAGTCCCTTCTCTCGGATCTGGAGAAAGATCTCTGTCTGAGTGGAGTTGAGCGGAACATTGGGCGATCGAGAAACGGTCTGCTCACCTCTCTCCATCCTCCTCCTTGGGACCCCAAAGGGTGGGCCCCGAGAGGGCTCAGCTCAGGGGCGCTTCTGATCTTCACGTTTCTCTGTCACTAGAGTTTCGACGACACATAGACATAAATTTTAACTTTTATTATTATATTTATCCAGTGGTCTACATCCGTACTCTGCCCAGGGTCATCTAGGCTACTTAAAATTGTGCCATTGAATAAATAGACATTTAGGAACAATTGTTATATGGAAAAACAAAGGATAAATATTAGACAGAATGGAGAATTCATTCCATTGTCGCTGACATTCAGTTTTAGATAGCACAATTACTAGCTGAAAAAGGATACTACAGTTTAGCCCTATAAATTGTTTCCAACACATAAATCCTAATCACCCATATCATAAAGCGACTTTTCCTGTTGAACGTGTATTAGTTCTTGATGCTTAAATTCCCGGTACATAATAAAAGGTTTTGCACATGCATGTAGCGGGAAACAATGTAATGAATTACTAAATAAATAATTAGAGTCGAATGACACAAGAAAACTTGCAAAATTAAGCGGAAATTTCTAGAGAATGGGTCCAAAATATGCATCAAGATGGACTTCCTGAACTGCAAAGTTAAGACGTGTACGTGCACAGTATTTACTATGTGCATGTTCAATCAAATAAAAGTTGACAAACATATTACCACTATTCCACTTTGCAGAACTGCTACAAAGGCTAGTTCCACAAACATGGGTTAACAGGGGCTTAAATTAGTGTAATAGTTTACCACTCACTTCAACTACTTTTTTTAAGCTTTAAATGTTTAACAGTGTAACTGCGGTTGCAAAGACAAAATTGCTCTTCTGTGCCCAACCAAATAGGAAGCCCCTTGTATGCAGTGAGGAAGCAATACTAAAGCTCATGCTTGGCATAGCCAGGTGGATTATGGGTTACATTTGATAAGTTGAGTGAGCAAGTTTAGGCATTGAGAGTGTTGATAGCCTAGCAAATGATCAAAGTATAACTGTGCACGAATTCTTGAAAGACTTTCTATTTCCAAAACATTATCAAAAATCTCATACAAATAAAATAAAATAAATGGAGAAAAAAAATATAATAATAGAGCATAAAGTCGAATCAAAATCTTTTAAATATAAAAAATCAATATGTGTTAATGCACAAATAAGAAAAAATGTTATACAATTAAATAAGACTAAAAATAAATGGATAAAATATAATAAATGAGCATAAAATTTAATTAAAAATATTTTAAATATGCTATTTTAAATACAAAAGAAATCACTTATGTATGCTATTATATTTTATTATTATTACGAGTATCAATTAATTTTACAATCTCAATATATATACTTTAAAAAATTACATTGGTTAATTACAAAAATAAAAAAACTAGATTTATTTATCTTATCACCGTTGGTTTTATCAATAAAAATATAAAAAATTAATTTTAACGAACTAGTTGGTGATGACAAATAGTGTTAGTGGTGCGGGATGATGATATCATTGGGGTCGTAGATGACTATTATAGATAAAAAATAATGATAAAAGATAAAGCTATTTTATATTTATTAAATATCAATATCCATAAAGTTGCTAGCCGACCAAAAAACCATAGATGTGAATATCATATATATTGAGACATTCAGATTGATTAATATATTTTTAGGTAAGTAATAAGTTTTAATTTTGAATCAATATGTGAATATCATATATATATATCTATTTAAATATTACCATATTTGCTATGTCACGTCGAGGAAAAATCAATCTAAGAGCTGATGACCATCGAGATGGATTCATTAGATTTGATCATGGGAGTGCTCTTGAAAAAGGTTGGACTCCGACAATTTTGCTATTGAAATCAGAATGTAATGAAAGAGGTCTAGAAGATTAATATTTAAATAAATAAACAAATACAAAAATATTAGATTTGAGATAGGGATTATTGCATAAATGAAGAAAGAAAAATACTACACATAATTAAATGATATCAAAATAAATAAAAACCCTACATAAAATTAGATGAATGAGCACATAATTCAACTTTGTTTTCTAACTATGCTTGAAAAAGATTAATACATAAAATTTCTTTTATTTTCATAACTATCTACGAATCAGAGATTAATGTATAAATAAAAATACAAAATTTTAGATTCGATATAGAGATTAATGTGTAAATAAATGAAATAAAAAATAGCATTATAAAAATATAACAGATGAGCAAAAAAAAAAAGATTAATGTATAAATAAAAAAAACCAGAGATAGAGAACAAATGAAAAAAATGTTATACATAATTAAATGAAAAGACTAGCAAAAAAAAGGAGCATAAAATAAAGATTTTGGATAAATTGAAATTTTTTAATAAACTAGATATTGGATAAAGATTTTGTATAAAATAATAAAAGTAGAAATTAATGTATAAATTAAAAATTTTAAAATAGATTTTGGATAAAGATTAAAGCAAAAATGTTATACAAAAAATAAAATAACAAATAAATTGAATAAATAATAAACGAGCATAAATTCGAATCAAGATCTTTTAAATACAAAAAAATCACTTAATAAGTATTAATGCACAAATTAAGAAAAAATGTCGTACAAATTAAATAAAATAAGAAATAAATGAAAAATAATAATAAACGGGCATAAATTTGAATTAAGATATTTTAAATACAAAAGGAATTACTTACCGTGTATGCTTTTTATACTTTTTATTGTTATAAGTATCCTTTGAATTCTATAAAACTTTGAGGCTTTTCGGTCTTTTCACAAAAAAAGGACCGAACCGGTTGGGTCCTGTCTTAGTATAGTAACTACGTTCAAAACCCTAAGCCTGTCATCCTTCCGAAAACCCCACCCTCGCCGCTCCCGCCACCCCGAGGACGAGGTGGTCGTCGAGATGGACTCCCTCGATTTCAAGGTGGGCGAGCTATTGAAAGAGATTGTACTCGACGATTCCGCTATTGAAATCCTAGATCGAGCTGTCTCTTCCGTCGTCGATGCCATCGAGTCGATCCCAGAGCAGCTGGTGAGCGCCGACGCGGCTCCCAAATTCGTGGCAGACCTTGGCGTGCCCACTGATAAGAAAGTATCCTTCACGTTCAAGAGCCCGGAATCCATCCAAGTTGGTGGCAGCTACTCGATTCGATCCGTCGCGAAGCCAGACATCAACGTCGACCTTTTAGTTCGGATGCCCAAGGTGAGGAAAGAAATATATATGGGCGTTCTTGTTGTGTGTGTACGTGTGTTTTGCGACTTGTTTTTTGGGTTCTGCAATCAGATACTGTTGTTGTATTTAGGAGTGCTTCCATGAGAAGGATTACTTGAACCATCGGTACCACGCTAAAAGACTCCTTTACCTCCGCGTGATCGAGAAAAGCTTGACAACATGCCCTGTGATCCGAAAGATTGGATGGTCAAGCTTTCAGAACGAGGCCCGTAAACCTGTATTGATAGTCTTTCCAGGTTCTGTTATGATATCCAAATATCCTAGTTTTATTCCCTCCTCAACATGAATAATAATTCCTGAGTTATCATAAACAGAATAATTTTCTTTTTTGCATCGTTGGTTAATCTATTTGTGAAAATAATGGTGGAAGCTGACATGGTCCTTGTTGGTGCTGCAGTGGTGAAGTCTGCAGAACTTTCTGACTTCTTCATTCGGATAATTCCAACTGCTACTTCTTTATTTAGTATTTCAAAGTTGAGTTTGACACGGAACAATGTACGTGCATTCACTCAAGGTAAGATTCATCATCAGCCTGTCTCGAACCTGATTTCATGGATTGTACACACTACACAAGTTTCATTATCTGCAACTCAATAAAACATTAGAACTATAAAATCTCATCACTGCTTATGCTTTAATGACATGATCATACATGACTTTGCAGAATGCGGCCTGACTCAAGCAACTCCGAAGTACAATAGTAGTATATTGGAGGACATGTTCTTGGAAGAGAACTCAGAATTTGTGAGGAAAGCTTTTCATGAATGGAAGAGTTTGAAAGAAGCTCTGCTTTTGCTCAAAGTAAGTATCATGTGTGTGATGCAAATATGGATTGGTTAAAATTCAGAATGTTTATTCGAGTTTTAAGACTATTTAATCATCTAAACTCGAGGTTCCTAACCATTTTTAAATTGGATCTATCTTGTTTAAGTTGACAAGTACTTTACATGCTGCTATGACAAAATCATCATTCAATTAGTAGAAAAATTTCGATCAAGATGAATAACCTTGATTTCACAATGCAGGTTTGGGCTCGGAATAGGAGCTCCATCTATACACACAATTGCTTAAATGGTTACTTGATAGCTGTCATATTGTCGTACCTTACTGTAGAATCTGGAGGAAATCTTATAAACAAGTCAATGAACAGGATGCAGATTTTCCGTGTCACATTGAAATTTATTGGTACATGACTCAACTCTCTGTTTCACTGATTCTCCATCACCATCTGTCACCACAGTATATTCAGTTAACTGCCTAATCTTTGTAGTTAGTTTTTTTATGCTTTTAATTACTTGTTCCTAAATGGATATGTATTCTTTAAGGCATAATGATAATAATTTTTCTGATTGAATTCTACATATGAAGTAGATGAGCTGGAGTTGGTTCAACAATCAATTAAATTTCTAGAGATGTGACTTGCGACGAGGACTTGGTAAGAGACTAGGACTTTTATTGGGTTGGATTCACCAAGGATTTAAATCTATACCCAGTACACTCATGGATCCTAAATGAGGTTTTGTACCTAAAATTCAAGGTCATGTATGATGGGTGTTGTACTTACACATTATTGGGTGTAGATCTGGATCTAGTTCTACTCAAATAGGTTTATTGGCTTCAAAAGGAGGATCCATAAATGAGATTTCATTTTAAATTTGAGTTAGTTTTTGGGTTATGGCTCCATTGACAATCATGATTTTGGTGCTATTTCTCTGAAAACATAAATTCATGATTTTGGGGACAGCAAAATTTCTCTTAATTTCTCAACTGTCTGACGTGCTCCTTAAAGCACTGAGCTATTATTCATTTCTTTCTTCAGCAACTTCAAATTTGATGGGCAAGGGCCTTTGTCTTCAGCCTCGAGGTCAATGTAACATATCCAAGGAGGTGTGTGGCTTCTATTATGTGACTTTTGTCTTTATGTCTTGACATCCTGTTACATGCTACTATGCTGTCCATGTTCGAACTAGTTTCTTTAGATTATCGGGCTAGTTAATTAACTCTTCTATCAGGGTTAAATGTTTTCCCTTTTGTGTTCAAATTAGGTGGTCATTGCATCCTCATAAAAGAATTTCTGCTTGCATGTTCTGTTACATAAACTTTAGTAACTTTCTGGCTGGAATGTTTCAGGATATGAATCAGTTCCTGCAATCTTTCGATATCATATTTTTGGATTCATCTTGCTCTTTCAACTTGTTCTTTCGTCTGACGAAGACAGCGTTTGAGGAGGTTTTACATTTACTCTTAGCCAGTGTTTATTTTCAGTTTTTTGTTTAAACTTGCTATTTTTCTGGAGGCTCCTAGAATCTACATTACCATGCTTGGTCTTTCAGCTTCAAGATGAGGTTTCTTGGACGCTTAGTTCTATTGACAAATGCAGAGGTGGTGGATTTGAAGAGGTCTTTTTGACCAAGGTGGACTTTGCTGCTAAGTTTGATTTTTGCTTAAGGTAATTTTGCAGTTAGATACAGTTCAAATCATTCATTGTATTTTCTTTTATATTTTGAGTAAATAACGAATCATAAAGAAGCTTTAATGCTAAAATGGCCAATGGTTAGCTAAAAATTTAATATACTTCAAAAAAATGATGTATCTTAGTAATGCCTCAATTTATGTAACTTATATGACACGTTCCATTTGCTTGAAATGGTAACTAAGAGTGATTTGTGAGTTTTGTATGCAAATATTCTGTTGCAAATGCAATTTGCATATCTGTTTATTCCCAAAACAGTATCGCTATGTAGCTCATCACTGTTGGTTCACACCTTCCTCTGTACTTTCTTATATCACAATGCTTAGAACTTAAGATTGTAACTATGTTTTTGTTAGTTAACTTGATGCATGGCCATACACTAACTATGCATTTCACAAAATTGATTCTATGGTTGGAGACACTAGGTATAATAGTTGGAAGGTGCCTCTGATTGATAGTGGAGTCTTTTGTTCCCAACAAAAGGAAGTACTCTTTTTTGATTTTCTTGTTTCTGCATATTCGCATGCACTGTTGATGAAGAAGCAAAAGAACTATGTTTGCTAACAAAGAGGAACAAATTCTAGATTTGTGTGGGGATTGTGAAGCTTGTTATGATAGAATATGTTCTGACTTCAGGCTGAATGAATATGAGCATTTAAAAGAGGCAGCCTAAATGGTCTATTCAAATCTCTGAAAATTTACTGCCTGAATCGTCATAGGTTTATAATAGTAGTTTTTCCTTTTGCAGTTAGTATGAATTTTGCTTGAGCTTTTAAGAAAACAATACTGATCAGTTTTAAAAATCTATAAGCAAGCCTTGACTAACTTTTCTTTTAGATAATTGGAAAACGTAGTTCTTTGGTTGCTGGTACTTATCTTTGCCCATTTCCAGGATAAATTTGAAAGGAAATTCCAAAATTTGCTCGTCAAACTTTTGCATGGATGATGAATGTTGGAGGATATCTGAAAAAGATGTCCACTCTCTGTTGCAACAAGGGCTAAATGATAGAGCAAGATTAGTATGTGTGATATGGAGAAGCACACCTTCAGACTGGAATGTAGAAGATGTATGCACATGCAGTTACTAGTCTGTTTCTTTTTAATCATTGTCTTTTGCAGTTCAAACGGTAAATTCACAATTGCAGGGCTTCTCAAACTTTGGTAATGAGCCAATGCTTGTTGGTGTGTTGGTCAGCTCCCAAGATAAGAGCTTCCGAGTGGTTGATATTGGTCCAAATCCTGAGAATAAAGAAGAGGAAAAGCTTTATCCTTTTCTCCATTGAAATCGTATAGATATATAATTGTTCTCTTGTTTTCTTATTCAGTATACAGGGTAATGATTTTTCCCTTTTAACAATTCTTCAGGTTATGAAGTTCAGAAAATTCTGGGGAGAGAAAGCAGAACTTAGGAGATTTAGAGATGGGACAATTGCAGAAAGCATAGGCAATCTTATGTTTACATTTCTTGTAGCTTCTAATTTATTGTAGTTGTTATATCTGTAATGTTGGTCAGGAATTAGGATGACTGCTAACTTGGTTACAACTATTGTGCCTGCTTACAGTATGGGAATGTGAACCATGGGCGAGACATCTAATAATTAAAAGAATTTGCGAGTATTTGTTTGCTAAGCATTTTCTTCTGATGAGGGATGACGTAGTTCATATAGTTGATCAGCTGGATTTTTGTCTGCAACTTAGTGGTAAAGGTCAGATTGCTGTTGGCCTATTGTTGTGTTCTTAATATCTATATATGGCTTTCCTTATACTGCATAGTTTATTATCCTTTTTTATCTTTGTGCAATTTTTTTCTCATTTGTTTTGATTTTTTTCCCCTGATTGGTAGATCCTGAGTCTTCTTCTGGAGCTCTGCTAGAAGCTTTTGAGCTTTTATCTAAGCGGTTGCGGCTTCTAGAGGATATTCCTCTGAGAATATCTAGTGTGCAGCCATTGGATCCAGGTTCCATCTCATCTTAAGCAAAGTTAATTTGCAAGCTTTTATAATGCTGATATTTTTCTTTTTATTTCAAACTTTTCCATCTCTGCAATGCTTGTACCCAGTTGTAGCATTGATCTTTCCGTGTTGTCTTTTCATTTACTTCTGAGTAACCGATAGTTGATCATTCCAATCATTGATTTGTTGATGATGGATCTCAATTGAAATACTTAGATGGTGGAATACCAGTTTGGTTGTTAAGGTGTGATGTAGTAGTTGTGCCAGCTAAAACTAGCCAAAATTGGCTTTTCTATAATTTAGACACCGAGCACTGGTTGGACATGGCATGGTACTGGTTCATCGTGGCATGGCACACTTGGCTTGACATGTAGCTTGTGCTGTCCAAAAACAAGAGTATGATGGTGTCTTTGGTTGGTGGCTATATGTGATGCGGGCATGGTGTTGCATTGGATTGATAGCTATAAGGAATTCCTCATTGGTGGTATGCCTTGTAGCTGCTGGCATTGGTATCTACTTTGGCATGGTTTGATTTTCCACCATGACAACACAGGTATGCCAGCGCAAGAAAGGAAACAGATATCACTTTTCTTGTTGCCTCCAGAATTTTCGATTGTCGTCCATGGCCTTCCTCCACCAGGATGTGCACAAAATAACTTCGACGAAGCGTCCAATTTTGCCACATTCTGAAAGCTAAAATTACCTCCTAGCCAACTCATTTCAGCTGGTGAAGTACTGAACCATTCTGGGTCATCTTCAAGCATAGAATGTGGGCGAGTTTAAGTTAAAACTTCGATGAACATGGGCACTTTATTGTTCCTTCGGATTTCAATGGTTGGCTACATGTGAAAGTGGGTTGGTGGAGTATGAAACCAGGTATCAGGCACATTGCAACCTTAGTCATCATTGGAGTTCTTTTTCAGCAAACTTTTAAGATGAACAGTGGATCGAATACACAAATTGTGTACTTCAAGTCAAAAAGTAATCTTTACATGTAAACTATGTTACCAGCAATGAGCCTCACCGGAAAGCTAATTTGTGATAGGACCCTAGCAGGGTGGGGTCCTATTCAATCAACTAGCAATTAATAAAAAAACCCTAAGGGATTGTAATAAAACCCACCTAGCTACCTCGTATCTTATAAAACAGGTCGGCTAGGGTTTTGGGGAAGGGAATACTGGAGCAATGGACCTCCTAGCCGTCGCCCACCTTATTGGATAGGTCGGCTAGGGTTTGAGGAGGGAGCATTGAGAGAGGTTGAAATCTCATAGCCGCCACCCCCTTATTGGGTGAGTTGGCTAGGGTAGAGGGGTGAAAGAGGGATTTTACTTAGGGAAGGAGTCTCTCTAGGGTTAGGGTTCAGAGTCCTATATAAAGCATGTAGCCACCACAACTTTTTATCAATTAAAAATCTCTTTTATTTCAGCCTTATGGCCGACTACCTAGGAAGGAGGAACCCCTATAGAGTTCCAAAGGAGTTGATCCCTTTTAAGCGATAAACTACGATAGAATTTTGCGGGGTTCTATAATTTGGTATCAGAGCAACGATCTTGGTGTCTTGTTGCCCTTCCAGCCGCCCACCATCATCCAAGCAATTCCCACAATTGCTATCTTCATCGTCGACTCCATCGTCATTACCGTTTGCCGCAGATCCATTATCTACTCCCGCTACTCCAAATTGCATCAGGATCTGCAACTTGTAGGAGACATTGTCTACCTGCTGATAATTGGGAAATGGTCTTTATACTTGCGCACCAATCTTTTGTGCACTTTGTGCCTAAAGAACTGGAGTGATGCTGATTGAAGCTTCACCAACACCAAGTCACCAACTTTAAACTCCTGTGGTCGCCTTCCCAAGTCTGCCCATGTCTTCATCTTTTTGGTCGCCTTCTCCAAGTAGGCCTGAGCAATATCTGCATTTCGATACTATTCCTTTGCAAAGTGATATGCTGACGGACTACCCATATAACCAATAGTCAATGTGTGAGGAGTCGACGATTGTTGTCCTGTGATAATCTCAAAGGGGCTTTTGTTGGACGCAAAGCTCCGCTGTAAGTTATAGGAGAATTGGGCTATGTCCAACAGCTTCACCAAATCTCGCTGGTTGGCACACACGTAGTGCCGGAGAAACTGCTCCAAGAGTGAGTTAACTCTTTCAGTCTGGCCATCCGCCTAGGGGTGGAGGCTCGTGAAGAAGTATAACTTGGACCCTGGCAATTTGAAGAGTTGAGTACAAAATCATCCCAAGAACTGCGAATCTCGATCACTGATGTTGTTGTGCGGGACTCCCCAATACTTCACCACATGCTTCATCATCAACTTGGCTGCCTTCTCTGCTGAATAGTGTAGGGGTGCAGTAATGAATGTCATATTTTGAAAATCGATCGACCACCACGAGTATCGATCCGAGTCGGCAAGCTTGATATGAAGTCCAAAGAGATGTTCTCCCATGGCCTTTCAGGTATGGGTAGTGGCTCCAAAAGTCCCACCAGCTTCCATTGCTCTACCTTGTCTTGTTGGCAAGTAAGGCATGTTCGAACATAATCCTCCACATCGGTCTCTATCTTTGGCCAATAGAAGACCCTCTCCACGAGAGCCATTGTTCGGTGGATGCCAGGATGTCCAGCCCAAATGGAATCGTGACACTCTTTCAAGAGTTCACGCCTCAAATTGTCCGTTCGCGGAACATAAACTTTATTCTCTTTGGTATAGATAAGTCCCTCCTGGACCCAAAATCGTCGTGCCTTTCCTTCTTTGATGAGTTGCATCAGGGTTACTACTTGAGGATCACTGTACAGTTTATCCCTGATCCTGGAAAGAAAGTTGGAGTATAACTGGCTTGCTTGGCCTCCGCCTTCCAACCGTATAGCATTCACCAATTCAACTTTCCGGCTCAAAGCATCGGCCACGACATTTGCCTTTCCGGGCTTGTACTCCATTACCATGTAGAACTCGGCCAAGAAGTCTTGCCATCGTGCTTGTTTCGGGGAGAGTTTCTTTTGAGTCTGGAAGTAACTCAATGCAACATTATCCGTCCGTAGCACGAATTGTGCTCCCAAAAAGTAATGTCGCCAGAGTTATAGACAGTGGACCACTGTTGTCATCTCCTTCTCGTGCACTAGATATCGTCGCTCGATCTCGTTGAGCTTGCGACTCTCGTAGGCCACTGGATGACCCTCTTGCATGAGTACTCCCCCAATAGCAAAATCAGAAGCATCTGTAAGGACTTCGAAAGACTTCCCATAGTCTGGTAATCTGAGTACTGGTTCCTCCAATACGACAATCTTTAGGTCTTGGAATGCCGCTTCGCATTTGTCTGACCATCTCCACGACTGCTCTTTCTTTAGCAACTCCGTTAGTGGAGCTGCGCGCTTCGAGTATCCAACTGTGAAGCGCCGATAATAGTTGACGAAACCAAGGAAGGATCTCAACTCTGGCACCTTCTTTGGTGTTCTGTCACGAACGGTCATCGCTCAACCGCAACATCTTCGCTCTGCGAACCGTTCGTCACTTGTCTTGTTTGTACATATGTTTGGCAGCTTGTTTTGCCTTAAGTTTATGTGTTTTTACCTAAGAAATGTGAGCGAAAGTAGTGTAGAAGGCTGCAGAACAATCGCTCGCTGCGCGGAGCCAAAACAGCCCTGTTTTTGGGTCTTTTTCGTGTGCCACGACAACCTTTCTGAGCGGTGCGAAATGTCAGCCATTTCAGCACCTTGGAACCCCCCGGGTGGCACCGGGCTGGATGGGGTTCCGGGTATATGTCGGGCGTAGGCGTTCATCAACAATTGAACTTGTCTTGCGTCCGATACCTTGAGAACCGTCGTTTGTGGACTTGCGACCGTTCTTACAACCCTCTAAAATCCTATTTTGCTCTCTTTCTCTCTTTTCTCTGTGCCCTCAAGGTGTTCGACAAATTGCTTGTATAGCTTTCCGCTTTGCGAGACGTCGGGACTTGTCCGTCGCTCGTTTCTAAACTAATCAACTTCTTCGTTGTAGGTCCTACGGGACCTTAAGAGGTTGTAAGAGGGTTGACCTTTTGCGGACAGATAACACTTTGAGCGTTTTATGACTTAGGCAATCCCAGCTAAGTCCGGAACAGTGGGCAAGGTGGCTTCACGAGTTAGGCAATTTCAGCTAAGTCTTCGAGAGTGCCGCGAGGGTGCCGCACGGCTTAGGCAAATTCAGCTAAGTCCGTGACAGTTCGTCAGTCTACCACAGCTTGCACCTTGGATTTGTCCATTCGGATAGAACCATTGCCGACTCAATGCCCCAAGAACAAAATCTTCGTTTGAGCAAAATAACACTTCTCCCTCTTTACGAACAACGTGTTCTCCCTGAGAACTTTGAAGATTGTCCGAAGGTGCTCAATATGCTTCTCAAGTGTTTGGCTATAGATGACTATATCGTATATGTAGACGACCACAAACTTGTCCAAATATTCCTTGAACAACTGGTTCATTAGAGTACAGAATATGGCCGGAGCATTGGTTAAACCGTAAGGCATCACCAAGAACTCAAACGCTCCATACCTGGTCATACAGGTAGTCTTCGTGTCATCACCTTCTGCAATGCACACTTGCCAATACCCCGACCGAAGGTCGAGTTTGGAGAAATACTTGGCCTTGCCCAATTGATCGAACAAATCCGCGATGAGCGGAATAGGATATTTGTTATTCACTGTCACTTTGTTCACGGCTCGATAGTCGACACATAATCAGAGGCTTCCATCTTGTTTCTTCTGGAAGAGAACTGGAGCTTCAAATTGTCACGAACGGACGTCGCTCAACCGCAACATCTTCGCTCCGTGAACCGTTCGTTGCTTTTTCTTGCTTGTACATATGTTTGACAGCTTGTTTTGCCTTGAGTTTATGTGTTTTTACCTAAGGAATGTGAGCGAAAGTAGTGTAGAAGGTTGCAGAACGATCGTTCACTGCACAGAGCCAAAACAGCCCTTGGGTCTTTTTCGTGTGCCACGACAACCTTTCTGAGCGGTGCGAAATGTCAAAGCACCTTGGAACCCCCAGGGTGGTACCGGGCTGGATGGGGTCCGAGTATATGTCGGGCATAGGCGTTCATCAGCAATTGAACTTGTCTTGCGTCCGATACCTTAGGAACCGTCGTTTGTGGACTTGCGACTATTCCTACAACCCTCCAAAGTCCTATTTCGCTCTCTTTCTCTCTTTTCTCAGCTGCACTCAAGGTGTTCGACAAATTGCTTGAATAGCTTTCCGCTTTGCGAGACGTCGGGACGTGTCCGTCGCTCATTTCTAAGCTAATCAACTTCTTCTTTGCAGGTCCTACGGGACCTTAAGAGGTTGTAAGAGGGCTGACCCTTTGCGGACAGTTAATGCTTTGGGCGTTTCATGACTTGGACAATCCCAGCTAAGTCCAGAACAGTGGGCAATGTTGCTTCACGACTTAGGCAATTTCAGCTTAGTCTTCGGGAGTGCCGCAATGGTGCCGCACGGCTTAGGCAAATTCAGCTAAGTCCGTGACAGTGTGGTATCAGTGCAGGCAAGCAATTCAAACGAACAACGAAGAAGATTCGCAATCTCGCCATGGTGAAACATCGTGGTGAATCGAGCAAGATGGGGCAAGCGAGACCCTTGCTCCAAGCAGCCGCAGGTGGGCTGCAAGTGCAAACTCGCTCGCAAACTGTGGGAGTCGCTCATGAGGAGCGCTACAGTGAACAAGACGAGCGTGAAGTTGGGTATTCTCCATGAGGGGAGGAGGCGCCATCTGGAGCGCCAATCGGGAAGTAGGGCCACAGAGAGAGATTTACAATGGTGGAAACCTGCCTTGATGTTCTTGAAGTGAGCGTAGAGGAACTTTACCAAGGCCAAGGAAGGCTACTTGGGGTAGAGAGCTCGCAAGAAGAAGCTGAATCTCGGATCGAGAAAGTTGAATCCCTGATTGATCAACTGACAGAGGACACCAAAGATTCCGTACGACATCTACATAAAGTTGTGGCAGAACTCACGGCTAAGGTGATGGTGTTAACAAGGACTCTTGACGCGGGAGGGAACAATACCCGCGCTGCGCCACCACAACACTTCAGAGCACCAAAGCCGCAGTGCTACGGAGGTGCTAGGGATGCCAAAGAGCTTGAAAATTTCTTGTTCGACATGGAACAGTATTTTCGTGCTACAAGGCTCGATGTTGAAGAAACCAAAGTTGTTATAGCAACAATGTATCTGAATGGGGATGCAAAACTTCGGTGGCGAACCCGTTGGGAAGAGATCCAGCAAGGCTGATGTCTAGTGGATACATGGGGAGACTTGAAGCGAGAGTTGAGAACTCAGTTCTTGCCCGAGAACACTGAGTTTGTCGCAAAAAGGAAACTGAGACAACTCCGCCAGAGTATAACAATTCGAGACTATGTGAAATAATTTTCAGCACTATACGGGACATGTCTGAGAAAGACAAGCTATTCAGCTTCCTCGATGGCTTGAAGCCATGGGCACAACAAGAACTACATCGGAGGAATGTCACCGACGTAATCGGGGCAATTGCAGTCGCGGAAAGGCTGACTGACTTTGTTTCTTCGGAGGACTCGAGAAAGAAGAAACACTCTTCGGGAAATCGCCCATCTAAATATTCTCGAGCGAGGGAGTCTGGGGGCGAGCAAAAGAAGAAAAATTTACACAAGGGACCGGGCTCAAGAGGTAGAGTCCCAAAGTCTAGTGGATGCTTCTTGTGTGGAGGATCGCACAAAGTGAGAGAGTGCCCACAAAAACAGGCACTCAATGCTTTAACGACATCGATTCTACCCCGTAAGTCAGACAAGGGCAAAGCTATCGCCCTTAGTTCGAGCAGTTTTTACTCCAGTAGCGATAGTGAGGCGTCGCAAGGACCCAGGATGGGAGCAATGCGTTTGTTGAATGCGTTGTGGGGTCAAGTGGGGGAGAACACAAAGGCAAAGCCACTAAAGGCAGGAAACAACGAGTTGATGTATGTGGACATCAAGCTTAATGGTCGAACAACCCGTGCAATGGTGGACATGGGCGCGACCCACAATTTTATTGCTGATCGTGAAGCTAAGCGACTGGGATTAATCTTGGAGAATAGCCCAAGTCGTATAAAGGCAGTGAACTTGGAGGCCAAGCGGATCTCTGGACAAGCAAAGGGGGTCCCCATCAAGATCAGGACATGGAGCGGGAGCACAAACTTGATGGCAGTGCCACTAGACGACTTCTAAGTGATTCTTGGAATGAAGTTTATGCACGTAGCGAAGTTGGTGCCAGTACCGTTCCTGAACTTCTTGTGTCTAATGGGAGGTGACGATCCCTGCATAGTTCCAGTTTCTCGGGGTGGAACCAAGGACCTACAACCAATATCGGCTTTACAATTGAAAAAAGGGGTACGAAAAGGTGAATCAACCTTTGTAGCTGCTATGAAGCTAGAGACACCTGATGGGGAAGCCATTCAGGAACCTGCTGTTGTGGCGAACATCCTGAAGGAGTTCTCAGATGTGATGCCAACGGAGTTGCCGAGAACTCTACCACCACGCAGAGGCGTTGATCATCGGATTGAGCTGGAGCCGAGAGTTAAGCCTCCAGCGAGACCACCATACCGCATGGCCCCTCCGGAGTTGGCAGAATTGACGAAGCAGTTAGATGAACTGCTAAGCGGTGGTCTCCTCCGCAGTTCCAAAGCACCTTTCGGAGCTTCAGTCGTCTTTCAGAAGAAACAAGATGGGAGTCTCCGATTATGCATTGATTATCGAGCCCTTAACAAGATGACGGTGAAGAACAAGTATCCTATTCCGCTCATCGCGGACTTGTTCGATCAATTGGGCAAGGCAAAGTACTTCTCCAAACTCGACCTTCGGTCGGGGTATTGGCAGGTGCGCATTGCAGAAGGTGATGAGGCAAAGACTACCTGTGTGACCATGTATGGAGCATTCGAGTTCTTGGCGATGCCTTTCGGCTTAACCAATGCTCCGGCCACATTCTGCACTCTAATGAACCAGCTGTTCAACGAGTATCTGGACAAGTTTGTAGTCGTCTACTTAGACGATATCGTCGTCTATAGCCAAACACTTGAGGCACATGTTAGACACCTCCGAACAATTTTCAAAGTTCTCAGGGAGAACACCTTGTTTGTGAAGAGGGAAAAGTGCTACTTCGCTCAAACGAAGATTTTATTCTTGGGGCATCGAGTCGGCAATGGTTCCATCCGAATGGACCAGTCTAAGGTGCGAGCTGTGGCGGACTGGCGAACACCAAAGAAGGTGCCAGAGTTGAGATCCTTCCTTGGGTTTGTCAACTATTATCGGCGCTTCATAGCTGGGTATTCGAAGCGCGCAGCTCCGTTGACGAAGTTGCTAAAGGAGTAGTCCTGGAGATGGTCGGACAAATATGAGGCGACATTTCAAGACCTGAAGCCTGCTGTGTTGGAGGAACCTGTACTCAGATTACCAGACTATGAGAAGTCTTTTGAAGTCCATACAAATGCTTTTGATTTTGCTATTGGGGGAGTTCTTATGCAAGAGGGTCATCCGGTGGCCTACGAGAGTCGCAAGCTCAATGAGACCGAGCGGCGATATCCTGTGCATGAGAAGGAGATGACAGCGGTGGTCCACTATCTACGAGTGTGGCGACACTACCTTCTAGGAGCACCATTTGTGCTAAGGACAGACAATGTCACATTGAGTTACTTCCAAACTCAAAAGAAACTCTCCCCAAAGCAAGCATGATGGCAGGACTTCTTGGCTGAGTTCGACATGGTAATGGAGTACAAGCCCGGAAAAGCAAATGTCGTGGCCGATGCATTGAGTCGGAAAGTGGAGCTAGTGAATGCTATACAGTTGGAGGGCGGAGGCCAAGCAAGTCAATTGCGTTCCAACTTCCTTTCCAGGATCAGGGATGGACTGTACCGAGATCCTTAGGCAGTAACTGATGCAACTCATCAAAGAGGGTAAGGCACGACGATTTTGGGTCCAGGAGGGACTCATCTTTACCAAGGGGAACAGAAGTTATGTTCCGCGAGCGGATAACTTGAGGCGTGAACTCCTAAAAGAGTGTCACGATTCCCTTTGGGTTGGACATCCGGGTATCCACCGAACAATGGCTCTCGTGGAGAGGGCCTTCTATTGGCCGAAAATGGGGACAGATGTGGAGGAATATGTTCGAACATGCCTTACTTGTCAATAGGACAAGGTAGAACAGCAGAAGCCAGTGGGACTTTTGGAGCCGCTGCCCGTACCAGAAAGGCCTTGGGAGAGCATTTCCTTGGACTTCATATCAAGCTTACTCGCGGTATGGGGACTTGGATCGATACTCGTGGTTGTTGATCGATTTTCGAAGTATGCAACATTCATTGCTGCACCCCTACATTGCTCAGCGGAGGAGGCGGCTAAGTTGATGATGAAGAATGTGGTGAAGTATTAAGGAGTCCCACACAACATCATTAGTGATTGAGATTCTCGGTTCTTGGGACGGTTTTGGATCGAGTTGTTCAAGTTGTTGGGATCTAAATTATATTTTTCCACAAGCCTTCACCCCCAAACGGATGGCCAAACAGAAAGAATTAACTCGCTCTTGGAGCAATATCTCCGACACTATGTAAGTGCCAACCAACGAGATTGGGTGCAGCTGTTGGACATAGCCCAATTCTCCTATAACTTGCAGCGGAGCTCTGCATCCAACAAGAGCCCATTTGAAATTATTACGGGACAACAACCATCAACTCCTCATACCCTGGTTATTGGTTATACAGGAAGTAGCCCATCAGCCTATCACCTTGCAAAGGAATGACATCGCAATGCAGATATTGCGCGGGCTTACTTGGAGAAGGCGGCCAAGAATATGAAGAAGTGGGCAGACTTGAAGAGGCGACCACAAGAGTTTAAAGTGGGCGACATGGTGTTGGTGAAGCTCCAACCAACATCACTCCAGTTCTTTAGGCATAGAGTGCACAAAGGATTGGTGCGCAAATATGAAGGGCCTTTCCCAATCATCAGCAGAGTAGGCAATGTCTCATACAAGTTGCAACTGCCAGCATGGTTCAGAATTCATAACGTCTTCCATGCGAGCAACTTGAAAGCCTACCACTCAGATCCGCGAGGCGATTCTCGAAATGTTCCAACTCGACTACCCCCCACCAGAGCCTCTTACGAGAAGTGAGTTGAAACTATTCTAGCGGATCGCAAGATAAAGCTACCCAATGGAGCACAACAAATTGAGTACTTGGTGAAGTGGCAAAAACTTCCTCAAACAGAAGCCAGTTGGGAGCCAGAAGATGCCCTACGACATGAAGAAACTCGCATCAAAGCCTACCAACAAGCATCGACGAGGGCGTCGACAGTTTAAGTGGGGGAGAATACCACGAACGGACGTCGCTCAACCGCAACATCTTCGCTTCGTGAACCGTTTGTTGCTTTTTCTTGCTTATACATATGTTTGACAGCTTGTTTTGCCTTGAGTTTGTGTTTTTACCTAAGAAATATGAGCGAAAGTAGTGTAGAAGGATGCAGAACGATCGTTCGCTGCACAGAGCCAAAATAACCCAATTTTTGGGTCTTTTTCGTGTGCCACGACAACCTTTCTGAGCGGTGCGAAATGTCAGTTATTTCAGCACCTTGGAACCCCCCGGGTGGCACCGGGCTGGATGGGGCTCCGGGTATATGTCGGGCGTAGGCGTTCATCAACAGTTGAACTTGTCTTGCGTCCGATACCTTGGGAACCGTCGTTTGTGGACTTGCGACCATTCCTACAACCCTCCAAAGTCCTATTTCGCTCTCTTTCTCTCTTTTCTCAGCTGCACCCAAGGTGTTCGACAAATTGCTTGTATAGCTTTCCGCTTTGCGAGACGTCGGGACGTGTCCGTCGCTCGTTTCTAAGCTAATCAACTTCTTCTTTGCAGGTCCTACGGGACCTTAAGAGGTTGTAAGAGGGCTGACCCTTTGCAGACAGATAACGCTTTGGGCGTTTCATGACTTAGGCAATCCCAGCTAAGTCCATAACAGTGGGCAAGGTTGCTTCACGACTTAGGCAATTTCAGCTAAGTCTTCGGGAGTGCCGCAAGGGTACCGCATGGCTTAGGCAAATTCAGCTAAGTTCGTGACAAAATGGTGCCTTTGAACTATGGATGAGACCATCGCTTAGCAGTTCATCTAACTGCTTCCTCAGTTCTGCCAACTCTGGAGGGGCCATGCGGTATGGTGGTCTCGCTGGAGACTTAACTCCCGGCTCCGACTCGATATTATGATCCACGCCTCTGCTTGGAGGTAGAGTCTTCGGCAACCCAGGTGGCATGATGTCTGTGAACTCCTTCAGAACGTTCGCCACCGCAGCAGGTTCGTGAATGACCTCCTCGTCAATTGGCTCTAGCTTCACAGCAACCACGAAAGTTAATTCGCCTTTTCGTACGCCTTTCTTCAATTGTAGTGCCGGTATTTGCTGTGGGTCCTTGGTTTCTCCTCGAGAGACTGGAACCACGCAGGGGTCGTCGCCTCCCATTAGACATAGAGAGTTTAGGAATGACATCGGCACCAACTTCGCCGCGTGCACGAACTCCATTCCAAGAATCACTTGGAAGTCATCCAATGGCACCGCCATCATGTTTGTGCATCCAATCCACGTTCCAATCTTGATAGGGACCCCCTTTGCTAGTTCGAATATCCACTGAGCCTCCGAGTTCACAGCCTTCATACGACTTGGGTTCTTATCCAAGATAAGCCCAAGTCGCTTTGCTTCACGATCGACAATAAAATTGTGGGTAGCGCTTGTGTCCACCATTGCCCGGGTTGTTCGGTCATTTAGCTTGATGTCCACATATATCAGCTCGCTGCTCACTGTCTTTGATGGCTTTGCCTTTGAGTTCTCCCTCACTTGACCTCGCAATGCATTCAACAAGCGCATCGCTCCCATTCGAGGTCCTTGTGACTCATCGTCGCTGCTGGATTCAAAACTGCTCGAACTAAGGGCGACAACTTTGCCCTTATCCGACTTGTGGGGGTGTATTGATGCCGTTAAAGTGTTGAGTGCTTGCTTTTGCTGGCACTCCCTCACCATGTGCGATCCTCCACACAAGAAGCATCCGCCAGATTTCGGGGCTTTGCCTTTCGAGCTTGGTCCCTTGTGGAAGCTCTTTTTCTTCTGTTCGCCCCTAGACTCCTTTGCACGAGAGTATTTTGTTGGGCGATTTCCCGAGGATTGTTTCTTCTTTCCCAAGTCCTTCGAAGAAACGAAATCAGTTAGCCTTTCTGCGGCTGCAATTGTCCCGACCACGTCGGTGACATTCCTCCGTTTTAGTTCTTGTTATGCCCATGGCTTTAAACCATTGAGGAAGCTGAATAGTTTGTCCTTCTCGGACATGTCTTGTATATCCAACATCAGTGTTGAAAATTGCTTCACATAGTCTTGGATGGATGTACTTTGGCGGAGTTGTCTCAGTTTCCTTCTTGTGACGAACTCTGTGTTTTCGAGCAAAAACTGAGTTCTCAACTCACGCTTCAAGTCTTCCCATGTATCCACTCGACATCGACCTTGCTGTATCTCTTCTCAACGGGTTCACCACCAAAGTTTTGCATCTCCAATTAAATACATGGTTGCGATAGAAACTTTGGTTTCCTCCGAATTGGGTCTCGTAGCACGAAAATACTGTTCCATGTCGAACAGAAAATTCTTGAGCTCTTTGGCATCTGTAGCGCCCTCGTAGCAATGCGACTCTAGTGTCGTGAAGTTTTGTGGCGGTGCAGCACGAGTATTGTTCCCTCCCGCATTAAGAGTTCTAGTGAGCAACGTCACTTTGGTTGTGAGTTCCACCACAACTTCATGTAGATGTCGTACAGAGTCTTTGGTGTTCTCCGTTAGTCGATTGACCAGAGAGATCGACCTACCCCAAGGATCCTTCCTTAGCCTTGGTAGAGTTCCTCCAAGCTCGCTTCAAGAACATCGAGGTGAGTTTCCATCGTTGAAAGTCTCCCTTTGTGGCTCCTTTTTCCAGTTGGCGCACCAGATTGTGCCTCCTCCGCTCGTGGAGAGTCCCTAACTTCACGCTCGTCTCGTTCACTGCCGCGCTCCTCATGAGCGGCTCCAGCAGTTTGCGAGCGAGTTTGCACTTGTAGCCCACCTACGGTTGCTTGGGGCAAAGGTTCGACTTGCCCCATCTTGCTCGATTCACCATGGTGCTTCGCCATGGGGAGCTTGCTAATCCTCTTCGCTTGTTTGTTTGAATTGCTTGCCTGCTATGATACCACAATGTCATGGACTTAGCTGAATTTGTCTAAGTCGTGTGGCACCTTTGCGGCAAACTTAAAGACTTGGCTGTTATTGCCCAAGTTGTAAATCAACCTTGCCTAACGTTCCAGACTTAGCTGGGATTGCCTAAGTCAAGAAACGCCCGAGCGTTATGCGTCCGCAAAGGGTCAGCCCAATTGCTACCTTGTGCCGGTCCCGAAGGACCTGCAAAAAGAGAAGTTGATTAAGTTGAAAGCGAGCAGTGGACAAGTCCCGAAGTCTCGCGAAGAAGGAAGCTCTTACAAGCAATTTGTCGAACACCTTGAGTGCAACAGAGAAAGAGAGCAAAATAGGACTTTAGAGGGCTGTAAGAACGATCACAAGTCCACAAACGACGGTTCCCAAGGGTGTCGGACGCAAAACACTTCAACTTGTTTTGAATGCTCACGCCCGACTACTATCCCGAAGCCCCATCTAGCCCTGTGCCACCCGGGGGGTTCCAGAGGGCTGAGATGGTTGACGTTTTGTGTCGCTCGGCCATGTCGTTGCAGCATGCGAAAACGGCCCAAAATTGGGCAGTTTTGGCTTCGCACAGCGAGCGATCATTCTGCAGCCTTATAGACTGTTTCTGCTCGCATTTCTGAGGTAAAATCACATAAAAATAAGGTAAAACATGCTGCCAAACTTGTACAAGCAAACAAAAGTGACGAATGGTTTGCTGAGCGAAGAGTTGCGGTTGAGCGACGACCGTTCGTGACAAGGCGGTACGCACCGTGTGTATCGCCCAGTATCGGTACCGTACCAATACCGAGATAATCTTGGTATATCGGTATGGATCAGTATATCAAACCTTGGCGAAAATAACATTCAGCGCGTTAAAATAACCTTCGCATCTAGGGAAGTCCACCGTCATGCGTGGATATGGAGGGTCCGTCATAGGTGCCCCTTTCTCCTGGAAGTCTTCTCTACGATCTGAACTTTCGCCTTGTTGAGATCTCCTTGGGCTCGGTGGTCGGCCCAAACTGAATTCAGCGAAGTGGGCGCATAGTTTTTCCTCTATACATGTCTCAAAGGCCTCCAACTTGGCATCAATTAGTTCTTCAGATGCTATGGCGTATGACTCAAGATCTGTAATGTTAAGGTTCTTCTTTGGCTGTCGGGTTAAGGGCATGTATTGGTCGAGAGGTTTGGTGGCCGAAAGGATTGGTGGATCGAAGGTTGAAGGCTGCGGTTTTGGGCTTAGTAGGCTGCTGTTTGAAGTGCAATTTGGGCTATTGTTTGGAGGTGTTTTTGGGGGTTGCAAGGGGCTATGATGGCAACGGTTTAAGGTTAAAAAGATGGTTTAGAGTTGCGGTTGATAACAACAAGTTTGATAAGGATTGGTTGGGTATGCAGCGAACAAATGCTAAAATATGGAAGCAGAATTTTTTGTCGAAGAGGCGACAGTTTCTCGATGAAAGTTCCAGCAATAAACCGATGTTTTGTGGAGAGAATTGACAGCAAGAATTCGGTGTTGATGACAGCAAGGATGACGAAAATATAGAAGGAAATCTCGGCAGCAATGCAGCAAGAACATTGACGAATGTTTTGGCAGCAGAATTCTTGTCGAAAAAATCAACAGTTTTACGATGAAAAATTGTAGCAGTATATGGGCGTTTTCAAAGATAATTCCAACAAAGGATCTGAGGTAGATCAAAGCCGAGACGATGTAAAAAGTATGTAAAAATTTTCGTCAGAAAAGATAACAGCAAGGTCAGTTTTTGACAGCAAGTATGCGGCTGAAAACTTTTGCGGCGTACTTTTGTTTGAAAGATAGCAACTTTACGACGATGAGTATTTTGCAGCGAGGGAATAAATGAGAAATCTTTTTGGTTCTTTTTGGGTATAAACTTGTAGCAGCAGTAAGGTTTTGCGATAGAGGCAATACCAGATCCTGATGCAATTTGGAGTAGCGGCAGCAGATGATGGATCTGCGGCAAACAGTGATTACGGTGGAGTGGCGATGAAGATAGCAATTGTGGGAATTGCTTGGATGATGGTGGGCAGTTGGAAGGGCAGCGAGGCACTAAGATCCTTGCTCTGAGACCAAATGATGGAACCCCGCAGAATTCTATCGCAGTTTGATCGCTTGAAGGGGATCAACTCCTTTGGAACGCTATAGGGGTTCCTCCCTCCTAGGTAGTCAGCCACAAGGCTGAAATAAAAGAGATCTTTAATTGATTGAAAGTGGTGGTGGCTACATGCTTTATGTAGGGCTCCAAACCCTAACCCTAGAGAGACTCATTCCTTAAGTAAAATTCCTCTTTCACCCCTCTACCCTAGCCGACTTGCCCAATAAGGAGGCGGCCGCTAGGAGGCTTCAACCTCTCTCAATGCTCCCTCCTCAAACCCTAGCCGACCTACCCAATAATGTGGGTGGCGGCTAGGAGGCCCATTGCTCTAGTATTCCCTTCCCAAAACTCTAGCCGACCTGCTTTATAAGATAGGAGATGGCTAGGTGGGTTTTATTACAATCCCTCATGGTTTTTTATTAATTGTTACTTGATTGAATAGGACCCAACCCTGCTAGGGTCCTATCAATTTGATGTGGTAAAATGGCATCCATGTGATTGAGGTCTCACCATTGTGGGCACGAGGATAAATTTCACGACTGAAGTTGGCATGACAACTAAATCGTCAACTGATATGCTCTTTCTCAAGAGATGTAAGGGCAATAATCACATAGAAGAAGAAAAATCTTTAGATATGCAAAAGAGTTGGAAAGAGTGGCCGAGTTCACAAGAGTACTTCCACCAATGTAAGATTTGGGGAGGGTGGATATATACAATTTTTCTTCAAGTATTCCCATGAACTGGTCACCCAAGTCACATAGTAGGAACCTTGTTATGACACTAAGATTTGTGCAAAGAGTACTTACACTAAGATTTGGCACGATAACTAAATGGTCAACTGATATGCTCTTTCTCAAGAGATGTAAGGGCAACAATCACATAAAAGAAAAATCTTTAGATATTCAAAAGAGTTGGAAAGAGTGGCCGAGTGCACAAGAGTACTTACACCAATGTAAGATTTGGGGAGGGTGAATATATACAATTTTTCTTCGTATTTCCATGAACTGGTCACCCAAGTCACATAGTAGGAACCTTGTTATGACACTAAGATTTGTGCACAGATAAAAGACCAATAGAGCATTGCTATTTAATTGTCAGAAATCTAGTGTCAATACAAATATACTGTTAGCTAGCATGTATATAGCCTCTATTGTGTTATATCATTGATTTTCTATATATAGAGTATTGATGGCATTTGCTTCAATTATAGTTTTGAATATTAATTTGATGCCTGTCTCGATAATCTATCAGGCTAGTACATTATCAAAATATTGAGCTGTATACTGGTGTATGCTCCCTATATTATGTAGAAATAATAAAACATAAAAATAAATAATGTATTAGGGGTATATATTCCAATACCAGTGTTTGGTTGGATTGATATATACTAGTACGTAAGAGTGGCCGAGTGCACAAGAGTACTTACACCAATGTAAGATTTGGGGAGGGTGAATATATATAATTTTTCTTCAAGTATTTCCATGAACTGGTCACCCAAGTCACATAGAACCTTGTTATGACACTAAGATTTGTGCAAACTGATAGAAGATAAGATTTCCACAATTGCCCTGAGGAAATCTCTCCTAACTACCTGATCTTGATAGAGGAAATCTTTCCCTACCTGTGTAAATAGGGTTCATGTAAATGAAACTTATCAAGCATTCTCATCACGTTTTAATCTATCTTGGTATCATGATCTTCTATCATGTTCTTCTATCATGCTCCTGCAAGATTTAGCTTTGAGGAAGATGGCAAGCGGATGCTGTGATTTAGTTTAAATCTACCGACATAATTTATGGAGCACTGTGAGCAGTGAGAGAATCGTCGGAATTGGCGACACTATAAACCTCCAAGGATGAGGGGGCTAAGAGGAGGCAGAGGGTGCTCAACAATCGAGTGCTGGAGAACTCGACGAAGATTGGCCCATTACCGTAGGATGACAGTAGCAGCAGGAGGATGGCAGTAGCAACAACAATAGGTGAGGAAGAACTGCTTTGCCGACAGAGATAGAGACTACCATCGTTGGACGAAGAGGAAGGGAAAGGGAAGATTAGCAGTAGATCTCAACATATCTCAGCAGATGCAGATCTTAGCAGACGCAGTGAGGGACGTTCGATGGAGGCCAGATAGAGGAGGATGCTGTCGTTGGACGGAGATATAGAAGATTAGCAGAGGAGGATGTCGTCGTCATCATTGTTGGATGTACGGTTGGTGTTTGTCGTCGGTTGTGATTTGGTTGGCGACGAAGAGAACAAGCCACCTAGGTGAGGCATTAGCTTAGTGAGGAAGAAGAGGGAGCGCCTCACCAAGAGGAGGATGCTCGGAGAAAATTGACAACGGTAGATTAGTAGAGATGAGGGATTGCCGTCGTTGGATAGCGAGAAAGAGAAGGCTTCACCCGGTGAAAATCAACGGAGGAAATTGGCAGTGACGGAGAAATCTTGCTGTTGTCGGTCGATTATTGGTAGATAAGAGATTGTTGTCGCTGGACAGGGAAGAAGCTGATCAGTGAAGAGAAGAGAGGAAGAAGAGGGGGAGGAAGCTACTGTCATCATCGATCTTTGAGATGCATGCACGACTCATCGACCACTTCTCTCGCCAGACTTAGTTGTCTGGAGCAAGCTGTCGTGGCAGGCAACCGCAGAGAAAGCTGTCGGCTCGGTGAGGAGAGGGGAAGACATCGTAGGAGTCAATGGTGGTCCCGTCCCTAGAAGCAGAAGGAGCATCCTTGGTAAGGTGCCAGACAAAGACAAGTTTGACATGTCGAAAGTAAAGCAAAAAGAGGGCTCGGGGAAGAGAAAGGCACGACATACGAGGAACGGTGGGGAGCGAGCAGTGAAACCCACACGAGTAGATGGTGGCGCGAGGGCAAGCAGCGTGCCCTACGGTGAGCAGGAAAGGGGGAGCGTTCCTCGGACGGAGCAGTGGGCTCCTCGGCCGGAGCAATGGTCGGTGAGGATGAAGAGGGAAGAACAGTGGGCTTTTCAATCGGAGGGGAGGAACTCTGCCATATCTCCATCGAAGAAGGAAGTGAAGTAGAGGATGCTGAGGCAGTGTAGCAATTTAATGAGGAGAGGACGCTATTGTTGTTACAGCAACAACAACAGATCAACAATGTCTGGTTTAGATTGATAGCAAGAACTAGGGAAATAGGAAAAGTATGCAACTACAGGTGATTACGATGACCACGAAGAGAGGTGACGGAGGGAAGAGGAGGGATAACCATGGCATGAGAAGAGGTGTAAGCAAGGTCAGAAGGGTGGTGGCCACAGAGAGGGCCGAGGAAGTAGTGATAGATCAGTAGGTGTTGTCATCGGCATATCAACAGCGGACAACGAAGAAGAGAAATTCTTGCTCGAGGCAAGAGTATTTTGATACCATGATAGATTAAAATGTGATGAGAAAGCTTGATAAATTTCATTGACATGAATCCTATTTATACAGGTTAGAGGGAAAGATTTCCTCTATCAAGATCAGGTAGTTGTGGAAATCTTATCTTCTATCATGCCCCTGCAAAATTGAGCTCCTGTTAAGGACGTCGATCTTGGAATGATCTTCTATCACAAACAGATAAAAGGACCATTGGTCTATTTAATTGTTTAAAATCTAATGTCAATACAAATATACTATCAACTAGCATGTATATAGCCTCTAGTGTGTTAGATCATTGATTTTACGTATAGAGTATTGATAGCATTTGCTTCAATTATAGTTTTAAATATTAATTTGATACCTGTCTCGAAAATCTATCAGGCTGGTACATTACCGAAATATTGAGCTGGATACTGAAGTATACTGCACTATATTATGTAGAAATAATAAAAAATAAAAATAAATAATGTATTAGGGGTATATATTCCAACACCAGTGTTTGGTTGGGTTGGTATATACTAGTACGTAACTAGCAGTCTGATTAGTATACTAAACCATGCTTTTAATTTCATATCTTTTGCTATTTATAATGGCTAGCAAATTTAAAAATAACTTTTCTATAATTTTCACCAAGATACTCTTAAAATTAAAATTAAAATTAAAAATATTGAGCTGATCAGAAATTCTTTTATATACATGCCCAATTAGTCCCTTGGTGCCAAGGCTAGACTTTGCTAAAAGGTTACACACCATAGGGCATCTAGGACATAAGCTTTCCTCATGTTAGCTTCTCAATCCTCAACAGATTTTTCTTATGTTGATGAGCCTTTGGCTATTATCAAGTAAAAGGAAACAAGATTCTATATTTTGGTACCCATTGCTATAGTTCCGATCGGAGAAGGAAGAGGAGATGGAGGAGGTAGGGAGGCAGTGGTGATGGAGGTGGCAGCAATGATGTGATTGGGAGGAGTAAAAAGCAGCACAAAACAACGTGGATGATGTGGTGGTGTTGCTGCAGTAGGAGGTGGAGGAGAGAACGAAAGAGGGACCAAGAGAAAAGAGAAAGAGAAAGAAAAAGAATGTGGAGACCGAACAACAAGCTTATCATCCAGTACCATTCGACAGTATGCTGTTTACCCAGCTGATAAGACCAGTATTATAAGCTTGCTGGGTGATACAGCCCCCTTACCAGATCTGACCAGGCAAAATAACCCAGTACACCCTGGTTAGCTGTTGGATTGGTAAATACCAGCTTGTATCAAGACCATATTTTAACCCTTAAGTGGAAATACATCAGCAGTTTTCAGTCTTATACATGTCTTGATGTAGTGTCATCATGTATCCTATTATAAAATTCATGATTGTCGATCTTAGTTGTCTAAAATGTTTCTGGGCCTCAATTTTGTGTTGTGGTCTTCAGTTTCATGATTCTAAAAATTGTTTATTTCTTTATCTTGGTTTATTTTACTTCACAGTAGCATTCCTTTGAAGTTTGAGTGCTGTGCAAATTAATTACCTTGTTGTCTTTTGAAGTGGAACTGCACTAGAATTACATTGGTTTTGTCAGCTTATTTTTAAGGTGATTTGCCAGCTTGTACTGTAGTCCTGCGTTTTATTTTCTTGTTTTAATCTTTTTCAACTTTCTTTTGCTTGAATCTTTTTCTGTGAAACCAAGTGTTATCGGTAAGGAGTTTGGTGGGTCTCTTGGACTTAGTTTGTGCAACTGATTCATCTGTATTCGCTGTTTTGATCTTGTGCAACTTTTACTATAAAAATAAACAGGTTTTCTTTTCTTGTTCTCCATCATGTTATAATCTATGACCTTTTGCATGTAGCCTTAAGACATACATCTGTGTTTCCGCCACAACCTCATCCACTGGCTTACGAAAAGGGTGTTAACAAAAAACCATCAAAGCTGGCCTCAACCAGTATTCAATCAATAGATGTTATGATTCAGGTATTGAAGCTCTGCTACTTTTTATCCTTTTTTTCTGATGTAACAACAGAAGTCATCATTGCCGTCATCTAAAGCTATATACAAGTACATGTGAACTCGTCTGATCAAGCTTGGTGATTGAGTCTATAATATTGTAAAAAATATCCAGATTTTGGAAAGTCAAAAAACACTTGACAGTCAAATTATTGATGATGATTCATCTAAATGTTCTCCTCATAGTCGGGATATAATGGCATTTTTATCTAGAAAATATGAGATTTTATCAAAAAAAGATACTCTCTCTCTCCAAGAAATCATCGATAAACTTGTAAGCTTTTCTTGTGATTTGTTATGCTAGCCATTCTAAGAACATGCATATGAAGTGTTCTTATTGGTTTTCTCTTAATATTTGAGTCTGTAGCTAGTTTGAGAAATATAGTCATGATGCTTTCTGCCTAGTTATTGCATATCAAATGTTCTTTTTTTTTTTGTATCATGTGCAGTTGGAGGGATCAGGTAATTGGCCTGTGGACCATGTAGCTATTGAGAAGACTAAATCTGCATTTTTGCTAAAAATTGGTGAAAGGTAGAGAAACAGAGATTCTTGTGGAAGATCTACCACTTTTAGCTTCTTTTATACTGTTGACTTAATTATCATAATGCAGTCTAGTGGAGCATTCAGGTGCGCTTTGCATTGCTACTGAAGATGAGGTGAATGTCCTTATGTCTGGATATTCATTTTGTCTTAGGATCATGCATGAGAAAGGATTGAACATGTTGAGAAACCAAGGTTTGACTTTTGAGTAGTGTGTCTAATCTTGACAACTTATTTCCTTGCTGTTATGTCAACTGTGTTTTCTTCATGCATCTAATGCTTTCTAGGTGGAAGTGATAAAATAAAAGGTACTTCATCGGTAGATAAGGAATTGCTTATACGGAGCCAGCATTCCAGTATGATAAATGGTTTACATGGCCGTTATCCCACATATGGCCCAGTTGTGAGGTGAGGTTTCTGGTGGTTTAAAATTTGAATTGACTTTATAAGAAAGTCAAATCGTTTTCTGTTATATCTGATTGTTGTCTTCTTTATTATTCCCTGGTGTCAAAGACTTGCAAAACGTTGGGTTGCTGCACATCTATTTTCTTCATTTTTGGCAGAGGAGGCAATAGAATTGATAGTTGCTTACCTTTTCTTGAAGCCATTTCCCTTTCGTGCTCCTTGCTCAAGGGTCACAGGCTTTTTGAGGTATATTTTGACTTTTATCCTGAGAAAATTTTCTTCACACATTTTGGTTGATGTTACTTTCTGAATTTGGTAAAACAATAGCATGTATTTGATTTTACTTTTGAACATGGGGAACGGCATTCAGGCCACTATTATGGGGTATATGGCTTTTGATTATGGTGTTGTTACACATGACCTTATTAAGCTTTACCAATTGTGCTAATTTCCATTGAGGCGCATATTACCTATGAAGTGTTTTTAACATGGTCCCACTTGTTTCTCTGGTGAATATTTGACTATGGAAGAACTCCCTTAAATGCCAGGACTATGTCATAACATTTTGGCCACTGCAATTCCTTTATTAATTTTTAACATCCAAATGGTTATTCTATTATCATCTGGACTTCAATTCTTGTAGTCGTCCATTTTACTAGATAAGTGCCATGTTCTACCAGCGAGCCACGGTTTATCAGTATATGTAAAGCATAAACATGGATAAGGGTCATAAATATATGATTAAAAAATACACTGATACATCATTTTAAATATGTAATATTGAATATGATAAAGCTTGGACATTTTGTGATAAGTAATAACAAGAATTAAATAGCCTCACAACCTAGTAGTCATTAATTTTTTTTCTTTTTAAGTTTTAACATAGTGTCTCCATCTATCTTTTTCCATGTGGTTTTGTTATTCATTCTACTAAGTATTCAAACTGAATTTATAGGTTTTTGCGGATGCTATCAAACTACGATTGGGCCTTCACTCCTTTGATAGTTGACATAAATGAGGACTTCACTCTGGAAGATGAGAAAGAGATAGATGTAATTAGTTAAACAGCGTTTGACATGTTTCTATTATGGACGAAAAAATAGTAGACTACAAAATCAGATATAGACATGATGAGCAATGCTGTTACTTTATCTGGCAGGAAAACTTCATGTTAAGCAGAAAATCTTATGAAGAAAATGCTCAAAATATCGAGCCAGCTGTGTTCCTGGCTGCACCATATGATAAAGCATCTGAAGCATGGACCAGATACTCACCAAACAGATCGGTGAGTGATTTCCTCGATTATGCACTTATTGGCATATTAATTCACTAGTATATGAAGCTTTTTTTCTTGATTTTGGGGTTGTGTATATTTGGAAGATGCCATTGCAAATGTTATTACTCCTATCATATTTGTACTAAACTTCTAATCCGATCCTGATTGTTTGCTAATATGTGGTTTTGTGTGGTCTTCTTTTTTTTCTGTTTGACTGAGATTAGCAGAGAAAGATATGACTTTCATATTGCACATGAGACAAACTCATGCAGCTGCCAAGTAATTCATCTCTTTTGCCTTGTTATAATACACAAAGGACAGTGGGCATTTCTTCTAGTATTGTAGCTGTAAATGATGTTTTAGCAGACCCGTATGATATACTTTGATTGGGCATTGAGGTCTATATATATAGCATTGAGTACAGAACATAAAATTTCTACTTATATTCAGTGGCAATTTGATTTCGGCACCTGTATCTTAACTCTTAAGATGCATGCTGATTAGGTTTGTTGAAGCTATGTTATCCAGCTGAATTATAGACTTTCACTGATATGTTATGATGATGCTTTGCACATTTGAGTTGATTGCCATCTCATCATTTGAGTTAGGTTGTTAAAGTTTGTCTCTGTGACATTAAGTTTTGAATTAATTCAAATCAACATCAACCAATAATATATTAGAGATCTATAAGTTTGTTCATTATCAATGTAACAAAAATTGAGGACTTAAAATCTATCATTGACACAACATGCACTAATAGGAAACTTATGTCATCATACATATCTTTTATATCATTAATATGATTTGTATATATCTATCTGAATTCCAAAGATTTAAAGTTAATCCCTATACTAATTGAAAAGTTAATGGACACATTTAGTACATTCTAACAATAGCAACTACATTATCAGACTTTTTTTTGAAATCAAGATGTCTAGTGTATATGCCTATCTTTTATAAAACTCACCATAATAAGTCTCCAGGAACTCTATTATAAGTTTTTTGTGAAAACCAATAAAAAATATTTTGCAAATCTTTCTTCTATCTTACATATTGGTTAATTGCCTTAAAAAGTAAAAAACTAAATTGATTATCAGAAATACTCATTTCACATCTTATTCTCCCTCAGTTACTTATTTCTAAAGTTTCATAGAGTGATTCAGTATCTAATTTCCTTTGTAGTTTTAATAGTTTTGAATATCTCCATTGTTCTTAGAGATTGATAATTAAAAAACTCTTTCTCCATTAATAGTTTATTGTAAATTTATTACAATAAACTTGAATGTGTGATAAAAAATAGCCTTGGTCTATGTAAATGTCATGCTTGATTAATTCTGGTGGACTTTGCTGATGTTGTACATTTAAATACATGTAGCTACCAAGTGACCCCCTTGTCCCAGTAAGAACTTTGTTATCAAGATAAAGGAAGACCTTTGTTTTAGATTAAGTCATTTGCTATCTGTCCTTGGCTTCAAACTTTATGTTAGAAAATTAGTTCTTCAAGTTCGTAATCTGCATGTAAATGTCACCGTGCAACTGGTTCTGATGTTGGTGATGCTTCCTGTCCCTCATTGTCTTCACTGGAAAAGGTGCTTAAGCGCATTTCCTCATATGCGCAAAGTAGTGCTGACCTTTTGACGAATCTCATTCTCCATGGTGCTGATGGTCCTTACACATGGGAGGTAAAAACATGTTAGCCTTTAATTAACTTCCCCACAATGTCTTTTTTAATTTGTTCATGTCATCTGTTCTTGCATTGGATTGCAGTGTCTGTTCCGGACTCCTATGAACACCTATGACGCCGTTGTTCTTCTCCATCATAATAAGCTTTCTAATCCTCAACACCTCCTTTTTCCAGCTGAGATGAACTGTGGTTAGTTTCTTTGTATTTGGATCAAGAAACATGGTGTCATCATTGTTGTGTCTTTGTAAAGCAGATTCTATTTGTGACCCTTGCAGGGAAGCAAGTGATACGTGGGAAAGCAAGCAAGGATTTCCAACCCTACATGATCCTCGGTGGTGGGGTGCAAAGCTTGGAAGATGCAAGGAACAAGGTGATGGTTAACTTTGACCCAACCAGATGTTTTCTGGAGGATTTGAAGGTAAGGTTTTTTAACTCTATAGTGATCGTAGGGTCCAGCGAAACATGTTTACCATTTAATTGATATGCAGAGAGAGTTTCCAAACACCTTCATAGTCTGGTATGATTCTCTTGGAGGTGATGTAATCGGTCTGACTTGGGAGAAAAAAGATTCAAGGGTAAGTCTGTTTATAATTGGAAAATGAATCGAAGTCTTTTAATTTTATCTAATTGGACACTAAAAGAGGCTGTTTTCTTAATGCTTGCAGAAACGTAGTCGAGATGGAGAAGATGCGAGCTGCATGGACACAACAGCTGCATTGAAAAGGGTGGGGGAGGTTGGTAAGGGGTTAGTAAAGAGTGTACATCTTTTCAAGGTACCAAGACGATAAAACATCATTCCAAAATGATGAGCATTGAGTTTTTCCTTTGTTTGCTTCCGAAATGTCAACGGTGGTATGGTAAAAAAGGGTTTCTGAAGAACGAAAAAGAACCCAAATCTCCATGGCAAGGGTAGAGTTTTGTTGGAGGAACGATTCATTACAGAAGTAGATTATTAGTTTGCATAGTGCATTTTATAACCCGTGTAATAGAGGCCGCTTTCTTTGTGATTTAATTGATATTTACTGTTAGCATATTCTGTAGTTGTTATTCAATCATTAGTTCAACGGGTTTGCTGCACAAAAAATGTGTTGACGTTGGCTTTGTGATCTTCAAAAAATAGTCACAACTTTGCATATATATATATATATATCTCTCAGATGAAACTTATGAAAAGAATGTCAAGCAATAGTTCTACGAACATAATGATTTTTAAGATCAAACAAATCAGATTATTTTTTAGAAATAAATATAAAATTTTAACTTTTTAAACTGCAACACCAAACCAAATAAGATCGAAACTCGGGAGCTGTAAGAAAACAAGCAGGGCAACTAGTCTTCCCACAACAAAGACAAAAGATTACTGCGAAGTCCAGACGACCAACTGCGGCGACGAAGGCCTCAGTTCCTCCAATTATCCTCGGTGAAGCCGCCGCCTCCTCTATGGAAGCGGGACCCGCCGTCGCCGTACCCGCGCTCACGCCCGTAGCCACCTCCGCCTCCCTCGCGGCGACCGCCTACGCCGTATCCAGCAACACCGCCGTAGCCACCACCACCTCCGTAGCCACCGCCTCCGCCATAGCCACCGCCTCCGCCGCTACGAAAGCCTCCTCCTCCGCCGCCGCCTCGGCGATTCTGCGCTTCGTTGACGGTGATGTTCCTCCCGTCAAGGTTCTGGCCATTCATCCCCTCGATGGCGTCCCTCATCGACTGCTCGTCCCGGAAGGTAACGAACCCGAAGCCCCTCGATCTCCCCGTCTCCCTGTCGTTGATGATCTGCATCCAGAAACGCAAACAAAAGCCCTCAGATCTAAGATCTAAGATCTAGGAAGGAGGGTGCAGACTAGGAACGATCTTGGATGAAGAGGAGATCGCAACCTTTGACTCGATGATCTCGCCGTAGGGGCTGAAGGCCTGCTCGAGCGTGCGGTCGTCGGTGGCCCAGGCAAGACCGCCGACGAAACAGCGGAACTCAACATCAGAAGCCGCCATGGGAAGGATCGGAGCAGAATAGTTGATCGAGGAGGACCGGGAAGAGAGAGCACGAGAAACCCTAAGTCTTCCCCTAAGAGCGCTTTTATAGATCGGGCGGCGGGTGGATGCGGTAACCTCCTTTGTCGTGTCTTCGGCTTCCCTTGTCCATGTGTCTGGGCGGTCGTGTCACCGTCCGTGGGTTTACCGCCACGACGTGCGTTGCTTCTCCCACGGAACAAACATATACGCTTAGGGGGGTCCCAAAAATACTATCTCAACGGTGGCGATCGCGGGACCCAAAAGGGGTACACGCAGCAGTGGGCTCCTACGAAAACTATCTAGAAGTCGAAGTTACTGTTTTGCCCATGGCGCTGGGGCTTGGTATCACATACATGAGATAGGAAGTTTAATGAGTTGGATACATCATCATCGAATAATAATTTAGATACTAATATTTTTTTTATTATCTGTTTGTAGCTGATGGAACAATGCATATTATTTCTAAGTTAACTTATGTGGTGAATCCAAAAAAGTAAAATTGGCTGTTTGTAGTAAAAAAATTATCGAGGAGTTTTGCATACCTAATTTCTGGGGGCTCTAATTTATGGAGGAGTAACCATAAATTATAAGAGCATTATTGTGATGGTAGCAGTATAAGAGAAGACTCAATACAATATGATATCAACATGATAGTTAATTATATCATCATCCAATTAATATTTTGTTCATGACGTAAATATTTATTTTATAAAAAATAAAAACATTAATAGGTTTACACGGGTGAAATTAGATGGTCTACGAGAAGTCAGAAGCCAATTGATAGGGCAAGTTGTGGGCCCATTTCGATAAGCCCCCTCGAACTCGATAGTCCATGATAGTAGGAGATTGACATCGACCCAACAGACACATGTACTTGATCGAGGTGGCACAGTATTGATCGGGTTGCCACGACCACGACTGAGCTGGAATGCTCATAAATGAGGAATGGTGCACACCTCTTCACTCCACACAGACCAGGCGTATGGCGATATGGGCACCTGAGGAAACTATACGTTGGCCTTACCCAGCACGTCGGCAGCAGTAAGAGTGGGAGTACGATCGACGAACGTCTGACGAGTATAAAAATCCCTCTTAGGAATAGGAAGAGGGATCTCTCTCTCTCTCTCTCTCTCTCTCTCTCTCTCTCTTCTGCTTCCTCACCCTCTTGGACTCCTGTTTTACCTTTTAAATCCTTAAGGCCATCTCGGCTAGGGTATTGACTTGATCGTCGGAGGGGCCGTATCGGGTCCCCCCACCCCGACGAGGACTTTGTGTAGGATCCTTGGGCGAATCATGAGAAGGAGGAGCCCGCCTAGCTACCTAGTCGAGGTACGTTCCCGAGTAGACTCGGTCGACCTTTTTGAGCTTTCCAACCTCTTTCTGACCGACGCGGACGAGTTGTGCACACGAGTAGGATCAAGTCATGCTGACTCCTCGGCCACGACATCAAGTTCCACAATATTTTTGGCGCTAGAAGGAGGGTCGGATGTTGTAAGAGCGTCTGCAGGATAATGCGAACATGGAACGTCCCGGTGATGAGACTCACATGCGCACATTGACCTTTGATGTTGAGGGATCGAGCTCCTTCCCCCCCTCCATGGAAGCGAACCCATCAGCACCTACTTCGAATCGCTACTGGAGGCTATTCAACGACCTAGGATTCTCTCCCCCGATGGTGAATCTTGGGCCCCCAACTGTCACTGCCGAGGCCTTTCTTGGCCTTACCCACCAAGTTTAAGCATTGACCGGGATGATGCAAGCCATCATCCCCCATATTCCACAGTTTATGGCTATAGTACCACCTCCGCATCCTGCTCCTCAGTCGGCCTCCCGACAAAGACAGCCCGAATTGCCCCATGCCTAGGAGGATCCACCTATGCCTTAACCCGACCTGAATGGGCAACGATGCCTTCCGACTGAGGAGAGGTCAGGGACCCCAAGCATCACTACTGTACAATCAGTGAGCTGTCCCTGAGGCTCCTCTCCCACGACCCCTGAACTGGACACCCTCTCCTCCGAGTTCATTAAGGAGCTCTGGGAAGGCTCCAAGGGCGGTTCCCCGTTTGTCTCCGAGATACAGGACAAGCCCATTTCAATCACCTTTCGACTGCATTCGCTCGAGTCTTATGATGGTAGCTCGGACCCAGCAGAACACATCGCGGCCTTCTAAACCCAAATGACCCTCTACGACATCGTGGACACACTAATGTGTTGTGCCTTCCCAACAACCTTGAGAGGCCTAGCTCGAATGTGATACAGTTGGCTCATGCCGTCCTCCATCTCATCGTTCAACCAGCTTGCAATGGAATTTAAATTAAACTTCCTGGCGAGCACCCAACTAAGGCCTACTGCCGCTTCGTTCCTCGGGTTGAGCCAAGGAAGCGAGGAGTCCCTCCCCAAATTCGTCGGGCGCTTTGCGACGGAGATTTGAGGAGTTCCCAATGCGCACCCCTCCCTGATGATACAAGCATTCTTGATGGGGCTCTGACCCTCCAGGTTTCTATGGCCGCTGATCGAATGCCCGCCAACAATAGTGCCCGAGATGCTACAAGGGGCAAACCAATACATAGCTACCGAGACCTTGGTGGCCGGGAAGTGGGATGACCAGAAGCACCCCCGTGCAGAACAATCCCGAGGACAACCCTCAGGACCACCAAGGAGAAGGATTGCAGGCTTGAATTACCATTACCGAGGCCACCACAAACTCCCCTTAATTATACCCGAACAAAGATTTTCCTCCAAATCCAAGGAAAAGGACTCCTCATGCCCCCTAATCCGATCAAGATGCGCTCCGAGGGACGAGATAAAAGAAGATACTGTCACTTCCACCGGGTGTACGGACATGACACTGAGGAGTGTCACGATCTTAAGAACTAGATCGAGGACCTCATTCGACAAGGGCACCTCGGTCGCTATGTCCGTGATCGACAACTGGTTCCCGAAAGTCGACACCCCAGAGCCCTTCGCCCCACCCGAAGGGGCCCATAGAGAAACAAATCAATGTTATTGTCGGCGGACCTGCTTTTGGAGGCGATAGCTCCTCGACCGAAAAGCTTACGTGCAGTCCATAGTGGAGAAGAGACCAAAACATGATCGCGACCTCGACATCAATTTCGGGTCAGGGAACGAGGAGTACCCAGACTACGATGACGCCTTAGTGATCTTGGCACAGATCGTGAATGCCCGGATCCAGAGAATCATGGTCGATACAAGGAGTTTGGTCGACATCTTATACTTTGATGCCTTTCAGAAATTAGGATTGACTGACAAAGACATTGTTCCCATGACATCTGGATTGACAGGATTCATGGGAGACTCCATCTCCCCCCTCGGCACGATTACCCTTCCAGTCACAGTTGGAGAGGAGCCAAGGTAAAAAACACTTATGATCTCTTTCATGGTGGTCGGACTCCCGTCGGCATACAACGCTATCATTGGTCAACCAACACTCAACAAGCTCAAGGCCGTCGTCTCAATATACCACCATACTATGAAGTTCCCGACCAGAGCAGGGGTCGATGAAGCAAGAAGCGATCCTCGAGAATATAGACAATGACAACAACGTCGCTACCTAAGATGCTAAAAATCCCGATGACGATTGTTGACCCTCGGGATCCTGATAAGGGCGCCTGAAATCCTGAACCAGTCGAGAAAGTGTTGGCTTCCCTCAACCCAAAATATCCGAGCAGAACCGTAAAAGTTGGCTCGACACTCCTAGAGGAACGATGAGTCCAACTGGTGGAGTTTCTCGGAAGAAATGCCGACATCTTTGCCTGGTCCCCAAAGGACATACCCGTCATCAATCCAGAAGTAGCCCAGCACAACCTCAACATATCACCTGGCGCTCGACTCGTGAAGTAACGACCGAGGAAGTTCGCTCCCGATTGACAAAAGGCCATCGAGGAAGAGGTCGCTCGACTAATGGACACGGGATTCATCACATAAGTCAAGTACCCTACCTGGTTGTCCAATATTGTACTTGTTCAAAAACCTAATAAAAATTAGCATATGTGCGTTGATTATATCGACCTCAATTGGGCTTGCCAAAAAGATTGCTATCCCCTCCCGAGAATCAACCAACTGGTGGATGCAACATCGGGATATGAGATGCTCTCGTTCATGGATGCATTTTTAGGATACAATCAAATCCAAATGTGCTGGGAGATCGGGAAACCACAACCTTCATCACTCACCATGACACATTGTTACAAGGCTATGCCTTTCGAACTAAAGAATGCCGGAGCTACTTATCAATGGATGGTCAACCACATGTTCAAGGACCAGGTCGAAAAAAATATGGAGGTCTATGTTGATGATATGATAGTCAAAAGTTGATGCTCACGTCTCGGACCTAGCTGAGACGTTCGAAATACTAAGGAAGTACGGGATGCAGCTTAGCCCAGCCAAATGTGTCTTCAGCATCGCATCGGGCAAGTTTCTCGGATTCGTCATATATCACCGAGGAATCGATGCAAATCCCATGAAAGTGAAAGCCATTCTGTAGACACAATCCCCCTGAATGGTTAAAGAGGTCCAGTGACTCGCCAGAAGATCGGTGGAATTAAGTAGATTTATCTCCCGAGCCTAAGATAGTAGCTTGCCCTTCTTTCGAGTGTTAAAACTAGAGAAAGACTTCATATGGGTGCTCGAATGTGAAGAAGGCACACCTCGCCCATCTACCACAACTCACATCAGTCACTCTTGGAGAACCTTTCAGATTATATCTCATGGCATCAGAGGCTGCAGTCATTTCGGTCCTAGTGAAGCTCGACAAAGATGGGTAGAGGCTGATATACTATTCCAGTCACACCCTAAACGATCCTGAGGAGCGTTATCCCTCGATTGAAAGGCTAACTCTGGCACTGGTCTTAGCGTTAAGGAAACTGAGGCCTTACTTCCAGGTACACCCCATCAAAGTAATCACTGACTAGCCCCTGCGCCAAATCCCTTCAAAGTTCGACATCGTAGGTCGGATGCTCAAATGGTTGGTTGAGCTTAGGGAATTTGACATTGAGTACATCTGAGAACGTCAATAAAAGCTCAAGTGATAGCTGACTTCATATTGGAGTTAACAGTCTCGGAAAGCTCATCGCAACAAAGCCTGAGATGAACGTTGTATGTCGACAACTCAGCAAACATTGAACCAGGAGGAACCGGGCTTGTCCTCAAGAGCCCACCCCCCCCACCAGGTTTATGAGCATGCACTCCGACTTGAGTTCAAAGCCATGAACAATGAAGCCGAGTATAAAGCGTTATTATTTGGACTGAAGCTCGCTAATGAGCTACTTGTGGAGGATATCGAAGTTTTCACTAACCCTCAGCTCGTCGCCGGCCAAGTCAATGGAGAATTTGAAGCTTGGGAGAAATCAATAGTCAAGTACCTCACCGAGGCATGACGTCGCATCAGACGATTCCGACACTTCACCATCACGAAGGTACCTCGGTCCAACAACTCATAGGCCGATGCCCTAGTGAGACTAACCTCCATGCATAGGACGGACGAATACCCGATATGGATGGCCCAAATCCTCAGACCAACCATCGAACCGATCAAAGTAGCCACAACTGAGGTCGGGTATGACTAGATCGACAAGATGCTTAAGTTCAAGAATGATGGGATGTTACTTGAAGATAGAGCTATCGCCCGACGAATAAGGAGGATGGGCGCGTGGTACTACTGCATGGTCAACAGATGACTCTATTGACAGGGTTTCAGCTAACCACTGCTCTGTTGCCTACACTTAACCAAAGCATAAACCACGCTGGCCGAGGTGCATGAAGGAATTTGCAGGGAGCGTATCGGTGCCCGAACCCTCACACTTAAGGTACTCAGGCAAGGGTACTACTAGCTGACCATGCGTTGAGACACCCAAGTTTATGTACAAAAATGTGAGTAGTGCTAGAGACATGCCAGAATTCAACACCAACCCGTAGTCCCACTCTCAACCTCTGATTGTGCTTGGCCGTTCGCCCAATGGGGCATGGATCTGCTGGGTCCTTTCACCTTGGCTTTGGGACAACACAAATTTTTGATAGTCGGGGTTGACTGTTTCACCAGATGGGTCGAGGCTGAGCTGCTGGCATCCATCACAGAAAAATAGGTCGAAGGGTTCATCTGTAAAAACATAATTACCATATTCGGTATTCCAAAAGCTATTGTCACCAACAATGAGACCCAATTCAACAACCCAAAATTCAAAGCATTCTGCCAAAGCTCCAAAATCCAGCTAAGGTTCAGCTCGGTCGCGTACCCCCAAGCCAATGGACTTGCCAAGGTCACTAATTAGATCATCCTTGAAAGGCTGAAAAGAAGGATCATCGGGGTGCATGGAACCTGGGTAGATGAGCTTTCGAGCATCTTATGGATATCCCGAATGACCTCGAAGACCCCCACATGAGAGTCACCGTTCAGCTTGACCTTTGGCACAAAGGTAGTTCTCCCTCCCGAGGTGGTCTACCCCACTCTTTGGGTTGAGTCCTATTAAGAGCCTGCATCGTCCGACCAGTTGAGAGAAAACCTCGATCTGCTCGAAGAGCGAAGGGCCGAGGCACACTTACGGGCGCTCGCATACAAGCTGTCACAAAACTCTACAATCGCAGAGTACGCCCTCGGCAGATCCTAACGGGTGACCTAGTTTTGAGGAAGACTGAAGTCTGCGACCTGACCCGGTCCCAAGGCAAGTTGGCCCCGAACTAGGAGGGCCCTTACTGAGTCACCAACACCCTTCGAGAGGGGACTTACATGCTAGCCACCATGGAGGGAAGATAGTTACCGAGAACGTGGCACATATCAAATTTACGAAAATTCTATATATAAGGACACGATGGTTCAGATAGAATGGTTACTTGTATTCATTGTAAAAAGTTGGATTACATGTTCAGGTCAGGAACTAAGACATCAAAATGGTCCCGACATGTCAAAAACACACAGAGCAAGCAAAATAGTTGGGCACCATCCCCATAAGGGAACCCCGACAACAAAATGGGACAAGGGAAAGTCTTCACTCCTCGGGCGGGGATAGGAAGTCATCAAATGGTTGCTTCGCCTCCATCGACACGTTTGAGTCTTCAGGAAGAGTCTTGAAGGGGCCCTCCTTGATCTTGAGTTTGGGGTACTGAGCCCGGAATCATGCCAGAGCAACTCGATATCCGTATTCATATGACACCTAGCCTATCTGAACCAGACCCATCTCAAATCCGATCGATTTCTTGTAATCATCCACGACCTACTTCGGGTGGTCGACCTTGAGGGCCTCTATATTACACGACAACTTCAACAGCTCGTCCTCCATTTGGCGCCCCTGAGCTCAAACATTCTTTAGCTGGTCTTGAGAGTCAGCAAGAAGTTCTCGACCCTCGTTGAGCTAATTTTGGGAGTCATTCAACTCCAGCTCTAGTGACTCTTGTTGGCACGTCACCTCTTCCAGCTCAGTCTTATAGTGTTCAACGAGAGATTGGGCCTCAGACGCCCATTGCTCGGCTGCGGTGATCGCCTCAGAACCCGAGCTGGCTTTCAACTCTTGGATCTCCTTACGAAGCCCATCAACCTTACTGTCCATGTCACTGATGACCCAACCAACATCGTGCACTCGGTCGACCAAAGCCATATAATAGTGTTGGCTCTGCAAAGATAAAAAACTGAGTCAACACTTGAACGAATGCAAAGGAACAAAGGGGAGATAAAAAAAATGTATCGACACCATGCTCTTCGCAGCTTGGTCAATCAAGACCTCGGATGACAATGTGTATAAGTAGGTGGCCAACCGGGGAATCTGTACCTCACACGTATACTTTGCTGAGGCCACCCTGTCTTGCCAAATCCGGGTGCCATGCGTCAGCGGAGATAGGTGCATCTCCAGAGGAGAGTCGGGGTTGCGCTCGGGCAAACTGCTTATCCGGACGACATGGTAGTCCCTGCCATCCACCCCCAGCTTAGCACTGCACAGCTCTCCCACCGACTTTGGCCTTTGGGATCCGGGGGTCGATGCTTCATCTACCATACTAGCCGGTACCTTGCCCTTCGTAGATCGAGTTTTTGAGCTCTCCCCCTCGCTGTGAGACTTGTGTCGACCAGTCACTTTGGCCTTCTTTCTAGGGCTCGGTGCCATCTCAGGTGGGTGTTCCTAGAACCCTCGACAACATTTCGGGTTGTCTCCTTAGGTTGGATCTCTTGGACTTCGGGTGGAGATGAAGGGATAGCAGCAAGTTGGGCTAGAGCTAGAGCCACGAAGCTAGGGTGCCCTCCCCCCACCTTCGGCAAGCCGCGCACCAAGTTCAAATTCACCATATCTGTAGGACACTAAGCAACAAGTTGGTAAAAAGCCACAACAAAAAATGAAGCGCACTCACATGAGGGGTAAGTGACATACCCCGAGAGGCTGGACTAAGGTCCACCTCGACCAACCACTGCTCAATCATCATTTGGATGGCTTGGGAACTTGAAAGAATTCACTTTAGCCGCCTGATTTGGGTGGATTCAATATCGTCAAGATAAGGGAAACATTGCTTATGGCATGGGCCGACCACTTGAGCTGAAAACCCCAACCTCGGCGGCAATTGATATACAGGTACCAAGTCTTGCAACCTTTGTTGTTGGAAGGCGCCCCTCCGACCTTAAACCCATAACGAGCGATTAAATAATAACCCCCCTAACCCTTACACACTCGAAAGCATGATAGGAATAAGTCCCGAGATGGGATTATCCCTGCCCCCCGACACTCTCTTAGAAAAGCTATCAAATAACGCTAAGAGTTCGGTGCCATTTGGCTGGGTGAGATTCACCACTAACCGAGACATTCCTCTATCATGGGATGAAGAGGAAACCTGAGTCCTATGTTGAGGGCATCAGTAGAGATATTGAAACCTCCAGGGATGCTGTCGTAGGGATGTTGCCCGAGCGCAGGAGCATGCAAAACATACTCGTGCGAAATATAGTAATGCTCCCGAACCGCTGACAGCAGTTCATCACTTAAGATCGAATCAAAGTCATGACATGACTTCATTACCTCGAGAGCTCTAAGAGCCTTCACATCTGTCGGACATCTGGTGAGTATAAAAACCCCTCCTGGGAAGATGGGGGATCTCTCTCTCTCTCCTACTTCCTCACCCTCTCGGACTCCTGTTTTACCTTTTAAATCCTTAAGGCCATATTGGCTAGCACACTGACTAGATCGTCAAAGGGGCTGCATCGAGTGCCCCCACCCCGACGAGACCTTTGTGTAGGATCCTTAAGCGAATCCTGAGAAGGAGGAGCCTGAGACGCACTCCCGAGCTACCTAGCCGAGGCACGTTCCCGAGCAGACCTGACCGACCTCTTTCAAGCTTCCTAGCCTCTTACTGATCGATGCAGATGAGCTTGCGCACATGGGCGGGACCGAACCGTGCTGACTACTCAATCACGACATCAAGTTCCACAACACCCATGAACGATATCCGCCACCCACACGAGGAAAAATATGCGGTGTGGTTGTCTTTCATATGGAACTAAGAAGGATGATTCTTTGGAGCTAATGATCCAAGTTCATAAGAGAGAAGCATTTTGACTACAAGCATTACAAGCATCGGTCTCTCATCCTAGTGATCTCCATACCATTTTGACCATTAGTTTGAGTAGGAATCTATCCTTTTGGAGAAGGAAAAGGCTCTCTCCCTATGTGACACCATTGGAGTTAGACAGGTGGAAGAGCATTCCCCACCATGGAAGGTTGAAGCTTCACGTAGAGATGCTGTCTTGATGGGGTTAATCTCAGGTATTGCCAGCTTCTCATGCCATGTGGGCTAAAGGACAACACCTAAAACATAAGCACAGGAATCAGGGTCTCATCATCTGCCCCGGGCTTGTAATAGTGGGCCTACACGATCTACTCTTAACTGACACATAAGCAGAAGTTATACCTCCGCATTAATGACTAACGACATAGGTCAATTTTATTAACCTTCCCTCCTCAACAGTCGATGAGAGGATCACTCCTTGCTGAACCCAAGGCGGCAAGGAAGCCAACCAAGAAGCATCCCCTAGCACTAGAGGACACATGACATCAAACCGCCCTCCTCAATGCCTTCGTCGTATAGGGTAAGGGGGACCTTACCTGGTGCACGTCCAGGTTGTATTACGCCCAAGTATAAAAATCAAGCTCTGAACCAAGCTAAGGCAAATAGGCAAAAAAGATCTTTACTCTCTTAATTATGTCATTGATACTGCTACATTCCTCTCCCTTTGCTTTTCTAACTTAACATCAAAGAGATTGAGCTGAGATGCCCTCGATGTAAGCCTATTGTGGTGGGTCATTAGTGTTGACCAATGGCATAGCAAGGAGGTTACCTAGTATAGGGACCGCTCAGCTCCCAAACCAAACTTCTTCGCTTGGAGGTTGAGCCACTCTTGGTGAACCACCTCTTCACACATATCCCTCAGTCCAGCCCATAACACCTGTTCTCTACATCATCTAAGATGGATCATAGCACCCATAGAAGGAACCTATACTTTCGACAGAAGAATCAATCAGATTGACTCACTATTAACATATCTCATCAACCTCGAGGAGTGCAATGAGCAACTGGAGCCACATTTGGGTCCATAGATGCAATCATGCAATTCCTCATTGGAAGAAACCACCTGAAAGATATCCTAATGCTAGTTGGGTTATCCCAATTGAGTCCTCTGTGAATGCCTCCTTTGAAATTTGTGATGGAGATATATTTGATGATGTCTCTCTTGTTAATCTCAAAGTTGGTTACAGTTGGGTCCTTTACATCGAGTTTGAGGTGTCATCTTTGGCTTGGTCTACACCAAGTGAACAAGGGCATCTATGCATCTCAAACTTACCAGGGAGAGAGTGCGATGGATAGATGGCTCTGCTTTTGGATCCTTGGGCTGCTTTCCTAAGCCTAGGCTGGCGCTTGTCTCCTCTTCCTCCTTGTGACCGTATCCCATAGAAAAGGCCTGAGCTTGGCAGAGGGTCCTTATGGCTCGACCCCTTTGATGATTAAGTTAGTCGTGAGCCTGAGCTCTATGAAGGGTGTTCCTGATAGATTCTTTTTCACTGTTCATTAGGGTGGGATTTTTGTTAGGACTCTAGCTAGGGGAGTCCTAATTTAGTTTCATTGAAGAGGGCAAACATGTAAATCCTAAGGGCATTCATGTAAATCCTATCTAGCCGACCCTTATTAAAGAAGTGAGGAGATTGGCTAAGTTATGATTAGTTTGGAGGAAGATATTTTGAGGGAAGAATAAGATACATGTCACCCTAATTAACCATCCCTTATCCTAGTTAAAGAGGAGTTGGTTGAGGAGGGGTTAAGTTAGAATAGGATTAGGATTAGGTTGGAGGTTGCTCCTTAGAGTTGTATTAGGAGTTGTTAGGAGTAGGAGACTTGGAGTGGGAGTCATATTAAGAGTTAGGGTTTAGAAGGCCTATAAATAGTTTTATAATAATCCATTTTTAATCATGAATAGATGAATCCTTTTTGCAGCCTTTGAGCAGCAACTTGGAGGGAGAAACCCCTATAGAGTTCCAAGGAGGCCGATCCCCTATAGAGATCACCCCGAGCTTAGAATCCACAAGGATTCTAACACTTGATATTAGAGTAGCATTCTTGGTGTCTCGTTACCCTTCCACAGTCATCCATCAACCCCCCATAGCTGCCCAAAGTAATTTTCATAATTGCTTGAAAATCGTCACCAAATTCCAGCGTCATCTTCACTACCGCAGATCATCCTTTGATCTCCCCGTGAATTATAATAGGTTCTGGTTTCCTACCTTACTACTATTGCAATTTAGTTATCCCTATTCAAAAAATCCAAAATTTTTTTTCCTATTTGCTTCACAAACTTTTCATTGCAAAGTTCCCATCTCTACGATAAAAGTTATGCTGTAGATTTTAACCGCATAGCACTGGTTGTTTGATATTGCTGCTGTATTTTTTTCATCCAAATCTCTACAAAATTTTTATGATGGCTTTGGCACTTCCTAACAGTGGATTTCCTTTTAGTTTCGTCAAAAAATTATCAATATAAATTGCTGATCGTTTACGTCCAAACTGCTGCACTTTGGACGTAAAATTCTGTCGTAGTTCATACCCATGATCTCTAATTTTGCCAAACCTTTTGCTATCGTTTTCTTCCACAAATTTTTTGTCAGAATTACCTTTCCTTTACCAATAGATTCTCTTTGAGTTTTACTTAAATCATTATTTCAAACTATTGGAAAAAATCTTATCTATATTGCTGAAATCTTTCGACGAAAAAAATCTGGTGCAATACTTTCTTGTATTCCTTGATCTTGCTGAAACTTTTGCTGCCGTTTTCTTCCATGAATTTTTTGACAGTATTACCTTTCCCTTGCCAGTGATTTTCATTAAGTTTTACTCGATTCCTTATTATGAACTACTGCAAAATTTTTTGACTATACTGTTGAAATCTTTCACTGAAAAAATTCTACAGCAACACCTTCTCATAATCTTTGATTTTGCTAAACCTTTTGTCATCGTTTCCTTCTATGAAATTTTTGATGACATTATCTCTTCCTTACCAGTAGATTCTCCTTGAGTTTCACTTAAATCTTTGTTGTGAATTACTGGAAAAATTATGTCATTTCTGCTAGAATTTTTTCGATGAAAAATCTGTTGCTGCACCTTTGTCTTTCTTCTTCTCCTTAACCTACCAAAACCTAACCATCTTTCTGCCACCAACAAAGATGTCTTTAGGGCATCCCTTTAGCCTTAAGACTAACCTATTTTTATAACCCTAACAGCACCCAAAACCACAGCCCAAGACGGTAAACCCTTGCTACCACAATCTTCTACCACCGATCTTTCATCCGAACCTTCCACCACGCCATGCCATTGACCCATCAACAGAAAAAAGAGAAAGACATCACTGATCTATAGACATATGCTGTGGCTTCTCAAGATCCAATTGATGCCAAATTGAGGCATTGGAATCTCGGCTCAAATCATGCTTGGAGGACAAACTGCGTGCTTTGTTTGTGGAGTTCAAAATTGAAAACCACCAAGTACAACCAAATTTCAGTGAGAAGAGAGTTTCGAGAGGCCTCTAGAGAAGGAGGCATAGCCTTCAGACATGCTTTAGCTACGCTTGAGGGTGGACTTCCCACGATGGGACGAAGGAGACCCGGCAGGGTGGATTTTGCGCGTTGAACGTTACTTCCACTACTACCGAACGTCGGATGATGCTATGGTAGAAATCGCTGTCATCTACCTTGAAAGAGATGCAATTCAATGGTACAATTGGCAAGAATATAATTATAGGGTTCTGATGTGAAATCAATTTAAGAACGCGCTGCTGAACCACTTCGGACCAACGGAGTATGAAAATATCGACGACTAACTCGCAAAGATCTAACAAACCTCTATGATTCAAGAGTACCAAACTAGGTTTGAGAAACTATCATATCTTGCTCATGATTGGACTAGCCAATAATTGTTAGGAACATTCATCGAAGGACTCAAGCCGGAGATAAAAGGGGAGGTGATAGGACTCCAGCAGGGTTGAGTCCTAATCATCTTAGTACTAGTCAATAAAAACCCTGTTAGATTGTAATAAAGCCACTCCTATCTTATAAAGGAGTATGACTAGGGTTTAGATTAGCCCTTAGCACTTAGTAGCCGCCACACCCCTACTGGATTGGTCGGCTAGGGTTTCCCCCTAGTTAGGTCAGCTATAGAGCCACTTAGCCGCCTCCTATTCCTATTAAGGCAGGTTGGCTATAGGAGGGGCAAAGGGATAATTCTACTTAGGCAAGCACCCCCTTAGGCTAGGTTTTGATCCCTATTTAAAGATGTAGCCACCCCCCTCTTGAATCAAGCAATTATCAATTTTATTTCAGCCTTGTGCCGAATCTAGGAGGGAGGAACCCCTACAACGTTCCAAGGGTTGATCCCCCTCAAGGATCAAAATCTATAGGGCTTCTTCTGGTGTTCTATCAGGAGGTTAAGGAGCGGTAGCCCCATACCGTGATGACTGTAATTTCTTTCGCCCGAATACAAGAGAAATGACTCAACCAAGACACTCGAAGGATGTGGACCACTCCTAGGTGCTAGTTACAAGTGCCCTACAAGCCAATCACGCGAGTGATGACACGTGTGACACACTGCGTAATATTTTTGCTTATAATTAATATTGGCATATTCTCACATTATATTATTTATTACATATATATTGTGATGTCCTTGGTTTTGTGCAATGAGAATCAGATCATGATGAGATCACGATAATGAGATCAATTCACCTTTAAACATAGATCCTAAATAATCCTGGTTATAGGTTACTTGAGAGGGATATTGAGATAACCGGACAGATCGGTATACTATATACCCGTCTATATGATGGAGGTGGCTGGTCTTATAGCCACTTGTGTGGAGACACTAAGGATATAGCACAAGTGCTCATTGGAGAATGAGTTCACTGATTGATCCGCTTATAGAATGTTGTATAGTTAATGATACCTAATGTCAGACAGCGATTCCATAGTCACAGTTATGTATTTGGTCCTTAGACTTGAGACACCAAGGATGTCTTGTATGAGTACTCATTTCTTTGACGTCAGACTTACAAGTTTGGAAAGTTCCAGATCTAGTACAACCGGTTATCGGGATTGGTAGCCAACCTTACGAAGGTAATTGAGTGTGAATATAGGATCATCTACTCTTGGTATCATGAGAGGAATATCCCATATGTGCTTGCTCAGACAAATCCCTAGCTAAAGTCATTCGGATTGAGAGAGAAAGAGTTCTCTGAGAGAATTTGATTAGAGCAAGACTATGACAAATTCTGTATGTGGCCTGATAATACCATGTCCAATATACGATCTCTGGGATATTAGTTGGATGAAGGATTATATATATATGGTAACTATGAACAGACAGGTCCAATGGATTTGATCCCCTCTGTACCGTCTGGGGACTATGACATATTGGCATAATACGTCCATAGTTGATGAGTCGAGTAAATTATTATGAGGATAATAATTCACTATATCAGAAGGAGTTCTGATGGGACTGACTCACGACCAGCTTGGTATCGGGCCTAGAGGGTCACACATATATGGTGGATGCTTCAGCGAATAGAGGATTGGATGGAGATCTAATTGCCCCTATTCTCATTAGATGAGACTGTATGCTGATGGACTCCTTGATTAAGGCCCAATTAGAGGCCTTAGGAGATTATTGGATAGAGATCCAATAATGCAAGGTTAGTGGGTAATTGGATGGAGATCCAATACCCACTAAAGTTGGAGCCCTAGGATTTTTAGTGGCTCTCTATAAATAGGAGGGGAGACTCATGGTTGATAGGCAGCAGCTTTGGCCTCCCCCTTCTATTCTCCTCCCTCTATGTAAGAGTTACGAGATCAGATTGGAAGAGTTACGCTGTAGAGGTCCATCGTGTGGATACCGCTAGAGAGGAGGACGCTTGACCTCCTTCCTCCTCTCTATCAGGATCTGGAAATACACGGATATATGATCTCCCTAGGTAAAATCAATCTCTCACACATCATGGTTTTATCAGTTTTTATGGTTTTCTCGTGACCCCAATCTTTTGCACGATGATTTGATCTGTGTGGGAAACCAGTTTTTATTTTTTGATTTCTATTGTGCATGTGATGCTCCTACTGAGGTTTCCCAACACTAGGCCCATGACATATAAAACTCCTTCTATTACCAGCCATCCTTTATTGCCAAAAAAATTGACAAAAGAAGAACTACGTGATGGATCGACAAAGGGTCTCTATTTGCATCGCAACGAACCATGGAGCCACGACCATCGCCGCAAAAAGGGGCACCTCCCATTGATTGAACCCATTGAAGATATGGAAAAGAGGTCCAGGAGCATGATGAAGAGGTCGTAGATGAAGAACAGTAGCTGATTGATATTACGATGCATGCTCTTGCCGGCTACACTAACTTGCAGATGATGAAAGTGAGAGGACTTCTAAAGCAACAACCGATCACCGTTCTTATTGACACTCAGAGCACTAATAATTTTATGAACAACAATGTTGTTGTTTGGATGGCCTTACCTATTGAGGATTGCAGCAGGTTTGATGTTAAGTTCACCAAGGGACAAATTTTGAAGTGTGATCGCAGGTGCTCGCGGGTGAAACTACTACTGCAGGATCAAGAGATAATTATAGCTTTTTTCCTTCTCCCTCTTGATGATTGTGAGGCCATGCTTGGCATTGAGTGCCTGACAACACTAGGTGATATTTTCTGAATTTTTTTAAAATTAATCAGGAAATTTTACATCAAAGGAAAATAGGTGGTGCTATGCGGCAAACAGGGGAGTGACGTATCAATGATTTGCACACGACGAATGGAGAAAGTTTTGCACAAGATATGTAGTGGATTCTTAATACAACTTAAGCATCAATCTTAAACTAAATTTCAAGACCCAAAACTATTTCCCTTGCTTGTTGAATTTTTAGGAATATTTGATGAACCGCCTGACCTACCTCCTACCCGCCGACATGATCATTGTCTCCCGATTCTTCCGTGCAAACCTCCAGCAAACACTTGACCATATCGGTATCATTATCTCCAGAAAGATGATATAGAAAGGATTGTAAAGAAGATGCTCAAAACATGAGTCATTCGACCAAGTTGCAGCCCCTACTCTTCACTGGTGCTCCTCATACGAAAGAAGAACAGAACATGACGAATGTGCATCGACCACAAGAGTCCAAAATATTTTTTGGAGTAGAAGATAACCTCCACTGAATAGCAACACTGGGTAACAAGGCTTCTTGGATATAATTGTGAAATAAATTACAAAAAGGGGAAAGAGAATGTTGTTGCAGATGCGCTTTCGCGGCTACCCGAGCAAGTTGAATTTTCGGTTGTTTCCCTTTCGACCAACGACTTCCTTGAAAATATTAAGAGGGAATGGCAAGATAATCTGGAGACTAGTAAGATCATAAAAAAATTGGAGGAAGAACTAAGCTCCGTGGCTCATTACAGTTGGGACTCAAAAGACTTACGCCATAAGGGACACATCATGCTTGTGCTGAATTCTACTTGCATAAAGACCATCCTTCAAGAGATTCATTTCACACCCGTGGTCGAGCACTCTGGGTTCTTTATAACCTGTAAGAGAATTAAGCAAAATTTTTATTGGGTAGGGATGAAAAATATTATTACTGAATTTGTAGCACAATGTGATGTATGTCAATGACATAAAGGCGAAAAAGCGAAAAGTCTCGAAAAGCTGCAACCTCTACCCATCCCAGACTCAATATGGACTGATATATCAATAGACTTCATCGAAGGGCTACCCTCATTATAAGGAAAAGGTACAATTCTTGTTGTGGTTCATCGCCTTATAAAGTATGCTCACTTTTGTGCTGTTCGTAACCCCTACACTACCTCTAGCATTGCCCGAATTTTTATAGAGAATATTGTAAATTGTATGGGATACCAATATCTATTGTAAGTGATTGTGATAGGGTCTTCACGAGCAAATTTTGAACAGAATTATTCTAGATGCAGGGCACTAAATTGAAGATGAGTACGACATATCACCCACAAATCGACAGGTAGGCTGAAGTGGTGAACATGTGCTTGGAGACATATCTCAGATGCTTCACTAGTGACCGACGAAAAGAATGGACAAAGTGGCTTCTTTGGGACGAGTGGTGATATAATACAACTTATCATTCATACATAAAATGTACTCCCTATAAGGCTATATATGGCCAACCTCCCCATGTAATCCTAAAATATGTATTGGGCACCTTTAAAGTAGAACAAGTAGACAGGGAACTACAGGACAGAGACAAAATGCTGAAGTTGCTAAAAGATAATCTCACTGCAGCTCAAGCAAGGATAAAACCTATAATAATATGATCAACACAAAGGCGAAAGATAATTTTCAGTGGGAGATTGGGTCTTTCTACGGCTCCAGCCATACAAGCAAACATAGATCCAAACTAAAGCATCTATTAAGCTTTCACCTCAGTTCTATGGACTCTACCAGATTTTGGTGCGCATCATAGTAGTAGCATACAGATTGGACTTACCTGCCAGCTCCCGAATCCACCCAGCCTTCTATGTGTCATGTTTGAAACTCAAGTTGGGACAAAACGAGACAACCCAAAGCCACATACCAAATATTACTACCCAAGGAGAGCTTCAGACCTAGCAGAGTACCATTATTGATCGACGGATCGTGACTTGACGACGACGACCCACTACTAAAGTGCTAATATAGTGGGCGAACCTACTAGTAGAAGATACAACTTGGGAGAACTATGACGACTTGAAGATTAAATTCCCAGAATTCATGGAGAGTCAACCTCGAGGACAAGGGTGATTTGAAGAGGTGGTCTATTAGGACTCTAGCTAGGGGAGCCCTAATTTAGTTTCATTGAAGATGGCAAACATGTAAATCCTAAGGGCATTCATGTAAATCTTATCTAGTCAACCTCTATTAAAGTGGTGAGAAGGCCGGCTAGGTTGGTTAAGGAGGGATTAAGTTTAGGAGGGGTTGGTTGAGGAGGGGTTAAGTTAGAATAGAATTAGGATTAGGTTGGAGGTTACTACTTAGAGTTGCATTAGGAGTTGTTAGGAGTAGGAGTCATATTAGAAGTTAGGGTTTAGAAGGCCTATAAATAGCCTTGTAATCATCCACTTTTAATCATAAATAGATGAATCCATTTAGCAGCCTTTGAGTAGCAACTTGGAGGGAGAAACCCCTATAGAGTTTCAGGGAGGCTGATCCCCTATAGAGGTCACCTCGATCTTAGAATCCACAACGGTTCTAACAATTTTATTCCTCCTACCCGATGGGGGGTCATCATACGAGGATGTTTAATGATCGTTGGCGCAACTGTATGTGGATATTAATGCATGCTGATGCCTTGGAATGGTTGAGGCAAATTTTGATGTTATCTGGGCTGCATCGTGTATTGCTGTGTTCCTCAATGGATGGGATGGACCAACGAGTTGTCTATTGACGCCGTCTAGGTGCATCACACCTTCCTACGTCCCTTGGATGATGGTACAGAGTGACGTCCAATCCTGAGGTCATTGTCTGAGCCGAGTTGGGGGTCCTTGGCTGGCTCCGCTATGGTGATTTGGTAGTCATCATTGGATGAGCCAGAATATACCCTATCATTCTCTTCCCTCCTAAAGGAGCCATGCCTTCAAAGAATCAGGAGGCGCGACTCATGGTAGGAGCTTTCTTGGACATTGATCTTGTCTAAGAGTTTGTGGTTTTGGTCAGATGAAGTGTGGCAAATCGGCCGGGAAAGAGTCGACAGTAAAAAGACTGGGACTAGTTCGACAATGAGACAACCACAACTGGATCAACACGCGATTGGCCGAGGAAGGAGTGACCGAGGCTTAGTCGACATGACTGGCCGAGACTTAATCGACAAGACTGATTGAGACTTAGCCGTCATAGGACTTACCGAGACTTGTCAGCAGGACTGGCCGAGACTTAGTTGGTAGGATTGGCTGAGACTTAGTCGACATAGGCCTAATTGAGACTTAGTCGGTATAGGCCTGGCCGAGACTTAGTCGGTAGGACTGGCCGAGACATAATCGACATAGGCCTGGCTGAAAATGTCGGTAGGACTAGCCATGACTTAGTCAACATAGGATTGGTCGAGACTTAGTCGGCATAGGACTGGCCGAGACTTAGTTGGTATAGGACTAGCCGAGACTTAGTTGGCATAAGACTGCCTGAGACTTAGTTGGCAGGACTAGTCGAGACTTTGTCGGCATAGGATTGGTCGAGACTTAGCTGGTATAGGACTGGTCGAGACTTGTCGACATAGGACTGGCCAAGACTTAGTCAATAGGACTGATCGAGATTTAATCGACAGGACTAGTTGAGACTTGGTCGACGAGACCGAAAGAAGCTTCAGACGGTTGTACTACATTCGGGCGAGGCCTCGAAGCATGGTCGAGAAGGCCCAACACATCAACGCATCAGATATGTCGTACAGTGCCATTTGAGCTCGAAAGGGGGAACGTGCTCCATAGGGTTAGAGCTTCCGTCGTGGGCTTCCAATGAGGGTAGGCGAAAGCTCAAGGGGATTGGTTTGTCTTGAATCTTCTTGATGAAAGGGGATCCTCCGAGAGTGCCTTCTCCCTGTTCCTCTTTTGATTTGTGGAACTCTTTCTAGACTTCAACTAACCTTCGGTTGACTTAGCGTAGTTGGACACGGAACGAGTACGAAGAGTTAGACGACAAGGTGTCCGTCTCGGGCAGGACTAGTGGAGCCGGACGGGCTTCCGAGGTCCCGTGTTCAGGAGGAGGTCGTCTAGTCCCAGACCGTTCTTCATATGGCAGCCTTCCCGAGTTGGCTTATTAGGTGCTAGCAGATCCGATGGTGCTTGAAAGGGGAGTGGCTGGGGTGCGGGAAGCACTTGGAAGAAGTTCGGTGGTGGTGCCCGCGATGACGCGGTTTGTAAGGCGAGCTAGGGGAGGAGGCTCGTTTGAGGAACGAGGGGGGTGATGGATTGGATCATCCTAGTTAGAGCTTGGACTTGTTGAGTGAGGCTGAATAACACCTCCGGTGAGATAACGGGTTGTGTTGTTCTACTCCTGGGGGGTGAAAGCCTCGAGTCATTAAATAGTATACAATATATGCTTGGGGTTTAGGATGAAGCATTCCCATCCTGAGAGGGAGGGAAGGGGACGACCCCCCGAGGTCGGGGATTAGGTTTTGCAACATGAGTATCTTCTCCTAGGTGCTCCGTGGGGTTAGTTGGTTGCTAGCGTTCTTGTGACATCGACCCTCCTTCTAGCACAAAAAAATGTTGTGGTTCTTTATACCGAGATTGAGGTGTCATCTTCAGCTTGGTTCATGTCGGGTGTGCAAGGGCATCCATGCAGCTCAAACTTACCATGGAGAGGGTGCGATAGACAGATGGCTTTGCTTCTGGATCCTTGGGCCACCTTCCCAAGCCTGGGCTGGCGCTCATCTCCTCTTCCTCCTCGTGACCATGTCTTGTACAAAAGGCTTGCGTTTGGTGGAGGGTCCTTCCAGCTGGGCCTCTCCAATGATTAAGTTAGTCTCGAGCATGAGCTCTATGAGGGGTGTTCTTGAGAGATCCCTTTTACTATTCACTAGGGTGGCTTTTAGACCTCCTACCGGGGGAGAGGGAGGGGGCTTATCGTACGAGGATGTTTAATGATCGTTGGCGCCACCATACGTGGATATTAATGCATGCTGGTGTCTTGGAATGGTTAGGACAGACTTTGATGTTGTCTGAGCTGTATCGTGCGTTGTCATGTTCCTCGATGGATGTGACAGACTAATGATTTATCTGCTGACGTCGTCTGGGTGCATCATACCTTCCTATGTCTCTTGAATGACGGGACAGAGCGAAGTCCAATCCCGAGATTACTATTTGAGCCGAGTTGAGGGTGCCTAGCCTGCTTCACCGTGGTGATCTGATAGTCATCGTCGGATGAATCAAAATATACTATATCAATTAGTCAACGAATAGATAAAAGGAATGACTTGGAGTATGGATAGCATGATTAATAAAATTACGTCTCAAATATTGTTCAATCTTTCAAATTGTTGGACGAGACCTTACAGAAGATTGATAAAATTCGGTCAATTTCATCAGATCAATCTTTATCTAATCACCATGAAAATAAAATAAAGCGGATCAAATTTGATGGGTCAATGCCATCCGCGGGTTTACTCAACGCATTAACCACTGCTCGTGAGGGCACAACGCATCCACCCGAGGTCAAGTGATGGCGTCGGTCATGGAGCGGGAGAGGGACGCGCTTCGAGATCTGCGCCACCACCTACCATGCTCGGCACGCCTCCCTCTACGTTTGGTGAGTATGATATGGAGGCATGCGATTCACGAGTCCATCGGTCGATACAGTATTAAGCGGTAGCCTTCTCTGCTTGCCTTGCAGCCACACTCATCACTTCTCTCTCGGTGGGAAAGAGGAGGAGCAAAGGAGATCGCCATGGGCTCACATGCTGAATCTCTCCATCTCGTCTTCTTCCCTTTCCTCGCCCGAAGCCACATGATTCCCATGCTTGAGACAGCCCGCCTCGCCGCCGAGCGCGGTGTCAAGGTAACTCTCGTCACCACCCCGACCAACACCGTCTTTGTCAGCCCCACCCTCGACCGTGCCAACTCCTACACCTCCCCTTCTCATCCTCCCATGGAGCTCCGCCTCATTCCCTTCGCCGCTGCCGAGAATGGCCTTCCCGACGGCTGCGAGAACCTCACCGCCGTTCCGATCCCGCTTGCCGCCAATTTCTTTGCGGCCGTCTTCGGTCTCCGTGCACCCCTCGACGCGCTTCTCCACGATCTCCAACCCGACGCGCTCATCTCCGACGCCCTCCTCCCATGGACCACCGCCCTCGCGTCCGAGCATGGCATTCCGCGTCTCATCTTTCAGGTCACCGGTCTGCTTCCCCTCTGCGCCGCCAACGACCTTGACCTTTACCGGCCTTACGAGGCCGTCTCAGGCAGGAGGGAGGCCTTTGCCATCCCCGGCTTCCCCCACCCGATAAAGCTGACGAGGGCCGAACTCCCTGAGGTGTTCGACTTCCCCTACATGCTCGGCCTCCTCCGGGAAGCCGAGCTCACCAGCTACGGCGTCGTGGTCAACAGCTTCTACGATCTCGAACCCGACTACGCCGAGCACTACAAGAAGGTGGGCCCTCGGGAGGTCTTCCTCGTCGGCCCGGTATCCATCGCCGGGGCACAACCCCAGGAAGGTGTCAAGGAGGATGTCGCCCGTGACCCCTGTCTGAGCTGGCTCGACGGCAAGGCGGACGACTCGGTGGTGTACGTCAGCTTCGGGACGCTGTGCCGGTTCAACGACGCGCAGCTGCGGGAGCTGGCGCTGGGGCTGGAGGCGAGCGGCCACCCGTTCCTGTGGGCGGTGCGAGCGGACGGCGGCGTGGGCGAGGGGTGGATGCCGGAGGGGTACGAGGGCCGGGTAGCGGGCCGGGGGCTGGTGGCGCGCGGTTGGGTGCCGCAGCAGGAGATCCTGGCCCACCAGGCGCTGGGGGGCTACGTGGTACATTGCGGGTGGAACTCGGTGACGGAGGCGGTCTGCTCCGGCGTGCCGCTCGTCACGTGGCCCCTCCACTCGGAGCAGTTTATGATCGAGAAGCTGCTGGTGGACGTGTTGGGAGTGGCGCGCCCCATGTGGGAGGGTTTCAAGAGCGTGCTGGACGGCGAGAAGGAGGTGGTGAAGGCGGAGACGGTGGCGAGGTCGGTGGCGTGGTTGATGGGCGGCGACCCCGAGGCGCAGGCGGCGCGTAAGAGGGTGAAGGAGCTGGGGGAGGCGGCGGCGAGGGCGGTGGCGGAGGGAGGGCCGTCGCAGGGCGACATGGGCCGAATGATCCAAGGGCTGGCGGCGTGCCGAGTGGAACGTGCGACGGTCGTGGCAAAAGAGTAATGTGCTTTGCGATTCCCAAATCATTTTAATCTCGGAAGAGGTGTATGTGATTTTGCAGTCAATTGTGACAGGAATTAACGAGTGCAACATACACCATCCAACCGTGGATCAAATCCTGATGTATTAGCACGACTCTCTTCGTAGTTTAATGCGGAACAACTAGGACTCCTGTGGGCCTACCTGTTTTGGTAACTTTGCGCGTCATTAAATTGTGTCCCAACATCGACTCAGATCTGACACTGCGTCGTGAAATGTGGCATCAAGTGATGGCATTGATGTTGCTGTGCACCGACTGTCTTGTGAATGGTTTTTATGAGAGATTCGCTGTATTAGTTGCATTATTATAATGTTTTTGGAGGCGTGCAAACAATTGATTCATCAGTCTCATCCAAATAATTAATTTGCGTCAGTCAGTCCCCGGGTTGCCTTATATATTAGAATCCTAGATATGATTAATTTAGTAATGTCCTTGTAAAGAAACACAAGATTATATATATATATAATCTTGTGATAGTTTGCAAAAGACATTGCTAAAGTAATTATATCTAGGATTCTAATACCGTACACCTATTTCACATAGGGAGCATCTCTTGTTCTCTATAGTTCTTGCAACATAATACAAATATGTTGTTCCCTAGGGTGTTTGTCTCGTTTAGTCTAGATCAGTTCTATTGACCAATCTCGACCAATTATGTCGATTAGTCTCGGTCAGTCATGCTGATTCAGTCTCAGCTAATCCTGACGATCAGTGTCGGCCAGTCCTACCGACTCAATCTCAGGCAGTCCTGTCGACCAGTCTCAACCAGTATGCCAACTAGTCTTGGTCAGTCATGTTGACTCAGTCTTGACTAGTCCTATGTCGATCCAGTCGCGACCGTTTCACTACCGACATGGTCCCGGTCTTTCCACCGTCGGCCCAGTCTCGATCGGCCCCTCACAACTCATCAGACAAAGATCACAAACTTCGAGACAAGATCAACGCTCAAGCAAGCTCCTACCACGAGTCATGCCTCTTGGTTCTCCTAAGGCATGACTCCTTTAGGGGGGGAGAGAATGATATGGCATATCTTGACCTATCCGACGAAGATCGCTAGATCACCACAGTAGAGCCAACTAGACACCTCCAACTAAGCTCAGACTGTGACCTCGGGATTGGACTCGTTCTGTCCCACTGTTTAAGAGGCATGAAGAGATATAATGCGCCCCAAACAGCGTCAGCAGACAGATCGCTGGCCCGTCCCACCATCCAAGGAACATGGCAATGCACGACGCAGCCCAGGTGACATCAATGCAAAAGTATGGACCAACCATCCCAAGGCACCAGCATGCATTAATACCCACGTACGGTGGCGTCGCAGTATACATGGATAGATAGATAAAAAATATCTCCACAACACTTTTTTTAGGGCCCAGGCTTGTGACTAACTTAACCATCGAAGCGGCCGAGCCAGAAAGACCCTCCATCCCACTCAAGCCTTTTGTGCAAGACACATATGACAAGTAGGAGGAGGAGGACTCGAGCGCCAGTTCGGGCTCGGGAAGATATCCCGAAGGTGGAGTCTCTTTAGGAATTAAGATTTTGAGTCCTATATAAGCATGTAGCCACACCCTTCTTTTGATCAAGCAATATACAACTTTTCTTCAGCCTTTGTGGTCGACTACCAAGGAGGGAGGAACCCCTATAGAGTTCCAAGGAGGCCGATCCCCTACAGAGATCAACCCAATGATAAAATCTTATGGGGTTCTATCATTTGGTATCAGAGCGATGTTCTTGGCGTCTCGTTGCTCTTCCACCTTCGCTGCTACCTTCAACCGCCTCACCATCATCCATAGCAGTTCCCACAACTGCTGATCTGACTACCGACTCCACCATCATCACCCTCTACCGTAGATCCAACATCTGCTACCGTCACAATAATTGCAGTCAAGATCTAGTATTGCTCCATCTCGCAGACCTTACTATTGCCGTAATTACTTATTAAAAACATAAAAAATTGCTACTACTTTTGCTACAATTCATTACATCGTCCTTATCTTTGTCACAAAAATTGCTGCAACGATCTTCCATCATCGATGTAACTTTTCTGCATCTGTCGCATACTATCTTACAGCCATATTCCGTTCAATATTTGCATCGATTTTGCTATCCTTATCACGAATTTCTTAATGTTGAAATCATCCATAAATTGGCATACTGCTGAAATTTCTTATCGCAAAACTACTATTTTTGTCGACGAGAATTCTGCTATAAAAAAATATTAGTGTTTCTTGCTCCATCTCTATCGATTTACTACCAAATTGCTATCTATATTTTCATCGACTTTGTTGTCACCATCACCTATTTTTTGCTGTCAAACTATCCATAATCTATTGGCATATTGCTGGAACTTTCATCGTGAAATTGTTGTCTCTTCGAAAAAAATTTTGCCGCCATACTTTTCGGTGTTATCACTACATATCTAACCCATCTTTGCCAACTTAATTGTATCAATATTTCTATTTACTTACTGTCATCCTCATACACTTCTTGCTAGAAAAACTTTATCAAAATCCTTAGCACATTGTTGGAATTCCTTCATCGTAAAACTGCTATCCTTGACGAAGAATTCAACAGCATCATCCTTAGACACTTTTTGTCGCACCCATACCTGAACTGGTTGCTACCATCGACACCCTTTCCCCGACACACATGAGCTGCATGGACGCCCTTGCGCGCTCAGATTGGACCAAGCCATGACGACACCTCAGACTCGGTATAAAGAACGACAATAATAGTATGTTCGATATCTTAAGTCCAATTTGATCTAACCAACTTTCTTAACTAATATGATATTTCAAGATCATCACCTTAGCTTGGTCCAACAAACACCACTGCCCACTTTTGTTGCCATGATGTCATCGACCAAGGATCGACGTGATTTGATTCTAAGAATTTAGCCTATAACTCTTTGAGCCCCTCTCCTATTTATAGAGAGCCTCTTACTTCTAACCCTAATAGATCCTTTTTAGTGGGTATTGGATACCCATCCAATAACCACTAGCTTAATGGATATTGGATACACATCCAATAACCATTCTAAGTTCTATTAGATCTCATCCAATAAATCCATTAAAATAGGGGCTGTCACGCCTGTACCAAATCTATCTAATATCCCAAAGACCATATATCAGATATGGTGCTGTCACGCCTATACGAAATCTATTCGAGTCTCACTTTTCTTGGATTATCTAGAAAATTCCTTCTCTCTCAATCCAAATCTCACTCTTATCAGATTCTCTCAATCTGATTAACCCTGATCTGCGGCTGGGGTGGAAGGTGGAGGCGCATGTCATAGCAATTGTGGGAATTGCTTGGGAAGGTGGAGGTGTGGATGACGGCTACAAGGGCAGCAAGATCGCTGCTCTGATACCAGATGATAATACCCCAGAAGGAGCCATATAGATTTTGATTATTGAGGGGATCAACCCTTGGAACGTTATATGAGTTCCTCCCTCCTAGACTCGGCACAAAGGCTGAATTGAAGATGATAATTGCTTGCCTTCAAAGAGGGGGGTGGCTACATCTTAAATAGGGATCAAGTCCTAGTCGAAGGGGGCACTTACTAGGTTAAATTATCCTTTTGCCCCTCCTATAGCCATCCTGCCTTAATAGGAATAAGGGGCGGTAGGTTGGCTCTATAGCCGACCTAAGTCGGGGGAAACCCTGGCCGACTTACCCAGTAAGGGGGGCGACGACTACTATGCCCTAAGGGCTAATCCAAACTCTGGCCATACTCCTTTATAAGATAGGAGAGGCCTTATTATAATTTAGCAGAGGCCTTAGATTTTACATCATTGACCTCTTCCATGAAGCTAAATTAGGACTCCCCTTGCTACAGTCCTAACAGTTCATCGAAGGACTCAAGCTAGAAATTAAAGGAGAGGTTAAAGCGCGGCAGCCCCCCACCGTGAAGACCGCAATCTCTTTCGCTCGAATCCAAGAGGAACGGCTGAACCAAGATGCTCGGAGGATGAGGACCACTCTTAGACTAGTACCATATAAACCTCCCTCTACTCCCAGCAATTCTTCGCTGCCAAAAAAATTGATAAGAGAAGAGCTACACGATAGATCGATGAAGGGCCTTTGTTGGCATTGCAACGAACTTTGGAGCCATGACTATCACTGCAAACAAAGGTAGTTTTCCATGATAAAATCTATTAAAGAATTTAAAGAAGAGGTCCAGGAACCTGAGGAGGAGAACACAAAGGAGGACCCGTAGGCGACCGATTGCACGACTCAAGATTTAGCCGACCATGCGAACCCGCAAGCAGCAAAAGTTAAAGAATCCTTTAAGCAGCAACCCGTCACTATCCTCACCAACAATCTTATGAATGGCAAGGGAGAGCAAGTGACCTTATGCGAGAAATAAGGGAGCGAAGTAATGACGATCTCGACACAACACTTGCAGAAGCTTGCTGAAATTTTAGGTGCCTCCACCGAACCGAGCCGACTACTTCCTACCATGCTATACAATTTTTATATGCTGATCTTGCAGGAGGAACCACTAGCACATATTCGACCATATTGTTGTCCACATCCTCAAAGGGCCGAAGCTAAAAGTATCATCTAGGAGATGCAAGAGACACAGATCATTCGACACGACCTTCCTTTGTAAGGACACTTTATCTCCAAAAGCTTTACCTCTTTGTTTGTAGGTATAAACTCTTTCTGAAGCACTCCCAAATCATAGGCTACTTCCATGACTTCTCCAAGGAGTGGATCATAATGCTCAAAGTCTTCTCCGATGATGACCACCGATCCATGGTCCACGACTGCAATAAGATTGAGTCCCTCCAGCGACAATACATGCATAGAATCTATGACACCAAACTTTATTAGATGGAGATCAAAATTCTGAAGGAACAGGAGGAAGGCATCATATGTCCACCATCTTCAAGATCCTCATAGTCACAATGCCATCTACATCAATGCTAGCATTACTTGGTCGTGGCAATGTGTTCGCAATTGGAGCAAACATATCAGGAATTGGGATCGGCACCACCCTCATGCAAGATGGCTGACTCCTAATATACACAGAGGCTCTCCCTACATTTCACACGATGCTTTTGATCCGTAAAAGGATACTAGTTGCTACTGAATTTGAAGTTTGGCATGATATAGGTCAACAGCACAAAGGACAGATGAAAATAGGCTTGGTAAAATTATAGCTCCTATCCTCCTCAGACTCAGAATGGGCTCACATCACTAGGGACCTTATCAAAGGGGAGCAATTATTCCAAAAGAAGACATGGCTATCATTAAAGAACAACCACATGCTAGCCCGCACAAGAAAGAAATAGCCTCCCGACAAACACAGGAGTAGAAGGAAGTTTGTTATTAAAAATTGAGTCTTTCTCCATATCTATCCCTACCAACGAGAATTTATGAAAACTCGAGCCTCACGAAAGTAGTTTCCCAATTTCTTTAGACCCTACAAAATTTGAGATCACATTGGAGCCATAAATTGTGGATCAGACTTATGCACTAATTCAAAATTACAACTCATCCTCCAGAAATCTCATCGTAAATGAAAGTTTAGAGAGGATAACTCAGTCCCGATTTATCCACCTAACACCCAAGTCAATAAGAAGGCCCATGTTCAGCTGATGATTGTATGGGATCACGGGATTGTGACACATCACCATCCAGTCACTACTACTGATACTAGACTCCAAGAGCAAGATGTGCCTACTATAGGACCATGAGGGACCCTCGTGAGGAATTGCATATCACGACTCAAAGATATGGAGCTCAGACTTGAGGATGGGGCTGATTTGAAGAGTGTATGTTTGTTATGACTCTAGCCAGGGGAGTCATAATTTAGTTTCATTGAAGAGGGCAAACATATAAATCCTAAGGGCATTCATGTAAATCCTATCTAGCTGACCCCTATTAAAGAGGTGAGGAGGCTAGTTAGGTTAGGATTAGTTTGGAGGAAGATATTTTGAGGGATGAATAAAATACGTATCACCCTAATTAACCACCCCTTATCCTACTTAAAGAGGGGTTGGTTAAGGAGGGGTTAAGTTAGAATAGGATTAGGATTAGATTTGAGATTGCTTCTTAGAGTTGGAGTTGGAGCTATTGGAAGTAGGAGTCTTAAGTAGGAATCCTATTAGGAGTTGGAGTTTAGAAGCCCTATAAATAGCCTTGTATTCTCCCCTCTTTCATCATCAATAGATTAATATTATTTTTAGTCATTGGGCAGAAAATTGAGGGAGGAACATATGTAGAGTTCCGAGGAGGCCGATCTCCTATAGAGACCACTCTAGGCTTAGAATCCATAAGGGTTCTAACATAAACCAAGACTCCTACTAAACTAGGACACCTCTTCCCCTCAACTCCTGACCCCTAGCCAACTCCTAACCATGATATGGTTGGTGGCTATAGGGGTCTCCAACTCCTAATTTTATTCTTATTTCACCCTAGAGAGAGTCCAAGCTAAGTGAAACTCTCCCCCTCTTGCCCTAGTCGGCCTCTCTTAAGAGGAGGAGGTGGCTAAGAGACTCCCATCCTATAAGGACTCCTCCATAACCCTAGCCAACCACTTCTTTACTATGGGTGACGGCTAGATTAGCGTTTATTATATTCATGACTCAATTGACTCTGACTCGTACCTAACTCCGACTCTAGTGCAGTCGAATCTTAATCATATTAGGATTTGGGCTGATTTATTATAGATGACTCAAATCTCATCTTCGCTGACCTAATGTCATGTCTAGGTTGGCCAACAAGGTCCAATCTAAGGATTTGACCCAAATGACTAGGACCCAACTCGGCTAGGGTCCTTATAGTGAGTAGTGTTGTACCATCATTAGGCCCAAGGGAGCCACTTCGTCCACTCTTTTGGCTGATCACTGGTGAAGCATCGAAGATAGGTCTCTATACACCTATTCACCACCTCTATTTGGTCATCCGTCTATGGATGGTAGGCTGTGCTCATTTTGAGTTGGTGCCCTATAGTTCGAATAGCTCGGTCCAAAATTTGCTTATAAAAATCCTGTCATGGTTGCTCACAATAGATCTTGGAATCTTATTATAGTTTAACAATATTTTCAATAAAAAGCTTAGCAATACTGACAGCGGTATAGGGGCGTCTCACAGCCCAAAAATGGGCATACTTTGTCAATCGATCTACCACTACGAAGATTATACTTTTACCTTGAGATATTGGTAGCCCTTCGATGAAGTCTATGGAGATGTCAATCCAAGCTGATTCCGGTATGGGTAGTGGTTGCAGCTTTTCTGGACTTGCCACTACTTCACCCTTTTGCTATTGACATATATCACATTTTACTACATAATCAGAAATAAATTTTTTCATGCTTCTCTAACAAAAGTTTTGCTTCACCCTCTTGTATATTCTTAGAAATTCGGAGTTCCCTGTGGAAGGTGAAGAATGCATTTCGTGTGTGATGATTTTGATGCAAGTGGAAGTAGGAGTAAGCACATACGACCCTTGTAGGGTAGATCCCTCGAATCCCAAGTGTAGTGGGCTATTGCGCTCGGATCCTTCTCCAATTTTTCTATGATGTCTCGGGTCTCTGGATCCTTTTTCCATTCCTCCCTAATGTCCTCAAGAAAGTTAGTAGAAGGGAGATGGCTAAAATTTCAGCCTGCTCCAATAACCGTGATAGTGCATCTACAACAACATTTTCTTTCCCCTTCCGATAAATAATTTCATAATCAAAATCAAGGAGTTTAGTTATCCATTTTTACTGAACAAGGGATGATATTTTCTATTCTAGAAAAATACTTATGGCTTCGGTGGTCGGTTTTGATCTGGAAGCATCGATCGATCAGGTAGAGTCTCCACTTTGTAATAGCACGCACAATTACAAGCATTTCCTTGTCGTATATGGATATTTTGTAATAAGAGGGAGATAAGGCCTTGCTGGTATATGCAAGTGGTCGGCCATCTTGCATCAGAATAGCTCCGATTCTAACTCCATATGTGTCAGCCTCAATGATGAAGGGTCGATTGAAATCAGACAGCACTAGGACCAACGTCATCGTCATGGCTGCCTTGAGCTCATCAAAGGTTGTCGAAGCTTTGTCCGACCACTGGAAGGAGTCCTTTTTCTGTAGGAAGGTGAGTGGGGCACTGATCTTTCCATAGTCCTTCACAAATTTTCGGTAGTAGCCCGTAAGCCCAAGGAAACCACGCAGCGATTTCATGTTTGCAAGTCTTGGGCAACCTTGTATCGCTTATATCTTAATTGGTTCAACCGTCACTCCATCTTTTGATATTATGTGCCCAAGGTACTCCACTTTACGTTGTAGGAAGCTTGACTTTGATTGTTTAATATAGAGGGTATTCTCTTGAAGAATCATTAGAACAATTCGTAAGTGCTGAAAATGAATCTCAAGAGTAGGCGATAGAACCCCTTATGAAGCTCTATAGATTTTGATCTTTGAGGAGGATTAACCCTTGGAATGCTATAGGGGTTCCTCTCTCCTAGTAGTCGGTCATATGACTGAATTGTAGATTGATCTTGCTTAATAAAAAGAGGTGGAGGCTACATACTTATATAGGGCTTCAAACCCTAGCCCTAGGGGGTGATTCCTAAGTAAATTCCCCCTTTTGCCCCTCCTATAGCTACCATGCATAAATAAAGAGGGTGACAGCCTAAGAGGCTGCACAAACCATGCCCCTTTGCTAGAAACCCTAGTCGATCAACCCAGTGAAGGGGGCGGCGACCAATAAGTCTTAAGACCCCAAATTAAACCTTAGCCAAACTTCTTTAAAGGATAGAAGTGACTAGGTGGAGTTTTATTACAATCTCACAGGGTTCTTATTGATTACTTCTAGGGTGATTAGGACTCAACCCTACTGAAGTCCTATCAAGCCTGCTCTCTTTGAATCAGCCTTGTCCTCAAGGCTGAGAGTCCATGAACTATGGGAACTGGGTCTTCAGCTCCTCCCATGCGATCATTAATTGAGCTTTGGCCTCCTCATCAGCTTGGGTATCAGTTGGATGGATTTGGGCTTAGTCATCTTGTTTAAATTTCCATTTGAGGTGGGATACCTGGAAGATCAATTGTAATCTTGATCTGGTGTGCAGATCTGATCTCCAGGTTAGGGCCTTAATGTGATCTCCAATTTTGCAAGGCCCAAAGAAATAGGGAGATCACTTTATTGAGGCCTGAATTTTATGCTGGTGGAGTTGGAGATGAAGGGGGACTTGATCTTTCTCAGGAAACTTTCTTTTGCTTTGGCGTTTGTCAGGGGGAAGTTTCTTCCTTGCATGGGCTATCACATGGTTGCTCTGTAATAGTAGTCATGCCTTCTTTTGGAGTGAGGGTTGTCCTCAGATAAAATCTCTAGTGGTGTGAGCCTGATATGAGTCTAAGGTGGGTAGGAGTGGTGATTTTTCGAGGCCCATTTTCACTTCTTTATGCTATTGACCATTTTGCATGAGGATAGTGCTGACCCCCACTCTGGATGTGTCTGCTCCAATAATAAACATCTAGCCATGATTTGGTGTGGACGACATCGTGGTCGTGAGAGCTATAGTCCCACTCGGTCAAGGTGGTGCATCTTTCTTTATAATGAGAGGGATGATGTTCATGCTTCGTTGAGTTCTGCGAATGATCCTTCCCCTTTTCTGATTTTGCCACTGGAGAAACTCAATTTTCTCATGGTCTTGGGCCGTAGGGGCTACCGCCCGAGGGTAGCAATGCCAGATCGTGAGCAGAGGCAGCCGCTAGCGGCGCGCAGCAACACCACATGCGTGGTGACGACGACAACCGTAAGATTAGGGCAAAAGGGGAGGGCTAGGACATCCTTTTGAAAAAAGGATGATTATACCCCTTGGAATTTAAGAAATTTTGAGGTCTGTCCTATGCCCAGAATACCAAAAACACTCTCAACAATTCTAAAAATTTTAAATACTATCCTCCTATCCAAAATATGAAAATACCCTTTATAATTCTAGAAATTTTAAGCATATCCTGATTTTTAAAAAAATAATTAATTAAATAGTTTAATTAATTATTATATATATCTAGTAATCCTACATATAATGTGATGTACATGTGATGTATGATGTGGATGGATGATCATAAGTCATGTGTTGTGATGTGCACAATTGTAATTATTATTATTATTATTGGGGCCTGCGAGCCTCCATTTTTCTCATTTATTGTCGAGCCTACGTGCTTGTGATTATTTGTAATTACATGGAGAGGCACGACGGGAGCATGGAGGTGACAACGGGACCCACGATGTCATGCTTGGAGATCACGATGCATGGTGATGCAACGATCCGAATGAACCAATGATGACGAGATCAACCATCATAGGACATGGAGATGCACTGATGCACACATAGATCCTATTGTGAGTGATTAGGCCCATTGGCTCGGGCTTAATCATATTAGGTGATGCCTCATGATCATCTAGTGTGGCTTGCATATGTGATGTGTTATACTCATATATATATATATATATATATATATATTTGTATGCGATGTAGATATATATTAAATATGTATGTGTGTAACATAATATATTAAGAGATCGATATGAAATAAATACCCCTTCTACGATAATATTAAGTCGATAAGCGTGAGTCAATAAGATTGACCCCACGTGGCCTTCCATCATTATAGGAAGAAATTGAATCACGACATAGGTTGAGTTGGTCGAGTCCCTCGAGGCTCATCTATCTACATGATCGAGTTCTTACCTACGACATAGAGATGTTATGGGTAACTTAAGGACATAGTGTGCTTGGTCGAGTCCCTCGATGACATATCATCAAATCAGACTTACCTTGTAACGATGGTGATAACTTAAATTAATATATGGTTGATCGAGTCCCTCGAGACCATGATGATTCGGAGGCCAAACATGAGGAATCATAAGGAGTTATGATTGGCAAGAGTTGCATACCTTTTAGGCTTAGTGTAATTGGTCGAGCCCCTCAAGATTGCACTAAGATGTTGATTGGATCTCGATCCCCACTAGGAGTTTGCCGGAGACTTTCGTCTCACGTGTCGAGGGTGTTGCGTGATTCACTAGGAAAATAGTGGGAGTATATTAAGATAGAAGTCCATATCTTAATTAGTATTTTCTATAAAATTTGTATGTTATTTATTTATGTTATATCTTGTTTGTCATAAACATGTCGTTTACAAACCCCCTACATGGCATACTTGATGCCAACCGCCTCACTGGTCCAAACTACACGGATTGGCTCCGTAATTTGAGAATTATTCTCACAGCGAAAAAAATCACGTATGTCCTTGATACAATTGTGCCCACATCGGAAAAAGGAGCAAGCGAGGATGAGATCGCTCGCTATATGAAGTATATAGATGATTCCACATTAGCAAAATGTTGTATGCTGGCCTCCATGACTCCTGAGTTATAAAGGCAACATGAGAGCATAGATGCAGATTCTGTCCTTCTTCATCTCCACCAAATGTTTTAGAAACAAGGAAGAACTCAAAGATATGAGATATTTAAGAGATTCTTCCAAGCCAGGATGATAGAAGGGACATCGATTGAGAACCATGTCCTAAAGATGATAGAGTGGCTCGAGAAACTCACAAGTCTAGGAATAGTCCTAGAGAATAACTTGTGCGTTGATCTTATATTTCAATCTACCATATTCTTTTTCTCACTTCATGATGAATTTTAACATGAGCAAATTTGAGGTGACCCTCCCTGAGCTCCTCAATATGTTGAGGGAAGCTAAGAGTGCTATCAAGAAGGAGAAGTCAATTCTCTATATTGGTGAGACCAAAAAGAAAAGGAAGGCTAGCAAGATCCTTAAGAATGACAAGAGCAAAGGAAGGCCGGGTAAGGCAAAGGTTGCCAAGAAAGACCAAAGGACAAACGACAGTGCTTCCACTACGGCCAAGATGGGCATTAGAAGAGGAATTATAAGGACTACCTTGCAGAGAAGGCAAAACAGAAGCTTAGAGAAGCTTCAGGTATATTCATAATCAGTCTTCACTTGTCAGATTTTCATGAGAACACATGGGTATTGGATATCGAGAGTGCTTATGATATCTGTAATTTGTTGCAGGTTCTAGCAAGACCTAGGAGATTGGCTAGAGGTGAGATGAACCTCAAGATGGGCAATGGAGCAAGAGTTGCTATAATTAATGTTGGGGAGGTCATCCTATATCTGCTTGGTGGAGCTATTATTGCATTAGATGCATGCTATTTTGTCTCTTCCATTATCGAAAACATTATTTCCATATCTTGTTTGACAATTAGTGGATATAAATTAGTTTTTGAGAACAATAGTTGTTCAATAATTATGAATGATGAGATCATCACTAGAGAGACCCTTATAAATGGCTTATATATGTTAGACACTTTTCCACACATTATGAATATAAATACGTCTAAGAGGAAAAGAGATAAGGTAAATAATGCATACCTATGACATTGTAGACTAGGTCATATACATGAGGGAAAGATTCAAAAGTTGATGAATGATGGATACTTAGATCCATTTGACTATGAGTCATATGCAACTTGAGAACCTTGCCTTCGTGGAAAGATGACTAACTCTCCTTTTAGTGAAAGTGGAGAGAGAGCCACTGTGTTATTAGAACTCGTATATAGTGATGTATGTGGTCTCAGGTCGACTCAGGTCATAGGTGGTTACTCATACTTCATTACATTCACTGATGATTTCTCTAGGTATGGACATGTGTACTTGATGAAGTACAAGTCTGAGACCTTTGAGAAATTTAGGGAATATAAGAATGAAGTTGAGAACCAGATTGAAAGAGTATTAAGACTCTTCAATCAAATCAAGGAAGATAGTGCTTGAGTACAGAGTTCATCCATTTCCTCAAGGACAATGAGATTCTATCCTAGTGGACACCACCTTATACACGTCAACTCAATAGGGTATCAAAAAAGAAGAATCACACACTGTTAGACATGGTGCGATCCATGATGAGTTTCACTGACCTACCTGTCTCATTATAAGGATACGCCATAGAGACCACATCTTACCTTTTGAACAGAGATTTATCAAAGTCAGTAGTGTTTATACCATATGAGATATAGAAAGGAAAGAAGTCTTATCTTAAGATAGTTAAGATTTTGGGTTGTCCTGTCCACGTTAGAAGACACAACCCCGATAAGTTGGAATCAAGGACAGAATGGTGCACATTCATGGGATACCCCAACGAAACTTGTGGGTGTTATTTCTATCATCCCAAGGACTGAAAGGTCTTTGTTGCCAAGAGAGCTATGTTCCTTGAGAATGAACACATTCTTGGTAGAAACAGTGAGAGTAAGATAGAGTTGAGCGAGGTTGGAGAACCTAGCCCAAGCACCATTCCAAAGTCCGAGTCTGTTCAGGTACCTAGCACATAAGTTCCAACTTTGTGCAAATCTCGTAGAGTATCTCACCCTCCTGAAAGATATGTGGGACATATTAGTGGAGAGGACTCTCGAGATATTAATCCTCAGACCTACGATGAGGCTATTATGAGTATAGACTCCGGGAAGTGGCAAGAAGCCATGAATTCTGAGATAGATTTCATGTACTCTAACAAGATTTGGAATCTTGTGGATGCACTTGAGGATATAGTACTCATCAAGTGCAAGTGGATCTTTAAAAAGAAGATCGGAGTAGATGACAAGGTGGAGACATATAAGGCAATGCTAGTAGCTAAAAGATATCATCAAAGACAATGAGTTGACTATGATGAAACCTTTTCACCTGTATCCATGCTTAAATCCATTAGAATTTTTTTGGTCATTGCAGCACACTATAACTATGAGATTTGACAGATGGATGTCAAAATAACATTCCTCAATGGCAACCTCGAGGAGAAGGTGTATATGATACAGCCAGAGGGATTCGTATCCAGAGAGAATTCAGATAAAGTGTGCAAGTTGCTCAAATCCATTTATGGACTAAAGCAAGCTTCCCGAAGTTGGAACATAAGATTTGATGAGATGATCAAATCTTATGATTTCGTTAAGAATGAAGATGAGCCTTGTGTGTATAGGAAGATAAGTGGGAGTGCTATCACCTTCTTGGTATTGTATATGGATGATATCCTAGTCATTGGGAATGATGTAGGATGCTCTCCACAGTAAAGGCTTGGCTATCCAGAAACTTCTCAATTAAAGACTTAGGGGAAGCATCCTATATTTTAGGGATCCGGATATATAGAGAAAGATCCAAGAGGATGCTTGGCTTGTCTAAGTCTAGGTAAATAGACTCCATTATCGAAAGGTTTGGCATGAAGAATTCCAAAATGGTCTCATACTGATGAGACATGGAATATCATTTTCTCGGGATATGTCCCCAAAGACTCCTGAAGAAAGGACAAACATGGATAAGATACCTTATTCCTCAATGATATGGTCTATCATATATGCTATGCTATGTACCAAGCCTGATATAACACATGTTCTGAGTGTCACGAGCAGGTATCAGGTAGATCCAGGTTTAGAACACTAGAAGGCAGTAAAGTGTATCCTTAAGTACTTAAGAAGGATTAAGGATCTTTTACTAGTATATAGAGGAGGTAGCCTCCAGGTTAAAGGCTACACTGACTCAAGTTTTCAGTCTGACATTGATGAGCAAGTCAAACTCAGGATATTTTTTCACCCTGAATGGGAGAGCAATAAGCTGGAAGAGTTCCAAGCAAGATAATACTGCTGACTCGACCACAGAGTCGGAATACATTGCTGCAGCAGAAACAGCAAAGGAAGGGATGCGGTTGAAGAAGTTCATCAGAGTTTAGTTAATCGTTCCGAGCAGCATAGAGTTGATTCCCTTATACTATGATAGCGACAGGACGATAGCTCTAGCTTGGGAACCCATGTCTCATCAGAAGTGTTCTAAGGAGGTTTCATTTTATTAGAGAGATCACAACCCATAAAGATATAGTAATGAAAAGAGTTTAATCCAAAGATAAGATGTAGATCCACAGATGAAGCCACAAGCGCAGATTATATTTGAGCATCACAGGGGTCTGATAGGGATCAGACACATAGGTGATTGGCTTTATGTCAAATGGAAGATTGTTGGTTACAGGTGCCTTACAAGCCAATCATGTAAATGATGGCACGTGTGACACACTATGCGATCTTTTTGCTTAAGATTATTACTGGCATAGTCTCACATTATATTATCTATTGCATATATATTGTGATGTCCTTGGTTCTGTGCAATGGAAATCAGATCATGATGAGATCATGATAATGAGATCGATTCACCTTTAAACACAGATCCTGAATAATCCCGGTCATAGGTTACTCGAGAGGGACATCGAGATAATCGAACAAACCGGTATACTATATACCTATCCATATGATGGAGGCGACTGATCTCATAACCACTTGTGTGGAGACACTAAGGATATAGTATAGATGCTCATTAAAGAATGAGTTTATTGATTGATTCACTTATGTAATGTTGTATGGTTAATGATACATAATGTTAGACAGTAATTCAATAGTCCTAGACACTAAGGATATAGTACAGATGCTCATTAGAGAATGAGTTTATTGATTGATTCACTTATGTAATATTGTATGGTTAATGATACATAATGTTAGACAGTAATTCAATAGTCCTAGTTGTATATTTAGTCCTTAGACTTGAGACACTAAGGATGCCTTGTTTGAGTACTCCTTTCTTTGACGCCAAACTTACAAGTTTGGAAAGTTCCAGATCTTGTACAGTTTGTTATCGAAATTGGTAGTCAACCTTATAAAGGCAATTAAGTGTCAATAAAGGATCATCCACTCTCGGTATCGCAAGAGGAATATCTCGTATGTGCTTGCTCAGACAAATCTCTTGCTAGGGTCATTCAGATTGAGAGAGAAATAGTTCTCTAGTAGAATCCAATTAGAGCAACACAAACTAATTCCGTATGTGACATGATAGAACCATATCCAATATATGGTCTCTGGGATATTAGTTAGATGAGGGATTATAGATACACGGTAATTATGGACAAACATGTCTGATGGATTTGATCCCCCTGTACCGTCTGGGGACTATGGCGTAGTAGCCTAGTACGTCCATAGTCGATGAGTCGAGTGAATTATTATGGAGATAATAATTCACTATATCAAAAGGAGTTCTGATGGGAGCGACTCACAACCAACTCGGTATCGAGCCTAGAGGGTCACATACATATGGTGGATGCTTTAGCGAATAGAAGATTGGATAGAGATCCAATTAGCCCATTTTCTTATTAGATGAGACCCTATGATGATGGGATCCTTGGTTGAGGCCCAATTAGATCCCTAAGGAGATTATTGGATAGAGATTCAATAATACAATATTAGTGGGTAATTGGATGGAGATCCAATACCCACTAAGGAAGGAGCTCTAGGGGTTTTGATGGCTCTCTATAAATAGGAGGGGAGACTTATGTTTGATAGGCTGCAGCCTTGGCTTCCCCCTCCTTCCCCTCCCTCCCTCTGCAAGAGTTATAAGATCAAATTGGAGGAGATTCGCTGTAGAAATCCATCGTGTGGATACCACTAGAGAGAAAGACGCTTGACTTCCTTTATCCTCTCCATCCCGATCTGGAATACAGGGATATATGATCTCCCTAGGTAAAACAATCTCATATAATATGGTTTTTTTTTTATTTTTATGACTTTCTCGTGACCTAATCTTTTGCACGACGATTTGATCTACATGAGAAATCGGTTTTATTTTGATTTTCGCTGTGCATGTGATGTCTCCGCTAAGGTTTCCCAACACACACCACTGAAGACCTTATTATTCCAAAAGAATGCTCGGTTATTATTAAAGAACAACTAAGTGGCAGCCTATGCAAGAAAGAAACAACCCCCCGATAAATACCAGACCAGAAGAAAGTTTGCTATTGAAGATCGAGTTTCCCTTTATCTCCAGCCCTACTAGTAGAAAATTTGAGTCTCAAGGAAGTGATCCCCCTGCTACTTTAGCCCTTGCAAAAGTAGAGATCACAATGGAGCCGTGACTTATGGATCAGATCAGTGCATCAATTCAAAAATATAAATCCTCTAAGTATCTTACCACAAATAGAAGTTTAGATAGGACAACTCAGCCCAGATCCATCCACTTGACATCCCAACTGATGAGGAGGTTCAAGTTCAGCTGATGACTGCATGAGATCGCAGGATCGTGATGCACCACCGTCTCGATACTACTACCCCTGATGGAGAGATACAAGGCAATGCTAGACCATCGGACCACAATACGCCTACTATAGATACCACATGGAAGCTTCAAGGAGAATTGCATACCATGTCCCAAAGTTCATGGAGCCTTAGCCTTGAGGACAAGACTGATTTGAAGAGGGCGGGTCTGTTAGGACCCTGTTAGAACCCTTGCGGATTCTAAGCTTTTGGTGATCTTTATAGGGGATCAATCTCCTTGGAACTCTATAGGGGTTTCTCCCTCCTTGGTTTTCTACTACATTAGCTCAAAGATAATTGATCTATTGATGATGAAAAGAGGCTTATTATAAGGCTATTTATAGGCCTTCTAAACCCTAACTCCTAATAGGATTCCCACTTCAAGACTCCTACTCCTAACAACTCCTACTCCAACTCTAAGAAGCAACTCCTACTCGACCCCAACTAGGTGTGGCCAATGGTTAGGACTCCTAATCCTCCTCTACTTTGGCCTTAATCCTCCTCTACTTTAATCTCTTACCCTAGCCGACCCCTTTAACTATAGTAAGGGGCGGCTAGCTAAGGTTATCATAAGCCCAATGCCTAACCCAAGACCCCAATATAGCCGGCCCCTTCATCTATTAATAAGGCCCTTAGATAGGGTTTTACATGTGAGCCCCTTCAATAAATTTAAAATTAGGACTTCATTAGCTGAAGTCCTAATAGACCCGCCCTCTTCAAATCAGTTGTGTCTTCAAGGCTGAGCTCCATGTCTCTAGGTCTTGATCTGTAACTCCTCATGAGGCTCCCTCGTGGCCCCTTTAGTAGGTGCATCCTGCTCCTGCGGTCCAGCGTCAGTAGTAGTGGCTGGACAATGATGTGTCATGATCCTACGATCCCATGCAATCATCAACTTGGGTGTTAGGTGGATAGATATGGGTTGAGTCATCCTCTCTAAACTTCTGTTTGCATTGAGTTCCTAGAGGATCAGTTGTAATTTTGAATTAGTGTGCCGACCTGATCGATAAGTTACGGCTCCAATATGATCTCCAATTTTGTAGGGTCCAAAGAATTTGGGAGACTACTTCCGTGAGGCTCAAGTCTTTATAAATTTCTGCTGATAGGGATAAAGATTATTAGGATGGCATTGAGGGGGGGTCGTGAATTAGTGCAAGTGTAAAATTTTGATTTAAGGAAAACTTTTTGTGAGAATCAAAATCGAAAATCAGAAGCATTTCGTTGAGTAAGTGAGCAATAAGCTATTGAACGAAGCTAAGTTATGATTATGCTAAAAGAAAGCTCTGTATAAGAACATGCATAATAAAAAATAATAAAGTAGAGAAATGCTCATAGATTTATAGTAGTTCGACCTCAACTTGGCCTACGTCCACTCCCAAGTCCTCTTCTCCGAGGTCTACCGATGTCCATTATCGATCTTCTATAGGTGAAGACTTACAAACTTACAAGGGAGACTATACAAGAATACAACTCTTTTTTTTACTCCCTTGCCCCTTTTCTTTTTCTTACAAATTTAGCACACTATTTTTCACAGAATTTCTAGCCCAATATCTTGTGCTAAATGTAAGAAATCTTGAGATATTTATAGACCTCAATTAGCTTTAGAAATGGAGCAAAAAATTTAGACCTTTTCATAAATTCAGCATACAAGCGGTACTACCGTCGGCACTGGTAGTACCATCATTGTCAGCCACCCAAAAATAGGGCTACGACAGTACTACCATCACCTGGGTGGTACCATCGATGCCCACTAGCGGTACTATCGCTAGAAATCTAGCAAAAGCCCATTTTTTCATACTTTTGTATACCCGACTCGTACCTCCTATTGACCCCTTTCTAGGTCAACCAATTGAGCTCAATACATACCCATAGTGGACCCAGTTTACCTCACTTGAGTTAGTTTAGATTCCTTCCAAACTTAACTTAAGATGGACTCAAACCTAATGATGCTAACTATGACTTCATTAATTATAATCAACATGACTAAAAAATCCAATTCAAGACCTTCTCAACTCCCGGCAAGCTTTTCGACTACCCCCGACGATCTTCCAACGAGTCTGTCTTCTTCCGATGAACTCCCTTACGCCATCCTGGCAAGCTCCCGATACCCTCGGTGAGCTCTCGACACACTCTAGGCGAGTTCCCAACTGCATCATCCTCACTCCGGCCCGATGCCTAGACTTGACTTTGGCCAAACCTCTTATTGTAATTTTATCACTGTCGTAGTTAATCCTACATCAATCAACTCTAACAATCTTGTTAGATCAATAATCCATCAATTGATTTCATCATCAAAATATGAGATTCAACAATCTCCCCCTTTTTTATAATGACAATCAATTGATGATGGGAGTTAAACCTTTCTCTCCCTAAATCCATGCCATAATTCAAATAAGGAGAAACTTGAATTCAAGAGAACCAAACACTCTTGAATAAAAGTATCATATCATCCATTCAAATCTTGAAATGATATATCATGAATTTCAAAATCATCAAATCATACATGATAAATGATATTTATCTCAACCGATCATGATCAAATTTTCACAGTATATAACATGAATTATGTATCAATCATACCTTAAGTTGAAGTTCTCTTCTTTAAGACATCAATTATTCTCCCCCTTTATTTATCAACATTAATAGGATAAATATTGATTTTTCTAATTTTTCTGCATGTGTCATCAATATGTCATTTCTCCCCCTTTGTCATCAATAAAAAAGTGAAATATTAGAGCAAATGATTTCAAGACACATGTGTTATTATTCCCCCTTAGTAAAATAGGATATGAGTAATAATTTTATCATGAATTTTTTTATTTTTGTTATATATATATATATATATATATATATATATATATATATAATATAGACACATGTGTCATTGTTCCTAACAATTTTCATTGTTCCCCCTTAGTAAAATAGGATATGAGCAATAATTTTATCATGAATTCTTTTTTGTCAATAATTTTATCATGATATATATATATATATATATATATATATATATATATGATATAGATACATGTGTTATTGTTCCTAACAATCTGACAGAACCCCAAATGGAGCTCTATAGATTTTGACCCTTAAGGGAGATCAACCCTTGGAACGCTGTAGGGGTTCCTCGCTCCTAGATTCGGCACAAGGCTGAAATAAAATTGATAATTACTTGATTCAAGAGAGGGGCGGTTGCATCTTTAAATATGGATCAAAACCCTAGCCTAAGGGGGTGTTTGCCTAAGTAGAATTACTCCTTTGCCCCTCTTATAGCCAACCTACCTTAATAGGAGCAAGAGGCGGTTAAGTGGCTATATAGCCGACTTAAGCAGGGGGAAACCCTAACCAACCAACCCAGTAAGGGGTGTGACGGCTACTAAGCACTAAGGGCTAATCTAGACCCTAGTCATACTCCTTTATAAGATAGGAGTGACTTTATTACAATCTAACAAAGTTTTTATTGACTAGTACTAAGATGATTAGGACTCAACCTTGCTGGAGTCCTATCAAATTCGTCCTCCTCAGATCAGCCTTGTCCTCAAGGCTGAGGGTCCACAAACTTTGAAAACTGGATCTTCAACTCCTCATGTGACTCCCATGCTATCATTAACAGAACTTTGGCCTCCTCATCAGCTGGGGTGTTAGTTGGAAGGAATTGGGCTGAGTCATCTTCTTTAAATTTTCATTTGAGGTGGGATACCTGGCGGATCAACTGTAATCTTGATCTGGTGCACAAATTTGATCTCCAAGTTATGGCCCTAATGTGATCCTCAATTTTGTAAGTCCCAAAGAAATAGGGAGACCACTTCATTAAGGCTCGAGTTTCCTGCTGATCGGGCTGGAGGTGTAGAAAAACTCGAACTTCAATTTTTCGTCCATTCTGAAGTTTGTCGGGAGGTCATTTCTTCTTTACGTGTGCTGCCATATGGTTAGTCTTTAGTGATAGCCAATCTTTCTTCTGGAATGGTGACTGCCCTGTGGTATGGTACAGGATGATGAGAGCCTAATCTGGCGTGAGCATGGATTGCAATTCTTCTAGTTTTACTCATCTTTCGTGCCATGGACCTGTAACCAACCATATTTTAAATTTGGTAGTAATTAATATCTCCTATAAAAACCTCGTATGAAGTGTGGGGGAAGCCTCAGTGTAAATTAAGAGTCGACCATTTTGCATAAGAATAGCCCCAATTCCAACTCCTGACGCATCGGCCGCAATGACAAAAGTGCGACCGAAATCGAGCAGCGCTACGACCGATATCATTGTCATGACTGTCTTGAGTCGTTCGAAGGCTGCGGAGGCTTTATCTGACCATAAGAAGGAGTCTTTCTTCAGTAAGGACGTGAGCGGGGCACTGATATTACCATAATCTTTCATAAAATTTTGGTAGTAGCCCGTGAGTCCAAGGAAACCGCGTAGTGATTGTATGTTTGTAGGTCTCAGCTATCATTGCATGCCTCGATCTTTGTCGGGTCCATCGCCACTCCATCCTCTGATATAATGTGCCCAAGATACTCCACTTTACCCTGTAAGAAGTCATACTTTGACTGTTTAACATAAAGAGTATTCTTTCGAAGAATCGTTAGAATAGTTCATAAGTGCTGAATGTATATCAAGCATAGGGCTATAAATGAGAATATCATCAAAGAATACCAATACGAACTTACATAGAAAACTCCAGACAATGTCATTCATCAGGCTTTAGAAAGTAGAAGGAGCATTCGTAAGTCCGAATGACATTACCAGAAACTCGTAGTGGCCGTTATACGTGCATAATACAGTTTTTAGAATATCTTCAGTGCATACCCGAATCTGATGGCATCTGGATCGAAGATCCAATTTAGTGAAGACTCGAGCTCCTTTTAATTCATCCAAGAGTTCATCATCTTTCTTGTGCACTAGCAACACCGGTGAGGAGTAAGGGCTGCAACTTGGTCGAATCACCCTGGTGTTATGCATCTTTAATAATGTTCTCGATCTCATCCTTCTGCAAGTGAGAATAGTGGTATGATCACAATTTTGCTAGAGGTTTGCCTGGCAAAATAGGAATGCGATGGTCATGAAGTTGGTTAGGGGGCAACCCACGCGGCTCCAAGAAAATATCCGTGAATTCGTTCAGGCAAAGGGCAAGCTTAGGATTTGAGTTTTGTATGTTCTCCCCTATAGATGGCTGTTGAATATGCATCAAGAATCCACCATGTGCTTTGTGCAAAACTTTCTCCATTTATTGCGACGAAACGGTGGAAATTTGGCTCCCGTGCTTGCCTCGTAACGTGACCTGTCTCCCTTTGCAATAAATTTCATGATTAATTTAGAAAAATTCTAAGAGATATCACCTAGTGTTGTGAGCCATTCGATCCCGAGTACGGCTTCATAATCATTAATTGGTAGGAGGAAGAAATCAGCTACCACTTCTTGGTCTTGGAGTAGTTTTACCCACAGGCACCGTTGGTCGCAATTAATGATTCGATCGTCAGCGACCTTTACGTCAAACTTGTTGCAACCTTCGATTTGAAGCACCAAATGTACAACAACCTTACTATTGAGTAAGTTATTGGTGCTGCCTGTGTCGATGAGAATGGTGATGGGTTGCTATTTTAGAAGTCCTCCAACTTTCATCATCTACGGGTTGGAGTAGCCGACCAATGTGTGCACTGCAAAGTCGGCCAGTTGGGACTCTTCCTCCATGGTTTCTTCTTTAGGTTCAAGGGCTTCTTTAGATGTTTTGTTGTTCTCATCCTCCATTGGTTCAATCACGAGGAGCCGACCCTTTTCAAGCGATGTTCGTGGCTCCACGGTTCATTGCAGTGCCAACGTAACTCCCTGGCCGATCTTTCGCGAAGCTCGTCTCTTGTCAACTTTTTTGGTGCAGGGGCTTGGATGGCAGTAGAGGGGGCAGTAGGCCTTGGCATGGCTAGTCGGGGAGCGACCCTTGTCCTTCGTACCTTGTGGTTCAATTGTTCTTCCTGGATACGCGCGAAGGAAATTGCCGCTATAAGAGTGTACGGTTGCCGCGTCTTTACTTCTCATCGGATCTCCGACTTTAGGTTAGATAAACGCTAAAAGTACCTAAAAGTTGTTTCTTAGACCAATTCTCAGTTTGGTTAGATAAACGCTCAAACCTTGTTTGGTATTCTAGTATTGTCGAGGTTTGACAAATCTTTACCAATTGTCCATCGATGTTGAAATCGGTTGGTCCGAAGTGGTTTAGTAGTCCTTCCTTGAATCGCTACCAAGAGAGTCCTCCATGGGTGTGCTCAAACTAATTAAACCACTGAATAGCATCTCTCTTGAGGTGGATGGCAGCAATCTCCACCCATGTGGCGTCAGTGGTTCGATAGAATTGAAAATAGCGCTCCGCACGTGAGATCCACCCGATCGGGTCTCCTTCTTCCCATTTGGGGAAGTCAACCTTCATGCGTGGATTATTGAGATCAGAGGTGATGTGGCCATGTTTTTTAGGATCATCTCGCCGATCTGAAGTTTCTTTGTGTTGTGATTTCCTCGGGCTCGACGGTCGGCCAATGCTGAATTCGGCGAAAAGGGATCGCATCTTCTCTTCCATGTGGTTTTCAAAGGTTTCAATCTTTGCATCGATAGCCTCCTCTTATGCCATAGTATATGCCTCTAGATATGTAATATTGAGATCTTTTTTCTGTTGTTGGGTTAGTGGCATGGAAATTTTGGAGAAGGGGGTGCCCGGTTAGAAGGTGAATTGGTTTGGATGGAAGTAGGCTACGGTTTAGGGCAGATTTGGGGCTGTAGTTTGTGGAGTTTAGGCTACAAATTGGTGTGATTTTAGGGCTATGATAGCAGTAGATGAAGGTTAGGGAAATAGATTTTAGATCTGGGATAGATGGCAGCAAAGGTAGGTGTCTCGGTATGGAAAGTTTGCTAAAAAGGGAAGTAGATTGATAAGGAAGTAGGCTGCGGTTAGGGCTAATTTGGGTGAGTGTTTGGTTTTGGTTTAGGGTAGGGTTTTGAAGGGTTTTTGGTAAGGATGGTATGGTTTGGTGATGAGGAAAAGAGAGTCCGAAATCCCATAAAAACAGCACTCAAATCTGATAGAATTCAGTGAAAAGAAGTGTTGCGATGTGCTGTCCTGCTGAACCGATTTTTACGTCAGAGAATGATGACTTCTCAACGTAAATTCTAGAGGAAAGTTTAAGGAAATTATACATAAACGTTTGGTTTAGATGTTATCAATACTAGTAGAGACTTTGACGAAATTTTGGCAGCATAACAGTAGGGAAATAGCGCAAAAGATGCAAGGTAGATTCCTTCGTCTTAAAATTCCAGAAATCAATATTATGATTAGGATGAAAATTTTTCTTTAGTAAGTTACAAAAGAGACATAGGAGATCAAGATCATAGTTCATAATAAAAAAAAATCTCATGTTATAATTTCAAAAGATCAACAAAATAAATAATGATTCATTTGGATAATTTGCTTAAATAAAATGTATGAATCATAGTAAACTATCTTGATTTATATGAAGATCTCAAGTTACAATTTTCAAGTTGTCAAGATCATGATAAAATCATCAAGTCAATTTTGTAGTTTAAGATATTCAACAATAATGATGTCACTTTATCTCTTATTAAAGGATTTCTAGGATAAAAAAATTTCAAGAAAAATTATCATTCTTTTTAGTTGTTTCATATGATTTGTTTCATGAATGCTTTTCATATCAATAAACTAACATTTAAGACCAAAAACCAAATTTCATTCGAGAAGGAATCATCAAGGTCATTACTATTCATTACTATAACACATCAAAGAGATAAAACATCTTCAAAGTAAAAATTAAACCTATCTCAATTTCAACTATTAAATGAGTCTAACTCTTTACACATAGTGCACCATTCAAGACAATCAAGATTAAGTCTATCACCATAAACTATTAAGAGAATTTCTTTTAAGGATAAGGATATTTTTTTAAAAAAATTCCTTCTCATTTTAATTTTTCAACCACATAAAGCATGATTTCATATATTTAATTTTTCAAATATAGTATTTAATCATTTCATTCAATTTTATCTCAACACACACTCATTTAATCATTACAAATCAATACAAGCATATAATCATAATCATTATCAAAATCTTTCTTTCATAAATTTGAATATATATATTTTTTAATTAAAAATAGATAAAGTCCCCAATTCATTTTTGTACTAGCATACCAAAGTCAGAGCAATCAAGATTAATTATAACAATGAGTCATCCAAAGATTCATTACCAATAATTTTATTTCAATAACTTTTTGTTTTTACTTAGGCTAATGAGCTTGAAAGAGTATTAGATCTCAAGTCATATGCCTTGAGCATCCACTTTTAAATCATTACTTAGTGCTCCTAGCCTTTTATAAGGTAACTTTCTAATGTGGGAGGTTTTGGTTTAGGTACACATTTGAGTTTGGGTCCCTTATGAAATGTTCTTCTTATTTTCTCTAATAGCTTGAGGTTGATAATGGTTTTTTTAGGAACCCAAATTAGTTTATGTAAACTATATTTTCTAAATGAACGTTTGTAGGCTTTATGTCCTAATTAACCACAAAAGTTTTATTTAATTTTTTATGGTAAATTTAAAGTGGGTCCTTTAATAAAAGTGGTTGGCTTTTGTTAAGTGTTTCCAACAAGGCCTTATTGGTAGAGATCATGTTTAGAGTTTTATTCCCTATTTCAAAATTTTCTAATGTTTATTTTAGCATGATATTTTTTCTTTAATATTTTCTAATGTTTTATATTTAGAAAAATTATGTAAAGGTAAAGTATCATGCATTTGATCAAATCTACTAACTAAAGAATCATGTTCTTTTTTAAGTGACTTATAAGATTTACTCATTTTTCTAAATTCATCAAATAATTCATAAAATATATTTAATAATTTAAAAAAAGAAATATTTAAAGACTCACTTACCTCATTGTCGATGGTCATAAGCGCGAAATTTTTCACTTCTTCTTGATTGTGCTCTTCATCTTTGGAGCGTTTCGGTTTCTTACATTCATAGCAAGAGGTTTTCTCCATTTTAAGTTCATGTTTGTTTATATTGATTAAATTTCTCAATTTTTTTGTCGAGTTCAAGTTCAAGGTTCTCATCACTCGAGGTTTCACTCGATGAGTCATATGTCATTCTCAATTCACAATCCTTCATATTCTTTGGAAGGTGTTCTTCAAGTTTATTTTTATAAATCATTTTATTTAATGATTTATTTGATTTAGTTGTGCTTTCAAATGTGATTTTTAATTTATGCCATATATCAGAAGCCGGATCGCAAGAAGAAACCTTATCAAACTCGTTTTTGTTTAAAGCACAAAATAAAGCATTCTTGCTTTGGCATTTAAAGAAAATATATATTTTTTTTACGATCATTCCAATCATTTATTTGATTGGATGACTTCTGAAAACCATTTTTGACAATACACCATAAATCAAAATCTAGAGAAATCAAGAAAATATGCATTTAAATTTTTTAAGATGTGTAATCTATCCCATTGAATATGGGAGGACGTGAAATAGAATATCCCTCATTTATGCTAAACAAAGTCATTTACTCAAGTAGGTATTAGTCCAATGAGTAAGACTTGACTCTGATACCAATTGTTAGGCTCAATTAGCACTAAGAGAAGAGGGGGTGAATTAGTGCAAGTGTAAAATTTTTTATTTAAGGAAAACTTTTCGTGAGAATCAAAATCGGAGATCGGAAGCGTTTCGTTAAATAAGTGATTGAACGAAGCTAAGTTATAATTATACTAAAAGAAAGCTCTGTATAAGAACATGCATAATAAAAAAATAACAAAATAGAAAAATGCTCATAGATTTATAGTGGTTCGACCTCAACCTGACTTACGTCCACTCCCGAGTTCTTTTCTTCGAGGTTCATTGGTGTCCACTACCGATCTTCTTTGGGTGAAGACCAAACTGTTACACTTCTCACTCTCCTTTTCACAAACTTAGGAGAGGAACCTTACAAACTCATAAGGGAGACTACAATACAACTCTTTTTCTCACTCCCTTGCCCCTTTTCTTTTTCTTATAAATTTAGCATACTATTTTTCACATAATTTCTAGCCCAATATCTTGTGCTAAATGTAAGAAATCTTAGGGTATTTATAGACCCAAATTGGTTTCAGAAATGGAGCAAAAATTTAAACCTTTTCATAAATTATGCGTACAAGCGGTACCACCATGGGCACTAGCGGTACCATCATCATCAACCACCCGAAAATAGGGCTATGATGGTACTACCGCCACCTTGGCGATACCACCATTGACCACTGGCAGTATTACCATCAGGAATCCCGTAAAAACCTCTTTTTTCATACTTTTCTATATCCAACTTGTACCTTTTATTGACCATTTTCCAGGTCAACCAATTAAGCTCAATCCATCCCCATAGGGACCCGGTTTGCCTCACTTGAGTTAATTTGGATTCTTTCCAAACTTAGCTCAAGTTGGACTCATACCTAATGATGCTAACTATGACTTAATTAATTACAACTAACATGGCCAACAAATTCAATTCAAGACCTTCCCAACTCCCGGTAAGCTTTTCGGCTACCCCTGACGATCTTCCGGTGAGTCTCGGTCTATTAGGACTCTAGCTAGGGGAGTCCTAATTTAGTTTCATTGAAGAAGGCAAATATGTAAATCCTAAGGGCATTCATGTAAATCATATCTAGTTGACCCCTATTAAAGAGGTGATGAGGCTGGCTAGGTTAGGATTAGGTTGGAGGAAGATATTTTGAGGGAATAATAAGATATATGTCATACTAATTAACCACCCCTTATCCTAGTTAAAGAGAGGTTGGTTGAGGAGGGGTTAAGTTAAAATAGGAGTATGAATAGTTTGAAGATTGCTTCTTAGAGTTGGAGTTAATGGAAGTAGGAGTTGCTTCTTAGAGTTAGAGTAGGGGTTGTTAGGAGTTGTTATGAGTAGAAATCTTAAGTAGGAATCCTATTAGGAGTTGGGGTTTAGAAGCCCTATAAATAGCCTTGTATTCTCTCCTCTTTCATTATGAATAGATCAATTATGTTTCAGCTATAGTGTAGAATTCCAAGGAGGGAGGAACCCTTATAGAGTTCCAAGGAGGCCGATCCCTTATAGAGATCACCCCAAGCTTAGAATCCACAAGAATTCTAACACTTGGTATCAAAGCAGCATTCTTGGTGTCTTGCTACCCTTCCACAACTATCCATCAGCCCCCCATAGCCGTCCAAAGCAATTCCCATAATTTCTTGAAGATTATCACCAAATTTTGCCATCATCTCCACTACCGCAGATCATCCTTCGATCTCCCTATGAATTACAATAGGTTCTGGTTTCCTACCTTACTGCTACTGCAATTTAGTTATCCCTATTCAAAAAATTCAAAAAAATTTGTTCCTATTTGCCGCACAAACTTTTCATCATAAAGTTTCTATCATTATGATGAAAGTTACGCTGCATAATTTCAGTCATGTAACCTTGCCTAATTGATCTTATTGCTATGTTTTTACTGACCAAATCTCTATGAAATTTTTATGATAACTTTAGCACTTCTTAACTTTAGATTTTCCTTTAGTTTGTCAAAAAATAATCAATATAACCTGCTAATCTTCTACGTCTGAACTACTGCACTTTAGACGTAAAAATCTATTGTAGTACCTTTCCGTGATCTTTGATTTTGCCGAACCTCTTGCTATCATTTCCTTCCATGAAATTTTTGTCAGCATTATCTTTCCCTTACCAGCATATTATCCTTGAGTTTTGCTCAAATCCTTATTTTGAACTACTAAAAATTTTTTTGTCTATACTGCTGAAATCTTTTAACGAAAAAATTCTACCGTAATACCTTCTCGTATTCCTTGATCTTGCTGAAACTTTTGCTGCCGATTTCTTCCATAAATTTTCTGCCAGCATTATCTTTCCCTTGCCAGTGGATTCCCATTGAGTTTTACTCAATTCCTTATTATGAACTACTGCAAAAAATTTTGACTATACTACTGAAATCTTTCACTAAAAAAATTTTGCAGTAACACCTTCTTGCAATCTTTGATTTTGTTGAAACTTTTGTTGTCGTTTCTTTCCACAAAATATTTGATGACATTACCTCTCCCTTACTAGTAGATTCTCCTTAAGTTTCACTTGAATTTTTATTGAGAATTTCTGGAAAAATTTACGTCTTCACTGTTGTCTTTCTTCTTCTTCTTAACCCATCGAAACCCAACCATCTTGCTGCCACCACCCAAGATGTCTTTAGGGCATCCCTTTAGTATTAAGACGCAACCATCATAACCTATTTTTATAACCCAAACAATACCCAAAATCATAGCCCAAAATAGTGACATATCGTAGCCTATCAACGCAGAATTCTGTAGCACTACCTTTTGGTGTTTTTTGTTACACCCACATCTTATCCTTACCAAAATTGTTGTTGCCACTCACATCATCTTTAGGGCACCCCTCTAGCCTTAAGATACAACCATCATAACCTATTTCTAGAATCCGTAGCCAAATCAAACCATAGCCTAAACAGCGATCTTCCGCAGCCACTGATCCTTACCCTCCACAGCCACCAATCCTAAAAACTGGTTGTTGCCATCAATAGCAACCCCAAGCCATCCCTTTAATCCTAAACCTCTATCACCAAGCCCTCCTTACAGCCTCAATAGCACAAAAAAAAATAACCTGTCAGCCCCAAACCGTAGCCATCTACCTATGATCCACCATCTCTTTCGGCCACCAAACTGTTTCATACCACTAACCCAATAGCAGGAGAGGGACAATGCCATCTCAGATCTGGAGCCACACGCAATGGCATCTCAAGGTTCAATCGATGCCAAGTGGGAGGTGTTTGAATCACGCATAGAGGACAGATTGCGCGTCTTATTCGTCGAATTCAGATTGAGCTGATCTCCGAACCCAATAAAATTTCAGCAAAGTCAAAGTTCAAAGAAACCTCTCAAAAAGAAATAATGAGCCACTGTTATGAGGCAGCCACACATGAGGGTGGACTTCCCTCGATGGGAAGAAGGAAACCCGACAGGATGGATTTCATGCACCGAATGTTACTTCCGTCATCACCAAACACTGGAGGATTCAATGGTGGACACCATTATCATCCACCTTGAAGGAGACGCTATACGATGATACAATTAGTTTGAATACAACTATGGGATTCCGACTTGGATTCAATTCAAGTATCTGCTGCTAAACCGCTTTGGGCCGACCATGTACGAGAATATCAACGAACAACTTGCCAAGATCCGACAAACCTCCACGATCCAAGAATACCATACTAGGTTTGAGGAATTATCTTACCTTGCTCATGATTGTACTGACTGACAATTGTTAGTAACATTCATCGAGGGACTCAAATCGGAGATTAAAGGAGAGTTTAAGGCGTGACAACCCTGCACCATGAAGGCTTCAATCTCTTTCGCCTGAATCCAAGAAAAATAGCTCAACCGAGATGCTCAGAGGATGAGAACCACTCCTAGACCCATGGCATATGAACCTCCTGCTTCCAACCATCCTTTGCTACCAAAAACATTGACAAAAGAAGAACTACACGACCGATTGACAAAGGGTCTTTGTTGGCATTGCAATAAACTTTGGAGCCGCAACCATCGCTGCAAAAAGGGCCACCTTCTACTAATTGAACCTCTTGAAGTTGTGGAGGAGGAGGTCCAGAAGCATGAGAAAGATGTCATGGATGAAGAACAACAGCTGGTTGATTTTACGATGCATACTCTTGCTGGCTATGCTCAACCGTAAACGATGAAAGTGGGAGGACTTCTGAAGCAACAACCGATCACCGTTCTTATTGACACCACGAGCACCAACAACTTTATGAATAGCAAGGTTGATGCCCAATTAATGCTCCAAAATAAAGATTGCAGTAGGTTAGATGTTGAGGTCGTCGATGGCCAAATTTTGAAGTGCGACGAAAGATGTCCACGGGTGAAATTATTATGATAGGACCAAGAGATACTTGCTGATTTCTTCCACCTTCCTCTTGATGATTATGAGACCGTGCTCAACATCAAATGGCTGACTACACTAGGTGATGTTCCTTGAAATTTTTCAGCCATGAGAAACAAGAGATCCTACGCGGGAAACGCGGGAGCGACATAACAATGATTGCATGTAGCAAATGGAGAAAGTTTTGAACAAAGAAAACAATGGCTTCCTGATGCAACTTCAGCAACACTCTATGTGGGAGCCAACAAAATTTGAAGACCCAAACATACTCCAATTGTTTGTTGAATTTTCAGAAGCAAACTCTTGGCCATATCATTGAACCACGTAGCCTATTTTCTAATCGTCGGTATGACCATCGAATTTTGATTCTCCCGGGTAAACCAGTAGTAAACTCTTGGCCATATCATTATCGTCAACTATAGAAAGCTGAAATAGAGAGTACTAAAGATGAGATGCTTGAAACAAAGGTCATTCAGCCAAGTTGTAGCCCCTACTCTTCGTCGTGCTAGCTTTACCCGACTTCGATAAAGTGTTTATGTTGATGCATCGGAAGCTAGAAATTATGTTATCCACATGCAAAATGGTCGACCCTAGCCTACATCAGCAAAGCCCTTACTCTAAATCACCTAAAGCTACTAATCAACGATGAGGGAATGCTAACATTTGCTAAATTTGTGGCTTGGTATGATACAGGACAACATCACAAAAAGGAGATGAAAGTAAGTTCTGAAAAATTGTAGTTTCTGCTCCCTCCAAACTTAGATTGAGCTCACCTTACCATGGACTTTACTAGAAAGGCAGCTACTATCACAGAGGAAGGCCTGGCTATCATTGAAGAACAACCACACGCCAGCCCGCACAAGAAATAAATAGCCGCCTAACAAACGCCGAAGTAGAAGGAAGTTTGTTATTAAAGATCGAGTCTTTCTCCATATCCATCCATACTAGCAGGAATTTATGAAGACTCGAGCCTCACGGAAGTGGTCTCCCAGTTTCTTTGGACCCTACAAAATTGGAGATCACAATAGAGTTGTGACTTATGGATCAGATTAGTACATAAATTAAAAAATACAATTGATCCTCCAAGTATCTCATCACAAATGAAAGTTTAGAGAGGATAACTAAGCCCCGATTTATCCACCCGACACCCAAGTCGATAAGGAGGCCCAAGTTCAGCTAATTATTGCATGGGATCACAGGATCGTGACACATCACTGTCGGGTCACTACTGTCGATGCTGGACCCCAGGAGCAGGATGTGCCTACTATAGGGCCACGAGGGACCCTCATGAGGAACTACAGATCATGACCCAGAGACATGGAGCTTAACCTTGAGGACAAGGCTGATTTGAAAAAATGGGTCTATTAGAACTCTAGCTAGGGAGTCCTAATTTAGTTTCATTGAAGAGGACAAACATGTAAATCGTAAGGGCATTCATGTAAATCCTATCTAGTCGACTCCTATTAAAGAGATGAGGAGACCGTCTAGGTTAGGATTAGTTTGGAGGAAGATATTTTGAGGGAAGAATAAGATATATGTCACTCTAATTAACCACCCCTTATCCTAGTTAAAGAGGAGTTGTTTGAGGAGGGGTTAAGTTAGAATAGGATTAGGATTAGTTTGGATGTTAATTCTTAGAGTTGGAATTGGAGTTGAAGTTGTTGGAAGTAGAAGTTGCTTCTTGGAGTTGGGGTAGAAGTTGTTAGGAGTTATTAGGAGTAGAAGTCTTAAGTAGGAATCCTATTAGGAGTTGGCGTTTAAAAGCCCTATAAATAGCCTTGTATTCTCCCCTCTTTCATCATAAATAGATCGATTATGTTCCAACCATAGTGCAAAATTCCAAGGAGGGAGGAACCCCAATAGAGTTCCAAGGAGGTCAATCCCTTATAGAGATCACCCCAAGCTTAGAATCTGCAAGGGTTCTAACACTGTCTTCTTCCGGTGAACTCCCTTACGCCATCCTAGCAAGCTCCCGATACCCTTGGCAAGCTCCTGACGCACTCCAGGCGAGTTCTCAATTACATCATCCTTACTTCGACTCGATGCCTGGACTTGACTTTGGCTAAACCTTTGATCGTAATTTTCTCTCTGTCGTAGTTAATCTTGGATTAATCAACTGTAAGAACCTTATCATATCAATAATCCATCAATTTATTTCATCATCAAAATATGAGATTCAACAAAGATGAAGGAAGACTCGATCTTTAATAGTAAACTTCCTTCGACTCTAACGTTTGTCAGGCAGTTGTTTCTTTCTTATGCGGGCTGGCATGTGGTTGTTCTTTAATGGTAGCCAAGCTTTCCTTTGTGATGGTGGTTGCCTTCTAGTAGAGTCCATGGTAAGGTGAGCCTGATCTGAATTTGGAGGGAGTAGAAGCTATAATTTTTCATAGATTATTTTTATCTCCCCTTTACTTCATTGTCCTATGTCATGTCAAGCCATAAAGTCTGCAAAGGTTAGCATTTCCTCATCATTGATTGATAGCTTAAGGTGATATGAAAAGAAGGCTTTGTTGATGTGGGCTAGGGGTCGGCCATCTTGCATGTGGATAACATAATTTTTAGCTCTCGATGCATCAATAATAAACACTTTGTCATAGTCAAGTAAAGCTAGCACCAGCGAAGAGTAGGGGCTACAACGTGGTCGAATAACTCATGTTTCAAGCATCTCTTCTTCAATCCTCTCTATTTCAACTTTCTAGAGGTGAAGTAATGATATTGCTGAGAGTTTGTTGCTGGTTTGTTTGGTAGAATCAAAATTTGGTGGTTATGCCGGTGGGGAGGAAGTAGGCTACGCGGTTCTACGAAGATGTCTGAAAATTCAGCAAGCAATTGGAGTATGTTTGAGTCTTCAAATTTTATTAGCTCTTGCTCAAGTTGCATCAGGAAGCTGTTGTTCACTTTGTGCAAACCTTTCTCCATTTACTCTATTCAAATCGTTGTTACGTCGCTCCCGCATTTCCCGTATAGGATTTCCTGTTTCTCATGGCTGAAAATTTTCATGATAAATTTAGAAAAAATTTAGGAACATTACCTAGTGTAGTCAACCATTCGATGTCGAGCATGGCCTCATAATCATCGAGAGGATGGAGGAAGAAATTAGCAAGTATCTATGGGCCTGCTATAACAATTTCACCCGTGGGCATCTTTAGTCGCACTTCAAAATTTGGCCATAAATGACCTCAATGTCAAACCCGCTGCAATCTTCATTTTGGAGCCTTAATTGGGCATCAACCTTGCTATTCTTAAAGTTGTTGGTGCTCCTAGTATTGATGAGGATGGTGATGGGCTGCAACTTAAGAGATTCTTCAACTTTTGCTACTTGCAAGTTCGTATGGCCGGCTAAAGCGTGAGTCGTGCAATCGGCCGGCTGCGGTTCTTCCTTCGTGTTCTCCTCCTTATGTTCCTAGACCTCTTCTTTAGATTTTTCAATATGTTTTATTATAGAAAGCTTCCCATTCTTGTAGTGATGGTTGCAGATCCAAAGTTCGTCACAATACCAACAAAGGCCTTTTATTAATCTGTCATGTAGCTTTTCTCTTATTTATTTTTTTTGGCAGTGAAGGACAGCTAGGGGCAGAGGGATGTTTATAAGCTACTGGTCTAGGAGTGGTTCTCATCCTCCAAGCATCTTGGTTGAGCCGTTCTTCTTGGATTCAGGCGAAAGAGATTGCGGCCTTCACGGTGCGGGGCTATCACACTTTAACTTCTCCTTTTATATCCGGCTTGAGTCCTTCAATGAACATCCCTAATAATTGTTTGTCAAACTAATCATGAGCAAGGTAGGATAATTCCTCAAACCTGGTTTGGTATTCTTGGATCGTGAAGGTTTGTTGGATCTTGGCAAGTTATTCATTGGTATTCTCGTATTTGGTCGGCCCAAAGTAGTTCAGCAGCACTTTCTTGAATTGTATTCACGTCGGAGCCCCATGGGTGTATTCAAGCCAATTATACCACTGAATTACATCTCCTTCGAGGTGGATGACAGTGATGCCCACCATAGAATCCTCTGGTGTTTAGTAATAGCGGAAGTAATGTTCAACGCGCGAAATCCATCCCGTCGGGTCTCCTTCCCATCAAGGGAAGTCCACCCTCATGCGTGGCTACATCATATCAGTGGCTCATCCTTCCTTTTTGGGAGGCCTCTCTGAACTTGCACCTTGTTGAAATTTTGTTGGGCTCAGAGATCGGCCCAATCCAAATTTGGCAAATAAGGTGTGCAATCCATCCTCCATGCGAGATTCAAATGCCTCAAACTTGGCATCAATTGAACCTTGAGATTTCATTACATGTGCCTCCAGATCTGAGATGTCAATATCATTCTCCTACTATTGGATCAGTAGTATGAAACGGTTGAGTGGATTGGTAGCCAAAAGGGATGGTGGATCATGGGTAGATGGCTGCGGTTTGGGGCTGACAGGTTGCTATTTTTTTGTTCCTATTGGGGTTATAATTTAGGGCTGCTGTAGGGGTTGTATAGAGGGTATAATGACCAAAGTTTAAGGTTAAAGGAATGGGTTAGGGTTATTGTTGATGACAGCAATGGATTTGGTCGGGATCGAGTGTGGATGCAGTAAGTAGTACCAAAGGTAGTGCTGTAAATTTTTTCGACAAAAAAGGTGCTGTTAATGCTGCTATTTGGGGCTATTATAGAGGCTATAAGGGGGGTTTGGTGATAGAGGTTTAGGGTTAAAGAGGTGGCTTGGGGTTGTTATTGATGGCAGCAACCGATTTGGTAGGATTGGTGACTGTGGAGGGTAAGGATTAGTGGAAGGTTCGGTGGCTACGGAAGTCCAATGTTTGGGCTGTGATTTGGGTTGGCTGTGGATTATGAAAATAGTTTATGATGGCTGCATCTTAAGGCTAGAGGGGTGGCTTAGGGTTGCTATGATGGCAGCAACCGGTATGATAGGGATTGGCGGCCAAAAGGGCGATGGATCAAGGTTGCGGTTTAGGGTGTTGTTTGGGTTATGGTTTTTTCTGGGGCCTGTTAGGGTTAGCTGTGGATTATGAAAATAGGCTATGATGACTGCATCTTAAGGCTATAGGGGTTCCCTAAAGATGATGTGGGTGGCAGCAATAATTTCGATAAGGATCAGATATGGGTGCAGCAAAAAACACCGAAAGGTAGTGCTGTAGATTTCTACATCGATAGGCTGTTGTTTTTGGCTACTATTTTGGATGTTGTTTGGGTTCTAGAAATAGGTTATAATGGCAGCATCTTAAGGCTAGAGGGGTGCCCTAAAGATGACATGGTTGGTGGTAGCAAGATTGGTAGGTTTTTGGGGGTTAGGGAAAAGAAAATTGATAAAGGTACAGTAGCATAATTTTTTGTCAAGAAAATTTCAGTAGTATAGATGCAATTTTTTCCATCAGTTTGACATAAGGATTCAGGTAAAACTCAAGAGAAATCCACTGATAAGGGGGAGGTAATTCCATCAAAAAAATTATGGGAGAAAATGGCAGCAAAAGATGCAGCAAGATTAAAAGATCACGGGAAGGTACTGTAATATATTTTTGCGTCTAAAGTGCAGCAGTTTGGATGTAAAAGATCAGCAGTTTATATTGAGAATTTTTTGATGAAACCAAAAGAAAATCTATCATTAAAGAGTGTTAAAGCCATCATAAAAAACTCATGGAAGATTGGATAGAAAAATCATAGCAGCAAGATCAAATAGGTAGTGTTATGCGGCTGAAATTCTATAGTGCAACTGTTGTCGTAGAGATGGAAACTTTGCAACGAAAAGTTTATACAGCAAGATACGAATAATTTTTTTGATTTTTTGAAATAAGGATAACTAAATTGCAGCACCCATAAGGTAGGAAATCAGAACCTATTGAAATTTACGGTGTGATCAAAGGATGATTTACTGTAGTGGAGATAATGGTAGAATTCGACGACGATCTAACCAATTGTGGGAATTGCTTTGGGCGGCTATGGAAGGATGATGGATGGCTGTGAAAGGGCAATGAGATGCCAAGAACGCTGCTCTGATACCAAGTGGTAGAACCCTTACGGATTCTAAGCTTGGGGCGATCTCTATAGGGGATCGGCCTCCTTGGAACTTTATATGGGTTCCTCCCTCCTTGATTTTCTGCTACATGAGCTAAAAGATAATTGATCTATTGATGATGAAAATAGGCTTATTACAAGGCTATTTATAGGTCTTCTAAACCCTAACTCCTAATAGGATTCTCACTTCAAGACTCCTACTCCTAACAACTCCTACTCTAACCCTAAGAAGCAACTCCTCGCGAGCCCCAACTAGGGGTGGTCGACAGTTAGGACTCCTAATCCTCCTCTACTTTTGCCATAATCCTCCTCTACTTTAATCTCTCACCCTAGCCGACCCCTTTAACTATAGTAGGGGTGGCTAGCTAAGGGTTTCATAAGCCCAATGGCTAGCCCAAGACCCCAACATAGTTGACCCCTTCATCTATTAATAGGGCCGACCATATAGGGTTTTACATTTGTGCTCTCTCAATAAATTTAAAATTAGGACTTCATTAGCCGGAGTCCTAATAAATCCTAATTGAGTCAGGTCCTAGTCGATTTAGTTGAGTCCTTAGATTGGGCCTTGTTGACCAGTCTAGACTTGACATTAGGTCGACTAGGAGGAAATTTGAGTCAATTGTAATAAATCAGCCCAAATCCTTGTAGGGTTAGAAATTAGTTGAACTGGAGTCAGAGTTGGATTCGGGTCACAATCAATTGAGTCATAATTGTAATCAACCCTAATTGGCCGTGCACCTTGGTTGGGGAAGTCAGTTAGGGTTGAGTTCCTTCTAGGGTTGGGACTCTTCTAGAATTAGGAGTCCTTTGTAAAGAGGGAGTCTTTTAGCCACCCCCCTCTCCTCTTAGGAGAGGAGGGCTAGGGTAAGAATGGAGAGTTTCATTTAGCTATGACTCTCTCCTAGATTGAGTATGAGTCCCCTATAGCCGCCGACCACCTAGTTGGTTAGGGGTTAGGAGTTGAGGGAAGAGGATTCTATTAGAAGTAGGAGTTAAATTAGGAGTTGGAGTCTCAATTTAACTTGGAGTTGGAGTCTTCCATTGGAGAGGAGCCTTCATGGAATATAAGTCCTATTAGGAGTTGGGGTTTAGAAGCCCTATAAATAGCCATGTATTCAGCCACTTTTCATCATCAATAGATCAATTATTTTCAGCCATTGGACAGAAAACCAAGGAGAGAGGAACCACTATAGAGTCCTAAGGAGGCTGATCCGCTATAGAGATCACCCAAAGCTTAGAATCTGCAAGGGTTCTAACAAACTCCTACTTTAATTGAAACTCTACTATAAGAGTCATAACTCTAAAAGAGTCATAACTCTAGAAGAGTCATAACCCTAAAAGGAACTCAACCCTAGCCGACTTCCCCAATTAAGGTGGGTAGCCAATTAAAGTTGATTACAATTATGACTTATTTGACTCTGATCGGAATCTAACTCTAACTCCTAACTTGACTCCAGTTCAATCGAATCCTAACCCTACTAGGATTTGGGTTGATTTAATATAATGGACTCAAATCTTCTCCTAGCCAACCTAATGTTAGGTTTAAATTAACCAACAAGACTCAATCTAAGGACTCGATTCAATCAACTATGACCCGACTTAGCTAGGTGATAAGACCCTAGAAGGAGCCCTATATATTTTGATCACTGAGGGGGATCAACCCTTGGAACGCTATAGGGTTCCTCCGTCCTAGACTCGACACAAAGGCTAAATTGAAGATGATAATTACTTGATTAAAAGAGGGGGGCGGCTACATCTTAAATAAGGATCAAAACCCTAGCCTAAGGGGGCGCTTGCCTAAGTGGAATTACCCTTTTGCCCCTCCTGTAGTCATCTTGCCTTAATAGGAACAAGGAGCGGCTAGGTTGGCTCTATAGCCGACCTAAGCAAGGGGAAACCCTGGCCGACTTGCCCGATAAGGGGGGCGGCAGCTACTAAGCCCTAAGGGCTAATCCAAACCCTAGCCATACTCATTTATAAGATAGGAGATGCTTTATTACAATCTAGCAGAGTTTTTATTGACTTCTACTGAAATGATTAGGACTCAACTTGCTGGAGTTCTATCAAGTCTGCCCTCTCAGAATTAGTCTTGTCCTCAAGGCTGAGGATCCATAAACTCTGGGAACCGGGTCTTCAGCTCCTCGTGTGACTCTCATATTGCATCTTCAGATGGTAAGTTATTTCACTTCACAAGTACTTCAGTTGAGGGGCATCGTCAGTGCATCACAATTCTTCAATCAAGTATAGCTTCAGGTTGAGCTTGGATTTCACCTTCAATTATAGTGCTCGGGAGCTGAGTCTGAGCCAATTCGTGTTCACCCAATTTCGGCTTCAGTAGGGATACGTGGAAGACGGGATGAATTTTGGCGTCATCTGGAAGTTTAAGTCGGTATGCCACGACCCTATGTGTTCCAAAATCTGATATAGTCCATAAATCATGGAGATAGTTTCATCGATGCTCTATTGTTGATGGATAGCTGCTTGTATGGTTGTAGGCGAAGGTAGACCCAATCCCCTAATAAAAATTTACTCCAGTGATTGTCTGCTTGTTGCTTCATGCGGGCTCGAGCAGCAATTAGGTTGTCCTTCAGCAGCTATAGCAGTTTATCCCTGTTAATTAGGTCTTGGTCGACTTGATCCATTTTAGCCGAACCAAGTACATATCTAGGAATTACAAGGGGCGGTCGACCATACAGTGCCTCGTAAGGGGTACATTTAGTCGAAGAATGAAAAGTTGTGTTGACCACCATTTAGCCTAGGGAAGCCATCTTGTCCACTCTTTGGGCTGGTCGCTGGTGAAGCATCGTAAGTAAGTATCGAGACATCTGTTCACTACTTCTGTTTGGTCGTCTGTCTATAGATGAGAGGTTGTGCTCATCTTCAATTGGGTGCCCTGTAGATGGAAGAGCTCGGTCCAAAATTTACTTGTAAACACCCTGTCATGGTCGCTCACTATCGACCTTGGCATCCCATACAATTTCATAATATTTTTCACAAAAATCTGTGCAATAGTGGCAGCAGTATAGGGATGTCTCACAGCACAAAAATGAGCATATTTAATTAGGTGATCTATCACCATAAAGATTGTGTTTTTACCTTGAGATAGTGGTAGTCCTTCGACAAATTCCATGGAGATATCCATCCAAGTCGAATCCGGTATAGGTAGCGACTGTACTTTACCGGGACTTGCCACTGTTTCACCTTTTTACCACTGATAAACATCACATTTGGATACATAGTCATAAATTAATTTTTTTATGCCGTTCCAGAAGAAGTTTTGCTTAACCCTTTTATAAGTCCTCAGAAATCCAGAATGCCTTGCCGAAGGTGAAGAGTGCATTTCATGCAAAATAACTCGGATGTGAGGAGAAGAAGGAACAACAACAATTCGATCTTTATAGCGTAAGTCCTTCGAGTCCCACGTGTAGTGCCCTACGGAATCTGGATCCTTCTCCAATTTTTCTATGACGCTTCGAACTTCTGGATCATTCTTCCACTCCTCCCTAATGTGTTTGAGGAATTCGGTGGTGGGAAGGGAGATGGCTGAAATTTCAGCTTGCCCCGGGAGCCAAGATAGAGCATCTGCAATAATATTCTCCCTTTTCGATAAGTAATTTCATAATCAAAGCCGAGAAGTTTAGTTACCCAACGTTGTTGCTCCGTGGAAGATATTATTTGCTCCAAGAAATACTTAAGACTTCGGTGGTCAGTCTTTGGAAGCGTCGGCCGATCAGGTAGGTTCTCCACTTTGTAACGACGTGTACAATGGCAAACATTTCTTTATCATATACCGACATTTTCAAGTGTAAGGGAGACAAAGCCTTACTGATGTAAGTGAGAGGTTGGCCATCTTGCATTAGAATAGCTCCAATCCCAACTCTGGATGTGTCGGCCTTGATCACGAAGGTGCGCTGAAATCAGGCAGGGCTAGGACCGGTGTCATCGTCATGGCATCCTTGAGTTGTTCAAAGGCTATAGAAGAGTGTTTTGACCATAAAAAGGAGTCTTTCTTCAATAGGGATATGAGTGGGGCACTGATCTTGCCGTAATCTTTCACAAATTTTCGTTAGTAGCCTATGAGTCCAATACGTTTGTATGTTTCGGCCATCCTTGCATTGCCTTGATCTTTGTCGGGTCTACTGCTACTCCGTCCTCTGATATAATGTGCCCAAGATACTCCACTTTATGCTATAAGAAATTACACTTTAACATAAACTCGTAGTGGCCGTTATGCATGCGGAATGCAATTTTCGGAATATCTTCAGTGCATACCCGAATCTGGTGATAACTGAAATGGAGATCCAATTTAGTGAAGACTCGGGCTCCTTTTAATTCATCCAAGAGCTCATCTACGACGGGTATAGGATATTTGTCCTTGACGATGATAGCATTCAAGGCCCGATAATCAATGCACATCTGTCATGTACCGTCTTTCTTGCGCACTAGCAACACCGTTGAAGAATAAGGGCTGCAACTCGGTCGGATCACCCTGGTGTCAAGCATCTCTTTGACATATTCTCAATCTCATACTTTTATAAGTGAGGGTAGTGATACAGATGCAAATTTGCTAGAGGTTTGCCCGGCAGAATAGGAATACGGTGGTTATGCCGTCGGTTAAGGGGCAGCCCACGCGGCTCCGTGAAAACGTCCGCGAATTCGTCCAGCAAGAGGGCAAGCTTAGGATCTGAAATTTGTATATTCTACCCCTTAGATGGCTGCTAGATATGCATTAAAAATCCCCCATGCACTTTGTGCAAAACTTTCTCCATCCGTTGCGTTGAAACGATGGAGATATGGCTCTCGCGCTTGCCTCGCAATTTGACCTGTCTCCCTTTGCAACAAAATTTCATAATTAATTTAGAAAAATTCCAGGAGATATCACCTAGCATTGTGAGCCATTCGATCCCAAGCACAACTTCATAATCATCAATGGGTAGGAGGAAGAAATTGGCTACCACTTCTTAGTCTTGGAGGAGTAGCTTCACCCGCGGGCATCGTTGGTCGTAATTGAGGATTCGATCGTCGGCGATCTTTACGTCGAACTTGTTGCAACCTTCGATTGGAAGTGCTAAATGTGCAGCAACCTTACTGTTGAGGAAGTTATTTATGCTACCTGTGTCGATGAGAATGGTGATGGGTTGCTGCTTTAGAAGTCCTCCAATTTTCATCGTCTGTGGGTTGGAATACCAGCCAACGCATGCACTGCGTAGTCGGCTGGTTGGGGCTCTTCCTCCATGGCTTCCTCTTCAGGTTCAAGGCCTTCTTCAGATGGTTCGCTGTCCTCATCCTCCACTGGTTCAATCATGAGGAGCCGGCCCTTTTTGCAGCGATGTTTGTCGCTCCACGGTTCGTCGCAATGCCAACACAATCCTTTGGCCAATGGTTCGCGAAGCTCGTCTCTTGTCAATTTTTTTGGTGCAGGGGCTCGGATGGTAGTAGAGGGGGCAGTAGTCCTCGGCATAGCTGGTCGGGGAGTGACCCTTGTCCTTCATGCCTCATGGTTCAATCATTCTTCCTGGATATGCGCGAAGGAAATTACTGCCATAAGAGTATACGATTGTCGTACTTTTATTTCTCCTCGGATTTCTTGCTTTAGGCCCTCAATGAAAGTATCTAAAAGTTGTTTCTTAGACAATCTTCAGTTTGGTTAGATAAATGCTCAAACTTTGTTTGATAATCTTGTATTGTAGAGGTTTAACAAATCTTTGCCAATTGTTCGTCAATGTTATCGAAATCGATCGGACCGAAGTGGTTTAGAAGCCCTTCCTTGAACTACTGCCAAGAGAGTCCTCCATGAGTGTGTTCAAACCAATTGAACCACTAAACGGCATCTCCCTAGAGGTGTATGTTAGCGATCTCCACCTGTGTGGCATCGGCGGTTCAATAGAACCGAAAATAGAGCTCCGCGCGCGAGATCCATCCGATTGGGTCTCCTTCTTCCTATCTTGGGAAGTCAACCTTCATGCGTGGATTGTTGGCATCATAGGTGATGTGTCCATGCTCTTGAGGATCATCTCGTCGATCTTAAGTCTCTCCATGGTGTGACTTCCTCGGGCTTGATGGTCGGCCTATGCTAAATTCAGCGAATAAGGATCGCATCTTCTCCTCCATGCAGCTTTCAAAGGCTTCAAAATTGGCGTTGATGGCCTCCTCTGATGCCATGGTGTATGTCTCTAGATCTATAATATTAAGATCTTTCTTTTGTTGTCGGGTTAATGGCATGAGAGTTTTGGGAAATGGGGTGGCTGGTTGGAAGGTGAATTGGTTTGGATAGGAATAGGCTGATTTGGGTGGCTGATTTGGGGGGCTGTTTGGATTCAGTTTAGGGTACTATTTGGAAGGGTTTTTGGTGAGGATGGTAGGGTTTGGAGATGAGGAAAAGAGAGTCTAAAATTTCACAAAAAATAGCACTCAAATCTGATAGAATTCGATGAAAAGAAGTGCTGCAATATGCTGTCCTACTGAACCGATTTTTACGTCGGAGAAACGATGACTTCTCAACATAGATTCCGAAGGAAAGTTTAAGGAAATTATGTAGAAACCCTTAGTTTAGATGTTGTCAATACAAGTAGAAACTTTGATGAAATTTTGGCAGCATAACAGTAGGGAAATAGGGAAATAGGGCAAAAGATGCAAGGTAGATTCCTTCGTCGTAAAATTCCATAACTACGTGATGGTGAAAAATCGTACAAGAAAACTGGTTCTAGAAGGAGTTTTTTCGTGAAATCAAATCCAAATGAATGCCAACTTGATCTTGAGAATTGTGTAAAAATTTTGGCCAGAAAGGATGAACAAAAGTTCAGTTTCAAGTAGCAACAATCGGCTGAAAATTTCTACAGCGTTTCACCTTCGCAACGATAATAACGTTTGCAACGGTAAAAATTTACAGCAAGGAAACTTTGGAAAACTTCTTCCACGTATAATATGAAGGATCTTACAGTATTGCAGAGGTGTTGGTTATAAAAATATATCAGAATTTCAGATCAAACGCAAGGGGCAACGGCAGACTGATTTGATCTGCTGTTGGTGGAGGCGCGTGTCGTAGCAATTATGGAAATTGCTTGGGAAGGTGGAGGCGGCTGAGATGGCTATAGGGCAATAGGAATGCGGCTCTGATACCATATGATAAGACCCCAGAAGGAGTCATATAGATTTTGATCACTAAGGGGGATCAACCCTTGAAACGCCCTCCTAGACTCGACACAAAGGCTGAATTAAATATGATAATTATTTGATTAAAAGAGAAGAGCGGCTACATCTTAAATATAGATCAAAACCCTAACCTAAGGGGGTGCTTGCCTAAGTAAAATTAACCTTTTGCCCTTCCTATAGTCATCCACAGGAGGCGGTTATGTTGGCTCTATAGCTCACATAAGCAGGAGGAAACCCTGACCGAATTGCCAAGTAAAAAGGGCGACGACTACTAAGTTCTAAAGACTAATCTAAACCCTAGCCATACTCCTTTATAAGATAGAAGAGACTTTATTATAATCTAGCAGAATTTTTATTAATTTCTACTGAAATAATAATTAGGACTCAATTCTGCTCAAATCCTATCACTAGTGTCCTAGCATGCACTCGTTGATTCCCCTCATAATTGACTGCAATATCACATCACTTATTTAAATTGATTCAGGACCCGCTAAGCATATTACGGTTTTGCCGGCCTTCGCACGTTGGACGCGACACGCCGTGAGCCCTTGGATCATCCGGCCCATGTCGTCGTGCGACGACCCTCCCTCTTGCACCGCCCTTGCCGCCGCCTCCCCCAGCTCCTTCATCCTCTTACGCACCGCCTGCACCTCGGGGCTATCGCCCATCAACCACGCCACCGACCTCGCCACCGTCTCCGCCTTCACCAGCTCCTTCTCGCCTTCCACCACGCTCTTGAAACCCTCCAACATGGAGCGGGCCACCCCCAGCACGTCCACCAGCAGTTTCTCGTTCACGAACTGCTCCGAGTGGAGGGGCCACGTGATGATCGGCATGCCGGAGTAGACCGCCTCCGTCACCGAATTCCACCCGCAATGTACCACGTAGCCCCCCACCGCCCGGTGGGCTAGGATCTCCCGTTGCGGCACCCAACGGCGCGCCACAATTCCCCGGCCCGCTACCCGGCCCTCGTACCCCTCTGGCATCCACCCCTCACCCACGCCGCCGTCCGCCCGCACCGTCCATAGGAACGGGTGGCCACTCGCCTCCAGCCCCAGCGCCAGCTCTTGCAGCTGCGCGTTGCTGAACCGGCACAGCGTCCCGAAGCTGATGTACACCACCGAGTCGTCCGGCTTGCCGTCGAGCCAGCTCAGGCAGGGGTCACGGGCGGCATCCTCCTTGCCACCTTCTTGGGGTTGGACCCCGGCGATGGCTACCGGGCCGACGATGTACACCTCCCGCGGGCCCACCTTCTTGTAGTGCTTGGCGTAGTCGGGTTCGAGGTCGTAGAAGCTGTTGACCACGACACCGTAGCTGGTGAGCTCGGCTTCCCGGAGGAGACCGAGCATGTAGGGGTAGTCGAACGCCTCCGGAACCTCGGCCCTCGTCAGCTTTATCGGGTGGGGGAAGCCGGGGATGGCAAAGGGCTCCCCCCTGCCCGAGACGGCCTCGTAAGGCCGGTAAAGGTCGAGGTCGTTGGAGGCGCAGAGAGTAAGCAGACCGATGACCTGAAAGATGAGACGCGGAATGCCTTGCTCGGACGCGAGGGCGGTGGTCCACGGGAAGATGGCGTCAGAGATGAGCGCGTCGGGGTGGAGATCGCGGAGAAGCGCGTCGAAGGGTGCACGGAGACCGAAGACGGCCGCATAGAAATTGTAGGCAAGCTGGATCGGAACGGCGGTGAGGTTCTCGCAGCCGTCGGGGAGGCCGTTCTCGGCAGCGGGGAAGGGAATGAGGCGGAGTTCCATGGGAGGATGGGAGGGGGAGGTGTAGGAGTTGACGCGGTCGAGGGTGGGTTGGACAAGGTGGACGTTGGCCGGGGTGGTGACGAGGGTTACCCTGACGCCGCGCTCGGCGGCGAGGCGAGCTGTTTCAAGCATGGGAATCATGTGGGTTCGGGCGAGGAAAGGGAAGAAGACGAGATGGAGGGGTTCAGCATGTGAGCCCATCGCGATCTCCTTTGCTCCTCTTTCCCACCGAGACAGAACTGATGAGTGTGGCTGCATGGCAAGCAGAGAAGGCTACCGCTTATATTGTCTCGACCGATGGACTCGTGAATCGCATGCCTCCATATCATACTCGCCAAACGTAGAGGGAAGCGTGCTGAGCATGGTGGGTGGTGGCGCAGATCTCGAAGCGCGTTCGTCTCCCACCCCTCTGCCATCGGTTGACCTCGGGTGGATGCACAGTGCCCTCACGAGCATTGGATAATGCGTTGAGTAAACCCGCGGACAGCATTGACCCATCAGATTTGATCCGCTTTATTTTATTTTCATGGTGATCAGATCAAGATTGATCTGATGAAATTGACCAAATTTTATTTCCAAGGATATACATCTCATTTATCATTTCTATTCATTAATTGTTCTAATATAACATGCAAGGATAAGTTATATTTTTAACATCTTATGGTAAGCATATGATACGATCGCTTGATCTATAGACACCATAAGAAAACTAATCCTTTGGTTGGAAGGCCAGTCATCAATCCTATCACTCATGTTTATATTTCTGTTGCACTTCGTAAATTGAATTGGCAGCGTGAATCTCAAAGACAGCCTATCACTCATGTTCATAAATGGTCTGATATGGAGTGCGAAAGACAGAGAAAATAGAATCTTTTTTAATATATGTGATTTCTAATACCTCACTCACTGTTAAGGAAATATTCTGTAAATCATCCTTAATTCATAGAATATATTTTGTTGATCCTAAATAATCCATAATTAATATATTCTGTTGATTTTTTTGGTGGGTCTAACTGATTTATCTTATTATTTATATGGATGTCAATCTAATAAGAGATAGGATATATCAAATCTTGTTTGAGTGATGAATATTGATTGATTTTCGCTTATATTATATTTGATAGGATATATATTAACCCTTCATTCTATGGGATTTCTAAATCATTATGATCAAGTCAATTTGGCACATCAAGTCAACTCAATCAACCTGGGATAAGACAATTACATGTTCTGTACACCCACAGCCCCCTAACAAGTATAAGGCAGTGTAGCCTCGAGAAGCTAGGTGCAACTCCGAACAACCTAGGTGATGCCATAGACAAAAATATAAATATAGTGCTCGATATAATGCTCATGTATGTCCATATATTTTGATTTTTCTATATGTCTTATACAACAAGTAGCAAGCTAGCAGTAGACTTAGCAACCCTAGTTTGGTTAACTTTCATGATCGTTTTCGGCTTATAAATGAGAGTTGTGTCATGTTGATACTTGTGAGGACCTCAGTTTGTAATCCATCATGATCATTTGTGTGCAATCGTTCAGAACTTACGAACTCTATGGTTGAAATTTGCATTAGCTATAAAAGTGTTTGCTGAAACGGTTGCTTGTGGATCCCGTGTGAAATGCTTTCTCTAACCTATTTTCTCTTTCTAAGGAACTAAAGGAGGTTTCGAGGAGTTTGACCTTTGTGAACGGACATGCAAAGGTGCCGCACGACTTAGGCAAAATCAGCTAAGTTAATGATAGTTGGTATCAGATTGAGATAAGCACATGTAGAAACACTTGTCATGCAAACGTGGGGGACCTAGCTAGGCTACATGGAGGGCAGCCAGCACACGTGACCGTTTGAGGGAAACAGACATTAAGATGTAGGAAAAAGAGTCACTCAAAGGAGTAGATATCCAAGATTGGTATTTAGAGGAATGACCAACACTTTGCGCAAGAGGCACTACGAGGACAAGCAAGCTAGGAAGAAAGTGTAACGCACAACGGTTGGGATGACTCAGTTCGAGCTATGACTTGATGGTGCTCAAGGCAAGTGGGGCACTTAGGAAAGGATAAGACCGTGCAAAGTGGTATAGGTTGCACAACGATTGAAAGAGTTGTGCAAAGCTCACAGAGGTGATAAGAATTGCTAACTCGAAAAATTCGGTACTCATGTAAGGGCTTGTATGCGGACGATGAGGTGTTTGTGGCCATCCTAAGGCGACTGAAACTCGGCGCCATGGAGCACTGAAACTTTCTCTTCGGCATAGGGATACATTCGTAGGAGGCTGAAGTGTGCAAAAAGTTCAATATGTTGCTAAGCCTTGAAGGGTGCAAGTGAGGGCTGTATTAGTGAAGAGTTATAATCTGACAAGTGCATTTGTGGGGGAAAAATAATGCATAATTTATTGAGCCAGACAGAGTACTCCCAGGGCATGGTGGTCTTCAAAACTTCCAAAGGGAAGAATGTGAAGAGAAAAGTTACTCCAACGGGACAGATATCAAGAAGGGATGAGTCCTGATTTTCTAGAGGGAGAATCATGTACAATTGACCGTACATATTGAGGAATACTTCAAGACAACAACTATACAAAACTTAACGGATTGAGCGAGCGGTAAGGAGTCGTCACATGATCTCGTATGAGGTAATGCATTGGTGGATGCAGTGAGCTCAAGTGGGGGAGCGACCTATGGCAATATCAAACAAATACACACTTAGAGCTAATGTGGAAATCAGACTCAATAGAGGGCTGACCCGTGAAATGGTGGGTGTGAGGGCCACCATCAACTCAATGCAAATCGAGAGGTGGAGAAACTTGGGTGTAACTTGGTGAAGTGCCCAAGCCGCATGAAGTGAGTTAATGTAGAAGATGGAACATGGAACGGAGGCACAAAGCTTTCCTTGAATAGAGGTTAAGGACATGAACTCTTGCAGAGGCAAGAGTGGGATCATGTCGTTCTATGGGTTCTTCATTTTGATGGAGCAAACTCATCATGCATGGTGCCAAAGATGAAGTGATCTTCGAGGCACATGCATCTCATCTCAGAGAAGCATTTGATGGAGGAACTAAGGTGACTCAACTGGCTGAGGCGAAGTTGAGATCATAAGGTCTTAGCACGGGCAAGATGATGCAGAGGCAAACACTCTTGCAGAATATGTCATAGTGTTATCATTCGAGTTATCATGAAGAAAGCGGTGCGCAACAGAGATTGTGCTAGTGGGGGGATAGAGGCCTAGGATCTGGACTGATGCACTGATTTCAATGGTCTATTTCCGCTATCACAAGACTCTGGATGCATCCATGGTCAACATCACTGCAATACATCTTAAATGAGATGTAATCTAGTGGTACGAATGGTTTGAGGACATTTATGGAGTTCTCACATTGAGGTAATTCAAAAGCAGGCTACTGATCCACTTTAGACTGACGGAATACGAGAACACGAATGACCAACTCATGAAGATTCGCCAAACCTCAACCATGTAGGAATATCAAACCAGGTTTGAGCATCTCTCAAATCAAACTCAAGATTGATCTTAAAAGCAATTGTTAGAGACATTCATCGAAGGATTAAAGCCCGAGATCATATGTGAAATCAAGGTGCAACAACCGTATACATTGAGGGTTGCCATCTCCTTCGCTCGCATCCATGAGGAACGGTTGAATAATGATGCCCGAAGGACCAAGATCATGAACCGACTAGCAATCATCAAGTCTTCAGCCTCCCCTGCTACCAACCGAACCTCTCAGCCCAAGGAACTTACCCGAGAAGAACTCCGAGAAAGATTGACAAGAGGCCTCTGTTGGTATTGCGACAAATCGTTGAGCCGAGACCATTGCTGCAAGAGGAGACACCTTCTTTTGATTGAACCCCTCCATGATTCGGAGGAGGAGGACCACAAGCACAAGGAGGAGGTTATGGAGGAAGAACCACACCCGACCGATTGTATGATGCATGCTCTTGCCGGCTACGTGAACCCTTAGACGATGAAAGTGGGAGGACTACTCAAACAATAACCAATCACCATCCCCATCGATACCTGAAGCACCAATAGTTTCATGGACAACAAGGTTACTACCCGATTAACTCTTTGGATTGAAGATTGCAACAAGTTCGATGTGAAAATCGTGGATGGTCGAATCCTCAACTACAATCGAAATTGCCCGAGGGTGAAACTAGTTTTGTGAGGCCAAGAAATCACCACGGACTTCTTCCTCCTCCCACTTGATGATTTTGAAATTAATTATGAAATTTTTCAGCAAAGGAAAATAGGTGATCCTGCGTAGAAACATAGGAGCGATGTAATAACGGTTTTGATGCAGCGTATGGAGAAAGTCCTATAGAAAATGCACAGCGACTTTTAAATACAACTTCAGCAGCTACATATGAAGAAGCCGACGAAGATTGAAGGTCCTAACCTCCCCTGATTGCTTGCTGAATTTTCGGATGCGTTTGCTAAACTAATAAAACTGCCCCCTATCCAATCGCATGACCACCATAAGTTCGTGGAGGACAATGGCAAGATCAACGATCCCCTCATCAGTACTGAAAAAATATGTGTTCCTTTGGCCAGATGAAGCTACAACAACCTTTGATGCCATCACGACTATGATTCCATCAACATCAGTGCTAGTCTTACCCAACAATGACAAAGTGTTCATGATCAAATCTGAGGCATCGAGAGTCAGAATTGGTACTGTCCTTATGCAAGATGGTCGACCCTAGCCTACATCAGCAAAGCCCTCTCTCCATATCACCTGAAGCTATCAATATATGATGATGAAATGTTGACCATTGCTGAATTTGTAGCTTAGCATGATATAGGTTAACGACACAAAGGAGAGATAAAAATAAGCCCTAGAAAATTGTAGCTTCTACTCACTCCAAACTCATATCAGACTCACATTACCATAGACTCTACTAAAGGGCAACCACCATCTCAGAGAAAAGTCTGGCTACCAATAAAGAACAATCACATGCTGATGGGAATAAAATAGGAATAAACTTTATATATGAATAAATACTAGTAGACCGTCACACACAACGGAATCAAATAGAAATCACAATCAGATGAACACCAAGATTTATGTGGAAAACCCCTTCAACTCGAAGGGTAAAAATCATGGGACAAGCCAAAAAAAATTCACTATCAAAATAATGAATATACAGATCTCAAGGCTTCTTGCCCAAGCCCAAGTAATAGACACAAGAAAATCACAGGGATACAAGGACTATAATACTAAGCACAATATCCAAAACCTTCCCAAGAGATCACAGTAAGAATCCATTGCAAACTGATCTAACCTGAGATATGAATGATTAAGAATAGTCTTTTCCTGTCCTTGTCTTATTTCCTTTCCTAGATCTATTATTTTTTTGCTTCTACTGTCAATCTACAGTCTTCTTTCTCTCTCCCACATTTTCAGCCGTTGCTGCCCTCTAATCTCAACCCTTACCACCTAATCTAGGGTTTAGGTTAATATAAATGAAGTTCTGGATTGTGGGCTTCACTAAAACCCATTGTGGGCTGAATCTGAGTCATATGCCCAATAACCTCCCCCTTCAGCCCATAAGAGATGTTGTTTCATGACTCCTCAATGTGAAGTCATGCCGACCAACTGTCGGCACATCTCCTGTCTCTCTTTCGGTAAAGCCTTTGTCAATATGTCTGCCCCATTATTATCTGTGTGAATTTTTTGAAGCTGTAACTGCTTATCTTCAAGCGCATTTCTGATCCAGTGATATATGACATCTATATACTTTGACTTGGAATGAAATGTTGAGTTCTTGCATAAATAGATGACACTTTGGCTATCACAATACACCACATAGTTTTTCTATTTCAGCCCCAATTCTTGTAAGAATCCTTTCATCCATAATATTTCTTTGTAAATCTCTGTAGCAGCAATATATTCTGCATCTGTGGTGGAGAGAACAATACACCTTTGCAATCTGAACTACCATAACACAACCCCCCTGCAAAAGTAAGTATAAAACCTAATGTGAACTTTCTTATATCAATATCTCTTGCTATATCTGAATCTGTGTAACCTGTCAACACAAGTGGTCCACCTCCAAAGCTTATACAAACTTTAGAACTTCCTCTGATATATATAAAAATCTACTTCACTGCTGCCCAATGCTCTTTACCTAGATTTGCAAGAAATCTGCTAGCAACACCCACTGCATATGCGATGTTCGGCCTCATACATACCATCGCATACATTAAACTTTCAATTGCTGAAGCATAAGGAACCTTTTGCATTTTCTCCTTCTCCTCATCACTTGACGGACTCTGATCTGAGCACAACTTGAAGTGATCTGCAAGAGGAGAACCAACTGGCTTTGCATTACTCATACTGAACCTATCTAATACCTTCTCAATGTATTTCTCTTGTGACAACCAAATCTTCCTCTTTCTTTTGTCACGAGAAATCTACATCCCAGTATTTATTTTGCTGGCCTGATGTTTTTTATTACAAAAGACTCACTTAATTCCTTCTTCAACCTTTCAATCATAGACATATCTTTCCTGAGGATAACCATGTCATCAACATAAAGTAAGAGAATAATAAAATTATCACCAAACTGTTTGATGTACACACCATGATCTAAAGCTATTCTTTTGTATTCATTTTCAATCATAAATAAATCAAACTTTTTATACTATTATCTTGGAGCTTGCTTCAACCCATACAAGCTCTTTCTCAACTTACAGACAATATTTTCTTTACCTTTGACTTTAAAGCCTTCTAGTTGCTCCATATATATTTCCTCCTCCAAATCACCATGAAGGAAACTGTTTTTACATCTAACTGCTCAATCTCCAAGTCTAGGTTAGCAGCAATACCAAGAGCAATACGGATTGAAGATATTTTAACAATAGGAGAAAAAATCTCTTCAAAGTTAATACCTTTCTTTTGACCAAAGTCTTTCACAACCAATCTAGCTTTATACTTTGGTTGAGAACAATATTCTTGAGTCTTCAACCTGAAAACTCATTTGTGCTTCAAGGCTTTACTTCCCTCTAGTAGTTGTACCAAATCATATGTGTGGTTCTTCTGTAGAGAATTCATCTCTTCCTGCATAGCAATAAACCACTTCTTTTTTTGCTCACTTCAATTACTTCCTGGTAACTCTCTAGTTCACCTGCATCAGTAAGCATCACATACTCATCTGTAGAGTATCTCCTGGAAGGTTGACGTGGTCTAGAAGATCTTCTTAACTGAGATTCTGTGGGAACTTGCTCTCTTTTTTCTTCCTGCTCAACATGTCCTGCAGGTAGATCAACTTCTGGCTTTGCACCATCTTCTTGCACATCTCCCCCATCACCCTGATATACTGGAGGAATAACTTGGTCATAGTCTATAAATCCCTCTGCATAAATCTTAGCTGGTGCCTCCTTCTTCAAGTCCTCAATGGTTTAATCCTCAAAGAAGACAACATCTCTGCTTCTGAACACCTTCTAATTTTCTGGATCCTAAAGCCTGTAACCAAACTGATCATATGAGTAACCAAGAAAAATATACTTTTTTATCTTACCATCCAGCTTGGACCTCTCATTGTCTTGAACATGTGTAAATGCACGACAACCAAACACTCTTAAATGCCTATAAGAGATATCTTTCCCTGATCATACATGCTCTGCAACATCACCATCTAGAGCTATACATGATGATAAGTTGATGACATCAACTGCAGTCCTCAAAGCCTCATCCTAAAACCTTTTGGGTAGCTTGGCTTGTGAAAACATATATCTGATATTTTTCATGATGGTGCGGTTCATCCTCTCTACAATTGCATTATGCTGAGGTGTGGATGTCATGTGACCTGCAATCATCATTAAATAATCTTGTGTACTCACCACCATTATCTGATCTTATGCATTTCAATTGCCTTTTTATCTCCCTTTCAACGCTGGCATGAAACTCCTTGAAGACATTAATAAACTGATCTTTAGTCTTCAAAGCATAGACCCAAACTTTCCTGGAAAAGTCATATATAAAAGTAACAAAATAAAGTGCACCACTAATACTAGAAACATTAACAGATCCACCAGGAGTTTTTGTTCTCAAAGGACCACACACATCTGTATAGACACGGTCCAAGACATGCATTTTTCTAGATAAGACAGGACTAATAAAAAAAACTCTATATTATTTACCAGCCAAACAATCAATACAAGGGTTCAAACGTGTACCTCTGAGGTCTGGTAATACATCTCTCTTAGAAAGTTCTTGCAGCCCCTTCTCGGTCATGTGTCTCAGTCGCCTATGCTACAACTCCAGGCTAAAATCTTTCTCTATAGCATTCAACTGCTCACCACAAGCTAGCCTACAATCTGTACAACGTATGATATTTCTTCCCATTAGCTACAATAAGAGAACGGTTACTGAGCTTCCACTGCCCTTTGTGAAATCTGACATCAAAGTCTTCATCATCCAACCTTCCAATTAAAAATTAAATTTAGTCTTAAGTCAATCACATGCCTCACATCCTTAAGCACCAACTTGCAGCCAAGGTTGGTCTTTATATGGATATCTCTCATGTCAATAATGTCTGTTGTGCAATAGTTGTGCATCTTGACAACACCAAAATTTTCAGACCTATAAGTAGCAAAGAACTCCCTCTGTAGTGTAGCATGATAAGAAGCACCTGTGTCAATTATCCACTCGAGATCCTGGCACACACAAGAAAAAATATCATCGGAAGTAGATAAAATCAAATAATCACTACCTTGCATTGTAGCTGTGATAATCTCTTTTGACTCTTGATACTCCATTTCTTTTCGTTTTTTCTTGTTCTTCTTAGGTTGCTTGCACTGATTCTTATAATGTCCTTTCTCACCATAATTGTAGCAAATAATATCTTTCTTTGATCTTGACTTGCTTCTACCTATGTATGAACCACTTCTATCCTTTGACTTTGACCTTCCTCTGTTCTCTAAGATAAGTGTCTGTGAATCAATCTGAGAAGTTGCTGAATTCTTTCTCCTTAACTCCTCATTCAATAAACTGCTTGTTACTTGACTCATGGTGACAATATCATCTGGTGCAGAATTACTGAGGGAAACCACTAGTGTCTCCCAACTTTCTGGCAAAGAATTAAGAAGTAGCAATACATGTAACTCATCATCAAGAGACATTTTCATAGAGGATAACTGGTTAGTAATACTCTGCATTTCATTCAAATGCTCAGGAATAGAAGTACCCTCTTTATATTTCAAGTTCACAAGTTTTCTGATCAAAAAAGCTTTGTTGCCAGCCGTTTTTCTTTCATAAAGACCTTCTAACTTTTTCCAAAGAGAGTAACCAGAACTTTCAGTAGAAACATAGTGAAAGACACTATCATCAAGCCACTGACGAATAAAGCCAATAGTTTTTCGATCTAACCTCTTACACTCCTCATTTGTTATAGTTGTGGGCTTTGCACTATCCCCTTGCAAAGGTCCATACAAATCTTTGTAATATAGGAGATCTTCCATTCTTGATTTTCATATCATCCAATTGTTTCCGTTTAAACTAATCAGATGAGAAACATTACCGGCCTCCATGTTCAAATACAAAAGTTAAATGCCACCAAAACCTGCTCTGATACTAGTTGATGGGAATAAAATAGGAATAAACTTTGTGTATAAACAAATACTAGCAGACCATCACACACAGTGGAATCAAACAGAAATCACAATCAGATGAATACCAAGATTTATATGGAAAACCCCTTCAACTCGAAGGGTAAAAACCACTGGACAAGCCAGAGAAAATCCACTATCAAAATAATGAATATACAGATCTCAAGGCTTCTTGCCCGAGCCCAAGTAATAGCCACAAGAAAATCACGGGGATATAAGGACTATAATACTAAGCACAATATTCAAAACCTTCCTAAGAGATCACAGTAAGAATCCACTACAAACTGATCTAACCTGAGATATGAATGATTGAGAATAGTCTTATCTTGTCCTTGTCTTCTTCCCTTTCCTAGATCTCTTATTTTTTGGCTTCTACTATCAATCTGCAGTCTTCTTTCTCTCTCCCACGTTTTCAGCCGTCGCTGCCCTCTTGATCTCAACCCTTGCCACCTAATAAAGTTCTGGGTTGTGGACTTCACTAAAGCCCATTATGGGCTGAATCTGGGTCATCTGTCCAACATATGTCAGCACACACAAGAAAGAAACAATCACCCGATAAACACCGGAGTAGAAGGAAGTTTGTTGTTGAAGATCGAGTCTTCCTTCGTCTTCATCCCTACCAGCAGGAATCTATGAAGGCTCGAAACTCAATGAAGTGGTCCCCTATTTCTTTAGGCCTTACAAAATTGGAGATCACATCAGAGTCGTAATATGGAGATCAGATCAGCGTACCAAATCAAAAATACAGTTGATCCTCCAAGTATCCCACCTCAAATGGAAGTTTAAAAAGGATGACTTAGCCCAGATCAATCCAACCGACACCTAAGCTGATGAGTAAGCCCAAGTTCAGCTGATGATTATGTAGGATCACAGGATCGAGACATATCATCGTTTATTCACTACTGTTGATGTTGGACCATAGGAGTAGGATACGCGCTCATGAGGAGTTGCAGATCAGGACCTAGAGACATGAAGCTCAACCTTGAGGACAAGGTTGATATGAAGATGGTGGGTCTCTTAGGACCCTAGTTAGGTTGGGTCCTAGGTTCATTAAATCATGAATGTAATAAACCCTAAATTAGCCACCACCCCCTATTAAATAAGTGGTCGGCTAGGATTAGGGAAGAGTCCATATGAAGAGGGAGTCTTCTAGTCGCCCTATCCTCTTTGGATAGACCGGCTAGGGTAGAGGGGGAGAGTTATATTTAGCTATGACTCTCTCCCCTTGATTGAGTAGGAGTCCCCTATAGCCGCCGGCCACCTAGTTGGCTAGGGGTTAGGAGTTGAGGGGAAGTGGAGTCTTGATTTAGTAGGAGTTTTAGTTTAGTAAGAGTCTTGGTTTAATTAAAAAATGAGTCATATTAGGAGCTAGGATTTTGAGTCCCTATATAAACTCATGTAGCCACCACTATTTTATCATGAATAGATCAATCTTTCTTCAATCATTGTGTCGAATACCTTGGAGGAGGGAACCCCTATAGAGTTTCAGGAGGTCGAACCCCTATAAAGATCAAACCCCAAGCTTAGAATCCGCAAGGGTTCTAACAAATCGACAAGCGTCAAGGCAATTGCAGCCTACAAGGTGTCCCGAGGCTTCGAGCTCGGGCTGGAGAGGACCGGGCAGGTTACTTATGAGTTTGGATACTGGGTGACGCTGGAGTTCTTCTAGGCAAAATATATGGACCTATCCATTGAGGAAGATCCATTCACGGACCGGCCCGAGGATGTTAATGTGCAAATGGAGTCTAGCCAGCCCTTCGACGGTAGCGTTCCTCCCGAGGATTGAGCTCTTTTGTATTTTCATTTTGTTTGTCGAGTGGCTTTTGATCTTTATGCAGTTGCCCAACCACTATGTAGAGGAAATTTTGGATCAATGTAAAATCTTTTATCACTTGTCTTTGTCTTTGCATTTGCGTATTTGAAATTTATCTCCCTCGGTCGCCCGAATGACCTCGGTCTAGCACTTCAAACATAGAACTTCTTTAGGTTCAAGATGTGCCACTTCCTGAGCAATATTCTACTGTCTATTATGACCATAATATAAGTACCATCTCGGATGGTGCAGACGACCCGGTATGGTCCCTCCCAATTCGGGGCCAACTTGCCTTGGATGCGTGCTGGATCACTAACCTCGATCTTTTTTAGGACCAAATCATCATCACTAACCCATCGTGGTTGAACCCTGCAGTTGTAGAGTCTGGTATGCGAAGGTTTGCAGATGTGCCTCGGCTCTTTGTTCTTCTTGGAGGTCAAGGTTCTCACTCAAACCTTGTCTCGATGACTTCTCCTCAAAGCTCTCGAACCAAAGTGTAGGGAAAACTACTTCGGGCAGCAGCATTGCCTCGGTGTCGAAGGCGAGGCTGAAAGGGGATTCTCCGGTTGGTGTTTTCAACGTCATCCGAGATGCCAATAGAATGCTTAGGAGTTCCTCCACCCAGGTACCTAGTGCTCCAACGACCCTCCTTTTCAGCCCCATGAAGATTGCTCAGTTGATAACCTTGGTGAGCTCGTTGGCTTAGGGTTGTGCCACCGAGCTGAACTTTAGTTGTATCTGATAGCCTTGACAAAAGGATTTGAAACTTAGATTGTTGAACTGTGTCCCGTTGTCGGTAATTATAGTTTCCTGGATGCCGAACCTTTTGATGATGTTTTTACAGACAAATCCTTCGACTTGCTTCTCGGCGATTGATGCCAAGGGCTCGGCCTCGACCCACTTAGTGAAATAGTCAACTCCGATGATTAAGAATCTTCATTGTGTGGAGGCGGTGCAAACGATCCGAGGAGGTCCATTCCCCATTGCGCGCAAAAGGCCACGCGTAGTCGATCGGGGCAGAGGTTAATGTCAACTGGTGTTGGATTCGAGCATGCTTCTGACATTGTTCACACTTCTTAGTGTAGGCTATGGTGTCTCGATGCATGGTTGCCAGTAATACCCTTGCCTGAGGATCTTGAAAGCTAGGGTTCGAGGTCCGATGTGTCCACCACATATTCCCTCGTGGACATCAGCTAGGATGGTCTCTACCTCGATCGGTGACAAACAACGGAGCAGTGGCTGACTGAAAGCTCTTCAGTAGAGTCGCATGTTGACCTCGCAGTACCAGGCTTCGGTCCTTTTGACTCGGCGAGTGGTTGCCCGATCGGTCGGTAATGTGGCATCCTGTTTGTAGCGAAGTATCTCATCCATCCAATTGTGCTCGACTTCACCCCTAGCTACCTCGGTCACAACAATGGTTAGCTTGAGAAGCCTTGCTACCTCTGTCAGGTACCCTCCTAATGCTCGTGTTGAGGCGAATTTGGCTAGTGCGTCTGCTTGTGAGTTGTTAGTCTGAGGTACTTTTGAGATGGTGAAGTACCTGAAAGTGCCGATGAGTCGACGCGCCTCAGCTGGGTACTTGATCATGGTGGCCTCACGAGCTTCATAGTCCTCGCTGACTTGGCCGACAACTAATTGGGAGTCGATGAATACCTCGACCCGCTCAACATGTAGCTCCATCACTAAGCGTAGCCTGAACAGGAGCGCCTCGTACTCCACCTCGTTGTTGGTAGCTTTGAACTCTAAGCTGGAGGGCATGCTCATATACTTGGTCGGAGGGACCCCTTAAGACAAGTTCGGTTCCTCCTCTCTCGGAGTTGGCCAACCCATCAACGTGTAGCGTCCAGATCGACCCTTACTGGGGGAGAGCTCGAGGATGGTCTGTTCCGAGATGAAGTCGGCAACCGCTTGGGCTTTGATCAATGTCCTTGAGACATACTGGAGGTCGAATTCTCCGAGCTCGATCAACCACTTTAGCATCTGACCTGCCACACCAAATTTGGAGAGAACTTGATGAAGTGGTTGGTCAGTCGTCACCTTGATTGTGTGGGCCTAGAAATATGGTCTCAGCTTCCTTGTTGCAATGACCAGAGCCAACGTTAGGTTCTCGATCAGAGGTAGCATTCCATGAGACCGCTCAAGATGTGATTGGAATAATACACTGGTTGCTGCTTCTCTTCGTCAGTCTTGACGAGTATCGAGCTGACGACACGCTTGGGCATCGTGAGGTACAACTCAAGGGGCTCGCTCGGGGTGACCGAGGTGAGCTGGAGCAAGTAGGCAAGGTGAGACTTGAGTTTTTGAAAAACTTCCTAGCACTCGGGAGTCCAACTAAAGTTCTTGGCATACTTTAGGGCTTGAAAGAAGGAAACACTTTTGTCTCCTGCTCGGGAGATAATCCGCTTTAATGCGGCCAACCTCCCTATGAGTCATTGGACCTCTTTGATTATAGAAGATGGCTGCATTTCTGTGATCACCCTCACCTTCTTATGATTAGCATCGATTCCATGCTGATGTACAATGAAACTGAAGAATTTACCTAAAGCGACCCCGAACACACACATGATAAGGTTAAGCCTCATCTTGAACTTCTTGAGTGTTTGGAACATCTCGGCGAGGTACGATAGGTGAGCGTGGGTGAGCCTGCTCTTGACAATCATATCATCAACATAAACTTTCATATTCCTCCCGATCTAGTTTTTGAATAGGTGGTTGACCATTCTTTGGTATATGGCTCCAACATTCTTTAGCTCAAACAACATGGCCTTGTAGCAGTAAGTGTCTCGGTACGTGATGAAGGCTATGTTCTCCTGATCTCTCAAAGCCATTTGGATATGGCTGTAGCCCAAGAATGTATCAATGAACAAAAGTAGCTCATAGCTCGAGGTGGCATCCACCAGCTTGTCGATCTTTAGGAGTAGATAATAGTCTTTCGGGCAAACCCGATTAAGATCAATATAATCAACACACATATGCTAGCTTCCATTAATTTTTTAATGAGTATTACATTGGACAGCCAGGTTAGATATTTGACCTCAATGATGAAGTCGACTTCCAACAACTGACTCACTTCATCTTCAATAGCCTGTTGTCCGTCGGGAGCGAACCTTCGAGGCCTCTATTGTATTGGTCGGGCCTCGAGCGATATGTTAAGATGATGCTAGGATACTTCCAGGTGAATGCCTGGCGTGTCTCTTGGCGACCAGGCGAATACGTTGGCCTTTTTCCTGAGGAACTCGACGAGCTGGATATGTTCGCCCTCAGGAAGTGTCGATCTGATCTTGGCAACCTTGCCTAGATGCCTTTAGTCGAGGGGGACTTCCACCACTTGCTCTATGGGCTCGGGTCGTGGAACGGTTTTGTTGGGTTCCTGAGGTTCAGTGATCAGTGCCTCGGGTTTGATTTTCTTAGGCAGAGTTGTTGCTGTCAGGTGGCATTGCTTGGATTCCCGAGGGTCGCTCATTGCTTCTCCGACTCCAATGCTAGTTGAGAACTTCATTGTGCGGTGGTATGTTGAGACAACTACTGTTAATTTGTTGAGGTTTGGACGACCGAGGATCACATTGTACACAAAGGGCAGTCCGACCACCATGAATGGGACCATCAGCGTCTTTGTTCTTGGCTCCTCCCCTACGATCACCTGGAGGGTGGCAATGTCGAGGGGGGAGATGGAGTCCCCAATGAATCCTTTCAGAGTGGAAGTCATGCGGACGAGGTCCCTATCAGTTAAGTCGAGTTTTTGAAAAGCATCAAAATATAGTATGTGGGCTGAACTCTTTGGGTCAACCATAATTCTCTTCGGGTGTTTGCTATCCGTGCCGAGATCACTAAAGCATTGACATGATCAGGATACTTTCTTATCCCAACCTTAATGTGATCTCGGGGTTGCGCTCGTGCCTGGCCCTTTTCTCTACTGTGGCCAAAGCGTATGCTTTGCGTGCTGAAGAACTGTCTCCTCCCGAGGCAGGTCCACCAACGATGACATCAATTTGTTTCTCCACTGGACCCTTTGGATGGGGTGAAGGCTCGCGCGACTTCCTTACATAAAGGCCAAGGTGTCCTTGGCAGATAAGGTCTTCGATATGGTTCTTCAAGTCATGACACTTGTCGGTGTCATGGTCATAGTCGCGGTGGAAGCGGTAGTAACATCTCTAGTCCCATTCCTCTGGGCGGGTCTTTATTGGGTTGGGCCTCCGGAGGAGGCCTTTGTCTCGGATCTAAAGGAAAATCTTAGTCCGGGTGGAGTTAAGAGGAATTGGTGGCGGTCTCAGGATGGTTGGCTCGAGCCTTTCCATTCTTCTCCTTGAAGGTCCCATGGGCGGGCCTCGGGATGGCTCGACACAAAGTGTTTATGATCCTTGCGCTTCCCGGCTACCAGTGCTTTGCCAACTACGTACTGGTTCGCCCTATGGAGTATCTCGGGAAACATCATAGGTGGGCATTCGACCAATGACCAAAAGAAGCAGGACGGGCAGTCTGATCAGGAAGGCTTGTATCACAAGCAAGGGATGGGTGTTGGGCATTCCCTGGATCTCGATCGTGAATCCCGCAACGAACTGGGCTAACGGCTCATCATCTTTCTGTCTTATCCCAAGAAGCGATGTGATGGTCGGTCTTGGCTGAGCGTTGGCAAGGAAATTCAGCTCAAACTCCGTGGCGAGTTGGTTGAAGTAGAAAATTGAGGAGGGCCTTAGACGGTTGTACCACATTCGGGCAGGCCCTCACAAGGTTGTTGGGAATGCTCGGCACATTAGAGCGTAATGTCGTAGAGTGCCATTTGTGCTCGGAATGCTGCAATGTCAAAGCTGCCATTGAATGCCTCGAGCGTTGGTAGCCAAAAGTTTTGTGGACTTGGCCTATCTTGGATTTCAACGACGAAAGGAAATCTGGTCGTGGAGCTCTCCTCGAGCTCCTCCTTTGACTTGACGAATTCTTTTTGCACTTCGTTTAGTCGTTGGTTCATTAGTTGTAGCTGTGCCCTAAGGGAGTCGGTCGAGTCGGAGGAGAGTGTGTCTGGCTCAAGCATGCTGTGAGTGGGGGTGCTTGCGGTAGGCACTAGTCGATCGACAGTGTTCTTGGGAAGTCCTGGAGGAAGCTCTTGGGAGATCTTCGGGATTGCATCATCGAGTCACCGCGGGACTAGGGGCTATCCCCGCGAGGCTGGGGGCTCCTGTCGTATTTTTGGAGAGGTTTGTTGCTAGGGTGCTGACTATTGTACCAGTTGAGGGATATGGGAGATGATCAATTGGATCACCCCAACCAAAGCTTGAACTTGATGGGTGAGCCCGAGAAACACTTCGAGGGAGACAACGGGAAGCCCGGGGTTGAGTACTAGAGGGAAAAGTCCTGGGTCATTGAACAGTCACCAGTAACGACCAGGAGTATGCGTCGACGAATTTTCCTCCCTAGGGGTGACGAAGGAAGGCAGTCCTCATGCTTTAGAGGGTTGCTAGGCGGTAAAGGCTTCTTCCCCGGGATTGTTAGGAAACGTGCGTTCTCGCAATTCCGGGGCCTCCTTCTAACGCTAAAATGTTGCTTGATTTTATATCGTGGTCAAGGAATCAGCACGACACGGTTCGACTCACATGCGCAAGGTCGTAGCGTTGGATTGGAGGACTAGTGAGGCTTGGTTGGGGTCTAGAGTAGCATTCGGGGATGGAACCTCGGGTCGAGAAATCCCCTAGAGCACCTCTCGGGTCCTCGAACAATCCTACAATAAGACCTTAGTCAGGGTGGTGTGTGTCCGACGTGGCCCCTCTGAAAGTTAAGTTAACTCTCAGGGTGTGGGGACTGGTAACCGAGGCATCGTGAGCTCTTGAGAGAATTGAGAGTCGGGAAGAACCCCCACCTTACTTGGCTACAGTGGGGGTATTTATACCTGCGGGTCGGAGGAAGTCTATACCGAGATCATCAATGCGAGCAACACCTTTGGCTGACTCGAATGTATGATCTCACGTCAGATGCCACCCTCATTGGTTCCCGAGACCTCGATCGACGGTATCTGTAGCTGGCAGCCCGTCACCGTGTCAGCCCGACGAACTTCGTACCAAGTCAACGACGCTTTGTCAGGCATCGTCTAGGGATGTCGATGTGGGCTGGTGACCCCGAGGTGATGTGTTAGGCGTTAAAAAAAAATATTTTATCTTTATTTTCACTAGATTTATCGTCGTCTTTGTCCTAAATGAGTACCCTTAGCCCTCACCAAACCCATCCTTGCCTCTTCTACTCTGCCCTGAGCGCCTCCCTCGTCTTTACTTGCTGCACATGCGGTCAATAATTAATTTATTGATCTCAAGAAGCTATCAAATGGCCGATAACATGCAGCATAATAATGGCAATAAAATTATTAATCTCAAGAAGCTATCAAATGGCCGATAACATGCAGCATAATAATGGCAATAAAAATATTAATCTCAAGAAGCTATCAAATGGCCGATAACATGTATCATACGAAGGGGGGATTTTGTGGAGTGCTAACTTTGCTCCGAACACGCAACTCAATCCACAAACAATTATGAAGTGTTCACGGAGAGATACAAAAACATTGTACTATAATATAATGTTATTTACTGTGTTATAATATTTTTAATAATATGTATTGTATTATAATATACAAAAATATTATAATTACAATGATTCATCCTATTGATCGATGCATAGATAAATAAATAAATAAGTAATTGAACATATTTCAGATATTAGAAAAAAATTAATCAAGGAATTTTAAAAATGGGGGATGGTTTTTTTGAATAATTGCTATATATATATATATATATATATAAAATAAAAGACCCAATTGAAACGCCCAAGGAGCCTTTATCCATTTTGTTTACACACTAACCGACACTGTGGGCCTGCCGGTTTTGGTTACTTTGCGAGTTATTAAATTGTATCCCTACATTGATTGAAATGTGGTAGCACGTTATCGCATTGACTGTTGATGTGCTGCGTCTCTTGAATTGTTTTTACGAGAGATTCGTTGACTTAGTTGTATTACTACGGTGTCTTGGGAGGAGTGCGATCCGTCCGTCCCATCTAGATAATTAATTTGCGTCAGTGAGTCCCCAGGTTGATTGATCTTTACATATTAGAATCTTAGATATGATTGCTTTAGTAATATCTTTGTAAATTAATATAATAATTTACATATATAATCTCGTTTTAATTTACAATGACATTACTAACGTAATCATATTTACGATATATATATATATATATATATATATATATAAACCCGAGGACTGATTGCCATAAATTAATTATTGACCGCATGTGCAGCGCGTTAAGACGAGGGAAGCGCGCAGAGCAGAGTAGAAGAGGCAAGGATGGGTTTGGTGATGGATAAGGCCACTGATTTAGGACAAAGACGACGATAAATCTTATGAAAATAAAGATAATATATATATATTTTTTAATGTAAGACAACGCTTTACGAAAATTTATAGAAGTTTATGTCGCTCTCTGGCAACGTACTGAAACTACAGTTTTTCTTCAAAAATCGACCCTTGCGGTTTAGCCCAAAAAAATTTACGACAAAATAAGACAGGTATTGTCCATCAGGAAAGAATCTTCAAAAAGATAGATCAGTCTCCTGGCAAGAGGACGACAATAAGACCATCAAAGTGTCCGGACAATGTCATCTCCTTCTCTAAACCACTTACTTGCTCAATTGCCAATCACAAAACTGAAAAAGTAAATCTAAAACTCATCCTCACAAAATATACAAATAATTTTTGAAGGAACACAATACTAGAAAACATGAGCGGAATGAACGATGCAATTGAGAAAATATGAAAAGTGCGTTGAAAAAATTCTATTCAAACTGTATTTGGCAGCAAAAATGATGATGCCAGGTAACATTAAAACTACAAAAATTTTATTATATACAAAGTTAGCGAGTGCATCGTTGTGTATACATAAGTTGAAAATAAGATAATACACTCAGGTATATAATACTAAGAAAAAATAAATTAGAACAGCTGTAAGATTTAAAAATTACCAATACTCTTATATTTGAGTGTACTAAAGCTTGAACAACGAGAAACAAGGCCTGGTACAGTGTCGGGCATTCCCTGGATCTCGATCGTGAATCGCACAACGAACTGGGCTAACGGCTCATCATCTTTCTGGCTTATCCCGAGAAGGGATGCGACGGTCGGTCTTGGCCAAGCGTTGGCAAGGAAATTCAGCTTGAACTCCGTGGCGAGTTGGTTGAAGCAGAAAATTGAGGAGGGCCTTAGACGACTGTACCACATTTGGGCAGGCCCTCACAAGGTTGTTGGAAATGCTCGACACATTAGAGCGTAATGTCGTAGAGTGCCATTTGCGCTCGGAATGCCGCAATGTCAAAGCTGCCATTGAATGCCGCGAGCGTTGGTAGCCAAAAGTTTTGTGGAATTGGCTTATCTTGGATTTCAACGACGAAAGGAAATCTGGTCGTGGAGCTCTCCTCGAGCTCCTCCTTTGACTTGACGAATTCTTTTTGCACTTCGTTTAGTTGTTGGTTCATTAGTTGTAGTTGTGCCCTAAGGGAGTCGGCCGGGTCGGAGGAGAGTGTGTCTAGCTCAAGCATGCTGTGAGTGGGGGTTGCTTGCGATAGGCACTAGTCGATCAGCAGTGTTCTTGGGAAGTTCCGGAGGAAGCTCTTGGGAGATCTTCGGGATTGCATCATCAAGTCACCGCGAGACTAGGGGCTGTCCCCGCGAGGCTGGGGGCTCCTGTCGTATTTCTGGAGAGGTTTGTTGCTGGGGTGCTGACTATTGTACCAACTGAGGGATATGCGGGATGATCGATTGGATCACCCCAACCAAAGCTTGAACTTGATGGGGGAGCCCGAGAAACGCTTCGAGGGAGACAACGGAAAGCCCGAGGTGGAGTACTAGAGGGAAAAGTCCTGGGTCATTGAACAGTCGCCAATAACGACCGAGAGTATGCGTCGACGAATTTTCCTCCCTAGGGGTGACGAAGGAAGGTAGTCCTCATGCTTTAGAGGGTTGCTAGGCGATAAAGGCTTCTTCCCCGGGATTGTTAGGAAACACGCATTCTCGCGATATCGGGCCCTCCTTCTAACGCCAAAATGTTGCTTGATTTTATATCGTGGTCAAGGAAGCAGCACGGCACGGTTCGACTCACGTGCACAAGGTCGTAGCGTTGGATTGGAGGACTAGTGAGGCTTGGTTGGAGTCTAGAGTAGCATTCGAGGATGGAACCTCAGGTCGAGAAATCCCTTAGAGCACCTCTCGGGTCCTCGAACGAGTCCTACAATAAGACCTTAGTCAGGGTGGTGTGTGTCCGACGTAGCCCCTCCGAAAGCTAGGTTAACTCTCAGAGTGTGGGGACTGGTAACCGAGGCGTCGTGAGGTCTTGAGAGAATTGAGAGTCGGGAAGAACCCCCACCTTACTTGGCTATAGTGGGGATATTTATACCTGCGGGTCGAAGGAAGTCTGTACCGAGATCATCAATGCGAGCAACACCTTTGGCTGACTCGAATGTACGATCTCACATCAGATGCCACCCTCATTGGTTCCCGAGACCTCGATCGACGATATCTGTAGCTAGCAGCCCGTCACCATGTCAGCCCGACGAACACCATACCAGGTCAACGACGCTGTGCCAGGCATCGTCTAGGGCTCTCTACCAGTTTGAGCTTAAGATCCCATTTTAGGATTGACATTAAATAACACTGTCAAGCAGATAAAAGCGTAATACCAACACATTAACTTAAAAATGTTTGTCACTGTACTATAAAGAAATTGAAAACATATTACCGTATCAGCTTGCCCGAGTAATAATATATGGGTATAACAATAACATAGAACATGAAAATCTACTAGTAAACACGGCTGAAATAGACTTCGGGAAAACAAATTAAAAATTATGAAATGAAATCTAATTTGAAGAATATTACTGCAAAGAATTATTTGTTTAAAATTTATAGCAAAGAACACAAGAAATAACGAACAACATAACCCAAGCCCTTTCAGATCAGGCTTCACGAATAAGCTTTCTGGAAGGGGAAAAAAACGACACATTATGATTATCAGTATAATAGAAAAGCGCGAGACCACTGTATGAAAGAAATTGATTTCTGCACAAATAATATTATAAAAATGAAAGCGAAATGCTCAGTTGGAGCAAAAAATATCCACGTTAGTCTTTGGTCATCATGCCAGAGATTAACGTAAAAAATACCAGATAATCATGCTTTACAAAAGATGAGTATTGTCATGGAAACTAATTAGCTGCACGCTCAAATTCAAGCAGTAAAACAGATTAAACCTAAACCAAAAACTTCATATTTTTTTTAACAGGTAATAGATTAAAGAAGATGAAGGAAATTTTCAAATACTATAAAAAAAACAGGGTCTGAAACATATTTAATGGCTCGACACAACAAAGGATAAATTATCACGAGCATAAAACTAGAATTCAGCTATAGAAACGAGAAGAAACAGCGTACACTTTATAATGCAAATAACAAGTGTTGGTGAAAAATCTACGTGCCTGCCCAGTAGGCGCGATCTGTGCCTCCGTGTCTGCTGAGTGGGCACGACTGGTTATGGCCCGTGTGTGCTAGCTCGCCCGCGGTCGTCTCGAGCAGAGAGGAGGTGGAGCACAGTTGAGTGGACTTAGGCGCCAGTTTTGGGGACTTTGGCCGAGGGGGCCAACTCTGGCACAAATCTTAGAGATTTGGCCGAGGAGATGAACTCGGTAACAAATCTTAGAAATTTGGCCGAGAGGGTGAACTCGGGCACAAATCTTGGAGATTTGGCCGAGAGGGCAAACTCGAGGTCAAATCTCAAAGATTTGACCAAGAGGGCGAACTCAGGCACAAATCTCGAAGATTTGGCCGAGAGGGCAAATCTGAGACCAAATTATGGTTTTCTATTTTTTTTTTTTTACAACGCATTCAATGCGATTACGCATTTAATGCGATGGGCCATTTCTAGGCGGTCCATTGCTTTGCCTCGGGAAGCTGAAACGACGTCCTTGGATCCTATAAGTTCCCTACGGTTAGGCTGCGACCTCACTTCTTTGATTCGACTTCTCTCGTTTCTCCCTCAGGTCATCCTTCCTAGCCCATTTCGGTCGGTGTTTCTCGAACAGGTCGGAATGACCTCCTCGGATTCTTCAAGTAGCGTTAGGGTTGTTCCTTCCTCGGGGTTGGGGGGGACGAGTCTGGGAGAGCCCGAGGCGAGTTCCTCGGGGGCGTCTTCGGGACCTCCGTCATCGGTTGACGCGAGGGTACTAAGAGATTTGGAGGTCATGAAGGCGGGTCATGACCTCGACACAGCGGTGACCGAGGGATCGCTCGCCGCCATCAGGGAACGGTACAGCATCCCGGTCGAGTACGGGTTGCATGTTCCGCAACTCGGGCAACGTCCCTATAGTTCGGATGCGCCCGAGGTATGTATCTCAGTGGATGCTTTGGAAGCTGGTCTTCGATTTCCCCTAAATCCCACCATCGAGGAGTGTATCAGGTGGTGGAGGATTTCTCCGAGTCAGGTAGCGCCCAACTCGTGGAGCTACCTCGTGATTTTGGGTGAATGCCAGGGGGCTGAGATTATCCCGATTCGAAACTTGTTTATGGCGTGCTTTCGCCTTTGCAAGAGTCAGGGCGATTACTATCTTACCGCCCGTGTCGGCTTTAAGGTTCGCGGAGCTCCTTCTAACAACAAAGGTTGGAAGGCTCGCTATCTTATTGTTAGTGGTCCGAACTGGGGATTCAGACTTGATTGGTCGACACATCCGATCGGTAATGTCCCCCCGTATCTATCCGAGGAGTCCATCCTGGTCGACAGACTGAAAGGAATTCTTTCCTCTTGTGCGATTAAGGAGATAATCGAGATTTGGCTGGTCGGGGCGGGTCTTAGCCCGGCGTCTAGGGGTATTACTTTATTTGCACTATTCCAACTTTTTGGGTTGTTTTTCTAACCTGTGGGTCGGGGTGCAGACCGGATGGATCTCGAGATCTACGCGGGATGTCGAAGGTGTCCGGGGGGAAGCTCCCTACGGCTAATGCAGCAGCACCGGCTCGGGAGGTCGACATTACCCCGCCAACAGAAGCCCCAAAGTCTTCCTCCAAGAGGCTATCTGATGCATCAATTCAACAGGCCGATGATCTTGCTCGAAGGCACAAGACGGTGAAGATACTGTCCAGGAGACACAAGTCTCATCGTGGCGAAGGGGGGTCTCGATCTCACTCCAAGGGTAAGGAGCCGACAGCACCGATTGAAAAGCTCGAGACGCCCATCGAGTTCGCCAAGGAGGTCACGACACCAGTCTTCCACCACCCGAAATCCATGAAAGATCTATGCGGGACGAAAGTCCGAAAGGATGATGCAGGGTATTATGCCCTATATATGTCCGACCTGGCTCATCAGGACCCGGACAAAGAGATGCAGGCGAGGTGGGAAAAGTTGAAGAACTCGACAAAGATCTACAACGATCTGTCGACCGCGGTGGAGTTCGAAAAGGGACTTCTACATCCGCAGTTGGCACAGGAACTATACACGCTCCCGTCGGAGGTGCTTCTAGCACCAGCCGTCAAGGAGATGGTACTGGTAATTTCCCGACTCTCGCCTCGACTTCTCGAGTTTTCCTTCGATTTCGTCTTGACAATTGTTGCTTTGTACAGAACCACATGTCCAGATGGTGTTGAGTCCACGACGCGGGTCGATTGATCACCTTCATGGACTATCTCATCACCAGTCTCCAGCAAGAGATCGATGCTTTAAAGTTTGGAGGGGGTCCGAAGGCGGTGGCTGCAACCGAAGAGCATACTTTCGAGCTGAAAAAAAAGCTCGAGAAGACAAAGCGTGAGCGAGATGAAGCGCTCCAGCGGCTCGAAACATCTGACAAAGAACTAAATGAAGCTTGAGGCGACTTATCTGAGGCCCAAAGGCAGCTGAAGGAGGCACGAGTCAGGGCTCGAAAGATGGACGACGAGCTATCGATAAAGGACTTGGAGAGCACGCGAGCCGAATTACCGAGACGAGCGATTGATGACTACAAGGAGTCGGTTAGCTTTAAAGAAGGTCTGAAAAGAATGGGTCGGGTCGCCTACGAGCATGGCTATCGAGTCGCACTGGCCCGTTTCCACTCTCTGCATCTGAACTCAATGGTCGAGAAAGATCCTTTCACTATCAGGCCCGAGGATGATTCGGTGCCAATGGAGAGGCAACAAGCCTTCGACGACTCGAACCCGCCCGAGTCATAACTTCAGTTCCAATTTTTGTTAAGGTCAAGTGATGCTATATTTTGCATCCAACCTCTTTTCATATGCCAAAACATTTTGTAATCGGGATCGGGGAGAGTCTTATTTTGTCCCTAACTTCTTTTTGTAAGCAAATTTTGACAAAACAACCATAATTCTTTTTTTTTCACATTATGCATAAAATTTTTGAAGGTTCGATACATGCCATGTCCTCTGCAACAATCGTCCATCCACCGTTGCCAAGGTACAAGTTCCTTCTCAAATGATGTCCACTACTCGGTAGGGTCCTTCCCAGTTCGACGTCAGCTTTCCGCGGGATTGGGTCGGGTCGCTGACCTTGGCTTTCCGTAGTACTAGGTCGCCCGTCTTGATAAACCAAGGACGTACTTTATGATTGTAGAGCATGCGACGACCTTTTTGTAAGCTAATAAACGTAGATTAGCGTCGACACGTTTCTCCTCCAATAGGTCAAGATTCTCGCGTAACTATTAGCTGGAGGCTTCCTCGTCGTGCATCTGAATTTGGAGTGTCGGGAAGACCACCTCGGGAGGGAGTACCGCCTCGATTCCGAAAGCCAGACTAAATAGTGACACCCCTGTCGGGGTTTTTGGAGTTGTTTGAGACGCCCATAGTATGCTCGAGAGCTCCTCAACCCAAGTTGCCTGGGCCTCGGAGACCCTCTTCTTTAACCCTTCCAAGGTCCGATTCGTCACATCGACAAGCCCGTTGGCTTGAGGGTAGGTGACCAAGCTAAATTTTAGTTGGATCTGATAGATTTGAGGCTTTGAGCTTCGCATTGTTAAATTGTGTCCCATTATCTGTGATGATAACCTTAGGGAGGCCGAATCAGGTTATAATATTCTTCCACACGAATCCTTCGACTTGCCTTTCGATAATAGAGGCTAGTGGTTCCGCTTCGAGCCAATTCGTAAAATAATCAACTCCCACTATAAGGAATCTACGTTGCCCCGAGGCTGGGGGGAAGGGAACAAGAAGGTTCATTCCCCATTGAGCGAAAGGCTAGACGCAATCCGCAATTGCAAGCGGCATCATCGACTGATGCTGGATCCGAGCGTGCTTCTGACATTGCTCGCAATTCCGTACGTAAGCTTGAGCTTATTTATGCATAGTCAGCCAATAATAACCTTGTCTGAGGATCTTGTGTGACAAGGTTCGGGCACATTAACGCGTCGGACATGTCATATAGAGCCATTTAAGCACGAAATGTTACGATGTGTTCTGTCGGATCGCAACTGTCGTCATTAGAGTTCGAGGGAAGGGAGTCTGAAATTGGCCGACAAGGGTTTGTCTTGTATTTCGGGGGTGAACGGGGAGCCACCTTTTAAGCTCTCCCCAAATTCCTCCTTGGATTTGAGGACTTCCTTCTGGACCTCGTCTAGCCGCTGATGGACCTGACGGACTTGTTCCCTCGATGAATCAATGGAATCAGAAGAGAGGGTGTCGAGATCAGGACTTGCTTGAGCCGAATCACGGGAGTGGCACTATGACCGAACAGGTACAAGAGCCAGGGAATCCGCATGAACTTCAAGTCGACTTCGCCATGTCGGGTCGACCGTACTATGTCGAGGCAACCTTGCTGAAGGCTTAGTTGTTCAAGGGTGGGGGTCGTGGCAACCAGATCAATATTTGTCATATCAACAAACTTAGTCAACCCACTAATAACAATATCAATCTAAAAAATAAAGTATTAGAATTTCTCAAATAACGTGAAAAAAATACCAGTATGATCACAGGACAAATTAAAGTCTGAGATGACATCGAACTAAGCACCTTAGATAGCATAACGTTGGGAGAATGAAGAAATAACCAAATATAAACATACTAGTAAACATCCAAGAAGCATCACAATCTACGGTACAACTCTAAGAGCGTTAGAGACACAAGGACCACATTGGTAAAAACAAAACAAGGATCAACAAGATGATAAACGTAGAACGAATAAATTTGTTCAAACAAGCCTGCTTAAATAAAAATGCATCATTAAAAACAAAATAAAAGTTTTTCGACATTATCTTGTACAGTGCCCAAAAAAACAAGATTGGAAATCAGTCACTTAAAAATTGACATATACAATTGTGGTGTGAGTTTATTGTGGAAAAAAGGCTTGGATTTTGCAGATCAGTCTAGCTGTAGGATCCAGTATAACGGAGCCGAAATAGATGATTGACCTAATGAACTCGTCATGAGAACATTCTCGTGGGAATTGATGAGAACATTCCCGTGGGTATAGTGCATATGTTTTGAAGTGGCAAGGAAGAACACAGACACGACAAAAAAAAAAAAAAAAAAAACACGGGATACCGGGGTCTAAATTTTACCCCATGAGATCCCCAAACACCCAAAAACGGATTTTTATTACGTTTCTAAGACCTGCCAGGCGAGCGCACCCAACATGGCAAAGGTCGTGTAGACAAATCCTAGATGCATCACCAAACACGATCCGTACATTACTTTGTCCTTCATGGAGATACCCGGCATTTCTCGACCACAAGGTGAGAAAGAACCTCATCATAATATCTCTTAGTTCTAAAAACTTATATAAGAGACATATTGAGATCAACTCAGCAACTGGCGCCCAGGATACATTGCACCTTCTTCGCATAGCGAGAAAACACCAGACGAACAGATAGATAGATCTTCAGCGCGATCTCACATAATACCGCTAAATAACGTTTGATCCATGAACTCCATGACTATGCCTGGCTAATCAACCAACGATTCGTTCTATTTCCCAAATCCTGTAACAATCAGATGAGACACACAAGCTCTAACACCATAAATCCGTCTACAAACTCATTCGGTTCTGACAGAAGATAGATTCAACATGTCGACTCCATATATTAGCAATAAACTGAAGAAACACGCTTTTCAACGGAAGCAGAAGAAGAATGGGAACCTTACTCACCGTGTACCACCGCAAGATATAGAACGAGACCGAGTCGCCTGAACCTGACGACCAAATTTAGGAGGCTCCGATGATGCCCTGACGACCGCCATCGAGCGGAAGGAGGCCGCTGCAGTGTTCGATGAATCCGGGCGGAGGGCATTTTTATTGAGAGGGAAGAGGAGACGGATGGATGGATCGAAACGGTACGCCAACAACGGCAGCGATGCAACCGCGTGGCGTCGAATTATTGGTTGAGCCAGCTAAGGCGCACCGACTCATTCGCTCGTCCTTATCGGTCGATGGCGTCATTGCTTACGCTATTGATTCGTAGGATTGGCTATAGAACCGATACCAATCACGACGTCAGTGGAATGTCGAAATCCAACGGTTGAGATCGGCGAGATTCAGTTAACTACCTTCTGAGTTATACATTGAATCCGCAGCTTTATCGGGCTTCCGTCGAATCAAACAGTTTTAATCAAGTTATCCCTAATTCTAAATCTAAAATTTTTAAACACGAATTCGCAAAATAAATCGTATCTTTGATAAATTTTCACATATATATTTTTCATAAATTATAACCCCCGGGCCCACCTCTATCCTGTCTTGCCTCCTCCTCATCCCTGGGATCGGCAGACCCTTTGCCTCGTTCTTGTCTTCCTCGCCCGCTTCACATCGTTCGCGACCGTTGCGTGAGGGAGGGAGGGGGCAGTAGGCCCGCTGACTTGTTCTTATCGTGCTTGCTCGCAGCCCTCACGCGAGGAAGGAGATGATGACGGATAAGGGCAGGTTCAGAGGCAGCGACGGGCCTTGCACCTCCTGTTTCCTCATGTGAGGATCGTCGATGACAACACTGGCCGCTTGTGCGAGACGATGCCAATGAGAGCGAAGTGATGTGTCCGATCGGGGCCAAGGGTGGAGGCGAGGCAGAGCAGAGGGGAGGCAGTGGTGAAGGCGGTGCGGGGGTGGGCGACTCGGCGACTGGTCTAACGGTGCCAGAGGGAAAATAATGTTTTCACGCAACAAAGGGTTTGTAGCTCTGCCAAAATTTCTGAACGATAGATATTTTTTAAAAAAAGACCAAGTTTTTATTTAAAAAACCTAATTTAACTTTAAATTAGAATAATAAAATTATTCTTCGCATAGAGTTTCTTATTTTTTATTCTCTTCCCGCCTCCCTACATCACTTATGGGCTGTGGCATCTAAACGAGACGAAGAGACTATTGCCATGGTCGTAGTGATAGAAGATAAGGATGGTGTCTAACCTTGATAAAGGATTTAGATGATTATATATCGATAGAGTAAAATTCATCCTCTAACCGATATAAATAAGACTATGACTCATGTCAACGAATCAATCTTTTTATTCCCAACTTTTATCTATCATCATCGTATTAAAAATTAAGTTATCAAAAATCAATTATGAGTATCAACTAGAAAACTCTTTTACAAAATTATTCACTCATAAATTATTCTTTTTATATATGGGGGCAAGATAAAATATAAGAATGATCTCCAACGAAATATATGATATCCAATTTTTACAAAAAAAATTTGAATGATAGAGTAAAACTTATTTTCTAACATGTATAAATAAGATACGTCTCATGTCAGTAGGGGTAATAGTGAGGGAATAGTTAGTGCTAGGCTTCTTGAGAGTAAAATTGAGGCTCTGCATGAAGGGTTCTCATGGACAAAAGTGATAATTTTTGACATTACTAGGAAGATTATGGATAATCTTATTTCTAAAAAAAAAAAATTTAAAATTAAAAAAAAATTAAAAATTGTTTTGTTAATAAACTTTGTTATTTTTTTATGATTCAGTTGACAAAGAAAAAGAAAAAAAAAAGATTAAGGAGAGTTCCATATATCATTCAAACGTATCAGTAAACTGCCGGCATGCTCTTTAAGTACGAGCCAAAGACGTAAATGCTGCAAACAGTGAGCCAAAAATGGCAGGCCCCATTTATGGCACCAGCAGCCCAGTCGGACAACGCGGTGGGCCGCTTGGTGCGGAATGGCGCAGCAGCACGCCCGGCGCCGGCAGCGGGAGGCACACCCACCCCTTTTGTTCTGAGGCGGGCCTGCGATCCCTGATGCCAACAGTTATGGCGGTGCTGTGGTCGGCCGCTTTCTCTCCTCCTCCTCCTTTCCCTCTGTCCCTCCCCATTCTTCTTTCCCTTTCGTCTGCGGAACACCATCTCCTTCCCCTTCTTCTTTTGCTTTTACTCGTTGGAGGAGACAGGGCCGACGCAGGTCCACAGTTCGACGACAGATTTGATTGACTGTTTGAGGGCGCTGAGCAGGATGCGTTATGGGACAGCCCACATGCCCTCTGCCGCTCGGATCAGTTCCCTGTGCGTAGGCGACTGCCTGTTTGTCCTCTCGCCGTACAGAGACGATGGTTTTGGCAGCCACTCTCTGGCCCTTCAGCGCCATGGACCAAAAGTATGACCACCTTTCCCCCTCCCCGTGTAGAGAAAGCCGTCTGGATATGAGAATGCGGTGTGGTTTGACCAAAGTTGAACAGTCTTGCCCCCAAAATGATCCAACTCAGGCCCCATTCAATCGAAATAAGCCGGCCTGGGCTGCACACCTTTGAGGAGTATAGTACATTCGCTACAGTGGCTCCGTATACGGTATGGATCACACAAGTCCTCTCCTCGTCTTTTTCACTCCTTGCAAAATACACCATTAAAGAAAGAAAAAAAAAAAGTAAAGCTGGATCCAATTTCTCACTCCATCTGTTGCCATTTGGGTGTTTCGAGTGACATCTTTTAGACAAGTGAGAATGAGAGAGCCAAACGATCTCAACAGAATAGGCATATTTGCATTGTACCTTTCTGTAATCGACAGAAAAAGATGAATCATGCAGCTCTGATCATCCACTGTAAAAGCAAGGTTTGGATCATGGGCTCCCTCGTATTCTTATCCCCTTCAATCCCCCACCTTTTGAACCAAGCCATGTACTAAAAGCAACGTAGTTCCTACTGCTTTTGAATAGATCGGCGCAGTCTTTTTCCTGCTCATCTTATGTAATATCACATCACCAACTCCACAACTACCCTCTTTCATCATCTCAAATTACAGGCGGCAATTCAATCGAGTCACAAAGTGTTCCAATCCTAATCTATACATATTAGTACGGCACCAACCGAACAAATTAGTCCCATTAACACTCGTATGACGAAACAAACACCCACACATTCGACTAAAACAGCGGAGGGAAGGAGGCAAATAGAATCCTAATCGAACGATGTCAGAGTTTTGGTTTGATTACCGCCATGAGGAAACCGTGAGGAGGCGGCGGTCACCCCAAGCTAGCGTGAGGAAGACCGGAGCGGAATCCGAGAGGGTGTATTTGGAGCTGTAGTTGTAATTCCAGAGTAGAAGCTTGGCTTGGCTCACCGCGTAGTTGCTGAGTGGCACGGTTTCGAAGCCGCACCGCTCCATCACAGCCCTCCATTCCTCGTTGGCCTCCATCCTCTCCCGTCGGATTTGCTCATCGCCCGGACCCACCACGCCCAGGATCCGACGCCCGAACAGGAGCCGCTCCACCCGGGCCCGCTCGGCGGAGTCGCGCTGCATCGCCGGGTCGAGCGAGTCGAACACGGCCGCGTAGTAGGCCAGCGCCGTGCGGAAGCGCTCCAGGAAGGCCGCCCGGTTGAGGCTCGCCTCGTACTCGCCCAGCGTCACCACGCGGGGGCCGAGCGACTTGGCCACCCGGAGGACGCGCTCCACCGGCTCGGGCGAGTCGCCGAGGAGGTGGCAGAGCTGGAGCATGAAGTTGACCGTCAACGACTCCTCCGGGTCGACCCGGAAGGTGGCCGCGGAGAGCTCCGACATGGGGGTTAGGATAGGGTCGAACTCGAAGTCCAGGTCGAGGAGCGCAGCGAAGTCGCGGAGGCGGTTTCCTGTGGCGACGAGAGACGCGGCGGGGGCGGCTCCCAGCGCTGGCGCCGGGATGCCGGAGATCCGGACCCTGGAGGGCTTCCCGGTTGGGCGGGTTGCGAGGGCCTGGAGGAGTGCCGCCCACTGGACTCCCTGCATGATCCCGAAGTCTACAATGTGGATCCGCTCCGCCGATTCGGTGGCCTCGAGGATCGCTTGGTTCGCGGTGAGGTGGGCGAACTTGGAGTAAGGGCACGCATCGTTGAGGGCCTTGTAGCAGAGGGTGAAGTCCTCCGGGGACGAATCGAAGGAGGAGGAGGAGCACGACGGCGGCGCTGCCGCGGTGGAGGGATATGAGTGCTGCTTCCTCTGAGTTCCATGGAGACGACGGTAGAGAGCTTCGGTGAAGTAAAAGGCGACGCGTTCCGTCGGATCGCCCGACTCCGAAGCGGTCTCTCTGACATGGATCAGGGATTTGGCGGCGAGATCGGGGTCGGAATCGGCGATCTGCGCACAGTCGAGAAGAGATTCCAAGAGTGGCTGCGACGAGGTGCTGCTCTCCGGCGCCTGATCTCGCACTACGGCGGTTCCGCCGGAGTTCTTGTTTAGTTCCGGCGGATCGAAGGACGGGGTCTGGGCCGTCGGTCCATGCGGATTTAGGGCAACAACGGCCGCGGCCTGGTGAAGGTGCTGGACCTGTGCAAGTGGAGCGATCTCGCAGTGCTCGGAGAAGAGGACGTGGTTGAGGTCCGACGCGGATGCGGGAGGAGAAGGTGGGCTGAAATCGGTGGAGCAGGAGGGGAAGGCGTCGGCGAAGAGGGCTCCTGAACCGCCGGCTGCGCCCTGCCAAGGGTCACTCATGAGGTCAGAGCTCTCGGCGGGGGAATCACCGATGAGGCTCTCCATCCACTCGTCGGAGTCGAACTCGGCGGCCACAGCAGAGGCGGCGGAGCCGAAGCCGGAAAGGCGGAAGGGGCCATGGTCAAGGTGGCCGCCACCAGGGGGCGCGGCGAAGCCGGGGTCGGGGGCGAAGGGGTCGGCGAAGGTGGTAGCCGGATCGGGGATGACGAAGGGGAAGTGGTCGGTCATGTGCTGCTGGGGCTGGTGCGAGGAGCCCCACGGTGGGGGGTTCGTGGAGAAGGGATTGACGGAGGCAGCCACGAGCTGCTGCTGCTGCTGCTGCTGCTGGCGCTGCTGCTGCTGCTGCTTCTGCTGGATGACCTGCTGCGCGATGGCCATTAGATTCCCGCTGTCCGCGCACATATACGCCATGATCCTCTTCGACTCCCCCACGTCAAGCAACCGATACTACCCCCTCCTCCGATGTGCGAGCTCTGGACTCTTCGGTGGGTAGATGCTTTCTCAGGAGCCAGAAGAGCTACCACCGAAGAGTCCAAGACGGATAAAAATGTAGAGGCGGAGGAGTTCTGATGTCAGGCTATTCTGAGTCGACAGGGAGTGGTGTGCGCAGCAGCGAGGGAGAAGCGAAGGTTTTGAGCGTTGTTGGACTGGTGGCCTTTATAAAAAGGGAGGTTTTCCTTCGGTGACTGACTGAGGGCGATGGAAGGCGAGAAGGAAGAGAAAGGGGAAGGGGGGAAAGCTAATGCTCAGGGCCGGCAGAGGCGGGACCCACCTGGCCCACCATCCCGAGGTTAAGAAGTCGCTGAGTTCTAACGTGGCACGAGAAGTGTGGGTGAGAACCCTGTTTCCTGCATGAGCAAAACCTCCCACCTCTGCAGCGGGCGTGGTCCACCATTTCGGGAGATGGGGGCAGGTGCATGGTTACTTGCGCCATGCATGACGTGTCGCCTTCTCGCCGTGCTCCGCCACGGTCCCTGTGACGCGACACCACTCGATTCGATCTGCCACGTGGGCTTCACCTATTACGAGGCGGACCCTACGGACGCCTTGAACCCGCAGACAGACAACTCCAACTGTCGCCATATGAAATCATCCACGTCAGCTAATGTCAGTGATTAGGAAACGGAAAGCACTGGTGGGTACTCCAGTGCGCACACCACATCAACCCACCCGCGGGGCCCGCGCTGCTGCCGCCGCAGCTCCGTGCCTCGTGTGGGAACGGCTCCCCCCACCTCCCACAACCAAAAGGACCCAACGGTGTACACCGATGACGTCACTCCCACAGGTGAAAGCCGTCGGATACTTTGGCGGGCGGTCCCCGCGGCGGCATTCTTTTCTGAGGTTTCGATTAATATTTTTTATTCCCCATTTTCTCCCTCCACCCATTCACCATCGTCACGACTCCACCCACGAATCCTCGTCTTCGCTCCCAACGGATGCAAATATCTGCGTCCCAATTAATGGCCCGCTCCGTTCCTCCGAGTCGCGGTCAAAAAGAGACCCCAAAGCCAGCAGACGGAGCGGCGGGACCGCGTACGCATTGCGAGAATCAAATCCCACCGTTGGATCGTGGCCTCGCACGAAAGCTGATGCACGCGCAGCCTTATCTGCGCTCTCCGCCTCCGACCGACATGGCCCAACGAAAGTGACGGTTGAGGGCAAACTTGGCACGGAAGGCAACCGAGTCGACTCGGCAAACCTGAGCGATTGATGGCGCTGCTGGAAGACAAACGCATGGTGGGGAGGCGGTCTAATACCGCGGGAAGTTATCGTCGGTTAGCTACCACGAAGTTGACAAGCGCGGTACTTGTCGCAAGCTTTCGCTTCAGCTTATGGTGTCGCTTTCCCTCCCAAACCAAAGCAAGCACGCCTTCTCACTCTCTCTTCAATTATTTGCAGACCGGGGAGAAGAGAACGGAGTGTGGACAGTAAGTCAATGACGCATTCGGGCAGATTAAAGACGCACGGCAAGTGTTCGAACGATGTTGCATGAGAAGGCATGCGATAACAATGCTGACCGGCTTGGCTGCATGAATTGGATCGGGTGATCAGCATCCAAAGCAACAAATGAACTTACAGACATCTGCACCACTGTTCACGGACTTACGATGGTTCTTTGCTCATCATGTTATTATCATTGTTATGATCATGAGTTGGATCGTTCCTAGTCCGTTCAACGACATGATTGATAGCCACATGGTCACGAATCCAATGCTGTGGAGAAGAAGAGAGCGGAAGAGAACAAGTGAAAGCAACACCCACCCACCGGCCTCCTCAAGCCTCAGACTCCGAGTTAGGAGTGGGCGGAGGGAGTCATAATTATTATTACAGGTGAAGAAAAGGGCTTGCAAGCAGCGTTATTGGCTGCTGTTGTGAATCATAACATCACTAAGGAGGAGGTTCGATGGGATGAGTGGCGGTGATGATCAGATCAGTCAGACTCAGTTCAAAGTTCGAATGTGTGATAAATACTAATGTCGTCGAAACGGAGGCTCGAACACTCGTTTATTTGTTGGGAGGTGCTCGGTGGTCGACCTACACGAAGATTGTGGTCAGGTAGGTTCCCGATGCTATCCTCTAGACGATCTATTGGTCCTGTGATGGAAAGCAGGAGTTTAGAATAAATAGTAATTGATTTTATGATTTCGTGAGCTTTTTACAGTGGTCTTAACCTAGGAAATTATTTTACGATATGGATAGAATATTTCTTCAAGTTTTTATATTGGATTCATGTTTACTATATCATATGATTCCAACTCGTAGGGAGAAATGGAATAGAATGATGTGTATCAGCAGTCATGAACCCATGTCTTGTTGCAATATGGTCTAAGAGCTTGCGGGCTCTTTTCATGCTTTGCCATCTATATATTTCTGTTATTTTCAGTTTGATATATGCTAATTATTTGAGCCAAATGTGTCCACATCCACATCGATTGATTGATTACTCACAGTTGATCCTTTTATGATTCAATCAATTATTCGATTCCAAACTATTGTGTTCGGCCAATCAAACCCCTCGTTACATGAATTCTAGAAATGAACAATTTGGTATTACATCATATCTTACCAAAAATTTGCTCAATACATGGGATAAATTACTTGATAGAAAGAACATCTTCGGTCAATTATTTAACTGTTACTCGTAGTTATTTTTATGATTCGATCAATTATTTGATTTCAAATTATTGTGTCCAGCCAATCAATTGGATACGTGAACAATTCGCTTTTATGTCACATCCTACCAAAGACCTTATCGGCTCTTGATACATCAGACAAACTAATCTTACACATAAACACCAATCCGATATCATTCTCGACGCTCACTCATCATGACACACAGCCTTTTTGCACCAACATGCAACGTTATCGACATAAGCCTCTGATAACCTTTGATGTTGATATAAACCAATTAGTGAACGGAAGTCATAGCCAAAGTGTCAACATGGCTTGAGTCGGTTCGAGTGCGTAAGATCGTCTGTCGGTCGAGGGATGGTTGGCACTTGGTCTGATTGATTCGTCGCCTGACGACGAGCTTTCTCTACTCCCTCAGGCTTGCTCCTACACAAAGGTCGAAGTCAAGACTTGGCCCCTCCAATGATTAAGTTAGTATATAGATTGGTTAATGTTGGGTAGATAGCCCATTGTTCAGCCCATAGTGGGCTTTATTAAAGCCCACGACCCTAACACTTTTCTCTTAACCTAAACTCTAACTCTTTTAATCTAGATTTGGTGGCTAGTCTTGAAAAAAGAGGATAGCGACGATTGTGAACGTGATTGAGAAAAAGGGAAAAGTAGCAGTAGCAGTAGTAGTTCAGGACTGAAAAACAAGAGAAGGAAAAAAGGGAAGAAAACAAAGACAACGCAAAGGATAGTCTCAATCATCCAAATAGTATTTTCACCGTAGGTTAGATCATATTCGCAGTAGATTATTACTATGATCAATTGAGGATTTTTTGGATATTGTGTATAGTAATCTATGTATCCCTGTCATTCTCTTATGATTGTTGCTTGGGTTTGGGCAAGAGGCTTTTAGATTTATACATTCATTATTTTATAGTAGATTTCTCTAGCTTGTCTCGTGGTTTTTACCCTTCGAGTTGGAGGGGTTTTCCACATAAATCTTGGTGCTTCATTTTATTGTGATTTCTGTTTGATTCTTGTGTATTACGACCTACTAGTATTTGTTCATATACAAATTCTTTTTTTATCCTATCAACTGGTATCAGATCAGATTTTGGTAGCATTTAATTTTTTGTATTCGAACATGAAGGCCAGTAATATTTATCGCATGATTAGCTTAAATGGAAAGAATTGGATGATGTGGAAACCAAGAATGAAAGATTTCTTATACTGCAAGGATTTATAATGATCTTTGCAAGGGGATAGTGCAAAGCTCGCAACTATGACAGATGATGAGTGGAAGTGATTAGACTGAAAAATTGTCGGGTTCATTCGATAGTGGCTCGATAACAATGTCTTTCACCACATTTCCACTGAAAGTTCTGCATACTCTCTTGCTATTAAAAGAAAAACAGCTAACAACAAAGCTTTCTTGATCAGAAAACTTATGAACCTGAAATATAAAGAGGGCGCTTCTATTGCTTAGCATTTGAATGAAATGCATAGTATCACTAACTAGTTATCCTTTATGAAAACATCTCTTGATGATGAGTTGCAAGCATTATTAGTTCTCAGTTCATTTTAAGAAAGTTGGGAGACACTAGTGGTTACCCTCAGTAATTCTACACCAGATGATGTTGTCACCATGAGTCAAGTAACAATCAATTTGTCGAACGAGGAGTTAAAGAGAAAAAATTCAACAACATCTCAGGTTGATTCATAGGCACTTGTCTTAGAGAATAAAGGAATGTCAAAATCCAAATATAAAAGTGGTTCACGCATTGGTAGAAGCAAGTCAAGATCAAGAAAAGATATTGTTTGCTATAATTATGGTGAGAAATGATATTACAAGAATCAATACAAATAACCTAAGAAGTGCAAGAAAAAGAGGAAAGAAGTGGAGCCTATAGAATCAAAAGAGAATACCACAGCTATAATGTAGGGTGGTGACTATTTGATTTTATCTACTTTTGATGATATTTGTTCTTATGTGTGTTAGGATCTCGAGTAGATAATTGACGTAGGTGCTTCTTATCATACTACACCAGGAAGAGAGTTTTCTGCTACCTATAGGCCTAGAAAATTTAGTGTTATAAAAATGGACAATTATGACATTAATATCCATATAAAGATCAATATTGGCTGCAAGTTGGTGCTTAAGGATGTGAGGCATGTGGTTGACTTAAGGCTGAATTTAATTTTAGTTGAAAGGCTAGATGATGAAGACTTTGATATTAGATTTCATGAGTAGTGGAAGCTCAGGAAGGGTTCTCTTATTATAGCTAATGGGAAGAAATACATTATACAGATTGTAGGCTAAAACTTGTAGTGAGCGTTGAATGCTACAGAGAAAGACTTCAGCATAAAGTTGTGGCATAGGCGAATCAGACACGTGAGCGAGAAGGGTTGCAAGATCTTTTCAAGAGAGAGTTATTGCCAGACTTGAGAGGTACACGTGTAAACCCTTATATTAATTATTTGATTAGCAAACAACATAAGTTTTTTTTGATAGTCCTGCTTTATCTAGAAAAATACATATCTTAGACCATATCTATACAGATATAAGTGGTCCTTTGAAGATAAAAACTCCTGATGGATCTATTAATGTTCCTAGTATTAGTGGTGTACCTTATTTTGTTACTTTTATAAATAACTTTTTCAGAAAAGTTTAGGCCTATGCTATGAAAACCACAGATCAAGTTATTAATGTCTTCAAGGAATTTCATGCTAGAGTTAAAAGAGAGACAAAAAGATATTTTAAATACATAAGATCACATAATAGTGGTTCGTACACAGAATTATTGAATAATTATTATAGGTTGTATAACATCCAACATGAGATGATAGTTTATGGTACACCTCAGCATAATGCAATAGCAAAGAGGATGAACTACATTATTATAGAAAAGATCATATATATGTTTTCACATGCCAAGTTATCTAAAAAATTTTAGGATGAGACTTTGAGGACTGTAGTTGAAGTGATCAACTTGTCACCCGTACAAATTTATATTGTGATGTTGCAGAGCATATATGGTTAGGAAAAGATATCTCATATAGACACTTAAGAGTGTTTGGTTGTTATACATTTGTACATGTTCTAGTCAATGAAAGGTCTGGTTGTTATACATTTGCACATGTTATAGTCAATGAGAGGTCTAAGTTGGATGATAAGTCAAAAGAGTGTATTTTTCTTGGTTACTCACATGATCAAATTAGTTACATGCTTTGGGATACAGAAAAACAAAAGGTGTTTAGGAGCAAAGATGTGATCTTCTTTGAGGATTAAACCCTTGATGATTTGAAAAATGAGGCACTAGCCAAGACTTCTATAGAAGGATTAGTGGAGTGTGACTCAGTTGCTCCTCTAGTATATCATGGTGATAAGGGAGATGTGCAAGAAGATGGTGTAGAGTCTAATGTTGATCTACTTATAGAACATGTTGAACAGAAAAAAGATAGAGAGCAACTTTCCGTAAAACCTCAATTGAGAAGATCTTTTAGACCACGTCAATCTTCTAGAAGATACTCTACATATGAGTATGTGATGCTTACTAATACAGGTGAATCATAGAATTACCAGGAGGCAGTTGAAAGTGAGAAGAAAAAAAGGTGGTTAGTTGCTATGCAGGAGGAGATGGATGCACTACAAAAGAACTACACATATAATTTGGTACAACTATCAAATGGAAGTAAGGCCATGAAGAACAAGTGACTTTTTAGGTTAAAGACTCAAGAATATTATTTTCAACCAAAGGATGAGATTTTTTCTCATGTTGTTAAAATATCTTATATCTGTGTTACTCTTGGTATTGCTACTATCCTGGACTTGGAGGTTGAGCAGTTGGATGTGAAGATAGCTTTCTTTCATGGTGATTTGGAGGAAAAAATTTATATGGAGCAACTAGAAGGCTTCAAAGTCAAAGGTAAAAAAAATTCTGCACATTGAGGAAGAGCATGTATGGGCTAAAGCAAGCTCCAAGACAGTGGTATAAAAAAGTTTAATTCATTTATGGTTGAAGATGAATATAAAATAATAACTTAAGATCACACACAATCAAATGGTTTAGTGAGGATTTTATTATTTTCTTGTTTTATGTTGATGACATACTTATCCTTAGAAAAGATATGTCTTCAATTGACAAGTTGAAGAAGGAATTGAGTGAGTCTGAAGGACACGGGGCTAGCAAAGCAAATAATGAGTATGCAGATTTCTCATGATATAAAAAATAAGAAGATTTGGTTGTCACGGGAGAAATACATTGAAAATGTATTGAATAGGTTCAATATGAGCAATGCAATCCCAGTTGGTTCTCCTCTTTCAGGTCACTTTAAGTTGTGCTTAGAGCAGAGTCCATCAAGTGATGAGAGGAATGAGAAAATGCAAAAGATTCCTTATGCTTCAGCAGTTGAACGTTTAATATACGCGATGGTATGTAGTATGTACAAAGTCGAACATCGCATATGAAGTGAGTGTTATTAGCAGATTTCTTGCAAATCCAAGCAAAGAGTATTGGGCAGTAGTGAAGTAGATCTTTAGATATATCAGAGGGAGCTCTAAAGTTTATTTAAGATTTAGAGGTGGACCACCTGTGTTGACAGGTTACATAGATGCAGATATGACAAAAGATATTAATATGAGGAAGTCTACATCAAGTTTTGTACTTACTTTTGTATGAGGAGCTATGTCATGACAATCCAGATTGTAAAGGTATATTACTCTCTCTACCACAAAGGCATAATATATTGCTACTATAGAAGTTTACAAAAAAATGTTATGGATGAAAGAATTCTTATAAGAATTGGTACTAAAATAGAAAAACTATGTGGTGTATTGTGACATCATCCATTTATATAAGAACTCAACCTTTCATCCCAAGTCAAAGCATATAGATCTCAGATACCACTGGATTAGAAATGTGCTTGAAGAGAAATAGTTATAACTTCAGAAAATTCACACAGATAATAATATAGTAGACACGTTGACAAAGACTTAATCGAAAGAAAGGTAGGAGATGTGCCGACAACTGATCAACATAACTTCACATTTAGGAGTTACAGGACAGCCTCCCTTATAGTCTGAAGGGGGAGGTTGTTGGGCAGATAGCTCATTATAGCCCATAGTCTTAACCCTTTTCTCTTAACCTAAACCCTAACTCTTTTAACCTAGATTTGGTGACTAGGACTGAAAGAAGAGGACAATGACAACTGTGAATATGGTTAAAAAAAAGGGAGAAGCAATAGTGACAGTTTGAGGACAGAAAACAAGGGAAGCGAAGAAGACAAAGACAACACAAAGGCTATTCTCAATTATCTAAACAGTGTTCTCACTTTATATTAGATTAGATTTATAGTAGATTTTTACTGTGATCAATTGGGGAGGTTTTAGATATTATGCATTGTAACGTACTCTTTGTATTCCTGTCATTCTCAGATTGTTGCTTTGGTTGGGCAAGATACTCTGAGATTTGTACATTCATTATTTTATAGTGAATTTTCTCTGGTTTATTCCGTGGTTTTTACCCTTTGAGTTGGAGGGGTTTTTCACGTAAATTTTGATATTTCATTTTATTATGATTTCTATTTGATTTTGCTATGTTATATAGCCTGCTATTATTTGTTTGTATATATTATTTTTTTATCCCATTAGTTGAATGGGGGTCTTGAGTGCGTTTGGAGTTGACCAGGAGATCGACTTTTATACCTATGACTGAGAATCGATCATATGTGACCTATTAATGGTCATCGGTGCGTCGAGCAATTGGGCCATGCATGATGTAGCCAACCAGCATGCAGGGCAGCACTGCTTTGTGCGTTCTCGGGCGGCTGTGTGCTGTGTGACACTATCCCATATAATTCCGGGCGGCTCGGGTATAATTTGCTGCTTTGCTTGAGCCTGAGATGTTACGTTGGTATTGATGCGATTGTGGTTTTGATGCCATATGGATAGTATCATAATTTGCCCTATCGAAACCTTTGTATGATAACTGTAATGTACGATGGTTCAACGCATATGTTGCCAATCGATGATTCGCAGAATGATTGTATGAAGATTAACTCTCAACTTAACTTGGACGATTACCCAAACTTATTATAAAAATGCCCCCCTAAAGCAACTTGAGTCATACCTTTGGAATCATCCCACTCGACTGATTTAAAACATTAATTCATAGTAATTTCCTAACCTTCCCGCATGAGCACGCATTCTTTCTTTGGCAGGGCTGCAAAGCGATCTGAGCTCTTCCTTCGCCTTCTTCTAGGTTTCCATCTCGGGATGGAGAAGTGGCGTCGTCTCCTCCTCGTACTTGCACTCTTCCTCGCCTTCTTCTCTGCAAGTAAGTCCAGCGCCGGTGAATGCTTTCATTGGAAGGGGTGAAATGAGAGGTGGTACTTTACAAACTGATAAGTCTTTGCAGGGTCGCAGTCCTTCATCGGGGTCAACTATGGGCAGGTGGCGGACAACCTCCCGCCGCCATCTGCCACCGCAAGCCTCCTGCAATCGACCACGATCTCCAAGCTCCGCCTCTACGGCGCCGACCCTGCCATCATCCGATCCTTATCCGGCACCAACATTTCCCTCGTCCTCGGTGTCCCCAACTCCGACATCCCCTCCCTCGCCGCCGACCCCTCCGCCGCTGCCAGCTGGGCCACCGCTAATGTCCTCTCTTACGTCCCCGCCACCTCCATCTCCCTCGTCGCCGTCGGCAATGAGGCCCTCGACTCCGGCGACGCCGCTCTCGCGTCCCAGCTCCTCCCCGCCATGAGGAACCTCCGCTCCGCGCTCGCCGCCTCCGGCGTCAAGGTCTCCACCGTCCACACCATGTCGGTGCTCGCCCATTCGGAGCCCCCGTCCTCAGGCGCCTTCCGCCCGGAACTCTCCGCCGACCTCACCGGGATCCTCGGGTTCCTGCGCGACACCGGGTCGCCCTTCATGATCAACCCATACCCCTTCTTCGCCTACCGCAGCGACCCGCGGCCGGAGACGCTGGCTTTCTGTCTCTTCCAGCCCAACCCGGGCCGGTTCGACGCCGGGTCGAGGCTCATGTACACCAACATGTTCGACGCGCAGGTGGACGCGGTGCGGTCGGCGCTCAACGGGCTGGGGTTCCCGGAGGTGGAGATCGTGGTGGCGGAGACGGGGTGGCCCTATCGCGGGGACCCGGACGAGGTGGGGACAACGGTGGAAAACGCCGGGGCATTCACCGGGAACCTGGTGGCCCACCTGCGGTCCATGGTGGGGACGCCGCTCATGCCCGGGCGGTCGGTGGACACCTACATCTTCGCGCTCTACGACGAGGACCTCAAGCCCGGCCCCACCTCCGAGCGCTCCTTCGGCCTCTACCGAGCCGACCAGACCATGAACTACGACGCCGGCCTCGTCAAGTCCGCCTCGAGCTCCTACACGAGTCCGTCGCCGCCTGCAGGGACGACGGGGTTGACCCCGCCCGCAGGGAGGTGCGTTCCGGGGGCGACACCGGATAGGAGTGCAGACGGCCGCTCAACCCAGCCCGAGGCGCAGTGCCACAGCCCCGACGCCGTCGGATCGCGTGCAGCCGACGGGGCGGACCGCCTCTTCTGCTTGTCCGTGGCTCTGACGCTGTTGCTATAGTGCAAACCGCAGAAGACCGTCTGATATCAATAATGGAAGGAATAATAAAGAAGGGAGTTTGCAGGACACTTCGTTTGTTCCCAGGTTTTGATGTTTCGTCTATAATTTGACTAAATAATATACATTTTAGCTTCTTTCTTCAGATTCCATTGTCGTCTAGTCCGGTTAGGATACCTGGCTTTCACCCAGGCGACCCGGGTTCAAATCCCGGCAATGGAATTATTTCAATAAAAACTTTTTGGCAATAAATTTAGCTAAATAGATATGTTATTAGGAGATAATAATATTGCAACGTAAAGAGTGGTGGAGTGGGAAAGAAAGAGAAGTTTTTTTTCTTTCTTTTTCATGTAATATAGTCAGCTTTTATTAAGTTTTGATACACCGGACAAAATAGAATGTTAGGAAAGGTCGAGAGAGATGGAGCCAAAGATGGGAAGTTTCACTATTTTGATTCATAATCTCAAGTATATGATTGTGTGATCATACTTCTATAAAATTTAAAATGTTAGGAAAAGATGAGCAAAATCGGTATGTGAATGAAATCAGACTGTCCATCGAACAAATATTTTTAATTAAATATTGAAAAAGGACAGATAAGATATGATTTAGTGATCGCAATTTCGAATAACTTAACCTGTTAAGAAAGAAGCTAATATATGCTTTTAACAGGCGTAATTAGTGCCAACACAGATGACATCCAAACCCTGTTGTCTCTCCTTCAGAATATCACACACCATATGGAAATTGAATCAGAATACCACATTGATTCAAACAACATAACATGTCAAGGATTTATATGGAAGAATAATCACAATCAAACAGCTAGGCTTCAGTTGCCATTGCCACAGGAAGGTAATTTACCAAATTTACAAGCTCCAAAGTTGACAGAGGAACTCACAAGCCAACATGTTTGGAAGATACCATCAGATGTGGCTAAGATTGGAGACACAGGTTTTCGAAACCCATATGCTCTTTCCTTGCAAGCTTCCCCACTACATCTTCTATGCCAAGAACACCTGCGGTGGTGGGCATATGTTAACATATTGTTTCATAAACCTCACTACAATATAATTAATTCCACCGTCATTACCTATGCCGAGTGCACTGACAAAGATGGTCAAAGCCAGAATGAAGATGATAAGTGATGCTCTGCCTATCAGAATGATCATCTTCCTCACTATGTGCTGACCAGCGACGGCAGCAAGTGTTGCAACACACAACAGGTAAGCAGCTGCAGCATCACAGTCAGTTAGATTGTTCGCCAATGAATAAATAGAGGTGCCGTTATTGTTACTACTTACAGTATGGAACAGGAAAGCGATCAAGTAGGTAGTACTGTACGACGGATATGGAAGAAGAAAATGCCATCACAAAGTTTGATGTTGCGCTGGCAACCTGCACAGGAGCATGATATTAGCAGAAGACGAGCATGTAGCCTACTGTAGGAGAACAAATTCTTGTATTTTTTCTTATAGAAATTGGTTTAAGTCAGAAAAGATTTCAGATTACAGTGACATCTTTAAGAAATTGAGATCCTTGATGATGCAGACTGATAGATAAGATTCTCCAAGATCAAGTCACTACATCAACTAATATGAAGAATATTATCATACCATGTTTTCTCTTATAGGCGCAGGTATACTGTTGGCCAATAAATGTTCCCCTAATTATGTCTCCTGACATTATTGAGATGTCCTTCACTAACTATGTTATGAAACATGTGAAACTTCTCATCAACCCTACAAAGCTTAGGGGAAGGAGCAAAACCTGTGGAGGAACCCCCAGTTCAATAAATAAGGGTCCTAAAATGAATCCTCCTCCGAGCCCAAGAAGACCTCCAACTACCCCAGCTATAACTCCACAGCAACAGTAGAAGACAAGCTGATGCGGTCTCCAGTTCATGTCCTGCTTACCTGTAGAGGCAATTGTCCTCTTCCCTCTGTAAAGACAGATGGCTTCATAAAGTTTCTCCAGTTAGTGTCCTGCTTACCTGTAGAGGCAATTGTCCTATTCCCTCTGTAAAGACAGATGGCTTCATAAAGTGTCAAGGCAGCAGCAATTGGCACCTTCGCGAAACAAAATTTCAGCCTCAGCACCTTAAGGAGATGAATCTTTCAAAGCAGTAGAAGATATTGCTATAGTAAAATTAAGTTGTTGAACCCCGAGAGAATGTTTTAGCTGGAAGCTCTCAGCATTCTACAACTTATATGTTAGTTGACAATTGAGAAGAAAAAACAAACATCTGAAGAAATTTAAGAAAAGGACTAATTGTCATAGGCTCCAGTAAAGCCTACACCAGTTTCCAGTGGCTTATATTTCAGATGTGGCATTAGGTTCATTTTTTGTTATGGATTTTTTTCACTGTGAAAATGCAGCAATAACATCAAAACCTTTCTTCTCATTCTCGCAACTTGTCAGAATAATTGCATGACATGACCGACAATGCTTGCTTAACTTCATCAATCATGAAGTTCTTTGATGGAAACTATAACATGAATTTTATGTCTGTCTACCAACGAAAGGAAGCAAGTGATTCTAGCTTTACTTCAGATATGAAATGCTGATTAGCACTCATTGAAACCAGCATTCAGTAGGTGGAGCACTTTACCTGCATGAGATTGAGTATCCAATATTCTGTAGAGCATATTACAGCATGAGTCTGTATAGAAATACAAAGAAGCTCATGATTAGTCAAAAAGAGGGAGTGAAGAAAAAAGAAGGCATTCCAGCATAGGAGAGCAATTTTAAAAGTAGAGATGTATGTATTCCAAAGATCTCACCTTAATTATTTGGATGACAAGAAATCCAACCCAAACAATCAAAAGCAACATAAGTTCTTTCACATGTATATTTTCCCCAATAGGTACCTGGAAGGTGGTTCAGACAGTTAAGATGACAATGATGGATGGCTTTGCTAATGTTGATGCTATAGAAAAGGATGCTTGATTACTTAATCTATTACATACAATGGTTAAAACTGCCCCACTTGCTGAAGGCTTGGGCTGTTCATTTGCAAGAGGTCCCTCTGGGAGTGGTGCATATTCCAGTTCTGGTCCATCTGACGGTGCAAAGAAAATCTGATCAATTCACTTGTATTGAGCACTGCATTGAGTGCACATAACTTATCTTATAATTGGTTCCCCAAGGTTCTTGGATCCAGTTATGCCTTTGGTCTCAAAATGAGGCATATCTTCCTCAAATTGAATCTGGCATTTTGAAAGTGCATCCTACTCACCTTTCAGTTTTGTTGATGAGTCCAAATGCCTTGCTGCATCCTGAAGTAAAGGATTTCCAGTAGCTCTCTCAATGAAGGTGCATACTATCAAAAATTTCAGAAGTAAAAAAGTAATCCTAGGAGAATTACCTTCAAAAGCACAGTTTCCTTTTTCCAGGTCTCTAGACCCTTTAGAAATGCCTTGGTTGATGTACCTCCGAGTAGCAAACCATTTTTAGTTAGTATATGTTGGAGCCGAAAGCCATTGTTTCACGAGATTTATGTTAAGCAGAAAATAAGCTTTATGGAGTTTAAGAGGGCATATAAAGTTGATGCATGTGTCTTAGGAAGCAACTTCTCATGACCGAAACTAAGGTCAGATGAAGAAACCTTTTTTCTTTTTTTGCCTTACACGATGTTTAAATGACTGGAAACATAAGGTAGCCAGAATTTGGTAGTGGCTGCAATCTTTGTGAATGCACTTCTAAGGAATTATTGTCAATAAAATAAGAATCAGATTAGAAGGTAACAAAGTCTGTGAGACTGCTCAGCAGCTAATCAAATTTCAGGCAAGAAAGACATAAGAATTTAGAATGCGTAGGTGCTTATTTCCTGACACTTAATAAATTGGGAAAGGTAAAAAAAAAAAAATCATTTATCTAGACAAGCAAAACAAGAACAATTATCTAAAAGCAGAAATACCCTCTAGTCGAATCAGTGACTATGACAGTGGCAATGAAATAAACTAGCAGAGTCAATTTTACCTAGGAATAGGATGATGAGGATGGTGGTGATCATCCATTCTGCAAAGATGACATTGAAGGCAACCCCAATGCTGATGCCCAATATAAGCATGGGTTGGAATAAGAGTGCAAGGTCATAATCGATGATCGGCAAGTCTAATGTAGGATGCAGAAACCTTAGATTGTAGTAAACCGTAGATCCTGCAGCCCCCATGATCATGCCTACAGAAGATGTGAGAAAGACATCATTGCATTGTCTGTGCAAACGAATCCGATCAACCAATTTTTAGTGGACACAGCTGCCTAAAGACAATTTGGTGTTGTTCAACATTAGTTAGCACCGGAAACAAAAGAAGGGGGAGTGAATGGCTGAAAGGAGAACAGGAACACCAAAATATCTGCTTTTGCTTACACTTGGAGATGGCCGCAGAAGTCTTCAAGTCGAATCCGATGATCAAAACGAGCATGGGCACAAAGATGCCACCCCCACCCACACCCCCAATGCTGCCGAGAGCAGACCCTGCAAACGCAATCGCGGATCCGAGCACAACCCTCCACCCGAGCTCCAGTTCCTGTGAGTTCCAATCCCAACAGCGAATTCTATTGCATGGCTACAAGAAGACGGAACAGAAGAGAAGAAGATTCCGTGGGGCAGAAAGGGGGAAAGGCGTCGTACTGGCCAATTATGAGCGCGGGAGCCATTGCCAAAGAGAGAACGGGCAAGATTGCGAAGGGGAAGCGTGTCATCTTCCACGTCTCTCTTGCGGAAGCTGCCGCTGCTTCCTGCCTGAACAAGGGAGGACCCAAGAGGCCTTTCCGCTACGGCCGACCGACTTCCCAAGACGAAGCCGGAGCAGAGGAGGAGCACCACAGCCAGCCACCGCCTGCGCTCCGAGCTTGGAGCCATGATGCCGCCTCAGCGTCGCTAATGGAAATGGGAGTGCGAGTAGGGAACGCTATCCCAACTCCTCGCGAGTCAAAGGTGAGATAGTTGGGGACGACTCTTCGGTGCGGCTCTAATGTATGATGAAATGCTCGCATGTATATTATTATAATGGTGTTACCTGCCTTCTTCCTATCGACTGGAAATTACTCATGGCCGCGTGGGATGGAAAAGGAAGCGACTTCTTATGGCCACGGCTCGGGCGATCAAAGCAGTACTTACATCTCTTTTTTATGTTCGGTTGCACAATGATTGTTAGCATTTACTAAACATTTTTTTATTTTAGAAATAGATTATATTCTTTATAAAATATTGAAGTAATATTTTAATCAATAATAATAATAACAATAATACATTAGTCATCATGACAAATTATTTTAAAAAAAGATAAAAATTATCTAAAAAAACCTGAGTAATATTAGTATATACATTATAGGTTTAATTAATAGTTAATTTATATTTAACTCATAAAAAAGTAAATATGATGACATGTTTGTTTGAGAAAAAGGTTGCGAGTCATCCACCGTTATCTTCACAATCAATCGAGTGTTTGACCGAGTGGAGGCACGAGAAGTGACGTGTGGTGGATTGCAATGGAGATATAAATGCGTGGAAGAGGATAAGCACGATTACATTGATTTCGAAGCCAATCATACTCATCAATTATTGGAGGTGAGATTGTGGACGGGAAACAGTGGGTTGGGTTGGGTTGGGTTGGGGGTGATTGAGTGCGCTTGCAAGCGTCCTCCATCTCATGTTGACTTGTCTTTCTACTAAAAAAAATTTGAGATCCTATGATTTATTTATTTTTTATTTTATGTACGAGTGTTGTTAGACAGACCCAATAAACCTAAAAATAATAATAATAATAATAATAATTGAAAATTTTCTTGTAGTCATGGTCGAGATAATTTTATAGGGACAACTTTTCACTCTGGTATCATTCTTAAATTATTTTTTCTTATCAACGGAACTAAATTTAATGATACAAGTTTTCGAATAATGATTTATATTCTCAACAAATATATGGATGGATGACCATTGACACCTTACTCTCATCCTTCGACATATATCATCATGTCGACACGTTACATTGACACTAGGAGAGACTAAGCCAATTCATGGCGTACTCACTAACCACTCTAATGCCGTGGCTTATTCTTAATGTACTATCCAAACAATGGGTTTCATTCGTCTCATACTCCATCGAAGTTGTGCAATTGTTTTGTTTGTTTGTTTGTTTACATCCAATTCCATCGTCAGTGCATCGCCAATTATTGAGTTGGGTGTGGGTCTAATGGATAATAAATAATAGTTGAGAGTGGATGAGTGAGGTCACCGACAAAAGTGTTTTCACTCGCGATACCTATATACTAAATTTAATTTTATATATAGTATAGAAAAACAATTAGACACTAAATTATATTCATTGAAATAAAAATCACCTGATAATAAAAAAAATTGATCGAATGACCAATAATCTTAAAAGTTCAATTAGTAAAAAAATGATGATCTATAATTATTTTATCTCTTACATGCAAGTGACAGTTCAGCTGGACATATCCTTGGTATATGTCCTGACTTAAATACATGATTTTTCCGTTGGTATACCATCTTAAATTTTTAATCCAAAAAAATATAAGTAGATAAATTTTATAATTTTATATTCTTGATTGATAGTATGGATATCAATGACATAAGAAATCTCATGCAACCAAAGAGATACAAGTAAAATGCTTGTTCATGTGGATTCGGACTTTGGTTTTATGGTTGACTTGTACAAAGGTCAAGGTCGAGTGAAGTTGCTGACGTGATTTCTTTCTTCGACAATCAATTCAATAGTAGACAGGGATAAAATAACTATAGTAATCAGTAACTCATCTTTGATTATTGTATCTAAGATAGCCTTTTTATAGTTAACTTAATCGATAGAATAGAATATTCTGTCTGCTATAGGAACAGAAGGTTTTCCGATCCATCATTTATTGGAATGTTTTTTATATTATTATTTTGGATTAGGTGCCCCCGCGTCGCATCGCTACCGAACCGATCCATTTGAACGCAACTATTGGGTCAGTGAGTTTGGTGTTGACGCTGATCGATATTGATGGCCGACAATGCAGCGTCTTCAGCAATGTGGAATCGCCCAACTTTCCAATTCCAGTACATATTTTGCACTGTTTTGGTTCATTACTTTAGCTATGGTGGGTGTCCATCATGTCATGACAACAATGCAATCTTACATTCGCCACATCAGCAACCACTGTAACACTTCTGATGCCTACAGCCTCGGTCAATAATACTTCTGAGGTTGACGGGGTTGACTTCAACAGCCTCGTTTCGGCCCACTGTTCAGGGGCTGACTACTCCAGACTGCTCTCTGGCTAGCTATATATATATATATATATACACATGGGCCAGACCTAATTTATACAATCCAACTATCCTCAGAAAAATATATCCATTTGTCTATCTCTTTATATCTTATACACATCAATATTTCTAACAATCTTGAACATTCGAACATCTAATTGACATAGTTCAGCATGAAATATATGCAATAATATTTATCTTCTTTTTGCAAAGAATACACATTCCACATGCAACACGCGACTTTGGCTCGTACGATCTGCACTGCACATGCATCAAACACCACAACATCATAAACCATCCTAAATCAAATTGAACAGAAGCCTTTCTTCAACAAAACCAACCTGCAAAGAACTGCTACAGGTACTTAAAATCTGCTGCACTTCTCTCTGTCTTTAGCTTCTTGTGAAGAGAAAGATAGAGAGAACAGTGACTCAAGTCAAATACATGCACGAAAACATTCCTGCAAGAGAAGAAGACGTACTTCTGATCCTTTCTTCAGTTGACTTGTCTCATTTGCACCTGTATGTGTTTTCACTATCCACTACAGTCGAGGGGACTGGCAGTCAGAATATTGTGGCTATCATGGTTATAGCAGCAATCATTTCTTTTGGGGTCTTACCTTAGTGAGTGGTGGTGTTACAAGGTAAAGATCAGGCAAATTACAGAAAAAAATAGATCTTCTTTCCTTTAGGTGAATACATCATTAATAGATGAACCTGGTTGATATGAAATCAAAACAAAGCACTTCTCCTCTGAGAAGAAAATGAATTATGTCCAGAAAGCCAGCTTGGTTCAACCGCTGCAATGATCGAACAATTCTACAACAATGTTGCCAAAACCTGAAATTTCGAGACTAATCAGGGAACATGCCAAAACTAGAAGGTAAACTGTTTAACATGATGGGAATGCAGGAAAAGAACTACCTGACATGATGAGGAATGTGATAATGCAATTGGAATAGCGCAAAAGAAAAAAAAAAGGTACCGGTGCTGTGCTCCTCATATGATTTATACCCCAAAAATAGAAATGAAATTTAAAAAATGATCAACATACCAGAGAGTAGAAAAGCAACTAGATTCCCATCTTCATGGTCTCCTTACAGGTGGTGGATTCCGTGATGCCATGGTAAGTGGCTTTAGACCAGTTGCGCCGTATCCCATGGCTAATCTGTTTATTGGTAAGGAAGATGGGTTGGCTCTATGTAAGGAAGCGGGTGCCGCACCAAGTCTAGCAGCAATTATTTGTGACCGCTCAAGCATAAGTCTGTGTCTTGCTTTCTCTGTTTGTTCTCTCATCCTCAAGACGACACTTTCTATGTCGGTGAGAAATGCCAACTTCACCTCCAACTTATGCAACTGCAGGATACCCAAGGTCAAACACGGCAATGTCATAGTAATTTGCATTAAAATGAAAAATACATAAGTGGTATCATATGTTAGATGCTTTTCCATACTAGTGTTGATTATTCTGTTGATACAGAAATAGACTCTAAAGAAGAGGTTGTATTGATTGTTGTTCTCTTGATCACCTGCTTTTCAATAATCAAAGAAACAAGTTTCCGAATTTCATCTTCTTCCAGCTTGGCAAGAAGCTTAGCCTTCACAGTAGCAGCTGAGAGTGCAGTAACTGCAGCACGTTTCAGCCTATCTATCTTAAGATCATCAACTGCAGCAGTTGGGTTGAAAATTTTCTCATCATTGTTGCAGGACTCTTTTCTCTCACCTGCAACTGAAGATACATGGAAAATTACCATCTCATTAAATCAGAGGTTAACCGAGCCGATCAAACCATGCAGCTAAGTAACAAATTTTAATCATTTCTAGCAGACAAGAAAGAGAGACCACGACCAAAATGTATCAGATTTCTAAAACCAACTATTAATAAGAAGAAGATCCACCGGAGGTTGTTTCAAAAGCATCCGACTAGTGGTATTGGAAAATCTGCAGAATTCTTTTCCTAGATCCAATGACACTTGTGTAGTACAAACTAGTCATGCGTTGATGTTGTTAAATAGTTTGTCAGCGCAAACTAGTTATTTAGCCACACTATGGTACAAGAATACTTCAAATTGCTTGCCTCACTAGTATCCGATGTGTTAGACACCAGTGCTCATATGATACACTTTGTCGATACGCATCAGATAACTTTTTAAAGAATCCTAATGAATAATAAATATCAATAAGATCAGATGTTTTACGATATTTGGGATACTTCGCGGCTGCTTCTCTACTAATAAATATCAATAAGATTGTTTTTTTTCTTAAATGTTGATCTTTTAATAGATAAATATGACACATAAATTTTTTATTTGAGTTTGCAGGAGCAATTTAGCATCATACTGTAACAAATGAACTTAAGAAAAAAAAATCTTAAATCACTAATCTTAATTCTCTTATAACTTAATAGATACCAATTATTATTGAATAAAATAAGAAAAGACTAAAAAAAAAGGTATATATACACTTAACTAACAATACTAAGCTATAGGTTTCAATACAGGTACTTGATTAGGCCAGTATTAAGTTAATACCGGTTGTGTGCAATGAACGAACCGGTATTACAAGCATCACATATTGGAGTAACACTGCTAAGTTTTGCAGATAGGTATTTTCCACATTAGGTCAGATGGACATATTAGTCACCAGCAATAGAGCCACCTACACTGTATATTAGGCACGAAAAAGATAGTTGCAAAATGCAACCTAATATAACAGAGGAATCAGTATCATCACTTGAGAATAAAAGGCATAAACCTTATTGATCAGACATGAGATATAGACATGGTATGTGAAGATGGTTCAATATCAACATTGAAGAACTCTCACCAGACATCTTATATTAAATATATCTAAGATGAAAACTGGAGAAGTCCAGAGTATTAAGTAGGGAAAGTATTAGTAGATACCAACAAATGAAAACTGTGATTCCACAAATTCTTATTAAAATTTTATATTTCTTACTTGCTTTGTCTTTAGTTTCATCAGTTGAACCACCTGTTTGCACGCACTCTTGTTCTTCTGAGATAACTGAAGTATTTATCTTATCTACAGCCTTTGTAGAATCTGCATGCTGTTGGACCCTGTCTGTTGAAGCTAGATCAACCGAACTTCTCATACTATTTGGTTTCTGATCCACTGGGTTGGGACAACTAACTTTCTTTGCCTTAGTCTTTATAACTTCACTCTTACTCTTTGTAACTTCACCTTGAAAAGCTAAATCTTCAGTTTCTTTCATAACGTTGGGCGTAGGTTCTACAGGCAAAGCAGCACCAGTTACACCCTTCGCATTACTAGCCATACACTTGTACCCAGACAAAGACTGATCAACAGATTCCTGAACAGTAGTGGGCACTGCCTTCTTTGGAGTCGCATCATTTACTTCTTCCACATCACTTTCTTTTGGTAAAGAATCTTGCAACAAACTGGATGAGTTCCCATCATTCTCCGTAGAAGCAACAATCTTGTTCTGCTCCTCTGATTTGTCGGTGGTATCTAAAATTGGCATTTTGCTTTCATCCTTATGAGACCCCTCATTGCTTGTTTCAATATCAGCACTGCAGTTTTGTTTCACAAATCAAATACAGTCAGCCATTACCATGTTAAATTAGTCTTTTATCAAATATGAGTCAAGCTGAATACCTCACACAGAGAGATGGATCCTTACTATCAGTTGGTGGATCTTCAAGAACAAAACAATGCCTGATAGCAAGCTGGATGCCAGGTGAATCCTCTGATATGGCTTTCAGGGAACTGTGGCATGAGGTGATAAGAGCATCAGATTCTACAACACCTGATAAGAATGCTGCCTGCAAAGGGAACACTATTTACGGGTCAACGTCCAAAAGGTTATATTATAGTCCACAGCAAAAAATGCACTTGAACTCACAAGTGCCATGACTGGATTTCCTGCTTCTGCAAATGAACCCAGTCCTTGCTCAGGAAAGTATCCGACAGCCTGAAATGCAGCCTTCAGTGCATCAATAGCAAAACTAGCCCCGTTTTCTTGGAAATTATGTTCGTCATCAGTACTCTTATTCACCGAAGGATCTGTTTTGGAAGTTATATGTTCATCTATATTTTCAGAAATCCTTTTTTTTTTGTTTCAACCTCAAAAGCATCTGCAGGAGAGCGTTCCTCTTCCTCCCCTGCTTCTTTCTTGTCAGATTCCATCAATTCAGAAATATTTGTGGCTGTTGATTCTTTATTTGATAAAGTCTAATTCTTGCTATCCAGGTCATTGTCATTATCATCATCATCATCGCCTTCTATGAAAGAATCCTCAATCGGCATTTGAAGAAAATGTAAGATGCATTGGGCTTTGGTTTTTGTAGCAACATGTTCAGCAGTCTCATTCCAGTTCTCCCCAAAAAGTTCCAAGGCTTCTAGTAGAAGCAGAGTTTCTTGATCTGTCCAACTCCCACCACTTAAACCAGGAACCTCCGCAGATTCCATAAGGATAAAATCAGCTGGTAACATGCCGGATCCAAACTTCCCCTCGTTGTAGCAATCAGTGCACAAATCAAAATCTGCCTGTGATTAAAAAAAAGAATCAGCATGTGTCCTACAGATATACTGATGCAGCTGTTTTGTAGAATACCGGGGAGGATAAAGCCAATAGGAAATGAAAAACTAATACTTGGATCTCTTAAAGTTCCCGTGCCTCTAAAAGGCTAGATAGTTTAAGAGTAGCAACTCTGTCACTCATGTTCAACTTTAATTGCAGGCAAAAATATTCTAAACATAAGGAAGACCTTTGATGAGCAAGTAATGCCTTGTTCTCAGAATGTGATCACATTCAATAGGCTGCAACATGCTTTCTCAGTATGTAACCAAGTCTAAAAATTGTGGCTGATACCGGAGTATCACGCCAATCTGAGGTCTGGGGCAGGCTAATACATACTCTTGCCCCCACAATCTATGCCTTGAACCTTGGTCACGTATCTCACAGATTAGCAACTGGACTATGGCGCTCAGACTCACAGGTCTATAACAAAGTCTGGCAGAAAATTGATGAGCCAAGATCTTTGTTAATTGTTTCAATTAATATGTATTTGGACAACTGTGTTAAACGAGATACATAGATAACTGCTTAACCAATTTAGAAACCTTAGCAGATTAGAAGGTGGTAAATATACAAAAGAAATACATATTAATCTTGTTTTTGTTAATTATTCCAGTTAATATACATTTCGACAACTGTGTTAAATAAGATACATTAACAATTGATCAACCCATTTAGAAACCATAAAAAATTAGAAGGTGGCATGTTTGTAAATACAAATGATTTTTGTTAGTTTATGTATATAAGATCATAGAACAACATTCTCATGTACAAAGAAACATCCCCATATAAGTCACATCACTCACTAGAAATACTTGCACATAGAGTAAATACTATTGATCACTAGGAAAGCCAAGCAAATATAGATGAAACTTAAAGACAGCAAGAATTACATGTTGCAGTAGGAAAAACTGAATTTATGAATTCTTCAGGGCTACGAAAGGAGGGAGAAAAGAAATTAGAAGAGACAACACATCTCCTTCAATTTTTAATAAATAAATGCTGTTTTGCATACAACTATTGCAGAAATTATTGCAACTATATAAGATGCTTTGTGCAACACACACACACAAGCACGCATGCACTTACACACACACGCACACACACATATACATACATATCTATACATACATATACATATATATATATATATATATATATACATATACATACATACATATACATACATACATATATATACATAATCAGGGGTAACACTGAAATAAAGGCAGAAATTCTTGCAACTATATAAGATGCTTTGTGCAATAAGATGCTACATCATGATTTTGTATTTCTTGAGAACAAATTTAAGGTTTGGATAAACTAAAAATGACTAGGTACACTTTGGTGTGTGTTAAAAGACCACCAAGTGTATTGCCATCAATCAAGAAATTGAGAGAGTAATATAAATATTATACAATGCATGGCCCTGCATTTTGACACATCAAGAGAAGACTTCATCAACAAACACTGTTAAAGTAATATAAATACTTAATACAAGTCATCGGTGTGCAAGGACCAACTAACCTGCTTTTGGCAATGGTAGCGCTTTCTAGAGCAATCAGCTGAGCAAGAGTTGCAATGGTACTCAACAGAAGGACCAAGTGACCTAACCAAATCATCAGTTAGGCCAGACTCTGGTAGCAAGCAAGGTGGTGCAGCAGGTACCAAGGGTTCTTCTTTCTTTGGAGCAATTCGGGGAAAGGACTGAATTGTTTCAAATTGGTACAACTTATCAGCCAAAGATGATGTTTTAACTCTGTCATCAGCTTCAGATTTGCTTGCTTCGGGTTTGGATGGTGGAAAAGGATGAAAATTTATCAGACCCCAGTGGTCCAAGAATTCCAAGACTTCTTTCCTTGCATTTGTATCTCCCACAGACAGCTCTGAGAAATCTTTGAGTTCCACCTGCTTCTGCGGGTTGGAGTGAAATTTCTTCATGATGGAATTCCGAATTTCCATGTACACTTCAGGTGTCCGGTTTACAGACTTCCCATCAAAAAAAGAAGGCAACATATGCTTCTCCACAGGATGAATTATCTTCCATGAGAACCATCCTACATAAAGAACCAGGTCAAATGTGAATCATTTCACGTATATACTGGAATTTCCAGCCTTTCGTAATAAACGGTACATTAAGATCAGTTCCCAATTGGATTTCGATCTCAATTATATAAGGTTTTTCTTTTTACCAAATCAAGTTAGCTCTCCTCCTGCTCCAAGGTGACTAAATAAATATAAAAATCATGCTTTGCAGGAAGAAGAGGAATACCAAGAACCATTCTATCCTAACCCTAGTACAATTTCCTATGGGGGGGCCGTTGTGAACGGGGAAGACATGGTGGAGGAGGTTCCTCTCCTTGGCCTGGCGCTTCGGGGGGGCGGAGAAGGAGGTGCCGGTGGAAAAGGACAGAGTGGAGGCTTTCCTCTTGGCACCGCCGGCTCTCCTCCGAGGAGCTTCGCCTAGGGTTTCGGGCGCTAGTGGCTGCGCCGCCGCCGGCGCCTCGCCGTTCGCCGGACCTACATCGCGGCCTCTCGTCTCCGTCGGTGTTTCTCGGCCTTCCCCAGATTGACCTCGCGGCGGTCAAGGAGAGAGCAGACACCATCGCACTCCCCTTTTATTATCATTTTCCAAGTCCAATTTATGTTGCATATATATATATATATATATATATATATATATATATATATATATATAAGGTCGAATTTTTTAAAAACACATAACTTATCTTTTTCCGCAGAACGTCTCTATTTTGAAAATATTCAAACAATACCCCTATTTTTAAAAACATATTAATCTTGAAATTTTGTTTGGATTTATATAAGATTAAATAGGATAAAAAATTGATTTAACTTGAACCCTTACATTGATATCCCAATTTCACATATACTAATCGACGTAATCTGTGTTGTACGATCTTTTATTTTCGATCGCTCCGTATTTTATTATCGTTGTTGCAAGATATTTTACCAACATTGTCAAACTTCGTATGTCATTGTGTTTAAGATTGAGTTATGCCATCTATGAGCGTCTAGTTCTATCACAAGTAACATTGACTCCTTTAATCTTGTTATCTTAAAAAGGGTTCTAGGGTTCAAGCATTTTATACTTTTAGGGTTTCAAAACTACAATAATAGTGAACATATTTACTAAAAATATTGAACTTCTGTTTATTATATAGTTAGTGTTATATGTTGCATCAATTGATCTTTACTATATATACTGAACAAGGGTTCTAGGGTTGCATTGATGTTTCTTATTCCAAATGATGGTCTGAAAACTTAGTATTTTACTATCAATATTTTGAACATTTTTTATAAAAAAATCTTTATCCAGAATAATATGATATTTTTATCTTATTTTTTATTTTTAATAAATTATAATTCATCCATGCAATGTTTTTCAAGCTTCTAAAGAGATTCATAATATATGTGTAGAAAATTTGGTTTAGAGAAAAAATTTCTTAATAGGCGATGCACTATTATTCAAAATTTTTTGAAAACGGTGCATCCCAAGATGAACTATTTAAAATAATCTTCAATTTTTAAAGAAGTTTTGAATATGACACTTATAGACATATGTCACTGGTTTTACATTTTAATTTCTTTTTGGTATTCTTATACAGTTTTTAGCATATAAACAGTGCACCAATTTTTCCTTATTATTTTATTTATAAGAAATTATAATGTCTTCATGTAATATTTCTCATATTTGAGCTTCTGTCCTCAATATATCTAGAAAATTTGGTCTAGAAAAAATATTTTCTAATAGATGATGTATTATTTTTTTAAAAATGAAAATAGTGTATTGCATAGATACATTGTTAAAAATAATCTCAAAATTTTAGAAAAACTTTGAATATGACACTTGTGGACATATATCAGGGGTTTTTATTTCAGAATTTTTTTTGGTATGTTATGAATTTTTGAGTATATGAATAGTGTTTTTTATATTTTTCCTCTTATTTTATATTTTTTTAACAAATTATACCTCTTATTTTATATTTTTTTAACAAATTATAATTAATCCATATAATATTTTATCACATTTGAGCTTTAAGTAGGTAAATAATATATGTAGAAAATTTGGTATAGAAAAAAAATTCCTTATATATAATACACTATCCTTTAGGAAAAATAAAAAAGAAGTCCATCATATAGATGCACGGTTTAAAATAATCTGAAATTTTTAAGAAAGCATTGAATAAGATACTTATTAACATGTGTTACTGGTTTTCTATTTTAGATATGTTTTTTAGTATTTTTATAATTTTTTAGCATCTAAATAGTATCATTTTTATTGTCTCCTTATTCTTAATATATAACAAATTATAATGTATCAATATAATATTTTTTCACATTTAAGCTTCTAAATAAGTCAATAATATATGCAAAAAATTTTGGTTTAGAAAAAAAATTCCTAATAAATGATGTACTATTTTTGAAAAAAATTAAAAAAAGTGCATTCAATAAATGTACTGTCCAAAATGATATGAAACATTTAGCAAAGCTTTGAATATCACACTTACGGACACCTGTTATTAGTTTTCTGTTTTATTTTTTTATTTATTTTGAGCATATGAACTGTGTGTTATTTTTCCCTTGTTTTTTCTAGCTAGATAATTTTTCATTAAATTATTGACCCTAATGTTTTTTTTTTACTTTAAAAAGAAAATAATTATCTCATCAAATGCTTATTATATGACATAAAATGTTGATTTAAGCATAAGTATGTTTTTATTTACATAAATTTCTATTATTTTTGTTTAATTATAATCGATAATTTTTAAATTCATCTTAACATTTCATTAGAGAGATCGGAAAACTAGATTTTGCAATATCGTATTATACCACTTGGTACTTTTGATACGTATCAGTCCGATAGAGAACTAGTACACTTAATATCTTAGTGTACTATGTATCGATATGATCGATATAACTCGGTACATACCGTACCGACAATTGATTGATATGTCGGTATGGTATAAGATTACGAACCTTATGTGTTGTCGTTATTTATGCCGAGTCCGAGGTGGCGTCTCGGCTTGGTTCAATTTGAGTGTAAGGGTGTCAACGTGGCTCAAACGCGCTAGGGAGAGGTCATGACGGGCATGACTCTACTTCAGAATCTCTGGGCTAGCTTCACGAATCGAGGCTGGCATTCGTCTCCTCCTCCTCGTCGATCACGTCCTACATAAAAGGCCTGAGTTGGGCGAAGGGTCTTTCCGGCTCGGCCCCTCCGATGGTTAAGTTAGTTATCAGCCTTAGCTCTCGGGAGAGTGTCTTGGTGGTGTTGTATGTGTCTATTTTTTTTTAAGCCCCCTAATATTGTTCATCAGAGTGACTTTATACCTCCTACCGGGGGGGGGGCCGGCACTTTGGGATAGTTGGATCATACTTTGGTGTCGATATCGTCTGGGCTGCATCGTACCCTACTGTGCTCCTTGGATGGTGGGATGGACTGGTGATCTTCTGCTAGTGTCGTATGGGGTGCGTCTCACCTTACCATGCTTCTTATAGAGAAATGCTAAGCTTAACAAAAAACTTAGTACAAGTTTTTCATTTTAACAAAAAACTTTTCGCTTGAAGCAAGATAGGAAAATTTGAAGTTTTTCGTTCAAGTAAAGCAATTCAATCTTATAGAGAAATGCTAAGCTTCTTGCTTAAAAATGACTCAAGAAAAAAAAAGCAAATATGAATAACGAGATAGACAATATCGTAAGTGAAGTGCTTGATTTCGAAACCTTGCTTTCAAAAGTAAATAAAAAAATCGAAAGTGTCAATAGAAAAGTAGTGAGCAAGATAAGCAAAGAGAACTCACAGTTTTATAGTGGTTCAGCATCAATCAGCCTAAGTCCTCCTCCTTGAGGCACACTGACATCCGCTACCGATCTTCTTTGGGTGAAGACCAAACCCTTACAATCTTACAAGGGAGACAAGATTACAACTCTTTGATCACTCCCTTATCCTTTTTCTTTTTCTTACAATTCACATAAGTTTTTCACAAAATTTATCCCCCAAAAGTGTTGTGTGGAATGTAAGAAAATTTTATAGGCCCTAAATGACTTCAGAATTTGGAGCTAAAATTCAAACATACCCGAAAAATCCGGATATGGGTGGTTCATCCGCCGACATTATCGGTTAAACCACCGAAAGCACCCTGATTCCAGGGTATAGGTGGTTCAGCCACCAACCTGGGCGATTTACCCATCGCCAGTCGTCAGAAACCTAGGCAATGAGGATACAACCGTCGCTCACTGGCGGTTTACCTTTCGGAATCTCCAGAAAAGTGGTTTCCTCCACTTTTTGAATTCTGACTTGAACATGATGTTAACCAATTCTTTAGTCAACTAATTAAGCTCAATCACTCCCCTTTATTGGACCCGATTGCCTCTTTGAGTTGATTTAAATTTCTTACACTTATTTAGGACTAAATCTTAACCTATGACTTAAAAATTATAATTAAACATGACCACTAAGCTTACGACCTCACTCCCGCAATCCAGCAACCTCTGGCATTCCCTGAGGTGAGTCTCATGATCTTCCTCTAGCGATCTCCCGACGTGTTCCTAGCGATCTTCCCGATACCTTCGGCGAAGTTCTAGCGAACTCCTGGCGAGCTCCCACCGTATCGTCCAAACCTTGCCCGATGCCTAAGCTTGATCTTGGGTCCATATCTAATTTGTAACTCTTTTTCACGATCGTGGTTAAACCTGCACGATGCTAACTATAACTTAATTAATTATAATCAACATGGCCACAAATCCACTTCAAGACCTTCCCAACTCTCGATAATCTTTCAGCTACCCTCGACAATCTTCTAGCGAGTCTCGGTCTTCTTCTGGCGAACTTTCTTGTGCCATCTTGGCAAGCTCTCGATACCATCGCTAGCTCCCGACACATTCCAAGTGAGTTTCTAACCGTATCGTCTGAACCCCAGCCCGATGCTTGGACTTGACTCTAACAAAACCTCTAATTATAATAATCTTTCTGTCATAGTTAATTCAGCATCAATCAACTCTAACAACCTTGTTAGATCAAGCATTCATCAATTGATTTCATCATCAAAATCTTAAATTCAACAATCTCCCCCTTTATGATGATGACAATCAATTGATGACAATAGTTAATTCTAACTCTCCCTAAATCAATATCTCAATAAAGAAAGCTTAAATTCAAGAAAACCACACCATCTTGAATTCAAGTATCACGAAAAAAATCATATTCTAAGCAAATTTTAATAAAAATTTGCATCAAGTCATCGAATCATGGATTTTAAAAAGAATTATGCATCCATATCCAAGATATCCAAGTATATCATCAATATCATGTGTTATCAATATATATTTCTCCCCCTTTGTCATCAACAAAAAGGTGAAATATAGGGCTAAGGATTTTAAAGCACATGAGTTTTTGCTCCCCATTTGTAAAATAAATTTTTTTTTTCTCTTATGAAAAAGAAGGAAAGAAAATAAGGAAGGAGTTGTAAAACATCATTAAGTATAGTTCTCAATTTTATAGAGGTGAATTTCGAAGATAAGCTCAAAGATCCAAGATATTGAAGAAGATTCAAAAATTTAGGAGCTCCCATGTATTTAAAATCATCTTATGTAATCTCAAGCAAGTGTAGCAAATAAATCCATAAAGTGGCATAACATCATGTAATCTTTTTCCCTTTTTGTGAATAATAAGATAAAGAACATGGAGAGAGTTTTCAATATATTATCACTAAAAAAATTAACTTAATCTCATAAAATTTAGATTAGTAATTCATATATTTTCATGATTTAGAATTCTTAACTCTCAACCTCAATCTTATAGATTTAAGATTTTAAAAGAAAATTTCGAATATGAGCTCAATAAATATTTCTCATATAAATTTCAATGAAATGTAGCAAATAAATCTGAACAATAACAAATTATTATCTTCATGTAGATTTTCTCCCCTTTTTGTAAACAATAAGGTAGAGAAGTGAAAAAACATCACAAAAATACTCAGTTTTATATATGTAAATTTTATAGATATAAATTCTGAAATCCAAGAAAAAAAATCAAGAGCTACCCAAGCAATTTAATTTATCTTATGTAAATTTTAAGCAAGGTAGCAAATCATGCATTTTGCAAGTAAATTTTGACAAGAAGTGTAATTTATAAAGTTTAAGAAATCCAAAGGAAAATAGTAAATCAAGCTCAAATTTTAAGTTATGCATTTCACATGTATTTAGAAAATTTAAAATTCTAAATTTTCTTCTAAACAAATTATTATAAGAAGATCATGTCATAAAATCAAATCTTTAAGTACCAAAAGATATGATTTAAATAATAAATTTGCCCCTACTTATAGTATGTGAATTTCAACATAAGTAATCAAGAAATCCTATGTATTCAAAATACTAAGTAAAATAGAAATACAATCATGCAAATCTCATGTATTTAAAATTCTTAATTTTCCTTTTGGCAAATCACTCCTAATCCAATGAGGTCTTTTATAATCAAAGTATTTAATTTCGTTATTATAAAAATATCACTTTTGTTTCTTCCTTAGTCCTTGTCAAAGTAACAATTAAAATACAATAGTACCAAATTTTAAGATCATAGCTTTGTACAATAAGATATGGAAATATAGGATCTCAATTTACATATGTGATTTTAAATCATCAAGATCGTTGTTTAGATTTATGTTGTAGTTCCAAATAGATAAACATATGATTCATTTATAAACGTATTCAAACGAACTTGATTTATGTAAAGATTTCAAGTTTAATTTTCTAAACTTTGCCAACATCATGATAATAACTTATTCAAGTTCAAATCATCAAAATCACTTTCAAAGTTCAAGAGATTCATAGAAAATAACATAATCGATTCATTAATCTCTTTTTAAAAAATTTATAAGATAGAGAAAAAATTTAAAAAAATATATTCCCTTTTAATTTCATACAAGCATGCCTTTGTCTTTTAAGAAAAATAAAAATATGTATTTTCATTTAAAATCAAAAAAATAATTTTTATTACTGCAAAGATCAATAAGCCATAAATCACAAAGATCATCATGCATAATTTTGAAATATAAATTCATCATTATGCATCATTAAATCATCAAGAATGGTTTCATTGAATACACATTCAATTTCAACATACAATTTTTTAACCATTTAAATCAATCATTCAACAATGATATTTAACATAGCCAGAAACACCATAATACTTAAATCATTCAATAATAGCCTTTATATTTAAATCAACAAAATTTAAACCAATGATTTTGAACCTATCATTCAATCATAATCATCATCAAAATCTTCTTTCATAAATTTGAATTTAAATAAAGTCTCTAATTCATTTTTGTATTAGCATGCCAAAGTTAGAGCAATCAAGATTAATGAGTTATCCAAATATTCATTACCAATGATTTTATTTCAATAATTTTTTATTATTACTTAGGCTAATGAGCTTTGAAAGAGTATTAGATCTCAAGTCATGTGTCTTGAGTATCTACTTTCAAAACATTACTCAGTACTCCTAGCCTTATAAGGAGATAACTTTATATTATGGGAGGTTTTGATTTAGGTACCCATTTGAGTTTGGGTCCTTTACAATATGTTCTTCTCATTTTCTCTAATGGCTTAAGTTTATTTATTATTCCTTTATGAACCCAAATTAATTTATGTAGACTATAATTTCTAAATGAACACTTATAAGCAAAGTGTCTATATTTATCATAAAAATTATATCTATTTTTGGGCAAAGAGTGTAATATGAGTCTTCTAATGAGGATAGTTGATTTTTGATGAGTCTCACTCACAATGCCAATACTTTCCTTATGAACATGATCCTTATCAACATGGATCATGTTTAGAGACTCAATGTCTATATTAAGCCTTTTTTTAGTGTTGTAGTATGTCATTTTTTTGTTTAATTACCTCTAGTGACTCGTACTTAGAACAAGAAAAACATGATATTGATGCATCATTCAAGGTTTCATATTTAGTGCATAAATTGTGTGATGGTGATGTATCATGCATTTGTTTAAATTTACTAACTGAAGAATCATGCTCTTTCTTAAGTAATTTATAAGATTTGCTAATTATTCTAAATTCATCATATAGCTCATGAAAAGTATTTGATAATTCATCAAAAGTAAATGAGTCTTTGGAGGAATCACTTACCTCATTGTTGATGGTCATAAGCATAAGATTCTTCACTTCCATTTGATTGTGCTCTTCATCTTCAGAGTATTTTGGCTTCTTACATTCATAGCAAGAGTTCTTGTCCATAATTTTAAGATCATTTTTGTTTATATTTATTAATTTATCTAGTTTATTTGTTAAAGGTTCAAAGTCCTCATCATTTGAGATTTCACTCGAGAAGTCATATATCATGCTCAGTTCAAATTCCTTCATGTTCTTTGGAAGGTGTTCTTCAAGTTCATTTTTGCAAGTCTTTTTATTTAATGATTCACTTGATTTAGTTGTGCTTCATGTGTCATTTCTAATGTATATCATATATTGAAACCCAAATCAAAATAAGAAACCCTATCAAATTTATTTTTAGCAAGTGCACAATATAAGACATTTGTAACCTTTACATTCAACGAAAATATTTGCTTTTCATAATTATTCCAATCATTTATTGGATTGGATCACTTCTAAAAAAAATTTTCAACAATACACCACAAATTAAGATCTTTGAAGTCAAAAAAATATACATTCAAATTTTTCAAAATATGTAGTCCGTCCCATTGAACATAAGAGGACTTGCGATGCATTGACCCTCATTCGTGCCAAACAAAGCCATTTACTCAAATAGGTGTTTAGTCAAGAGAGTAAGACCTTGCTCTGATACCAATTATTAGGATCAATTGGCACTAAAGGGAGTGGGGGGTTGAATTAGTGCAAGTGTGAATTCTCATTTTAACGAAAAAATTTTCTCTTGAAGCAAGATAGGAAAATTTGAAGCTTTTCGTTCAAGTAAAGTAATTCAATCTTATAGAGAAATATTAAATTTTTTGCTTAAAGACGACTCAAGAAAGAATAAACAAATCCGAATAACGAGATAGGCAATATTGTAAGTAAAGTGCTTAATTTCGAAACCTTGCTTTCAAAAGTAAATAAAATCAGAAGCGTCAATAGAAAAGTAGCGATCAAGATAAGCAAAGAGAACTCACAGTTTTATAGTGGTTCGGCACCAACCGACCTACGTCCACTCCTGAGTCCTCCTCCTTGAGGTACACCGACATCCACTATCAATCTTCTTTGGGTTAAGACCAAACTCTTACAATCTCACAAGGGAGTCAAGATTATAACTCTTTGATCACTCCCTTACCCCTTTTCTTTTTCTTACAATTCATATAAGTTTTTCACAAGATTTATCCCCCAAAAGTATTGTGTGGAATGCAAGAAAACTTGAGGTATTTATAGGCCTCAAATGGCTTCAAAATTTGGAGCCAAAATTCAAACATACCCAAAAAATCTGAGTACGGGCGGTTCACCCACCGCGCCATCGGTTAAACCATCGAAAGCACCCTGATTATAGAGTATGGGCGGTTCAGTTGCCGACTTGGGTGGTTTACCCGTCGTCAGCCACCCGAAAACCTGGGCAGCGACGGTATAATCGTCGCTCACTAGCGGTTTACCCGCCGGAATCTCTGGAAAAGTGGTTCCCTCCACTTTTCGAATTCCAACTTGAACTTGATATTGACCAATTCTTTGGTCAACTAATTAAGCTCAATCGCTCCCTTTTAGTGGACCCTTTTATCTCTTTGAGTTGATTTGGATTTCTTCCAAATCACATTCAATTTGGACTCAATCTTAACCTATGACTTAAAGATTACAATCAAACATGACGACCAAGCTTACGACCTCACTCCCACAATCCGACAACCTCCGGCATTTCTTGCGACGAGTCTCACGATTTTTCTCAAGCGATCTCCCCACGTGTTCCTAGCGATATTCCTGATACCTTCGATGAAGTCCTAGCAAACTCCCGGCAAGCTCTCACCACATAGTCCAAGATATGCTTTCAATTTACGATTTTGCTCCAAACAAAAAGTTTTTCGTTAAAACGTCAATTTACACTTGCACTTATTCACCCCCCCCCCCCCCCCCCCCCTCTTAGTGCCAACTGATCGTAACAATTGGTATCAGAGCAAGGTACTTACTCATTGGATTAACACCTACTTGAGTAGATGGCTTATTTTGGCATGAATGAGGGACATTCTATTTCACATCCTCCCATGTTCAATAGGATGGATTACACATATTGGAAGATAAGAATGCGTATTTTTCTCATTTCTTTGGACCTTGATTTATGGAACATTGTAGAGAATGGATTTGAAAAATCTTCCAAACTAATGAATAAGTGGAATGATTTGGAAAGGAAGAATTTTTCTTTGAATGCAAAGGCTATAAATGTCTTATTTTGTGCTCTTGACAAGAATGAGTTTAATCGTATTTTCGTTTGTGAATCGACTTTTGATATATGACATCAATTAAAAATCACATATGAAAGCACAACTAAATTAAATAATTTATTAAATAAAAACACTTACAAAAATAAACTTGAAGAACACCTTCTAAAGAACCGGAAGGAAGTGGAACTAAAGAGAACATATGACTCATTGAGTGAAATCTCGAGTGATATGAACTTTGAACCTTTGACACATGAACCGGATAAATTAATCAACATGAACTATAAAAATGATCTAACAAAGGACAAAACCTCTTGCTATGAACGTAAGAAGCCGATGAGCTCCAAAGATGAAGTGCACAACCAAAGAAGTGAAGAATCTTGCGCTTATGGCGATCTAAGACGAGGTCAGTGATTCATTAAGCATTTTTTTCATAATTATTAAATATTTTTCATAAATTGTTTGATGAATTTAGAAAAATTAGTAAATCTTATAAATTGCTCAAAATGAACATGATTTGTTAGTTGGTAGATTTGATGAAATGCATGATTTATTAGCATCACATAACCCTTGTTCTAAATATGAGATGCTAGATAGTGTTAAAGAAGAAAATATCATGTTTAAGACAACATTAGAAAATTTTGAAATTGGGAACAAATCCTTAAATATGATCCTTGCTGATACAGATAATAGTGGTCCCCTTCCCAAACCGGACGACGTGGCCCAAGGTGAACCGATGTAGAAGGACGGGGTCAGCTGACTAATCTCCCCAACCCCGCCCTCTGACACACACGAGCGATATGTCACAAACGAGTGGACAAACCCAAGATTTGGCTGCATCAGACATCGTGCAGTCACCATTAGGTCTCATAAGAACCTTAGAGAACCACATGATAGCATAGCAAAGGCAACACGCAACCGGCAACACGAACAGCCGTCGGTGCTACCTACAACATTGAACAGGCTGGCAGAAAATACCAGAAGTATGATAAGATCAAGACTTGACCGGTCAACGATGTACATGTATAAAAGGGACACCTCAAGGGCAGCTCTGGGGGGCCCTGACTCTCTATCCACTTCAATCAAAAGAGAAGAAGCTCTGGCATCCGAGGAGAAGACATCAGACTTCACCCTTCGAAACAATGCTAACTTGATTGTCGGAGGGACCTCCCCCAGAACCCACCACCCGGGCGAAGGTCTTGTCTTGCAAGAACAGTTCCGCAAGGTCATCAGAAGGACCCGCATCAAAGTGACAACCCGAGCTGAGCATCTGCACACGCTCACCTCGAACTACCTCGCGTTGGGCCCCTCTTGTACTCGTGGCCCGAACCCCGTTGTGCTGACTCCCCAGACGCGATGGAGCACCCACAACATTTTGGCGCTAGAATGAGTGCTCGATGTCACAAAAGCACTCAATGCCTATCAACCATGGGGAGGATATCCCTCCCACGATGCGGCCAACCTCGGGGGGAACCTTTTGACCCCCGCTTGCATTCCCCTCATTCGGAAATGGGAACATACCTTCACATACCCAGGGGCGATATTGGTTGAGATCCGAGGAATGCCTAACACCCACCCCATGCTAGCGATCCAGGCATTCCTGATGGGACTTCGGCCCTCCAGGTTCTTCTGGTCATTTATTAAACAACCGCCAACAATGGTGCCCGAGATGCTATAACAGGCAAACCAGTACATAATTGCCGAGACACTGGTAGTTGGGAAATGAGATGATAAAAAATAACCTTGGATCGAGCAGCCCCGGGGACAGCCCTCGGGACGCCCTAGAAGGAGAATGGATAGGCCAGAGCTGTCGACGCCCAGACCACCACCAATCTCCCTTAACTCGACTCGAACAAAGGTCTTCCTCCAAATCCGAGACAAGGGGCTCCTCAGGCCCCCCCAACCCGATCAGGACAAGGCCCAAAGGATGCTAGAAGAGAAGAAACTGTTGTTTCCATTGAGAATATGGACATGATACGGAAGAATATCATGACCTAAAGAACTAAATCGAGGACCTTATTTGGCAACGACACCTTCATAAGTATGTCCAAGACCAAACACTTCCCGATGACAATCACCATCGAGATAGGGGATCCTCACCCCGCCTAAAAGGATCAATCGAGAAACAAATCGACGTCATTGTCGGTGGCCCTGCATCTAGGTAGCAGCTCCTCAGCGCGCAAAGCATATGCGCAATCTGCAGTAGAGAAAAGACTGAGGCATGATTGTGATCCTGAGATCACTTTCGGGTCGGGGAACGAGGAGTACCCGGACCACGATGATGCCTTAGTAATCTCGATAAAGATCACAAACGCCCAAGTCAAGAGGATCATGATCGACACGAGGAGTTCAGCTGACATCTTATACCTTAACGCTTTTAAAAAATTAAGGCTAGCTGACAAAGACATTTTTCCCATAGCATCAACATTGATAGGATTCACAAGAGACTCTATCTCTCCCCTCGGAATGACGACCCTCCCAGTCAACATCAGAGAAGAACCGAGGTCAAAAATGATGATGGTCTCATTCATCATGGTTGGACTCCTATTGGCGTATAACGCCATCGTCGGCCAACCGACACTCAACAAGCTCAGAGCAGTCATCACGACATACCACCAAGCTATGAAGTTCTCGGCCAGGGCAAGAGTCAGTGAAGTAAAAAGTGATCCTTGGGAATCGAGACAATGCTACTTGATAGCAACATCACTGCCCAAAAAGTTCAAAACCCCGACACCCACCGTCGACCCCTGAGATCCTGAAAAAATGGTTTTAAAGCCCGAACCGGTCGAGAAAGTGGTGGAGGCTCCCCTCGACCCCAAGCACCCTAGCAGGACCGTCAAAGTTGGCTCGACACTCCCAGAAGAACAACGAGTCTAGTTGGTGGAATTTCTCGGGAAGAACGCTGACATCTTCGCTTGGTCCCTAAAGGATATGACCGACATCAGACCAAAAGTGGCCCAGCATCACCTCAACATATCGCCCGGCACCCGACCCGAGAAGCAACGACTAAGGAAGTTTTCTCCTGACCAACAGAAGGCCATTGAAGATGAGATCATCTGTTTGCTGGACACAGGATTTATCATAGAGGTCAAGTACCCGACCTAGTTGTCCAACGTTGTACTCATAAAGAAATCTAATGGAAGCTGGCGTATGTGCATTGAATATACTGATTTCAATCAGACTTGCCCGAAAGGCTGCTACCCCCCTCTTGAGAATCAACTAGTTAGTAGATGCAACCCCGGGATACGAGCTACTCTCGTTCATGGATGCTTTCTTAGGCTACAACCAAATCCAAGTGGCGTCGGAAGATTGAGAGAACACGACCTTCATCACTAACCATGGCACATATTGTTACAAGGCAATGTCGTTCGGGCTAAAGAATGCTCGGGCAACTTACCAAAGGATGGTCAACCATCTGTTCAAGGATCAGATCGGGAAGACTATGAAAGTTTATGTCGATGACATGATAGTTAAAAGCTGAAAGGCCGACAACCATCTCTCAGACCTAGTCGAAACATTCCAGACGTTGAGGAAGTACAAAATGTGGCTCAACCTGACCAAGTGTGTCTTCGGTATCACATCTGACAAGTTCCTCGGGTTCATCATTCACCAGAGAGGAATCGACATGAATCCCAAGAAAGTGGAAGCCATCCTGTAGATGCAATCCCCCCGGACAGTGAAAGACATTCAGCGACTCACTGGAAGATTGGCAGCATTGAGTCGGTTTATCTCCCAAGTTGGAGACAAGAACTTCCCCTTCTTCTGAGCATTAAAGCAAGTAAAGGAATTCTGATGGACACCTTAGTGTGAAGAAGCATTCCAACAATTGAAGGCGCATCTCGCCCATCTACCACAACTCACATCAACTACCCTCCGAAGAATCCCTCAAGATATATCTCGCAGCGTCGGACACTACGGTTAGCTTGGTCCTGGTAAAGCTCGACAAGAGCGGGCAGAAGCCGGTGTACTATTACAGCCATGTCCTGAATGGTCTCGAGGAGCACTACCCGCTCATTGAAAGGCTAGCTCTGGCGCTGGTCCTAGCATCAAGAAAGCTGAGGCCATACTTTCAAGCTCACCCCATCAAGGTAATTATCAACCAACCCCTATGCCAGATACTTTCAAAGTTTGATGCCGCAGGTCGAATGCTCAAGTAGTCAATCGAGCTTGGGGAGTTCGACCTCGAATATGTCCAGAGGACAGTGATAAAAGCTCAAGCATTGGCCGACTTCATATTTGGAATCAATGGACCCAAAAAGCTCACAACAAAATCCGAGATGGACGTTGTACATAGATGGATCAACCAACGCTGAGCGGGGAGGAGTCGGGCTTGTCCTTAAGGGCCCCACCGACCAGATCTATAAACACGTGCTCCCTCTTGAATTCAAAGCCACAAACAATGAAGCTGAGTACGAGGCATTCTTATTCGGGCTAAAGCTTGCCTACGAGTTACATTCGGAAGATATTGAAGTCTTCACCGACTCTCAGCTCGTCATCGGCCAGCTCAACGAAGGGTTTGAAGCCCGGGAGGAGTTGATGGCCAAGTATCTCACTGAGGCGCGATGTCGCATCGACCAATTCAGCAGCTTCACCATCACAAAGATACCTTGGTCGAACAACTCACAAGTTGATGCCTTAGCAAGGCTAGCCTCCATGCACAGGTCAGATGAACACCCGATGTAGATGGCCAGGATCCTCAAACCCTCTATAGATTTAACTAAGGTGGCTGACGCCGAGGTTGGGTACAATTGGATCGACGAGATGCTCAAATTCAAAGATGACGGCTCGTTGCTTGAAGACCGAAGTGCTACCCGACGGGTGAGAAGGACAGGCGCGTGGTATTGTGTGGTTAACGGATGACTATATCGATGAGGTTTCAGCCAACCACTACTTCGGTGCATACGCCCGACCGAAGCACAAACCATGCTAGCCGAGGTACATAAAGGAATCTGTGGGGAGCATATCGACACCCGAACCCTTGCGCTCAAACAATTAAGGCAATGATATTACTGGTCGACCATGCACCGAGACGCCCAAGCTTATGTGTAGAAATGTGAGCGGTGTCAGAGGCATGTCAGGATTCAGCACCAGCCGACGGTTTCGTTATCAACCTCGGACTGTGCTTGGCCATTCACCCAATGGGGAATGGATATGCTTGGTCCTTTCGCCCTGGCTTCAGGATAGCGCAGATTTCTAATAGTCGGGGTCAGCTATTTCACCAAATGGGTTGAGGTCGAACCTCTTGCCTCTATTATGGAAAGACAGGTCGAAGGGTTCGTCTGGAAAAAATAGTCACCAGATTCAGCATCCCCAAGGCTATCGCCACCGACAATGAGACTCAATTCGATAATCCCAAGTTCAAAGCATTTTGCCAGAATTATAAAATCCAACTAAGGTTCAGTTCAGTCGCACACCCCTAAGCGAACGGGCTTACCAAGATCATCAATCAACTCATCCTTGAAGGGTTGAATAAAAGAATTATTGGGGCACACAGGACCTGGGCAAACAAGCTCCCAAGCATCTTATGAGCATCTCGAACAACCCCAAAGACCTCGATGGGAGAATCTCCATTCAGCTTGGCCTTTGGAACAGAAGCGATCCTCCCTCCCAAAGTGGTTTACCCTACTTTCCGAGTGGAGTCCTACGAGGAATCCTCGTCGTCCGATCGACTGAGATAAAACCTTGATCTGCTCAATGAATGAATGGCTGAGGCACATCTACGAGTGCTCACATATAAGAAGGCCGTAGCAAGGCTTCATGATCATAAAGTACGCTCTCGGTAAATCAAGGCAGGTGATCTGGTACTGGGAAAGGCTGAGGTGAGTGACCCGACTCGGTCTCGGGGTAAGCTAGCCCCGAACTGGGAAGGTCCTTACCTAGTGGTGAACACATCCCGAGAAGGGACTTATACGCTAGTCACAATGGAGGGAAATCAGCTACCGAGGACATGGCACATATCAAACTTATGAAAATTTTATGTATGATGAAACATAGTCGGTTGAGTAAAAAGAGTTGTTTGTATTCATGGAAAGTTGGATACATATTTGGGCCGAGGACCAAAACAATACATAAAGACTCGACACGTCAAAAGGAGTCCCTGACATCAAAAACAAAGAAAAAGCTACTACAGCGTTGCTACTCCTCGGGCGGTGGCGGGGAGTTGTCAAATGGTTGCTCAGCTGCCATCGGCACATTCGAGTCCTCGGGAAGGATCTTGAAGGGATCTTCCTCTATCTCGAGCTCGGGTACCGGCCTGGAACCGAGCCAACGCCAATCGATAGCCATACTTGAGGGAAACTTGGCCCGTCCGGACCAGGCTCATCTCGAACCCTAGTGACTTCTTGTAGTCCTCTATGGCCTACATCGGTAGATCGACCCTGAGAGCTTCTATAGCACAGGTCAGCTTCAAAAGCTCATCTTCCATCTGACAACCCCGAGTCCTGATGTCCCGTAATTAGTCCTCGGAGTCAACAAGTTGCTCTCGAGCCTTGGTCAACTGGTTATGCGAATTAACGAGTTGCCCTCGAGCTTCCTCCAATTGATCCTATAAGTCGGACAAAGTTTCCTGAGTCTCGCTCAGCTCCTTATCTAGTGACTCCCATTGCCGAGTCGCCTCCTCCAACTCGGTTTTGAGGTGGTTAGCCAAGGACTGGGCTTTAGATGCCCGCTGCTCGGCCGTAGCAACTACGTCGGGGTCGCCACCAGCCTTCAGCTTCTGGACCTCCTTCCGAAGGACGTATGACTTGTTTCGCAGGGGAGTGATAACCCGACCAGCATCATGTACCCAGTCGATCAAAGCCATATAATAATGCTATCTCTACCGAGGCAAAAGTCGGGTCAATGCATTAGCAAATACAAGGGAAAGGCGAAGTCATGCTGAGATGAAACTTACCCACACCATAGTCTTCGCGGCCCAGTCCATTAGGACCTCAAATGGCAGGTATATAGGTTAGCCGCCAGCCGAGGAATCTGCATTTCTTGGACATACTTTGATGAGGCCTCGCCGTCTTGCCAGATCCACATTCTGTGTGTTAGTGGAGATAGATTAACTTCAAGGGGGGCGTCAGGAGCGTGTTACGGCTGGCTACTCACCCGAATAATGTGGTAATCCCTACAATCTTCTCCAGTACGAGCGCTGCATAACTCTTTCACCGACTTTGTCCTCGCCCTGGGAGTCAGTGTCTCTTTGACCGGGGCGGCTGGCTTCTTGCCCTCAGTTGCCCGGGATTTCAACTTCTCGCCTTCGCGGTAGGATTTGTGCCAACCAGTGACTTTGGCCTTCTTCCGTTGGCCAAATGGAGTCTCGATCAGACACTTGCCAGAGGCCTCGGGCGCCTTCTTGGTCGCCTCCTCAGGAGGGATTTCCTGCACCTCGGGCGGAGAAGGGGCAGCAGCAAGCTGGGCCGGCACTAGCACGGTCACCGGGGATGGAGAAGTGGTGTCGGGACGACTTCCTCTAACCTTTGGTTGGCCGCACATCAAATTCAGGTTCACCATCTATGCAAAACCAATCATAAGTTGTGGCGATCAGACAATGAAATCCAAAGAAACATGGTTTTAACATGTACCCTGAGAAGCTAGACTAAGGCCTCCCTCGACTAGCCGCTGCTCGGTCAAGTCCCTAATCACCCGAGAAGCGGATAGGATCCCTTTCAGCCGCCCGATCAGGATGAACTCCTCATCGGTAAGGTTAGGGAAAACATTACTTATAGGGCGGGCCGACCACTCGACACCAAAATCCCAGCCCTGACGTCTACTAACAAACAGAAATCGACTCTTCCAACCCTTATTGTTAGAAGGAGCACCCCCAACCCAAAAACATGCCCGGGTGGCCAAGAGTAAAGTCAGAACTATCCTCGACCTCCGACACTCCCCAAGAAATGTTATAAGGTAATGCCAAGAATTCGACGTCACCTAGCTAGGTGATATCTGCCACCAGCTGAGGCACTCCTTTATGACCGGGTGAAGAGGGAACCTTAACCCCATCTCTAAAGCATCAATGGAGATGTTGAACCCCTCGGGACAAGTGTGGTAAGGGTGTTGCCCAGGTGCAGGAGCATGCAAGACATACTTGGTCGAAATGCTATAGCGCTTACAAATTGTGGCCAAGGACTCGATACTCACGATGGAATCGAAGTCGTGACATGACTTCATTGCTTTCAAGGCTTGAAGGGCCTTCACGTCCGCTCGGGTCATTACACCTGAGGACGAACTTGGAGGCCCAGATTGAACCCCCGAGGAGCAGCTAGGGCGGCATTCCTCCGCCCGAGACAGAGGAATCAAAGAAGAGGAAGAACGGGAAGGCGAGGTGGACCTAGAGGTACTTAAGGAGGGTGAAGAGGTCATTCTGACCTGATTAGGCTAAAACGACTGAACGTGGGTGATTTGGCTGACCGAGGCACGAGGTCCGCGAGAGCTCAAGAGGAAGAAATATGGAAGTGATCTCTCACCACCATCATGATGAAGCTTATAAGGGGGAAGACGTCACTTCAACAGAGGACGATTCGACTTCCCAAGGCGACGCAATGATTTTGTTTGGGAAACACGCAAATCGTATTAAATCAGGCACATTGCAGGGTGCAGAAGCATCACGTCAACCCTACAACTTAAGAGGCCAGCTCGACGGTGCCAGAAGCATCACGTAAACCTCAGAGGCCCGCTCAACAATGTTACACCTCCCATTCATCACGTGCTTATGCTGCCTTACACGTGTGTTGATCATCCGTGTTATGTGTTGACCGTGTACAAACCACACGCGGCCAATCTAGTCGGTCTTGACCCGAGTTATGTATCTCGACTAGTCCAGCAAATCTCTACCCGAGTTGTGTATCTCGGCCAGTCCAGTTAATCTTTGCCCGAGTTATGTACCTCGATCAGTTCAGCAAATCTTTGCCCGAGTTGTGTATCTCAGTTAGACCAGTCAGTCTTTGCCCAAGTTTTGTATCTCGACCAATCTAGTTAGTCTTTGCTCAAGTTGTATATTTTGGCCAGTCCAGTCAGTCTTTGCCCGACTTGTGTATCTCAGCTAGTCCAGTCAGTCTTTGCCCGAGTTGTGTCTCTTGATCAGTCCAGTCAGTCTTTCCCCGAGTTGTGTACCTCGGCCAATCCAACAAATCTTTGCCCGAGTTGTGTATCTCGGCCAAACCAGTTAGTCTTTGCCCGAGTTGTGTATCTCAGCCAGTCCAGTCGGCCTTTACCCGAGTTGTGTATCTCGGCCAGTCCAGTCAATCTTTGCTCGAGTTGTGTACCTCGACCAGTCCAGCAATCTTTGCCCGAGTTGTGTATCTCAGTCAGACCAATCAATCTTTACCCGAGTTATATATCTCGGCTAGTCCAGTTAGTCTTTGCTCGAGTTGTGTATCTCAACCAGTCAAGTCAATCTTTGCCCGAGTTGTGTATCTCGGCCAGTCCAATCGATCTTTGCCCGAGTTGTGTACCTCGGCCAGTCTAGTCAATCTTTGCCCTAGTTTTATATTTCGGCTAGTCTAGTAAGTGTTTGCCCTAGTTATATACCTCGACCAGTCCAAAAAATCTTTGCTCGAGTTGTGTATCTTAGCCAGTCTAGTCAATCTTTACTCGACTTGTATGTCTCGGTCTGCCCAATCTGTCTTCGCCTAAGCTGTACGTCTCGGCCACATCTCGCTACGATCCTTCGATGGGCTTATCTCAAACGGTCCCACAAGGACAAGTCAAGCGATGAACCAAGCCCGCGAGAAGATTTTGACCCTCGACAACTGATGCTCGGGTCTTCCCCACGGCCTGCATAACATCTCGAGGATGACCTCTTTCGGGGGGGAGAGAATGATAGGCAAATAATGGGCTGGCCCAACTCACTAAGACCCACTCCAGCTTAGCTGTCCATGAGATCTGACGTTAACCCAGCTGGCGCAGGGCCGAGCTGAGGTGGTAGAGTGATGACTTGGCCGCCACGACAACAGAAGTTGCACTAAGACTCATTAATAGAGGATGGCACACTGCGCCTTTGTGCCACTTCGGTCGGACGGACAACGATCGACCGGACGTGTCAACCTTGCCCGGCATGTCGGCAGAGGTAAGGACGAGGGTATGACCGGCCACTCGCCTGGTATGTATAAAATCTCCGCCTGAGGATAGGAAAGGGGGACACTCTTACTCTTTTACTACACTGAAACTCAGATCACTCGAGGCACTGACTTAAGCGTCGAAAGGGTCACATCGGGCACCCCCACCCCGACGAGACCTTCGTACAAGACCTCGCTATGGACCTGAGGAAGAGGAGCCCAAGTTACAGATCTGAGATTGAGATTCTCGAGACGCAGACCCGAGCTAAGTCTGACACCCCAATTATGATCGACGTTGACAAACTTGCACACGTGGGAGAAACCAAACCATATTAATTCCTCGGCCATGACATCGAGAACCACAACATTAATATATCTCTTCTACTTAATCTATCTAACATTGGATAAGTTATTAATCTAAAGGCATATGATTTCAAGGATGTCTTGCACAAATATTGTTTTATTTGTGGAACCTATAAGGATTTAAAAAGATTGATGATAAATTTGCATCTAAGTGAAGTATCGATAATTAATTTTTGAAATTTAGAAATAAAATTATAGCTTTGATGATCTTTTATTTTATATTTAAAAATTAAAAAAAAAAATTGATGATTCCGAATATGAAGTGAAACTTGGGTGATCCATTTTAGTTCCTAGTTTTGGAAAACCGAAACCGTGGTAATGATTATCCCATAGTTCTGTAGCTTAATGTAGTTTCGGATTGGCCAACATGTCAACACTAATCACAATTGCAATGATTATAGATGGAATCCTATTAACATCATACTTTTCATAATTAAAAAAAATTATATTATGATTTTTATAGTTTTTATATTTAAATAATAGTTTTAAAAATAAATATTTTTGTTTTACATTTTTGTATTGAGGCTGAAGTGTCACCTCGATTTGGTTCTGCCCGCGTACACATGGATGCCCGGTGATTCTTTGTTGGCGCCCGAGGTATGTGCTGGTTTATTGGGACGTCGGCTGGTAGATCGAGAGATCAACCAGTCGCCTCATGCTGGCGTCGAGATCTGGTCCTTGACGAAGCTACAGCCGCTCGAAGTCTATTGCGGTGTTTTGGGAGGAGTTGATTATCCTCAGTCGAGGGACCTTGTTTGGTTGGCCTCGAAGGGCGAAGTTTCCTTCTTTGGGAGTGTGTCCTTCTACTCCTTAGTTGGCTATCCAATTGTCAATGCCTACACCAAGGCCGAAGTCGAGGGGTGAGGTGCTGCCCTAACTCAGCTCCTTCGATGGTCAAGTCAGCTATGTGAGTTGTTTTGTGTAGTATTTGTAAAATTGAAGAAGGTCCATTTGTTTATTTACCCGGGCACCTTTTATACTATATGGGGAGGTAGAAGTCGTACGAGGTGGGTTAATATACATGGGTAGTAGGTTGGTGTCGTATGTTGGTCGGTGGCTGAACCCCTGACCTATCTGTCAATCCTGACTGTTGTGCTAGTTGCTTTTATTATGCATTTGCAGCCAGCACGGTCCTCCCTGAGGCTGTTGTTTGGGTTGAGATAGGGCCTCCCATTGTAGCGGTCTGAGTTGGTTGGTTGGACCTCGAGGTGGTCTTGGCTGTGAACTATATGTCATTACTAGGACTCCGTACTTGATATGCGGCACTGTCGATCATACTGATGGTGCAGAACAGTTTTGGGAAATCGACCATCGCTAGGTTTATTGAGCGATTCTTCAGGAGGATATACGAAAGGAGCCATCGCGACGGAGACAGAGGGTGTGGCCAAGGCTAAACTCCTCAAGTAATGGATCGAGATAATGCTTCTTCCCGAGACCTTAGTCTAAGCTAAGTCGGATGTGTCTACTCGACTTTTAGAAGGTGATATAGAAGTCTATATTAGATGGGCCAAAATATATCCTATCAAATTTAATTTTAGAATTATGAGCATTCTAATGTAAATTTTTTGAATTACAACGACCATATCGTTAATATAGTCCAAGTATATAGAGTAATATCTAATTAGCCACTAATAACACATCACTACAGTAGTCGGCCAGATCTCCTATTGAGATCCTTTATTTGGATCTTCTATTAACCACCGTATGGTGATGGGGATGTGTTCATGCATTTATTCATGATTATTAATTATATTATTAAAATATTTCCATCATCCTTAACAGTATAGTTGATTTTTGTAAACATTATTTATTATTTAGTATATTGTTAATTTACAACTATTATATTATTTCCGTTTTGTTCACTTGACAATAAGCATAACACAATTACACAGGAAAATTCTTTAAGATTTAACTTTGATGATCTCCGAAGGATAATAGACTAAGCTCCAATTGGATATTTATTTATTTAGGTAATTAATTATTTTTGTATTTTATTGAACATAATATATTAAGAAAATAATTGTTACAGGGTTCATGCACCTATAATGTATTTAGTATATGAGTTGAATTATACCGTGCGTTACACAGTCTCTCTCTCTCTCTCTCTCTCTCTCTCTGTAAGCAGACTTCCCTCTGCAAATGGAAAAGCCAAGAAGTACATACAGTATCAAGAAAGAAAGCAAACGCCAAGTTTCCCCTGGAAGCCAACCTTTTCTCCATCCTACTCTTCCTTCTTGATGCCCAAGAAAGCGATGGAACCGAGGCCGTGATGTTCGACGAATCCAAGTGGGTGCTCGCCGACGCCAACTTCGCCGTCTCCGCTATCGGTATCGACGCCGACTGGGTCATCACCGATGGCGACGAGGGCGCCGTCTCCGGAGTCTTCTTCCACACCGTAGCCTCAACGCTCCGCCGGTCCCGCCCATGTTACGCTCCATTTGGCCGCCTCCCAACTGACCTCGCCGACCCCTCCCTCGCCTTCCTCCCCACGGCCGCCTCCGCCCGCTCCTCCTCCCGTGGTCTCCTCCTCCTCGTCGGCCCCTGGTCCACTCACTACGTCTGCAACCCCGCCACCGCTAAGTGCTGCACCATCCCACGCCCACCGAGGCCTCATCTCTACTGCCACACCCCCGCCCTCGCCCTCGTCAACTTGCCGGACGACCACGCCCGGTTCTACGTCGTCTGCGCCGACATGGACCCATCCGCCGGCGGGTATCGCTTCCAGATCTTCTCATCCCCCTCCGGCACGTGGCAGGAGGGGTCCGCCGTGACCGCATCAGCCGATCCAATCGTCCCCTGCTCCGGCGTCTCAGCGGCCGGCGTGGCGTACTGGCGAACGGCAGCCCCCGCAGTGCTCGCCTACGATCCCGAGGCCGACAAGGCAAGGGTACTCCCGCCGCCCCCGGGGTGCGTGGACGCCGGCGGGACGTGGGAGCTGGGCGAGGCCGGCGAAGACGGGAGGCTGTGCTGCACGTGCGTGACGGAGCCGGCGGTCGTGGTGTACCGCCTGGGACCGTCCGACGAGTGGTCCATACTGGACTCCCTCCCCGTGACGGTAGTCGGCGGCGACGAGGCGGTGGAGCAGGAGAGCGGTGTTCCGATCGCGTGCAGGGCGCGCCCCCCGGCCGTTAAGGTTCGAGAGCACGAAGCTTGAGGTCGTGCTGTGGGTGGATGGCCGCGTGTTGGCGGTGGACCTGGAGAGCCACCGAGTGAGGGAGGTCCAGTTCGACGGGCCGGCGCCGGGTGACGGCGACGACCTCGTGTCTTACGTCAGCACCGAGGCTCCCGTGGGCCCCGTGAAATCCCATTGACGCTTCCGTCCATCTATGTGAAGTATATAGTTTCTCGATGTGCAGTTTGTCCGACGCAAATCTATCTTCTAATTCTGCCACATATTAACTACTTCACCAGTGTTCTTCTTCTGTGACGTTTGGTAATCAGTGCTATTAAACACATACCTGCTGATGATTCCTATAATCAAACTGTGGCAATCACATAACTGCAGTTTTTTTGTACTTAAATCTATTTGTGATTTGCCTGACGAAGGTTGGATGGCCAATTCCGTGTCTGAGAAGGTTGACCTGAACGGTCTTACAATAGATTCAAGTCGATTAGCGACTCAATTGTCCTATTTACGTGCCTATCAGCAGACTCAGGTTACTCTGTGTTCCTGTCGAGCTTTAATCGTATGGGTACATAAGGCTAATAATAATAATAATTGCAACTCAGGTACGCCATGGGTTAAATTAGACCGACTCGGCCGCGTCAGAGTTGCGTTAACCCAACATCAGCAGACTCGGTGGCGCCCGTGCACCCACAAGAACCATAGGTTCCTCGTACCCCACTGACTTCCTCTAGTTCTTACCCGGCGTCTCAGGACCCTACCGAGTGGGTCCCTTTACAAAACGAATGGCTAAAGAGTGCAGCAATTATCGGTGGGGTCAAAACGTGGGGCACTCTTGCGAATCGACGACCAAGGCATGACTTCACTTGAAATCGGACTTTTTAAGATACGCGGATCTACCAGATTCGTTTAAATTGGATTTTATTACAAAATTAAAATAATATATATTTAGATTGTGATAGAAAAGATATCGTCAATTAATCATGTCATCCCTCCACTCTTATGCGCATATGGACTAAAATTCAAAACAAGTGATTGCAAGCTTTTTTCTTATATTTTTATCACCAAATATGAATACTCATTGTAATATTATAAAAGAGGACAAACTTACTTGAGCTCATGCCCATACTCACAAACTTCAAATTAATAATTTGAAAGAATAGATTTAAAAAAAAATTCAATATAGATGATACATTGAATAATTATGCGCATAACCAGTTTGGATTGACCAAAACATCAATAACATGTTCCCTAGTTAGATTAGATTCTGCCAATCGACTTTGATTGCAATGTTAGAAGAATTTAGTTTGGTTAAATTATATATATAATTTTTGTTATTTATAACCTTGATATTATTATTATTTATAATTTTTATTATTTATTTTCTGTTAACGCTAGAAGAAAATGAGAAAGATATATTTATTCATTTATAAAGAGTAATTTATATTTTTTAAAAATATTTAAATAATAGAAAATAGTTATAAATTATAATATTAAAAAAATAAGATTTTTGTTTTTTTTTTGGGGGGGGGGGGGGGGGGGGGAGGATAAATTACTTACCCTAAAAAATTAGCACTGAAAACAAAATTTCCGGAAACACAAGGAGATGTCCTGCAACAGCTGCACTTAATGTGTAACAGTCTACTATGGGAAATACTGTATACATGACCGCAACAAACGACGTGTTTGGTGTAGGTCAACATCCACAGCTTTCTTTTAGTGCGTATTTATGGCTACAACTGGTAAACTTGTCGGACCAAACTCTTGAGGACTCAAAACTTTTCTCGCTCGCTGCTTTCTCTCAACCACAGACGGAAAGTAGAAACACAGACCATAAAGGAGTGCTCGCGATGTCAAACCTTTGTTGACATCAAAGCGCTTCTTTCTTAGTTTAACGCGGAGTCAATGCTTTGACGGCTATCACGAGTGGGATGCGATGGCAGAGCGTTGAATGGAATTCCTCGATGGGGGAAAGAACTAAATGCAACATCGATTGGCGCGTCAATTCATGTTGCGACGCCTAACCAAATTTTTAAATATGGACGTTGACTTCTCCGAATATTACGTTGACTTCCCCTAAAGAATTGCTAGTATAGGTGATTCTAAATATATTATGGGCTCATTTTATTAAGATGATTCTATCTGATACGACGAATGTTGATCTAACTGTTACATTCCTACGCCCCCGGACAACTGGACCAACGACGTGATTGGGCCTGGCCTAACACAAGTATGGGAGGGTCAGCCGTCATACGATCAACCTGACAAAGGTAAGGGGGGGCAAGACCGACCTTCCCCAGTAACAAGAGTCACGCCGCGCACCTCACCGTGAGGACCACGGAAGTCACGACGAAGTATGACAACATGGTAAGCAACATGTGCAGTAAGGACCTTAGGTACGGGTGCCCCGTAACCATTATTATAAAAGCCCCTGCACCTCTAGGGAGCGGGGGGGGTCGCAAAATCCACAACTAAACTAACTTAACCGTCGGAGGGGTCACGTCGGGACCTGACCCGACCTGACCTTCCTGTAGGAACCAGCGGCCGACCCGAGCTGAAACATCTCCACCCGACCTGAGCTCCACTACTTTAGCAGCCGACCTCTCAAGCAGACCCGGGGTCCTTTTCCCCCAACCTGAGCTCCAACTCTGTGCCGAGACGACCGCGGGCGAGCTAGCACACACGGGCCTGAACCAACAGTACTTACTTAGCAGATACGGAGGCACAGACCGCGCCTACTGGGCATACACAATAGTTTTTCCCCTATCACTATCAAATCAAAAGAATTACTAGTATTTGCTTCAATAATGATTTGACATATTATATAAACATCCAATCTATTACTTAGATATCAATTCAAACTAAGTTAATAACAATCTAAAAAATATTTAAAAATAATAATAAGATCCATCTAACCTCTAATTCTGCCTATGACAACAGGAAAAGGAAATCGAGCCGAAGGATTAATTTAAAAGGCCTCTGCCGATGACAGGCCAAGTGATTGCGTGCGCCGCCGCACTCAGCGAACGACACAAAAAAGTATGGGAAGTCGCCAAGCGCATACTCCACTCCCCGTTCCACTGACCCCCGTCGTCTTATACCGACTCCGCTTGCTCCAGCCAAACCGCGTCGACCCACCCACCCACCTCTACATCTCCGACGACATGAAGGAGGTGGGTGAATCCCTCCTCTCGTCGGCCACGGCCTCCCCCCGCCGCGCCTCCCCCTCCGGCCCCTTCCTCTCCAGGGGCCGGTACAAGCTGTGGGCCCTCGCCGCCGTTCTCCTCCTCGCCCTCTGGTCCATGCTCGCCGGCACGTTCACCCTCAAGTGGTCCGCCCGCCGCCCCTCCGACGACCTCGACGGCCCCCTCCTCGAAGACGTCGACGTCCTGGTCCGCCGCCCCAACCCTTTTCCTCCCTCCTCTTCGATGTGATGCCTTACCGCTGCTTTCCTCGGCTCTGTTGTCTGTGTGTGGGTACAGGAGATGGAGGAGCGGGCGAAGGTGGTGAGGCACATGTGGGACGTGTACGCCCACAGCCACAGCAACGGCCGGCTACCCAGGTTCTGGCAGCAGGCCTTCGAGGCGGCCTACGAGGAACTCGCCGGCGACGACCCCGCGTCCAGGGACGCCGCCGTCGCCGAGATCGCGAGGCTGTCGATGCGGATGGTCGATCTCGAGCCTCCCCCGCAACACCCAAAGGTAATTATCCACTGCAAATTAAGCTCGAGATCATGTACTATTATGCACTGTATGCTTGTCGACTTCCGTCCCTTGGTGTCTTCCAGAACGCTGAACCGGAGAAGGATCGAGGGGAAGAAGACATCGGGCCGAAGTCGAACTCATCAGCCTTCTCGTCAGCGAAAGCTCAGTGACTGTGACCGTCGGAATTATTCGACATCAACGCTTCTCATGACAAGCAATAGTACTTTACGAGCAACTCATGTAGCGGAGTACATCACAGTTCTCCTCCAAAGTTCTTAGATTTGGGAGCACGCAAAGGCAATGCGATATGCTCTGCAAAATGTCAACAAATCAAGCATTCATCATGTTATATCCGACTCCATCTTCTCATGTGTCTCATGCAGCGTTTCTTTGTTGTCGAGGAAAACAATAAAGCTATTGTTATAGATGCGTAGTAATACAATATTTTCCGTCGATTAAATCATGAATTAGATTTTAAGATCAACACATATATACTAATAGATAAAAAATTAATTCAACATATTATATTATTATATATTCATTCAAAAAAAAAAAATTTCTCCCATGATATAATAAAAAATAATATATTCTGAAACGCAATCAAATGGTCAGAACGAGTGGCACGCAGCAGCGGAGATCACAACGTTTCCAAGTGCCCTGCCCAACACAAAAGGGCCACGCGGAATCCTGCCATCGGGATGAAGATGCGTGTTCCCTGTCTCGTCGAGAAAGGTAGCCTGCGCTGTTGAACTCTTAGGTGGCACGAGATCATCCGTTGGTCTGTTCCGGAGTCACAAATCTTAGGTGCATGTAGGCTTTCCCTTGAAGCTCGGGACTTTAAGGTACGCTTAACCGCAGGCCCATCGTTAGGATGGGTGCGACGTAAAGCACTAAGATCCTCTCCAAGCATGCGTGCAACTGTCCTAATCCAAAGTCATGTCGCAGCCGTCGATTTAACGTGGGCCCGACCGACACCGCTGTGGCCGCCCCATCGTGTTGATCGTGAACGGTCCAGTTCATGATCGAACTGGCAAAAGAATTTGGAGAGAATCTTGGCCCTAATAAAGCGGGTCTCTTCTTTCACTGAGCCCTTCCCGAGTTCTCAAAGGAGGAGGAGCTGCGGCGAAAGGGACGATCTTGGTTTGGGGGAGTCGAGAGGGAGGGATCGTGGAATAATGGCGGGGATCGCTCTCTTGCTCGATTTCTTGAAGAGGAATCCGACTTTGTCCTCCCAATCCCTCCACTCCTACAGCTTGTTCTCGGCGACTGTCGCCGCGTCCGCCGCGGCGGCTTCCGTCGCCGCGGGGAAGCCTTTTGCCTCACGGGCGATCTTTGGGTGCGCTTCCCTCGATACTCCTTTGTTTCTTGTTTGATTTGCGACAGGAGAGTATTAATCGGATTCAATTCGTTCTTGATTGGCTACGGGGTGCGGCTCCGTGTCCCAAGAAATTGGTCACTTTTGGGTGTCCTGTGACTGATCTCGCGTTTGTTAGATAAGGTTGAGTATATGTTTCGTCCTTTGAGGTCTGTCATGATTTGGAGTTTCTCTTAGAAATTGTCGTTGATAAAGTTATTGTTTCTGCAATGACATACTTTTAGAGTTGATGCTTGGTATATGTTAAATGCGTCAGTTTCTTCTATTTTTACATATGTGAATCCTGAACCAAGAAAAGCATTACCTTCGGTCGAGAGGGTGTTCTTTTTCCTGACAAAGAAACTGCGCAGCGCGTCTCAGATACTGTCGCCAAACGCTTTGAGTAGTCTTTTCTCTTTTAGCCTGGATTGCTTCTAAGAGAAGCATTTTCTTTTAGCTAACTTGTCTGTGGTTTAGCTACATGGCTTTCCTTCATGTTGATCTTAAAATCTGTTAAGGAACATACACATTCGTGTTTAACACGTTAAACATGCATAGTTATTTGACGTGTTGGGATCCTGGATACTGTGATTGGTAACAGTAACTATTATCGGACATATTTTTGCTAATATTTGTTAAACTTTTGATTCCATGTTAATTCGGAGTTCCATAATCTTTGATTTCGTTGATTTCTACTTGTCAACATTTCAGTGACTTTGATCTTCCAATTGCTTATTGTGATGCTGGTGCAAGTGCAACATGGGATGCGGAGTACATTCCTGATGTCCGAAGTGTTTCTGAAAATATTTTACCCAACTCATTCAAGTACAGAACAAAGGAATATCCTCTAGAGCTGAAACCTCTGTTTTCAGCCTTTGGTTTTAGGTCTCTCACAATAACATCGTTGAGATCCTTTTTGTTGTTCTACTTGCCTCTTTTGGAACCTCGCCCTCCTGTGGAAGAGAATGATGATTTTCTGCATGAGGCTCCAGAGGAAAAGCCTGTAGATTTGGTCATTCCTTTCCAGAACTCAGTGAAACAAATTATCCGCGAGGTAAGAACTTTAATCCACACATTCTTCTCTCTTGTTTTTCATTTGGCTGGATGTTGATTAGGCTTTTCAATTTCTTTAAAATATTTTTTGAACCACTGAATGTGATTCTTAGTGGTTGTCTTTGGTTGATCATTTGTAAAAATTCAATGATGATACTTTCAAATAACTACTTAGCAGAGTAATTTAAGTTTGTCATGAGAACTTCCCTGCTTAGACCTTTGATTATTGATTGTGTCATTGGTAATATGGGTTTTTTCTTGGACTTACTATAAAATAATCTTAAAGTAAGAAAATGGGGAAAACTTTATATTACTAGGATCAGCATACATCTAAGTTCTAGTTTTTGGGAAAAAGGGGCACAAGACTAATTGCATGATATAAGATATGATTTCTTAAGCCATTCCCATTTTGATGGCAATTTAATGAGCCTAGAACCACATGACCAAAATGTCTTAAGCACAAATTAGTGTTAATATGCCCATCTAGCCTTCTAAATCATTATAATCATTCTTTCATTTTCCATTGGAGGACTATTTGGAGTGTCACAATATCCCCCACTTAAGGGCTTGATATCACTGTTAAACCTTAAAGCCAAAAGATAGCTCAGAGCCTAGATTTATGCCCTAGTAAGTGACATGAGAGGTTTGACACAATAATTGTTCCATGACAAGATGTACTTCCAGCCCCAATTGTGATAACTCCACTCATGGAAAATTTGACCCATTACTTGATGTGAGTAGAACCATATGAGCTAGAATGCTTAAATCCATGTTAATGATAGTAAGCCTATCTAACCCTATATATCATTGCAATTATCCTTCCATTTTTAATATGAGACTTCATGGAGCGTTACTCCCAAGGGTTTGAGTTGGGCAGAAACTTGAATCTCAAAGTTGATGAGGCCTAAGGTGTTTGGACATAGACAGCTGAAACTTCTTGGTGGGTTAGGCTGAAACCAAACCTGCCATTTGTTCCAAGTGTTTGAATTTTAACCAACCTAACTTTGGGCTCTTTTGACTAAGAGACAATCAGCGCTGCCCTTTAACAGTTCTAGTATGGCTGTGGATAAAATTAGGATGTGCCAAACAACTAAGATTTTCACAAATGAAAGAATGTGTTAAAACACCTTTGTTGTATCTTATGTAATTGTCTCAAGTTTAAAACACTGAATCAATTTAGTTGCATTCGCACAATGTTTTAAGAATCTAGTTGTACCCTCTATCATGCATTATCAAGATTATGAAAAGTGGATGCAGAATGTAAGCAGTTTGTTCACTGAATTCTGTATATGCAGTATCCGGACACATATGCAGATGAAAATATGGATTCTATTTTTAAGTATAAAAAAATAAAATTGTGAAAAAATAGGGGTGACCAGTGAACTAGAATTCAAGCAATATAATTATACTTCATGATGGATGATGACATATCTTAACACACTCAAGCATAGTAAAACAAATTGCATGCAAATATTTGAAATTTTAATAAACAACAACAAAATATATTAAGAAATTGCTGCTTCCTTCTATGCTTAACTAGAAGATAAATGTGTATTCCAATATTCATGAGTAAATGTGAAATGCACAAGCTTGGTAAAGTCCAATATCAAGTAGACATATAAAAAACAATCATACTTTGTCATTTAACAGTCTTTAGTGGCTTTATGCAGTCTTGTGCTGTCATATATGCCATATGAGTTCCAACCATACAGATGACCACATATTGGCATGTATGATGTGTTCTATTGACTGAAACCCAACATGCATCATATTGACTGCTTCTAATTAGGATGCCCATTATAATGCTTATATGCTTGTGATCTGGAGTGTAATTGAGAACTCACAAGCAGAGATTGTAGTCTGAATATCGTACAAATTGAGGCCGAAAAATATCTGCTACTTAATTTCCAATCTATTTCTAGAGATGTGCAACATTCAAGGATGCAAACCTTGACTGTAATAATAGAGAAGAAGGATATAAAAAAAATGTAATATTGCATAATAATGATGCATTAAACTTAATGTAGGTACTTGGTTATCAAAAATCTCTAAGCTTACAAGGTAAAATCACATGGATTTATCCTCTTCAGGACTTGCATCGTCTAAAATCTTGTGCTCTAACCTGGTCCATTCTAGTTGTTGTATAAGATGCATTACTTTAATGTTTTACCACCAGGTTCATGATAAAACTGATGCATCAATGTGGAGCTGTCTATTGCCATTGTTCATATTTACCAATTATCATCTAATATGACTGCATACAGTATCAATTAACAGTGAGTGGTTATGTTTATAAAGCACAATTTTTTTTTTAGTATTGTTACCTCAATAATTACTTTTGCTAGTTATTCTGAACAAGCTTCTTTTCAAAGGGATGTGGCTTGAATTCCCCATCTTTACGGAATGTGGCTTTAGTTCCATAATAATACTTTCACAACTAGTTGGATAATGTCACTAGTCTCTTCAAAGGGACATCATCAAATTTTGAGTATGACATGAATGCATATGATTTTTTTTCTTGTATTTCAGACGTCTGTTGTAACAATTAGGCGGGTGCTGGAAAGATTGGCTGTCCATCATGTTTCACAAAGAATGGCATGGAAACTTCTTAAAGGTATTAGATCTTATTATATGTTATTACAATTAGTTCTTAGGTCCTTTTCACTAAGCTATTGATCAAATTAATGAGAACTTTTCAAATTGATATGCATGAGTAATATCCATGCTATATTTATTTCATTTAATTTAATTTCTGATGACTGGACTTTCAAGGCCTGTGGGAATTTGGACATACTAGTCATCATGTTTTAGATGCTCCTTTTTTTTTCCTTAAAACAATCATAAGTTACTAGAACCTCTTTGCTTATGATGACTAATGTTTGTTACAGATCAAAGAATCTAGCCACCTTAAAATTCCTTCAGTATTCCTGGTTGTAGGTTCTACTTAAAAACCCTTTAGGACCTAATATAAATCTTTAAAAGCGATCAATACTCTTAATCTCTTAATTTATTGGGAAAGATGTGCCAGTGATACACAAGATTGGATAACTATACTCACAATGATCTTGACGCTATAAAAGAGATTCTTTCTTAAAGTATAAGAAACAGTTTGACTCCTCAACAAGGTACTTAATCCTACAAGATCTGTTCTTAGGCCTAAGAACATGTAGCCCTCATTATGATTCTATGTTGGAAAAGATTTGTTTAAGAGTCCTCAAAGATGATTGTTTGGCAAAGCCATGAGAATGCTCGAGGGTTTTCTGGATTTGATTGGCATAGCTTCAGGGAAGCCAAAGGATCTTCAATTATCTTTTGGCATAGCTTTAATTCCACCAAGTTGAAGTGAACTCCCATAGTTGCACTAGCATTGTGGTCTATCGGAGACCATTTTCCTTCCGCATTCTGAAGATGCATAATGATAGGAAGGAAAAAAGAAAACACAAGAAGATGGTACATTGTTATACTTATTTTTACCTTCTTGACATCATTGCACTAAGATCAGTATATGGCATGTCGAGATCATCGCTGCTTGTCTATGTCACTTATCGTTCTCAACTTGCATTCCAGTTGCAGTTGCTGTTGTATCTTATGGATTTCATAATACTATTTTCTTATTTAGGTGGATTTCCAAAAATGGCCTTAATAGTTCATATCAAGGTTTTTAATTTCGTACCATACCGGTGTACCAAGCTTTGCTCGCTATGGTACGGTACCAATGTACCGAGCGGTATGCTAGGGCGTACCAAGCGGTACACCCTTCTTTTAAGAAGAAACCATCTCACATGCGGGCGAGGATGGTTTCTTCTTAAAAATAACCATCCGATGGAGTGGGCGAGGATGGTTTCTTCTTGAAAGAAGAAGAAACCATCACCCGCTTTCCATCTTGAGAGACAGAAAGGGGGTGATGGCGGAGCGAGCGAGGATGCGACGAGTCGCCTCCGTTCCCAGCTCGAACTCATCCCCCATGAGGCACTCTGCAATGCTCCTGCGGTAGTTAGATTCGACAGGGATCCAGCCAGGGCGAGCTTATCTCCCGCCCCCCCTCCACTGCCGCCCTCAGCGACTGTGAGGAAGCAGACCAAGAAGACAGCGAGAGCGAGAAGGGGAAGCAGCAGTCTAACTTGGGCTAGGATTCCGCCCTTCGCTATTGATCACGACCTCCCCGACCACAACGGCCACGATCCCTTTGCCCCCTATTGCGTTCCGCCCGATGAAGTGAGGACCCGGCCCCCTACCGCGTTCCGCTCGATGGAGCACTTTTTCGTGTCTCACCACGTCCACCTTCCTTCTCCGTCATACCTTCTTTGTCCAACGAGCGCCACAGACTCGTCTTCCTCGCCGTCGTGCTCCTTGTCCTATCTGCCCGGTAGCGGGCGGTTCGCGTGCCGGTTGACTAGCGGATCGGTACGTACCGCCCGTACGAGGTTCAAATCCTTGGTTCATATAGGATAATTTGAGATGTGACTGTTTCTTGTTCTGCTGCTTGACCTGATAAATGAGGTTCACAATGTGTTGTAGGTGTTATTAAGCTTTCTCCAACTCCTTAACTTGCATAAAATTAAGAAATTTGCTATCTTATTTTTTATTGAAGTAACATTTCCGGTATATGGCTCACCAGGATAAAGGGACAGGTATATTCCTTCAATGTTGGTTCGTGTAGGTGTCCAATTTTGTGGTGGTTTAAACTTTAAATGTCACAACTGCATTATCCATTTGTTTTTGCTACTTGTGATGAGAATAGACTAGCTATCATCTGGTAGAGGATTTGAGTTGATGCGCGTAAATTTAGACATACATGTCAAATTCTTATCTTCTGATGAAATTTCTGAGTGGAAAAGATTGCCTGTTGAGTTTTTTTAATTTTCTTTAATGTATATGGTTTTGCTTCAACTACTGATGGTTCTGAGTTTGGTTTGTCAGATGTTCCTAAGTCAGCCAAACGCAAAGCTGCAAGGGGTATGCCAACTCTGTCGTTCTTTTATAGTGTCAGCGGAACAACCTTCAGAGGTTAGGCTTTTCTTGTTTCTTACTTCCAATTTGATCTACTATTTATTTCTTTATTGATTCTTATGCTCTTCTGTTTTTCTATATTAGGACACTTGTTGGGTGTAGCTGCGTCATGGATTGTCCAAGTGGTTATTGAGATCTACAGATGCTTTTTCCGTAAGAATATCAACAGCGATGAAGATATTAGGATCAATGAAAAGATCAGGCTTTTCAGGAGAAAGTTGTATGGGACAACTGTAAAGTGCAGCGCGTCATTAGTTTTTGCATCTGTTGGAGCAGGCATTGGAGCTCTTTTTCATCCTTCAACCGGCCAGTGGATTGGTAAGCATATGTATTCATTTATACAAAATAACCATGAAAAAGGGCACATATGAATACTTTAGTTATGTCTTTGGAATTCAGCTTTTACCTGTGTCACATATTGCTGTGCTGTTATTGAAGAACTAAGATAATTCTCCATAAATATAATATACTTGGTATTGAAAGAAATATCTTCTGGAATTTAATATATGAAAAGTAAGAATATAATCTACTTCTTTAAGCCCTACTTTGGGTTAGGATGCAAGTACCTGATCTTTCTTGATCACCACATAACTGAGGTAAACCTATAGATACAAGCATATAGATTCCATGCATAGACCTGTATAAATGCATGACACCTAGCAAGAGAAACATGTACATGCTAATTTCTGGAAGAATGGCAATTCACAATCTGAATATTGCTACCCTATGTGTTCAACTATTAATGGACTATAACCACAAATTTTTACTCGAAGGTTGGGTTGCTAATTGGACTAGGAGGTAGAAAGGAAAGCTGGCAATGTGTGGGATAAATATATGTACGCCCGAAGATGCTTTATACATGAGATCAAGCAAGATTATGATTGATGGAATATGATATTGATAAGTAATTACAGATATAAGAAAAAGCCAATTGTTTGGTTGCTTTTCATTGTTTACCTGGTGTAGCTGCTGAGTGGTAGACACTGAAACTAGCTTACTTTACTAGATATAACCTTCTCATGGTATGTAACAAGTCATTATTTTGTTTTATGGAGTAAATCCTGCTGCTATGGTCCTGGTCAAGGTCAAGGCCCCGTTTAGAACAAATTTCATATTGTTGTTAAACTTCATCTGCAACTCTGTAAATACAATTTAGGAACTTCTTACACAACAGAAGAAGCAATTCTCATTCGAGCCATGGTTTTGATGGCAAGTTCATCTTAGCGGTCTAAATAATTTTCTTGACGAAGGGTTTTGTCTGCATTCCACAGGAACATATAGCACCTCATATTTAGGTGTGGACACTGTATTTTCTTCATAAGCAGACATGTTTTGTGTCAATAGATTGCACATTACTCCAATAGTTTGGTAGTATGAATTGTACTATATATATATATATGTATGTATATAAATATATATGAGTTGTATGTCTGCTTCTGTGGCTATTGATGATTCTTGTTCTCATTGTCAAGTTTGGAATGTGCCTTCCCTTGAAGCTGGAAAAGTGCTTTCCATATTTAGGCTAAGTTTACATGTTTGCTGACTCTAAAACCGGAGATAATGATATTCTCTCTGTGTTAAGTCAACCTTCATGCTCATGTATACTGACTGCTCTGCGTTGATGTTTCTGTAGGTTGTGCTCTTGGAGATTTTGCTGGGCCTATCATTGCCATAGTTTGTTTCGAGAAACTTCATTTGCAAATTTGAGAATGCAGCAACAAAGGTATTTTGCTAAAATCTGGCACCTTTTCCTCTCTTGTTTGCCAGACAGATCTCTCATCACTTTCTTCCTCCAAGAATTTGTCAGTAAACGAGATGCTGATTCGGTAACAAATTGCAACTAGTTAAATAATTTTTGCCCCACATTATTTAATTAGTCTAGTTCATAGTTTATGCATACTTGAAAATGCATTGAATAGCCATCCGGATTAGACTAAAGAATGTTTGTAGAGCAAGCAATTGTTCCAAAATCTGGGAGGTGTTCAGACTGATGATGTTTGACCAATAATGAGCCAATTGTTCTTCTGTTTCTTCTACACAATTATTTTCTTGACTACGAATCTCCTGTATATTAAGTTTGGGGACATGTCGTTTTCAATCATTCCAGCCATTGTTTGACTTCTAAATTGTCTCTTCTTTTTCTACATAATTGTTGAGGATGTTGATTTAGATTTCATGATGATGATCTGGGAATGCTAGGCCACGCACACAATGAATTCTGTGGTGCTGCTGCTTTGCTGATTCATCATGATTCAGAATTATAGTGGATCATTGCCCTAAATGAATGAGAATCCTATGAATCAACGTTATCATTAATTTGACATTCCAAATCTTAAAAAACTTCCAGGGGAGGACTCTTACGTAACATTCCACAATATGAACATGATTTTAATTGGATCACCATTGATCCCAAAAAGGACAGCTTAAGCTATTAAAAAGCTAAAACATTTGCGAATTCCAACAGTAGCCTTGGGCGGTAAGTTCCCATTAATTATTACATAATCTTTAGCAAATTAGTGGATGATTGGGATGAGACACAGTTGTAAGCTGGAGAATAAGCTCATGCCATCGCCGATTAGGTTTTATATGTAAAGACACCACTCTGTGGGTACCAAAAAGCCATGCATGATGGGCCTACATAAGACTATCCATATACACACTTGTGTTATTGTAGGTTACATAACAAAGCAAGCATTGGGGTTCTCGTCGCTGAAGGTTTGAGGCGTATAAGCGTACTCCACATAATCCCGAGAAGGCCAATACTCGTACTTGCTGATGTCGTCCTTCACTTCGTCCTCTTCTTCTTTCTTCTCTGCCTCCCCTTGCTGCTGCTGCTGCTTCTCCTCGTCGCCATTGTCGTCCTTCTTTTCCCCCTCTTCCTCCTTCTTCTCCTCCTCCGGCACGATGGAGGCCTGCTTCCTCGTCCTCCTGTGCACGTTCTCCGCCAAGTTCACCGGGTCTATGAATCCTGTGACGATCACTTGACTGCTGGCCAAGTCCGTCACCACCGACTCCACACCTACGAGCGATCCAATGAGTTAGTGATGTGACAAGAAGCTGCTGTTTTTAGTGCCTAGAAAGATTTGCTCACCGTCCATCTTCTTGATGCGCTTCTGCAGCACTTGAGCACACCTCTCGCAGTGCATTCTGACCTTGAGAATGACCGTGATCGGCTTTGGCTGCATCCATGGGAAGAACAGACGAGGAACGAGGTTTACACCGAGTTGTGGGTAATAAATAGATTTGGAGAAGAAATAGTGGTTACCTCTTCTTTCGTCTCTTCTGGTGGGGCTTCGGCCTCCTCTTTCTTCTCCTCCTCCTCGGGGAGTTTTGGGAGGGGAGACATGAGCTCGACCTTCTTGCCTGTCTTCTTCTGAATTCTCTCACATATCTTTGCTGGATCTGCTGCCTTCCCCTTGATCACCACTGTCCGAGACTTGCAGTCCGTCTTCACATCCTCCACACCTGTTTTCATTTTAGGTGAAGCTAATGATTCTTTCAGTATTTTTTGACCTCTTTATTGATCAGTATACGTTGACTTGCCGATCGTTGCAATACTACTTTCCATTAAAGAGAGAGAGAGAGAGAGAGAGAGAGAAACTTACCTTCGTATCGTCTTAGCGATCGCTCAACTTTTCTTGCACAGCCCTCGCAGTGCATGTCCACTTTGAGAACAATCTCCGGGGGCTCCTCCTCCTTCGCCTCTGCTGCCTCTTCTTTGTTGTCTTCTTCCTTTTGCTCCTTCACAGTCACAAGTATTTGCAGGACTTCAGCAAACAGATTTAGGAACACGAAAACCACTATATGTTGATCAACTCAATCGCTTAAAGCATTCAGACTTAGGTTAACTAAAACATATAAAATCCTCTTAAGATCTCTAGAATTCACTGCTGTTATTGGACAACAGTGCACGATGGAACTTACTTCACCCATACTAATACTTAATCTTAGTTCTTCGGATCCAAATGAAAAGGAGAGAGAGAGAGAGTGTGTGTGTGTGTGTGCTCAAGCTTGGCTTCTCAGTATATATTTTGTAGCCTTCTAATAGATGTTTGAAGAGTTGGAAGGGTATATATAGGCGTGAACAAGGGAGGGTGGGAGATTGTGCTATGTTGTCTAGTGGTACAGACCGTGAGGGAATATTAACGTCATGCAGTATGAAGTCTCTTTCTATCTTCAAGAAAGAGAAGCCACGCATCTCTCTTTGCCCACTGCAGGATAAGCATCGGTCACTCTTGATAAAGTACCCTTCACCTTTGTTAAGGACTTCGTAATCGAAATAAAAGCCAATCATGCTCTGAGAGAGAGAGAGAGAGAGAGAGAGAGAGAGAGAGGGTTGCAGATAATTCCCAGGTCATGAATTAGTGGTGTGGGTGGGGGAGGACTTATCGCCATAGATTCCGAGGAGCCAATCAGTCAGAGAGGGACGGCGGAGAGAACTCCCCAAGGTGTGGACAAACCCCCCACTGGTTAGCTCATCGGTATTGGGCGAAAGAGACCGGAGCCCGCGGGGCCCAGAGCCTTGCGGCCAATGGGTGGCTGGCGGGCGTGGCGATAAGCATTGCCCCGCCGAGTCCCCCCTCATCCGGGTGGAGCAGAACAAAGCGGCCGGAGATAAAAGGGGGCGGAGAACGACGACAGAATTTTTGGGTCTTTACGTGACCATCGCAGAGAATCTCACAAAGTCGATGGAGGGACCCACGAGCACACCGTTTTTGTCACTTCTTTACGAGAATATTCCTGTGGGTTTCGCGATCACGTGAACGTTCATACGTAGCATTCACGAGTCCCAAAAAGCTACTCGAATTTTATTGTGATGCCATGTTGACTTCACGCTCTCGTGGTCAACATAGGGTAATTAGTGACTGATTCATAACAATGTCTCTGATTGATTGAAGTCATATTGACGTACTCATTCGTATGGTTCCAAGTTGTACTTTCATGTTCGCAGTATATATTAGCATACTGTTTTTGTAATCATACGATTCATACATCGTAATTAATTTTTCGTAGGGTCTCTCCATGCACATTAGCTTTTGTAAATACTGCAGAAATCATGCAGTTTCCATATTGATGATCTCTGCAGTCATTGTGGCAATTAAGTTCCCGACAGTATATGCATCAATGAATGTTCTAGTTGTTCTCTCAGTGAACCTTCTAGCTTTTAGGGTTCATTAAATCTTCCTAGGAGGCTAAAAGATAGCAGAGAACCTTCACCGAAAGTGTCATGGTAAGGATTCTGGTGTGTGATGCTGATGCTCTTTTGACATGTTTTACCTGCAGATAATCTAATTTGTTCGTGTGTAAGCTTATTTTCGTGGTTCTTCAACGTGGTGCCTTGGTCTCGATCTGTAGTCGGGATCCTCGTGGGTGGGGTTGGGCGGTCAGTAGTCCTCCCCTGTGCAAAGGTCTTGGCCGAGCTATTGGTGCTCGACTTGGCCCCTCCAACGATCAAGTCAGGGATGGAGTTGATTGGATGAATGTGGTTTCTACTGAGTTGCCCCCCTTTTACCAGTAGTGGTCTGGAGTATTTATAACTGCGTATGGACTTGTCGCACAGGGAACACGTCATCGTTGCGTTGCCTGACACGCCGCCAACTACCTACTATCAAGGGCCCTGTAGGCTGGTCGGCGCATCGCGTTCAGCCTGCCACGCTACCATACGCCCGCTATCAGGGGCATTGTAGGCTGGTCGGTTTGTCGCGCTCGCTCTGTTAGGCCACCAACCGTCCACTGGCAGGGGTGCCGCAAGCTAGTCGGCCCGTTGTGTCTGCTCTGCCATGCTGCCGACCCCCTGCTGTGCTATCGGTCATCTACTGTCAGGTGCGCTGCAGACCAGGTTGGGACTCCAGCTCTCCCAGTTGGACTTACCAGGGCCACGTTGGCACCCGACCTGCTCTCTGATTAGGAAACTACCCGATGTGGCCGAGGTGGAGGTGTGGTGTTTTGATCGTCGGTGACTCGACCATTATTAGGCCTATCATTCTCTCCCGCATAAATCATTTCTATTACGTCCCCATGACACGTACCTGGGAAGGATTGTAGCGGAGCTTAGATCTTTGGAATGTGTTGGGGGCGAGCTGATGATTGGATTGAATGCAGCCGAGGTATGCAACTCGAGCACAAGGGGATTGAAGGTGGTCGAGGTATGTAACTCGAGCGTAGCTGGACTGAAGGTGGCTGAGGTATGTAACTCGGGCACAACTGAACTGAAGGTGGCCGAGGTATGCAACTCGGGCACAACTAGAGTGAAGGTAGCCGAGGTCTGCAACTCGGGCGCAACTGGACTGAAGGTGGCCGAGATATGCAACTCGGGCACAACTGGATTGAAGGTGGCTGAGGTATGCAACTCGGGCACAACTAGACTGAAGGTGGCCGAGGTATGCAACTCGGGCACAATTGGACTGAATGTGGCCGAGGTATACAACTCGGGCACAATTGGACCGAAGGTGGCCGAGGTATGCAATTCGGGCACAACTAGACTGAAGGTGGCCGAGGTCTGCAACTCGGGCACAATTGGATTGAAGGTGGTTGAGGTATGCAACTCGGGCACAACTAGACTTAAGGTGGTCGAGGTTTGCAACTCGGGCGCAATTGGACTGAAGGTGGCTGAGGTATGTAACTCGGGCACAATTAGAATGAATGTGGCCGGGGTCTATTTCCATATGGTGAGGATATGCGGGTCCGGGGGGTTGGGCGTGAAGATAGCATAAATGTGGTCCTCTTGTGCACCGCACACATAATTTCTATGGGGGCCCAGTTGGGGCTGATGTGGCCGTCTCCCCGTGCGGACCCGTATTTATTAAGATCGTGGGTTCCCTAGGCAGTGTTCTCTCTCTACCTCGGGCATGTGAACCGTCGCCCAAAGGTTTTATTACCCCCTCTCTTGCAGGCAGAGGCCTCACTCGTGCTCTTGGACCCCTTTTGCCCTCGTCTCGGCTTCTTCTGTTCTTCTCCTACTCCCTTCATTCCCTTGATCAGGTCGAATGTCCTCCTCGGGTTCATCTAGTGTCATGGCCGTTCCTTCTGCTAGTTCGGGAGGAACGTGGTCGGAGGGTCCCGAGGCTAGTGTCTCAGGGTCCTCGTCTTCGAGGGTTCCCTCCCTGGTCGATGCTAAGTCGTAGAGGGACCTTGAGGTCATGAATTCTTGTCATGACGTAGTCTCGGTCATAGGTGAGGAGGCCCTCAGGCCTATCCGAGAGTGCTATAGCATTCCCGAGGAGTATGTGTTGTGGGCTCCTTCGGCCGAGCAGCAACCTTACAGTGCCGGGTCCTTCGAGATAAGCATCTCGATGGATGCGCCGGAGGTCGATATGTGTTTTCCTTTGCATCCCACCATCGTGGAGTGCCTCAAGTGGTGGAGGATCTCTCCGAGTCAGATGGCGCCTAACTCATGGTGCTATCTTATTGTGTTCCTCGGTGAGTGTCGAGGCGTGGGTATCGTTCCCACTCGGACCTTATTCTTCACCTGTTTTCATCTCTGTAAGAGTCGGGGGAGGGGTACTATTTGACAGCCCGAGCTGATTTTAAGGTTAGTGGTGCGCTGACCAACAACAAAGGTTGGAAGGCTCGGTACTTCTTTATTGGTAGTCTGAGTTGGGGTTTCATAGTTGAATGGTCAGTTCATCCGATCAGCAACATTCCCCCCTTACTGTCAGAGGAGGAGTTTGTCATGGTCAATAGGCTGAAGGGAATTCTCCTCCTTTCCCGAGTAACCCAGGACATGACTGAGATGTGGTTGGTCGAGGCGGGGCTCAGTCCCGCTTCTCGGGGTATATCTGCCTTTGATGCTTTGTCACATATTTGTCGCTTAGTATAATCCTTAACTTGTTGGTTGGTATGCAAGTGCCATGGATATGAATGCTTTGCGCAGGAAGCCCAGGATGTCAAGCGCAAAGAACACCACGGCTGCTAGAGCCGAGAGCTCTCCATTGGACGTGGAAGAGATATGCGTGGAGGCCGCGACGAAAAGGTCGATCGAGAGTTCGGCCCCCGACCGAGCGGTTACTAGTCGACCCGGGAAGTGGGTCAAGATAGCGGTGATAAAGCACAAGTCTCGTCACGGTGAGGGAAGCTCCTGACGAGCAGCTTGGGAAAAAGAGCTGGCGGCTCATGCCGAGGAGGGTTTGTCCTTGTCCTACCCCTGACTGCGATCAATGAAGGACTTGTGCGAAATGCGAGTCCGCCCTGATGACGAGGGCTACTACGTCCTTCAGATGTTTGACTGGGCCCCGAAGGACCCGAATGCCATGATGCGAGCTCGGTGGCTGAACCTCTCGTATACGACCAAAGTTTGGGATGACTCCTAAGTAGCCTCGGAGTTCGGGCAGGGAGTCTTGCACCCGACGCTCACAAAGGATCTCTACACCCTGCCGCCCGAGATCTTGATGGCTCAAGCGGCAAAACAAATCACGTTGGTAAGTCACATCTCAGGATTTTTCCATTTTCATCTTTCTCCATTTATTTCCTTAACCCTCGTTTTGTATACTACATGGGCATCATTATCATATGGCCCTTTTGGATAGGGTCCACGACGCAGGGCGATTGGTGACCCTCATGGGGAACCGACCATCCCACCTTGAGGCGGAGGTCACCAAACTGAAGTCGAAGGGGGACCCCGAGCAGCTAGCTGTCGCTCGACAGTAAGTGGATGAGCTTCAGGTGGACAACGCCAAGCTGAAGTCAACACTGGATGAATTGGCCCGTCGGTCGGAATAGGCCGACAAGGAGCTGAACGAGCTTTGGGAAGGCTTGACGGAGAGTCAGCACCAGGTTCGAGAGCAAAAAGTGGATCGTCGCAAGGCGGACGACGAGCTGCTGAGGCTGATGAGGGAGAACAAGACCCTGAAAATCGAGCTCCCAAGCAAGAGCGTCGCTGACTACAAACAGTCGGTCGGGTTCGGGTGGGGGCTGCAGCGGATGGGGCAAGTCTCCTACGAATATGGGTACCGGGTCGCCTTGGCCCACTTCCAGGCCCGGTATCCCGACCTGGAGATGGACAGTGACCCTTTTACTGAGAAGCCCGAGGACAGCTCGGTGCCAATGGACACTCGTCATGAGTTTGACGACTTAATCCCTCTCGAAGAGTGATTGGGAGCTTTTTACTATTTCTGTATTTTGTGGGATATTCTCTCTCTCTTTTTTGGTAGGTCGAAATAAGTGTTTGTCATGCACCCCCAACCTCAGTCTCGGGGCTCGACCAGACTCGACTGATTTTTGTAATCGACATCTTTTGTAACCGCACATTTCTATTAATGTAAACAACCTTTTGGTTCCTGACCTATGCATAGAACTTTCGCAGATTGGATATGCGCTAGGTTCTCGGCAACTGTTTGTCATCTAGGTTCGCGAGAATGCAAGGGCCTTCTCAGACCACTTTGATGACTTGGTATGGACCCTCCCAGGTCGGTGCCGGTTTACCCTGAGTTCAGGTTGGATCACTTACCTTGGCTTTGCGCAGGACGAGGTCGCCCGTGGTTACTTGCCGAGGACGTACTTTGCTATTGTAGAGCCTTGCAACGACTTTCTTGTATGTGAGTTCCCGGAGATGTGCCTCGGCGCCCCTTTCTTCTAACAGGTCCAAGTTCTCACGCAGTTGCGCATCTGAGATGTCTTTTTCATAATGCTTGGTTCTGAGCGTCGTGAAGACTATCTCGAGGGGTAAGACTGCCTCGGTCCCGAAGGCGAGGCTGAATAGAGATTCTACCGTTGATGTTTTAGGGTTGTTCTTGAAGCCCATAGGATGCTGGGAATCTCGTCGGCCCAAGTTCCTCGGGCGCCGACAACTCTCTTCTTTAGGCCTTCAAGGATGGCTCGGTTGATTACTTCGGCGAGCCTGTTGGCTTAGGGATGTGCGACCGAGCTGAACTTGAGCTAAATATTGAAGCCTTGGTAGAAATCTTTGAACTTTTAGTTGTTGAATTGCGTCCCATTATCCGTGATAATAACTTTGGGTATGCCGAACCTGGTGATGATATTCTTCCAAAGAAATTTTTTGACTTGCTTCTCTATGATCGACGCTAGTGGTTCGACTTCGACCCACTTAGTGAAGTAGTCGACTCCCACTATGAGGAACTTTCGTTGTCCCAAGGCAGGGCGGAACAGGCCGAGCAGGTCCATTCCCCACTGGGCAAATGACCAAGTAGCATTGGACGTTGTCATGGGAGTCACCGGCTGGTGTTGTACATAAGCATGACGTTAACACTGCTCACATTTTTGTACATAGGTTTGAGCGTTCTTACGCATTGTCAGCCAGTAGTAGCCCTGTCTGAGGATTTTGTGAGCGAGGGTGCGGGCTCTGATATGCTCCCCACACACTCCCTCGTGTACCTTGGTGAGCATCGTCTGTGCTTCGCTCGGGCGTAGGCATCGCAGCAGAGGTCAGCTGAAGCCTTTCCTGTAGAGGTACCCATTGATCACGTAATACTAGGATCCTGACCGCTTCACCCGGCACACCGCAGTTGCCTCCTCGAGGAGGACGCCATCCGTCTTGAATCATAGAAGTTGGTCGAGCCAACATCCCCTAGCTTCTAATGCTGCCACCTCAGGCGCATTGATGGAAGGTCTGGTGAGCTTGGTCAGCCGAGCAGTTCGCTCACTGATGCTTTGGTCTGAAGCAAGCTTCGCTAAAGAGTCTGTGCATGAATTTTCGGTTCGTGGCACCTTGACGATAGTGAAATGCCGAAAGGTGTTGATTAGTCGTTGTGCCTCGGCCATGTATTTCGCCATGGTATCGGCTCGTGCCTCGAACTCTCCCTGGACCTGTCCAGCTACCAGTTAGGAGTTGGTGAAGGTTTCGATCTCCTCCACTTAGAGTTCCACTGCCAACCTTAATCCGGAGAGTAACACCTCATATTATGCTTCATTGTTGGTAGCTTTGAAGTCGAGGCGGAGGGCTTGCTCATATATCTAGTTTGTCAGACTCTCTAGTACAAGGCCAATCCATCCACATACAGTCTCCAAACTGAGAGCGGGTCAGGTGGATCCTGCGTGGGAGTAAGTTCCACAATGAAATCGGCCATTGTCTGCGCTTTTATGGTCGTTCTGGGCATGTACTCAAGATCGAACTCCCCCAGCTCGACCGACCACTTGAGCATGTGGCCTGTGACATCAAATTTAGATAAAATTTGACAAAGTGGTTGGTCGATTATTACCTTAATGGGGTTCCTGAAAAGATGGTCTGAGCCTTCTTGCGGCCATCACTAACGCTAGGGCCAGCTTCTCGACCGACGGGTACCGCCCCTCTGAGCCGTTGAGGATGTGACTTGAGAAATACACTGGCCTCTCTCCCTCCTTGCCTAGTGTAACTATTACTGAGCTAATGGATGTTGCTGACGCTGCCAAGTATAGCCCAAGGGGTTCCCTCGGGGAAACTGCGATAAGCTGTGGTAGCTAGGAGAGACACACCTTTAGCTCTCGGAAAGCCTCTCTTCACACTGCGAAGTCCAACAGAAATCTTTTGCCTTTTTCAAGGTGCGGAAGAAGGGACAAGTTTTATCACCAGCTCGAGAGATGAACCGGCTCAAAGTTGCCAGTCTCCCTATAAGCTATTGTACCTCCTTTGTCGTTCGAGGGGACCTCATTTGAAGGATTGTCTCTATCTTTAATGGGTTGGGTCGATCCCACATTGGTGGATCACGAAGCCGAGGAATTTTCCCGAAGTGACCTCGAAGATACATTTGCTGGGGTTGAGCCGCATTCCGATGCGTCGCATGGTCAGGAACGCTTCTGCTAAATCCCTCAAGTGGTTTCCCGAGGCTCTGCTCTTTACAATCATATCGTAAACATAGACTTCCATGATACTGTCGATCTGGTCCTTAAACAGGTGGTTCACCATCCTCTGATAAGTGGCATCGTTGTTTTTCAATTTGAATGACATTACTTTGAAGCAGTACGTGTCGACATGTGTGATGAAGGTCGTGCTCTCTCGGTCTCGAGGTGTCATTCGGATCTGGTTGTATCCCGAGTAAGCATCCATGAAAGAGAGCATTTCATGGCCCGATGTGGCGTCGACTAGTTGATCAATACGAGACAGGGGATAACAGTCTTTCGGGCAAGCCCAATTTAGATCAGTGTAGTCAACAAACATCCGCCAGTTTCCATTGGACTTTTTAACCAATACAACGTTCAACAACCAGGTTGGGTATGCGAATTCTGTGATGAAGTTGGCTTCAAGTAGCCATGTCACCTCTTCCTCGATGACCCGTTGACGCTCCGGGGTGAACCTCCGTAACTTTTGCTTGACTGATCGGGTGCTAGGGATTATGTTGAGGTAGTACTGGGCCTCGTCTGGATTGACACCGGTCATCTCTTCCGGGGTCCATGCAAATAGGTCGACATTTTTTTTCAGAAACTCTATCATTTTGACCTGTTGTAAGCCTGAGAGTGCTGAGCCGATTTTTAAGGTCTTGTTGGGTTGTTTGGGGTCGACAGCGACCTCTTTTACTTCTTCGATCGGCTCAGGGTTCAAAGTGAATTTGCTGGATCCTCCCGGGTCGGTCCCCAGGCTCATTGTTCTGGGCTTCTTCGAGAGTGTTGTGGCGGTTAAGTAGCACCGTCGGGACTCCTGTGGATCGCTGCGGGCTTCGCCGACCCCAGTGTTAGTCCGGAACTTCATGGAGCGGTGGAATGTCGACACCATAGCCCTTAGCTTGTTGAGCATATTGGGAAACCTCAGCGGGAGCATCACATGCATAGCAGAAATCAAAACAAAAAAAACTGATTTCCCACGCAGATCAAATCGTCATGCAAAAGATTGGGATCACGAGAAAAATGTAGAATCCGATAAAACTACGATGTGTGAGAGATTAATTTTATCTAGGGAGATCGTATATCCCTATATTCCAGATCCGGATAGAGAAGATGAAGGAGGTCAAACGTCCTCTCTCTAGCGGTATCCACACGATGGATCTCTGCAGCGAAACTCCTCCAATCTGATCTCGTAACTCTTGCACAAAGGGAGGGAGGAGAATAGGAGGTGGTGGCTAAAGCTATAACCTATCAACCATGAGTCTCCTCTCCTATTTATAGAGAGCCACAAAAACCTTAGGGCTCATACCTTAGTGGGTATAGGATCTTCATCCAATTACCTACTAATCTTGCATTATTGGGTCTCTATCCAATAATCTCCTTAGGCATCTAATTAGGTCTTAATCAAGAAGCCCATCATCATAGAATCTCATCTAATGAGAATAGGGGCTAATTGGATCTTCATCCAATCCTCTATTTGCTGAAACATCCACCATATGTGTGTGACCCTCTAGGCTCGATACCGAGCTGGCCGTGAGTCACTCCCATCAGAACTCTCCCCAAACAGTATATGGGGGATCAAATCCATTGGACTTGTCTGTCCATAGTTACCGTGTATCTATAATCCCTCATCCAACTAATATCCTAAAGACTGTATATTGGACATGGTACTGTCAGACCACATACAGAATTCGTCATAGTCTCGCTCTAATCAGATTCTCTCGGAGAACTCTTTCTCTCTCAATCCGAATGACCCTGGCCAGAGATTTGTCTGAGCAAACGCATATGAGATATTCCTCTCATAATACCGAGAGTGGATGATCCTCTATTGACACTCAATTACCTTCGTAAGGTTGGCTACCAATCCCGATAACCAACTATACCAGATCTGAAACTTTCCAAACCTGTAAGTCTAGCGTAAAAGAAAAGAGTACTCATACAAGACATCATTGGTGTCTCAAGTCTAAGGACCAAATACACAACTGGGACTATAGAATCGCTGTTTGACATTAGGTATCATTAACCATATAGCATTTCATAAGTTGATCAATCAGTGAACTTATTCTCCAATGAACACCTGTACTATATCCTTAGTGTCTCCATACAAGTGGCTATAAGACCAACCGCCTCCATCATATGGATGGATATATAGTACACCGGTCTGTCCGGTTATCTCGATGTCTCTCTCGAGTAACCTATGACCGGGATTATTTAGGATCTGTGTTTAAAGGCGAATCGATCTCATTATCATGATCTCATCACGATCCAATTCTCATTGCACAGAACCAAGGACATCATAATATATATGTAACATATAATATAATATGATAATATGCCAATATTAATCATAAGCAAGAAGATTACACAGTGTGTCACACATGCCATCACTCACGTGATTGGCTTGCAGGGCACCCGTAACCAGCAATCTCTCACTTGACCAAAAGCCAATCACCTATGTGTCTGATCCCCATCAGACCCTTGTGACGCTTAAATACAATCTGAGCCAGCGGCTTCGTTAATGGATCTGCAATGTTATCTTCGGATGGAACTCTTTCCATTTCTATATCTTTTCGGGTCATGATCACTCTGATCAGATGGAATCTCCTCAGAACAATTCTGATGAAACCTAAGTTCCCTTATAAGAGTTATCGCCCTATCGTTGTCACAATATATGGGAGTCAGCTCCACGCTATTTGGTATGACTCATAAATCCTTGATAAACTTCTTCATCCACACCTCTTCCTTTACTACTTCTATTACAGCAATGTATTCTGCCTCTATGGTCGAGTCAGCAGTAGTATCTTGCTTGGAACTTTTTCAGCTTACTGCTCCTCTATTCATGGTGAAAACATACCCTGAATTTGACTTGCTATCATCAATGTCAGATTGAAAACTCAAGTTCGTGTAGCCCTCAACCTGGAGGCTACCTCCTCCATATACCAGTAAAAGATCCTTAGTACTTCTCAAGTACTTAAGGATAAACTTTACTGCCTTTCAGTATTTTAAACCTGAATCTGCTTGATATTTGCTCGTGACACTCAGAGCATGTGTTATATCAGGTCTGGTATATAGCATCATATACATGATAGACCCTATCGCTGAGGCATAAGATATCTTATCCATGTCTGCCCTTTCTTTAAGAGTCTTTTGGGGACATACTCCTAGAAAGTGATATTCCATGTCTCATCATTATGAGACCTCTCTTGGAATTCTCCATGCCAAATCTTTTGACAATGGAGTCTAAGTACTTGGACTCGGACAAGCCAAACATCCTCTTGGATCTATCTCTATGGATCTGGATCCCCAAAATATAGGATGCTTCCCCTAAGTCTTTCATGAAGAAGTTTCTGGATAGTCAAGCCTTTACTGTGGAGATCATTCCTACATCATTCCCAATTATTAGGATGTCATCCACATATAGCACCAAGAAGGTGATAGCGCTCTCACTTACCTTCTAGTACACATAAGGCTCATCTTCATTCTTAACAAAGTCATACGATCTGATCACCTCATCAAATATTATATTCCAACTTCGAGAAGCTTACTTTAATCCATAAATAGATCTAAGCAACCTGCACACTTTATCTGGACTCTATTTGGATACGAATCCCTCTGGCTGTATCACATACACCTCCTTCTCGAGGTTGCCATTGAGGAATATCATTTTAACATCCATCTGCCAGATCTCATAGTCATAGTGTGCTGCAACGGTCAAAATAATTCTAATGGACTTTAGCATGGCTACAGGTGAAAAAGTTTCTTCATAGTCAACTCCTTGTCTTTGACGATATCCTTTAGCTACTAGCCTTGCTTTATAGATCTCTATCTTTCCATCCACTTCAATCTTCTTCTTGAAGATCCATCTGCAGTCGATGGGTACAATACCCTTAGTTGCATCCACAAGGTTTCAAACCTTGTTATAGTACATGGAATCCATCTCAGAATTCATGGCTTCTTGCCACTTCCTAGAGTCTATACTCATAATAGCCTCCTTGTAGGTCTGAGGATCAATATCCTGAGAGTCATCTCCACTGATATGTCTCACATATTTTTCAAGAGGGTGAGATACTCTACTAGACCTACGCAAAGTTGAAACTTGTGTGTTAGGTACCTGAATAGACTCGAGCTCTGGAATGATGCTTGAGCTAGGTTCTCCAACCTCACTCAATTTTATCTTGCTCCCACTTTTTCCACCAAGAATGTGTTCCTTCTCAAGGAACATGGCTCTTTTGATAACAAAGACATTTCGGTCCTCGAGGTGATAGAAATAATACCCATAAATTTCCTTTGGGTATCCCACGAATGTTCACCATTCTGTCCTTGATTTCAACTTATTGAGGTTGTGTCTTCTAACGTGGGCAGGACAGTCTCAAATCTTAACAATATTAAGATTGGGCTTCTTTTCTTTTCATATCTCATATGGCGTAGACACTACCGACTTTGATGGAACTCTATTCAGAAGGTAAGCTGCGGTCTCTAGGGCGTACCACTAGAATGAGACGGGTAGGTCAGCGAAACTCATTATGGATCGCACCATGTCTAACAACGTGCGATTCCTCCTTTCTGAGACACCATTAAGCTGAGGTGTATAAGGAGGTGTCACTGGGATAGAATTCCATTGTCCTTGAGGAAATGGGTGAACTTCGTACTCAAGTATTCTCCTCCTCGATTTGATCGAAGAGTCTTAATACTCTTTTCAATTTGATTTTCTACCTCATTCTTATATTCCCTGAATTTCTCAAAGGCCTCAGATTTGTACTTCATTAAGTACATGTGTCCATACCTAGAGAAATCATCCGTGAATGTAATGAAGTATGAGTAACCACCTATAGCCTGAGTCGACATCGGACCACATACATCACTATGTATGAGTTCCAATAACTCGATAGCTCTCTCTCCATTTACACTAAAAGGAGAGTTGGTAATCTTCCCACGAAGGCAAGGTTCGCAAGTTGCATACGACTCATAGTCAAATGGATCTAAGTATCCATCTTCAGCAACTTTTGAATTCTTCCCTCATGTATATGACCTAGCCTACAATGTCATTGGTATTCATCATTCACCTCATCTCTTTTCTTCTTAGACATTTATATTCATGATATGTGGAGAAGTGTCTAAACATATAGGTCATTTATAAGGGTCCCTATAGTGATGATATCATCATCCATAATTATTGAACAACTATTATTCTAAAAAATTAATTTATATCCACTAATTGTCAAACAAGAGATAGAAATAATATTTTTGATAATAGAAGGGACAAAATAGCATGCATCTAATGCAATAATAGCTCCACCAGGTAGATGTAGGATGACCTCCCCAACAGCAATTGCAACAACTCTTGTTTCATTGCCATCTTGAGGTCCATCTCGCCTCCAGCCAATCTCCTAGGTCTTGCCAGAACCTGAAACGAATTGCAGATATGATAAATACTCCCGGTATCCAATACCTATGTGTTATCATGAAAATCTGACAAGTGGAGACTGATCATGAATATACCTGAAGCTTCTCCAAGCTTCTGTTTCGCCTTATCTGCAAGGTAGTCCTTACAATTCCTCTTCCAATGTCCGTCTTGGCCGCAGTGGAAGCACTATCCTTTGTCCTTTGTCGGATATTTCTTGGCAACCTTTTCCTTACCTGGTCTTTCTTTGCCCTTGCCCTTCTTAAGGGTCTTGCTGGCCTTCCTTTTTTTTTGTCTCACCAATATAGAGAACTGGCTTCTCCTTCTTGATAGCACTCTCAACTTCCCTTAACATATTGAGGAGCTCAGGAAGAGTCATCTCAAACTTGCTTATGTTAAAATTCATGAAGTGAGAAAAGGAATCTGGTAAGGACTGAAGTATAAGATCAACGCACAGGTTATCCTCTAGGACTATTCCCAGACCTCTGAGTTTCTCGATCCACTCTATCATCTTTAGGACATGGTTCTCAACCAATGTCCCTTCTGTCATCCTGACTTGGAAGAGTCTCTTAGATATCTCATATCTTTGAGTTCTTCCCTGTTTCTCAAACAGCTGGCGGAGATGAAGAATGATAGAATCTGCATCCATGCTCTCATATTGCCTCTGTAACTCAGGAGTCATGGAGGCCAACATGTAATATTTTGCCAACGTGGAATCATCTATACTTCACATAGCGAGCGATCTTATCCTCACTTGCCCCTTCTTCCGGCGTGGGCATAATTGTATCAAGGACGTATGCGAATTTCTCCGTCGTGAGAATAATTCTCAAATTGCGGAGTCAATCTGTATAGTTTGGACCGGTGAGTCGGTTGGCATCAAGTATGTCACGTAGGGCGTTTGTGAGCGACATGTTTCTGACAAAACAAGATATAGCATAAAATAAAAAATATGCAGATTTTATAAAAAATACTAATTAAGATATGGACTTCAATCTTAATGTACTCCCACTATTTTCTTAGCGAATCACGCGACACCCTCGACACGTGAGACGGAAGTCTCCGACAGACTCCTAGTGGGGATCGAGATCCAATTAGTGTCTTAGTGCAACCTCGAGGAACTCGACCAATTACACTAAGCTCAAAAGGTAGGCAACTCTTGCCAATCACAACTTATGATTCCCATCATGTTCGGCCTCTGAATCATCATAGTCTCGAGGGACTTGACCAACCATGACATTCAGTTAAGTTATCACCATCGTTACAAGATGAGTTTGATTCGATGATATGCCCTCGAGGGACTCGACCAAGCATACCATGTCCTCAGGTCACCGGTGACATCTCTATGTCGTAGGCAAGATCTCGATCACGTAGATAGGTGAGCCTCGAGGGACTTGACCAACTCAACCTATGTCGTGATTCAATTTCTTCCTATAACGATGGAAGGCCACGTAGGTCAATCTTATTGCCTCACGCTTACTGACTTAATATTATCTTATGAGGGGTTTTTGTATCGGTCTCCTAATATGTCGTGTCACACACATGCATATTTAATATATATCTATATCGTATGTAAATATATATATATATATATATATATATATATATATATATATATATATATATATATATATATATATATATCTATATCTATATCTAGTAGGTGTATAACATATCACATATGCAAGCCACACTGGATGATCATGAGTCGTCACCTAATTTGATTAAGCCCGAGCCAATGGGCCTAATCACTCACAATAGGATCTATGTGTGCATTGGCGCATCTCCACGTCTGGTGATTGTTAATCTCATCATCATCGATTCCGTCGGATCGTCGCATCACTATGCGTCATGATCTCCCGCCACGACATCGTGGGTCCCGTTGTAACCTCCACGCTCCCGCTGCGCCTCTCCATGTAATTACAAATAATCACAGGCACACAGACCTAATAATAAACGAGAAAAATATAAGCTCGCAGGCCCCAATAATAATAATAATCATAATTATATACATCACAACACTTGGCTCATGATCATCCATCTGCATCATACATCACATGTATATCAATCACATCATATGTAGGATTACTAGATATATATAATAATTAATTAAACTATTTAATTAATTATTTTTCTAGAAATCAAGATATGCTCGAAATTTTCAGAATTGTCAAGGGTATTTTCATAATTCTGGATGAGAGGACAGTCCTCGAAATTTCCAGAATTATTGAGGGCATTTTAAGAATTTGCAAGGGGCCTTGGCCATGGCCTGCCCGTGGGTAGCTGGCCCTACATGGGGGCTACCCGTGGTTGGCCGCCCCTCCTCGCTGCCTTCGCTGCGAAAACACAACAAGAATAAAATGATTCTACGCGATTCAATCTCATCACACGTAGTTTAAAACCAATCTTTCGCACGAAAACCTTGGCTCTGATACCACTGTTGGGAAACCTCAGCGGGAGCAACATGAGCAGCGGAAATCAAAACAAAAAACTGGTTTCCCACGCAGATCAAATCATCATGCAAAAGATTGGGGTCGTGAGAAAAACGTAAAAACTGATAAAATCACGATGTGTGAGAGATTGATTTTACCTAGGAAGATCATATATCCCTGTATTCTAGATCCAGATGGAGAAGATGAAGGAGGCCAAGCGTCCTCCTCTCTAACGGTATCCACACGATGGATCTCTATAGTAAAACTCCTCCAATCTGATCTTGCAACTCTTGTGCAGAGGGAGGGAGGAGAATAAGAGGTGGTGGCTAAAGCTGCAATCTATCAACCATGAGTCTCCCCTCCTATTTATAGAGAGTCACCAAAACCCTAGGGCTCCTGCCTTAGTGGGTATTGGATCTCCATCCAATTACCCACTAACCTTGAATTATTGGATCTATATCCAATAATCTCGTTAGGCCTCTAATTGGGCCTTAATCAAAAGCCCATCAGCATAGAGTCTCATCTAATGATAATAATGGCTAATTGGATCTCCATCCAATCCTCTATTCGCTGAAGCATCCACCATATGTGTGTGACCCTCTAGGCCCGATACCGAGCTGGCCGTGAGTCACTCCCATCAGAGCATTGGTCGGTCAATTATAGCATTATATGCCGATAGGAGGTCAACCACCGTAAAGACGACCATCAACGTCTTGGTACATGGCTCCTCGCCAATCGTCATCAGCAGGGTCGTGGTTCCAAGAGGTGAGATGGAATCTCCTGTGAACCTTGTCAACATGGATGTCAGTGGGGTTAAATCCTGGTCGGTTAGACCTAGCTTTTGGAAAGCTTCAAAATATAAAATGTCTACGGCACTCCCTGTGTCTATCATTATCTGCTTGACTCGGGCGTTGGTGATGCATACAGTAATGACTATGGCGTCGTCATGATCTAGGTATTCTTCTCCCTCGGGTCGGAAACTGATCTCTAGGTCAAGGCGACACCTCAGCCTCTTCTCGACTATGGCCCTGGCATAGATCTTGCACGTCGAGGCGCTATCTCCTCCCGTAGCCGGTCCACCAACTATGATGTGAATCTGTCTTTTGATTAGGTCGGCTGGGTGCGGTCGTCGATCCCTTTCTGGTCGCCTGGCGAGGTTGTCTCCTTGTTTTTGGACATAATGGCTGAGGTGTCCTTAGAGGATCAAGTCTTCGATCTGGTTTTTGAGGTCCCGACATTCCTCTGTGTTATGGTCGTATTCACGATGGAAACGATAATATCTTCCCCGGTTCTTTTCCTCGGGACGGGTCTTAATGCGATTCGGAGGTGCCAGGAGTCATTTCCCCCTTATTTGGAGGAAAATCTCGATTCATGTGGAGTTGAGGGGCGTTGTTAGGGGTTGTGTGCGGCTGAAGTCCGACCCCTCTATCCTCCTCCTCGACGGCCCCGAGGTTGGTCCCCAGGACTGTTCCACTCGGGGGTGCTTCTGCTCTTCGCATTTACCGGCAATCAGGTCTCAACCGTAATGAAATGGTTTGCCCTCTGCATCATCTTGGGAACCGTGGTCAGGGGTTTTTCCACCAATGACAAGAACAGCTTGGATGGGTGTATCACCATAAAAAAATCTTGGATAACTAAAGAGGGGTGTGCATCGGGGATCGCTCATGTTTCGATCATGAATCGACTGACGAAATGGGCAAGTGGCTCTTCCCTTCCCTGGGCACTGCCGAGGAGCGAGGCAGCTATGGGTTTTGGTCGGGCGCTTGCCAAAAAATTTTGCTCTAGTTCCTTTGCGAGCTAGTCGAAGGAGAAAATGGATGTCGGGCTGAGCCGGTTATACCACATCCGAGCTGGTCCCCTCAAGGTGGTCGGGAAGACCCGACACATGAATGCACCGAATGAGTCGTACAATGCCATATGAGCTCGAAAAGTCACTACATGCTTGGACGGATCTGAGCTTCCGCCATATGACTCCAAAGCGGGCAACCTTAAGCTGATTGGTATCGACTTGTCTTGTATCTCGGGGGCGAAGGGTGATCCACGCTTGGAGCTCTCGCCAACTTCCTCCTTTAATTTGGTGACCTCCTTCTGTACCTCGTCCAACCATTTGTTTACATGCCGGAGCTGCACTCGGAGCGAGTCGGTTGAGTCCGACGATAATGTGCCTAGCTCCTGCGAGGTGTGGTCCACCTCGAGGTACGAAGTGGTTGATTTCTCTGGGATGATCGAAGGGGTCTCAGACCGGGTTTCTAGTGGGTCCTACTTTGCTGGGCCAGGTCAGACTGGCATCACGTGTTCCCGAGAGGCCCCTTGGCCGACCAGAGGCTGCTGGGGCTCCGGCTGAGGTGGAGTCGTTGTTTGGGCAAACTGAGGAATATGGGGAATGATAACCTGCATCATCCTTGTCAAGGCTTGTACTTGATGGGCCAGCCCGAAGAAGGCCTCGGCTGTAACCATTTGGGACGAGGTGTGAATCGAGGGGGGTGAGCCCAGGATCGGTGAGTAGCCTCCAGTATCTGTTGGGAGTCAACGTGGATTGTCCCGTGTCCATTAGTCTTGCATGGGGGGCCGAAGGTGCAACCGTGACTTGAGGAATGGTTACGGTAGTAGGAGTCAGTGGGATTGCTTCCTCGGTCACCCGATTGGGGAAGAGACTAGAAAAGCGATCTTGAGACATGGGCCCTTCTTCTAGCGCCAAATGTTGGGGTCGTGCCGCAATGTGGGATGATGAGTCAGCCCGATGAGGTTGCCCGTGTGCGCAAGCTCGCCTTCGCAGTCCTCCGACGTGGCACCTTGGTCTCGACCTGTGTCGGGATCATCGTGGGTGGTTGGGTGGTCAGCGCTCCTCTCCTGCACAAAGGCCTTGGCCGAGCTATTGGTGCTCGGCTTGGCCCCTCCGGCTATCAAGTCAGGGGTGAAGTTGATTGGATGAATGTTGTTTCTACTGAGTTTTCCCCCTTTTACCAGTGGTGGTCTGGGGTATTTATACATGCATAGGGACTCATCGCATGGGGAACACGTCATCATTGTGGTGTCTAACACACCGTCACTGCCTACTGTCAAGGGGCCTATAGGTTGGTCCGTCCGTCGCGTTCGCCTGCCAAGCTACCATCCGCCCGCTTTCAAGGGCGTTGCAGGTTGGTCGGCCTATTACGCTCACTCTGTCAGGCCACTAGTCGCTCACTAGCGGGGGTGCTGCAGGCTGGTCAGCCCGTTGCGTCTGCTCTGCCATGCCGCCTACCCCCTGTCGCATTGTCGGTCGTCTATTGTCAGATGTGCTGCGGACCAGGTTGGGACTCTGGCTCTCCTAGTTGGACTTACCAAGGCCACGTCGGCACCTGACCTGCTCTCCGATTGGGAAACTATCTGATGTGGACGAGGTGGGGGTGTGGTGTTATGATCGTTGGTGACTCGACTATTATTAGGCCTATCAGTAAGGATTCTGGTGTGTGATGCTGATGCTCCTTTTGACATGTTTTACCTGCACACAATCTGATTTGCTGCTGATGTGAGATAGGCTTATAATTGAGTATGAATGATGATAAGTTCAATTGCCTCGGTTCAAGTTCTTCCTTGAGCCCAAGGATGGAGCTGTGCACATACATATAGGTTTATCCAGAAACCCTAAGCCATAGTTTTAACATGCAAATGAGAAGATGGAGGCTTGTTCCTCTTTGCAGTGTGTGCAAAAAATTCTTCATGCACAAGCTTTATTTCACACATCAAGTCTAGTGGTCCAAGCAAAGCAGGAAAACACAAATGATCCACAGGTAGAGTCCATATGATTCTGGTGTTGAAAGAAGGTGGAAGACCAGCCGAGTGATATGAGAGGGCTAAAGAGTGGTGAGGAGCAAATGGTGCAAACCCACCAGCATATCTGATAGACTTGGATGTGTCAGTTCATGGCCAAGTTCTTACAAAAAGACTTTTTGTTGCTGGTCCATCCACTTCCATTTGTTGATGATAGTAGAATTGACATCCACTGATCCAAACATAAAACATTCACATCTCTCTCTCTCTCTTTCTCTCTCTCTCTCTATATATATATATATATATTCTTTTATACAGAATAATTAGCTAACTCATTAGCTTAATAAACTTAGAATCATGTGATCACTGGCTACTTCATCTTTGACTCTTCAAGAGACTCTTATATATATATATATATATATATATATATATATATATATATATATGAAATATTATGGACCGCAGTTCCAAGATAGAGAGATACAAGGTTTTGAAGTTGTTCTGAAGTCCTTACAATTCTCGTACTTGACCCATAAATGAAATCAGATTCTAAGAAGAAAAGCTTTCCATAAAACTGTATCATTGCATCCATAGATTGTTTATTCTAATGCTCTTTCATTGCATTCTGAGAGCATATCTATGAGTTAGCAATACACTTAAAATTAGTCCACATTAGTTTACATGTTAGGAGTGAGGAGAAGACACTGTTTAACAAGTGAGGCAAACATGCCTCTTCATTTCTTTAGGCTTATATCAAGCAAACATAAACTAAATGTGTTTGACAAAGCACAACATCTAAGTGATGCAGGATACGAACAACAGAGGTTGACAAAGCAGTCGAACTTTTTAGGATGACAATACCTAAAAAAAAAATGATAGATGTCAAGCTTGCCTCATCCATAAGCAGGAAAGCTTGAACTTGCTTATCTGAAGATTAGGCTTGTTCCACATTTTTCATACTGGGTCCGGGAAGTCGACTCGGTTTGATTTTGCTCATGTACACATGGACATTTTAGGATTCTTCGTCAGCGCTCGAGGGATGTGTTGACTCCTCGGGATGTCAGCTGGTAAGTCGCAGAACCGAGTGATCGTCTCGCGCTAGAGCTTGGGGTTTGTTGCAATGTACTGGGAGGAGTTGTTTGTCCTCGGTCGGAAGATCTTGCTTGGTTGACCTATGTGAGTGAAGCTTCTCTTTTTGTAAGCGCGTCCTTCCGCTCCCTAGTTGATGCTCTGGTCGTCGACGCTTGCGCCAAGGTGGTCGGGGGGGAGGGGTGGTGGTGCCGCCTCGACTTGGCCCCTCCAACGTGTTAGCTGAACAGCTTTTGTAATTGAACGAGAAGATCTCATTCATCAGTTGAGGAAAATCCTCCCTCAACCCTGTATAAATAAGTATTGTAACGATGAATAAAGCATCTCTTTCGGTTCCTCACCTCTATCTCAAACATGGTATCAGAGCGACTATTTCCGATCCAGGAACAGGACTCTGCAGTCTCAGGCGACAGCCACTCTGGTATTCTCCCAAGCTTGCAATACCAAAATCATCCATCTGCATGCAAAGGAGGTAACCCTGTGGTCTGAAGTCTTCCTTTTCGATTCATACCTCGTCACGTTGCTTTCTTTGTCACCTATTTCTTGAACGTCAGTTGTGTCTTCTTTTTTTTTTTTTTTTTTTTGCGTTCTTCTCTCAAAGTTCTTGGCTACCACCTTTGGTGAGTCTTACATGGCTTCCTCATCTACCTCTGATGTTCCTACTCTGTTTCCTGCTAGCACTTACTTTTCATCTTCGTACTCTAGACCTATTTTCATAAATGCTGCCTCTCTAATCCCCTTTAAACTATCCAAATGTGGCAACTATGCGTCCTGGCGAGCTCAGTTTTCTAATCTTCTATTTAGTTATGATTTATTGGGTTATATTGATGGTTCTCTTAGTTGTCCACCAGCACTAACTCATGTTCCAGGAGACCTTAACCCAGTGCCAAATTTTGCGTATAAGCTATAGTTACGCCAAGATCGCCTTATTCTTCAAGCGATTCAACCTCTGTTGATGGCTCTATCGCCCCGCTTGTGTCCTCCTGTACTACTGCTGTGGAAGCTTGGACCAAGTTACAAACTACATTCGCGAATCGCTCGAGGACTCGCATGCTTAGCCTACTCTCCGGCCTTATGCACTTAAAGCAGGAGGGAAGTAATATTGCTGACTACTTACAACATATCAAAGTGATTATAGATGACCTAGCTTTGATAGGTCATTCTCTAACTGATGAAGAGGTTCTTGTCCACACTCTTAATGGACTGGGTGCAGAATTCAAGGAACTGGCAGCCGCGCTTCGAGCACGTGACTCTCCAATCTCCTTTAAAGAACTTCATGATAAGTTAACAGACTTTGAAGCTTACTTGAAGCGTCACGATACGCTCGCAAGACCTCAGCTAGGACCTCCTATCACTGCTCAATTTAACCACAAATCCAAAAGGCCAAACTGCAAATACAATAAGCATGCTTCAAAAGGTGTGGCCAGCTTACCTCCTATAGGCACAATACCACCTGTTCCCCCTCCACAGTCTCGAACCTTCAACTATCGTCAGAATACTTCCTTCCGGCCACGTCATCCTCCTCCTGCATTTCCTCATCCTGTCGTTTGACAGTTGTGTGATAAACTCGATCACTCTGCAAAGGTTTGCTAGTCTCGGCCTCTTCTTCCAGCTCCATCAACCTTGCCTCAGGCGAATGTCATGACTGCTCTGTTTGCAAGTCAACCCAATTGGATTGTGGATTTCGGTGATTCCCACCATATCACTTCCGATCTTCAGAACTTGTCACTCCACAACAACTATGGCGACAATGAAGACATTGTCATCGGTGATGGTAAAAGAATTCCAATCACTCATACTGGTTCTACATCGCTTAATTCACATGACACCTCTTTCACACTCGATGATGTTTTATATGCACCCATATTAAAAGAAACTTTATTTCTATTTCTTAATTCTGCCAACAAAACCATACCTCTATTGAATTCTTTCCTGATTATTTTATTGTCAAGGACTTGAGCACGGGAGCATCCTTAGTTCGTGGCCCAAATAAAGACAACATCTATGAATGGTCGTCAGCCTTGTTTCTCACTAGACCTACTGCGAACTCTTCCACTACTGCTCCAGTCGACATTTGGCATCGATGTCTTGGTCATCCCTCGATCTCTATTCAATAAAAATTATTTTCTAGCTATTCTATTCTTGTTTTTAAACATGGTAATGTCATTACTCATTGTGATGCCTGTCTTAGCAATAAGAGTCATCAATTACCATTTGGTACATCTTTTATTTCCTGCTCTAAACCATTTGAGGTTGTTTATACTGATGTTTGGGGTCCTACATCAGTTGTCTCTTTTGACAAGTTTAGATTTTATGTTATCTTTGTAGACTATTTTACAAGGTATACATGGTTATATCCCCTTCATCAGAAGTCTGACATCACTATTGTCTTATCCAACTTTAAGAACTTAGTCGAGAATTACTTTCAGACTTACATTAAAACTATCTATTCTGATGGTGGGGGTGAATATCAAGCCCTTGCGTCCCAATTGTCCGTTTGCGGTATTCAACATCTCAAATCTCCTCCATACACTCCTCAACTGGTTGGTTCTGCTGAACGTAAATATCGACATGTTGTCAAAATGAGCCTAATGCTACTTCATCAGGCTTCCATGCCATCCACTTTTTTTGTCAGTAGCATTTCAAACTGTTATCTACCTTATTAATCGGATGCCTACTCCAATTCTACAATATCAATCATCATTTGAAAAGTTATTTCATAAATGTCATAATCTGCAATCATTAAAAGTATTTGGTTGTCTATGCTGTCCATAGTTATGTCCCTACAATTCTCGCAGACTACAGCCTCAATCTCGCCCTTGCATTTTCATTGGATGCTCTCTAGAACATAATACATACCGCTGTTATGATTCTCACACTGCTAAAATCTTTGTTTCCAGGTATGTCACTTTTGTAGAGTCGGTCTTTCCCTTTCGGGATCACAAGCACTCTATCATCCCATTGGATTCTTACGACACATTTTCATCCTCTCACGCATCTTCGTTAGATCCATACTCTCTTGTTACCTCTGTTTCGCAGTCTTCTCTCTCTTCACCTCTGGCTCCACCTCTTCCTGTACAGTTGCCTCTAGAACTGCATCATTTATCTTCACCTCACCAGGAAACTTCTGTAGTTCTTCAGTCTGACTCAAACAGTAATAATCCTCTTTCTCTAACCCCAATCCTATTACAGCCTCCCAGTATCATATGCGAGCGGTGTCTTTAAACCACGTCAGGTTCTTGACTTGCATACTAGCACTGAGTCTTCCTTCAATTCTATTGAACCAACTTCCTTTTCTCAAGCCAAAAAATCTCCACATTGGCGTAAAGCCATGTGTGAGGAGTATGATGCTCTCCTTCATAATGCTACATGGACCCTTACTCCTTCTCACTCCATACAAAACATTATCGGGTGTAAGTGGGTCTTTCGAATTAAGCGGCATCCTGATGGTTCAATTGCTCGTTATAAAAGCGCAAATTGTGGCCAAAGGATTTCATCAACGACCTGGTGTTGACTACACTGAGACATTTAGTCCTGTCGTAAAGCCCACTACAATCCGGATTACCCTAAGTCTGGCAATCTCCAAAGGCTGGTGCTTATGCCAATTGGATATTAACAATGCATTTTTACAAGGGACTCTCACTGATGGTATCTTCATGGGGCAACCTTAGGATTTATACATCCTCAATATCCACGACATGTCTGTAAACTTCACAAGGCCATTTATGTACTCCGTCAAGCTCCACGAGCTTGGTATACTGAGCTTGGTCATTACTTGTCTTCAGTTGGCTTCATCAACTCCAAGTCTGATGTCTCCCTATTTTTACGACAACAACATAGGGGCACCATCTATCTTCTAGTCTATGTCGATGATATTATTGTCATAGGTGACAATCCTATGGAAGTTCAGGTGTTTATCACGCAATTGGCTGATCGATTTTCTCTTAAAGATCTCGGCAACCTAAGTTATTTTCTCAGTGTCGAAGCTACGTTTACATCCTCTGGCCTCTTACTTTCACAGAGGAAGTACATTCAGGATTTGCTATTGAAGATGAATATGCAAGATGCAAACGAGGTCACCACTCCTCTATCTACTAGTGAATCACTGAAGTTATATGATGACACTCCTGCTACAGATCCTACCCAGTATCGACAGGTAGTTGGCTCCTTACAATATCTCACTCTTACTCGTCCAGATGTCTCCTTTGCAATTAATAAGTTATCCCAGTTCATGCACCAACGGTCTACTTTACACTAGACTGCTGTCAAACATATTTTACATTATCTTAAGGGGACCATCGATCATGGCATTTTTCTTCGCAAGCACTCTTCCTCTCAACTTTATGCCTTTGCCGATGCAGACTGGGCCGGTAACGTTGATGATAGAACTTCTACATCATGGTATATTATTTTTCTTGGTGCTAATCTGATTAGCTGGAGTTCTAAGAAACAAAAGACAATTGCCAGGTCTACTACTGAGGCTGAATATCGTGTTATTGCCAATGATACTACCGAACTTAATTGGATCACTAACTTACTTATAGAACTTCATATTCCCTTTGCTTCTATGCCTGTTATTTATTGTGACAATATTGGTGCTACTTATCTTTGTGCTAATCCAGTTTTCCACTCCCGCATGAAGCATATTACTATTGATTTTTATTTTGTGCGCGATCAAGTCATCTACCAGTAGCTCCGTGTTTCTCATGTCCACACAGCTGATCAACTTGCAGACTCCCTCATGAAGGCTCTGACTCGCAAACTCTTTCTCTTGCATCGATCCAAGATCGACGTCCTTGATAGAAGCTCGATCTTGCGAGGGCATGTTAGCTGAACAGCTTTTATAACTGAACGAGAAGATCTCGTTCATCAGTTGAGGAAAATCCTCCCTCAATCCTGTATAAATAAGTATTGTAACGATGAATGAAGCATCTCTTTCGGTTCCTTACCTCTATCTCAATCACAACAATCAAGTTAGCGAGATGAATTACTTTGTGTAGTGTATGTATTATCGAAGAAGGTCCCCCCTACTTACTTGCTGGGGCACCTTTTATACTACATGGGGAGTCAAAAGTCATACGAGATGGGTTAATGCATGCAGGTGGTAGGTCGATCGCCTAACATATCTGTCAATTTTGACTATTGTGCTGACTGCCTTTATTACATATCTGCAGTAAGTACGATCCTTCCAAGGATCATTGTCTGGGTTGAAACAGGTCCTTCCACTGGACATCACGCATAGGGGATATACGGAATGAGCCCCTACGATAGAGGTAGAGGGTGCGACGTTGCTAAGCACCTTGAGCAGTGAGCCAAGAAATGCTTCTTCCCGAGACCTTGGTCTGAGCTTAGTCAGATATGTCTACTCGACTTTTCGAAGGTAACATGAAAATCTTCATTGGATGAGTCAAAATATACACTATTAAAGTTGATCTTTTATTTGCAAATGTTAGGAGAATAGAGATTGCTGATTCAGGAAGTTGGAAAATGCTTCCTATTCACGCTTGGTTTTGACTTTGCGTACCGAGTGGCATAAAAAATTTTGGACTTTAGAAAATAGTTATAACTATGTGTGGATCAGCTGGTAACGTCAGAAAATGATACAGATTAAGTTTGAAAGATGTTAGAAAATATTTATGTTCCTTGGATCAATGTCACACCCTAGAGTTATTAAAAAAAATATCAGTATTTTAAATTTTATAATTTACAGAAGATATTTTTTCTCTTTGAATTTAAAATTTTTACAACACTAAATATTTTTAACTAAAAAAATCACGTCTTCTTCGTAAGACTATGAGAAAGTATTTTCTATCAAAACCCCAATTCTATTATAAATTAGTATGTTACTTTCAAATAAATATAAGATAAAAACGGCAAGTATGTTATTATGAGATAGTCTTTTCTGTTAAAACCCCACATCTACTATAATTCATTCATGCTTGTATTCAAAAAATGATAATATAATAAAATATTATGAGATGTGATGTAGTAATTTGTTAGACTATATTTTTCAAGCTCCTTTCACAAGGTACATTTGATTACTCAGCATAATCACATATACTAAATGATGATAATCATATTATTATTATCAATTTAATCTTTAAAATAATATAAAATTATTTTGATCATTTTTAAAATGATCCATTTAGATAATATGAGATATCAATTTCTCAATAGTCCTCAATTAACTAAAATCCTAATTTGATTACCTGAATGACATGAATTAGATTGAATTTAATTATGACCTTTTTGAACTAACTTCTAATCTTTATTAAACCAGTTCAAAACCATTTTAGACTAGTTTAATTAGATTTAATTGATTTCATGTGAGTCTAATGAGCTTGGACTAGTCAAAATGGTTTGGAACCAATTAGACTGATTTGGTTCAATCAACTAATGAGCTCAATCAAATCGATCACATACACCACATATGTCTATCATAGGTAATAGATTGGACTGAGGTACAGTAGGTTGGACATAGGTGTGCATAACGTGTCTAACATTGATCGCATTATTATTGAATTGTAGATTGACACAGGCCTCGTAGATTGACCTGAGTCTTACTTGTGGGTTGGGTTAAGTTTTATTATTGAATTGAGCCACACTTGACTCGCGAGCTGGGTTGTACTTGACTACATAGGCTAGGTCGTATCGATTACATGGGCTGAGTCATATCTAATCACATGGGTTGAATCTTGCTTGGTCACATAGTTTGGATCGTACTTGATCACGTAGGTTGGATCATTGGGTCATACTTATGGGTTTGTTTGGGCAATCAACTTAACTCAAGTCAAATCTCAATTTAACTTCTCTTATTAAAATATATTATATTTTAATCATCTAAAGAATATTTTAAAATATTAAAAATAATAATTAATCTCAGATTTATTATTTTTATGAAATAAATAATTTAAATTCGTGATCCTAAATAAATAATTTTTATTAATCATAAAAATTCACTCATAATTTTTAAAATATAAATGTATCTAATGAAATAAATTAGAACTATCATCAATATTAAATTAAATAACAATTCTAACTTCCTAATTCAATGATCATTATTTATTAATATTAAAACTCTAAAATTAAAATATTATTATGTATTAGATAAATTATAATAATTCTAATATCAAAAAAATTTAAAATATGAATGCAGGCAACAAAAGAGTAGAGGATGCTACTTGTCCTCGGGATCCTCTCCTCTTTCCTTCGCTATCAGCTTTCTTGAGAATTGGGGGAAAAGAAATATAATTATAATATTTATTTCTTATGGTTTACACATTAAAAAAAATTAAAATAATTATTTTTTAAAATCACATCATTTAGAAAAATAACTAACTTGTTCACATCATAAAAACAACTTTTATGGTTCACATCATAAAAATAACTAACTTGCTCACATCGGAAAAATAAAATTAATTTTTTATGATTCACATCATAAAAATAACTTGCTCACGTCATTAATCATTAAGGAAACCAATTTTAATGATTTCCTTAACCATATAACACAAACACGATATTTGATCATTAAAATAAGGTAACACATCAATTATGATTATTTAATTTATAGTAAAAGAGTAAAATATTCTGTCATTAGGATAAAATTAATATAAAATCTGATACAAAATTTAAGTCATCAGCATTGTCGACTTGTAGCCTTTTTTAAGTAAAAGTCATTGTTGGAGGTGTCACGCTTGACTTCACCAAACTCGCTGTCTCTAATGGAATGGGTTTCTGTATCACCGACGAAAGCTTGTGGTGGTGCGTCCTCTCTAAATGCGTGTAGGTTTTTACTGTAAACGTAGTATTCCATTTCAGTGTAAGCCATCTACCACCATGTCCGGAGTGCAAGCATGCTTCACCTTCACCGGCTTACAATTCAAGGTCACTCACTGCTCCCACAATCTTGTCGTGCGTGCTTCCCGAGAGATGATCGCATCGCCTCAGATCAAATGACGAGCACACAAAGCTAAGAAAGGTCGACGAAGGTGGCGCCACAAGGCAATAATGGACCACGTAATGCCAATAAGAACCCCGTGAAACAGGATGATCGGATTGAAGCATCACCGGTTACTTTTCAACGTTCTTCAACGATCTAATCTGCAGCAATAACTCTTAAATCGCATTTTGTTTTTTTTTCCAGTGGCAGCAGTTGTTCTCGATGATGCTTGGACTCACTGTTGATGCACTAGAAAAAGATGAAAGTTGTTGCTTCCAAAGTGGCCTCTCCTCTGGTTGCATCATCTTCTTCTTCGGACCCTCGCTGTCTGGCAATAAATTTAGAGCACAAATTGGTTGGCAGGTGCTAATCTGTCGTGACAGCTGAAGCATCAGCCTATCTCAAGAATCACCCAGAATTAAAAGAGTTAGCAAAACATCAAGTCGACGAAGTTACTAGGCATGCTATCTCATTCGTGGTAATCGATGTCAAAGGACCGATCTAGTACTGAGATATAATCGAAGGATTCGAGTAAGAAATCATTATCATAAAATGAGTTTATGACCGTGTTTCTATGTTTAACCTTTGCAGGCTGTGCCCACTGAGGTTGAAGGAAATCTACTTTGTCTGCATTCAGACACTAAATCTCACATGCAACAGGCTGATTGGAGCGGCTCACGGGTTTGACATGTTGGAAGGGCGTGGTGGGACACCGGACACCGTACGATTGGCTGGTAGGTGTATATATCACACCCTTTCCCTCTCCTTTTCCCTTCTGTCAATCCCACAGCTGGGATATCAATCTACTCACTCAATGGCAGAAAAGGTAAGCAATTCTTCTCGACCAGCTTTTACACTTCGTCTCCCCCAAAGAAAACCTTTCTTCTTCTTCTTCTTCTTCTTCTTCTTCTTCTTCTTCTTCTTCTTCTACAATGTGTAGTTCCAGTTATCTTGGAGGCTTGCTCTGTCACTCCTGTTCATAATGTTCTCTATTATTGATCTCTGTAAAGAAGGTTCTTTTTTTTTCTTTTGATTCTTTGGTCGTGGATGATGCTTTTTGTTTGATCAGACACTAGATTTTGTTTGGAAAGTCTACATTCTCTCTCTCTCTCTCTCTCTCTCTCTCTCTCCATGACTTACTGCAATCTTCATCCTGCAGTGGTGATCATTTGGTTTACATAATCTTTATGCAGATCTCGACGTTGATCTTAAAAGTTAATCTCGAATGCCACCTTTGTTACAAGAAGATAAGAAAGACCTTGTGCAAGCTCCAAGGTAGTCGATCGATCGATCAGCTCTCTGCTGCTTCACAACCTCATGATCATTCCACAGTGTGACTTAAGAGACAATTGTCTTCTCCAGATAAGGAGAACATCAAAAGCATATCCTACGATGAGAAGAACGGGACGGTGACGATCTCCGGTCCCTTCGATCCCCACAGGCTGGCCAAGAAGCTCAAATGCAAGGCCTGCAAGGTGATCGAGGGCATCCAGATCAAGGAGGAGAAGGAGAAGAAACCAGACGAGAAGCAGAAAGCCGAGGCACCCAAACCGACCGACAAGCCCAAGGAGGAGCCGAAGCAGAAGAAAGATGATGCGGGGAAGAAGGAAGAGCCGGAGAAGAAGAAGTCAGAGCCGCAGAAGAAGAATGCGGAGCCGGAGCGGGTGCCGGTGGTGCTGACTCCTTACCTGTGGCCACCACCGGGTCCGGTCGTGTGCTGCCCCGGGCCATACTACGAGAGCTACTACGGAGGCACCAGGTGCTGCTCCTGCGAGAAGGTGAGCAACCCTCCTCCTCCGCCGCCGGCCTACGGTGGGCCCTACTACCCAGTACCTTGCGAAATCGTCTGTGAAGACGACCCGTCAACGCCATGCAGCGTGATGTGATCACCAATCCGGCCGGGGGGCGTCTCCTCCCCCTCCCCGCCATTCTCCTGTTGGTGTGCCACGTTAAAATAAGCACCAGAAGTTTACGGTTTGTGGGATCCGATTATTATTACTACAACACGAAAGGTCGCGTTATTTTATGTGAGACATATCTTTCATAGTTCATGATTTATTTGGATGGCATATGATAAATTATAGAGTTGTTAGCATTTGTTGTAACAATCAGTATCATATTTATCAGATTGTTGAGGAAAATCCTCAACGTCTAACCTCTCTATCCCTTTCTTCCTTTGTATAATCACACTTCTGCCTTCTCTATGGTAATTCTTCTATCATTGTATTTCTTTTTTTTCTTTCTCACATCTGTGGAAGCTGGAGACGTATTCCTCCGGCAAAGCTTGGTCCGCCCCGACGATCGAATCAGAGAAATCCGACTGGTGATTTGGCAGCCACAATGCCTAATCCTCCCCAGCGGCAGTCGCGGCCACGACAAACCCGTCTCAGCAGCAGCCTGAGCATCAAGACGAGCGATCCCAAACCAGATCTGCTGCTTCTCCTTCACAGAGTGATCATGAACAGAGGTCCACCTCCTGCGACCGTCGCTCGTGCTCACCCAAACCAACGCTGCAGAGGACCGAACTCTCTGTTGTTTTCCTCTGTTCTTGACCGAACTCTCTGTTGTTTTCCTCTGTTTCAAAGCGATTCAGACCAGATCTGGTATTGCTCTAGCACCAGATCTTCTCACCTGCTGCCCTTCGCTGCCACCAGCAGCGATCCATCATCAGGATCAACTGCTGCTCACTTGTTGCCGCCTACCGCTGCCGACCCTGCTTCTGCCGCCGCGAGCAAGCCACGCAGCCACTTGAACTTGCGGCCATGGGCCCTTCCTTTCTCAGACAATTGCAAAACATCGGACCGACATTAAACTCTTCTCTGTTGTTGCAGTGAGACACAAATATACGGCATTGAACTCTTCTCCTCCGTTACTGCAGTGAGACACAACTCAAAACAAAAAAAAGGGACAGCAGTATTCCTCTACAATGTCTTCCTCAACTACTTCTCTGGTCTCTGTCAATGTTATTACAGGAAGCTCCGGCACCTCTCTGAGTACGGGACCGATCTCCATCAATGTTGTCGTTCTCATTCCCTTCAAATTATTCAGAGGGAATTATGCTTCATGGCGCGCCCAGTTCACTAATCTCCTCTTTGGATATAATCTGATAGGATATGTTGATGGATCCTTCAGTTGCTCACCAGCAATGATTGATATCCCCGGCATAACAAGTCCAGCACCAAATCCAGAGCATAAACTGTGGCTCCGACAGGACCGTCTGATTCTTCAAGCGATTCAAGCGTCAGTTGTTGGTTTCATCGCCCACTTATATCTTCATGTGTTACTTCTGTCGAAGCTTGGTGCAAACTCCAAACTACCTTGGTAAATCGCTCGCGTACTCGCATACTTGGCCTTCTCTCCAGACTTATGAACACAAAACAAGAGGAAAGTATCATCGTTGATTACCTCCAAACTATCAAGGTAATCATCGATGAATTAGACTTAATCGGATATTATCTCAGTGATGATGAAGTTATCATCCACACACTCAATGGTCTTGGGGCTGAGTACAAAGAATTAGCAGTATCAATTTGGGCACATGACTCCCCAATATCATTTGAAGAGCTGCACGACAAGCTGACTGATTACGAGACTCATCTAAAGTGCGAGGATAAGGTGACAGCACAACCTATTACTGCCCAAATAAGTCAAAAATTCAAAAGGAAAAGTAATCAGTACCATCAGTCTGCCAACAAGGGTCCAGTGCAGGCACCATCTTATCACAATCCAAGTGGTAACTATGATACCCAACCATCTTGGCATCCTACTCCCATGCCGGGAGGTAGCAGCATCCCCTATCGCCAGCCCTGGCGTCCTGCTCCAATACCTCAAGGTAGTACCTACAACTACCAACAGCTTTGGTGTCCTGCTCCTATGCCTCCAAACTAGATTGTCTACCAGTTTTGTGATAAGGTTGGTCACTCCACCAAGGTCTATCGATCTCGTCCACGACCTCTGCCCAAGGCACATCTCACTGCTGCTCCACCTTCTGATCAACACTCCTGGGTTTTAGACTCTGGAGCCTCTCATCACGTCATCGCAGATCTCCAGAACTTATCCTTTTCCAACAGCTATGGTGGTACTAATGACATCGTCATTGGTGATGGTAAGTGACTTCCTATTACTCATACCGGTTCGACAAAGCTTACTTCAAATTATCTTCACTTTGCACTCGTGATGTGTTGTGTGCACCTCATATCAAACGGAATCTCATCTCTGTCTCTCAATTCTGTAAACAAAATAATACCTCTATTGAATTTTTTCCTGACCATTTTCTTGCCAAGGATCTGAACACGGGGGCATCATTAGTTCAAGGCCAGAGTAAAGATAACATCTACCAGTGGTCATCCACCTCTCTGCCTACTGCCTATTCTTCTGTTGTTGCTTCCACAAATGTGTGGCATCATCGTCTCGGTCACCCTTCTACCTTTACTCTACAAACATTTCTTTCACGTGATGCTCTTCCTTCGTTTAAAGCTAGTCCTATTATTTCTCATTGTAATGCATGTCTTAGCAATAAAAGTCACCGACTGTCATTTGCTCATTCTTTTATTTCTTGCATACATCCATTTGAAATTCTATATACTGATATTTGGAGCCCTGCACCAAGTATTTCTTTTGACAAATGTTGATTTTATGTTATCTTTACTGATTATTTTACCAAATATACTTGGTTTTATCCTCTTCAACTTAAGTCTGAGGTCTCTACCATCTTCCTTACTTTCAAAAAAATGATCGAAAATGTCTTTCAGTCCTCTATCAAAATAATTTATTCTGACGGTGGAGGTAAATACCAAATACTAACATCACACTTGTTAGCCTGTGGTATTCAGCATCTCAAATCTCCACCGTACACTCCTCAACTAGTTGGCTCTGTCGAATGCAAAAATCGATATATAGTTGAAACTAGACTTACACTTCTCCATCATGCTTCCATGCCAACTACCTTCTGGTCTGTAGCCTTTCAGACCGTCGTGTATCTGATTAATTGTATGCCTACTCCTGTCCTCAATAATCAATCATCGTTTGAAAAGTTATTTCATCGATCCCCAAATCTTTAAAAACTTAGGGTCTTTGGTTGTGTCTGCTATCCTTGGGTATGTCTTTATGCATCAACTAAACTAGCACCACGGTTAAAGCCTTGTACCTTCATTGGTTACTCCCTTGAACATAATGCTTACCGATGTTATGATCCTTCCACTCACAAGGTCTTTGCGTCTCGTTATGTTGTCTTCGTGGAGTCTTCATTTCCATTTCAACAACACCAATCTATCACTGTATCAACCACTCCGGTGCATATGCATCAGTGGCACATGCCTTTATCCACTGAACCGCTATACGAATCACCCACTCCAACTCCTGAATGGAGCATCCCTCCAATACAACACCTCTCTCCCTCTTCTGCTACCACAAACATCCGATCATCGGACACTCAACAACCGGCATTTCCCTCGCCTCAGTCTACTACCACTACTATTCCACAGTCCAACTCTCCTTGTTCTACTTCACGCACACTCATTCCACCATCATCTCCTAAACCACTTAGACATCCAATGACAACACGCTCTAAAAGTGACATTTTCAAGTCCCGTCAGGTCCTCGATCTCCACACAGTTGTGACTCCCTCTATTGAGACTTGTGAACCTACCACGATCGCTCAAGCCCACAAGTCTCCCCATTGGCGTCAAGCTATATCTGATGAATATGATGCCCTACTTTCTAATTCTACTTGGACACTTGTTCCGTGTCATCCTGCACAAAATGTCATCGGGTGTAAGTAGATTTTTCGAGTTAAGCGGAACCCTGCATTGCTCGGTACAAGGCCCGCTTGGTGTCCAAAGGCTTCCATCAACATCCTGGTGTTGATTTTACTAAGACATTCAGTCCTGTTGTTAAGTCCATAACAATCCGACTGATTCTGAGTTTAGTAGTTTCAAAAGGATGGCGACTGCAACAACTTGATGTGAACAATACATTCTTATAAGGAACTTTAACTGACGAGGTCTTTATGGAGCAACCTCCTGGTTTTATTCATTCTCAGTATCTGAAACATGTTTGCAAACTCCACAAGGCCATTTATAGTCTTCGATAAGCTCCAAGAGCCTGTTACATAGAACGTGGCTCCTTTTTGATGTCTGTCGACTTCTCTAACTCCAAGTTTGACACCTCCTTATTTCTCCGGCAACTACCTGGTAGTACACTTTATCTTCTGGTATATGTTGATGATATTATTGTGACAGGTAGTAATTCTATAGAGGTCATAATGTTCATTAACCAGTTGGTCGCCAGATTTTCTCTCAAAGATCTCGGTCCCCTGACTTATTTTTTGGGTGTAGAAGCAATATCTACATCTTCGGGACTCTTCCTCTCTCAACGGAAGTACACTCAGGACTTATTAGTTAAGACAAACATGAAGGATGCAAATGTTGTCTCGACTCCTCTCTCCACTAGTGAATCGCTTCGGTTAAATGATGGCAGTCCTGCTACAGACTCTACACAATATCGGCATGTGATTGGCTCCTTGCAATATTTAGCCCTCACTCGCCCAGATATCTCATTTACGGTTAACAAGTTGTCTCAATTCATGCATAGACCATCTATCACATACTGGTCCACTGTTAAACGAGTATTATGATATCTTAAAGGTACTCTTGACTATGGCATCATTCTCAACAAAAAATGTCATCTTCAACTTCATGCTTATGTTGATGCTGATTGGGCTGGGAACATTGAAGATAGAACATCAACATCTGGGTATATTATATTCCTCGGAGTCAGTCCAATCAGTTGGAGTTCTAAGAAACAAAAGACAGTTGCTCGGTCTTCCACTGAAGCTGAGTATTGCTCCATTGCAACTGCAATTGCTGAACTTAACTGGATAATGAATCTGCTCAAAGAGCTTGACATCTGCTCCTCTGCTACTCCTACAATATACTGCGATAATGTCGGGCTACCTACTTATGTGCCAATTCGATGTTTCACTCTCATATTAAATATATAGTGATTGACTTTCACTTTGTACGAGATAAGTGGTGAATCATCAACTAGGTGTCTCTCATATTCACACAGCAGATCAACTGGCGGACTCTCTCACGAAACCACTCTCCCATAAGTTGTTCTCACTTCATCGATCCAAGATCGACATCCTTGGTCGCGATCTTGCGGGAGCATAATAAATGATATAGTTGTAATAACCAATATCAGATTTGTTAGACTATTGAGGGAAATCCTCAATATCTAACATCTTTATCTCTCTCTCTATCTCTCTCTTTCTTCCTTTATATAAATAGCCATCAAATAAATAAAACCAATCGACACATTTTTTTCATTTCTAACATGTAAAGGACCATCTTAAATTTAGGGGAAAGTGGTCATTAGATTCAATAGGTGTTGTGCATGCGATGATTAGTGATGCCTTTCCGGTATATAAATGCCGATTCATATCATGTAAACAAACGATATGCTCTGTAAAGCTTCTACGAAGAAGCCGATGGACTTATACCGATGATGTCTGAATCAATTCGATTCGACTTAGGTTTGTGCCTACAATAAGTTTGATTTGATCGAAGGTTTAAACGCTTTTTAGGAGGGGACTCGACTGCTTGGATTACAATAAGTAATTTCAGTAAATAATAAGTAATTTTGATTGCAATCAATACCCATATAACATTTTTTAACAAAGTAATCAATAAATTATTTTACTATACCAGCAAAATATTCTCTCGACCTTTTATTTTCATGATACGGGTTGAATATTTTCTTGGATTGGTGTATTAACTTAGATTTATCTTTTTTATTTTTTATTGTTCTTCACGTGTTTAATTGTGATTGAGCTTATATTTCTCCTATTATATATATGCACACACTGATGAAGTCCTAAGCTGCACATTACGAACTAAATACACTGTGTTGGATCGCTATAGATGTGGTCAGGTTGAGATCGTTCATCCGAATTAGTTAAGAAAGATGAATAAAAAATATTTGATAATATAAGTGGATATTAGGGATCTACTCAAACATGACTCTCACTCGATCCTTAAATCAAAATTATTTTAAATAAAAAATATAAAATTTATATTGAGAGAGAAAAATATATCTTAGTATCGTATGAGGAGTCGCATTAAAAAAGATTTCAAAATTTTAACTATCGAGGGAATATTTTTTTGACTTTATTATGATCTTATTTATAGTCGGTTTATTCCCTCACATCAGTTATTTAATAGTAAATGTATTTCATTAAAAATCTTAAGTGAAAGTTTAGACTATACCCATTAACTATATGTATTTTTTATAAAAAACATATTTTGGACTCAATTATAAAGAAGGTTTATCATATATATATACATATATATCTATATATGTATATATATATATATATATATATATATATATATATATATATATATATATATATATATATATGTTGAGAATTCTGACTTGAATACGAGAGGGATGTTATTAAGAGAGTCAACCGACATAGGTTTTAATATACCAAAATGATCGGTGTCGGGTTTAATTCCATTCACACTTTTGAGCTATACAAATCATATCTAGATTGCAAATCCTAATTCTATTATGGATGGACGCACGTTTAAGACATGTTTTGTATGCTTCAATTTTTTCCGGTCTTTCTTTTAGCAACTGCATTATAGAGATTGACCAATTAAATGGTAGGTTTATGATGATAAATCAAAGATTAATGCAATTGCAGAGCTGTATAAGACAACAGAAAACCTTACTAATTAATCACTCAAGTTTATGCCATTTAATGCCGACTAATTACAACTTTCGCGAAGTCATCGCAGAGAGAAAAAACTCAAATAATGATAATGATAATTTTTTTAATTGTAATCAAACACTTTAATATTAGGACGATATAGATTTCTCCAACTCAAACAAAATTTTTATGTATTGTGGTGTATGATTCACATGTTTAAGCTGAATATTCCAAATCTCATTTATTATATTTTATAAATAAAATCATAATTTGATGATGAGATACTAACTCATTGTATTCGAAAGATATCAAATAATCAGCTCTTTTAAGCTCATAAAAATGACTGCATTTTCATTTTTAATATTATTAATCTTTAAATATAATATATAATTCAATTATTAATACAGCCAAATGAACGGTTTTAGATCGACTGCCTTGTGACCTTCCTAAAACTTGCATCGGCAATTAATGCCTACGAACACATTTAATTATTTTAATGAATACTTAATGTTAGAATCAAGCTTAAAGTCCATTAAACAGTTTCCTAAAACTAATAACAAAGAAGCGAAAAAAAAATAAGAAATATGCTTTGAGACGTATGCCGTATAAAATGTAGTTCGTATACGTGTCTCGTATGCATACGTACGTAGGCGTAGGCCAAAAGAAAGAACGCTTTTTAACGTGCGGCGACGCTGAAGTGTGTGTGTGATCGGCCTCCGCGGCTTTGGAGAGGCAGCGGGAGGACGCATCCCTTCCCCCTCGCTCCGTGACTGACCTCCAGTTCGCGCCCCGCCGCCGCCGCCGCCGTACCACCACCACTGCAGCGAGAAACCATGGGTTCGTGCCTTCTCGTCGCGCTTGAACCCCCTCGTTCATCTCGTCATCTGTTTTCCCTTTTCGGTCGGTCGAATTGATTCCTCGGGCTTTCTGGTATTGGTTCTTTCTGTTTCCTGCCGGAATCCCTATTTGTTCGCGTTCCGGTCCGTTGATTCTTTTTGCCCGATTTGTCTTCTTGATCCGTTTCGGATGTTTCCTTGCTTCGATGGTAGAAAAGATAGCAGCACCTTTTTCGACTGTCTGAATTTGCTTGTGGTTTCAATGTTGGGGTACAGATGGAGCTTTGAGTTCTTCGTGGGACAGCGACGACGAGTACGAGAAATTCATCCGAAGAATGAACCCTCCAAGGTGTGAAATTTTGGTTCCGATCCACCCCATTTCTTCTTTTCCTTCTTTGATTTGTCTTGGTGGTTTCGGATTTCCCCTCATCCGTTCCTCCCCTCTTAGGGTTGTCGTCGACAATGATTCTTGTGCAGACGCAACGGTTATTAGGGTAATTTCCGATGTCGCCCTGTTGATTACTTCTTGGTGTGCGTTTCTAGAGTTTGTCTCTGATGACGTCTATCCATGGCGTCGCTCTTTGTGGTTGGCATAGGTTGATAGCGCAAACAAACATGGGATTCTTTTGGAAGTAGTTCAGGTCCTTATGGACCTCAATCTCATCATCACCAAGGCTTACATATCCTCTGACGGAGGATGGTTTATGGATGGTATGCCATGGGCTTCGTAGCTCTTCTTGGTTCTGAATGACTTCACCAAGATAGAGTCTTACTGACTAGAAAGTGAACTTCTTGGATCTTGACAGTATTTAACGTGAAGGATCGGGATGGGAACAAAATTGGGGAAGAAATGAAGCTGAACGAGATAAATGGTTTCATTCGCAAGGTAGAATGTTCATGCCATTCTCAAGCTTTCTTTTATTTCACTATATTACCAATTGCATCTGATGTGACGAAGCTTTGCTTATAGTCCCTAGGGGAAGAATCTTCTTATATTCCATCTCGAAGGAGATCCATAGATTTCACACCTTCCTCCGATCACACATCGATAGAATTGACCGGGACAGATAGGCCTGGCTTGCTCTCGGAAGTGTGTGCGGTTCTCACTGATCTAGAGTGCAATGTGGTGAACGCGGAAGTGTGGACACACAATACTCGGGCGGCAGCAGTGATGCAAGTGAGTGACAAGGGGACGGCCTCAGCTATTGCGGACCTGGAAAAGCTGTCTAGAATTAAGAAGCTCCTTTACAATGTGCTCAAAGGGAGCAATAAGAGCAGGGAAGCCAGGACAGCAGTGTCTATGGGAGCCACTCACACAGAGCGGAGGCTCCATCAGATGATGTTTGACGATAGGGATTATGAGCGATCCAGTGAGGATAATGGGAATGTGTGTCACCGACCAAAGGTTACTGTTGTTAATTGGTTCGACAAGGATTATTCAATGGTCACAATACGATGTAAGGATCGACCAAAGCTTCTTTTCGATACGGTTTGCACTTTGACCGATATGCAGTATGTGGTTTTCCATGGAAATGTGGATGCAGAGGGCCCAGAAGCTTATCAGGTACTTCATGCTGGCTTTTATTTTTCTTGTTTAACACATGAAAATAAACTCTCCATTACAAAAGGTATGACCTATCTTCTCCTTGTCCTGAAGGAGTACTATATTAGGCACATTGATGGGTCCCCAGTGAACTCAGAAGCTGAGAGGCAGCGAGTGATCCAGTGCCTTGAAGCAGCCATAGAGAGGAGAGTATCCGAGGTAATCATTGCGGTACAATTCCAATTCTGGAGTTTAATTTAGTTGTTCTATTGTGCATTTGCATGTTAATAGACTTTATTTGTGTTTTGTCATTACGATTGTTGATTGCTCTGGTTGTTTTCACTAGTTGCTTGTCTATCTTGTCTGTGGTACCCTTTTCTTTTTTTTGAAGTTCTCTACGTGCAGAGAATAGGGAAAGAAGATGTTTAATAGTCAACCATCTGCTTAATATAATTAAAACTCCATGGTGTTCTGCATTTTTCAACTTCATTCACTTGCATGTTTTACTGTCGGTTCCAGAGGTTTTGCGATTCTACTTTTCAGGAAGATGTTGGCTTTGCATGTTTTTATAAAGATAAGCTTCAATGTCTTTAACCCATTGTTCTAAGAGTAAGATCCACTCCTCTTATTTGCTGGGTTTGATGTCAGAAACTAGTAAAAGAAAAGAAAATTACATCCATTTTGTTTTTTTTTTTTTTCCCATTAGCTACAGGGGTTTCTTTATCATGCATCTGCTCTAATCACCTCTAATGATCCATTCGTGTCGTATTTCAAGTGTCAACATCGCTTATCTTTGATGTATGGAACAAATGGCTGTCAGGGTCTGAAGCTGGAGTTGTGTACGAGTGATCGAATGGGTTTGTTATCGGATGTCACAAGAATATTCCGCGAGAACGGTCTGACTGTTACAAGAGCAGAAGTGACCACAAAAGGAGGCAGAGTCTTCAACATATTTTATGTCCGCGATGCTGCTGGTAACTCGGTTGATCCAAAGACCATTGACGACATACGAGCAGAGATCGGCCAGACGGTGCTCCAAGTAAAAGGCCACTCCGATCACCTCAAATCCCCACAAGAATCTCGAGCCCGGTTCCTGCTCGGCAGTTTATTCAAATCCAGATCTCTCTACAATCTCGGATTAATCAGGTCTTACACTTAGGCTAACGTTGTTCCCCTGTGTACATTATCATTCATTGATGTTTTACCATTCGGCAAGCAGCTGCTCTGCCATTGTGTTAGAATAATCCTAGTGAACTTGCTTCCCTCATCTTATGATCGGAAACATGCTTGTAACTGTAGAAATCTCAAGAAATCCATATCATGTGCATACCAATTTAAATGTAATCCCCCATTTGCAGCTCCATTTCTGTGTGATATGCGTATGCTGGTGATCGAGCTGCCCTGTGGCCAACACACCTTCCTCTCTCTCTCTCTCTCTCTCTCTCTCTCTCTCTCTCTCTCTCTCTCCGACAGAACTGCTGCTATTGATTCACTTGGTTCCAGGATCCGATAACTGTGTTCAAAGGTCAAGAGTTCCACTTGTTTCAACGACGAACGGCCTCGATGCATCCGGCGGCGCCAGTGACGCTCTCTGTCTCGGCCTCTACCTCCAGTCGTCGGGTGCAATTTGGATTCCTTCGTGTCGTCATTCAATTCGCCGCCAAGTAAAGGTCCCACCCACACACCGATCGACCCACCATTGATTCGACCTCCATCGACATCCCAAGAACCACGATTAAACCGTCATCGATATCGTCCGGCGGATGAGCATTGACCTATGCACCGGACTTTGACCAGCACAGGCTATTGGATGGCGCGTGGTGCACGATGACTCACCTCGGCCGACCAAGTTGGATCCAATGGGAAGCGGTGGACGTGGTGGCTTTTGGGACTCCGAGCAGACTCCTCTTATGCGTCTCCTTTAAGAATGCTTCTTCCACCGGTTTTCACCTTCGTGTCCACTGGAAGAAACCGCGGGTCCCACGTGGGTCCTCGCGTGGTAGACGTGCGATTCGACGTGAATCTCACATGTTTGTGTTGTCACGCCATAACCCAAAAGATTCTTTCTTTTCCTTCCTTTCGATCTGAATCATAAAATTTGAGGGGGGGAAAAAAAAACTTCGAGTTACAGAAATAATATATTTGTTTATATAGATAAGATCATGTGAAGTGACAAGTTGTGCAGAGGGAGAATAAAGGAGGACAGCACCATGACTTCAACCTCTGTACTATACATAATTAGGCATCATGGAACAAAGAGACATTGTTCTTGTTTGAAGAAGATGATGGATCATGATTTGATTGGGTGTTTTAGTTCCACACGGATGCATTCTTGCCTCAATGATGAGTTTATACAAGCTAAAAAGATCCTCTTTTCCATGTTTTTTATACACATACCAAACCTTATCGTTTTTGGATGTTAGCTAGATGTGGAGGTTGAAAAAGGAGAGTGGAGAGAGGAAAGAGAAGAAGTTTCACAATGGAATATGATTGGATGGATCACTTGACTCCTCATTCCTTCCTTGTCCATCATTACATACACAAACTGTTTGGTCCTACAGAAGCAAGTATTCTTTTCATTCCAATCTCTAATCTCTAATCTCTAATCTCTAATCTCTCTCTCTCTCTCTCTTCCAGAAGTTCAAATGAGATATCTGATGAACTTATGCATGATGTATGCAATGCTGAATAGATGGCTAAAGAGAGAAATTATACACTAGAAGTGACACTTTGCCTGCAAAAAGAGACATGTCACTTAACAGGATCATGAACTAATCATCATCATTGTACTTTATATTGGAAAATAATTGTCAAGAATACAACTCTATGGACACTAACATAAGATCTAAAAGGCTAGTTTGTGGGTAGGTCACACAAGTTCCTCTTGGTAGGCTTAAAATGAAGCTAAATATAGAAAAATAATCACTAGGTTTCATATGAACAGTTGCTTTATCACCTTACAGGAGAACAAGAAGAGAAGACAATCCCCATCTGCCACTAAAAAATCCATTTTTAAGAGTGCTGATCTAAACAAGTTGAGTAGCTGCAGTGCTTACTGCATTATCTGCCACCAAACGATTTGCTAAAAACATGCCACTAAAGAAAGGGACCAATGTGGAGACCAGCTGACAGATTAAAGCCTGAAGCTTTGAGGTGGCAAACAAATGGCTGATTCATGCTGCATATCTTTTGCCTAACAGAAGAAACATAATTGTTGTCAATCATTGGTGTCTATAGATTTTGCGGTGTGGCCACAATGTAATGCCTTCTGAGTTAATTCTCAAATAGAAGATATATATCTCGTGCTTTGAAAGCTAAATAGGGTCTCACTATACTGTTTCTTTTCCTTCTCCCCCTCCTCTTTCGATTGTGGCCACTAATAGCCACAGCGACATTTGCATCACAACTACAAAATCTACACACGACAAGAATGCCAAAATATTATATGAATAGTCAAAAGTTGATGGTTCCATATATGGCTTCTGAGAATATTGTAGAGTCGGCAGGTTGGGTGAGTTGATGTTTAAGTTTCTTAATTGATTTTTTATTAATAATTATCTTTGATTTATTATATGAGTAATGAAGTAAATTCAAGAGAATAATATTCTTATCACTCGGGGTATTCAATGAAGTAAATCTAAGAGAATAATATTCTTATCACTCGGGGTATTCGTAGTTGTAATGCTACTTGCTCACGCATTTAAGATAGGTGTCAAGCAAACAACAACTTGAAAGTGTCATGTATTATAGAGCAAACTCAATCCTCACATACACTTATATTAATTATATGTCAACTTCTCCAACCTCATAGAATACACCTCACACTTCAACACCTATCAATTCTTCAAATGATGTACATGGAGTCCTCAGTAATATTAAAAGATATTTTGTACTTAGAAACCTTATCAAAAGCATCACGTGCGTAGCAGAAAAAATAAAACAAAAATATTTCTCACGTTAGTCAAATCGTCATGCGATGATCAGTGCACAAAAAATCATAAAATCGAAAAATAAAAAAATCTATGAGTTGAGTGTTAGATGTTTTACCTAGGGAGATTGTATATCCCTAAAAACTCAGATCCACAGCCGTATTTGAAGGTCAGATGTCCTCCTCTTATCCACATAGTAGATGTGATGACGACACTTCTCAGATCACTATGGGAATTCCCTCTCCATGTGTAGTACACAAGATGTGTCGCCTAAGGAGTAGAGGAGGCTGTGGAGAATATGAGGGCAACTACCAGAAGCTCTCGCCTATGAACCATTTAGCCCCCTCCTATTTATAAATATCTCTGTCAACTTAACCCTAATAGATATTGTCCTATTAGGTACTGAATTTCTATCTAACTATCCAAGCCTTTTAGATTAGTGGATCTCTATCCAAAAATCTCTTATTAGCTCTTATTAGATCTCATCCATTGGATCTAATATTGCAAGGGCTTATTGGATATCGAATAAAACATGGACTTTGCGGATATCTCATATTTGAACCTCTACTCATCGCAACGTCCACCATATGTGTGTGTGACCTTCTATGCCTAATACCGAGTTGGTCGTGAGTTGCACCTGTCAGAACTCTTTCTAACTCAGTGAATTATTATCTCATAACAACTCACTCAACTCTTCGACTATCGACATATCAGGCCACTATGTCATAGTCCCTAGATGGTACATCGGGATATAATCCATTGGCCTTATTTGTCCGTAGGTATTGTGTATCTATAGTATTTCATCTATCTAAAATCTCAAAGATCATATATTGAGTATTGTACTTTCAGGCCTCATACATAATCCATCCGAGTCTCATTCTAATCGGATTCTCTCGAAGAATTTATTTTCTCTCAATCTAAATGACTCTAGCCAGGGATTTACTTGAGCGAGAGCATAAGGGATATTCTGCTCGTGATACCAAAAGTGGATAATCCTCTATTGACACTCAATTGTCTTCTTAAGGTTGGCTATCAATCCTGATAACTAACTCTACCAAATCTGAAGTTTCCAAATCTGTGAGTCTGATATCAAGGAAAGAAGTACTCAAACAAGACGTCCTTGTGTCACAAGTCTAAAGATCAGACACATAACTGGAACTACGGAATCACTATCTGACGTCAGGTACCATTAACCATCTAACATTCCATAAGCGAATCAATCAGTGAACTCATTCTCTAATTAGCACTTGTATTGTACTCTTAGTGTCCCTACACGAGTGACTATGAGACCAATTATTTCAATCATATGGACGGATATATAGTACACCAGTTTGTTCAGTTATCTCGATGTCCCTCTTGAGTAATCTATGATCATGATTATTTAGGATCTTTGTTTAAAGGTAAATTGATCTCATTATCGTATGCTGGGAAACCAAATGGGAGCATCACATGCGCAACAGAAGATCAAAACAAAACCAGTTTCCCACGTAAATCAAAATCTTCATACAAAAGATTTGTGCGAGAAAAAGTTACAAAACCAAAAACCACATCGTGTGAGAGATTGTTTACCCAAGGAGATCGTATCTCTGTTTTTCTAGATTCAAATAGAGAGGATGAAGGAGGTCAAATGTCCTCCTTCTAGCGGTATGCATATGATGGATTGCTACAGCGATACTCCTCCAATCGCAGCCATAAATCTTGCAACTCTTGTACAGAGGGAGGGAGGAGAATAGGAGGGGGTGGCCAACGGTGTAACCTATCATCTATTTATCGCCCATGCCTTCTATTTATAGAGAGCAACCAAAAATCCTAGGGGTTCTACCCTAGTGGGTATTGAATCCCCATCTAATTGCTTACTAATTTTGGATTATTGGATCTTTATCGAATAATCTCCTTTGGCTTCTAATCGGGGCTCATGCAAGGAGCCCATTAATATAGGGTCTCAACCAATTAGAAAAGAGGCTAATTAGATAACTCATATCTAATCTTCTATTCGCTGAAACATCCACCATATGTGTATGACCCTCTAGGCCCGATATCGAGCTGGTCGTGAGTTCCTCTCATCAGAATTCCTTCTAATATAGTGAATTATTATCCCTATAATAATTCACTCGACTCATCGACTATGGATATACTAGGCCACTGTGTTATAGTCCCCAAACGATATAAGGGGATTAAATCCATCAGACTTGTTTGTCCATAGTTATCGTGTATCTATAGTCCATCATTAAACTAATATCATAGAGATTGTATATTGGACATGGTCTATCTGAGTCTCGCTCTATTCAAATTCTCCGAGAGAACTCATTATCTCTCAATCTGAATGATCTTAGCCAAGGATTTATCTGAGTAAGCACACAAGGCATATTCTTTTCATGATATCGAGAGTAGGTGATCATTTATTAACACTCAATTGCCTTCGTAAGATTGACTATCAATCCCGATAACTAGCTATATCAAATCTGGAACTTTCCAAACCTATAAGTCTGATGTCAAACAAAGGAGTACTCAAACAAGACATCCTTGGTGTCTAAAGCCTAAGGACTAAATGCACAAATGAGACTACAGAATCATTGTTTGACATTAGATATCATTAACCGTACAATATTACATAAGCGGATTAATCAGTGAACTCATTCTCCAATGAGTACCTGTATTGTATCCTTAGTGTCTCCACACAAGTGTCCTTAAAACCTTACTGTATCATTAAACATACATCATTCCATAAGCGGATCAATCAGTACCGTCTCTATCATATGGATGAGTATAAAGTATACCGATCTGTCTAGTTATCTTGATGTCCTTCCCGAGTAACCTATGATCGAGATTATTTGGAATCAACGTTTAAAGGTGAATCGATCTTATTATCATGATCTCATCAAGATTTGATTCTCATTACACAGAACCAAAGACATCACTATATATATATATATATATATATAGCGTGTCACATGTGTCATCACTCACGTGATTGGCTTGTAGAGCACTTGTAACTTAGCATCGCGATCGACATGACTCCTTACTACTTGAGACATAAGTTCCCCTGCTTGAGTAATCACTATGTTGTTATCACAATATATGTGAATCAACTCCTCGCTGCTCGTTATGACTCCTAAATCTACGATGAACTTCTTTATCTAGACTCTCTTCTTTGTTGCTTTTGTCGCATCAATATACTATGCATCTGTGGTCGAGTCAGCAGTAATATCTTGCTTAGAACTCTTCTAACATACTGTTTCTCCATTCAGGGTGACGACATACCCTGAGTTCGACTTACTATCATTGACATCGAACTAAAAACTCGAGTTCATATATCCCTCAACCCAGAGGCTACCTCCTTCATATACCAGTAAAATATCCTTAGTCATTCTCAAGTACTTAAGGATGCACTTTATTACTTTCTAGTGTTCCAAACATGGATCCATCTGATACCCGCTTGTGACACTCAAAGTATGTGTTATATCAAGCCTAGTACATGTTAAGACCCCAACTGAGTCAGGTCCTAGTCGATTGAGTTGAGTCCTTATATTGGGCCTTGTTGCTCGACCTAAACCTAACATTAGGTCGGCTAGGAGGAGATTTGAGTCCATTGTAATAAATCAGCTCAAATCCTAGTAGGGTTAAGATTCGACTGAACTAGAGTTTGGTTAGGAGTTAGAGTTGGATTCGAATCAAGTTAACCAAGTCAAGTTTGTAAGCAACCCAATTGGCCGCCCACCTTGATGAGGGGAAGTCAGCTAGGGCTGAGAGGAGGTCGGCCAGAGTTAGAGAGGGAGAGTTTAATTTAGTTAGGACTCTCTCTCTAAGATTGATTAGAAGTTAGATTAGGAGTTGAAGTCTTGGTTTAGTTGAAGTAGGAGTTATATTAGGATTAGGGTTTTGAGACCCTATATAAACACTTGTAGCAACAACTTTTTTCTCATGAATAGATCAATCTTTTCTTCAGCTCTTGTAGTTGAATACTAAGGAGAGAGGAACCTCTATAGAGTTCCAAGGAGGTCGATCTACTTTAGAGATCAATCCAAGCTGACAATCCTAGATGGTTATAACACTTAGTATTAGAGCTATGTTCTTGGCACCTCGCTACTCTTCTACCTTCGCTGTTGCCATCCAGCCTCCCATCATCTTCCTAAGAAATTCTCATAATTGCTGATCTCATTGTTGACTCGTTGTCATCACCCCCTGCCATAGATCCTTCATTTGCTACGCCACCACCAAAATTGCAACAGGTTCTGGTATCTACTTTACTACTATTGTAATTTACTTATCCAAAATCCAAAAAAATAGTTAAATATATCATTGTTATAATCCTTGCTATTTATCTATCTTGCTGAAAAAATTGTTGGCCGAAAAAACTACTACAACGATCTTTCGATGTTGACGCAAATTTTCAATCAAATATTATCTTCTTGTCGATATCTTGTTGTCATAATCTTCTTTGTATTTTGCATTGGCATGATTTTCATCATCATTTATCCCTTGTTATAATACATTATATCTTCCTTATATTGCTACAAAAAAATTGCTCGTTGCAAGAACTTCTCATCACAAAGTTATTATTTTTACGATGAAAGTTGTGCTGCAATATTTCAGTCGCATTATTGTTATCGTATCCCTGATCTTTCTGCCAACAACTTGTTGTTATATTCATATTCACATTTTACGTTGGCTTAGCTTTCCTTATCAGTGGATTCTCCCCAAATTCTTCTTTTAATCTTTTATAAACCACTGAAAACTTTTTGTCGAACTACTGTTCTTTGACGTAAAATTCTGTTATTGCATCCTTTAGGTTTTTCCCACCGCGTACACCACCAAATCTTATCGAATCTATTGCTGCCACCCACATCACCCTTAAGGCACCCTTCTAGCCCTAAGACGCAGTTGTTGTAGTATTTCAATCTTTATAGCTGGCTCAAACAATAGCGTGAATTGTAGCCTAAACCACAATCTTGACCCATCTCTCTTTCGGTCACCAATCACTACTAAACTGGTTGCTACCATTCACAACAACCATAACTCATCCTCTTATCCTTAAACCATTGCCACCAAACCCCCCTTACAGCCTCCATAGCAGCCTTGAATAGCAGCATCAACAACACCCCCACTTGATGAAAAATTCTGCTATAATACTCTTGGGACTGTTTGCTGCATCCACATATGATCCCCACTGAAACCGTTGTTGTCACCAACATCAATCCTAAGCTATCTATATAGCCTTAAGCCATTACCACCTAAGCCCCCATACATATAAAATGATACCATTATTGTTGAATCTCTTAAATTATAATAGCAATTTGATGATTTAAATTTAAAAAGGTTATTATCCAAATCATGATCTTGACAACTTGAAGTTTTCTATATACAAATCAAGATCTTTTATCTTTTCTCTTTGCAATATATTCATGATCTTGATATTTATAATTTGATATTTTATGGATGAACACTCTTCTTATTTGATCTCCTAAAGATTTCTAAAGCTTTGAATCTTATCTAAGAAGAATTTTGTCAAATTGAATCCTGACATTTGGTATTCACGATTTGATATCCTTTATGTCATGATTTATCCTAGACTTGTATTCATGAATGATATACATTATCATTAAAATTAATATTTCTTAAACTTATGATAAGTTGAAAATTAAAAGAGATTTATTTTATCATAAACATTCCCTTGATCTCTGGACATGACTTATTCTGTATGGGAATCACGTTTAAATCTCTATGTTAAGAGGAGATTTATGATCTTAACAATTATAGTTGAGATTTTTATCAAGATCATTATTTTATTTTATTAAAAATATTTATCTAAATGAATTGGGTCTGAAGATTTATCTTAGATGAATTAAGATTAATCCCCTAAGACTCATTTTCATTATTTACAAAAAAAAGAGAGAGATTTCTTAAAATAAATCATGTCTTTGGCAATTATAATTTAATTTTTCATCCTTAATGACATGCTCCTTTTATGCTTATGGTCATATTTAGAACTTGAATGCAAAATAAAAATTAAACCATCATATTTATTTTTGACAATAACAAAGGGGGAGATAAAATTATCAATATGATTAGAAAAAAATTAATATAATAAATTTTATAGTATTGAATGCGTAACAATTTGCTAAGAATAAAATTTAAAATTTTAAAACACATGCTAAATGCTTAATTAATTAAGCTTGATTTATCACCATATTTTTCTTTGGATTTCTTGGCCTTTATAAATTACACTTCTTATCAAAATTTACATGTAAAATGCATAATTTGCTTGATTTACTATCTTATTTTAAATTTGCATAAGATGAATTAAATTACATGGGTAACTCTTGATTTTTCTTAGATTTTGGAATTTACATCTACAAAATTGAGTATTTTGTGATATATTGTTTTTCACTTTACTTTCTTGTTTGTAATTTCTTATTTACAAAAAGGAAAGAAAATTTATATAAAGATGATCTTTAAAAAAAAACATGATTTCTATTTTGATTTGCTTTTGGAGATTAAATAAGATAAATGCATGAGTAGCTCCTAATTTTTCTTGGATTTCTCAAATTTTTGAGCTCACGTTAAAATTAACATAAAAAGGGGATTCAAATTTTTGTGATGAGATATATTTTTTTAAAAGATTTTTTTTTGTTTCATGAATCTTGATGAATATTTATAAAAGAAGAATATATAACATGAACTTTTATAATACTTGATATAAGCTCTTTTTTTGTGATGATGTTTTTAACTCCCCTTCATTGTTTCTACTAGTTTCTTATTTTCAAAAAGAGTAAGAAAAATTTTTATAAGAAAATTATGTTTTACTAGGGGGGGGGGGGGGGGGGGGGGCAATGCAAGATCTAACCAATATGACGAGGTTACGATCATGAAATTATTTGCTCATTATTTCACCTCTTATTGTTGATGACAAAGATAGAGAAATAATATATTGATGACACATATATAAAAAATGATACATGACAAAGAGGAATAAAATTTTTCATCAAGATTATTAGGCTCTTATCCTATTTTATTAAGGGGGAGCAATAAAGTACTCAAGCATTTAATCATATTTATTTTGGCATATGATGACTTTATGTATCATGAAAATTACTTATTTATTATTTTACCTTTTTTGATGATGACAAATGAGGAGAAATAGTAAATTGGTGATACAAAAATGATACATACATGTCAAAAGGAAGAAATAACATTCTCTTAAAGAAAAATTTGCTTGAAAATTTTAGAGTGTGCATAAAATTCTTAGAATGATTATTGAAAATTTAATGATTCATGATTTATTGAAATTAATGTTATATCATGATGATTTTTGAAAGAAGGAAATTTTGCATGAAAGTATTGAATATTTTTGAAAATTTAATGATTCATGATTGGTTGAAATAAATATCAAGTATCATGTATGATTTGATAATTTTAAAATTCATGGTATATCATTTCAAGATTTGAATGGATGATATGATACTTGAATTCAAGGGTGTGCGGTTATATTGAATTTAAGTTTTTCCTTATTTGAATTATGACATGGATTTAGGGGGAGTAAGGTTTAACTCCTGTCATCAATTGATTATCATCATAAAAAAGGGGGAGATTATTGAATCTCAAATTTTGATGATGAAATCAACTAATAAGTTATTAATCTAACAAGGTTGTTAGAGTTGACTGATGCAAGATTAACTACGATAGAGAGAAAATTACAATCAGAAGTTTGGCCAAAGTCAAGTCTAGGCATCGAGTCGGAGCGAGGACGATGCAGTTGGGAACTCGCCTGGAATACGTCGGGAGCTCGCCGAGGGTATCGGGAGCTTGCTAGGATATCACAAGAGAGTTCGCCGAGGGTATCGGGAACCAAGACTTGCAGTAAGATTATCAGGGGTAACCGAAATGCTTGCCAGGAGTTGGGAATGTATTGATTGGATTTGTTGGCTATGTTGGTTGTAATTAATTAAGTCACAGTTAGCATCGTTAAGGTTGAGTTCTACTTGAGTTAGATTTGGAAGGAATCAAAATTAACTCAAGTGAGGCAAATCAAGTCCACTATAGGAATGGATTAAGCTCAGGTTGAGCTCAATTGGTTGACCTGGAAAGGGGTGAACATAAGGTACAAGTCAGATACATAAAAGTATAGAAAAAGTAGTTTTTGTGGGATTCCCAATGGTAGTACCGCTAGTGGGCGATGGTGGGTACCGCCCAGGACGACGATAGTACCACCGTAGCCCTATTTTCGGGCAAATAACGATGGTAGTATCGTCGGTGCCGACGGTAGTATCACCCATAAGTAGAATTTACTGAAAGGTATGGATTTTTTGTTCCATTTCTGAAGCCAATTGGGGTCTATAATTACCGTAAGATTTCTTACATTTTACACAACACTTTGGGCTAGAAATTCTGTGAAAAATAGTGTACTAAAATTGTAAGAAAAAGAAAAGGTGTAAGGGAGTGAGGAGAAGTGCATTCTTGTAAAGTCTCTCACGTGAGTTTATAAGGTTCATATCCTAAGCCTATAAAAAGTAGAGAGGAAGGTATAAGAGTTTGATCTTCACCCAAAAAAGATTGATAATGGACGTTGGTTGACCTTGGAGAAGAGGACTCGGGACTGGATGTAGGTCAGGTTGAGACTGACCCACTATAATTATAAGTGTTCCTTATTTGCTTTACTTGCTACTTTCTATTGCTCTCAATTAGTCTATAGTTACAAACGAGGCTTAATATAAATTTCTCCTAAATCGATTTCTTGATTGTTTTTAATGAAATACTAAAAGTCACTTTTGATTTTTTTTTTTTCTTCACTTTTAGTAAGCAAGCCCCCCCCCTCCCCTCTCTCTCTTAGTGTCAATTGATCATAACATTTTTCTTATATTCTTCAACCATCTTCTTAAGGTTTTTATTTTTGAATTTAAATATGCTAAAAATTTATATGTTTTATTTTTTAAATATATAATATTTTTTGGTATTAAAGTTTATCTTTTAGTCTTATATAGAATAAAACTTTTATATTAGATTAAAATATTATCTAAATTTTTTAATATTCTTTGATCTAAATTTTAAAATGTATTATTATGAAAGGTTTAAAATTTGTTTGATTAGATTATATTGAAGTTGAACATGAAAGTATAATTCTAATTTTTATTAAATTTAGAAATTTATTTCTTGTATTAAATATCTCATAATCTTATCTTTAATATTTATATATATAATGATTAGTAAAGATACGTTTTATATGAAATTAGATAGAAATTAGGTTGAAACAACTCTTAGGCTAGATCTAACCCATAGGTCAAGCCAGAGCCCATTGGCTAAGCCTAGTTAGCAATTCAAGCTTAGCCCATAGGCCAAGCCCTGGCCGTAAGCTAACCCAACTTAGTCTAACATGAGTAGTCATATACGACTCACATGGTCAATCTATAGGCTAGAGGCCATCCTGGCTTGGTGTGGTGTATACACAATCATGTGCATTATACATGATCAATATACGGGCTGGTCCAACCTAGTCCAATATTATAAAAGTCATTAGATTTGAGCTTAAATATTGATTGACCCAAACTATATTTGATTATCGATTCGGGTTGATTCTGAATTGATTAACTTATTTAAGTCTATTTAACTTAGATTGAATCTAATCTAGTCTAAAATATACTAGTCTATAGTGATTTAAAACTAGTAAATGAGGATTAGAGATCAATTCAATTAGGTTTTAGTTAAATCGAGTTCAATTGAACTGATTTAACTAGGGTTTGAGTCAATTGAGAGTTAATTAATAGTATTTAACATGAATAATATTTGAAAGATATGTTTTGATGTGTTATTCCATCCTGATATAGATATGATTAGTGTGAGATGATGTTACTCCCATGTTGAAGGCAAGTAGGGTGATTCCATTTGGGGATTAGTAGGTCATCGGATGTGGTGGCTAGACAGTTCCTCCATTTGGTATTGGAAGGAATGTATCCCCACTTTGATGGATGAGGAATACAACTCAATCCGTTGTTCAGAATGCGGTATGAGTTTACCTCTATCCGCTGTTGGGATAACACAAACTCATCTCTAAGATAAAGTCTCCTCATATGCTGTTGGGAGAGTACTCTTTCGGGTATTTGATATACGCTAATGAGATGATTGATTTTTGATTATGTATTCATTTTTAGTTGACTTTTGAGATTCCTATTCAATGTTGTTGAATTAAGTTTATTTTTTTTATTTTTAGAGTAGCCTCTCACTATCACTAGATTAGGGTTCAGTGAATAACAAATTTTTCTTTACAGTTAAGTAGAACCATTTAGATGTCTTCAAGTTGACATTATTATATTTTTCAAGAAATAATTTTCACAAATAAATTATAATAAATATTTATAAATTAAAATAAAGTAATGTTATTTATTTAGCTATGAATATATGTAAATTTGGCATGGATGAATATATTAGAAGATGTGTTGCTGAAAACAAAAAATTACAGCATATATGTAAATTTGGCATAAGTTCTAAGGGATTTTGTATAGCTGTACATGAGAAATACGGGGAACAGGTGATCTCACAAACATGACAAGCACACTAAACAAACAGCATGAGGAGGATACACCTATATAGTTCAGGAGAAGATGAAGAAAAAGACAAGGCATTAGGTGGCACCTCTCATCACTACAGTAACTCATCGATGCGATGTAAGAGACCCTCGTGGAGATAGAACAAGGATGTTACTAGGAGTCTGGCTGATGGAGCTTTCACCATGTTAGCTAATGCTCGGGTTGCCAATGGTGGAAAGTTCTCATCTTCCTTTGACGTAGCTAAGCATCCATGGGGGCAAACTGTCACTCTTCTTACCGGGACCGGGCTGGACAGGTCCCTCCACTCCAACCGCAGCTCTCTCTGGGTAAGATCTGCGTTCAAAGACAAAAGGTGTTCATCAACAGAGGTAAAGAAATAGTTATCTCCGCAAGGGTAGCTGCTAGAAGAAGAGGTAATCTATGAGCCAATGAAAGAAATGGTGGTAGACACTCTACCTGGTGTTGAGGGTGGGGAGAGAGTCTTCAGAAGCCTTGTGACTATTGTCATTCTCCATGAGCTTATTTGGGTGTTTTGATGCAATTCCACAGTACAAAACAAAGTTCATAGACAGAAGCAAGAGCATCAAGTTCAAATGCAGAAGTTTTTCTACTGTACCTTCTTCTCCAGAATGCTATGCTGCTCTTCCAATGACTTTTCCTGCGCAGGAATTGGGATGAAAACTGTTGTTGCTTTGTTATATGCTTATTCCAAGATGAGTGCAATCATCCTAAGATGATTGAAATTGCCAGTGATCTTATGGCAATGTGAATTTAGCATCACAAAGCATACTAACAATATCAAACAGACAATCTACTTAAAGCATTGACAATCTCTCATAGTAATCGTATATTCTCTATATAGGTTTCATCAGGCTATTCCTTGCTATGTTTTGGCAAAAGGTTTTACAAACTTTGATGTAAAATATATCGTTATTTGATTCCTTTTCTTTTGGCATTTTCAAAGATGAAAGTAAGTTTCATGATCACCATAAATATTTAGATTGATGAGTACAGTTGGGAAAATATCATACCAAGCCTTGCCAATCTACGTGAAAGTAGGATATGAAGCTAAGTTAAGTATCCAAAGCAGACATGGCCATCATAATTAATGGCAAAATCAAATAGGTAACGGATAGAAAGAAGACACAAGATCTGAGAATATAAGAGAAAATGAACAATGCAATCCCACTTGTAGCATAGTCTGTTGAACTTGCCTTTCTTTGAAGCTCCTCGATTGAATCAAACAGCAAGCGATTCTGTAGCATTAAAAAGAGGAGGAATCAAATCACAGCATTCTCTCTTCATCTTCCGGAAAACAAAGGCAATGATGGCTCCACTACACACAGTGTCGCAAAGAAAACAGGACATGAAGGAGGCATGCAGCACTACATATTAGTTCAGCACAAAGTGATCGACTCGCCTTTCTTGATCTCATGAGCCTTACAGATGTATCAAGCTGTCGTTCCAGTTGCTGGAGTTCTTTAAGAGTCAATGCTTCTAGTTCTTCTCCCATGAGCTGCCTGAACACATGACAAAGAAGCAGGAAAAAGAAGTATCAATGCATCAAACAAGTCTATAGTAAAGGTGATGCTCGTTTTAATTTGTTGCTGCCATCCCCGGACCTTTGTCTCTTTTGTAAAGCCTCTACCTTGGCCTTCAACTTTCCATACTCATGGCACCAACTTACCTACACAAAAGATTGACATTAGTTCAAGTATTATCATCACAAAAGAGATTGTGGAGGTTGGCTTCTGATCCTATATCAGCCATTTAATTACCTGCGATTGAGGATCTGCTTCTACGACAGCTCGTTCTGCATATGAAGATTGATAGTAACGTTGAAGAAGCTTTTCCATGCTACAGGAAAGAACCAAGGCATTGAAATATGCACAATGGCATGCAGAAGCTTTATATACTGACTGAACATTTGATGTGTATAGTGATTAATGAGAACAAGAAACTAGTAGAAAATATTGAAGATGGAAAGTCTTAGAACACTCAGCTTTCCTTCTTTCTGCTTCTTATTCAATTGTTTTTTCTCCACTCTGTTATTTTCTCTTCATTGAAAGACCCATAATGTTATATATATATCTTTCTTGTTTGCCATTTCCTTTAGGTTTTCTGTGTAAGTAAATTAATATGTGATAGTTTATTTGATTTTATTCATTGCAATAGTTTTTAGCTAGTTATCATGCATCTCAGGGGGTTTTAATTTCCATCCAAGAATTATGAATACATAAATGATGCCAAATGCTCCTTCATAATTAGTTTCCTTTCTCTGGCAAAAAAAGATAAGAAGCTTGTTCATGTCCATGAACTCTCGCTGGCCACAAAGCCAGATCTAAATCTATGTTACCTCATCGTCCACATATGAGCCATTTTTAGTTTATGGGTAAGATCTGAAACTAAACGAACACATCTGCTTTGTCAGACGAAGAGGACAAAGAGAATATAATTGCAGGAAACACGCTTAGAATGGAGATCTGATTTCTCATGGCCGGACTCGAAAACCTCAGAGAAAGAACGCAATCAAAGTGGGCCAGAGTATGATAGCTGAAGTGACAATGACGATGAATGCAATACTAACAGTAATCCTTGATCTTAATCGTCTTGTTTGCACTCAGCTTCTCAGAAACTCGAAGTAAACGTGCATGATCTCCGATTAGTACCGAGCAACATGAAGAGAAAGCATGCAGAAAGATCATCCAAGACGAGTCGCATGCGAGGACAAGGAAATCAACGAACGTAGCACGAAGAGAAAGGAGGAGATCAGAGCTAAACTCATCATCCGAGGCGATTGGTTCACGAGGCGGTGCAACGAACGTGCGTACGTACCTGGAATTGGTCGAGTACTCGTAGAGCTTCCCATTGGGAGAGAAGATGACGAGGGCGACCTCGGCGTCGCAGAGGACGGAGATCTCGTGAGCCTTCTTCAGCAGTCCCGATCGCCGCTTCGAGAACGTCACTTGCCTATTGACCTTGTTCTCGATCCGCTTCAGCTGCACCCTCCCCCTTCCCATCTATCGCTCCCGTTCTTCTCCTTCTTCTTCTTCTTGGAACCAAGAACGAGCCCTAACAGTGTGCGCTCCTCAGAGAGAGAGAGAGAGAGTTGAAGGCCTCGTCTTCGCCCTGCGTTCTAAGGATAAGAAGCGTATCAAAGGCGGAGGAGATGAAGAAGCAACTACTGTTCGGATCATATCGAGGGAGCGGTTTTGGGCAAACCTGCAAGTGGTTTCGGGGAATTCCTTGTCCATTTGGTAGACGCGGAAGCGCTATGGGGTCCGCGCATCGCCGGCTCCCATTGGTGGAGGCCGCTGTTGTGTACTTCTCAACTGGAGCACAAGTGGAGCGTCTTACGGATTCTGGCGGTCGGCGCGGCTTATTGGTGGGTACAAAGTTCGTGTGTAGAAAAAGAGGGACGATTCTTTTGTTTCTTTCCCTTACCGAAAACATCACATCTCGCTTACGTGTCTGGCAAATGGTAGAGATGACAGCGGGTGGGACCCATCAGAGGGAAGAAACTTCTGCGTAAGGAAATCCGATCCATCATCATCATCACCACAAGTCTGAGTCATCCATCTGAAAGGGTTGCATTCAAGAGACTCATGGGTAAGGAAACCCGACCCCATCATCATCATCATCACCACATATCTAAGGCATCCATCTGAAAGGGATGCATTCAAGCTCCATCTGTTCATGGCTGAGGTCTTAACTCGGTGGGCGGGCGTGCCGACTGAGAGATGGAGGGAGACGCAGCCGCTTACCCAAGCTGACATGGCAACGATAGATCACGAGTCGGGAGTTTACTGTGAGAGGATTGAGTGGGGTCCTCCTCGCGATCCTGTGCCAGCTGGAGGCAACGTTGGACGGTGGTCTTGACCTGCTTGATGAGTGGACTGGGTTGGAGCTGGAGTGCATGTGGGTCAATAGTCGGACGATGTGATGGATGGCGCCACGTACACAACAGGTCAGAGAGCTCGAAGGGGACGGCGATGAGGGTGGGGGCTCCCTCCACCGTCTCTCGTTCCAGCTTTTCATCGTTTCTGGAGTTCAAGGAGTACCACCACACTGGGCTGAAGAGCCATGCAGTACCCTCATTAAGCAGGTTGCATGTAGAGAGATAGAGTTAGAGAGAGAGAGAGAGGTAAGGAGGTGGAAGGTTGTTATCAGTCTGCGTTAAACATGATCTCGAACTGGTCTTCGTTAAAGAAGGGAATCACTGCAAGTTTCCACAGTCGATCTTGACCTTGGACTTCTTGTCTGTGTTAAGATCGGTAAGCCGCGCAGTCTTGCATCTCTTAGTCAAGAAACATGATCAGCTTCATGAGTTCATGTCGAGAAACAGTCTCAAATTTGTGTCGGTGAAATATTTCAGAGATAAAATGACGAGCGACCTGTGTAGGTTGGGACTGAGAACCAAGGAGCAAGAGAAAAAAAAAAAAAAAAACAAAGGAACTTACATGTAAGACAAATGTAGAGGAACAGAATCTTTAATGTCATATCACTTGAATAACCTGCGAGGGTGTTGATGAACATTGTTTCCGTACATTTGTTGTCCTACTTCCCTTTGATTCCTGAGTTGCTACAATTCCAGAGCGCTGTGATTAGAACAACACTAATGTTATAGAAAACAGTGAAGAAAACAGAGATTTGAGTCAACCTGTATTGTGATTGGTGGCAGCGACAGAAACCATGTGGGACCCGCATCTCGCGCGGCTACACACAGACGGAGGGATTCGGGCAACCGGGTATCTTTCAGTCGGCCAAAGTTTTTTCGTTGCGACACCCGCAAATCACTCTTGATGATCTCGTGAGATCATAAAATCAACGGACGAGATCATCTGAGTTTCTTATTGAGCTTAGACCGGGCTTGGGCCTAATTAGATTTCAGTTGTACTCACAGTGGAAGAAAAGCATCACATCGGATTAGTAAATTGGAATCAAGTAACAGTCTCCACCTCGGCCGTGTCACCGCTCCTTGTCTCTCAATCGTTCATCAGCTAGCGGACGGTCGGGATGCGAGGGAAAGAGGGTCAGAGGCACGTGACCTTTGTCCTGGGAAACGTTGTCCTGGGGGGGGCCCTCTTGGAGTCTTAAGTGGTTGTTTAAGTCAGGTTGCTCCACATGAACAAAGCGGGTCCCTTGTTCCGCATGGAATCGAGAAAAAGGTAGACTGCAGGGTCAGATATATCGTAGTGGCCCATATAAAATGTGACGCGGACAACCTGATGAAGAAGGGAACCAACACTGAACACCCCACCGACACATCGACCGTCCACCTCTCTCTCTCCCTCTCCCTCTTCCTCTTCCTCTTCCTCGCCTCTGCCTTGCTTCAAATCCGACACCTCTCTCTCTCTCTCTCTCTCTCTCTCTCTCTCTCTCCCCCCCCCCCCCCCGGTTTGAGAAGGGAAAGTATGCAAAAGGAACCCTAAGGCTAAAGTCTTTGAGCCCTTCTTCTCCCCCTCCTCCTCCTTAGGGATCCGTATTTGGCTCGAATCTCTCTTGGAGATGTGGTGGGAGTTGTTGCACGCAGACGCGGAGGCGGAGGAGACCGCCGACCAGGGGGCGTCGGAGGCTGGCGGGATCTGCGGGCCCGGTGTCCGGTGGGGCCACACCTGCAACGCCGTCAGGGGAGGGAGGTACCTCTACGTCTTCGGCGGCTACGGCCGCGACAACTGCCAGACCAACGATGTTCACGTCTTTGACACCGGTGGGTGGTGGCCCTTTCGGGGAGCTTGCTCTCTCGCTTTGTTCTCTACTACACCGTTTCTTTTGCTTCTTTCTGATTTCGGATAGGGTTTTGATAAGAATGTTCCGCTGAAAGATCCCTTTTCCTGGATTAGTCTTGTGGTGAGTTAGTGTACGTTGTCAATGTGGCCACGAATTTTACCGCGATGATGATGATGACGATGTTTAGAGGTGTTGGTACTCAAAAAGGATTATTTTTTCTCCATTTTCTTAGCTAACAACGCTTGAATTCGAAATCTTGTTTCCATAACTTTGTTTTCTGCTTATCCTTTTAACCCTTTCAAATAAACTGTAGTTTCCTTTCTCATTCCTTCTCAGGAAAGCTTTTCACACGTCGAATTGAATTTGATCGATGGCTCTTGAATTGCATGTTCTTTTTGTCTGCCATTTTCGATAGTCTACCTGCAGATTTCTTTGCTATTGTGTCAAGTTGTAAGTCTATATAGGATTTCATCGGATTTTCAAGCATGTTCGTTAATTTGTGTTAATTTGATCAATTGTCAAATTTTGAATTATTAATTTAGTGTTATTTTGTTGAAATAGGGATTCTAGACAAAGCTAAAGTTTTTCGTCTTCATGTCTTCTAGATTTCACGTTATGTGCCTTCGGATTTCGCTTCTTGCTGGAGTATTTGTTTTCTTGTTTTTAGAAAAAAAAATGCTGGCGTGACTTCGTGTAAGATGTGTTCCACAGTTCAGCAGTCATGGAGCAAACCCATGTTGAAGGGTGTTCCACCCTCACCAAGGGACAGCCACAGTTGTACCACTGTTGGTGATAAGTTGTTTGTCTTTGGGGGAACGGATGGAAAGAACCCTCTCAAGGACATGCATATTCTGGACACCTGTAAGTATTCTCATCATTCACAATCCTTTTGAATGTAACTGCAATGACACATGATTTTATCAATTTAGACATCTTAAAGGAACATTTTGCTGTTTTATCATTGGTTCTCTATGTGGTTGCTAAACACTATCTTGATGTTTGATTGAAAGAGTTCTATAGTTTACATCAATCTGCTTATTTGCCCTTCATTTATCAAATGGAGACACATCATATTATGGTGTTGCTAAACTCTATCTTGATTCTTGATTGCAAGAGCTCTGTAGTTTACCTCAATCTGCTTGTTGCTCTTCATTTATCAAATGGAGATGGAAAGTCATCTCTACGCTTTACTCCTGATGCTAATGAAATCAGAAATTTTCATCAGTTTGATCTTTTTCGCTGATCGTATGTGCAGCATCAAACACGTGGATTGTGCCAAACTTAAATGGCGAGGGACCAGATGCACGTGAAGGACATACTGCTGTGCTTGTTGACAAGAGACTTTTCATTTTTGGTGGCTGTGGCAAATCTGTGACTCATGAAGAGAAGTATTTTAATGATCTTTACATATTGGATACAGGCAAAATTTCTCAATCATTCTTTCTCAACTTTGTAATGTTTTTAGGAATTAGAAGGAAATTATTGGAACAAATTTGCATGTTTTTCTTGTTAGGACATGTTTAAAACTGACTTCATTGCCAATGTGTTGTTCTAGCTCATTATTTGAATCTGAAGATCCATTTGGTTAAATCTTTGCTCAATATTTGTTTTTTTAATTATATATATAATTTATGTAAAAATTCACTTTGTGTTTGTCAAGTTATTGTTAGGTAGCTACTTAAGTTTGAACATGTCTATAGAGATGCATTACATATTGTTTTTCTCAAAAATACTTGTTCTGGTTTGCACATTATCATTGGAAGAATGTTGATGTTCATTCAATAAAAGTGAGGCTTTTTGTGTTTAATAATAAGTGCTTTGATTATCAAAAAATATTATCCAAGTCCCCCTTAAGTTTCTCTCAAGCTTAAGTAGCAGCATGTGTTTAGCACCTCAATTATGGTTGATGTGCTCATCTTGGTCATTGTTGAAGTATCTCAAATTTGGAAGTACTTGTTCTGTATGGCATTGTAGAGAAGCTAACTTGGGAACGTGCTGTAACTTCTGGCACTCCACCTTCTGCCCGTGATTGTCATAGCTGCTCATCATGGAAGAACAAAATCATAGTCCTTGGTGGTGAAGATTCTTCAGATTTCTATCTAGCTGATGTTCACATACTAAATGCAGGTTTTTCCTCTGAATCCATGTCTTATACGGGATAATGTCAATAAAGTGCTTTTTTTATAATATTAGATATATATCCTAGTGATTTAAGTTGAAATAATGATGTTAGTGCTTCTCTAATGATAAAACCACTGTGACATTATTCATTGATTTTCAATAGGGGTACAATCCATTGTCTTAATGTGTTTGGTGAAATTTAACATTCACGATATTAAGATTGCAACATCTAGTGATATTTTCCTCCTCAGAAGTAAATGACATATGTTAGTAACATTTGGACAAGTTTGTTAAATTGTTTCAAATTATAGTTACTGCATAAAGATCAATTTTCCATTTGGAGAAGCTGAATTAGTACCTGCCTATATTATTGGTCTTTTATCTGTTTGTGGAAGTGAATGCCATCTCCTCTAAGGCAACTAATTTAACATTTATCGTTCTCCAACAGACACACTTGCATGGGAGCCTATGAAAACTGCAGGAAAGATATTTCCACCACGTGCTGGGCATACAACTGTGGCGCTTGGAAGTAACTTATTTGTGTTTGGGGGTTTTACAGATGCTAGAAACCTTTATGATGACCTTTATGTCCTAAATGTTGGTGAGTAATTTATTGAATAATCTGACTAGTCTACCATGTTTACTTTGGCTAGGTAATCCATTGAACATTGCATCTTCTGCGGTATGAACTATTAGAATTGTTAAGTTATTGTTTTGGGATTGGTTAAGGTTCCACTGATGGCAAAATGACATTTGGCATCCTGTGCAAATATTGAAATTTTTGCATCATCTGCGAAGATAACCTTTTTGTTTACTTTGTTCATGTTGGCAATTTACTCTATCAAAAAATGCATCCTCCGCAGTATAAATCATTAGAACACCTATTCTTTTTTATTTTTCTTTGATTTCGTTATATTTTCATATATAACAAGAATAATACTTGGCACATAACTTGGAATGTGGCCGAAAACAAAATTGAAAAATGACGATAGTGTTTGACTAGAAAAACCTTTCTTAGGTTGTAGGATAACAGAAAAGGATATCCATGAACTGACATGCCACAGAACAATTCACTCTTTTCCTTTCATGGTATATACAAAACTTAATTTCAGGAAAATATTTTCTTTGGGGTTAGGTTCTGACTTATCAAAGTGTTGATTTTATTATTGGAACTACAAATTTGGCAGTTAGCACTTGAAGGTAACAAATCTTTAGCTTGAGCTAGAAACATGTCAGCCATCAGGATCCTATTACTCAAGGTTTGCAATTTGGATATTTACCGCCTGGTACGGGCGGTACATACCGGTCCGCCAGGTTTCCGGTATGCGGACCGCCCGCTACCGGGCGGTTCTACCAAAAATCGATCGTCAGCGGTCGATTTTGGCCGTCGGCAGTCAATTGAAGGGAGAAATCGACCGCCGACGGTCGATTGAGGGAGAAATCGATCGTCGGCGATCGATTGAGCGAGAAAAAGGGAGGAAGAAGAAGAAGAGGAAAAAAAAAAAGAGGAGAAAAAAGACCTATTGGCGTGCGCGGTCCTCACCCGTGCGTCGTCGCCACTCGCGGGTGCTCTTTCTCCCGCGTGGGGAGAAAGATTGAGGCGACGTCACCCCTTTTTCTCCTTTTTTTTAATATTTAATATTTTTAATATTATATTATAAAATATTATATTATATTTTAATATATTGGGCGGTACATACTGTACGTACCACCCGGTATCAGTACCATACCGGTACCGAGATGAACTTGGTACATTGGTACGGACCGGTAAGTCAAACCTTGCTATTACTGTAGTGAGAAACCAGGGTTGCCTCATTTTATATGATTGAGGTAACATTGAATATAACACAAAAGTAGCTTAAATTATCTAAATGCAAAGTGATTGTATTACAGTTTAGTGAATTTGAGTAATAAGCCATCAAACTCCATCTCATTTTGGCTAAGGTGTTGTCTGGATTAGTAGTTTAACATGATGATAAAAAACCACAAGCCTTTGAGCTTTAACCATACTAATGGAAATTCGAGTCTGCATTTGACCCTTCGATGCACAACTAATTGTAGCTTGATGGAATTAGGTGGAGTTATAATGTTTTTGGTTTATAGTTAACACCTATGGATTTTGCTGTGTGCATTGACTTGTGTGTGTGTCCCCACTTACTCAAGATGATTTCTTTGTTTTAATGTACTCTTCTTGATCTTGCTTGGTCTTGGAAGTATTAGGTGGCTATTTTGCCCAGCTGCTGACATTACAAAAATATTACCATTCCAAATGTTCTAATTTTTCATGGTTAATTCTCCATCAACAATAAAATATACTGTTTCCCAGCTTGCTTCTTTTAATATTCAAATCCCTTTTCTACTTAGTCTCTAAAAGGGGTGTGCATGCAGGCATGACAATGTCTAGCATTTTGCACATAGTAGTTCATAGCTAATTCCCTGTCAACAATAAAAGATCATCTTTGCCAATTTTCTTCTTTTCATATTAGAATCCCCTTTTCTACTTAGTCTCTAAAAGGGGTGTGCATGCAGGCATGACAATGTCTAGCATTTTGCACATAGTAGTTCATAGCTAATTCCCTGTCAACAATAAAAGATCATCTTTGCCAATTTTCTTCTTTTCATATTAGAATCCCCTTTTCTACTTAGTCTCTAAGAAGGGTGTCCATGCAGGCATGACAATGCCTAGCATGTTGCACATAGTAGTTCAACCTTTAAACGTCTGATGTGTCTATCCATAATGCAGCTCTAACATGTTGCACATGCAAACAGATTGATACCATCTGAATCTCAAACTGCGTGATAATCTAGGCCTTAATATTTTGCAATCTTGCAGAACCTTGAAGGATTTGAATGCTTTACCAGAATAAGTTGATTACAGATGTTCTTTAGCTCATCAGACTTCATTAAGATTTACAACAAGAAGCTTTATCTTGGTGGTTTGGTCTTGTTTCAGAAATTTATATGATATGGTCTTGGTTCTATCAACAATTTATTCAAGTCTGTATCTTTTGGTTGAAGCGATTAGTTTCTGTCAACTGAAGAATAAGTGCTTTTCTGGTGTATATGCAGAAAGTCGTTCTTGGAGCAAAGTCATACCAGAAAACCGGGGTCCCTCTGCTCGATTTTCAGTAGCCGGTGACTGCTTAGATGAAAGAAAAGGAATTATAGTCTTCCTGGGTGGATGTAATAAATCGCTTGAGGCACTTGATGACATGTATTACTTGCATACAGGTTAGACCTTGCTTTCTTATTACAAACAGGATTGAGTATGGGATTTTGACTGCAATGTCTACTCTGATTCTTTCTGCCATTTTCTGCCTCTATATGTTTCTTGTATTACAAGCATTTAATTCATTCTTCACCAGATTAATTGGTTTTAGTTGCACAAACAGTTGATTTTATATTTGTCTGTTGTTTCACTAGTTGCTATTTGATCTTTTGCCAGATATGCCAGTTCTGAATGGATTATGTGATCAGAGACCAGCAAAGCTCTCAATAAGGAGAGAGTTGAGGAAAAAGTGTCGACAAGATTATCTTCCCAGTCAAAGAATATTAAAGAATAATTATTTTTTGAAGAAGCAGATGATTTCTGATTCCTTACACTCTGACCATCTGCGAGAAACTGATCAGGCAGGTATGACCTGATATGTGAATATCTCAATGATGCTGTCTTGCATACACATTTCAGTTTAAAGCAAAAAAAGTTCTAAGAATTACGCCCTTGTTTTATACCATTCGAGCTGGTATTAAATAAATCAATTCTCTACAATGGAATATATCATCAGTAATTATATGTTTTGATCATCACTGAACCTTTTTCTTATCTGTGATCACCTGGGGCTCCGTCAGTGGTTAGCAAGACTAAAGTTTGGTTTCTCCTCGCATGTTCTTGAAGTTACTTAGCAAGAAGAAAATTATACAGATTCAATAACTTAGATTCTAGAGCTTCTCTAGGTTTAATGCTCAAGATTTCTTGAAGTGATAAAGAATGTTGGATATAACCCAGCTCTCTGTTCTTTCACGACTGTTTTAGATTGTAAAACGTGCATACTGTCACGAACGGTCGTCGCTCAACCGCAATACCTTCGCTCAACGGACCGTTCGTCGCTTTTGCTTACTTGTACAAATGTTTGGCAGTCTGTTTTGCCTTGTTTTTATGTGTTTTTGCCTAAGAAATGCGAGCAGAAATAGTCTGGAATGCTGCAGAACGATCGCTCATTGTGCAGAACCAAAACAGCCCAAAACGACCCAGTTTTGGGCCGTTTTCGCATGTTGCGGCATGCATTTTGAGCGGTGCGGAGTGTCAGCCATCTCAGCCTCTTGGAACCACCCGAGTGGCACAGGGGGGATGGGGCTTTGAGATAGTATCGGGCGTGAGCATTAATAAAGAATTGAACTCGACTTGCGTCCGATACCTTGGGAACCGTTGTTTGTGGACTTGCGACCGTTCTTACAGCCCTCTAAAGTCCTGTTTCGCTCTCTTTCTCTCTTTTTCTAGTTGCACTCAAGGTGTTCAACGAATTGCTTGTAAGTGCTGCCCTCTCTGCGAGATGTTGGGACTTGTCCGTCGCTCGTCTTCAAAACTAATCAACTTCTCTTTTGCAGGTCCTTCGGGACCCGCAAGAGGTTGCAAGTGGGCTGACCCTTTGCGGGTAAATAACGCTTCAGCGTTTCATGACTTAGGCAATCCCAGCTAAGTCCGGAGCATTGGGCAAGGTTGTTCCGCGACTTAGGCAATTACAACTAAGTCTTCAAGTTTGTCGCTAGGGTGTCGCACGGCTTAGGTAAATTTAGTTAAGCCCGTGACATTATGGTATCAGAGCAGGCAAGCAATTCGAACAAACAGCGAAGAAGATTCGAAATTTCGCCATGGCGAAGCACCATGGTGAATTGAGCAAGATGGGGCAAGCGGGACCCTTGCCCCAAGCAGCCGTAGGTGGGTTACAAGTGCAAACTCGCTCGCAAGCTGTTAGAGCCGCTCATGAGGAGCGCGACAACGAACAAGACGAGCATAAAGTTGAGTACTCTTCGCGAGCGGAGGAAGCGCAATCTGGTGTGCCAACTGGGAAAAGGAGTGATAAGACTCCAGCAGGGTTGAGTCCTAATAACCCTAGAAGTAATTAATAAGAACCTTGTGAGATTGTAATAAAATCTCACCTAGTCACTTCTATCCTATAAAGAAGTGTGGCTAGGGTTTATTACAGGACCTTAGGGCTTCCTAACCGCCACCCCCCTTATTGGGCTGGTCGGCTAGGGTTTCTAGCAGAGGGGCGTGGCTTATGCAGCAACTTAGGCCGTCGCCCCCTTTATTTAGTCATGGTAGCTATAGGAGGGGCAAAAGGGGGAATTCACTTAAGAAGCACCCCCTTAGGGCTAGGGTTTTGAACGCTATATAAGCTTGTAGCCTCTACCTCTTTGAAACAAGCAAGGATCATATTTTATTCAGCCTTGTGCAAAGTTCTAGGAGGGAGGAACCCCTATAGCGTTTTAAAGGTTGATCCCCCTCAAAGATCAAAATCTATAGAGCTCCTTCTGGGGTTCTATCATTTGGTATCAGAGCAACGATCTTGCTGCCCTTGCTGCCATCTCTGCCGCCTCCATCAAGACAAGTAATTCCCACAATTGCTTTTGACGTCGCCTCCATCGTCATCCCCAAGCCACAGATCAAATCAATCTGCTGCTGCCCCCTGTGTTTGAAATTGGAGACCTGGTATATTTTCATCACCCACTCCTATTTGCTACTGCTATTCCTTTGCCTTACATGTTGGAGAAGTTTTTCCATATTTTCCTTGCTGCAAAATTCTACCGTCACAAACGTTATCATTGTTACGAAGGGGAAACGTTGCAGAAAAATTTCCACCGATTGTTGCTTCTTGAAACCGAATTTTTACTCGTCCTTTTTGGCTGAAACTTTTACACAAATTCATAGATCATCTTAGCTTTCATCTAAGATTGATCTTTGGAAAAACTTTCTTCTGAAATCAGACTTATAGTTCTGCAATTCTTCGTCGTGCATTACTGGAATTTTACGACGAAGAATCTGCCTTCCGACTTTTCATCCACTTTCCTACTGTTACGTTGCCAAAAATTTGTCGAACTTAATTGCTGATATTACCCACATCTGAACCGAGGAGTTGTGACAAATTTCTGCATGTTTTCCTTGTGGTTTCCTCTGGAATTTACGTCGAGAATTCAGTGTTTCTCCGACGCAAATTCTGTTCGGCAGGACAACACATATACAGCTCTCTCTTCGTCGAATTCCATCGGATTTGAGTGTTGTCCTTTGCAGGTTTTTGGACTCTCTCTCTCATCCTCAAACCCTACCATCCTGACCAAGAACCCTTCCAAACCACACCCTAAACCGATCCCAAACAGCCTCCCAAATCAGCCCTAACCGCAGCCTACTTCCATCTACCCGATCCACCCATCCAACCGGCCACCTCTTCTCCAAAAATTCTTATGCCACTAACTCGACAACAGAAAAAAAACCTCAACATTACAGATCTAGAGGCCTACACCATGGCATCGGAGGAGGCCATCAACGCCAAGTTCGATGCCTTTGAAAGTCGCATGGAGGAAAAGATTTGATCCCTTTTCGCCTAATTCAGCATGGGCCGACCATCGAGCCCGAGGAAATCACACTAAGGAGAAACTTCAGATCGGCGAGACGATCCTCAAGAGCGTGGTCATATCATCCCTGATCCAAACAATCCACGTATGAAGGTTGACTTCCCTAGATGGGAAGGAGACCCGATTAGATGGATATTGCGCGCGGAGCGTTATTTTTGGTTCTATCGAACCGCCGACGCTACACGGGTGGAGATTGCTGCCATTTACCTCAAGGGAGACGCTATATAGTGGTTAAATTGGTTTGAGCACACCCATGGAGGGCTCTCTTGGCAACGAGTCAAGGAAGGACTACTAAATTGCTTCGGACCAATCAATTTCGATAACATTGATGGACAATTGGCAAAGATTCGGCAAACCTCTACAATACAAGAATACCAAACAAAGTTTGAATGTTTATCTAACCAAACTGTGGATTGGTCTGAAAAACAACTTTTAGGGACTTTTATTGAGGGCCTAAAGCCGAAAATTCGAGGAGAAGTAAAGGCGCGACAACCGTACACTCTTATGGCGGCGATTTCCTTCGCAAGAATTCAAGAAGAACGATTGAACCACAAAGTCGAAGGACAAGGGTCGCTCCCCGACCAGCCATGTCGAAGCCTTTAGCCCCCTCTACTGCCATCCGAGCCCTGCACCAAAAAAATTGACAAGAGACGAGCTTCGTGAACGATCGGCCAAGGGGTTGTGTTGGCATTGTGATGAATCGTGGAGCTGAGAACATCGCTGCAAAAAAGGGCGGCTCCTCGTGATCGAACCAGTAGAGGATGAGGACACCATACCATCTGAAGAAGACCTCGAACTCGAAGATGAAGCCACAGAGGAAGAGCCCCAACCGGCCGATTATGCAGTGCACGTGTTGGCCGGTTACTCCAACTTGCAGACGATGAAAGTTGGAGGACTCCTTAAACAGCAACCCATCACCATTCTTATAGATACGGGCAGCACTAATAACTTCCTCAACAGCAAGGTTGTTGCACGTATGACGCTTCAAATCGAAGGTTGCAACAAGTTCGACGTAAAGGTCGTCGAAGATCAAATTCTAAAACTTGCTCCTACAAGACCAATTGGTGGTAGTTGATTTCTGCCTCCTACCTATCGATGACTATAAAGTCGTGCTTGGGATTGAATGGCTCACAACATTAGGGGACATCTCCTGGAATTTTTCTAAGTTAATCATGAAGTTTTATTGTAAAGGGAGACATGACACATTGCGAGGCAAGTGCGGGAGCCATATCTCCACCATTTAGACGCAGCGGATAGAGAAGGTGCTACACAAAACAAATAGTGGATTTTTTTATGCATATCCAGCAGCCATCAAAGGAGGAAAACGTGCAAAATTCAGATCCTAAGCTTGCCCTCTTGCTGGACGAATTCGCGGATGTTTTCATGGAGTCAAGTGGGCTTCCTCCTAATCGGCCGCATGACCACCGCATACCTATATTGCCAGGCAAACCTCCAGCAAATTTGAGATCATACCGCTATCCTCACTTGCAGAAGGACGAGATTGAGAATATCGTTAAGGAGATGCTCGGCACCGGAGTAATTCGACCAAGCTGCAGCCCTTACTCCTCGCCGGTGTTGCTAGTGTGCAAGAAGGATGGTACATGGCGGATGTGCGTTGATTAACGGGCTTTGAACGCCATCACCGTCAAAGACAAATATCCCATACCAGTAGTAGATGAGCTCTTGGATGAATTAAAAGGAGCCCGAGTCTTCACTAAATTGGATCTCCGTTTCGGATACCATCAAATTCGGGTATGCACTAAAGATGTTCCGAAAAATGCATTCCACACACATAACAGCCATTACGAGTTTTTGGTAATGCCCTTCAGACTTACAAATGGTCTTTCTACTTTCCAAAGCTTGATGAACGACATTTTTCGGAGGTTTCTACGCAAGTTCGTGTTGGTATTTTTTGATGATATCCTCATTTACAGCCCTACGTTTGATATGCATTTTCAGCACTTACAAACTGTTCTAACGATTCTTCGGGAGAATACCCTTTATGTTAAACAATCAAAGTGCAGCGTTTTACAGCATAAAGTGGAGTATCTAGGGCACATTATATCAGAGGATGGAGTGGCGGTAGACCCTACAAAGATCGAAGCAATACAAGGATGGTCGAGACCTACCAACATAAAATCACTACGTGGCTTCCTTGGACTCACAGGCTACTATCGGAAATTCATGAAAGATTATGGCAAGATCGGTGCGCCACTCACATCCTTAATAAAGAAAGACTCCTTATTATTGTCGGATAAAGCTTCAACAGCCTTTGAATGACTCAAGGCAGCCATGACGACGACGCCGGTCCTAGCGTTGCTCGATTTTAGACGCACCTTCGTGATTGAGGCCGACGCATCCGAAGTTGGAATTGAGGTTGTTCTTATGCAAGATGGTCGACTCCTAATTCACACCGAGGCTTCCCCCACACTCCACACGAGGTTTTTAAAAGGGATACTAATTGCTACTAAATTTAAAATTTGGCTGGATACAGGTCCACGACACAAAAGAGGAGTAAGCCTAGAAGAATTGCAATCCATGCTCACACCAGATTGGGCTCTCATCATCCTAAACCATACCAGAGAGCAGTCACCATTCCAGAAGAAAGGTTGGCTATTACTAAAGGCTAACCACATGGCAGCAAATGCAAAGAAGAAATTGTCTCCCGACAAACTACAGAATGGACAAAAAATTAAAGATTCAGTTTTTCTACACCTCCAGCCCGATCAGCAGGAAACTCGAGCCTTAAGGAAGTGGTCTCCCTATTTTTTTGGGCCTTGCAAAATTGGGGATCACATTGGGGCCCTAACCTGGAGATCAAATCCGCTCATCAGATCAAGATGACTGTTGATCCTCCAAGTATCCCACCTCAAATGGAAATTTAAAGAAGATGACTCAGCCCAAATCCTTCCAACTGACACTCAAGTTGATGAGGAGGCCAAAGTTCAGTTGATGATCGCATGAGAATCATATGAGGAGCTGAAGACCCGGTTCCCTAAGTTTATGGATCCTCAGCCTTGAGGACAAGGCTGATTCAAAGAGGGTGGGCTTGATAGGATTCCAGTAGGGTTGAGTCCTAATCACCCTAGAAGTAATTAATAAGAACCTTGTGAGATTGTAATAAAACCCCACATAGTCACTTATATCCTATAAAGAAGTGTGGTTAGGGTTTATTTTGGGACCTTAGGGCTTCTTAGCCGCCACCCCCCCTTACTGGGCTAGTCAGCTAGGGTTTCTAGCATAGGGGCATGGCTTGTGTAGCCATTTAGGCCGTCGCCCCCTTTATTTAGGCATGATAACTATAGGAGGGGCAAAAGGGGAAAATTCACTTAGGAAGCACCCCCCTAGGGCTAGGGTTTTGAGCGCTATATAAGCTTGTAGCCTCCACCTCTTTTAAACAAGCAAGAATAATCTTTTATTCAGCCTTGTGCCGAGTTATAGGAGGGATTAACCCCTATAGCTTTCCAAGGGTTGATCCCCCTCAAAGATCAAAATCTATAGAGCTCGCTCTGGGGTTCTATCAAGGAGCCATAAAGAGAAACTTACAACGGTGGAAACCCGTCTCTGTTCTTGAAGGGAGCTTAGAGGAACTCTACCAAGGGCAACGAAGACTCCTTGGGGTAGAGAGCTCTTAAGAAGAAGCTGAATCTCGGATAGACAGGGTTGAGTCCCTGGTCGACCGACTGACGGAGGATACCAAAGACTCGGTATGATATCTACATGAAGTTGTGGCGTAACTCACAGCAAAGGTGACGTTACTCACAAGAACTCTTAATGCGAGAGGAAACAATACCCGCGCTGCGCCACCGCAAAATTTCAGGGCACTTGAGCCGCATTGCTATGGGGGTGCCAGAGATGCCAAGGAGCTCGAAAATTTTCTATTCGACATGGAACAGTATTTTCGTGCTACGAGACCCGATTCAGAGGAAACCAAAGTTTCTATAGCAACAATGTATCTAAACGGAGATGCAAAACTTTGGTGGCGAACTCGTTGGGAAGAGATTTAGCAATGTTGATGTCTCGTGGATACATGGGAAGACTTGAAGCGAGAGTTGAGAACTCAGTTCTTGCCCGAGAACACAAAGTTTGTTGCAAGAAGGAAACTGAGACAACTCCGCCAAAGTACATCAATTCGAGACTATATAAATCAATTTTCGGCACTGATGTTGGATATACAGGATATGTCTGAGAAGGACAAACTATTCAGCTTCCTCGATGGCCTAAGCTATGGGCACAACAAGAACTACATCGGAGGAATATCACCGACGTGGTCGGGGCCATTGCTACTATAGAAAGGCTAACTTTGTTTCTTCGGAGGACTTGGGAAAGCAGAAACAATCCTCGGGAAATCGCCCAACAAAATATTCTCGTGAGGAGTCTGGGGGCGAACAGAAGAAGAAGAGCTTCCACAAGGGACCAAGCTCGAAAGTCAAAGCTCTGAAATCTGGCGGATGCTTCTTGTGCGAAGGACCGCACATGGTGAGGGAGTGCTCGCAAAAGCAAGCACTCAACGCTTTAACATCATCAATACACCCCCACAAGTCGGACAAGGGCATTGCCCTTAGTTCGAGTAGTTCTAAATCCAGCGGCGACGATGAGGAGTCGCAAGGACCCTGAATGGGAGCAATGCGTTTGTTGAATGCATTGCGGGGTTAAGTGGGGGAGAACACAAAGGCAGGGAGCAGCGAGTTGATGTATGTGGACAACCAAACTAAATGGCCGAATAACCCAGGCAATTATGGACACAAGCGCTACTCACAATTTTATTGCCGATCGGGGAGCTAAGCGACTTGGACTATCTTGGAGAAGAACCCAAGTCGTATGAAGGCTGTGAACTCGGAGGCCAAGCGAATCTCCGGACTAGCAAAAGGGGTCCCCATCAAGATCGGAACATGGAGCGGGTGCACAAACATGATGGCGGTGCCCTTGGACGACTTCCAAGTGATTCTCAGAATGGAGTTCATGCACGCAGCGAAGTTGGTGCCAATGCCTGAACTTATTATGTCTAATGGGAGGCGACGACCACTGCGTGGTTCCAGTTTCTCCAGGAGGAACTAAGGATCCATAACAAATATCGGCATTACAATTGAAGAAAGGGGTACGAAAAGGTGAATCAACCTTTGTAGCCGCCATAAAGCTAGAAACACTTGACGGGAAGGCCATTCAAGAACTTGTCGCGGTGGCGAACATTTTGAAGGAGTTTTCAGATGTGATGCCGACTGAGTTACCAAAAACTCTACCACCACGCAGAGGCATGGATCATCGTATTGAGTTGGAGCCGGGAAGCCTCTAGCGAGACCACCATACCGCATGGCCCCTCCAGAGTTAGTCGAACTCAGAAAGCAGTTAGATGAACTGCTGAGCGATGGTCTCATCCGCAGTTCAAAAGCACCATTTGGAACTCTAGTTCTTTTCCAAAAGAAACAAGATGGGGGCCTCCGATTATGTGTCAATTATCGAGCCCTGAACAAAGTGACGGTGAAGAACAAATACCCCATCCCGCTCATCGCGGATTTGTTCAATCAGCTGGATAAGGCCAAGTACTTCTCTAAACTTGACCTACCGTCAGGGTACTGGCAGGTGTGTATTGCAGAAGGTGACGAGGCGAATACTACCTGTGTGACCAGGTATGGAGCGTTTGAGTTCTTGGTGATGCCTTTCGGCTTAACCAACGCTTCGGCCACATTCTGCACTCTAATGAACCAACTGTTCGAGGAATATTTGGACAAGTTTTTGGTCATCTACCTAGACGATATAGTCGTCTATAGCCAAACACTTGAGGAGCATATTGAGCACCTTCAGACAATCTTCAAAGTTCTAAGGGAGAACACCTTGTTTGTAAAGAGGGAGAAGTGCTACTTTGCTCAAACGAAGATTCTATTCTTGGGGCATTGAATCGACGGTGGTTCCATCCAAATGGATAAATCTAAGGTGATAGTTGTGGCGGACTGACAAACACCAAAGAAGGTGCCAGAGTTGAGATCCTTCCTTGGGTTCGTCAACTATTATCAGCGCTTCATAGCTGGATATTCGAAGCGTGCAGCCCCACTGACGGAGTTGCTAAAGAAGGAGCAGTCTTAGAGATGGTCGGATAAATGTGAAGCGACATTCCAAGACCTGAAGACTGTCGTGTTAGAGAAACAAGTACTCAGATTACTTGACTATGGAAAGTCTTTTGAAGTTCATACAGATGCTTCCGACTTTGCTATTGGGGGAGTACTTATGCAAGGGGGTCATCTGGTGGCCTACGAGAGTCGTAAGCTCAACGAGACCGAGCGGCGATATCTAGTGCATGAGAAGAAGGTGACAGCGGTGGTCCACTGTCTACGAGCTAGCGACACTACCTTTTGGGAGCACCATTCGTGCTAAGGACGGACAATGTTGCATTGAGTTATTTCCATACTCAAAAGAAACTCTCCCCGAAACAAGCACGGTGGCAGGACTTCTTAGCTGAGTTCGTCATGGTAATGGAGTACAAACCCGGAAAAGCAAACGTCGTGGCCGATGCATTGAGCCGAAAAGTTGAATTGGTAAATGCTATACAGTTGGAAAGCGGAGGCCAAGCAAGTCAGTTGCACTCCAACTTTTTTTCCAGGATCAGGGATGGACTATACAGTGATCATCAGGCAGTAACCCTGATGCAACTCATAAAAGAGGGCAAGGCACGACGATTTTGGGTCCAGAAGGGACTCATCTACACAAAAGGGAATAAAGTTTGTTCTGCGGGCGAATAATTTGAGGCGTGAACTCCTGAGGGAGTGTCACGATTCCCTCTGGGCGGGACATCCAGGTATTCATCGAACAATGGCTCTCATGGAGAGGGCCTTCTATTGGCCGAAGATGGGGATAGATGTGGAGGAATGTGTTCGAATATGCCTTGCCAACAGGATAAGGTAGAGCAGCGGAAGCTGATGGGACTTTTGGAGCCGCTGCCTGTACCAGAAAGGTCGTGGGAGAGCATTTCCTTGGACTTCATATCAAGCTTGCCCGCAATAGGGGGATTCGGATCGATACTGGTGGTAGTCGATCGGTTTTCGAAGTATGCAACGTTCATTGTTGCACCCCTACATTGTTAAGCAGAGGAGGGGACTAAGTTGATGATGAAGAATGTGGTGAAGTATTGGGGAGTCCCACACAATATCATTAGTGATCGAGATTCTTGATTCTTGGGACAATTCTCGACCAAGCTATTCAAGCTGTTGGGATCTAAATTATACTTCTCCACAAGCCTCCACCCCCAGACGGATGGCTAGACTGAAAGAATCAACTCGCTTTTGGAGCAATATCTCTGGCACTACGTGAGTGCCAACCAACGAGATTGGGTGAATCTGTTGGACATAGTCCAATTCTCCTACAACTTGCAGCGGAGCTCTGCATCCAACAAGAGCCCATTGGGATTATCACAGGACAACAATCGTCGGCTCCTCACACGTTGGCTATTGGTTATATCGGGAGTAGTCCGTCAGCATATCACTTCGCAAAAGAATGACATCGGAATGCAGAAATTGCTTGGGCCTACTTGGAGAAGGCGGCCAAAAAGATGAAGAAGTGGGCAGACTTAAGAAGGCAACTACAAGAGTTTAAAGTTGGCGACTTGGTGTTGGTGAAGCTTCAACCAGCATCACTCCAGTTCTTTAGGCATAAAGTGGACAAAGGGTTGGTACGCAAGTATGAAAGACCTTTCTCAATTGTTAGCAAGGTAAGCAATGTCTCCTACAAGTTGCAACTGTCGGCATGGCTCAAAATTCACAATGTCTTCAATGCAAGCAACTTGAAAGCCTACCATTCAGATCGGCAAGATGCTTCTCGAAATATTTCAACTCGTCTACCTTTAATCAGAGCCTCCTACGAAAAGCGAGTTGAGACCATTCTGGCGGATCGCAAAACTAAGCTACCCAGCGGAGTGGAGCAAACTGAGTACTTGGTGAAGTGGCAAAAGCTTCCTAGAATAGAAGCTAGTTGGGAGCCAGAAGACGCCCTACGACATGAAGAAGCCCGTGTCAAAGCCTACCAACAAGCATCGACGAAGGCGTCAACAGTTTAAGTGGGAGAGAATATCACGAACGGTCGTCGCTCAACAGCAACACCTTCGCTCAATAGACCGTTCGTCGCTTTTGCTTACTTGTACAGACGTTTGGCAGTCTGTTTTGCCTTGTTTTTATATGTTTTTGCCTAAGAAATGCGAGCATAAATAGTCTGAAACGTTGTAGAACGATCGTTTACTATGCATAACCAAAACAAGCCCAATACGACCCAGTTTTGGGCCATTTTCGCGTGGTGCAGCATGCATTTTGAGCGGTGCGGAGTGTCAGCCATCTCAGCCCCTTGGAACCACCCGGGTGGCACAGGGGGGGATGGGGCTTTGGGATAGTATCGGGCATGAGCATTCATAAAGAGTTGAACTTGACTTGCGTCTGATACCTTGGGAATCATCATTTGTGAACTTGCAACCCTTCTTACTGCCCTCTAAAGTCCTGTTTCGCTCTCTTTCTCTCTTTTTCTATTGCACTCAAGGTGTTCGCGAATTGCTTGTAAGTGCCGCCCTCTCTGCGAGACGTTGGGACTTGTTCGTCGCTCGTCTTCAAAACTAATCAACTTCTCTTTTGCAGGTCCTTCGGCACCCGCACGAGGTTGCAAGTGGGTTGACCCTTTGCAGGCAAATAACGCTTCGGCATTTCATAACTTAGGTAATCCCAACTAAGTCCGGAACATTGGGCAAGGTTGCTCTACGGCTTAGGCAATTCATGTCACTAGGGTACCACATGACTTAGACAAATTCAGCTAGACCCGTGATAATACTCTGGTAGTTAACTGCTCTTTGACAACTAGTTTAGGTTGTAAAAACTACATACTCTAGTAGTTAACAGCACTTAAGGAAAAAATGAAATAAAATGACTTGTTTTTAAAAAAATTCTAATTGTTATGTTATTTTTCCTTTATTCTGCAAAGTGATTTATCACTATTAAGGTATTCAAGTTGACATTTATTTAATTTAAATTTTAATTGTTGAATGATAGGTAATGAACTCTAAATTTATATAATCTAAATATATAAATTAAAAACCAGAGTAATTGAATAAGGTGGGTTTCATTTAGTAGAGCAAGTTTGAACAAAACTATAGTTGGTCATCTCAGATATTGTTAACAAAAATGTCAGTATTATTTGTAAGTTCTATAAAATTTTATTGTAGCTATGTAAAATCCAGTGTGTAGATTAATAAGAAACTCTGACATGTCTGTAAAATCTATTCCAGAATTTTCTAGGTCGTTATTTGGAAGCTAAAGATTCTTAGTCAGATAGCCAGTTTATTAAAAAAATCCAGCAGTCAATGAAACTTTTCTCCTCTCCTCTCTTTGTCGCATATATTTGATGCACCATCTTTCCAAATTCTCCTGCATTAAGAGTACAGAGTTGAAGAAAACAAGACCTCATTTGGTGTTTCAATGACTCTAGTTCCTATATGTAAATACTTGCAAACTCTAATTCTGTAACATCTATTCCAGTCTGTTCTACCAGTGATGTATATGTAGATACTGTACTAGTGGATTATAAAAAATAATACTCCACTCAGGCCAGCATCTTGGTTTATCATGCTTTCCGGGATTGGAATGTTCTATTAGGTACATGAAAATTGTATGTTTCAATCATTGGCTCTTGAATTGAATTGCATGCAGCTATAAAAACATGAGATCATAACTAGGCTTTTGCTTTTCATGCACCAAAAATAAGTTATATGGAAGCAAGCCAAAATTTCATACTTTTTCCAGTCAGATAGTTGGATATTATTAAAGATGCAGCTCTGATATTTGTTGCTACGCAGGCACAATGGTATCTGATCTGAAGTCAACTGGAGAAATTACATTTGAGGCCAGAGTTACAAATTCAAACAAATATGGATATGCAATCGAAACAATCATTGATGGAAAATTGCTCCATGGCATGTTGTTCTCTTGCACGTCAAACCTTAGCCAAGATAATCACACTTACCACAAAAAGTATGAAATTGCTTTTCTGTTTTGTCCAACTCTAGAGGTTCATCTCATCTGTCTCTTGCTGGCAATTTTTTGTTATGCTGTAAACAGGAGAGTAGCTGTTGACAACATGAGTGATAAAGGGAACATGGACCGACCTATTTGTGTAGCCAATGCACCTGTAGAGGTAAGGAAAAGCTCAGACCATGGGCAGCCTAATAGTTCCAGTGCAAAAGAATCAACAGTATGTAGGCCATTGGTTGAAGCTCCAAGTTCAAATTTAATGAATTCAACTTGTGTAAAGGTATGCCAGTTACAATCCTGCTGTAATGTGACATGACTCTTTTTAATTGCTTTTATTCCACTGACAACTCACATTGACTGACAGGATGTAAAAGCTTTTTTCATTCATAAAGATTTGTTATTATGACAAACTCCACATATTTTATGATCATAGATTTGCTTTGATTTGTTCTAGGTTGATCCCAGTTCACCCACGTAAGTTTGCCTGATGTCTTTAGCGAAAAAGTTTCTAACGTATAATATATGTTGTATATTTCTATATAGTGCACCCTCCTTGTCCGTTCCTGTCCATTTTAGCTTTTAGCAACCATTCATTTGAGAATTTCAGTTACAGGCTTAAAATTGTTGTAAAGGATCTATCAGTTCATTGCCAGTCATTATTAATCCCTTGTTCTCCAGTTTTATATTTTTTTTATAATAGCTGATCATTCATCTTGCTTCATGTAATACTACAACAACAACAATGCCATAAAGTCTCAACTATTTCGGATATATATTTTCTTGGGGTTGCTTCATGCCATAAAAGAAATAAAAAAGACACTGTTGACTAATACTGTCAATCAGCAGAAGTAATTGTCAAGATCTTTCAGGTTGCTTCCTTTGGGTTGGTCCCAGAACAAGACCATATCAGCTTCTTCCTACTTACCAAGATTTCTCACCTATGCACAGGCTCCTTCACCATTGTTATAGTTTGCTTATCTTTCAGATTCTATACTCGAATTATTATGGAGCTTTTTTCTTTGTACGTCCGGTTGCTAGGTTGTTAATCTTAGTTGGAGCAGTCATTGATGATTCTTGATTCCTTAGCATCTCTAACCTATGCTTCTGTCTACTATCAGATCGACAACGACTTCTTCGGTCCCATTATCCAGAGACTACCATTTAGAGCATCTATGTTGGTTCCAAGTTGTCCTTCAGTTTCTTACAGGAGAGTTTTAGGAGTGGCTTAGTGACAATAGACATTTCCAACAGTTGATCCTAGTTATAAGGCTTAATAGAACCACCAAATAGATGGCCTTTGTAGTTTCTGAAATCACGGAGCAACAATTATTACTTGTATTATTGCTACTTCTCCCCAAATATACTTGTGTGTTACATGGAAGCTTCATGCAAACTGTGATGATTTCAGTCATCCCAAATCTAAACTTCATATGGCACCTTCATTATGTAAAAATACATACATCAAGGTTGCAAAATTATACAGATGATTTCAATGTATTAGACTCTCTGAGAAATATTTAAATCAATCTCCTGCAGTATGCTTGAAATAAGGAGATTAAAAATTATTTTGGAAAACCCTGAGAAAGGTGTGATACTTTCGTGACGGGAAGGTTTGAACTGTAGTATTGTTAAACTTATTGTTGAAACAATTCTTTTCTCCTTGTATTGGTTGGATTTTTCTATATTGCATGCTTCTATGAATACATTTTATCTTATGGTTCACATATATAAAGACATGAACTAGAACTCTGTTGAGAGGATCGAGACCAATCATATCACCTTGAAATCAATGATAGAGGCTCTAAATTGGAGATCAGCTCTGTTAAACATGGTATTATATACTAAGAGCATTCAGAAAAACAATAAAATTATGTAATTTGAAAATAAGTGGTGTGTACATCAAAGTAACTCAAAATGAACGTGTACAAAGTATCATACTTGGAATTACAATTTAAGCTACTGCAATTGATGATCGAAATAATTGATTCTGATATAAACTGCTTATTTTTAATAAACCAGTTTACTATAACTACTTATTTTTAAACAAAAATAATTGAATATATAGAAAAAATCGGTTTATTCTAATAAACCAAATCATGACATTAAAACTGCTTATTTTTCCTCTGTTGATGTAATTGGTAGAATGTTGTAAAAAAAAATTTATTTGTGGAGATTTTAAACATCATAGATTATATTTAATAGAGCTGATCTTTTTATTTAGAGCCTCCATGACAGATTTTGGGGTGATAGGATCGAAACCTCAATTTTCCAGATAGTAAGTACTCTGCCTCAACTCTCTCTTGTGTACTTTAGTGTTGTCCCAGTAAGTAGACTAGCTTGCAGGAGCTGGACTTTATTTCCTATGAAATCCACTGGTCAACGTCATAAGAGGAAATTGATCTTTATTTTCCATAGGCTTCATGGAATGTAGATCAATCATCTAGAATGTTTATGGACACGGTGAATAATGATGCCTCCGACAGTGCAAAACCTCCAAATGATCGGACCTTCTCTGGGAATTTGTCAATTTCAGCCGAAGCACAATCCTCATTATTGATTCAAGGCAAGAAATTCATTTTGATTTAGTTTAATTATGGAGTTTTTACATTTATTACCTGCATAATGTACTAGAAAACTCTGCTTGACATGAAGCAGAATCCCAATCCTAGTAATAATACACAATTGTTACTCATTGTTCATTGATTATCATTGGAAGTAGGACGATGGTTTTAGTTAGATAGTTCAATATTATATTCTTTACTTTCACACCGTTCCCAGGCTATAAAGAGCAGGGCACGACCGCAAGTACTGGACAAACAACGTAGCAATGGAATTTGAATTACTTGGGCCTTTTAACAGCTTTTGGAGGAATGAGCAGGTGCAACATGCTTACAGGGGAATGGCAATTCCCCTTTGTGTGACGCTTAAACATCACAGGCATGGTCACCTGACTTAAAGTTGTATGGCTAAATTTGTATCTTTTTTGGTACAAATGTAGAAGATTTTTATATATTTACTTTGAGAATGCACTACTAGTCAACCAGGAGCAGCTCCCTTCACTCTCATCACATGGCCTTGAGATGATCACTTTGAGAGTCAAGAAGGGATGTTCATGACCACATTTTTTTCTACTTGGGAAGCTATATATCAGACATCTACATTTCTTTCGATGCACTCTGGCGGTGTTTAATCGGATGAATGAGCTAGCAACAGTTTATCTATATCTAGGGCTTCCTAAAAATGTGCATTGTTTAGCAGCAGTTTTTGGTTAACAATTGCTGTGGAGTGTAGCAGTTAAATGTTCTGGTGCAGGTGCAAGAACTCATGGAAGCCCATAATGTTGTAGAACAGTACGTGTACGCCAAGAATGATTATAAAATTACACAAAGATTATGCATGTCGTGATCTGTTTGGCAGCTGAGAAGGGCAACCGATGCATCATCTATGGAGGAAATTGTGTTTCCAAAACAATGAGGGCATCAAGAGGAGAGGAATCCATCTGGATTTTGTTATGATCTCTGACTTGTCTGATGCTGATATGAGCGGTTATGGAGTTCCATCTGTTATGGTTGGATGTGCTTTGTGTTCGTTAGAGCCATTGTCTCGTGTCTTTGCACTGTTGGAGTCTTGGAAATGATAGGAAAGTTTGGTAAATTACACACCGCCTGCTCAAGTTTTGGTTTGTAAACGATGAGATTGATTACGTGATATGATTACTACTTCATGTGGAAACCATAATTTCAAAACGGATACAGAAAACAGATGTGGTCGTATTGTGTATATGCTATGAAACATGTCATCTTTACATGATTCATTAAAACTTAATTGATAAATCAGGTTGTGGTTGTTCCAGTTAGTGCGTGTATGCGGATCTAATTGTGATCTTTTTTAAGAAGGCCTTCTTTCTAGTCACAATATGCAGAGTCAAAGTTTCTGCAAAACCAAGTCGAAGGTTTTCTCGACAATTGCCCATCCGATAGTATCGAACTAGATGAATGAGATGCTTGTTGGGAACGTATGCTCGATCGGTCGATCGAACAATGCGATACCCAAGTGTCACTTGATCCGACTCTTACGAGTCTATCGTACATGTGTTGCTTGGGCCGAGCTGATTGAGAGAACCACGTCAGCTCGGGCGCCGTACTGGCGTTTGATGTGGACAACCACATTAGCTGCTCATACAACCATATGTCTGATCTGTCGTATGCCTACAGCAAATCCGACATTTTTGTATGAAGACAAAGAAAATTTTGTTTCAAAGCAATACAATAAGCTCATGAGCACATCCGAAGGTAAATGGATTTGCCAATGCACTCAAAAACTACAAGAAGCATCCCAGTCAGACTCATAATAGCATCTGAGAGAGTTAACATTGACAGAATGCCACGTCACAAACTGCCATAGAAGCAAGCTAAAGCACCTTTTGATAGCCCACAATGCCAACTAGAAAGCAAGAGGGAACGCTGCATCTCATGCAACACCATCGACTACACCAACCTGAATGCAGCAAGTAGATCAAATAATGCAACTGCTTGATTATTGTGAATAATATATTTTCTTGTTACCTGAAAAAAGAAAGGAAAGGAGATTTTATTTTCTATTATCATTATCATTATATTACCATTAAGGCAAATCTCTTAACCCAAAGTTAATCCTCTGCACTTGTGTCATTTCTACTTAACGTCAGTACTGTAGCTTCCAAAACTTTGATCTCACTCTGTTTCTTTGAAATCTCCTCCTTCTGGAAGCGCAGTTCTTCCATGTGTAGCTTAAACACCTCTACTGAAAGAAAAATGCATGAATCACTGTCCAATTAAATACTAGGTACAGAAAGCTAAAGGGTTCCTCTTTCGACGGTGACAAGGGTAGTGAGCATCGGATGCAGATATATTTTAAACATGAGAGTAACATGTATCCACATAAATGAAAAGCGATATAAAAATGGCTGATATAAGATAAGAAATTCATACTTGTAGTATTTTCAAGTTCTCTTGAAAGATCTTTAGCACATAATTCAGCAGCTCGCTGTGCTGCCTCAGCCTGTCTTTTTTCCGTACGTGCACGAGCTGCTGCAGCAATTGCAGCATCAAGTTCTCTTTCCAAAGCCTCTACCCTCTGTTCAAGAGCCTGAATATAACAACATAGTCTGCTCGATTAAGAAGCCTAGATGAAAATGAAAAATACAAGAGCAACTTCCAACAACTTTGGGTAGGCTCTAAAAAGCCTTATGTGTCAGACAGAAGAAGAAATGCACAAAGACCTATTTAATCCAATCACCAAGCAAATTCATCTACGGGGACGAAGAATGGCTTAAAGCTATCACATAGTCTGATCACAAAGTGTTATGATGTTATGGCACAACATGAAGCACTGGATAACATCATAACAACCATCACAAAACACAAACACATAACAAGCATATGGAAAAGGTTATAGAAAAATCAGAATATCTCCACAAAAATTTCCCAAAAGAAACAATTTAGTATCTGAACTTCAATGCCATGTAATCCATGTTTAATGTGGAGATGAAGGGAAAAACAATGAGTTATTTGTAGCAAAAAAATCGACACAATAGCAATGATCTGTATCCCTTTAAAATATAAGCGATTAATTTGCGATGAAGTTATGTGTATTGCTTGGAAGTACCATAGAAGAGAGAGAGAGAAAAAAAAACAGTTTACAAGGAATTTAATTGCTCAGCAGATCCACTTCCCCAACGGAAAGGAAATCTTGATGTTTTGTCTCAGTCGTCGTACAAAGCAGTAGCACCACCATGTTTGTTAAAGCACTTTGTGAGCCAACTCAGATGACTTGTCTATAAAACCAAATTCTTCATGGCAGATTGAGCTCCTATGGACTGAAGAAGTTCTACTAGAGATCTGAGTTGTCAAACACAACAGATTCTAGAACCACCAAGCACTACCTTCCATCTCATCTCCTAATATCCTTGCAGATACAATATTGAAGTAATTTTCCTCTCTAATTGCATTTCCAACATTCTTCCCATATGCTTCACTTCTTTGATCCTCATCACAATCTCATGAACTTGAGAAAGTAATATAGAAACTTGGATAAAGTGGACTACAAGATTAAGGCCAACAGTCTGCACCAGGCTAAAAATAGTTCCTTACACAAAATTTGGGGATAACTGCAGGACTGCTAGTAAGTTGACTAGAAGGTCCCTCAGTTATTTCCTAGCAAAGAACCTAAAGCATCCATGAGGAGCAGCGGGCCAGCAAGGGATTGTAAATAGTTTCAAAAATTAACATCCAGGAAGTTCTTCTCTTTAGAATTCTGACGGAATCTTTACTTCAAAAAAGGAATCCGATTGGGTGAGATTCACTATGTGTTTATTTTGGCAGGTGCTAGAAACGAGGTGATTAGGTTTCCTCACGAGGCCAAACCTTCAATTCTTGAGGGACGAGCTTAAAGTGGTCATCGACACCTCAAGTATATATTTGGACCGACTTCAATTCTTTCGCCTTAGACCTGGATTTCTCCAATAAAGACGAGCTCCCAAGTATCAATCACTTACTGAAGTAAGCTTTTTTCCCCTACAAATCTATAACCAATTAGTTGCCTGTTAGTGTGAAATTCTTGTGCCTGCCCAGTAGGCGCGGTCTACCTCCGTGTCGGCTGAGTGGGCACGGCTAGTTCAGGCCCGTGTGCGCTAGTTCGCCTGCGATCGTCTCGGCGGAGAGGAAGTGAGGCAGCGTTGGGTGGTGGGAACTCTTGGGTCCGGCTTGGTAAGGAAGAAGCTGGCTCGTCGGAGCTCGGGTAGGGAAGAGGTATCTCAGTTCGGGTCGGCAGCTAATTCCTGCAAGAAGGTCGGGTCGGGTGGGGTTCCCGACGTGACCTCTCTGACGGTCAAGTTAGTCTGATTGTTGATTTTACAATCCCCCCGCTCCGTAGAGGCGCAGGAGCTTTTATAGTAACGGTTGCGAGACATTCGTACCTAAGGTCCTCACCCTCCCTGTTACTTACCATGCCGTTGTAGTTCACCATGCCATCCGTGGTCCTCGCAGCGAGGAGCGCGTCGTGCTTCCTACAACTGGGGCATGCCGACCTTGCCCACCTTACCTGTGTGTTAGGTCGGCCGTACGACTGTTGACCCCTTCATGCCTATGTCAGGCCGGCTCCGATGCGTCGGGTCGGCCACGTTGGCGGACCAGTTGTCCGAGGGCGCAGGGACGTGGCAGACAGGTCAATATTCGCCATATCATTACCGAAACCTAATCGACTGTCAATTACGTCTGCACTTCCCCTTCGGTTCAAGATGCTGCCACCAGTAAAAAAAACCCCAAAAATGACATACAGAATCTCAATCCTGCTACCTACATACAAAAATGGTTCTTCCAAGTTTCTCGACGGAAACAACAGATATTTCAAGACGTACTCAAATCCTCGACCTAGAGAGGCAGAACACGAATTATATCATAAAAGAACCAACTTTTTGGATGGCGGATACCTTGATAGTGCGAGCTTGCTCGGAGGTGAGGGAAGCCTTGGCGAAAGTCTCTTCGTCCGCGAAGACGGCCTTCTTGACGAGGATCTTCTGCAGTGACTCCACATTCGTCCCCATCTCCGATAGGTTGACGATGGCCGCCTTCCACCTCTCGCCTCCACCACCACCTTCGATACCGCCGCCGCCCTTCTCCACCATCGTCGATCGGCCTGAGTGCGCCGGAGGCGTGTGATCTCGCACTTTCTTCCTTCCGGGGGGCCGAAGGTAATCGGATGCCATCGTCTGAGCCTGCCCAATAGTCCAAAACTACATTATATTGGGCCTAATGAGGCTACATTCAACCATTCGGCCCATTTAAGAAACGCGGCAAATTTGGTCCACTCAAAATAGTTTTCCGTGCCACGTTGGAAATGATAATTTATAGAATTTAACGATTTCGGGCCGCAGATATATGGGCTAATATTGGGCCGTGTTTGGCCCATAATGATGACACTAGAACATGAGAAGCGAGAGGATAAGATGATAGTGGAGAGGGAAGCGCTCGAGAAGCAGCAAGCGAAGGCGAGAGCAGCAGCGGAGATGGAGAAGTATTTTGGGAATCCCTATCGCGGAGATCCGGGCGTTCCCCACACAGATCCAGAGCGGTTCGTGAACATATGGATCGGGTCCTTGGCCTTCTCCGCCCTCACCTGGATCAACCCTTACATGTGGCAGCTCTCCAACCAGTTCAAGTGAGGAGGCCCTAATCTCTTACTTTCTTTATTTTATCGTAAGGTGTATGATTAGGGCTCCTGAGCCTTTTCTTCTTTTATTCCTTAGATTGCCTTTATCTTTACACGATTGGGATCGGGGTTCTGGTTCTTGATCTGTACTCTGAATCCCTTGTTCTTTTTTGAAGAATTCTGTGGATTGAATTAGTTTGATATCCAAAGTGACGAATGGGAACAGAAAGGGGAAATTTTGTGCGATTTATGGTGGTTTCTGCACCAGGTTTCGTTGTAGTTTTGCTGTTTCGAAGTGTTGTCGTGAAGAATGTAGGGTAGGAGGGGGATCTAGAAATGTTTATAGAATAGGAGAAAAGGGAGCATTTTGCAGTGGCTGCATTGCATGTTTGTGCATATTTCGTGTTTATTGAGGATAAAAGGTAGTCGTTTTCTTCCCCATCTTTTAAGGGAAGGATACCATAGTATTGGTGTCACCAATGGGCACGAATAGACTTGTACTCCTAAACAAATTTAGCTTTGTTTGTGTGTATCTGTGTGTGTGTTTGTAGGCATTTCTCTTGGGATGCCTCCTTGTGTTGGGCCCTGTTCCATTCTCTGTACATTGCTAATCATAGATAATCTTGTAGCCTTTAGTTAATGGTTTGCATTGGATGTGATATTCAGTAGCTTGTCCAGTTTTGCATCTACCCGGTGCTATCGTAGTAAGGCGAAGCTTGGTAGGAATATCTTATGCTATATATCATGGTATTGAGAGAACTGTGAGCCTTTTCTAAGCCTAAAATTTTCCATGTTGGGAACATTAGAACAGCTAGTGTCATTTTATTTTGTCTTTTCTAGGCTAGGAATATTTTGGACTGTTCCAAGGAAGTTGCTAGTTAATCTTACATCACATTAAGTGTTGAAACATTAAATGATAAATTGTTTCTAAGAGAACTGGTTCAACAGAGATTTTGCACAGCTTGGAAGTTATACTATCGAGAACTATACGAACCAACCTGACATATGAAAAGGTTTTTGTTCCTTTATATTTTTGCTTTTTTTCTGTTGAAATCATAATAACAGTGACTAAATAACTTTACAGAGATTATGTTTCTCAAATTTGGATCAAGTGCTCCATGCTTCATTTATGCAGACATATTAAATCTGTAAATACAGTGTTGAGAAAAGGTGGTTTGAGTTAGAAAACTTGCCATTATATAATTGTCACAAGCAACCATCAAAATCAGATGGATTTTAGATTAAAAGAACAGAAAATAAATGGTAGCGGAAGACCACACATAAAACAAGAGAAAGATGAGAGGAAATGAGAGGAAAGAGAAGAGTAATAGAAAGGTGTCCGTGGACAGGTCAAACTTTTTATAAATGTTAGTCCAAAAAAAAAATGAAAATTAAGCTAGTTAGTATGTTTCCTTTTGTTTTTTGACCTACCTAGAACTCAAAAAACAATTTAAGTTGTCATAGAACATTTATTTGGTGGTCCTCTGGTTGACACTTATAATATCTTGTTTGATAGTATTTAAGGAACCAGTTAAGTTAGTGGATGTGGCTTGCTAGTGATCGTAATGAAGCAGAATCAAGTATTTTCCAGGCTGGTTGGAATATGACCTAACTCTAGAAGCCAACGATCTCTTCTAGACAGAATGCAAAAGATTGCTTCGAGCACAGAGAGAGGAGCATTCCAGTATAGTGGCCAAAAGATTTATTGTGGCGATTCCATGTTGTCATTGTAGATTTACTGGCATAACTCTTAAATTTCAACCTGGGACGCTCGTGTTTGTTAAAGTCAATAGTTCACTGAGCACTTATTCTCAAGGATATCAGTTCATTCTTTTTATTGCTTTCTATTTTGCTCACGTCAGAGCTTCTTGATATAGCTAGTAGTCAGTCATGGTTGAAAATTTTCTTTCTAGATTGTTTTTTATTCAGCTTTGAAGCAGTTTAATGCCTACATGATGTATGCTTACCTTTTATGCAGCTGGCATGACAAGGCTATGATGTTTGAACACTACCATTGGAAGAAAGCCATGAAGAAGAATGAACCATATGAATTCAAGGTAAGATATTTGCTCTTCCTTTCTTGGTTCTGAATTTTTCTGACAATGTTAAAAATCTTAGATTATCTATGTAGAAGACGGTATTCCTGAGGATTAAAAGTAGTTTGATGTTAACCTCCTGTCATATTTCTTTCTTTTTCTTCTGATCATCATTATATTTAGCATGTCTGTCTTAATTTTTTTCTTACCGTATACCGTATAACAATAACAATAGTTTGATGTTTCATGTCATTACTAAAGTAGGTTGTTAGCCAAGAAAATCTTATCTAATATCAGAGCTTTTGTAAGCTAAGGTTGGCCAAAGTCAAAGATCCAATTTGAAGTTTTATCATTGCATGCAGCTAACATGTTGCCATTGGTTGTTAATACATTCTTTATCCGTTTGCCAGTGGAACAAGTACATGACCAAACCATTGCGTGATTCATACTACCACAACTGGCCAGTATACTTCCCCTAGCTGCATTAGTTTGCTGGTTCTCCATGGCAACTACTGGAAAGTTGGGTTAAATTGATTGGTGTTGAGACATTTTAGAGTGGAAGAATCGAATTCTCAAACACAGGTGTGTAATGCCACTGCATTTGTTTTTGTTCTAAACTCATCGCAATCTCGGCTCTTCACATCTACGATGAACTGTTGTAATGTTTCAAAGACAACCTTATATTTCAGTTTGTAGCACCTATTTTACATGCAGATCTTTAGCAATGGTTTCTGTGGACCAACGTATATTTGCGTTGGAAAATGCTCCTGCGGCCGACTGAATCACCATATAAACTTTTCGAGGGTGATGCGGCCACAAACCTGGTTTTTGAGATGCCACTTCACCACGATACCATTTTATTGGGTTGATCAGCCGGCCTAAATCATCTCTGTGGCCGACTTAGGGGACAAGTGGGGTCACCGTATCTAATTCTTTTGGGCCCAATTGATCACATATAGTAATATCCTTTTGCATTTTACTTATTAGATAATCTAAAATAGTATCACTTCAGTCTTTCTATCCATCACCTACAAGCGATAGGTTTAAGCCCACCAACGCCGGTTTCAACTCACCAATGTGAATTGAATCCCAAACACCGGTCCGGTTCGTCATTCTGAACCGAATCGAGGAGCGTGCGTGCGTGCGTGATCCATGACGGACGACGTTAAGATTCGTGTGGCCCACTTTTTGGCGTGGACATGTATGTTGCGTCTCTGTCAGCCATATAGCGACATGATTGGAGTAATGCTTTCTCTCTACCGATGCCTGCCATTAGACCCCACTTTCTGAGATTTCATCCATTAGAAGTTTCACGAGCGACTCACACACGTCACCGAAACGCCACCACGTGTGGACTAATGAACGGCCACCCTCTCCCCCGGTGCGTGGCTCGGCCGCAGCAGCGGCGTCATCCAACATCGAGAATCGGGTCGGGACGAAAGCGATTGAGCGCGGGTCGGGTCAGGGGGTTCACGCCGACCGTACCCGGTGCGCGGGCGCGCCTCCGCGACGCCTGTCCCTGCCAGTGACGTCAGCTTTGATGACGTGTCCCGGCAGGCCGAATCCGAGGGAGATCTCGCCTCCCTGTCGAGACAGCGACGTCGGCCCCACCACCCGTCCCGCGCATCGACGCGTGTACCGCAAAAGGCGCAACTTGCCACCGCTTCGTGGCGCACGTGTGCACGCCCCACGTGTCCCGCCCTTTCGCCTTCATTTTTTTAAGTATCCGACGTCGCGCAAGTTGGCCCTGCGAAGACTTTAGCGTGGGCCCCGTGCGTCTGGTGGCACGTAGCTGGCTCAGAGTTCGTGCGGTCCCCACGACCTGTTTAGATCCTAACCGTTGAGATCGTATCGGACGGCTGCATCGCATGAATGGGGCATTTGGGGGGGCCGTCGTCCATCCCACCGGATTTAAATCGAATTGAGCGAGTAATCACTCGTAAACTCCTCCGCAGCGTGGCATAACAAATATTTTACTGAACCAATTTTGGACTTGGATATTGTGCACGACAGATGTCACGACGGGAGTCTCGACGTCGCGAACTCGGGAGGACCGACATGGGGTCAGCGGAACACGTGGCTAGTACGGCGGGTCCTTGGTCGCTCGAAACGTGTCCCGCAAGAGCCACTCCCCTCCTCATCGGATCCCTCGCGCCCCCGAAGAGTCGCGCCGCTTGTTTCGCGACAACGCAGGCCCCCCCTCCGCCCTAAGCCACGTGTAGGTTGTGGGGTCGGTCCGAAGTGGACGCGTGTCGCGCCGGTAGAGCCCAAGGGTGAGGAGGAGGGCATTTTTTGGTAACCCAAAAAGTTCCGTGAAACATTAGAAGTGGGGTGAGTCCTCTGCCTGCCTCCATTATCTCATCTCCGACGTCTTCCGCCGCGGTCGCTCTTCCAACTTGGGTGTCAACCCTCGGTAGCCCTTCGGAGGCTCAAGGGTTTTCCTTTCTTCTATCTTAATCTATTTCATTCTTCTTGCCTGCTGTTTTTCGTGTTTTCTTGTTGGCTTCGAACGCGAATCCGGCGTCTGGTTATCGTATGCGTTGACGGAAAGATCGAACCTGTGAGGAAAAGTTGTCCTTTTGATGGAGTTTTGGCTGTTTCTTTTTTCGAGATTTGGTTTGCTTTAGTTTCGGTTCGATTCTTGCGGTGGACGACGAAGCGGCGGTGAGGGAGAGAGAGCGTGTGGCATCGGGAATGGATAGTTTGTCGAGGGATTTCCTGCGGAGCTTCTCTGGAAATGGCTACGGCGACGAGCCCTTGGAGGCGACGGAAGGGGACTCCGACGAGATCGAGCTCAGTCTCGGGCTCTCCCTCGGCGGGTGCTTCGGCATGGACCCAAAAGGGAAGAAGCTGGTCCGCTCGTCTTCGGTCGCGTCCTTCTCGTCGCTGACTACTGAGCCCGAATTCCGGGCGACCCACGCCACTGCCGCTCTGACGAGGACGAGCTCACTTCCAGTGGAGGTCGAGGAGGAACGGCAGAAGCGGAAGGATATCCAGAGCTTGAGAAGGTTGGAGGCGAAGAGGAAGAGATTGGAGAGGAGGAATTCGATCAGGTCGGGCGCAGCAAAGCCCGGAGAAAAACCGAATCAAGATGTCAACGGAGGACAGGAGTCACCAGCGGCGGCTGCGGAGCAAATGGCGGTCGATAATGCCCACCTTGGATCACTGGGAGGCCCAAGAAATGGCTTTCCTCCTCCCGGCTTGCCATCGGGGCCGGCTGCTTGGAAAAGGGCGGCAGACATGGCCGGCTGCTTTCCACCAATTTCACAGGGGTCTATTGGGTCACAGGGGAGCTGCTCCACCGGCGCATGCGGCGTCGACGGTCGGCCACCGCAAGGTAAAGGATCCACGTTTGGACTTCGATCAATTGCATTCCATTACAAATTAACCCCCCGCCCCACCTCGTCCCCTTCCAAAACAAAACAAAACAAAAAAGGTTTTTTGAAGTAGATTTTGGTTATTGCGGTCCTCCTCACATGAGCTTTCATCTTCTCCATGATCATCACCAGCTTAATAAAAATAAGATTCTTCTTTCCTTCCTTCTTCCAATAGTATAGGAACATATTGACAGAGTCCATTATAGTTTCTGTTCAAGTGCATATTGTTAATGGTGTTCTTTTCTAATATTCCTTCTGATAGTGCTACATCTTCTTTTTCCTTTTTCCTTTATGGTTTATGGATAGCTTTTCAGTTGATGATGGCCACTGCTTGTGGAAATCAATTGAGCTGGTCATCACTGTAAAGGTTCTGATCTTATACGTGTCTGTGTGTGTGTGTTTGTGGTGTTGGGGGGGGGGGAGAGAGAAAGAGGGGAAATCCACGGCACCAACTTGGGTTGCTGATTTGACTTCATTCTTGTTTTGGAAGACACACTTCCATGTCTTATATTTCAATCTGTCCCAAACATTCATATCTAGTTGTAGCAGACTCATATTTAGAATGCTTCAAGCACACTGCATCAGTTTTGCTTTCTCCTCATTTCCTACTTGTCTGGTTCCAGAGACCAAGAACTCTGTGAGAGGAGACGAGGAGCAGGTGGTGGCTGGGAGAGCCAATGGGGTGAAGGAGATGGAGAGGAAAATGATGGAGAAGATGCCATTTGTGTCGACCAAGGGAGACGGGCCTAATGGAACGAGAATTGAAGGCTTCCTGTACAAGTACGGGAGGGGGGAGGAAGTGAGGATAATGTGCGTCTGCCATGGCAGCTTTCTCACCCCTGCCGAGTTCGTCAAGCACGCCGGCGGTGGCGATGTCGCCAACCCTCTCCGCCACATTGTGGTCAACTCCTCCCCGTTCTTGTGATCATGAACTGTAATCTCACACAAGAAGTGCTCTCGCTTTCATGAAAGTGCTTAAGTTTTGTTCTGAGCTGTAGTCGAAAGCTTAGAAGCAGGAATCCATTATATTCATGGACGAGTCCAAGCCCTGAGGAAGGAGATGCCGTCGAGGTGACTCCCACGTCTGAATCATACCTGTGGATTGACATGAACTCTTTACGGGCATGAAGGCAGTTTAAGGACCTTTAAAAAGCCCACAAGTAGTCGATGCATTAACACTCCAAGAGCAATCATGTAGAAACCATGCTTCACATCTTCGTCTCTGTCAACTCTATTATCGACGACGAGGCTTTCTCCTTTGGCACTTCCGTGTGACCTCAAAAGCACCTTTGTTTGTGAGTCGACGATGCACTTATATTGTTATGGCCAGTCTTGAAGCAACAGCAGCATCGCAGCAGGGCATGTTAAATAATTGTTTTCCCAAGAAGAGAAAGGCAGGATACCGAGAACTAACTATTAAGCATCCATCTTGATAGGACAAATGATGATGTGGTCATCAAGTCATCACACCCTCGGACAGCTGGCTCGTCAACGTGGTCGACCCGACATAGGTAACCGGTCGGATATACGGGGGGCGCCAGTGGTCGTACAGTCGACCTGACACAGGTAAGGTCAGCACCCATCATCTGCAAACGCACGCATCATTGCAAGGACAGCAAGCATGGTGGAAGGGTACGGCGGCATGGTAAGTCATAAATGCAGTAAGGTTATCAGGTACGAATGATCTACAGCACTCACCATAAAAGCTCTTGCACCTCTACGGGGCAAGGGGATCGCAAAAAAAGAACAAATTTACCAACTAACTTGACCTTCGGAGGGGTCACGTCGGGAACCTACCCAACCCGACCTTCTTGCACGAGTCAGCGGCCGACCCGAACTGGAGTACTCCCTCTTCACCCGGACTCCACCACTCATCCGGACGAGCTCCCACTCCGTACCGAGAAGACCACGGATGAGCTAGCGCACACGGGCCTGAACCAGCAAGTGCTTGCTCAGCAAATTCAGAGGCGGAACGCATCGACTAGGCAAGCACTAAATTCGCCCCTAACATTTTGGCGCTAGAAGGAGGGCCCATGTCGCCAGAACGCTCATTCACGGATTCGGGTATGGAGCGCCAAACGGAACCTGACCACCCTCGACCGACGGAGGAAGTCGCGGCTGCCGTGCCAACCCCCAACCGCTTTTGGAGGATGATGACCGACTCGGGGTTCCCCTCACCCGCATCAAACCCCGCGCCATTTATGGTCACGACAGAGGCTTTCCTCGACCTCACTAGCCAGGTCCAAGCGCTAGCGGTGATGATGCAGACCATAATCCCATACCTACCCAAGCTCACCAACCGGCCCCCCCGGCGGCACCCCCGCAAACGGAGTCACCAATGGCCCCAAACCGGGGGATCCCGCCCGACGTTGAGGCGCCACCGCCTCGGGTCGCCGAAGTCCTCCCAGCTTCGCCGACCCCGACGCCAGCCCGATCTCAAAGTCGCTCCTACAATCCAGCACCGACTGAGCTCGATCTCGACACCTTATCGATCGACTCCACCAACTCCTTGAGATAGCAAGTTCGCCGAGTCCATCAGCGACTTGACGAAGTCCAGAAAGAAGTCCTCAGATCAAGAGAGGAGACAGGGGAAAGCTCTAAATGCGGCTCCCCGTTTACCCCCGAGATACAGTCCAAGCCCCTCCCGGCCACCTTCAGGCTCCCAGCCCTCGAGCCCTACGATGGCAGCGGCGACCCGATGGAGCATATCGCCACATTCCGCTCCCAAATGGCCCTTTACGACACTTCAGAGGCGCTGATGTGTCGGGCCTTCCCGACCACCCTTAGGGGATCGACCAGAACCTGATATGCTCGTCTCAAACCCGCGTCTATACCCTCATTTGACGTGTTGGCAAGAGAGTTCGAGTTGAACTTTTTGGCAAGCGCACGCCCGAGGCCAACCACAGCCTCACTCCTCGGAATGGCACAAGGGAGCGACGAGCCCCTCTCCCAGTTCGTAGGAAGGTTCACATCACAAGTACAGGGCATCCCCGACCTCCATCCCTCCCTGGCCATCCAAGCATTCCTGACGGGGCTGAGGCCATCAAGGTTCTTTTGGTCGCTGATCGAGCGACCACCGACAACTCTGCCCGAGATGTTACAACGGGCGCACCAATATATGGCGGTCGAGACGCTGATAGCTGGCAAGCGTGACGAGACGAAACGCTCCCGGGGGGAACAGTCTCGTGGGCATCTGGCCCCACCTCCGAAGAGAAGGGAGGACAGGTCGGGCTTGCTGCCAGCCAGACCCCCCCCCCCCCCCCCCCCCCCCCCGATCCCCCTCAACTCGACCCGAACGGAGATCTTCTTCCAAATAAGAGAAAGGGGCTCTTGAAGGCATCAAGCCCGATGAAGTCGCATCCCGAGCAGCGCGACAAGAGGAGGTACTGTCGCTTCCACCGAGAATATGGTCACGACATCGAGGAATGTCGTGACCTCCAGTACCAAATTGAAGACCTTATCCGGCGCGGGCACCTGCGGCGATATGTCCGCGAACAACCCCCTCTCCCAGACGGTCAGCCCTCCTGAGACCTGTCTCCCCGACCGTAGGGCCCGGTCGAAAAATAGATCGACATCATCTTTGGCGGTCCGGCATCAGGCGACAACAGCTCCTCGGCGCGAAAAGCATACGCGCGATCCGAGGCCGGAAAGAGGCCGCTACATCATGAAGACCTCAATGTCACATTCAGGTCGGAAGACGAGGAGCACCCATCTCACGATGACGCGCTAGTAATCTCAATCCGCATGGCCAACGCCTACGTCAAGAGGGTCATGATCGACACGGGGAGTTCGACCGACATCTTGTATTTCGATGCCTTTCAACGGTTGGGATTGACCGACCTAGACCTCACCCCTCTAACATCTACCTTGGCAGGGTTCACTGGGGATTCCATCTCTCCCATGGGAACAACCACGATCCCTGTCACGTTCGGGGGGGTACCGAGGTCAAAGACTCAGCTGGTATCATTCATGGTGGTCAAGCTCCCATCTGCATACAACGCCATCATCGGGCGCTCGACCCTCAATCGGCTCAGGGCGGTCGTGTCAACGTACCACCGGGTCTTGAAGTTCCCGACCCGAGTTGGGGTCGGCGAGGTCAGAAGTGACCCAAGAGAATCCAGGCAATGCTACTTAACGGCGACAACATTGTTCAAGAGGCCAAGAACTGAACCGTTCAGTGCCATGCCCCCAGGTCCGGAAGAAAACACCCGAGACACCCACTCCGCGGAAAGAGTCCTAGAGCTGTTACTGGACCCGAACCGCCTTGATAAGCTGGTAAAGGTCGGGTCGGAGCTTGCGGAGAATCAACAAATTCAAATGATAGATTTCCCGCGGAAGAACGACGATGTCTTTGCATGGACCCCAAACGACATGCCGGGGGTCGACCCAGAGATCGCCCAACATTACTTGAACATCTCCCCCGACGCCCGACCTGTGAAGCAACGTCCGCGCAAATTCGCTCCGTACCGACAGAAGGCTATAGAAGATGAGGTCACTCACCTATTGGACGCGCAGCTTATCGAAGAAGTAAAATACCCGACCTGGTTGTCTAATGTTGTACTTGTCAAAAAAACAAATGAAAATTGGCGGATGTGCGTTGATTATACCGACCTCAATTGGGCTTGCCCGAAGGACTGCTACCCACTTCCCCGCATCGACCAACTTGTGGATGCCACGTCGGGGCATCAGCTACTCTCCTTCATGGATGCCTTCTCAAGGTACAACCAAATCCAAATGGCCCCGAGAGATAAAAGAAACACGGCCTTTATCACTCATAACGGCACATATTGCTACAAGGTGATGCCGTTCGGATTAAAAAACGCCGGCGCAACCTACCAGCGGCTCGTGAATCGCATGTTCAAGGACCAGGTCGGAAGGAACATGAAAATTTATGTAGACGATATGATAGTCAAAAGCCGGCAAGCTGAGACCCACCTCTCCGACCTGGCGGAGACATTTCGCACGCTAAGGAAGTACAAGATGCATCTCAACTCGGTAAAATGTACTTTCGGCATCACATCCGGGAAGTTCCTCGGTTTTATAGTACATCAACGGGGAATCGATGCCAATCCCAACAAGATAAAGACAATACAGGAAATGCAGCCCCCCAAGAGTATAAAAGAGGTCCAACGACTTGCGGGAAGGTTGGCAGCCCTGAGCCGCTTCATTTCTCAAGTTGGAGACAAAAGTTCTACCTTTTTCCGCGCACTAAAGTCGGCAAAAGACTTCAAATGGACCCCTGAATGCGAGGAAGCATTTCGCCAACTCAAGAGTCACATTGAAAACCTACCGCAACTAGCCTCGGTAAAGGATGGGGAGCCTCTTGGCTTATACCTCGTTGCGACCGACTTGGCGGTTGGCTCGGTCCTGGTAACACTCGATAAAGCCGGGGAAAAGTCGATCTACTACACTAGCCATGTCCTGGCGGGACCTGAGCTCCGTTATGCCCCCATAGAAAGGATAGCTTTAGCGCTGATCCTGGCTTCCAGAAAACTGAGATCGTATTTCCAAACACATCCCATCAAAGTAATAACCGACCAACCCTTGCGCAAGATCCTCTCCAAATTTGATGTTGCAAGTCAGATGCTCAAGTGGTCGGTAGAGTTAGGGGAATTTGACATCGAATACGAGCCAAGAAAGACGATCAAAGGCTAAGTGCTCGCGGACTTTCTCTCGGAGCTCGCACCTTCGGAAGTCCCGGCGAACCCGAACCCTGGATGGACTCTGCATATCGACGGCTCCGCCAACTCGGAAAGAGGAGGCGTCGGCTTGGTGCTCAAGGACCCCTCCGGCCACACCTACGAACACGCCCTGCGGTTAGGATTCAAAGCTACAAACAATGAAGCATAATACGAAGCGCTCTTGTTCGGTCTGAAGGTCGCGGCTGAGCTGAGAGCAGGAGACATCGAGATATTCATCGACTCCCAACTCGTCGCGGGCCAGGTCAATGGAACGTTTGAGACCCGAGAAGCAGCAATGATCAAATACCTGGCCGAGGCACGACGGATGACGGCTCAGTTTCGAAGGTGTACCATCACCAAGGTACCTCGCAGTGAGAACGCGCAAGCAGACGCCTTGGCCAGGCTAGCTTCCTCCTGCGTGACTGATACGCCGACCGAAGCAATGGTGAGAACCATCGGGCCCTCCGTTAATTCGATTGTATTGCCTATTGACGAGGGAGACGGAGGCTGGACCGACGAGATCCTTCGCTTCAAACAAGCATAAATCCTCCCCGAGGATAAGGCAGCTGCCCGAAGAATCAGAAAGACGAAATCATGGTATTGCATCATTGATGACTGCCTCTACCGGCGAGGCTTCAGCTGACCCCTACTTCGCTGTCTGAACCCAACCGAGGCGCAAACCACCTTAGCCGAGATCCATGAGGGAATATGTGGAGACCATGTTGGTGCTCGCACCTTGGCACACAAGGTCCTCAGGCAAGGTTACTACTGGCCCACACTACGAAAGGATGCCCAAGCTTATGTTCGAAACTGTGAGCCATGCCAGAAGCACGCCCGATTCCAACACCAACCGATGGTACCACTCACGACTGCCGACTACGCCTGGCCCTTCGCCCAATGGGGAATGGACCTCCTCAGCCCCTTCCCCCCGGCCTCGGGACAGAGAAGGTTTCTGATAGTCGGAGTCGACTATTTCACCAAATGGCTCGAAGCCGAGCCATTGACCTCCATCACCGAAAGACAAGTTGAAGGGTTCGTGTGGAAGAACATCATAACCAGGTTCGGCCTCCCCAGGACCATCATTACAGACAATGACACGTAGTTCAACAATACGAAGTTTAAAATATTTTGCCAAAGCTATCGCATCCAGCTGAAGTTCAGCTCGGTTGCCCATCCCCAAGCCAACGGATTGGCCGAGGTAACAAACCGAGCTATTCTTGAAGGGCTGAAAAAAAGGGTCTCCAGCGCCACGACCTCATAGGTAGAAGAGCTCCCTAGTATTCTATGGGCGTCGCGAACGACTCTGAAAACCCCGACGGGGGAGTCCCCATATAGCCTGGCTTTCGGGACCGAAGTCATGCTACCTCCCGAGGTGGTTTTCCCGACCCTCCGAGTCCAAACCCAACGTTAGGAGGAGTCCGACCAACAGCTCCGCGGAAACCTTGACCTATTGGAGGAAAAGTGTGCCGACGCCCATCTTCGAGCATTGGCTTATAGAAGAGCTATCGCCAAAATCTATAACCGTCGGGTACACCGCCGACACGTCAAAGATGGGCGACTTGGTGCTCCGAAAGATCGAGGTCATCGACCCGACCCGATCTCGCGGCAAGTTAGCCCCGAACTGGGAAGGCCCCTACCGAGTTATCGATGTTATCCGAGATAGGACTTATACGCTGGCAACGATGGAAGGATGGGTGCTGCCAAGAACCTGGCACATCACAAACTTGCGAAAATTTTACGCATGACAATGTCAGCAAAATGACCCGGCTTGTATTGCGACTCGTACTGAGTAGAAACACAGCGATATTGGCAAAACAGCTTGACTTGTATTGATTCGAAATAAGTACAAAAGAGGTCGGGAGCAAAGATGAGGGCTTCCCGACCCGAGTTACAAGCTTCAAAATAAAAAAAGAGAAAACAAAATCAGGGCTCGGGAGGCACCGAGTCGTCAAAATCTTGTTGTCTCTCCATCGGCACTGAGTCGTCCTCGGGGTAGATGGTAAACGGGTCTTCTTCGATGTCGGCATCAGGGTATCGGGCGCGAAAGCGAGCCAGTGCCACCCGATACCTGTATTCATAGGTAACCCGACCCATCCGCTTCAGACCCTCTTTGAAGCCGAGGGATCCCTTGTACTGGGCGACCGCCTGCCCTGGCAGTTCAGCTCGGGCATGCTCCAGGTCCTTCACGGCTTGCAGCAGCTCGTCGTCCATCCTCCGGGCCCTGGTTCGGGCCTCCTTCAGCAGCTGCTAGGCGTCACCCAGATGGCCCCGTACCGTCTCTAGCTCCTTCTCCGAGGCCTCGCGCCTGAGGAACTCCTTGGCCTTTTCCCCCTTTATTTTCTCGAGCTCCTCCCTCAGCCTGGACGCACGTTCCTCGGCCTCGGCAACCGCCTCGGGTCCTCCCCTAGACTTCAGAGCATCAAGCTCTTCTTGCAGCTGCTTGACCCGGTAGTCCATGAAGGTGATCAGCCGACCCGCATCATGGACTCGGTCAACCAGCGCCATTTAGAAGTGTTGGCCCTGCACGAAAGGACGACCGTTAGGATCTGGCAAAGGAGAAAAACTCACGTTACTAAGGCACAACTCGGGAGGCTTACCAGGACCATCTCCTTGGTGGCTCGGGCCATCAGAACCTCAAAGGGGAGCGTGTACAGCTCCCGCGCCAGTTGGGGATGAACAAGCCCCCTTCCGTACTCCTCGACTGCCGACGAGTTGTTCCACACTTTCGTCGAGTTTTTCAGCCCCACCCACCTGGCCTTTAGCTCCTTCTCGGGGTCTTGATGCCTCAGGTCGGACATTAGCAGGGCATAATAGCCCTGGTCGCCCTTGTGAACCTTTGTTTTGAAAAGGTCCTTCATTGACCTCGGGCGCTCGTGGACCGGTGAAGCGGCCCCCTCCTCGGACCCAGCAGGCGCCTCGGGCCTCTCCGGCGATGCGGCGGGCTCCTTACCCTTGGAGCGGGAGCGGGACCCCCCCTCGCCGACATGGGACTTGTGCTTTTTCGTCAGTACTTTCGTCTTCTTCTGTTGCTTCCCCGCAACTTCTGCCTGCTCAGTCGGGGGGGAGCCGGCCTTTTCGACGAAGCCCTCGGAGCCTCCCCTCGCGGGAGACGCGCCGACCTCACGGGCGGTGGGACGGGTCGAAGGAACCTTGCTGCCAGTCATTCTCGGCATCCCGCGAAGCTCCCCGAGATCCATCCGGCCTGCATCCCAACTTACAGGTCAGTAAGAAGCTAGGAAAGCTAAAGCAAAGCGAAATGCTAGTACCCCTAGAGGCCGGACTCAAACCCGCCTCGACGAGCCAAAGCTCGGTCATCTCCTTGATCGCACGAGAAGAAGAAAGAATCCCCTTCAGTCGGCCGATCAGGACGGTCTCCTCCTCGGACAGGTAAGGGGGGGCATTGCCAATCGGGTGAGCCGACCAATCGAGCCCGAACCCCCAAGCCGGACCACTAACATAAAGATAGCGGGACTTCCAACCTTTATTACTGGAAGGTGCCCCGCTGACCCTAAAACCGACCCGGGCAGTAAGATAGTAATCGCCCCGACTCTTGCAGAGGCGAAAACATGTCATGAATAAGTCCCCAGGAAAACCACGAGGTAACGCCACGAGTTGGGCGCTACTTGGCTTGGAGAAATTCTCCACCATCTCAGGCACTCCTTAATGAGAGGGTGCAAAGGAAACCGGAGACCGGCCTCCAAAGCATCTACCGAGATGCACATGCCGAGAACGTCCAAACTATAGGGATGCTGCCCCGGCTCCGGAACATGTAGCCCGTATTCAGCCGGGATGTTGTACCGCTCCCTAATCACGGCAAGTGACCCCTCGGTCACCGCCGTGTCGAGATCATGATCCGATATCATGCCCTCTAAATCCCTCTGAACCCTCGCATCGACAGGCGACGAGGGCCCGGAAGACGCTTCCGAGGAATCAACCTCGGGATCACTCCGACTTGTCTCCCCCGACCCCGAGGGAGACACGACCCTGACACTAGTCGAGGAGTCCGAGGAGGTTATCGCGACCTATTCAAAAGAAGCTACCGAACTGAAGGGATGAAGAATGGCTAGGGTGGTCCGAGATGGAAGCAGGAAGAAGGCAAAATGAACAAGTGAGGTCTCTGCCCAACCCCACAGCTAACTTATAGCGCCCAGGGGAGTCGTTTCAGCTTCCCGAGGTAAGTGGAAGCGCCGCCACCCTAAAAAGACACTGCGCATTAAATGCACCATAACTCTGACCGAAACCCTAGGCAGAGGATGAAATATGTATGTACATATATAAATATATAATATAATATTGCCCCATATGTATGATGATATAAACATGGTTATCAAGACCGAGTTCATCTTCTCGGCCAAATCTCCAGATTTGTGCCTGAGTTCATCTTCTCAGCCAAATCTCCAGGATTCGCGCTCGAGTTTACCCTCTCGGCCAAACCTCCGGATTTGTGCCCGAGTTCACCTTCTCGGCCAAATCTCCGGATTTGTGCCCGAGTTCATCTTCTCGATCAAATCTCCGGATTTGTGCCCGAGTTCACCTTCTCGGCCAAACCTTCGGATTTGCGCCCGAGTTAATCTTCTCGGCCAAATCTCAAGGATTCGCGCTCGAGTTTACCCTCTCGGCCAAACCTCCGGATTTGTGCCCGAGTTCACCTTCTCGGCCAAATCTCTGAATTTGTGCCCGAGTTCATCTTCTCGGCCAAACCTCCGGATTTGTGCCCGAGTTCACCTTCTCGGCCAAACCTCCGGATTTGTGCCCGAGTTCACCTTCTCGGCCAAACCTCCGGATTTGTGCCCGAGTTCATCGTCTCGGCCAAATCTCCGGACTCGCGCCCGAGTTCACCCTCTCGGCCCAATCTCCGGATTAGCGCCCGAGTTCACCTTCTCGGCCAAATCTCCGGATTTGCTCCCGAGTTCACCCTCTCGCCTAACTCTCCGGATTTGCGCCCAAGTTCATTCCCTCGGCCAAATCCCAGGATTCGCGCCCAGATCCATCCTCAGCAAAAGCCTAACGTCGCAATTCCCGAGCTCCCGCTTAGTCGGATCGACTCTTGCTTCATTACAGTTCCCGAGCTCTTGCTCGGTCGGATCAACTCTTGCCAAGACCATAATTCCCGAGCTCCCGCTCGGTCGGATCGACTCTTGCTTCATTACAGTTCCCGAGCTCTTGCTCGGTCGGATCAACTCTTGCCAAGACCGCAATTCCCGAGCTCCCGCTCGGTCGGATCGACTCTTGCTTCATTACAATTCCCGAGCCCCCGCTCGGTCAGATCAACTCTTGCTAAGATCGCCATTCCCGAGCTCCTTCTCGGTCGGATTGACTCTTATTATATCGCAATCCTCGGGCTCCTGCTCGATCGAACTAACTCGGATGGATCAACCCCCGCACCACTTCAAATCCCCAATTCCCCACTCGGAACTAATTCGGGACGATCTCGAACCAGCAGCTAAGCACAAGACCTCATCTTCGGCACCCTCATTAGCCGCCTCGAGAAGGTCTTCCGGGGGGGGGGGGGGGGGGGGGGGGGAGAATGATATGACAAATGCTGACCTGGCCGCCAAGTCATCACACCCTCGGACAACTGGCCCGCCAATGTGGCCGACCCGAGGCAGGTAACCGGCCGGATATACGGGGGGCGCCAGTGGTCGTACAGCCGACCTGACACAGGTAAGGTTGGCACCCCCCACCTGCAAACGCACGCCTCATTGCAAGGACAGCAAGCATGGTGGGAGGGTACGGTGGCATGGTAAGCCATAAATACAGTAAGGTTATCAGGTACGAATGATCTACATCACTCACCATAAAAGCTCCTGCACCTCTACGGGGCAAGGGGATTGCAAAAAAAGAACAAATCCATCAACTAACTTGACATTCGGAGGGGTCACGTCGGGAACCTACCCGACCCGACCTTCCTGCAGGAGTCAGCGGTCGACCCGAACTGGAGTACTCCCTCTTCACCCGGACTCCACCACTCCAGCAGCTGACCTCCCAAGTTGAGCTCTGAATCACCACTCATCCGGACGAGCTCCCACTCCGTACCGAGAAGACCACGGACGAGCTAGCGCACACGGGCCTGAACCAGCAAGTGCTTGCTCAGCAAATTCGGAGGCGGAACGCATCGACTAGGCAAGCACTAAATTCGCCCATAACACATCTCAAGACAATGAAACTTAAAACAAAATTTTTAAATAATTATCGAAGGGCGTTTTTCATTAGAAAAATATATAATATTTGGATATTTCTATTCATTTCTTCTCATTTTATATTTTTTAGGTAGTATTTTTAATTATCTTTTTAAAAAATGTCATTTGTTATAGGACCTTTATTTTGGTTTGTTATAATGTTTTCACCACTACAATAGAGACATTAGACATTATAATTATTTTGATGATCTTTAATCACATTGATGTTATTTTATTTAATTTTCTATTTACTATGATTAAGAAAAATTAAAATTATTTTTTGATCACATAGATAACTTAAATTTTTGTTAATTAATTAAATTATTGATTACGGATTTTTTTAATGAGTAATGTGATTTTTAGAAAGTAAATAATTTAAATTTTATTTTACTTGTGAATCATAAGAAATAAATATCAATATAAAAATAAATATATAATTAAATTATTATTGATCCTTGGAGCAAATCTCATCTGGTGTTATATAAGGGAGCTCCACCTTCCTCCTTTCTCATCGAGCTAGGCAGTTTGAGGATTGAGGAGATAATCTCAACTAGAGATAGTATCCTATTCTTTTCTTACTAATTTATATTCATATTATTTAAAGCTTTAAATATTAAAATTATTATAATTTCAATGATATATAATATTTTCTAAAAAATTATTTTTTTTATAAAAATAATGTTAATTAAATATTTTTTATTTTATTTATTTCGATATATTTATATTTTTGGGAATTATGTGTAAATTTATATGATTTTATTAGTTTAAATTTTAAAATCATAAATCTGAATTTGTTAGTTCTTCAAAAAAAAAAATTAACGATTTTAGGTTAATTGTTATTTTGTAATATTTTTAAAGTACTTAAAATATATAATTTAATTTAATAAGAGGGTCAAAATGGGTTTGAGTTAAGTTGATTGGTTAGACTAGCACATATGTGACTATATATAGCTTTATCTTTGTGGTGAAGCATTATTCAACCCATGTTACAATGTGTTACCTAACCCAAGTGATTAGCCATGACCTAACTAACATGATCTAGCTTATGTAATCAGACATAATTAACGTATTTGGACCTAACACATATAGTTAAACATAACTTAGCTCATATAATCTATATGCTCAAGTACAACTCAGCCCATGTAGTTAGTCACGTCTCGACCAATATGATCAAGCATGACCTAATCTATATGATTAAACATAACCTAATCCGTAAGCAAAGTATGACCCAGTTCGATGATAAAACTAAATCCAGCTCATGAGCAAGGTTTAATCCAACCTATAAAGCTAGATCGACCTAAACATGCGACTAGCGCTATATACATTGTCGCTCATATGTCTAATCCATAGTACCTTAACCCAACCTCCTACTTTGAATGACCATGTGTGATGCTTTTAACCCATCCAAGGCTCAAGTGGGCCAATTTAGTCTAGAATATCACTATATAATATCGTCAAAACTTCTCTTTCTTTATTGGTTGAGCTATTAAATTAGATAAGTTTAATTGATTCGAGTTGATTTCATGATAATTCCAGATCAACTTGATATGTTCGAGCCTACTTGATCTAATTAAAATCAATCAGTTGATTTCAGATTGGTTATATAAGGATTTGAGATTGATTTTGTTAAATTCTAATTGAATTGAATCTGATTTAAATCGTTTGGTTATCAAATTATGATTTTTATTAAATGAAGACTATTGAGAGATAGATATCTCATATTTTTAAATAACATAAAAATTTTATTTGAATGTGTCGTCTAGAAATGATTATGAGTTTTCTCTTAATTGTTTTGATCATTTATGACTATACTAAAAAATATAGTATTGTAAAATTAGAATTAGAATTTAAAGATAAAATATAGTTTCCTATAAATTATAGAAAATAAAAAAAATAATTTATTTATTTTTTTTATAAATCTGGGATGTGATAGTAAGATTTATCTGAGAACATTGTAAACAATATAAAAAATATTTTATGGAAAATATCAAAAAAATATTTTCTAAAAAAATCTGCCATTATTCAATAGATATCGCACGCTACCTTTTCATTTTGCAGTGCTATGATCGGATTCTTTCATACAATCGGATTCTTTCTCGTTGGAATTACCATTGAAGTAATCCCTTATTGTCGACAAATAAAAATATTTCTCGATATTTTCTATAATTATTTTACAGCTCAACTTTACTATAACTAATGTAATCGAGTGGATGATGTCAATTAGAGTAAGTAGTAGACGTGGAAAACTCATAATATTCGACGATAAAGGACAGATATGTCATTTTGGAACTTCCGTACGGATTAGACCACCAAACAAAGAGCAGAACAAAACGTCTTCCATCCCTCGCCGTAGATTCTTCACATCCAACGGTCTCACCGTCATCCATCAATAATCAACGGATAGGATTCCATCACCAGCAGTACATAAAGCATTTGCTGCTCCCACCCAATTCGAAGTAGGGTTTTGGCCGAGTCCCAAAGAAGGGGGCAGTCTCCTGGCTTCCCAGAAAAGGTGCCTGATTTCGGTTAAACCCTAATCCTCTTCTCTTTGTCGCCAGTCCCTTCTTCTGGCTTCAAACTTATTGAGATCGATCGACACGGCATCTCGATTGGCTTCGTAATTATATATGGTTTTCTTTTATGTATCTTAAATGTTTGTGTTGTTTCTTTGTGACTTTTACCGTTTTCTATTACTGATTGGTGTTCGTTGGCATGTTGAGGTTGAGATCTTCCACCGATTTGGATGTGTAGTTATTCGGTTAGGGCTGATAGGTTAACGGGGGTTTTTTGATCGGAGATGTTCTCTTTAACATGTGGGAAAGACAGGTATGTCGAGTGCGGCACTTTGACCGCTTTAATAACATCTCTGGGTTTGTGCAACTTAGAAGGGTGGTGGTTATGGTATGCCCAAATTTGAGATCAATAACAGCGGCTAGGAATACCGGTGTAGCCTTTTAGGTGTTCGATCAATTGTTTTGGGCGTATAACTCGCTATCCTTGTTGCTTCCAATTATTCAAGTAATTAGCATCGTTGTGGTTATCCTTATGACATTGTTGTAATAGCATCGTTGTGGGTGAGGTGGAGGGGTGGAGAGAGAGAGAGATGCATAGGTTCTATGTCTTAAAAGTGGAAGGATGTTCCGATATGGTAGATTTCATATGTAAGTGCTAGATCAGGCTGGATTTCATATGTAAGGGTGTGGAAGCAGTGGCAATTGCAAATACCTCAATGAAGATGGTGAAATTGGAAGGATGAGATGTCACTTTGTTGCTTTTATTGGCTGAAGCAAAGTTCTCTCCTCATGGATTACCTTTCCTGTTATTGTTTTGATAGTGGAGGTAGACAGGAGAGGGAGAGGTATTTAGGAATGGAGTAATGAAGATTAAGTGGGGAAATTGAGTGAATGTTGATATCTGATTGATGTACAGCACTAGAAATCTGAGGTATTTTGTTGAGTCGGTGATACTTGGATGTGACTCATCAACGAGCATGCATTTGCCAATCTCATTTCTAGTTATTTTACTACTTGAAAATTACAGAGTTTGGTTCTATTGTCACAAAGGCTCTTTCAGAAAATTTGGCAAGGCTAAGAGTTTGCAGTATAACTGTGATTTTGTGTTACATCTTTTACTACTCTGGGGCTTTCAGTTTTATGTATGCCATCTACTATTTTTGTCAATTTTTGATCTTTGGTCCATATCGAAGTTGCTTGACTTGCTGGTTTCCTGTGCTGAACACCCTCAGGCTGCCCAATGGTATATATGAAGTCTAGGCTTTCAGAATTTCATAAATGTTTTGAGATGACCACCTGAATACATAGTTAAGAATCCCAAACTACATGCCAAAAAAAAAGAAACCACTAGTCAGTGTCTTAAGTTACTTCAGCTCTTTTGCTTTTTTCTTTTTTGTCGAATATTTGTTTTTAACTTTATGATTAATAAGATGCTTTAAGTGCATTCTTGCCCATCTCATTGTCAGGTGTGAAGGATGGCTTTTGCAAATAGAATTGGAAATCTCCTGAAGAAATCTGTAACTTCCAGTCCATCATTATATCAAGTAATACGATGCATGTCATCCTCAAAAATTTTTATTGGAGGTCTGACATAATGCTACCTGAATACCTTGTAATCTTTGTAATTCAATCCATGTTTGTGCAGCTTTTAATGCATTCACTACTTGCTATGCAGGACTTTCATATGGCACCGATGATCAAAGTTTGGGAGAAGCATTTACCAGTTATGGTGAAGTTGTCGAAGGCAAGTGATAATCTTCTTGCTGATCTATACCTAATTTTCTCTTCATGCATATGAGCTCACAGGCATTTTCTTGTGCAGCTAGGGTGATCATGGACAGGGAAACTGGAAGGTCTAGAGGGTTTGGATTTGTGACTTTTACATCCAGCGAAGAAGCCTCTGCTGCCATTAGTGGCTTGGATGGGAAGGTACATACTCTCGAAAATTCATTTTGCTTATGGGTTCAAAGAAATTGGAATGTCAATCTGTTGCATAATTAGTTTTAAGTAAAAGCAAATAACCAAATCCTAGATGTTAAGGAAAGGTAGGATGTTAGACATTAGATAGGTGCAAGGGAAATTAGTAACTTATCGACTTGAGCAGTACATGAAAAATCCTGGAATACAGTAATATGGTATGTAGTACATGGATAGCAATATGTCTCATTCCGCAGCTGCATAACCATGCTCTGCTATTATATTCCTTTAATAAATTCATGTCTTTTATGATTTTGTGTAGTTTTAAATAATTATATCACTCTTTCTTATTTTTTTGAATTGTTCATACATAATATGGGGCACCCTACTTAATCTAATTGATCGGTGCTGCTGTTTGATAGGATAATTTTTTATTTTATCTTTTTATTGGTCATCAAGGAACATTTGTTTGGATACAGTTCATTTATGATTTACTATTATCACTTGCACTTCATTTTTGCCCTTAATATGCCACAACGCTTTCGTCTGTGCAGATCTAGTAAGTGTATTTTATTTAAACAAAATAAAATTTTGTATATGTGCACCATTGTATGCCTCCTAGTAGCCATGGCTTATGAGTTTTGTTTACTGAAAAGTAAGAGTGAATTTGTTTACTTTTTTGTTATCTAAATAGAAATGTTGTTTTCTCCTTTTAAGACATGTCACTCTGTTACATAGATGGAATTGGAGCTTCTATTCGTATAATATCGTACTGGTGTCAACTTTTAGTTTGCTTTGCATAAGTTAAAAACTCTACAGCTTTCATTTCGTCAAGCTTGTCTAAGTAAATCACGTGGGACTTTTAAAACAACCGTTGCATTGGATTTTTTTTTGGGGGGGTTTCATAAAAGTTTTTAAAATAACTGATGATGATCAACTGTAAGCAACATATTTATAAGAAGCATGATTTTGAAACACTGCATGAAAATTATAAATAGGCGATAGTTTGTAGGATGGAATGTTCTTTATGGAATTTGTAGGCCATAACTAAATATGGTCTGAATAACAAATGCCTTAGTTTTAAACTCTAATCGACCATTTTCATGTGTTTATCTATAAAGGAAGCTACACTTCTGGACTTGTGGGATGACAATTTTTGGGGAGTTGGATTTGTCAACATAGGATAGTTGTTGGATTCAGTGGGCAGATCATTGTCACTGAATCTTAAAGTTGTTACAAAACAAGGTATCTTCTAGGCAGAGAATTGGGTTGGAACAAAGAGACTGACATTTGTCACTGGCCAGTTGTATCTCAACTTTTGTCTGGCCAATTGAAGTCAGACATAGCCAACTCTATGGTCTTTAACATCAAATACTTTTGATTATAAGTTTCCATATACAGCTTTCTTTGGAAGTGTAATTAACAAGTGCTGACACACAAGCTATTAGTTTCTGCTAGAGGTAGGTAATCCCTGAAACTATGCACAAGTTTTGATTCAAGCCTTCACTAGCTTCAATAGGAAAGTAATAAAAACTAATTAATTTGGATATCTTGTGGGATAAGTATATGTTCGGTTTTCTTCAGTATTGCATTCTGTCTGTAATTTTGGTCTGTTCTAACGTCAATGATTAAACTTGCTACTTCAACAGGATCTTCATGGCCGGATAGTAAGGGTTAACTATGCCAATGAACGAACTGGCGGGTTTCGTGGTGGTTATGGGGGTGGTGGCTATGGTGGTGGTGGCTATGGTGGTGGTGGTGGAGGTGGCTATGATGGCAGAGGAGGTTATGGCGCTGGTGGAGGTTATGGCGGTGGTAGTGCAAATAATTATGGTGGAGACAACTACAACACTGGACCTGCTGGTGGAGGTGGTGGTGGTTATGGCGGAGGTAGCTATGGAAGTGGTGGTGGTGGTGGTAGCTATGGCGATGGTAGCTATGGAAGTGGTGGTGGTGGCTATCGAGGTAGTTCTGGAGGATATGATGGAGCCGGTGCTGGTGGTGGTTATGGTGTCGCTGGGGGTGGTGGTGGTGGTGGCAGTGACAACTACGTAAGTGGAGCGGATGGTGGTTATGGAGGGAGCAGCGGATTTTACGGTGGCAGCAGTGGTGGCAATTACAATGCTGCTGCAGGCGGTGGCAGCAACCAGCAGAGCAGTAACTTTGTCAACGATGATGGCGGCTTTGGTAATGACAATCAGGATGACTTGCTGGAGGACAAAATGAAGGGTGATAACGATGACTATGCCAACAAGCAAAGCTAAGGAGCTTCAATGATCAGTAATAGGAGTAATAAGGTCAGGTAATTGCAACTTCAGAGTCATTAAGCCCTAATGTTTATACCAGAACCTAAATCTGTGAACTCTGATATTTTGGCAGAGTGTAACTGCGTCTCTGTTTCCCTTTTCATTTAGTGGCACAAACCTGTGGACACATGATGATTCAGTCAGTCAGATGTTTCTATTTCATCGTACTAGTGTAGTGTTGTTGATGCATCAAATATGCTGCACGTAGTATGAATATACATGTAGTCGCAAATGGTCAATTTTGCTTGCTTAATGCCTCTTCCCAGAGTGAGCACAATGTGAACCTTTGTTGCACTGTCACCATTGAAATTGAATAAGAGTCGTAACATTGCAATTGGAAATCTCATTAAACATATCGACATTACATGAAAGCTTGATGCACATACGAGTATGAGATATAACGTGTTCCCATATAAGCTCTGGTGAGCCCATGTCCTCTCTACTTGAACAACAGTACGCGGGCAAGCGTCGTTGATGCCTCGCTGATGTCACGTCGCGAGTCTCTTATTGAACGTAAGGCGGATACGATTCAACAACCGGCCTCGTACGCCGCAGAGGTCAGCCTGGGAATAGGGTGCACCATCAAAGGCACGGCCCGCTGCAGCGTCAGCCCATAGGCTTCCTCCATGTCGAGCTTCTCCGGCTTCTGCCCCTCCGGTAGACTCCAATCAAAGGCATGCACCAGGGTGGCCGTCATGAACTGCACCATCCTGATCCCTAGGCTCATCCCGGCGCAGATCCTCCGCCCGGCTCCGAAGGGGATGAGCTCGAAGTCGTTCCCCCTGAGGTCGACGTTCTCGTGCGCGCCGCCGGGGAGGAACCTGGCCGGGCTGAACTCGAGCGGGTTCGGCCACGACGCCGGGTCGTGGGTGATGGCCCAGATGTTGACGAGCAGCGTCGCGCCCCGGGGAATGTGGTAGCCGCTCACCTCGCACGCCTCCGACGCCACGCGCGGGAGGGAAAGCGGCGTGGACGGGTGGAGCCGGAACGTCTCCTTGATGACGGCTTGCAGGAAGCGCAGGTTGGGGAGGTCGGACTCGGTGACGAGCCGGGATCGGCCGACTACCGAGTCGAGCTCCCGCTGGGCTTGCTTGAGGACTTCCGGGTGTCGGATGAGCTCCGCCAACGCCCACTCCACCGTGCTCGATGACGTGTCCGTCCCCGCTGTGAACAGGTTCTGCCATGGAAGCGTCGTCATTAATTAACACTATGCCTTCATGTTCGCATCGCAGTGTGCCCAATAGAAGAAGTACGACAAGTGGCCGAGTGGCATTCTCGTAATACGTACCAATAGCAGGGCCTTAATGTTTGTGTCGGTGAGTTTACCGCCATCGCCTTCACCGTCCGGCCTCTCGCTCAGCTCTATCAACACGCTCAACAGGTCCCTGCCGCGGCCGCTCGGGTCGTCGTCCCCCTCGGCAGCCACCGCGCGGCGGCGGTGCTCCGCGATGATCCCGTCGAGGAACTCGTCGTACCTGCGGTGCAGCCTCTTCATCCTGGCTACCACACCCTGGGGGTCGAGCCAGTTCAGCCACGGCACGAAGTCGCCGACGTTGAACTCCCCCGCCAGCCTCATCAGCTCTACCACCATCTCCTTGAACTCCCCGGCCCCCTCCCGGCTACCGTCCTCCTCGAACACCCGCCGCCCCATGGTGGCCCTGGCCAGCGCGTTGGTGGCGCAGACGTTCACGGCGTAGCCCAGGTTGACCGGCGCATCACCGCACGCGCGGAGCGCTTGCACCAGGAGTCTCACCTCGCCCTGCCGGACCCACCGGAGATCGTCGAGCGCCTTGGCGCTGAAGAGGTGGACGGAGCAGAGCTTGCGGAGCATACGCCAGCGGGGGCCGTAGGGCGCGAACACGAGGTCCTGGTAGTTGTAAGCGACGTGCTCGGCGCCGGAGTTGGGCGGCCGGTCACAGAAGTTGGCGTCGTGGGCGCGGAGCAGCTGGGAAGCGACGGTAGCGGAGGCGGCGACGACGACGTCCACGGAGCCGAAGCGGAGGCGGAAGAGCGGGCCGTGGACCTTGGCCAGCGCGTGCAGCATGTGATGAGGCTTCCGGCCCAGCTGGGAGAGGTTGCCGAGGATCGGCCAGCCTCGGGGACCGGGCGGCAGCGGCTTCGTCCTCGACTGCTTGAGGTGGAGGAAGAAGAGGAGTAGGGATGAGACGCCGAGGGTGAAGAGGCCAAGTAGAATAAGATCCATGATGCAGTATGCTTCTCTCTCTCTCTCTCTCTCTCTCTTCCCCCCTCTTAACTTGTGTTGTTGCACTTGGAGGGGCTTCTCACTATTTAAAGGGGCATTGGCCATGTGTGGACGTTGCAATCATCATTCAGGTTACCGGGAGGTTAGCTGCGTCACCTTCCATTCTTCTCTGGAAATGAGCCCGATGAGGTGATGTGGCCACCTGGTCGCCTCGCGTTGCGCAACTACCCCTTCGCAATTACCATTAATGCTTAACCTAATACATATGAAATTGTTTTTAATGATTTATTTTTATAAAAGATAAATAATAATTTTACAATAATCTTATTAAAGTCTTTAATGATTAAGCTAGTTAGTATCTTTGTTTTTTTTACTTATTAGTCACCAAATCAAGATATTTATTGTATCATAATCGGTAGAGATTATTGATCATCAATCAAAAGATTTATCATATAATAACTTAAACATATCTAATTCAGATTCTTTAATCATATTAATCTATAGCTAATTGTGGTGTAAGAAACAATATTGAGCGAAGTATAATTGAGTTAAAGACCAAAATTTGAGCTTTTTTTCTTATAAAAAAATAATTAATTTGATGGGAGGCTCCTATTCCTGTGTTTGGTCACCAGCTCAATAAATGCTTTTCCATGTTCAACTACTTAACGAGAAAAATGCTGACATAATCTGCCGTCAGTGGGATGTCTTAAGACTACTCTTATTGGAACATGTGATTACTTAGACTAAATCAAACACAAATACATATAAAATAGTTAGCTAAAATTGATTGTTTAAAGCATTATTTGTGTTCTTAGCCGCAGGCTAATTACTGTGTCTATTCAACATCACCAATTGATTTGCAACTACATAATACATAATGCTAGAATAGCACATGACCTCCTTGCATTAATTCATAGGTGATTCTAATAAATAGAGGTTGAATTAATTATTTCTTTAAATGGAATTAGGTAAAAGCTAATGTTTGTGTAGTTGAATGCTAAGGAAATTAGTGACCGGTTTCAAATAAGAGAGTATAATACTAAATGATACTATTGTTTGATTGAAAGAGTCGATAATATATATATATATATATATATATATATATATATATATATATATTATGATGATGTATTAAATAATTTATTAAAAGTTAAAAAAATGAATATATATATATATATGTATCAAATTCTCCAAATTCACTAAATGAATTTGATAAATCACCATCAAATTGATATTTAAATAATTGTAAAATTTTATTTATAAAATATTAATCTTATTATGACAGATGGTAAGCAATAATGTGTGAAGATGATGATTTAGAACGTTGAGTTGCCGGCACGAGCTGCCAACCATTCAAGCCTGTCAAAAAAATCAAAGGCGTTCGACGGAGACTGCCGGAGTTGGGTTTTGTCTCGAGCCATGCCATCAACGACCCTTCTCGTTCCACGCTCCATAGTGTGGCAGCAGAGCATTTTGATCACGCGTCCCGTTGACCATCAACAAACACCCGCCACCCCACGATGCCCGCTACATTTGACTCCCGTCAAGTGTTTCGGATGTCCTTCTTTTCTTCTTGCTTTCTCCTCTTAGTTTCATCGCATCTGTTAGTCATATGAGAAGTGGTGATTATATTTTGATCAATCCAATATATACTTTGATGTCATCCTAAAAAAAAGTTATATAGACACTATAGATTCAACTTGAGTTAAGGTATCAGGAATGAGTACTATTCCGGATCACCACTCTCAATGGGCTAGATTCATACCTCACCACTTGTCTCTCCTACAAGGTTATCTTACATACGTTACATAGTGAAAGGATATGTTTCAACTCAGACAACGACCCAAGAAAGAATCGCACCTACTACAGATACGCAATAAAGACAACCATCATCATAGCAAGACAGGACAAATAAGTCGATGGTTCAGCCACCGACCAGTATACGGCACAGACGTATCACCCATGTGCATTAACCTCTTATGTACGATTTCTACCACTCAAGTAGTATAAAAGGTACCCAGGCAACAATGCCAGGGGGATCCTTCTTACACAGAAAAAAAAAGGTAATACAATATCACAGACAAAAATATGAAGAGGGTGCTCAATATAATGCTCATATATGTCAGTGTCTTTCGGGTTTCATTTATACTTTGTATAACTAGTAGCAGACTAGCAGTAAGCTCGGCGACCGTAGTTTAGTTAGCTTTTGTAGTCAGTTTCAGCTTGTAAATGAGAGTTGTGTCGTGTGGACACTTATGAGGACTTCGGTCTATAATGAACCTTGATCCTTTATGTGTGATCATTCAACATTTATAAAGTCCATGGTTGTAATTTGCATTAGCTATATAAAGTGTTTGTTGAAGTAGTTGTTTGTAAATCTCGTGGGAAATGCTTTCTCTACTTACTAACTCGAAGAATTTGGTACTCATACAAGGGCTTGTATGCGAACGATAGAGTGTTCGTGGCCATCCCAAGGTGATCGAAACTCGCCACCATGAAACATTAAAACTTTTTTTTTGGCATGGAAAAGATACCACTGCAAAAGGCTGAAATGTGCAATGAGAGCACGTTGCTATGCCTTGAAGGGTGCAACAAGGGCTATACCGGTGAAGAGTCGCAATCTAGCAAATGCATTTGTGGGGGAAGAACAATGCATAGGTTGTTTAGCAAGATGGAGTAGTCCAATGTGATAGTGATCTCTAAAACTTACAAAAGGAAGAATGCAAAGAGAAAAGTTGTTTTAATAGGATAAATATCTAGGAGAGATATGTCCTGGTTCTTCAGAGGAAGAATCATGTGCTGCGGACCGCACATGTTGAGGAAGAGTACCTAAAGATAATATCTCCAGAAAGCTCAACGGACCGAGCGAGCGATGAGGAGTCATCGCATGATCTCGCATGAGGTAATGCATTGGTGGATGCATTGTGAGATCAAGTGGGGGAGCAATCTATTATAACATCATACGAAGGCACACTTAGAGTCGACGTAGAAATCACACTCAACGGAGGGCTGACCCATGAAATGGTGGGTATGGGGGACACCATCAACTTAATGAAAATCGAGGAGTGAAGCAACTTGTGTGAAACTTAGTGAAGTATCCAAGCTACATGAAGGGAGTTGACATAGAAGATAAAACATAGAGTGGAGGCACGAAGCTTTTCTTAGACAAATGTTAAGGATATGAAATCTTATAGAGGCAAGAGTGAGATCATATCATTCCATGGGTTCTTCATTTTGATGGGGCAGACTCATCTTTCAAGGTGCCAAAGACGAAGTGAGCTTCGAGGCACATGCATCTTGTCTCAAAGATGCAGCTGACGAATGAACTAAGGTAATTCAACTTGCAGAGGTAAAGTTGGAATCAGAAGACCTTAGCACGGGGCAAGAGGATGCAAAGGTGAGTACTCTTAAAGAATATTCCATAGTGCTATCATGAGAGTTGTCATGAAGAAAGTGGCGCGTAATAGAGATTGTGCTGGTGGGGGATAAAGGTCTAGGATCCAGACAATGATGCACCAATTCTAGGTGATGGACTATCATAGAGCGATGCTTCGTCCGGATGTGACCCGAGAATGGGTGGGCGAAGGTGAATTGTCAAAGGAGCAAACACAATCAGAGGTGGTAGAGGCCTTATGATGTATTGGCAGAAGCCACACATGGAGAGATCGTAGTCCGAGTTCATCCCACAAGAATTTGAATGCAATGGAGATGTCACCAGGAGGCGACATGGTACAACGAATCGTGGTGGAATAGTTCAAGATAATACAACACACGTGGGAGAAGTCCCAAGAGGGATGTGATCATACAGAGGTATGATCATGTGCTATTAGGAGCTCTACTTCGGTGAACAACATGATAACAAGAAGGGTTATGAATTCAAAGAATGAATGCAATGGTATTACAGAGGCGGGTCTTCCGTGTGTGCATCAAATCTTACATTGGATGAAAGTCTTGGTTATCAGTATATATGGACTACGTACCACCGAGGGAGAATTCTGAGTGCAAGTACCAAAGAGTTCCATGGGGGAGACTTAATCATACATAGGTATAATCGAAGTGATTGGAGAGTTGGACTGCTCCAGTGCTTATATCCGTTTAAGGGAGCATGACAAGTCAGAGGACAAGGCTGAGTAAGTGAATGTTGTCACCAAGGAAGCTAAGGAGAACAGACTCGACGTGAGCCTTACAATGGGATGACATAGGCTATGCATGCACTAGGAGGAGGAGAGGGGGGGGGGGGGGGGGGGGGGGGGGGGTGTGAATTAGTGCAAGCTAAGATTTTTCTTTCTAAAGCAAAAGCTTTTCAAATAAGATAGAATAGAAAATTTAAAGTTTTTATTTTTAATAAAATAAGTGAGTGATTAAAAGTAAGAAGCCGGAAAGATAATCACGTTTGAGGAAAAGAACTTATCGTCTTGCTTTCAAGGAGTTTAGTTAAGTTGGAAGCATCAATTCAACAATATTCAAGCAATGCAAGTATGAAACACTTACAATTGTATAGTGGTTCAGTGCCAATGGCCTACGTCCACTTTTGAGTCATCATTCTTGAGGCACACCAACATCCACTACCAATCTTCTTTGGGTGAAAATTAAGCCCTTATACTTTAGCTTACAAGGGAGACTAGATTTACAACTCTAAGCTCTCTCCCTTACCCCTTTTCTTTTTATTATAATTCTCACATAATATTTTCTCAGAATATAATCCCAAAAGTATTTTTTTTAATCTAAGAAAACTTGGGGTATTTATAGGTCCCAAATTGGCTTTAAGACCGGAGCCAAAATCCAACTCACTCGAAAAATCTGGCTACGGGCGTTTTACCCGCTGTCAACAGTTGGCTACCGCCCATATTTTGTGGTATGGGCAATTCACCCACCACCTGGGCGGTTTACCCGTCGAAAGCTGCTACCTATCACTCGGATTCTGTGGTACGGGTGGTCCAACCACCGCTCATTGGCGGTTTACCCGTCGAAATTTTTGTAAAAGTGGTTCCCTCCACTTTTCGAATTTCGGCTTGACTTTTACGTTGACTAGCTCTTTGGTCAACTGATTGAGCTCAAACCAAACCCAATAGTGGATCTGGTTGCTTCATTGAGTTGATTTGGATTCCTTCCAAATCTAACTCAATTAGGACTCTAACTTCTAACTACGACTCAATGATTACAACACTTAATGACCAATTAAGTCTAATTAAGACCTAACTCCCGTATACTCCGACAATCTTGTGGCAAGTCCTCCGATCTTCTTTCCGGCAACTCCCTTCGTGTTCCTAGCGAGCTTCCTGATTCCTTCGACGAATCTCCTAACGAACTTCTAGCGAGATCCCACCACATCGTCCGAACTCAGCCCAATGCCTAGTCTTTATCTTGGCCCATTATCTGATTGTAACTTCATTGATCCTGCCATAGTTAGATCTGCATTTCATTGATCCTGCCATAGTTAGATCTGCATGATGGTAATTATAACTTAATTAAATATAATTATAATTATCAAAATATCCATCATAAGACCATCCCGACTCCCGACAAGCTTTTCGGCTACCCCCGACAATCTGTCGGCGAGTCTCGGTCTTCTTTTGGCGAACTCTCTTGCGCCATCTTGGCAAACTCCCGATACCCTCGGCGAGTTTCCGACACACTCCTGGCGAGTTCTCAAACGCATTGACTCGATGCATGAACTTAACTTTGGCCAATCCTGATTATAATAATCCTTCTATCGTAATTAATCCTGCATCAATCAACTCTAATAATCCTGTTAGATCAATAATCCATTAATTTATTTCATCATCAAAATTTGAGATTCAACAATCTCCCACTTTTTGATGATGACAATCAATTGATGATAGGAGTTAATCCTAACTCCCCCTAAAACTATACCACTTAAATTTAAGAGACGCACTCACTCTTAAATTTAAGCAATCAATCACTCAATGTAAATTTTAACATAAATTTGCATCAAGTCATCAAATCATGAATTGTAAAATATCCAAGTTATATCATCAAGTGTTATCAATGAATATTTTTCAATGTCATGTACCATCAATATATATTTCTCCCTCTTTATCATCAACAAAAAGGTGAAATATATAACTAATAATTTCAAAACACATGATGATATTACTCCCTCTTAGTATATACATTAATATAGAAGACTTAAATTCAAGAGAGTCACATCCTCTTGAATTCAAGTAAATCAAAGCAATAAACATAAATTTTCAAGTATAACAAAGATTTGCCTTTTAAACTTTTCAACTTATTAAGAATTTTTAAGGATTGTCATGAAGTTGAAAATATTTGAGAATTTTTCTTCAAATCATCAAGCATAGAAATTTTTTAAATCAATAAGCATAGAAAATTTTCAAGTCATAGACTATAGAATATTTTAAAGTCATTGAGCATAGAAAATTTTTAAGTCAGAGAAAATTTCAAGTCATAGTGCATAGAAAATTTTCATGTCATAGAAAATTTCAAGTCATAGTGCATAGAATATTTTCAAGTTATTGAGCATAGAAAAATTTCAAGTCATTAAGCATATCTTTCTCATTAAATTTAATATATTTGAAAATTAATCTCTAGTTATCAACCATACCTTTTATAATTAATAAGTAGAGAAACATGGGAGGTATTGTTGAATCATTTCATCATGAGAAGAGCTCTTAATAAATTTTAAAAACAATATTAAGATGAGCTCAAAAGTTTAAGAGATTTAAAGACTACTTATGTCTTTCAAATATAACAAAAGTCATCTCTTGATATATAAAATCATCTCTCGTAAATTTCAAATGTGACACATCTTCATGCATTTTTTAAAAACAATAAGATACCAAATCATGGAGAAAGTTTTAAAAAATGTTATTACAAAAAGCTTAATCTCATGAAATCTAGATTAGTAATTTATATATTTTCATGAGCATTTCTAGGTCTCAGCCTCAATCTTGTAGATATATAAAATTCGAATATGAGCTCAACATATTTTTCTCATGTAAATTTCAAGAAAATATAATAAATAAATAGTAAGTTCTTTCTTCTCTTTTGGGAAGTGCAAGCTAGCAAATTTTTGCTTCCTTTACATTATTCAACCTTGTAATTTTACAAGCTAACAAATTTTGCTCCCCCTTTGTCATTGTACTTTTCCCATTTCACCATTTTTCAATATCATCACATGAAATATATCATAAAAGATTAACATAGTAATGTGATGTACAATTCATGAAAGTAAATTGTGAATATCAAGAGACAAATTTGTAGGAGAAATAATTAAAATAGAATATCTTGATTCATCCATAAGAAATCTTAAGTTGTCAAGTTCATGATTTGTATAAAAATCTCTTTTTAAATAATACAAAAACACATAACAAAAGATTTTGATTCATAAAAGATTTTAAGTTATAATTCTAAGAAATTAAAATCATGATATCATTTAATTTCAAAATCATCAAAATCACTTTCAAGAGATTCAAAATGTAATTAATATATTTATTAGTCTCTTGAAATGCTAGTGATTTCCTTTCTCTACTTTGTGTGAATAAAAAGGTAGGTAGAGAAATAAAAAATATTATATCATAAGAATATTTAATTTTAAATATGTAAATTTTATAGATGTGAATTTTGAAATTAAGCTCAAAACTTCAAGATATTCAAGGAGATTCAAAAGTTTAAGAGCCACTCATGCATTTAAAATCATCTCATATAATTTGGATAAAAAACATCAAAAATTTCATAAGAAGGCATGATGGTATATCAAGTTCAAATTATAAATCAAGTATTTTGTATGCATTTAAAAAGTTCTAATTTTCTTCTAAGCATCATCATTCAATGTTTGCTTCTAATCATATTAAAAATTTTATCTCCTACTTTTGTTATTGTCAAGAGAGAAATATGATTGCATAATTTCTTTTCATCCATGTTCAATTTATGTCAAAAAGTATAAGAGATATCATGTCATTAAAAATTCAAATCTAAAAGACATGATTTTGTTTAATAAGTTTATTTCCCCTTTTTGTAAATAATACAAATGAGTCTTAGGGGATAATATTAATTTATCCAAGATAAATCTTTTTAATAGAAAAGAAGAATGATCTTGATAAAAATTTTAATTATTATTATTAAGATCATAAATATCCTTTTAAAGAAAATCATATAGATCAATAATGTGATTCTATAACATATAAGTCAAGTTAAGAAGTTAAGAGAATATTCATGATAATGCAAGTCTCTTTTAATTTTCAACTTATCACAATGTTAAGAAATACTAATTTTGGTGATAAGTTATACTAAGAAGAAAGTCATAAGTAATCATGTCATAAAGAATATTATTATCAAATCATAAATGCCAAGAACATGATTATTTTGATACATTTCTTCCTAGATGAAATTTCAAAGCTTTTGAAATCTTAGGAGACAAAGGATGAAATTTCAAAGCTTTTGAAATCTTAGGAGACAAAGTAAGAAGGATCTTGATTCTTATAGAAATATCAAGTTATAAATATTGAGAAGTCAATATCATATTTAGGATGAAAGGAATCTTAGTAAATTAAAAGATCTCAAATTATAATTTTTATGATTTCAAGATCATGATTTAAGTTATCAAATAATTAAAAGTAACATATCAATGAAGTTGGATAGATTTAAACATATCCATTCTTTAAAATAAAATTATTTGAAAACATATCAAAAATAGCTTTTCAAAAATTTTCAATAAAGTCATCATAGATTATTTTCCAAAAGAAAATAGCTAAAAGTTTTCTAATTCATTTTTGTAGTTAAAGAGATTCAACAATAGTATCATTTTATCTCTTGTTGAAGGATTCATAGGATAGAAATATTCTTTCAAGAAGAATTATCCTTCTTTTGAAATTTATTTCAAGAATATAATGACATTTAAGATTAATTATTCTTCTTTTGGTTGTTTCATGTGATTTCTTTCTCTCCCTTTTTTATATTATTCTATGCTAAAATTCTACCATCCAAATCAATCATAGCATTTCAATCAATGTAACATTTAAATTAATCATTCCATAGACTTTGTCAATATTTGAACCATTTAACAATAGTTTTTACATTTAAACCAATTTTTCAATCATCATTAAAATCTCATTTATGTAAATTTCAACATGAGTAATTTTTTATTAATAATAACATGGGTTCTTTTAGTTCTAATCTTAGCTCTAGCTATGCATTATAAAGATTAATTATATAATGATGAACTATTTTTAATAAAAGGATTTGTTATAATAGAAACAATGATCATTAATCTTCCAACATCTTAATTCAAATAATTATTTTTGATATTGTTACATAGGCTAGTGAGCTTTGAAAGAATATTAGATCTCAAATCTTAAGCATCTATTTTCAAAACATTACTTAGTGCTCCTAGCTTTATTAGAAACCAACTTTATATTATGGGAGGTTTTGATTTAGATACTCATTTAACATTGGGTCCTTCGTAAGGTTTTTTAGCTTTTTTTTCTAATCGATTTTCATTGTATATAGTTTTCTTTGGAACCCATATAAGATGATGTGGTGTATATTTTCTAAAAAGATATTTGTTTGCCTTATGTCCTAATTTGTCATAAAAATTACACTTAATTCTTGGTGGCACATTCAATGTAGGTCCTCTTACAAATATGATTGGCTTTTGTTGAATATTTCCAACAAGACCTATGTCATGTCTATTATTGTTATGACCCTTATTGGCAATGATCATATTTAGGGATTTATTTCCTATCTTAAAATTTTCTAATATAGTTTTAAGCATACAATTCTCTAGTTTAACATTATCTAGTATATCACATTTTGCACATGGTTTAGGTGAAGCTAAGGAGCCATGCATTTCAACAAGTCTTTTAACTATCAAATCATGATCAATTTTAAGCAGTTTAAAAGACTTATTAAGTTTTCTAAACTCATTAAATAAATCATTAAACATGCTTAATAATTCTGAAATTGAAAAATCTAAAGACTCACTAACCTCATCTTCGATCACCATTAAAACAACGTTCTCCATTTCTTAGTTGAGCATTTGATCTTTGGAGCTCCTCGGCTTCTTACGTTCATAACAAGAGGTTGTGCCCATAATTTTTATAAGGTTCAAGTTCATTAATTTTTCCGATTCATTTTTCAAAAGTTCATGTCTAAGGTTCTAATCTCTCTAGATTTTACTCAAGGAGTCATATGTCATTCTTAGTTCACAATCCTTCATGTTCTTTGGAAGGTGTTCTTCAAGTTCATTTTTGTAATGCATTCATTAATTGATTCATTTATATTAGTTATGTTTTCATGTGTGATTTTAAAAATATACCAAATATCGAAAGCCGAATCATAAGCGGAAATACGATTAAACTCATTCATATCAAGAGCACAAAAAGCAAGGCATTCATAGCTTTTGCGTTTAAAGATAAAGTCCTTTTTTCCAAATCATTCCAATAATTCATTAGAAGAGAAGACTTTTCAAATCCGTTCTCAACTATATTCCATAAATCAAAGTCCAAAGAGATAAGGAAAATACGCATCCATGTTTTCCAATATATGTAATCCGTCCCATTGAACATGGGTGGACGTGAAATGGAATGTCCCTCATTCGTACTAAAATAAGCTATTTACTAAAGTGGGTGTTAATCTAAAGAGTAATAACCTTACTCTGATACCAATTGTTAGGATCAATTGACACTAAGAAGGGGGGGGGGGGTGAATTAGTGCAAACTAAGATTTTTTTTCTAAATCAAAAGCTTTTCAAATAAGATAGAATAGGAACTCCGAAGCTTTTAGTTTTTAATAAAACAAGTGAATGATTAAAAGTAAGAAGCTGTAAAGTTTGAGGAAAAGAACTTATTGTCTTACTTTCAAGGAGTTTAGTTAAGTTGAAAGCATTAATTCAATAACATTCAAGCAATGCAATTATGCAATACTTATAATTTTATAGTGGTTCGGCGCCAACGGCCTATGTCCACTTCAGAGTCCTCCTTCTTGAGGCACACCGACATCCACTACCAATCTTCTTTGGGTGAAGATCAAATCCTTACACTTGAGCTTACAAGGGAGATTAGATTTACAACTCTAACCTCTTTCCCTTACTCATTATCTTTTTATTACATTCTCACATAATATTTTCTCAGAATATAATCCCCCAAAAGTGTTTTTCTAAATGTAAGAAAACTTAGGGCATTTATAGGCCCCAAATTGACTTTAAAACCGGAGCCAAAATCCAACTCACCCGAAAAATTCGGGTACGGACGGTTTACCCGCCGTCAGTAGTTGGCCGCCGCCCAGATTCTGTGTATGGGTGGTTCACCTGCCACCTGGGTGGGTTACATGCTGAAAGCTATTCCCCGCCACCTGGATTCTGTGGTACGGGCGATCCAACCGTCGCTCACTGGCAGTTTACCCGTTGAAATTTTTGCAAAAGTGGTTTCCTCCACTTTTCAAATTTTGGCTTGACTTTTACGTTGACCAGCTCTTTGGTCAACTGATTGAGCTCAACCAAACCAAGAAGTGGATTTGGTTGCCTCATTGAGTTGATTTGGATTCCTTCCAAATCCAACTCAATTAGGACTCTTAACTTCTAACTACGACTGAATGATTACAATATTTAACGACCAATTAAGTCTAATTAAGACCTAACTCCCGCATACTCTGGTAACCTTTGGCAATCTTGTGGCAAGTCCTCCGATCTTCTTTCCGACGATCTCCCTTCAGGTTCCTAGTGAGCTTCTTGATTCCTTCGACGAATATCCTAACGAACTTCCGACGAGATCCCACCGCATAGTCCTAACTTAGCCCGATGCCTAGTCTTTATCTTGGCCCATCATCTGGTTATAACTTTATTGATCCTGCCATAGTTAGACCTGCACGATGCTAATTATGACTTAATTAAATACAATCATAATTGCCAAAATATTCATCTCATGACCATCCCGACTCCCGACAAGCTTTTCGGCTACCCTCGACAATCTTCCGTCGAGTCTCGATCTTCTTTTGGCGAACTCCCTTAGGCCATCCTAACAAAGTCCTGATACCCTCGGCGAGCTTCCGACACACTCCTGGCGAGTTTTTAAATGCATCGACTCGAAGCATGGAAGGCAACCATAGGAGTTCAAAGTTGGTGACTTGGTGTTGGTGAAGCTCAAACCAGCATCACTCTAGTTCTTTAGTTACAAAGTGCACAAATGATTGGTATGCAAGTATGAAGGGCCCTTCCTAATCGTTAGCAGGGTAGAGAATGTCTCCTATAAGTTGCGACTACCGGCATGGACCAAAATTCATAATGTCTTCTATGCAAGCAACTTAAAAACCTACCACTCAGATCCATAAGATGCTTACCAAAATGTTCTAATTCGACTACCCCCCACCAAGGCCTCCTACGAGAAGCAAATTGAAACCATTCTAGTGGATCACAAGACAAAGCTACCCAACGGAGTAGAGCAAATTGAGTACTTGGTGAAGTGGCAAAAGCTTCCTCGAAGAGAAGCCAGTTAGGAGCCAAAGATGCCCTATGACACAAAAAAACCATCGTCAAAGCCTACCAACAAGCGTCGATGAGGACGTCGATAGTTTAAGTGGGGGAGAATATCATAAATGGTCATCGCTTAACCATAACATTTTCACTCAGCGAACCATTCGTCGCTTTTGCTTGCTTATATAAATGTTTGGCAACCTATTTTGCCTTGATTTTATATGTGTTGCCCTAAGCAAGGTGAGTGAAAAAAGTTTGTAATGCTGCAGAACGATCGCTCATTGTGTGGAGCCAAAACTGCCCAAAACAGCTCCGTTTTTGGGTTATTTTCATATACTGCGATGATCGCCCTGAGCGGTGCAAAATGTTAGCCATCTCAACACCTTGGAACCACCCGGGTGGATAGGACAAGATGGAGTTTCGGTTATATGTCGGGCGTGAGAATTTATCATAAGTTGAACTTGTCTTGCGTCCGACACCTTGGGAACCATCATTTATGGACTTGTGACCATTTATACAGCCCTCTAAAGTCCTGTTTCGCTCCTTTCTCTCTTTTCTCTGCTGCACTCAAGGTGTTCGACAAATTGCTTGTAAAGCTTCCCTCTTCGTGAGACGTTGAGACTTATTCGCCGCTCGCTTTAATCTAATCAACCTTCTCTTTTGTAGGTCCTTGGGGACCAGCTAGAGGTTGCCTGTAGGCTAACCAATTATGGACGAATAACGCATGAGAGTGCAACATCTGTAATTGCTTCGACAATTACAAAACGACAAAACAACACTGAGGATGCAATATCTGTAATTGCTTCGACAAGGATGTCGAACAAATAAGTATGGGAGAATGTCACGAACAAAAATATATAGAGGGTGCTCAATGTAATACTTATATATGTCCATGTCTTTCGAGTTTTGTTCATATTTTATATAACAAGTAGTGGGCTAGTAGTAAGCTCAATAGCCCTAGTTTGGTTAGCTTTAGTGGTCGATTTCAGCTTGTAAATGAGAGTTGTGTCACGTGGGCACTTGTTAGGACTTCGATCTGTAATGGACCTTGATCCTTTATACGCGATCGTTCAGAGTTTGTAAAGTCCATGGTTATAATTTGCATTGACTATATAAAGTATTTGCTGAAGTGGTTGCTTGTGAATCCCGTGTTAAATGCTTTCTCTAACTCGTTTTCTCTTTTGTAGGTCCTAAGGGACCTTATGAGGTTTCGGGGAGGCTGACCATTACAGATGGACACACAATGATACCCGCACGACTTAGGCAAAACCAGCTAAGTTCATGACAATAAGGTGATTTATGGTTAACTTAACCATCGGAGAGGTCTCATTGAATGACATATCCCCGACCGTGACCTTAGTGCAAGTATCGGTGACTGAAGAACCAACCGAGGAATAGAGGGATACACTTGCAAAAGAGGGAAGCTCAATCCTCAGTGGCCGATCGAACAAGGTCCCCCCGACCAAGGGCAAGCAACCTCTCCTGGAACACCACAACAGACCCCGGACAGTTGCAGCTTTGTCATGGACCGGAAGTCGACCCTAGTATGAGGCAACCGTTCAGGTTCTTGACCTACCGGCTGACATCATGAGGAACTTGCACATCCCTCGGATGCCAATGAAGAATCTCAAGCGCCCATGTGTACATGGGCATGACTAAACCGAGGTGACACTTTGGCCTTGGTACATGAAATGTATAATATTCTTTGTCGCTAGAAGGAGGGCCTGCATCACTTGAGTGCACAATACCACATACAGACCTAGGAGAATACCCAGGAGGGTCGCCTGCATACATACCACAAATTCGGGTTATATCCTCGTCCTCTTCCACACGAGCGTGGACATTACCCAGAAGAGCCAAGACTCTGGCATTAACGTAACATACATATCATCAAACACCTACATGTGGAAGTGGAAGGATCCGTTTTTATTGGTTAGAAAAGTCCGGATCAAACTGCTTACAACAAATCAAACATATTATAAAGGCTTTTGCTTGCGATAAAAAGGAACTCTCAACTCCAGTGAAAAAAGGAGCCTTGTTCAGGTTGCTGCTTGACAGCGAAGGGCAGATGCACCCCTATCAGCCAAATTTAGGGCTTGTCGACCTCCGATGATGGACGACTGATGCCTATAGAGGAGCACACCTTCTCCCTTGGCCTCTCGATCCTCTTTGGTCAAAGGGAGGTCTTATCCCTTCCTGTCCCTCACCAACGCCTCCTCCAGATCAAGCTTTAAAACCCAGACCTCTTTCATCTGGGCTGTCGCACTGGGGTGAGCGTCGACAGCCATAGGGGCAATTGATAAAACTTTTTGGGGCCCCATGACCGAGGGACAAAATGTAAGGTAAAACAAGATGCTACATACTAAACCGCCAATCAGGGCCCATTCAAAAAGGAGGGCCGCCTTGGTAGACGACTTACCATAACCAAGATGGCAGAGGCCCCTACCTAGAGCCCCATGGTAAAACAATATGCTGTGAATAAGATCCCTCAGTTAAGAACTAACGAGCAAAAAAGAAGGGCACCCAACTAGCCTTACCTAACCAAGGTATTGTTGGAGCACCCACCAGTCACCTTAAGGGTGTCGGGCAGACTTCTTCGGTGGGGTAGAGGACAAAAATACCGCATGAAGGATGCATAAGGAAATTAAAGAGAGGAGACAAGAATATGAAGATATTAGCGAAATAGTAAGCCCCCCAGGGTTTATAAAGATCAGCTCGAAATGCAGCTCTCAGCGTTCCTAGCATGACATCCCAGAAAAACTCTTCGATCATCGGAGACAATTATGAAGTGACGCTTTGAAAATCCCAGAAAGATCGTAATTAATAGGCGAAAGGCAGCCAAAGAGATTAGTTAAGGAGAAAACAAACCACCCAAGCCACCAATGGCAACACGATAACTTAAACCCTCATTATTGCGAAACGTCACAGATCATTTCGAGCCCTCAACGTTTCGACATCCAATCATGGTATACCTTCAACTTAACAAGGGCTTTCAGTCCCTATTACAAATATCACTCGGGCGAAAGCCTAACCGACTTCAAGGGCTTCCAATCCCTGTTATAAATGTCACTTAGGCGTAAGCCCGATTGATCTTAAAGGCTTTCAGCCACTTCACAAGGCTTTTAGTCCTTGTTACAAATGTCGCTCGGGCATAAGCTCGACAGACCTCAAGAGCTTTCAGTCTCTGTTACAAACGTCGCTCAGGCATGAGCCCGACCGACCTTAAGGGCTTTCAGCGCTTTCATAGGGCTTTCAGCGCTTTCATAGGGCTTTCAGCGCTTTCATAGGGCTTTCAGTCCCTGTTACAAACGTCGTTCGAGCGTGAGCCCGACCAAACTTAAGGGCTTTTAGCCCCTTCATAGGGCTTTCAATCCTTGTTACAAATGTCACTCGGGCATGAGCCTGATCGACCTCAAGGGCTTTCAGCTCCTTCACAGGGCTTTTAGTCTCTGTTATAAATGTCGCTCGGGTGTGAGCCCGACTGACATCATGGGCTTTCAACCCCTTTACAGGGCTTTCAAACCTTATTACAACTGGTGCTCGGGCGTAAGCTCGACCGACCTTAAGGGCTTTCAATCCTTGTTACAAACGTCGCTTAGGCGTGAGCCCGATCGACCTCAAGGGTTTTCAACCCCTTCATAGGGCTTTTAGTCCCTTTTACAAACATCGCTCGGGCGTGAGCCCGACTGACCTCAAGGGCTTTCAGTCCCTTCACAGTGCTTTCAGTCCCTGTTACAAACATCGCTCGGGTGTAAGCCCGATTGACCTCAAGAGCTTTCAGCCCCTTCACAGGGTGACCCCGACCGACCTCAAGGGCTTTCAATCACTATATAAACGTCGCTCGGGCGTGAGCCCAACCATCCTCAAGGGCTTTCTGGCCCTTTAAGGGTTTTCAGTTCCTGTTACAAATATTGCTCGAGCGTAAGCTCACCCAACCTCAAAGGTTTTCAGCCCCTTCATAGGACTTTCAGTCCCTGTTACAAACGTCACCTAGATGTGAGCTCGACCTCCCTCAAGGGCTTTAAGCCCCTTCATAGGACGCTTAGTCCCAAACAGATTCTCGAAGAGCTTTCGAGCTCCCAAAGGGCTTTCAGTCCTGAACATAGGGCTCTCAGTTCCGAATAAATTTCCGAAGAGCTTTCGAGCTCTTGAACGAAAAGATTCCAGCTCCTAAAGGGTTTTCAGTCCCGAACAGATTTTTAAAGAGCTATCGAGCTCCCAAACAAAGAGCTTCTGAGCTCCCAAAGTATTTTTAGTCCCAAACATATTCTCGAAGAGCTTCTAAGCTCCCGAACGAAGAGCTTTCGAGCTCTCGAACAAAGAGCTTTCGAGCTCCCGAACAAAGAGCTTTTGAACTCCCAAAAAGCTTTCGATCTCGAACAAGGGGCTTTCAAACCCGAACACATGGCTCTCAGTCCCAAATAAGTTCTCGAGAGCTTATGAACAAAGAGCTGTTGAGCTTACAAACAAACAACTTTCGAGCTCCCAAAGGGCTCTCAGTCTCGAACAGGTTCTCAAAGGTCGTCGAGCTCTCAAATGGCTTGCAGCCCCGAACAGATCCTAAGAGCTACCAAGCTCTCAAAGGGCTCTCACCATACAGAAACAAAGGGCCCTCGAGCTTCTAGCCTTAATCAATCTCCAACCCCAAATGACTTCAAAGTAAATCCGGGTCCGAACAAGCCTCCGAGCGGCTATCTACGCTAGATAAAAGTCCTCGATTATGGACATGACCCCCTCTCGACCAGTCACACCGACTCTCAGTTTGGCCAGTGATACCACCTCTCAGTTCAGCCAGTTATGTTGACTATGAACTCGATCCGCCTATGCCGTCTCTCAATCTCGGCCCTAAAAATCAGGATTCATAGAACAAAATCGATGATCAAGCAAACTTGCAACCAGGAGTCGTGCCCTTAATTCTCTCAAGGCGCAACTCTCTTTTGGGGGGGGAGAGAACGATATAGCACATTTTGGCCCGTCCAACATATACTTCCACATCACCCTAAAAAAAAAGCCACATAAACACTACTGATTCAGCTCAAATTAAGGTCTTGGAAATGAGCACTGCCCCAGACCACCACTCGAGGGGCTAGGTTCAGGCCTCACCACCTGCCTCCCCCGCAAGGTTACCTTTCGTACATTTCCTACATAGTGGAAGGACCTGTTTCAACTTAGATAACGGCCTAGGGAAGGATCACGTCTACCACAGATACACGATAAAGGCTACTAGCGCCGTAGTGGGACAAGATAGACAGGTCGGGGTTTAGCCATTGACCAGCATACGGTGCATACCTCCTACGCGCATTAACCTTTCTGTACGATTTATGCCTCCCATGTAGTATAAAAGGTACACAGACAACAACACCAGGGGGATCCTTCTTACAGAGAAAAAAGACAAGCAGCACAAGGCAATTCATGGATAACTTAACCATCAGAGGGGTCGCATCGGGGCGACACATCCTCGACTACGACCTTAGTGCAGGTATCAACGACTGAAGAATCGGTCGAGGAATGAAGGGATGCACTCGCAAAAGAGGGAAGCTCAATCCTCAGTGGTCAACCAAACGAGGACTCCGACCAAGGGCAAGCAACCCCTCCCGAAACACCGCAGTAGATCCTGGACGGTTACAGCTCCGCCATGGATCGGAAGTTGAACCCAACACGAGGTAATCGTCCAGGATCCTAACCTACTGATCGACATCCCAAAGAACTTACATATCCCTCGGACGCTAATAAAGAATCCTCAAGCACCCATATGTACACGGGTAGGACAAAGCTGAGACGACACTTCAACCTTGATACGTGAAATGTATAATAAGATACACTATCTTATCTCACGACCAATTGATTCTATAACAACCGGTATAATTATTCTTGATATTTTTTTACAATCTCGACCTAAAGACTGCCTCAAATAGTAGAAACTTTGACAAATAATTTCTAACTTTTTATCGTTCTACTAAATCATTTGAATTCTCTTTCGACTTAACATTGGAGAAATCTTTATCGAACATAAACCCAACATTATTTTATATGATCTTTTTACTCGAACCTTTAGCTTCCCGACATGTTCGTCTGAAATAGACTTGAAAGTAAACTTTAGACTCCGAGTCCAATTCATGCATCAGACAATTAGAATCGGATTTAATAACACTAAGTGATTTATGTTAGATAATTAAGAGTTCCATTTAATATACTCGATTAATTCATGTCAAGATTTTTCAGCTCAAATATAATAATCGAAATTGTTAATAATAAAAAGAAAGACAGTATGTTACATATCTCGTTAAAGCACAAACTTCTAAGTTTTCTATAGCTTCAGTAGTTTATAGTGTTATATTTTTTAATATAATTATATTATATTTTCATACTTTTATCATGTCCCATAAATTGATTAATTTTTTGATAAGTGATCTAATGCCCAATAGCTGGTCACGACTCCGTCCGATCCCCATACTTATATATAATAATCAGTAGAAATAAATAATATGGAAGAATTTAGTAAATAAAATCTCACCGCATAAAACGACTTAACAAAAAATAAAAATAAAAAAGGAAAAATATTCTGTAAACAATTGTATTAATATGCGAAACATATATCCACGCGAAAACGAAGTATGAGACTTGACATATATCGCGTAAATATACAAATGTGGTTCGGTCTTCAGCCAACTGGTTTAATCCAATCGACACTCAGAATGCCACACCTTCTTGAAACCCTAAAAGGCTTCCGAAACCCGTCTCAGTTGTCTCTATTGTTCGCTCCTCCCGCGCCTTGACCAGAGAAGGAAGGAGGAGAGACGGGAGCTGGCGATGGACTTCGGCGTAGCCGGTGGCGCGGGTGGTAGCGAGGAGGCCGCGCGGCGAGTCCGGGTGCGGTTCACCACCAAGCTCGGGCCGCCGCTCCGAGTCCCCTCCGCACCCCTCGCCGTCCCCTCCAACCTCACCCGCATGGGCCTCTCCGAGATCGTCAACCTACTCCTCGAGAACAGTAGTCTCTCTCCCCTTTTCTCCTTCCTCTTCTCCTTCGCACCCAATCGATCGATGTATCCGGGCGCCGTCTCACCTTCTAACAATAGCCTGTGCCTGTTCTGATGATGCCGTGGTGCAGCTTGCGCCGAGCACGAGACGCAGCCGTTCGACTTCTTGATCGACGGCGAGCTCATCCGCCTGCCCCTCGAGGAGTTCCTGCTTGCCAAAGGAATCTCCGCGGTGCGCCTACTCTCTTCTCTTTCTTGTTCCCCCTTCCATTTTCTTGGTGGTGGGTGGGCATGTCTTTAAATTAGCCTTCATCATCTATTGTGTGTTCCAGGAGAAAGTGCTTGAAATTGAGTACATAAAGGCGGTGGCACCGCGGAAGCAGCAGGATCCTTGCTTGCATGATGATTGGGTTAGTTCAGTGGACGGGTCTAATCCAAGGTGCATTTCGTTCATCTACATTTCCTAGGTCTTATTGGGTGTATGTCTTTCTCATGGTTTAGTGGTTCTGATCATCCACTGGTTGTCTAAATGGTCTTTTCTAATTTTATTGGATGGGCTTGTTTTGTTGCTTAAATTGAAATTATGCCTCCCAATTTGGATACCTGTAGTTTATTCACATTTAATTTATATGTTGTTGCGCATTATGAGTCATCCTGTTTTATTCTTTACTTTGTTTCACTACATATGGATGTGAAATGGGGGCTTTGACGACAGAGTTGATATCTTTTTGTATAAGCCTGTTGCTTGATGTCTATTTCATTAGTCAGTAATTGCCTCTCTTCTAACTAGTTTCAATTTTGCTGATAAAATGATTGAAGCCTTTGTCCTAGTACTAGGTTGAGCTTTGCTTCTCAGGCCTCAGCTATTAGCAAATGAGATATCCTTTTATTATTTCAGCTTTACCTTGTAACTTTAATCTGTCTCTTCTTTGTATGCGGCAATGTCACTGGTATTTGTTTTAACTCAATCTTGTTTGCTTTTGCAGTTATATTTTAACGGGTTGTTATGATGGCATTGCAAGGTAAATATCCTAATTCTGATTAGCATCCACATACTTTTATGTTCTTCTGCCTTTCCATCTATCAGGAGGTTAACTAAACATGAATAGGATTTATCTTATCGTTTTTGCGACATTTTCTCCTCTTTTAGGCTATGGAAAGGTGGTGCTGCATGTACACATATATTAGCAGGGCATAGTGGTGCCATTACTTCTGCTCATATCATTAATGGAAAAGGTACTGCAAGCTTTGATCTATTCTCATGTCATTGTCTATCATATGCTGATGCTTAAGAACATTTCTTTTTCTGTCTGCACCTTGTGGCTGCATGTGCATCTATTTATCTTTATAGGTAATTTTTTAGTTATCACTTGGATGATTTATATTAATTTGGTAGCCTCCAAGCTTTTGCAACAGTTGAAAGTGAAAACAGGTTCCATATTGCCACTGGTTCAAAAGATCGGACATTGAGGCTGTGGAAGGTATACCTATTTGTTTTTGAACCCCACTTAATAGAATCTCTGGTCTATTGTTTCTTCTTACACTAACAAGTGTTGGTATCTATTAAGTTTGATGATGCTGAACATTTGGAGCATCCAGTGAATATCAGAGAATATAAAATTCTTCAAGGGCACACATCATCTGTTCAGAGCATCTCCTCGGACCCTTCTGGAGATATGGTATATGTACTTATTTCCTTTGTTCGTCCACCATAACTGGGATGACCTCTGCTGGGGATCTGATGTGTTGCACTTTTTCTTTCAGATTTGTTCGGGTTCCTGGGACAGCTCTATTAAGTTGTGGGATGTGAAGAACTCCGAAGTGCAAGGTGACACTGTGTCAATAAAGAAGAGGAAACTGGTCTCTGACACAGCAAATCATGTTGAGTCGCAGTTCGAGGTATAAATGATCCTGCTAACTACTTGCTTTTGTTGATATGCAGTGATGGAGGAACCTTGAGACATTGACATGAAACTTGTTGTACATAACAAGCAAAATTCAAAGACCTGATCGTTTTGTTGGCTTATTTTTGGGATATTTGGTCTAGGTCCAGGTTTGGGAGTTAAGGATCGAAACCTAATAAACGTTAGTTCATATGTTTAAGAACACCTTTTTCCTGCAATATAGTTGAAAAGCCTGACAGCATGTTGGACATGAATGTCCATTTTATCTCCTTAACCAGCAGACACCAGCCCCACACACCAAACCAAATTTGGTCCAAGTACATGAAACCAGTGATTTAAAAAGCACTAGGTGCCAAAAGGTTCCAAGGTCCCAAAACACCCGAGGCGCTTGCTCGAGCGAAGCGAGGCACTCTAATATATCAAAATATGAAAAAAATATAATATAATTAATAAATATGATTATTTAAATAGAAATAAGTTATTAAATTTAAAACAAAGATTAGCAATGTTAAAATCTAAATAGTTATATTATTAATCTAATAAATAAAGATTATTTTGAACAATAATTAATAATCTACTGTTAATAGTATATCTATTGTTAATAGTAGTAGGGAAGAGTAGAGACCGAAGAAGTCGCGGTGAGAAGCTGAGTTGCAGGTAGCAGACAACAGTGAAAGCTGTAGGGTCGGGGACAGTAGGAGGCAACGAACAACAACAGCGGTAGCGGAATCATGTCGTGGATAGCAGTAGGCAGTGGACAACAACAATGGCTGCGAACAACAATGACAGACAACGGACAGTAGCGGAAGCTGAGGAGACTCGATTGGCGACAGAGGAAGACTCGGAGGCAATGGGAGAAACCATCAGCGGCGAAGGCAGAGGGAGAAATAGTCAGCGGCGAATGCAGTGGGAGAAATCGTTAGCGGCGAAAACATAGAGAAGCATGCATAGGGTTGGGAGTCGAGGTCACGCATTGATATTACTGTGTACGTTAGTTGGTTCAATCGGACTAGCTAACACAAATTTAAGCGGTTCGGTCTACCTTACATCAATCGGGTGCTCGCCCGAAGCGCTCGACACCTAGGCTCGGGCGAGCGCCTAGGCGACGCCTCATTGAAGTGCATATCCTGACCCCTTAAACGAGGTGCTCGAGCCTCGCCTCGCCTCGTCCAAGCGCCTAGGCCAGCACCCGAGCGCCTTTTTAAATCACTGCATGAAACTATATTTTAATCTTTTTCATATATGTTTTGCTATAGTATGCAATTACTGAACAAGTCAAGGATGTTCTTAGCTATGTTTCTAGGTTGAGGATATTGCAGAAATTAATATCCGACAAACAGTAAAGCATTTAGGACGTTGCTCTTGTCATGAAAAAATGTCTTAAATTAAGACGGATGGGTAAAAAAAGTAGAAAAAGGAGATCTTTGCTGTTTCATTGCCTTTTTTTAACATTGAAGCAGACATTGGGCACATTTTTATGGGCCTTTAGGACCTTGCGACATCTGTTTTGTATTCATTCCATACCGTACTATATTGTCAAATCATATGAATCAGTTTAGAGAAAAAGACTGCCCAGAGAATGATTCCATTCAATGAAAGATTATTAACATGGTGGCAGTCGTGTTTTCATACTACCAAGTAACTCTGGGACGTATCAAGCTCTAATATGTTGAAATTTCTTTCTGGATTTGTGGTTGCTTACTACTGACATCATCATGAATCTTCTGGTTGACTGCAGGGGGTGGCTGCCTCAACGCTCGTAGGGCATTCACAGTCTGTATCTTCCATTGTTTGGCCAGAACGTGAAACTATATATTCAGCCTCATGGGATCATTCTGTCCGACAATGGGATGTTCCAACAGGCCAAGAGATGTGGAATATGGTAAGAATGCAGAGTTTTAGTCAATCTCAGTTACATGGTATATATTATATATTTAATTTTTGGTGGATGTTGAGTAGTACAGGACCACAGGTTGGTACACTGCTTGATATACTAATACGGCCATATCAATCTGATAAGATATTGCGACCAGCATTGGACTGGTAGTATAACCATTCTCATTCATAACATTGGCTACTGGTATTGCAAAATAAAGAAAATCATGATAGATCATGAATTCTATATACACACACAGATTCGATGTGCCAGTTCTAGATGGTTACTTAGGAGCAAACTTATAACAGATCCTGGTGGATTTTGATTTTTTCTAGTTCTTTAGTGTGCATGCTCGACTCAGTGTGATGTGCATTAGGATACTGACACATACTTGCTAATTTCTTAATCAGCTTCTTAATGCTAATTATCTCCACATGCTTCATGCTTGTATATCCTTATGCATAGGCATGTGGGAAAGTTTTGAATTGCCTTGACATTGGTGGCGAGAGTTCTGCACTTATTGCTGCCGGAGGCTCTGACCCCATCCTAAGGATTTGGGACCCTCGCAAACCAGGTGAAGTAATTGAGAAAACCTTATGCCAGTTGAACCATGTTTGCTTTACTCAAATCTGTATCAAGAATTGACATTCTTATTAAACAGGAACACTGGCTCCCGTTTTTCAGTTTTCAACCCATTCATCTTGGATATCTGCTTGCAAATGGCATTGCAAGTCATGGTTTCATCTGTTATCAGCATCTTATGATGGGAAGGTGATGTTATGGGACCTGAGAACAGCGGTACAGTACTCTGCTACCTTATCGTGTTTGTACTCAATTGTTTACATGAGCTCATTCTTTATACTGGTATCTGCTCTTTCTTGTAGTGGCCTTTGGCAATAGTTGATTCACACAAAGAGAAGGTAAGCTTAAATTTTGGCTTTCATGTTTGAGCATGAGAAATGGGTTTTGACTGATTGTGTTGTCGGATAAAGGTACTATGTGCCGATTGGTGGAAGAATGACAGTGTTATTAGTGGAGGAGCTGATTCGAAGTTGCTTATATGTTCTGGAGTGTCAATACAATAAAATGAGTGGTGAGAGCAAATTCTTTTTGTTGAATGTCTTAACATGTTATAATACAATAAGATGTCCTAATCACAACTATTTTTCAGCTACATGGATCGTTTTCCACCTTTGAGCTGCTAAAAATATGTTCTTTTCTCTATTGGTCTTTGGGATTGTCGTCTTACTGTAAATTTATTTTGGGATTCTATTGCATGGTTATTGTATTATGATTTAGGTATATTTGCAAGGATTTAATTGTTGTTTGCTCCTATCCATTTTGTAGAACCTACTGAGGTGGTCCTCTTAATTGATTTGCAGGAGGGCTGATTTCTTCAAAATGCATTGTGTCCCTCCACTCGAATAAACATTAAAATATCACAGACATGAATGTTCTTCTAGAGATTTTAACGGCATCTTCCAAAGAAAGCAGTTTTAACGAGATGTGTTTAAAGTTTTGTCCATCTAATGAAGAAGCTTACAGTAAATTTGCTTATTGCTATACAATTGTGTAATGCCCAAGTATATGTTTGTTGGATTTGGCTGCTTTTTTTATGAGCGAGATATGATTTTGCAGATACACTCAATGTTGCATCATTGAACAGCACAAAGCATTTCGCTTCTTGGATATGCATGGGAGGTAGATTGCTGATTGCGTCATCTGCTAGTACCTGAGAAAGCTGCTCACTTCTTAATATTATTCCTTGTGCTTTCAGGTTCATGCGCTTTATTTCTATTTGTTAGGGCAGCAAGAAAATCATCCCTCCTTATGTTTTTTGGACAAGTTTGCATGTGACCAACGTGATGATCATTTCGGACTTACGAAGTTTATTTTTCTATTATATCATATGTCTTCATGTTTATTTGTGTGATCTTGATCTTATGCTTTGACGAAGTGATGACTATAGTTTGTCTAGATGGTTTTTTTCAATTCGTTTCAGGTCCCTATGGGACCAGACAAGATCAGGGGGATGTAATAGTCATGGGTGAATATCACAACGGTACCATCCTGGACGGTTGTCTCGAGTCTATATCAACAGATTGTTATTTTTCGCTTCTAATTTTTTGTACAACTACTTATGTTTTTCTTGGTATTTTGTGGTTTTTTACCTAGTTTTAGTAAGCTAAAGATAGTTGGCTTGATGAACATAGAAAAGATGGGCCAAAACAACCTTGTTTTTGTGTGTGGTAGGTTGATTGTTTCAACATAGAGTGGTGCAAAACATCAGTATCTCATCTCAGCAACCTTAAATCCTTGGGTGGTGATGGGGCTCTAGGATTAGGTATTAGTGATCAATTTGGAACTTTCTGAGCTTTTATGCAAGTTGTGCAAAGGCTTGCCGAGCAACTTGATACCTGGTTAAGCGATCTTTTTGGAACTTCCAACTATCTTTTCATTGTTCGAGGTTCTTTTTCCTTTTAAATTGATTCTTGCATTGCTTTAGTGATGCACCTAAGTTCCAGATTTGTTAGTCGTTTGTTTTCAAATCTAATCAATTATTTTTTTCACATGTTCTTAAAAACCTATATAAGGTTGTACTTGGTTAAAATTCAGCTAAATGTGTTTGTGAATGTTCGTCAACGGACGCATGTTGTTTTCGCCTTTGATTTCTTGTATGGTTGCTTGGCTTTGTGTTATGTTTGATTTTTGAATGTTTCCCTGTAGTTTTAGCAAACCTTTGCAAGGCTACATGATCGATTGATAAACAGAGGCAAAATAATTTTATTTTCACATATTACGGATTGATTTCTTTAAAGAAATTTGAGAGCACAAATCATCAACATCTTAGCACCCTTGGTTAGTATCGGTGATCAGTTTGGAAGTTAGGAACCCAGTTTGTATGCATAAACTTATTAAGCACTTGACGCTTGGTTAAGTGATCGGAGTGAGACCACAGCAAAAAGACCTCATGACGACTTGAGGAATAAAAAAAAAGAGCGTCTACTGAGGTCTGTCTTTTATTTTAGGACATGTTTGTTTATGTGATTTGATTTCTTGAAGCTGTCTCCAACTTGGTTTTGTCTAAGTTGACAAAGTTGAGCATCACTCTTATGTTCGTAAAGGGTAAGTCTTAGAAATTTCTTATGTCTCTTAAAGGTCTATAAAAAAAAGATGATCAGTCCCTTAAAGGCCTATAAAAAAGGGGTGACTAGAGAAATTGATTGATACTGGAGTCACAAGTAATCATGCTAGTAAATAATTAATAAAATATGGATTTTGTAAATTCTAAACAGTAACATTATAAAGTGTTCAAGTTGGTCTATCCAATCATGTGTTATCCGGATAGCTCTTGGGTGTTGTATTGAAATAACTAAATATTATCATGGAGGTCTATTCAGTCATGTGTTATCTGAATAGCTCTTGGGTGTTGTATTGACTAATATTCTGCACCACTTTAAACTCCTAAAATGGCTCTAGATGACCTATTTTTGAACAATAACTCTTGGGTGTTGTATTGACTAATACTGTGCATCACTTTATGGAGTTAGAAAACTCCTAAAATGGCTCTAGATGGTTTATTTTTGAACGGTTTTACCTCTTTGCAATGATTGCACATAACTTTCGTTTACATGCCTGAAACGATCATAAAAGTTAACTCAATTAAGCGACCATGTCCACTGCAACCTCATCACATGTTACTCAAAGCATGAACAAAAACGAAATACACGAACATATATGAGCATTACATTGAACATCCTGTTTATATATTTGATCGTGACATTCTCTTCTACTTATTCCTTCAATTTCATCGTCAAATCCTTTGCAGATGGTGGTTTATCTCCTTGTCTTTACTAAAATTTCAATTTTCTACTTTAATTACAATGCGCCTCTTATCTCCTAGTTGCTCTTTATTGTTGTGGTTGAGTAGTCAAACTTTGAATCACTATGTTGCTTAAACTCGTCAATGACTTTGACTCTTATGTGGGGTCGACTGAGTTGTACTGATCCTTGTTGGTTCTTGCGTATCCTTTTTCTAAAGGAAAAGATCTTCTTTGTTATGCGTCAGTCTCTCAAACATCTTATGTTGCTTGAACTAGGTGGATGTCGGTTAGAGCTTTAACAAGCATCGCCTTACAGACTTTAAAGTTTTTAGGGCCTTTTCTCTACAAAATTTGTCCATCAATTCCTCTTCTATTTAGTTGTCACCTTTAAGTAGGTTTGCATCACTTAACTTTCGATTATAATTATGTTAGGAAATGATGCTGACATTCTACTTTCAATAGCATTGGTCACCATTGGTGAGAATTTGACAACTATTGTATTACACTAAGTTTCTTTAAAAAGTCTTTGAACCCGTGTAGAGCTCCTCTGCTAGATAAATAAGAGAACTGGGGTACTCGGTTTCTCTCATTCGCTTAAAAGTTGAGAAGATAAATGTTACTTAACTTCGCCCGCCTCCTTGAGGATTGTACTCAATGCATCAAACTAGTTAATAGCTTTCATTTGCTCTTTGCTTACACTTCTGAAGCACTCAAAGTGTTTGCACTCCTTGTGTTGAGTTAGCTATTACGATTTGACTTCTCATTGCCATCGAATTTACAGAATACAGAATGTTTTGCCCGAAAAGAGCATAATTTTATACTGACTTAGAGTAAGTCTCCAATAGTTTTGGTCACCTCTGTGATTGTACCGTCTTCCATATTATCTTTGTTGCCTACTTCATTCCTTGGTCGAGCACTCCTACATTGACCCAAAGTCCCTTACTTTCTACTATTTTGATAAGAATCATGTTGACATCGATCTTACGAAGTTTCCTGGCCTCTGTCCTTCAGCATTGTCTCAGTACTTGGAGTTTATTGCATTCTCCATCTCTTTTACCCATTTCACGATCAAGCGCTCTCCCCTTATGAGAGCAAGGGATCGATGACTCCATGAAAGTTCTATCTTTGCAGTACCATGATGCTGCAATGACCATGGCCCTACTATCTACCTTCTCGTATCTGCATCTCATTCTTCCTGATCGATAGATCCGCCTCTACGGTACTCATTCGAGTCCATCTCTATTCTAACCGACGCTTTATTTTGGGTAGCTAAGTCTCTCTGGACTCATTGTCACTTTCTTGTCCCTTTCGACAACTTACTTCAATACCTCTGTGTTCTCCGAGCAGTTCCCCTTGGTCGATAAAAGACTAGCTGTAACTCTCATGCATGGCCTTCACTATCATGTTGTAGAGCTCACATCGATTCTGTTCTCCTTTGTTTCCTTGGTAGTAATGTTCGCTTGCTCGACCTTGTCCTCTGACTTACTAAGGCTCCCTTAAGCGAATATGAGCTTTAGAGCAATCTAACTCTCCAGTCGCTTCAATCATACCTCTGTTTGATCAAACCTAACTCATGGGACTCACTAGTAACTGCACTCAAAATTTCTCTTTGGTGATACACAACCCACATATGCTAATGATCAAGGTTTTCATCTAATACAAAATTTGATGTATGTACGATAAACCTGCCTCTATGGTACCATATCATTCACTTCTTGAATTTATAGCCCTTCTTGTCATCTTATTATCCACTAAAGTAGAGCTCATAGTAACTCTCGTTCATACCTCTGTATGATCACGTCCCTCGAGGGACATCTCTTGTATATATTACATTGTCTCAAACTATTCTGTCATAATTCACTACACCATATTGTCTCATGGTGACATCTTCATTGCATTATGATTTTTATGGGATAAACTCATACTGCAATCTCTCCATGTGTGGCCTCTGCTAACATATCACACAACCTTCGATTGTGTGCGCTCATTAGTAATCGTCCTTCATCCACCTGCTCTCGAGTCACACTCAGAAGAAACACATCTATAGGATAGTCCATCGTCTAGCAACTCTCGAAGTCCATTGACTTTATTGAAATTAGTATGCTACCATTTGAATCTTGGGTGCCTCCCCAGCACAATCTTCGCTATGCACCTTTCCTACATAGTAACTCGAATGACAACACTGTTACATATTCTTCAAGAGTAGTTACCTTTTTATCCCTTTACCCCGTGTCAAGGCTTTCTGACCCCAACTTTGCCTCTACTAAGTTGAGTCACCTTAGTTCCTCCGTCAAATGTTTCGTTAAGATAAAATGCATATGCCTCAAAGCTTCCTTCATCTTTGGTATCATGCTGGATGAGTCCGCTTCATTAGAATGAGAGATCAATGGAACGACATGATTTCATTGTTGCTTCTATAAGAGTTTATGTCCTTAACCTTTGTCCAAAAAAAGCTTCATGCCTCCGCTCTATGTTTTGTTTTCAATGTCGACTCCTTTCATATGGCTTGGGCACTTCACCAAGTTCCACCAAGTTGCTTTGCTTATCGGTTTGTATTGAGTTGATGGTGGCCTTTGTTGAGAAACATGATGCAAGCATCACATGTGCATCAAAAAATAAAACAAAAAGGTCTCCCATGTTGGTCAAATCATCATGCGATGATTGACGCGTAAAAAAAAATCATAAAATCAAAAAAATCTGCACATTGTGTGTTAGATGATTTACCTAGGGAGATAGTATATCACTGAAAACCCAAATTTGTAAGCGTAGATGAAGAAAGTCAGATGTCCTCCTTTATGACGGTATCCATATGGTGGATACAGTGACGATGCTCCTCAGATTGCTGCAGGATCTTTCTCTCCACGTGCAACACACAAGATTTGTCGCCCAAGAAGGAGAGGAGGCTAATAAGAATAGGAGGGGCAACAACTAGAAGCTCTATCCTATGAACCCTTTAGCCCCTTCTTATTTATAGAGGTCCCTATTAACTTAACCATAATGAATCCTGCCCTATTAGGTATTATCTCTATACAACTACCTAAGCCTCTTAGATTAGTGAATCTCTGTCCAATAATATTTTATTAGCTCTTATTATATCTCATACATAGGATATAATATATAGAGATTTATTTGATATCCAAAAAACAGGGGTTTTATGGATATCTCATATCTGAACCTCTACTCGTCGTAACAACCATCATATGTATGTGACCCTGTAGGCCCAATATCGAGTTGGTCGTAAGTTACACCTGTCAAAATTCCTTCTGACCTAGTAAATTGTTATCCTATAACAATTCACTCAACTCATTGACTATGGACGCACTAGGCCACGATGTCATAGTCCCCATACAGTATAGAGGGATCTAATCTATTGGACATGTCTATCCACAATTCCTATGTATCTATTGTCCCTCATGTATCTAATATCCCAGAGGCCATATATCGAGCATTGTACTATCAAGCCTTATACAGAATCTATCTAAGTCTCGTTCCAATCGGATTCTCCCGGAGAACTCCTCTCTCAATCTGAGTGAGGGATCTTCCTAGGGAGATAGTATATTCTTAAAAACCCAGATCTATAAGCGTAAATAAAGGAAGTCAGATGTCTTCCTTTATGGCGGTATCCACATGGTGGATGCGGTGACGACGCTCCTCAGATTGCTATAGGATCTTCCTCTCCACGTGTAGCACACAAGATTTGTCGCCCAAGAAGGAGAGGAGGCTAATAAGAATAGGAGGGGCAGCAACTAGAAGCTCTACCCTATGAACCCTTTAGCCCCTTCATATTTATAGAGGTCCCTATTAACTTAACCATAATGAATCCTGCCCTGTTAGGTATTAGATCTTTATACAACTACCTAAGCCTCTTAGATTAGTGAATCTCTATCCAATAATATTTTATTAGCTCGTATTGGATCTCATACATAGGATCTAATAATATAGATATTTATTTGATATCCAAAAAATAAGGGTTTTATGGATCTCTCATATCTGAACCTCTACTTGTCATAACATCCATCATATGTGTGTGACCCTATAGGCCCAATATCGAGTTGGTCGTGAGTTGCAGCTGTCAAAACTCCTTCTGACCTAGTGAATTGTTATCCTATAACAATTCACTCAACTCATTGACGATGGACGCACTAGGTCACGATGCCATAGTCTTCATACAGTACATAAGGATCTAATCTATTGGACCTGTCTGTCCATAATTCCTATGTATCTATTATCCCTCATGTATCTAATATCCAAGAGGCCATATATCGAGCATTGTACTATCAAGCCTTATACGGAATTTATCTAAGTCTCGCTCCAATCGGATTCTCCCGAAGAACTCTTTTCTCAATCTGAGCGATCTATCTAAGTCTCTTTTATTTGATGCTAGACTTATAGGTCCCCACACGAGCAGCTATAAGACCAACCACCTTCATTATATGTATAGGTATATAGTACACAGATCTGTCCGGTTATCACGACGTCTCTCTCGCGTAACCTATGATCGAGATTATTTAAGATCTGTGTTTAAAGGTGAATCGATCTCATTATCATGATCTCATCATGATCTGATTTTCATTGTACAAATCAAAGGACATCATAATATATATGCAGTAGACAATATATATAATGTAAGAAAATATCAATAATAATAATTATGTAAATAGATTATGCAACGTATCACATGTGCCATCACTCATGTGATTGGCTTGCATGGCACTTATAACTAGCAATCTCCAATTTGACCTAAAGCCAATCGCCTATGTGTCTGATCCCACTCAAACCTCTATGACTCTTAAAGACTATGAGACAATGGTTTCGTTAGTGGATCTATAATGTTATCTTCGGATGGCTCTTTCCATTGATATATCTCTATGGGTCACAATCTCTCTGATTAGGTGGAACCTCCTCAGAATATGCTTTTGATGAGACCTAGGTTCATTCGCTTGGTCAATCGCCTCGTTATTGTTATAATATATGAGAATTAGTTCCTCGCTGCTCGGTGTGACTCCGAAATCCACGATAAACTTATTCGTCCAGACTCCTTTGCTGCGTCTGCCACAACAATGTACTTTGTCTTTGTGGTCAAGTCATCAACAGTATCTTACTTGAAACTCTTTTAGTTTAGTGCTCCTCCATTTAAGGTGAGGACATACCTTAAGTTCGACTTGCTATCATCTACATCAGATTGAAAACTCGAGTCAGTGTAGTCCCCAACTTGGAGGCTACCTCCTCTATATACTAGTAAAAGATTCTTAGTCTTTCTCAAGTACTTAAAGATGAACTTTACTACCTTCTAGTATTTCAAACCTGGATCTGTCTGATACCTGCTCGTAACACTTAAAGCATGCGCTATATCGAGCTTTGTACATAGCATAACATATATGATAGAGCCTATCACATAGGCATACTGTATCATATCCATGTCTGTCTTTTCTTTAAGAGTCTTTGATGACATTCTCCTAGAAAGTGATATTTCATGTCTCATCGGTATGAGATATCTCTTGAAACTTTTCATATCAAATCTTTTGACAATGGAGTCTATGTACTTGGACTAGGATAAGTCAAACATCCTTTTGGACCTATCTCTATAGATCTGAATCTCCAAAATGTAGGATGTTTTCCTTAAGTCATTAATGGAGAAGTTTCTAGATAGTCAAGCGTTTAACTGTGGAAAGTATTCCTAAATCATTCCCAATGATTATGATTTCATCCATATATAACACTAAGAAGGTGATAGCTCTCACTTACCACACAAGGCTCATCTTTATTCTTAACGAAGTCATAAGATCTGATCCCCTTATCAAATCTTATGTTCTAACTTCGTAAAGCTTGTTTCAGTCTGTAGATGGACTTGAGCAACCTATACACCTTATATGGACTTTCCTTGTATACGAATCACTTAGACTGTATCATATACAACTCCTTCTCGAGGTTGCTATTGAGAAACATGATTTTTTACATCCATCTGCCAGATCTCATTACCATAGTGTTGTGTAATAGCCAAAAGAATTCTGATGTATTTCAACATGACTACGGGTGAGAAGGTTTTGTCATAGTCAACTCCTTGCCTTTGACGATACCCCTTGGCCACCAATATTTCCTTGTAGGTCTCCACATTTCCATTCATTTCGATCTTCTTCTTGAAGATTCATTTGCAACTGATAGGTACGATACCCTTAGGTGCATTAACAAGATTCTAACCTAATTGGAGTACATGAAATCCTCTCAGAATTCATGGCTTCTTGTCACTTCCCGGAGTCTATACTCATAATAGCCTCCTTGTAGGTCTGAGGATCAATATCCTGAGTGTCCTCTCCACTAATATGTCTAACATATCTTTCAGGAGGGTGATATACTTTGTCAGATCTACGCAAAGTTGGAACTTATGTGCTAGATACCTAAACAGACTCGACCTCTGAAGTGGTGCTTGAGTAATATTCTCCATTGTCGCTCAACTCTATCATGCTCCCACTGTTTCCACCAAGAACGTGTTCATTCTCAAGAAACATTGCGCTCTTAGCATCAAAGACCTTTTGGTCATCGAGATGATAGAAATAATGCCCACAAGTTCCCTTGGGGTATCCCACAAATTTGCATCACTCCGTCCATGATTCCAACTTGTCGGGGTTATGTCTTCTAATGTGGGCATGACAACTCTAAATCTTAACAATCTTAAGATCGAGCTTCTTCCCTTTTCATATGTCATATGGTATAGACACTATCAACTTAGATGAAATTCTGTTCAAAAGGTAAGCTACGATCTCCAAGATATATCCCCAGAATGAGACGGGTAAGTCGATGAAACTCATCATGGACTGCACAATGTCTAACAACACGTAATTCATCCTTTCTGATATACCATTGAGCTGAGGTGTATAATGTGTCAATTAGAATGAAATCTCATGATCTATGAGAAAATGGTCGAACTCTGTACTAAGTACTCTCCTCAATCCGATAAATAAGTCTTAACTCTTTCCAATTTAGCTCTCTACTTCATTCTCGTATTCCCTAAATTTCTCGAAGGCCTCAGACTTATACTTCATCTAGTACACATGTCCAAACTTGGAGAAATCATTAGTGAAAGTAATGAAGTAGGAGTAACTACCTATGGCTTGAGTCGACATTATACCACACACATCGCTATTTATGAGTTTCAATAACTCAGTGACTCTCTCTAGTTCCACTAAATGGAGAGTTGGTCAACTTTTTATGAAGATGAGATTCATAAGTTATATATGACTCATTGTCTAATGGATCTAAGTATCTATCATTTAGTAACTTTTGAATCATTCCCTCATGAATATGACCTAGCTTACAATCCACATGTATGCATTGTTCACCTTATCTCGTTTTCTCTTGGACATACTTATATTCATGATGTATGGAGCAATGTTTAGTATATATAAACCATTATGCAATGTTCCTTTGGTGATGATCTCAGCATCCAAAATAAATGAATAATTATTATTCTAAAAAATTAATTTATATCCACTAACTATCGAACATAAAATGAAAATAATATTTTTGATAATAGAAGGAACGTATCTAATGCAATAGTAGCTCCACCAAGCAGATGTAGGGTGACCTCGCCTATGGCCACTACAACAACTCTTGCTCAATTGCCCATCTTGAGGTTCATCTTGCCTAGTCTCCTAGGCCTTGCTAGAACCTGCAACGAATTATAGATGTGATACACTCTCGGTAGTTAATACCCATGAGTTATTATAAAACTCTAACAAATGACGACTGAGCATGAATGTACTTGAAACTTCTCTAAGCTTATATTTTGTCTTCTCTATAAGGTACTCTTTGTAATCCTTCTTCTAATGCCCATCTTTGCCGCAGTAAAAACACTTGCCTTTGTCCTTTGTCGAGTCTTTCTTGGTAATTTTTACCTTACCTGATTTGCCCTTACCCTTGCCCTTGCCTTTCTTAAGGGATTTATCAGCCTTCCTTTTCTTTTTGATCTCACCAATGTAAAGAACTTACTTCTCTTTCTTGATAGTGCTCTTAGCCTCTCTCAACATATTAAGGAGCATAATAAGAGTCACATCACTCTTATTCATATTAAAATTAATAATGAACCCAGAAAAGAAATTTGGTAGGGACTGAAGTATAATATCAACACACAAGTTATCCTCTGAGATCATTTCTAGACTTGAGTTTCTCAATCCACTCAATCATCCGCAGGACATGGCTCTGAATCGATGTCTACTCTGTCATCCTAGCGCGAATGAGACTCCTAGATATCTTATATCTCTAAGTTCTTTCATATTCTTCAAACAGTTGACGAAGATGAAGAAGGATAAAATTGGCATTCATGCTCTCATGTTGCCTCTATATCTCACGAGTCATATATGCCAATATATATCACTTAGCCAAAATGGAATTGTCTATATATTTTACATAGCGAGCAATCTCATCCTCACTTGTCGTTCCTCTGGTGTGGGTGATATCGTGTCAAGGACATATGTGATTTTCTCCGCTGTGAGAACGATTTTCAGGTTGTTGAGCCAATCTATATAGTATAGACCAGTAAGCTATTGACATCAAGTATGTCACATAGGGGGTTTGCAAGAGACATATTTCTGACAAGCAAAGATGTAGCATAAATAAATAATATATATAAATAAATAATATATAGATTTTATAAAAAAAAGTAAATAATTAATATATAATCTTTTGTCTTAATATACTCTCACTATTCTTTTTAACGAATCCAATCGACATTTTAGTGTAACCTCGATGGACTCAACCAATGATACTAAGCCCAAAAAGGTGCATTACTCTTATCAATCACAACTCCTTGTGATTCTCGTCCTGTTCGGTCTTTGAACTATTATAGCCACGAGAGACTTGACTAACCATGATATTCAGTTAAGTTATTACCATCGTTACTAGATGAGTCTGATTTGATGATATGCCCTCGAGGGACTCGATTAAGTATACCATGTCCTAAGGTCACCAGTGACATCCCTATGTTATAGGCAAGATCTCGAATCGTAAAAATAGGTGAGCCTCGATGGACTTGACAAACTCAACCTACGTCGGGATTCAATTTATTTATATAATGATGAAATGCCACGTGGGTTAATCCAATTGCCTCACGCTTACCTATTTAATATTATCATAGGAGATATTTTTGTTACGGTCTCCTAATATGTCGTGTCACATACATACATATTTAATATATATCTAAATCGTATTCAAATAAATAAATAAATATATAAATGAATATATATATATAGTAGGTGTATAAGCAATCAAATATAACATATGCACAATTACACCGCATGATAATGGACCATAACCTATCAGGCTTGAGCTAGTAGGCCCAATCACTCACATCAGGATCTATGTGTGTATCGACACATCTCCATGCCTTGTGACCGTCCATCTTGTAATCATCGATTATGTCGACAGCTCGACGCATCTATATGTGTTGCAATCGTATGTCTTGGCCTCGTGGGTCCCGTTGGCACATTCACGCTTCCATCACGTCTCTTTGTATAATTACAACATAATCACAAACACAGGCTCGATAATAAATAAGAAAAGATCGGAGGCTCACAAGTCCCAATAATAATAATAATCACATACACACATCACACGGTCCATGATCATCCTCTAATATCATACATCACATGTATACATCATCATGTAGGACTACTAGATAAATAATAATAATAATTAAACTTTTTAATTAACTAATATTTTCTAAAATTTAGGATAAATAAGAAATTTTTTCATTTGTGAAGGGCATTTTCAGAATTTGGACATAAGGATAGACCTCAAGATTTCTCAAATTCATAGGGGTAGAATTATCTTTTTTATTTTTCAAAAACCATAATTTCCCTTTGTGGGTGTCGCCTTCTTGTAGGCGGTCGTCACCGTAATTCCCCTTTGTGGGCGCCTTGCATGTAGACGGTCACCAGTCAATGTTGCCATGCAAGCCGCAAACCCTGCCCGTAGGCGCTGCCCCTATAGGTGATCGCCCCTGCTCGTAGGCATTTCCAAGCGTAGCAAGAATCTATAAAATAATTCTATATGATTCAACACAATACACGCATCTTATAAGTCAATCATAACCTGGCTCTGATACCATTGTTGAGAAACCTGATAAAAGCATCATATGTACAGCGAAATAATAAAATAAAAGGACATCGTATATCCCTGAAAACCTAGATCCTCTTCTCTAGTGGTATCCACACGGTGGATGCAGCGACGACACTCCTTAAATCACTACGGGATCTCCCTCTTCATGTGTAGCACACAATATCTATCGTCTAAGGAGGAGAGAAAACTGAGGAGAATAGGAGGGGCAGCCACCAAAAGCTCTAACCTATGAACCCTTTTTAGCCCCCTCCTATTTATATAGGTTCATGTTAACTTAACCCTAATGGATCATATCCTATTGGGTACTAAATCTTCATCCAACTACCTAAGCCTCTTAGATTAGTGGACCTCTATCTAATAATATTTTATTAGCTCTTATTGGATCTCATCTATATGATCCAATAATATATAGGCTTATGGATATATAATAAAATAGGGGCTCTGCGGATATCTCATATCCAAACTTTTACTCGTCGTAACATCCACCATATGTATATGACCCTCTAGGCCCAACACCGAGTTGGTCGTGAGTTGCATATGTTAGAACTCCTTCTAACTTAGAATTCCTTCTGACTTAGTGAATTGTTATGCTATAATAATTCACTCAATTCATCGACTATCGATGTACTAGGCCACTACGCCATAGTCCCCACACGGTACAAAGGGTTCTAATCCATTAGACTTGTCTATCTATAGTGATCGTGTTGGGAAAGCTTAGCGGGTGCATTACATGCGCAACATAAATCAAAACAAAAATTGATTTCCCATGCAGATCAAATCGTCGTGTAAAATATTGGGGTCACGAGAAAAACGTAAAAATCGATAAAATCACGATGTGTGAAAGATTGATTTTACCTAGGGAGATCATATATCCCTGTATTCCAGATCCGGATGGAGAAGATGAAGGAGGTCAAGCGTCCTCCTCTCTAGCAGTATCCACACGATGGATCTCTGCAGCGAAACTCCTCCAATCTGATCTCGCAACTCTTGCACAGAGGGAGGGAGGAGAATAGGAGGTGGTGGCTAAAGTTGTAGCCTATCAATCATGAGTCTCCCCTCCTATTTATAGAGAGCCACTAAAATCCTAGGGCTCCTGCCTTAGTGGGTATTGGATCTACATCCAATAACCCACTAACCTTGCATCATTGGATCTCTATCTAATAATCTCCTTAAGCCACTAATTGGGCCTTAAGCAAGGAGCCCATCAGCACAGGGTCTCATCTAATGAGAATATGGGCTAATTGAATTTTCATCCAATCCTTTATTCGCTGAAGCATCCACCATATGTGTGTGACCCTCTAGGCCCGATACCGAGCTAGCCGTGAGTTGCTCACATCAGAACTCTTTCTGATACAGTGAATTATTATCCCCATAATAATTCACTCGACTCATCGACTATGGACGTACTAGGCCACTATGCCATAGTCCTCAAACGGTACAGGGGGATCAAATCCATCGGACTTGTCTATCCACAGTTACCGTGTATCTATAATCCCTCATCCAACTAATATCCCAGAGACCGTATATTGGATATGGTACTGTCAGGCCACATACAGAATCTTTTATAGTCTCGCTCTAATCAGATTCTCCTAGAGAACTCTTTCTCTTTTTATCCGAATAACCATGGCCAGAGATTTGTCTGAGCAAGCACATATGAGATATTCCTCTCATGATATCGAGAGTGGATGATCATTTATTGACACTCAATTGCCTTCATAAGATTGGCTACCAATCCTGCTAACCAATTGTACCAGATTTGGAACTTTCCAAACTTGTAAGTCTGGCGTCAAAGAAAGGAGAACTTATACAAATCATCCTTGGTGTCTAAAGTCTAAGGACCAGATACACAACTGGGACTATGGAATCACTGTCTGACATTAGGTATCATTAACCATACAGCATTCCATAAGCGGATCAATCAGTGAACTCATTCTCCAATGAGGCAGCGCAGTGAGAGTTAGGGAAGAGGGCTAGGGCATCCTTTTGAGAAAAGGATGATTATACCCCTCTAAATTAGGAATATTCTAAGGATTGTCCTCGTGTACAAAATTCTAAAAATATCCTCAATAATTCTGGAAATTCTAAGAACTATCCTCTGATCCAGAATTATAAAAATGCCCTTAATAATTTTAAAAATTCTGAGCATATCCTCATTTCTAAAAAAATAATTAATTAAATAGTTTAATTAATTATTATATATATCTAGTAATCCTACATATGATGTGATGTACATGTGATATATGATGTGGATGGATGATCATAAGCCATATATTGTGATGTGTATAATTATGATTATTATTATTATTGAGGCATGCGAGCCTCTGTTTTTCTCGTTTATTGTCGGGCCTGCGTGCCTATGATTATTTGTAATTACGTAAAGAGGCACAGCGGGAGCGTAGAGGTGACAGCGGGACCCACGATACCATGGTAGGAGATTACGACGTATGGTGATGCAATGATTCAACGGAATCGATGATGATGAGATTAACAATCACAGGGCATGGAGATGTGCCGATGCATACATAGAGATATCATCGGTGACATGAGGACATAATATGCTTGGTCGAGTCCCTCGAGGGCATATCATCAAATCAGGCTCATCTTGTAACGATAGTGATAACTTAACTGAATATCATGGTTGGTCGAGTCCCTCGAGACCATGATGATTCGGAGGCTGAACGTGACGGGAATCACAAGGAGTTGTGATTGACAAGAGTTGCTTACCTTTTGGGTTTAGTATAATTGGTTAAATCCCTCGAGGTTGCACTAAGACGCCAATTGGATCCCGATCCCCACTAGGAGTCTGCTAGAGACTTCCGTCTCACATGTCGAGGGTGTCACATGATTCACTAAGAAAATAGTGGGAGTACATTAAAATAGAAGTTCATATCTTAATTAGTATTTTCTACAAAATCTGTATGTTATTTAATTTACGATATATCTTGTTTGTCGCTTACAAAACCCCTACGTGGCATACTTGATGTCAACTGCCTTATTGGTTCAAAAGCTTCGAAATTTGAGAATTGTTCTCACGGAAGAAAAAATCGTATATGTCCTTAACATGATTGTGCCCACGCTGGAGGAAAGGATAAGCGAGGATGAGATCGCTCGCTTTGTGAAGTATATAGATAGTCCTTGAGGATAACCTGTGTATTGATCTTATACTTCAATCCCTACCGGATTTCTTTTCGTAGTTCATTATTAACTTTAATATGAACAAGTTTGAGGTGACTCTCCCTGAGCTCCTCAATATGTTGAGGGAAGCTGAGAGTGTCATTAAGAAGGAGAAGCCAGTTCTCTATATTGGTGAGACCAAAAAGAAAAGGAAGATCAACAAGATCCTTAAGAAGGGCAAGGGCAAAGAAAGACCAGGTAAGACAAAGATTGCCAAGAGAGACCCAGCAAAGGACAAAGGACAATGCTTCCACTATGGCCAAGACGGGCATTGGAAGAGGAACTATAAGGACTACCTTGTAGATAAGGCAAAATAGAAGCTTAGAAAAGCTTCAGGTATATTCATAATCAGTCTTCACTTGTCAGATTTTCATCATAACACATGGGTATTGGATACCGGGAGTGTTTATCATATCTGTAATTCGTTGTAAGTTCTAGCAAGACCTAGGAGATTGGCTAGAGGCAAGATGAACCTCAAGATGGGCAATAGAGCAAGAGTTGCTGCAGTTGCTGTTGGAGAGGTCACCCTACATTTGTCTGGTGGAGCTATTATTGTATTAGATACATGCTATTTTGTTCCCTCTATTATCAAAAATATTATTTCTATATCTTGTCTGACAATTAGTGGATATAAATTAGTTTTTGAGAATAATAGTTGTTTAATAATTATGGATGATGAGATCATCACTAGAGGGACCCTTATAAATAGCGTATATGTGTTAGACACTTCTCCACATATCATGAATATAAATATGTCTAAGAGGAAAAGAGATGAGGTGAATAATACATACATATGACATTGTAGGCTACGTCATATATATAAGGGAATGATTCAAAAGTTGTAAAAAGATAGACACTTAGATCCATTTGATTGTGAGATAATATGCAACTTGCAAACCTTGCCTTTGTGAGAAGATGACCAACTCTCCTTTTAGTGAAATTGGAGAGAGAGCCATCGAGTTATTGGAACTCATACATAGTGATGTATGCATGTCGACTCAGGCTATAGGTGGTTACTCATACTTCATTATATTCATTGATGATTTCTCTAGGTATGGACACATGTACTTAATGAAGTACAAATCTGAAGCTTTCAAAAAATTTAGGGAATATAAGAATGAGGTAGAGAACCAAATTGGAAAGAGTATTAAGACTCTTCGATCAGATCGATGAGGAGAGTACTTAAGTACAGAGTTCACCCATTTCCTCAGGGACAATGAGATTCTATCCCATTGGACACCTCCTTATACACCTCAGCTCAATGGTGTATCAAAAAGGAGGAATCACACGCTGTTAGATATGGTGTGATCCATGATGAGTTTCGCTGACCTACTCATCTCATTCTTGGGGTACGCCCTAGAGACTGCAGCTTACCTTCTGAACAGAGTTCCATCAAAGTCGGTAGTGTCTACACCATAGAGATATGAAAAGAAAAAAAGTTTGATTTTAATATTGTTAAGATTTGGGGCTGTCCTATCCACGTTAAAAGACACAACCCTGATAAGTTTGAATCAAGGACAGAATGGTGCACATTCGTGTGATACCCATAGGAAACTTGTGGGTATTATTTCTATCATCCCGAGGATCGAAAGGTCTTTGTTACCAAAAGAGCTGTGTTCCTTGAGAATGAACATATTCTTGGTGGAAACAATGGGAGAGATAGAATTGAGCGAGGTTGGAGAACCTAGCTCAAGCACCATTCTAGAGCCCGAGTCTGTTCAAGTATCTAACACACAAATGCCAATTTTATGTAGGTCTAGTAGAGTATCTCATCCTCCTGAAAGATATGTGGGACATATCAGTGGAGATGACTCTCAGGATGTTGATCCTCATATCTACGAGGAGGCTATTATGAGTATAGACTCCGGGAAGTGGCAAGAAGCCATGAATTCTTAGATGGATTCCATGTACTCTAAAAAGGTTTGGAACCTTGTGGATACACCTGAGGGTATTGTACCCATCAGCTGCAAATGGATCTTCAAGAAGAAGATCGGAGTGAATGGAAAGGTAGAGAGACTTATAAAACAAGGTTGGTAGCTTAAGGATATCGTCAAAGACAAGGAGTTGACTATGACAAAACCTTTTCACCTGTAGCCATGCTTAAGTTCATTATAATTATTTTGGCCATTGCAGCATACTATGACTATGAGATCTAGCAGATGGATGTCAAAACGATATTCCTCAATGGTAACCTCGAGGAGGAGGTGTATATGATACAACCAGAAGGATCTAAAGAGAGTCCAAATAAAGTGTGCAGGTTGCTTAGATCCATTTATGTATTAAAGCAAGCATCCTAAAGTTGGAACATAAGATTTGATAAGGTGATCAAATCTTATGACTTCGTTAAGAACGAAGATGAGCATTATGTGTACAGGAAGGTAAATGAGAGCGCTATCACCTTCTTGGTGCTATATGTGGATGACATCCTAATCATTGGGAACGATGTAGGAATGCTATGCACAATAAAGACTTGGCTATCCAGAAACTTCTCCATAAAAGACTTAGGGGAAGCATCCTATATTTTGGGGATCCGGATCAATAGAGATAAATCCAAAAGGATGCTTGGCCTATCTCAATTTAGGTACATAGACTTCATAGTCAAAAAGTTTGGCATGGAGAATTCCAAGAGAGGTCTCATACCGATAAGACATGAAATATCACTTTCTAGGAGTATGTCCCTAAAGACTCTTGAAGACATAGATAAAATACCTTATGCCTCAGCGATAGGGTCTATTATGTATGCGATGCTATGTACTAGGCCTGATATAGCACATGCTCTAAGTGTCACGAATATGTATCAAGCAGATCCAGGTTTAGAACACTGAAAGGCAGTAAAGTATTTGAGAAGTGCTAAGGATTTTTTACTGATATATGGAGAAGGTAGCCTCCAGGTTGAAGGCTACACAGACTCAAGTTTTCAGTCTGACATTGATGATAGCAAGTCAAATTCAGGGTTTATTTTCACCCTGAATGGAGGAGCAGTAAGCTAGAAGAGTTCCATGCAAGATATTACTGCTGACTCGACCATAGAGGCAGAATACATTGCTGCAGCAGAAGCAGCAAAGGAAAGGGTGTGGATGAAGAAGTTCATCAATGATTTGAAAGTCATACCAAGCAACGTGAAGTTGACTCCTATATATTGTGACAGCGACAGAGCGATAACTCTAGCAAGGGAACCCAGGTCTCATCAGAATTGTTCTGAGGAGGTTCCATTTTATTAGAGCGACAATGACCCGAAACAATATAGCAATAGAAAGAGTTTCATCCGAAGATAACATTGTAGATCTACTGACGAAGCCGCTGGCTCAGATTGTATTTGAGCGTCATAGGGGTCTGATGGGGATCATACACATAGGTGATTGGCTTTTGGTCAAGTGAGAGATTGCTGGTTACAAGTGCCTTGCAAGCCAATCACGTGAGTGATGGCACGTGTGACACGCTGCGTAATCTTTTTACTTATTATTAATATTGACATATTCTCACATTATATTATTTGTTGCATATATATTGTGATGTTCTTGGTTATGTGCAATGGGAATCGGATCGTGATGAGATCACGATAATGAGACCAATTCATCTTTAAACAGATCCTAAATAATCTTGGTCATAGGTTACTCAAGAGGGACATTGAGATAACCGGACATATCAGTGTACTATATACCCGTCCATATGATGGAGGCGACTGGTCTCTTAGCCACTTGTGTGGAGACACTAAGGATATAGTACAGGTGCTCATTGAAAAATGAGTTCATTGATTGATCCGCTTATGGAATGCTGTATGGTTAATGATACCTAATGTCAGACAGTGATTCCATAGTCCCAGTTGTGTATCTGGTCCTTAGACTTAAGACACCAAGGATGTCTTATATGAGTACTCCTTTCTTTGACGTCAGACTTACAGGTTTGGAAAGTTTCAGATCTGGTACAACTGATTATCGGGATTGGTAGCCAACCTTACAAAGGAAATTGAGTGTCAATAGAGGATCATCCACTCTCGGTATCATGAGAGGAATATCATATATGTGCTTGCTCAGACAAACACTTGACCAGGGTCATTCGGATTAAGAGAGAAAGAGTTCTCCGGGAGAATCTGATTAGAGCCAGACCATGAAGGATTCTGTATGTGGCCAGACAGTACCATGTCCAATATACGGTCTCTGGGACATTAGTTGGATGAGGGATTATAGATACACAGTAACTGTGGATAGACAGGTCCGATGGATTTAATCCGTCCTGTACCGTCTAGGGACTATGGCGTAGTGGCATAGTATGTCCATTGTCGATGAGTCAAGTATATTATTATGAGAATAATAATTCACTGTATCAGAAGGAGTTCTTATGGGAGCAACTCACGGCCAGCTCGGTATCGGGCCTAGAGGGTCACACACATATGGTGGATGCTTCAGCGAATAGAGGATTGGATGAAAATCCAATTAGCCCCTATTCTCATTAGATGAGACCCTATGCTAATGAGCTCCTTACTTCAGGCCCAATTAGAGGCCTAAGGAGATTATTGGATAGAGATCCAATGATGTAAGGTTACTGGATTATTGGATAGAGATATAATACCCACTAAGGCAGGAGCCCTAGGGTTTTGGTGGCTCTCTATAAATAGGAGGGGAGACTCATGGTTGATAGACTACAGCTTTAGCCACCACTTCCTATTCTCCTCCCTCCCTCTGTGCAAGAGTTGCGAGATCAGATTGGAGGAGTTTCGCTGTAGAGATCCATCGTGTGGATACTGCTAGGGAGGAGGACGCTTGACCTCCTTCATTTTCTCCATCCGGATCTGGAATACAGGATATACGATCTTCCTAGGTAAAATCAATCTCTCACACGTGGTTTTATCTGTTTTTGCATTTTTCTCGCGACCCCAAAATTTTGCACGACGATTTGATCTGCATGGGAAACCGGTTTTTATTTTGATTTCCGCTGCATATGTGATGCACCCGCTGAGGTTTCCCAACATATCGTGTATCTATAGTCTCTCATGTATCTAATATCCCAAAGATTATATATCGAGCATGGTACTGTAATGCATCATACAGAATCCATCCGTCTCACTTTTTATTGGATTCTTCTGAGGAACTCCTTTATTCTCAATCCGAATGACCTTAGCTAGGGATTTACCTGAGCAAAAGCATATAAGATATTTCTCTCGTAATACTGAGAGTGGATGATCCTCTATTAACAATCAATTAACTTCGTAAGATTGACTATCATTCCCGATAACTAATTGTACCAGATCTGGAACTTTCAGACTTAATAAGTCATCCTTAGTGTCTCAAGTCTAAGGATCAGATTGTAGAATCTCAGATTTTGATTATGAAATCAATTGATGATGAAATCAATTGATGAATTTATGAACTAATATACTTTTAATATAAGTAATGTAGGAAAAACTTCGATCACGGACACGAACCATCACATGACTAATTATCAAAGTAGGATAATCAAACGTTGTGCCGGAGAAGCATTATGTCAAAGATTGGACGTCGGGTCGGAGGATTGGTCAACGTGCCGAATAATAGACTTTGTGCCATGAGTTTGAGCATCGGGCCAAACGGATCGTGTATTGCGCTAAAAGAATAGAAGTATGGGAAGTCAACAAGCCGATAGATCGAGCGATACGTCGAAGGAAAGGACGATGCATCGGAGGTTTGGATAAAGTATAAAATGATCAGATGACATGTCAGAATATTGAACAACGTGTTGATTGCTTCGTGATTGGGCTAGATATGTGATTGAGTGGTTAAATCTTGATCGAGATTGTTTGGTGTCAAATTGAGTTGGTATTGGGTCGAAACCACGCCAACTGAATTAGGAGTCCATTGGGCCTGAACCATGGATGAATTGGGCCTATTAGAAGGCTAATTTGGTGATATAAAGCAGGCCTGGGCGGTGGTACTACTAGGCCCAAGCGGTGGTACCGCCCAAACAATCGGTGGTACTGCTTAGACAGTCGGAAAGCACTGTTTTGTGTTTTTCCAAGACTTTCAAGGTAGTATTTCTTGTGGCCAGTGGTGGTACTACCTAGGCCGACATTAGTACTACCAGAGCCCAGATTCTTGGGCTCTATTCGACGGTAGTACCGCCCGACACTGGCAGTGGTACCACCAGTAACTTGAAAACTCAAGAATTTATTTTTGGCTCCATTTATGAAGCCTTTGGGGGTCTATAAGTACCCCACTCATGCTTGCTTGATGTAAGAGTGAACAACAATGAACAAGAAAGAATTTTTTAGGTTAAAAGTGTTGTCTTGAAAGTATTTGACTCTCTTCCTCCATGAGTTTAACAATTATTCTGAGGAGGTGTGAGGTCTTGTGTAAAAGAGTTTGTGTAAAGGTTCTCCCGTGAGCCTGGTAAAAGGAGAAGGATTGTAATAAGAGTAGTTGATCTTCGCCCATTGGATAGATCGGTAGTGAAAGTCGGCGGCCTTGAGGGAATAAGAATCAAGAGTGAACATAGGTCGAGATGACCGAACCACTATAAATTGATTAGTATTTTTTTCTTGCTTTGCCTTATTATTGCTTACTGATTTACTTCACTCACTATCCTTACTTACACTTTTAGTTAAATATATTTCTGATTCATATTTTCATTCGTACTTTTTCAAATTAGAACTTTTATTGCTAAAGCACTAATTCACTCCCCCCACCTCTTAGTCCCATTACAATTATCACAGTTGGTATTAGAGCTAAATTCTCTTAGTTGGATTAACACCTAAGTGAGTTTTAATGACTTTTTTTGGCAATCACATAGGTCACCCTATCACTCGTCCTACTATGTTTAATGAGACAGACTATCTTCATTAGAAAACACGAATGAGAATTTCTTGATTTCTATAGATTTTGATTTGTGGAACATCGTTGAATGTGATTTTCAAAAATCTTCTAATCCAATGAATGAATATAATGATTTTGAAAAATTTTCCTTAAACACTAAAGCTATAAACGTTTTATTTTATGTTTTAGACAAAAATGAGTTTAATCGTATTTCTACTTGTGACACTGCACATAATATTTGACACACACTTGAAGTTACTCATGAAGGCACAAGTAAAGTAAAAGAATAAAAAATTAATCTTTTGATATATATTTATGAAGTGCTTAAAATGAAGCCAAGAAAAATCATTGGTGACATGTACACCCGTTTTACGGATGTTGTCAATGGTTTAAGAGTTTTTGGTAAATGTTATACTAACCTTGAATTGATAGATAAAATTTTAAGATATCTTCCAAATTGTTGGAATTCAAAAATAATGGTTATCCAAGAAGCAAATGACTTGAACAATTTTCCTCTTGAAGAACTCATAGGATCTTTAATGACCTATGAAATGACTTATAAAGTACATGACGAACAAGAGGAAAACCTTCCAAAGAACAAGAATGATATTGCACTAAGAACCAAAAAAGATTCCTTGAGCGAAAGCTAAGTGATGATAATGATGATATTGTATTTCTTATAAGAAGATTTAAAAAATTCATGAAAATAAACAAAACTCAGAAGAATAAAAGTAAACCTAAAAATGATACTATAATATGTTATGAATGCAAAAAGTCAGGGCATTTCAAAAATGAGAATCTACAACTGAAGAAAAAGTTGCTAATCTAAAAAAAGAAGAAAGCATTCAAGGCAACTTGGGATGAATAACATTAGAGGATGAAGAGAAAATTAATAAAAATGAAATGACAAACTACACATTAATGGCATTCAATGATGATGTATGTGACTCTTTTGAAACATCCTTATCTTATGATAAATTATTTGATGTATTTTATGATTTATATGATAAACTCAAAAACATTAGTAAGAAATATAAGTTACTAAAAAGGGATCATACATTACTTACTAATAAATTTAAATTTTACATGAAACATCAACATATTGTACTCCTAGCTCTAAATGTGAAGAGTTAGATTCACTTTAACAAAAATGTTATTATAACAAACTTTAAAAAAATTAAAAATTAGAAATACATCATTAAACATGATGCTTGCTAACCAAAGTTATGTATATAAAAAAAGGAAAGAATCAGCTTCGTAAATAGTAATATTCAACAAAAGCTAACAAGATTTGTAAAAGGATCCACACTATATATTCCCCCTAAAGGTAAATATAATTTTTGTGGAAGATTTTCTTGTTACGTTTATACTTGCTCTTTCAAAAAATATAGTTCTCATAAATTAGTTTAAGTTCCTAAAGAAACAATGATTTGATGCCAAAAGTTAAGAGAGGTAGATCTACTTATGAAGGATCCAAAGTTAAATTCATGCCTAGAGCAAACCCCTTCTTTTTGTAGGTATATCTCCATACAAGAGCTAGGAGCAACAGATAGTACCTTGATAGTAGATGCTCAAGGCATATGACTGGAGATCTAACATAATTTTCAAAGCTCATTAGCCAAAATATATGATATGTCATCTTCGAAGACAACAACAAAGGACTTAAAAAATTGGTAACAAATAAAATCTTTTGATTAAAGATATTTTGTTAATAGATGGTTTAAAACATAACTTATTAAGCATTAGTCAATTGTGTAATAAGGGATATAATATTAAATTTAAATCTAATACTTGTATCACAAATACCAAAATAGAATAATTCTATGATTACTTTAAGAAGTGATAATGTTTATACCATTGATCTTGATGATTTTCATGATGAAACTTGATTTTCGATTTTAAATGATGATATATGACTTTGGCATAAGAGATTAGGACATGCAAGTATGAAAGTAATATCACAAATTAGAACCAAAGAATTTTAGTTATTTTTATTTTACAAGAATCTATCCACATTATTTTTAAGAAATTTTTTGAAGGTAAGACAAATAATTTTGATGATAATTTTTAAATTTTATTTGAATGAGAATTCTCCTCTCTAAAGTAACTTCATACATCTACTTCTAAAGAAACCTTAAATAAAGAATAAAAGTATATAAATGCACATTCTAATGAGCTAATTGTCGAACCATCACGGACCTGAGATTGAGTGGTTAAGTCTTGATCGAGATTGTTTGGTGTTAAATTGAGTTGAAATTGGGCCAAAACCACATCAATTCAATTAGGAGCCCATTGGGCCTGAACTAGGGTCGAATTAGGCTTGCTAAAAGGCCAATTCAATGATTCGAAGCAGACCTGAGAGGTGGTACCACCAAGCCCAGGTGATGGTACCATCAAGCCCAAGCAGTGGTGCTACCCAAACAGTCGAAGAGCACTATTTTGTGCTTTTTCAGGACTTCCGATGGTAATACCGCCCGTGGTCGATGGTGGTATCACCCAGCGACGGAGGTACCACTAGAGCCTAGATTTTCGGGCTTTGTTCGATGGTAGTATCACCCGACACTAGCGATGGTACCACTAGTACCCCGAAAACTCAGGGATTTAAATTTTTGGTTCCATTTCTAAAACCTTTGGGGGTTTATAAATACCCTACTCATGCTTACTTAATGCAAAAGTGAATAAGGGTGAACAAGAAAGAATTCTTGAGGTTAAAAATGTTATATACTCTTGAAAGTATTTGAGTCTCTTCTTCCTTGAGTTTAGTGGTTATCCTAAGGAGGTACGAGGTCTTGTATAAAAGAGTTTATGTAAATGTTCTCTCCTTAGCCTAGTAAAATAAGAAGGGTTGTAACAAGGGTAGTTGGTTTTCGCCCATCGGAAAGAGGATCAGTAGTATGACCTCGAGGGAAGAGGAATCAGGAGTGGACGTAGGTATGGATGACCGAACCACTATAAATTGGTTTATATTTTCTTTCTTGCTTTGTCTTGTTATTGCTTACTTATTTACTTCACTCACTATCCTTGTACTTTTGGTTAAAGTATTTCTGATTTATATTTTCATTCAAACTTTTTCAAATCAAAACCTTTATTGTGAAAGCACTATTCACCCCTCACCCACCCCGACTAGGACTACAAAATCATTATCCAACATCAAGTATTATTAATTATCCAGCATTCTGTAAGCGGATCAATCAATGAACTTATTCTCCAATAAGTACTTGCATTATACCCTTGGTGTCCCTACACGAGCGACTATGAGACCAGCTACCTCCATCATATGGACGGGCATTCAGTACACTGATATATTCGGTTGTCTCAATATCCTTATCGAGTAACCTATAATCGGAATTATTTAGGATCTATGTTTAAAGGTCAATCGGTCTCATGATTATGATATTATCATGATCTGATTTTCATTGCATAGATCCAAGGACATCACAATATATATGCAGTATATAATATATATAATGTGAGAAAATACTAATAATAATTATTATTATGTAAAAAGATCATGTAACGTGTTACACGTGCCATCACTCACGTGATTGGCTTGTAGGGCACCTATAACCAGCAGCCTTTATGCCACCATTCTCTGGGTCAGCCATTTGTTGAGTTCGATCTCTACATCGACTTCAAGTATGCTTTCATTTGGTGTTGTCTTGGGTTGCTCTCCCACTTGATCTCGAAATGTATCCACTAACGTATTACTTAGTGTGAGATCATGCAATGACTCATGATCGCTCTCTCGATCTGTTAAGCTTTGTGGAGTTGTTATCTTAAGGTACCCTTCCTTAACATATGTGGTCCATTGCACATGATTCTCCCTTTGAAAAATCGAGACTTATCCCTATTAGATATTTGTCCCGTTGGAGTAACTTCTTTCTTCGTATCTTTCCCTCTGAAAGTTTCATAGACTATCATCCCCTTAGACTACTTTGCATTGTTGAATAAACCGTGCATTATTAAATAAACTATACAATGTTCTATCTCGACGAACGCACTTGCTATATTACGACTCTTTGCTAATATAAGCCCCCGTTGTGCCTCTAAAAGCTTAGTAATATGTTAAACTTGCAACACACTTAAGCCTCCTATAGACGTATCATTCTCATACCAAAGAGAAAGTTTTAATGCTCTATGGTATTAAGTTTTGATCACCTTGGGATAGCTATGGACAGTCCATCATCCGCATATAAGCCCTTACATAAGTATTAAATTCTCCGAGTTAATAATTCTCCTCACATTTGTAAGTTTTGCACAACTCTTTTAGTCGCTAAGCAACTCATCGTGCCTTATTTGGTGTCATCCTTTGCCAAGCATCTCACTTGCCTTGAGCACCATTAAGTTTGGTTGCCAACGTCGAGACATAGCTCGAACTCAATCAGCCCAACCTTTGTATGTTAAACGTTATTCTAGCTCGTTTATCCTTTTTGTGTCTCTCACGTAAAGGGTTGGTCCTTCCTCTAAATGTTAATCTCAGATGTCAACTCCTTTAAGCGGACTCCTTTCCCCACATCTTAATGTGTTTGCGCAAAATGATTGTGCATGCTAATATTACTAAATATAGCCTCACTAGTCACCTATATTTGTATATCAAGTGTTTCTAAGTGTGTTAATCCCACTTTGATACCATGTGTCATGGATTTAATTGGTTGTCTAAGTTATGTGACAACCTTATGTATCGGTTCGTAAAGTATTAGTCTTCTTCAAAGCTCTTATGATCCCTTAAGGACGTACAAAAAGAAGACGATTAGCGAAAGCGGAATCCACAAATAATCATTTCAACAAACATTTGATATGCAATACAAACTACAAGCATAAACTTCGAGTTAAAAAATCCCTATAAATGTCCATATGATACTATAATAAAATAAGACAATAAACCAACCCTAGTGCTCATCCCACTTTACGAGTTAAAAAACCCTCAACATAATTGCTTTGATGATCTTTTTCTAAACAATTTTATCTCTACACAATGACTATATACAACCTGTATTTATAAACCTAAAACTACATGTTGTACATATTGTACAAAATATAATTGAAGAATAAGAAGCGTAGTAACGAGGAAGCAGTGCACGAGAGAGAGAAAGAGAGCTACGAACCAACTCTGGATCTCAAATGCCTTACCAACCGTGAGAGATTTGACACAAAGGAGTCACTATTTAATAGCATGCAACGTATCTCATTACTACCGGACCAGAGAATATGGCTGAGGCTACATAAATTACAAATCAATCTCTAGTCTTTTCAATCTACATACGAGTCGTCTTTGTTTAGGAGGGCGCATCCAATCACAGTTTTAATCATCACCCAGGCACATATAACCATCATTTACCTTATTCCCGAGAGTACTTCACAATGATTATGGAACAAGCATTTGCAGTATCTTGAAGAAGGGTGGTAAACTAAATATAATGTGATAGATTGACACAAAACTAATCAGCTCCAAATTTGATCTTTCAAGGCTGAATTACGAGTAAAGGCTGCAAGAAAGCAATACACAACGTTTAGCCCCACCATAGGTAAAGAAGAAGGACGTTCTGAGGATTCCTGAGGGGATTAGAAAGACATACCGAGTCAACGCTGACTGGTTTTCCGTCTTCAGCAATAATCTCCACTACTGTTCCAGATTGATCAGACTGCAGATATGACACACCAGGTGTTGTATTATCCCAATCCTTCCAGTAATTTCTTTCAGTAATCATAAGACTATATTTATTTTGTTTTCTAACTCCTCAAAAGAGTCTACATCTCCTATGTAACAGGATTTATGTTGTATTATACCAAAAACTCTACTGGCTAGTAGTCAAGAGTCTATATAACAGGCATTAGAACCAAATAAACTTATGGAAAGTGGCGATTCTAGAAGAGTGGAATAGAGTATACCTCAATCTCATTCATCAATTTCATAGCCTCGATGATGCAAACAACCTGCCCTTTTTGGACCTTGTCACCAACCTATGTGACAGTATTGGATCAGTTTGGGTAGAAGCCAGATACCAGCTAAGGTTGCAGTCCAACATTCAACAAATTGAGAAATAGCCAAAGATGATGCGGACTAGTATAACTTTAGAGCCCAAGGGTCTTACTATAAAATTACCTTAACGAATGGAGGCTCCCCAGGAGCTGGGCATCTATAAAATGTGCCTGCCATGGGACATTTCAGAGGTGGAATTGATGACTTGCTTCCGGCTGTTGTTGAAGGCGGAAGAGCTGGTGCAACAGGATTAGCCTGTGCAGGAGGGACAGCTTGAAGCTTGGTAGGTTGGGGTGGAAGCATAGCCTGCGGATAGTGCATTATTACAGGAGAAGCAGCAACCGGTGGCTGAGGTAATGCCTCTTTTTTTTTTATTATGAGCTCACATCCGTCCTTCTTTAAATGCAGTTCTGTTATATCTTTCGAGTCCACAAGCCTGCTCAGAAATACAGCAGAGAAGATTGTTTTATGCAATTGGTTTGAGTTTTACATATCCAAATCCTATTTTCCTATGTTGAAATTAGGATGTTAGAAACTCCTGGACATCCACAAGGCTTGGTGTTGTTGCAAACCAACTATTGACTGTGATTGTAGTTATGTGACAGAGAACTTTGAGCAAGAGAGTCAAGATCCATATCTCTAGTATAGGAAAAGCTAAAGCTTACCATACATAGTATCTCTCTGGGATATAAAAATGTCAGCTTATTTACCATTGGGAACTAATTTAAAAGGTGTGACACCGTAACCACAGGTTCCAATGCAAAAAAAAGAAGCAAGAAAAAAAGAAATCTGTAGCAGTTTCTAAATTAGCCTTCCCTAGCATAATCTCTATTTCCTCCTCTTGTACTTTTTGTTCATTGTTTACCAAAGTAAGCAAAAGAGTTAAAAGATCAAAAAGAGAAGATGAACTTCACAAATTTCTTTTTCTTTTTCAGCATATGAAAAAGTGGGGTAATCTTACTTAACAAGACTTGAAACTTCAGCCATGAATGTAGATATGGTTGAATCTGTTACTTCATTTTGACTACCAGATTCCTTGACGACACCAGCATCTTTAATCTTTATAGGTAAAGTCTCTGACTTTGTCCATGCTATAGGTGAAGAATTTGATGAAGTTTCAACAGTTACCTTGGAAATAAATGGGGTCATAAAACAAACAAAATATTCTTTCAGTTATTTTACTTATCAGTGAAATCACAGTCAACAGGTACCTCCTGAAAATGAGCCTTTAAAACTGGATAATGTCTACTTGTAGAATCCTGCAGGAGAATTCAAATTCATCAGATTTTTCTTTTCAGACTTAAATTGATAGAGAAGTTATATCTGGATTCCACTACACAACAAAAAAAACTCACATATAACTTAATAAGAAAAGCAAAAGGTCAAAATTTGTTGAAGATTTCCAAACTAGGACATTTATTGATAATAAATAAATAAGCAAATGCCATGGCTGTTCCCTCTTCACCAATATATGATGAAATTTTATAATAAAAAAGCCCAGAATTGCATCCTTCTAAAGCTTTGTTGCCTTGTGAATATGTCTTGAAGAACAATGCATGATGCTCCAATTTTTCAATTTTCCATCTTCAGGTTGTATTAGATGACCCTACAGTGCTATTATTCCAATTAATGCTATGAAAACCACTAAAAAGAGAACATTGTAGTATCCCACATATCCAAAAGATAAGCAATAACTAATTTGCTAAAGTGATAGGACATTAATCACACTCCGCTTCCTAGCCATATTAATTTACTGAAAATGCAGAGTGCACCATCCAGTTTCAGATCTTAGCCCTTAATATTGAAAAACCTATTGAGTAGGGTTCGCCATACCGCGGTATAGTATACCGCCTAGTACGCGAACCACCTTGTACCGGGTGGTATACATTAAAAGGCTTTGTATCGCCTAATACGAGCCTATGCCACTCGGTAATGATCGAAATCCAACTGTTACCGATGGACTACTCAGAGCTGACCCTTTCCGATGGTCGGAGTCATTTTAAAAGGTTTTTAAACACTTTCCTCCCCTTTTTCACCCTTATTCACTCCCTCAAACTCTTATACTCTCTCAACCTCTTTCTCACTCATTTCTTTCTCTCATTCTCACATTTGTACTATCTTAAAACTTTCAAAGCTGTGATTTGTGAATTGGATCAATCTTGAGAAGCTAATTAGAGATTATTAACACCTAAGTTAGAGAAAGAACTCTGTAATCAAAGGTATGTAGACAACTTCTCGATCGTATTCAGCAACATGCTCGGTCTGGAGACATGACAGTGATATGGACAATAATGCCTCGATCGATGATAGCAGTGACGCCAAGGAGTCGATGATCTTGTCTACACAGTTTGAGGGTGGTGCATGGATCAAGGAGCGGTATTTTACGCATGTCATCTAGAATTCAGATCGAGCTCCACATGATAGTTGGTCATTCTTCTCTGAGCAACAGTACAATGGTCAATCTTATGATATAGAGCAGCATATCGATGGTGAAAGTAAAAGTTCCGACATTCTCCATGCTCACCACCAATACATGCCACGGTTGTAATTACCTCAAGAGCCACCTCTGACATGTGGTTCACGACGATCAGACTATAATCATCAGCATATTAATGTACCAATGGCATTCGGTGTATCAATATGCTATGCCGTGAGATCAATTTCAGAATTGGGTCCAACAAATATATCAAATTGATATACAAATATATCAAATTAATATACAAATATATAGGATTGAGGACCCCGATCCACCGCTTGTGGAGTCTCATAATTCTTTTTGGTGGTAGAACCTATATATCCATCAATTGATTACTTGATTCAATAAAGTTGAAATTTTTTAACAGAAAATCTAATAATTCAAATCATTTCTTCATAGACAATTTAATATCAACGGAAGGACGATTCGAAACGTACCACAAAACTACCCCTCAAAGTTTGAAAATGTTGTGTCACTATTTCTTCTTAATTTAGATTATTTTTGCTAAAATTATACTAAGTTTATATTTATTTCCAACTTAAAAACTCTAATCTAACTTTTTTTTTTTATTTGTGAGAAATTCTTATAGCTATTTTTAGTCATTTTTCTATGTTGTTGGTAATCCCCACCATACCGACGCATGATATGTCGATATCGAGTGATACATTCCATACCACCAATCGACTAATACATTGGTTCAGATTGGTAAGGTGAACCTTGCTATTAAGCATTGACGTTTCCCTTAAATTTATTAGTGTCGTTTCCAAGTTATTTGGCTTCATGACAGGCCTATTTAAATTAACAACATTCACAAAAAAACTTTGATATATTGATAAGTTAAACATGATTTACAAAAGTTCAACTACTAATATTATTGTAGTTCTCAAAATTGCCCAGATCATTTCTGATTCCAACATTATAAGTTGCCGGAACAATTAAGAGATTACCAGTCAGAAACCAGTGATTATAACTTCTAAAGGGGACCAATCAGAAGCATCTCCCCATTGTAATAGGATAAGCTACCGATCTGATTGCCGAATTATTTGTTAGCAGATGGCATTAGTGCATCTACTAAGACGATTGCTAAGCATATCTAGTTAATAATGGTGGCAAAAATTGAAAGTCCAATCAAAGAAGTATCAGAGGGACAATTTCCTCATTCAATGATCACAAACGATCCCTTTAAAAGAGGCTGACTACCAAGCAAATCACCGATGAAACCAAGCCGACGATCGGCAGGATTTCACGCTGATAATACCCACACTACCCCAAGTTCCACAATGTCACCTTCGACGAAGAAAGCCAGGCAGATCCCGAGACCGAAGAGGGAGGCAGATTCGAAAAGGAGGCCAAGGGGCTCGACTTAGTAGCGCAATTCCGAGCGATGACAGAGCACTTAGGGCACGGAACAGAGATGGACGCCATAAAACCAACGATGCACGATGCGGCAAGGAACAAAGAGTGATCGGATCACGAGCGCAACCCTAGTGGCAGACTGGGAAGCAGCTCGGATGGGAGAAGCGGAATGAGATGGCAGAGGTGAGACGAGAAGGGACAGATGGTGGAGCGAAGAGACCGGAGAGGGCATGAGCGGAGATTTAAAGCGGTAACGGCGGAGCGAACGATGCGTGGGGCGAGGAAAGCGATGGATGTGATTGCCGATGATGATGAGATCTCCGCCCTCCGATCGATAGAACCGATGGGAGACGGGGGCCCCAATTATTTCGTCCGGTCTTGGGCCCAAATCCAACACGTTTTTTATGTCGACTCGCACGTGCCGCTCGGGCGCATTTCCTCGCCGTTCGATCATAGCTCACGTTTAGTACGAACGGTGAAGATGAAGCAGACTGCTTTTGCTGGTATCAAAAAGATAAAGCGGTAGTAAACTATCGATACAAAAAGTGTTATCGGCATTTTCTGCACTATTTTCGTTTTATATTATCATATTTTCTTCATTTAAGCTCAAAATATGAATACAAAAGATGGTTCCATGTTTCTTTCAGAAGCATTTATCATATTTTTTTTTAAAAAAAGGAAAAGAAAACAGAAATACTTTTGTCATTCACCGTGAGGGTTGAGAAATCGAAAAGGAAAAGAACTGAAAGCAATGTGCAAGAAGCATGAATGGAGAGTTCCTAATTGCTCGATTCCCTACGCTAATCCCAAAGAGTTCCTAGTTGTTTCATCTTGTGTGCTTGATGATACCGAGTATCGTGTCCAAAACTTCTACTAGGAATGAGAGCATCAGGAACCGTAATGGATACAAAATGTTTACAAGTACAAAGCTGCACTTAATAAAGACAATTTGTTTGATCTTTCAACACAGAAAACAAAGGAATTTTACAGAAAACATCTCAGTTATAATCAGATCAAACATGGTCCCTATGTACTATGACAAGCTTGCAAGCCTACAGAGCATGTGGATCTTAGCACTGACCAATTATCACCGCATGGACAATCAGTATCTGCACTTTTATGGAGGCCGGACATTACCAGATGCAATGCCTTAAACGGTTAGATCATTTGGGTAGGCAAGCCACAACTGAAGCAGCATCCTAACAAAACTCATGTTATATAATCTGAATGCAGCAAAATGCTTGCAAATTTTCTTCTACCAGTCACAGGTGTCCACCAACCCCCAGAAAAAAAATATCTGTAACCCAAAGCAAATGAGAAATAATCACTCCAATGTCAAAGATCCAGCCAAAATTGGATGACAGACATTTTGAAAATTCAAATGATACAAAGGTATCTTCCGTTTCAGATCACTATACTAGTCTGCAAACTCTATCAGTATTTAAAGAAGACAAGAGGTCTCATTGGCTCTGGAAATAGCACCATATGGTGAAAATGTATTTCAGGTCTTTCTGTAAAAGGTATAAATCCTATATACAGAGTCTTGATGTCCAAATCATTACAGAAGTTGGAGAAAAAAAAATTAAGCACATTGTAAGAGGAGTTCTCCGCTGAATGCACCGAATCTGATAAAGAATGAATAGAGCATACTGAAGAAGGCATGGAGTAGAATAAACTTTGTAATTGGCTGTCCAGGAGTCATGTAGAATTTTGAAAGTGTCCATCATCTTTGCAACATTGAAGCACTGGAGCTGACCAATAATAGAATATCAGAAGTCATGGTCGTATGTAAGTGACAATCATATTATACCCTTAAGCATCTGGCTTGTTCTCACAGCAGTCTCATTTTTTATAAAATGAAATGAAACATAAACCATAGCAAAATAATTTTTTTATCACTTAGATAAAAAAGCATAATTATTTTCATGGCATTATGATATGAATATGATCAATGTGGTAAAATATTAGAACGAAAAACAAAAAAATAAATACCATGAAGATTTTCTTGGGCGGATATGAAATCTTGGCTCCTTGGGGATTGTTCGAGGCCTTTCTGACCTGTCGCCATAATAAAAAGAATTCAGTTTCATTAATAACTAAATAAACTAATTAATTACTAAATTAAGAAAGAATTCTTCTATTTTAGGTGAACTGAATCATCCATGAAAACTATCAGGGGTGACATCACCAATCACAGATTTTATCAGTGGGGCTCATACATGTGGTTCTCATGGCATCAGCTCTGTGAGAGACCAAATCACCCCTAAAATCCAGTAAATTGGTGGCAACCGTATCTAAGCTGCTGTCTTGCTTGATCTTTAGGAAACTTGGCTAACAAACAGCAAAAATATGTATGCATGTCCCGGAAATACATAAAGGACTTGTGGGCAAAAATCATGAATTAAACTTATTTTGAGCACCGGACTTACTTCTTAGGAATAAAGGGCCGGTCGAAATATGGCATAGGCTGAGCTTTAGGCACAAGCTCTCTTCTGAGTCTCCATATTTCTTCTTCTTCCTCCAACTATGAAGAAAAATCCTAAGTATACTACACATCTTGACATACATGCATAGAAAGAACAAAATGGTGAATTCTTGTCATTTAGGAATACCTTTCGCTGCATCTCTCTTTCCAATCTTAATTGTTCAGCAAAGTTTATCCGCTCCACAACCTAAAGAGACATTGAACTTATAAGCAGTAAGCAATGAATCTTTATGTTTCAGCATGGTTGCTAGATCAAAGTTTGTGGAAGTATGCTAAATTTTTTTGATTACTTATTTAACTGATGATAATAGGGTCCTCTAGAAAGCTTACAAATTGATCAAACTCAGCCCTTTCCGCTGCACGGACATCGCTATGAAACACAATGTCTATTGGCTCAGTGCTTTCCTTTACAGGAGGCTTGACCAAATGCTAAACATTTCAATAAAAGCAAATGTCAGCAATAATAAAAAAAGTTCATTGTAGGATAAGAGTTGAAGATTCAGTTATCTGAATGAAGAAGCTAGTTATTCAAATATTTGATTGAGCAATTAAAGATTCAACTGAAGTTTCAAATCCATGGGTATCTTGTAATCTGTGGTGATTCTAGTTTGATTCTGAAACTAGCTACTTCTTGTTGTTAAAAGATAATTCAACGATTTTATTCATTATCTCCAACAAATATGATAACTCTTAGTACATATTCTCTACAATTTTCTAGCTAATCTTGCTGAAAGCTATCATACCGTAGAGTCAGACCTGTACAAATCGTACATATAAACCATACATATAACAGATACTTCATCATAGACATGCCTGAGTAGCAAGAAAGCTATCATACCGTAGAGTCAGACCTGTACAAATCATACATATAAACCATACATATAGCAGATACTTCATCATAGACATGCCTGGGTTTCATTGATTAAGATCAAACCCAGTTTACTTTTATTAAATTATCATCTACGGCTGTCCTTTCCAAGTGCATGCATCATATTTTACATTTCAAATATTTAGAAGTCCCTCGACTGTATTGACATTAATTTGAATCAATTTTAAAATCTATCCTTTCTAAGTGTATGTATGCATCATGTTTTAACTTTAACCATTTAAATGTCTCCATGGGTGTTCTTGAGTTGGAAAATATGGCGATGGTAGCAAGTATTTCTTGGGTGCTCGAAAAATTTGTGCAAATCAAAGTGCTTAATGAATGTATAAAAAATTCATAAAAGAAGATGCATTGGAAAGCAAGATTTTTTTCTGTAGAAAAATACTGTGATCTATTTACAGTCAAAATAATAATTCCTTTTTTAGCTTGAAAAGGTCATGTGTTGCCACTAAATTAAATTATAATTTCAAATGCTATAATTAATCATAAAAGTGGAAGCCTAAGCATCACAATAAATTTAGTGGTAGAGAATTGAAATGAATGCTATTCACAAGCAAATGAAGAATTCATTTCTTCTTTTGAGAAAAGTAATCTTGATCGCTAGGTGATGTAAAATTTCAAACTTCAGTTAATTATAACTTTCTCAGGCTCCTTTAGACTACGCAACAACTGAATTGCACACCAAACAATGGAATTATTTTAAGACATGCCCAGTTCCTGAATCTATTTGTGGAGAAGAAATTACACTCTCTAGAACTTGAAATATATCTTCAATTAAGCCTATGAGAATATAGCACTAAAGGATTTGCAGTAAACTCAATCTATGAAGTGTTATGGTAACTGGAACAAGACAAGTACTACATATAGTAATATTGCCAGGCGAGATAATTTCTCAACCACTACAAAATCACAAATACAGCCTCATCTTAGTTTATGTATTTATATAACAACATATTATGAATTAATAAACACCTTTCTCATTTACTAAAAGATAATATGTGGTTAAAACAATAAAAATATATGCAACATAATGATGCAATGTGCATTACCATTGTTATAGAATTATCACTTCATTGTCAAACATATTATTCTTTTTCATAAAGGAGAATGTTATAACTAGCAATTATTTTAGATGCTTGAAGTTGTAAGAGGTTGTCACCTCAGGTTCGTCTGTGGTCCATGGAAGGCCTTGGGCAATAGGTATGCGTTGCTTCTCCTCCACCATCAGCATATCTTTCACTTTCTTGATAAACTGTTCTTCCTTCATCCTTCCTCTTTGCTATAAACAACATAATGGATACAGTTCAATAAGGATAAAAAATATAATTACTTGAATTCTTGCATACAACAAAGAGGCCAAAATATCCTAAACTTTTGTGTTTAGCTTATATGTTTCAACAAATGCAATTTGGCTGAATTGATCACCATCTAATAGATATAATTATAAAAGGAATAGCATATTGACAGAAAAAACAAAGGGAAGTGCATGAAGGATATGTGGACTCAAGGTTCACTACTTAAGCTTGAGATATCATGACTAAACTTATATATCTTTTCTCACAAGCCTATAATGGGTAGGATAGTGAGCACAATGAAATTTAATGCCTCGGATGGTACAAGGGAACACATGCGATTCAAGATTAGTCTAGGCCTTGCACATGAGTAAGCAAGTTACATTCAGCATCGACGATAGGAGTTGACAAAACCAATTTGTCATGTCATCCAATAGGACTCAAAGCAAAACTTATAAGTTAGGTTAGACAGGACATTTATCATCCTTGACAGCAGACCATTGCACCAAAATAAGGTTAAGGTTGTTCCTCGCTTCCTAGGTGACTAAGAGTTCAAGTCACAAAAATAATATCTCTGTTTACAAGGGTAAGGCTGTGTATCTCAAACTCCCTAAACCTTACTATCAGGATGCTCATGCGGTGAGCTAGATATTACATGACAACAGTAAGCCTTGATCTCAAGCTTCACCAAGGCCTATTTTCTTAAACCCAAGTATATAGTTGACTGCTTTACAAGTATAGCATTAATGAGACCAAAATTACATTTCTCTGACCATAAGGGATTAGCTGACTTAAGCTTTATCTAGATATGAAATTTAACAGATAACTATGTGATAAAAAAAAAGAAAAGAATAACTAGAGGAAATGGTTGTGGTTCTACTATGAAGGATAACACAAGGAAAACTAATTCAAGTGCCATTATTTTATGTAGATGGCTAAACAAATAACAAATTTCTACCATTTTTGCAGTTTTAAGTCTCTGGGAATTGTTATTAAAAAAATACTCATCCAGAAAAAGCATCTTATAGCCCCATATCGTCATCCTACATTTGCAAACATTGAACTTATACCTTGACAGATTGGTGAAATCAATTTTTTTTTTTTCATGTACACCATCAAATGTATGTATGTGACTACTACCTGATAGTTACACTCTACTATAGTAACTAGCTTGCCTAGTTATATCTAGTTGTTTACCAATACAAAAATTATGGCTATCAACACTATCATAAATAAAAAATCCTATTCTATCTCAAGACTAGTGAGTAGTGAAAGTATGCATGTACAAATAACTGAAATGTAGTACTATTCCAGGAAAAATATAACTGAAATGTCTGACAAAATATTAAATATTACTGAGGACCCAAGTCAAAGCCATACTGCCACTATCCTTTTGTCTTTTCAACCTCAAGTTACTCTTCATAATCTTTCTGCCTCATTACTTGTATATTCATGTGTAGCAAGCAACACCACGCCCTTTTTTGCATAGGCTTCATAGTAGAGATGTTATAATATAGTTCTCATATTTAGACATAGTGAAGAAACTATTACATAAAAATAGACAAAACCTAGTCATACTCGTGTTCATGTCTAGTATTTAGCCTAATAATTTCACCATGGTTACCTCTGTTGGTAATTATATGTACACTATTAAGGAAATTAATGGAATAATGTACCTCAGTCTTCAATTTGAATGGATGCTGGATTGTCACTTTAAGCATCTTATTCCAGTTCCTTCTCAACGATTCGGAGCTCTGGCAAGCATAATCAATTTTCATCGTCAAAGCCAAAATATTTTACATGAATTTTAAATTTTAAAGCAAAACTGCAAAAGAAAATTCTATTCAACATTATGGAACGTTAAAAAAGCATGTACGGAGGTATAGTTTCTTACATTACGTTTGTTTCTTCCTCCACCAGATATCCTGCTCCCGCAACTCGACCTGAAATCAAAACGCTCAAAGTCCAAGGATATAAACCAAAACAGCTTATATGAAAAAAACCTCCACTTTTCCTAAAGTTTCAGCATCACTAACCTATCACTGTGACACTGTATCGAAGAATACAACCTCAAGTCTCTTTCAAGTTCCCCGGAAGGGAAGAACTCGGCCGATGAGAAAAAGGATGTAGAAGAAGGTCCAGCTTCCACAAGTTTGGCAGATTGCTGTAACCCCGGCAATGTCCAGTTCGAAAGCTTCCTTTCTTCATCAGACTTTTCGCCCTCATCATCCTTCGGAATGGAAAGGAGGCTCTCGAACGCCTTGACCAAATGCTTAACACGACCAGACCCCGGTTCAGGCATACTGCTCATCGCCTTCTCCATCACCAAGGTCCTCATCTTTGTCACTTCGGAATCTCCCTCCATCTCTTGAGCCCCCGAATTCACGATCTCCCCCGTCTCATTCGTCCCTTCCTTCTCTGAGTCCGCAACCCCGGCGGCTCCAGAGGAGCAACCTCCCCTGAAAAACTCTTCCTGCGATGCACGGAGGGCCTCGTAAGCTTCTTTCCGGCACTTCTCAAAATCGAGGCCCTTCCCCGCCCTCCCGGAGCTCTTCTTAGCGACGATGAACTTCCTGGCCCGCTCTGGCGGGGGCGGCGGCACGACGATCCGACCAGAAGTTTTGGGGTTGGCCTTATTCGACTGCGCCGACAGGATCGCCGGAGATTTCATCGGTTTCTTAGAAGAAAGAGGGGCGGAAATCGGGACGTTGGGATCGAAATTCTCGGAAACCTTCAGGATCTCCGAGGTCGGAGATCGAGAGGGCAGCGTCTTCTTCGAGGGAGTCGCCATCTCCTCCTTCTCCAAGGCCAGGAATCGATCGAGTAAGTATTGGAGAGTCGAGAAATGGGCGATAGCTCGGTCCTTCCGCTTAGGGTTTCTGTAAAGCGTAATCGGGAAATTAAAACGTTCAGCGGTGGTCGGGGAGAAGGTGATTTGTAACGGCTAGTTCTCAACTGGGCCCCGCTTCGTATAAATTTCGAATTAACGATCTACTCTCAACCGTCGGATTGAGCCTCGGCCCTTGCATTAATCGATCTTGAGCCGGATCACATTGTCAACGGTCAGCCACGCAACCGGGTCTGCTCTGGTCCGCTTCGGCCCACGTCAACTTGACTCGGTTTACGACCTGCGGACTTCAGAACCTTCTTGTCAATATAATTCCTGTGATTTAGACCGAGTCTGTAGAAGTGAATGACCAATTCAATAAGCAATTGGACCAGTTGATAAATTAATTAAACATTTTTATTATTTATAATCCTTTTAATTTTAATTATATATTTTGTCCCCCCCCCCCCCCCCCCACATGTACAGTGATCACTATCTGCATCCTCTGTTGTCGTCAATGTTTCTCAGTATTTTTTATTATTGTCAATCGTCGCGCCTTAGTCTGTCCCTCAAATCTTATACATCGCTTCTTTGATACCGTCTTTCGAAAAAAAAAGTAGAAATAATAATAATGATAATAAATAATAATAATGAATTTGGTGTAAATAAGGTGAGAAAGATCACCCCTCGAAAAAAAAATATTTTTATATTCGATATAGTTTTTTATTTTTTATTTTTACCGACATATCGATCTCTAACTGAGAACGAGTATTTCTCGTACGAAGACGTGTGATCAAATAAAAACTTACCGCGCTAATATATATAAGAAAATAAAATTTACTCCCAAAAAAATAAATAAATAATGAGTAACAATTTTGTCTTTGCGCCTAAAATTAATCTTAGACGCCGAATATTATTATTCAGGGATAAATATGTAAATAAATAAACTTTTTTTTTTCTTACAAATCATTCATGTTCCGTGTCTGGTGTTCACCGACGCGCTATCTTAACTTTTCCGTGCGGCGGATGGGTTCACGAACGGGGAAGGAGCTCCTTTTGGGAATTTAAGGAGGTGCAGACCGCCTCCTGTTATCTCCACACACACATTCCCTCTACCTCTCTCTCTCTCTCGGTCTTCTGTGGCTCTGCTGAATCCCATATCTTTTCTTGTGGAAAAGGAGGTAATGTTCTCGCCTGATCTGATGCATTCAACTGCTTAATCTTACGGGTGTCTTCCATAGATCTTCGCATGCTAAATCATTAACTTGTCTGTCTTGCGGGGTTGTCACACGTTCGTTGTTATGATCAAAGGCCAGATCTGTTATTGTCGTGCGAGATTTGATGCGGATCCAGTTAGGGATTGGGATTGTACTCGGAATCTTTTAAGTCGCAGCTTGAATCAGATTAACTTGTGGTGAATTTTTGGGCACCAACCCATACATAATTGATATAGCAAATGTTGGTTTGACTGTCACGTCCCTATGCTTGTGAATGACTAGATCTCCAGCGTGATCGATCCGATACAGTGGAGATGACCTGACACAGGTATGGGGGACTCAACGACTGTATGACTGACCTGACATAGGTAAGGTCAACCCGCCACAGTTACAGTAAGCGAAACACATACTACACTACTAGGACCACGGACGACGTGGAGGAGTACGATGACATGGTAAGCAACAAGGCAATTAAAGATCCCAAGTACGAACGATCTTTAACGCTCACTATAAAATATTGATTTGACTGTCACGTCCCCATGCTTGTGAATGATTAGATCTCCAGCGTGATCGATTCGATACAGTGGAGATGACCTGACACAGGTATGGGGGACTCAGCGACTGTATGACTGACCTGACATAGGTAAGGTCGACCCGCCACAGTTACAGTAAGCGAAACACATACTACACTACTAGGACCACGGACGACGTGGAGGAGTACGATGACATGGTAAGCAACAAGGCAATTAAAGATCCCAAGTATGAACGATCTTTAATGCTCACTATAAAAGCTCCTGCACCTTTACGGAGCAGGGGGGTCGTAAATTCTCAAAGTGACTCCTAACTTAATCATCGGAGGGGTCACATCGGGAACCCCACCGGACTCGGCCTTCTTGCAGGATTTGATTCCCGACCCGAGCCGAAGGCATTGATTCCCGACCCGAGTCGGCGAGTGTCAATCCCCGACCCGAGCTAAACTTTGAGGCCCCTTCCATCCGACCAAGCATCACCTCCTTTTAGCCAAGGCGACCGCAGGTGAGCTAGCACACATGGGCTAGAATCGATCGTGCCCCTTCAGTAAACACAGAGGCACAGACCGCGCTTACTGTGTGGGCACGAAAGATTTTTCACTAACATTTTGGCACTAGAATGAGAGCTCATGTCATAAGAATGCCTGCCAAGCAATGCTAATGTGGAGCACCATGGGGAACCAAACCCTCTTCCTCAAACAGAAGAGGTCACCACGTCGGTACCAACCCCGAACCATTTCTAAAGGATGCTGACCGACCTGGGGTTCTCACCACCGATAGCGAACCCTGAACCGTCCGTCGTCACAGCGGAGGCCTTTCTCGGCCTTACTCATTAGGTTCAGGTGCTGGCAGGGATGGTGCAGACCATTGTGCCTTACCTGCCTCAGCTCATATAATCAATAACCCCTCAGCCGGCTCCTCAACCAACCCCCCTCCGGATGGAATCTCTTGCGGCCCCAATTCGAGAGGATCAGCCTAATGTAGAAGGACAACGACGCCCAACAGCTGAAGCCCGATCGGACTCCCCAGTGACCGTGCCTACACGGTCTCGGTGTCGCTCTAGGGATTTCGCTCAAGCAAGTTCCAACTTAGATACCCTCTCTTCCGACTCGACCGATTCGTTGAGGGAACAAGTGCGCCAAGTCCATCAGCGATTGGACAAAGTTCAGAAAGAAGTCCCAAATCCAAGGAAGAGTTCGGAGAAAGCTCAAAATGTGGCTCCCCATTCACCCCTAAGATACAAGAAAAGTCCTTGCCGACCAATTTCAGACTTCCCTCTCTCGAACTCTATGACGACAGTTGTGACCCGATCGAACACGTCGCAACATTCCACGCTCAAATGACCCTTTACGGCACATCTGATGCATTGATGTTCCGAGCTTTCCCAACCACCCTATGGGGGCCAACCAGAACATGGTATAGTCTACTCAAAACTACGTCAATTTCTTTATTCAATTCATTAGCAAAAGAGTTCGAGCTAAACTTTTAGCAAGTGCGCACCCGAAACCCACCGCCACCTTGCTCCTCGGGTTGGCTCAAGGAAATGAGGAGCCTCTTGCTCAGTTCGTTGGGTGATTCACTTTGCAAGTTCGAGGAGTGCTCTACGTGCTTCCCTCCCTTACAATCTAGGCATTCCTAATGGGACTTAAGCCATCAAGATTCTTCTGATCGTTGATTGAGCAACCACCCATGACGGTCCCTGAAATGCTACAACGAGCGCATCAATATATAGCTACCGAGGCATTGGTGGTCAGCAAGCAAGATGAGTCGAAGCGACCCGAGCTGACCAACCTCGAGGACAACCCTTGGGACCACCAAAAAAAGAAGGATTGATAGACCGGACATGCTGCCACCGAGACCACCACCAATACCTCTCAACTCAATCTGAACTGAGATCTTCCTCTAGATTCGGGAAAGGGGGCTCCTGAAGACTCCCAACCCGATGAAAATACGATCAGAGAGGCATGACAAAAGGAGATACTGTCATTTTCACATGGAGCATAGGCATGACACAGAGGAGTGTTGTGACTTACAGAATCAAATCGAAGACCTCATTCGGTAAGGATATTTGCGTCGCTATATCTGCGACCAACCCACATCCCCTGACAACCGACCTCCCAGGGATTCATCACCTCGTCCAAAGGGGCCGATTGAAAAGCAAGTCGACATTATCATCAGAGGACCAGCCTCCGGCGGTGACAGCTCCTCAGCATGCAAAGCCTACGCACAAACAGCGGTGGGCAAGAGGCCGAAGCACGACGATGACCTCGACATCACCTTTGGGTCAGGAAATGAAGAATATCTTGACCATGACGATGCTCTAGTGATCTTGACCCGAATGGCGAATGCCTGTGTTACAAGAGTCATGATCGACACAGGAAGTTCAGCTGACATATACCTTGACGCTTTCCAGAAGTTGGGACTGACTGACAAAGATCTTATTTCCTTGACATCTATTTTGATAGGGTTCACTGGAGATTTTGTCTCCCCTTTGGGAGCAACTACAATTCCTATCATGTTTAGAGAGGAGCCGAAGTCCAAAACAATGATGGTGTCGTTCATGATGGTGGCACTTCTATCGGCGTACAACGTAATCATCGGACGACCAACCCTCAACCGACTGAAGGCAATCATCTCAACATACCAGAGAACCATGAAATTCTCAACTAGAGCAAGAGTGGGCGAAGCTAGAAGCGACCCATGAGAATCCAGGCAATGTTACCTTACAACAACGACATTGCCCAAAAGACTCAAATTCCCGACAATCGCTGTGGGCCCTCGAAGTCCTAACAATGATGCTTAGGATCTTGAGTCGGCAAAGCAAGCCTTGGAAATGCCTCTCGACCTGAGTCGACCAGACAAGACAGTGAAGATTGGCTCGAGACTCCTAGAAGGCAACGAGTCAAATTGGTAGAATTCATGGGAAGAAACGTGGACATTTTTGCTTGGTCACCAAGGGACATGTCGGGGATCGATCCAGAAATCACCCAACACCACCTAAATATCACACCCGATGCCCGACCTATTAAGCAGCGCCCTTGCTCCCGATTGATAAAAGACTATAGAAGATGAGGTCGCTTGGTTGTTGGATGTCAAGTTTATTGAGGAAGTTAAGTATCCGACCTGGTTGTCCAATGTTGTACTTGTTAAGAAAGCTGATGAAAATTGGCGTATGTGCGTTGATTATACTGATTTCAATCGGGCTTGCCTGAAAGACTGTTATCCACTCCCAAGAATCGACCAGCTGGTGGATGTCACATCGGGACATAAGTTGCTCTCCTTCATGGATGCTTTCTTGGGATACAATCAGATCTGAATGGCCCCAAAAGATAGAGTGAACACAGCTTTTATCACCCACCATGGTACCTATTACTACAAGGTCGTGTCGTTCAAATTGAAGAATGCTGGAGCACCTTATCAATGGGTGGTGAACCGTTTGTTCAAGGATCAAATCGAGATAAACATGAAAATCTATGTAGATGACATGATAATCAAAAGCCAAAAGGCCGAGACCCACCTTTCCGACCTAGCCGAGACATTTTAGACGCCAAGGAAGTATGGGATGTGACTTAACCCGACTAAATGCACTTTTGGTGTTGCATCCGAAAAATTTCTTGGCTTTGTCATTAATCAACGAGGAATAGATGTCAATCCCGACAAGGTAAAAGCGATAGTAAAGATGCAATCTCCTCATACGATTAAAGAGGTGCAACGACTCATCGGCATACTAGCAGCATTAAGCCGGTTCATCTCCTGTGCTGGAGATAAGAGCCTACCCTTCTTCCGAGCACTAAAGTATGGAAGAAATTTCGAATGGACCTTCGAATGTGAAGAGGCGTTCCACCATTTGAAGGAGCATCTCACACATCTACCCCAACTGGCGTCGATAGAGGTTGGAGAGCCCCTCGGCTTGTATCTCGTAGCGTCGGACGTAGCCGTTAGCTCTGTCTTGGTGAAACTCAACAAAGAAGGACAAAAATTGGTCTACTACACAAGTCACGTCTTAGCAGGTCCTGAGCTCCGCTACCCCCCTATCGAAAGGCTGGCCATGGCGTTGGTCCTAGCATCAAGGAAGCTAAGCCTGTACTTCCAGGCACACCATATCAAGGTGATAGCTGATCAAACATTACATCAGATTTTTTTTAAAAATTTGATGCTGCAGGCCGAATGCTCAAATGATCAGTGTAGCTAGGAGAATTTGACATCAAGTACGTGACGAGAATGACGATCAAAGGCCAAGCAATAGCGGATTTCCTTTCGGAGCTCATAATCCCGAAAGGCCTAGCGAACCCAAACTCCACGTGGACGCTACATGTTGATGAGTCATCTAACTCAGAAAGAGGGGGGATCGGGCTAGTGCTTAGAGATCCCTCCGGCCACATTTATGAGCATGCCCTTTAGCTAGAATTTAAATTCACGAATAATGAAGCCTAATATGAAGCATTGTTGTTTAGGCTAAAGATAGCTGTCGAGCTCGGCGCAGAAGACATTGAGATATTTACTCATTTGTAACTTGTTGCAGGCCAGGTCAATGAAGACTTTGAGGCCCGAGAGGAAGCAATGATCAAGTATATGGACGAAGCCCGATGGCTGATTAATCAGTTTCGAAGCTGCACCATCGTCAAAGTACCTCGAGCCGAGAACTCGCAAGCAAACACCCTCACCCGGCTCGCGTCCTCCCACGGAACCGATAGGCAACCATGGGGAATGGCTAAGATCCCCAGATCATCCATTAGCTCGGTTCACATATCCGTGATGGGAGAAGCAGAGAGCTAGATCAATGAAATCCTCCGCTTCAAAGAAATCGTAACACTTCCCGAAGACAAAACAACAGCTCTCAAAAGAATCCACTATCAAAATAATGAATATACAGATCTCGAAGGGTAAAAACCATGGGACAAGCTAGAGAAAATTTACTATCAAAATAATGAATATATAGATCTCAAGGCTTCTTGTCCAAGCCCAAGCAATAGCCACAAGAGAATCACAGGGATACAAGGACTATAATACAAAACATAATATCCAAAACCTTCCCAAGAGATCACAGTAAGAATCCACTGTAAACTGATCAAACCTGATATATGAATGATTGAGAATAGTCTTTTCTTGTCCTTGTCTTCTTTCCTTTCTTGGATCTCTTATTTTCTGGCCTCTACTGTCAATCTGCAGTCCTCTTTCTCTCTCCCACGTTTTCAGCCATCGTTGCCATCTTAATCTCAATCCTAGCTACCTAATATAAGTTTTAGGTTAATATAAGTAAGGTTCTGAGCTATGAACTTCACTAAAGCTCATTATAAACTGAATCTTGACCATATGTCAAACATCCACCCTCGAGCCGATGAGCCCAACATGGTGTGTTTGCATCCTCCAGCCGACAAGCCCAACTGTCTGCATCCTGAGCGAGTGGGGATGAGTTTAAAAAGCTGGACTATGCAAAAGATCCATGAGAATATGCAGAAGCTGATGGAAATAAAATAGGAATAAACTTTGTATACGAATAAAATACTAGCAGACCGTCACACACAGCAGAATCAAACAGAAATCACAATCAGATGAACATCAATATTTACGTGGAAAACCCCTTCAACTCGAAGGGTAAAAACCACGGGACAAGCCAGAGAAAATCTACTATCAAAATAATGAATATACAGATCTCAAGGCTTCTTGCCCAAGCCCAAAGTAATAGCCACAAGAGAATCACAAGGATACAAGGACTATAATCTTAAGCACAATATCCAAAACCTTCCCAAGAGATCACAGTAAGAATCCACTGCAAACTGATCTAACCTGAGATTTGAATGATTGAGAATAGTCTTTTCTTGCCCTTGTCTTCTTCCCTTTCCTGGATCTCTTATTTTCTGGCCTCTATTGTCAATCTGCAGTCTTCTTTCTCTCTTCCACGTTTTCAGCCGTCGCTACTCTCTTAATCTCAACCCTAGCCACCTAATCTAGGTTTTAGGTTAATATGAGTGAGGTTCTGGGCTGTGGGCTTCACTAAAGCCCATTATGGGTTGAATCTGGGTCATCTGCCCAACAACCTTCCCCTTCAGCCCATAAGGGAGGTTGTCTCATGACTCCTCAACGTGAAGCCATGCCGATCAGCTGTCGACATATCTCCTGTCTCTCTTTCGATAAAGTCTTTGTCAATATGTCTGCCCCATTATCATCTATATGAATTTTCTGAAGCCGTAACTGCTTCTCTTCAAGCACATTTCTGATCCAGTGATATCTGACATCTATATGCTTTGACTTTGAATGAAATGTTGGGTTCTTGCATAAATGAATGGCACTCTGGTTGTCACAATACACTACATAGTTTTCCTGTTTCAGCCACAATTCTTGTAAGAATCCTTTCATCCATAACATTTCTTTACAAACCTCTATAGTAGCAATATATTCTGCCTCTGTGGTGGAGAGAGCAATACACCTTTGCAATCTGGACTGTCATGACACAGCTCCCCCTGTAAAAGTAAGTACAAAACCTGATGTGGACTTCCTTGTGTCAATATCTCTTGCCATATCTACATCTGTGTAACCTGTCAATATAGGTGGTCCACCTCCAAAGCTTAAACAAACTTTAGAACTTCCTCTGAGATATCTAAAGATCCACTTCACTGCTGCCCAATGCTCTTTATTTGGATTTGCAAGAAATCTACTAGTAACACCTACTGCATATGCGATGTCTGGCCTCGTACATACCATTGCGTACATTAAACTTCCAACTACTGAAGCATAAGGAACCTTTTACATTTTCTCCTTCTCCTCATCACTTGACGGACTCTGATTTGAGCATAACTTGAAGTGACCTGCAAGAGGAGAACCAACTGGCTTTGCATTACTTATATTGAACCTATCTAATACATTCTCAATGTATTTCTCCTGCGACAACCAAATCTTTCTCTTTCTTCTGTCACGAGAAATCTGCATGCCCAATATTTGCTTTGCTGGCCTCATGTCCTTCATTGCATAAGACTCACTCAGTTCCTTCTTCAACCTGTCAATCATAGACATATTTTTCCCAAGGATAAGCATATCATTAACATAAAGTAAGAGAATAATAAAATCCTCACCAAACCGTTTGATGTACACACAATGATCTGAAGTTGTTCTTTTGTATTTATTTTCAATCATAAATGAATCAAACTTTTTATACCACTGTCTTGGAGCTTGCTTCAGCCCATACAAGCTCTTCTTCAACTTGCGGACAAGATTTTCTTTACCTTTGACTTTGAAGCCTTCTAGTTGCTCCATATAAATTTCCTCCTCCAAATCACCATGAAGGAAAGCTGTTTCACATCTAACTGTTCAATCTCAAAGTCTAAGTTAGCAGTAATACCAAGAGCAACACAGATATAAGATATTTTAACAACAGGAGGAAAAATTTCTTCAAAGTCAATACCTTTCTTTTGACCAAAGCCTTTCACAACCAATCTAGCTTTATACTTTGGTTGAGAACAATATTCTTGAGTCTTCAACCTGAAAACTCACTTGTTCTTCAAGGCCTTACTTTCCTCTGGTAGTTGCACCAAATCATATGTGTGGTTCTTCTGCAGAGAATCCATCTCTTCATGCATAGCAATAAACCACTTCTTTTTCTGCTCACTTTCAACTGCTTCCTGGTAACTCTTTGGTTCACTTGCATCAGTAAGCATCACATACTCATCTGTAGAGTATCTTCTGGAAGGTTGACGTGGTCTAGAAGATCTTCTTAACTGAGGTTCTGTGGAAACTTGCTCTTGTTCTTCTTCCTGCTCAACATGTCCTGCAGGTAGATCAACATTTGGCTCTGCACCATCTTCCTGCATATCTCCTCCATCACCCTAATATACTGGAGGAATAACTGGGTCACAGTTTACAAATCCCTTTGCAGAAGTCTTAGCTGGTGCCTCCTTCTTCAAATCCTCAATGATTTGATCCTCAAAGAAGATAACATCTCTGCTTCTGAACACCTTCTGCTTTTCTGGGTCCCAAAGCCTGTAACCAAACTAATCATGTGAGTAACCAAGAAAAATACACTCTTTTGTCTTACCATCCAGCTTGGACCTCTCATTGTTTGGAATATGTACAAATGCATGACAATCAAACACTCTTAAATGCCTATAGGAGACATCTTTCTCTGACCATACATGCTCTGCAACATCACCATCTAGAGCTGTACATGATGATAAGTTGATTACATCAACTGCAGTCCTCAAAGCCTCATCCCAAAACCTTTTGGGTAGCTTGGCCTGTGAAAGCATACATTTGATCTTTTCCATGATGGTGCGGTTCATCCTCTCTGTAATTGCATTATGCTGAGGCGTACCAGGGACTGTCAACTCATGCTGGATGCCATGTGACCTGCAATAATCATTAAACAATCTTATGTACTCACCACCATTATCTGATCTTATACATTTCAATTGCCTTTCTGTCTCTCTTTCAACTCTGGCATGAAACTCTTTGAAAACATTAATAACATGATCTTTAGTCTTCAAAGCATAGGCCCAAATTTTTCTGGAAAATTCATCTATAAAAATAACAAAATAAAGTGCACCACTGATACTAGGAGCATTAACAGATCCACTAGGAGTTTTTGTCCTCAAATGACCACACACATCTGTATAGATACGATCCAAGACATGCATTTTTCTAGATAAGACATGACTAACAAAAGAAACTCTATGTTGTTTACCAGCCAAACAATTAATACAAGGGTTCAAACGTGTACCTCTGAGGTATGACAATACCTCTCTTTTGGAAAGTTCTTATAGCCCCTTCTCGCTCATGTGTCCCAATCGCCTATGCCATAACTCCATGCTGAAGTCTTTCTCTGTAGCATTCAACTGCTCACCACAAGCTTTAGCTTACAATCTATACAATGTATAACATTTCTTCCCATTAGCTACAATAAGAGAATCCTTACTGAGCTTCCAATGTCCTTTGTGAAATCTAACATCAAAGTCTTCATCGTCCAGTCTTCCAACTGAAATTAAATTTAGTTTAAGTCAATCACATGCCTCACATCCTTAAGCACCAACTTGCAACCAAGGTTGGTCTTTATATGGATATCTCTCATGCCAATGATGTTTGCTATGCCATAGTTGCCCATCTTGACAACACCAAAATTTCCAGATTTGTAAGTAGCAAAGAACTCCCTCCGTGGTGTAGCATGATAAGAAGCACCTATGTCAATTATCCACTCGAGATCCTGGCACACACAAGAAAAAATATCATCAGAAGTAGACAAAATCAAATAATCACTACCTTGTACTGTAGCTGTGATATTCTCTTTTGACTCTGTATGCTCCACTTCTTTCTTCCTTTTCTTGTTCTTCTTAGGTTGCTTGCACTGATTCTTGTAATGTCCTTTCTCACCACAATTGTAGTAAACAATATCTTTCCTTGATCTTGACTTGCTTCTACGCACGCGTGAACCACTTCTATCCTTTTGACTTTGACCTTCCTTTGTTCTCTGAGATAAGTGCTTGTGAATCAATCTGAGAAGTTGCTGAATTATTTCTCCTTAACTCTTCATTCAATAAACTGCTTGTTACTTGACTCATGGTGACAATACCATCTGGTGCCGAATTACTGAGGAAAACCACTAGTGTCTCCCAACTTTCTAGCAAAGAACTGAGAAGTAACAATGCCTGCAACTCATCATCAAGAGACATTTTCATAGAGGATAACTGGTTAGTAATACTCTGTATTTCATTCAAATGCTCAGGAATAGAAGTACCCTCTTTATATTTCAAGTTCACAAGTTTTTTGATCAGAAAAGTTTTGTTGTCAATTATTTTTTTTTCATAAAGACATTCTAACTTTTTCCAAAGAGAGTAAGCAGAACATTCAGTAGAAACATGGTGAAAGACACTATCATCTAGCCATTGTCGAATAAACCCAACTATTTTTCGATCTAACCTCTTACACTCATCATCTGTTATAGATATGGGCTTTGCACTGTCCTCTTGCAAAGGTCCATACAAATCTTTGCAATACAAGAGATCTTCCATTCTTGGTTTTCATATCATTCAATTGTTTCCATTTAAACTAATCATGCGAGAAATATTACCGGCCTCCATGTTCAAATACAAAAGATTAAATGCTACCAAAACCTTGCTCTGATACCAGTTAATGAGAATAAAATAGGAATAAACTTTGTATACGAACAAAATACTAGCAAACCGTCACACACAGCGGAATCAAATAGAAATCACAATCAGATGAACACCAAGATTTACGTGAAAACTCTTTAAACTCGAAGGGTAAAAATCACGGGACAAGCCAGAGAAAATCCACTATCAAAATAATGAATATACAGATTTCAAGGCTTCTTGCCCAAGCCCAAAGCAACAGCCACAAGAGAATCACAGGGATATAAGGACTATAATCCTAAGCACAATATCTAAAACCTTCCCAAAAGATCACAATAAGAATTCACTGCAAACTGATCTAACCTGAGATTTGAATGATTGAGAATAGTCTTTTCTTGCCCTTGTCTTCTTCCCTTTCCTGGATCTTTTATTTTCTGGCATCTACTGTCAATCTGCAGTCTTTTTTCTTTCTCCTATGTTTTCAACCGCCGTTGTTCTCTTAATCTCAACCCTAGCCACCTAATCTAGGTTTTAGGTTAATATGAGTGAGGTTCTAGGATGTGGGCTTCACTAAAGCCCATTATAAATTGAATCTGGGTCATCTGCCTAACATAAGCCTGCTTTTATCTTTGATGTGCGTAATTTCGTGGACCCTGAGAAGAAGCTAAAGGGAGATTGGGCTTCGTCCTTTACTCGATTAGGAAGCCATTGGATCCATGATAAGGCTCAAGGACATGCCCTGCTGTGGCCTAGTTGAGTTCAATGGGGACAAACCCTATTGTTCTCCAGGAATGTATGCACAGGAAATGGTGATCGAACACATTTATCTTAGTGTGTCTTTCTGTTGCATTTGATGAAAGAACTGATTGATATACCTTTTTGTCTACTTGATGCATTCCTGTTATCAGAGTATATAAGATGGATTGCATGTTTTCTTTCGCTCGAATCCCATCATAGCTGAATGCCAGTTCTGGTTTTCTCGTAAGTCCTCTTTTACCCTATAGCTTGCATCTCTGGCTTTGATGTGTTGTTGCAAATCAAGTCATGTTGGTGATCAGACTTTATGGCCTTGCGGGACACACATGCGATGTTATATAGGAACGAACCTATGTTGTTTTTTTTACATGCTCGAAGAATCGAAAATAATTCTGTAGCCATGACCTGAGAAAATCTACGATCGTAGATTGTTCTTCAAGTTGCGTGATGATTGATTGCATCGGGCTCTCCTAAAAAAGATCAACAATAAGCATGCAAATTTTAGTACAATCATGATTAATTAATTATATATATATATATATATATATATATATATATATATATCTTATATTTTTTTAAACTTTTTCACAAAGCATCCTTACATTTGAAACCCTTCAAATACTCCTATGATCATATCAAAAGATCATTTTGCACTCATCATTAGTTTCTGATGATGAGTATGAACGAGGAACGAATACAATAAGCGAGTCTCATCGTTATCAACTATTGGGTTCCAACAAGAACGAGGAACGAATACAAGAAGAAAGGGCAACTAATAGAAGGGTAAAATAATTATTTAAAAATTATCGTTTTAATTTAATTTTTTTTTTTATAGTATGAACGCAAAAGTAAATTTGTTTTCTACGTAAGTTAACTCCTTAGAGAGATGAATAAATGATTTCATATTAATCCACGCTTTATAATTTTGGTTAGTAATTAATCATAATCGTATCTTAAAATATAAATTGATATAGAATTATTCATTCGTCCTCCCCTCCATTGTAAACCTCGAATTCCTCTAACGAGTCCCTCCAAAGTTCCCGGTCGATCGCTCCTTCGCTCTCCCATTTGAAGTAAGTTCATTCCTCGCTTTTGGATTAGAATCGGGCGAATTATTTGATGAGTTCCATGTTGTTGTTCTCTTTGATGATTCAGGCGAAGAGTCGCAAGTGTGTTCTCCTCTAGGTTTTCCCCGGTTCTTTTTGCTTGTAATAGCAATCCTTCGGGGGAGGAAAGCTGTTTCGGTTGATGCGCTCCAACAATGTTTTTTGAAGAAACTGCAGGTTTTATCTTCGCGCATGTGCATATTTCGGGTTTGCAGAATTAGTGGCATGTGTACTGCTTAATTTTCTTTAAAAATTGCTCCTTTGTGCAAGAAATTACCATAACAATTGATTTGCCTATCAAGTCCTGATTAGGTCATATGAGCAGATACCCTTTATGCTTCACTTTATGAATTTTGTTTTGTTTTTTTGAGTTTATAGGGCTGAAGTTTGTTACGTTGATCTGCTAAAATCAGAGGCTTTTTTTACTTGGCTCCCAAAAAATGAATCCTAAGCTATTTCAATATTTAACAAATTACATTGGACACTGAAGCATCCGTCGATGCTGAAACTTTGGATGTTGTCTATGCCAAGAATGAATTAAATCAAGCTCTCATAATTGGCACTTCTGTTGCCAAGGAAGATTTTTTATGACAATAAGCCACCAATTGATTGGAACTGTTTATCCCAGAACACATGATGATTGCTGACTATCATGGGAGCAACCATGGGGGAGTAGTCCACCAACATTCTACTCTGAATATACTGTTTGTTAGCAGGGATCCATCCTTTTGGCAAAGAATAGCAAGTTGCCAAAATGCAAATACTAAGGATGACATTATATTAGCAACTGGTTTTGGTCAGAAAGAGGTCAGCAATTGTTTTCTTTTCCTTTTTTGCATGAAAAATTTCTTGTGGAAGTTGTTGATACAACTAAAATAGGAAAAATCTGCATTAGAAAATGCTCGATGAGGCTTTTGGCATGGGAAACATTCTTCATTTTTTTTAAAAAAAAAAAATTCCTGGAAGTGTATATGTATTGCTATGAAATAATATAAGAATTGGTATCATAATGAACAACTATAATCTTGTGTTCGGTTTAGTGTTTAGAAGATTGGTGTATTTTTAACTCAAAAAGTACCAGTCTCACAGTCGGGAGAAAAAAATCTCTCTTTAAAGCAGAGCAGTAATATTTATCTAATTCTAACTTGTCCAAGCTTCCAAGTGGAGTGTTTGAACATTGTTTATTTTTTATGGATAGTGTTTTCTTCAAGCAATTGATTTGCATTTTAGGAGATATGATGACTTTATAATTGTTGCTCGGTTTTCATTTATACTAAACACTTTTTGTGATAATTAAATGTATGCTTATTATGATTTGTGTGTATGTGCGATGATGTTGTTTTCATCTAAAATCTCATCTATATTCATAACTTTTTTTTTTTTTCTTTTTGACAAAAAGTAAGTGGCGAAGGCAAGATTCATGCTCAAGACTTTGTGATAAGTCTTCAAAGTCTGTAACAGCTAAACTAGTTAACACATTCAAAATATCATTTGAGATTTAAATACATTGAATGAGAAGATTTAAAACCCTCAATCTTTGATAAGAGACTAATGTTTTAGATGTGATCCTTTTCATGTTTTAGATGTAATCTTTGGTGATCCTTTTCATGAACATTAGGATTAAGAAATAGTGGACAATTCATTTGATTAAGCAGTGTAAATTAAGAAAGGGTATCTGCTATGAAGGAATGAAGTTTAGCCAATGTTGGAAGGAGGGTGAACCACTTTTACAAATGAATGGTCCTTGGAAACACAGTTCAGTTGGGAGTACCTTCCTCAAAAAGTAGCATGACAAGTATCATCTGTTCTTCTTGGGCACTCTGCAGCTGTAGAAGCCAGTTCAAGGGGCCCTTTCTCTCCCTGTTCATAGGTTCTCCTGAAACTTTGATGTTCCCAGCCATGTGGTCAGTGATTCTGCGTATCAAATTCACTTGCCCCACAATTAGCTACCTCCACTTAGCACCTCCCCCACTGTCTCTCAGATCACATTGTCACCAATTTGTCATATATATTTACCGAAGCTCAGGTGAACAAGAAATTTTTTTGTGGAGTCTATTTCCTTTTCGCTCCTTGATAGGCCTATTTTTTCCCCATGCTTCCTTTGATACCCACGAGCATGCTCTCTCCTTCCACACTTTGGGAGTTATTTCCACCTTCCAAGCTTGAGACTAAAGCCATGAAGAGCTTCTCTCTCTTGCGAGTTACCTTTTTCTTACTATTGGCTTCAGAACTTGTGCTCTCTAAGGAGCATGAAGCTCCTCTTGTCCATGTTTGCAAGCACCGGCATCAGCATGAACGGAGTCCTTCTACCTCCTTGCCGCACGGCATGCCGTCATGGTGCCTCCAGCCTTCAAGAAGTCATCCTGCCGAAGATATTGACTCGAGGTATGGTGTCGGGAAGCAGCAGATACCGACTGGGCCTAACCCTCTCCACAACTGAAGAGCTGATGTATGTCTCTTCATCATCTCGTGTGGCTCTTTTCGTCTTCCTTGGAGAAAATAGTCGAAGACATCTGTTTGTAATAGTGGTATAAAATGGAAGAAGATGTGTATTTCATGGCAAGGACTCCGCCAATTGTTCACACTCACTCTTCTTAGTCTTTCCTGTAAGCATTCCTGCTTATCTTTTGAGATCATATAAAGCTGTGCATCATTCACTGGGAGATGCAATGTAACAGGAACTTATTGCATAACCTTTTTGGGTTGCTGTCCTCATCTCTGTGTGTTCTTTAGGTTGTTGTCCTCTTGTCCTTCCTCATTTATTCCTTTGCTTTACGTCTGCTGGAGGGTTTCATGGAAATAATTTGTCTTGCAGTTTGATGAACTTACAAAAGGTTTTCTTTTGATGTCGGACATCGATGGCATTTCAGAGGAGGATGCGCTCAGAAACAGATGTATCAATGTTGGTCATATCATATACCCCTCCAGTGACAGGACCCTGTTGATTTCAGTAGTAAGCAGCTTCGTCTGCTGTATGAATCACCAGAAGCGCAGTAAACAGGTGGAAGTCTCAATTCATCAACCGCATATCTTCTTGTATCCTAAGAGAAAAGGAGGCATTTGACTCTAATCATTCATTTCATGATATGTTTTCTCTGCATTTACCATTTGTTATATCAAAAGCTAAAATATATGTTTCATGCTGAGTGTTTGATTCTATGCCTTGCAAGTCAATTCACCATTTTACTTCCATCTCTCAGTCAACCCTTCCACTGCCACCTGACCATCTTCTCTAGCTTATCTTCCGAGTCGGTTTTCTCCCTCATCTACACGCTGCAAGTCACCGTGGGATGGACGATACTGAAACTTGTACGTGTGCATGACTTTTCCAACATATATTTCATGGATTGAAATGCAACATATATTTCAGAGCTCCACAAGCTAAAATTAAGGCGAGAAAGATCAACAAGAGGATAACATGAACGGAACACTAAAAAAAAAAAAAAAAAAAAAAAAAACAAACAAACCTGCCTTTCGTATGCACCCGCAAATTTACCTGGAAGGCAACGAGAGAGACTCGTTAGATGGGCCATAGCGGGACCCGTTTTGGCGGACGAGTCGTCGTCTGCTTTATGTAGTGGGTAACGTTGATAGAGTTGCCCAGTAGACAACGAGAGAGAGAGAGATATATATATCCACTTATTATCTCCAACATATCAGGTAACAGTCATATTTATCCTAATCCTTTCCTATCCACTACTAAAGCCACCACACTCGCTCATCTCACGCTATAAAAGCCGTAAGCCGGACTTCCCTCATTAGTCTTCCTTCGGCTTGTTTCGTCATGGCCTCCGCCAACTTGGTCCTTTCTCTCCTCTTCCTCCTCCTCCTCCTCTTCTCCAGCTTACCTTCGAGCATCGTTGCAAAGGATGACCCAGGGCACGTAAAAGTTAGCGTCCTGGCCGATTACGTCGTCGCCAGAACAGATGGCAACTTCATCTGCGCCACCGTCGACTGGTGGCCGCCCGAGAAGTGCGACTTCGGCGATTGCTCCTGGGGACATACCTCCATCAAAAATTTGGTACGCATATCGGTCTCGAGGAGTCGTGTCATCAGATGCATGCATGCTAAAGTGTCCTGTATCTCTTACTGTAGGATCTGCGCAACCAAATCCTTCGTAATGCAATTACGGGTGAGTGAAGCTAAGGATGCCATTCTAGGCGTTGGATGTAATGTCGGTGCTAAGTTTGATGCTGTGGTGTTAACAGCCTTTGGTACGATGAGAGTTCGAATCGGAGGGACGTTGCAGGACCAAGTGACGTACACCAGCAAACCATGCCACGAATTCAAAGCTGCCGACGGCGACTCCGATTACGAGTTCAAAGATGGCTGCATCAGCTTGAACAGATGGGACAAGATCCATGAGTTCTTCAACGCTACTGGGTAATTAATGTCTTCCCTCTGTCTCTCTCCGTTTCTTGTTGTTCTGTCATGCTGAGAGGGTTGTGATGATGGTGGACTGCTTCTTGTTTGCAGGGCCTTCATAACCTTCGGAATCAATGCTCTCCATGGGAGGGTTCAAGGGCATGATGGTGTGTATGCAGGTGCATGGGACCCCGAGAATGCTCGTTTCTTCATCCGACACGTCGTCCAGAACAAACAATACGTGGATTCATGGGAGTTTGGTAGTCGCTGAAGCCCTTACTCTGCATGCATGAATCCCTGGCTTCCTCTGATATCGCTTCTTCTTCTTGCGCTAAGGCAACGAACTGTGCGGAAATGGCGGCAAGCCCAACTTCCTCGTGGACGGCAAGCAGTACGGGTTGGACCTGATAGCCTTCAAGGCGATGCTCATCGATGAGTACGCTGAACTCGGAGGTCCACCGAAGGTCGCGGCGCCGGGTGGGTTCTACGTCGAAGACTGGTACAAGAACATGCTGTCCACCTCGGGCTACGGCGTCGTCGACGTCATCACGCATCACGTCTACAACCTCGGATCAGGTCATCCACCTCCTTCGGCTTCCTCCTCGCACAGTTCTTGATGATGAATGCTGGGTTTCAGGTGGTGATCGGAACCTAGTCGACAAGGTCACCAATCCCAAAGTGCTGGGAAATATCGTCCATACGTACGACAAGGTCGTGGATACCATCAAGAGCACCGGCCCTTGGAGCTCTGCCTGGGTGGGAGAATCCGGTGGCGCTCACAGTAGTGGCGGCAAGGGGCTGTCGAACACATTTGCGAATAGTTTCTGGTGAGGGAAGATACCATCCGAGATCGCTTGCTGAAGCTAAAGGTGTTTTGTGTGACAGATCGATTTGCTGGGCTGACACAGGTACTTGGATCAGCTTGGCATGGTGTCCAGGCATCATCACAAGGTCTTCTGCCGGCAAACCTTGATCGGAGGCAACTACGGCCTCCTCGACCACGACTCCTTCGTACCAAACCCCGACTACTACAGGTTTGTTTCCATGGTTTGATCCTGAAACTGGAGTTCGAAGGCATGGCTGAGCAACTTTCTTCTTCCTCTTGGATCAGTGCTCTGTTGTGGCATCGATTGATGGGGACTGGCGTTCTGGAAGTGTCGCATGATGGCCCCGCACACCTTCGATCCTACGCACATTGCTCCAAGAACACAGTGAGACCGATAACACGAATCATGCTTTTAGCTCCTCTTGGTGGATCTTTCCGCTTTAGCTCTTCGTTCTTTTTCTTGAACACAGCCGGGTGGTGTTACCTTACTGCTGATCAACCTCTCGGACTCGATCACGTTAGAGATTGAGATTAATGGCAGCACCAAGTCGTACGAACGTAAGATCAGGTCTCGTCCGTTGGCCAAAGATGACAAGGATCAAAGCAAGAGGGAGGAGTTCCATCTCACGCCCAAAGATGGCGATATCCAGAGCACTGTGATGCTTCTCAATGGAAAGGAACTGGGGCTTGACGGCAAGAACAGCATCCCTGCTTTGGATTCCGAGGTCGTCAATGCATCTGATCCTCTTCGCGTTGCTCCTCGCTCGATTGCCTTCGTCAAGCTCAAGGACTTCAATGCCGATGCTTGCAAATAACTCCTTTTCAAGCTTCTCCATTGTGCCTGTTGACATAATAAAAAGATTTTTGTCTGTTGATATGATGATAAATTTTTTTTTTTTTCAGTTGCCAGCACGTCTCTTACTGTTCTCAATCGAGATTGATGATTTATGCAACCAGCAAAAAGGGCCAGGCTAATTCTCAGCTAAATATGAAATTGTAATTGGTGCTACATCAATGGATATTTCCACATGTTGACCTTGAAAAATCATACAACTCACTCACTCAAGAACATCCGGCTGTCCGCTTCCTGAGCCAAACAATTCTTGTATGATTTCATGATAAAATGGGAGAAATCCACGGAACATTCATTTGGACCCTTACTTTAGCCTTTAGCCAGGTGGATCAAAAATCACTACATGGTTGCACTCAGAATTCTGGGCTTCAATCCATCCTGTACCAGCAGAAAAGAGGGGAAAAAACATTACAACAATGTCTCGAGGGGAAAAAAACATTCTAACTATCAAAGTTAGAATGAAAAACTAATAAACAACAATTACACATTGTATAGGTGTAGTTACTGAATTCAAATAGTATCTGTTTGCTTATTTTGATAAGTGTTCTTACAGCCAGTCCGAACTTTTGGGAGTTTTGACGACTTGTTCGATCTGAAAACTGATTACAAACCTACAGATATTGGATCTTTAGAACAAGTTCACAAAGAAGAGAGCTTACCTTGTGCTCGAAATCAGATGCCCCCTCAGAGTCCGAGAGTGGTTGAAGAGTGCATGCTCCAAGCATGTGGCCGTTGAGACAAACATAGCACTCGATGCTATCATCATAAGCATCCAATCTGATGCAGGCACTCCTTGGTATCATCTTTGCCTGCAGCATGTTCCACAATTTTGCCTTACAATATGGACACACCTCCGTGGGATGGAGATTGGCCTTCCTATCGATCAGCATCTTTCTAACCCTTGAAACAGAAAACGACTCAAACACACCTCGGAAAAATCCTACATCACCGTCATCTCCTTGATCAAGATGTTCACAGAGGTCTGACACATACAACACATCTTTCCTGCACTGTGGAATAAGAAAACTCTTTCCTAAAGTCTTAGAAAACCTAGTCTTGTAAACAAAATGACCTGGGACATGGGTGAGATCGAAAAGGGTTCTCTGGCTGCAACCTGAACAATAGATAAGAAGCTTTGCAAGTGCCTTCCAGTTTCCATCGACGTTGTGACTTCCAGAGGATTGCAAATCCCGCATCATTTTCGGGGCCCTTGTTCGACAAAACTCTTTCCACAAGATCCGCTTGGCGATCTCATCAAACCATTTGCAAACGCAGGATATTAGAGCGATCAGTCTAGGGTTCCAGTTCAGATGTTGGAAAATGAGGTAGATGGCATCCTCGCTCAGGTGACCTTTAATGCATATGCATGCAGCTGAATGAGTGCAACGATATTGCTTTGGTAACAACATTGCATCAACAAGTACAAAATATGCTCTTTTGCCTCAGTCCTTATCCAGCTACCAAGTTTATATATGATAATGGCTGAACAAACTGCGCATTTGCTGCCAAGAAAAAGAAATGACTGTTCCATGAGCAACTTTCTCATTGTCTCCAGAAAATCTTAGTTATACATATACATATAGGACAAATTAATTCATATTGCAAACAAGTAATGCTCATCAATGAAGTCCATTTTAACCAACATATGATGGGAAGAAGTACAAACAATTGGATGATACAGAATGAATTAAAGAAGCAGAAAATGCTATAACTAAATGTTACAATCGAACGTCCTGATGGATTAAGAATTATGCATTCGTTTTAGTTCGAGCCACAGTCTTGGTTTTACTCAGACAGATTAATCATTTGCTTTGAAAAGAATGAACACAAAGCAGAAAAGCTATGTTTGCTTCGATGACAACTCAATTTCACACAGATCTACATTCAAAATACCATACATTTGCCCTGATAATGCATGAAAAAGCAGTAACTCCCGTCAGCTTACTTCGTATCCGTGGATCTTAAATTTAGGGAAAAAATAAATCTTTATCATAACAATCAAGTACGAATTCTTCTAAGGCCTCAAATCCACATCTGATATTTCTCACAGTAAAACCCAACTTCCAAGGATTTCAGCCCCCCGATCTCAAGTTTCCAATTTCTTTGCCCTAAAATTCCTTAAACCAAACGACTTCTGCATCGCACGGACTCCATTCGACCCTGCCCATGATACTCAATCCCAAAATCAAGCGAAACTAACCCAACAAGGGGATAAAAGGACCAGAGAAATCTCAAATTCCCTAAATAATTGAAAAAAAATCCACAAAAAATTAAACTTTTTAGGATATTCATACACCTGAAGCACAAGACGTTTTCCTCTTCCTCCGTATTTCGATTACAAGATCCAAAGATGGGAAAGCCGTCTCCTTTAACCCTTGGAAGTAGCCTAGGAAGAGCTAAGAGGAGAGGGATCTCATCTCGGTTGGCTTATCGACGGGGCAGCGGCCAACGAAACAAGTGCCCCTCCCAGGCCACGAAACGCCCTTCGGATCTCTTACGAGTCCGACACCAACTGGTTGGTCTTCAGAGAGAGAGAGAGAGAGCGAGGGGAGCGAAATGGCTACGCTGTGTCGGCACCACGCGCTGACTTAGTTCTAAAGTGCTCAACTAAGATCACCTGTGCTGTGCGAACAGAAGGCAGCCTTTGGATGATGGAAACAGCCACGCTAATTGTTACTGCCTTCACCCAAACCACTCGTCCAAGATCAACTAGATTACTCAGACAGCAGACAGCAGACAGCAGACAGCAGACAGCAGACAGCAGACAGCAGACAGCTTTTGAATGATGGAAGCTGCACGCCACGCCACCACAAACGTCTTGCCGAACAACCCCAACCAGGATCCACTGTATCATGCAAACAGCAGACAGCCTTGAGACGCATACTCAATGTGCTGGAAAAGTCGATAAATGAAGTCAGATCTTTAACTCGGGGAGCCTTGAAACAATCTGAGGAGGATATGCCATATCCGAATCTACAACACTAAGGAAGTCATCTGAATTAAGTCTCTACCATCGCCAATAGAGAATGCCAAGAACCAAATCCAATGACGCTATTGCTCTAACAATGACCCTTTGGTTAATAATGACCCTTTGGCTAAGGAGTTTTTGGACATAAGAGGAGTATCTCATGCCTACGCTCTCTTAAACTGATCATGCGGAGTACCCGACCGACTTCCCGCTCTCTTAAACATATCCTTGGTGGCTCCGACACTCGACCTTTTCGATCGAGACAAGCGGCTTCGAGGATGCCTCGATCTGGTGCTTCCCCTCGTTCCTTTCGCCGATTCGTCTTCTCGCGGCCTGGAATAGGGTATTTTAATGTGTTTCTCCAAGCCTCTGTGCTGATTCCTGCCCCTCCGATCCATTCGTCTCTCTGCGACTGTTTGTTAGGGTAAAAGATCTTTCCTTTTCCTTCCGGTTGAAGCAGTTAGTGCGAGAAATTGAATCATAAGTTTGATTGTTTGATGAAGTTAGGTTGTTTAATCTCTGTAAAGATTGTTCCCTTGGAAAATGATAGGTGTGATTATTGTTACAATTTGGGTTTTTGTATTAGTTTGAGGACGAGTAATTAGGTAATTTCGGAAGATCTGTTAGCCATTGTGACAATGAAATCTTACATCCCACCGAGTATGCAGTAACATACTACTAAATCACAATGTTTTTCCTTCCTCTTGGATCATTTCTGATATAAAATGTGTATGTGATCATTATGTGCAAGGATTAGGAGAATTGTTCACTTATATTTTCATCCTTCTTGGATGTTTTCCTTTTTTCTTTTGTAAAATTTGCCAATTCTGTCGGTGTAAGTTGACCATAAGATGGTGCTGGGAGAGCCATTCCACGATACTATCATCAACTTTGTTGGTTTTGCCTAAATCGTGCGGTACCCTTGCGTGTCCGTCCGCAAAGGTCAACTTCTCTAAAATCTCCTATGGTCCCTTAAGACCTACAAAATAGAAAACGGGTTAAAGAAAATATTACGCATGTAACCCACAAGCAACTACTTTAGCAAACATTTTATATAGCCAATACAAACTACAACCATAGACTTTACAAGCTCTCAACGGTTGCACACAAAAGGTCAATGTCCATTACAGACCGAAGTCCCCACAAGTGTCCACATGACACAACTCTCATTTACAAGCCGAAACCGGCCACGAAAGCTAACCAAAATAGGACTGCTAAGCCTACTGCAAGCCCGCTACTTGCTGTACAAAACATGTACAAAAATTGAAAGACATGGATAAACATGAGCATTACATCGAATACCTTGTTTATATTTTTGTTCGTGACATTCTTCCCCACTTATTCCTTCGACGTCCTCGTCGAAGCCGCTATAGATGTTGTATCTCCTCGCCTTTTGCTGAATCTTCGATCTTCTACTCTGGCTGCAACACACCTCTTAGCTCCCAACTGCTCTCCGTCGCTGTTGTTGAGTAATCGAACTCTGACCGCCATGCTACTTCAACCTGCCAATGACTGACTCTAGTGTGGGGTCAACTAAGTTGTGCTGATCCTTTTGATAAAGGAAAAGACCTTCCTTGTTTTGTGGCAGTATCTCAAACGTCTCATGTCACTTAAACTGGGTGGATGCTTGTAGAGCTTTAACGAGCATCACCTTGCAGACTTTGAAGTTTTTGAGTTCCTTCCTTTACGAAATCTGCCCATCAATTATTCTTCAACTTAGTTGTCACTTCCAAGTAGGTTCGCATCACTTTTGCTTTTAATTGACTTTCTATTGGAAAATGAAACAGATAATCTACTTTCAGCAGCACTGATCACCGTTGGTAAGGATTTGATAACTCGTCTTCTATTAGATTTCTTTGAAGAGTCTTTGAACTTGTGCAGAGCTCCTCTGCAAGATAAATAAGAGAACTGGGGTACTCGATTTCGCCCATTCTCTTAGGAGTTAGTTGAGAAGATAAAATTACTTGACTTAGCTCGCCTCCTCGAGGTTATGCTTCATGCATCGAGCTGGTTACTAGTCTTCACCCACTCTTTACTCACACTTCCGAAGCACCCAAAGTATTTGTACTCTTGCGTTGAGTTAGCTACTATTATTCGTCTTCTCTCTGCCATCGAACTTCCGAAATGTAAGAAGTTTTGCCCGAAAAGAGCAAAAATTCACCCCAACTTGGAGCAAGTCTTCGATAGTTTTGGTCGCCTTTAGGATTGTACCATCTTCTCCTATATTTTTGTCGCCTACTCCTTTGAGTAGAAAAGATATAGCACCGCATACTACCTACTTTGTTCTTTAGTCGAGCACTCTTACATCAACCCGAAGTCCCCCATTTTCGGCTATCTTGATGAGAAGCTCGTTGATACTGATCTTATGAAGTTTCTTGGCCTCTGCCCTCCAGCCTTGTCCTGGTACTTAGAGTTTACCTTTGCATTCTCCACCTCCTCGGTCCCTTTCATGGCTAATGCTCTCCCTCCATGAGAGCAAAGGATATATAACTCCACGGAAGTCTCGCCTCTGTGGTACCATGGCGTTGCCAAGCCTATGACCCTACTATCCGTTGCCTTGCATCTACATCCCTTTCTTCACGATTGATAGATCTGCCTCTACGGCACTGTGACACTCCTCCGAGTCCACCTCCTTTCTGATCGACGCTTTGCTTTTGGGTAGCTGAGCCCCTTTAGACTCATCGTCGCTTTCTCGCCCCTTTTGACCGCTTGCTTCAACACCCGTGTGTTCTATGAGCAGTTTCCCTTTGTCGATGTAAAGACAGACTGCAACTTTCATGTATGGCCTCCGCCATCTTGTTACAGGGCTCGTGCTAATTCTATTCTCCTTAGCTTCCTGGTAACCATGTTCGTTTACTCGGTCTTGTCCTCTGACTTGCCGGGCTCCCTTAAGCGAATATAAGTATTGAAGCAATCCAACTCTCCAGTTGCTCCGATCATACCTCTGTATGATCAAGTCCCCCATGAGATTCACTGGTACTTGCAATATGGATTCTCCCTCGTTGATACATAGCCCACATATGCTGATGACTAAGCTTTCATCCGATGCAAGATTCGATGCACACATACGGAAGACCCGCCTCTGCGGTATCATGACATTCACTCCTTGAATCCATAGCCCTTCTTGCCATTATGTTGTTCACCGAAGTGGAGTTCCTAGTAGCTCCTGATCATACCTCTGAATGATCACGTCCCTCATGTGACTTCTCCTGCATGTTGTATTACCTCGAACTATTCCACCACGCTGCACCATGTCACCCCCTGGTGACATTTCCATTGCATGAAGATTCCAGTGTGATGAACTCAGACTACGATTTCTCCATGTGTGGCCTTTACCAGCACATCGTAGGGCCTTCGCCACCTCTGATTATGTTCGCTCCTTTGCAATTCACCTTCGCGCATCCATTCTCGGGTCACATCCGGACAAAACATCGCTCTAGGATAGTCCGTTGCCTAGTAGCTCTCGAAGTCTTCAGACTTCCCTAAAATTGGTGCACCATTGTCTGGATCTTGGGCCTCTATCCCCCACCAGCACAAATTCGGTACGCACCACTTTCTTTATGATAACTTGAATGGCAACACTGTGGCATATTCTTCAAGAATACCCGTCTGCATCCTCTTGCCTCGTGCTAAGGCCTTCTGATAACAACTTGGCCTCCGCAAATTGAATCATCTTAGTTCCTCCATCAAATGCATATCTGAGACAAGGTGTATGTGCCTCGAAGCTCCCTTCGTCTTTGGCACCATGCAAGATAAGTCTGTCCCATCAGAATGAAGAACCCATGGAATGACATGATCTCACTTTTGCCTCTACAAGAGTTCATGTCCTTAACCTCTGTCCAAGGAAAGCTCCGTACTTTCGTTCCATGTTTCATCTTCTACGTCGACTCCCTTCATGCGGTTTGAACACTTCACAAAGTTCCACCCAAGTTGCTCCTCTCCTCGATCAGCATTGAGTTGATGATGACCCTCACGCGCACCATTCTATGGGTCATCCCTCCGCTGAGTATGATTTTCACATCGACTCAAAGTGTGCCTTCGTATGATGTTGCCATGCTCACTCCCCCACTTGATCACGCAATGCATCCACCAATGCATTACTTCATTCGAGATCATACAATGACTCCTCGCTGCTCGCTCAATCCGTTGAGCTTTGTAGAGATATTATCTTGAGGTACTCTTCCTCAACATATGCGGTCCGGTGCACATGATTCTCCCTCTAGAGAACCAGGACCTATCTCTCCTGGATATCTATCATGTTGAAACAACGTTTCTTTTTGCATTATTCCCTCTGGAAGTTTCAGAGACCACTATCCCCTTGGACTACTCCGTTTTTACTGAATAATTAGTGCATTGTTCTGCCCCCCGCAAATGCCCTTGCTAGATTGCGACTCTTCGCCAATACAGCCCACGCTGCACCCTTCAATGCCTAGCAACATACTGAACTTATTGCACACTTCCATCTCCTACGGACATATCCTTTCCATGCCTAAGAGGAAGTTTCAATACTCCACGACGCTGAGTTCCGGTTGTCTTGGGATGGCTACGAACACTCCATCATCCGCATATAAGCCCTTGCATGAGTACCAAATTCTTCGAGTTAGCAATTCCCCTCACCTCTGTGAGCTTTGCACAACTCTTTTGGTCGTTGTGCAATATATCCCACTTTGCACGGTCTCATCTTTTACCAAGCGCCCCGCTTGCCTTGAGCACCGTCAAGTTTGGTTGCCAATGTCGAGCTATAGCTTGAACTCAGCTCTCCCAATCTTTGTACGCTACACATTCTTTCTAGCTTGCTTGTCATCATGGTGCCACTCACGCAAAGGATTGACCATTCCTCTGAATGCCAATGAAGGATGCTCCTCCTTTGAGTGACTCCTTTCCCTACATCTCCATGTCCGTTTCTCCCAAGCGATCGTGCGTGCTGGCTGCCCTCCATGCAGCCCAACTAGATTTCCCACGTTAGTATGGCAAGTGTTTCTGCATGTGATTGTCCGGCTCTGACACCATCTGTTACGAACTTAGCTAGTTTTGCCTAAGACATACGGCACCCTTGCATGCCCGTCCGTAAAGGTCAGCCTTTTCAGAACCTCCTAAGGTCCCTTAGGACATACAAAAGAGAAAACGGGTTAGAGAAAATATTTTCCACGGGACCCACAAGCAAACACTTTATATAGCCAATACAAATTACAACCATGGACTTTACAAGCTTTGAACGGTTGCGCACAAAGGATCAAGGTCCATTACAGACCAAAGTCCCCACAAGTGTCCATATGACAACTCTCATTTACAAGCCGAAATCAGTCACAAAAGCTAATCAAACTAGGGATGTCAAGCCTACTACAAGCCCGTTACTACCTATATAAAGCATGTACAAAAATTGAAAGACATGAACAAACATGAGTATTACATCGAACATCTTATTTATATTTTTGTCCGTGATAATACAGGGACAGTTTTCTGTTACTTGAAACATAAAGTTTATACAATATTTAGTACAACTTGGAGATTACTATATTATGGTTGCATAGACTGACGCAAAGTACCGTGTGTTGTTACAAATTTCATCTGTGTTCTCTGTAATATCTGAAGCAATGATGAAAAAAGAATATTTAGTAATTGGATCAGTATAACTAGTACATTATAATCTCACTTGGGTCTTGGAGGAATTTCATTATGTGGGTCTTCCTTTTAGATCAGGTGTTTCAAAGCTAGGCTGTAAAAGTTTAACAACTTCCTATTGTCTAGGATGCTCTTCATTCTTCTTTCTGAACAACATTCTCTTGTTAAGCTTATTATTATGTCCTCCTAGTTTCATAACAAAATACCATGCAACTTGTTACTGTGACATTTTGAACTGCAGCTAACTGCTAATAAATTTGAAAGAAAAGAGAAAAATAACCTTTATGTATACTATAGATAAGGACTTCATGTAATTCGACGAATAAGCATGTGCCCACATGTGAAGATGATTATGAAGGGCTTCATCAAGATAGGTTAAGGTGGGAGCCTGAGGTAAAATCACAAATACAAGAGTATTGGTATCATACTAGAATCTTCTCAGTGGTATGCACAATATGGTATGCTTTGATACACTAATAAATTGTTATAAAATTACTTATATGTTGATCATATTCTGTATATCATTATGGTACTGACTACTGAATAGATGTGATGCAGTCGGCATGTCATGGTAATTGAAACTATGGATTAGCTCATAATGTGATGCAGTCGGCATGTCATGGTAATTGAAACTATGGATTAGCACATAAGAGTGAAGATCCTAAATACAAAATGCTCCCATAGAGATAAAACAACATATTATAAGATTCATGCTTCTGCCGTTGGCATCTCACGGTCGAAACCAATAAAAAGGGTAGTACTCAAAAAGTGGGCTGAGTTTTTAGTGCACCACCACACATGTTCATCTCCACATCGTGTTAGATTTGTAGTGCTTCTCAAAAGAAAATTTCATCAAAAACTTAATTATGCTTGCAATCTTATCGTCACTATTTGTTTCTTTGTTTACCATTTTCTTTGTCTTTTTTCCTTGTACATGTATCTTTTCGCTCGGTTGTAAGATAATAGCTGTTCTGTTCTCTGTTTCATTTACAACGGTTGCCAAAACTTGCATTTATTTACTGGTCATAGAACATTGTTTTAAGCCAATTTGGTTCAAGATACTGATTGCACACATTATCCACCTGCTAGGAGAAAAGAATGGGACAAGTAGACACTAAGCCTTTTGAATCTGTAAAGACTGCATTATCCTTTTTTGAGCAGAAAGCTGGTCAGAATAGGTGCACTTCCTCAGGAAACGTGGTAAGATAATCTTTGAAGCATAATTTTAGAGATCCCAAGTACTGAAAATGTGAGACCCTCTTAAAATTGACCTTTATCCTTTTTCTCTTGAGTATCTAGGAGGAGCAGGAGGAGAAAGATCTATGCCTCTTGTTAAAAGAGTTAGCAAATTGCAAAGTGCAGCTGGAGATCAATAAATCTGCCAATAAACAAGCCAATCTAGAGCTTGAAGTCTATCATAAAACAGTTAATGATTTGTCAATCCAGTTGGAAAATTCTGTCACCGAGATTGATAGATGCAGGGAAAAATGTCAGCAAGCTGAAACCAAAATAACTAAACTTGAATCTGAAAACAAAGTGTTTTCACAGTCACTCTTAAGATCCAGTGAGCACCAACCGGAGCTACTTGGCATTGTGGATGAGTTGAAGGCCTTGAAAGAAGAAGAAGATGTCATGGGATCTGAGGTCACCGCTTCAGGAAGATTACTGACTATGGCAGAGAGAAGAGCTGAGTTGATGGGGCTAGCAATTTTCTTGGAGAGTGAGCAGAGAAAGAAGTTATTGATGCACATTTCAGCACTAAATGAAGCCATTTTTTCATCTACACTGGCAGTCATTGAAGCAGATAAGGAGAGGTCTGCTTCCTTTGTCAGAATGGAAGCAGAGTTGCACATTACTAAAGAGGCACTTGCTCAATCACATGACAAGCTAGAAGGGATGAAAGATCACTTGGATATGATGAATAACATGGAGAACCAACTTTTCACAAAAATGATACAAGTTGATTATTTGCAATCTGAACTGAAGCAATTAGAAGAGTTGTATAGTGCATGCTCAAGATTTGCTTTAGACGTTGCTAACGATGCAACCCAGCTTGCTTCGGAGATGGAAACACCAGAAAGGGCAAGATCCAAGTATTCAAGCTATCTTGCCTTGATGGAAGCCGAAAAAAAGAGAATGCACAAGGAGCTTCAGAGTGAGAGAGATAAAGTGATTGATCTAAATTGCCAGATTGAGCTTCTTTCCAGTAGAACGCAAACACTGAAACACGAGATGTCTGAAATGAGGGGAAGAGAGATGGATCTTGAGGAAGAAATTGCGACACTGAAAGCAGATCTTCACAGAAGCAGGTCAAGAAGAATTTTAGCTGCTGAGGCTGCCGAAGCAAAGGCCACGAGTTCTCAAGGTGGGTCGTATATAGCTGTGCAGGAACTAGCATTAGAAACTAAATCATCTAAGATGGAACCTCAAGTACAAAAGAAGGATGCAGAATCTGAAATGGAGATGGATGATAAAGCTGATTCTGCAACTGAAACTAAAGGTGGAAAGAGCGATATCGTTGATGGCTATGGTGGAATGGCAATCTCAACCAAGGAAAGCAATTCCTTAACCCAGGAGACCGGGAAAACCATGAGAATTGCAGATTCTCCTCGCTCTTCTGGATTTGAACAAACTTCTGAGGCTGACATGTTAAACGAAGAGCTGGAAGCTGCAACCTCCAGAATCAATGATTTGAGATCCAACCTGGAAGAGGCAACAAGAAGAGCTGAGCTGGCGGAGAAAGCTAAAGCAGCAATCGAGGATCAGCTGAGGAAGTGGAGAGCGGAGCAGCAACAGAGCAGGGCTGCAGCAGATGCACTCGCCAAGCAACGTACTAAGAAAGACAGAAACAATGGCAAGCGCTCCACTTGCGTCCCATCATCACTGCATAAATCAAGGCTCCGTCACCATGCACAAGGTTCTCCTCTGGATTTCGATCGAACACACTTCAATTATGTCCCTCTTGCTAAGGTTCTCAACATGAAACTCTAATCAAATTCCATCGTCAACAACCCAATTCTACGAGTCATTTTATCTATGGTAATCGTGTTGTTGCATGATTAATTCTTCTCAGTAATAAGACCTGAACACGATTGATGGCCATTCATGTTCTGGAATGGTGAAGTGATATTAATAGCACTCGACATGATCTTTGCAAATGTTTTCTCAATATCTAATCTGAGACAGTTGAAGTGTTCTAAAATAAATAAATACCATCATAAATATATATATGAAAAAAAAATGAAGTTCGAGTGTTCATGGAGGTAATACGTACTTGATTCTAAAATGCTACACGACTCACCGTAGCGGAGACAGTGGTTCTAATTTTTTTTTTCAAAAAAAAAAAAAAGGTTTATTTACTCACAAAGTCGGAATAATTAACACACAGTGGTTGAGACAGCACCGGGAGCTCAGAAACTTTTACCCGCAGTGACCCGGCGGGTCCCACACCCTACCTCCTTACGCCAGCTTACTTGCGGGTAAACGGAGAAGTAGTGCCGCTTTTTCATCATCATTCGGGTTTCGCGCTTCCGAGCTCTTTCTCTCTGTCTCGTCGATACAGAAGTCGCTTGTTGATGCCTTCTCGGCTGGGGATTCTCCGATGAGATTTCTCTCCTTGTTTGCTGTTGCCGACTTTGTAACAGCACGCTCCGGTTTCTAGGTTATAATCTCCCTTGCTTCTTATCTAGCTTCGGTTTTAGCCAAAATGCAAGTGTACCACACCATGCCTTCTTTGATTCACGAATCCGATTTTAGGGTCTCACCTCCCTTTGCTTGGTTTTTGTTTATGATTCTGGTCTTGTAATTGCCTAATCGGCTGATTTGCCCGTCGCAAGTCGCTGATTAGATGAAATGTTGGTCTGATGGCAGTTTCCGTATCTATCTTGTGATTATCGCATTGCTGGTTTGGGGTTCGTTTCACAAGATTGTTGCTTTTGGAGAAGATTAGTGTTTGGCTTGTTGGATCCGAAAAATAAGAAAATGACATTGGTGCTGATAGGGCAAATAATGGGTCGGTCCAGCTCACCGAAACCCACGCTAGGTCAGCAGTCTACGGAGGCATCGAGATCCAACAGGCGACCCAGCTGGCGCAGTTCGAGCCAAGGTGGAAAAGCAATGACCTGGCCGCCATAGCAGTCGAAGCCATGTTGAGACGCATTAATGAGGAATGACGTGTCGTGCCTCTACGACACTCTATCCGGACGGGCAGCAACCGACTGCTCCATCCGGACGGACAACAGCCAACCATATGAATCAACCATGCTCAGCATGTCGCCGGAGGTAAGGTCGAGGACACGATTGACCACCCACCTGGTATGTATAAAATCCCCACCTGAGGGTAGGAAGGGGGGATTGGAACTCTTCTACTACATTTGAACTGATCCAACTCGGGGCACTGGCTTGAGCGTCGAAGGGGTCACGTCGGACGCCCCCCCTCCCGATGAGACCTCCGTGCAGGAGCTTCACTGCGGAGCTGAGTGAAGAGGAGCCTAAGCTGTCGACCCGAGGTAGAGATTCCCGAGACGTAGAACCAACCCGAGCCGGATGCCCCATTCCCGACCGACGTGGACGAGCTTGCGCACACGGGAGGAACCGGCCGTGTTAATCCCCCAGCCACGACATTGAGTACCACATCATTTTTGGCGCTAAAAGGAGGGCCCGATGTCGCAAGAACCGATGCACACTCCCCCGTCGACCCTACAGACCGGAGGGCTGGGCTCTCCCCTCCTGGCGGAAGAAACCAATGTGTCGGCACCCACGTCGAATCGCTACTAGAGGCTGTTTAACGACCCGAGATTCTCCCCCCCCCCCCCGACAACAAATCTCAGGCCGTCTGTTGTCACTACCGAAGCTTTTCTCGGCCTCACGCAACAAGTCCAAGCATTGGCCGAGAGAATGCAAACCATCGTCCCGTTCATTCCTCAACTCGTGTAGCCAATGGCACCCTAGCAACCGGCCCCTCGACAGGTGCCCCGGCAAGGAAGGTCCCAATCGCCGTCAACCCAAGAAGAGCAACCCAACAACGAGAGACAACGACACCCCCACAACCGAAGAAAAGCTGCCAAACTCGAACACCCTCGCTGTATGATCGGTGAGCCATTCCTAGGATGTTATACACATGACTCCCGACCTGGACATCATCTCTTCGGATTCAACCGACTCCATGGAAGAACAACTACACCAAGTCAATCAAAGGCTAGATAAAGTCCAAAGGAAATTCGTTAAGTCGAAAGAGGAACTTGGCGAAAGTTTCAAGGGCGGATCCCCGTTTGTCCCCGAGATTCAAGACAAACCAGTCTCGCCCAATTTCCAACTGCCTATGCTCGAATCCTATGATGGCAGCTCGGACCCATCAAAACATGTTACAACTTTCTGAGCCCATATGGTCCTCTACGACACCACAGATGCTTTAATGTGCCGAGCTTTCCTGACTACCCTAAGAGGCCCGGCCCGGATGTGGTACAGTCTGCTCGGGCCATCATCCATCTCCTCCTTCGACTCACTTGCAAGGGAGTTCGAACTCAAATTCTTAGCAAGCTCTCGTCCGAGGCCGACAGCTGCATCGCTCCTCGGCCTAACCCAGGGAAGTGACGAGCCCCTCGACTAGTTCATCGGGCGATTCGCAGCCGAGATCCGAGGAATGCCTGACGCCCACCCCTCGCTGGCGATCCAAACATTCTTGATGGGACTTCGACCCTCCTAATTCTTCTGGTTAATTAAACGACTACCAACAATGGTGCCCAAGATACTATAACGGACAAACCAGTACGTAGCTACCGAGACACTGATGGCCGGGAAACGAGACGATAAAAAATGACCTCGAACCCAGCAGCCCCGTGGACAACCCTCGGGACCCCCTAGAAGGAGAATGAATAGGCGAAAACTGCCGCAGCCCAAACTACTACCGATCCCCCTTAACTTGACTCGGACAGAAGTCTTCCTCCAAATCCGAGATAGAGGGCTCCTCAGGCCCCCCAACCCGATCAGGACAAGGCCCAAAAGGCACGACAAGAGAAGACACTATCATTTCCATCGAGAATACGGACATGACACAGAAGAGTGTCACGACCTGAAAAACCAAATCGAGGATCTTATTCAGTTGGGACACCTTCATCGGTACGTTCGAGACCAACAGACACTTCCTGATGACGACCGCCACCGGGATCGGGGATCCTTACCCCGCCCCAAAGGACCAATCGAGAAACAAATCGACGTCATTGTCATTGGTCCTGTATCTGGAGGCAATAGTTCCTCTGCGCGCATAGCCTATGCGCGGTCCGTAGTAGAAAAAAGAACGAGACACAATCGTGATCTCGAGATCACATTCGGGTTGGGGAATGAGGAATACCCGGACCATGACGATGCCTTAGTGATCTTGGCACGGATCGCAAATGCCCAAGAGGATCATGATCGACACGGGGAGTTCAGCTGACATCTTATACCTTGACATTTTTAAAAAATTGGGGCTAACTGACAAAAACATTTTTCCTATGACATCAACATTGACAGGATTCACGGGAGATTCCATCTCCCCCCTCGGGACGACGACCCTCCCAGTCACCATCAGAAAAGAACCGAGGTCGAAAATGATGATGGTCTCATTCATCATGGTTGGACTTTCATCAACGTATAATGCCATTATCGGCCAACCGACTCTCAATAAGCTCAGGGAGGTCGTATCGACATACCACCAAACTATGAAGTTTCCAACCGGGGCAGGAGTCGGAGAAGTGAAAAGTGATCATCGGGAGTCAAGATAATGCTACCTAACAACAACATGATTGCCCAAAAAATTCAAGACCCAACACCCACCGTCGACCCCCCGAGATCTATACAAAATGGCTCTAAAGCCCGAACCGATCGAGAAAGTGGTCGAGGCACCCTCGACCCCAAGCACCATAGCAAGACCGTCATAGTTGGCTCGACACTTCGGAAGAACAATGAGTCAAGTTGGTGGAATTTCTCGGGAAGAATGCTGACATCTTCGCCTGGTCCCCAAAGGTCATGCCCAACATCAGTCCGGAAGTGGCCCAGCATCGCCTCAACGTATCGCCCGACACCCGACCCGTGAAGCAGTGGCCAAGGAAGTTCGCTCTCGATCGACAGAAGGCTGTTTAAGATGAGGTTGCCTGATTGCTGGATGCAACTTTTATCATAAAGGTCAAGTACCCAACCTGGCTATCCAACGTTGTACTCGTAAAGAAATCTAATGGAAGTTAGCGCATGTGCATTGACTATACCGATCTCAATCGAGCTTTTTTGATATACTATTACCCCCTCCCGAGAATCAACCAGCTAGTAAATGTGACCTTGGGGTACAAACTACTCTTATTTATGGATGCTTTCTCAGGCTACAACCAAATCTAAATGGCCCTAGAAGGTCATAGTCTTCATCACTCACCATGACACGTATTGTTACAATGTCATGTCGTTTAGACTAAAGAACGCTGGGGCAACTTACTAGAGGATTGTTCAAGGATCAGATCGAGAAGAATATGGAAGTATATGTCGATGATATGATAGTCAAAATCCCAAAGACTAATAGCCATCTCTCGGACTTAGCTGAGACGTTCCAGACGTTGAGGTGATATAAAATATGGCTCAACCCGACCAAGTGCGTCTTCGACATCGCGTTAGGCAAGTTCCTCAGGTTCGTCATTCATAAGAGAGGAATCAACGTGAATCCTGAAAAGGTGGAAGCCATCCTACAGATGCAATCCCCTCGGACAATGAAAGACATCCAGCGACTCACCGGAAGGTTGACGACTTTGAGTCTGTTTATCTCCCGAGCTAGAGACAAGAGCTTCCCCTTCTTCCAAGCATTAAAGTAGGCAAAGGACTTCCAGTGGACACCTCAGTGTGAAGAAGCATTCCAATAATTGAAGGCGCATCTCGCCCATCTACCACAGCTCACATCGATGACCCTCAGAGAACCTTTCGGGAAATATCTCATGGCGTCAAACGTCGTGGTCAGCTCGATCCTGGTAAAGCTCGACAAGATCGGGCAGAAGCTGATGTACTATTGCAGCCATGTCCTGAATGATCTCGAGGAGCGCTACCCGCCCATTGAAAGGCTAGCTCTGGCGCTAGTCTTAGCATCAAGAAAGCTGAGGCCATACTTCTAAGCTCACCCCATCAAGGTAATCACCGACCAACCCCTACGTCAGACCCTTTCAAAGTTCGATGCCGCAGGTTGGATGCTTAAGTGGTAGGTCGAGCTTGGGGAGTTCGACCTCAAATATGTCCCGAGGACAGCAATAAAAGCCCAAGCGTTGGCCGACTTCATATTGGAATCAACGAATCCAATGAACTCACAACAAGATCCAAGATGGACATTATACATAGATGGATCGAGGGGAGGAGCTGAGCTTATCCTCAAGGGCCCCACTAATCAGAGTCATAAACATGCGCTCTGACTCGAGTTCAAAGCCACAAACAACGAAGCTGAGTATGAGGCATTATTATTCGGGCTAAAGCTTGCCGAGGAGTTACAAGTGGAATATATCGAAGTCTTCACCGATTCCTAGCTCGTCGTCGACCAGGTCAACGGGGAGTTTGAGGCTCGGGAGGAGTCAATGGCTAAATACCTCGTCGAGGCCCGATGTCGCATCGATCGATTCGGCCGCTTCACCATTACGAACATACCTCGAACATACAACTCATAAGCCGACGCCTTGGCAAGGCTGGCCTCCTTGCATGAGTCATATAAACACCCGACGTGGATGGATAGAATCCTCAAAACCATCCATAGATGAGATGCTCAAATTCAAGGATGATGGCTCGTTGCCCGAAGATTGAAGTGTTGCCCGATGGGTGAGAAGGATGGGCACGTGGTATTGTGTGACCAATGGTCGACTATATCAGCGAGGTTTCAGCCAACCACTACTTCGGTGCCTATGCCCAACCGAGGCCTAAACCACACTAGTCGAAGTGTATGAAGGAATATGTGGTGAGCATATTGGCGCCCGAACACTTGCACTCAAAAGACTAAGGCAAGGGTATTACTAGCCAACCATGCGCCAAGACGCCCAAGCTTATGTGCAAAAATGCGAGCGGTGTTAGAGGCATGCCAGGATTCAATACCAGCCGACGGTCTCGCTATCAACCTTGGACCGTGCTTGGCCATTCACCCAATGAGGTATGGACCTGCTTGACCCTTTTGCCCCAGCTTTAGGATAGGGCAGATTTCTAATAGTCGAGGTCGATCATTTCATGAAATGGGTCGAACCCGAGCCTCTTGCATATATTACAGAAAGATAGGTCGAAGGGTTCGTCTGGAGAAACAAAATCACCAGGTTTGGCATCCCGAAGGTCATCATCACCGACAATGGGACCTAATTCAACAACTCGAAGTTCAAGACATTCTGCCAGAGTTGCAAAATCTAGCTAAGGTTCATCTCTATTGCACACCCTCAAGCCAACAGGCTCGCTGAAGTTACAAATCAGGTCATCCTTGAAGGATTGAAGAGAAGGGTCATCGGGGCGTATGGAACTTGGGTGGACGAACTCCCGAGCATCCTATGGGCATCTCGGATGACTCCGAAGACCCCGACGGGAGAATCACCTTTCAGCTTGGCCTTCGAAACAGAAGCGGTCCTCCCTCTCGAGGTGGTTTATCCTACTTTCCGAGTTGAGTCCTACGAGGAATCCACGTCAGCCGACCAAGGGAAAACCTTGATCTACTCGAAGAACAAAGGGCCGAGGCACATCTATGAGCGCTCGTATACAAGAAGGTAGTAGCAAGGATTTACGATTGTAAAGTACACCCTCGACAAATCAAGACAGGTGATCTGGTACTACGAAAAGTCGAGGTGAGTGACCCGACTCGGTCTCGGGGTAAGCTAGCCTCGAACTGGGAAGACCCTTACTGAGTGGCGAATACATCTCGAGAAGGGACTTATACCCTGATCACAATGGAGGGAAAGCAGCTATCAAGGACGTGGCACATATCAAACTTACAAAAATTTTATGTATAATGAAACGTAGTCGATTGAGCAAAAAGAACTATTTTCATTCATGAGAAATTGGATACATATGTCGGCCGAGGACCAAAATAATACAAAAAGACTTGACACGTCAAAGGGAGTCCCCGACATAAAAAAACAAAAGACTATTATGACATTGCTAGTCCTCGAGCGGCGGCAGGGAGTCATCGAATTGTTGCTCGTTTGCCATCGGCACATTTGAGTCCTTGGGAAGGAGCTTGAAGGGGTCCTCCTCTATCTTGAGGTTGAGATACCGGGCATGGAACCGGGCCAATGCCAACTGATAGTCGTATTCCATCCAAACCAGGCCCGTCTCGAACCCACGCGACTTCTTGTTATCTTCTACGACATGCTTCGGCAGATTAACCCGAAGGGCTTCCATTGCCCGAGTTAGTTTTAAAAGCTCATTCTCCATCTAGCAGCCCTGAGTCATGACGTACCAGAGCTAGCCCTCGGAATCATTGAGTTGCTCTCGAGCGTCAATCAACTAACTCTACGAATCAACAAGTTGCCCTCAAGCTTCCGCTAGTTGATCTCGCGACTTGGACAAAGTCTCCTGAGTCTCGCTCAGTTCTTTCTCTAGCCACTCCTGTGGCCGAGTTGCTTCCTCCAGTTCAGTTTTGAGGAGGTCTGCCAGGGATTAGGCCTCGAATGCTCGTTGCTCGGCCATAGTGACTGCGTTGAGGTCACCATTAGCTTCAGCCTCTGGACCTCCTTCTGAAGGACGTCCGACTTGTTGTCGTAGGCGGTAATGACCCGACCGACGTCATGCACCCGGTCAATCAAGGCCATATAATAATGTTGGCTCTGTCAAGGCGAAAGTCAGGTCAGTGCATTAGCAAACACAAAGGAAAGACAAAGTAGGGTCGAGATGGAATTCACCAACACCATGGTCTTCGCGGCTGGTCCATCAAGACCTCGGATGGTAGGGTATATAGGTCGGTCGCTAGCCTAGGAATCTGTGTTCCTCAGGCATACCTTGTCGAGGCCTCATCGTCTTGCCAGATCCACATCCCATGCATCAATTGAGAAAGATTAACTTCAAGGGAGGTGTCGGGAGCATGCTCCAGTTGATTGCTTACCCGGATGACATGGTAATCCCGACCATCCTCCCTAGGGCGAGCACTGCACAACTCTTTCACCAAATTCGGCCTCGCCTTAGGAGTCGGTGTCCCTTTGACCAGGGCAACTGGCTCCTTGCCCTTAGCCGCTCGAGATTTTGACTTCTCGCCTTCCTGGCAATATTTGTGCCAACCAGGGACTTTGGCATTCTTCCGTTGGCCGGATGGAGCCTTGGTCGGAAGCTTGTCGGAGGCCTCGAGCGCCTTCCTCGTCGCCTCCTTAGGAGGAATTTCTTGCACCTCAGAAGGAGAGGAGGGGTCGATGGGTTATGTCAGCGCCGGGGTGGTGACCGGGGTTGAAGAAGTGATTCTAGGGCGTCCTCCTCCGACCTTCGGCTGGCCGCGCATCAAACTCATGCTCACCATCTCTGCAAGACCAACCATGAGTTGTAATGATCAGGTAACGAAACCCAAGAAAAATGAGGAATTAACACGCATCCCGAGAAGCTAGACTGAGGCCCGCCTCGACTAGCCACTCCTCGGTCAAGTTCCTAATTGCCCAAGAAGCAGATAGGATTCCTTTCAGTCGCCCGACGAGGACAGACTCCTCATTGGTAAGGTTAGGGGGAATATTACTAATAGGGTAGGCCGACCACTCAACACCAAAATTTCAACCCTGACGTCTACTGACAAACAGAAATCGAGTCTTCCAACCCTTGTTGTTAGTGGGAGCACCCCCGACCCTAAACAAGAAAGAAACAAGTCTCGAGTCGGGACTATCCCCAATCCCCGACACTCCCCAAGAAACATTATAAGGTAGCGGCAAGAATTCGACGCCACTTGGCTAAGGGATATCCGCCACTAGCCGAGACACTCCCCTATGACTGAATGAAGAGGGAACCTCAACCCCACTTCCAAAGCATCGGTTGAGATGCTGAACCCCTCGGGACAAGTGTGGTAAGGGCGTTGCCCAAGCGCAGGAGCATGCAAGACATACTCGGTCGGAATGGTATAACGCTTTCGAATTACAGCCCGGGACTCAAGACTCATGGTGGAAACGAAGTCGTGACACGACTTCATTGCTTCCAAGGCTTGGAGGGCATTCACATCCGCCCGGGTCATTACACCCGAAGACGAACTCGGAGGTCCGGACTGACCCCTTGAGGAGCCGCTAGGACGACATTCCTCCACTCGAGGTAGAGAGACCGGGGAAGAAGGGGCAGAAGAGAAACTAGAGGTAGTGAATGAGGGAGAAGAGGCCATTCTGACATGATCGGACGAGAATGGCTGAAGGGAAGGGGCGATCTGGCTAACTGAGACACAAGGTCAAGAGCTCAAACGGAAGAGCGCGAGAAATAGAAGTGATCTCTTACCAGCATTGTGATGAAGCTTATAAGGGGGAGACATCACTTCAGCAAGGGGCGATTCAACTTCCCGAGTCGGTGCAATGACTTCGCCTGGGAAACATGCAAATCACATTAAATGAGGCACGCCACAGGAGCATGGTATCACCACGTTGACCATCCGCGTCGTGTGTTGACTGCATACAAATCACATGCTGCTAGTCCAACAGTCCAACATTCTTTACTCGAGTTATGTATCTCGGTCAGTCCAATAGTCTTTTTTCGAGTTGTGTAACTCGGCCAGTCCAACAGTCTTTGCCCGAGTTGTGTATCTCGGTTAGTCCAGCAGTCTATGTCCAAGTTATGTACCTCGGCTAGTCCAGCAAGTCTTTGTTCGAGTTGTCCATCTCGGCCAGTCTAGCAGTCTTTGCCTGAGTTGTGCATCTCGGCCAGTCCAGCAGTCTTTGCCCGAGTTGTGTGTCTTAGCTAGTCCAGCAGTCTTTGTCCAAGTTGTGTATCTCGGCCAGTCCAGCAATCGTTGCCCGAGTTGTGTATCTCAGCCAGTCCAGCAGTCTTTGCTCGAGTTATGTATCTCGGCCAGTCCATCAGTCTTTGTCCGAGTTATGTACCTCGACTAGTCCAGCAATCTTTACCCAAGTTGTGTATCTCGGCCAATCCAGCAGTCTTTGTCCGAGTTGTGTACCTCGACCAGTCTAGCAAGTCTTTACCCTAGTTGTGTATTTCGGCCAGTCTAGCAGTCTCTACCTGAGTTGCGAATCTTGGTCAATCCAACAGTCTCTATTTGAGTTGTGTACCTCGGCTAGTCCACCAGTCTTTACCTGAGTTGTGTATCTCGACCAGTCCAACAGTCTTTGCCCGAGTTGTGTATCACAGCTAGTCCAACAGTCTTTGTCCGAGTTATGTACCTCGACTAGTCCAGTAGTCTTTGCCCGAGTTGTGTATCTCGGCCAGTCCAACAGTCTTTGCCCGAGTTATGTATCTCGACCAGTCTAGCAGTCTTTGTCCGAGTTGTGTATCTCGACCAGTCCAGCAATCTTTGCCTGAGTTATGTATCTCAGCCAGTCCAACAGCCTTTGTCAGAATTGTATACCTCGGCCAGCCCAGTAGTCTTTGCCCGAGTTATGCATCTCGACCAGTCCAGCAGTCTTTGTCCGAGTTGTGTATCTCGGCCAGTCCAGTAGTTTTTGCCCGAGTTGTGTATGTCAGCCAGTCCAGCAATCTTTGCCCGAGTTGTATATCTCAGCCAGTCTAGTGGTCTTTACTCGAGTTGAGTATCTCGGCCAGTCTGATCGATGTTTGCCCGAGCCACATGCCTCGGCCATACCTCGTAATAGTTCTCTGATGAGCTAACCTCAGACGCCCCCACAGGGACAATTCAAGAAACAACCCAAGCCCACAAGAAGATTTGGACCTGCGACGACCGATGCCCAGGTCCTCCCCACGGCTTGCATAGTGCCTCAGGAAGACCCCTTTCGGGGGGGGGGAGAGAATGATAGGGCAAATAATGGGCTAGCCCAGCTCACCGAGACCCACGCCAGGTCAGCAGTCCACGACAGCATCGAGATCCAACTGGCGTAGTCCGAGCCGAGGTGGAAAAGCAATGACCTGGCCACCACAGCAGTCGAAGCCACGCTGAGACGCATTAATGAGGAATGGCATGTCGCGCCTCTGCACCACTCTATCCGGACGGGCAGCAATCGATCGCTCCGTCCGGACAGACAACAACCGACCATACGAATTGATCATGCCCGGCGTGTCACCGGAGGTAAGGTTGAGGGTACGATCGACCACCCACCTGTTATGTATAAAACCCCCATTTGAGGACAGAAAGGGGGGGACTAGAACTCTTCTACTACATTTGAATCGATCCAACTCTGGGCACTGACTTAAGCGTTGGAAGGGTCACGTCGGGTGCTCCCACCCCGGCGAGACCTCTATGCAGGACTCTCGCCGCGGAGCTGAGCGAAGAGGAGCCCGAGCTACCGACCGAAGTAGAGATTCTTGAGAGGCAGAACCAATCTGAGTTGAACGTCCCATTCCCGATCGACATGGATGAGTTTATGCACACGGGAGGAACCAAGCCAGATCCCCTAACCACGGCATTGAGCACCACAAGAGGTGCTATATAAATTATATGGAGGGTGATGTTAATGCTTATGGAGCTGTTGATAATATAAAATAGGGGAATCTAAAGAGTGTGCTGTAACTGACTATTTTGAGCAGTTGTGGCTAGAAGTAACCAAAATATTCTGGTAATCCTGCATGGATACCAAGAACGGCTTTGGCCAATGCATCCGTATGGTCATCAACTTGGCTTGTGGGGAGTAGTAGTAGCAGTAGCAGGAACTTCTGGTTAGGGATGGCATCACCTGAGAGATAGATGACAGGGGCAGTTCTTGCCATTTGATTCTTTAGCACGGTTTTAGAAGATTGCACCATACTTTTGCTTTTGGTAAAACAAGCAATACGGACACATCACCAGCAAAATAATTGTTAATCAAAAGAATCAATAACCTCCGAGAGTTTGTAGCTATTAGCATGGAATGCAAAAGACAAGAAAGAGTTTGGGGTTTCGACCAACATGTGGAGTGTCAGCAAGCCACTGGGACAAAATGATGGTGTCTTTCTTCCATCTGCATGGTTCATGGAAGAAAGAGGCGACTTACACTAGTTTTGAGTACTTTCTTTGAAGTAATATTTTATTTGTTTTGTATGTCATCTGCTACTATTATTTTTATATGCTGATATATGTATCAATAAATTATACACACACACACATAAGGAATTTGTTTGTTGCATTGCCATATTCATAATTTGCAAACAAAGATAATGTGGGATACTCAGTCTTATTTAAAATTTTAACAAGAAGCATAATTCAGCACATCAACTATTTCATATGAAATCAAGTTCTACGAATCTTCCGCATTTAGCAAAGCATTTTAGAAGGACCCTTGCAAGGCGGAGGAGATATGGCTGCTTGGTAACTTATTTTTAACATGATGCATATGTGGAGGCGATTACCACCACCATCTGATACCACAAATGATGCATATGAATTTGCACCATAGACCTTTAGTAGAAGACTCTCTTAAGTAACAAAATTAAGGCTTTTAATATTGAATTAATGACATGTCACATCTAGAGTTTACATCATGTTATCACGAACTTAACTGGTTTTGCCTAAGTCGTACGACACCCTTGCGCGTCTTTTGCAAATATCAACTTTCCTACCTCTATAGTCCCTTATGATCTATAAAAGAGAAAACGAGTCAGATAAAGTATTTCACTCGGGATCCATAAGCAATCATTTCAATAAACACTTTATAACCAATACAAACTATAACCATGGAATTCACAAGCTCTGAACTATCACACAAAGGGTCATGGTCCATTACAGATCAAAATCCTCAAAGTGCCCACATGACATAATTCTTATTTATAAGCCGAAAATAACCCAAAAACTAACCAAGCTAGGGCTGCCAAGCTTACTGCTAGCCCGCTATATGCTGTACAAAGAATGAATAAAAATCTGAAAGATACAGACATACATGAGCATTACATCAGACATCCTGTTATCTTTGTCTGTGACATTCTCCCCCAGTGATTCCTTCAACGTCCTTATCAAAGCTGTTGCAGACGCTGCATCTGTTCGCCTTTGCTGAGTCTTCAATCTTCTGCTCTAACTGCAACACTCCTCTTGGCTCCCAACTGCTCTCCGTCGCTGTTATTGAGTAGTCGAACTTTAATCTGCCATGCTGCTTCAACTCGTTAATGACTAACTTTGATGTGGGGTCGACTGAGTTGTATTAATCCTTGTTGATTCCTGCGAATCTTTCTGATGAAGAAAAAGACCTTCCTTGTTATGTGTCAATCTCTCAAACATCTCATGTTGCTTAAACAAGATGGATGTTTATTGGAGCTTTAATGAGCATCATGATAGAACCCCAAAGGTTTCTATCGATGCTCTGATACCAATTGATAGAACCCCAATGGATTATATCGATGCTTTGATACCAAAATGATAGACCCTAGGGTTCTATTGTAGAGGAAGAATGTGGAAAAGGGGGGATAATCGATCTCATTGAGGGAATTGGGCCTCCTAGATCACTTTGAGGGGATCTGCCTCCTAAGGTTTTGTCTTTTGGCTAAAACTAAGACTTCATTATTCATTGATTACTTCATAAGAAAGTTTACAACATTATTTATTGGGCTCTGCCAAGAGTCTCTCGGGGCTTAGACTCAGAGTCCCACTAAACTTGGGCTCTTAACCAACTCATAGAAATCAAATAAACTCTCAATTGAAACTAATAACTGACTCCACCCTAACTAAAGATAATAACCGACTCCAACTAACTCATAACTGACTTGATTGGGCTCACCCGACCCATAATTTAACTCCGACTGAACAGACCAACATGACTCAGCTTGAATTAATTGGGAACCGATGGGCCCGACCTAGCTAGAGTCCTAACAGACTCGTCATCTTCAAATCAGCCTTGTCTTTAAGGCTGAGCAATATCGAATTTCGAGAGCAATTCGGTCCATGAATATTTATCACGCATCACAATCCTTTGATCAATCAAATATGGTTTCTACTTGGTGTAAGCAATGGGTCGATCTTATGGTGCAGTAGTCATTGTAGTCTTCTAAGGACCCCTTTTTATTTGATGGCTAGTGGTGGTACCATATCTTACTTTGAGGATCGTCACTTTGAAGTCTTCCTAGGGCATCAAAAAGTAATCGACAAGTAGTTGTTTTACCTTTGAGTACCTATTGTCACAAATTAGGATTCGCCCAATAGCAATCTTGTCTTTAAATTTGGCATAGCCTTTGTGATCAGACTCCACATTATCAATTTTTGATTCATCCTTAGCTGGTTCAATCGTCAGAAGTTTGTCACAACCTTTATGATTTGACTCCACACTGTCAATTTTTTATTCCTCTTTAGTTGGCTCGATCGTCAGAAGCTGCTCTTATTTGCGATCGTCTCCGTTAACCACTTTGAAGTCCCCCTTTGTTGAATTTTCCTGTCTGTAGAAGCTTTTGTTTCGGTGAGTGTCTACATTGATTTTTCCTTCATGCACACTGGCAAATAATACGGCTGCTATTATGGTACGAGGATAGTGAGCTTTAACTTCATACCGAATCTCAGGATTAAGTCCCTCAATAAATTTTCTCACCAATAATATCTCGGACCAATCTCGGCTTTGGTTCAAAAGGTGCTCAAATCTGCTCTGGTACTCTTGTACTGTGGAAATTTGGTAGATTTTGGTAAGCTGTCCATTAATGTTCTTGTACTCTGACAGTCTAAAGTGAATCAAGAGCTCTCTCTTGAGCTATCCTTACGAAGGGACTCCGTGATAGGTCTCATACAAATCATACCATTAGGTCACGTCACCTTTGAGTTGAGTGGAAGCTATTTCGACCATGGATTGCTTCGGAGTCCTGTGAAAATAAAAAAACTTTTCAGTATGTGAGATCCAATCGATTGGGTCTTCATCTTCCCATCTGGGAAACTCCACACGTGGGTATCCTGTGTCTTGTCCTTGATCATATTTTTCAGATCTATTCCCTTTGAGACTGGAACTTTTATTATGCTGTGATTTGTTAGGGTTCTCCAATAAACTTCTTTTAAACTCATTGAAGATTTCTTGCAGTCTGTTCTCCATGTGGGCTTCAAAGGCTTCCAATCTCGCATCCATCGGTGTTTGCTGCTAGGATGAGGTCGTCGAGGCTACAACGGCTAGGGCGATGACAGGATGAAGCGTTGTTGACAGTAGAAGAGGAGGATGCAGGGGAGGAAATGGGCAGCGGTGACAAGCTGTAGGGGAGCAGCGACGCTGCTGGTGCATGTGGAGAAGAAGCCAACAACAATAGTGGCAATGACTACTGGATTGCAAGGGGAGATAGGGAAGAGCAGCAGCTACGATGGTGGTGTCGGGCGAGGGAAGAAGGGCAACAGTGTTGGGATGATTGGCAACAACGGTTGCGGCAGAAGCATGGCTGCGATAAAGGGAAGAAGAAGGGCAGCAAGGCTAGCATCTCGGCTATAGCTACAGAGAAAGAGAGGGGCAGCGGCAAGGGGAAGAGCGGCAGCTAGCGTTTTAGGCAGCTGTGAGGAGGTTGCGGCAGAGGTGGCTGCGGTAGAGGAAAAAGGGGAGATGACAGCGGCAGTGGTAGCGGGCAGAGGAAGGCAGCAACAATAATACTGTTGTGCTCGACAGACGGTGGGGAGGAGAGGAAGAAGGGGCGATGGTGGCGGTGACTTGTGTGGCTGCGTAGAGGAGGAGCAGAGGGTGATGGCAGCGGGTGCTGCGGCTGGCTGCAGCCTTCGGACGCACGGTGGGGAAGAAGAAGGGGGTAGTGGGGTCCGACGAGGGCTGTCGTAGGGGAGGCGGGCTATTGGGGGCACCGTCGACACGGTTGGGCAACGATTAGCAGTGGCGACAGGGCGATGGCCAAGGGCCGGAGAGGGAGGAGGTGGTGGCGTCAGTGTGAGGAACGCCTAGCGATGGTTGTGGCTGAGAGCAAGGGAAGCAACGGCTGAGAGCAACGGCTGAGGTGGCACTGGAGGAGAAAGGGAGATGGTGGCCATCGACAGGCGAGGAAGAAGGGGAAGATGTGGCTGTGTAGTGCCCTTCTTCTTCTCTCTCTCTTTTTTCTTTTTCTCTTTTTTTTTTGGCTGATGATAGCTGCAACAAAGATGATTGCAGCAAGGTGGCATATGCAATGGTGATGGCATAGGACTGGCCGAGACATAGTCAGCATAGGACTGGCCGAGACTCAGTCGACATAGGACTAGCCAAGGCTTAGTCGGCATAGGATTGGCCGCTCTTGAGTGGGAAAATTTGAACTGCGGTGGTTGTTAGTGCACCTCACTCCTTTCCGAGGCTGGCGCCCCCTTGTGATGATGAGGTGCTGAGCTATCATGCTGTGAGCGGGTGGTTTTGCAGGCGGGGCACTTCTCTCCAGGCAGTTTCTTAGGGTGCATTAGACCCGTTTCTTGTGAATCCTCTCGGGATTTGGGAGTGTCATGCTGTCCTCTATTGGGAAGGTAGAACATTGCATCGGGTGATGTGTCTGTTTTTTCGAGTGCGTCCCTTCGACTCCTCGATTTTATCATCTTTGTTCATATTTATAAGCCTTGCATGTTGAATAGGGAGGGCTTTATTGTTTCCCGACGCTCCCTTGCTCTTATGCTGTCCACCGTCCATCTCTCGCAATCATCTCCAGCTCAGTAGTTGAGTCTTTGCACTCGATATCTCCTGTTGTTCTTTCCCCTTTCGTATCTCTGTCGTCATGTCTCCCTCATCTACGCATAGTGAGAGAAACTTGGGGGGTTGCTCCCCCTCTTGATCTTCGTCGTCTATGGATGAGAAGGCTTCGAAAGCTCTGGAGGCCATGCTCCGGGAGTTAATTTGTGTACCCACTGGCAGTACTACCATCAAGAATCCTGCAAAAGCCACTTTTTTCATACTTTTGTGTACCCGACTCATACCTCATATTGACCCCTTCCCAAATCAACAAAATGAGCTCAACCTGAGCTCAAATCCAACCATAAGTGAACCCAGTTTGCCTCACTTGAGTTAATTTGGATTCATTCCAGATCTAACTCAAGTTGGACTCAAACTCAAACTGATGCTAACTACAACTTAATCAATTACAATCATGTGACCATCAAGTCCAACAAGACCCTCCTGACTCCCGGTAAGCTTTTCGACAACCCCCGACGATCTTCTGATGAGTCTCTTTGTCTTCTTACGATGAACTCCCGACGCCATCCTGGCAAGCTCCCAATTACCTTTAGCAAGCTCCTGACGAACTCCCAGCAAGCTTCTGATACCTTCGGCAAGCTTCCGGCGAATTCCCAGCAAACCTCTGATACCTTCAGCGAACTCCTGACAAGCTTCTAATACCTTCAGCAAGCTTCCAGGGAGTCTCGGCGAATTCCCACCGCATCATCCGAACCCCGGCCCCGATGGCCCAAACTTGACTCTAGCCCACATCTGATTTCAATTCTCTCTCTATCGTAGTTAATCCTGCATCAATCATCTCTAACACGCATGTTAGATCAATAACTTATCTATTGATTTCATCATCAAAATTCGAGATTCAATAGTACGTAGGCTACGACATCCCAACGCATGGTCGGCCAATAATAGCCTTGCCTGATGGCCTTGAATGCCAAGATTCAGTCACTGATGTGTTCTCCGCAGATGCCTTCATGGATTTCGGCCAGGATAGCTTCGACTTCTGCCGGAGTGAGGCACCGGAGGAGGGGCAGGCTGAACGATCTACGGTATAGTCGATCGTTGACCTCGCAATAACCGGCTTGTATGCGTTTTATTCACAGAGCGACGGTTGTGTCTTCGGGGAGCTCCCATCTTTCTTGTATTGAAGGATGTCCTTCATCCAATTTGATAAAGCCTCAGTGACAGTGATAGTGACGTCCAGGCTCACGATTGATCGGGCAACGATCTCTTCAACATCCGAGGGGCAGCCCCTGCCTCCTCGTGCTGATCCTTTCTTGGCCAATGTGTCCGCTCAGACATTCTCCTCCCTGGGTACCTTGACCAGGGAAAAGCGCTGGAAGTTACCGATCAGTCGCCTCACCTTGGTTGAATACTTTATCATGATTGGATCGCGAGCCTCGTAGTCTCCATTGATGTGATCGACCACCAGCTGAGAACCGCTGAAGACCTTAAGTTCTTTCACAGTGAGCTCTGAGGCTAGGTGCATCCCGAACAGTAGTGCCTGATATTTCGTCTCATTTTTGGTAGCTTTGAACCCGAAGCGGAGCACGTGTTCATACAATTGGTCCTCCGGCCCCTTCAGGACTAGGCCTGCTCTGCCCCTCTTAGCATTAGCCGAGCTATTCACGAAAAGGGTCTATTCTTGCCTCGTCGCCTCGTGGTCATGGATTAAGGGGCTAATTCTGAGAAAGTCTGCTAGGGCCTGTGCTTTAACGATTGTTTTCGGGATGTACTGGATATCGAATTCTCTGAGTTCGATTGACTATCGGAGCATCCGACCTGAGACATCAAAGTTAGAGAGAATTTGACGAAGGGGTTAGTCAGTTACCACTCTTATGGTATGAACTTAAAAGTAGGGGCGTAGTTTCCTTGATGCATGCACCAAGGCCAGGGCCAGCTTTTGGATAAGAGGATATCTTTCCTCGGGCCCATTGAGGACGTGGCTGGAGTAATAGATAGGACTTTGCGTGCTTGACTCTTCTCAGATTAGAACCGAGCTGATCACGTGCTTGAAGGCAGCTAATTATAGGCTGAGTGCTTCGCCTGGGCTCGCTGTGGTGAGTTTGGTAATTAAGTGAGGTGCGCCTTCAGCTTCTTGAAGGCATCCTAGTATTTGGGGTCCCATTAGAAATCCTTGGCACGCTTTAGCGCTCGGAAGGGGAGACACTTGTCCCTGAACTGGGACATGAATCTACTGATTGTGGCTAGCCTTCTTGTAAGCCATTGTGTCTCCTTGACCGTCTAAGGAGGTTGCATAGTGGTTATGGCCTGTACCTTTTCAGGATTTACGTCGATTCCCCTTTGGTGAATAATGAAGTCGAGAAATTTTCCCGAACTGACTCCAAATACGCATTTGGCCGGGTTGAGTCGCATCCCGAAACTTGCTTTTCACTATCATGTTGTCAACGTACACCTCGATGTTCCTCCTAGCTTGGCGTTTGAACATTTGGTTTACCATCCGTTGGTATGTTGCACCGACGTTCTTAAGACTGAATGGCATAACTTTATAGTAGTAGACTCCTCGATCAGTAATGAAGGCAGTGTGTTCCTAGTCCTCAAGAGTCATACAGATCTGGTTGTAACCCGAGAAGGCATCCATGAACATGAGGAGTTCATGTCCCAAGGTTTGGTCGACCTACTGGTCTATCCTTGGGAGGGGGGTAACAATCTTTTGGGCATGCCTGGTTAAGATTGGTGTAGTCAACGCACATCCTCCAGCTTCCATTAGATTTTTTAACTAGAACTACATTAGAGAGCCACTGAGGGTACTTGGTCTCGGCTATGAATCCTGCCTCCATGAGGCGGTCCACCTTATCGCTAATCGCCCTCTATCAGTCTGGAGCAAACTTATGCTATTTTTGCTTTACTGGCTTTGCCCCGGATGGAATGCTGAGGTGATGTTCCGCGACTTCGGGGTTGATGCCAGGCATGTCTTTGGGCGACTAGGCAAAAGCGTCAACATTTGTGACTAGGAAGTCGATGAGTTGAACCTAGTCCTTTTTTGGAAGTGAAGGCCCAATCTTCACAATTTGGTCGAGTCAGCATTTGTCGATGGGACTTTCAGCACCCGCTCCATGGGCTCTGGCCTTTGGGGGCCCTCAGACGCTTCTTCAGGGTTAACGAGGGGTCGGTCGGAGGGTGGCAGTGACGACCCCCTCCCCTCGGGTACTGGATAACTAGCTCTTGGTTTCTTCGGCAGTGTGATAGTGGTCAACTAGCATCATTGGGACTCTTAGGGGTCGCTCTTGACTTCCCCAATCCCCGCTATGGTCAGGAATTTCATGGCTAGGTGGTAGGTGGAGATGACTGCTCTCAACTTGTTAAGAGTTGGTTTGCCAAGGATGACGTTGTATGCTGACGGCAAGTTGACCACCATGAAAGTAACCATCATGGTCTTGGACCATGGCTCCTAACCGAGGGTGACGGGCAGGACGGTCGTCCCGAGGGGGGCAATAGAGCCCCTGGTGAACCCCGTAAGGGTGGAACTCATCAACGACAAGTCGGCGGTGGTCAGTCTAAGCTTCGTGGTACAAGACATCCGTCGAGCTGGCTGTGTTAACCAAGATCACCTATGCATCATCATGGTCGGGGTATTTCTTCTTCCTCTACTTCGAAGGAGACCAGGGGTTCGTTGGTTTAACGACGGTGCTTCTCCACGATGGCTCGGGCGTAAGCCTTTCGTCCCGACGTGCTGTCATCGTCGGACATCGGGCCCCCGACAATAACATCTATTTGTTTTTCCACTGGCCCCTAGAGACGCGGAGAAAGTTCCCAAGGCTGTTTGATGTAGCGCCCGAGATACCCGTTGCGGATGAGCTCTTCGATCTAATTCCGTAGATCATGGCATTCCTTCGTGTCATGACTGTAATCTCAATGAAATCGATAATATTTCGCCTTGTCCCTTGGTTCTCTGGGACTCTTCATGGGGTTGGACATTCTCAGTAGTCTTTTTTCCTTGATTTGGAGGAAGATCTTTGTCTGGGTCAAATTCAAGAGAGATGGGAGCGGCCTTGGGTAGGATGGCTTTGGTCACTCGGGATGCCTTCTTGGGGGCTCTAGAGGCTAGCCCCGGGACTTCTCGGCGCGAGGCCTCTTGTGATCTTTACGCTTCCCCATCACCAACACTTCGGCAGCCGTGTACTGGTTGAAGCACTAGAACATCTCCTGGATGGTTGTCGATGGTCATTCGATCAGCGACCAGAAAGACTTAGATGGCTATAGCCTTATCAAAAATGCTTGCATAATCCAGGAAGGATGAGCGTCGGGTACTTCCCTGATTTCTGCGGTGAAGCACAAGACAAAGTAGGAGAGAGGCTCCTCGTCTTTTTGGCTTAGGCCGAGGAGCGTTGCTGCGGACGGCTTTGGCTTGGTGCTAGCTAGGAAGTTGAATTCGAATTCCCTTGCTAGCTGGTAGAAGGATGAGATCGAAAGGGGCTTTAAATGGTTGTACCACACTCGGGCAGGGCTCCGAAGCGTGGTCGGGAAGGCTCATTTTTTTAATCAATGCATCGGATGTACTGTACAATGTCATTTGGGCTTGAAAAGTAGCGACGTGCTCCGCCGAGTCAGAGCTCCCGTCGTAGGCTTCCAGTGAAGGTAGGCGGCAGCTTAGGGGGATTAGCTTATCCTAAATCTCCTAGATGAAAGGGGAGCATCCTAGAGTACCTTCTCCCTGTTCCTCTTTTGATCTGTGGAACTCCTTCTTGACTTCGTCTAGCCTTTAGTTGACCTGGTGTAGCGGTGCCCGAAACAAGTCTAAAGAGTCGGATGATAAGATGTCTAGCTCGGGCGGGCCCGGTGGAGCCCGACGGGCTTCCGAGGTCCCGTGCTCAGGTGGAGGTCGTCTTATACTGGATGGTTCTTCGGTCAGGTGGCAGTCTTCTCGGGCCGACTTATTAGGTGCTAGTGGGCCTGATAGTGCTTGAAAAGGAAGTGGTTGGGGCGTAGGAGGCACCTGGAAGAATTTCGAAGGTGGTGCCCGTGGTGGCGTGGTTTGTAAGGTGAGTTGGGGGAGGAGGCTTGTTTGAGAAACGAGGGGGATGATGGACCGGATCATCCAGTTAGAGCTCGAACTTGTTGCGTGAGGCTTAAGAACACCTCTAGCGAGACAGCAGGTTGCATCATCTCATTCCCAGGGGGCGAGAGCCCTAGGTCATAAATAGTCTTCAGTATCTACCTGGGGTCTAGGATGAAGCATTCCCATCCTGAGAAGGGGGAAAGGGGACCGACCCCTCGATGCTATGGACCGAGTTTATAGTGTATCTTCTCCCAGGTGCTCTGTGGGGTTGGTTGGCTGTTGGCATTCTTGTGACATCAATCCTCCTTCTAGCGCTAAAAATATTGTGGTCCTTTATGTTGAGTCTGAGGTATCGTCTTCGGCTTAGTCCATGCCGTGTGTGCAAATGCGCCAACACAGCTCAAGTGTACTACAGAGAAGATGCGATGGTCGGATGGCCCCACTTCTATATCTCCGGGTTGTCTTCTCTAGCCTGGGCTGGCGCTCGGCTCCCCCTCTTCCTTGCAATCGTGTCCTACAAAAAAGGCCTAAGCAGGGCGAAGGGTCCTTTCAGCTCGGCTCCTCTGATGATTAAGTTAATCGCAAGTATGAGCTCTATATAGAGTGTTCGTGGGCCTTTTTTACTATTTACTAGGGTGACTTTTATACCTCTTGCCAGGGGAGCGGTCACTGTACGAGGATGTTTAATGATTGTCAACGCCACCGTATGTGGATATTAATGTATGTTGGTGCCTTAGAATTATTGGGGCAGACTTTGATGTTGTCTGCCCTGCATCGTGCATTGTTGTGTTCCTCGGTTAATGGGATGGACCGATGATTTGTCTGTTGACGCCGCCTTGGCACGTCACACCTTCCTATGCCCCTTGGATGGCAGGATAGAACGACGTCCAATCCCGATGTTACTATCTGAACCAAGTTGGAGGTGCCTAGCTGACTCCATTGTGGTGATCTGACCATATTCATAAGATGGGTCAGAATAGGCCCTATCATGATCTTAACAAATTCATTTGGATAAAAAATCATTTTGGTAATCTGTCCTGAAAGACACATTTTAAGTGATGTGATTATTCGATGGATTTCTAGAAAATGCTTATGGAGTTCTAAATTTTGGCTTGTTTTGATGGCAGAAAACCTGTACAAAGGTACTAAGGTCAGGAGAGAAGTCCAAGATTTACTACGCATTTATTTAGCTCTTGGTTGGACAAGTTTGTGTACAGAAATGCAGTCCAATTCTGATTCTGAGCCGAATGGATTACCAGATACCCATGCAACTAAACCACTTTCTCCCTCCCCCAGTAGCTCAGATGTAACAACAAATCATATTTTACTTTACTTGAGAAAGAAATTGCTCTTCAGAATTTACAACAAAATTTAGATTCAAATGAATACGCATCTGATGGGTTAAAAGAGGGGACAATAAGCTATGAGGTAGCACTTGAAAGGGAGTTAGAAAACCAGAAAAGAGTGAGAAATGCTTTCTTGCAACCTTCTGCTACCACTAGGCTGCCCCCTACGCCATCTCGAGTAAGAAATTTCCTTGATATTTATTAATTCTTGAAGACCATGAAACAAATAGAAATTCTGTTTATGCATTGGGGGGGGGGGGGGGGGGCAATTTAAAGAGAGTTTTTTTGTGATTTATCTTGTAAATACCAGTTGGTACATTTACTTGTTCATTATAATCTCTATGCATCTTCTTTCTCCTTCTTATTGATTTTTTTACTTGTTTAATATAATGTTTATGCATCTTCTTCCTCTTTCTTGGTGATTTCTTTTATCTATTGGAAACTACATTCTTAGACATGAGTATTCTATGATAAAACATAAATGAATAAGTTATTTGCTAGTGCTATTGATACCAATTACGATGTAGAGCTGCAATGGGTTTCTTGGTAAATTGCAGAATATTTGCTATTTATTACTTGAAAGTGAACAATACGGCATGCTTCTACTTCTAATGAAGGTGCTTTTCTGGGTCTGTCTTTGTTTGCCTTCTTTTTATACAACTATACAATGAAGGAATTAGTCAGTTCGACTGGTAAAAGATTTTAATGGTATGAGAAGAGTTAGAGGGAGATATAAAAACTTCAATGCAATCTATAAATAAATATTTAAAATACTCGTAACTAAACTATATGGTCTCTTACATATCTTAATGACAGCAAAAGGTCATATATCTGACCCTAAGATAATTTTAAAACTTACGGCTTTGATGTTGTTTTTTTTATTCTTCTGCACAAAAATATTGATGTTGTTTGAAGGTGGCATGTTGTTCACTGATCTACATCTCTTATTATATTGATAAGAGGACCAATGGCTGTGCATAAAGATACCTACCTACCTTTTTCAGATAACTTGTTTTCATATACTATGAGCGTTGTTTTTCTTCTAAGTTGGCATGACCTGTTTGACAAACAAATTAAATCCCTACAGTGTTCTGTATCACAGTAGACTATGGAATCATTGCTGATACAGGATGCCTGTGCTGAAGAAATAAATGGGCACTTTCTCATCTCTGTCTTGCATACATCATAAGCAAGGAACAGTGCATTTCAACACCTTTTTTTTTCCTTTTACCTTCCCTAAATTTTCTGCAGGAACGATCATATATGAAATGCCTGGGACTGAGGATGTTTATGATCCATAATTTCATACTGACCTGAATGTAGGAAACTCTGGTCATAAATCTGTTTGACCATGCAAAATGTTTAGTTGCTCCAAACTTTTGCTTCAAGATAAATGATTTTTAATTTTACTCAGTGTTTTCCATCTGGTTCTGTATGCCCTTTTTTTTCTTTTTTTTTTAAATCTAAAATAGAAATGTGTGGTTCATTCCTGTGCCTAATTTAGACCTTTTCTTTGTTTCTAGGAGTCGTCTCCAGGACGCGCTGTCTTAAGCGAAAGATGATGGATGTGTACAGCCGGAACCAAACGGCCACCGCAGGATTGGGAGGACATGCACCTACAAAGTAGCATTTACACCAATCTTCTTTGAAGCCATTAGAGGATTGTGGTGGGCCTTCAACACAGGCGGTACATAGTAGAACTTCTTAGTAGTTGAATCATAGTCAGCCTCCAAAGCCATAAAATAATCAATCTTTTGCAGCATTTGCAGTATATCAAACCAGCCCACTGCAGTTGGTATGAAGGACAACTGATGTTGCCTCCATAGTCTATTATTCAACCAGCTGTTCTGAGCCAGAATGCCCTGTATTGGTGCAATCTCTGCCAGGTGAAATGTGAAAAATGCTTTTTAATCTCAAGCAGCACTATCCAAGTGAAGCACACTACACAAGAAAAAAATCCACGTATAAGACCAAGTCTATCCCTTTATAATCGGATAAGATATATAATAAAATTAATTAAATTCTCATGACATATATTAGTTAATCTTAAATTAAAATTTATATTATATTATGATGCCTTAGGGGATGCCCTTGATTGAAGGAACTCTCCTAACAATCTATCCTAGACCCTCTGCTCTCCTCTATAAATAGACACGACCTACTCTAAACCTAATACGTTGGATAACAGTATAAAAGAGAAAGATTACAGCTATTCTCTCATCTCCCTAAACCATCAATCTCAGTGGTCCTGTGAAATGATAGGAAGAGAGGAGAAATGTTCTAGATCTGTTTTAGTTCTCTTTGCAGATCGACATACAGTGATATTCAGATCCGGAGGACGGTGCTTTTGCAAATCAAAAGGGATCCTATCATATGACATCTAAAGGTACATGCATCGTAAACAGATATAATATTATTTGATTTCAATCCTGGCATAAAAGATTTTCGTATAACAGATTGCATGATTATAGTTTTTATGCTTACAATTGGTATCAGAGCCTAGGTTATTGAGATCAAATATATTAGATTTGTTATTTTTGTTTACGATGCCTTAATGATCTGAATGTCTTGTTGATTTGAATTCATATCTATTATGTTCTGTCGATGTGAGTTGGATGATTGTTATGTGGGATTAGCTATGTTCGGCCAAATCTACTTGCGGTGCGTGCTTGTGATGGCGTGTACGCACCACAGCAAGAAAGTGTAGCAACGACGGCCACACAGCCGACAGCCGCCCATAGGCAACAGCCGCTTCTAGTGGCAACCACGCGCAAGTAAAAGCTGCCACAAGCGGCTGGCGGTAGCCGCGTGCAGCAGAGGCCGCACCAGAGGCGGCCGCATACGGGTAAAGGCTGCATCAAGCAACGACCACGTGCGGGTAGAGGCTACGCAGGCAGCAACCGCGCGTTGGCAGCCGTCGCGTCCCAGCGACAGGCGCACGGGCAGAGGCCGCACAGGAGTCGTTGCACTGGCAGCGACGACGATGTCAGCAGAATAGAATTAGGGGTTTTCGTATAAAAATTATAGTTTTGCCCTTCTACCGAATTAGTGTTAGGGTTTTCAGATAAAATTATGGTTTTGCCCTTCTACCGAATTAGGGTTTCCCTTTCTCCGAGGAAAGTACGATTTTGTTCTTTAGCTACAATTATGGTTTTGTCCTTTAGCTAAAATTACAGTTTTATCCTCCTTAGAATAGGGTTAATTATGGTTTTGCCCTTATGTGTTTTATTAATTCCTATGATATTTTTGCCCTTCATAAATTTCATAATTCATTTTATGTCCTATATAAAATTATAGTTTTGCCAGTTTTAAATTGAGAAATTTTAGTTTATTTTATCAATTATGAAATTGATGGATATATGATTTAATGAAATTTAATCATGATTATATTTTTGATTATTTATTAATCAAATTTAGTTTGATTAAATTTAAAAGAATTAAATCTGGATCAATTTTTTGTTATTTTGATCCATTTATATAATTGGGCTTATAGGCTTCCCCAATTAAATAAAATTAATTAGTTTAATTAATTTTTTAAAAAATATAAACTATTATTTTTTATTGTTTTCTTATATGAGTTAATGATTGCATATGATAAATAAAATTCAATTATTATTCTTAGATATTTATTCAGTTATTCACATGTCTATGTTTGAAATATGATGTATGAAATTGTGAAATAATATTTATTTTCAGACGAAGGCATGATTTATATAAGTTTTTTCCTACTGATTAATGTTCAATAATTATTATGGTTGTTATTATATTATTGAACTATTTCAGTATAAATTAGATTAAAAGAAATTGATGAATATTATTTATAATTCATCTCCTTAAGTTATGCCTAACCAATAGCTGCCAAAGTGACCTGGGATGACAGGCTTATAGGATATAAAATACAATTAAGCTCTTATCATTTGTAGGATAATTTAATTTATATTTTATATTACTACATAGGTCTTATAGTCACCAAAGTGACCTTATAAAATTACATTAAGGAACAAGTCCTTAATGACATTAAGGAAATATATTTGGAATGATATGCATAATTATGATATTTAGATAATTTCAAAAGATAATCTATTTCAAATAATTATGTGATGGGGTAGGATGATACTATTTTGGATATCCTTGTAGTTTACAATTGTATACCTAAAGGTAGTAAAACTATTCCATAAGGATAGTATCAATTCTACATAAATGATATTGAGTTAACACTAAATATGTCTATATTTTGCCCAAAGGTTAAATATTGATGATATCAATAGTTTATCAGATTTTGGTAAATTCAAAGCTTTAATACTATTTTATATTCTGTAGTGGTATTTTCGTCCATACATTCTCATGCTTCCAGTGTCCTTGTACTCTCTGGATCAAATTATTCAGAATGGTTAGAGCATGTGCAATTCACACTAGGCGTATTAGATCTTCATTTGACATTGCTTGTTAATAGCCCGTAGAATTAACTGATGAAATTACTTTGGAACAAGTCAATGAAATGAAGGCTTGTGAAAGATCTGATAGGCTCAGTTTAATGTTCATAAGAATGACAATTGCAAATAACATAAAGACTTCATTACCGGTTGTAACTATCGCACGAGAATATTTAAAGGTTATTGAAGATAGATTTAAATCTACTGATAAGTCATTGGCTGGCACATTAATGAAAGAACTGACTATAGCTCAGTATGATGGTACTCGAGGAATTCAGGATCACATCCTCAATATGGTTGATAAAGCTGCAAAACTTAAGGTATTATGAATGAATGTTGATGAATCTTTTCTCGTGCAATTCATTCTTAATTCTCTTCCTTCTTAGTTTGGCTCATTCAAGATTTACTATAATACAAATAAGGATAAGTGAGACTTGAATAAATTAACTAATATGTGTGTTTAGGAAGAATTAAGATTAAGACAAGAAAGTTCATATAATGTTATGATTGCTACTCAAGGAACTAATAATAAGAAAAGAAAATTAAGGCATCATCTATCAAAAAAAAATTGTTGGGTCTGGAAATGTTAGACAAACTATTGAAAAGAAAGCTATTACAGTAAAGTGATTCTTTTGTGGTAAGAAAGGACATGTAAAGAATGATTGTATTAAACATAGGACTTGGTTCGAAAAGAAAGACAATCCTTTTGCTAGATTTCTAGAGCAACAGGGTATTTGTGCTCAATATACATTATCAAGTGTGCCACAGCATAATGGCATTGCTAAAAGGCGAAATTGAACTCTTATGGATATGGTTAGGAGCATGATGAGTTATTCCTCTGTACCTTAGTCAATGTAGGGTGATGCTCTTAGGACAACTATGTATATCTTGAACATGGTTCCTAGTAAGTCAATTTTATCAACTCCATTTGGGTTATAGACAGGTAGAAAACCCAATTTAAGACATTTATATATTTGGGAGTGTCCTGAAGAGATAAGAGTATTCAATCCACATGAAAAGAAATTGGATCCAAGAATAATTTCTGGATATTTTATTGGTTACCCAAAAAGATCCAAGATATACAGGTTTTATTGCGCTAATCATAATATGAGGATAGTAGAATCTGGTAATGTAAAATTCTTATAAAATGGTAAAATCAGTGGGAGTCAAAAATCTTAAATGATCAATTTTGGTATTGAGGAGATTCAGGCTAATTCTCCTGTATCATCTCATATTCTAGAAATTAATGTTCCTCAAATCTATAAAGAATTGATGTGGTGAATAATAAAATAACATTAATGAACTCTCACATGATGTTGATATCACCGCTGATAGTTTTGTAGAACAATCACAATTGACAGATTTGAGAAGATCTCAAAGGAAAAGGAAACATGTCATTTCTAATGATTATGTGGCATATATGTAAGAATCAAAGTTTGATATAGGAATAAAAAGAGACCCCTTATCGTTTTCACAAGTCATAGAAAGTAATGATTCTGAAAAATGGTATGATGCAACGAAAGAGGAGTTAAAAATCAATGGACCAGAATGGTATCTAGGAACTCGTTGAATTGCTCAATAATTGTAAAATAGTTGGTTGTAAATGGGTCTTTAAGATAAAATGTGACTCGATAGGCAATATCAAACGATATAAAGCCAAACTTATGGCCAAAGGTTTTTCTCAGAAAGAATACATTGATTATCATGATACCTTTTCTCCAATTTCTCGAAAGGATTCATTAAGGATCATCATGGCATTAGTAGCTCATTATGATCTTGAGTTACATCAGATAGATGTGAAAATAATATTTCTGAATGGGAATCTAGATGAGGAAATTTATAGGAACAACATGAAGGATTCATAGAAAAGGGAAAGGAAAGTTGGGCTTGCAAACTTAGGAAATCCATTTATGGCCTTAAATAAGCTAACAAACAATAGTATATAAAGTTTCATAATATCATTACTTTCTTCGGGTTTAAGGAAAACACTGTTGATTAGTGTATATATTTGAAGGTTAGTGGGAGCAAGTTTATTATATTGGTTTTATATGTGGATGATATATTGCTTGTCAATAGTGATCTTATTTTATTGTACGAAATTAAGATATTTGTTAACAAGAACTTTAATATGGTTGATATGAATGAGGTATCCTATATTATTGGCATTGAGATATTCACGGACCAATCTCATAGATTATTATGACTGTCTTAGAAAGGTTATATTAATCATATCTTGGAGAGATTTAATATGCAGCTTTGCTCAGCCAATGATACACCTACTACTAGAGGTGAAAATTTCAGCCAAAACCAGTGCCCGAAAAATGACTTAGAAAGGGATCAAATAAAAAATATTCCTTATACGCAATTGAAAGCCTATTATATGCTCAAACCTGTACAAGACCAGATAGTAGGTTTACAGTTGCAGTGTTGGGTAGATACCAAAGTAACCTAAGGATGGAACATTGAAAAACTGCAAAGAAAGTAATGAGATATCTGTAATTGACAAAAGATTATATGCTCACATATAGAAAATCATATCAGCTTGAAGTGACGAGATATTCAGATGCTGATCTTGCAAATTACCTCGATAGTAGGAAATCCACTTCAAGATTTGTGTTCATGCTAGCTAATGGAGCAATTTCTTAGAAAAGTGCAAGATAATCGCTTATTACATCATCTACGATGGAAGCTGAATTTGTGGTATGCTTTGAGGCCACAAATAAAGTTTTATGGTTGCAGACTTTTATCTAAGGACTTGGTGTGATCGACTTAATTACTAAACCCCTGAAGATATTTTTTTATAACACCGTAGCAGTTTTCTTCTCTAAGAATGGGAAGCACTCTAGTGGTTCCAAGCACATTGAGATAAAGTAATTGGTGGTTAGAGAAAGAGTCCAAAAATAATAAGTGTCAATTAAAAATTTGAGTACCACTATGAGATTGTTGATTCATTTACTAAAGTTTTACGGTACAAAACATTTAAAGAATATGTTCTTAGAATGAGGCTTCTGAGCAAGCCATAAAAGACACATTGTGATGTATATTTAAGTGGATGCTATTATTGATATTTTTTTTTACATAATTAAAGTTATTTGTTTCAGTTATTTTGTTTGTATTTATGTGTATGCATATTATGGTTGAATGCAATAATAAGATTGTCTTGACAAGACAAATTACAGGGGCCATTATAGTTAGACTCGCATTGATGACATATAATCGCTATGACTCGCATTAATAGTTAAACTAAATATAGTATTATTGTACTTATCTGACTTATTTTTAAAATCATGATCATATACAAAATAATTTTTCAAAATTTTTAAAATTTAATTATGTAAAATTATTTTGATTTTGAATATCTTTTATATCTTACCAATTAATAGGAGTACGAGAATGTAAAATTACGTGATCCTTTATAATTGGATAAGATATATAATGAGATTAATTGGATTCTGATGATAGATATTAGTTAATATTAAATTAAAATCTATCTTGTATTAAGATATCTTAGGAGATATTATTGATGGAAGGAACTCTTCTAATAACCTATCCTAAATCCTATGTTTACATAAAAAAAAATTTTGCATAACAGATTAAATAATTATAATTTTTATACTTATAATTTACCGTGACCAAATGGAATAAGATGTTGTAGTGTAACGAGTGCAAAGTAGCATGCATGAATGAAATGTCATTGGCTCAGCATCATGCTGGAAAGAAGCATGTTTTTTTTTTTTTGTTCTTTTGGCAAGCAAATCATGCTGCATATAAATGGTGCTGCTTTTGACGTGAAAGCTTCAGGAAATGAGGAGACTTAAAAATGTGGACTACAGGCACGTCGAGAATTGGTCCTCAACTAAGAAGGGAAGGGGCAGCAATCGATGAAAACGTAAGCGTTAACAACATTCTGATTTCTTATTTTTATTTTGTCTTTGAAATGGACAAGTAGTGAATCATCTATCATCACTGTTTTTTTTTTTTTTTTTTTTTCTGTCTTAACTTAAAATTTTCATTGAAGTGTCGATGACCAACTGTAGTTGAATTACCCAGTCTGATTCCCAGGAAAAGTGGGCAACATTTCTTCAGATATTAATGGTTTACATCACTGTAGTATATGGTTGCTATGTTTAACAACAACTCCACCCTACGGCTCGCTATTCGTCTACTCTACAGGTTCTCATGTTACAAGATGCTTATTCTAGTTTCCCATTGCACTTTGTGGTAAAAGTTTGATATTTCATATTTTTGGTAAATATACTTTCCCCACTATTTGCTCGTTTTTATTTGTATATCACATTGCTCTGATTTTTTTTAATCTTAATTAACTTGTTAAAGATTTTGTTGCAAAGTGAAACTTTCTGTTCTTAACTCTGCTCAAGGCATGCTTATGAAGTTACCGTCTTCTCCCAGGTATCCGTCTTCTCCCAGGACTGGCAAGATTTAAAAAAAAAAAAAAAAAAAAATATTGGATAGAGCAGAGAACAAAGAGTTACCTTCTTATCATCCTCGTATTCTTCAGGGTGATTAATCTGTAGCTGATATGTGGTATGCAACTGTCTTCCCTGTTAGCTCTCTCTCCTGTCTCAATTAGTCTCTTACCTGTTAATCCTCAAAACAATATCTTTTTGGCTCTGTTCCATCCCTCATTTAATTGGTCATATCTTTTGCTTTTATGGTTGCACGTTTTTGAGTTCTGTATGTCTCTTGATTACTTGTGAATTGTGATGATCAACACACACTGCCTTTTCATTTCTTCCTTCAAAGAAGTTTTTGTGGTAGTTAATAGTCAAATCGCATTTGTGTGAATGAGGGATTGTATCTTAATTCCACGATGGTTATACCAATTTTGAGCAAGCATTCATGGCATTTTATCTATACATATAAATAATTAGGATGGTATTACTCAATTAATTGATTTTTCTCCTTATTTGTCAATGATTCTAACAAATAGCATAATTTTACCTGTTAATTTTCATGAATGCTTTGTAATATCTTTGTAATAACAACAAAAATAGCTCTGCAATATTACAACTACTATACTACATTAGATGTAATTCATAGAAACTCTACCAATGATATTTGGATTAAACTTTAAAATGATCCAATTTAAACATGTTTTATCATGATTCTAGTCCACCAATAGCTTCCTAATGATAATAAATATATAGTCGTAATGATATATATATATATATATATATAGTACTAGAAGTAGGTATTTATAACAGTGATTGATTTCAATTTTAGCTAAATATATATATTTACCTTGTTATAGCATAATTTGTTGTGCCTGCTTATGGTTATTTTTTCCCTCTTCTAAATCCAAAATCTAATTCGGGTTTAGTGTCTACATATATATATATTTATATGAGGGAGGTGATGGCAGAAGTCTTACCAAATAATCCCTTTACGTAAAGCATGGAGTACGATCACCACCCATCCGACTCACCTCGCGCTACGCCGCCGCTGAAGAGGAAGCAGCACCATCACCACTGCTTCACCTCCTGCTTCCGCCCCGACGGAGGAGATCAGGGAGAACCAATCTACGGGGAGCGAGCGGCGCGGCCGGTGACCCGGTCGCCTACCTCGTGGATCCGGCCGGAACACCGCGGCAAGTGCCTGGGCAAAGGCTGCCATTGCGGCGGGGGGAGGCACCGGCGTCGCCCCTCCACGGAGTTCACGTACGACCCCCTCAGCTACGCCCTCAACTTCGACGAGGGGTATGAAGTTGAGTCCCCCACCTTCGCCGAGCAACTCCGGCTCCGCTGCTTCTCGTCCCAGCTCCCGGCATCGCCGTCGCGCAAAGGCAGCAGCACCGGCGGATTCGATGACCCTAACAGGGTTCGCAGAGTTGGTGGAATGGATTCACGCTTGCGATTCTCCTGATTTGCCGGTTCTCTGTGCCACCGATCTAATTTGATTGCAATTACCTTCCCCATTTCTCTCAAGTATATAAATAATCGGAGAACATTAGGGTTCCAACTTTATTTGTCTCCTATTTCTCTGTTATGATAAGAATGTGTAGATGTTGATGATGGAAGTCTTTAAATTCGATGCATTTTTTATCTTGCAGCCTTCTTTTGACGTTGATTGGTTTCTTAAAAATTGGACCTTTCCCTTCCTAGTCTACTGAATTAATTCTTTCCAGGAAATCAAAATTTTTTTGTATCACTTTGATGGCAAATGTCTTTTACTATTATTGGGTTTAAGTTAGAACCGAATGATGGTAATAAAATAAATAAATTTTGTATATGAATAAATATTAATAGATAGTCACAAACAACAAAATTAAATAAAAATTATAATTAAATGAATACTAAGATTTACATATAAAATTATTCCAACTGGAAGGATAAAAATTATGGGATAAGTCAGAAAAAAATTTACTATCAAATTAATGAATAATAATAACCACAATAGAATCACAGTAATACAATAACTATATTACTGTATATAATATTTAAAACATTCCCAAATGATCGCAGTAAGAATCCACTGTAAACTGATGTAACCTGAGATATGGATGATTAAGAATATTATTTTTCTATCCTTGTCTTCTTTCATTTCTTAAATCTCTTATTTTCTACCCTCTACTGTCAATTTACAGTCTTCTTTCTCTTTCTCACGTTTTCAGTCGTCGCTACCCTCTTTTCCACAACCCTAGCCACCAAATCTAGGGTTTAGGTTAAGATAAATAAATATTAAGGCTATGGGTTTCACTAAAGCCCATTACAGGCTTAATTTGAGCCATCTGCCAACAACCTCCCCCTTCAACCCATAAGGAATGTTGTCTCATGACTCCTTAATGTGAAGTCATGTCAACTAGTGAGCGGCACATCTCCTGTCTCTCTTTCAGTGAAGTCTTTATCAAACATGTCTACCCCATTATCATATGTGAATTTTCTGAAGCTGTAACTGCTTCTCTTCAAGCACACTTCTGATCCAGTGATATCTGACATCTATATGCTTTGACATGAAATAAAATGTTTGGTTCTTGCACAAGTGGATGACACTCTGGGTGTCACAATACACTATATAGTTTTTCTATTTCAGTCTCAATTCTTGTAAGAATCTTTTCATCCATAATATTTCTTTGTAAACCTCTGTAGCAATAATATATTCTACCTCTGTGGTAGAGAGAGCAATACACATTTGCAATCTTGACTGCCATGACACAGCTCCCCCTGCAAAAGTAAGTACAAAACATGATGTGGACTTCCTTGTGTCAATATCTCTTGTCATATCTGCATCTGTGTAACCTGTTAACATAGGTGGTCCACCTCCAAAGGTTAGACAAACTTTATAGCTCCCTTTGAGATATCTAAAGATCCACTTCATCATGCCCAATGCTCTTTGCCTGAAATTGCAAGAAATCTACTAGCAACACCCACTGCATATGCGATGTCCGGCCTTGTACATACCATCGCATACACTAAACTTCAAAATGCTGAAGAATAAGAAACATTTTGCATTTTCTCCTTCTCCTCAACACTTGACGAACTCTGCTCTGAGCACAACTTAAAGTGACTTGTAAGAGGAGAACCAACTGGCTTTGCATTGCTCATACTGAACTTATCAAATACCTTCTTAATATATTTCTCCTGTAACAACCAAATCTTCTTATTTCTTTTGTTACGAGAAATCTGCATGTCCAGTATTTGCTTTGCTAGCCTCATGTACTTCATTGCAAAAAATTCACTCAGTTCCTTTTTTAACTTGTCAATCATAGACATATCTTTCCTAATGATAAGCATGTCATCAACATAAAAGTAAGAGAATAATAAAATCCTCACCAAACCGTTTGATGTACACACAATGATCTGAAGCTGTTCTTTTGTATTCATTTTCAATCATAAATCAAACTTTTTATATCACTGTCTTGGAGCTTACTTCAGTCTATACAAGCTCTTCCTCAACTTGCAGACAAGATTTTCTTTACCTTTGACTTTGAAGCCTTCTGGTTGCGTTATATAAATTTTATCCTCCAAATCACCATGAAGGAAAGCAGTCTTCACATGTAACTGCTCAATCTCTAAGTCTAGGTTAGCAGCAATACCAAGAGCAACACGGATAGAAGACATTTTACCAACATGAGAAAAAATTTATTCAAAGTCAATACCTTTCTTTTGACCAAAGTATTTCACAACCAATCTAGTTTTATACTTTGGTTAAGAATAATGTTCTTGAGTCTTCAACCTAAAAACTCACTTGTTCTTCGAGGCCTTACTCTCATTTGGTAGTTGCACTAAATCATATGTGTGGTTCTTTTTGCTCACTTTCAACTGCTTCCTGATAACTCTCTAGTTTACCTGCATCAGTAAGCATCACATACTCATATGTAAAGTATCTTCTAGAAGGTTGACAAGGTCTAGAAGATCTTCTCAACTGAGGTTCTGTGGGAACTTGCTATCTTTCTTTTTCCTGCTCAGCATGTCATGTAGGTAGATCAACATCTGGCTCCGCACCATCTTCCTGTATATCTCCCCCATCACCCTGATATACTGGAGAAATAATTGGATTATAGTCTATAAATCCCTCACATAAGTCTTGTACTTTCTTTTTCAAATTCTCAATGGTTTGGTCCTCAAAGAATACAACATCTCATCTCTGCTTCTGAACACCTTTTATTTTTCTGGATCCCAAAGCCTGTAACCAAACTGATCATATAAGTAGCCAAGAAAAATATATATTTTTTTGTCTTACCATCCAGCTTGGACCTCTCATTGTCTAGAATATGTGCAAATGCATGACAATCAAATACTTTTAAGTGCTTATAGGAGACATCCCTCCCTGACCATATATGCTTTACAACATCACAATCTAGAGCTGTACATTGTGATAAATTGATCACATCAACTGTAGTCCTCAAAGCTTCATCTCAAAACCTTTTGGGTAGCTTGGCTTGTGAAAGCATACATTTGATCTTTTCCATGATGGTGCGGTTCATCTTCTCTGCAATTGCATTAAGCTGAGGTGTATCAGGAACTATAAACTCATGTTGGATGCTATGTGACATATAATAATTATTAAACAATCATATGTACTCACCATCATTATATGATCTTATGCATTTCAATTGTCTTTCTGTCTCCCTTTCAACTCTAGCATAAAACTCCTTGAAGACATTAATAACATGATCTTTGGTCTTCAAAGCATAGGCCCAAACTTTTCTAGAAAAGTCATCTATAAAAGTGATAAAATAAAGTGTACCACTGATACTATGAACATTAACAGATCCACCATGAGTTTTTATCCTCAAAGGACCATACACATTTGTATAGACATGGTCCAAGACATGTATTTTTCTATATAAAGTAGGACTAACAAAGATAACTCTATGTTATTTGCCAACTAAACAATCAATACAAGGATTCAGACGTGTACCTTTGAAGTCTGACAATACCTCTCTTAGAAAGAGCTTGCAGTCCCTTCTCGCTCATGTGTTCCAGTCACCTATGTCACAACTTCATGCTGAAGTCTTTCTCTGTAGCATTCAACTGCTCACCACAAGCTTTAGCCTATAATCTATATAATGTATGACATTTAACCCCATTAGCTATAATAAGATAACCCTTATTGAGCTTACACTGCCCTCTGTGAAATCTGGCATCAAAGTCTTCATCATCCAGTCTTCTAACTGAAATTAAATTTAGCCTTAAGTCAACCATGTGTCTCACATCCTTAAGCACCAACTTGCAACCAAGGTTGGTATTTATATGGATATCACCCATGCCAATGATGTCTATTGTGTCATAGTTGTCCATCTTGACAACACCAAGATTTCCAAACCTGTAAGTAGCAAAGAACTCCCTCAATGGTGTAGCATGATAAATAGCACTTGTGTCAATTATTCACTCGAGACCCTGGTACACACAAGAAAAAACATCATCAGAAGTAGATAAAATCAAATAATTACTATCTTACACTATAGTTGTGATATTCTCTTTTGACTCTGTATGCTCTACTTCTTTTCCATTTTTCTTATTTTTCTTAGGTTACTTGTACTGATTCTTATAATATCCTTTCTCGCCACAATTGTAGCAATCAATATTTTTTTTTATCTTGACTTGATTCGACCCATGCATGAACCATTTCTATCCTTTGACTTTGATCTTCATCTGTTCTCTAAGACAAGTGCCTATGAATCAATCTGAGAAGTTGCTGAATTCTTTCTCCTCAACTCCTCATTCAACAAACTGCTTATTACTTGACTCATGGTGACAACACCATCTAATGCAGAATTACTGAGGAAAACCACCAGTGTCTCCCAACTTTCTGGCAAAGAACTGAGAAGTAACAATGTATGTAACTCATCATTAAGAGATATTTTCATAGAGAATAACTGGTTAGTAATACTCTGCATTTCAATCAAATGCTCAGAAATAGAAGTGTCATCTTTATATTTTAGGTTCACAAGTTTTCTAATCAGAAAAGTTTTGTTGTCAGTCATTTTTTTTTCATAAAGACTTTCTAACTTTTTTCAAAGAGAATAAGTAGAACTTTCAGTATAAACATGGTGAAAGACATTGTCATCAAGCCATTGTCAAATAAACCCAACTATTTTTCGGTCTAACCTCTTCCACTCATCATCTGTCATAGTTGTGGGCTTTGCACTATCCCCTTACAAAGGTTCATACAAGTCATTGCAATACAAGAGATCTTTCATTCTTAGTTTTCATATCATCTAATTATTTCCGTTCAAGCTAATCATGTGAGAAACATTATCGACATCCATGTTCGAATACAAAAGTTAAATGCCACCAAAACCCTGCTCCGATACCAGTTGATGGGAATAAAAAGAATAAACTTTGTATGCGAACAAATACTAGCAGGCCGTCACACACAGCGAAATCAAACATAAATCACAATCAAATGAATACCAAGATTTACGTGGAAAACCACTCCAACTTGAAGGGTACACACCACGGGATAAGCTAGAGAAAATCCACTATCAAAATAATGAATATACAGATTTTAAGGTTTTTTGTTTAAACCCAAGCAACAGTCATAAGAGAATCATAGGGATACAAAGACTATATTACTATACACAATATCTAAAACCTTCCCAAGTGATCGTAATAAGAATCCACTACAAACCGATCTAACCTGAGATATGGATGATTGAGAATAGTCTTTCTCTGTCCTTGTCTTCTTCTCTTTTTTGGATCTCTTGTTTTCTATCCTCTATTGTCAATATGCAGCATTCTTTCTCTCTCTCACGTTATCGGTCATCGCTATCCTCTTTTTCATAACCCTAGTCATCAAATCTAGGGTTTATGTTAAAATAAATAAAAATAAAAACTGTGTGATTCATTAAAATCCATTATGGATTGAATTATCTCTGCCAAACATCGAATAATCAAGAGTTGTGGAATTACTAATCCTATATGGAGATTCAAGCCCACATTTTTACTCATGGCATGTATCTTGGACCAAACTTTTGAACTGTAATGCTAATTTTAGTGGTTTACTTGAATTTAATTGTTTATTGTTGGCTATTTTAGTGTTGGCCATTTTGATGATGCTCTTAATGTTGTATCCAAATTTAGAGTAAGAAGGAATTGGTACGGTCATTTCAGCTATTAATTTTGGTTTGAGAAGTCGTATTGTGCTCATGAATGTTCAAATGTGAAGTTAGTTTATATTACAAGAAAAATATATTATGCTTGATATTGTTATCACCACTACTCTTATTGAACTGTGCTTAAAAGTGCAATAAGATGGAAAGGGCTAGAAAATATAAACTATTTGATCATCTGATCTGTCCTACGTCATGATGTCTGGTTATCCCCATAATGTAATTGAAGATGCCATTAACTTCTTCAGTGAAGACTTGGCATGGTGGTGACTTCGTTTCAGCATTTGCTGATACCGGAGAAGCAAAGAAAAGGCAGGTGGGTCCATGGTCTTCTTGTGTTCTGATATAACCTTCAGGTATATATGAGTGAGTGGTTCCAATTTGACTCCACATATGCATGCAAAATGTGAGGATGATTTTTTTATTCAACATCATACAAATTTTGGTCTTGCAGATGTGTTGTTTCAGGAAATGAATGTTAAATGGGTATATTTACAGAACTTATCTGGCGGAAGATACTGTTGGTTCAATGATGCTCGTGTATTTCTAATTCATTTCAGTTGCGTGGTTGAATTAATTAGTTAAGATGGATTAAGGAGTTAGGATTTGATAAAAATGAAAGATAAAGTTTTAGATCTAATTTAATTTAGATGAGAGAGTGAGATTTATTTAGATGTGATAGATTTTTTAGTATTTTAAAATATCTATATTTTATCTTTTAATCAATATAAATAAATATTCTTGGATCACTTTTTTTCTATCTTCAAAATTGATGGTTATCGATTTTAGACTATTAAGATGAAAACTCTATTTATTTCAAATGGATTATAAAATTTGGTGGAAGATGGTTTTGTTCAGTATGATCTACAGGATCCTAGTATTACAAAAAATCAAAAAAATCATATGAAAAAAATATACAAAAAGATGCAAAGTCATTTACATGTTACAACAAGCAATAGATGATTGATTCCCTATTTTTCAGAATCATGATGGTAGCAACATCAGCATAAGCTTAGAAGATACTAAAGAGTGTGTTTAGAGGCATAAAAAATGTAAAAATTTTGAAGCTTCAAATTCTTCGACATGAATTTGAGACTCTTATGATGAAAAATTCTAAATCTATCGCTGATCTTTTCTCAAAAATTTCTTCTATTGTGAATCAAACGAGATATTATAGTAAAAATATAAAAAATCAAACTGTAATAGAAAAAGTTTTAAGAAGTTTAGCTCTAAAATTTAATATGATATGTACTACTATAGAATAAGCTAAGGATACAAGTATATTGTCTATTGAAGAATTAATAGGCTTTTTTTTAGTTCATAAACAAAAAGTGAATAGATCTTCGGATGAGGTTTCAGAACATGCTCTTCAAATGAAGATATATCAGAAAAAGAAACAAAAAAATAATTTAGAAATCAGTTCTCAAGGGAGAGATCAAAATGACAGAGATCATGATCGATCAACTGAAGGTCAGAGGAACATGAACGAATGTAACAAAGAAACTCGAAAATATTTTTGTTGTAAAAAAAGTTGGATATATTGAAAAAGATTGTTGGTACAAAAATAAAAATTCAAATGTTCCTCTATGTTTTTACTGTAAAAAATATGGTCATCTTGAAAAAGATTGTTAGAACAAAAATAAAATAAACTATCATGAGGAAAATAATTATAGTAAAAAGATAAAAGAATATTTTCTTTATAGCATCTGATGAAGATTATTATAGATCTGTTTGGTTTTTGGATAATAGATGCAGTAATCATATGACAGGGATAAAAGTTTGTTCCAAAGGCTTGATGATTTAGTCAGATCTAATGTACAGATGAGAAATGACAACAAAATTCAAGTGAAAGGAAAATGAACAATTGTTGTGAAGATAAAATCCGGTAAAAAATTTATTAATGATATGTTATTTATTCCTGATTTAAAATAAAATCACAGTATAGGACAACTAATAAGAAAATGATACTATGTTATTTTTAATGATGAAAAATGCTTGATTTATGATAATAAAATTAAAAAAATTGATAGCATACAAATTATGATTATTTAAATTTGTGTGGATCTTATCTCAAATGGTGCAGGTCATGATAATTTAAAAATTACAGTTGATAAAATACATCCACAGATGAGATCTTAAACTCTAAGGACAACAAAGAAGATACACACACTGATTAAAGAGTTAGGATTTGATAAAATAAAAGATAAAGTTCTAGACCTAATTTAATTTAGATGATGATGAGATTAATTTAAATGAGGGTGGGATTTATTTAGATGTGATAGATCTTTCAGTGTTTTAAAATATCTATATTCTATCTTTTAATTAATATAAATAGGTAGGTATTTTTGAATTTATTCAGAATCTAAGTCTTAGGCCTTTTAAATATCAATCATATCAGCAATTAGCATTTGGTTGCATCATAAGATTCGTTGCCATTTTCAATGTGACTAACTTTATACATCATCATGCAGTTTGATGCCCCTCATTTCAACATGAGCTAATACAAGTGAGTGTAATTATAGAGAGATCGATCTCCTACAGATTCCGAAGCTATAGCAGAGCAGAGTGACTGCTGGTGCCGTCCGTATTCAAGAATGCAGGATCATCCAAAGTGCATGTTGCTTCAGTGATATCCTGCCTACATAATAAATTTGGAGGTAAGTGGTCATTAATAATACACATCAATTTTTTTTAATATCAATCAAACCAAAAAAAAAAACTCCATCTAATTTATTTAGATAATTATTAAAAAAAAATATACTAATACCCTAGATTCCTTTGTAAGAAGAAAATTCATTTTAAATCTCAACTACCCACATTGTTCTTGGAACTCCTAACCTCAGTGAAGCTTTGTAGGGTGGTGTTTGTTAATGCGCCTCACCTCAGCAGAGCAAAAGACAGTCGTCACTCAACAACAGCCTATGTTAAAAAGGAGGTCGCTTCTTTTGTTTGGCCTAGTGCTTCTTAACACCCACCAAACCTTACCTTGTGAAGTCTCTCACTGTCCTAGAGAGAGAAAAAACCACATCTAGTGGTATCAGGTATGTGAGTAAACTAAAGTGGATCATGTTTCTTTGGTCCACATTCTCAATCCTTCCTCTCCTTTGTCTTATCACACAATGAAGACAGCAATATTAGGACGACATTTTTTGACTCAATTGTCATGCAAATTTTTTTTTTTTTTTTTTTTGTCAAACCACTATGAAAACGGTGCGTGCGTTGGATGTCTGTCACCATATAACACCACCAAAACAGACGCATTGGAAGGCAAGAGAGCAGCGACTCGACTTCACAAAGCCACACCACCGGCCAACCCACGCGCTTTAAAGCTCGCGCCCCCACGGCTTACAGATCTTCGCCATCTCCTCCACCTCTGTTCGTTCCCGCGTCGATTTCGGTGCCTGTCTTTTGCTCTTCCACTGGTAATTTGCCGAGGGATTGCGAGCAGCGACGTACCAAGGTCTTGCCTTTTTCTATTTGTAGGGGGGTGGGGGTGATCACAGCCTTTACCCCCCCCCCCCCCCCCCCCCCCCCCCCGGGCCACCCAATTCTGCCCCAGGTTGTTTGGGTGATCCTTCCCATTACCCTGACTGCTGGGGCTCCTATGCCATCCCCGATTCCGCCCCCAGTTTCCTTCATCCCGGAGGCCTCGCCAATGCCTTAGACCCGGCTGAGGATGGGCTGCGTCGCGTCGAAGAACGCGGTCTCGGTTACCCCGCCGGTTGATTCCTCCGGTATCCTGCGGGACCACCGGGAGCGGTCGAGTCCGATCTCGACGTCATCGCAGCCGTACCGGACCGTACAGCCAATCAGGCCTGCATGTCTGTTGAGGAAGGAAGAGCAGGAGGGGGATTGCCTCGAATTGGAGGAATATGGGAAAGCAAGCGCCGGAAATTGTCCCTCGTCGCATAGCTTCCGGCTAGAGAATCTTAACAAGTATATCGAAGGGGAGCAGGTCGCCGCCGGATGGCCCTCTTGGCTTAGTGCTGTTGCCGGGGATGCTATTCAGGGTTGGGTGCCTCTTAAAGCTGACTCCTTTGAGAAGCTGGAGAAGGTACGATTGTAGTCGTCGTCTCCGTAAAGAAATTCCTTGGACGCATCGGCACTTCGACTAGTTTGTTTAATGTCATCAAAGACTAAATATGACGATTTATCCATATTATCTAGAGATATCTTTCTTGACCGAAAATTATATGCGTGTATGCAAATTTCTCCCCAAATTTTCTCTTTTCCGGTTGCGTAGCTGAGGAGGTTCGATGATGTTTTATAATATGGCGATTCATGAGCACTTGGTTACAATTTTATTGCGGTACTCTCAGGAAACAAATCTGTACCAGCGCAGCTGTCCTAATTCCAATACCCATTTGTAGCTTACTACATTCTCTCATCCTTCCTTGTCTTATTGCTAAATCTTGAGGGAAGACAGTGTGCTTTCTTTGTTTAATGTTCCTTATCCCTATAATGTTGCAGTGTACTTTGGATCATCTGTTGAAAGCAATTATCATCCTAATTTTACCTTACTATCATGTTATGCTTACGTCAAACTTTTTGTAGGTTCTGACTCCAAACCCTTCCATTGGACAACTAACCTCTATGTCTATATGATGTCCTTTTTTGTTGAGCTCCCCATACTAGATTAACTTGGCTCTTCCATTAAATTGGAGAGACTGGCCTTTACTCTCCAGATAAACATTTCTTTCATCTTCTCATGTTCATCTTCTCATGTTTTTGCTTCTCATCTTTTTCTTTATTTTGAGGTCGCTTCTCTTTTTACCAATAAAAGTTGTTACATCGGCAATTATGATTAGTGAAATAAGAAGAAAGCTTAGCTTTTGGTCTTCATAAGGGAAGTTCTAGGTGGTTCTGCATCTAGTATCTATTTTTCCTCTGCCTGTCGTGTAACTTTCTAAAGCTAGATGTGATGAAGGACTTAAATGTTGTATGAAATTCAAATTTGTCAATATTTTAAGTAATTTCTCTTATATATCTTATGGTAGTTGATTTTTTTCCTCTCTTTTTATGGGTGTGAAGTTGAGGGGAAGATGACAACAGAAGAAGATGTTATCCTTATGCTTGGAGAATTACCAGCATAAATTGAATATCAAAGGACCACAAGTCCTAAAATGGTTCTTTTTCGAGAATGCATAATTGTTGTACTATATAACTCTTATCATCCAAAGAGAAATTTTTTTTAAACTTCTTATAGATGAGTCGGAGCCTATAAGCATCTCTGTCGTTTCATTTCCAATTGACTGAAAGTTCAGCCTAAACAAAAAAACTGTGTATAGATTGACTCAGATTTACAAGATGGTTAGCTATTTTTGTCATGCAGTTCATTTAATGAGTGCAACTCTATCGTGTACCTTTGTTGTACAGATATTATAAGTTCAAATTTCATTTAAGAGTTAAGCTCTATTAGAAAATTTTATGCTACATGATATGACAAGTGTGCTTCACGTTATCATTATCATAAACATAGATCAGCCTTTCAATGGTTTGTAGATCTTGAGACATTTAATTCCTAAGACCCAATATCTGGTTGTTTGATTGTGCTTCATATGGGCTTTGAATGTTCAAATTGGTAAACTTCTTCTTTGAACATAAAGCTAGCTTGTTCTTGACTGGCTATTTCTGGCTAAATTTGTTTTTTTCTGCCTGTGAAGATTGGACAAGGTACTTATAGCAGTGTGTTCAGAGCACGTGATCTCGACACAGGAAAAATTGTCGCCTTGAAGAAGGTGCGCATTGACAATTTTGAGCGAGAAAGTGTTGGGTTTATGGCAAGGGAAATAAAGATACTGCGCTGGCTTGACCATCCAAATATCATTAAATTGGAAGGATTGATTACTTCTCGGTTATCATGCAGTCTCTACCTCGTATTTGAATATATGGAACATGATCTTGCAGGACTGTCATCCTCTCCTAACATTAAATTCTCTGAATCTCAGGTTTGATCATATTTTTTCAATAATAGTGCAAACTATTTGTCTTAGATTTTCTTGGGATAACATACTGGAACATTTAATTATTTCCGACCAGAATATTTTTTTTCTGTGTCCGTAATTTGCAGGTGAAGTGCTACATGCAACAGTTGCTATCTGGACTTGAGCATTGCCATTCACGTGGTATTATTCACCGTGACATAAAGGGAGCAAATCTACTAGTTAATAATGAGGGGGTTGTGAAAATCGCTGATTTTGGTCTGGCAAATTTCTTCAGTCCTGGGCATAGCCAACCACTAACTAGCCGTGTTGTGACTCTATGGTATCGGCCACCTGAACTACTTCTCAATTCCACTGACTATGAAGCAACTGTAGATTTGTGGAGCATTGGTTGTGTGTTTGCAGAAATGTTTGTTGGAAGGCCTATCTTGCAAGGCAGAACCGAGGTACAAGTGTTTTTTGTTATCATTATAAAACATGTAGAAAAAGAAGGATCATGTGAATTGAGACGATGAACAAATACATAAAGATTTTTTTACTTAATTAATTTCTATTAACAAAAAAACAGAAAATGGTAAAAGAAATAGAATGAGAAAATTTTTATAGGGTTATATAAAAAATGATTAATTGTGATGAATTATAAAATCAGCATCTGCATAATGATAAAAATAATCTCTCATTTTCCTCTTAAGCAGTTACATTGGTGCATATTGTTGTGTACTGTCCTGTAGGTTATAAAATTAAGATCTAATAATCATTAAAAAAGAGAGTTTTTATTATAGACTCCTTTACAGATTTAAGTCAAATTAGCAAACCAAGGTGTCATGAAAATTGGACCCTATAACTGTCATGATCCTTGTGTATGATATGTGTGTTTGTCTGTCAGAATTATCATCTGCACTACTAGAGTAGATGTCTACATTAGAAAGATTGGTAATGATCATTGGGGTGAACGTTCAAGAATGGAACTGGAATCACCTTGACTGGAATGTCTATTAAAGATGTAGTTTTGTGCATTGAAAATTGAATGGAACAGGAATTTGTTTCTCAAACTAGCTTGTCTTGAAAGCATTTCTAAGATTTGCCTCCACTTCATAGAATTGTTTTTAAGGCTAGTTTCATTTTCGATGTTATAGCAGCAGCTTAAAAATGTTATCACCAGTAGCTTTTTTTCATATCATGAAACCACCATGACGGAGCATTTCATTCACAGTCACCACCTGAAAAAGCTGTTTTAGTTTTAAAATTGTCACAATAGAGAAGTTTTATTCTATAAAATAGTGTTATTAATATTTTTAAGATTAATATTGTGAAATTTATTCTTTTACCAATTTTAATGCTAATTTGTACCTGGGAATTATCTTTGCCAACTACCTGGTTTAGGAAGAAATTATATGAAGTCTAGCAATAGATAGACTAGAATTGTCAGATGCAGAATGAATAGTTTTTGTTGGATTATCACAACCTATTGGGAGAAAAGATAAAGGAGCAACCAGAAATAAGTATAGGACAAGTGTGTGGAAGACATCTCGATTTTGTATGTTAGCAAATTCTCTCCTAATGGGTCCGATGAGTTGGCTGGCTTGTTATGAGAAACTTGCTTAAACTGTTTCTTATCTGCTATTTAAGTGGCTGATAGAGGTCCCAGAGTGATTTCTTTGCTGTTGAGCTTGGATTTGAACAATTCATCATTCTTCCATGAACTGGAGTGCTATGTGGATTTGTAATTGTTGACTTAGACCAGGCAACTCAGGAGTACTGTTCGAGGCTCAATAACAAACAATTCTCTTTTTCTAAAGATGTCCCACATATCATACACAAGGATCTACATGAGAAAACTAACATATAATATCCATAACTCAGACACTCAAATGGCAAATGCATCTGTATATCATCAACTTCAACCATCTTATACATACCAAGATACTATTCTGTTTTTCACTCAGAAAAAATCGACATCTGTTAGTTGCTCACCTCAGAAGTATTTTCACAGTTATGAAATTGCAAACTAAAGAAAATGATTTATTAGAAGAACCATCATTATTAAACATTTAATGGAAATGTGCAAAATGGATTTTAACTGTCAGTGGTTTAAGTAGTGCTATTTCTCCATTGCAGCTTGTTCATTTGAAGTGTTTTCTTGTTTAAATGCTGTGAGAACTGCGCTATTTATAAGTTGTTTTTCACATCTGAAGATGCAAGATAACTTTCCTTTTCAGGTTGAACAACTACATAAGATCTTTAAGCTTTGTGGTTCTCCACCAGATGAATACTGGAAGAAGTCTAAGTTACCCCATGCTATGATCTTTAGACCTTATCATCTCTATGAGAGTAGTCTCCAGGAGACATTCAAAAGTTTACCAGGAAGTGCCATTAGCTTGTTAGAGACCTTTTTATCTATTGAACCATGTAAGCGTGGTACTGCCACAAGTGCCCTTCAAGTGGAGGTGATTATTTTCCTTGAAACTATGTTACATGAGCTTTTTGGTATATATTTAGCACTTTTATCAATTTCTGTTTATCTCCTCAGTGGTGAAAATTGTCTTCTTCTCCCTATCAATGCACTTCTTTTTTTTGCAGCTTTATTTGGGTTAAAAACCAAAAATGATAATATAATTGTATAAGTGGAATTGTAATATAGAGTATAGCAATTCCAAATAACATAGATATTTGAAACCAAGATTATGTCAATTAAATAATTAGGTATAATCGGAAACAGAAAACGAATAGGGTGTGGTTACCATTGGGGAGCACCTGGCTTGGCCCTCGGCTAATGGACAAGAAGAATTTGTGCAGTGTGTTACAGTGCATTATAAATTTAGAAAAAGCATGATAACTGGAAGTTACTTGCCATTCCAGAGCATTTAAGGCAGTTGTTCTTTGACAGTGGTCCTACATTATATTACTCAGTCATATCCTCAAGCTGGTATTTTTCTCTGTTAAATGAAAATTGTTTCATATCTGTGATAACTCAGTTATATTGTTTTTTTCCATTTCAATTTAACTTGCTCTTACCTTTTGTGTTTCTTCTACATGATTATTCAGTATTTCAGAACAAAGCCTTACGCCTGTGAACCCTCAAGCTTGCCAAAGTACCCACCCACCAAGGAAATTGATAAAAAGAGTCATGATGAGACATGCAGGTAATTCTATCCATCTACGGGTTCGTATCAGATCTAGAAGAAATCAGAAAGATATTCCAATATGTCATGTTGTTCATTGCGCTTTACCTTTTGAGCTGCTAAGAAAAATGACATGACATATGCTTCCTTGCAAAGTTAAAGAGTGCCTATTCAGACCAGCAAAGACAGAAGATTTACATTCATATAAATGGAAAGTCATTATAAAAAAGACACTTTCTATCTGTTAATTATAGGAAAATGTCATTAACTTAAGTCGGTACAAAATATCATCAACTGTTGGAACATGTGACAGCTAGTTATTCTGCAGTCCGTATTGATGGTCTTTGGTCTTTCAGAAGAAGAGCAACTGGCAGAGGGCGAGGATCAGAAGCCACAAAGAAAACCTCGAGAACAAATAGATCTTCGTGGGCATCAAGTGGACTCAGTAAAATAGCAGACAGCAAAGAGGTAATTTGACTTTTCCTAGTTGCAAATTCTTTTAGTTGTAGGAAAAAAAGTTACAATGAATCACTGGTGGATGTATGTTTTTATGTTTGGATTAAATTTTCAGGAGTCTGAGATCAGTGCTGGAATCTGTACAAGAAATGTAAAGAAAGATCTTCCAAGAGTAGATGGTGAAACCAGACTGTTTGTAGATCTCCAGCCAATGCCATCAATTAAATGTCCAGAGGAAGGTCATTGTGCAAAGTGCAACTCTCAAGAGGAACTTGCTTTTCCAGGGCCATTACTTGTTTCTGCTTCTAGCGGCTTTGCATGGGCAGGAAAGAGAGTAGGTGATGCATATGGTAGATCTGACAGTAGGTCTAGCTCAAAAAGCCATTTTTCTTATGAAAGAAATTCGTTCAATATTGAAAATATTAAAAGTAAGCTTGACTACAAGGGACAAAAAAATGCTGATGTGCATGTTGGTTCAAAAGGTCATGTACCATATGAGTTGGCAAAGTGCGCAATGCTGAATAGATGGACGCAATTAGACCATCCAGAATCATTTGACCCTTCAGATACATATTATTCCCTGGAGCTGTCAGAAGCCCTTTGCAAGGGAGATCCATCATCAATGCAACATAACAATTTGGTATGCAGATAGTCTGCCAGGTTTGATGTTTTACGTTACATCGTATTGACCAGTGACTTAATTTCTCCTGATAAATCTCAGGGTTTCCATGACCAAGACAGAATTGAGTTCTCAGGACCTTTGTTGTCTCAATCTTGCAAGGTTGATGAACTTCTACAAAAGCATGAGCGCCACATCCGCCAAGCAGTTAGGAGATCATGGTTTCAAAAAGGTAATAGTGAGTTTCCATTTTGCAACATCTTTCATGCAAGCATTTGGTAATCATGCAGAGAGTATGTAAATAAAAACAAGCCTTAGTCCCTTAACCTCATATGTCTTTTACTTGGCCATATTGGGCACTGGAACTCATTGATATTTTGGTTAAGAATCCTAGCGTGTCAAATGCTTTGCTCTTTTAATAGCTGTGGCTAACACTTAAAGCCCATGCCACATTAACTATTTTCTTTCTGTTCCTTATAATCCTAGATTGACCACAGATCTTCACGAAACATGTTGGATCTAAATATTAAAAGAATCATTAATAGCTACACTTGAGAAGGTTGTTGATCCAAGTATAAAAGAATCATTAGTGGCTACATTTTAGTTTTGTACAATGTACAACTGGTGTCAGCATTGCACCTATGATTTCCTCATAATCTTTATTGCAGTTCATCTGATTGGACTTTCCTCTATTATAATCATTCTATCTGGGTCCCAACGCACGAGAAGTGTTTATTTCAATTGTTAATTCAGTTTCATGTTTATATGAAATGGAATTGTTTCTTATTGACTGCTTTACCACAGTGGCAGGGAGAAAGCAAGGGAAATAGAAAGCCAGGGTAGCTTGTTTTGTAATCGTAGAAGTCTATGTCCGGTAAACAAAACCCTTGGATCAATCACAACAATGATATCTGAAATTAGGGAGAAGCTGCTACAGCAGTTTGTACCAAAGGCTACCACCTGCTGATAGATTACACGGTAAGAAAAGATGAGTGGCATCTGATTCATTCACGCCGGTTGCCGGCAGTGACTGAAGCTCTTCTGTTCAAAAGGCGAGGAGGCCAATCAATTCCTTGAAAGTGACTAATTGTGGTGCTCTGTAAAAGCCAATGTTCTGTAGATCTCATGATTCCTCTGTTAGCATCAATAGCATTAATCCAATCTTCATTCACTTTATGATGTAAAAACTAAATGTATGCCGGAAGTTCAACAGTAAATGAAGCAATTTTTTTTTTTTTTTTCTCTCAATGACCCAACTTTTGCAGGAATTGTTAGTATGCAATCATCCTGTTTGGATATTGAGAGATTTTGAAATGGAAGCTTTTCATGATGCATCAGAATAATCATCAGCAAGAATTTAAATACAGATGCATACAATTTGTACATGCCATTTTTTATGATGGATGATACAGATCAATTTGTTCCATTGACTTAAGCTAAAATATTTAAGCCAAAAAAATTAGCTGTAGTACATCCTTTAAGTTCTTATAAAGTAACTAAAGTCTTAATCCCCCATGGGACTAAGCTTTGGAATGTCACATCCATCGTCTTTTTGCTTGAACACATCAAATACAAAATCGATAAGCTTATTGGATATTAAATGACAACAAATATCCATGAGACAAGTTTAAAACTTGAATCGATTCACCTTTCTTCTAAGTTCAAGATTCATAAATCTCAAGCTACATCAACGATCCTCTCTGCTAGATTCATAATTTACATGAACATGTGCTCTCATTTCCAAGCCATCATACTGTGCCCAGCTCTTGATTCCCTTATTTACTTTTCTTTTCCTTATTTATGTTTCAATAGCACAACAGCAATTTGATGATGATAAAACAAATGCAAGAACAACACTTCTTTTCTTTTAGACCAGTCACTTGCCATCAATTTTCTTATATGACCAGTTGTCATCAACATAGGAACGATAGCCCATCATTGACACAAGAACCAAAGGAGTGATCAATGTGTTCCCACTTAAAAAGAGGTCATGCTTAGCACATTTTGGATCAAAAGGTTTTGTTTTCTTTTCTTAGATATGAATGCATGTGAGAAATAATTTTGGTAGAACAGGATAATCATCTCATATTACAACCATAAAAACAATAAGAAGAAGAAGAAGAAGAATAAAAGATATCCATAGCTTTTGGCCAATGAAATAATTCATCTCTCGACAACTTTGATGGCTCATCATCCAACCTGATCTCTCATGATGAAGAGAATTGGCTCTTTATGGATGAGTGCAGACAGGGAGTGTGAGGACTCACCATGCCTTCACCCAAAAAATGCTCGATCAATGCCACCTTTCATGCTCCCTTTGACTAAGTGTATGATTACATTTTAACTTCATATCTACAAATAACTTGTCGATGCATATAATTCATATATAGTTATAAATTCTGAATTGGATTGATGATTACTCTGTCCAACAGAGAAAATTGAAAATTGCATCTTTGACAGATTCAATTTATTTGATCACACCGTTTGGGCCTCGAAAGAATTGATATATTATATTATATTATATCAAGAGACGATGCACTTTAGACACCGCTGTCTTGATTAACCGCATCGCTCTGGAAATCATTCACGGGTGATGTCACCTCTGTTAGCTCTGAAAGGTGGTGTCCAAGCTGTGGGACGTCGTCAGCTTAAAAATATCAAGGGTGACTCGATCTAGCGAACTATCATTTTCCCAACACGTTTGAAATTGACAACATAAATTTATGGTGCAGGGGTGAATCATCCATCATATATTTCCTGAGTTACACATGTCTCTTTCTATAGATAACAGTATTGGTGAGCTATCGTCGCTTTTGGGTGGTAAGCGCCGACGTGGTCGACACGTGACGCATCACCCGCTCCTCAAGAAAATATATGATGATTCACCACCACAACATAAAGTAGTTATTGAAAAATAAAATATAGTTTTTCAAATCAAAGTCCTCTTCATAATCTTTCTTGTCACACAAATAATACTTTATTATGAATATTTTTCTATTAAAAATTTGTATAACATTTATAAATTTAAATCATTTATTTGATAAATTATGCTTCAACATCTCATTGTTTGTTACCTACTGCGTAATCATCAATATATTATTAGTCTTTTCATTTTATTTATTTATTTTATTTTAAATACATATATGGTTAGTTCATTTAAATTATACTAATTTTTATTTATGTCATAATAAATTTTAAGTAAACTAAATAAAAAATTGGGATACTTAATAATAAATTACGTGCCAAGGACTTATCTATTGTTCATACCCAATATCTTTAATTTTAATGATCTTGTCAATTATAACAAGGATGTATCATTGAATTCTTCGAATATTATAATATATTGAATTATAGTCAATTTTTCATCAAAATATTAGTTAATGACTTATCAATAATTTAAATTAGTCCTTAGATATTTATTCTATTATACTAATTATATATTATAATGAAGTCTACATATTACTAGTAATTATCATAAAATTGAGTCGGTTAGATATTTTTAATTATTTAATAATTTAAGAATCAAAAGTAACAGAAATTTCACTTATACATCATGTGAGAAAACTATAGAGGAAATCTATAATTGATGTATTTTTTAATTTCTATAAATGATCATATGGGCTAATCAATTCTATTTAATGAGACATCCCAAAATTGAGTCGATCAAATTAATTAACTAGTCATAATTCACTTAGTCAAAATTAGCCTTGACTAGTTAAAAATTTAATTTGGAATCAAAATCCAATTGATTTAAAAGTATAAAAGTAGGTCAAAATTGAGCTTAGAGATAAAAATTTCGATTTAGGCATGAATTGGGGTCAAATTTGGTTCAAAACCAATTTGGGATAGATTGGTCAAATTTAATTTTGACCAAATTATGTCAAAATCACCATCCCCCCGGCTATGATTCCCTATCGTGGCATGCAACCAACCGATTCCTCATTGTGACACCTCCACCACACATGACCCTCAACACTATCATTGATACCCAACCAACGTCAATAATAATTCAATATAATCAAAATAGATCTAATGCATAAATTGATCAAAAATAGATCTAATACATAGATATGGTCTGTTTAATGATCTATGATAACTTAGATTTCAATTATATGACTCTGATGTCAATTCTAAGAAATAAAATTATCCATGATAATTTAGATTTGAATGACATGACTCTGATATCCATTCTTAAAAAATAAAGTTATTATACGAAAAATTTATATTAGAATTAAAACTAAATATCATAAATCAAATAAGTTATGATCTTGCGAAGCAATACATCGTCAATCCTTATAGAAAATAAGTTAGACTCTTTTTTTTTTCTATTTTAATATATTAATTGATAAAGTAAAAATATAGTAATTCCTAAATAGTTATTTTTATATTAAAGAATTTAGAAAAAAAATAATTCGATGAGTTTTTTTTTTTTTGGGATAAAATCATCATGATACAAGTGAACTTTCTTTCTACTTATCGGTATTCTTAATTAGAATTATATTAGAATATAAGAATATATTAATTAATTAATTAATATGATAAAAATCTAATAGTGTGCTTTCAAGACCCGACACCCACGTGCATCCAAGTATGAACGATGACATAACAGTCCATGTAATATCCTACTGCAGCACACGTGGACGTCAACACGTAACATGTACAGGGTTGCTGATACAGTATAAGGCGGCTCTCCACGCCATCGCGCGCTTGCCCGACGTAATTTATCCCCTCCCTCGTCGACACGTGTCCATTTGTTTCTCCCGCGCAAAATTGTTTTGCGCGAACCCCATGATCCTCCGTCCGTAGGCGACCGTACAAATCCTGGCCGTTCATCTGACGCCGTGCTTTTACGCCTGCCACGGAGCCCGTGCCTGTCCCAATACTTTTACTGCAAGCTGCCTTCATCTCGCAAACGGTAATAAAAGGGGCAACCAAATTAAAAGTGTGTTTCTAATTATTCTTTGTCCTCCCCCCTCGCTCGAAGAGGTCGAAGCCGAAGCCTTGCGGTCGCCCGATCCCGACCAAGATCTCGCCCTCGGGGAGCTGCTCGATCGGCGGGCGGCTCGTGGCCGCGACCGGGTTTCCCGTCGCAGCGTGGTGGAGTGGGCGTTCGAATTGATCTTTTGTCGGTCGAGAAGTCGGGTTTGGATTCCACCGGGGGAGCGGCGTCGGCCGCCGGTGGAGACGCCGGCGGATGGCGTTGTTCAGGAGGCTCTTCTACCGTAAGCCTCCAGAACGGCTGCTGGAGATTTCGGAACGAGTCTATGGTACTTCCTCTCTTTCTCTCGCTTGACCTAAGAGCATAATTCGTCTCTCGGGCATCAGTCAGGTTTTGCCGGTTGATGGTTTATTGAGTGGTATTCTTGAATGTTGTTGATATCTCGGAACGACTCTATAATACTTCCTCCCTTCCTTGCTCGAAGAGCATAATTCATCTCTCGGAATTTATGAGGTTTTTCGGCTTGATGGACTCTTGAGTGGTGATTTGAGGATCTCTTTCGGTTTTTCTCCACATTTGAGTTAAGATAGGCTGGTCGGTTCTTGAATGTTGTTGATATTCTCTGACATTCAGGAGGTGACGTTCCTTTTCTATTTCTTTTCTGCACAAATTGAGAAGTTCTCGCAGATAGTTGACTCTTATCAAACTAATAGAAATGTACTGCACCTTTTGGCCTGTCAAGGGCTCTGGAGGTTATATAAATTGTTGGAACTTACTATTTGATCTTAGGAAACACAATGCTCCCAATCAATTGAAAATTTTAAACCCAAAACTAAATTTCTAATTAGTATTAGATTTCTTCTTGAGCTTTATAATGTTGTCCTGATTTGCTATGCCTATGACGTTCTAAATTCTTTTTGGTCTTGCTATAATTCGCTTTCAGAAAGATCAAAATTCAAAATGTCTTACTTTTCTTTGTATTGCAGTGTTCGACTGCTGCTTCTCAGCAGAAACTCTTGGGGAAAGTGATTACAAGGACTACATGGATGGCATAGTCACCCAACTGCATGATTATTTCCCAGATGCCTCCTTCATGGTATTTAATTTCAAAGAAGGAGATAAAAGGAGCCAAATCTCAAACATCTTGACCGAGTCTGATATGACAGTCATGGACTACCCCTTACAGTATGAAGGGTGTCCTTTGCTTTCATTGGAGATGATCCACCACTTTTTGAAGTCTAGTGAGAGCTGGCTGTCGTTGGAAGGGCAACATAATGTGTTGCTGATGCACTGTGAGAGAGGAGGTTGGCCTGTCCTTGCCTTCATGCTTGCTGGTTTACTCCTTTACAGAAAACAGTATACTGGTGAGCAAAGGACTCTTGAAATGGTGTATAAACAAGCCCCTAAAGAGCTACACCATCTATTGTCTCCTTTGAACCCACAACCTTCGCACCTGAGATATCTTCAGTACATATCGAGACGAGGAAATGCACCAGAATGGCCTCCAAAGGATATACCCTTCACATTGGAATGCTTGATTCTTAGAATTGTACCTAATTTTGATGGGGAAGGAGGTTGCAGGCCAATGGTTCGCATTTATGGTCAAGACCCATTGGCTCCCAATAGTAGGAGTTCAAAGATTCTTTTCTCAACATCTAAGACAAAGAAGCATGTTCGGCACTACAAACAGGTAATGCATAATTCTTTCATCTAAATGACATTGTCCTTCAAGTTTAATAAGTGTTGGACTGTCACTGCAGGCAGAGGCTGCACCAGTAAAATTAAAAACTCGATGTCGTGTTCAAGGAGATGTAGTTGTTGAATGCATCCATATGGATAAAGATCTGGAACATGAGGAGATAATGTTCAGGGTTATGTTCAATACAGCCTTTGTCCACTCTAGTGTTCTGATGCTGTCTCGTGAGGAGATCGATGTTGTATGGAATGCCAAGAACCAATTTTCGAGGGATTTCAAAGCTGATGTAGGTGCCTATTTTTTTCCTAGTTTGTCTATTTGTTCCTGGTAGGATTCGATTTTAAGTATATGTTATGCGTGAACCAGGTAATATTTTCGGACTTCGATTCTTTTGAATCTGACTTAAGCACACATACATTGGTTGAAGATGGTGATGAAACAGAAGGTGCTTTCACAGAGGCCGCAGAGTTTTTTGAGGCTGAAGAGATATTTACCAACTCCTACTGGCATAATGCAAATCGAGATCCTGAAAGTACTACATTTCAAAATGGAACTTCTGTTGATGGTGAGAATCCCAATTCAGAAATCAACAGTTCGACCAATGAAGCAAGGAGTAGTTTTGAGACAAGCAAAGCTGAAGAGGATTCAGAGACAAGGGCTTCGCAACTGCTAACAGATATGGTTAGCAAATGTACCATGGTAGAAACGTGTAGTATACCTGGTCCAGCTGAGACTAGTTCTGAATGTGGCAAATGTGAGCAAGATGGTGAACTTGTAACAGAGAAATCAGTCACTTCAGGATCTATGATTCAGATTGAAGAGAAGAGTATGATAGAAAGCAGCACATTGCGACAGAACCCTGTTACTTCCATGGATGAAAAACAAAAATTAATAAAGATAAACAATGTTAAACAGGAGACTGACAATGGAATGGGTTTGGTGATTATGACAGAGAATTTAATTGATTTAGAAACTACAGAGACAATTGAAAGCATATGGGAAAACAATGACTCTAATAATGGCTCAGAAAACATTATTGGGAGGAGAACCAATGCTGTTGATGAAATTCCCAGTCCGGAGACTGATTCTAGCACCTATCAAGATAAAATTGAACATTATAGTGAAAGTGTGTTGAGTTCTCCAACTGTGGCAGAAGACAGAATGACTAAATTTTCAACTATTGCTGCCAGTAGTGATGGTAAGATTATTAGTGAAAATTCGATATTTTTGGATTACACAGTTACTTGTGAGGAGAAGAATATAGTACAACTCAGCAACTTTAAACATGAGGTCAAGGATATCATTGCACTTGATGTTGAAGGGAAGAATATAGTTGAACCCTGCAACATTGAGCAAGATGCAGGTGGCCTGGTTTCTGAAAACACAATGACCTCATGCAACATGAGTTGCAAGGCAGAAATATCGACTCTGACAAAAGAAGCCAATAACAGATTAGGAAAAATTGAGTCAAAAGTCAATCCAGAGAATATCAATTCCAGGACAACTCAGCTTGAAAAGGATCACAATCAAGAAAACCAGCATACATTAGGAGAATTTAAATTCAAGTACAAAAGGGAGCCAGATGAAGGTGTTGCTCGAAATAAGACAGAGACCAAGAATTTTAATCAGAATTTAGGAAATGGTGATCAGACTCTAGAAATGTCTTTGCCTACCATCTCAGAGAAACCATCAACAGGTACAAAACAGCCTGATTCCCCAGAATCTAAGCCAGTGGTTAAACAACAAGGACCTGTAGTTGGTCATCGGAACATAAAGCCGAAGACTATTGACAGGTGGATCTCACCGAAGAAACACTCTGATGCTACTTCAGTGCATATGCCTTCTCATCCTCCGTCCAGATATAACAGTGCACCAGCTGCTCTAGCCATTTCTGCAGCTTATCAAGTTAACACAAGTAGTGAAATCACAGGGGTGTCTGAATCTCCAGCTTCTTCAGACAAAGCTGCATCTTCCATGCAGCTGTCAGATCAATCTTCTATATGTCATGTGTTGTCTTCAATTGAGGAAGTACCTCGGTCTTTTTTGGCAGTGCCTACAGCTCCACCTGCTTGTAACAACCACTCAAAACTCACTAAGTTGCAAGCTCATAATAACCCAGTACCACCACTGCGGCCACCACCACCAACCCTTTCCTCTAGTACTCCACGCTCATATATTACTAATGGCCACTCTAACCCTTCTCCTCCTCCACCTCCATCACTGAAGATAGGAGGGGTTGATGTCACACCTGCTTCATCTACACATCATTCACTGCCACCGCTACCGCCACCACCACCACCACCACCATCTTCCCTATTTGGAGTCTCATGCAGTTCTTTTCTGCAATCCTCCCAAATTTCATCTCAAACCAATGATATAGTAAAGGCACCTCCACCACCACCTCCGCCACCACCTCCTTCGCACAATATAATTGACTCCTATACATCACCTTCCTCACCTCTAACCATCCCACCACCTCCATGCAATAAATTTGATTCCTATGCATCATGTTCCTCACCTCCGCCTGTTCCACCACCTCCACCTTTGCCCTTTGGATCATCAACTAGAGGTGTGCCTCCTCCTCCTCCGCCTCCCCCTCCCTCTCCCCCTCCCCATCCAGTTCTTCAAGGTTCCACAGCAAAAAATCCACCACCTCCTCCTCCACGGCCTCCACCAATGATGTCAAGAACATTCACTGAATGCACATCATTGCTGCCACCTCCACCACCTCTGCTCTCTTCCATGTCTACAGGAACTTCAGTCAAAAGCCCACCTCCACCTCTCTCAGCCCCACCTATGAGAAATTTGTCATGTGCGCGTTCTTCCCCTCCCCCTCCCCCTCCTCCACCACCACTACCACCAAATCAAGGAGGAAAAACAATGGTTCCTCCTCCTCCATTGCCACCTCCATTGCCAAGTGTTTCCATTAAAGGTCCTCCAATAGCACCTCCTCCGCCACCTCCACCCCCTATGCCTTACTCAAGTTTGTCAAAGCATATTGGTGTTGCCACCACTATCCCATCACAATCACCCCCACCTCCTTCTAACCTATGTGGTGGTGCTCCAACTCCACCACCACCACCACCATTTCCTCTAGGTACACATAGTGGTACTCCTCCACCACCTCCACCACCTTTCCCTGGTTCACGGAGTAGTGCTCCCCCTCCACCATCTCCACTTAGAGCTCCACCTCCACCGCCGCCTCTGGGCTCACGACGTGATGCTCCACCTCCACCTCCTCAACATGGTAATGTGCTTCCTCCACCACCTCCTCCTAGCTCGCAGGGTGGTGCCCCACCTCCGTCCCCTCCAGTTCAATGTGGTAGTGCTCCTCCTCCACCACCACCTCCTGGAGCACGTGCACCTCCTCCAGCCCCACCTAGGACACCAGGAGCTCCACCGCCTCCTCCATCTAGTTCTCAATCTGATGCTAGAGGGTTATTGCCAAATGGGGGAAGAGGCCGTGGACTCACACGTTTTATGGGTGTAAATTCAGCAAATTTGACATCCCGTAGGTTATCATTGAAACCATTCCACTGGGTGAAAATAGCAAGAGCTGTTCAAGGAAGCTTATGGGACGAATTACAAAGATCTGGTCAAGCTTTGAGGTTGTACAAATGCTTAATTTTCACTTTTCTAATAACATTCTAATTTACAAGTGCTGCTTTTAGTTTTGGATGTTCTTCCTCATTTTGTGTAACCTTTTACTTGCAGTGATTCTGATTTTGATGTGTCAGAACTTGAGAGCCTCTTCTCTGCCATGGTTCGTAAAATAGATGATAGCTCTAAATCTGAGGGGCGTCGTAAATCTCTTGGATCACAATCAGATAAAGTTCATTTAGTAAGTCCTTGGTATCTAAACCTAAAAATATTACTTTGAGAAATGGAAATTTCACTGTTCATTTATAGTTGTTTTAGATTGTTTAAGTTATACGTCATTGTCCATAATAATGCTCTTCAGTCTACGCATACACACAAACAGAAGGATAATGCCCTAGGGGGCATATGAGAGAAACATGAAAAGTGGGAAAAAACCAACTGGAGAAAGAAAACAGTTAAGAAAGATGATATTTATGCAATGAAAACACACAAAAAGAAGGATAATGCCCTAGGGATATGAGAGAAACATGAAAAGTGGGAAGAAACCAACTGGAGAAAGAAAACAGTTAAGAAAGATGATATTTATGCAATGAGCCTGAACATGAGACCTTTACCTTGTAAAATTTGCTTTATCAACTCACTGGGAAATGTCATTTGGTTAGTAATGTCCCTCTTCCATGCAGCGGCCACATGTTTGCAACGGGAAAGAGAACACCAAGATTAATTGTAGGATTTATCATATTTTAGCAGCTAAGTCGCTATAGTGAATTTAGTTTTCATTTTGATGGTGTCATGAGCAGAAAGAAAGAGGAACTGGCGAGTGAAAGTTTTGTATGGTGCCTTAGTTGTTTGGGTCATGGTTTAGTGTGATAGACAGTACAGATACTTGGTTTGAATCTTTTGCAGTTAAGTGTTATGAGGGATCGTCTTAGCTGGGTCGCTATATATGGTTATGAGATTTCATTTCCAATTGCTTTTGCCATATTCATATACTTTAGCTGTAATTTATAAAAGTTTTTCGTTATATTCAAAAAATAATTTTAAACCGAAATAAGATTAACCATTTTTAATGCTATTGTTGAAACTTGAAAATATATTTATTTTCTCTTGTATTCCTTTTCTTCTTTCTATTCTTTCCTTGCTTCTTCTCTTTTTTTGTTTCTCTTCTCCCCTTTCTTCTTATCAAATAGTGGAATTGGAAAGGATCCATATGACTTATGAGATTCAAATCCGATAAAACTCTCTCTCTATCTCTCTCTCTCTCACACTCACTCAGAGCAAAGGAACAAAAGGAACCCACGTGTGATGGCAAAGTGAAGCACTTTTCCTCGCATGCAGCAGTGTGATTGGCTGACTTAACAATGTGACTATGACTGAAGCAGCAGGGCAGTAGTGGAAAGTCAGTGGGATTCAAGTGTGCTCGACTCCTCATCTTCCTTCTATTCTCCCCTTCTCTCCTCCTTTCCTTTCCAACTGGAGAAGCATCAGTGGCATGCTCCCTTCTGATTTTCTTCCTCTTTTTCTGCCACTGTTGCATAAATTTTGTAACTCTACTGTGTTGTTATTAGCAAATTAGACAGCCACATAGTTTTTGGTTATAGACCTTGATTTTAAGAAAAGATATCTTCCTTCCTGTATTACATTTTTTTCTCTTTATGAATAAAAAACTTGAGTTTGATAAATAAGGATGAGGACATTTCTTGAGTTCTTTTAATGAATCATGGCTTAACCTGTGGCTGAAATGCAGAAATTGTTTCTTCTGTATAGCTTTTAATTAACAAGCTCTTTTAATTTTAATTTTGTTTATAGATTGCATTAAGACGTGCCAATAACACTGAAATCATGCTGACGAAGATCAAGATGCCACTTCCTGACTTGATGGTAAGTTTGACTGTAGTGGTGTGTTATATTTACCACTTTAGTGGTTATATCCCTGTGGTTTGCCTTCGTATGAATTGTTGATACAAAATTCATGATGCACCATTCTTTCTCAGTCCGCAACTTCTGACTACAGAAGAGATATTATGCATTGTAGGCAACATCCTAAATAATGTGTACACTGGGTTTTTAATCGTGTTTTGGCTGTTGACCATACTAAACATGAATGTACTTTGGTGTGCATCTTTAGTTTAACATGAATGTATCTTCTTGCAATTATTATGTCGCAGAATTATGTTCTTGCTTTTCAGTCTTGAGGTAAAAAGTGAGAAGGTGGCCTAGGATATTATAGGTTAGTGTTGAGTATTGCAGATTCTGAAGCTTTTAATGGTCTCCTGAGAAAAATCAATCTATTCTAGTAGATATTGAACTCTAATAGCATGTATCTCTTACAACTAAAAGGCAGCAAACTTGTTGCAAACTGAAAACAGAGACATTGCTTTGTGTCTATCACAAAAGATTGTAGCTCACATTAATGTAATTTTTGTAAATTGTTTCTCAGTATCTACAGAAAACTAAACACAGATTCTACAGTTATACTAACATGTTCATGTATAATCACCTAAACATACAGTATGCACATTTATGCTGGCATATGTCATCCATCCTTATATGCTTTTGTAAAATTTGAGCTATTCACTTTTACCATGACTGCTCATCAGCTAAACACTGATACCATGAACAAGCTAGACTCTAAAATTCGAAATATTAGTTGTATTCTTGAAGATGGAAGTGACTCTAATGATATATCTGATACCTCAGAGTGCTGCTTTAGCATTGGATGATTCTATTTTAGATGTTGACCAAGTGGAAAATCTCATTAAGTTTTGTCCAACCAAAGAGGAAATGGAGCTTCTCAAGGTACATTTTAGAATTGTTCATGATCATAATTGTCTTGACTTCAATCGCTTCCCCTTCCGTTGAGTTTCTTCTATTTTCTTTTCTGGTTTTGATTGATAGGGCTACACCGGTGACAAGGAAAAACTCGGGAAGTGTGAGCAGGTAAAGTACTCAACTTCTTGTCCTTAATACTTCCTTGGACTATATCTGAAATTAATTTTCATGGTTCTGCTAAGTAGAAAAACAAGAGAACTTTTGGTGTTAGTATTTAACTATTTATACCTGCTAGAAACTAGGACAGTTGACTAATTAAAAGTTTCTTAAACAATTAAAGTTTTACATGCGCCTGATGTTTACTTACACCAAATGATTATAGACCCAATTATGAACTAAAATTGTACACATATATCAACTAATATGGAATACCGTGCTATTCCACTTTAGTCTCTCACTCTAAAGTCTAAAGATTGACAAATCATTTTATAAATTAAAGAACAATATTTTTACAGGATTCCAGAAGTTCAGAGATCCCCAATGGGTGGTCAACCCAATTGAAATATTAAAGTCTAATTATAGATTCGTTATAGCACCAAGCATGACTTCATCATATCAACTGGTTTCCAATCAGACCATAGTGTTCTATATAATTATTGTCCAAATTTTGTGCTATTCTTGATCCACTTAGATATGCTTTTGTTTTAGATTCATGTTCAAGTTTTTTAATCACGTGTGAGACGCCCTTGTCATCGGAGTTACCTTTGGCTTCTTTCTGGACATAACTTGAATAAGCTTCTATGGTTTTGACTTATTTTAACATGTGCTGCTATACGATAGTCTTCCTTGAACATTTTCTATGTTTTCTCCCCTAGTTTTAACTTTTAACATGCTATTTCAAGTTGCATCTTTCCTTTCTTATCTTTATACTCCTGTCTCCTTGATAATCTCTAAGTAGTATTAAGCTTTGTAAATCTTCAATTTTTGTATGCTTTCTGTAGCTTTAGGGGGTCGAGGTCATTACAAGAGATTATAAGAGCTTTCTCACAAGGATGCACGATATGAAAATGTGGTTTTCTGTTTCATTCTTGCTTCACACCAATCACAAGTTGAACCAGACTTATGCCACATTCTTATCCAAGATGCGGCTAGAATGGAATTCTCCTTTTAAGCAGTTTGCATAAATATCTTAATTTGCCTGTAGCTGTGAATTTTAAACTGATTCTTAGGTGTCCTTTACTGTTTCCCTGTTTCATGTCTATATAATGATATGTTATTGAAGGTGTCAGCTAGCTTGTAAAGGCTTTGATGGTTTATCGCAAAGTCTTAAGTTTGAATCTCACTTTCGTCGCTTACCCTTTGCACAAAAAAAAAATCTCATTCATGTCTAGATAAAGATATTGTTTCTCTGTTTCATGGTCATTCCCATTCTTTCCTTTGAATGTGTCTTTGTTTATTATATTAAAAGAAAATATTCATTTGACATTTAAATGGTGCAGTTTTTTTTAGAGCTGATGAAAGTTCCACGGGTGGAATCTAAATTAAGGGTTTTTTCTTTCAAGATTCAGTTTGGCTCTCAGGTTGTACTTGTGTCTATTCTGTTTTTGTTTATAAGAGAACATGATGGATTAGGATCTATTGTCCCATCTTTTCCCAGGTTTCTGATCTTAGAAAGAGTTTGTGCAGTATAGACTCCGCTTGTGACCAGGTATGTGAATACTCTGTCTTCCCTTCCTATTTTTTAATTATGACATTTATATTCATGACAATTGGCTTGCTAGATTCGCAATTCTATCAAACTGAAGGAAATCATGAAGAAAATTCTTTTCCTTGGCAATACCATAAATCAAGGAACTGCAAGAGGTAATTCCAATTCACATACACTGAAAGGTATTTGTTTCTCACATATATGTGGGTGATAAGATATACTAGTCTTTGTTCAACTAAAAGTAGTCAAATCTGTAATCACTAACAAAATTGTTTTGTTTGTTAATTTTTTTTGTTCTTTATTTCATGTTATTTATATTTTTGTTTGTTCTTTCTTTGTCCAATGGGCAAAACTGTCAAAAATCATTGTGATATATATAATAGGTTATACATGGAAATGCCATGGACACCAACAAATGATTCATAAATGTAGGATAATGGGTTATACACAGGAATGTTAGGAACACCAACAAATATTTGCTAAATGTAGCTTGAAGCGAATGGCGTTAGCCTGTCAAGATGAAAAGCACATTTCCCTTTGGATGTCCAGATACATAATCCAAACCAAGCAGGTTTAGTTGTTTAAATAGTTTTGAAATTATGATTGTTGTTTGGTCTGATTAATTCCATAAAAAAAGAAACATACTTAACATGTTGAAGAAGCAACCTAATAGATGTTAGTGTTGCATGAAATGAGCGTATGAGTAATATGTCTGAAACATTTTAAGCAACTCAATATAAAATTATATATGATGGATATGGAAGAGAAGTGATTAAGTTCATATTTATATTATTGAGCTATGGCCATGTTAATATAGGAGGTAATTTGTGGTCAACAATCCTAGGAAATATGCGTAATAGGAAAACAAATGTGGCACTTACAGCAAATTTTGGGTCCAGTTAAATATGAAGTATGAATAATATCATCTAGCTTATGAGGAAAACTAAGTCAAGATCTACAGTTTAAATGACATTAGTGGTGCTTATGGTACATGATTTTGTCAATTAGGTTGTGAGGCAAAAATCACAGCATTGTTACAAGGAATCAACAACTCTTGCAGGGTTGTATTTTCAGTCACCACCCTCCACTGATAGATTTTGCTATGACTTAGTCCAAGCTTCTGACCTGTATTGGCTGTTTGAAAAGTGGTTTGACTTAGTCCAATCTTCTGTTGGATATTTGACCCTAATGGTTTAGTTCAGAATCTGCCACTCATTAGGCCAAGAAGCAGCACAATTCAGAAATTCTCCTAGATGCACTAATGTTTTGGTTTCTATAGAACAATATGGAAGAAATGCTATCTTTTCTGACCATTTATTAGTGCATTAATTGTGCTCGGAGTTATAAAAATAATGCTTTAGTGAATTTCGTTAATTATAATAATCTAGGAACATGGTCAAAATCATGAAAATAGCCATCAAATGTGGAGGTAAGGCTATGCATATCTGACCCTCAGACCCTACACTGACAGGAATCTCATGTTATTGGGGGCATTCGGCAGCCTCTGGTTTTCTAATTTACCTTCATTTAAAACAACAATTTGATTAAACTTGCAGGCTCAGCTATTGGTTTCCATTTGGACAGTCTTCTTAAACTTTCTGATACTCGTGCTACTAATAACAATATGACTCTTATGCACTATTTGTGCAAGGTATGATACATTTGATCTCTTTAATGTTGTCCATGTTATTGCAATTTCATAGCTAAATTTTTGGCTGAAAATGTTACATATGAGCAATGTACTTGCATTTTGTTGATTAGACATGCTTGCAATTCTATCAAAGATACCCCATTTACTGTTCATAACCTGATTTTAACTTGACATAAAGCTGTCCTTTTTCATATTGTTCAACACATTTTCTGCTTATGAAATGTGTCTATATTGTAACATTTACCTCTGCATTGATAATGCAGGGCTTCTGTTAAATATGTTAAAATAGATTCACAGTCTAGGTTATCTCCACAAATGGAAGACCCAGCTAGTGTTAATTTCTATTATCTGGACATATCCCCAACATGCAAATATATTATGGCTGCTGATTCTATTAAGATACTTAAACTACAAGATAGGTTTTCCCTGGCTTGGTTGTCGGTCAGTGAATGATGATTCTGTAAATATAAAATCAGTAAATGATATATGCAAACATAGAGGATTAATAGCAAACTTGGCCAAAACTTTTGAATGTTGTTCATTTTGTAATCATAGATTCATCATGTCAAATGGAGTTCTTTATACTGTCAATTTTCCTCTCCTTTTTTCTTCGATATATTGTTTCATCTATTAATCCTATCAACATTTTGGCATGAAATCAGTCGCTTGCTTCAAGATCTCCACATCTTCTGGATTTTCATGAGGATCTTATTAGCTTGGAAGCTGCATCAAAGGTTTTATTTTGTTTTGCTATTATTGTTGGTTATACTACAGCAAGCAAGTGATAGATTTACGTACAAGTTTCCATATACAGATACAACTAAAATCCTTGGCTGAAGAAATGCAAGCCATTGTCAAGGGTTTAAAGAAGATTGAATTGGAGCTGAATGAGTCTGAAAATGATGGCCCTGCCTCAGAAATTTTCTGCAAAGTATGCCATCATTCATGTTGTCCTTTTAAAAATTTAGTTGTTGTAGATTTTTTCAAATTGTTTGTGGGCATGTAAATGTTGAATCCTACTGCCCTTTTAAAAATTTTGCTTGCAAATAAGTTTTTTAGTTTTCTTTTTAATTATGTAAATTATGTGAACGCTTAGATGCATCTACAGTGCACATGTTTTTTTTGCATAACATGTTCTTATCATGAATCATTTTGTCATTGCCTTCCGAAAAATATTTCCATTTACTTGAGCACATTGGGCGTATTATGCTTTAGATGTTTATATAGTCAGGCAGTTAAAATTTCACATTATCAGTAAAGCAGATGAACTGGTATATCTCCACTTGATAAGAAAAATATATCGTGTTACTATATATATGGATGATTTGTGATCCAGAAAGATAGGTAGGAGAAGTGGAAAAATGTGATGCCATCGTTGGAGGATTGAACAGTCAGAGCAAGTTACTGTTACTTTGCTGTTTATGCTTAGAATGCAAAGGTTTTCAGTTTGTGATCTGGATTCTTTTTTCCGACTTACAAAAAAATCCATATATACATGCATGTTGGCAAGTCAAATACATGTAGATGAGAGAAATGATGACAAATAGTAAGTTAGTAAGGATCGCCTTGCAAGGCTAAATACTCCTGGAGACAATAATGCATTATACTCTGAGCGAAAGGTGAAAAAACCCCTCAATGCGGAGAATATGAGACCATGAGCTCTTGAACACTGTAAGAAGAATGTCATTTCTGACAATGTGCTTTTTAAGAATGATTAGATCTTACTGGAGTAGCATGGGGCATATGGAATCCTAGGAAAACTAGTAAGGATCACCTTGCACCACTAAAGGTACATGGGTGACAACATATGAGATCATGAGCTCTCAAGTAGTGGGAGGAGAATGTGATTTCTGACTGTGTTTATTGAAGAAATGGGCTAATTGGTCTGGCCAAAATATAGTGAAAAGGAACAGAAATGCCAAAAAATGAAATTATAAAAGAAGAAGGTTCTACCATTTCTGGCATCTTTGACGATATAGCTATCCAGTGCAGCAGCTGTAACTGTTGGTGAGATGCAGAGCCCTTTTTGGCTACTACTGGTCAATGATTTGAGAAGATGCTAAGCTCGGACATCAGATGTGGTTTGATAAGATATTGGTAGTGAGGGATGTGGAGAAAGCATATGCTTGTCAATGCTGTTCGACCATACACACATAAAGTCTACTGTGCAATACTTGGTTAATTTGACATAGAAGTCCCAAGGGAGATGAAGAGCAGAAAGTTGATCAGTAGCAGAATGCATGGTGAATATTTTTTTTGCTTGAATGAAGGATGTCACCCTTGATGGAGTTGTAATGCAAAAAAAGTGCTGTTTTTGCCTCAACGATATGACACTTGATAGTAGAAAGCCGAAATGTCCTATTAGCCTGGTAGTTGAAATATTTTTTTGTTATTCTTGGCTTGAAATTTAACCCATTATCATTGCATTTTATGTAATGTGTTAACAATACATTATTTACAACTCATTATTACGTCTATGTCGCTTATGTGGCATGTCACACATCACACTCCTTGTTCATATTTTAGCTTATTTTATTTTTTACATATCCAGCTCAATTATATGCTATATATGTGATGCTGTGATAAATCATATTAACTCAGAGTCTGATATGTGAAGGTTGTTTATTTCTCTTCTTTTTCCCTGATTGGACCAGATTTTCATGTGCATCAAATCTTATTAACTCATTGCCGTTTCTATTCTTTAGACCTTGAAGGAGTTTATTGTTGTTGCTGAAGCTGAAGTGCGGTCACTAACAACATTATATACATCAGTGGTGGGCTGCCAGCTAGTTGCTCATAAGAACATATATCACTGAGTTTTTATGTCTGCCATGTTACGCATCACACATCTTCCTGACATATTTTGAGTGTTGACAGGGTAGAAATGCAGATGCCCTTGCACTATATTTTGGTGAAAATCCTGCCCGATGTCCATTTGAACAAGGTCTAGTAGCTTCTTTATTGGATAAGTCTTGTTAAATGAAGGTTTCAATTCTTTTTAAACCATTGACAGTTCGACACCCATTTTCATGATTTATGTTCATTATACCTTCGTCTGATGCATACTTAGGCCATACAAAGATTAGAAACTTAGATTTCTTTATCAAAATGCTATCAGCAGTTCTTTTAGATCTTTTAAAAAGCATATTTTACCCTTCTATTATACTTCTGATGGTAGGTCTTGCAAAAATTTAATTGCCTATACTGCATCTCGCTGATTGAAATAACAAAATTGAGCATTGCTATTCCTTGAATATGTAGTTCATCTAGTGATCGTTCTGACTTTATGTTTAACTGATAATCTAGTGGTGACTAGTGGTACTGTTTTTTCTTGAAATTGGAAGCAATCTGAACTCAACAGTTGTCTTTCTATTGGATCATATGTAAACGTTACTTTCCCATTGGCTGTTTGGCTTGTTCATGCCTTTTAAGATGTAAATTGATCCCCACAAAGTAGTGTTGTCATTCTCTCTTCTCAATTGCTTTCTCATGTCTTGGGAAATTTAGAATTGTTGCTTCTATTACGAGGATCATGGAATCTATTCCTTATTTCAATTACCAGACCCATGCTGGTCCATGGCCGGACCAGTTCCAGTTCAGTCCATGCTAGCATGCCGAGACACAGTATGCAGGTATGTACAGCAGTACCAGGTGGGAGAGGGGAGGAAGAGAGGAGAAGAATAGAAGAGGAAATAAGGGGAGAAGCTGGGCAACAAGCCATAGCCAGTGGCGTGGGTGGGCAAGTTGGGTGTGATATCAGTGTTAAAAAAAATTAATTCAGACTGAACTCTCTGAAAAGGGGCGATCTGCAACTTGATTCATGCTCAGATTGGCAATTGCTGATGGATAAGAAGGATTGTGTTATGCTGAATAGGGACTCAACTTTAGTTTGCTTCCAATAAACCACAATAGGGTTAATTAATGTAGTAGATGTGTTTTGCCACTTACTAGTACCTAGGAATTATGGGCAAGTTCCACTCGTAATAAACTTATTTTTGGATATGATGGATATAAAGAGTTGACATCAAATTGACAGGAATTTTACAAAAGTCTTAAGTCTTCATTAAAGCTGAGTCATACTCCATGTTTTTCCCCATATTCAAGAAAATGATTTGGTTTCTAATTGAAAATTATTAGCAAGACATCAATCGTGATTATGGCAAACGAGTCAGATATGATTGACACATCTATAGAAAGATGTTCCAATTCCTGCTGTCTGCTCATAAGTGATTTTGTAAGTAATTAGTATTTTCCCTAATAAATTTATGGTTCCTAGTTGTCAAAGGTGTTTCTAATAAGATAAGATTTATGGTATGTTGAATATATATCTATAGATATAAGGGTGAATTCCCTAGAAAGGTCCCTTACTTTGGGCTTTTACTGGAGGTACCCTTTCCCTTAATCCTAAAATACCCTAGAATTCTAGGGTGAATTCCCTAGAAAAGCCCCTTATATGGACCGATGAACTGGTACAAGGATTTGGACTGATTGACACTGTTCTTATGGACCAGTTCAATCCTCATTTTGTTTAACACCAAAAACAATGATCTTGCTCCTCTTTCTCACATATCCAATCAGGCAACCTATCTCCACTCCCCCTTCTCCCAAGACATCTCTATTCTTCCACTTTCTTGTGCAAGTGTAAAAGTTTTTCTCATTGTCTATTTTTTTTCTAATAAGATTTTTATGAGGTTTGAAGAAGGGTTTAATAAGATATTCCACATGCACGGCCGAAGGGGATCTAAAGGATAGGAAATCAGTTATACTGTTTTTGTAACTACTACAGTGTCAACACTATAAATATTATAAAAAAGTAGTCACAATTTTTTTTTTCTATATATACAAACTCAAGATATACTAAACTTAGAATTCTAGTTGATATGAACATAATTTACAGTGAGGAGTTGACACAAACATTTCAAGTTATAAAATGTGATAAAAAGTCAGTTAAATACTTTTACATGTGGTTACGATATTATTTAAAATATGATTATAGTATTTTGTTTTCTTAAAGAAGATACTTAGTGTGTTGAAAAATACCATAATTGGGTAGTTATATACTTGTTCTGATTTTCTTCATTACGTACATACATAATATACTAAACTTATGATGGATCAAAGTATTACGTTATACAAAGAGAGACCATTATAAGTAGAGAAAGAAACTGAGGAAGAACTTTAAAAGGTGGAGGAGACTTACATATTTCATGAGAAGGTGGAAGAGTGGAGATGTTTTAGGAGAAGGGGAGGAGTAGAGATGGGTTGTTCAGTTGAATCTGTGAAGTGGAAGAATATTATTTTTGATGTTAAACCCAAAATGAGGATTAGATTGGTCTATGGGAATAGTGACAATCGGTCCAAATTCTTGGGTCAATTGACTCAGCCCATAGGAAAAATGCTGGAACTGTGGTGGATATCCTGTCAAGGATTTTGGAGCCTAAGGGAAAGGAGCACTGTTAGGAAAAAAGGCAAAACGGATACCTCCAGGGAAAAGCCCAAAATGAAGAATTTTTCCAGGGAATTTATCCTAGATTTGATATTTATGATTTATCAGATATATCGTCCAAACAATAGTATATGCTACTCTTTCTTTGAAGTAGAAAAACGAGGATGAAATCTGACCAACCATATATCATAGAGAAATTTGATTGTATCAGAGTGATAAATTACATATGACAACAGAAGTGGATTGTTATTTTAGAACTATACACTTTCACAAGAACAAAACAAGAGTAAACTCACAATATGATGAAGTTATCAAAGAAGTTTGTGATTTACCAGTAAAATATCATGTATAAGCTGCTCTAACAGGGCATAAAATCAACTTCTGAGACTCATGAGCTTTTATGTTAGGAATGGAGAATAAAACAAAATAGTATGCGTGACAACCATGATCATAATGGTTTTTTTGATTAAATGTTGGGTTTGAGAATAACATAGCAGTCAAATAAGAGTTGAAGGTAGTGAGAATATCCATGAGCTTCCATTTTAGGGGAATGATAATATATATAGTGTCACAATTTTTATGATTGATACTGATTTGGCATGCTTAATCTTTTCTTTCTTTCCAAGCTATGGTGTGTGTGCAGCTACCAGCTCTACTCAACCTTGTATATTATCTGTCATGAAGCGGTCTGATTTGTTTTTGTACTATTGCAGTATCATCTTGTGTGCCATCTCACATTTGTTAATCAAGTCCATTCACAAACTAATATATCCACTTGTTAATCAAGCAAGTCCTTGATGTGTATAAAATGTGTTCTCCAGTTTAAATGATCTACAGGTGATTGTTAATGCAGTTATCTCTACACTTTTGAACTTCGTTTTGATGTTCAAGCAAGCACATCAGGGGAATTGCAAGCAAACTGAACTTGAGAAGAAGAAAGCCCAAATGGGGAGAGAGATGGAGAGGTCGAAATCTTCATTGTCAAACAGTAAAAATGTTAGTGCCTGACCACTAAAGTTTGCTAATTCCATGTTTACTAGTGAATCCATTATATTTGCTTACTCTTCTACCAAATATTTGTGAACAGGAATCGAAGGAAAGAAGCTTGAGCCAGCAGTTGCAGGAAAAGAAGCAGAAGACTAAGTCTACATACAGACGTGAAAAAGACATTAGATGACCTGTACTTGCCTAACTCCGGCTTACATATTATCGACTGCATGCCTGGGGGACCTGTGTGCCCTTCCTTACATCATGCAAGGTCCCCGACCAACTGGGGAGACAGACAGCGCTGAATCTAGGCACCGGTTCAAGCACGATAGGCCCCGGTTCAAGCATAATACTGGAGTCATGGTACCAGGACACTCTCAATAGTGGTGACCACCTCCATGACCAACAAGCTCGCTCAGCTTCTTTGTGATCTAATTCTTGTACAGAACTACAGTCTCCAACTGGTGACTTGGAGACTAGAGGTCAGATTGATCAATACGCTGTGGACAGCTGAGCATCGGCAAATTATGTGATCTAATTCTTGTACAGAACTAACCCCTCGGTCCATTTGACCTCTTTTTTCATTTCTTATTCTTGCCTTTATTTTTTTTTTCCTTTTTGCAGCGGCTTGGTACGGCTAGATTTCAGAAATTGTAAATTTGGCTCAATATTTGTATTGAGCCTAATTCGAATCGCATCGGCCCTAATGGAGCCCAATTTTCCTGATTATGATGACTGTGAGTCTTTATGTTTTATCTATCTTTGATTTGTAATCCTTAATGACGAGGATTGATTCGTATTTCTGATGGCAGCTGTCAGCTGATCGGTGTACAAAAAGGTATATGATTGTTTTCTCAGAATGGACTAAAATTACATACAATGAAGTCCTGTAGAACGTGGGATGTTTCAAGTCATGTCAACATTTTCTTCCATCACTTTGAATGTGTTAACATGTGTTCCGATGCTAACAATATCTTGATATAAGAGAGTCTGTTATTTTTGTTTAATTTCTTTTTGCCCTTGTTGTTGTTGTTGTTGTTGTTGTTGTTGTTGGATACTGATCCTGAAACTTCAATACTGAAAAAGACCCCTTGATGCCTGATGAAAATATCTTTCTGTTAGCCTTATTTAAGTAAAAAATAAGTGGTGAAGAGGAGGTTGAATCCAAGTAAAAAATTAACTTGTTGACATTTTATCTTTTCTGCCTAACCTTAACCTTTGTAGTGGGCACCCGTTCGCCAAGAGCAGATCTTCTGGATGCAACTGGGAACCTGGTGGGCCCACTTGGAGCTACAAACTTACTCTTCAACATGGTAGGTAAGTAACCCACCCCACCCCCTCTTTTGGTTATAAGGAGTGAGTTTAGCCCGGGAGAATCATTATTTTATATCTGCCGGCTCTTTTCATATATTATAATAACTATGTCAGAACTAGTGTGATGAGACTCTCATTCCTATTTTTTTTTTTTTTTTTTTTTTGTTGCCAGTATATGGGTTTCTATTTTTCACCCTTTAGTTACTTGGGTACCTCTACTACTACTTACTAATGGCTTAGATGCTTTCGCTGGGACAAACTTGGGAAATGGAAGGGTTAGTTAGTATGCTTCTTCTATTTATAAGTTCAAGTATTGCTTGTAAGAAGTAGTTGAGCTATGTTTCTATTTATAAGTTGCCTCTACTGGGATAAAGAAGAGTCAGGGCAGGCCCATAGACATTAGTGAAGGAATAAAAGTAAGCACAGTAGAATGGGAGTTAGCGATGGAATTCCTTGCTAAGCAAATTAAGAATTAGAGAATAAAGACAAGCTACGACGACAAGGTATATATAGTAAGAATAAGGGTTGTTGATTTGAAAGCAAGGGTATGTAAGCCTAGTAAACTCCCCTCTATTAGCAGCCCTGTCAGTAGAAGTGGAATTCCTTATTATGTATAGATTCCCAGTTGTAAGTTAATTTCTTTTATTTCCTCAATTCGATTCTAGTTATCAGTAGCGCGGAATTCTCTTTCTTTCTTTCTTTCTTTTTCTTGTTAAGGACTAATTGTTGTCTTATTATATATACCCTAACACAGGTCAGGTCCTATAGCCAGCCGGTCTTTAATTCCAGCTTACGCAAACTTCTTCTCGTTCGCCCATCGTTCAAGGAGAGTTCGCTTAAGGATAAGGAGCTTGTCATGCTGGAGCTCAAAGTAAATTTACATTCTAGTTGCATCTTCTAAATCAAATCAAATAGGTTACTGAGGAGAAATGAAGAACGAGGTATCTTTTCTACGTTTCTATAGCAGGTGCTCTAATCCAAACTAATAATGAAGTTTCATTAATGAAGACAGTTTAGAGTCAGTTCAATTGTCAACAACAAGACCTTCAAGCGGTGTTCGACTTTAATCCCTATGTAGAAAGAAGCTTTGCGGGGTGGGGAAATCCGAAGATACCAAGCAACTATCCTTACAAACAAACAAAACAAAACAAAACAAACTAGGAAGAACCCTATGTCTGTAGTGTAGATAAGTCATATTAGAAATCGGAAGGTCATATGTTTTCCTCTCTAGTAGTATCCACACGGTGGAAGTAGCGACGATGCTCGTCCCTTGTAGCGCAAAAACTCATATGTTTTTCTTGTTTGTAGCTTTTACGCACCACCTTGAAGCAAGCATGGAAGAAAGAACTCTTTTCTTATTCGTTGTCCTCGTGCACTAAGGAGAGGGGTGGTCGGCTAAGAAAAGAATGGAGATAAGAAAATAGAACGGGACGACCAAAGGTGCAACCTATATCCTTTTGCTGCCCCCTTTCTCCTATTTATAAATAGCCTCTTTAAATCCTAATGGATCATGCTTTAGTATGTATTATATCTCTATCCAATTACTCTTATCTCTTGGATTATTGAATTTCTATCAAATAATATCAATTCACCTCTAGTTGAGCCTAATGCAATAAATCCATTAATGCTGAGCTTCATCCAATGAAACATGGGCTTATTGGATAACTCATATCCAATCGTCTACTCGTCGTCTCATTCATCATATATGTGTGACCCTCTAGGCCTAATACCAAGCTGCCCATGAGTTACACATGTCAGAATTCTTTTTGACTCAAAACTCTTTCTGACTTAGTGAATTGTTATCCCATAATAATTCACTTAACTCATCGACTATGGACGTACTAGACCACTACACCACAATCCCCACACGAAATAGGGGGATTAAATCCATTGGACTTTAGTTATCATGTACTTATAGTCGACATCTAATATCTCAAAGACCATATGTCGGACATGGTACTGGCAGGCCTCATATAGAATCCATCTGAGTCTCGCTCTAGTCAAATTCTCTCGAAGAACTCCTATCTCAATCCGAACGATTCTGACCAGAGATTTGCTTGAGCGAGAGCACATAGGATATTCTTCTTGTGATATTGAGAGTGGACGAACGTCTATTGATACTTAATTGCCTTTATAAGATTGGCTATCAATTCTGATAACTAGTTGTACAAGATCTGGAACTTCTATATATATAAGTTCGGCGTCAAAGAAAGACGTACTCAAATAAGACATCCTTGGTGTCTTAAGTCTAAGGATCAAACGCATAACTGAGACTACAGAATTACTGTTTGACATCATATATTTTTAACTATCTAACATTTTATAAGCGGATTAATTAGTGAACTCATTCTTCAATGATCACTTATATTGTACCCTTAGTGTTCCCACATGAGTAGCTATGAGACTAGCTACCTCCATCATATGGATGGACATGCAACACACCGGTCTGTCCGATTATCTCAATGTCCTTATCGAGTAACCTATGATCGGGATTATTTGGGATCTGTGTTTAAAGGTGAATCGGTCTCATTATCGTGATCTCATCATGATCTAATTTTCATTGCACAGATCTAAAGACATCACAATATATATACAGCAAATAATATACATAATATGAGAAAATACTAATAATAATAATTATATAAAAAAATTATACCGTGTGTCATACGTGTCATCACTCACGTGATTAGAGCGCCTATAATCAACAACTCAACTGATATGTCAAGTACAAGCATCGTTAGAAATTATGCACTTATGATGAGCCCAGACGGTTTTTGCTTTGCTCTCGAACGACTTGCCCTTATCGCTGCACCACTTGTTTTATATTCATTTTACGTCTCTTAGTGGCTCGAAACACGTTCTTGCAGAGATCTTATGTCTACAAAAAGAATTGTGAGGTTAATCTTTAAGGCAAACAATTGAAAAAATTGAGAAGATACTAACACCATACCAAAGGCACACCTGCCTTAAAAGAGCCACTACTCGCTCATCTAAAGGATGACAGTGGAATTGGTCCACCCATAAGTTTTCAGTGCCTCCCCACGATTGTGTAGGCTAGAGAAGGAACAGTTTAGTTGAATTGTTCTAAGTCCATAGCAGATTGAGTGAAAGAAAATACATCAAACCTCTAAAGCACATGTTGTTAGGGTAGTATGAAGCTGACAAAAGTCGCAATATATATATCACTGAGAGTTCAACATGATATGGATAGACAAGAACTTCCAAGTTTGGAAAGTCTCAACAAAGAAAGGGTGGATGAGGAAACAAAGGCTCATCGCCAACACATCAGTGCAAGTTAGATATAGTGACGTGTCTCATATGGTCGATCACCAAGCTAAGCAACAATTAGCTTGAACTTGGAAGGAATATAGAAGGCCTCTCCAATATTATCCAAGGTTGTAGGCTGGAATAATTGAGTCAAAAATGAACAAGCCGCCGAGGGTGGTGGGTTCTATTGCCCGAGGAATTTGCCTTTAAGGGGGGCATCCTCTCAAAAGAGTGACTTTGACTCCTTCAAAGACATAGTAAGTTTCTCTTGTGTCGATACTATGGATATGTCAAAATTTGTTGAATCTTGGATTTTTATGATGAAATCAATTAATACATTTATGATTCAATCTATATGTTGAAGAAAGTGATGCAGGACTAACTACGATCATGAAAATGTAAAAATAATTAAAGAAGAATCGAACGTTCGACCGGAGTCAAAGTTCGAGCATCGGGCCGGAAGAATCAAGGGTATGCCGAAGCTTCGGACTATATGGCGGGACCTCGCCGGGAGTTCACCGCAAGTTTGTTGAGAGTTCACCGAGACTTCATTGGAAGTTTGTCAGGAGTTTGTCGGGAGTTCGCTAAAGCCGAATGAACAAATTGACTTACCGGATAACGAAGATTGCTTGCTTGCAATTATTTTATCCTAATTATCATAGTTAGGGTTTAAGGGTTGATTTGAGTTCATTAGAGAGCTCATTTCGTTGAACTATAAGAAGGTACAACCAGGTCAAAAGAAGGTATAGCTCATGTATGAAAAGTATTGAAAAATATTATTTCTAGGATACCTGGGTGATGGTACCATCGATTGTCGGCAGTAGTACCACCCAAGCGGTGGTAGTACCACCAAAGCCCAGATTCTCGGGCTCTATTCAGCGATAGTACCATCAGTGCCGGCGGTGGCACCGCTCGTACCTCGAAATCTCGGGGTGTTTGATTTTTTTAACTCCAATTTTTGTAGTAATTTGGGGTCTATAAATACTCCAAGTATTCTTGCTTGGGACAACAAGAAAGTTAAGGAAAAACTTGGGTAAATTCTATTGAATTTGTTTGAGAGTTCCTCTCCTCTTATTTAAGAGTGAATTCAGTTTAAGGGAGAGCAAAAAGAGTTGTAAGGGTTATCTCCTAAGCTCGAGAAAAGGAAAAAAAAAAAGTTGTAAGAGATGGTTAATCTTCGCCCATTGGAAAAAGATCAGTAGCGAAAGTCGATGGCCTCGAGTGAAGAGGAATCAGAGTGGAGTATGTCACATGGACCGAACCACTATAAAAATCTGGTGTGCATCTCTTTCTTGCCTTTTATTACTATTGTTATCGTATTTAATTGCTTATTAACTAGTTCCAAGTTAAAGCAGTTTCAATATATGTTTTCTTCAAACTAAAAGTTTTAAAACTGAAGTTTTTCACTTAGCATTAATTCACCCCACCCCTTAGTGTCAACTCGATCCTAACAATTGGTATCAGAGCCACATTCACTTATTTGGATTAATTTCCAAGTGAGTTTAATAGTTTCTTTTTTTACATTAACGAGGGTCATTCCATTACACGTCCTCCTATGTTTAATGGGACGGACTACGCCTACTGAAAAACTAGAATGAGGATTTTTTTATTTATATGGATTTTAAATTATGGAACAGTGTGGAAAATGACTTTCAAACATTTTTCAATCTAATGAATGATTAGAATGATTATGAAAGAAAAATATTTTTCTTTGAATCCCAAAGCTACAAATGCTTTGTTTTGTGCCTCGGACAAAAACAAATTTAATCTGGTTTCTACATGTGATTATGTATATGATATATAACACACATTAAAAGTCACACACGAATGTACAAGTAAATTAATGGAATTAAAAATAAATCTCTTAGTACATAATTATAAAATAACTTATAAAGCTCATGACTAATAAGAAGAACACATTCCAAAGAATATGAAGAACATTAAACTAAGAACAAAATAAGACTATTCGAGTGAAAGCTCGAGTGATGATGACAATGATATTGAACTTATGATAAAAAAACTTTAAAAATTCATGAAAAGAAATAAAAAAATAGCAAGATATTAAGAACAAAAATGAACTAAAAAAGGACACAACTACTTGCTATGAACGCAAAAAGCCGGGGCACTCCCAAGATGAAGAGCACAACAAAGAAGAATTCGCTAACTACGTGCTCATGACTATCAATGATTAGTAATTGACTCACCCGAAGCCTCTTTTTATGTTTGATGAATTACTAAATATCTTTTATGAATTGTTTGAGGAGTTTAAAAAGATTAGTAAGATTTATAAATCACTTAAAAAGGATCATGCATTACTTACTAGTAAATTTGAAACCTTATATGAGCATCAATATCATGTACTTCTTGCTCTAAATGTGAAAAGCTATATGCATTAAAAAGAAAAAATATCATATTACAACAAACCTTAGAAAAGTTGAAAGCAAATACTTAAACATGATCCTTCCAAATAAGGGTCATATTTATAGAAAGAAAGGAATTGGCTTTGTTGGTAACACTAAACAAAAATCAACTATTTTCGTTAAAGGACCCATATTACATTCTTCACCTGAAAATAAATGTATTTTTTATGATCGACTTGGATATTATGCATATATATGCTCATTTAAAAGGTATAGTCCACACAAATTAGTTTTGGTTCCTAAAGGAACTATAAACAACTCAATACCTTTAGTAACATTAAGAAGAGCTTTCTATGAAGGATTCAAAGCCAAATGATTACCAAAACCAAAACCCCCTTTCATGTAGAAATATCTCCAAACAAAAGCTAGGAGCAAAAAAAAATGGTATCTCTATAATGGATGCTGCATAAGACTTAAGATCTAACATACTTTTCAAGCTCACTAGCCAAAATAACAAAAATAAAAAAATATTTCTGAATCAAGATGATTAAAACTTGATGGCCTTTCTTTCAATTATAATAAATCTTTTTATTAAAGATACATCATGGTTATATAATTAATCTTGATTGTTTTTCGATAATGCATGACTTTTGTATGACTATAGTATACAAAAATGAGTTAGAACTAAAGAACCTTAGCTATTTTTAAATCATAAACTATCTACGTTGCCTTCGTTAAAATTTCTCGAAAAGTGATTTTGATGATGATCTTGGACGTGTTTCATGTGATTTTTTAAATGATATATTGGTGTCTATGATTTGAGATGTATAATATATGAAACAACCTTCTTGACTCTCAAAAATATTTATCCAAATAAATCTCATTTTATATGAGTCTAAGTTTTTCATAAATCACTCCCCTATGATTTTTGTTTGTATTGACTAAATAAAATATTTATCTAAATAAACCATGAAAAATCACTAGACTTCTTGATGCTTATGACTTGAATTTTATTTCCTTATATTCATGATTTGTATAACTCATGAGATGATTGAATCATTAATGTATAAGATTAAAAAAAATATAATATTGACTTGCTCATTTTAAAAGAGAAGTGCAGCTTGCACTTTCATTAGAAGTGTTGAATTTAGATAGGATTGATAATTTGAATGTTAGGTTAAAAATTATTGGCTTATATGTTGAATGATTGATTAGAATAGTTGAAAATTAGATAGATTGTGTGTTGACATAAAATAGGTTGTATGTTATATGATTGAATGTTAGATTGTTCTTGAATTGAGACTTGAAATAAGGAAAAATAAATAAATAAATAAATGAAATGAGCATGATAATTGTATGGTAACTCATTGCACTATGTGTAAAAAGTTAGACTCACTTAAGAAAGAAAATATGTTGGAATTAAAATAAAGCTTTTGTTTGAAAATGTGTTATTGTTTCTTTTGAAATAAAACTTGGTTTTAGGTTTTAAACGATAATACATGGATTTAGCATAAAAGATAAGATTCTTAAAATAAATTATATAAATTAAACACAAAAATAGAATGTATTTTTTTTTTTTAATGTCTTCATCTTATCAAGTTTTCAATAAGAGATAAAGTGAGAAATCTATGTATACTATTATTTAGAAATCTCTTGCACTATGAAAGTGATGTTGATGATTTGAATTTGACTAAGTTATTATTCAAATCATGATCTTGATATCTTGATAAATAACTTGAGATTTTTATGATCATTCACTATGATTCTTTTGTTTTATTAAAGAAAACTATCCAAATGAATCATGATTTGTCTTTTTGATCTTTTGAAATTATAACTTGAAGATTTTTTTATGAACCATGATCTTGATGACTTGAAATTTCTTATACATGAATCGAAATCTTTTATTTGTTCTCCTATGTCTTCTTTTGTAACTTACTATAGAGAAGTTTTTATCATAATCATGATATTGACTTCTCAATATTTATAACTTGATAATTTTTTTTAATGAATTAAGATTCCGCTTACTATTTGATTTCCTAATATATTTTTTATATTATCTAAGAGGAGATCTGTCAAATTGAATCATGACTTTTGGTATTCACGATTTGATATTAATATCCTTCATGTCATGATTTATTTAAGACTCTCTTATATTCATGAATTGTATACCCTATCACTAAATTGATATCTCTTGATATTTTTCATTATATGACTTTCATTATACAATCCCTTTACATTTATAGTTAGAGCATTGATGAAAAAAGAAAATTGTACTATCATATTCTTTTGACAATAACAAAAGGGATAGAAAATTGCTATCTTGCAACAAAACCATTGAATGAGGAATAATTTTATTAGAATAAAATTAGATATGCTAAATCATCCGGATACATGAGTTCCTCTTTCAGATTTCTTGATTTTTGTAAATTGACATTTCATTTGAGATCGTTTCACATCATTCCTTCTTACAAAAGAAGAAATTTGATTCATGAATTTTTGGTATACTTGATCTTCTATGTGATGATTTGAAATGAATCCTCCCTCTTGAAATTTACAAAAAAAAAAAAAAATTGATTTATGAACTTTTTGTAAACTTGATCTTTGATGTGATGATTTCAAATGAATCCTCCCTCTTGCTATTTACAAAAAGAAGAAATTTGATCTTTAATGTGATGATTTCCTATGAATACTCCCTCTTGTTATTTACAAAAGAAGAGCTTTGATTCATGGACTTAATGAATAAATTCCTCCTTTCTTCTTCTTCTTATTTTTTTTACAAAGAGGGAGAAAGAAACTCGCTAGCTTGTGCATCACAAAGAAAAACAAAAGAAACAAAAGGTTGCTAGCTATCATACAAATACAAGTAAAACTTGTCAATTTGATATCTTGCAAAGTTAAGTGACGTTTGCTTACTAGTTTACATGTTTCAAGAATTTACTAGTTGCACTTATCATTTTTATTGATGACAAAGAGGAGAAATGATGAATGTTTAGTATCATGAAGTGAATGGTTTAAAATTATCATCATGTATGCTATGCCCACCAAAATGATTGAAAATTCTAATGTTTTGGTGTCATGTATGTTATGCCCAAAATAATGTTAATCTTGGTATCATGCATGAAGTGATGAATGATTAAAAAATTTAGTCATGTATGTTATGCCCAAAAGTGATGTTGATTTGTTGTTGGTATCATAAATGAAGTGATGTTGAGTTAAAATGTTTTAAAATTGTGCATGTTATAGTTTGATGGTTTGAAACTCTGATTAAAGTTGAGTTACTTTGTTGAGTTAAAATGTTTTAAAATTGTGCATGTTGATTTGTTGTTTTAAAGTTGTTGGTATCATAAATGAAGTGCACAATGTATGAAATTATGAATGAAATTATGATTATGCATGATGCATGTGGTAAAAATTCACTCTCATAAAAATTCATTATACATTATGGGTGAAATGTTTTAAAATTGTGCATGTTATACTTGGATGGTTTGAAACTATGATAATGCACAATGTATGAAATTATGATTATCCATGATGCATATTGTAAAATTTTGTTAGTTGTGCTTTTCTCCTTTTTGTTGATTGATGACAAAGGAGAAGAAAATATGAAGAATTAAAATTTGAGTTGAAATAATATATTTTAAGAAGATATGAAAATTTGAAATTTGAGATTTCAATCATAGATAGAATGATGTATTTTGAGAAGATATGGAGATTTAAAATTCAAATCATGCATGGAAATATATATTTTGAGAAGATATGAAGATTTATAATTTAAATCATGCATGGAATAATGTATTTTGAAATTATGATTATATAATGATGATTTCTATCGCTATGGCATATTGATAGGGGGAGTTAAGGTTAACTCCATCATCAATTAGTTATCATCATAAAAAAGAGGGAGATTATTAAATCTCGGATTTTGATGATAAAATTAATTGATAAATTTATGATATAATCTATGTGTTAAAGAAAGTAATATCAGACTAACTACAATTATGAAAAGATAAAAATAATTAAATAAGAAATAAACGTTAGGCCGGAGTTAAAGTTCGGGCATCGGGTCGAAAGAATCGGGGGTACGTCGAAGCTTCGGACGATGCGACGAGAACTCGTCGGGAGTTTACCTGGAGTTCGTCGACAGGTTATCGGGAGCTCTCATTGGGAGTTCATCAGAAGTCTGCTGGAAGTTCACCGAAAGGTTGTCAGGAGTTCGCCAGAATGTGTTGGTTATATATATCCTACAAGCCAATCACGTGAGTGATGACACGTATAACACACTGCATAATCTTTTTATATTATTATTTATTGGCATATTTTCACATTATATTATCTGTTATATATATATATATATATATATATATATATATATATATATATATATATATATATATATATATATATTGTGATGTCCTTGGTTCTGTGCAATGGGAATTGAATCGTGATAAGATCACGATAATGAGGCCTATCCGCCTTTAAATACAGATCCTAAATAATCTCGATCATAGGTTCCTCGAGAGGGACATTGAGAAAATCAGATAGACCAGTGTGCTATATGTCTATCTATATGATGAAGGCGGTTGGTCTCATAGCCACTTGTGTGGAGACATTAAAGATACAGTACAGATGCTCATTGGAGAATGAGTTCACTAATTGATCCGTTTACAGAATGTTGTATGGTTAATGATACCCGACGTTAAACATCGATTTTGTAGTCTTAGTTGTGTATCTGGTCCTTAGATTTGAGACACCAAAGATGTCTTGTTTGAGTACATCTCTTTGACGTCGGATTTACAGGATTGGAAAGTTTCAGATCTGGTACAACCAGTTATCGAGATTGATAGCCAACCTTATGAAGGCTATTGAGTGTCAATAAAGGATCATCCACTCTCGGTATCATTAGAGAAATATCTCGTATGCTCTCGCTCAGGTAAATCATGATCAGGTTGGTCGGATTGAAAGAGAAGTTTTTTGAAAGAATCTGAGTAGAGCGAGGCTTAGACGAATTTCGTATGTGGCCTAATAGTACCATTCCCGTTATACAGTCTTTAAGATATTAGATGGATGAGAGATTATAGATACATTGTAACTGAGGACAGACATGTCCAGTGGATAAGATCTTTTGTACCGTTTGGGGACTATGGCGTAGTGGTATAGTATGTCCATAGTCGATGAGTTGAGTAAATTACTATGAGATAATAATCCATTGAGTCAGAAGAAGTTTTGATAGGTATGACTCACGACCAGCTCGGTATTGGGCCCAAAGGGTCACACACATATGGTGTATGCTTCAGCAAATAGAGGATTGGACATTAGTTATCCAATTAGTCGCTATTCTCATTAGATGAGATCCTACATTGATGGGCTCCTTGCATGAGGTCCAATTAGAGGTCAAAGGAGATTATTGGATAGAGATCTAATAATCCAAGGTTAGTGGATAATTGGATAGATATATAATACCCACTCAGGCAGGATCCATTAGTGATATATGGGTGATGTTCTATAAATAGGAGGGGAGGCACATAGATGATAGGTTGTATACCTTTGGCTGCCTCCTCATATTCTCCTCCCTCCCTCTACACAAGAGTTGTGAGACTTGAGGCTATGATTGAAGGAGTACCGCTATAGCAATCCATCATGGGGATACCGCTAGAGAGGAGAATGTTTGACCTCCTTCATCCTCTCTATCCAGATCTGGAAAAATAAAGATATACGATCTCCTTAGGTAAATAATCTCTCACACGATGCAGTTTTCGATTTTGTAAATTTTTTTATGCACCAATCTTTGCACGATGATTTTGATTTATGTGGGAAATCGATTTTGTTTTGATCTTTCACTACGCATGTGATGCTCCCACTAAGGTTTCCCAACAGAAGGTTGTTGAGAGTTCACCGAAGCCGAATGGACAAATTGACGTACCGAACAACAAAGATTGCTTGTTTGTAATTATTTTGTCTTAATTATCATAGTTAGGGTTTAAGGGCTAATTTGAGCTCATTCGAGAGCTCATTTCATTGACCTAGAAGAAGGTATAGTCATGTCAAAAGAAGGTACAACTCATGTATAAAAAGTACTAAAAAGTACTATTTTCGAGATAATGGGGCGGTGGTACCGTCGGCCATTGGCGGTAGTACTGCCCAGACGATTATAGTACAACTATTCCCATATTCTCGGGCTATAATCAGCAGTGGTAAAATCTCAAGGTGTTTGATTCTTTAACTCCAATTTTTAAAGCCAATTAGGGTATATAAATATCTCATATATCCTTGTTTGGGACAGCAAGAAATTTAAGGAAAAACTTAGGTAAATTTTATTGAATTTGTTTGAGAGTTCCCCTCCTCTTGTTCAAGAGTGAATTCGGTTTAAGGGTGAGCAAAAAGAGTTGTAAGGGTTATCTCCTAAGCCTAAAAAAAGGAGAAAAGAGTTATAAGGGGTGGTTGATCTTCGTCCTTTGGAAAAAGATCAGTAGTGAAAGCTGATGGCCTCGAGTGAAGAGGAATCAGGAGTGGAGTAGGTCATGTAGACTTAAGCACTATAAAAATCTGATGTGCATCTCTTTCTTGCCTTTCATTAATATTGCTATCGTATTTAATTACTTCTAGTTCCAAGTTAAAGTACTTTCAATGTCGATTTTCTTCAAATGAAAAGTTTCCAAACCGAAGTTTTTCACTTATCACTAATTCACCCCTCTCCTGCAACCCCACCCCCACCCCGTAGGGCCAACTCGATCCTGACAAAATTGACAACCCATCCAATTGGTGGAGGAAGAGGTTGAAGACATTAGAACCTCAATTAAAATATGAAATATGAGATGAGTCCGAATGCTCTGAGTCAATTGAAGGTGTGGGGCAATCGATGAGACTAGCCCACTATTTATAATGGCCGAAGGCAACTCATGGGTTAACTTAAGTAACAGTTTGATTGCCTGTCGGTTCAAGTGGTAATTGATGTAGCACGACCAGAACAATTGAGTTATATGGATTATCATTACGATCTTTAGAATCTCTATAGTTTTGGTAACCGACATATGGAAGCTTATAAAGGTGCCATGTAATAAGGATGATAAGCTATTAACGTGATATATCAAGAATCAATTCTGAGCGGATATCACACAATAATCAAAACAACATATTTACAGGTGAGAAAGGCGACGATGACATCTTGCACATGCAAACAAAGCGTGCAAAGAAATTCATCGATCTTACTCAAGTCAAGAGTAATGCCCAACAACACAATCTACACGATCAAAATGTAATTTATGATGACCATATGACTAGCACAACCTAAATCAATTTTTACTCTAATAATGTGATCAACATGGTTTGAAACATTTTTTTAGATGATAACACAATTGACATGGTCTTAAGTGCTCTCCATAATGATAAGGTGGGCTAGTCACATCTATTTACTTTAATGAGTGATGTGATTTTTAGAAAGTAAATTATTCAAATTAATTTAATCAAAGAAACCTAATGTGGGCTAGTCTCATCTGTCCTTGATTATTGTAATACATGAGAAAATCATATTCGTAACATAAATCAAATAATTATAAATAATATATTATTTTATCATGTTATTTCTTGGATATATGCATGAATAGATGAGTATAAACGAATGGTAGGTAAGATGATTTTCTTTGGAAATTAATAGGACTATATATATGTAATGATTAGGTAATTTCTCTAGGAGGAACGTGTTTCCAACAGGTTTCTTTATCTATTGCTAAGAGCAATTCATCCCATAAAATATGCATATCTCTTCATTGTTAGGAGAATGCATGACTGAGTATGGTGTACGTTTTGTTATAGGTGAATTATGTTATCAATATAATTTTGTTTACTATATAAAAATTATCATTGTTATATAAGTTTAATAATAAATTGATATGAAAATTATTTTTATAATTTTTTAGATATTTCTATTAGTATATATGATTACTGATATATTTTTATTTTATATTTATTTTCAAAATAACTTAGAAGAGGTTGTTTTGTCACTTAGATGTGATTATTTTTTTAATTAATAATATTTAGTATTATAAAGATAATGATTTGAATTTAAAGATAAAAAGATCCAGTCACCTTCCAATGCACCGTAGCCTTGTGGATCTTTCCATCACATCTATCTACCATTGTTAGTGTCATCGCCCAATTAATTAATTGGCCCATTTTGTTGAATTGTTTGCTTCTAGGATTTCTCAATCTTTATTCGAAAGCTACAGAAAACTTCTCGCCAGAATATATATATATATATATATACATATATATATACACATATACATATATATACATATATATATACACATATACATATATATATATATATATAACTATTCTTTTTTAAAAAAATAGTATTAATATTATTAATCAAATCTTGATCTAATTACCAAATTGACCTTTGCATCTTCTGTCTCCATTTTTTTATTTTTTAAGACCAAAATTCTCCATTACAAACTGTTTTCCTTCAATCTCATTTCACAAATCTTTTAAGGCCCCAGTTCTCTTATAAGTCTGCCATAAACTGAAAAAAGATAACAATCAAGCCCTTGTCCAGCTGAGTGAAGACACAAATGGGATTACAGGCCAAGCCACAGGCCTGGCCTGGCCTGCCCCCAGAGCACGCCCAAAAACTATGAACCGCTACTTCTAAATTTTCCCTCTTTCTGATATCAAAACATGTCACCCGGTCCAACTAATTTTCCTAATACCATCCTTCCCTTATTTTCCTTGCATGTCATATCATAAATCTTTAAGCCCCAAATTCAGTTCCAGATTGGTCGTAAACATAATTTTGGGCCAAGCCCAAGGTCTGCCTGAGCCCGAGAAACTAATCTCAATACCCGACAACTCGCCAACGAATCTTTCCCACTCCACTCTCCCTTGTTTTCTTCTTGGAGTGCAATGACACTCTTCTCTCAACTCCTTATGCATTGCTCAGTTCCTCTTCTATGATTTCCATGACTCTATCATACCATCACTTTTTTCTCCCCTTCCAATCATCATCAAGGGAAACTATCCATATTTTAGTATATACAAGGAATCAGTCCAATATCATGTTATATAGTAGAATAATCATAAAACAGGACTCCCGCAAGAATCTGCATTCACGCATCGAAAGTTAGACGGGAAAAAAAGAACAGCACGATATTGGATGAACTGAAAGCAGCAGCAAAGGAATTAAAGCTCCAGAACTACTCTTATGTATACATCTGAACAACAAGTCTCATGCGATTAGCACTGTATCTACGCTGTCCAACATTACAGCAACCAGATGACAGATGCATGATTCAGAGAATCGAAACAAGCGAAGTTATCAACGGATTAGTGATCCGAGGCTGAAATCAAGCAGACTCGGATTCAGTGGACGAGTATACCTCACTATCACCATCGGTCGTGGAGGCGGAATCCACCAGGATCGAAACAAAATCGTCGGCAGCGTCCCCGACGATGGGCGCAGATGAGGCAGGCGGTGCCCTCGACTTGATGAACTCGATCATGTGCTTCCCGATCTCCCTGGTGTACATCTGGAGGATCTCCAGCCCGTAGTCGTAGTCTGAGAAGGAACAGACGCCGTCGCAATTGGCGGCGGCGAAGGCCTCCTGCTCGATGATGAGAGCAATGGAGGAAGCCTCCTCGATGGAGACGATGCCGTCGCACTTGGTGAGGACGGAGGGGGAGGAAAGGGTCTCGACCAGGCGCTGGATCACGGAGTCCCGCGACTCCTGCGACGGCGGCCAGATGTTGAGGGAGACGTCGAGAAGACCGACCGACGCCGCCGAACCGGGATCGAGTTCATCGCCTGCCTTGATGGAGTTTCCCACTTCGCCATCGCTCGCCATTGTGGCCTTCTTGGCATTTCTGTTGCAACTGCGGTTATTTAAAGCCCTCTTCGGGGACGGATAACGCCAGCTGTACTAACCGCTTCCAATGGCCCGGCCTTCCGATTTATATTTGGGCCAACCACTTCTCACCCCCAAATGCGTTCCCGGACAGGCGGACCCATCTATCCAAAGTCATCTTGCTGCGAGCTCACTTGTTCCTGCGACCAAAGCCAAGTCCGCCACTCCACGCTCCTCGTCTCGCAGTAGCCCGTCGTCACCTCATTGGCGAAGTAACTCACCCACACCCGGGACCGAGTATCCACCTCACCACCCTCTCCTCCATGTCCCTCCCCACCCTCCACTCTATCACCTCCGGCAGCTCGTCCCCGGCCACCACCACCCCGCCCGCCTTGCTGAACGCCCTCCCCGACTCGCTGTACCTCAGCCTCATATCCGCCCTCCGGTCCCCTCCGCCGCCGCCCGCGCCGTTTTCTGGTTTCGACTATGGCACCTCCGCCCCTGTGGCGCCGTCGTGGAGCACCGCCCTCCGCCTCCTGCTCTCACAGCCAGTTGCGCCCCCGCGACCTCGTCGCCCTACGCGTCGCCTCCACCTCCCGCTCCGGTTCCCACTCGACCGGCCCAAGCTCGGGCCGGTGGCGTAGCTGGACCCCAGTTCCGGCCCCGACCACACCCGGGCCCGCGACGGGAATTGCCGTTCGGCCTCCAGGTCGCCGCCCGAACCGGAGCCGGACCGCGTTAAGCCGTACACTGTCGACACGCACGGTCACCCGGATAAACCGCGGGTCCCGCATGCAGACCCTGGACTAACTGGACCACTGCTTCGAGCTGCTGGTGGGCGAAGGTGTAGCGCAGCACGGAGTCCTTCGGCTCCAGGTTCGGGCCGCCGGTCGAGCCGCTGGAACCGAACTGGACCATGGCCGGCAGCGGAGCGAAGCCCTTCAGGACCTAAAGCCCGTGCCTCTCTGCGGCGTAGGAGGGGCAGCAGCCGACCGGGAGGAGGCCTCGAGGGGCGCGTCAAGAGCTCGGAAAAACAGGAAGCCGGCGTCGGCAGGAGCTTCAGTGGCGCAAGTCCAGAAAAGTCGGAGGAGGAAAACGAGGGAGAAGAAAGCTGCAGCCTGCTCATCACCACCGAGGGCACCCGAAACGGCTTCCTGGTCGAACTTGATCGCAGACAACGAGAAACAAGAGGAAGACATGGAGACAGCCTCACGGAGAAGCTGGAGGAGGAGAGGGATACGAGGGACTGAAGGTGATACGGGACCGACAGCCATAGGGCACGAGAGGTGTTGGAGGGATGGAAACCATGGAGTGTGATGGAGAAGGTGACGAGGGTCTCCGCTCCGGAGCCGGCGGTGCGGTCGAAGGCGAGGCAGATCGACTTTTCGTCGGCTGACGCAAGAACAACATTCCACCCACACCGTTGACGTAAGTGAGACTGTTGCGTTCTAACCTTCTCCGTGGGCGTCAGAAGTTGCAGGGGAAGGGATGCGTCGACCGGTCAACCTAACCGTTGACGTAACATTTTTAGGACCCACAGACTGACACGAGCGGCGGTCCGTGGGCTTGGACGATCGACGTATAAGCATAAGACACGTGGCGATACTAAGCGTCCTTTGACCGGTCAAGTAATTTTTTCTGCGTGCGGACCTGACCGCTTCTTTTCCTTATAGAATCAACTGCAGGCACTCAAGATGAAAGCAGAAGTCGCATGTTCCGCATGCAGAATTCCCCAGCCTTGGTTTTCTGTTTCTTCTTCGTTTCCGGTGTGCACTCATCTGACTTCTCATTCCATAATACTTTTCCAGCACTTCTTCGATTCATCAAGGGACGTAAGAAAATTTACGTGAAATTAATTTTCTGCGACTCCTTCGCAGTAAGGCATATCTAGAATCTGAGACTGGTGGTAGAAAGCTAACATTTCATGATCCACAACCAGATCGAGATGTCTCCATCTGAAGTCGTAAGGGATGGATGCAGTGGCTCGACGTGGTGGATGTGCATCGAATAACGAGGCACTTAAGGCTACCACATTTTAAAACTAGAAGATACGATACTCCGCGTCAGTCCTACTGAACTCGGCCGCGGTGGACATTGCAAGCTTTATGTACATGGGAACTCTCTTTCTTCCTCCTCTTCCAGAATGGGTGGAGCTCACACTCTCGGCTGAGACGAAACGTACTCTTCTGTGATGCAGTGGAGCTTCTCAGTGAGTAGGCATGGTGGGTTTGGATGCCCGAGACCCGCCATTTTTATTGGAGGAGAAGCTTGTTTCGTCCACTCTATTAGTACTTCCACTGCACTCTCTTTGATGCAGAGGCGATCACCAGTATCTTTAGGGCGTATGCTTATATGTAACATCTTCTCGGACACTATAAGACTCAACCGTCTCCCGAGATACATTAAAAAAAAAAAAAACACGCAGAACGACGAATGAAGGAACTCGTAATTTCCCATTGTAATAGAGTTTGTTTTATGAAATAACAGTAATATTAATTAAATGTCATTACCTGCAGAGGGAGAAAATCTTGAAATAAAAATAGTAATAATTCAAAATTTTTATAACAATAGAGAAAATAAGATATCATTTATGTGACTCTCATCATCTCCATGGAGGAAAATTAAACTATGTGAGAATAAATTACAATCGAGTCTCTCGTATATTTTTCATATACTTTTTCTTTTTTGTCTCTAACTTTCTAACTATACTTTAATTATATACCTTCCTATCAAAATCTTAAGATACATAATATATTTATTGAAGTGTCAAATCCTATATTTAAAATTATCATCTTCCAAATGACCTAATTATAGGAATCCAAAAATAATTATCGATCCCAATAATCATACATAAAAATATAAAAAATCATTCGCAAAAACACTTAAGCTAAAATTAGTAGTAACATATATCAAATCTTTATAAATCAGTTTAATTCTTAACTCATCTTCAATGTACGACTAAATCAATAACCATTTTACCTAACACATTTAAATGTTTTTAATCTAACTATCTAATGTATCATGTCTGTCATCATAAATTTTTTTTGGACATTCTGTTCAATACATCAATAATTATACTAGTAAAATTATGCCTCAAATATTATATTAGAATTTGATTTAGACTATATTAGATTTTTATGAGCATGTTAAGCTTTTAAGTGAAAGAAAATATAACACATTGATTTAGTTCCACATAGAAACAGACTAAGGCTTAGAATGTTTTATAAAAATCTAATAATTATATTATTATTAATTTAAAATTAAAATATTTTAAATTAGTGATTTAGGCTCAATGATATTAATCATCAATTAACACATCGTATCGGGGCTAGAATCCGTATCTATCCCTATACAATATAATGTAATAAAAAATATTTATATATGTCCAATGATGATTAATATATTACTGGGTAGTCAATAGATCATTTATTATAATATTTATGAAATAAATTTAAAAAACATTTAATTTTGTATGGTGGATCCATGTGATTCACACAAAAAGTGATGGATCGATGAGCATCAACCACTCCCACTGTTGAAGAATATTCCATCTATGAGTTAAACTTCACACCAACGCAACAAGAGAAATATAAATATATAAACATATATATCTTTTTCCCTAGACTCCCGCAGGTATTTAATTAAGTTAACCATCTTTCACACCGGAACCCAAACCGCAACCCACTGACTTCATCGACGTTTCAATCAGTTAGAATGATAGAGAGAGAGGAGTCGGTCACTCATTCCGTACTTCTAAAGTTTCACTGCTCCTAATATTTGCTATTTAAATATCTATATTTATAAAAAAATATATCTAATCTCAATTCTGCTCACGTCGTTAATGAAAAAAATCACCCGTTTTATCAATAAAAAAAGATACGAAAGATAACAAAAAAAAAAGGCAAACTTACTATTTTAAAATAATTATTTTCATATAAATTTTTCGTTTGCAGTGTGGATGCTTTAGTAGAAACTGCTTCTCTCCCCCTTCGGCTGCGCTGCCGACGGCGGCGTTGATGGCACGCGAGGCCGGCGAAATTCCAAATGAGGTCCGGGCGTCGCCTCCGACCGTGACCGATTTTCTCCTCCGCTTCTCTTTCCAACTTGCTCGCACACCACCGCTCTGTTTATCTTGCTTGGTCTGCCCTCAAGTACGTGACCGATACCCAAGAAGTGGCGGATGCCATTGCCTTCCTCGCCAACGTCACCAATGGTTCCACTGCCATGGTGGCCGCCCTGCATCGCAACAGCACCGACATCTCGCTCTGGGCCTCGCTGCAGACCGAGAGGGAGACAGGTACTAGCCAGACGCCACCTCGGCATCACCAAGCGGAGAGGCCGCGCAAAAGGAGTTCCCGTGGCCGAGGACGCCACCGGATGCAACGGCCTGTAAGGAGGGCGGATGCCAGTTCGGAGCGGTTCAGGTGACGATGGACGCTGCACTGGAGCATAGCGCCGACGGGTACGTGATCTACATAAAGGAAAGGGTGTACAAGGAGATGGTCCGGGTGCCGTTCGAGAAGACGAACCTGATATTTATGGGGGACAGGATGGGCAAAACGATCATTACGGGCTCCCTCAACGCCAACACGGTCGGCGTCTCCTCCTACAACACGGCCACCGTCGATGAGTACAGACTTAACTTTCCTGAAAGTTATCACTTATTGTTTCCTTTCCACATTCAATAAGAATTCGCAATGAATCCTCCTCACTCCGATCCTGATATGAGATTCAGTAGGATGGACATGAGTTATGACTTGACATGACCTGTGTTATGGAATTTGGTATCGTGGTCGAGGAGTAAGCATTGTTGCATTACTCCTGTGTACATAAGGTCATCCATGTCGATCGGAAATGGGGCATCAGGCTAAGCTCGGATCTACGTCACGGGAATCTCCACTTCGGGTCGGGAACTCAGATTTCTCTTCCTCGGGTTTGCGACGAGGATCATGTACAAAGTCTCGTCGAGGTGGGGGCGTCCGACGTGACCCCTCTGACGATCAAGTTAGTACCCTGAATGGTTTGCAGTCTTAGTACAGAAGAGTGAGTGTCCGAGAAAGTGAGAGAGCGAGCCCCCCCAGTGCCATATCCAGGGGTGGCTTTTATACCTACCCGTCGAAGGTTGGTCGTACCTCAGCCTTCAATATCATCAGTGTCCTTTACTGAGGTGATGTATGGCCTCGCATGGTCCCAAGGTCCTCGCTACACCTGCACCTGCACCTGCACCTGATGATGTCGTTCATGTGATTCACGTTGCTACTGTGCCAAGTCGACCATACCTGCGTTAAGTCGGCCTTGCCTGCGCTAGGTCGATCATACCTACGTTAGGTCGACCATACCTTCGTCAAGTCAGCTATACTGTGCTAGGTTAGCTGAAGATGTGGCATGTGCAGGCAACCCATTATCAGCCCTATCATCCCCCCCCCCGGAAGACCTTTCCGGGGTTCCTTGAAGAGGGGCAAGGAAAATGATCTTCCCTATTCGAAGCTCTTGTCAGGGGGCTATCTTTTAGGTCATACGAAGTCCTGATGAATAGATGTTAATGTGAATTGGTCTATCTGAAGTCGACATGACCGATCGAAATTGAAAGTCTTGGGTTGGGACTGAAAGCCTGCTGGTTGTCGATTGAGACTGAAAGCCCGTTCGGATGCTACTCGGGACTGAGAGTCTGCTCGATGCTGGTCGGGGCTGAAAGCCCGTCGGATGCTGGTCGAGATTGAAAGCCAGCTGGATGCTAGTCAGAACTGAAAGCCTGTTCGGATGCTGCACAGGACTAAAAGCTCGTTGGATGTTGCTCAAGACTGAAAGCCTACTGGTTGCTGGTTGAGACTAAAAGCCTGTCTGGATGCTGCACGGGACTGAAAGCCTGCTGGATTCTGCATGGGACTGAAAGCCTACTAGTTGCTAGTCGAGACTAAAAGCCCACTGGATGTTGGTCAAGATTGAAAGCCTGTCTGGATGCTGCTCGGGACTGAAAGCTTGCTGGTTGCTGGTCGAGACTAAAAGCATGTCTGGATGTTGTACGGGATTGAAAGTCCACTAGATGCTGGTCAGGACTGAAAGCCCGTCTGGATGTTGCTCGGGACTGAGAGCCTATTTGACGCTGGTGAAGCATTGCTGCCAAGGTTCTAGACATGCCGAGCACTGTTACTCGGGAGCTGGACTGGTTGAGCATTGTTGCTCAGGAACTGAACTAAGCTAGCTAAGGACTACTGCTCAGGAGCTGGACTGGTCGAGCATTACTGCTTCGGAACCGAACCGAGTTGGTCGAGCACTGCTACTCGGGAGCTGGACTGACCGAACATTATTGCTCAGGAACTGAACTGAGCTGGTCGAGCACTACTGCTCGGGAGCTGGACTAGCCAAGCATTGCTGCTCGAAAATTGAACTGAGCTGGCCGAGCACTAATGCTCGGGAGTCGGACTGGTCGAGCATTGTTGCTCGAGAACTGAACTAGGCTGGTTGAGCACTACTACTCAGGAGTTGGACTGGCCGAGCATTGCTGCTCAGGAACTGAACTGAACTGGTCGAGCACTGCTGCTCGAGAGCTGGACTGGCTGAGCATTGCTGCTCCGCAATTGAACTAGATTGGTCGAGCACTATTGTTTATGCTCATAACTTGCTTAAGGCATAGCTCGAGCTCGTGAGTGACCGAGCACTGTTACTTAGGCTCGTCAATGGCCGAGCACTGCTGCTCGAGCTCATAATTTGCCCGTAGCGTAGCTCGGGCTTATGAGTGGCTGAGCACTGTTGCTCGGGCTCGTGAGTCGTCGAGCACTGTTGCTCGGGCTCATAATTGCCTAAGGCGTAGCTCGGGCTCATGAGTTGCCGAGCACTACTGCTCGGGCCCATGACTTGCCCAAGGCGTAGCTCAGGCTCGTGAGTGGCCAAGCACTGCTGCTTGGGCTCACGAAGTGCCCAAGATGTTGCTCGGGCTCACGAAGTGCCCAAGATGTTGCTCGGGCTCGTGAGTGGCCAAGCACTGCTGCTCGGGCTTACTACTTGCCCAAGGCATTGCTTGGGCTCGTGAGTGGTCGAGCACTGTTGCTCGAGCTCACGACTTGCCCAAAGCATAGCTCGGGCTTGTGAGTGGCCGAGGTGCATAGCTCGTGCTCGTAAGTGGTCGAGGTGCATGGCTCGAGCACTATTTGGCTGAAATGCATGACTCGGATACTGTTTTGCTAGGTGCACAACTCGTGCACCAATTGGCCGAGGTGCACGACTCGGGCATTATTGTACCACATTCGAGTTGGGCTTCAGAGGGTGGTGGAAAAAGCTTGACACATTCGAGCGTTAAAGATACCAAATTGGGTTACCTGGTCTCGAAAAGTGGCGATGTGCTCGGTTGGGTTGGAGTCGAGGTATTCCCTTCTTCACAAAGGGGGAAGGGGAGCTGCCCTTCGAGCTCGAGGGCATGTTGGGCAGTTGAGATCTCTCCGAGATGCACCATGAGATTGTTTGACTACGGGTGTTCTAGGGACATCGGACCCTCCTTTTAGCGCCAAAATATTAGGGAACATGGTGTCATGGCTGAGGAGTCAACACGACTTGGTTCCTCCCGCGTGTGCAAACTCATCCACGTCGGTCGAGAATGAGATGTTAGGCTCAGGTCGGATTTGTGTCTCGGGAATCTCCACCTCAGGTTGGGAACTCGGGTTCCTCTTCCCCAAGTCCGCGGTAAGGATCTTGCACGAAGGTCTTGTCGGGGTGGGGGCGCTTGACGTGACCCCTCCGACGATCAACTCAGTGCCCCGAATGGTTTACAATCTTAGTGCATAAGAGTGAGTGACCGAGAGAGTGAGAGAGTGAGCGGCCCCCAATGCCATACCTAGGGGTGGCTTTTATACATGCCCATCGGAGGTCGACCGTACCTCGATTTTTAATGTCATTAGTGTCTTTTGCTGAGGTGATATACGACCTCGCATGGTCTCAAGGTCCTCGCTGCATCTGCACCTGATGATGCCGTGCGTGGGATTCACGCTGCTGCTACGCCAGGTCGGTCATAGCTACGTCAAGTCGGCCATGCCTACGCCAGGTCAATCATACCTACACCAGGTCAATCATACATTCGTTAGATCGACCATATTGTGCTAGATCAATTGAAGAAGTGACATATGACGGACAGCCCACGCTGCTGCTACGCCAGGTCGATCATAGCTACGTCAAGTCGGCCATGCCTACGCCAGGTCAATCGTACCTACACCAGGTCAATCATACATTCGTTAGATCGACCATATTGTGCTAGATCAATTGAAGAAGTGACATATGACGGACAGCCCACGCTGCTGCTACGCCAGGTCGGTCATAGCTACGTCAAGTCGGCCATGCCTACGCCAGGTCAATCGTACCTACACCAGGTCAATCATACATTCGTTAGATCGATCATATTGTGCTAGATCAATTGAAGAAGTGACATATGACGGACAGCCCACGCTGCTGCTACGTCAGGTCGATTATAGCTACGTCAAGTCGGCCATGCCTACGCCAGGTCAATCATACATTCGTTAGATCGACCATATTGTGCTAGATCAATTGAAGAAGTGACATATGACGGACAGCCCATTATCAGTCTTATCAACCTGATACATCAGTAGATCTAATTTAGAGCTCCACCGGATGCTTTGCGCATAGTAGATAGTAAGCCCTAATAACGAAAATGACGTCTTTCTACTGCTGACTTGCTATGACCTGATACAGCAGTCATCACCTACTCCTTCCCAGTGAGGAGACGTTGATGGCAGCAAAAGCTATCCTACGCGTGCATCTGAACTCTCTTGGGCTTTTCGACCATAGATGGCTGCATTCTCATGCATGCAAATTCCTTGCAGTTTCAATTAAAGCTCGTCTCTGTCCTTCGTCACGGGTCACGGTATCCTCGATCACAGTCACGAGATACTTGACCTCATCTGCTTGCAGAGGACAGCATCAAGTGTTCGACTCTTATCGCGTAGTGTAACCGATTCTCATCTGTTTGCTTATCCACAGACGTGAGTGGAGATGGCTTCATGGCCCGAGACCTGACCTTCGCCAACACCGTCGGGCCGGGCAATCCCCAGGCTGTGGCCTTCCTCTCCGACAGCGACCTCTCAGTGCTCGAGTTGGTGGAGTTCCTCGGCCACCAGGACACCCTCTACGCCCACTTCCTCCACCAGTTCTACAAGTCCTGCCACATCTCTGCCATCGTCCACTTTTGTCTTCGGCAACTCCGTCATCGTCTTTCGCGACCACCTCATCTTCGTCCTCCCCCGTCAGCTCAACCCCGAGCACGACGAGTCCAACACCGTCACAGCGCACGATCGCACCGACCCCGCCCAGTCTACCGATTTCGTGTTCGACCATTGCACCATCAACAGGAGCGACGAGTACCTTGGGATGCCATGGAAGGAGTACTCGAGGGCGGTGTTCATTGATTGCAACTCGGCGGAGATCGTGAGGCCGGAGGGCTGGTTGCCATGGACCAGTGACTTCACGCTGCATACGCTATTCTACGGAGAGTTCGGCAGCTCTAGTCCCGGAGCTAATGCGATCACAAGAGTTTCATGGAGTAGCCAGATCTCGACAGAGCATTTAGGAGCCTACCCCATGGAGAACCTCGTACAAAACGGGATCAATGGATACCCTTTAGGAGCCACAGCTTCAACATCAGTTAGTGAATCACTTACAATATCGAGGGAATTTGATGTTAGTGAATCACTTATAATATCGAGGAAATTTGTTAAGAATTGATTCATGATAGTTACATAGATAGTTAACATGCTTAGAAGTAGTGGTTCATGTTTAGGAGTTGTGAATGTAGTTTAAGAATTAGTGGGGTAGTTATTAATCATGGGTGAGATAGTGGGATAAAGTGGTGTGAGGTAGTTATTATTATGTCCTATAAATATGACATTAGAGAATGAAGTAAGAGTGCAAAGAGTGTGTGCATTTGGAGATAATCTTGTAAGTGTTCTTGTTCTTTTACCTCATGTTTAATACTACGTCGTTTTCTTAATTGAAAGCGTTTTCGTTAATTGGATCGTAGTATTCTGTTTTATTATTTTCTTGCTCCTCCTTCCCCAACATTTGTGGTATCAGAGCCTTGTTTTAATCTGAACTGGGCATTATAGCTTTTAATGGCAATTTTATGTCTCAACCCCTTATTCCCATCTTCTCGGGCAAATCCTACGAATTTTGGACTATCAAGATGAAGACTCTATTCAAGTCTTAGGATCTTTTGGACTTGATAGAGAATGAATATGCAGATCTAGATTAAGAAATAAGGCTGAGGGAGAATAGAAAGAAGGACCCAAAGGCATGAGACAATCTTCTCAAGAATTGCAGCAGCGACAACCTCAAGACAAGCTTGGTTGATCTTCAAAATGAATTTCAAGACTCATCGAGGGTGATCACGATAAAACTTCAAACCCTTCGCCGTGAATTTGAAATTTTGTTTATGGATAGCAATGAATCAGTGCAAGATTTTCTTTCTCGAGTGACTGAAATTGTTAGTCAAATGAAATCATATGGTGAACATCTTCATAATCAAATAATTGTTGCAAAAGTTTTGAGAAGTTTAACTCCAAAATTTGATCATGTTATTGCAGCAATTGAAGAGTCAAAAGACTTATCTACTTATTCATTTGATGAATTAATGGGTTCCTTGCAAGCACATGAAGCAAGGTTGAACATGCCACTTGAAAAAAGTGAAGAAAAAACATTTCAGGTTAAGGGGGAGTATTCTACTTCAAAAGAAGACAAAAAATCAACAGGAAGAGGACGTGGCAGAGGAGGATTTCGTGGTAGAGGAAATGGAAGAGGAAGAGGAAGAGGACACTTTGATGGACATAATGAAAGACAATCAAACTATGATCAGAAAAACTAAAAGAATGGAATTCAATGTCACTATTGTAAGAAGTTTGGTCATATGAAGGCAGATTGCTGGAAAAGAGAAAAGCAAGCAAGCTATGTGGAAGAAAATGAAGACAATAGTAAGTTGTTTATGACTCATTCACAAGTTAATGATATCTCAAATGATATTTGGTTTTTGGATAGTGGATGTTCTAATCATATGTCAGGCATAAGATCAATATTTAGAGATATTAATGAAACTCACAAGTTGAAAGTTAAACTTGGAGATAACAAGCAAATCCAAGTAGAAGGAAAAGGAACAATTGAGGTGAAGACAAATCAAAGGAAGGTAAAACACCTTGATAATATTTTCTATGTTCCTAGCTTATCACATAACTTGTTGAGTGTTGGACAATTGATAGATATTTGATATTCAGTTATATTTGATGATGGTTCATGCACTATTAAAGATAAAAAATCTAGTTTGATTATAGCAAATGTTTGCATGACGCAAAATAAGATGTTTCCAATATTGAGAAACATGCTTTTGTTGCAAATCAAAAGAATGAGACAAATTTATGACATTTGAGATATAGACACCTTAATATTAAGGGTTTAAGATTGTTAAATAAAAAAATGGTTTATGGATTGCCTAAAATTAATACACTTGATGTATGTGAATGATGTATTTATGGCAGACAAAGTAAGAAATCATTTCCTATTGGAAAAGCATGAAGAGCATCTAATTGCATCGAATTAATTCATGCTGACTTATGTGGACCTATGAATACAAAATCATTTGGGGGAAGTTGATATTTTCTATTATTTACTGATGATTATAGCCGCATAAGTTGGGTATATTTTCTGGAATTGAAATATGAAGTATTTGATAACTTTCAAAAATTTAAGGCACTTGTAGAAAGGGAGAGTGGTAAATGCATAAAGACACTTCGGACAGATAGAGGTGGTGAATTTATGTCTAATGAGTTTAATTCCTTTTGTGAAGAAAATGATATTCATAAGAAATTGACAGCACCATATACACCGGAGCAAAATGGTGTAGCTGAACGTAAGAATCGAACTGTTGTCAAAATGACAAGAAGTTTGCTTAAAGGAAAACATCTTCCGAATCAGTTTTGGGCATAAGCAGTTGTAACAACAGTTTATTTGTTGAATATTTCACCGACAAAGGCTGTTATGAATCGAACTCCTTTTGAAGCTTAGTATGGTATAAAGCCAACTGTAAGCCATCTAAAAATTTTTGGTTGCATTGCTTATGCTTTGGTAAATTCATAAAATCATCATAAGCTTGATGAAAAATCTGAAAAATATATCTTAATTGGATATTCTACATAATCCAAAGCATATCGATTATATAATCCTGTAAGTGATAAAGTTATTATTAACAGAAATATTGTATTTGATGAAAGGGTAAGTTGGAATTGGGAGATCAATGAAAGTGAAACACAAATTCATATTCCAGCAGAACTAGTCATTCCACCGAATCAAGTGACAGATCCTGTTCCAACAAGTTCAACGTCAACCTCACCTAGTAGCAGGTCAAATTTAGCAAATGATTCCTCAGATGAAACCCCTCCAGGAAGGTTTAGATCACTAATAGAGATTTATGATTCAATATTTGCTTTATCTATTTCAGATCCTATAAGTTTTGAAGAAACAGTTGAGGAATATCGAAAAGCAATGAAGGAGAAAATCAAGTCAATTAAGAAGAATGAAATATGGGAGCTAATGGATCAACCGAAAGAAAAGAAAGCTTTTGGATCGAAATGAGTGTTCAAAACAAAATATAATGCAGATGGAAATATCCAAAAGCATAAGACTCGGTTTATAGCAAATGGAGCCATAACATGAAGTATTTATGACACAAATGAACAAGTTAAAGATATTCTCACTAAGTCGCTTCCGGTTCAAAAGTATATTTATTTTATGTCTCAAATTGGTGTATGTAACTATGAATCAAGGGGGAGTGTTGATAATTGATTTATGGTAGTTACATAGGTAGTTAACATGTTTAGAAGTAGTGGCTCATGTTTAGGAGTTGTGGAGGTAGTTTAAGAGTTAGTGTGTATAGTTATTAATCATGAGTGAGATAATAGGATGAATTGGTGTGAGGTAGTTATTATTATGTTATATAAATATGACATTAAAGAATGAAACAAGAGTGCAGAGAGTATGTGCAGAGAAGAGAGTATATGCATTTGGAGATAATATTGTAAGTGTTCTTGTTCTTTTAACTCCTGTTTAATACTATGTCGTTTTCTTAATTGAAAGTATTTTCGTTAATTGGATTGTAGTATTCTATTTTATCGTTTCCTTGCTCCTCCTTCCCCAACAGGATCAACATGCTCTCACGTATAGAACTCAGTGCAGCGAGTAAGTGCGACGGGCAAGCAGGATCAACAAAGGGGTGGCAGACGAGCATATTGGAAAGTGGAAGGGAGACGAAGTTTATATGAAATTAATAATTTAAAATATAGTAATAATATTTTTTATTCTTTTTATTCGTGTTCTTTTGTATGTGAGGGATTTTTTTCATCGATAAAATTAATAACTGAGAAAAATTAAAGTTAAATATTTTACTTTAAAAAATAAAATTTTAATATTATTTTTTAAAATATAAAATCCGAGATGCTAATCATAATTTTAATTTAATTAAAAGGACAATATGTAATTACCACGCGTACAAGATAACTCCAAGAGTGGACGCAGAGCGACGAAGTCACGAAGCACGTCGTCACGTTCGAGCTCCATCGATCTCGTTTTCCTGTCCTCGATCAAGGAAAACGCGAGTCCTGCGTTTTCTTGGATCACTCAACGCACCGGTCACCATCTCCTTCTCTCTCTCCTCCTCCTCCTACGCCTCCTTTTCTTCTCTTCCCATCTCTGTTGTTCCAATTCCAGGTTGCCGCATATTTAGGGTTTCTTCGGCGCATCTGATGATCGCTTGACGGTTCCCTGAGTTGCTCCGGATCTGGGAATTAGGGCGACATGGGGAGCTCGGAGGAGAGGGTGGTGGCGGTGATCATGGTCGGCGGACCGACGAAAGGTGCGATCTATTATATATGTGTCCTTTCTCGCCTGAAATTTTTGGGATTCTTCCATGAATTTTGAGGATTTGTGGCTGAAAAGCCGATACACGTTGCAGGAACTCGCTTCCGGCCTCTTTCTTTGAACGTTCCGAAGCCGTTGTTCCCCTTGGCTGGTCAGCCGATGGTCCATCACCCGATATTGGCCTGCAGAAGAGTGTGTCTCGTTGCTGATTTTGCTACTCTGCGCATTCACAAATCCTGAACAATTTCTTCTGTTATTGTTGATCTGTAATGTAGATCCCTAATTTGGTGCAAGTATATCTGATTGGATTTTACGAGGAAAGGGAGTTTGCGCTATATGTATCGGCCATCTCCAATGAACTCAGAATCCCTGTTCGGTACTTATTTCTTGATACCCACATGAATTCTTAAAATATGGGAGGCTTGCTTGATCGAATCTTTTTGGTTATTTGGATTTGTTTTAGGTATCTGCGGGAGGATAAGCCACATGGTTCGGCGGGAGGGCTATACAACTTTAGGGATTATATAATGGAAGATGACCCGGTGTGACATATTTCCTTGACTATTCATTTAGATATCTGAAGCTATTCATTATATGATTGAAGATCTTTGCTCGTTTCTTTTAGTGTTTTATTTCCATATTCAAAACCAAGGAACTCACTAATATCATCAACTAGTTCTCATCATGGGCCTTCAGGTGCTTCTAGTTTACCTGTTTCTTTTTGTTTGCAGTCCCATATAGTTCTTCTGAACTGTGATGTTTGCTCAAGCTTCCCACTGCCAGATATGCTTGGTAATCTTTTGATGTAGCTCTTTCTAGTGATTTCTGTTGTTGTTACCAACATCTTGTTATTTATATCTTTCATTATCTGGGATGGTACATATTATGTATGCTTAGTTGTCAATTAGTTCTCTATCTCTTTCTCTTTCTCACACACACATTACTGTTGGATATTCTTCAAAGTTGAAGTTCTGTTGTTTTTGCATCGTATTCATAATTAAGTTTTTGAGAAACCCCTTATCTTTATGTGGCTTATAGGTCAGAGCTCACACCTCACAATTACTTAATGCTTCGAAGCTACCTTATCTTGCTTATGCTAACACTTCAAATAAATATGGATATCTGCTTGACCTTTGAGTCCATAGTTTAGTGATAAAAACATTAATTTTACTATTTACTCTCTTTACTTGTTATATTGTCGGGAAAAAATAGAGTTTCTTTCCAACACCAAATGATTTCGATAAGTACGTACCTTGATTGTTATTAGTTGTAGCCCTCTTGTATACTACTTTGAAGTCTTTTTGCTCTTTGTGAATGCAGAGGCTCATAAAAGATATGGTGGGCTTGGAACATTATTAGTAATCAAGGTGTCAGAAAACTCGTTATTATTCTGATCATTTTCTTTATGTGGTATTGTTTTGTTATTGGTACGTCATTCTAGAATGCTCACTTTTTCTGATTGCTTTCTGTTTTTGTTCTCTATAGGTATCTGCAGAATCAGCCAATCAGTTTGGTGAGTTGGTCGCAGACTCTGTCACAAATGAATTGCTCCACTATACTGAGAAACCAGAAACTTTTGTAAGTATGCGGTTTCTTTTTCTTTTTCTCTCACTTATATGTTAGTCTAATGTTTGATGTGTTTTTATTTAATGATACAATCTCTGAGTGTTGCATATCTTTCTAACAAGTTAGTGATGATGGCTATAAATAAAACCTACATTGTAGGTGAGTGACCTTATCAACTGTGGTGTGTATATATTTACACCAGAGATTTTTACTGCCATCCAAGGTGTCTTTACACAAAGGAAAGACACAGGTAGATTTCAACTTTTGATGTTTGTATCTTTTATCATAGTTAGATCACAGTGTTAACATGAATCTTGCACTGAGATTTATATCTTTCCATTAATCAATGATAATTTATTATATTGACTTATTGAGATTGACTTTTTTTGGATAATTTGCTCTGATGATTCTCCTTTGTGCAGTGCTTTCTTATGTTTTAGAAATAATATCTAATTGTAGTGTAAAAGCAAATATAAGATTATAGAGTATATGTTTGGTAGTCTGCTGCCTGACAGAATTTTAATGTCTAAAAAATGATTTCCTTTTGCCATTGGATTTCTTTTTCTAGTGCTGTTGGTGGCGCTTAAAAAAGAGAAGATATGAAGTGATGATCAGATAGAGGTATGAATAAACCAGAAAAAATATAAGTCATTTAGTACGATGAGCTCAAATCATTGGTTCTCCTACATGTGAAAACTTATCCAAAGGGTGAAAGTTGTTCTTGCAAATAGCATCACTACTTGATCATTATGTTGCTTTAATTAAAATAGTTCTCCTTGTGACCATATCCCGTATGAAAGAGCAGCAAGGCGTAATGTGGTTTTATAGTCTTAGTAAGTAGTAACTATTATAATAGTGACTAGTTTTGCTCTCACAAAGGATTACCTGGCTATCACAATTATGGAGATATGTGCAATACAAACCCATTTATTTTGGAAGATCTCAAATAGACTTGAGTTGCCTGGAACCAATCTGGTCTCAGGTGGTTAACTCATGGGGAAAGAAGCGTTATACTTAGCCAAGACATGGAAATTCAAAACTTGAAAGTGCTTTAGCTACATGAGCTCTTTTCATATATGTTGTACACGAGATTTTCCATTTGCCTTGGTTATGCTTGTAGAGGGTTTTTGTAGTATTTTTATTATCATCTATATAAACTCTATGTTGTCTCAAGCTTTTGTTTCATCAAGCGGATATCTTAGTTGGGCTTAACCTCCCTTTCGACACTCAGTAGAATGTTATGTCAACTTATGAACCTTTGGAAAGCTTGCTTGATATGTCATTGCATAATTTAGTAATATCACTGTAACAAATGCTATCAAGAAACTTCCAACAGTTTTATTTTTGTACTTTAAGACATAGCCCAAGATAATTACACATAAGTGCCATATGCATGTGGTTGTTCTGTTGTATTTCAACTGTTATTCTCTAATACAGGTTTGGGGCAATAAAGCTGGATTTGACAAAAATATGTTGTATAAATTCTAAGAAATGCTAAAATATCTATAATAAATAAAAAACGATGAAGTTTTTTTTTTTCTAAATGCAAAATCATAGTGGATACCGTGGAGATTGTTTTTTTTGTATAGGTAAGGAAATTTAAAAAGGAATTTGGGGTTTTGTTGTTAAAGTTATCGAATGATCAAACAAATTCATGTCTCTGGTTCATTAATGAGTTACAAGCAATTACAAGCAAGGTTTGCCTTATTGAGCGGTAAGACCCCGTACCACCCGATACTTATCGGTTCGGCAATTGATCGGTATGCGGACCGCTCGTTACCGGGCGGTACTGTCAAAATTGATCGTCGGTAGTCGATCTCGGCCGTTGGCGGTCGATTGAGGGAGAAAAAGGGAAGAAGAAGAAGAAGAAAAGGAGAAGAAGAAAGAAGAGGATACATACCTCTTTTCCCCGTGCCGTCCTTGTCCGCGGGCGATTCTTCTCCCGCACGAGGAGACGGAATGTCTCCCCGCGCGGGGAGAAAGATTGAGGCGACATTGCCAGTTTTTTTAATATATTAATATAATATAATATAATATAATATAATATAATATAATATAATATAATATTATAAAATATTTTATTGTACCAGGCGGCATATACTGTGTGTACTGCCCGGTACCGTGTATCATACCATACTGAGATAATCTTGATACGTCAGTATAGACCGGTATGACAAACCTTAATTACAAGTAATTAAATGTGGACGTTATGTTGGTAACATTGTGATAGACAAGTGATACTGGTAGGACTAACTCTATTTGATAAATGTGCTGCTATAGAAGACTGTAAAGTTATTAAGATATGGCCAAAGGACTAATATTTGATACAACTAATTAAGATTTTTTTTGGTTTTCTAAGTATCATCCGTCTCGTAGTCAAATGAAAATATTTTCCTAGGGCTGTGGAAGTTGTATGATGCTTCTGCAATCAATAAATTGATATTTTTTTGGCATTTCTGATATTTTATAATTTTGGACTGTTTAATGAATCAGAATGTCTAAATTTTACCTTTTCTTATGATTTATATAATGATTTTTTTACATTTTTATTTTTAAAAAAAGGCTTAATTGTTGTTTGCTGCTACTTTTTTCAGCTAACATGCGCCGTATGAACAGTTTTGAAGCTCTTCAATCAGCAACTAAGTATGATTACGCTAAATTTTACACTTTTAATTTCAGTTTGCATATTAAGTGCCTTTGCTTTGACATTTAATAATGCATTTTGGTGAATGGAAAAAAGGCATCCAAGATATTCATAGACTTGAGATAGAAAAAAAGAGGAAAATACTACATAAAATTTATAGTATATTAGCAGGCGTCTTCCGGCAAAGCACCAAAAAAAAGTCACAGAAATGAAAACCAAACAAGTCTGAGGATCATGGTCAGTGTTATGGTCAATGTAAAACTCAGGAAGACTAGCTGTATTTAATATGTTTGATGTAGAAAAGTTACTGTGGGAGAACTGTGACTTGTGTTCAAAAGTTGCACAAATATGACTGTATGCATAGGCAACCAGTTGTTTCTAGGTCTGTGCTGTATGCCTATTTTTCTAAATAGGCCTTTCAAAATGTTGCTCCTTATGACTGTCGAGGCATTCTTACAACTCACACTAAATTATGACAATCAGTTTTTGTGCAACAGTTTGTCATATGATGATCAGAACTGATATCATGGAAGTTTTAGTTTTTTTTTTTTCTTCATCAAGGCAACTTAGCTTAATGTGAGACATATAGTAATTTATCTACGGTAACATTTAAAATTCATATCTTGACTTATCTTATTCACCTGATTATTAGAACGATTATGTGGTTTTGCTTGCCAGCTCATAGCCATCCAAATCTGGGTAGTTTTCTTTACCTCTAAGGGTTCTTTTATCATATGTATAATTTTTTGGGGTATTATGGCAGCATACGCTCTCTTTTAGGCTTTTTCAGAAGTGATTACCTCAATATGTTGACATTTGTCTTAAGCAGAGCACTTCCTGTAGACTATGTTAGGCTGGATCAGGATATATTGTCTCCTCTTGCTGGAAAGAAGCAACTGTATACATATGAAACACTCGACTTCTGGGAACAGATCAAGACCCCAGGGTGAGAAAATGTTAACATGAGAAAGTTTATTTTGTTTCAAAATTGTTTATTTTTTACGATCTCTGCATTTCTGCTATTTCAGGATATCTTTAAAATGTTCTGCCTTGTATCTGGCCCAATATCGCTATACCTCTCCACATCTTCTAGCTTCAGGTGATGGCACTAAAAGTGCCACCATTATGGGTGATGTTTTTATACATCCATCAGCCAAAGCACATCCAACTGCAAAGGTTGTTTTCTCATTTTGTTACAACCTAACATTATTTCTCCAGGATCCTCCACCAATATGCTATTATTTAAACTTTATGATGTTTTAACCTACAATAGGTATTTATTATTATAAATAAAGATATTATTGTTTTTAGTTGGTCCCATTTATTAATAATAGGTATTTATATAATCTCATATAGGCTAGGATGGAAACTTTATGCAGCCGTTTAAAGGAATAGAGAAAAGAAGGATCTTTAAGGACAAATCTGTATGTCCGATCAAACATATTATCACCAGAAAAGGCAGAATTTTTAATTAAAAATAGCATCTTCGGGGCGTGAACTTTGTGGTGTTCTGAAAATCATTCAAGATCCCAAACTAGAGATAAGATTGAATATGAACATTTAAATCTTGGAGGATTTTAAATATAAAAGTTGGCCATTACTTGATTATTCTATATGCTTTTTTTTATCAATCTATGCCTGTTATTCTATGTGATGGAAGCATGCCGACTACATACGACAGGACTGCTTATTTCATCTTTGAAGAACTGAAAGAATAAGACAAGTATGAAATACCAAATCTTAGTTATAAAACGCATAACCATGCTTTCTACAAGTGGACCTCTGTATATTAGTTGATAGGGTACCTTCGTATTGTAAATTTATACATTTGTGTTTTCATGGAACAGATTGGTCCTAATGTCTCCATATCTGCAAATGCTCGTATTGGAGCTGGTGTGAGGCTCATCAGTTGCATCATATTGGATGATGTTGAAATTAAGGTCTGTACTGAATTGTATTGGAAATGTACGACCACTTACACCCAAATATTCATGTGATTTCTTTCTTTACAGGAAAATGCTGTTGTTATACATTCTATTGTTGGGTGGAAATCATCTATAGGGAAATGGTCACGAGTACAGGCAAGCTTCATTCTCTTTTTACTGGCCAACAACTAAATATCTTATCGTGAGATATATGATCTACAATTACTTGAGGAAAATATAATAATCTGTTAAATAGTATGCCTATAAGCTAGGCTCCACTGGTGTAGAGGCTGCAGGACGCATGAGAAATGATTGGTTCTCAACTTCTCATATATTAGTTTGGACTATAGTGAGGTTATTTATTAGTCAACTCACTGGAGACAATCTTTTTCTTTTTAAACTTTGATTTGGATTCAATTAGAATTGTAAGATTAAGCAGGGGAGTTCATGCTAAATGACTCATAATTTTAGGTTCATATTGTCTTTAACATTTCTGTATCTTGGAAGTATTGACTAAAAAAATTAACATGAATTTTCATGGGCTTATGCTACTTCATTATATTGGAGTAAGATTGATTTTCTCTCATCGAAAATACATGAGATTATATTGAGGACCAACAAACTTTTTCATTCACACTTACAATTCTGAAGAAACAACCTCTTCCCTCTTATTTAAAGCTTATTGTCCGGTTCTTCTAGTACTTCACACAACTATTTTATCCTTTCACACCTATTTCCATCCCTTTGAGCAAGTGCCACATGAAATTTTGAGTCTTAATATGGTTTCACAATGACCAGAAAGATTCAGGAAGTTACAGTTAATGAACAGAATACTGATTCAAATTCCTTGTGAGAAAAGTATTACGATTCTTCCTTCTATGGGCCAATTTTTGCCCCAAAACGCTTGGATGATTTGGTTGTCAATAATTATTATTATTAGCTGGAGTTTGTAGAGGACATAGACTGCTACAAATGTCTCATCAAGTTAAAAAACAATAATATTTCTTTTAATTAATACCTCTAACAGGTATATCTTCAAGTTAATCCTTCCCATTAAAACATAATAATTTTATTAACTGCATCGACTTGTTTCCTGTAGTTTGTTCCATTGCTGCTTTTGTACATCAAAATTATTTGCCTTTGCTGCCAAACATGTACATACTGTTGATATTTTAAACTTGCATTTAACCAATCCAAGCCTGTGAGGCTTAACAGTGCTGTTGACTTGAACATCCAAAAAGTTGTCTGCTAATGCTCATATACTAAAAGTTGTCTGCTAATGCTCATATACTATGGTGTTTAATATTGCCAATGCCTTCTGGAAACACCTGCAGATATTTAACATTGTCCATTTATCCAGCTATTCTTTTGCCTGGTTTAGTTGGTACAAAACTTAGTCCTCATTAGTAGTGTGAGGAATGGGAGTTAAAAACAACAAACAGGGTTGCAAAGTAGCTGTTTTAATAAAGCAACTTCTTATTAACTTTGCTCAGCATGTTGACACTGTATATGAGATATCAATGAACTTTCTGAGTTCTCTTACAATTCGAGCATGCATCTCAGGCTGAGGGAGACTACAACGCCAAACTTGGAATCACAATCCTTGGTAGCTTTTCCTGTTCCTATTCTGGTTAATGTCATTATTACTTTGACATGCTGCTCACTTGCCATCTTTTTTTTTTATTTTGATATTTTAGGAGAAGCTGTTGCAGTTGAAGATGAAGTTGTCGTGGTTAACAGTATTGTCCTACCAAATAAAACCCTCGCCGTTAGCTTTCAAGATGAAATCATCCTTTAGGTTTTTATCCCCAGTTTTTCCTAATGATTCCCACCTTGCTTGATGTACTTTTTTCCTTACACAGTCATGCTTTTGGTAGATTTTCCTTAATTACTGTCTCAAAGAGACCAGAGCTGCAACTTCCTGCTGCTCATATATTATTGGACTGGTTTCTTATTTGGGTTATATATATTTTGTTGTATCAACATGCAACTATTGACCATATTTTTGTAGTTACTTCCACTCTTTACCATATAAATGACAATTTTAATGAGCTTATTTTTGCTGCTGTTGGAGAGGTGGTGACGGTGGTGGGTTGGGGATCTATTTAGGATTCTTATGAATCCAAGACGCTTGTGATCCATACCTGACGTTTCAATGTGGATTCAGATGAAATAGGTCCTCAAAAGACTTATTTGGTTCATGATACTGATGAATATGCTTTGAATGTTTACTTTGTAGACCAGTAGTTCCTAAACACTATATTGATGTGAGCTTTTTAACTAGGAGAAAAAGAGGCTATTTAACAATGTGCATTTGTAATCATATCATGGTTGAGATCAACTGGCGTTTGGCTGAACACGGTCGACAGAAATCTAAAGAAGCATCAAACGAAGGTAAATAATGCTTCTAAACAACCATCAGAGAAAAGTTTTAATTTAACTCTTCCACTTCTTGATGGGCTTCATCAACTGACCCATATTCATCCATCATAAGATAAATTAAAAGCTCGATGTATGATTAGGAGGATCGTCCAATGTTTGAACACAACTTAATTGATTGATTGACACCAGATAGGCCAAAAACATCAATCACAGGCCAATCGGATGGGATTTTTCACTCGTAGCTCCAACACTATGCACAACTACTCATGGCTAGTCGTCATGGCATGTGTCCTATGAAGTTTACATTATTGTATGCTGATGGTAGACCAAGGAAAGCATGTATGATCGAAATAATATACCCCACACAGTGGCCAAAGGCTGCTTTCCTGATCTTTTCATCTTATATAGATAGGTCTTTTTAGAGGAATCTAGTTAGGCTTGGCTAACACAAAACAAAGTGAAACTGGAATCACATGACACAACCCCCCCGCAATAATGACAACATGAATTATCATGTTATTGATGTTTTAATTAATTAATTAATTTATTTTTCAGCCGGTAGCGGATCAAAAAGAGTTTTATAAAAGTTTGTGTTGGGTGAACCCTAAAAGTTTTCCTGTCTCCCATCTCCCTCGTTTTCTCACTCTTTTAACTTGCTTAGCAATCGAGAAAGAAATGGTATTTGACCTCAAGTGATGCCCATGTAAAAGCTTTCCAGCATGAAGGGCCACTGGATATGTCTGCCTCTGCTATGACCGTAGCATGATCCATGTCGATCGCCACGTCGAGCACTTAACTTGGGCCAACAACCCCTTTACCTGTTCTTGGCACTCGACCATTTCTGTCACAGCACAAGTACATCCACCCCCCACCCCACCACAACCATTCCCCATCGGGTCCCGACTCAAAGACCTCAGAGAAACACATGGCTGACTTTAGGCCATGGCTGAGGCGCCACAGTCCTACAGCTTTGCTCCCCGTGAACTGCGAAAGACGAGGGCGAAGGCTTATCCATTGGGATGGTGGGGACTGCTGAACTGAGACGACGACGACGACGACGACGACGAACAATTCAATCAGCTTTTTCCTGCCCGCTTGTCTCTCCCACTTCCCACTTCCCACTTCCCACTTCCCACTTCCCACTTCCCACTGCACGTCTCAGCCGCTGCGCTGGACCATCGGCAAGCACAAGGCCAACCCCTCCGTGTCTTTGTCTCACCCTTTTGGGAGATGACTGCCACCCGAAAGGTAAAAAAGATGTGCAACTCTCGAGACTCACGGAACAGTATCAGTGGCAATGTTAACCGCAAAATGGTGATGAGAATTCTTTCTTTGACCGTGGCGTAGCTTCAGAATCATTATGTGAGCTTCCCTTTTTTTTTTTACCATGCATGTACAACACTGACCTCCACTTACGACTGACTGTCATCATCACGAGTCAGTCGGAGGTTACAGAGTAATTTACGTGCCATCCTCCACCATGTTGGCCACTGCACCAACACCACTGGCTCACTTGAGAACCACGCCAGGAGTGCATCTGATACTTTTTCCTCTTTCTTTCTTTTACCGTCAACACGAGTCCATAAGGTCAAACCTCAACCTCTCTCGACCGCAGTCGCAGGTTGAGCATTAACTAACGCAAGAGTCAAACTTTTCCCCCCCCGCCTTGAGAAGGAAAGATGAAGCTTCCTGCTGGTGAAGCAAAGAATTGTCTCGGGGAAAAAGCAAAAGGTGAGGTTAGATGTCGTGCCGCCAGCTCACACACACTCCGCAGCCTCTCGATGCGTGCCATGAGATAAATGCATGAGCAGACAAGCTTGCAGCGGGAAACTCGTGAAGAACAGCAAGTTCATCATCTCCGGAGACGAAGAACAAGAACAGACAGAAGGGTTCACACGATCTGAAACTATGATGGAGCAGCTTCGCTTTGGCCTGGAAAAGGCCGTTCCTTGGGCTCTCACTTTAAGGATTCCGCTGCTATAGCCGGCAGCAGGCAACCACTGCGATATGTCATCACACACACACACACACACACACACACGCAGAGTGAGGCTCAGAACAGTGGCGAGCCCGTGACTGTGGTGGTCAGCACCTGGGGAGACAACTGAAGGGCTGGTCGGATGACCGCAAATCATTTAACAATTGCTGTTTGGCACGTAAATTCCTGGTGTTGAAGCCATGGATTTTGAGGTCGCATTAATGGTGATTGACGGATACATGGACCATGGTCTCTGAGACCTCCGCATGCAGTGGCCACAGGCCGGGGATGGGGCATGAAGAGGTACAGTTGCTGACCTACAGCTCTAGATTCGAATCCTACCTAGTTCTTGCACTGTGCACATGGTCTTGGGAACTCGATCAAGAGCACAGAGTTTGGTGATTTTTTGCTGTGGATTCCATGGAGATTTGGGAGCTCAAAAGTTTTCACCACCAAACACTGTCATCCCGAGATGCTCTCGGTGAATGGTTTGGGTCAACATCCGCGATGATATATATTATTCCAGCCGCTGGTCGGCCTGCCTTGCCGACGAAGAGCGCGCTCTGTTGTCATGCACCAACATATTGGATTCTCTCGCCCCTACAAGAGCAACAAATTGACGGTCATTAAGGCGAACATTTCATCTGCATGCCGTCGTCGGCGTCGTCCAGAGCTGCTTCAGCTTGCGTGACATCGCACTTAATGACGACGACGCCTCGCAAGGAGTTTGCTTGGCGAACGGAAGCGACAAGTGGCTCGAGCGCAGCGGTTCGACGATGGGTATGTTGTTGAAAGGTCGCCCTCCTTCGGTGACCCCCCCCCCCCAATAACGCATGCGCACTAAAATGTCATCCGACGACTACTATCGGTTGAGGAGGGAATAAAGGAAGGAAGGTGGCTAAGCAAGTTGATGAAAAGAAGTTGAAGACCCAACAAAAGCTCGTCAGTTCCTCTCTGTGGATCTCCCATGCATGGATCTGCTGATCACAGTCATGAACACAAGCAACAAGCAGGTAATTTAGACAATATTAGCAGCGTCCGTGACAGGGCCACTGCTAATTTCTTTTGTCATAAGATCAAGGGTTTGAAATGACATGGGACTCAGTATCCCACAAAAGTCTGACAACAATGAAGCCAGCCATATCTTTTGTGAATCCATGCAACAACAGTACCCAAAAGCTTTTGGTGGCCTAATGATCAAGCCCTCACATGCTGGTTCATAAAACAAATGGCAGATTGGAATCCAAAGTCTCAACTAGCCAATTGAGGTGCTCATTGCTCCAGGGACAAAATATGTTTCAGTGCCGGCTTTATCCAGCCGCTGCATCATACGACATACGTGCACTCTAAAGCTACTGCTGCTCCTGCCCTCCGAGTGCTTACAATAATGCCGCTATGGATATCCAAAACCATGGGTGAGAGAGGAGGCGGACATGGCCACCCTCTTCGATCACGGCTAGAAGCTGGAGACGTCTTGCAAGGAGAAGCAGCCCCGATCGCGGTCGCGGTCGGGGCACACGCCCGACATGGTGCCACGTGACCCCGGCGGCGGAGCTGGGTTGCCACGCTCGCCGGCGGGAGGTTGCTGTCGAGCTCCGCCCGCCCTGGCCCGCGCCGGGGCGACACGTGTGCGGGTGTCGAGGTGGACGGCGACAGGTGCTGGCCTGAGGCTCGTCCACGCCGGGGCCCGCGTGTCGGGCCGGTGTCCGAATCCCGACGCGACCGCGGGGCCCATGGTGTCGCGCCCGGTGTCTACACGCCCTGATGCGGCCTTGGCTGCCCCCGCTCTTCCAATCTCACGCGGGGCTTCGCCTATAAAAGCCCCCGCAGCGGCCTCAGCGCTCTCCATCCCCCTCTCGCATTCCCTCTCTCTCTCTCTCTCTCTCTCTCTCTCTCTCTCTCTCTCTCTCTCTCTCTCACACACACACACACTCCGAGCGCACAGGCTCTCTTCTCTTCTTCCCTCCTCGCGTCGCGGTAATCGCTTGAGTGACGGCGACCAAAATGGCCGTGGAGACTGTGGTGCCTGCGGCTAACGGAAACGCCGCCAAGGTCGGGCCGGCGACACTCGAGAAGGACTACGAGAAGCTGAGGTTCATCGAGGAGATGACCGCGAACGCGGACGCGGTGCAGGAGAAGGTGCTGGCGGAGATCCTGACGCGCAACGCCGAGACGGAGTACCTCTGGAGGTACGGGCTCGGCGGCGCCACGGACCGCCTCACCTTCAAGGCCAAGGTCCCCGTGGTCACCTACGAGGACCTGCAGCCGGAGATCCAGAGGATCGCCAACGGCGACCGGTCCGCCATCCTCTCCGCCCATCCCATCTCTGAGTTCCTCACCAGGTACATTTGAATCCTTCATCTTCCTTCATAGCCGGGGAACGTATGCAACTGGGATCTTATTTGGGCTCCTTTTCGAAGCTCTGGGACGTCTGCTGGCGAGAGGAAGCTGATGCCCACGATCAAAGAGGAGCTCGATCGCAGGCAGCTCCTTTACAGCCTTCTCATGCCTGTTATGAATCTGTGAGTACCCACCCATCTTTGCTTTCTCTTCTTTACCTTCTCATCATGAATCAGATCATCATGTACCGGTCATATAACTCGATGCTTCTTGGCAATGGAACAGTTACGTGCCGGGCCTGGACAAGGGGAAGGGGCTCTACTTCCTCTTCGTGAAATCGGAGACCAACACACCCGGCGGGCTGACGGCACGACCGGTGCTGACGAGCTACTACAAGAGTGAGCACTTCAAGAGCCGCCCGTACGACCCCTATAACGTGTACACCAGCCCGACCGCCGCCATCCTCTGCGCCGACGCGTTCCAGAGCATGTACGCGCAGATGCTCTGCGGCCTCCTCCAGCGCCTGGACGTACTCCGCGTGGGCGCCGTCTTCGCCTCTGGCCTCCTCCGCGCCATCCGCTTCCTCCAGCTCCACTGGAAGGAGCTCTCCCAGGACATCGCGGCCGGGACGCTCACCGCCAAGGTCACCGACCCCTCCATCCGCAGCGCCGTCGCTGAGCTCCTCAAGCCTGACCGGGAGCTCGCTCGGCTCCTCGCCGCCGAGTGCTCCGAGGAGGAGTGGGCCGGGATCATCACCAGGATCTGGCCCAACACCAAGTACCTGGACGTGATCGTGACGGGAGCCATGGCGCAGTACATCCCCACCCTGGAGTACTACAGCGGTGGTCTCCCCATGGCGTGCACCATGTACGCCTCCTCCGAGTGTTACTTCGGCCTCAACCTCAACCCCATGTGCGAACCCTCCGAAGTCTCCTACACCATCATGCCCAACATGGCCTACTTCGAGTTCCTGCCGCACGGCGGCGACGGCCACCACCCGGGCGAGGGGGTGGACACGGCCCAGCTGGTGGACCTGGCGGACGTGGAGGTGGGAAAGGAGTACGAACTTGTGATCACCACCTACGCCGGTCTGAACCGGTACCGCGTGGGGGATGTCCTGCGGGTGACCGGGTTCCACAACGCGGCGCCGCAGTTCCGGTTCGTCCGTCGGAAGAACGTCCTCCTGAGCATCGAGTCGGACAAGACCGACGAGGCGGAGCTGCAGAAGGCGGTGGAGCGCGCGTCGGCGCTGCTCCGCCCCTATAATGCCAGCGTGGTGGAGTACACGAGCCACGCCGACACGAAGGCCATCCCGGGGCACTACGTCATCTACTGGGAGCTGCTGGCCAAGGACTCGTCGTCGTCCGCTGCGGCAGCGCCGGCGCTGGCCCGGGACGGGGTGATGGAGCGGTGCTGCCTGGCGATGGAGGAGGCGTTGAACTCGGTGTACAGGCAGAGCCGGGTGGCTGACGGCTCCATCGGGCCGCTGGAGATACGGGTGGTGCGGGGTGGCACCTTCGAGGAGCTGATGGACTACGCCATATCGAGGGGGGCGTCCATCAACCAGTACAAGGTGCCCCGCTGCGTCAACTTCCCCCCCATCCTTGAGCTGCTCGACTCCCGCGTCGTCTCCGCCCACTTCAGCCCCGCCCTGCCCAAGTGGATCCCGTACTTCCCCGGCCGCAACTGAAGCCCGGCGGGTCCCGCCATCCGACCGGCCGACCGACCTTCCGCGTCAGCTAGCTCGTGGGTCAACGGGGGCGAACGTGTCGCGGGGAAAAGGAAAGGCTGTCGTTGACCGTCTCCTAGTTTGACGCCGTCAAGTTAGCATTAGAGTGTCCCCCCGTGTTTTAGTGAAGATGATGATTCTAGCCATGTGAGTACGTGTTTAGAGTAGCCGCAGGAGGTGTTGATGTAATGGTGGTACCTGAGCAATAATTCTGAGGGACCCCCCCTCTCTCCAAAAAAAAAAGAAAAAAAAGAAAAAAAAAAGAGCTGCTTTCGTTATTATATCATATTCGAATTCATGAGTTGATGGGGATAAGTAAATTTTTACTTTGACGCAAAAAAGAAAAAAAAAAACATTAATTTAATTTCATATTTCAAGGTGGCGTTTCTTCCACGTGATAAATACCTTCTATCTGCTGTTGCTTCGGCCCACTGCATTATGGGGTCAGGGAAATGATGGGGAACGTTTCACTTGATACATAGAAGAATCTTAGATGGCATGTGCTCCGTGTCCTACCGAATCATGTCGCCGCGTGACCGCAACGTAAGGAGTGGGTGGGCGGTGGTGACTCGGATCGAACCGTGTTGTGTTGCGTTGGAAATTAGGTGTCGTGCTTGACCTCAATCCGAGTCGACGTGTCGCCGGCGCATGTGCGCCTAACTGGATGTCGGCACTGACTTGACGTGGTCGGTTGGATCCCGTGGACTTTTTAGAGTTTGTTCCATCGGAAGATAACGTTTGGTAGGTAACGCACGACGGAACAGTGCGAGAAGCACAGTTTACAAAGCGCACGTGGCTTACTCATAGCGAGTGGGGGCATGAGTCAAAAGAGACCCGTCGATGGATGGTTCGCTGCCCTTATTGACCGAGTAATTTCGGGTGCCAAGAAGCTTCCTTGTGTTCAAGATTTCACTTCATTTTGTATTGATCCTCAATCCGTACAGAATCTAATTTTGAATCGATAAGCTTATTCAAACAAATCAATCTGGCCCGAACCAAAGACATCCGTCTTCATCCAGAGTAAAAAAAATATTTACTCCTCCCAGTAATATTGAAGAAGTTAATAGGATGGTCGCATGCGGCTATGCACTAAACAGAGAGTGAGTGACATGGAGAAAAATGGTATAAAAACAGATGTACCATTATCTGATCTGTAACAAAAAGTAAATCCAACTGGCAGAGTTGTCTTTGATCAGATTCAATACACGGTACATCTGTTTTTATAAGATGTTCATCACATTTGTTACTTTGATGGGAAGAATTGATCACTACAACAATAAGTAAAGATACACTTTCTAATTTTCTTTTATTGGAGCTTTTAAGTTTTCTTGTTTGCGGATTGGCAAGACATACTCTTTCCTTGTGGCACACTAGTAGTTAACATTGGGGCTTACAAACAATGAGCTTGACACTAGTTGTACCCTATAATCCACAAAGCTCTTGGAGTAATGCTTGTCACCGGTTCCACATTTTGAAGTCATCATAAAAAGATGGATTTGTTTTGATAATCAAGAGGAATTGGTAAATTTTGCATCCTCATTTTGCAGTGAAAAGCTGCTGCTTGGATCAGTTGTTGGCTTCAGTTCATCATACTTTGATGGCTGCAAACATGTACAAGAATTTTAGATGAGCAAACTCTGGAGGAGGCACAAAATTAGAAGATGTCAGACCTCACAACAGATAACTTAGATGAGCTCACTGTCGAGGAGCCACAGAATTAGAAGATGTTAGACCTTGTAACACAAAATTTAGATGAGTTCACTTTCAATGAGGTATTCAATTAGAAGACAGTAACCAAAAGCATGCTAGACCGCATGACATGCAAAGCATTGTGCAATAAAACCATGAGCAGCCTACTTATGTTGTTGCTATCAATATGAGGTTCCATGCTGATCCACAATAGTTGGACTTGCAACTATTGTGACAAGGAGCAGGTATATGCTTATTAAACTTTGTTAGGAAACACAAAGTCTATGGAGATCTCGTCGAGGTTTAGGACAGGACAGGATTTGGATGGATAAGAGGCACATGTGAATGCATGCATTACGGAGAGCCAAATGCAATCGAAGCCATGTAATAAATTTGATGCCCCATCAGACGATTAGATTTGGGCGTTTCGTAAAACAAGTGGTGATGGAGTTTGTCATTTTTTTTTTGTTATTAAAATGTAGATGAAATATAATTTATTAATTTATATTTTTTTTATAATTGATTGGATTGGTGAAGATTTCAACAGAAGATTCTTTCACTATGCTATCATCTTAAAATCGAGGACAAATTTAAAAAGAAAATTCAAGTTTTCACTCTCGCCTCCTTAGTATTTCTTTTTTTGCTTTGTTCTCACCGCTTTTCTTCTTTTTTAAGATGAGATTACTCTGATCTTGCCCCATCACATTTGTTCCCCCCATCCACCTCGCCTCTAGTGAAGCCTTTATTCTGACATCGACTACTCCCCCAATATCGTCCGTCGCGGGCATCCTCATCTCGTCATCCTTTTCAGTTTTTGCTGTTGGAGTTGCCTTGACTTTGAGACTAAGGGCGATGAGAAGCAATTGATGTTTGCAATGCCCGCATCAATGGTTTTGTTGGAATGGGGAAGAAAGAGATCGCGGATAATAAGGCCCTAGAATCAGCTCCTGAACAATGGGGGATGAGGAAGAAGTTGTGTTAGTGACAAAGAAGAGAAATGAAAGAGAAGGATGAGCCCGTAGTTGCCCTCTGAGGGATACATCAGCGAGCAGCGACGAGGAGGGTGCGAGGGTGCCAAGATCTCACGTCGGGGTAGAGGCGACAGATGAGAGCACCGAGATCTCACACTGGGGCGAAGATAACATATGAGGGCAAGGGTGCACTCAAGGGGCTTAGGGCCTCTGTGAGGACATAGCAAAAGGGGTGACAAGATGAAAGCAACAGATAACGAGGCAGAAGATAGTCACGATAAGACGAATACCATGCATAAAATGGTAAAGATGGCTAAGAAGAGCCATTCTACGAGAATAAAATAAAAAAGAATATTCTACAAGAAAATAATGGAAAATTGTGACTTTTTTTAAAAAAATTATCTTAAAACTTATATCACTGACTTTGTATAAAAAATATCAACAAAAAATATGTTTTATCAATATGTATACTTCTTATCCCTGTGTGGGGGCGAGTAGACGCCTAAGTCCAACACTCAAATTTGAATTGACCAATAATAACTCTTTTATAGAACATATGACTTCAACTTTGATGACATGATCATATACATATATATCATTCAAGGTTAATTCAATTTTCACATATCAAAATTAGTTTACTCATGTGTTAAGAGCATAAATCAACATGTCATATCTTATAAACTAGCTTAAGGTTTTTAAATTATTGATAAGACAATCATTTTTTAATAGTGTAGTTATTATATTTAATAAAAATATTTATCTATTACAAGTTGTTTTCTAATAAGGTTGAAATTGATCACCGACCTATATTGAAGGCTTCACTCGACTTGAGTTGACTAGAAATCCTTTATGTCCACCCTTGTGTTTATGTAGCTCATGTATATCTAAAGAGGAAGGTTGATGCTAGGAGATATCTGATAAATATCCTTCGACCACAAATAAGCAAATAGTCAAAATGGAACTAAGGATTTGAATAACCCTAATATAAGTGTAGGAGGTTAGAATAGAGAGAAAAAACTACAATTTTACATGGAGGAATCCCTCTTTATAGCATAGAATTTCTAGTTGTTTGAAGATATAATGAAACTTATAACTGTACCTAGAGTAAAACTTTTATGTTTGAAGAAAAGACGACCGATGTCAAGGAACGAGATCCCTTCGATGCTCATAGCAAATAAGTAAAATGACGTTAAGGATATGAATAATCCAAGGTGAGGTACAATATGTCAAGGAAAGGAAAAAAAAGAAAAGAATTATACATGTAGGAACCTCATAAATTAATTTATGAAGTTCCATGCCGATCGACAATCGTTAGACTTGCAACTATTGTAACAAGGTGCACGTATATGCTTATTAAACTTTGTTAGGAAACACAAAGTCCTAGCATGTAAAAGGCAAATTGCACAAAAGACACATGTAATGCAGCAGAGGAACTATAATACGACTATCATTATGAACCGGACGTGCTCCTGCTTGGGCTTGGAAACCCAAATCGTCCATCTCAAAAGAAGGACAAATCACAACTGTCCAGTGGCCATAGCAAAAACTTGCTGAACTCCATAGACATGGTGCCCCTTTTGCTAGGACCATTATTAACATCCATTCTTGTGCCAAGTATTTGGCAACTATGTGATTGATTGGAAGTTAGAAATGGCCATTCTGATCTGTGTATTTGGGGTTTCGGATAATCTGTTTTCATCCTGAGCACCATCTAATTTGGCATTTCCAGAGACCACCTAATCTCTAACATTATGTTCGTAACATTTTCTAGGTTAATTGTTTAATGTATGACTTTCATTTAATTTTCTAATAGAGCTTAATTTACTTATAGGTTCCAGTCTCAGCTATTTGGGGTTGACTGTGTGATTCCAGTTTGTTCCTCCTTTGCCATGAAGAGAACCATGTCCTAACTTACTGCTTGTAACTTGTAAGCATCTCTTTTTCCTCCATTATTATCCACTTAAATTGATTCCTCATATGTATGCAATTTATCTGTACTCATAATCCACGAGAAGCTTGTCTAGTGAATAGAAAGAAAGGTCCAACATCCTTTTGTGAACATAGAACAAGAAAAATAAACAAACTTAACATGATTAACAGCAATCGCATATCAGCAAAGCATAATTCTGTGGACAAATATATATACATATATATATATATATATATATACATTTATACATATGTATACATATCAACATAATACAAATATATTACATATAGAAATATATACAGAGACAAACTAAAAGTACATATGAGGATCACAAGTTTGTCATCAGAGTAAATGTTCCACAGAAAAGAAAAAAAAAAGTACTGTGTTATATTGCCAATAAATAGAACAACTACTCACAAAAACAAAATTGCCCCACTTATGGTGTATGAAAGTTAAAATTACTTGAAAATTTTCATTAAAGTCAAAAGTTACAACAGTTGTATCATGTAGTAGACCTCGAAGGCCTTAATAGACGACCCATCCACAGACATCCTTAGCACTTTTTTAAAATTCTTTTCAGACTTTTATTTCTCAAATTTAGTTTAGTGTCAGATATTCAGACCTTTATACTTGATATGCAACACTTGGCAAATAGTATACAACATATCATGGAAGTAACCATATAAAATTAACATATAAAATCATGGAATATAACCGAAAAATGCAAGATGCCCTCAAATAAACATATAAAATTAACTTCAAAAATGGACCAGCATTAACAGAAGCAAGTCTTCTGCTAGCAAAACAGAGAGAAGCATAACAAGAGCAATATGTGCTACGGAGCTTATTGACAATTACTGGTGAGCATGCCAATGGACAGAGAGGAGTGAATGATGCAACAAACAAAAACCTATTGACATCAGAATTCATTGTAATTTGGAGAACATCATATAAAAATTGAAACTCATAGAAGAAACGACTGCTGAGAATATTCTATTCAACCAAAGTTCCATTATAAATAAAGCAAACAATGTTCATATATATATATATATATATATATATATATATATATATATATATATATAACTCCAAAGTCTACCTAATACCAATAAAAACAACAAAATTGTAGCAGCCTACCCCTCAACGCCAGAAGATGTTAACCATCACTGTCCTATTACAAACTCGTTCCCGCTGCAGCCCCAAAATCCAGAAGGTATATGCAAGAAGATACCTTCGGACACCATGTCATATGTGGAGGTCCTTTCTAACCATTATTCATATAAGCACCACTTGCACCCACCTCCACATAAGAAAAACTCCTCTCACAGGAAGGAAGGAGAATGAGGTTGTCGACTGACAGAAAGACCCAATTTGTTCTTACTCATGCAGGGCCAAACTGGAGAGAAACAAGAAGGTACTCTGAGGCCTTCTAAGGAAAGAGCCCCCCAGTCGAGCATCCTGGAAAAGGAACTCCTCTCAAGGGATGGATACAACACCGAGAGGGCACAACCAGCGACTACTACTACAACTACTCTCTCTCGATCATAGTCTAATGCCCGCTGACATGAATCGAAGGCAAATTTTCGATCCTATGTCCAAATCATAGCATAAAGCACGACGAGCGACAAATTACCTCCATTCTCCGCGTCCGGAAGCAGAAGGGCACCAATTCCCGCGGCGTGAGGATCGAGATGGAATCGGAGAAGCAGGTGGAGCACAGAGTGAGTGGTAGAGAAATCGCGCGATAGAGGAAGGTCGGCAGGCCGTGCTTCCGCAACAGTCATCGTCTCGATTTGGACGACAAGTGAACCCTCGATGGTCTTTTTCTATTTCCCTTTGTTTATACCCTTTTCACATATATTAGTAGCATATTTCCCCCTCTAATTATAATATTACATGCATTCCACCTCGACGACATCTGATGTACCTTAAAATTCATCTAATTAATTTTTCATTAAAAAATAATAATAATATTTATTTTTAAAACTAGGGAGAGGGGATAATCTATTTGATTTTCTTCAATATAGTTAAACTATACGAAAAAGACTTAAAAAAAAAATCAAAGATAGCCAAATATACCTCCCATACTATTATTATTCATCATATTTATCTTCTTAATAAAATGATATTAAGTGGTAAAAAAATTATAAAAAAATTGGTCTTAACTTTCAGTATTTTTTTAATTTATTTTACACTTTAAGCTTGATTGATGATGATTTTTATTTATTATAGATTTAATTATTTTAAGTAATTAAAAAATTAATCTCCTAAAAATCTTAACGTGTATGATTGTTACGATTATTTACTCTTTAAGTGTGACTAAATTTCGGTAGCACCTCCCCTAAAACTTGAACATATCTCATTTATAATCAATCACATAACCTATAGAGAATAACAATATACAACTAATTGATTGAACTATCACAAAGTTAGAAACCTTACCAATTAAATATATCATATAAACATCTAATGTACCTAAACTACTAGAATCCAACAACTATGTTAAGTGAAATATACATCAATAGTAATCCATCTCATGTACCTAACTTATGAACAAAAAATGAAATGCATATAAACATCAATAGCCAACTACTACTAATTATAGCCCCAATCACTTCATTCCCTGGGTCTTGCTTCAGAATGAGTTTGCTTCTTCCTTTTATCTAGGGAGAGTGCATTGTCTTCCTGTAGTCTTGATATATATCTTAGTTGGTTGTCATTCTCATATTAAAGATTATTTTCATAAAGTCAGTTTCAATTATCAAAATATGTGATAATTAATAGTATTGTTGAAAATGTGGTAGTTGACTTGGGCTTGGTTCCAAGTGGGTTGTTTCTATTGCTTCAGCTTGCTTCAATGTCATCCTATGTCACTTCATCCTATTTGTACATCGTTGACAATGTGCTGCATGTACGAGATTAGTTATGTTATTTTGGTATCGACGAGCATTATATCCTTGTTGTCCACATCACCTACATTTGTTTGGATACCCCGGTTTTGTTCTTATTTATGATAGTTGCCACTCACCATCAGCCTGTTTTCTCGCCTTTTTGCGTCGACCAATCCTTTTGTTGAAATGTAGTAGCTCAATAGGGAACCCACCAATGGAAGGCCAATCATCAATATCTGTAAGTGACAATCTTTAGTAAAGAATCCATAAGTGGATTATAATATTAAAATAAACCCTTAGCCTAACGATGTATCTTTTTCTAGTAAAATGATCCACCTCAAATACATTGTCATCGGTATGAATCGTAATCCAATCTTTGCATCGCTTCTTATCTTCATCTATCTTATTCAAGATTCTAGAGAATATACTATGGCAATGACCTCTTATATTGGCTCTTTGGGTCTCAATTCTCTTTATCACCATTCTCCTAATAATCTCGCACATGGTGATAATCGGTTGGTCCTGTGCTTTTAATATCCAAGAATTGAATATCTCTGTGATGCTATTGACCAACATATCAAATTTGAGATACCTAAAATTGGAGAAAAAAGTCAAAGTTAGTAGTGATATATTTTTTTTGCATAACAACAACAAATAAAATATATGAAGGGTAATATTACCTTGCAAAGCCGCTCCTTGACCACTGACGACTGCCCTTTGCTGCTAACTAATGATATACATCCTTATTAACCTCCTTCATTTGGTTCATATAGCAACCAAATTCTCTTTTAGTCGTCAAGGAGGCTGCTTGCTAGATGAGGTCCTTCAAGACCCCACCCTTGAATTGCTTCTTGAAGTTCTCATACATGTGACGAACACAAATCCTATGGTTCACACGTGGCACAACCTCTAAAAATGACTCAATGAGCCCCTAAATTAATAATATACACAATATTCTAAGTAAGATTAGTAAACAATTATAACTTATATCACCCAAAGCATCATATAGGAAGTAGTTTAAAACACCTTTTGTTGATCACTCGTGAAATTCCAACTGTGCGCCTCAATTGATCTGATGTCGAATAATAGCTCTTCAAGAAACCACTTCTAATTTTCTTTATTTTCTATGCTAACTACCGCCCATGCTATTGAGAACATCCCATCATTGGCATCTATTCCAGTAGCTGCTAATAAAATCCGCTTGTAACGAGTTTTCAAATGACAACCATCAACTATAATTATAGGCCTACACCCCTCAATGAATCTATTGAACTTATTCCCATCATATGGATTGATTCTAACCTTACATGTTGACCCAGAGTTAGTCTCTAGGATTATGGATGCATAATCCCTTAACCTGGAAAAGTGAAATCTATCCTCACTTTGAAGAATATTTAGAGCCTTCTTCTTTGCACGATAGTATTTTTGCTCTATTACCTCCATATTAAACCTCCACCTCACATCATTCTTAAATGCATTATTAGGCCACCATATGTTATTCTTCAGTATGGCAAGATACTTCTTGGCTAGGAAAGAACTAGTAATCTGGTGATTAATGTCTTGGTGCCTGCAACTGTGTGTGTTAGTTGTCTTCACTTGAAAAATAATTGAGCATAGGATTGAGGCTAGCTCTAATCCTCCACCCACACTCAACTATCATACAAACTACAACTACTCTAATATTTTTATTCTTCAAATACTTGAATTCAAAACCCTCTTGTATACTATACTCACGCAGATAACTCTGAAACCTCTTAACATCACTGAAGTAGTCACTAATATTTAGTGTAAGGTTCTCTCTAAAATCATGATCAGAGTTAAACTCTCTGAATGCAAGTTCACAATGATTCTGACTCCCAAAATCCTTAGGAGGACATAAACTCTCTGTGTCATCCTCAATTCAAACTCCACCGTATCAATATTTGGAATGTTAATTTTGCAAACATATTTAGGAATATCGATATCCTCACTAATCGACAAGTTATCACTGTTCTCTATATCCTTTTCGTCTAAGTCACAGTCTTATAAAGTTGGAGCATCTCTTTCTTCGTGAGGCATTACTTTATCAAATGAAATATTTTTGTGCATGACTTGCAACTTGTGTTGGGGTCCTACATACAACAAAGTTTCGAGCTATTCCACGCCAGTCACCTTTTTTCAATTTCTGAAGATGCTCATCTTTGATCCAAGGGACACCTGCTAAATGGTGCACTATTAGCATATTGGTTCTTTGAATTTAATGCAAGATTTCAACAACGAAATCTAAATCTAAATTTTAAACATAAGAAATGTTTCGTAGTTTATCATAATGAAGAAGTATCACAAAATAGATGAGACACGTAACCTGAACCTTCACACAAACGTATAGGGAAAAGCTAAAAATTTACATGGTATGTCAACAGCTAAAAATTGAAGTTCATTTCTAGGAATCTTGCTAATAGTTAAAGATATAGACATAAAGCAATATTGCTCTAAATATTCATAAAACAAAGAATAGAATTATCGGACTAAGTATTCTCATATCATCATCAAGTAATTTAAGATGAGATGTCCTTCAGAAATTTATCCTACAAAAAATTAAGATATGGTTATGGAAGTCTTGCTGTAGATGCACCCCCTCCGTGGATTATGCATTTTTGGGAGTCTTATTGATGATGCCAATATTTTTAACTGACTTAGTTGATCTGGCAATGAGAAAATAACATGGCCTAACATGATAGAAGCTCTTACCTCATCATTGCTCTCTAAAGATAAGAATAAGCAAATAGAGAATGACAAAAAAGATAGAACATAGCACTTGACCCAGAAAAAGCACACACATTTTTACCTTTAATTTATTTACCAACAAAATTATAGAAATCGTAGATCTTAAGCAAAGAAAAAATAGAAAGGCAGAAAGATAATGAAAATACGAATAAACTAACGCCAAAGAAAAAATAAGAAAGGCAGAAAAATAGCGGAAAGATGAACAAACTAACGTCGATAGAGGTTGATGAAGAAAGGCAGAGATCAGAGTTGCAGAAAAGAACGTCGACAAAGGTTGAAGAAAAAGAAAGATAGAGGAAAATGGATTACCTAACGACGTAACCTTATTTTTAACAGAGAGGGACACTTTGATGTGAAATTATAGTACGGGGGTCACTTAGACGAGTTTCAAAGTACGAGGGGTGACTTTGATTTTGAGGCATAGTACGTGGGTTACTTAGACAAGTTTTAAAGTATAGGGGTGACTTTGATGTGAAATCATAGTACGGGGGGTCACTTAGATGAGTTTTAAAGTACGACCCGGGGGGGGGGTTGGGGTCAATAAGAATTCCGACCTTTAAATTTTGTTTATATTATCCCTTAAATTTAATATGTAGAATATGTGTCTCACGCGTTTCTTAACCAATGATTTGAGTCAAATTGATTCGACCCAGATTCATGATAAGTTCTTATCTGTCGATCGGATCAACAGTTGTTGTGCAACTTTACACTATGGTCGAGAAGTCAGCATGACTTAGTCCGATTCCAAATATGCAAGATCGTCCACGTGATTTCTTAGAGGAGGTCAGCGTTGGGTTGGGTCCGACCGTCAACTTCTGCATTGATAAGGGAGATTCTTCCTTGTCGGGTTCCTACACATAGGTTGAAGTTGGGGGGTAGGGGATTTCTTGACTCAACCTCTTTGAAAGTTGAGTTAGAAGGATGTAATGGTGAAGGAAGTTTTGAGTGTTCGAAGCCCCCCTTAACGTTGGTCAAGAGGGTGACTTTTATACTTATGAATGGAGATTGGTCGTACATGACTTGTTAATGGCTTTCGATTTCTCGGGCGATCGACTCGTACATTTCATGCGAGCATCGATCGACCTACACGGATCGACATCGCATGGTGCCGCTCCCAACTTTTTCGGCATGGCTCTATATTATGCGACAACGTCTTGTACGGCTTTGGACAACACAAGGAGTAGATAGGGGTCTGTTTGAGTCTGAGGTATTGTATTGAAGTAGCATGTCATGTCAGCCTTAAGGCTCCTCGTTGGTGCTTTCGCGGCTGTCAAGTGTTGCCATAGGGTGGTACCTGAATATGTGATATCATTCTCTCCCCGCCCCCCACCCTAAAGGAGTAATCCCGAGGATTATGTGGCACGACTTGGAGCCTCTGCTGGTTGGGTGAATTGCCTCGCTGTAGGCTCAACTCCATACTGTCTGGGATGTAGTTGGGGCCCGAGGTGTGGATCAGACGGTAAACTAGTCACATGACATAGCTCAGGCACTAGACTAGGCTGGGAGTGCTAGTTACAGGTGCCCTACAAGCCAATCACGTGAGTGATGACACGTATGACACGCTACATAATTTTTATATATTATTATTATTATTGATATTTTCTCACATTATATATATTTTCTAATGCATATATATTATGATGAGATTATGATAATGAGACCAATTTACCTTTAAACACATATCCCAAATAATCTCGGTAAGTTACTTGAGAGGGACATTGAGATAATCGGACAGATCGGTGTGTTATATGTCCACCTATATGATGGAGACAGTTGGTCTCATAGCTGCTAATGTGGGGATACTAAGGGTACAATACAAGTGCTCATTGGAGAATGAGTTCACTGATTGATCTGCTTACGGAATGCTGGATGGTTAATAATACCTAACGTTAGACAACGATTATGTAATTTCAATTGTGTCTGGTCCTTAGACTTGAGACACCAAGGATGTATTGTTTGAGTACTCATTACTTTAACATCATACTTACAGGTTTGAAAGTTCCAGATTTGGTACAATCGATTATCGAGATTAGTAGTTAATCATAACGAAGGTAATTAAGTGTCAATAGAGGATCGTCCACTCTCAGTATCATGAGAGGAATATCCCATGTGCTCTCGCTTGAGCAAATCCCTAGCCAGGGCTGTTCGAATTGATAGAGGAGTTCTCTAGGAGAATCCGATTAGAGCAAGACTCGGATGGATTTCGTATGAGGCCTAACGGTACTATTCCCGATATACGATCTTTAAGATATTATATAGATAAGAGACTAAAAATACACAGTAATTAAGGGCAGATAATTTCAATGGATTAGATCCTCCTATACCGTGTAGGGATTATGGTGTAGTGGTCTAGTACGTCCATAGTCAATGAGTTGAGTGAATTGTTATAAGATAACAATTTACTAAGTCAAAAGGAGTTTTGATAGGTGCAACTCACGGCTAGTTCAGTATTGGGCCTAGAGGGTTCATACACATATGGTGGATGTTGCAATGAGTAGAAGTTTAGATACGAGATATCCGCAAAGCCCCTGTTTTATTGAATATCTAATAAACCCATGTATTATTGGATCCTATGGATGAGATCCAATAAGAGCTAATAAGAGATTATTGGATAGAGATCCACTAATTTGAAAGACTTGGGTAGTTGGATAGAAATCCAATACCCACTATGGTAGTATCCATTAGGGTTAAGTTGACACGGGCCTCTATAAATAGAAGGGTGCTAAAGGGTTCACAGGCTAGAGCTTCTGGTGGTAGCCCTCATATTCTCCTCAGCCTCCTCTCCTCCTTGGGCGATAAACCTTATGTGCTACATATGGAGAGGGAGATCCCCAAGCAATCTGAGGAGTGTCGTCACTGCATCCACTGTGTGGATACCGCTAGAGAGGAGGACATCCGACCTCCTTCATCTATGCCTACGGATTTGAGTTTTCAGGGATATATGATCTCCCTAGGTAAAACATTTAACACGATGCATAGATTTTTTTGGTAGTATGATTTTTTACGCACCAATCATCGCATGACGATTTGACCAACGTGGGAGATCTTTTAGTTTGATTTTTTCCACTGCATATGATGCTTCTGATAAGGTTTCCCAACAGTGGTATCAAAGCCAGGTTCATAGTGTGATGATAAACTTATAAGCTACTTGTGTTGAGTTGAATCACATAGAATTATTTTATGGATTCTTATTGCGCTCGGAGATGCCTGCGATGGCTGCTTACGAAGAGGCAACGTGTGCACAAGGTTGCAGAGGAGCTATTTGCCTGCAAAGGCAACGCCCCGCCCAAAGGGGTGGCATCCGCGACTAGGTCAATTGCGAGCACGATGCTCATGGCCAGGCCGGTTGCGGGCATGATGCCCGTGGGTAAGCTGCCTACGAGCAAGGACAATCGCTTGTAGGGGTGATGCCCATGGCTAGGCCACTTGCAGGCATTGGTGGCCACCTCTGCGTGCAACAAAGGTGGCACTGCACATAAGCGGTGCCACCCACGACAAGGCGTCGTCTCATTGGCGATCGCCTGTGTGCGAGGCGGTGGGCCGCCTACGCAAGGGCGACGACCGACTGCGTGAAGGCGATGATCGCAAGGAGGAATTAAGGTTTTTTTTATAAAAGGATGATTCTGCCCCATTAAATTGCTTAAATCCTAAGGTTTGTCCTTTTATCTAAATTTCTAAAATGCCCTTGATAAATCAAAAAATTTCTCAGATGTCCTAAATTTTAAAAAATATTAGTTAATTAAAAGGTTTAATTAACTATTATTATTATTATTTATCTAGCAGTCCTATATGAGGATGTATACATGTGATGTGTGAGAGGAAGCATAATCATGGATCGTGTGATGTGTGTATGTAATTATTATTATTATCGGGGCCTGCGAGCCTTTGATTTTTTCTCGTTTATTATCAGGTCTACTTGTCTCTGATTATGTTGTAATTACACGAGGAGGCGTGATGCGAGTATGAAGGTGCTAGTGGGACCCACGAGGTTGAGATGGATGATCGTGATGCATCGAGGTGTCGGTAGAACCGATGACGAGATGGATGATCACATAGCATAGAGATGCGCTGATACACACATAGATCCTGATGTGAGTGATTGAGCCCACAGGCTCAGCCTGATCATATTAGTTTATGGTCCATGATCATCCAGTGTGATTATGCATATGTAATATGTGATTGCTTATACACCTACTCTACATATATATATATATATATATATATATATATATATATATATATACGATAGATATATATTAAATATGTATAGGTGTAACACAACATAAATGAGACAAACAAAACCCCTCCTGTAATAATATTAAGTCGGTAAGCATGAGACAATTAGATTGACCCATGTGACCTTCCATCATTAAGGAAGAAATTGAATCCCATTGTAGGTTGAGTTGGTTAAGCCCCTCGAGGCTCACCTATTTTTATGATTCAAGATCTTGCCTGCGACGTAGAGATATCACTAGTGACCTCATGACATAATATGCTTGGTCAAGTCTCTCGAGGGCATATCATCAAATCGGACGCATCTAATAACGATGGTGATGACTTAACCAAATATTATGGTTAGTCGAGTCCCTCGAGGCCATGATGGTTCGGAGGCCGAATAGGACGGGAATCACAAGAAGTTGTGATTGACAAGAGTTGCCTACCTTTTTGGGCTTAGTGTGATTGGTCGAGTCCTCAAGGTTACGCTAAGACGTCAATTGGATCTCAATCCCCACTAAAAGTCTATCGGAGACTTTCATTTCATGTGTTGAGGGTGTCATGTGACTTGCCAAAAAAAGAGTAGGAATATATTAAGATAGAAGTCCATGTCTTAATTATTCACTATTACATAAAATTTACATATTATTTATTTATGCTACATCTTTGCTTGTCAGAAACATCTAACACATAACGCATAGATTTTTTCGATTTTATGACTTTTTTCATAACTATTTTACCAACATGGGAGGCCTTGTTGTTTTATTTTTTTTGCTACACATATGATGGTTTTGATAAGGTTTCCCAATAGAGAGTACATCAGTATTGCTCTAGTTGAGATGTACCTTGACTTTGAACTGGTCGAGGTGTGCCCAACAAATAGACCGATCGAGACATAGTCGGAAATGGGGTATGCCCTAGGTTCCTTATGGGGGTGGTAGCTCGGGCATGGCTTAGTGTCCTTTGTTGGTTGGGCCGACTATTGTGTTGAGATTAATGGTTTATTCATCGGTAAATCAAGAGCTTTTGTTCGATGGACCGATTAGGCAATATATTTATGAAATAGGGTTGGCCAAGCAACACTACTCCGGCATTGGACTGACCAAGCAATACTATTGAGATGCTAGGCACTAGACTAGCTGAGCAACATGACCCGGACAATGGACTGGTTGAGGGTCGTAACTTGGGCATGTAGCTGATGGAAATAAAACATGAATAAACTTTGTATACGAACAAATACTAGCAGACCGTCATACACAGTATAATCAAACAGAAATCACAATAAGATGAATACCAAGATTTACGTAAAAAATCCCTTCAACTCGAAGGGTAAAAACAACGGGACAAGCCAGAGAAAATCCACTATCAAAATAATGAATATACATATCTCAAGGCTTCTTGCCCAAGCCCAAAGCAACAGCCACAAGAGAATCACAAGGATACAAGGACTATAATCCTAAGCATAATATCCAAAACCTTCCCAAGAGATCACAGTAAGAATCCACTACAAACTGATCTAACATGAGATTTGAATGATTGAGAATAGTCTTTTCCTGTCCTTGTCTTCTTCCCTTTCCTAGATATCTTATTTTCTGGCCTCTATTGTCAATCTGCAGTCTTCTTTCTCTCACCCACGTTTTCAGCCACTGCTGCTCTCTTAATCTCAACCCTAGCAACATAATCTAGATTTTATGTTAATATAAGTGAGGTTATGGGCTGTGGGCTTCACTAAAGCTCATTATGGGCTGAATCTAGACCATCTGCCCAACAACCTCCCCCTTCAGCCCATAAGGGAAGTTGTCTCATGACTCCTCAACGTGAAGCCATGCCGACCAACTGTCGGCACATCTCCTGTCTCTCTTTCGGTAAAGTCTTTGTCAACATGTCTGCCCCATTATCATCTGTGTGAACTTTCTGAAGTTGTAATTGCTTCTCTTCAAGCACATTTCTGATCTAGTGATATCTGACATCTATATGCTTTGACTTAGAATGAAATGTTGGGTTTTTGCATAAATGGATGACACTCTGGCTGTCACCATACACCACATAGTTTTCCTATTTTAGGCCCAATTCTTGTAAGAATCCTTTCATCCATAACATTTTTTTGTAAACCTCTGTAGCAGCAAGATATTCTGCCTCTGTGGTAGAGAGAGCAATACACCTTTATAATATGGACTGTCATGACACAACTCCCCCTACAAAAGTAAGTATAAAACATGATGTGGACTTCCTTGTGTCAATATCTCTTGCCATATCTGCATTTGTGTAACCTGTCAATACAGGTGGTCTACCTCCAAAGCTTAAACAAACTTTAGAACTTCCTCTGAGATATCTAAAAATCCACTTCAATGCTGCCCAATGCTCTTTACCTGGATTTTCAAGAAATCTACTAGTAACACCCATTGCATATGCGATGTCCGACCTCGTACATACCATTGCGTACATTAAACTTCCAACTGCTGAAGCATAAGGAACCTTTTGTATTTTCTCCTTCTCCTCATCACTTGACGGACTCTGATCTGAGCACAACTTGAAGTGACCTACAAGAGGAGAACCAACTGGCTTTACATTACTTATACTGAACCTATCCAATACCTTCTCAATGTATTTCTCCTGTGATAACTAAATCTTTCTCTTTCTTCTGTCACGAGAAATCTGCATACCCAGTATTTGATTTGCTGGCCTCATATCCTTCATTGCAAAAGACTCACTCAGGTCATTCTTCAACCTGTCAATCATAGACATATCTTTTCCGAGGATAAGCATGTCATCAACATAAAGAGAATAATAAAATTCTCACCAAACCGTTTGATGTACACACAATGATCTGAAGCTGTTCTTTTATATTCATTTTTAATCATAAATGAATTAAACTTTTTATACCACTGTCTTGGAGCTTGCTTTAGCCCATACAAGCTCTTCTTTACCTTGCAGACAAGATTTTCTTTACCTTTGACTTTGAAGCCTTCTGGTTGCTCCATATAAATTTTCTCCTCCAAATCACCATGAAGGAAAGCTGTTTTCACATCTAACTGTTCAATCTCCAAGTCTAGGTTAGCAGCAATACCAAGAGGAACACAGATACAAGACATTTTAACAATAGGAGCAAAATTTCTTCAAAGTCAATACCTTTCTTTTGACCAAAGCCTTTCACAACCAATCTAGCTTTATACTTTGGTTAAGAACAATATTCTTGAGTCTTCAACCTAAAAACCTACTTGTTCTTCAAGGCCTTACTTCCCTCTGGTAGTTGCACCAAATCATATGTGTGGTTCTTCTGCAGAGAATCCATCTCTTCCTGCATAGCAATAAACCACTTCTTTTTCTGCTCACTTTCAACTGCTTCCTGGTAACTCTTTGGTTCACCTGCATCAGTAAGCATCACATACTCATATGTAGAGTATCTTTTGGAAGGTTGACGTGGTCTAAAAAATTTTCTTAACTGAGGTTCTGTGGGAACTTGCTCTCTTTCTTCTTCCTGTTCAACATGTCTTACAGGTAGATCAACATCTGTCTCTGCACCATCTTCCTGCACATCTCCCCCATCACCCTGATATACTGGAGGAATAACTGGGTCACAGTCTACAAATCCCTCTGCAGAAGTCTTAGCTAGTGCCTCCTTCTTCAAATCCTTAATGGTTTGATCCTCAAAGAAAACAACATCTCTGTTTCTGAACACCTTATGCTTTTCTGGATCCCAAAGCCTGTAACCAAACTGATCATGTGAGTAACCAAGAAAAATACACTCTTTTGTCTTACCATCCAGCTTGGACCTCTCATTGTTTAGAATATGTGCAAATGTACGACAACCAAACACTCTTAAATACCTATAAGAGACATCTTTCCCTGACCATACATGCTCTGCAACATCACCATCTAAAGCTGTACATGGTGATAAGTTGATTACATCAACTACAGTCCTCAAAGCCTTATCCCAAAACCTTTTGGGTAGCTTGGCCTTTGAAAGCATACATATGATCTTTTCCATGATTGTGCGGTTCATTCTCTCTATAATTGTATTATGCTGAGGCGTACTAGGGACTATCAACTCATGCTGGATGCCATGTGACCTGTAATAATTATTAAACAATCCTGTGTACTCACCACCATTATCTGATCTTATACATTTCAATTGCCTTTCTGTCTCCCTTTTAACTCTGGCATGAAACTCTTTGAAGACATTAATAACCTGATCTTTAGTCTTCAAAGCATAGGCCCAAACTTTCATGGAAAAGTCATATATAAAAGTAACAAAATAAAGTGCACCACTGATACTAGGAACATTAACAGATCCACCAGGAGTTTTTATCCTCAAAGGACCACACACATCTGTATAGACACGGTCCAAGGCATGTATTTTTCTAGATAAGGCAGGACTAACAAAGGAAACTCTATGTTGTTTACCAGCCAAACAATCAATACAAGGGTTCAAACGTGTACTTCTGAGGTATGACAATACCTCTCTCTTAGAAAGTTCTTGCAGCCCTTTCTCGCTCATGTGTCTCAATCGCCTATGCCACAACTCTATACTGAAGTCATTCTCTGTAGCATTCAACTGCTCACCACAAGCTTTAGACTGCAATCTGTACAATGTATGACATTTCTTCCCATTAGCTACAATAAGAGAACCCTTACTGAGCTTCCACTGCCCTTTGTGAAATCTGACATCAAAGTCTTCATCGTCCAGCCTTCCAACTGAAATTAAATTTAGTCTTAAGTCAATCACATGCCTCACATCCTTAAGCACCAACTTGCAACCAAGGTTGGTCTTTATATGAATATTTTACATGCCAATGATGTTTGTTGTGTCATAATTGCTCATCTTGACAACACCAAAATTTCCAGACCTGTAAGTAGCAAAGAACTCCCTCCGTGGTGTAGCATGATAAGAAGCACACGTGTCAATTATCCACTCGAGATCATAGCACACACAAGAAAAAATATCATCGGAAGTAGACAAAATCAAATAATCACTACCTTGTACTATAGCTGTGATATTCTCTTTTGACTCTGTATGCTCCACTTCTTTCCCCCTTTTCTTGTTCTTCTTAGGTTGCTTGCACTGATTCTTGTAATATCCTTTCTCACCATAATTGTAGCAAACAATATATTTCTTTGATCTTGACTTGCTTCTACCCACACGTGAACCACTTCTATCTTTTGACTTTGACCTTCCTCTATTCTCTGAGACAAGTGCTTGTGAATCAATCTGAGAAGTTGTTGAATTCTTTCTCCTTAACTCCTCATTCAATAAACTGCTTGTTACTTGACTCATGGTGACAATACCATCTGATGTCGAATTACTGAGGGAAACCACCAGTGTCTCCCAACTTTCTGGCAAAGAATTGAGAAGTAACAATGCCTGCAACTCATCATCAAGAGATATTTTCATAGAGGATAACTGATTAGTAATACTCTACATTTCATTAAAATGCTCAGGAATAGAAGTACCATCTTTATATTTCAAGTTCACAAGTTTTCTGATCAGAAAAGCTTTGTTGCCAACCGTTTTTCTTTCATAAAGACCTTCTAACTTTTTCCAAAGAGAGTAAGCAGATCATTAAGTAGAAACATGGTGAAAGACACTATCATCTAGCCATTGTCGAATAAAGCCAACTGTTTTTCGATCTAACCTCTTCCACTCATCATCTGTTATAGATGTGGGCTTTGCACTGTCCCCTTGCAAAGGTCCATACAAATCTTTGCTATACATGAGATCTTTCATTCTTGGTTTCCATATCATCCAATTGTTTCTGTTTAAACTAATCATGCGAGAAATATTACCAGCCTCCATGTTCAGATACAAAAGATTAAATACCACCAAAACCCTGCTCTGATACCAGTTGATGGGAATAAAATAGGAATAAACTTTGTATACGAACAAATACTAGTAAACCGTCATACACAGCGGAATCAAACAGAAATCACAATCAGATGAACACCAAGATTTATGTAAAAAATCCCTTCAACTCGAAGGGTAAAAACCATGGGACAAGCCGAAGAAAATCCACTATCAAAATAATGAATATACAGATCTCAAGGCTTCTTGCCCAAGCCCAAAGCAACAGCCACAAGAAAATCACAGGGATACAAAGATTATAATCCTAAGCACAATATCCAAAACCTTCCCAAGAGATCACAGTAAGAATCCACTGCAAACTGATCTAACCTGAGATTTGAATGATTGAGAATAGTCTTTTCCTGTCCTTGTCTTCTTCCCTTTCCTAGATCTCTTGTTTTCTGGCCTCTACTGTCAATCTGCAGTCTTCTTTCTCTCACCCATGTTTTCAACCGCCGCTGCTCTCTTAATCTCAACCCTAGCCATATAATCTAGGTTTTAGGTTAATATAAGTGAGGTTATGGGCTGTGGGCTTCACTAAAGCCCATTATGGGCTGAATCTGGGCCATCTGCCCCACAGTAGCTAGACGAGTGACACTGCTCGGGCATTGGCTTGTGTAGCTTAGGCTCCAGATTGTTTGAGTGGCACTGCTTGTCACAAGTTTGGCCAAGCAACATTGTTCGAGTGCGAATTTGGTCGAGTAACACTACTCAGACATGAATTTGGCCACAAGGCGTAGTTTGGGATCGTGATTGGCGAAGCAACACTATTTTGGCATGAGTTTCATCAAGCAACAATGCTCGAGCATGAGTTTGGCCACAAGCCCTTGCTTGGGCTCATGATTGCTCAAGCAACACTACTCGGGCACGAGTTTAGCTGCAAGGCATATTTTGGGCTCATGATTGGTCGAGCGACATTGCTCGTGCATGAGTTTGGTCGAAAGGTGTAGCTTGGGCTCGTGATCAGCCGCGCAACACTTCTCATGCATGAGTTTGGTCGAGCCACTTTGCATGGGCATGCGACTAACCATGTCGGGGCTTAGCTATCTTAAACCATGATTTTTTTTGGGAACTATGGCTTTTGTCGGGAACTATAACTTTTGGTGGGAGTTTTTGGTGGAACTTCCTATTAGGCGAGGGCCTTAGTTTTTCAGCAGGAGCTCCTGATTTGACGGGAGCTTTAGTTTTTCAGTGGGAGCTTTAGTTTTTTAGTGGGAGCTTTAGTTTTTGGTAGGAGCTCCTGATCCGATAGGAGCTTTAGTTTTTGACAGGCCTTTTGTTAGGACCCTAGCTGAGTTGGGTCCTAGTCGACTGAGTCAAGTCCTTAGATTGGGCCTTGTTGGCCAGCTTAGACCTAACATTAGGTCGGCTAGGAGGAGATTTGAGTCCATTGTAATAAATCAGCCCAAAATCCTAGTAGGGTTAAGATTCGACTGAATTGGAGTCGGAGTTAGATTCAGGTTAGAATCAACCAAGTTATGCATGTAATAAACCATAAACTAGCCACCACCCCTATTGAAGAAGTGGTCGGCTAGGGTTAGGGGAAGAGTCCTCATGAAGAGAGGGTCTTCTAGCCGCCTCCCTCCTCTTAGGAGAGGCCGTCTAGGGTTAGGAGAAGAGAGATCCATTTAGCTAGGACTCTCTTTAGGGTTGAATAAGAAGCAAATTTGGAGTTGATGATCCCTATAGCCGTCGGTCATATCATGATTAGGAGTTGGCTAGGGTTAGGAGTTGGAGAGGAGAGGGAGTCTTTCAAGAGTATGAATCATATTAGGAGTTAGGGCTTTAAGTCCCTATATAAACTCATGTAGCCATCCCTTTTTTCATCATCAATAGATCAATTTGCTTTCAGCCATTGTGTAACAACCCTAGGAGGGAGGAACCTCTATCGAGTTCTAAGGAGGTCGATCCCTTATAGAGATCACCCCAAGCTTAGAATCTATAAGGGTTCTAACACTTGGTATCAGAGTAGCATTCCTCGAAGTTTCGCTACCCTTCTATAGCTGCCCATCATCTTCATCTATCTCCCAAGCAATTCCCACAATTGCTATAATCATCATCGACTCCGCTGTCATCACGACTGTCATAGATCACCCCTTCAATCTCGCTACAAATTGCATCAGCTTCTGGTATTCTACCTTATTGTTGTGCAATTTAGTTATCCTCAAACCAAAAAATCCAAAAAAATATTCATCTATTACACTGCACAACTCTTCGTCCTAAAGTTACCATCTTTACGATAAAAGTTACAGTGCAGATTCAACCGCATACTACTGCCCTGTTTTGATTTGCTGCCATTATTTTTCTACCCAATCTTCTACAAGTTTTTTATGACAACTTTGACACTCCTTAATAGTGGATTTTCTTTTGTTTTGTGCAAAAATTATTGATATAAACTACTGATCTTTTACGTCCAAGCTGCTGGACCTTTGACGTAAAATTCTACCGCAACACCTTCTCGTATTCCTTGATCTTACCAAATTCTTTGCTGCCATAATCTCCCACAAATTTTTTGTCGACATTACCTTTCCTTTACCAGCATATTCCTATTGAGTTTTACTCAGATCCTTACTACAAACTACTGGAAAAAATTATATATATACTGCTGAAATTTTTTTAACGAAAAATTCTGCTGTTGTACCTTTTGTCATTCTTCTTCTCACAACCCACTAAAACCCTACCAACTTTGCTACCACCCACCACATCATCTTTAGGGCACCCCTCTAGCTTTAAGATGCAGCCATCATAGCCTTTTTTTTTATTTTTACAACCGACCCAAACAACCGCCTACTACTTTGCTACCGTGTTTTTGCCGATTACCATATTCTCTTCAATACTTTGCATTGATCTAGCCTTAATCATCATCTATTTCTTGTTGTCAAAACCATCTCAAAACCCTTGGCATACTATTGGAATTCTTTAGTCGTAAAATTACTATCCTTTGATAAAGAATCCTGCATCATTACCCTTCGGCATATCTTATTGCACCAACATCCGAACCTTGTCAAACCGGTTGCTGCCCCAATAACAACCCTAAACCTTCCTTCCCAGCCTCAAACCACTGCCACTGAAATCCTTTCCAGCCTCCACAACACCCTCAAACTGCAACACCAACAACAACCTAAACCATAAACTATCAACCCTAAACCGCAACCTTGATATATGTTAGAACCCTTGTAGATTCTAAGCTTGGGGTGATCTCTATAGGGGATCAGCCTCCTTGGAACTCTATATGTGTTCCTCCCTCCTTGATTTTATACACATAGGCTAAAAAATAATTGATCTATTGATTATGAAAAGAGGGGAGAATACAAGCTATTTATAGGGCTTCTAAACCCTACCTCCTAATAGGACTCATACTCAAGACTCCTACTTTTAACAACTCCAACTCTAAGAAGCAACTCCTACTTCCAACAACTCCAACTCTAACTCTAGGAAGCAACTCCTACTCCAAGTAAACTAAGACTTCAACTCCTAATTTAACTCATAATCAACCCTTAAGAGAGTCCTAACTGAATGGAGCTCTTCCCCTTATCAAAGTGGGTAGCTAATTGGGTTGGTTACAAGCTTGACTTAGTTAACTCCAACCTGTATCCAACTCCGACTTCTAACCAGACTCTAGTTCAGCTGAATCCTAATCATATTAGGATTTGGGCTGATTTATTATAATGAACTAAAATCTCCTCCTAGCCAGCCTAATGTCAGGTGTAGGTTGGCCAACAAGGCTCAATCTAATGACTCGACTCAATCGACTAGGACCCGACTCAGCTAGGGTCCTAACAGACCCGCCCTCTTCAAATCAGCTTTGTCCTCAAGGTTGAGGCTCTAAAACTTTGGGTCTTGATCTGCAATTCTCCTTGAAGTTTCCTTGTGGTATCTACAGTTAGCACATTATGGTCCGAGGGTCCAGCATTATCTTGTATCTCTCCATTAGGGGTAGTAGTATCTAGACGATGGTGCATCACGATCCTGTAATCCCATGCGATCATCAACAGAACTTGAACCTCCTCATCAATTGGGATGTCAAGTGGATGGATTTGGGCTAAGTCGTCATTTCTAAACTTCCATTTACGGTGAGATACTTTGATGATCAATTATATTTTTAAATTGATGTACTAATATGATCCATAAGTCACGGCTTCATTGTGATCCCCAATTTTGCAAGGGCCAAAGTAGCAGGGAGACCACTTCCTGGAGCCTCAAATTTTCTGCTGGTAGGGCTGGAGATAAAGGAAAACTCGATATTCAATAGTAAACTTTTTTCTGCTTTGATATTTATCAGGGGGCTGTTTCTTTCTTGCATGGGCTGCCACTTGGTTGTTCTTTAATAGTAACCAAGTTTTATTTTGGAATAATTGCTCCCCTTTGATAAGGTCCTTGGTGGTGTGAGCCCATTTTGAGTCTGAGGAGGGTAGGAGCTATAATTTTACCGAGCCTATTTTCATCACTCTTTTGTGTTGTTGACTTGTATTATGCCAAACTTCAAATTCAGTAGCAATTAGTATCCGTTTACAGATCAAAAGCATCGTGTGAAATGTAAGGAGAGCCTCAATGCATATTAGGAGTCGACTATCTTGCATGAGGGTGGTGCCGATCCCAATTCCTGATATGTCTGCTCCAATTACGCATACATTGTCACGATTGGGTAATGTGAGCACTGATGTAGATGACATCGTGACTGTGAGGATCCTGTAGATGGTGGACGTGTAGATGTCTTCCTCCTGTTCCTTCAGAATTTTGATCTCCATCCAGTAAGATTTGATGTCATAGATTTCATGCTAGTATTATCGCTGGAGGGACTCAATCTTTTTGCATTCGTGAGCCGTGGATCGGATGATAGAACCCCAGAATGAGCTCTATAGATTTTGACCCTTGAGGGGGATCAACCCTTGGAACGCTGTAGGGGTTCCTCCCTCTTAGATTCGACACAAGGCTGAAATAAAATTGATAATTACTTGATAAAAAGAGGTGAAGGCTACATGCTTATATAGGGCTCCAAACCCTAGCCCTAGGGGTGCTTACCTAACTAAATGACCCTTTTACCCCTTCTATAGCCTACCTGCCTTAGAGGGAATATGTGGCGGCTATGTTGGCTCTATAGCCAACCTAAGTAAGGGGAAACTCTGACTCTGATACCAAGTGTTAGAACCCTTATGGATTCTAAGCTTAGGGTGATCTCTATAGGGGATCGGCCTCCTTGGAACTCTATAGGGGTTCCTCCCTCGATTTTTTGCACATAGGCTAAAAAATAATTGATCTATTGATTATAAAAAGAGGGGAGAATACGAGCTATTTATAGAGCTTCTAAACCCTAACTCCTAATATGACTCATACTCAAGACTCCTACTTCTAACAACTCCAACTCCAACTCTAAGAAGCCACTCCTACTTCCAATAACTCCAACTCTAACTCTAAGAAGCAACTCCTACTCTAAATAAACTAAGACTCCAACTCCTAATTTAACTCCTAATCAACCCTTAGAGAGTCCTAACTGAATGAAGCTCTTCCACTCATCAAAGTGGGTAGTCAATTGGGTTAGTTACAAGCTTGACTTAGTTAACTCCAACCTGTATCCAACTCCGACTCCTAACCAGACTCCAGTTTATTAGGATCAATTAGCACTAAAAGGGGTGGTGAGGGGGGGGGGGGTGAATTAGTGCAAGTGTAAGTTTTTTATTTTAAACAAAAACGTTTCGATTTAAAAAAAAATAAGAAGATCTAAAGTTTGTTGCTCAAATAAAGCAATTAAATGATAAGAAGATTGCTAAGTTACTTGCTTACTAATAACTTAAGAAAGAGCAAGAAAATTTGATAAGAAATGTCATAAATAGAATGTTTGCTTTTAAAGAGTAAATAAGATTTGAAGCGTTAATAAGTAAAGCAAATGATGAACTCACAATTTTTGTAATGGTTCGTCACCAACGGCCTACGTCCACTCCCTAGTCCTCCTTGAGGCACACCAACATCCATTATCGATCTTCTTTGGGTGAAGACCATACCCTTACACTTGAGCTTACAATGAAGACTTGAGAATTTTCTACTCTAAGCTATCTCTCCCTTCTCCTTTTCTTTTTCTTACAAATCACACACAATTTTATCACAGAATATAATCCCTAGAATTATTATGTATAATGCAAGAAAACTTGGGGTATTTATAGGCCCCAAGTGACTTCAGATTTTTAGAGCCAAAAATCAAACATACCCGAAAAATCGGGTACGGGCGGTTTACCCACCGACCTAGGCGACTCAGGGGCGGTTTACCCGCCCGAACACTAGGGTACGAGCGGTTTACCCGCCAATCCTGGGTGGGTCAACCGTCGAAAGTACCTAGATTCCTGGGTACGGGCGGTTCAACTGCCCAGTCTTAGCGGCTCAGCCGTTCGAAAGCCTGGGCGACGGCGGTACACCTGTTGCTCACCGGTAGTTTACCCGTCGAAATTTTTGCAAAAGTGGTTCCCTCCACTTTTTGAATTTCGGCTTGAACCATCGGTTGACCATTCCCTTCGTCAATTAATTGAGCTCAACCAAACCCTATAATGGACCCGATTGCTTTATTGAGTTAATTTAGATTTCATCTAAATCCAACTCAATTAGGACTCAATTCCTAACTACAACTCAATGATTACAACACTTAATGACCAACAAGCTAAACTAAGACCTAACTCCCACCAATCCGGCAGCCTCCGGCATTCTTGCGGTGAGTCTTTCGGTCTTCTTCTGGCGATCTCCCGACGTGTTCCCAGTGAGCTTCCCGACCCCTTCGGCGAATCTCCTAGTGAACTTTGGCGAGATCCCACTACATCGTTTGAACCCTGCTCGATGCCCAAGCTTGATCTTAGCCCATTATCTGGTTGTAACTCCCCCTAAATTTATGTCATGATAAAAAAGACTTAAATTCAAGAGAATCACTCACTCTTGAATTCAACTGAATTAAGGTAATCGATATTTCAAGCAAATCAACTTCTAAGTATACTCATATATAAAAATAATTACTTTTAAAATTTTCAAGACATCAACTCATCCAGGATTTTCAAAGATTTTCATGAATTTGAAACATTTAAAAATTTCCCACAAGTCATCAAACATACCTTTCTCCCCCTTTATCATCAACAAAAAGGTGAAAGGTGGGGCTCATATTTTAAAACAAATGAGTTTTTACTCTCCCCTTTAAAAAAATATGAGTCATAATAATTTTTTTTTCTCTTGTAAATCAAGAAGGAAAGAAAATAAAGAAGGAGTTATAAATTTAAATAAGATAATCATCTCATGTAATTTTAGAAGATTCAAAAATTCAAGAGATTCAAAAAACAATTTAAGAGCTACTCATGCATTTTTAAAATATCTCATGTAATTTCTAGCAATTAATCATCATATAGTTTAATCATAAAGATAAATAGCTCAATTTCATGAATTCAAGTAATTTACATATTTTCATGATTTAGCATTCCAAGTTATCTTCTAAGAAAATTAAATTGTTCTTCATTTAAGGGTTTTATAAAAATATCTGCTAATTAGTGCTTAGTATCAATAAATTCCAAAGAGATATCTTGACAATTTATACGATCCCTTATAAAATGATGTCTAATATCAATATATTTGGTTCTTAAATATTGAATAAGATTTTTGGTTAGACATATAACACTTGTATTATCACATTTTATAGGAATATTTTTTAATTTTAATCTATAGTCTTCTAGTGTGTTTTTCATCCAAATGACTTGAGCACAACATGCACTAGCTGCAATGTATTCTACTTCCGTATTAGATAAAGCTACTGAATTTTATTTCTTGGAAGTTCAAGAAACAAGTGCATACCCTAGAAATTAACATATTCCGATAGTGCTTTTTCTATCTATTTTACATCCACTAAAATCAACATCAGAATAGGTAATCAAGTCAAAGTTCTTTGATTTTGGATACCATAATCCTAGTTTAGATGTTCCGTTCAAGTATTTAAAAATTTGCTTAACTGCTTTCAAATGAGAGAGTTTTGGGTTAGATTGATACCTTGCACACAATCCAACACTAAACATGATATCTGATCTATTAGCAATTAAGTATAATAAACTTTCTATCATACCTATATAAGCTTTTTGATTAAAGTTTTATACTTTATTATCTAAGTCCAACTTTATAGACGTGCTCATGGGAGTGTTTAATGCTTTAGCATTTTCCGTCCTAAATCATTTTATCAAGTTCAATGTGTACTTATTTTGATTAATAAAAATATTATTATTAAGTTATTTTATTTATAATCCTAAGAAGAATGTTAACTCACCCATTAGGCTTATTTCAAATTCTTAACTTATTTCTTTAGCAAAAGACTCACATAAAGATTCATTTGTAGATCCAAAAATGTTATCATCAACATAAATTTGAATGATAAGTAAATCATTTTCAAAATACTTAAAAAATAATGTGGTATCAACCTTATCTTTTAAAAATTTATTTAAAATAAGAAAATATCTAAGTCTTTCATACCAAGCTCGAGGGGCTTGTTTTAATTCATAAAGAGTTTTTGTAAGTTTAAAAACATGATTATGAAGAATATTATTTTCAAAACCAGGGGGTTGTTCAACATACATTTCTTCAGAAATAAAACCATTTAGAAAAGCACTTGTAACATCCATTTGAAACAACTTAAAATTTTTAAAAGAAGTAAAGGCAAGGAGAATCCTTATAGCTTCAAGTCTAGCCACGAAGCGAAGGTTTTATCATAATTGATTCATTCTTGGTTGAAACATTTGGCGACTAATCTAGCCTTGTTTCTAACCACGATACCATTTTCATCTTGCTTGTTTCTAAATACCCATTTAGTACCAATCACTAAATGGTCATTAGGTCTAGAAACAAGCTCTCATACTTTATTTCTCTCAAATTGATTAAGCTCTTCATACATTCAGTTACCCAAGAATCATCTCTTAGGGCCTCATCAGTACATTTTGGCTCGATTTGAGAAATAAATGTGGCATTCGCACAAAAATCTCTAAAAGAAGATCGAATTTGAATTTCTTTTGATGTTTCTCCTATTATAAGCTCCTTAGGATGATCATTCATATACTTCCATTCCTTAGGTAAGGTATTGGAAGTAGATATATCCAAGTTACTTTTAGGAGTGTTATTTTTTAAATTCAAAGTATCAAAATCAATTTCATCATCAAAATCAATCTTCTTAAATTCGGAAAGCTCGTTAAAAACAACATGAATTGATTCTTCTATTACTAATATTATTTTATTAAAATCATGATAAACTTTTGAAATAGAAGAATAACCTAGAAAAATACCTTCATCAAATTTTACATCAAATTTACCTAAAGCATCCTTTTCATTCAAAATAAAATATTTACAACCAAATATTTTAAAATAAGAAATATTATGTTTTTTTACCATTCCACAATTCAATAGGAGTTTTAGTGAGTAATGGTCTTACAAGTACCCTATTTAAAACATAGCATATCGTATTAACGGCTTTGGCCCAAAAATATTTGGGAAGACTGTGTTCATTCAATATTGTTCTAGTCATTTCTTGTAAGTTCCTATTTTTTCTTTCTACTACTTTATTTTGTTGTGGATTTCGTGGAGTAGAGAAGTTATGAATATACTCATTTGAATCACAAAAAATTTGAAACTTATTATTTTGAAATTCTCTACCATGATCACTTCGTATTGAAGAAATCATGCAACCTTTTTTATTTGAATAATTTTATAAAATATTTAAATGTATCACTTTTGTGTGCTAAAAAATAGGTCCAAATATATCTACTAAAGTCATCCATTAAAACAAATGCATATTTGCTACCACCTAAACTTGTAATGTCAATTGGTCCAAATAGATCCATATGAATCAATTGAAGTGGTCTAGAGGTGCTAATTTGATTTTTTAACTTAAAGCTACTCTTTATTTGTTTTCCTAATTGACAAGTGTCACATATTTTGTCTTTGATAAACTTAAGATTATGTAAACCTATTACTAGTTCCTTGGTAGAGATTTGGTTTAAAAGTTTCATGCTAGCATGACCTAATCTTTTATGCCAAATCCAAGCATCATCATTCAAAGCCGAAAAATAAGTTTTATCATAAATTTTTTCAATATTTATGGTGTATATATTGTTGTTTCTCAAGGTATCAATGATTTATTTTTGTATGACAATTCAATTATGCAAGCATTAGGTTAAAATTTAACTACATATCATTTATCACATAATTGTCTAATGCTAAGAAAGTTATATTTCAAGCCATCAACTACCAACGCATCTTCAATCAAAAGGTTTGATGTATTATTACCTATTATTCCTTTTCTAATGATTTTACCTTTGTTGTTATCTCCGAAGGTAACAACTCCTTCACTTAAGCGAGGTTAGAAAAATGAGATGGATATTCGATTATATGCCTTGAGCATCCATTATCAAGATACCATTTGGTGCTCCTAGCTTTAGTTTGGAGACAAACCTACAAGAAAGATATTTTTAGTTTAGATACCTATTTTACATTGGATCCTTCGTAAAGAGCTTTATCTTTCTTTTCTAATTGATTTTTATTATATAAAGTTTCCTTGAGAACCCATACAAGATGATGTGGACTATATTTTCTAAAAAGATATTTGTTTGCCTTATGTCCTAATTTGTCACAAAAATTATACTTTATTCTTAGTGGCACATTTAATGTATGTCCTTTTACAAAGATGATTGGCTTTTATTGAATATTACCAATAATGCCTATGTTATTTATATTATTAATATGACCTTTATTGGCAAGGATCATATTTAGATATTTTTTCCTATTTTAAATTTCTATAGTATTGTTTTGAGCATGCAATTCGCTTCTTTGACATTATCTAGTATATCACATTTAGAACATGGTTTATGTGATACTAATTGATTATGTATTTCGTCAAGTCTTTTAACTAATAAATCATGATCAACTTTAAGTAATTTAAAAGACTTACTAAGTTTTCTAAACTCATTAAATAAATCATAAAATATACTTAATAATTTTAAAAAAGAAATATTTAAAGGCTCACTAACCTCATCTTCGATTGACATTAAGACATAGTTAGCCACTTCTTCTTTGGAGTTATTTTCCTCATCTGAAGAGCTCGATTCATCCCAAGTAGCCGAAAGCGCTTTCTTTTTATATGTTGACTTCTTCAAATGAGGACATTCATTCTTGAAATGTACCAGTTTTTTGCATTCATAGTAAATGATATTGTCCTTCTTTGGTTCTTTTTTATTTTTATAGTTCTTATTCCTTTTTATAAAATTTTTTGATAACAGAGCAATATCATGATCCTCATCACTCGAGGTTTCACTGATGAGTTATTATTGTCCGAAGTGTTACATCCTTCTTGTTCTTTGGAAGGGGTTCATCAAGCTCATCATAAGCTTTACAATTCAGTTCATATATCATAAGAGAGTCAATCAGTTCTTCAAGGGGCAAGTTATTTAAGTCTTTGGCCTCTTGAATATCGGTTACTTTAGGATCCCAATTTTTAGGTAAAGATATCAAAATCTTACCAACTAATTCAAAACTCAAAAAATATTTTCCAAGTGGTTTTAGGCCATTGACGATATCTGTGAAACAGGTGTATATGTCTCCAATAGACTCACTTGGTTTCATTCAAAACAACTCATAGTTATGAACTAAAATATTTATCTTTGATTCTTTTACTCTACTAGTCCCCTCATATGTGATTTCTATAGTGTGCCAAATATCAAAGGCCGATTCGCAAATGGAAACATGATTAAACTCATTATTATCAAGAGCACAAAACAACGCATTCATAGCCTTGGCATTTAAAGAAAAGTTCTTCCTTTTCAAATCATTTAGCTCATTCATTGGCTTGGAAGATTTATCAAATCTATTCTCAACAATACTCCATAGATCAAGGTCCAAAGAGATTAAAAAAAATATGCATCTTTGTCTTTCAATACGTATAATCTGTCCCATTGAACATGAGAGGATGTGAGATAAAATGTCCCTCATTAATGCCAAAACAAGTCATTTACTCAAGTGAGTGTTAATCCAAAGAGTAAGAATCTTGCTCTGATACCAATTATTAGGATCAATTGACACTAAGATCCAAGTGTAAGTTTTTCTTTTTAAATAAAAATATTTTGGCTTTAAGAAAAAATAGGAAGATCCAAAGCTTGTTGTTCAAATAAAGCAAGTGAATGATAAGAAGATTGTTAAGTTACTTGCTTACTAATAACTTAAGAAAGAGCAAGGAAATCCGATAAGAAACGTTGTAAGTGAAATGTTTGCTTTCAAAGAGTAAACAAGATTTGAAGCGTTAATAAGCAAAGCAAAAGATGAACTCACAATTTTTATAGTGGTTTGACATCAACGTCCTACATCCACTCTCGAGTCCTCCTTCTTGAGGCACATTAGTGTCTACTACCGATCTTCTTTGGGTGAAGACCAAACCCTTACACTTGAGCTTACAAGATTGACTTGAGAATTTTCTACTCTAAGCTCTCTCTCCCTTCCCCTTTTCTTTTTCTTACAAATCATATATATTTTTATCATAGAATATAATCCTCAGAATTGTTGTGTAGAATGTACAAAAACTTGGGGTATTTATAGGCCCCAAGTGACTTCAAATTTTTTTAGCTAAAAATTAAACATACCTGAAAAAATTGGGTACGGGTGATTTACTCGCCGACCTGGACGGCTCAGTTGCCCGAACACCAGGGTATAGGCGGTTTACCCATCGATCCTGAGTGGGTCAACTGTCGAAAGTATCAAGATTCCTAGGTATGGGCGGTTCAACCGTCGAGTCTGAGCGGGTCAACCGCCCGAAAGTCTCGCCGCTCACCGACAGTTTACCCGCCGAAATTTTTGTAAAAGTGATTCCCTCCACTTTTCGAATTCTGACTTGAACCATAAGTTGACCGTTTCCTTGGTCAACTAATTGAGCTTAACCTAAGCTCAACCAAACCCTATAGTGGACTCAGTTGCCTTATTGAGTTGTTTTGAATTTCATCCAAATCCAACTTAATTAGGACTCAATTCCTAACTATGACTCAATGATTACAACACTTAATGACCAACAAGCTAAACCAAGACTTAACTCCCGCCAATCCGGCAGCCTCCGATATTCTTGCGGTGAGTCTTCTGGCCTTCTTCCGGTGATCTCTCGGCGTGTTCCTAACGAGCTTTCTGATCCCTTCAGCGAATCTCCTAGCGAACTTTAGCGAGATCCCACTGCATCATCTGAACCTGACTCGATGCCCAAGCTTGATCTTGGCTCATTATCTGGTTGTAACTCCATTGCTCCTGTCATAGTTAGACCTACAATTTTTTTTCTAACACACATGTTAGATAAACACTCATCAATTGATCTCATCATCAAAATCTGAGATTCAACACAGTTTAGTCGAATCCTAATCCTACTAGGATTTGGGCTGATTTATTACAATGGACTCAAATCTCCTCCTAGCCAAGTCAGGTCTAGGTTGGCCAACAAAGCCCAATCAAGGACTCGACTATACCCCCTATACGACCCCTACAACAACTCCAAACGACAGCCCCAATAGCAGCAAAAAATAGCAACCTATCAGCCTCAAACCACAGCCATCTACCCTTGATCTATCACCTCGTTTGGCCATTAATCCACCCAACCGATTCATGCCATTGACCCAACAGCACGAGAAGGATCTTGACATGATAAATTTGGAGTCTTATACCATGGCATCAGTAGATTTGATCGGTGCGAAGTTGGAGGCCTTCGAGATGCATATGGAGGACAGACTATGCACTCTCTTCGTAGAATTTAGATTGGGACAATCACCGAGCCCGATGAGATCGTAGTAAGGCAAGAGTCTAGATCGAAAGGAGAACCCTCCGGAGAAAGAAGAACATGCAATGAAACTAGCATCTACACGCATGCGGGTGGACTTTCCCCGATGGGAAAAAGGAGATCCGACAGGATGGCTCTTGCGCGCCGAACACTATTTTCGCTAACACCAAACACTAGAGGCTTCCATGGTAGACATCGTTGTCATCCACCTTGAATGAGATGTAATTCAGTAGTACAATTGGCTTGAATACACCCAAGGAGTCTCGACGTGGAAACGATTCAAAAGCGAGTTGCTGATCCACTTTTGACTGATAGAGTATAAGAACATAAACGACCAACTCATGAAGATTCGCCAAATCTTAACCATGCAAGAATATCAAACCAAGTTTGAGCATCTTTCAAATTAAACTCAAGATTGGTCTAAAAAGCAGTTGCTACGAACATTCATCAAAGGATTAAAACCGGAGATCAGATGCGAATTCAAGGCGTGACAATCGTATACATTAAGGGCGGTGATATCCTTCGCACGACTTCAAGAGGAGTGACTTAATCAAGATGTTCAGAGGACAAAAACCACACCACGACCAGCATCATACAAACCTCCATCCACTTCCAGCCGACCCCCTCAGCCAAAGAAACTTATGAGAGAAGAGCTTCATGACAGATCCGCAAAGGGATTGTGTTGGCAATGCGATGAGCTGTGGAGCCACGACCACTGATGCAAGAAGCAATGACTTCTCCTGATTAAACCCACTGAAGAACCCAAACTCGAAGATGCGGCTCTCAAGCCCGAGGAGAAGGATACGGAGGAAAAACTGCAACCGACCACCTGCACCTTTCATGCTTCAACTGGCTACGCGAACTCGTAGATAATGAACATTGATGGCCTCATAAGCATCAGCCTATCACCATCCTCACCGACACCAGGAGCACCAATGACCTTATGAATGGCAAAGAAAAATATGTGACCTTATGCAGGAAACAAGAGTGTAAAGAAAAGACAGTGCTTTGAGAAGCTTACTAAAATTTCAGGCACCTCCGCCGAACTGAGTTGACTTCTTCCTACTAAACTACACGACCTTTGTATGCTGATCTTACAAGAGGAACCACCAGCACATATTCAGTTATATTGTTATCCACATCTTCAGAAGGCCGAAGCTAAAAGGATGCGGGAGACACAGATCATTCAGTCACTATCTTCCCCTGCAATGACACTTTATCTCCAAAAGCTTTACCTCTTTGTTTGCAGGGATAATCTTCTCCTGAAGTGTCACATCCAACTGAACCAGCTATGGCTTCTGATGCAGCACTCCTAGATCTCGGGCTACTTCCACTACCTCTCCCAAGAGCGGAGCACGCTGCTCGAAGTCTTCCCTATTGATTACCTTCGTTGCACTATTGACGACCGTAAGAAGATCAGGTCCCTCCAGCGATAGTACCAGCATGGACTCTATGACTGGATGGAGATCAAAATTATGAAGGAACAGGAGGATAGCATCCACACGTCCACCATCTATAGGGCCCTCACAGCCATGATGCCATCTATATCAGTCCTAGCATTATCATATCAAAGTCAGGTGTTTGAAATTGGAGCAGACATAACAGGAGTGGAGATCGACACCACTCCCTTGCAAGTTGGTCGACCCCTAATCCACATTAAGGCTCACCCTACATTACAAATAAAAAGTACAACTGATCTTCCAGGTATCCCACCTCAAATGGAAGTTTAAAAAGAACGATTCAGCCTAGATCCATCCAACCAACACCCAAGCTGATGAGGAGGCCTAAGTTCAATTGATGATCGCGTAGAACCATAGGATCGAGACATGTCACCGTCCAGTCACTACTGCTGATGCTAGACCGTAGGTTCAGGATGTGCCTACTACAGGGGCACGAGGGAGCCTCATGAAGAGTTGCAAATTAGGACCCAAAGACATAGAGCTCAGCCTTGAGGACAAGGCTGATTTGAAGAGGACGGGTTTGTTAGGACCCTAGCTGAGTTGAGTCCTAATCGAGTCCTTAGATTGGACCTTGTTGGCCAGCCTAGACCTAACATTAGGTCGGCTAGGAGGAGATTTGAGTCCATTATAATAAATCAGCCTCAAATCCTAGTAGGGTTAGGATTCGGTTGAATTGGAGTCGGATTTGGATTCGGGTTGGAGTCAACCAAGTCATGCATATAATAAACCCTAAACTAGCCACCACCCCTATTGAAGAAATAGTCAGCTAGGGTCAAGGGAAGAGTCCTCATGAAGAGGGGGTCTTTTAGCCGCCTCCCTCCTCTTAGGAGAAGCTGACTCGGGTTAGGAAAGAAGAGATCCATTTAGCTAGGACTCTCTTTAGGGTTGAATAAGAAGCAAATTAGGAGTTGACGACCCCTATAGCCGTCGGCCACATCATGGTTAGGAGTTGGCTAGGGATTATGAATTGGAGAGGAGAGGGAGTCCTTCAAGAGTTTGAGTCATATTAGGAGTTAGAGATTTGAGTCCCTATATAAACTCATGTAGGCACCCCTTTTTTCATCATCAATAGATTAATTTGATTTCAGTCATTGTGCAGCAACCCTAGGAAGGAGGAACCCCTATAGAGTTCTAAGGAGGTCGATCCCCTATAGAGATCACCCCAAGCTTAGAATCTACAAGGGTTCTAACATCTTTTCTCGTCGATGGATCAGGATATTCAAATAGGTTGGTCATTTCCCTAGGAGCAATAATGGCGAGGTGTGGTGTCTTTCCCCTTATGGAGGCGAAGGGTCACCTCGGACTATAGGGTTTTCTTTATAAGCTCCTCTGATGGTCTCATTCTACTTATTCGCTCTGTTCTCATCCTCTGTGCCTGACCATCCTTTCCTTAGTTAATAGGAGCTTAGGTTGGTTAGGATGTCATCTTCCTTCTCTGCCTCTTCCTCTTCATCTGGTCAGGCAACCCTGAGGCCGTGGCTTTGACCTGGGGTATCCCTGGGGTAAAAATAATAAGTTCATCCTTGGGAGGCAAGAAGGTTTCTCGGGCCCTTCAAACATCAAAATTGCTACATGATTTCAAATTCTTTCATGACTGAGGAACTTCTCAGTTGCGTTCGGAAGTAGTATAGTATCTCGTCCGATTATGAGCTGCATGCTCCTTAAGCCGGGCAATGCACCTACTATCCATTTTCGAACAGGTTCAACTTGACTCTTGATACCCTTGAGGTGGGGCTTTGATTCCCACTGCATCTTATGATTGAGGTCTGCCTCGCATGGTGGCGAATCTTGCCGTCGTAGATGGTGCCCAACATGTGGCATTATCTGGTAGCTTTTCTTGGTGAGTGCCGAGGTGCACGGATCACCCCAACCCATATCCTCTTACTATCATGCTTTTGACTCTCCAAGGGGTAGGACGATTATTATCTGACATCCCAAGGTGCTTTTAGAGTGAGCGGGGCACCCACAAACAAGAAAGGGTGGAAGACCCGCTACTTATTTATTAGATGTGGTCGTGGATGGGACTTTAGTCTTGAGTGGTCATCTCGGGCCATTAATAATACTCCCCCAGGCCTGTCATATGAGGAGTCTCAGCAGGCTGAACGCTTGAAGGAGATCTTGTCTTCTTCTCATGTGATTAAGAACATAACCGAGGAGTGGTTGGTCGAGGCGGGCATCACTCTAGCTCCTCAAGGTATGGCTCAAGCCCACCTTGCTTTTTGTTTCTTCTTTGCTTATCAAGTGTCACTGTTTCATGTTTTGGTTTTTCTTTGACAATAATGGTGAAAATTTCAAGGAGATGAAGGGACCCCAAACATTCCTCGGGCTTCTCATCTTCCTCAATCGACCTCCCCAACATTAGAGAACCAACCCCAGAAGTGCGGCTGAGGAGAATAGAGAAGGACCAGTAGAGGAAGAAGCAAGGTCGGGACCCGCAAGATGTCAAAGTTTGTAGCTCAGGAAGCAGTAGCCCAAAGGGTCAATGATTAGGCGGAGCATCTCGGGGTGCCTCCTGAGGCGAGGGCTTCATTGTTGGGAGCGAACTGTCACGAACAGACGTCGCTCAACCGCAACATCTTTGCCCCATGAACCGTTTATTGCTTTTTCTTGTTTGTACATATGTTTGACAGCTTGTTTTGCCTTGAGTTTATGTGTTTTTACCTAAGAAATGTGAGCGAAAGTAGTGTAGAAGGATGCAGAACGGTCGTTCACTGCACAGAGCCAAAACAGTCCTATTTTTGGGTCTTTTTCGTGTGCCACGGCAACCTTCCTGAGCGGTGCAAAATGTCAGCCATTTCAGCACATCGGAACCCCCCGGGTGGCACCGGGCTGGATGGGGCTCAGGGTATATGTCGAGCGTAGGCGTTCATCAGCAATTGAACTTGTCTTACGTCCGATACCTTGGGAACCATCGTTTGCGGACTTGCGACCGTTCCTACAACCCTCCAAAGTCCTATTTCGCTCTCTTTCTCTCTTTTCTCAGCTGCACTCAAGGTGTTCGACAAATTGCTTGTATAGCTTTCCGCTTTGCGAGACGCTGGGACGTGTCCGTCGCTCGCTTCTAAGCTAATCAACTTCTTCTTTGTAGGTCCTACGGGACCTTAAGAGATTGTAAGAGAGCTGACCCTGTGCGGACAGATAACGCTTTGGGCGTTTCATGACTTAGGCAATCCCAACTAAGTCCAGAACAGTGAGCAAGGTTGCTTCACGACTTAGGCAATTTCAGCTAAGTCTTCGGGAGGGCCACAAGGGTGCCGCACGGTTTAGGCAAATTCAGCTAAGCCCGTGACAGTGTGGTATCAGAGCAGGCAAGCAATTCGTACGAACAGCGAAGAAGATTCACAATTTCGCCATGGTGAGACATCGTGGTGAATCGAGCAAGATGGGGCAAGCGGGACCCTTGCTCCAAGCAACCGTAGGTGGGCTGCAAGTGCAAATTCACTCACAAACTGCTGGAGCCGCTTATGAGGAGCGCGACAGTGAACAAGATGACCATGAAGTTGGGTATTCTCTACGAGGGGAGGAGGCGCCATCTGGAGCGCCAACCGGGAAGAAGGGCCACACAGAGAGACTTACAATGGCAGAAACCCGTCTCGATGTTCTTGAAGCGAGCGTGGAGGAACTCTACCAAGGCCAAGGAAGGCTATTTTGGGTAGAGAGCTCGCAAAAAGAAGCTGAAGCTCGAATCGAGAAAGTTGAATCCCTGATTGATCAACTGACAATCGCGGGAACGATGAGGCGAAGCGCGCTATCGCCCGTGCCCCACCACCGGCCCGACACGCACTTTCCTCGCAGCTTCTGCCCGCGTCCCTTTCTCTCCACGCGACTTCCGCCACGTCATTGCGTCCCCTCGTTGTGTTAATTCCCCCGGTACGTGCCTCCGCTCCCTCTAATCTCACGTTGGCCGCGCTTTCTGCATTGCGCACCAACAGTTTTGCCGGACGGGTTACCGTACTGACGCAGAATATAACTAAACCTTAAAGCCCGCTGGCGTCCTGCGTGGCTCACATTCTACGTAGAGGATGAGCTGTTCGATGACGACACAAAACATATTGTTTGTGTAACGGAAGATGCGCCAGGTGTTCGTTCATCGTGGGTTCTCACCAACGATTAAATTATGATCACGACACGTGGACACCTAGCGTGTTCCTGGTTCACATCGTTTCACGTAGGAGATCCAGACCTACCGAGTTCTGGGAATCGCGACACATCCTGTCAACAAACATACGATTGAAGTGACGGTTGGAGCCCAGAGAGCAAACTTTGTTTTCCCCTCCGTGAACGCCACGTCAGGCCACCGTCACAATCATAACTTAAGCCGGGAAACGGTAGCAGGGTTCTATAAGCTCTGCGTTCGGTTCGGAAACGAAGGACACCGGATAGGTCTCTCGGGCATCCGACATGGCGTCCCACGGGAAGGAAGTCGCGGCGCCCCTCCTCTCCTCCTCCGGCGCTCGTGACTCCGACGATGAGTCCGAGAGAGCGTACGAATCCGATGAGAAGGTGGAAATCTCCACCTCCGATGACGAGTTATCACCGGCGGCCGGCGCCCTAGACGGGCCCCCGCGGCCCTTTTCCTGGCGGAAGCTGTGGCGCTTCATGGGCCCGGGCTTTCTGATGTGCATTGCATTCCTGGATCCCGGGAACCTCGAGGGCGATCTCCAGGCGGGGGCCATCGCGGGGTACTCCCTCCTCTGGCTCCTCCTATGGGCGACCGCCATGGGGCTCCTCATCCAGCTGCTGTCGGCGAGGCTAGGGGTGGCAACTGGTCGGCACCTGGCAGAGCTCTGCCGAGAGGAGTACCCCCAGTGGGCGCGGCTGGCTCTATGGCTGATGGCCGAGACCGCCTTGATCGGTGCCGACATCCAGGAGGTCATCGGGAGCTCCATCGCCATCAAAACTCTTAGTGGTGGGTCGATTCCACTCTGGGTAGGGGTAGTCATCACTGCTTTGGATTGGTGAGATCCGAATTCGTGGTCTTGATGTGGAAAGATTGGTTCTTTTCTACTCATCGATTAAAAAAGACTTGCTTCTTTATGTTGTTTAGATTGTGTTTGATCAAATTGTTTCTCGTTGGCTTTTGTTCCATTAGCTTGAATGTGATCGACTTTTATGTCGGATTTCTTTATCTTCATTCTCTCTTAAATGGTCTACTGATTTGATTATGACTCAGGTATAGATTTGTTTAGTACGTTGATCTTAGGTTCGTTGCTCGTATTTTGGTGTGGGGGGCACCAATTGTGCGTCGCTACTACTCGGTGATCTTATCTCTTCTGTCGTTAATAAATTTGGAAGCTTTTCAATGGATTGTACCTTTTTAATTGGGATTAATGACTGGTTATTTTTTTATTGGTGTCAATTTCTTCCAATAATAACAATTTTCTGTTTGATGTTAAGCTCACCAGCGATAGATAATAAATTCCAAGAAGTATGTGTTAATGCTAGTTTATCACATCTCAGATGGGTTAGAATTATCTGCTCTATGATCTGGGAAAGAATCTCTCTTCTTCTTCTTCTTTTCTCCTGTCAAATTCGAATCTTTTTTTACTTGTTTATTGAAATCATTCTTCTTGTTTCTCTTATTTGGAGTTCATCTATCGTAGTTCAGATGAATCCGATGCTTGTTTTTGGTACTTCAATTTGAGAAAGTCATGACATAGTAACATGTACTTTTTATTTCTTTAATGTTCTTGGCAGCTTCATCTTTTTGTTCCTTGAGAACTATGGCGTGAGGAAACTGGAAGCTTTCTTTGGATTTCTCGTTGCTACAATGGCTGTTTCATTCGCCGTAATGTTCGGCCAAACCAAGCCCGATGTGAACGAGCTTCTAATAGGTATCTGGTCTCCGCTGTCTTCTCTCTCAGTTACTACTCATCCACTGCTGACCATTTCAGCTCCTAAATGATTTATTTAGACTCGTCTTGGCAGGTGTCGTAGTACCAAAACTAAGCTCGAGAACCATACGGCAAGCCGTGGGAGTTGTGGGTTGTGTGATCATGCCGTATAATGTGTTCTTGCATTCTGCTCTTGTACAGTCGCGAAAAGTCGATACACGAAAGGAAAGCCGCATTAGAGAAGCAATCAACTACTATTCCATTGAATGCACTGTGGCTCTCCTTATTTCGTTGTTGATCAATGTTTGTGTAACTGCAGTGTTTGCAAAGGGATTTCATGGCAGCGAGGTAGCAAGGAACATAGGCCTAGAGAATGCTGGTAACTTCTTGCAAGAGAAGTATGGTGGCAAGATCTTTCCTATCCTATACATATGGGGAATTGGGTTGTTGGCATCTGGGCAGAGCAGCACCATAGCAGGCACTTATGCTGGACAATTTATCATGGGGGGGTTTCTGAATCTTCGGTTGAAGAAGTGGGTTCGAGCACTGATCACCAGAAGCTGTGCCATTGTTCCCACCATAGTAGTTGCTCTGTTCTTCGACACCGGGGAAGCTACCATGGATATTTTGAATGAGTGGCTTAATGTGCTTCAAGCAATTCAGATACCATTTGCACTAATTCCACTTCTAACACTGGTTTCGAAGGAACAGGTTATGGGAACCTTCAGGATTGGCCGTGTTACTGAAGTAAGTTTTCATTTTCATCTTCTTCTTCTTAATAATCTGACACATTCAATTCTTCAATATTTAGTTTTTTGCTTTTCTATTTGCAACTTCTCTGGTGTTTTGTAGGTCTGCTGCTTATGGTTCATATTGATGCAAGGTTAAAAATTGAGGAACTTGCCAAGTATAAAAGCTATGAAGAGTCAATAGAATAGATGTTTGATGCTCCATTACTTTTTCTGCTAATTAATTGCTATGTGTCAATCATGATTAATGATGTTTGCCAACGGTGGAATCAACTCGGATGCATGTTGAAGTATTATGAGCCCTTTAAGGTTTGGAGAGGCCTAAGACTATCTGTAGTGGTCTTTGTTGAATCATCAGATTAGTCGGCGCATTATTGTACAAGTGATAGAAATAGAAATAGACAAATATTTCTGATCCATATTTCTGATAGGAAAAGGATCACTTGAGCATCATGTACATCATTTAAACGTAATAGAATTTTCTTCATAAAGAAAAAAGGACTATTTATAGTAGGAAAAGGATCAGAAATAGACAGATATATTTTTAAAAACAATGTTGTTGGCCTTAGCTTATCGGACGCATTACACTACTTATTTCATCTATATTCTTATTTGTGAATGACTGATCTACAATTCCCTGATGTGTCTTAAAACATCAAACAAGTTTAAGCTTTTCAATTTGGAAACTTTGGGCCTTAGTCATGCCTGTGATTGACTCTCAACTCCTTTGCCAGTGTATGATTTCTCACTGTTTTTTTGATTTGTTAGTAACATTGACCCCTCATCAGAATACATGTATCAGGTGATGGGACTTTCCTTTGATGATGATCACTGTTTGCACAGAACAGATATCTCTTAAATGTTCCTCACATTTCAATAAGGAAAACAACCAACAACAAAGAACTTAGTGTGCTTTTGTGGATCAATGATGATCTCCATGCTTCTTACGTTTCATGTATTTTCCAATGCAGGTTGTCACCTGGGTGGTGGTGGCATTTCTGATAAGCATCAATGGTTACCTTCTCCTCAATTTCCTCTCTGCTGAAGTGCATGGCACCCTCATGACTTCCATTCTCTGTGCCGCCCTGGCGATGTACGTGTCATTTGTCATCTACCTCATCCTTCAAGGCAGTTCTTTGCATTCTCGGCTTGCCTTGGCTGTCCGGAAAAGCTTCTCCTCCTCCACTGGCAATTCAGTGGTTTAGGTTTCGCAACCAAGTCACAGGAAGCAACCTTCTTCACCCAAGAGAAAATGTCATGAAGCTCTGATATCTTCTCTGATACCTGAATCAGTAAGCTTCTCGTATTAATACTACACTCTGTACTGCATGTGGTGTAGGTATCTTTTATTGAATTTATTCTCCTATCTATTTCTGAAGCAAAGTTTTGAAATCTGTAAAAATCTCTCTAATTTGTTGGAGAGTTATGCTTGATTTGGTGCAGACAAATACATGTTGATCAAGCAAACCACAAATCGTTCATGGCTTAGATGTAAGCATCGACATCCACCAAAGAGATTGTGCTTCTATTCTTTGATTCAGTGGTTTAAGAGATAGGAGAGCCAACGATGATTGATGTATGAACTGTTGTAATAAGAATTGACATGAGGAATTCACTCCTATCTGAGACTCTTTGATCCCACAATCTTAATTATAATCTATTTCTCGTTGACTTCAACATTATTTATGATTTGTATCTTTTAATTATGTTAGATGCATTGCATAAATTCCATTGTATTTTGTAGGTCAAATCATAATACTATTAGCTTTTTGACATAAAATAATGATATTAATTTAAATTTGAAAAATATAATCAAACATTTAATGTTCTAACAAAAGTGGGAGAAGAATAATCTACGCCAAGAATATCAAATTAGCTGATCGATTCACTTTAACTTACTTAACTTCAACCTTGCCAAAAATCACAATAAAACGAAAAATAAAAAAGGATAAGAACATACTTATCGATTCACGAAAAGACGATGAATTCTCGATAGATGAACACTATCCGATAACTATCAGTTTTTTTTTTTTTTTTTTGGATAAATTACCGATTAATCTTTCCTAATAATACAGTCAAATATAAGGTTAATACAAAGCCCATCACACACTCTCATCCCATTCCTACTCGGATTAATCCTTTCTTCGAGGCCGAAACGGTGTCAGGAAGATCATTAGCCGTCCGATCAAATCTGTAATCGAATGGACGGTCGTGATCGATCTTCTGTGTCTTTTATCCATTCCACGCTCCGCCGAGAGGAAGACGAAATCGGGTTAAAGTCGTAATAAAAAACTAATGGGAATCAGAAATAATTATGCAAGGTAGGGTTTTTGCTTCGGTGATTCCCGCGATCCGGGTAGCCTTTTTGGGTTCTTCCGTGAGGAGCGCTGCTCGATTCCGGCTTCGATCCGCCCCTCTTTCGCAGAAGCAAGCGTTCTCGGCCAAGCTATCTTCTCCCTTGAGTTCGGTGCGATCGGCAGGGGAAATGTCCGCCTCGAGATGATGCGGTAGGGGAACCGCTGTTTGCTGAGATTTCGGTTTATTTCCTTGCTCCGAAGGCCGAACGTCATGAATGCCCCAATAATTGGTGGGTTTTTTGGCCCTTATTCTTCCTTTTGCTTCTTTTTCTGTGATAAAAGATCCGTTTTTTCTTCCGCTTTCTTGTTTTTTTCTTTTAATCTGAAGAAATTTGAGGGCTTTTTACTAGTAAATTTGTTTTTGGGTGGTGTTGGGTGTTTGGATGGGTGAAGATCCGTTGCAGGGTGATTTCCCGGAAGTAATCGAAGAGTTTTTGCAGCATGGGAACATGAAATGTATCGCCTTCAATCGCCGGGGAACTCTTCTTGCTGGTACCTCATTCTTCCACTTTTTCCTTTTTCGATTACCTCCTTTTGCCTGCGATTGCAAAAATTTGTAAAAGAGCCGATTTTGATATGTTGGAAACAGTTCTGACGGGGCGAATAGACAATAATATGTTATGTTCGACAATAAGGTTTCGTCCTCTTTTATGCGACAATAATGTCTGTTGAGCAAGGCAACTAAGCTCAAGCCTAGTTTATTCCCATTCAGATGAAACTTGGGAAAAAGAGAGATAGGGAGAAATCTGACATCCTGGGAGGTTTTCTGCTGCTAAGGCTGTCATCGTTCCTTGATAAACTATGTTTTTTTTAATTTTATTCTAGTGATAGTATACACAAGTATTAACCTAGGATTGACCCATTTTGTTCGTTTAGTTTCATTTGTTAATTTAGCGCTCATAGTTTCATAGAAGAAGAGTTGTCATTTAAAGAGGCTGAAAAGTGAATTTGTGTCAAGCTGTTCCTTTCCAGCTACATCTGCATGGCATAGTTGCAATGAGAAATAAGGATAAGTTTGGCCATCTGTTGGATTTTTCATAAAAAGCAGATTTTGATTGGAATGATTTGAGATTTCTAGTTTGCCTTCGCTCATGACACCAAGTGGTGCCGCCATTTCATCCTTTCTTTATAACATCTCATGTTTGAGAGAATATTAGAGTTTGTTGTGACATTAGCTCATGGAAAGTTGGAACAGGCGGCTTAGTGATTCTCACTCGTTCCTATTAACTAATCTTTTCATGTTTTGCTTTGCCTTTAACATACTTCTCTGAACATCTTGGGATGTCCACCTGCCTGTTTGTTCATCAACAAATTCTTTTGGCATCACAATCTTCCAATTTTATGACCTGACCAGTTTGTATAAATGTTCATGTTTGGTTTCACAAACTCTTTCAAATCATACCATCTTGTTTGGTTTCACAAAAAAGTACTGGTTTGTGTAAATGTTCATATTCTTGTTTTGTAGTCTCCTTGATTGGTGGATTTATTATGCTGAACTGTACACATCATGGTTCAACTTTTGAACTTTCTTAGCCTGAATATCTTGGAACTTAGAGGATCTTCATTCATGCTCTCTCTCTCTCTCTCTCTCTCTCTCTCTCTCTCTCTCTCTCTCTCTCTCTCTCTCTCTCTCTTAGCAGGAGCATTTTTTATTGGAATTTTCGTGCTTTCTCTTTCATCACCTATGTTCACTTTTTTTTTTATTTGTATAAGTACTGCTAGAGCATAGGCATAATAAATGACTGAATCCATATCTCATGACCCACTCTAAGCAATCACAAAGGTGAAACATGCTCTGGGCACCAGAATCGTCCCTCATTGACCCAACTTTATATTTGACCTTTCTGCTGGTGTCATTGCTCATGCGAGGATTCATAAGATGATCTTCTTGGACCTGATTTATGGAGAGGCCTTTAAGCAGCTGTTTGTAAAAGTTCAAAGTCTTTCCACAAACAGTACAAATGTTAGGTGGAACCTCTATGGAGAAATGATTCCCCTTTTATTTACTAGAAGCAAACACAAGAGAAGAATGAATTCTGACAATAGTTGGTTGCATTTGCTTTTTTTATTTTGCTTTTTTCTTCTTTCCACACTTGCTTTCGGAAGATAACTTACACAATGTGACTGTGCTGCCTATGTCATTATTGCCACCGTTTTAGTTTTATGAACACCTAGCTGTGCGTACCTTGTTGGTTCCTATGTCACATCTGAATGAAGATTATGTATGATGATTGAGTTATATCCTTAGGTCTCTATTATAAATTTATAATCATGCAGTTCATATTTCATGTTGATTTATTTTATCTTTTATTTTGCTTATATATAATTGTTAACAAGATCTTGCACTTAGTTTTAGTGACTTTTGGTCTAAAAGAATGCATCCTGTTTGTCTGGTTTAGCTGGCTGTGCCAATGGTAGCTGTGTCATTTGGGACTTCGAGACTAGGGGGGTTGCCAAGGAGCTTCGTGATAAAGCTTGTGTAGCACCTATTACAAGTGTTTGCTGGTCCAAGTATGGTCACTATTTACTTGCTTCTGCTACTGACAAGTCATTGACACTTTGGAATGTCATGAATGGGGAGAAGATCACACATATAACATTGCAGCAAACTACTCTACATGCACGCCTTCACCCAGGATCTTGCACTCCATCCCTCTGCTTGGCTTGTCCCCTTTCTTCTGCGCCTATTCTTGTTGATCTGAACAATGGAAGCTCCACTGTTCTGCCCGTTTCAGTAACGGATAATACAAATGGAAATGCTGTTTCTCATCCTCGCAATAAATTTTCTGATGGTTCGCTGCCTTTCACTCCAACTGCAGCAACTTTTGACAAACATGGAGATCTGATCTACCTGGGAAACTCCAAAGGGGAGATACTAATTGTTGATTCAAATAACATAAGGGTAAATGCACTAATACCTATTCCTGGGGGTTCTGTTGTCAAAGATATTGTTTTTAGTAGGAACGGGCAGTATCTGCTCACAAATTCTAATGATCGAGTCATTAGAGTCTATGAGAACCTTCTACCAACAAAGGGTGCTGCAAAGGAACTTGAAATAATGAGTGACACCAATGATAAATTTCCCAGGATAGAAAAGTTAAAAGAAGTAGGCACCAAGTGTCTGCGTTTATCTCGAGAATTCCAGGATGCTGTGACAAAGATACAATGGAAAGCACCTTGTTTTAGTGGTGATGGTGAATGGGTCATAGGTGCTTCTGCTAGCAAAGGAGAGCACAAGCTGTACATTTGGGATAGGGCCGGCCATCTTGTGAAAATCCTTGAAGGTCCTAAAGAAGCTCTTATTGATCTTGCTTGGCACCCTCTTCGCCCATTGGTGGTCTCAGTTTCAGTTGCTGGCTTGGTGTATATATGGGCCAAAGACTACACAGAGAACTGGAGTGCATTTGCTCCTGATTTTAAAGAACTTGAAGAGAATGAAGAATATGTCGAGAGAGAGGATGAATTTGATCTGATGCCTGAATCAGAGAAGGTACAAAGCACCCACCTTGATTGGTGTGTTAACCTGTTATGATTAGATGTGCCTGAAAATGCTTATTTGCAGGTGAAAGAGTTGGTGATTAATCAAGATGAGGAGGTTGACATTTTAACAGTGGAGAAAGATTCAGCATTCAGCGACTCGGATGCATCACAGGAAGAACTGTGCTTCTTGCCTGCAGTCCCTTTGCCAGATGTTCCTGAACAACAAGACAAGTGTCTTGGGAGTTCATTGAAGTTAGGGGACAGCAATCATACTGGTTCGCTGTTTTCAGTGGAAGCAGCACAGAATGGTCAGGCCATTCTTCCTGCTTCAAGCCCATTCGAAGGTAATAATATCCTTTGGTTGCAGGTTCTTTTCTCGTCTAATAGACCTAATAAATGAATGCATCTCTCTCCATCTGTTAGGTATAAATTATGATTTAGGTGGGGTATCTTTTTCCTTTATATCTTAAGTTCTTACGGAGATAAGTTTAAATTCATTGTAGTTTATTCTGGTCTGACTGAACAATGTTGCAATCAGAACAAGAACTAAACCCACAATTCAGTAATCAAATGTCAGAATGATGAGACTGAATGAAACAATTATCGTTCTGAGTTAAGTGTGTGATTGTTTCTTATGCAGTGGTAGGTAATTCGACACCTGAAGAGGCAGTTGGGACTGCAGGATTGAAGCGGAAGCGGAAGCCGTCAGCAAAAGGGATGGAGTTGCAGGCGGAGAAGGGCCGAAAACCCCAAACGAAGAACAAGGCCTCCGGTAAGCTGTCGAAACCGAAGAGCAGAAGTGGGGATGGGATCGACACTAATGGCTCTGTACTTGAGGATGATGTAACTGATGAGTACCTTTGAACTGTTTTAAGCTGATCTCCATTTTTTTTCTCTTTGAAGCTCTCTCTGTACTTGCATTCTCTGATTAGTGTTTTTAAGATTCGTGGAAAAATCTGATGTACGGTAGGGATGTCTTATCTTTTACTAACAATTAATTGATTGATCTAGAATGGTCATGTGGCCATGCTGATGCCATCATATATACTATAATAATAATGAAATCTTATATACGATAATAATAAAATCGTAAGTTTCAACTTGACATATTAAAATTTATCAGTTTCAGCGTGTTATCGCATAACATAATATAAAAAATAATAAAGATATTAGTATCAATTGGTATCAGATTATATATATATATATATATATATATATATATATATATATATATATATATATATATATATATATATATCATGAGACATAATTCATAAACTATCCAAAACTTTCATAGCCAAAAGTCTCTAATCTAATTCAGTTACCAACAAACGTGGTATGGTTTAATCTCTTTAGTATTCTGATCTTTTAGGTTTAAAAAAATTATATTGAGATTTTTATAATTATGAAAATAAAATATTTTATCTCATAATTAATAAAAAGGTAATTTCAATGGTAGTAACGGAGGATGACGGATGACTATTGTAGTTGTGATCAACGATAACGATACAATGATCTACTTGATCGATGTTGATCCAAACACAGACAGGAGGCAAAACAGTAATGCATCGATGTCACACCACTCTTATCTCCTCTTCCTCCTTAGATGTCGCTCTAATATAGAAAAGGAAGAATAGGCAAGTGAGCATTTGCATCGGAGGAGGCATATAGTTTTCTTTTATTTTATTCCCGTTTTGCCCTTCTCAAAGTTCCCGCATGAGTTGTTAGTTTAGGTATTTGAGCATAAATACACGTCGAATATATCTGCCCTACTCATGAATTCTAAGTTTACGTATTTGAATATAAATACACATCGAATATATCAGTAAGGACATTTAAGTTTTTAATTAGAACTCAATAGAACCACCATTGACCAGAACAACTGGAACTCAACAAAATTAATTAAAATTGTGGCTCGATTTGGAATCGCTAAACGATTGACTCAATTCGGCTACTTTAGTAGTTTGAATGAGGAATAAGAAAACGCAAAAAGAAAAAAAAAGAAGAGAGACAAATAGTTCAACCACTACAAATCTATAGCAGATAAATGACAAAACATTAAGCTGTCTTTGTCTAGACCGATCAAGAAGCTGATGCTAAGAAGTACAGCATTGAATTCGTAGCGGTGTCAAGATTATAACATATTGTTAAAGATGGAGATGTTCATGGCCACAGAAGAAAACATTTTCACTTTGCAAAGTGAGGATTAAGCAGTCCTGAGATCTCCAAGAAACCAACCCGATCCCTTCCTCCGAACACCTTCTTTAGCTTCTCATCGCACACTATTATCCGCTTGTTGTCTGGATCCTGCAGAAAGGATTTTACAGCAACTGTTCAGTAGTTGAAGTCACTTAAAGACTCAGCAAGCAAAAAGATTTACAACATATAGAAATTTAGGGAGGACAAGTTGCTTCCAGTAGCAACATTGGTTTACATTTCAAAGAAATACTGACATGAAATGTATGTTCTGTTAGGCTGCTGATACCGATGGATGTGTTTCACGATTATCCTGTTTTCGATTCTCCAAACTTCACAATACATTCTTCAAGACATCAAATATAAGTTCCACAGCATATTCATGCATTTATACACACATACAGACACATTTCAACAGGTTCCTTAAAATTGCAATGTAGAATCTGCAATGGGTTGGGAATGGATGTGATCATGAATAAATATAAAAATTAGGAGTAAAAGAATATACATTTGTTGATCATAAAAGACCTGGTTAGGAGAAGCAATTCCCAAACATAGACATGTTGTTCATACTGAATTAAATGATTTATTCAAAGTATCACCAGTACATAAAGTGAAATGTTTTCCAGAAAGCACATGACAACCATTGGTATCCAGCACACAAGCATGACACAGCAAACACTTCATATCCTCAGGAAGCTTCGCCAGTATTCAACCAATATAATGCAGGATTATATCTCAAACAGAACATGATAGAAGCATATTAAAAAAGTATCATCATAAAGGAGTACATGGATTAGTAAAATATTAGTGTCAAATGTATTCCCTACATTGTTCTTATTTTGACAAGAGGAATGGAAGTTAACATACCAAGGTAATACGAGGCAAAGTCCAGATTGTAGAATCACAGGATAGTACATGTGCAACCAATAATAGGCTAAGATGCATGAACATGTATATGTTCAGTGTACGATGAAAAGATATGATCACAGAAATTCAATACTTCTAAAGAACAAAATTTAGCCAACAAAATGCAATATGTTCCACTTGTGACAGCTATTCAACGAAAAGTTAGATAAATTAGCACAGAGTTCAGCAAAAGTATCTTGTCATAGTGTGAATTAAAAACCTGCTCAAAGTATTATTGTAGTAGAACTTCAAGGATGTTCTCAAAGTATCTATTAGATGACTATCAATATCATCGGCTAAAGCGCAGTGAAAGTAGCAACATTAGAACTTTGTCCGGTAACGGAACCTGGAAGTCAAACAAAATGAAGAAAAGGATAAAAGCCAGACGTGCAGTTTACATCAATCTAGGATGAGACGGGCATTGCAGCAGGTTATACTCATGACCAACTTCACAAATGCAAATATTAAAACAAGAAAAGTCCTATGCAGGTTACATAAATCGAGATTATGGTTTGACTGCAAAAGGCTACATTGTTAACAGATACACAAGGATGAAAGAAAGGTATTGGATAACTGAGAAGGGAACTTAATAATCATGACAACCATAATGGAAGAACAGGTGTAGACCAAATGAGAGAGGATATAAAACCCAGAAATTCTAACAGTGCAGGCAACAGAAGGAACGACTGGATTATTGGTTCATGACCTGTATGGCAATTACTCCTGGAAAAAGAAAAAAAAGGCAAACTTGTGTTAATTTTGTTACCCATAACTCTTTTCCGGCATGCTTCGATGGGTTTTCTACTATCCATAAGACGTACGTATATCTTTAGGACCCATCAACCTTAAGCAAGTATATGTTCACCTGCATGGTCATCATGCTTTACGAGGATATCATGCTATGTTCATTCAAGATTATAAGAGTCAACATCGTAAATCTTCTCATACACTAGTTTTGGAAGAAGGTGTCCTCTCAAAGGGCAACAGATTCATGAATCTCATGCTGTATAAGAGTCCTATTTTAAAGCCAACAATACCATGTTTTTACTAGAAATGCTTCGATGACAGTGATCGTTTAATTACAAATTGAGAATGAACAGATAACACATCCTCCAAGAAATTATAGAAACATAAATCAAACTCCTGAGTCCGTAAGTTCTGACTGAAGGTATCGCCTAAATAACATGTGAACGAGAAATAACAGCAAACGGTTCAAATTATCTTCCAGACGACAACGATCATAAGTGAAGGATAAAAAAGAGGACCTGAAGATTGTTCTCCTTGATGTAAGCCCATATCTTCTTGAGGGCTTGCGTCCGCGGGATCTCCGCCTCGCCCACCACCGCCTGGAGCTCGGGGGACACTGGCCTGGGCTTGGTGATGCCCCTCGGTCGCCGCTTCCCCGTCGCATCCGGCGCCGCCTCCACGGCCGCGGCGACCGCCCACCTCCTTGGCGGCGCGAAGCTGGGGAGAAGCACGGCCCGGCGGGGGAGCGCCGCGCCAGATGCCCCGTCGCCGATGGTGAATGCGGGGAGGAAGCCGATCGACAACGCCATGGTCGGATCTCCGGTACAGGCCGAAGCGAGGGTTTGGGGAAACGAGAGGATCCGAATGGAGGGAGAGTGACCCGAGGCGAGAAGAGATAAGAGTGGGGAGCTGCTTCCTCGAGATTGAGGAAGATTTGGAGCCGTTCGATTTAAATCGTACGAAGATAGGTGGCCCAATGGGTACATAAGGAATCGTAACCATCCACTCCAGCAGTATATTACCACGAACATTACAAATATACCTTAGGCCGGTGTTGTATCCGTCCGTTATATCAAATGATACTTTAAGATGTGCGCATTGCGAATCTCTCAGTCCAACTGTGCTGTATGAGTGCAGAATACGTTGCCATAGGTGATCAAGAAACAAAGGAACACTGGCGTTTAATTTGTTTTACAAGAATCGAGTAATTTTTTAGAAATAAAATTAAACAAAATTAGCTCGAACTGATGAACGAAAAGTCGCAAAAAAAAAAAAAAAATCTCTTCGGTTTAAATGATGTTATAATTAGTATAACATGCGATTAAAATGTTTAAAGTGCATAGTGCTGGTTTCCATGCATCTCTTGATTCATATTTTATTTTCTTTATGCGTCTTAAATTGACATTTTTAATTCCTCATTTGTTGGGCTATATGTTAGTTTGAACGAAGACATTATTGCAGTCGAAATAACTCGGCCATCTACTGTGCTGGATATTCATTTGTCACACCGAGCACACATTTTTAATTCCACTTTTATTTAACTTTGGTATTCATGCACCATAAGTATTGGATAGTCTTAATTGGACCTCCCTCTCAAACCGAACGATATGGCCCAAACAAGCCTGACGTAGAGCGGAGCCAACTGACTAGGTACTAGATGTGCCCCCTAACACCTACGAACGATGCGCCACAACGGTGGGAGAAGCCCGATGCACAACGTCATCGGATGTCGCACAATCTCCATCAAATCTTGTGGGTCAGAAAAGATCGTATGACAATATGGCTGGAACCACATGCGGCATGCCCATCCACTGTGCAGAGAGCCATCGACGGTGCCTGCAACATTAAACACCTCGACGGAGAATGCTGTAAAGACTGATAGGAAAGGTACAATCGACTGCCGACATACAAGTATAAAAGCCTCCCCTGGGAGGCTCTCAAAGAGGAGAGGTTGAGAATACCTACATAAGAAGCTCTGCCGTCGAGAAGGCGTTGGAGATACTCTCATCCAAAAGGCTAACCAACCTCGGGAGGAGCCTCGTAACCCCTGCTTCCACTCCCTTTGTTCGAAGATGGAAACTTGTCTTTCCACACCCCAGGACGGTACTGGCGCCTATTCAACGACCCAGACTAACTCCACCCCCACTTAATCCCGAGACCCCGGTGGTGACTCCTGAGGCTTTTCAAGGGCTTACCAACCAGGTCTAGGCAATGGCGGGAATGCTTCAAGCAATTATCCCACATCTCATAGCTCGCCCAACAGCCAAGCTCACAACCCCAAGCAGCCTCCCTGCCCCAGGCTGGGACGACGCTGTCACCAAAAGAGCAGCCTCCGGCAACCAGCCTGTAGACGATCTTCCTCGATTCCCCCTAGAGTTAGACCAGGCCCCTTCGAGCGACACTTGGCGCACGACATCTACACCCGGTGCATCAGTCTGTAGCTTGCCAGACCCCGATATGCTCTCTTCGGACTCCACTGATTCCCTGAGGGTGCAACTGACGACAACCACAAGAGCATCAGGATGAAGGACAAGCATGGTGAGAGTCCCCTTTGTGGCTCTCCCTTTACCTAAGAAATCCAAGATACACCCATCTCGTAGCACTTTCGCCTCCCAACGCTGAAGGCGTATGATGGTGGCTCCTACCCAATGGAGCACGTAGCCGCATTCCGGATGCAGATGGCTTTGTATGACACATCAGATGCCATAATGTGTCAGGCTTTCTCGACGACTCTCTGTGGGATCGCTCGAGGATGGTACGATCGGCTGTCGCTCGCCTCCATCCACTCTTTTGACTAGCTCACAAGAGAGTTCGAGGCAAACTTCCTCGCTAGCGCCCAGTCGAAGCCGACCGCCGCGTCCCTCCTCTGGATGAGGCAGAAGGAAGACGAGCATCTCGGCTTGTACCTCACCCATTTCACAAAGGAGATCATGGCCATTCCCGACGCGCATCCGTCGTTGGTTATCCAGGCATTCATGATTGGGATCAGGCCTTCCCGCCTCTTTTGGTCCCTCGTGGAGTGACACCCGACGATTGTGTCAGAAATGCTACAAAAGGCCAACCAATATGTCACCACTGAGGCTTTAGTGGAAGAGAAGCGCGAAGATCAAAAGTGCTTGTGGGCTGAGTCCTCTCGGGGGCCCACCTCCTGGGCTCCCAAGTAAGAGGACGGAGAGAGCCGAGCAGGCTATTCCCCAGCTCTCCAACATTCCGCTCAACTCCACCTGGACTGAGATCTTCCTCCAGATCCAGGAGAAATGACTCATCAAAACCCCCAACCCGATAAGAACTCGAGCCGAGGAACGGGACCGCGGACGCTGCCACTTCCACCGTGACTATGAACACGACACCGAGGAGTGCTACAATTTGAAGAACCAGATTGAAGACCTCATACGTCGTGGCCACCTTGCGGTATATAAGAAAGCCACGTGAGTCGTCCCTTCACCTGAAAGGCCTCGTGGAGAGACAAGTAGACATCATAATAGGTGGCTCGGCCGCGGGTGGCGACAGCTCCTCGGCAAGGAAAGCTTATGCTCGTGCAGGAGTCCAGAAGAGACCCCGAGCAGGGGCGACCCTGAGATCACCTTCGAATCTGAGAGTGAATACCCAGACCACGATGACGCCCTGGTGATCATGACCTGCATTGCAAACACCCGCGTCAGACGCATCATGATAAATACAGGGAGCTCAACCGACATATTATACCTTAACGCTTTTCAAAAGCTCGGCATGACTAACCAGGATCTCATCCCCGTGATTGTAACTTTGACAGGGTTTACCAGGGATGCGATAACTCCAGTGGGCGTCGCAACCCTCCCCATGACTTTTGGCGACGAGCCAAGAACCAAGACCTTCATAGTTCCTTTTATGGTAGTCAAGCTCCCTTCGGCATACAACATGATCATCAGGCGACCGACTCTCAACAAACTAAGGGCGGTTGTCTCCACATACCACCGTAGCATAAAGTTCCCAACCAGCGCGGGGCCGAGGGAGGTCAGGAGTGACCCGCAGGAGTCAATGCGATGCTACCTAATGGCAATAGTCATCCCCAAAAGAGGCAAGAAGGAGACTTCGGTCTACGACCCCCGAGAACCTTACAAGCCAGACACTCGACCTGAGCCCATTGAACCAATACTGAAAGTAGCATTGGAAAAAGACCATCCGGAGAGGATGGTCCGGGATGGGTCGGCTCTGCCCAAGGACCAACATATCCAACTCATAGACTTCCTTGGGTGCCACGCGGATGTCTTCGCCTGGTCACCAAGCGACATGCTAGGCATACACTCAGAAATTGCCTAGCACCAATTGAGCACCACCCCAAGGGCTCGCCCGGTGTAGCAGAGGTCAAGAAAGTTCGCCCTCGACTGATAGAAGGCCATTGAAGAAGAAGTTGATTGGCTACTAGAGGCTGGGTTCATAACAGAAGTTAGATACTCAACTTGGTTATCTAATGTAGTCATTGTGAAAAAAGCTAGTGGAAAGTGGTGCATGTGTGTCGATTACACCAATCTCAACCGGCCCTGCCCAAAGGACTATTACCCACTACCGAGGATTGATCAGCTGGTAGACTCCACCTCCGGATACGAACTTCTTTCCTTTATTGACATGTTCTTGGGTCAGGATCGTGAGAAGACGGCCTTCATCACACATCAAGAAACCTACTGTTATAAAATAATATCGTTCGAACTAAAGAACGTTGGAGCCACCTATCAGAGAATGGTCAATCAGTTATTCAAAGATCAGTTAGGTAGTAATATGGAGGTCTATGTGGACGACATGATCGTCAAAAGCAAACAAGTAAAGACGCACCACGTGGATCTCGCTGAGACATTCTGAACCCTTAGGAAGTTCAGAATGAGGCTCAACCCTACTAAATGCGTCTTCGGTGTGGCATCGGAAAAATTCCTCGGCTTCATCATTCACCAACGAGGGATAGATGTGAACCCAGAAAAGATAAGAGCCATTACCGACATGAAGCCACACCAGACCATCAAGGAGGTTCAACGCCTCGTCAGGAGGTTGGCATCGATTGGGCGATTCATATCTCGAGCTGGCGACCGAAGTTACCCCATTCTACGGGCATTGAAATAGAATAAAAGCTTCGATTGGGGCCCCGAGTGCGATCAAGCCTTCTAGGAGCTGAAGGCCCACCTCGCGACCTTACCTCGGATGTCCTCGGTCAGCCTTGGTGACCAGCTCGAGTTATACCTCGCTACTTAGGAGCGGGCCGTCGGCTCGATCCTGATCAAGCTCGATGGGAAGAACCAACAACTTGTCTACTACTCTAGCCATGTCCTACAGGGTGCCGAGGAGCGATATCCTTCGATAGAGAAGCTCACCCTCGCTCTGGTCCTTGCGGCCAGGAAGTTGCGGCCATACATCCATGCCCACACTATCAAGGTAATCACCGATCAACCACTGCATCAAATTTTATCTAAATTCGACATTGCAGGGCGGATGCTCAGGTGGTTAGTAGAGCTCAGCAAGTTCGACTTAGAGTATGCTCCGAGAAGGGTGATTAAAGCTTAAGCTATCGCCGACTTTTCCTCGGAGTTAACCGCCCCCGAGCCCGTCCAAAAGGAGCCTACTTGGACCCTCCACGTTGATGGATCGGCAAATGCCTCTAGGGGAGAGGCCAGGATAATCCTAAGAGATCCCTCCGGATAGGTTTAGGAGCACGCCGTGCGCCTAGAGTTTTCAACTACCAATAATGAAGCGAAATACGAGGCATTGCTATTTGGACTGCGATTAGCAACCGAGATGCAAGTAAAGCACCTGGAGGTGTTCACCGACTCCCAACTGGTCGCCGGCCAAGTCAACGAGAGTTTCGAGGCTCAAGAATCGAACATGCCCGCTATCTCACTGAGGCCCGTCGGCTGATAGGTATGACCAAGTACTTCAAAATCTTCTAGATCCCGCGCCTTGAGAACTCTAGGGCCGATGCTTTGGCCAGGTCAGCCTCCGCCGACACTACCAGTGTGTTGTCGGCCATCCCCAGCCTCCACTGACTGACGGTCGCCAACCATTGAAGGGGCAACCACGGTCGCCCTTCCCGATTGGACGGAGGAAATCCTACACTACAAGAGGGATGCGACTCTCTCGACGGATAAAGCGACCGCCTGTTAGGTCAAAAGAACTAAAGCATGGTATGACATCATCAATGAGCGCCTCTATAGAAGAGCTTTCAGCTAACCCCTACTATGGTGCTTATCAAAATCCGAGGTTGATATGGTGCTCACTGAGGTCCACAAGGGGATATGTGGCGAACATATCGGAGGGTGCACCCTGGCTTTCAAAATCCCCTGCCTTGGGTACTATTGGTTGACCATGCAGGAAGATGCAAAAACTTACGTCCAGAAGTGTGCGGAATGTTAGAAACATGCCCGCATTCCTCACCAACTAGCTTTGTCACTCTCTCCGACCCACGGCTCTTAGCCTTTTGTGCAATGGGGGATAGACCTTCTCGGTCATGCCAGCAAGTCGTGAGGTAGAACAAGTTCTTAATCGTCGGGGTAGACTATTTTACCAAATGGGTCGAGGCCGAATCTTTAGTCTCAACCACCGAGAAGCAAATGGAGGGCTTCGTCTAGAGGAACATCATAACGAGGCTCGGCATCCCAAAGATCATAGTCACAGATAATGGGACACAGTTTAACAACCCTAAGTTTAAGGCTTTCTGTCAAAACTATCGGAGTCAACTAAAGTTCAGTTCGGTGGCCCACCCATAGGCCAACGGATTGGCTGAGGTAACCAACAGAAGCAAACTCAAAGGACTAAGGAAGCGAGTGGCGAGAGCTCTAGTAGCCTGGGTCAAAGAGCTCCCAAGTGTCTTATGGGCTCTACGGACAACACCGAAGACCCCTACGGGGGAGTCGCCCTACAGTCTGGCCTTTGGCACTGAGGTCGTTCTATCGCCCGAAGTGGTCTTCCCGACCTTGAGGATCAATAACTTCACCCCTGAAGCACCAGAAACATGCCTTAGAGAGAACCTTGATCTGCTCAAAGAGTGTAGAGCCAAGGCATGCTTAAAAACCCTGCACTACCAGAGGGCAGTCGCCCGACTCTACAATCGGAGGATCCGACCTTGACCAATTGCCACAGGAGACCTAGTCCTCAGGAAGGCCGAGGTTAGTGACCTTGGGCATTCCCACATAAAACTTGCCCTAATATGGGAGGGTCCGTATCGCATCACCTAAGTCGTCTAATACGGGACTTACACTCTAGCGACAATAGAGGGGAAGACACTCCCTCAGATTTGGCATGTGTTAAATTTGAAAAAGTTCTATGCCTAGAATGACAGAATAAAGACTCAATGTATGAGGCAGTTCAGATAAAGCAAGACATTCAAAAAGGGGGCAATTTTATTCCATTAAGGAGAAGACTACCGAGCCGATCTGGCAACAAAGATGAAATAGGGCTTCAGCGCCCGACATATAAAGTAAAAGTTGCTACAAAGTCAGCTACTTCTTCCAGGGGGTGCTGTCGTCGAAGGGCTGGTTGAGGTCCATCTCTATGTTGGCGTCGTCAGGACACTTAGCGAACGGGTCCTACTCAATCGTTATTTTCGAATACTTCCGTCAGAGCCGTTCGAGCACCACCCGGTACCCGAACTCATAGCTGACCCTCCCCATCTTCTCGACGCCCGACTCGAACCCTCGAGACGCCTTGTAGGCGGCCACCGCCCTCGGTCCCTCGGCCTTTAGCTCAACCTTGAGAAGTGTCACCACCTCGGTCAAGGAGAGTACATCCCCCTCGAGGCGGGCCCGGTCATTCCGAGCCTCATCCAAGCTAGGGCGCAGAACCCTGACTTCTTGCTCCATATCTCTTCGTTGGCTCTTGAGGGACTCCAGCTTTGCCCTCAGCTCATTGGCGTCCTCCTCTAGCTCCTTCACACGAAGCTCGATGGCCACGACCAAGTCATGAACAAATCTCGGGTCAAGTAATACCCAGCCTGTCCCTGACTTAGGCGGAAACAAGATATGAATAAATCTCGGGTTGCCACTATGCCTGACCCATAGCATTCCCACAAGAAAACCACCAGATAGTGCCACGAGTTGGGTGCCATCTGGGAAGGGGACATTTGCCACCCTTTGAGGCACGTCTCAATCACAGGGTGTAGCGAGAACCTTAGGCTCGCCTCGAGGGCATCAGTCGATAGATTGAAACCACTCGAAAAGGCGTCGTAAGGATGCACCCTAGGCAGGGGCGCATAGAGTTCATACTCTGGAAGAACAAAGTAATTCTTCCTCACCTCCATCAACCGACGGGTCATCACGATCGAATCTACATTAAAAAAGGACCGCATCGCCACTAAGGCATTCGCGACTCCAGGATCGGTCAGAGCCGCACCCCAGACGACAAGACAACAATGATCGACCCAGAGTCCCTAGAGGGACGATCTAAAACCCTAGGTCTACGGGTCAAAATTACGACCAAATGAGACTCAGAATGAGAGGAGGCGGAGGACATCCAACCTGCTCGAGAAACCGTCGAGGAGCAAAAAGAAAGGGGTTGAAAGCAGTGGGCAACGACACAGCCAGCATCGGAGATGACGAAGATAATTAGCAGCCATGGAGAGAGAGTAGCAAGAGACTGCAAATAAACCGGAGGGATTAATACTTGACCTTGGCACCGGTTGGCGCTTTAATTGCTCAAAGAGTGGGACAGCTCATTATGATGCTTCGTGATTTGTGCCTGATGAGATACTACGCAGGACATGCGTCACCTACCCAAGGGTTTGATGAGCAAACAAATAAGCATCGATTCCAGGGAAAATCTCCCTGCCAGAAAATCGATTGTGTACCACCCTCGACTACCCGAGCATCTCCAAGCGAGCTTTTAGCCTTGTCCAAGGGCGTTCAGTCCCGAGCATCTCAAAGCGAGCTCTCAGCCTCGCCTAAGGTCTTTCAGTCCCGGGCATCTCCAAGCGAGCTCTCAGACTCGCCCAAGGGCTTTCAGTCCCGAGCATCTCCAAGCGAGCTCTCAGTCTCACCGAAGGGCTTTCAGTCCCGAGCATCTCCAAGCGAGCTCTCAGCCTCACCCAAGGGCTTTCAGTCCCGAACATCTCCAAGAAAGCTCTTAGTCTCGCCTAAAGGCATGCAGTCCCGAGTATCTCCAAGCGAACTTTTCACTTCCCCGAAGGCTTCCTATGTGAAGCCCAATAGCTGCCTGATAACCATGCTAACGCCAAACTGACCGATAGCCGAAGCGGCACAATCCCGTGTAGGCATGCAGATCACTCCCTTACTACAACTCCGCACCCGAAGGACCCTTCCCCGTAACTTCGCAAAACCTCAGGGAAGTCTCCTCCCTTGGGGTTGTGGGGGAGAATGATAGGGATAATAATGGGCCCCCCTCCTAAATCGGACGACATGGCCCGAACAGACTCGTCGTGCTGGTTACAAGTGCCCTGCAAGCCAATTATGTGAGTGATGGCACGTGTGACATGTTGCATGATCTTTTTGCTTATGATTAATATTGGCATGTTCTCACATTATATTATCTATTGCATATATATTGTGATATCCTTGGTTTTGTGCAATGGGAATCGGATCGTGATGAGATCACGATAATGAGATCGATTCACCTTTAAACACAAATCCTAATTAATCCCGATCATATGTTACTCGAGAGAGACATCGAGATAATCGGACAGACCGGTGTACTATATACTCGTCCATATGATGGATGCGGTTGGCCTCATAGCCACTAGTGCGGAGACACTAAGGATATAATACAAGTGCTCATTGTAGAATGAGTTCACTGCAATGGGGATCGGATCGTGATGAGATCACGATAATGAGATCGATTCACCTTTAAACACAAATCCTAATTAATCCCGATCATATGTTACTCGAGAGAGACATCGAGATAATCGGACAGACCGGTGTACTATATACTCGTCCATATGATGGATGCGGTTGGCCTCATAGCCACTAGTGCGGAGACACTAAGGATATAATACAAGTGCTCATTGTAGAATGAGTTCACTGATTGATCCATTTATGGAATGTTGTATGGTTCATGATACCTAATGTCAAACAACAATTCTATAGTCTTAGTTGTGTATATGGTCCTTAGACTTGAGACACCAAGGATGCCTTGTATGAGTACTCATTTCTTTGACGCCAGACTTACAGGTTTGGAAAGTTTCAGATCTTGTACAACTGGTTATCGAGATTGGTAGCCAACCTTACGAAGACAATTGAGTGTCAATAGGGGATCATCCACTCTCGGTGTCATGAGAGGAATATCTCATATGTGCTTGCTCGGACAAATCCCTGGCCGGGGTCATTCAGATTGAGAGAAGAGTTGTTCGGGAGAATTCGATTAGAGCGGGACTTAGACGGATTCCAAATGTGACCTGACAGTACCATATCCAATATACGATCATTGAGATATTAGTTGGATGATGAATTATAGATACATGGTAATTGAGGATAGATAGGTCTGATGGATTTGATCCTCCTATACCATTTGGGTACTATGTCGTAGTGGCTTAGTACGTCTATAATCGATGAGTCGAGTGAATTATTATGAAGATATTCACTATATCATAATGAGTTTTGATGGGAGCAACTCACAGCTAGCTCGATATCGGGCCTAGAGGATCACACATATATGGTGGATGCTTCAGCGAATAAAGGATTGAATGGAAATCCAATTAGCCCCTATTCTCATTAGATAAGACCTTATATTGATGGGCTCCTTGCTTGAGACCCAATTAGAGACCTAATGAGATTATTGGATAGAAATCCAATAATACAAGGTTAGTGAGTTATTGGATAAAGATCTAATACCCACTAAGGCAGGAACCCAAGGGTTTTTGGTGGCTCTCTATAAATAGGAGGGAGGTTCATGGTTGATAGGCTGTAGCTTTGGTCATCCCCTCTTATTCTCCTCCCTCCCTCTGCGTAAGAGTTGCGAGATCAGATTGGAGGAGTTTCGTTGTAGAGATTCATCGTGTGGATACTGCTAGAGAGGAAGACGCTTGACTTCCTTCATCATCTCCATCCGGATCTGAAATATAGGAATATACGATCTCCCTAGGTAATCAGTCTATCATATGACGCGGTTTTATCATTTTTGTGACTTTCTCGTGAACTAATATTTGTCACAACGATTTGATTTGCTTGGAAAACTGATTTTATTTTGATTTTCAAGTGCACATGTGATGCTCCCACCGAGGTTTCCCAACACAACGTGGAGCAGAACCAATTGACTAGGCACTAGATGTGCCCCATTAACACTCGCGAACGATGCGCCACAACAAGGGGAGAAGCCCGATGCAAAGCATCATCAAGCGCCGCGCAATCTCCATCAAATCTTGTGGGTCAGAAAATATCGTACAACAGCAGAGCTGGAACCACACGCGACATGCCCGTCCATGGTGCGGAGAGCCGCAAGCAGTGTCTACATCATTAAATACCCCGACGAAGGACGTTGTAAAGACTGATGAGAAAGGTACAATCAGTCGCTGATGGATAGGTATAAAAGCCTCCCCTAGGGAGCTCTCAAAGAGGAGAGGCTGAGAATACCTACATGAAAGCTCTGCCGCCAAGAAGGCGTATGAGAGGCTCTCATCCACAAGGCTAACTTAGTCGTCGGAGGGACCTCGTTACGAGGCCCTCCCCCCGACGAAGATCTTCTCTTGCAGGTACCCGACCACACAACAAATAAAAACTTTTGGACGACCAGAACATCTCCGAGCCCAGAAGATGCCTTGCATCTTCCCCGAGCACCAAATCAGCTGCTCCTGCGTATATAGGTCAAACCATGTCATGTTGACTCCTCAGACACGACAGATCATCCAACAACAATGATAATAAGAAGAGGCAAGGACCCATCAAATACCGCATGGCTTATGCAAACAACAACAACAATAATAATAATAATAATAAATAAATAAATTAAATTAAAGTATGTGGATCCATTCAAGAAAAATAACAAATATTAAATGAATAAATTAAAAGAAAAGGTTTGGTTGCACTAGGAGTTAGAGTGAAGCTTCGAGATGTAGAATTATAAATGTGAAGTATGTGTGTCAAGAAACTGGATTTCACCTGACAAAGACATAGACCATCTTTCATCATAGTTCAATTCATATTCATCCTCAGAGAAGAACAGATTAACTTTATAACCATGAAAAGAACCTTACTGTTTGTGCAATGTAAATATCTCCAAATACATCTCTAATGAATGCAGCAAACCATACTTTTTCTTCAAAATATATATAATAAAAACAAACACAGTTCTTTAAAGCAGAAATTGCAAATTTCAATGTGGACTCGGTTTGAATCATTTCATTTGTAGTAGTAATACATTATTCATACCACAAGCTTCCCATGACACAACAACAAACAAGTGCAACAAGTAGATGACGAACTAGCAAGAGATGAAGTACTGGCAAATCACAGTGTATAGAGGGAAAGAGAACATTATATAGCAAGCACAAGTAAAAGAGGCATCAGGGAACGACCTTGTAAGCCCTCAGCTTGTCGATCCAAGTGTTGAAGGAACTTACCGAGTTCCGGAATCCCAAGAACCCGTGCTCCTTGCTCTTGTTCATGTTGTCAAGGTGCTCAAACTCCAAGCCGAGAACGGCATCAGCGTACCACCAGTTCCCGACCTCGTCCAAGACCGTCGGCACGAGCTCGTTCTCCCGGACGATCTCCTCCCACACGGCTTCCTTCCCCTTCATCGCATCCTCCACCTTGAACCGGCCGTCGTAGCCCGTGAAGCCAACCGCCGGGACACCGAACTGCTCCGCGAGCACCGGCCAGAGGTGCTTCCACTTGAACACGTCGCCGTTGCTGCAATTGAACGCTTCGTTCTTGGCGTAGGGGTCGACGGCGGCCCAGATCTGGTGCTCGGCGACAAGGTCGGCGTCCGACGCGTCGCTGAACCCGTACCACTCCTCCTCGCTGCCGAACCAGCGGAGGGGCACGCCCTCCTTGCGGCAGATTGAGGCGTAGACGCACAGTGAGCATAGCAGGTTCATAAGGCTGCAGGGGGAGAAGCCGAAGATGGTGGTGGGGCGGTGAACGGACCACGTGACGGCGCGCTCTTTCTTGGCCAATTCCTCGAGCAGGACGTCCTCGAGTTCGTAATAGAAGTTGGGGGTGGCAAGGCGGGGGGTGTCCTCGGGGAAGGGAGGGTCGTGGCGTCTGATCGCCGGCCCCACCTCAGCGACAACTCCGCCGGCTGGTCCGTAGGGGCCAAGGTAGTGGTTGCGGCCGGTCTGAAGGCAGACGTGCTGGAGGTTGGGGGCGGCAGGGAGGACAGCATCAAGGACGTTGCGGAGCATGGCGGCGTTAGTGGCTCGGGTCTCCGCCACCGTGGATCGACGACACCAAGCGGCGTAGAAGATGTGGGTAACGTCGCCAAGCCGGGAAAGCTTGGCGAGGGCGTCAGCAGGGTCGGCGACGTCGCAGGGAACGTGCACGACGGGAAGACCGACACCGTCGGCGATGTTGGGGGAGAGAAGGGAGGGGCGCGGGGGTCGGCGGGAGACGCCGTATACCTTCCATGGACCGCCGGGGGTGTCTGGGAGGGGGAGGATATCATAGAGGCTGGAACCCACGATGCCGGTGGCGCCGACGACGAGGGCCACGCTACGGTACCTGGCGGCGGGAGCGTCGGAGTCCTCCCCCGTCGTCTTCTTCCTCGCGGCGCCGATGGCGCCGGCCCACCACCAGCTCATGGCGTTGCGTCTCGATTTCAATTCGCCAGAGAGAGAGATCGATGATGATGGCTTTGCGTTGATGTTAGTTATAGAGATTTCGAAGTTTAGCGTTCTGCGAGGGAGGCTGGTTATGCGCTTCCCGGTTAATCTACTTATACCCAACAATTACGTACCTTAGATGATCATGTAGGCTCCTTAATGACAGCAAGTCATGACGCTGGTAGCCATTGAAGTGTTATCATTCGAGTATGAAAATATTTTTTGATAATAGCAATAATAGGCATTAGATAAACCGGAGGAGGGGCAACATATGTAAATATGGATGGTAACGAAAAGAAAATGACGTGGAGAATAAGACAGATTAAGAGGTCGGATTGTTTTCGTGTTATCCATTAGTTGGCTATTTTGACTTGAAAGTTTGGTCAGACTCCGTTTAATTAATATTTTTCCTTCTTTTTTTAATAGAAGAAAAATAAAAAATGCTATAAATAAATGTGGATTTCTGTGCAAATCATATATATATATAATGTGGGAGACACCTTGGGCAGTGAGCGAGATGGAGTTCGCTGAGCTGTCCGATGGAGAACGACAGCCGAGAGAGGAAGAGGTGGATAAGGTTAAAGGTGGCGCTTATTTGGGAGGAGACATGCAAGATGTTCTTTTCTTTTAATTTTTTGTGCAGTTGCTTTTAATAATAAACTATATATAAATATATTCAGGAAAGCGGAAAAGACGTGATAAGCAATCAATGCCGATGCAGCTGCATATGGTAAGACGTGGAGTACGCATGTATTTTTCTTTGTTTTATTAAGTAGAACATATCCGGAAAAAGAATTACTTGCTAGAGAGATGGGAAGATAGATTGATTTATGAGAAGCTGCATATGCTAAGATGGTTGGTTTCTTGGATAGAGCCAATCTCATAATATAAGCAATGCCGCACCCGTCGTTGATTATACAGTATTGATAATGAAGTTGGTTCGACATGACCGTTACTCATGCCGGTATTTTGGACGGTTTAATGTATGATCTTACGAACTCATTAATGGTCAATTGATATATATATATATATATATATATATATATATATATATATATAATTTTTTTTTTTAATATTTATCGTAACCATAATCCAAATACTCATTAAGTGTATTTGATTGAAATCTTTGAACCCTTTTACTAATTTAAGTATCAAAGAAGATTTATCTAATATCCTTATTGGATTATGTGATTATGTTTAATTAGATAAAATATTATTATAATTTTGATTGGATTCAAATTATCGATCAATTTAGGAATTATTATTTGGATGGTAGAATGACTCTCTTAATTATTTATTTTAGACTCTATATTCTTATTTATAAATAAATATGAAAGCACTTAACTTGTCACTCAACTTAATCACATCTCATTCAAATGTTTAAATATATGATGTGAAAAAGGAAAGGAGTTGCTCCCTGTCATATTTTAAAAGTAGCCTTCCTTGATGTATGAGTTGAGTCTCTATATCCTATAAATAACCCTATTCTCTTGAATATTTCTTAGAAAACCACTTATCCTCTAAATATTTTTTAAAAAGAAAATGATTAAGATATATCCTCATAAAAATAAAAAGAAAGGAGAATTTAGTTCTCATTACCGATCATTTCTTCAATGAGATGATGGTATATTTACAAATATTGATATCAAGTATATATAATTTTTTTAATATATTATTATTTAAATTTATATTATAATATTAAAAATATATATATAATAATAATTTTTATACTTACATCCCCAATATAGTTTTTTTTTTTTTGATATATTGGCTTAAACGTTCTGACTAGAAAGTAAACCTCGATTGATTCTAAACCCAACTCATCCTATTGGATAATCAATCATAATTTGACTTGACAATTATCTGATACATTGATCTAAGATGAACTCTAAAGTGGATATCAATTAGTTTTGAACCTATCCCACGTGTCTTTGGACAATCATAATTTGACCTTCTATGAAATGTAACATAGATATAGTATGTGAAACATTACGTACATTATGTGAATGAATCTAAAATTTGATCATTCGTCGTGAAATATAAAGGGAATCGAAGCCAAATTGACCCCTTTTCTCGAACGACAATGCAATTCGAGAACACCATGTATTCATTGAGCTGGAAATGGTTACTATTGCACTGTTGTGAAATGTTTGGAGTGATCCAAACATGATAACGAGGAGTTTTGTAGAGAAAGAGTGAACAGTTATATAACCCGCACATCGGCGAAAGGAAATCTGCGGAGCCAATTCAGGTTCGTTTTGGGGCGGACGGATTTGAGCTAATTCAGTGCTCAGCTGCGTGGCCACACTGTTGCACTGTTGGTGAGCGTCCACTGGCTCGCACGAGTAAGAACGCATGTCCGCCTCCTTGCCGCCCTCCACTCCGTCACGCAAAGCCCCCCCTCCCCTTTCGCCGCGAGGCCTAGTGGTCGATTTGCCCGCAAGGAGTCATTGGTTCTCGGTAGCTTCGATGGCGTCGGTGTTGGTCTTGGTAGGAATTCTTGGCCATCGTTTTCTGTCTCAGTATTCGGCGTTGGATGTGGCTTTGGAGTTGAATGGGGTTTTGGAGGTAATTTTCTTCTCCTTCTTGTTCCTTTTGATCTTTTTGCAGATAGTTGACAGTGTGGCTTTCTGCTTGAATTGGGGTTCCATGGCAAGGTGGAAAGAAGCGCTTCCTGAGAACGACTAACAGAAGTAATTGATGAAAGAATTGGGTGATCGGGAGGTGTTCTCTTGTCATCTTAATGATTCAGCTTTTAGGGTTTTGAGGTTGCTGTGCTACGTAGTGTGGATTAATAAGGTTTAGATGTATAACCTGGGGTAATAAGATATTGGGATGTGCAATCTGATGAATTAAGTTAGCAGGAAATTGTTTTTTTTCTCAGAGGGCCTCGATCGATTTCAGGAAAACAAGAGTATGGATAAAAAGGAAAGGAAAAGATATGCGGGAGGGGGTACTAGAAAAAGACATTGGACCACCTAATATACCTAAATCTAGTGCTATTGATCTTAGAGATTTTAGTATCCACATGAGATTTTTTTGTCATCGAAAAGAAAACTCTAAATCCTTCCTTGTTCATAGTATAAATTATCTCGTCTTCACCCTTTCACATATATACACTTAGTTTACCCATTGTACAGATGATATTCTTCAACTTTTGCTTGTTGTCAACACCTGGCCATGCTCCAAGAAAGAAAAGGATCCATTATGTTGTCTTATGTTATAGAAATATGTCGTTGACGTCCTAGTCAGCTCGACATGGTTTTGACCTGTGTGCGTACGAATGTCTGAAGGGTAGCCGAGGTGCCTCCAAGGTGGAAACACCGAGCTCCCAGGATGCCACCTAGACGAAAACTAAGTTATAACCCTTCGTTGGGTGAGTGTGATCACAAGTGATACAAAAGTGGTCTCCATGGTAATTGTGCCAAAATGAGAGCTTTTATACCTGTCAATAGAGGGGCAGAATATGTAGTGGGGAGGTAGCTCTTAACCGTCTCTAACAACCTATCTTTGTCTTTTTGTCCATGTTGACAACAAGGGAAGAGGTAGCTCATAACTGTCTGCTTTAGACTCATGTCCACATGGGCAAACAAAGGGGAGACAAGTTCTACCCTCGAGGTTGACTAAGCTACCACATTGACAGCCATGTATTGGATAGTGATTGGTTGGTGATGTTCTTTCTATCATATTATATAGGAGAAAATTTTATAAACTTCCTTATGAGCTCAAATTTTAACTAATAAACTAGCAAAGTAAAAAATAAGCTTAAAACAACAATAACAATAAAGCTGTAAGTCCCAACCATTTGGGGTCAACTATATGAATCTTTTGCTGTCGCCATTGATATCTATAAAAAACTATATGTTTAATTAAGTTCAGAGTATTTAGATCTTTATTTATAGTTTCTATTGAAGTCTGTTTAGTTCTCTCTACATTTTTTTCGTACCGCTAATAATAATCATTTCATCACTTATAACTATCACATTCGTTAAAGATGTAGACATTCTGTTTCTCATTCCACAAAGATTGCTAGTGCGCCCATTTTTGACAACGCAACAAAGGTTAAAGATGCATGTCATAATCTAGAATGAGTATCAAGGCACTACATGGGTAAAAATTATTGTAGTCTTGGAGGACAGCTGATTATCATCAGGAAAGTATGATGATAAATGTAATTGCTATAGAAGCTTAGGATCTTTCTAATTCAAGGATTAATGCTATTTTTGATGTTGGCTAAACTTAATACCAGAAAGAGAGCAGTGGAAAAATGGTGGGGAGCACGAGACAAGATTCAAAATTCTAAACAATAAATGATTACTGAAAAATACTAGCTTCAAAATTCTAAACCAGTTTAAAATTTTCATTCACATTTTAGCAGTCTTCAAGAAACACTTCACAGATTTTAGATCAAGGATGAAGAGAAGGGATGGCAAAAGTAATATGCTTTATGCCTGTCAATTATATCTTCCAAAAGAAGAAACATTTAATATGTCGATAGTCATTCTAGTTATCAATTATTCAGGCGTAAGATATGATATTTTCTTAAAAAAATTTAAATATGATTTCTATAGCTGGAAATGGTGCTGTAGCAGTAGACCAGAGGAAATAGTTGCCCGAGTTATAGCTGAACTAGAGCAGAGGTTGTTAAAAAATTGAGATGTTGGATGGTCAACTAGAATGACTGTTAGGTTAGGAAGATAAAAAAGTTAAGATGGGGAAAGCCAGAGAGAGATCGTTCTTTTAGTGCTCTTCTGCACCGACTAAGAGGCCCAATATGCTTTCTTTTACTCTCTAGTTCAACTGAAGCTGCACACTCTTTTCTTCCCCAATGACAGAGAGGGTTCAGCTTCACATATTCTTGAGGCATCCTGGTTATGTACTTATATTCTGATAGTGGGGAACGGTTTGCTACTGGAAACTGTTTTGTGTGACCAAGCTAATGTTACTGGATGCATGTATCATATTATACTTGAGAGGCACCATAAATGATAGAAAATCAAACATGTAAATCCATATTCTTTATGTTGTTTCCACATAAATTTTTATTCTATAGTGTTGTCTATCCCTGTCAGGATAAACTCTGAATGTGATGGATGATAAAGCAGCTCCTTTGCAATCTCGATGATCAAATTTAAGTTGCAAAAACAATCTTTCCCTTTGTAGAATTAAGGCCACATAAATGAATTATTGCCAAATCTCACATAAGTGGAAGATGTATGACCGCACCACACTTTTTTCAGTATTTTAGGCCCATGTATATATGTCTTTTAACTTAGGTCAGGTGTTCTTGTTCTTCATACAACTATTAATCCATGGATTTTTTTCGTTTTCAAATATCTACAGGGATGACCCATGCATATCTTTGGCCTGGAAATGGATCAGCATCGCTTGCTTGGTACTTTATTTGATTATTGCTAAAATTTCACATGAGAAGGCTGAGGCTGCGGAGTGGGATTTGGTCTTCATTGGGGCTTTGGTAGTGCATTGTCTGTAAGTACCTGTCCTCGAAAGTCACTTTCCAGGGCATCCAATTTGGTAACAAGGCAATCAGAAACACAGCAGCGGTGCCATCAGATTCCTCAAAGCGTGCTCAACAGGTTCAAGTTTCTCATCACTTGTAGATTTTTTTTGTTTTCCTGCTATTTAACTGCTTAATTGTTCCACGACCAGTTTCCTTGTGATTTATCATTAATTACTTAGTTATTTGCCCATCGCAATTGATAGATTCTTTTTCTGATGTTGAGAAAAATTGCATGACAAACAAAACACTGGATATTGGAGGTCACAATCACTCAAATTCCAAGATTTGTTTGCGATCGAAATATCTGACCCAAATTAAGTCATCATGCATTGCAATATATTGTTGCATTTTAGTGGTAGTATTATTACATTATTATCAGAGAATCATGTAATTTTATTGGTCCAACTCGAGCCTGATCCAACTTGATTTAACATGCATGAGATGGCTAGTGAGTCCTTGTCCAACTCTCCCCCATGCAGAACCTCATCACACTTGAGCAATTATTATCCACAAAGTTGCCATCTTCCTCAATGATTTCTCCATCCGTAGTGCCACCAAAATATCACCATAAACTGTCCACCACTATGGGGGATTTCTCATGGTGGATTTGTACATGCACACTTCTGCTTTGCCAGGCACAACAGCTAAACATTGCACCCATTTGTCAAGAAATGGTAGCCTGTCATGTTCTGGGCAGCCTAAAAGTTTGATCCGAGCACTGGAACATAATGAAAGCACCAGTATCTACATCTACCAAGTTGCTTGCTTTACTTCCAAAAAATACTTGCATGACAGCACAACTTAGCTTCACCAGGCCATTACATAGTGTGTATATGATGCACTCATAGCATCTTCCACCTCACAATTCTTTCCATTGGCTAACCTCCAAAACCTCCAGCATCACATTCTCCATGACACCTCAGTGAAACCCCAAAAGACATAAACCTCCATGCATGAATCACCTTTCTGGTCAGGTTAAGATCCAACACTGGACCCCCACCAACTGCTTCACAAGCTCATCCTAATTGCAAGTGTGAGTGATTCAAGTGTCGTCTGTGAGGGGCAATGTCTCCAAGATTTAAGTGATGCATCAATTCCTTTTTTGTAGTTGACATGGATAAACTCTTTCTCCCTTTTGGAGTGGAGTTTAGTGATAGAGGCATTCAGTAACTGAAGAACATCAAAACCAGTCTGGTCTCTCTTCAATTACAAGTTTCCAAAGAGCTGCTGTCCCACCTGCTCCCCATGGCATCTACAGGAACATGGAGAGACTGGAAAGGAGATTAAAAAGACCCTCCTACTTGACATAGATCTTCTTTTTCTCATAGATTTTTTTTTCTCTCCTGAGGCCAACCTATCAATTGGTACTCTATCCATTAACTACTTTCACTGCCCAAAATCCATGCCACATCTGACCTTTGAGTGGGGGGTGGGGTGGGGTGGGGTGGCGGGGAAAGAAGTTTCTTAAGGCTGCCTGTAGAGGAGGCATGCAAGGGCCCGCCCACAAGCCAACACCATGGGAATGTCTCAGGCATCGGAATACCCTCTTCCAATCTCCAGCGCCTCCTATAAATCTCCAACCTTCCTTTCCTCCTGAGAAAAGGTGGAAGAAGCCCGAGCAATGAAAATGGCAGTGGCAGCACAAGAGAAATGGGAGGAGGCCTTTGAGGAAGAAGAGGAGGCCTTGTCGCTCTCTGGCCTCCAGGTGGCCATCGACAAAGATGACAATGGTGAGTGCAAGTCTAGTGATGCGGACGAGGATTTCGAGTTCCGGATATCGGTGGCGGGAGGTCTCCTTTCCGATGCCGCAGAGACCGACATGTGCGCCGCCGATGAAGTGTTCTTCCAGGGCCAGATTCTTCCACTGCGGCCCTCCATCAGCTCCTGTAGGCCGAGCTGGAGCAGGTCGAGGTCCGACTCCTTCGACCAGTACTCATCTACTATCCTTGGCTTGGGCTTCAACTGTGCAAGCCGGAGTAGCAGCAGCAGCAGGAGCAGTAGCAGCTGCATCAGCAGGAGCCATTCATCAAACAGCCACTCGAGCAGCACCAGTGAACACCCGCGGGTGTCACTTCCCAGCAACTTCTGCGCCCGTCCGAGTCCTACGCCGCAGGTTCGCGTCCTTAGGAAGGCGAGTACGGGGCGGCGGAGCACAAGCTCTGCGCCGCCAGGGTGGGGGATCTTTCGGCTGGGCATCGCCAAGGCCCCCGAGATCGAATTGTACGACATGATGTCGCGAAGGTCGAACAGCTGCGGTGTCAGCAGCAGGAAGAGCAACGCGGAGGCCAAACAAGCGAAGAAGGCATCGAGAGGTACAAGAATCGAGGCAAATGTCCAAAAGAAGGCACCGCCGCGGCCCGGCGGTCGTGGGTTCAGCTGCAAGTGCTCGTCGGATGCGCTGGACCCAATCGCCATACCAACAAAGAAGAAAAAGGAGGAGACGATGAGCTTAAAGAGGGGTGAAACTGTGCGCAGGCGTAGGGTGTTTGAATGGCTGGAGGATCTTTCCGTTGCAAAGGCAACATGGAGTTGAGGTGGTGATGGTGGAGAAAAGACTGGTCTTTGCCTTGTCCATCAGCTGGTCCTCCTCCTCCTTTCTTGTGCTTCTATCATGCTTAAGGTGCGCCTTTCCTTCTTGAGAGGCTTTGATGATGATGATGGTGGTGGTGGGGATGAAATGAAAAGGGAACTATGGGTGTTTTCCCTGGGAACTATGGGATGGAATGGAAAGGGGACACACACAAGCCTTTATAAAAGCTTGTGGTCTTCCTTCTTTCAAGAACAAGAAAATTTTAAGCTTCAAGGAAAAGTTTGATGGTTTTCTAATCCATATTTGTCCCTTAATTCTTTCACTTGATCTTCAATTTCTGTTTGTCAAAATAGCAACAATAGAAAGTATTTATCTCCATTCATATAGATTGGTTATTTCTCAGTTCTCTTTTGTGGAGATCTGGTGTGTCTAATTAAAGAGAACAGGAGAGGCCAAATAAATCAGGTCCATTAACTGCAATCTGAGTGTCTAGATCTCATGTTTCAGTATCTAAGACATTACCTGACATGTTAGCACATATTTAATTCAAGCAGACATCAGTGGGGTTCATATTTATATTGCATTCTTGTTCTTCAACCAGGTGGAATCCTTGTATCATCCCCATTAAGAACTTAATTGATGTCCTAAATGTGCCAATACTATGACTCAATTCATAAAGATCTGTTTATTTGGAAATGGTTGTGGAATTCAAAGGAAATTAGTGCAGCAATGCATTCAGTACCAAAAGCCATCTCAAATAAGGTTTGTCTGCACATGCTTTCCCACTGCTCGCATGGTTTCAGCTCTTCAACAAGATTCTTCAGCATATCATGCAAACATTAAGAAAAGACCTGTCACAAGTTCTTCCGAGGAGTTCAGAGGGGTAAAGAGAGTCAGCAATCAAGTGAAAACAAAAGGATGGGGAATAAGCTTCGCAACACAGAAAAAAATGGATGGGTGTAAAGGAAAGTTGCAGTGTGTCCTTTGTCCTTGAGTTTGGAAACAAGGTGGCATGAAAGAGTCTCATGTGGAGCAGCCTGTCTTGAACTTTGGAAGGTAACGCTTGGATGCAGTATAAGCTGTCAAATTCTGTGTATGTGGACACAAAGAAATGAGTGATGAATCAAACTCATCCAAATCAACCTGGCATTAAAGTGGAGAACATTCTTGATCTGGAGGGGCCAAGATCAGGTGATATGTTATCTTGTGTTCTCCTTGACTGGGTTTTCTTGTATTTGGTCTCATTGCTATGGTCCTAAGCTTCTGCAGTTTTCAAGTGATGAGCTGTAGCAGAGCATTCAATCAATGGACAAAAGGAATCTTTCGAGCATGACGCATCATACACTCAGTTCAGTGTTTTGAGAAGACATTCTACTGTCTCAAATTGTTTTCAGTGGATGCTCCCTTGTGTTTATGAGAATTCATTGGCTGTTTTATTTGGTTGGTTACACCATCTTTGAAAGGGTATATTATGGATGGAGATCGTCAAATCACTATAGTGGAGCTAATTAGATATCTCCAACTCAATTTAGACCGAGACCTTGGGATCAGGCGTCGTCGCTCTCTCCCATCGCTCAAGGGGCATAGGAAGACGTGATGTGCTTAGACGACATCAACAGATAGATCATCGGTTCGTCCTATCATCCAAGGAACATGACAATGCACAATGCAGTCCATACGACATCAACACCAAAGTCTGCTCCAACTATCCCCAGGTGTCAGCACACATTAATATCTATGTACGCTAGGCCGCTGATCATTAAACATCCTTGTATAGTGACCCCCCCCCCCTCTCAGGAGGTATATAACCCACCCCAATAAACAGTATGAGGAGGAGGATATACATACAAAACATCCCCACAATATTCTTGGGAGAGCTCAAGCTCGGGACTAACTTTGCCATCGGAGGGGTCAAACTGAGAGGATCTTCCACGCGGTTCAAGCCTTTTTTGTAGGACGCGGACGCCAAAGAGAAGGAGGAGCTAGATACCGCCCAGATCTTGAGAAGATAGCCCAAATATTCAGAAGCGGAGCTATCAATCCGTCACGCATCCTCCCCTGCATGTTAGAGCTATGCGGGCACTCTTGCGCATTCAGATTGAACCTAACCAAGACGATACCTCAAACTCGGCATAAAAAACCACAACATTCTTTGGCGCTATAAGGAGGGCCGATGTCACAAGAGTGCCAACAACCACTCAACCCTGGGGAGCACTTAGAGGAAGACACTCATGTTGGGAAACCTTAGCGGGAGCATCACATGCGCAGCGAAAATCAAAATAAAAATCAGTTTCCCACGTAGATCAAATCGTCATGCAAAGATTGAGTCATGAGAAAGCCTAAAAAATCGAAAAATTACATCATGTGAGATATTGTTTTACTTAGGGAGATTGTATATCTTTGTATTCCAGATCCGGATGGAGAGGATGATGGAAGTCAAGCATCTTCCTCTCTAGCGGTATCCACACGATAGATCTCTGCAGCGAATCTCCTCCAATCTGATCTTGCAACTCTTACAGAGGGAGGGAGGGGAATAGGAGGGGGTGACCAAGGCTACAACCTATCAACCATGAGTCTCCTCTCCTATTTATAGAAAGCCACCAAAACCCAAGGAGTCCTGCCTTAATGGGTATTGGATCTCTATCTAATATCCCACTAATCTTGCATTATTGGATCTCTATCCAATAATCTCCTTAGGTCTCTAATTAGACCTTAAGCAAGGAGCTCATCAGCATAGAGTCTCATCTAATGAGAATATGGGCTAATTAGATCTCCATCCAATCCTCTATTCGTTGAAGCATCTATCATATGTGTGTGACCCTCTAGGCCCGATACTGAACTGGCCGCGAGTCACTCTTATCAAAACTCCTTCTAATATAGTGAATTATTATCTCCATAATAATTCACTCGACTCATCGACCATGGACGTACTAGGCTACTACGCCATAGTCCTCAGACGGTACAGGGGGATCAAATCTGTCAAATCTGTCTGTCCACAATTACTATGTATCTATAATCCATCATCCAATTAATATCTCAGAGACCATATATTGGACATGGTACTATCAGGTTACATACAGAGTCAGTTTGTCTTGCTCTAATTGGATTCTACCGGAGAACTCTTTCTCCCTCAATCCGAATGACCCTGGTCAGGGATTTGTCTTAGCAAGCACATATGAGATATTCCTCTCGTGATATCAAGAGTGGATGATCCTCTATTGACACTCAATTGCCTTCGTAAGATTGGCTACTAACCCCGATAACCAATTACACCATATCTGAAACTTTCCAAACCTGTAAGGTTAGCGTCAAAGAAAGGAGTACTCATACAAAGCATCTTTGGTGTCTCAAGTCAAATGACCAAATACACAATTGAGATTATGGAATCGTTGTATGACATTAGGTATCATCAACCATACATCATTTCATAAGTGGATCAATCAGTGAACTCGTTCTCCAATGAGCACTTGTACTATATCCTAAGTGTCTTCACATAAGTGGCTATGAGACCAACCGCATCTATCATATGGATGGGTATATAGTACACTGATCTGTCCAGTTATCTCGATGTCCCCCTCGAGTAACCTATGACCGAGAGTATTTAGGATCTGTGTTTAAAGGTGAATCAATCTCATTATCGTGATCCCATCACGATCCGATTCACATTGCACAGAACCAAGGATATCACAATATATATGCTACAGATAGTATAATGTGAGAATATGCCAATATTAATCATAAGCAAAAAGATCGCACAGCGTGTCACATGTTCCATCACTCACATGATTAGCTTGCAAGGCACCTGTAACCAACAATCTCCCACTTGACCTAAAGCCAATCAAATCACCTATATGTCTAATCCACATCAAACCCTTGTGATACTCAAATACAATATGAGGTAGCGGTTTCGTTAGTGGATCTGCAATGTTATCTTCAGATGGAACTCTTTCTATTGCTATATCTTTACGGGCTATGATTCCTCTAATTAAGTGAAACCTCCTCAGAACAATTCTGATGAGACTTGGGTTCCCTTGCTAGAGTTATCGTCCTGTCGCTGTCGCTGTATATGGGAATCAGCTCCATGCTGCTTGGAACGATTCCCAAATCCCTAATGAACTTCTTCATCCACATCTTCCTTTGTTATTTCTGCTGCAACAATGTATTCTGCCTCTGTGGTCGAATCAACAGTAGTATCTTGCTTGGAACTCTTTTAGTTTATTGCTCCATTCAGGGTGAAAACATACACTGAGTTTGGTTGCTATCATCAATGTCGAACTAAAAACTTAAGTCCATGTAGCCCTCAACCTAGAGACTACCTCCTCCGTATACGAGTAAAAGATCCTTAGTCATTCTCAAGTGCTTAAGGATACACTTTACTGTCTTCCAGTGGTCTAAACCTGGATCTGTCTTATACCTACTTGTAACACTCAGAGCATGTGCTATATCAGGCCTGGTACATAGCATAACATACATGATAGACTGTATCACTAAGGCATAATGTATCTTATCCATGTTTGCCCTTTCTTTAGGAGTCTTTAGGAATATATTCCTAGAAAGTGATATTTCATGTCTTATCGATATGAGACCTCTCTTGGAATTCTTTATGCCAAACCTTTTGATAATAGAGTCTATGTACCTAGACTGGAACAAGCCAAATATCCTCTTAGATCTATCTCTATAGATCTAAATCTCTAAAATATAATATGCTTCCCCTAAGTCTTTCATGAAGAGGTTTCTGGATAGCCAAGTCTTTACTGTGAAGAGCATTCCTACATCATTCTCAATGATTATGATGTCATCCACATATACCAAGAAGGTGATAGCGGTCCCACTTACCTTCCTATACACACAAGGCTCATCTTCGTTCTTAACGAAGTCATAAGATCTGATCATCTCATCAAATCTTATGTTCTAACTTTGGGAAGCTTGCTTTAGTCCATAAATGGACTTAAGCAACCTACACACTTTATCTGGACTCTCTCTGGATACAAATCCCTCTGGTTGTATTATATACACCTCATCCTCGAGGTTGCCATTAAGGAATATCATTTTGACATCCATCTGCCAGATCTCATAGTCATAGTGTGCTGCAATGGCCCAAAAGAATTCTAATGGGCTTAAGCATGACTACAGGTGAAAAGGTTTCATCATAGTCAACTCCTTATCTTTGACGATATCCTTTAGCTACTAGCCTTGCCTTATAGGTCTTCACATTTTCATTTACTCCGATCTTCTTTTTGAAGATCCACTTGCACTCGATGGGTACTATACCCTTAGGTGCATCCACCAGGTTCCAAACATTATTAGAGCACATGAAATCCATCTCAGAATTCATGACTTCTTGTCACTTCCTAGAGTCTATACTCATAATAGCCTCCTCGTAAGTATGAGGATCAATATCCTGAGAGTCCTCTCTACTTATATAGCCTACTCATACAAGACATCCTTTGTGTCTCAAGTTTAAGGACCAGATACACAACTAGGACTATGAAATCGTTGTCTGACATTAAGTATCATCAACATATAGCATTCCATAAGTGGATCAATCAGTGAACTCATTCTCCAATGAGCACCTATACTATATATTTAGTGTCTCCACACAAGTGGCTATGAGTCAACCACCTCCATCATATGGATGGGTATATAGTACATCGGTCTGTCTAGTTATCTTGATGTCCCTCTCGAGTAACCTATGACTAGGATTATTCAGGATCTGTGTTTAAAGGTGAATTAATCTCATTATCATTATCTCATCATGATTTGATTCTCATTGCACAGAACTAAGGACATTACAATATATATATGCAACATATAATATAATGTGATAATATGCCAATATTAATCATAAGTAAAAAGATCATGCAGTGTGTCACATGTGTCATCACTCGTCATGATTCGATTCTCATTGAACGGAACTAAGGATATCATAATATATATATGTAACATATAATATAATATGAGAATATGCCAATATTAATCATAAGCAAAAAGATCATGCAGTGTGTCACATATGCATCACTCACGTGATTGACTTGCAGGGCACCTGTAACTAACAATCTCTCACTTGACCTAAAGTCAATCACCTATGTGTCTGATCCCCATTAGACCCCTATGACGCTCAAATATAATTTGAGCCAACAGCTTCGTCAGTGGATCTACAATGTTATCTTCGAATCGAACTCTTTCCATTACTATATCTTTACGGGCTATGATCTCTCTAATCAAATGGAATTTCCTCAGAACATGCTTAGACTTCTGATGAGACCTGAGTTCCTTTGCTTGAGCGATCGCCCCATTGTTGCTACAATATATTGGAATCAACTCCATGTTGCATGGTACGACTCTCAAATCTCTGATGAACTTCTTCATCCACACCCATTCCTTTGTTGTTTCTGCCACAACAATGTATCCCACCTCTTTGGTCGAGTCAACAGTAGTATCTTGCTTGGAACTCTTCCAACTTACTGCTCCTCTAATCATGGTAAAATATATCCTGAGTTTGACTTGCTATCATCAATATTAGACTGGAAACTTGAGTCCGTGTAGCCCTTAGCCTAGAGGCTACCTCCTCCATATACCAGTAAAAGATCCTTAGTTCATCTCAAGTACTTAAGGATACACTTTATTGTCTTTCAATGTTCTAAACCTAAATATGCCTGATACCTGCTCGTGACACTAAGAGCATATGCTATATTAGGTCTGGTACATAGCATAATATACATGATAGACCCTATAGCTGAGACATATAATATCTTATCTATGTTTGCCCTTTCTTTAGGAGTCTTTGGGGACATACTCCTAGAAAGTGATATTCCATGTCTTATCGGTATGAGACATCTCTTGGAATTCTCTATGCCAAATATTTTGACAATAAAGTCTACGTACCTAGATTGAGACAAGCTAAGCATCCTCTTAGATCTATCTCTATAGATCCGGATCCCCAAAATATAGGATGCTTCCCCTAAATCCTTCATGGAGAAGTTTCTGGATAGTCAAGTCTTTACTGTGGAGAGCATTCTTATATCTTTCCCAATGATTAGGATGTCATTCACATACAATGCCAAGAAGATGATAGCATTCCCACTTACCTTCCTGTACACACAAGGTTCATTTTCGTTCTTAACGAAGTTATAAGATCTTATCGTCTCATCAAATCTTATGTTCCAACTTCGGGGAGCTTGCTTTAGTCCATAAATGGACTTGAGCAACCTACACACTTTATCTGAACTCTCTTTGGATACGAATCCCTCTAACTATATCATATACACCTCCTCCTCGAGGTTGCCATTTTAATATTCATCTGTCAGATCTTATAGTCATAGTGTACTGCAATGACCAAAAGAATTCTAATGGATTTAAGCATGACTATAGGTGAAAATGTTTCATCATAGTCAACTCATTATCTTTGATGATATCCTTTAGCTACTAGTCTTGCCTTATAGGTCTCTACATTTCCATCTACTCCAATCTTTTTTTTGAAGATCCACTTGCAGCCGATGGGTACGATACCCTCAGGTGCATCCACAAGATTACAAATCTTATTATAGTACATGAAATCCACCTCAGAATTCATGGCTTCTTGCCACTTCCCGGAGTCTATACTTATAATAGCCTCCTCGTAGGCCTGAGGATCAATATCATGAAAGTCATCACCACTGATATGTCTCACATATCTTTCAGGAGGGTGAGATACTCTGCTAGACCTACGCAAAGTTAGAATTTGTGTGTTAGGTACCTCAACAGACTCGGGCTTTGGAATGGTGCTTGAGCTAGGTTCTCTAATCTCACTCAATTCTATCTCACTCCCACTGTTTCCACCAAGAATATGTTCATTCCCAAGGAACACAGCTTTCTTGGCAATAAATACCTTTCGGTCCTCGGGATGATAGAAATAATACCCAAAAGTCTCATTAGGGTATCCCACGAACGTGCACCGTTCCATCCTTGATTTTAACTTATCGGGGTTGTGTCTTCTAACGTGGGTAGGACAGCTCCAAATCTTAACTACCTTAAGATAGGGCTTCTTTCCTTTCCATATCTCATATGGTGTAGACACTACCGAGTTTGTTGAAACTCTGTTCAGAAGGTAAGCTGCGGTCTCTAGGGCATACCCCAAGAATGAGATGGGTAAGTCAGCAAAACTCATCATGGACTGTACCATGTCTAATAGCGTGTGATTCCTCCTTTCTGATATACCATTAAGCTGAGGTGTATAAGGAGGTGTCCACTGGGATAGAATCACATTGTCCTTGAGAAAATGTGTGAACTCTGTACTCAAGTACTCTCCTCCTCGATCTGATCGAAGAGTCTTAATACTCTTTCCAATTTAATTCTCCACCTCATTCTTATATTCCCTGAATTTCTCAAAGGCATCAGATTTGTACTTCATTAAGTACACGTGTTCATACCTAGAGAAATTATCAGTGAATGTAATGAAGTATGAGTAATCATGTATAGTCTGAGTCGACATAGGACCACATACATCACTATATATAAGTTCCAATGACTCAGTGGCTCTCTCTCTAGTTCTACTAAAAAGGAGAGTTTGTCATCTTCCCACGAAGGCAATGTTCACAAGTTGCATATGACTCAAAGTCAAATGGATCTAAGTATCTATCTTTCAATAACTTTTGAATCCTTCCCTCATGTATATGACCTAGTCTACAATGCCATATGTCTGCATTATTCACCTCATCTCTTTTTCTTTTAGATATATTTATATTCATGATGTGTGGAGAAGTGTCTAACACATCTCTTTTTCTATTAGATGTATTTATATTCATAATGTGTGAAAAAATGTCTAACACATATAAGTCATTTATCAGGGTCCCTCTAGTGATGATCTCATCATCCATAATTATTGAACAACTATTATTCTAAAAAAATAAGTTATATCCATTAATTATCAAACAAGAAATGGAAATAATATTTTTGATAATAGAGGGAACAAAATAGCATGCATCCAATGCAATAATAGCTCCACTAGGCAGATGTAAGGTGACCTCCCTAATAGCAACTGCAACAACTCTTACTTCATTGCCCATCTTAAGGTCCATCTCACCTCTAGCCAATATTTTAGGTCTTGCCAGAAACTGCAACGAATTACAGATATGATAAGCACTCATAGTATCCAATACCCATGTGTTATCATGAAAATCTGACAAGTGGAGACTAATCATGAATATACTTGAAGCTTCTCCAAGCTTTTATTTTGCCTTCTCTGCAAGGTAGTCATTATAGTTCCTCTTCCAATGCCAGTCTTAGTCGTAGTAGAAGTATTGTCCTTTATCCTTTGCTGGGTCTTTCTTAGCAACCTTTGCATTACCCGGTCTTTCTTTGTCCTTGCCCTTCTTAAGCCTCTTGCTGGCCTTCCTTTTCTTATTGGTCTCACTAATATAGAGAAATGGCTTCTCTTTCTTGATAGTGTTCTAAGGTTCCCTCAATATATTAAGGAGTTTAGGTAGAGTCACCTCAAACTTGTTCATATGAATTGTAAAAAGGAATCTGGTAGGGACTGAAGTATAAGATCAACATACAGGTTATCCTCTGGGACTATCTATATACTTCACAAAGCGAGCAATCTCATCCATGCTTGTCCTTTCCTTCTACGTGAGAATAATCATATTAAGGACATATAAGATTTTTTCCTCCGTAAGAATAATTCTCAAATTACGGAGCCTTTGAACCAATGAGGCGGTTGGCATCAAGTATGCCATGTAAGGGGTTTGCAAGCGACAAACAAGATATAGTATAAATTAAATAACATACATATTTTATATAAAATACTAATTAAGATATAGACTTCTATCTTAATGTATTCCCACTATTTTCCTAGCGAATCACGTGATACCCTCGACATGTGAGACGAAAGTCTCAGGCAGACTCATAGTGGGGATCAGGATCCAATCGACATCTTAGTGCAACCTCGAGGGACTCGACCAACTACACTAAGCCCAAAAGGTAGGCAACTCTTGCCAATCATAACTCCTTGTGATTCCCGTCATGTTCGACCTCTGAATCATTATGATCTCGACTGCTTGACCAAACATGAAGTTCAGTTAAGTTATCACCATCGTTACAAGATGAGTATGATTCGATGGATATACTCTCGACTGCTCGACCAAGTCATACCATGTCCTCGGGTCACCAGTGACATCTATATGTTGTAGGCAAGAACTCAATCACGTAGATAGATGAGCCTCAAGTGACTTGACCAACTCAACCTATATCGTGATTCAATTTCTTCCTATAACGATGGAAGGCCACGTGGGTCAATCTTATTACCTCACGCTTACCGACTTAATATTATCGTAGGAGGGATTTTCGTTTTGTATCGGTCTCCTAATATGTCGTGTCACACACATATATATTTAATATATATCTACATCGCATGTATATATATATATATATATATATATATATATATATATATATATATATATATATATATATATATATATATATATATATATATATATATATATATATATATATATATATATACATATATCTAGTAGGTGTATAACACATCATATATGCAAGCCACACTGGATGATCATGAGTTGTCACCTAATATGATTAAGCCCGAGCCAATGGGCCTAATCATTCACAATAGGATCTATGTGTGCATCGACGCATCTTCATGCCCTGTGATTGTTGATCTCGTCATTATCGGTTCCGTCAGATCGTCGCATCACCATGCGGCGTGATCTCCCGCCACGACATCGTGGGTCTTGTTGTCACCTCCTCGCTCTCACTATGCCTCTCTATGTAATTATAAATAATCACAAACACATAGGCCCGATAATAAACAAGAAAAATATAGGCTCGCAGGCCCCAATAATAATAATAATAATAATAATAATAATAATAATAATAATCATAATAATAATAATAATCATCATCATCATAATTACACACATCACAACACATCGCTTATGATCATCCATCCACATCATACATCTCATGTACATCACATCATATGTAGGATTACTAGATATATAATAATTAATTAAACTATTTAATTAATTATTTTTCTAAAAATCAAGATATGCATAAAATTTTTAGAATTATCAAGGGTATTTTTATAATTCTGGATAAGAGGATAGTCTTCAAAAATTTTAGAATTATTGAGGGCATTTAAGGAATTCTGTAAAATGGGATAGAGTTGGAATTTCTCAAATTATGAGAGGCATAACCATCTTTTTCTTAAAAAGATGCCCTAGCCCTCCCCTTCTGCCCACGGTCGGGCACTGCAGCCCCTGCAAGCTGGCGGCCAAGCCTCGCGCGGCCACCTGGTCCACAAGCCCGCTCACGAGCGTTGTGCCCGCAGGCAGTCGCCGCTGCGGGTGGGCGCCGCGCTACAGGTCACTGCTCCTCCGGGCACCACGCTTTAGGCGATCACCCCTGCGGGCGTTGCATTGCTGGCGGTCGCCCCTGCGGGTGTCGCGCTACAGGCGGCTGCCCCTGCGTGTGGCTGCCCCTACAGGGGACCTTAGCCACATCTGATCGCCCCCTTGCGGGTGGCCAGGCCGTGGCCGGCCGCCCCTGCAGGGGGCTTTGTCGTGGCCAGCCACCCATGCAGAGGGCCTGGTCGTGACTAACCACCCTCTTTCCTCGCTGCCTTTGCTGCGAAAACGTAACAATAACGCGCAGAACGATTCTACGCGATTCAATCTCATCACACGCAGTTTAAAACCAATCTTTCATACGAAAACCTTGGCTCTGAGATCATTGTTGGGAAACCTCAACGGGAGCATAAAATGCATAACGAAAATCAAAACAAAAACCGGTTTCCCACATAGATCAAATTGTAATGCAAAAGATTGGGGTCGCGAGAAAAATACAAAAATTAAAAAATCGTAATATGTGAGAGATTGATTTTACCTAAGGAGATTGTATATCCCTATATTCCATATCCGAATGGAGAGGATGAAGGAGTCGAGCGTCCTCTCTAGCATTATCTACACGATGGATCTATGTAGCAAAACTCCTTCAATCTGATCTCACAACTCTTGCGCAGAGGGAGGGAGGAGAATAGGAGGGGAGGCTAAAGCTGCAACCTATCAACCATGAGTCTCCCCTCTTATTTATAGAGAGCCACCAAAAAATCCTAAGGCTCATATCTTAATGGGTATTGGATCTCCATCCAATCCCACTAACCTTGCATATTTGGATCTCTACCCAATAATCTCCTTAGGCCTCTAATTGAGTCTCAATCAAGGAGCCCATCAGCATAGGGTCTCATCTAATGAGAATAGGGGCTAATTGAATCTTCATCCAATCCTCTGTTCGCTGAAGCATCCACCATATGTGTGTGACCCTCTAGGCCCGATACCGAGCTGGCCGTGAGTCACTCCCGTTAGAACTCCTTGTGATATAGTGAATTATTATCCCCATAATAATTCACTCGACTCATCGACTATGGACGTACTAGGTCACTACGCCATAGTCCCCAGACGGTACATGATGATCAAATTCATCGGACCTGTCTGTCCACTGTTACCGTGTATCTATAATCCTTCATTCAACTAATATCCCAGAGATCGTATATTAGACATGATACTGTCAGGTTATATACGAAATCAGTTTGTCTTGCACTAATCGGATTCTACCAGAGAGCTCTTTCTCTCTCAATCCGAATGACCCTGACCAGGGATTTATCTTAGCAAGCACATATGAGATATTCCTCTCATAATACCGAGAGTGGATGATCCTCTATTGACACTCAATTGCCTTCATAAGGTTGACTACCAATCCCGATAATCAACTATACCAGATATGAAACTTTCTAAACATGTAAGTCTAGCGTCAAAGAAATGAGTACTCATATAAGACATCCTTGGTGTCTCAAGTCAAAGGACCAGATACACAACTGAGACTATAGAATCACTGTCTGACATTACGTATCATCAATCATACAGTATTCCATAAGCGAATCAATCAGTAAACTCATTCTCCAATGAGCACATGTACTATATCCTTAGTATCTCTACACAAGTGGCTATGAGACCAGCCACCTCCATCATATGGACGGGTATATAGTACACTAGTCTGTCCGGTTATCTCGATATCCCTCTCGAGTAACCTATGATTGAGATTATTTAGGATCTATGTTTAAAGGTGAATCGATCTCATTATCGTGATCTCATCGCGATCCGATTCACATTGCACAGAACCAAAGACATCACAATATATATGCTACATAAAATATAATGTAAGAATATGTCAATATTAATCATAAGCAAAAAAGATCGCATAGCTTGTCACACATACCATCACTCACGTGATTGGCTTGCAGGGCACCTGTAACCAGCAACTCACGCGATAAATTTGGTCCCTGCCCTGAGGGGACCAGTCGCCTTGCCTCCTTTGGACAGGAACGTTCCATCTCAGACCCCAAGTAGGTACTGGAGTCTGTTTAATGATGCAACCCGTTGTCTCATCGAAGGTGTTCTTTAACCTTGCACAACAGGTCCAGGCTTTAACCGGGATGACTTAGTCCATCATCCCTCTCATTCCCCAAGCAAGTCCTCTCCCCAACTCGCCTTGCAAGCCGTGCCATCATGAGCACCGCCACTAGCACCATAACCCGACCTCTTCCGGGCACACCTCGTGTCTCAACCACCCCCTCTCCAAACATTATTGGATCCACCAGCGCCTAATAAACTGACCCGAGAAGACAACCACCATGGTGGAGAGCCATCCAGGACCAAATGACCCCCTCCTGAACATGGGGTTTCGGAGGATCGTCCGGCTCCCCCGAGCCATCCCGAGCCGAATACCTTGTCGTCTGATTCTTCAGACTTATTCTTGACCCAGTTACACCAGGTTAACCGTCGGTTGGACGAAGTCCAGAAGCAGTTCCACAGATCCAAAGAAGAGCGGGGAGAAGGCTCTCTCAGGATATCCCCTTTCGTCCAAGAGATCTAAGACAAGACGATCCCTCTGAACTTCCGCTTGCCCTCACTAGCAGCCTACGATGGGAGCTCTGATCTGATGGAGCACTTCACTGCCTTTCGGGCCTAGATGGCCCTGTATGGCACATTCGATGTGTTGATGTGCCAAGCCTTCCTAACTACACTTCGAGGCCCTGCCCAGATGTGGTACAACCATTTGAAGCCCCTCTCTGTCTTGTCCTTCGACTAGCTGACGAAGGAGTTTGAATTCAATTTCCTGGTCAATGCTAAGCCAAAACCATCTGTAGCAATGCTCCTTAGCCTGAGCCAGAAAGACGAGGAGCCCGTCTCCGCTTTATCTCACACTTTACCTCAAAAATCAAGGCAGTACACAACGCTCACCCTTAATTATGCAAGCATTTTTTATGCTACTATAATCATCTAGGTTTTTCTAGTCGCTAATTGAGTGGCCACCAATGACCATCCTAGAGATGCTCCAGTGCGTTGTTGAGGCACTAGTGGTCGGGAAATGCGAGGATCATAAGAGGCCCTGTGCTGAGAAGTCCCGGGGGTAGCCCCGGGAACTCCTGAGGAGGCCCGAGCAACCAGAACCATCCTACCCAAGGCTGTTCCCACCTCTCCTGAACTCGACCCGGACAAATAACTTCCTCCAAATCAAAGAAAAGGGACTTCTGAGAACACCCAACCCCATGAAGAGTCCCAGAGAGCTTAGGGATAGGACGAAGTATTATCGATTCCATTGAGACTACGGACAGCACAATGAGATGAAAGGCTTACGCCCGGGCTATCGTGGAAAAATGCCCCCACCAAACTAACGGGCCACAAATCGCCTGTGAAGCAGGGGACACCGAGTACCTCGACCACAACGACACATTGGTAATCTTGGTCTGCATCGGCAACGCGAAAGTGAAAAGGGTCATGGTTGACATCGACAGTTTGGCCGACGTCCTCTACCACGATGCCTTTTTGAAGCTTGGGTTAACCGCCACCGACTTAACACCAATGAGCTCCATGCTGATCGAGTTCATGGGTGACTCTATCGCCCCTCTCAGAATAACCCTCTTGCCCATCACACTCAGGTAGGAGCCTCGGTCCAAGACCATGATGGTCACCCTGCCATTGGCATACAACGTCATCCTCAACCGATCGACACTCAACAAGCTAAGAGCAGTCGTCTCCACCTATCATTAGCTATGAAGTTCCCAATCAAGGCAGGGATTGGAGAAGTCAAAAGTAACCCCCGAGAGTCTCAGCGATGCTACTTAACCGTCGTCACACTACTGAAGAAGTCAAGGACTAATCACTTGGTTCCGAAAGAAGTAGAGCTGCCATCGTCACCTTCCCACTGCCCACTAGTCGGCCCTCGGGAGGTGTTTGAAGACCCACAAATGCCAGAACCAATGAAACATGTGTTGTAGGTTCCCCTCGATCAACGTCGACTTGACCAGATGGTGAAAATTAGGTCCTTGCTCCCAACAAAAGGATCATATTCAGCTCATCAACTTCCTGGTCGGGAACGCCGACATTTTCGCCTGGTCACCAAAAGACATGCCCGCGCATCAATCCCAAGGTCATGGAACATCACCTTAGCATCCATCTCGGGGCAAAGCTAGTAAAGCAGAGACCTCGAAAGTTTGCCTCAGACCGACAGAAGGCAATTAACGATGAGGTAGACCATCTTTTGGAGGTAGGATTCATTACCGAGGCTGGTTACCCTCAATGGCTCTCTAATGTAGTTTTTATTAAAAAAAAATCTAATGGGAGCTGGAGGATGTGCATTGACTACACCGATCTCAATCGGGCATGCTTGAAAAACTACTACCCCCTCCTAAGGATAGATCAATTAGTTGACTAGACTTCAGGACATGAACTCCTCACGTTCATGGATGCCTTCTCGGGTTACAACTAGATCCATGTGGCTCCAATAGACTAGGAACATATCGAGGAGTCTACTACTACAAGGTCATATCATTTAGCCTAAAAAATGTTGGTGCAACGTACCAAAGGATGGTAAACCAAATGTTCAAGCCCCAAGTTAGGAGGAACATCATGGTATACATCAACTACATGATCGTGAAGAGCAAGGTCACCAAGGACCACCTATAAGACCTCTCCAAGACATTTTAGACCCTCGGAAGGTTCAAGATGTGACTCAACCTGGCCAAATGTCTTTGGAGTCAGGTCAGGAAAGTTTCTTGGCTTTATCATTCACCAAAGTGGAATCGATGCAAACCCCGAGAAGGTGCAAGCCATAGCCACCATGCAACCTCCCCAGAATGTCAAAGAGATGCAATGCCTCATAGGAAGGTTGGCCGCTATTAGTCGATTCCTGTCTCGATCCGAGGACAAATACCTCTCGTTCTTCCGAGCACTAAAGTGCGCCAAGGATTTCGAACTCGAATGTCAGGACGCCATTGAGAAGCTGAAGGCACACCTTACCCGATTGCCACGACTCACCATAGCAAGCTTGAGCGAACCTCTTAGCTTATACTTAGTCGCCTCTAAGCACGCGATCAGCATGATCCTAGTCCGGGAAGAGTCAGACACACAAAGACCCGTCTACTACACCAACCACATCCTCAACGGGCCCAAAGAATAATACCCTCCCATCAAAAAGTTGGTCCTAGCCTTAGTACACATAGCTAGGAAGCTGCGCCCCTACTTCAAGTTCGTACTCTAAAAGTGGTGACTGACCAACCCCTCTGTCAAATTCTCTCTAACTTTGATGCCTCAAAGCGGATGCTCCAATGGTCGGTCGAACTCGGGAAATTCGACATCCAGTATGTCCCAAGAATGATTGTCAAAGCATAGGCGCTAGCGGACTTTATTTTAGAACTGACCCCCTCGTTGACCCGCGATTGTGAGTCAACGGGGGAAGAGTGGACCCTGTTCATGGATGGCTCAGCCAATGTCGAAAGTGATGGTTACAAGTGCCCTGTAAGCCAATCACGTGAGTGATGACACGTGTGACACGCTGTGTCATCTTTTTGCTTATGATTAATATTGGTATATTCTCACATTATATTATTTGTTACATATATATTGTGATGTCCTTGGTTCTGTGCAATGAGAATCGGATCGTGATGAGATCACAATAATGAGATCGATTCACCTTTAAACACAGATCTTAAATAATCCCGATCATAGGTTACTCAAGAGGGATATTAAGAAAACTGGATAGATTGGTGTACTATATACCCGTCCATATGATGGAAGCGACTGGTCTCATAGCCACTTGTGTGGAGACACTAAGGATATAGTACAGGTGCTCATTAGAGAATGAGTTCACTGATTGATTCGCTTATGGAATGTTATATGGTTAATGATACCTAATGTCAAACAGCGATTCTATAGTCCCAGTTGTGTATCTGGTCCTTAGACTTGAGACACCAAGGATGCCTTGTATGAGTACTCCTTTATTTGATGCCAGACTTACAGGTTTGAAAAGTTCTAGATCTGGTACAGCTAGTTATCGGGATTGGTAGCCAACCTTACGAAGGCAATTGTGTCAATAGAGGATCATCCACTCTCGGTATCACGAGAGGAACATCTCATATGTGCTTGCTCAGATAAATCCCTGGCCAGGGTCATTCAGATTGAGAGAGAAGGAGTTCTCCGGTAGAATCTGAATAGAGCAAGACAAACTGATTCTGTATGTGACCTGATAGTACCACGTCCAATATACGGTCTTTGGGATATTATTTGGATGCTTTAGCGAATAGAGGATTGGATGAAGATCCAATTAGTCCCTATTCTCATTAGATGAGACCCTAATGTTGATAGGCTTCTTGATTAAGGCTCAATTATAGGCTTAAGGAGATTATTGGATAGAGATCCAATAATGCAAGGTTAGTGGGTTATTGGATGGAGATCCAATTCCCACTAAGGAAGGAGCCCTAGGGTTTTGATGGCTCTCTATAAATAAGAGGGGAGACTCATAGTTGATGGGCTACATCTTTAGCCACCACCTCCTATTCTCCTCCCTCCCTCCGAGCAAGAGTTGCAAGATTAGATTGGAGGAGTTTCGCTGTAGAGATCCATCATGTGGATACCACTAGAGAGGAGGATGCTTGACCTCCTTCATCTTCTCCATCCGGATCTGGAATACAGGGCATACGATCTCCCTATGTAAAATCAATCTCTCACACATCACGATTTTATCGATTTTTATTTTTTTCTCGCAACCCCAATCTTTTGCACGACGATTTGATCTGCGTGGGAAACTGATTTTTGTTTTGATTTTCGCTGTGCATGTGATGCACCCGCTGAGGTTTCCCAACAGAAAGGGGTGGAGCAGGCCTTGTCATGAAATGATCAGATGATCGATCGTACGAATGCACACTCCGCTTCGGGCTCAAAGCTACCAACAATGAGGCAGAATATGAAGCCCTGTTGTCTGGGCTGTGCCTAGCCTTAGAGCTCACTGTGAAAGAGCTTAATGTATTCAATGATTCCCAACTAGTGGTCGGTCAAACCAATGGAGTCTACGAGGCTCGTAACCTGATCATGATAAAGTACTTGGCCCAAGTGAGGTAGTTGATCGGCAACTTCCAACATTTTTTCCTGGTCAGGAGGAGAACATCAAAGTAGACACATTGGCCAAGAAAGGATTGGTGCAAGGGGACGAGGACTGCCCCTCGGATGTGGAAGAGATCAATGCCTGATCCATCACGAGCCTGGACATTGCCGTTACCGAGGCTGCGCTAGACTAGATAGAGGACATCCTCTGGTACAACAAGAACGGGATGCTCCAAGACAACCCAACTGCCACTCAACAAATAAAGTGTATACAAGCTTGCTATTGTGAGGTTAGTGGTTGCGATGCCGCAGATCATTTAGCCTGCCCCTCCTCCGGTGTCTCACTCCGGTGGAAGCAGAAGATGTCTAGGCTGAAATCCATGAAGGCATTTGCAGAGAACATATTGATAGTCGAACCCTAGTATTTAAGGCCATCAGGCAGGACTACTATTAGCCAACCATGCATCAGGATGCCATGGCTTATGTGTAGTGATGCCTAAAGTGCCAGAACCATGCTAGGGCGTACCATCAACCTGCAGTCCCTCTTACGTCCATTGAATGCATATGGCCCTTCGCACAATGAGGAATAGATCTCGTAGGCCCATTCTCCCCGACCATGGGACAACGGAGATTCATCATAGTCGTTGTTGACTACTTCATAAAGTGGGTCGAGGCTGAACCTTTGGCATCTACAACAGAGAAGCAAGTTGAAAATTTTGTGTGGAGGAATACCATCGCCCAGTTTGGCATCTCGAAGGCCATCATCACCGATAATAAAACTCAGTCCAACAATGCAAGGTTCAAGGAGTTCTATGTGGCGTATGGAATCCATCTAAAATTTAGCTCGGTAGCACATCCCTAGACCAACGGCCTGGCTTAAGTGACCAATCAGGCAATATTAAAAGGTCTTATGAAAAGGATCGGTGAAGCACAAGGAACGTGGGCTGACGGACTCCCAAGTATCTTATGGGCTTCGCGGACCACTCTGAAGACCGCTACAGGCAAATCCCCTGACAGTTTGGCGTTCGGGACCAAGGTAGTACTCCCACTCAAAGCAATCGTCCCGACTCTCCGGATCAAGAACTTCGAAGAAGGCACCTCGGAGGAAGGTCTCTGAGCGAGCCTCAACCAGATAGAGGAGCGAAGAGCTGAGGTGCACCTGTGAGCCCTAATATATAAAAACGTCATCGTGAGACTTTAAAATCAAAGGGTCCGCCCCTGACCCATCAAGATGGGAGACTTAGTGTTGCGCAAAGCCGAAGTTAGTAGCTCACCCCGTTCCAAAGGGAAGCTAGACGAGACTTATCAATTGGCTACACAAGAAGGAGTCTCATTGCCCAGGACATGGCATGTATTTAACTTGAAGAAATTTTATGCCTAAGTCATGACTCAATCGAGCCGTCCTAGGGATCGGCCGAGAAATGGGCAAGTGTCGAGTTGGGATGAGGAAGAGAACTTGGCTAGAAAGATCGCCAGATTGAAAAGAGATTTCTTTCAATTACAGAAGGAAAAGTTACGATGGCGAGATTCTACGACCCGACATATGTCCCAACAACCGTTTCTGGCAATGGTGCATCCCAACACAACTTATTAGACATCGGGCGCAACGAGAAGCATGAGCCTAATCAAACCATAGAACATGTCCCGATGAGTGATTTATCTATTGCCGAGGGATTCACGTTGTCCACTCAGACAAAACAAGGTGACTCAATATCAGGAAGAGCACAAGCATATTCTGATGACAAGATGGGAAGTCAAAAGAGAGGATTTTCATTAACAATAGAACAAGTACACTCTTGGTCGGGCATAACCCTGACCAAACGAGTTGCAAAATCTGTACAAAGGAGGGGGCAGCGCTAGATGCAGAAGCCCCTATGTCGATGGGGGATCACTATCATTGAAGGGAACCTCTGCCTCCATCGGCACGTCATCATCTCAGGGAGGGTGACGTAGGGGTCCTCCTCGATCTCCAACTGTGGGTATTTTCCCCGGAATCTCGCCAAGGCAACTTTGTGCCCATACTCATAGCTCACCCGATCGATCTTCTCCATACCAAACTTGAAGCCGGGAGTCTCCTTGTACTGGGCAATCTTCACATGGGCTCTCTCAGGGGTTGTATCTCGCTCGGCGGCCAATGACTCATCGGCCTTCTTCCGCACGGCTTGGGCTGCTACCAGCGACTGCTCGACCTTTCGAGCCTTCGAACAAGCAATTCCCATGTCGCCTTCCAAGTTTCAGACTTGGGTCTCCAGAGATTGGACATGCTCTAGCTCCTCTATCTCTTGGCACTGGGACTCTTCGGATCGCTAGGTGGCCTCATTGGCTCAGGCCTCGGCAGCCACCATGACAACCAGACCAGTTTCATCCTTAAGCTTTCGGACCTCGATCGGAGCTCATCAATTAGCCGAGAGAGCCCATCAATGACTCTCCCATTGTCACGCACCCTGTCGATCAAGCCCATGGCAAAATGGTGGTGCTATAAGGATGAGGTGTCAACAATACGACCAAGAGAATACAAAGAGAAGGGTAGACAGAAAGGCAACTTACCATAACTAGGTTCTTCGCGGTGTTATCAAGCAACGCCTTCAAGGGAGTGGTGTAAATCTCCTTCGCAAGAGGGGGGCAGAGAATGCCCTGGCAGAATAGCTGGGCGTCAGCTCCGACTTCCCACACTTACTCTGGGGGGTTAGTGTGGTCCAACGAGCTTCAAGCGGGCCATCCCTGGATGCCACCGTGAGATCCGCCATCTCTCGAGCCAGAAAAGGCTTGTTATTGGAGCGATCCCTAACCCTGCAAAGGTCCCTCATGGACCGAGGCCTCGACACAGCCTTATCCCTTCATCTGCTGCTCCCCTCCCCACGAGGAGCTTCTGGGGGGTTGCCTTCTTGGGAGCAACTGCATCCTTGCAGGATGTCTCCTTATTCATGAGCACCTTCATTTTCTTGGTGTGGTGGTCAACTCTGGGAGTGGCACGTGTCGCAGGGTCCGTCTTGATGTGGTCAGCTCTGCTAGTGGCACTTACCGCAAAGACCATCCTGGCAAGGTTAGCTCAGCAAGTGGCACTCGCCTTAGCAGTAGGGATGGATAGAGGCTGAGAACGTCTGCTTCATTCCCTTGAGATTCATGTCTACAAAATCAAATACTCGATTAGCACACAACTTAGAACTAGGGTAGAGAATTATGGGCGACGAAATGAAACATACCCACAGAGATCGGACTAAGGCTCGCCTCCACCAACCAAGCCTCCGTCATGGACTTGATGGCTTTGGAAGAGGAAAGGATCCCCCTAAGGTGCGCCACTTGCACCGCCTCATCCTTTGTTAGGAAGGGAGGGGAGTTGTCGACATCTCGACTTGTCCATTTCAAGCCAAAGCCCCAACCCCTGAAGGAGCTCATGAAAAAAAACCAAGACTTTCATCCATTATTGTTAGGAGCGTTGCACACACGAAAATCACTCTTGGAGATCATGTAGTAGCTCCCTCGTCCCTTACCGAGGCGAAAACAGGCCAAAAATAAGGTGCGTGTCGGTTTAATTATAGCCACCTGACACTCCCCAATGATGACTATCATATAACACTAGGAGTTGGGCGCTATCTGAGAGGGAGAAACCCTCTAGTGGCGAAGGCATAACACCACTAGAGTATCAAGAGGAAATCTCAGCCCTGCTTCAAGAGTATCAACTGACAATCCAAATCTGTTCAGAAATAGATTAAATGACCATTGGTCGACCTCTGGCACGAGCATATCATACTCGTTGGAGATATGATATCTATCCCTAATGTGGGGCAGGAAGGATTCAGTTATCACTGGATTTTCATCATGTTCTCGGAGCATGGCTTCTAAGGCCTTTGAGGTCTTTTCATCCATAGAAGACGAAGAGCTAGAGGGGGAACAACCTCCCGAGTTCCTCTCACTACTCAACGACATTATGAAAGGACAAGAGCAAAAAACACGAAGACTCAATTGTTGAACTGAAGACGATCGAGGACAACAAGTGATGACAAGTGCAAGAACGAAGGAATAGCAGGATGTAGTATGCCCCCCCGATAGTAGTCCTATCGCGACTGTCTTATTACTAACCCAGTCCTAATCTTTCAATCGTCGACTCAGCCCCGATTGATCCACCACGTTCCATTCGACGAAAACTACATGCTCCAAGACAAGATCAACATATGAATGAGCTCTTGGCCTGAGCCGCGCCTTGCGTTTCTCCCAAGGCACGACTCCTTTGGGGGGAAGAGAATAATATGGCATATTTTGGCTCATATGACAGTGATCGCCAGATCACCACAGCATTGCCAACTAGGCACCTCCAACCCAACTCAAACCGAGACCTTGGGATCGGGCGCCACTCTCCCGTCATCCAAGAAGCATAGGAATATGTGATGCACCCAGACGACATCAGCGAATAGATTGTCGGTTCGTCCCATCATTCGAGGAATAGGGCAATGTACAATACAGCCCAGACGACATCATCATATAGATCGTCGGTTCATCCCATCATTCGAGGAACAGGGTAATGTACAATACTACCCAGACGACATCGACATCAAAGTTTGTTCCAACTATCCCCAAACGCCAGTATGCATTGGCGTCACTGATCATTAAACATCCTCGTACGGTGACTCCCCTCTCACGGAGTATATAAGTCACCCTAATGAACAATATGAGGAGGATATGTACAAAAAAATATTCCCATAATATTCCTGGGAGAGCTCAGGCTTGGGATTAACTTTGTCATCGGAGGGTTCAAACTGGGAGGACCCTCCGTCCGATTCAAGCCTTTTTTTATAGGACGCCAAGGAGAAGAAGGAGCCCGATGTCAGCCAAATCCTAAGAAGACAGCCCAGATATTAAGAAGTGGTGCCATCAGTCCGTCACGCGCCCTCCTCAGCACATCAGAGTTGCACGGGCACCCTTGCACATTCGGATCGAACCTAGCCGAGATGATACCTCGAAGTCGGCATAAAGAATCACAACAGAAGCCCAGATAAATCTCTAATCTGAATTTACTTGGAATTTCTCAATTTTTAAGACAGATAGATCCAAAGCTTACAAATTGATAAATATCTTTGTTGTTGGCATGGCAAAAATGTCTGCTAGTATCAAATTTCTTTCTCTTTATAATATGAAAGCTAACTCTGAAGAACAACATAATATAATCTTGTGGAAGACACATCTTCTGCTGCCACAACACTTCATCTTCAGGAGGCAGGATTTCTAATGACTTGGAACTGTTGTCAGTAATCAGATCTTCAGAAAAATTTAGCCATAAGGAACCAAATGATGCCTGTATCCTATTATACATTAATATTAATGCTTCGTAGCTGTTAAACCAAACTGTGCCATAAGAAAACCAAATTGCTATCTATCTAGATTAGCATATGAGGTTAAGAATGAGAGAATGAACCATTAGCCCCATTTAGGCACACCTACTTCAAATGTGACGTCAACTAGACATTAGTTTGGTTGAAGTTTTTTTGGGACCCCTCTCCTTTAAGAGAAGAATTCCTCCAAAGATTGGCGTATGCTGCTTCAGGTGGCGAGCACACGGTATTCTTTAGTAAAAGGCGAAAGAATAGTTCGCTTTGTGCTCACCACGCAGCTGCGTGACTTCTTCGGATGGACATTCCACTCCTTATATAGCAACGTTGCCCGACCCATCCTCTAAACCGAGCAATGTGGGACTAAAAAATCCCGTCTCTTAGCCCTCAGGTAGTAGCGAAACATGCTTTTCGACTATGTTCGATGCGTGCCCATGTGTATGCTCGCGTTGCCTCGTATTTGTTTGTCAAAATTTCCATAGTGTTTATATTTCGAATTGTTTGCTTCTCGACATGCGTGCCATTGTGTATGCTCGCTTTGCCTCGTGTGTGTTTGTCAAAATTTTCAGTGTTTAGATTTAGATTTATCGCATGCCATTGTGTAAACTCGCTTTGCCTTGTATGTGTTTGTCAAAATTCCCATAGTGACGTATCTGCTTCTCAGCTATGCGTGCCAATGTATATGGTCGCTTTGCATTGTATGTGTTTGTCAAAATTCCCATAGTGATTTATATTTAGATGTATCTGCTTCTTAGCCATGCGTGCCAATGGATATGCTCGCTTTGCCTCGTATGTGTTTGTCAAAATTCCCAGTGTTTTATATTTATACTTATCTGCATACCTCTCGGCTACCCGTGCCGATGTGTAGACTCACTTTGCCTCGTATGTGTTTGTCAAAATTTCTATTCACGTTATAGTAAACTCATCGCATAAATCCTGTGTGGTGGATATGACAAAAAGAAAAGATCAAAGAAAATAAAAAAAAATATTATTATTTATGATAGACAATAAAATCTAAATTTAATAATATATAATAGTTGTTTTTTATGATTTGTGTTTTATAATAATTGTGAGCCATGGAAAATTGAAAAGAGATTCTGATAATAAGATTTCTTTATTATTATTATTATTTTCCCTTATTTGGCTTGTCGAGGACGAGGCGAGGACGAGGACGAGCCCGCTGTCAGCGTTCGTTCTACGCGATCGATTTGGTCGTCTCCTTCCGCTTTATTACCACGACCGCCTTCGAACTTCTTCTCCGCCAGAGGAGGAGGGCGGATAACCAAAGCGGAGGACGACTACAAGCGCGGGAGATGCAGATATTCGTGAAAACCCTAACGGGGAAGACGATCACCCTCGAGGTCGAGAGCAGCGACACCATCGACAACGTCAAAGCCAAGATCCAGGTCTTCCCTCCTCCTCTTCTTGTTAAAGGTCGCAATAGATGCTTCTTTGTTCGATCTTGAAGGATTTTGGCTTGGATCTTGAGGGGGGCTTTTGGTTTATACCCTGTGTCACCAGCAACAATGTCATGTTTTTCAAAGATAATGGCTTGCAGGGTATTACGTACGGTAATTAGCAAGTCGCCTCTTTTGCAGGACAAGGAGGGGATACCCCCAGACCAGCAAAGGTTGATTTTTGCAGGAAAGCAATTGGAAGATGGCCGCACCTTGGCTGATTACAACATTCAGAAGGAGTCGACTCTTCACCTTGTCTTGAGGCTCAGGGGCGGAATGATGATCAAGGTGAAGACGCTTACTGGGAAGGAAATCGAGATCGACATCGAGCCCACTGACACCATCGACAGGATCAAGGAAAGGGTAGAGGAGAAAGAGGGGATTCCACCTGTGCAGCAAAGGTGTCCTCTCCTCTCTTATTATTTAGTATTCTCATTGATTTATTTTCCACTTTAGTTAGCCTTCTATATTTCTATTTTAATGCATTCAAAGCTAACTAATCACATCTTCCTTTTTTTCTGTCATCTATGGAGCTGTCTTTGGTTACATTAGAATGAATTTATCTGTTGCTAATCTAATAATGCTTCATATTTCGCTATTGATTTGTTATAAACCAATCTAGATGTCAAGTTCCTTATTTGTTCTGAAGAAGGATATGATAGTGTTAACAGGAAGTGTTTTTTGCTTTACAGTATTATTCATCTATTTTTCTTTTGGCAAAACTGATGTTTGTCCATTTAGACGTATGTAAACACTGTCATCTCCTTCTGTTGTTCAGTACACAGCTGATGTATAGATCCTTTTGTGTGCACTACTGCTTATGTACAATTTACTTGTAGTTACTTTGTTTTTCATTATAATTTAGATGGATGGTGTCACATGGCACTTATTGAAAATGTATGCTATGATCTGCTATTGGGTTTCGTAAGTATGCTAGAATAATGTTATATCTTTGAGATAGACTCTGACCATCCGTTGAGATTCTGTAGCAAAAGACAACAGGATTTTTTCGCTTTGGTGCATAACTCAACTGTGGATCATAGAGCGCTTTTGTTGTCTCCTTTGTTTTTCATGTGTGTTTTTGTCCATGTTAGTTATGCAGCCTTGTGTTCATCTTTCTGGAAACCTAATTATTAACATAAAATTTTTTTGCTTACATTTTAATTCTAAAGTATCCCAACACATTTATACAATGTTAATCAGTTCCTTTTTTGGTAATTGGGGGTAAGACTTGGCATCAGATATGGTTGCTCCCATGCAATCTAAATGACTAAGAGTTTGGTTAGAAATAGCTTCTCTGTTTGCTAGGTTATGATTGGATATATGCATCCACCTTGCGTGCTAAACCACTCTCTAATCAAAAAAATATGGAAGACCACCCATTTAACACAACTACATAATCAAATTCCTTCAAACTCACAAATCACAGAATCTCAATGCATCAAACTACCTCATGCTAGAAACAGCACAATGATCTATAGCAACACATAACTGCTTTACTATTTCTGTACTTATCTTCTATGTGCACAGAATACATTTACCCCCTCCCAACAGCATTATCCTTCTCACCACATCCATATGCAGGAGATATTTTTGCACTTTGTAATTTTGATCAAAATAGTCAATTTATGAGTAAATGCCACTGGCCAAAAGAAAATACAGTACAAATATTATGTTTCCTCTGCAAATTTGTTCAACCTTATGCATTAACATGACATGGTAGTACTAGATTTTGAATTGTAATTTAAAATGATGTTAACTGGACATTCGATTCAAACATATGTCAGAGTACCCCCACCTGTTATGAGAACTTCTCAATATGTCATAGATTTCTTATTGTTTGCTTATTGACGTCTGAGCTGCATATCTAAGGTCCTTAAGTGGGTTATCTTTTCACCCCTTGGTCTGAAGTGCTGGTTTACGTTTGAGCTTGCACTCGTTAAGAGCCACCGGTCACACACTCTGAAGTATAAGAACTCACCATGGACAGTGCCCGTACATTGGCATATTTTTGGCCTATAAAAGAAAATTTCTCTACAACATGAGTGATTCTTTCCCTGAATTATAAAATTTGCTAATGTTTCTATGGTCTGAACCCTGTTGTAGAAGGTGAGTCAATTCTTGTCCTTAACTCCCTTGAGATATACTGATTGTTGTTCATGAGAGACTTAGGTGTCTTGTTTTAAGGAGGAGGTTATTCATCTACTAGCAGCATAGGTCCCTTGCTTATAATTTTTAGGTACCATTCAATGGTTCTGGATCAACCAATATGCTTATGCTCTTCTTATTCCTATTCTCTCAAGATAGCTGTGCATTTTATTGCTTCTTTATAAAGTTTCTCTAGCAAGATTAATTCATATGTGCAGATATTTACAGCATTACATGCTTGACTAAAATATCTGGAGTATTCAACTCAAATGCAGGCTCATCTATGCTGGTAAGCAGCTAGCTGATGATAAGACAGCTAAGGAGTACAACATCGAGGGTGGTTCTGTCCTCCATCTTGTGCTTGCCCTGCGAGGGGGTGGCTGCCATGGAGGTTTATAGGTATCTTTGGTGGTTCTACTGTTCTGTATGTGCTGTGCAACCCTTAGAGAAAACTGAAAATTCAAAATCGGATGTTGTTTGGAAGTAATTAGCTAAGTCGGTTGGTCTGGTCGGGCCCTTTTAACTAGTTTTTATCGAAAATAATATTATTGTTCTCAGGAGCATGAAATATTCGGTGAAGTTTGAACTTTGTCACTGGTAGGGTGTGTGTTTTATTCACATATTGGCATTACTACCCCTATGAATATCCTAAAATGTGCTTTTGAGGTTAGTGTGGCTTAATCTGCTTTTTCTACACCCTTAAATGAGTAGAGTAGGAATGCTTGGTGTAAGGTATTTTTCTAGTTTAATAGTTTGATGGAGTTTTAAATCAATTTACCATATTGTGTTTAAAGAAGCCATAAGCAGATTGAATTGTGCAATAGTTTTGCATGCATGCATGCAACCACAGAACAATATCACTCAGATCCTTCCTCTGCATCTGCTTTCTCTTGTTTAGGCTGAATGTATTTTCTCCACTGAGTGTGTTCACTGAGATACACGTTGGGAAGCTGAAATGTAGAAGATGGTCTAATGGCAATAAATTTTTTTTATTATATCAATGCATTGCAGATGGTACATTTTCATTCTTATAGAAAGAGACAGAACACTCAGCACAATACACATTCAGCCTAAACAAGAGAAACAATAGGTTGCTTGCATTTAAAAGACGTTGTCTTCCTTTTTCTCCTGTATTTTATAAATATAAAAAAGAAAATTCAATCAGTAAAACACGAAAGAAAACTATTTGTGAAAAATTGATGTGATTTACCCCTAGTTTTTTACACCCTCGTCTCGAGTAGTTAGTTTCTTTTGGGGGTGTTTGATGGTCATTTTCTTTTTGTTTGTCGTGTTAACGATCATTGGATGCAAAAGAATATTTTGTGGTATGGGTTAAACATTCCGCCCGTCGAATTTAATCGGCATTGTTCGGCTAAAAGTACTCGAGCGGAATTGGGAACATGGACACGTAAGTGCTCCAGCAACTCATGAAATCTTAGGTTGTAGGAGTTAGAAGGTACCTAATGGTCTTCAAGTTGATTAGAATGATTTCAGATTAACTAGTTTAAATCTATTGAAATTGTTTCATTATATCTTAATTAAATTGAGTTTGATTTTTCTATTTCAATTAGACTTTTGATTGATTAAGGACTATTGAATTTTTTTATCTTTTTAAGTTTATGATATTGATGTGATTATTATCACGTAGTATATGTGACTATATATCATTCGTTCATATATATATATATATATATATATATATATATATATATATATATATATATATATATATATATATATATATATATATATATATATATATAAGGAGTTATGGGCACATCACTACTAATGGACATAGTCTAGTAAACTATACATTAAGCATCATCCATCATAATATTTTATTATGCTATTTCTTGAATATATAAATGAATGATTGTGGTTATTTATTTATCTCTGCCAAAGGTAAATAGGGCGATTCTCTTTGGGGATTAGCTGACTATCAAACATGATGGTTAGATGATTCTTCTATTCGCTGTTAAAAAAGAAACAAGTTCCCACTTTAGTGGGTGAATGATACCTCTTTATCCGTTATTGAGAGTGTGATATGTTTTCTCCATTCGTAAGTGGAGGAGTATATTATCGAGCATGATATATGTTTTTGTTATTTAATTGTTATATATGTCATCGAGATGTGTTGCATGAGTTTTGTAATGAATTGATATATTATTATTTTTATATTAAAGTATTAATATTTATATATGTTTCACAAATATTAAATTTTTTTTAAGGTTCTTACCAGCATGTTGGTTGGTGATGTATTTAAGAGGATGAGTACTTCAAAGGTCAAAAATATAAAGTGGATATCAAAAAAGTAAAATAAATTAGTAAGATGATACTTAGGATGCAAAGTGAATACCGTCTTGAACATAGTGGGCAAGGCGTCACTTGAGTCACCAACTTACCCCCAAATTGAAAAGCGTGACAAATAACGAAAGAAAACATACCTCAAATTGTAGATCATCACGAATATTAGCACAAAGAGAGGGACCCAAGTGATATGACGGTTACCTAAACATAACAACAATGGTAAACTCAAAAAGAAATATTTGACCCATACCTTAGAATATTCTCTTGGGCCTCACCCACTATAAAGGCTTGTTCATTTATTATTATAAATGTCAATTGTTGTTCATTCGTGAACTCATTTTTCTTTTTAGCCTTAGCTTGAGTGTCGAAGGGACTAATACGAGCCGCCCCGCCTAGATATAGTCTTCTTGCAAGTTGATCATTAGGCGAGCAAATAAGTGCCCGAACCACCCTTTTGATATTTCCAAGCTCGTCATAGCGTGGCTCCAATGGGGCCCCCTCCATCGAGTTGGGAATGTCTTTCACCTTCAGCATAGCAAAAACAACATTGAGCGATGACAACAAAGGTCACAAACCTCGCCCCTCTAGGTCATCTTCTGAGAAGGTTCCATTGAGCTCGGGGGTTGCCTCCCTTCGATATTAGAGATTCTCCCTTTTTGTTAAGAGGTTGAGGCGACTAGCGAGGACCTAACCTCGTACTACGCTGGAGACTCGTACCTAATCGATGATGGTGTAGGGGTAGCTAGTTTGATGGGTTGAGGTGCAGGAACCTCAGCTATGGTGGAGGTCAATCCTTGGAAGCTCGGAACCTTAGACAAGGAGGCCTCTCGTCTCTTTTTTGGTCAACAAAATTCTTCTTTACAAAGGAGCAACTTAAAAATATTAGAACTCTGTCCACTAGGTCAAGAGAAAAATGCCTTAAAGAAGCATGACATAGGTTGACTCCAACTAGCTAATAGTATCACTTCTTTAGGCATTTTTCTCTTGATATGTTGGATGAGGTTTCTAATCTTTTTAAGTTATCCCTATTTAGAGGTAAATTTCATTACTCTTGGATTTGCTTCAATCATAACTTTGATCCTCTCGACTATTAGCTAATTGAGAGTTATGGACTTAGATAAACTGAAAGAAAATAGTCTCACGACCTGATGAGAAAGAGGAGGATGAGTACTTCGAAAGTTCGAGATGCAGTTCATCTTAGAATCTTTCTATTGGTGAAGGATTCATCCCTCTCAAATGATGCTCAACTCTTGATGCTATCTTGATAGCATTAAATATTCTATTAAGATTTAGGTATATATTAATTACTAACAAATATAGATAATATGATTATTTATTTATTCATAATAAACAAGTATTATCATAAATATGTTAGTTTATATTAAATAATAAAATATAATAACTCCATGAGCTATTTTGATATATAAAAATATGTAAAGTTAACAAATATGTCTCATGCTTAAACAACATATAAAAGTTGCATGGTTAAAAAATTGTTCATCTAATGAATAATAAATGAGCAATGATGCAAAACCAACTAAAATTAAAACAATTAATTACATTAATTTAAAATACTAAAAATCATTAAATTTATTAATTAATTTAGAAGAATTAAACCCAAAAAAGTAGTATTTGAAGACGACTTGAGCACCAAAGATTATTAAGGATGTGAGAACGTCGAATTCTCTTAACATTGAAAAATAAATTATATTGCTTCGCATATATATATAGGAAAGGCTAAGGAAGAAAACTCTCTCGCAACGATGTGGGATTTAAAATCCTAGTTTAATATAAAAAAAATTGAGCTTTTATCTCCTTATTTCATTCCCACATTAATTTAAATCTCTTCAATAATAATAATAATAATAATAATAATAATAATAATAATAATAATAACAATAACAATAATAATAAGAGACAAAAGAAAAACAGAGTGAATCAAACTTCAATTATATTTATTTCACATTCACATCCAATATATTTTTATGAGTTTGTATGTTAATGATCATATAAGAATATCTTTTTTATTCATAAGAGATCTTAAATCAGATTCTAATATGATTATAGATTTTATCATATAGGCAAAACCCCTATCAAGATTTGTATAGAGCAATATCTCGCGAAACATATTACCTTATATAGCACAAATTATTATAAGGATGGGATTTGAGTCATATTTTATTTTATATAATGTACTTAACATATTACATCATTTTAATCTTTTGGTCGACTAATCAAATTATTATTATTAGATTGAATATCTCTAGATTGGATTGGAATAGTTATTATAGACTGAGTTCATTATCGTCGATAATATTAAGATAATAATCTTATTTTTTTTAAAAAAAATTATTAAAAACAAATAAGTAAAATTATGTCTTTCATATCTTACAATAATTATGTAATTAATCTCATGTAATATCTTAGCAAATTCCCTTTTTTATTAGCATACAAGGGAATCATCCAAATATTCCAATGCATTAACAAATTTTGCTATAATTCATACATATTCATGGTCTTACTCATTTAATAGAATATTCTTTCCAATTGAACAGATCATAGAAGTGTCTCATACCACAAGATTGTTTACTCGTACCTCCTAATTCATTTTATTACCAACATCATGGTCACCATATTGGAAATCTAATTCGATCTTAGTAGTCTTCATTTAAGTTGACAGTTCGATAATATCTCTATTGTCACTTAAATATTTACTTTTTTACGTCGGGATGTATCCGGTAAACATACTTTTTAATGCTTAGGTTAATGAGAAAAAATAGAAGACACGAAAAGTAAAAATAGGCGTTGTGTTAAATTAGCTTGAGAGTGACCGAGAAATATATCTTCTGAGATCTTTTTATAATGAGTTCTAATAACGATGGATAGTGTATGATAGGATAAGTGGACACATCAGAGTCGTCTACTAGAATTCATGTTACTTATGCTTTTCGATGAAATAACAAAGGTGAAGAGAATTAAAATAATATCAAAGCAAAATAATGAGAAGATATCAAATTCTTTTAGGTTAATTTTTATTAAGTCCCTTTCATCTAGTTTGACTATGTTACATGCTAACTCATAATAAATTATTAATATAATTATATATGTAATTTAAGTTTAAAAAAACTAACGTCGTCTCCGGCATCGAGTCATTATTGCTTAGCAGGACACGTACGCATGCAACCACTCTCGAGCTAACAACGAGCTCAAGAGCTTCTGATCTTATCTCAGGTGGATGTGTATCAACCAATCTAACGATAGGCACAGTAATCTCTTAGTCTCTCTTCCTCTTCCTAGGTGTTTTCATCTCTATTGCTTACCACTTTGTCCTCTCTTATGTCGCTACCCGTGGTGCTTACGACATTATGAGCTAATTCTCCCTCACCTTCACCTCTACCTCTCCATATTCGCCTACTATTATAGCCTTTATCGCTTTCTCTTTCTCAACGAGATAAATTTTTTTTAAAAAAAATTTAAAATATATATATTATTATATTAATGATTTATTATAGTATGTTACGTACGTAGATTTTAATGTTTGTTAACTCAAATTTGAAGGGAGGAGCTTGTATGTTACGTTTTTTTTAAGATGTAAGAGTTATTTTAGATATGAATAAATCATAAAGATTTAAGTGGTCTATAATCAAAATCATATGGGCTAAAATGAGTATAGGTTAAAATTAATCTTTTTTTAAACTTAAATTATATATATCATTATATTAATGACTTATGGTAAGTTAATATGTGGTGTAAATAAATTTTAATATGTGTTAACTCAGATGGGATGAAAATACTTATACGTTCAATTATTTAAAATATAATAATTATTTTAAATATGAATAAATCATTATCCATCGTCAAGCTTAACCCAATTCCTTTTAAAAATATATAGGAAACAGAGGCGAATGATTAGATATTTCAAATATGTCTAAAAGTCGTCATCGGTTAACGATGGATAGGGTTCAGAAGGACCCAACCCTGGCAGTTAACCAACTCGGATCAAACCCGGCCCCAACCTGATGCCCGACCGTTATCCACCGAGGTACCTACCTCGCCCAAAGGTCCCCCAGTCGGGCCCACGCGTTCCCTCCAATCATCGCACGAGTTAGATGGCCCGGTTTATCCAGTGGTTTGGGACCCACGCGCTTCGTCCAATTACGGCGCGAGTTAGGTGATTGATCACAGTAGGATTGCGGGGAAGAGCCGACCGGCGCGTGGCGGTCATGGTAGGGTTTAGCCGGTGGACAGGTAGGTAGTCTTTTAAATGGGGGCTTCCATGGATCGGAACTCATCCCTCTCTCTCTCTCTCTCTCTCTCTGCGAGTCCCGCCGGGGATGGCGTGGTGGGATCGAGTAACGTCGCCGATGAGGAGGGTCTGGACCGGTGTCGTCACCCGCCTCGGGATTCGCAAATCCGGTGAGCCGCACACCCCTTCTTTCCGATGGCCCGCGGCCCTGATCCCCCTGACCCGGGGTCTCATTCTTCCTCCCCCTGTGCTCTCCTGCAGGGCTGCTGCGGCTGAGGGAGGAGGTGAGCACGTGCGAGTACGAGGACGTGCACGTGATGTGGGAGCTGCTGACGGAGTCGGGGCGGGCTGGACCTCACCGGGCGGCGACGGCGGCGAGGAGGAGGAGGAGGAGGCCCCGGCGGGACGAATCGCACGTGTGGTCCGTGCTCGAGTGGGCACGCCTCAGCTTCTGCCGCAGGTTCTAGCGACCTCACGCGCGTGCCGAGAATAGTATTTATTCTCCCTTTATTTATTTTTTTTCGCATAAATACATATATTATATGTATGTATTTGGGTGCATGGCCTTAGCATTTAGCAATACATAGTGTGTTTTATTAAGCTTTATTGTTCGGTATCATTGGGTTGCTACTGTTTATATTAATGGCCAATCATCAACATTTTTGTACCGTAAGGCTGAGAGTAAGTATGATTGAGCTTTGTGATGACGGGGAAAAAAGAAAAAGGAAAAATAAGTTTGACAGATGCAACTGTGAGTATATATATCGCCAAAACGAAAAAGGTTAAAGAAAACATTCCGAACTCCAAATAACATTGATTTAAGAATCGCAAGTGTCGTTTGATTCACGGACTCCATTATTAAATGCCCCAAGGGAGGTTTTGACTTGAGATAACACGTCTTATGGATGCCATAATTAATGTTTTGAAGAGAGGCTGTTCTTGTACTTTGATTGGGGGTAATTTATTATGATGCAGAGCTAGAGATTGTACCAAATCCACTAACTAAATATCCCTATGTTTCCATGTTGGTTACGATCGTGAACAAGTGCCTGTTGCTACGAGAGCTCAACACGCGATCGGTGCGAGGTGATTACATCAATCAATATGACAAAAAAAAAGAAAAAAAAAGAGACTGTTTTATAATGCCAATTGGAGAAGACGGTCGAAGCATGTCATTCATTGTCGCAGGCTAGAATCTAACTGAGGTTGCAACAAGATAGAAGAATGCATCCTTCGAGACACCACACCACACATGGATGAAGGACACGAAAAGGCCGAAGCCTACTTTGATCAATCATTCAATCACTGATGTGCTACAAGAAACGACTAGAAGCATGCGCGTTGCCTTCCGGTTCAGATTTAACTCTAGAAACATGCCCATGTGTGAAGCAACAATCAAGGTTTCATCTTTAACATCAAGATAAGATAGACGGAAACAAGTGTAACTTTCGCTTCAAGAGAACAACTACAGGTTGTAACATTAGCTGAGGAGCTTAAGAGGACCCTTCACCTTGATCACTAGATAGCTGCAGGCTCTCGATCGCACGAAATGATGGTCGCTCCTCGAATTTTAACAGATGGGCAACTTCATAAACAGGCCGCAACTGCCAAATCATCTGAACATCCAGATACGCATCACATTCGAAACACCAGACTGATAGATCACTGTTGGAAAATCTCAAGTGATATGAAGCAGGACCATGATCGAGGTTAATCTTACCAAGTAAAGGACTTATGAATATATTATACCTGAAGCTCAAAGCAAGGCAGTGCCCACTCTCTTCGTGATGCTTAAGCATGTGTTTATTGATAAATCGACTGCAAAACACATCTTTACAGCTCAAACATAACCAATTTTCGAGAGGGTGGTAGCATCTGAAACATGCGTGAAAAGATTCCATTAGATGATCAATCTGGTTGCTAACACAATTTCTTATCTTGAAATTTTATTCAATTGTGGTAGGCAACTTTGAACTACTTATGATCCGGTTGTGACTAACAGAATCGGGTTTAACCTCTTTTTCTTTTTATGGCCATCATCAAAACATGAAGAATCACGGGCACTGAGAACTATGAGAGGTAAAGGGGAAGTAGAAAACTCTCCCTCTCTGTGATGTGAACGTGAGACCCTGTGATGCCCTCTATTTCTATTTTATATATGAAAAAGTTTAGGCAATTTGATTAATCGTCCTGCTTTAACCATTTGAATCCTATTCATCCTTCAAATAGTTAATAGTGGAGATTACGTACTACCTTTATTTGTAAGTATATGTACAGACAATAAATCCTGAACTCAGGAACCATCATGTTCTCCAACTTCTAGGGACAGAAGCCTAAAATGTACGGTATGGATCATGGACCCAATTCTGGGTTGGATCCAAAGTTTTGTTGATCTAAGACACAGTAATTAGTTTCCTAGATCCTAAGGTGAATGTTTCTTGAGATTTATGGCCTGTCTTCTGATAAAAAAAACCCAAAACATTGGATTTCATGGAATGATCAATACTTGAGCAGTCATCCATTTGAAGACTCAACTGTGTCCTAATATGTCAGTTTCTAGATTTTATGTGTTGTTATACCGGAGAGGGACAAGAAAGAACAGTCAATAAGATATGGCACCAAAGCAGGTTTTGATGATACTTTTTCTTTATCTCACCACACAAAGAGTCCAAGCATTGATTATTCATGAAAATTCAAGATATGTCATATTTCAATATAGAGTTGTTCTGACACGGTAACCTGATGAAAAAACTAGAGCACAAGCAAAGGTATGTTGCAAGTTGATAGGGAAAATGACAACGCTGCCAACTCATCCCGCCACCTAGGCTGAGGAAGCCACCTAAGCAAAGGCATGGGCAACTCACATTAATCCTCTACAGCTGTCGACAGGAAAATAATCTCCCAACCCCTGCCTGTCTCGACCTCCGAAAAAAAGCCAATGAGGCCCACTCCTCACCTTCGCCTACTAGCATCTTCAACCACAGCTAAGGGAAGGCCCACACACACACATTAAACCAAGCAGCGTGGCTCAACATCCCCAGCTCCTTCCGGATGGATGAGACACCCTAGCCCATCGCTAGCCTCACACCATCAGTTGCTCAGGTATAAAACCCAAGCCCGCAAGCCAAATAGGGGCAAGCAGGCTCTATCTAAACTCTTCTGAGCTCTACTAAACCCCCTATTGACTTAAGCGTCGGAGGGGTCTGGTCGAGACATCCCCACGAGGCTGACCGCTTGTTCAGAACTCCGACGCATCTAAGGAGAACCTCGAGGTGACGCTGAGTGCTTCCAGACAAGGCAAAGGAAGCACGTCGGGACGACCCCGAGCTTCCTTCAACAGACAAGCCGCACCTCATGACAGCCACAGGTCAGTCACCGTGAGCCAGCAACACATCGGGAGTCCACTTGCCACCTCGGCTTCCTGCTCGGGTCGCACTCCAGCCCCAATGCGCCCCCCCCCAATGGATCTTCGCCTTTGGGACCAAACCAGACCGTATTGACTCTCCAGTCAATGACACCAAGGCAACAACACAAACATAGTTTGATGAGACAAGAGATCATCCTATCACCCTAAATTCATGATCAATTGTTTCATTATCTTTGGTTACCTTGAAGCATTCTCCTATATAATTAGAGATACAAAGAAGTTAGAATTATCAGACAACAGGCTGATCACTTCAAAGCATTGTAAGTTGATATATTACAACGAAAAATGTTGTTCTCTGATTATAAGGATGGACTGCCAATCCAGATGCTTGTTGGTAAGTCAAGTAGCAAAAAATGGGTACTTCTTTCCACATAATACTGTGCTTTTAACGGAGTAAAGGTGGATACTCCAAAATTCGTGTTGAGTTTACCATAATGCGTGACTAGAAGAGCGCATGAGACATAAAACGACATAAGACAAATCCTCGAACATCACATGACAAAGGTCCATGTAGATGCAGGGGGCTCGAAATTCATTTGGACATTAGAGCGAACAGGTAATAGCTCGCAGGCCCCAAGCTTTTAGTGATCGCTTTCAATCATGAAAAGGGCGTCGGTTCTACGAATCCCAAAAAAGTCCTAGGTTTTCTATCCTCCACCTCTACTCCTCATAATCTCTACGTACGCGTGGACATCACATTCGAAAACTAGTGTGCGATCGAAGCAAAAATCGAATCTGGTGTTCATTAACTTGATGAAAGGCAAACCTGGAGCAGGGGGAATCCGGGAGAGGGATCTGAGAGAGATCGGAACACAAAGAGGGAAGGTGGTCGCAAGTGGTTCGAGCCTCCACCCACCCGGATTCTGCGCCGAAGAACTCCTCCTCGCCCACTTCGCGCTAAGAGGCGTCAAACATCTTAAACGGAGAGTTGCACCACGTAGAAGAAGACAATAGAAGAGGGAGATCGCTTACCGTTCCCGACGACGAACCGCCCTCGGCCGCCATCGGGGATCGATCTCGAACGAAGGATACAGGAAAAGTGACCCTACGAATTAGGAAATACAAGAAATGATCAATATATATCAGAATGTAACGTTGCGGAGGGGCGTAAATGTAAAACCGTTCTACTCCGAGAATATATATCAGAAAAATAATAATAACTTTTGTATATTAAATAAAATCATAAATCAGTCATATATAATAATTTGGATGATATAACGGGATGGATTACTTTAAATAATAGATTGAAAATACTTATATCTTACTCATATATATTGGGTTATATTTGATTACATGAGGTGAACTGTACTCAACTATATAAGTTAAGTTATGTTTGATCATATGAATTAATCATATCAGGGCACATGTGCTAAGCTCGTATTTAGCCACATGAGCTAATTTAGCCAATCAATTTAACTCTAAGTCTAATTATAATTTAACCTCATATTAAATTAGATTTTAATATATATTTTTCAAAAGTATTTTTAAAAATATTATAAGTAATAATTAACCTCAAATATTTTTTATAAATTAACTAATTTAGATTCATATTTTTAAATTTAAAACTAATTAAATCATAAAAATTCACATACAATTTCATAAAACATAAATATGTCTAATTAAATAAATTAAAACTATTATTAAATTAACTAATAATTCTAATATTATAATTCAATGATCATTATATATTAATTATAAAAATTTAAAATTAAAATATGCATCACATAAATTATAATAATTATAATCTCAAAAAATTTAAACTATAAATAAAAGCTGATAATAAAAGAACATAGGATGTTAACTTGAGGATCTTTTCCTAGGGGAGTTCTTTCCTAAATTCTCTGGAGGCCTTTTATACGAGACAAGATGATGTATTTCCAAAAGTTAATTAATAATTAAAATTGTATTTTATTCAATTTTCATAGAATTGTAGTATTTATTTCTTATGATTCACACATAAAAATATAATTTGAACTATTTATTTTTCTAAAAATTATATCATTTATTAGGAAATAAATGAAATTAATAATTTAATTGATTTATAAAATCTTAACTTGTTCATATGAATTAAAAAATAAATTTAATAATTTCCCATACTATATAAGCAAGAAAGTTAATAATTTAAATAAAAAATAGCATATTATTTATGATAATTTGATTTATATTAAGTGAGAAAAAAATAATCCGTGACTACACCTATTCCCTTGTTCCAAGCTCAATGCCTCATCCCCAGCTTACCTAAACCTACGGTGGTAGAAATCGTGGTTGAGCGAAGAATTTGGTGGAAAAATGACATCTTTGCGCTTCTTGGCTGGAGGGAGAAGCGCTTGTGTTCTTCTGTTCCTTTCAACACCAGGATCGTCAATCCTTTCGGTTTCCTGCTCAAGTGTTCTGGGTCTGAGGGTTTGCGAATCGTCATGGGGATCATCAGCAGCAGAAAACCTAGCATCGTCACAAATTTATGACATCTCGGGGTGACTTGGATTGAGCATAGAAGAAATCCTTGGTTCCAGTTCCAGGGAGGCTGATGAACAGTTCATGCCAGCCAACAAACGACACGCACTTATGCATTGGTCGTCATTCAAGAACACCTGAGCGAATTTAGTAGTGGGTATTAATGGTGGAAGTATTTGGCTTACGAGTGCCACTTCCTACATTGCCGAGTTTTTTTCTGGACCCTAAGCTGATATCTATCGAGTGTTAAATCCTCATATAGTTCTCTCATTGAAACCCCCCCCTCCCCCCCCCCCCCAACAGGGTTTCTCCGTCTGGGTGGGGTTGAAAAGCGTGTCTGGAAGAGAGGAAGAAGACGAGTTTTGCATGACTCCTGAGAGAAAAGCATGCTTGACGTCTCAGACCTGCTTTCTCCAACACTTACTGCTCATCCAGAGAGGAAGAAGACGAGGTTTGCATGACTCCTGAGAGAAAAGCCATGCTTGACGTTTCAGGCCTGCTTTCTCCAACACTTACTGCTCATCCAGAGAGGAAGAAGACGAGGTTTGCATGACTCCTGAGAGAAAAGCCATGCTTGACGTTTCAGACCTGCTTTCTCCAACACTTACTGCTCATCCAACCCCCTCAGCGACGTCAGAAAGCGGAGCAGAATCATTAAGACAAGGAGATGCGTACGGCTTTTGGCTTCCTGAGAAGCCAATGAAGTCAGGAACACACCAACAAAGGAAAAGAGTGATAAGTAAGATGTGTTCGTCTTGCCTTCACCTAACATTCTTTTGACCTGGGGCGAGTCAGCATCGAGGCAGAACCAATTATTTCTGATAAAGTTTTATTTTTATTTTTTATAGATGGACAAATATGATTTGATCTTTTAGGTGTAGGCAAACATTCCTACAAGAGTTTTCACAAAAAAAGATTTTAATAATAGGAGAACATTCAAACTCCAAGCAACCTTATAGCTTTAATTTTCTTATTTACCAAAACTTTTTTTTTTTTTTTTTACTTTAACAATTAGCTTTTGCTTGCTAGAATAATAACACTGGAACTCCAAATTGACATTGACAAATATATATATATCATCGATCGATTTCCTTCTTCACATGATATCGTTTTATCTGATGCACCGTCTGATCGAACACTGACATAGCACCTAACGTAACAAATACCCGATGCGCCCTCGCAACCCTTTCGGGCGTACAATGGTTGGCACGTACTCAGAGACACAGCGGGTTGCAGAAGACACGGCACTGCAGTGCACTGCGCTGCGCATGGCTGCTGGTTCACGAGCTCCACCCACATTGCGGTACGTCGTCTGTGTGCCACCAGCAAAGACACCACAAATGGAATCCGCGTCATGTAAAGCCAATCACCCTCCGTCCGTTTTCCAATTCTTATATCCCATCCCCGTCGTCTGGAGTTTCCTATTTCCTGGTGCATGAACCTGACGAGGGACCAGCCTCAGCCCTCTATAGAGAAAGCTATAGCATCCATACCATGAGAGAGATGAGAAGAGAGAGAGAGAAGACGAGGTAATATACATATAAAGAGGAAGGGAGGACGGTGGCTTTTGTTCCCCCCACCAAAGATCTCTGTGTGCGCTGAGAACCGTATCACCGCCCCTGTACTCATACTTTTCGTCCACTTGCCTTTATATTTAGGGTTTATGTCTAATGGTGGTTGTCAATTGGTTGATCGAAAGCTTTCCCAGCTCAGATCAGTTTAATTGGATAAGATAAAATATCGAGGAAAGATTTGGAATAGTATCAAACTCGTCACCACGACTGTACTGCGGCTACCTATTTGGATTCTGATTTGGAATCGAGTGGAGCAACCAACGACAATCCATAAATGTATTGGGTAGGAGAATTGCCAGATCAAAAAGGCAAGTGAGAAGAATTTTGATTCGAGCATATCATCTTGATTCCCAAATATCGAAAAAGCAAGCCGTCGATTCGCCCCCCTCCGGAATCGGGCGGAGTGGGAAGAGAGACTTCTCGATGGGCGGGTCCCGCCACCGAACGCGGCGAGGCGAGTCGAGTCGAATACGACGGCGATAAAGGAAGGCGAAGAGAAAAAGAGAGGTGGGAGTGCGATGCTCGCTTCTCTACTTTGCCGCTTTCGCCGTCGCATCAGCGCGCGTCCGTCATCCCCCACGATCGAGGCCCCAGCGGAGGGAGCGCAGGAAGAGAGGTGGGAGTGCGATGCTCGCTTCTCTACTTTGCCGCTTTCGCCGTCGCATCAGCGCGCGTCCGTCATCCCCCACGATCGAGGCCCCAGCGGAGGGAGCGCAGGACAAGAATCGCCGAATACGACGCGGACACAGCGCGCCGCACACGCCCGTGATAGCGTTGTGTGCGAGATGTAACGTGCCGGCCCCGCGACTGGCCGGGCGTGCGTGCGGGCGGCGACTCGCGACGCGGGGATGGAGGATGCCTTGCCCTTTTCCGCACGCCCTCCTCCCGTTATCTAAGAGCCGTCCTTTCCGCTGTTGCCTACCTTTGATGCTATGGTAGCATGGGTTGGCATCGACCGCGCGAGATAACGATATTTATGATACCAAGGCTGATGTGGCAATTAATTATTGGTTGTTGTTGTATCAGAAGACTATGCATCATGCGGTCGCGATGGATTTCCTAATCCTATTCCAGCAGTGCCAATAACTGAAAGAATGTAAACCAAATTAGAAGGGAGAGTTATTTAATAGCCTAACATCACGCACTGACACACCACCTCAATTCACATCGTTGCCCAACATTAATTAGAAATCTCGCCGGCCAAAAGCGGATGCCAAAACTTTCGCCGGGATAAACAACCGGAAGAGACGCAGACAACTAAGGGGATCGGTTCCTCAGGCGAAGAGGTTGAGAAGCCTCGGCTCGGCGGTGGAGCTGTCGCTCTCGCCGCCGCTCGTCGTTACCGATCCTTCTGAGTTCATCGACGGCGTGGCCGGGCGTCTGCGCCGTTTCTCCTCAAACCCGCCGCCGGGGAGCCGGCGGGTCAAGCACAGGTCCAGATCGCATGCCGCCGCTGCGTCGGATGGGGCCGGTGCCTTCCGCCGCTTGGCCGCTGAGAACGAGGAGAACCCGATCCTCGGCCGAGGGCAGGGGCCGTCCGCCTCCGGCGTCTCGTCGTCGCAGTGACCGAGCAGCGGGCGGAGCGTGCCGCCGCCTAGGACCGTCTCCACCGCCTCCTGGCAGAGGTGCCAGTTTCCGGCCCACAGCAGCCCCACGGCCCCGTTCACCGGGTTGATGGTTCGCCCGCACGCCTCAAACAGCAGGGACTGGAACAGAGCTGCGACCAAATTAGATGGGATGCGTTAGAATCCCAAGATCTATAAATCCAAGGAGCAAAACCCGATCAAACCACGGATTCGGAGGCGCGAACCGGGGCGCTGGGAAGGGGGGACCGCGGAGATGAAGGACATGAGGCCGGCGCGGCCGAAGAACTTGGCGACGAAGACGGTGGCGTGGGCCTGAGCCTCGGCGGAGTCGATCCACTCCAAACAAGGCCGGAGCAAGCAGGAGTCGCTGCAGCCCTTGCGGAGAACTCTGCATCCGTTGCAACTCATCTCCTCCGATGTCTCATCCACCGCTGGATCGCTACACGGAGGTCAGCTCTTCCTCCTCCTCTCCTCTTCCACTTTAGTTCCTCTACCAATCCTATAAACGTGCTAAAATTAGTTCCTCTTCCTCGACCCCTGGAGACTTGAGCGGAGATGCAAGAGGCAGAGAAGAGCGAGGCAGACTGAAGGACGGGTGCAGAGGCGGTGAGGGGAACGGGGGGAATATATAAGGGACACCGGGGGTTAGGCAACTCGACCTTAGAGTTATGGTACTTGAGTTATTGCGGTGGTGTGGTTACCGCCTTGGGGTGGGTTGGGAGGGGTTCCAAGGACATTGGGGTTTCGGGAGGGGGGGGGGGGGGGGGGGGGGGGGGGGCGGCCGTCTCCGTGTTGCTGCGGCTGGTCGGTCCCCCCTTCCCCACCATTTGATTCCTTTGCCAGGGGCCGTTGGTGCGTTCCTGATGCGGCCTTCTTTTGGCCTCCTTCGCACCCCATGTCAAGTCGCAATTGCTTAGTGGTCGTTTGGCTTTTGTTATTGTTTTCCCTATTATAATCGTATTTTTTTAGTGAATATATATCTCTATTTTAATTAATTTTTCATTCAATATATATCATTAATTTCTTTGGGATGGATGATCGCACAGTAGTTTCGATTTGGAGGATAGGGGATGAGTCTGATTCTTATGAGGAGTTTTTATTTTATTTTATTATCATAGGACATGTAGAATCAAAATGAGACATGGTGATCCTTCCTTCAATGCCAAGTCAGAGGATCGCCCCATAGCGAGAAAACGAGTTGTGTAACTTTGAGACATAAAAAATAGATAAATTCTTGATGAAGTTATTGTCTAACGAAATCTTCTTTAAATGACATGGGTTTCGGAGAGAGTTTTGTTGGTGAGAATTGATGTGTTTGTGAGATGATGAGAGACTCTCTTTTAAAATCCTATATTCCCTTTCTGTATAGGGGAGATGGGTGTTGAATCCTAATAGTTTATACGATGACAACATCCCCCTTTTGGGTGAGTACTATTCATGCTGTCTAGATGATGAGTAGCTAGCTGTAGGGAGTTCGATCTTATTGTTATATCTCATATAGTGGTACTTCAGTAGCGTCTGTGGATTGAGGTTCGTCTTGCTACCAAGAAAGAACAGCTGAGGTTACTTCAAGTTGACTACGAATGGCCGATGGACATTAAGGTTACATGTGACATGAGAATATGTTCTCCTCATACGTAGTACGTAGTCTTCTTCTTTCTTTCTACCTCTAGAAGAGAAGTGGCACCAATAGTAGCTGTAGCACTAAGGCGACAACCATATATTCGCCTGAGCAAGTTGCAGGTGGAGGAGTTGACATCAATAATTGGAATCCCGGCAACGCGACAAGAACCATCTATTCTTGGAGAGGCGTCTATTCTATTCTTACTACAACTACTACTACTACTACTACTACTACTACTACATGCCTATTTCCTCTCCTGCTTTAAGTTGCTTTTTCCAAAAGACCATACCAGCATCATCTCATCAAATATATATTAGGGATGTTCACAATTTTTCACTTATTTAGTCGTAATTAGTCATTACTTTCAACTCTATTACAGCTTAATTAGTCGTAAGAAGGGATGGATGTCCTACGTCTATTACAACTTTGGTGTAAGAGTGAGTTATTTACGCTGGGCAAATGGAATTTGAGATTGCCTACATGAATGGCCACAAAGCTGCCTGGATAAGTATGTGTTTCCTTATAACAAATGATATTGACTTGGAAAATTAAGAGCACAAGCATGATCAAGTTTTCTTAGTGGAAGAGGAAGCATATCATTAGGGCTGCTAAGTAAAGATGGGAATATGTCAGATTGAATAGCCTATACCAACTTAGATGATATGCCCAAAGTTGTCAGCAAAGATTGTAATATATATACTTGGTGTAAATTAATAGAGGAGGGAAACGGTGCAGAAAGCATATTTTACCAACGCATGTTGGTATCTACTGATGTAATGATCTCAGATCCTACAAACTTACACATTAAGAGAGGAGGAAAGCAGATACACCTATTTATTTTCATTGTGTTTTGGACAGCAGTGGATGAATTGGTTTTGGATCGATCAACAGATGATTGTGAAGGATGCAAAAGAGCAGTGTCAAAAACCTACATACTGCAAGCAATATCTCAGCACCATAGCAAACAACAGTAGTATGAATCAGGCTTTGATCCAAGCTTCATAGACTGCACCTTCTCTTCTTGACCTCTGCTTAGATTATGACGCCTGGGCTTCCTGGAAGAGATGGAAGGTCTAATATTCCAGCTTTTACGAGTCTGCAACAGCAATACTTGAATCATGGGAATGAACAAGTGCAGGTCAGGTGACCTGACAGGCTCATCTTTCCGCATCCATCGACGCCGATGCTAGAGGAAACGCTAAACGAGCATTCTACTGACTTAAGAGTACAGTTTAATAAACCAGTAGAAGAAGGTTGATGATTTCGAGACCACCAAAAGGAGAAAGATCGAAGCGTAGGAGAAGCTGAGGCCATCTGCCGCCGCCGCCGCCGCCGCTACTTAAAGACTGGTGTTCCCTCTCTGGCCAAATGGTCCTGCCGACTACCTTATCCCCGCTATCGCCGGGGGTTGGCTACCAGACAACCTCAACCCGACGACCCTTTAATGCTATCATCTCGCACAAGTCGGACCACACCACCAACAACAACAACAATATATATATATATGGTTTTACTATATATGGTTGTAATTAAAATATATGCCAACGACATTTATATAATTTATTTAGTTGCAAAGTATATCTCCAACATAGTATTTGTGGGAGGTTAGATCTACAATAATGCATTCGACAATTATAATTTAACAACATTAATTTATTCACATCAAAATGAGATCTAAAAAATTAATATAGTTATTTTTTTATTATGATATTTCTTAACTTGAATCGAAAAAGAGATATCAGAAAGTCACGTCATCATAAGTACTATGTGATTCAAACACAGACTTATGAGTTCGACGCATTGATCAAATTAATAGGAAGTGACTATGCCACTAACTTTCCACATCGTGATTAGCCTGATCCTATATCATTATCACACCAATTAAACACCCACTTTCGATATCATGTAACCAACGGTATATTTCTTGAAATTCTTTCAGTTTATTGCTCCTCCATTTAGGGTGGAGACATATCCTGAGTTCGACTTGTTATTATTGACATCAGACGGAAACTCGTGTCTGTATAGCCCTCAACCTGAGACTACCTTCTACGTATATCGGTAAAAGATCCTTAGTCTTTCTTAAGTATTTAATAATATAATTTACTGTCTTCTAGTGTTTCAAACCTGGATTTGCTTAATACATGTTTGTGACACTCAAAACATACACCCTATCTGGATTGTCTCTGGATATGAATCTCTCAAGCTGTATCATATATATCTCATCATCGAGGTTACCATTGAAGAACGTAGTTTTCACATTTATCTGCTAAATCTCATAGTCATAATGTGCTGCAATAGTTAAAAGAATTATGATGGATTTCAACATAGCTACGGGAGAAAATGTTTCATCATGGTTAACCCCTTGCCTTGGATGATACCATTTGGCTGCCAGTCATGCCTTATAGGTCTCCACCTTTCCATCTACTCCGATCTTCTTCTTGAAGTTCCATTTACAATGTATGAGTATGATACCCTCAGGTTCATCAACAAGGTTCTGAAACTTGTTAGAGTAAATTGAATCCATCACATAATTCATGGCTTATTGCCACTTCCCAAATTCTATAATCATAATTACTGGTTACATGTGTCTTATAAGCCAATCACACAAGTGATGACACATGTGACACACTACGCGATCTTTCTGCTTATGATTATTATTGTCATATTCTCACATTATATTATTTATTGAATATATATATTGTGATGTCCTTGATTTTATGCGATAGGAGTCGAATCATGATAAAATCATGATAATGAGATTAATTCACATTTAAACATAGATCCTAAATAATTTTGATCATAGGTTACTCGAGAGAAAAATCGAGATAACCATATACCGGTGTACTGTATACTTGTCCATATGATAGAGGTGATTGGTCTCATAACTATTTATGTGGGGACACTAAAAGTATAATTTAGGTGCTAATTATAGATGAGTTCACTGATTAATCCGCTTATGAAATGTTGGGTGGTTAATAATACATATCGTCAGATAGTGATTCTATAGTCCTAGTTGTGTGTTTAGTCCTTAGACTTAAGATACCAAGAATGCTATGTTTGAGTATTCCTTTCTTTGACATCAGACTTACAAGTCTAGAATGCTCAAGATTTGGTACAACCGGTTATTAGGATTAGTGGCCAACCTTATGAAGGTAGTTGAGTGTCAATAGAGGATTATATACTCTTGGTATCACAAGAGGAATATCTCGTGTATTATCGCTCGGACACATTATCAACTGGGGTCATTTGGTTTAAGAGAGTATGAGTTCTTGGGAGAATCCGATTAGAACGAGATTCAGAAGGTGTCTATTTGAGGCATGAGAGTACCATGCCTAATATACTTGAGGCATGAGAGTACCATGCCTAATATACGATCTCCAGAATATTAGATGGATGATAGATTATAGATACATGATAACTGAGGACAGACATATCCAATGGATAAGATCTCATGTACCATCTGAAGACTATGATGTAGTGACCTAGTACGTCCATAGTCGATGAGTCAAGTGAATTATTATAAGATAATAATTCACTGAGTCAGAAGGAGTTCTGATAGGTATGACTCACGACCAGCTCGGTATTGGGCCTAGAGGGTCACACACATATGGTGAATGTTTCAGCGAGTATAAGATTATAGATAAGTTATCCAATTAGCCCTTGTTTTCATGGAGTGAGACCCAACATTGATAGATCACTTCATGAGGCCTAATTAGAGGTTAATTGAGATTATTAGATAAAGATTTAATAATATAAGATTAGTAGTTAATTAGATGGAGATCCAATACACACTAAGACAGGATCCACTAAGATTTTTGGTGACTCTCTATAAATAGGAGGTAGTGCAGTACATTAGTGATAGGTTGCACATTTGACTGTCCCGTCCTATTCGCCTCCCTCCTTTTGTACAAGAGTTACGAGCTTTTGGGCTACGATTGGAGGAGTATCATTGCAATGACCCATCGTGTTGATATCGCTAGAGAGGAGGACGTTTGACCTTCTTCATCTTCTCCATATTGTCATGGACAAAAATATAAACAAGGTGTTCGATGAAATGCTCATGTTTACCTGTGTCCTTTGGTTTGTGTACATACCTTGTACAGCAAGAAGCGGGCTTGCAGTAGGCTTAGCAGCCCTAGTTTGGTTTGCTTTGCGACCAATTTTGGCTTGTAAATACGAGTGTGTCTTGTAAGCACTTGTGGGGACTTCGGTCTGTAATGGACCATTATCCTTTGTGTGTAATCTCTCTGAGTTTGTAATGTCCATGGGTGTAATTTATATCTGACTTTATAAAGTGTTTGCTTGAGCAGTTGCTTGTGGATCCCGATGAAATTGCTTTTTTTGGTCCATTTTCTCTTTTGTAAGTCTAAGGGACCTTAGGAGATCTCGGGAAAGGTTGACCTTTGCGGACGAACACGTATGGGTGCCGCACGGCTTAGGCAAATTCAGCTAAGCCCGTGACATTGTGGTATCAGAGCGGGACAAGCACACACAGAAATATTTGCCATACAAACGTGGGGGACCTAGCTAGGCTGTATGGAGGACAGTCAGCACGCGCAACCGTTTGGGGGAAACATACATTGAGATGTAGGGAAAGGAGTAGCTCAGAGGAGCGAGCATCCATGTTTGACATTCAAAGGAATGGCCAACCCTTTGCGCGAGAGGCACCACGAGGACAAGCAAGCGAAGAAGAATATGTAGCGCACAAAGATTGAGATGGTTGAGTTCGAGCTATAGATCGACGTTGGCAACCAAACTTGATGGTGCTCAAGGCAAATCAGGGCGCTTGGTGAAAGATAAGATCGTGCAAAGTGAGAGGTATTGCATAACGACCGAAAAAGTTATGCAAAGCTCACAGAAGTGAGGGGAATTGCTAATTCGAAGGATTCGGTACTCATGCAAGGGCTTGTACACGAACGACGGAGTGTTCGTGGCCATCCTAAGGAACAATCGGAACTCAGTGCCATGGAGCATCAGAACTTTCTCTTCGACATGAAAAGGATACGTCTGTAGGTGGCTGAAATGTGCAACAAGTTTAGCACGTTGCTAGACCCTGAAGGGTGCAGTGGGGACTGTATTGGCAAAGGGTCGCAATCTAGCAAGTGCATTTACGAGGGCAGAATAAGACACAATTTGTTCAGCAAGATGGAGTAGTCCAAAGGGGATGGTGGTCTCCGAAACTTCCAGTGGGAAGAATGTAAAGAGGAAAGTTGCTCCAACAGGACAGATATCCAGGAGGGATAAGTCCTAGTTCTCCAGAGGGAGAATCATGTGCAACAAATCACACATATTGAGGAAGAGTTTCTTAAGGTAATATCTTCATAAAGCTCAATGGACCGAGCGAGTGACGAAAAGTCATCGCATGATCTCGAATGAGGTAATGCATTGGTGGATGCATTTCGAGATCAAGTGGGGGAGCAATCCAAGACAACATCATATTAAGGCACATTTCGAGTCGATGTGGAAATTAAACTCAACGGAGGGCTGACCCGTGGAATGGTGGACGCGAGGGCCACTATCAACTCAATGCAAATCGAGGAGCGGAGTGACTTGGGTGGAACTTGGTGAAGTATCCAAGCCGCATGAAGAGAGTTGACATAGAAGATGGAACATGGAGCAGAGGCATGAAGCTTTCCTTTGACAGAGGTCAAGGGCATGAACTCTTGTAGAGGCAAGAGTGAGATCATGTCATTCCAAGGGTTCTTCATTCTAATGGGGCAGACCTATCTTGCATGGTGTCAAAGACAAAGGGAGCTTCGAGGCACATGTAAGTTACCTCAGAGATGTATTTAACGGAGTAACAAAGGTGATTCAACTTGCGAAGGTGAAGTTGGGATCAGGATACCTTAGCATAGGGCAAGAGGACGTAGATGCGGGTACTCTTGAAGAATATGCCACCGTGTTGCCATTCGAGTTGTCAGGAAAAGTGGTGCATAACGGAGATTGTGCTGGTAGGGGATAGAGGCCCAGGATCCAAACAATGGTGCACCAATTCTAGCAAAGTCAGGAGACTTCATGAGCTACTAGGCGACGGACTGTCCTAGAGCTATGCTTCGTCCAAGTGTGACCCAAGAGTGGGTGGATGAAGATGAATTGCCAAGGGAGCGAACCAAAAATCGGAGATAGCGGAGGCTCTACGATGTGTTGGCAAAGGCCACACACAGAGAAGTCATAGTCCAAGTTCATCACATGAGAATCTGTATGCAATGGAGATGTCACCAGGAGGCAACATGGTGCAGCGGATCGTGGTGGAATAGTTCATGACATTGCAACACTTGCAGTGAGTCCCATGAGGGACAAGATCATGCAGAGGTATGATCAGGAGTAAACTGGGAGCTCCACTTTGGTGTATGACACAACAAGAAGAAGGGCTATGGATTCAAGGAGTGAATGTCATGGTACCGCAGAGGCGGGTCTTTGTGTGTGCATCGGAGCTAGCATTGGATGAAAGCCTTAGTCATCAGCATATGGGGGCTGTATACCACCGAGGAAGAAGTCCAAGTGCAAGTACCAGTGAGTCCCATGGAGGGGGACGTGATCATGTAAATGATCAAGAGCTGTTGGGAGCTCCACTTCGGTGAATAATGCAATGACAAGAAGGGTTGTGGATTCAAGGGGTGAATGCCATGGTACCGCAGAGGCGAGTCTTCTGTGTATGCACAATAAAGCTTGCATCAGATGAAAGCCCTGGTCATCAGCATATGGGGGCTGTGTACCACCAAGGGAGAAGTCAGATTATAAGTACCAATGAATCCCATGGAGGGGACTTGATTATACAAAGGTATGATGGGATCGGCTAAAGAGTTGGACTGCTTCAGTGCTCACATTCGCTTAAGGGAGCCCGACAAGTCAGAGGACAAGACCGAGTAAGCGAACGTTGCTACCAAGGAAGCTAAGGAGAACATAATTGGCACGAGCCCTGCAATAAGATGGCGGAGGCCATGCATGAGAGTTACAGTCTGTCTTTCCATCGACCAAAGAGAACTGCTAGGAGGACACAGTAGTGTTGAAGCAAGTGATCGAAAGGGGTGAGGAAGCAACGACGAGTCCAGTGAGGCTCAACTACCCAAAAGCAAAGCATCAGTTAGAAAGGAGGTGGACTCGGAAGAGCACCACAGTGACGTAGAGGCGGATCTACCGATCGCGAAGGAAGAGATGCAGATGCAAGACAACGGATAGTAGGGCTATGGGCTTGACAGCACCATGGTACACAGAGGCAGGACTTCCGTGGAGTCATCGATCCCTTGCTCTCATGGAGGGAAAGCATTGGTCGTAAAAGGGGCCGAGGAGGTGGAGAATGCAAAGGCAAACTCCAAGTACCAAGACAACACAGAAGGACAGAGGCCAAAGAACTTCATAAGACCGATGTCGATGAGCTTCTCATCAAGATAGTCGAAAGTGAGGGACTTCGGGTAGATGAGCTACTCAGAGGAGTAGGCGGCAAAGGTGATGGAGAAGACAATACAATCCCAGAAGCGACCAAAACTATCAAAGACTTACTCCAAGTTGGGGGACTCAAAGTTGGGGTAAACTTTTTACTCTTTTCGAGCGAAACTTCTTGCACTCCAGAAGTTCAATGGCAGTGGGAAGGCGAATCACAGTAGCTAACTCAACGCAAGGAGTACAAACACTTCTAGTGCTTCAGAAGTGTGAGCAAAGAACGGGTGAATGTTAGTAACTAGCTCAATGCATGAAGTACAAACTCGAGGAGGCAGGCGAAATTGAGTAACCTTTGTCTTCTCAACTCGAGAATAGGCGAAACTGAGTACCCCAATTCTCTTAACTCGATGAGAGCGAAGCCAAGTAACCTTGCCTTCTCAACTACTAGGAGAATGGGTGAAGTCGAGTATCCTAGTTCTCGTACCTATCCAGCAAAGGAGCTCTGCATAAGTTCAGTGACCCTTTAAAGAAAGCTTATGGAAGATAATAGTTATCAAATCATCACCATTGGTGATCAGTACTACTGAGAGTAGATTGTCCGCTTCATTTCCCAATTGACCAATCGAAAGCGGGAGTGATGCGAACATACTTGGAAGTGACAACTAAACGTGGAAGAAAGATCAATAGGCAAACATTGTGGAGAAAGGACCTCAAAAACCTTAAAGCCTGTGAGACGATGCTCGTCAAAGTTATAACAAGCATCCACCCAGTTCAAGCAACATGAGCATACTGTGATACTGACGCATAATAAGGCGGGTCTTTTCCTTCATTAGAAGGATCCGCGAGAAACAACAAGGATCAGCATAACTCAGCCAACCCCACACTAGATTCAGTCATTTGTGAGTTGAAGTAGCATGGTGGATCAGAGTTTGACTACTCAACAACAGCGACGAAGAGCGGTTGGGAGCCAAAGGGGCGTGTTGCAGCCAAAGCAGAAGATTGAAGATTCAGTAAAATACGAGGAGATGCAGCGTATACAGTGGCTTCGACGAGGACGTTGAAGGAATAAGTGAGGGAGAATGTCACAGACAAAAATGTAAACAATATGTTCGATGAAATGCTCATGTTTATCTGTGTCCTTCGGTTTGTGTACATATCTTGTACAGTAAGAAGCAGGCTTGCAGTAGGCTTAGCAGCTCTAGTTTGGTTTATTTTATGACCAATTTTGGCTTGTAAATACGAGTGTGTCTTGTAAGCACTTGTGGGGACTTCGGTCTGTAATGAACCATTATCCTTTGTGTGCAACCTCTCTGAGTTTGTAATATCCATGGGTGTAATTTGTCTCTGGCTTTATAAAGTGTTTGTTTGAACAATTGCTTATGGATCCCAATGAAATTGCTTCTTCTAGTCCATTTTCTCTTTTGTAAGTCTAAGGGACCTTAGGAGATCTCGGGGAAGGCTGACCTTTGCGGACGGACACGCATGGGTGCCGCACGGCTTAGGCAAATTCAACTAAGCCCGTGACAATATGGATCTAGATTTTTAAAGATATATGATATTCCTAGGTAATCAATCTCTCACGTATCATAATTTTTATTTTTGTAGGTTTTTTGCGCACCAATCTTTTCACGATGATTTGATATACATGGGAAACTTGTTTTGTTTTCTTTCTTTCGTTACACATGTGATGCTCCTGTTGGGTTTCCAATAGTGGTATCAGAGCCAGGTTGCTCGTGTAAAAGATTAACTTTTAAATAACATGTGAAGAGATTGAACCGCGTGTGATCAACTAGGTTCTACGTATTCTTGTAGTGAATGCAATGCACACGGGTAAGCTGCCTACGGGCGAAGGGGGCGACCAACTACAAGCATGCCACTTGCAGGGGTAGCCATCCATAGCCAAGCCCCCTGCAAGGCCAGCCATGTCGTCTGCAATGGCGGCTAGGCCCTTTGCAGGGGCAATTATGCCCCCTACAAGGGTGACCACAAGGGACACCCGCTCGCGGGCAGGGCTACCACCAACAGGGGCGGCTACCTGCAAACCATGGTGGTTTAGAGGTCGAAAAGATATGAATCACAAGGAGTTGTGATTAGCAAGAGTTGCCTACCTTTTTGGGCTTAGTGTAATTAGTTGAGTCCCTCGAGGTTACACTAAGACGCCGATTGGATCCCGATCCCCACTTGAAGTCTGCTAGAGACTTTCGTTTCATGTGCCAAGGATGTTGCATGATTCTATAAGAAAATAATGGGAGTACATTAAGATAGAAGACAGTATCTTATAATTTTCTATAAAATATGCATGTTATTAAATCACGCTACATTTTGTTTGATAAAAAATATGTCGATTACAAAACCCCTACATGACATATTTGATGCTAATCGCCTCACTGGTCCAAACTACACAGATTGGCTTCATAATTTGATAATTGTTCTCACGGCAGAGAAAATCGTATATGTCCATGACATGATTGTGTCGTGCCAGAGGAAAAAGGCAAGAGAAGATGAGATCGCTCGCTATGTGAAGCATATAGATGATTCTACTTTGGCAAAGTACTATATGTTAGCCTCTATTACTCTCGAGTTACAGAGGCAATATGAGAGCATAGATGCCAATTCCATCCTTCATCATCTTCACCAGCTATTTGAGGAATAGGGAAGAACTCAAAGATATGAGATATCCAAGAATCTATTCAGAGATAGGATGATAGAAGGGGCATCGGTTCAGAACCATGTCCTAAAGATAATAGAGTAAATTGAGAAACTCATAGGTCTAGGAATAGTTGTAGAGGATAACATGTGTGTTGATCTTATACTTCAGTCCCTGCCAAGGTTTACAATTTCGATCTGTACCGCCCGGTACGGGCGGTTCCGTCAAAAATTGACCGTCGGCGGCGAATTGAAGAAGAAATCGATCGTTAGTGATCGATTGAGAGAGAAATCGACGATCGATGATCGATTGAGGAAGAAAAAGGGAACAAGAAGAGGAAAAAAAAAAGAAGAGGGGAAGAAAGAATACCTCGCCCGCCTACCGTCGCCACCCGCAGGTCGCCCACGACCGCGATCGCTTTTTCTCCCGTGCGAGGAGACAGAGTGTCTCCCCACACAGGGAGAAAGATCGAGACGACATCACCCCCCTTTTCTTTTTTCTAACAAATATTTTAATATTTTTAATATTATATTATATAATATTATATTATAAAAAATAATATATTATATTTTAATACCGGGTGGTATGCACTGTGCATATCGCCCGATACGGGTCCCGTACTGGTATGGACTGGTAAGTCAAACCTTGGTCCCTGCCATATTCTTTTTCATAGTTCATCAAGAATCTCTTGAGAGATAGGATGATATAAGGGGCATTAGTTCAGAATCATATCCTAAAGATGATAGAGTGGATTGAGAAACTTACAGGTTTAGGAATAGTTATAGAGGATAACGTATGTGTTGATCTTATACTTTAGTCCCTGCCAGATTCTTTTTCACAGTTCACCATGAACTTTAATATGAGCAAGTTTGAGGTGATTCTACCTGAGCTCTTGAATATGTTAAGGAAAGCTGAATGCACTATTGAGAAAGAGAAGTTTGTTCTCTATGTTGGTGAGACCAATAAGAAAAAAAAGACTAATAAGACGCTTAAGAATGGCATGGGCAAGGGCAAACCAGGTAAAGTGAAGGTTGCCAAGAAAGACCCAATCGAGAACAAAGGCTAGTGCTTCCGTTGCGGCAAAGACGAGTATTGGAAGAGGAACTGCAAAGATTACTTTGTAGAGAAGGTGAAACAGAAGCTTATAAAAGCTTCAGGTACATTCATGATCAGTCTTATTATATTTTTATGATAACACGTGGGTATTGGATATCAGGAGTGCTTATCATATATGTAATTCATTGTATGCTCTGGCAAGGCCTAAGAGACTGGCTAGAGGCGAGATGGACCTCAAGATGTGCAATGGAGCAAGAGTTGTTGCAGTTGCCATTGGCGATGTCACCCTTCATCTACTTGGTGGAGCTATCATTAGATTAGATGCATGCTATTATGTTTCCTCCCTTATCAAAAATATTATTTTCATTTCTTGTTTGACAGTTAGTTGATATAAATTAGTTTTTGAGAATAATAGTTGCTTGATAATTTTGGATGATGAGATCATCATAAGAGGGACCTTGATTATTGACTTATATGTGTTAGACAATTCTCCACACATCATTAATATAAATACATTCAAAAGGAAATGAGATGAGATGAACGAGACATACCTATGACATTATAGACTAGGTCATATCTATGAGAGAATGATTTAAAAGTTACTAAAGGATTGATATTTGGATCCATTCGACTATATGCAACTTGCGAACTTTGCCTTCATGGAAAGATGACAAACTCTCCTTTTAGTGGAGCTAGAGGAAGAGTTCTTAAGTTATTGGAACTCATACATAATAATGTATGTGGTCTCATGTCGACTTAGACTATATGTGGTAACTCCTTTTTCATTACATTCATTGATGATTTCTCTAGGTATGGACACGTGTTGATGAAGTACAAGTCTGATACCTTCAAAAAATTTAGGAAATATAAAAATAAAGTGGAGAACCAAATTGGAAAGAGTATTAAGACTCTTCAATCAGATCGAGAAGAAGAGTACTAGAATACAAAGTTCACTCATTTCCTTAGGGACCATGAGATTCTATCCCAATATACATCTCCTTATACACCTCAGCTCAATAGTGTATCAGAAAAGAAGAATCACACGTTGTTAGACATTGTGTGATCTATGATGAGTTTCGCTAACCTACTCATCTCAATATGAGGATATGCCATAGAGTCCGTAGCTTACATTCTAAATAGAGTTTCATCTAGGTCGATAGTGTATACACCATATGAGATATAGAAAGGGAAGAAGTCTGATCTTAAGGTTATTAAGATTTGGAGCTATGCTGCCAACGTTAAGAGACACAACCCTGACAAGTTGAAATCAAGAATAGAATGATACAAGTTCGGGGGATACCCCAAGGAAACTTGTGGGTATTATTTCTATCATCTCGAGGACCATAAGGTCTTTATTGTCAAAAGAGTTGTGTTCCTTGAGAAGGAACACATTCTTAGTGGAAATAGTGGGAGTGAGATAGAGTTGAGCAAGGTTGGAGAACTTAGCTCAAGTACCATTCTAAAGTCCGAGTCTGTACAGGATCCTAGCACACAAGTTTCAACTTGACGTAAGTCTAGCAGAGTATCTCACACTCCCGAAAGATATGTGGGATATATAGTAAAGAGTACTCTCAGGATGTTGATATTCAGACGTACGAGGAGGTATTATAAGTAGAAACTCTGGGAAGTGGCAAGAATATATGAATTTTGACATGGATTCCATGTACCCAAATAAGGTTAGGAATCTTGTCGATGCACCTGAGGGTATTGTACATATCCGTTGCAAATGGATTTTCAAGAAGAAGATCGGAGTAGATGAAAATGTGAAGACCTATAAAGCAAGGTTGGTGGCCAAAGGATATCGTCAAAGTCAAGAAGTTAACTATGACGAGACCTTCTCATCTGTAGCAATGCTAAAATCCATCAGAATTCTTTTGACTATTGTAGTACATTATGACTATGAAATCAGGCACATGGATGTGAAAATTGCATTCATCAATGACAACCTCGATGAGGAGGTGTATATGATACAACAAGAAGGATTCATAACTAGAGAGAGTCCAAATAAAGTGTGCAAGTTACTCAGGTTCATCTATGCACTGAAGGAAGCTTCCCGAAGTTAGAACATAAGATTTGATGAGGCGATCATATTTTATGACTTCGTTAAAAACGAAGATGAGTTTTATGTGTACAGGAAGGTAAGTGGGAGCGCTATTACCTTCTTGGTGTTGTATGTGGATGACATCCTAATAATTGGGAATGATGTAAGAATGCTCTTCACTTAAAGCTTTGCTATCTAGAAACTTCTCCATGAAGGACTTAGGGGAATCATCCTACATTTTGGGGATTCAGATCTATAGAGATAGATCCAAGAGGATGCTTGATTTATCTCAGTCCAGGTACATAGACTCCATGATCAAAAAGTTTGGCATGAAAAATTCCAAGAGAGGTCTCATATCGATGAGATATGAAATATCACTTTCTAGGAGTATGTCCCCAAAGACTCCTAAAGAAAAGACAAATATGGATATGATACCCTATGCCTCAGCGATAGAGTATATCATGTATGTTATGCTATGTACCATGCCTAATAAAGCATATGCTCTAAGTGTCACGAGTAAGTATCAGGTGGATCTATGTTTAAAATATTGGAAGGTAATAAAGTGTATCATTAAGTACTTGAGAAGGACTATGGATCTTTTGGATGAGATAGCCTCTAGGTTGAGGGCTACACAGATAAGTTCTGCATATCATAAGTAATATGATGGAAAGCACCATAGTCAATAATTTAATTTCTTGGATAATTAGTCGAAGTAGTTATGACAATTGCTTCAGGCTAATTGGTTGTAGCAATAGGCTTGGGTCGAGATCGCTAAACTTTTGTTATGTGTTTAATTTTGTCACAAGACTAACAGATAACTTTTTACTTTTTATTAATGTTGGGAGTCTAGAATTGTTGATAGTTGTAGTTGAAGTTATTTCTTGAGTTGTTTGGATTGAAGTTGTCACCATGATTGTTGCTTTGAGAGTGTAATGGATGATGATTACTCCGTGTGTTACTCATGTGTTTAGGAGGCATCTTATTAGGTTATTTATTGAAGTTCTTATTACTTTGATTGTCATTTCTTTTGAGTTTTTGATTAAATTTTAGTCTCATCATTCTCATTTTAGATATGCTTTATGATAAATCAATTTATTATATAATTCTTCAAATGACTTTGATGAGTCATATGCATGAATTATTATTGCTGCCAGCTCCTTATATTTGTCTCCTAGAACAATGACCTTTTTATCACTCAAGGGATGGCCTATTAAAGTCAAATTATTATTGCATGAAGTAATAAGACTTTCATCTTGTGTTATTTTCATCAGCACAGATAAAAGATATAGTATGTGAGTGTGAGATCGATTGACGAGAGTGGTTTGTAAATTATACCATGTAGAGCCAATGATTGAGGCTTGGATGATCTTGTCGTAGCTATAACTTATGCTTAGGATTTACCATTGGGATAAAAGGTTCTCTAGGTATTTGAATTATTTTTGATAGACAACTAAGAAAGCCATCGATCGATGTAACCTAATAGATCATATAAAAAAAAAGAGGTTGGTGAATTATACTTACCAATATACATAATTACCATCTTTAGAGAGTTTGAAGTGGATCAGAGTTGATGTATTGACAGATATAGGTGCTGTAGATGGAGATGAATTATTGTTTTATAAGGAAATAATAATTAGAGCAATAGAGTTGGAGGAGGAAGATGACATGGATGGATGTTAGATATGGTTGGATATTGCATTGTGTATCGTTGAGTAGGCAGACCAGATCAGATCAGAAGACAATTAGTTGAGCATGGTGTAGATCAGATTAGTTAATCAGTCCACAATCACTAATCAAATATTATTGCTGCGAGTGTTTGTTGTCCAACGAGGAAGAAGGAGTACGAGGTAGGATTGATAGATAGAGGAGAACAATTCATCGATTGCTATCGCCCGTGGTTGGTGGCAGTGGCAAATCTACCGATCGCCAACCAATAAATAGCAGCAAAAGGTGCAAGATGAAAGAGGCAAATTATTGACGGTGACAGCAAGATGAAAGAGGCAAGTCGCAAATAACGATCGATCGTCGAAGAAGAACAATCACCGGAGGCGATGGATCATATTGAGGCTGATATATTTGGTCACTCTGGTTGCTGCAGACACCAGCACTGTGCAGATCGTCTATTGCGATGTGAGGGAGAAGGCTTCTCAGTTTGAAGAAGGGTTCACCGGAGCGAGAGGGGAGGATGGTTGCAGTCCACCTTTGATTGCAAATTATGAGCAGATCGTCTATTTGCGATATGTGTATGCGGTGAGGAGGCGACGGGAGGAGATGGCAACGTTTGCTCACTATGGGCGGCATGAAGACTCGATCCCGTAGCACAAACAGGAAAGAGGGGGAGGGGAAGTAAGTCTTGCTCAAGTGACAAAAGGAGCTCTGATATCATTAAGAAGCAGCAAAAATTTGTTATGAAAGAGATTTGATTTCATTCATTAAAATGCAAAATTATCTTGTCTCTTTCTTGATCTTCTATCAATTAGAGCTCGAAAGCTAGCTAGCTACCCACCCGAATCAACGTGTCTCAGACCCAAACAGGTGTAATGCATGAAGAGGAAGGAAAAGAGTGAGCTGCTGCTGCTTTGAGCATTGTGGTAAGATCTACCAGTAAGAGAGATTAAACATATGAGGCGACGTTTGGTTACCTGATCTTGAAATAAGACCAGAGGAGAACAACAAGATGTGATCTTTACTTTTCTTCCCTTTGGAATTAGGCTCTCCCTGCAACTCTCGTTGATTCTTTCTCTCTTCTTCTGCAAGCCATATAAAACCAGCAATAATAGCATCAGATTCAATACTAGAATTATTATTGCTCTATAGAACAAGTTTGGACTAAAGTATTTACCCTTGCATAGAGCCTCTGATCTCTTGTTGTTGATCCACAACCCGCTCTTATTGTCCCAATTAGATTTGCAATTGTAGATCTAAACAATATATAGCTCCATCCACGTTAGTTTTAAAAATAAAACATCTAGATCCATTTATCCTAATGTTGTTGGTCTTACCAACGAAAATATGAAAACAAAGACTAATTTTAATTGTTCCAATTGATGGTGGTACTACGAATGACTGTTGTGGATGAGGAGAGTGACACCTACAGGTGAGTCTCACTCTGCATCTGTGTCGACATAGTTACCGGGTTACCCTTTTGACGCTCTACATCTACATCGGCGTCAACGTAGATGCAGAACGACCCTCACTTCTTGTTGTCTCTTTGCTCATCCATAATAATTACTCGCGGCCCCTAACAAAGCCGTCATCCATTACCATCGAAGTTATCCACCATCATCAACTTAAATGTTAAAATTATCTTTTTATCTTTTATTTTCATATTTTCGCTAATAAAACCAATAGTGCTAGGATAAATGAATTTAGATGATTTAATTTCGTAACTATAGAGATGCCATCTGCAGGCTTTCTCTGAAGCATGTAATGTGATCAGAAGTTGCGGGTAAAGCCAACACTGTGAACACTCACCGATGACAAAACCCGGGCCTTCTTTCTAGGACCTCCACCTCCCCTGCTGCTGGGCTTCTGGAGGTCGCTTGTGGATGGAGGACGAGGTGTTGGCGATTGCTGAATCAAGTCTCCAGCTTCCTCACTGCTCGTCTCCACGTTCGTGCTAACTGCTTTAGTGACAACATGAAGCATATATGGATCGTTCATGCTGTAGGCTCCGTAGCTAGTAATGGTGTCAACGAAACCAACAGAGTAGACCGAGTGGCGGTCAGCATCATCCGAACAACAGAATGTTGGGCAGATGGCCCAGATTCAGCCCATAATGGGCTTTAGTGAAGCCCACAGCCCAGAACCTCACTTATATTAACCTAAAACCTAGATTAGGTGGCTAGGGTTGAGATTAAGAGAGCAGCGACGGCTGGAAACGTGGAAGAGAGAAAAAGCAGACTGCAGATTGACAGTAGAGGCCAGAAAACAAGAGATCCAGAAAAGGGAAGAAGACAAGGGCAGAAAAAGACTATTCTCAATCATTCAAATCTCAGGTTAGATCAGTTTGCAGTAGATTCTTACTGTGATCTCTTGGGAAGGTTTTGGATATTGTGCTTAGGATTATAGTCCTTGTATCCCTGAGATTCTCTTGTGGCTATTGCTTTGGGCTTGGGCAAGAAGCCTGAAATCTGTATATTCATTATTTTGATAGTGGATTTTCTCTGGCTTGTCCCGTGGTTTTTACCCTTCGAGTTGAAGGGGTTTTCCACGTAAATCTTGGTGTTCATCTGATTGTGATTTCTGTTTCATTCCGCTGTGTGTGACGGTCTGCTAGTATTTGTTCATATACAAAGTTGATTCATGTTTTATTCCCATCAACTGGTATCAGAGCAAGGTTTTGGTGGTATTTAATCTTTTGTATCTGAACATGGAGGCCGGTAATGTTTCTCGCATGATTAGTTTAAACGGAAACAATTGGATGATATGAAAACCAAGAATGAAAGATCTCTTGTATTGCAAAGATTTGTATGGACCTTTGCAAGAAGATAGTGCAAAGCCCACATCTATGACAGATGATGAGTGGAAGAGATTAGATCGAAAAACAGTTGGCTTTATTCGACAATGGCTAGATGATAGTGTCTTTCACCATGTTTCTACTGAATGTTCTGCATACTCTCTTTGGAAAAAGTTAGAAGGTCTTTATGAAAGAAAAACGGCTGGCAACAAAGCTTTTCTGATCAGAAAACTTGTGAACTTGAAATATAAAGAGGGTACTTCTATTCCTGAGCATTTGAATGAAATGCAGAGTATTACTAACCAGTTATCCTTTATGAAAATGTCTCTTGATGATGAGTTGCAGGCATTGTTACTTCTCAGTTCTTTGCCAGAAAGTTGGGAGACACTGGTGGTTTCTCTCAGTAATTCGACACTAGATGAAATTGTCACCATGAGTCAAGTAACAAGCAGTTTGTTGAATGAGGAGTTAAGGAGAAAGAATTCAACAACTTCTCAGATTGATTCACAAGCACTTGTCTCAGAGAACAGAGGAAGGTCAAAGTCAAAGGATAGAAGTGGTTCACGTGTGGATAGAAGCAAGTCAAGGTCAAGGAAAGATATTGTTTGCTACAATTGTGGTGAGAAAGGACATTACAAGAATCAGTGCAAGCAACCTAAAAAGAACAAGAAAAGGGGGAAAGAAGTGGAGCATACAGAGTCAAAAGAGAATATCACACCTACAGTACAATGTAGTGATTATTTGATTTTGTCTACTTCCGATGATATTTTTTCTTGTGTGTGCCAGGATCTCGAGTGGATAATTGACACATGTGCTTCTTATCATGCTACACCACGGAGGGAGTTCTTTGCTACTTACAGGTCTGGAAATTTTGGTGTTGTCAAGATGGGCAACTATGACACAGCAAACATCATTGGCATGAGAGATATCCATATAAAGACCAACCTTGATTGCAAGTTGGTACTTAAGGATGTGAGGCATGTGGTTGACTTAAGACTGAATTTAATTTCAGTTGGAAGGCTGGACGATGAAGACTTTGATGTCAGATTTTATAAAGGGTAGTGGAAGCTCAGTAAGGGTTCTCTTATTGTAGCTAATGGAAAGAAATGTCATACATTGTATAGATTGCAGCATAAAGCTTGTGGTGAGCAGTTGAATGCTACAGAGAAAGACTCCAGCATGGAGTTGTGGCATAGGCGACTAGGACACATGAGCGAGAAGGGGTTGCAAGAACTTTCCAAAAGAGAGGTATTGCCATACCTCAGAGGTACACGTTTGAACCCTTGTATTGATTGTTTGGCTGGTAAACAACATAGAGTTTCCTTTGTTAGTCCTGCCTTATCTAGAAAAATGCATGTCTTGAACCGTGTCTATACAGATGTGTGTGGTCCTTTGAGGACAAAAACTCCTGGTGGATCTGTTAATGTTCTTAGTATCAGTGGTGCACTTTATTTTGTTACTTTTATAGATGACTTTTCCAGGAAAGTTTGGGTCTATGCTTTGAAGACTAAAGATCAGGTTATTAATACCTTCAAAGAGTTTCATGCCAGAGTTGAAAGGGAGACAAAAAGACAATTGAAATGTATAAGATCAGATAATGGTGGTGAGTACACAGGATTGTTTAATGATTATTGTAGGTCACATGACATCCAGCATAAGTTGACAATCCCTGGTACGCCTCAGCATAATGCAATTGCAGAGAGGATGAACTGCACCATCATGGAAAAGATCAGATGTATGCTTTCACAGGCCAAGCTACCCAAAAGGTTTTGGGATGAGGCTTTGAGGACTGCAGTTGATGTAATCAACTTATCACTATGTACAGCTCTAGATGGTGATGTTGCAGAGCATGTATGGTCAGAGAAAGATGTCTCCTATAGGCATTTAAGAGTGTTTGGTTGTCGTGCATTTGCACATGTTCCAAACAATGAAAGGTCCAAGCTGGATGGTAAGACAAAAGAGTGTATTTTTCTTGGTTACTCACATAATTAGTTTGGTTACAGGCTTTGGGATCTAGAAAAGCAGAACATGTTCAGAAGCAGAGATGTTGTCTTTTTTAAGGATCAAACCATTGAGGATTTGAAGAAGGAGGCACCAGCTAAGACTTCTGCAGAGGGATTTGTAGACTGTGACCCAGTTATTCCTCCAGTATATCAGGTTGATGGGGGAGATGTGCAGGAAGACGGTGCAGAGCCAGATGTTGATCCACCTGCAGGACATGTTGAGCAAAAAGAAGAAAGAGAGCAAGTTCCCATAGAACCTCAATTAAGAAGATCTTCTAGACCACATCAACCTTCCAGAAGATACTCTACAGATGAGTATGTGATGCTTACTGATGCAGGTGAACCAGAGAGTTACAAGGAAGCAGTTGAAAGTGAGCAGAAAAAGAGAGACAGGAGATGTGCCGACAGCCGATCGGCATTGCTTCACATTGAGGAGTCATGAGACAGCCTCCCTTATGGGCTGAAGGGGGAGGTTGTTGGGCAGATGGCCCAGATTCAGCCCATAATGGGCTTTAGTGAAGCCCACAACCCAGAACCTCACTTATATTAACCTAAAACCTAGATTAGGTGGCTAGAGTTGAGATTAAGAGAGCAGCGACGGCTGGAAACGTGGAAGAGAGAAAAGGCTGACTGTAGATTGACAGTAGAGGCCAAAAAACAAGAGATCCAGAAAAGGGAAGAAGACAAGGACAGAAAAAGACTATTCTCAATCATTCAAATCTCAGGTTAGATCAGTTTGCAGTAGATTCTTACTGTGATCTCTTGGGAAGGTTTTGAATATTGTGCTTAGGATTATAGTCCTTGTATCCCTGAGATTCTCTTGTGACTATTGCTTTGGGCTTGGGCAAGAAGCATGAAATCTGTATATTCATTATTTTGATAGTGGATTTTCTCTGGCTTGTCCCGTGGTTTTTACCCTTCGAGTTGAAGGGGTTTTCCATGTAAATCTTGGTGTTCATCTGATTGTGATTTCTGTTTCATTCCGCTGTGTGTGACGGTCTGTTAGTATTTGTTCATATACAAAGTTGATTCATGTTTTATTCCCATTACAGAACGGATCGGTGCAATGAGCAGGCCATAATATGGACTCGTCACCATGCGGAGGAGCACCAGATCGTTGCGGCATTACGTCGAACACCTCAGGGGCAACAAGAGATATCCAAAATCACGCCTTCGAGACCAATCCGTCTGGTTTCCATTCGGGGCGAGGGTGGGAAGGGATGAAGGGAGTGTGAGAGGAGCGCTCGGTTTGCTTGATGAGACAGTGGCATGGTTTGTGGACTACTTGTACCCGTAAAGTAGTTGACTTCAAACTTTGATATCAGCAACGGCAAATAAAGTAATCGTAGATGTTGACATTTTGCGAAGAGTCTCACTGTAGGCGGCACAATTAAGACGGTGGCAACGATGGATTAGGAAAAGACATATTAGATGGAAGTCAGAATAATAAGTCATGAATGATTGATTACATAAGCACAAAAACAAGTAATTGAAAGGTGATGATTAACTGAGGTTACAGTAGAGGGACGGTAGGAAGGAGATTGTGGGAGACTTTAGGTATAAAGTATGAGGGAAACAAATACTGAGGATTTACTTTTGTTTCAATGTTGGGATATAAACAAGAATGAATATAAGGGTGGAATGACACGCAAAATAGTCATCCTCACTCATAACTTGATACTTGATAGTACAATCATGTGTGAAGTAAGGACTTATACCTCTAAAGCTATAAGCAGTTTTTTTTTCTTTTTTCTTATTTGATTGAATAAATCCAAATTAAGATCAGTAGACTCGTCTATCTCTATAAATCAACTCAAATCCTAAACTAAATCACTTTCGGACAGCTCCTGTTGTCTACATAACATTTGCTTCTTCTGCGTGATCTTTTTTTTATGGGCACGAAAAGAAACATCAAAGAAAGAGAGAGAAAAAAAGATACAGAATTTAGATTTGAAGTATGTATTTAATGACTAAATCCTAATGGATTATGTGTTATTTTAATTACATCAAACAAGTTTTAACTATGAGCCAATGTTTACAAAATGAGGGGTAATCAAGTTTTAGATCACACATACTCAAATACTGAAAATGAAAGCCAAAATTCATAGTCATGACAAAGAAACCACTGAAATAAGCCCACTAATAGAACATGTCTGGGTAAACATCATATAAAACAACAATGAGAGAACAAATGCAAGCAAGGATGATGATGTGGGAATTGACTGAATAAAGCATAGAACTGGGAATATTCGGATGTCCTTTGGAGAACAAAAGATCCAAACAAATTGTTTATGACAATTAATGTTAGAAAGATCATGCAAGAATGAGAAAATTATAGAAAATTGCAGTCTTAAAAGTCGACCATATGTTAGCCTAACTTTAATCAAAGATCATAATGATTATGTGATACTAAATTTAACTAAATATATGATTTTTTATAAATCTCATTTTTTTTTTATAAATCTATGTAATCAATCCTACATAATTAGGACTTACGGCTTTATTATTATTGTTGTTGTTGTTATGTTGACACTACATCCTTCTGTGCACTGATAATATGATAAATCGATACTACTTGGTCTAAATTTCTAAAATCCAAATACAATGATAACTTATGTCTACATAAACTAAAAAAAAAAAAAGAATTAATGCAAGACATACTGGCTAGGCAATATAAATGAAAAAATCAACAAAATCTAAGCATCAATTACAATATCTAACATGAACAAGTTAATTATACTTAAAGGCCAACAACTTAAATTGAGACACAACAACATTAATCATGATAGGCAGATCTAGGAATGGGTTATCTATCACAAGCTTCATGAATACTATTTTATCCATCCAGGCATTAGTGATCTACGAAGACTGTCAGTTTCAGCAACTGAGGTCAATAATTCACAGCTACACCTGGATCTCAACAGGAAGAATCTATGTATTCATATTCCTGTGTCTCCACATGTACCATTTTTCAATGTGTATATAGTTCTGAACACTTGACTAATATTTTTGGAGAGCCCGACAATGGAGAAAAAAAATCATGCAAGCTCAACTATTACCTTTACTAATATGTTCATCAACCAAAATACATTAATATAATAATTATTATGGTGTATACTGTACATATCATTCACAGCTACAATACAAATACCAAGAAGTACTATATTAAACCATAGACAAAAGGTCAAAAAAATTTACATTTGGACCAATGTGTAGAATCTACCGGTATGTATCATCATATTGAATCAAGATAACTACAAGTGTGGTGCGTATGAATTGCAGTAAAATCTACAGAAGGATCAGCAATAACTCCTTAAAAGAAAACTTAATGAAAATACCATTCTTGATGAGAAAGAAGAATGCCAATGTGATATGAGTTTAATATCTGAACCCAACACTCTTGAGGCAACTCTTATAAGCAAAGATCACGAAGCCCCTAAGAAATGCAATAACCACAACTGTTTAAACCATGCAAAGTAACTAGTCCTGTAACGTCCAAACCTCATTATATTCATAAAAGATTCCTGCCCACATATTAATATAAGACTGCACTCTAAATTGATGTCTTCAGCTGAAAGATATAAAACAGCTTCTACTAAGCATCAGAATCTTTGATACCTCTTTAAACAAAAGGTAGGGCCTGCTCTACGTTTTCAAAAAAGAAGATGGAACTAATATTTTCTACTTTGCATCCTTGAAACAAGTAGGAGAATTCATGATTTCAAGAAAACCAAATAAAGTAGTTGTAAGATAAATAACTGACTTTGAAAATTCTTTATTGTTTCTGGCCAGTTACAATGGTTTCTCCCTCAAAGTCTTATAGACAAATGAGTTTGGAATTGACCTAACACTTGTTATAATAACAAGGAACTAAAGTGAAACAAAACCATAATACTTCCTGCCCATAAACTAAATAGCAAATAACACCTTAGGATACTAAATTCAACTCAATCAGGAAGAGAGAGAGAGAGAGAGCTAATGCTTCTCACATATACTGGATGGAAAAACAAGTGTCAGGCAAACAAAAAATAAGTTATAACTAGAAAGTCAAATGCAATAATTAAGGAAGACTGGAACGAAAATTCAAACAGTGATCATCGTGGAGAGAGCACTGTTCCATTAATGTCAATTAGCCCTTCTTTAAATGCATGTTTCTAAGCAACCATTTCACTTTATTTTCCCTTTCTGGTACTGGGTGTTAAAAGCTGAGTTGATAGGGATCTACAGCTTAAAGAAACCTGAGCTGGCATCCATATTATGAGTCAAAACCATGACCATCCACAATCATTAACCATGTTAGTCAGACATTGTTTTAAGCAAACAGACAAACTCAGAATAAATGGATAAAGAAAGAGAACAAAGTGGGAAAAAAAAAGGACTGAATTTATCCATTGAATCCGACTGTTTACACAGGAAAAATACCCTTAATGCATGTGCACGGTTGTGCATGCCTACTTAGACACGATATATGAACTAGAATGTTGTCTTGAGAATACACATGCTTTCATCTAATGCTTTTGGCATTTCCAAAGGCAATTCTCCCTTGGCATCCATAAAAAAAAGTACAGCAAGAAGTTCTTATTAACTCTAAATCAATTGTCATAAAACAGCAAACATATCATACTCAAATGCACACCATCCCAGCACCTGCGAAGCAACATAAGGGATGCACATATACATGCATTGTTATCACAAGCATGCAGACAGAAATATGTGGTTGCTTAAAGCATACTCATTTGTGGTTGGATTCAGGTGGAGTGGACTGTGGAGGAAATTTACATCAAAATAAATATAAGAAAAAAACAGTGTGAGAGGGATGGAGCAGACACAGATAATGGTGTGTGATGCCGATTGCCAGAGCATCTAGACGCAAGGATCGATAAGAATGTGTAGAAGAATGTACAAATACAGAAATATCAGATATGTTTTGTTCTAAGCCATAGAGTAGACAATTTGATGAGATCATATCTAGCACCTCGTGCACTTTGCTACTTGACAACATGAGAAAATCAGATCCACTTGCACATAGTTTCAGATCATGTCCTTGACGATTCAAATGGCATGGAAAGCATTTATAGCATTCATTCAGCAGGCTTTCGCGGCAATCAAGACATGAGACTACCTCAAAAAGCCCAATCAGTGGCCATCAAGAAAATGGGCCATTAACAAACAACAAAATTTACACTTCAACCGGTTAAATAAATGTCCATGATCCATGAAGGAGGGAACTGCAGAGAAGTCTTGGTTAAAAATGATTTAAAAGCAACTAATTCTTTAAACATATCCTGTAGTCAACACTTAAACCACACACTGTAGCATCCTTATGTTTGCTAAGCCTCCAGAAGTTCATAGGACTGGAATGGGCAGCATTAAAGACAAGAAATTGTTATTCTACAAAAACGCCGTCACATAACCCATGACCCAAAGAGATTAGACAGTACCTACTGGGGCTCATCTTCTGTTATGCTTACACTGAGACTGCGTTGTGCCAATCTGTAGTACAATATCCCCATTGTTGCCATGCATGCCCTGCTCATAAAAACAGTTCTTACGATAAGCTTGTTTTCTTGGAATATTTTTTGCAGTTACCATTACCAGTGATGAGAAACATGACTATGCAAGAAGCTATTATTTAAATACATGATGCTAAAATTATAAACATTAAACAACATTTTCACTTTGTTTTACAAATGACAAAATGTCTATGACAAACATGCTAAGCACTTAGAACATCCTGCATAAATCTAAAATTTCGAAAAGCCAATGAGTTGAAGGCTTGCTCTTTCTCAACATCTACTGCTCACATGCTATCTTAGTCATTAAATGCAAAACTGATCAGACCAGAATTCCAGCAAGAGAGTCTTCAACTTTCATGTAATTCTTGAATTTTGAATGGATATGTATAAACATAGAAATAGAGATTTATGTTCAACAAACAAGCATGCAACTACAGGTAAATCAGATAACAAATTATTCAGGACAAATTCAACTGCTCATTCATAAAGAACATCACAACCTGGTGAGACAGCAAATTTTCATTTCATTTCAGAACCTTTTGATCTTTGTTCCCACAAAATTGTCAAAATGAACTTCAAATATATGATGACAGAAGTAGGAGAAATTACATGATTGCCATGATGAGTAATATTTTCCTGGGGTCCATCCTTGAAGATCTTTGATGACGTATTCTTCCTTCTGGACCATTTGTGTTAGCTTCTTTGCGTGGTGGTGCAGTCACTGGTAGAGTAGGCAATGAACTTGACCAGAAAGGCAGCAACATCCTTAGAAGCTTGTGACGCACAGGACCTGCATTTGAAATCAAAATCATTTGGTACATTGATCCAAGCCAAATCCACTTTACCATCAAAAACCCAAAACAAAGACTATTGTGGTTATTTGGCTGAATCTTCCCTCACACTAGACTAGCTGAGGCTTCAGATCAGAAAACCACCTTATACTGCGGATTCTCTGTCTTCTGCAGCTGTATCAAGTCAATCAGTAGTTACTTGTCTGCTTCGTGTTTGTAGTAGTTACTTAGCGGATAGGAAGAAGGGTAGTAGGAATAATTACTAAGGATAGGAAGTAGAAACAAGATCTAAGTATTATAGGTATTAGTATTTGTAGAAGACCATATAAGAACCTTTCGCGAGTCAGAAAGGAATTTACACTTCAACAACAAATGTACTAGGGAAAGGGTAAGTCCAGGGAGAACTAGTATTGGGATGCCTGACTTAAAACAATCTGCTAATGTGATACCTCCTTTTGTACTAGAAGGTCACTTAAATAAAATCTGTGCATCGACAAACCAACACTTGTTCCTTCATATTATAGCTGAACAGGGAAAAAACATCATGTAGCAATCCAAAAACGTTTGGACATTATGAAGATCCATTACTGTTATGCATCCTGGTGTAACAAATGCAGAGATTGGAAAACTCATATTTAGTGAGTTTAGGGCTTGCATCATAACAATGGTCCAATTTTCAACATTATTTAGTGAAGTTCAAGTAAATCATGTGACCCATTATGTAACCTTAGTATTGGATTGGTGGTCTAATGCATATACTTTCAACCTGAATGTGGACAACAATGCCAACTAGAATAAAGCTGGATGTGTTGAGAAATTAGCATGTAACATGCTATAAAAAGACTAAAATTAGTAACAGAATCTTCAGATGCTGCAATTAGAATTTGTCTTATTCCTGAATTTGCATTTAACTTGACAGATAGGTCCAACCATAGTGTAAGTTACCAGGTTGATTGATATTATAACGCCCCGATTATCTCAAATTGTAAGTGGGCAAAACTAAGATTGGCTTACAAGGGTTTGGCGTATGTACTACTATCAACTTCAGCATAGGTATTTTGACCAGTGATTTAGGTCAAACGAAGTTGATGGTCCAGTTAGTCTATTAGGTCGAGGTCGTGACATTTGGTATCAAAGTCGACCTAGTATTTTGGCATAATGAGGGGGCTCGAGTAGGAAAGGACTATCCGTGGATGGAGTCAGAGAACTTGTCACGACGTGGAGATATCACTGGACTACGCCTCATATGCACTATGCTAGGGTTTGATTTGAGCTTTGCTGGCCTTGACGAGGACGTCAAGCCTTAAGTGGAGGAAATTATAACAACCTGATAATCCCACATTGAAAATGGATAAGGCTAAGATTGACTTATATAGGTCTGATGAGTGTACTACCATCAACTTCAACTAAACAGTTTCGACTAGTGGTTTGGGTCAAATGAAGTTGATGGACTAGTTAGCCTAACAGGCTCGGGTCATGACAAATATAACCCTTATTGAATTTAGTACAAAAGTGATATTCTTTTTAAGATCTAAGAAAGATGAGTGTGAAGTAGATGGCTAAACTAGCTATTTTATATCCAGATTCATAGATGAAGGAAGACATAAATGAGAATTAGAGGAAAAGTGACAAGTAATTGAAAATATATATACACACTAATAAGTATTCACAATTTTGAAATTTCCTACTGGTTTGGGTTACTAAAGAAAAATTGACATGCGCACAAAGGAGGCTAACAGAGCACAAAAATCATGATATCTATCAGCAGAAAAGAGAATGCCACTGAAGTTGTATGAATGTAATTAAATGGAATGCATTTGCCACTTCAGATCATTTATTTATTGAAAAAAATCATATAGTAGTATTCGGATAATAAATTTAAACATTGAAATGCACAGAGATAACCAAGAACCTTCAATGAAATGAATAGACATGAAATAAAACAGTCTGCTGTATTATCTTACCACGTCGTGTATACTTTTTGCTTGTCCCATCTTCATCATCCGCATAATATGATGTTTCAGAATTTTGTCTGCCATGGTAAGTTGGCTTTCTTGTAGCAGCACCAGGCTGTATGAAACAGAGGACAGAAAAATCAGATACAATAAACATTATAGATGAACTTGTGGAAAAAGCCACAGAATAGCAATATCCAAAACCACATCAAATATCATATATAAAGCTAGTTATTGTCTCAAATGTCATGGCCCATCAGACTCACACTTTTCATAAGATGGGGATCTTGATCTTGCATAAATTGGTTTTCTAACACGTTAGGACCATCAACTTCAACAATCTCTGGTTCAAGCTTAGAAGAGCCCACTCCAATAGTAGAGTATAATTCTGAGTACTTATCATCTGTGGCTGTTAAAGATAGCATGGGTTTCGAATCTTTAACAGAATTAACTGAACTTGCTCCACCTCTTTCTGTGTCTTCAACAGAAGACATACGCATAATTGGTTCAGAAGCAAAAGCAGGAGGAGGAACACGGTTCTCTGCAGAAAGTGAAACTAGATGATTTCCAAATACATTTTGTTCCAGGCCACTCTGCAACACATGAGACAGAACACAGAATAGAGTTCAACAATATGTGCATTGTGAATGACAAATGACAAATCTGCTACCTGCTAAAAGGATCACTCTGAGACAACAGTCTAATATAGAATAAAAGACATAACAAGGAACTAAAGGATGATAAGCTGGGTACCTAGGAAAAATGTTACCACATAAAGTTAGAAATTTGGAAGTGAGACATAATTTAGGAAAAAACAAGCTTACCTGGATTATTGCTTCCTTAAGCTTTAAGTGGAGATGAGATCCCGTATCTTTTATACTTATAGGGGGCCATATCTGTAACAAGTTATTAATTAAGACGAAAAAAGTTCATAATTGATTTTCAGCACAGACATTATATAAGGATCATAGTGTAAAAACAAAGATCTTGATAACTTAAGGCTGAAATGAATCAACTTTTTAACTTGTTCAAACAAAGGTTTCAGCAGAAACTTCATAAGCTCAATACTTATATGGGTTACGGAATGCATCATTAGGCTCTGAGTCTTTTACAAGTAATAAATAAGAAAAACATTAAAACACAGACTAAAATTATCTTCAGCTCTTTGAATAAATGCAATCTTCTCAATGAGCTGTATGGAAATTTTGCAAAAGTATGAGCCAAACCAATGAATAAACATTTTCAACAAGGCTTCAACATGTCGGATTACATTTACAAGAGATCACAGCTTTTTTTCAAAGAAAAAAGGGAGGAAAGTTATGAACAGATCAGACAGATTACAGTAGTAGCACTAATGGAAAAAGTTGTCCAAAATAAGTGTAAAATAAATGAAGTGAAATAACAGAAAAAGACAGATGGTTGATTTCCATCAGCTCGCTCGGGTCACTTGAGCTCTGATAATAAAGTAACCAGGACCTAATCCAAACCACCAGCAAGTCCAAATTCACAAACATAATCTAAACTAGGTTACTAGTACCAAACTGGCTGATCAACTTCACCTGATCCACTTTATTACTTGTTCACCAGTCCTTCCCTTTCCCAGTCAATGTCACCACCTATATTGTTTAAGTTCGTGGATAGTCAATGATATGCGGAATTTGTCACCTTGAACAATCACAAACACAACAAAGCTCATTGCCTTCTTCATATGACTGAATCTACACCAGGAAACCGAACAAGATTTGGCCAAAATTTCCAGAGTTTCACCCATTTAGGCCACCTGACTCCTGGTTTAACTCAGGTGGTTTAAAGCGAAATTAATTTCAGTTGAAAGTAGTCAATTAGATTTTTTATTTTTTTGTTTCTACTCTTGGCATTGTTTATTTAAGATTAAGGAGAGTCACCAGGTGAACAAAGGCCTAATACAACAGGCATACATTGAGGTTGCTCCTCGGCAGCCTAGGTATCAAGAGTTTGAGTCACAAATTAACTTTGCTTGCAAGGGTAAGGTTACACACATTAAGTGTCCCTAGACTTTGCAATGATTTGAGCTTCATACATTGGACTGCCATCCCCCAACAAAAACTATTGTTTCAGAGTGTCAAATAACCAGCTCAGTCAAAGGAGTTAAGTACATAACTGTGGTTCTTCAACGAGGATTAAATTTAAGCAGCCACTCCCATCTCCTTTGCTAACCAAGAGAATCTAGTTGATTAGCAGACTTAGCAACCAACCAAAAAAGAATGGAACTAAATTAGTTAACCTATTCTTCTTTTTCTTGGTTATCTAACTGCAAACCAAAATAAAGCTTTCAAGTTCTTCCGGTCAATATTGTTTGTAATTGAGAAAAGGCAACTATGAACAACTTTCAGCAGTTTTAGTTTTAAATGCATATAAAACTAAATAAGTTAAAACGTTCTGATGTCTAAAAAAAGTAAAAGAATTATTAGACTAATTCCTTGAGTTTGCTCCAACTTTCAGACTTTGTACTACTACAATTTCCTAAATAGATTATTAAGGATGTTTGAACCCAAACAAGACAATCATGCAACTTTAAAAATTTCCTGCACTTTCAATTTAAATCAGCAAACAGTAAAATACTGTATCAAAACAATGCTTCTTCATACTACTCTATGTCCTTTTTTATCCAGTTAGTTTTAATTATTTTGATATCTTTATGATTTTTATATTTTTTCCTCACTTGTTTAACAAAATTCAAAAATCAAAACTACCAAAATTCAATTTGGAACTGCTAAAAGACTAAAACAACTACAATTTTGAAAATAGAACTGCAAATATTTGGCTGAAACTGTAGTTCAAACTAATTCTTAAAACATTACTAAGACAATTGCACACTCTACAGATGAACAAATCATATGCACTCATTCAAGTCTTGTCTTTTGAGGAGGGAAAAAACATTGTCTTAACCCATCACTTGCCAACTGAATTCTGTTCTGCAACCAACAAAATGTAAGGATTTGGTGGTAGAACTTACAGGGGAAGAACATGCAGGACAAACATATCCTGCAGGGGCAGTTTGAGGTGGGAAGCTTTTGATATGTGAGACCAAGCAATGTGTGTGCATGAGATCTGAAATCAGAAAACACAGCAATGAACATATTGTGAAATAAGCAACTAGGACCTTTAAGAAATACAAGTATAGATGTAAAGTGAAAAGTTAACATACGCAAGCAACCCAATCGAGTAGTTTGATCACTCCCGGCTTCCAATGCAGCATGGCACAAACAGCACGTTGGTGGCCAGTCATACTCCCCGTCAACTACCCAATCAGAGTATTTTTTTACCTAAAGATTAAGAAAATAAGAGTGATCTTTCCTCATAAATAGAATTTATCATATAAATTAAGCAATCGGAACATAAGTCATTGTATCAACTATATATCTGTTATCTAGTACTTGTTGTGAACATTTCAATAGCATATTTATAGCATACGAACATGTTGATTTATGTTATTAAGGAAAGGCACAATATCATGTGGAAACATACAAGAAGTTTTCTACTTAGATTTTTCAGTAAAAATTGTCTTCCTCAAAAATTGGCAAACTATCATGCCTAGGAATTGGAGTGCACATAAGCTTAACTAAATCATCAATACCTATCAGAATTGATTTTCTTGGGGAAAGACAGCATATGAAAGACATTCAATTTGAATTAAAAAAAGCAGAATAATCCATGAATACTAAGTATAAGTAGGCAGGTAGGATTTTCAGAAAAAACCCTTTGAGTTTTACTCACTCTACGTACATTGATAGATGGACACCTAAGAAGCACAGACACGGACATGAGACATGGACACGACACCACATGGAAACTATCACGAATGGTCGTCCCTCAACCGCAACTCTTCGCTCAACGAACCGTTCATCGCTTTTGTTTGCTTGTACAGATGTTTGGCAGCATATTTTGCCTTGGTTTTGTATGATTTTGCCTCAGAAATACGAGCATAAACAGTTTGTAAGGTTGCAGAACGGTCGCTCGCTGTGCAGAGCCAAAACTGCTCAGTTTTGGGTGGCGTGCTGCGGCGACTTGGCCGAGCGGTGCAAAATGTCAGCCATCTCAGCCCTCTGGAACCCCTCGGGTGGCACAAGGCTAAATGGGGCTTCGGGATAGCATCGGGCGTGAGCATTCATCGACTGTTGAACTCGTCTTGAGTTCAATACCTTAGGGATCGTCGTTTGCGGACTTGCGACCGTTCCTACAGCCCTTTAAAGTCTTGTTTCGCTCTCTTTCTCTCCTTTCTCTGTTGCACATAAGGTGTTCGACGAATTGCTTGTAAAAGCTACCCTCTTTGCAAGACGTCGAGACTTGTCCGTCGCTCGTCTTCAAAACTAATCAACTTCTCTTTTTGCAGGTCCTTAGGGACTCGTACGAGGTTGCAAGTGGGCTGACCCTTTGCGGGCAAATACGCTTCGGCGTTTTCATGACTTAGGCAATTTTAGCTAAGTCCGAAACATTGGGCAAAGGTTGCTTTGTGACTAGACAATTTCAGCAGAGTCTTCAAGTTTGTCGCTAGGGTGCCACACGATTTAGGCAAATTCAGCTAAGCCCGTGACATTGTGGTATCAGAGCAGGAAAACAATTCGAGCAAGCAAGCGAAGATGATTTGCAATCTCGCCATGGCGAAGCACCGTGGTGAATCGAGCAAGATGGGCCAAGCCAGACATGTGCCCCAAGCAGTCGCAGGTGGGCTGCAAGTGCAAACTCGCTCGCAAGCTGCTAGAGCCGCTCATGAGGAGCGCGATAACGAACAAGACAAGCGTGAAGCTGGGTACTCTCCGCAAGTGGAGGAGGCGCAATCTGGTGCGCCAACTGGGAAAAGAAGCCATAAAGAGAGAGACTTTCAACGGTGGAAACCCACCTCGATGTTATTGAAGCAAGCTTGGAGGAACTCTACCAAGGGCAACGAAGACTCCTTGGGGTAGAGAGCTCGCAAGAAGAAGCTGAATCTCGGATAGACAGGGTTGAGTCCCTTGTCGTCCGATTGACGGAGGACACTAAAGACTCGATACGACATCTACACGATGTTGTGGCAGAACTTACAGCAAAGGTGATGATGCTCACAAGAACTCTTAATGCGGAGGGGAACAACACCCGCACTGCATCGCCACAAAGCTTCAAAGCACATGAGCCACATTGCTACGGGGGTGGCAGAGAAGCCAAGGAGCTCGAAAATTTTTTGTTCGACATGGAACAGTATTTTCGTGCTACGAAACCCGATTCGGAGAAAACCAAAGTTTCTATAGCAACCATGTACTTGAATGGAGATGCAAAACTTTGGTGACAAACCCATTGGGAAGAGATCCAGCAAGGCCGATGCCGAGTGGATACATGGAAGACTTGAAGTGAGAGTTAAGAACTCAGTTTTTGCCCGAGAACACAGAGTTCGTCGCAAGAAGGAAACTGAGACAACTCCACCAAAGTACATCCATTCGAGACCAAGGTTCTCCTTACCGAGCGGTAAGGTCTCGTACCGCCCGGTACATACCGGTCCGACAGCTGACCGATACGCGGGCCGACCGCTACCGAGACGATACCGCTAAAATCGGCCGTCGACGGTCGATTTCGACTATCGACGGTCGATTGAAGAAGAAAAAGGGAAGAAGAAGAAGAGGAAAAGAAGAAAGAAAAAGAAGAGGAGAAGAAATACCTCGCGCCATCCACGCCTGCATGCCCTCGTCGCCCGCGAGTCCCCCGTGAGCTGTTGCCGCCCTCGCCGCCCGCGGGCGACTTTTGTCCCCACGCGGGGAGACGTCTCCCCGCGTTGGGAGACGTCTCCCCGCGTTGGGAGAGAGACCAAGGTGATGTTGCCCCTTTATTTATTTTTAATATATTTTTAATATTTTAATATTATATTATATAATATTATATTATATTTAATATATCGGGCGATATGTACTGTGTATACCGCCCCGGTACTAGTACCATACCGGTACCGACAAAATGTCGGTACACAAGTATGGACCGGTAAGTAAAACGTTGTTCGAGACTATGTGAAGCAATTTTCGACACTGATGTTGGATATACAAGACATGTCCGAGAAGGACAAATTATTCAGCTTTCTCGATGGCTTAAAGCCATAGGCGCAACAAAAACTACATCGGATGAATGTCACCGACAGGTCGGGGCAATTGCAGCCGCAGAAAGGCTAACTGATTTCGTTTCTTCGAAGGACTTAAAAAAGAAGAAACAATCCTCGGGAAATCACCCAACAAAATACTCCCGAACGAAGGAATCTAGGAGCGAATAAAAGAAGAAAAGTTTCCATAAGAGACTATGCTCAAAGGGCAAAGCCTCGAAATCTGGCGGATGCTTCTTGTGCGGAGGACCACACATGGTGAGGGAGTGCCTACAGAAGCAGGTACTCAATGCTTTAACGACATCTATACACCCCCACAAGTCGGACAAGGGCAAACCCATCGCCCTTAGTTCGAGCAGTTCGAAATCCAGCAGCGACGATGAGGAGTCGCAAGGACCTCAAATGGGTGCAATGTGCTTGTTGAATGCATTGCGGGGTCAAGTGGGGGAGAACACAAAGGCAAAGCCATTAAAGGTAGTGAGCAACGAGCTGATGTATGTGGACATCAAGCTAAATGGCCGAATAACCCGGGCAATGGTGGACACGGGCGCTACCCACAATTTATTGCTGATAGAGAAGCCAAGCGACTTGGACTAATTTTGGAGAAGAATCCAAGTCGTATGAAAGCTGTAAACTCGGAGGCCAAGTGGATCTCCGAACTAGCAAAGGGGATCCTTATCAAGATCGAAACATGGAGCGGAAGCACAAACATAATGGCGGTGCCCTTGGATGACTTCCTAGTAATTCTTGGAATGGAATTCATGTACGCAGCAAAGTTGGTGCCTATGCCGTTTTTGAACTCCCTATGTCTAATGGGAGGCAATGACCCCTGCGTGGTTCCAGTTTCTCGAGGAGGAACCAAGGATCCATAACAAATATCAGCATTACAGTTAAAGAAGGGGGTACGGAAAGGTGAATAGACCTTTATAGCAGCCATAAAGCTAGAAACACTTGACGGGGAGGCCATTCAAGAACCTCCTGCTGTGGTGAACATCCTGAAGGAGTTTTCATATGTGATGTCGACTGAGTTGCCGAAAACTCTACCACCACGCAGAGGCGTGGATCATCATATAGAGCTGGAGCCGACAGTTAAGCCTCCAGTGAGACCACCATACCGCATGGCCCCTCCAGAGTTGGCAGAACTCAGAAAGTAGTTAGACGAACTACTAAGCGATGGTCTCATCCGCAGTTCAAAGGCACCGTTCGGAGCTCCAGTCCTCTTCCAGAAGAAACAAGATGGGAGCCTCCGATTATGTGTCGATTATCGAGTCCTGAACAAAGTGACGGTGAAGAACGAATACCCCATCCCGCTCATCGCGGATTTGTTCGATCAACTGGGCAAGGTCAAGTACTTCTCCAAACTCGACCTTCGATCGAGGTACTAGCAGGTGTATATTGCAGAAGGTGACGAAGCGAAGACTACCTGTGTGACCAGGTATGAAGAATTTGAGTTCTTGGTAATGCCTTTCGGCTTAACCATCGCTCCAGCCACATTCTGTACTCTAATGAACCAACTATTCAATGAATATTTGGATAAGTTTATGATTGTATACCTGGATGATATAGTCGTTTATAGCCGAACACTTGAGGAGCATGTTGAGCACCTTCGGACAATCTTCTAAGTTCTCAGGGAGAACACTTTGTTTGTAAAGAGGGAGAAGTGTTACTTTGTTCAGACGGAGATTCTATTCTTGGGGCATCGAATCGACGATGGTTCTATCCGGATGGATAAATCGAAGGTGCAAGCTATGGCAGAATGGCGAACACCAAAGAAGGTGCCAGAGTTAAGATCCTTCCTTGGGTTCGTCAACTATTATCGGCGCTTCATTGCTGGATATTCGAAGCGTGCAGCTCCACTGATAGAGTTGCTCAAGAAGGAGTAGTCTTGGAGATGGTCAGACAAATGTGAAGCGACATTCCAAGACCTAAAGGCTGTCGTATTGGAGGAACCAGTATTCAGATTACCAGACTATAGGAAGTCTTTTGAAGTCCATAGATGCTTCTGACTTCGCTGTTGGGGGAGTACTTATACAAGAGGATCATCCAGTGGCCTAAGAGAGTCGCAAGCTCAATGAGACTGAGCGGTGATATCCAGTGCATGAGAAGGAGATGATAGCGGTGATCCACTGTCAACGAGTCTGGCGACATTACCTTTTGAGAGCACCATTCGTGCTAAGGACGGATAATGTTGCATTGAGTTACTTCCAGACTCAAAAGAAACTCTCCTCGAAACAAGCACGATGGCAGGACTTCTTGGCCGAGTTCGACATGGTAATAGAGTACAATCCTGGAAAGGCAAATGTCGTGGCCGATGCTTTGAGCCGGAAAGTTAAATTAGTGAATACTATACAGTTGGAAGGCGGAGGCCAAGCAAACCAGTTATACTCCGCGAGCGGACAATTTGAGGCGTGAATTCTTGAAAGAGTGTCATGATTCCCTTTGAGCTGGATATCCTGGCATCTACCGAACAATGACTCCCGTAGAGAGGGCCTTCTATTGGCCGAAGATGGAGACTGATATAGAGGATTATGTTCGAACATACCTTACTTGCCAACAAAATAAGGTAGAGCAGCGAAAGCCAGTGGGACTTTTGGAGCCGCTGCCCGTACCTGAAAGGCCATGGGAGAGCATCTCTTTGGACTTCATATCAAGCTTGCCGACAGTAGGAGGACTCGGATCGATACTCGTGGTGGTCGATCGATTTTCAAAATATACAACATTCATTGTTGCACCCCTACACTGTTCAGCAGAGAAGGCGACCAAGTTGATGATGAAGCATGTGGTAAAGTATTAGGGAGTCCCGCACAACATCATCAGCGATCGAGATTCGCGGTTCTTGGGACGATTTTGGACTTAACTCTTCAAATTGCTAGGGTCCAAGTTATACTTCTCCACAAGCCTCCACCCCCAAACGGATGGCCAGACTGAAAGAGTTAACTCACTCTTGGAGCAGTATCTCTAGCACTACGTGAGTGTCAATCAACGAGATTAGGTGAAGCTGTTGGACATAGCCCAATTCTCCTACAACTTACAGTGGAGCTCTGCGTTCAACAAGAGCCCCTTCGAGATTATCACAGGACAACAGCCGTCGACTCCTCACACATTAGCTATTGGTTATACGGGGAGTAGTCCATCAGCATATCACTTTGCAAAGGAATGACATCGAAATGCAGATATTGCTCGGGCCTACTTGGAGTAGGCGGCCAAAAAGATGAAGAAGTTGGCAAACTTGGGAAGGCGACCACATAAGTTTAAAGTTGGTGACTTGGTGTTGGTGAAGTTTCAACCAGCATCACTCCAATTCTAGGCACAAAGTGCACAAAGGATTGGTGCGCGAGTATGAAGGCCCTTTCCCAATTATCAGCAGGGTAGGCAACGTCTCCTACAAATTGCAACTGTCGGCATGGCTCAAAATTCACAATGTCTTCCATGCCAGCAACTTGAAAGTCTACCATTCAGATCTGCAAGATGCTTCATAAAATATTTTAACTCAACTACCTCAAATCAGAGTCTCCTACTAGAAGCGAGTTGAGACTATTCTAGCAGATCGCAAGACTAAGCTACCCAACGGAGCAAAGCAAACTGAATACTTGGTGAAGTGGCAAAAGCTTCCCCAAACAGAAGTCAGTTGGGAGCCAGAAGACACCCTACGACATAAAGAAGCCCGCGTCAAAGCCTACCAACAAGCGTCGACGAGGGCGTCGACAGTTTAAATGGGGGAGAATGTCACGAACGGTCGTTGCTCAACTGCACTATTCGCTCAGCGAACCGTTCGTCGCTTTATGTGATTTTGCCACAGAAATGCGAGCAAAAACAGTCTATAAGGTTGCAAAACGATTGCTAGTTGCGCGGAGCCAAAACAGGCCAAAACAGCCCAGTTTTGTGTTATTTTCGCGTGCTGTGGCGACTTGGCCGAGCAGTGCAAAATATCAGCCATCTCAGCCCTCTAGAACCCCCCTGGTGGCACAGGGCTGGACGGGGCTTCGGGATAGCATCGAGCATAAGCATTCATCGACTATTGAACTCGTCTTGAGTCCGATACCTTGGGGATCGTCGTTTGCGGACTTGCGACCGTTCCTACAGCCCTCTAAAGTCCTGTTTCCCTCTCTTTATCTCTTTTCTCTGTTGCACATAAGGTGTTCGACGAATTGCTTGTAAAAGTTGTCCTCTTTGCGAGACGTCGGGACTTGTACGTCGCTCGTCCTCAAAACTAATCAACTTATCCCTTTGTAGGTCCTTCAGGACCTGCACGAGGTTGCAAGTGGGCTGACCCTTTGGGGGCAAATACGCTTCGACGTTTTCATGACTTAGGCAATTTAGCTAGGTCCGGAACATTGGGCAAAGGTTGCTTCGTGACTTAGGCAATTTCAGCTAAGTCTTCAAGTTTCTCGCTTGGGTGCCGCACGGCTTCGGCAAATTCGGTTAAGCCCGTGATAACACAACACATCATTTTAAAAAAAAATTGTATACGGACATAGCGAGGACACGTAATTTTTAATACATATATATATATATAATATTTAATTTACATGAGTTTTATATATTACTCAAATTATTATATTTTATAATTTATTCAAATTATTATAACAATTACAGTTTATTCAATTTATAGTTTATTCAAATTATTATAGTAATTTAATCAGGGATTCAGAAGCAATAAAAAAGAGATTAAAAAATAAAAAAGAAATAGGTTAATAATATGTTAACAGTTTAATCAAAAGCAATAAAAAAACTAAGGTTAACAAAAATAGGTTAATAATATATTAACAGTTTAATTAGAAGCAATAAAAAACCTAGATTAAAAAAACAAAAAGAGTAAACAATAATAATATGTTGATAATGTTTTTAACAATAAAAAAAAGCTAAACATTAGTATAAGGTATATGCCTATACGATATACCTTCGACTTGCGACACCACATGGCTGAGGAAGAAGCACTATAGAGGGGTGCTCGGACCAGATGGTCTAATAGTGCGCGACGATAGCACACAACTTTGCCTTTGCAAAGGGGTGCTTGGGGCAGATGGTCCAACGATAATGTGCAACTTCGCCCCTGCAGAGGGGCGCTTAGGGCAGATGGTCCCACGACATGCAAAGGCAATACGCAGCTCTACAGGGAGGCGCTCGGGGCGGATGGTCCGTTAGTGCACGACGACAACAAAGGGAAGCTAAGCCGATAAGGAAGAAGGAAAATTCATAATGTGCTAGTGTCCACTTGGGACAAGTGGTATTTAATATTGAAATCCTCCCCGAATCCGTGAGGAAGAAGGATTCCGGAGGTTCTTGACGCCTTCGCATGTGACCACCAAGTTGGACTCGAAGGTTCCCCAATGCCTCCACAGGCAACCACCAAGTCCAACACGCGAACGGCATATCCGACAAATTAAACAAATAAAAAATTAAAAAAATATATGTGTTAGGTCGTGTCAGAGATGAATCTGTGTCAAACACAGGTATGTGACCCAAATCACTGTGTTCGTGCTTCCCAAATGGACACCCCACTTAAATCACTTTAGGTTCACAGAGTAGGATGAAGCTGAAAAAATGCAATATGATACTTGCAAGACAAAAAAATTGGGAAACTAAAAAACACACAAATTTAACTTTTGTTTGGAGTAGTAGTGGTCATTTTCATCACTGACTTATTAAGCTTGCCAACACCAAGTTGGAGCACATGGAATGAATCTTGTATCGAGATGAAATAGAAGTCAGGCCACTGAAAATATACAACACAATGAACAACTTACATATTTGCATACTGTACAGAGTAATGCCATCATGGACCAACGAAGTAATATGTAGCAGTAGGTTGGACAAATATAAGTGGAGAGATGCAAGGTGTTAAGTGAGCAACATATTTCTTGGCTACTTAAGGGTATAGGACACTATGAAAGTATATGTTTTTACAGATTATGATGAAAAGAGGGCCCAGACATAGAAAATGTATTTAGCTGAACATATTTGTCAAACTAAACAGAATGCATCAGGAGGAAGCATAGTATAAGGGTTAATAGATTAAAATTTTGTACTGAGTAATCATTCATCGACATACAAACAAAAATATGAAAAAGTTCTACCGTAAAATGGTAAAACAATCTTTTTAACATCCTTCAAAAAAATCCACAGAAACAGTGAAACAGATTGGTGAAAGAATACTCATTGATTGAGATGGTATTATAAATCCGAGGAAGTTCATTGAGAAAATGGTCCGAGAAAATTTTCAATATCTTCCGGAAAACCCATGAGAACAGTAAAAAGATTGTTTTATTCAATCAAATTGTAAGCATCAGGTTCAATTTTAAATGGATTGGATAACATTCTAAGAAAACGTTAAGATATATATGTTCTAAAATCATAGTAAGGAAATTAGATAAAATCCTGAAATTCTAACAAAAACTAAAGCCTGTGAATAATATATCCATGCAACATGACTTTCAACCAATAGCTAATAACTAATGAACAATATCTGCATTTTCATATCATATAAAGTAAAGGTTCACTCGTCCAAATGTAGGTATTTACATTTGTCCTAAGTTAGAGGTCTTCAAGTCTAGATCAGACTGAAGTTCCAAATCAGCATAGATCCCTGATTTTGGTTCAGGAAAAGTATATTCTGATATTATCAGAATTTCCCTGATCAAGCATCAACCAATATTTGAAACCTTGGATGCAGCTTCTTAAACATAGAGAAACATTTAGAAGAAGTTGCATCATGAGTACTCTTAATGGTAATAATTATTTAAAGACTCCGTATCAAGAAATTGATAAGCATAAACTTGGTGAGCAAAATTGATATTTTGGAATTTTATCTGATAGAATGTACAAACTAGTACAGTATGCCTCAGTGCTCTGATAGAATTATAGTTTAATACAGTAGTATCAGAGTACTATCATACCAATATATAGTACATTCCATATGCTGCTGTATTTAAGACCATTATTGCATAGGTTAGCTGAAATAACATAAGTCGTAAACACCATGAATACCTACTATGCAACAAGATTAAATGTTTATGTGCTGTTTCCAGACTTTTTTCTCTTCCAACTTACCTAAAGCTTTGGATACAACATATTAGTTTTCCCACCTCATTTATTATGTTCTAGATGCCATTTGTTTTGCTTATTGCTCTTTAATTCATTTTTCACCATACATTGATCTCGATGTAGAACAGCCACCAAGGAAATTTGCTCATGACATGGGCTAGCACAAAGAAAACAGATTCCAACTTGTGGTGCTAATCGATTGTTAATCCTTAATGCAATGATCACTAGTTCACAAAATTTGTCCATGAGAAAGATCACACGTATACAGTCCAATTATTGGAGAAAATAAAAGGATTTCCATGTCACTGACTTGCAAACCTTGATGGAGCTTTTAGGATGTTAATTGACAACCTAGTCGTTGTAAATGAGCTGACTAACCTACAATTCTGGTCACAAGTGCAAGATAACAGTCTTCGAAAATTAACTATTAACACTACATTAGATAGGACTTCAGAATGTCATCAAAAGAGTTGTAGTTATGTTGAACTTTTTGGCAGGTTTACAACCCTAGTTACTATAAGGTAGTGACATACTTAAAAATGTCCAGGCACAAAATAATATGTTGAGATGATTACCACGCAGATCTGATGTTCCGGGAAACATATGCATTCTCCACAAACGGGAACCTTGTGGACAAAGCAATAAAGCCTGGTTGCCTGAAACCGAATCCTCCATTAGTTTCAAGGAAACAACACAACCCAAAAAATCAAATGCATAATACTTTAGCATTAGCAAACAAACGGGACACTCTTTACTGAAAGGAACCGAACAATCAACGGAACCCAATATCTTCTCTGAATCACCATAAAACCATCAAAACCTAACCCAAAAATCGATGTCCTACCATTAGAAAATTTTTCAGTGATTAAGAAGATCTAGTTGAAATAAATCCAGTTAAAAGAAGTTATCGAACGAATGCTTGATCGATGCATCCCTACAACTTAACAATTTCAGCCAGAAAACTACGCTATCTCCAATAATTCGCAAAGGGTACTACAAATCTCGAATCGCCTAGCTCTCCAAAGTTCCAAATCCGATTCTAACCGGATTAAAGGATCGAAAACGAAGGGCGTGAAACGAAAACTACCGCATCCTGGTGTCGAGCGACGGCAACGAGATGACTAATGAAATTGGATCGGGGCTACCTTGCGGCATTTGCAGACGACCATCGCATCAATCGACGATCCCGGGAGGAGCGGCGAGAGACGGAGCTTAAAAAAGGATGGGAGCAAAGCTTGAGATTAGACTGATTCGACAAGGACAAGATGAAGCCCGGAGGGGAAGAGATCTGGGGACCGAAGGAACGACGAGTTGAAAGACGCCGAGGGCCAGGAGAATGGAATTAATTAATAGTCGATATAAGTAAATTGAAACCCGGACTGCGGAGTGAGACGAGTGCGTTCGTTTCGGGATCTAAGGGGAAACAAAAAAAGAGAAATCAGGACCGTTCGATTATGATCGTGAGACCATGATAAATAGCCGAGTCAGAACTTATATATCGTGGAAATAAAAAGAAAGAATTCAGAGATCTAAGCCGTCCAATTCAGATCGCATGGCCTGATGGCTACCACCTTTCATACGAGCAATCGAATAACATTTTAACAGATATAGTCTAACAAACGATATAAGTGTGAAGTGCTGTTTTAGATGATGAATCTATTTATAACAGGTATGAGCTGAGTTGCATGTAGGCAACTGCAAAGTGACTTAAGCAAATAAATTTTTTGGCACAAAAAGACTTGCATACACAACGAGTTCCTCTAAAAAAATATGAGTTAAAATCGATTATTTATACATATATTTTGTTACTTATGTGTAGAAATTTTTTTAATTATTTACAAAATCTGCTATAAAGTGTATACAAAAGTTTTTTTTATTTCTTAAAAAGGGTAAGTGATGAAGGTAAAATTCAGGCCTAGGATATTATGATATACTGTCAAAGTCTTTGCCAACTAAGCTAATTGAGATCTCAAATCCTCAATCTTTAATAAGAAAATGTGATATATCATCATCACCATATTAATGTTTAAGATATTATATAAAAAGTTTGACTAATCATGTATAAGATATCCACGATGTATAAGATATTTACTAATTATTTATAAACTATTTGATGAATATGAAGTCTGAGAAACTATAAAAATTTATTTTTACAGTACATGAAATATATATTAATTATGATATAATATTTTAAAATTTTAAAAAAAATTATATTAAATGATGTATCTGATGCTCACACGTGGATTCGAATATGAAATTTATCACTTGAATAATAATATACTAACCAATCTGAATGTTTCGACAAAAGACAATGCGATAAAAATCTACCAATTAAGACACACATGACAAGTTTACTTTGTGGTACCAACTGTCATGAGATGATACCTTGTGCATATATTGTCTCCTTTCATCCTGAGTAATGAATTGCTTCATTCAAGTGTGATGAATTTGGATTAAAAACCATTTTTCTTGAAAAATATCAACCATAAATTTTGATTGTTGGTAGCAAGATCCTGCAAATCATGCCTTACTTGGGCGTCCATGTACAATTTAATACCTTACACCAATTAGGACATCACAAAATTCTCCCTAGATATGTAGAAGGATAGATGCTACAATTGAGGGGAAAAAATGGTTATAAATAAATAATCATTCGAGATCCTAAACAAGTCACTAATCTGAAAATCCAATTTTATCAGCAATGAAGAACTTTTAAAGTATACAATGAATGATACATATGGCACCTACGCCAATGTGGAACATGATTAAGCTTCTACCACGGCGAGTTTTGGGAAAGAATCTGCTGCAATCAGAAAAATCCTCCTTGACCAATGCAATGAGAGACTGCATTAACAATTTACATTCTAAAAATTAATAGAAATAGGTCACATGTTTTGGGTGAATAAATATCCTTCAGACCAGCCACTAACAAAATCAATTCCTGATCCGAAAGGCAATTTTATCAGCAACAAAGAACTTTACGGTATACAATGATGCCATACCTAATGTGAATGTGGAACATGATTAAGTTGCTAGCACTTTCTAGATGGAATGGACCTCTCCAAGGACAGTCAACTACAGATTCTTGAGTTTTGAGAAAAGTACCTTGACTGATCATAAAATTTCTCCACGATCGACAAGAGCCTGCATTAACAATTTACATTCTAAAAATTAGTAGAAATAAGTCACATGTTTCAGGTGTATAAATATTTTTTCTGTAGTTACATCACAGATCAAAGAACTTACGTTTAGAAATCATCAACTGCATGATATATGTATGTGGTTGAGTTCAAACATGAACAGGTTCCATTGCTTGGAGGAGAAGCATAATACAGAGAAAGCTCATCATTAAGAGACAATTACAATTCACCAATAGTTCCCGCAAGAGCACTGCCCATCCTTAAAATGGTGAAAGCGCTTACCATCTCTGACAATAATTTCTCTATCAACTGCCACTGACATGAATATGATTGCTGAATGGCAATCTCCACAGATTCTTAAGTTCTTCAGAATTCTAACTGGTGCACCAGCTGGCAACTTCAGAAGGCCAAATGCAACAGCTAATTTCTCACTATGAGTAGACAAGACAGATTCCTTTTGCTCAGACTCGACGTCATGCAACACAAACTTGGTATCAGGGACATAACCCAGCTTTCGCATCTTAACACCGAGTATCTTGAGGAATTCGTATATTTCTTGAACATCAGGATGCATTGTATCATTGACCAGGAACACATGAACCTTATTGGCTACTTCAATCCAGCTGCACCCAGGTTCCTTCTTCACACCTCGATCCTTCATCAGCTTCCTTACCTTTGCCACATCAGCCCACCGGCCAACAGCTGCATAGATATGGGACAAGAGGATATATGTTCCATCATGTTGTGGAATCATCGTGAAAAGCTGCTCTGCTGCATATATTCCTAGAGTCATATCTCCATGAATTCGACAACCAGAGAGAACAGCTTCCCAAATCGATGGACCAGGTTCAAACGGCATTGATCTGATGACATTCGAAGCTTCATCAATTCGACCAGCTCGACCAAGCAAGTCAATCAACCTGGCATAATGATCTTCCCCTGGAATAATACCATAATCACGCTCCATTGACTCAAAGTATTGGAAGCCTTCATCAACTAAACCAGCATGACTGCAGGCTGACAGGACTGTAAGGAAAGAGATCCTGTCTGGACTGATCCCATCCTTGATCATCTTGTCAAAGAGATCAATTGCTTCTATTCCATGCCCATGCTGCCCGAGGGCTGCAATCATTGCATTCCAAGATACAGAGTCCACATTGGGCATCATAAGAAATGTTAGATGTGCTGCCTCCACAGAACCACATTTTGCGTACATTGTCAAAAGTGCATTTCCTGCTGAGTTGCTTGACTCATAACCTAATTGGATAAGCTGAGCATGGAGCTGCCTTCCATGCTCCAATGCCCCTAGCTCACCACAAGCAGCAATTGTTCCTGCGTATGTATAATCACATGGTTTGACACCCTCCTTCCTCATTTGATTGAAAAGCTTCAAACCTTCCTCTGCAAGCCCATTATGCAAGAAGCCTGAGATCATAACCATCCATGTCAACTGATTCTTCTGTGACATGGCCCTGAAAATATCAACGGCATCCTGAATTTTCCCACTATTTAGATACCCTGTCAACATGGCATTCCAGGAGACAACATCCTTCCTCTGGATGTCATTGAAGATTCTTCTTGCAACATCAACATTTCCATATTTTGAGTACAAAGTGACTAACACATTCTCAACAGGCAATGCTGTCTCTGGATCAAAATCTGGTGCCACCCGAATGATGTGGGCATGAACAGCCTTACCATGGTTAAACAGTCCTCCATTTGCACATGCACTGAGCACGCTAGTGTAGGTAAATTCATCGAGAGGAATACCAAGACAATGCATCTGTCTAAACATCTCGAGAGCTTCTGAGAAAAGCCCTTGATGAACATAACCTGAAATCATCGCATTCCAAACCACATCAAATCTTCCTTCCATCTCATCAAAGACTCGACGAGCCTCACTGATGTCACCTCTCCTAACGTAGCCAACCACCATTGTGGTCCAAGTCAGCTCATCTCTTTCCGTCATTAGATCAAACACCTCCTGGGCATACACCGCTGCTTCTTGAGCCTCGCACTTAGAGTACAGCGCGATGAGAGCATTCGATACTGAGACAGATTCTTCAGTTCCGGACTTAACCACCGAACAATGGAGCTGCTGGCACTGCGCGAGCTCCAGAGGAAGTATAGCAGCTGCGGCACTGAGAACGCCCGTGAATGTATAGCCATCACGAGGGACTCGATCGTCCATCATGTCGCGGAATACTGCCACGGCGGCAGGGCCATCGGAGGCCCGGGAGTAGCTGGAGATCATGGCATTGTAGAAAACGGTGTCGCGGGATGCGAGAGGAATGTGATCGAAGATCTGGCGGGCCGCATCGAGGTGGCCGCCAGCGGAGTAGGCGGTGATGAGAGAGGTAGCAGCGATGGAATCGTGGCGCCGGGCGGAGGTAGCGTCGAAGAGGCGGCGGGCGGAGGGGAGGTCGCCGGACTTGGAGTAGAGGTCGATGAGGCGGTTGAGGATGTGGGCGCGGGGCTTGAAGCCGGAGGCGAGGATGTGGGCGTGGACGGCACGGAGGCGGCGGAGGAAAGGGGCCGGGGTGGTGGCGAGGCGGTGGAGAACGGCGGCGAAATGGTTCGCGACAGGGGCGAGATCGAGGTAAAGAGAGGAGACATGTCCTCTCATTCACTTGCGTCGGAAGCTGCCACAGTGCCACTCGCGTCCTTCGACGGGATTTAGTCGAGGTTTAGGACAGGATTTGGATGGATTAGAGGCACATGCGAACGCATGCATTACGGAGAGCGAGAGCACGCAAATGCAATGCAAGCCGTCCAATAAATTTGATGCCCCATCGAACGATCAGATTTGGGCGTTTCGTAAAACAAAGTGGTGATGGAATTTGTCTTTTTTTTGGGTTATTAAAATGTAGATGAAATATAATTTATTAATTTATATTTTTTATAATTGATTGGATTGGTGCAGGTTTGAACATTAGAATATTAAAAAATTGAGGATAAATTCTCTTTATCTCTCATAAAGTTTTTATTCTGGCATCTACTATTCCCCCGATGTTATCCATTGTGGACACCCTCATCTCATGTATCATCCTCTTCAGTTTTATTGTTGGAGTTGCCTTAACTTAGAAACGAAAGATGATAAGAAGTCATGAATATTTGAATGCTCGTATGGGCGATCAGGTGAAAGCAATAGATAGCAAGGTCAAAGGTAGCCACAATAAGATGAATACCATACATAAAATAGTAAAGATGCCTAGGAAGTGCATTCTACAAAAAATAAAATAAAATAAACATTCTACAAAATAAAAATATTGGAAACTTATGGCTTTTTTAAATAAATTTCTTAAAACTCATATCACTATGACTTTTTATAAAAATATCAACAAAAACTATATTTTATTAATATATATTTTTAATTCTTATCCTTGTTTGGGTCGAGTAGATGCTTAAGCCCAATACCCTAACTTGAATTGACCAATAATAACTCTTTAAAAAACATATGACTTCAACTTTGATAATATGATCATATCCATATATATCATTTAATATTAATTTAATTTTTATATATCAAAATTAGTTTATTCATGTGTTAAGAACATGAATCAACATGCCATATCTTTTAAACTAGCTTAAGATTTTTAAATTATTAATTATATAATTACTTTTTTATGGTGTATGTATTATATCTAATAAATATATCTAGCTATTGTAAGTTGTTTCCTAATTAGGTTAAAATTGATCACCAACTTATATGGAAGGTGTTGGGGAACTTTATGTCATAGCCGAAGAGTTAGTATTGCTTGGTTTCGCCCATGTGCGCAAGCTAATCCGCGTTGGTCGGGAAGATATGAGAAAGCTTGATAGAGGTCCGTCGAATCTTAGATGTGCGTCTCGGGATGCTCGGGATGCTCCTCTTCGGATGTGCATCTCGAGATGCTCTTATTCGGTGGCTCACATGGGGTCATGCACAAAGGCTTAGTTGGGGTGGGGGCGCCCGACGTGGCCCCTTCAACGATCAAATCAGTGCATCGACCGAGATGGTCTTAAATGTCGTCTGAGAAAGAGAGTAAGAGCCTCGCTTTCTTGCCCTCAGGTGGGGGTTTTATACAAACCAATCGAAGGGCCGATCGTACCCTCGGCCTTACCTCTACTATCAGGCCAAGCATGGTCAGCAGGTGCGATCGGTCACTGTCTGTCCGGTCAACGTGGTGTAGAGATGTGGCGTGTCATTCTTCATTAATTGGATCTCTGTGTAGCCTCCTGCACTATCGTGGCAGCCAAGTTAGTGCTCTGCCACCTAAGCTTGGGCCTGCGCTAGTCGGGTTGTCGTGGGATTTCGATGCTGTCGTGGACTGCTGACTTAGCGTGGGTCTCGGTGAGCTTGGCCAACCCATTATTTGCCCTATCATTCTCTTCCCCGCCCCCCGCGAAAGGGGTCTTCCCGAGATGTTGCGCTACGCCGAGGGGAAGACCCGAGCGCTGGCTGCCGTGGGTCCAAATCTTCTCGAGGGCTTGGGTTGTTGCTTGACTTGCCCTTATGGGGGCGTCTAAGGTTAGACCATCGGAGAACTGTTCGAGATATGGCCAAGGCACGTGGCTCGGATGAGGGCTGATTATACTAGCCGAGGTGTATAACTCGAGCAAAGTTTGATTAGACTGGCCGAGATACATAACTCGGGCAAAGGACTGCTGGACTGGCAGAGATACACAACTCGGGCAAAGACTCTGGATTGGCCGAGATACACAATTCAAGCAAAGATTGTTGGACTAGCCGAGATACACAACTCGGGCGAAGACTACTAGATTGGCCAAGGTACACAACTCGGGCAAAGACTGTTGGACTAACCGAGATACAAAACTCGGGCAAAAACTATTGGACTGACCGAGATACACAACTCGGGTAAAGACTACTGGACTGGGCGAGCACTACTGCTCAAGAATTGGACTGGTCGAGCACTGCTGCTCGGGAACTAGACTGGTTGAGCACTATTGTTTAGGAATTAGACTTGTCGAGCAATGTGCTCGAGAATTGGACTCGTCGAGCACTATTGCTCGGGAACTGGATTGGCCAAGCATTATTGCTCGGGCTCGTGAGTGGCCAATCACTATTGCTTGGGCTAAAAACTTACCCAACTCGTAGCTTGCCCTCGTGAGTGGCCGAGCACTACTGCTCAAGCTCATAATTTGCCCAAGGCGTAGCTCAAGCTCATGAGTGGCCGAGCACTGTTTCTTGGGCTCATAATTTGCCCAAGGCGTAGCCTGGGCTCGTGAGTGGCCGAGCACTACTGCTCTGGCTCATAATTTACCCAAGGTGTAGCTCATGCTCGTGATTTACCGAGGCGTAGGACTCGAGCACTATTTGGCCGAGGTGCACAACTCGAGCACTATTTGGCCGAGGTGCACAACTCGAGCACTATTTGGCCGAGGTGCACAACTTGGGCATTATTTGGTCGAGGTGCAGGACTCAGGTACTATTTGGCCGAGGTGCACGACTCGAGCACTGTTTGGCCGAGGTGCACAACTCGGATACTGTTTAGCCGAGGTGCAGGACTCGGGCACTATTTGGTCGAGGTGCACAACTCGGGCACTATTTGGCTGAGTTACACGACTCGAACACTATTTGGCCGAGGTGCACAACTCGGACATTGTTTGGCCGAGGTGCAGGACTCAAGCATTATTTGGTCGAGGTGCATAACTCGGGCACTTTTTGGCCAAGGTGCAGGACTCAAGCACTATTTGGTCGAGGTGCACAACTCGAGCACTATTTGACTGAGGTGCACGACTCGGGCATTATTTGGTCGAGGTGCAGGACTCGGGCACTATTTGGCCGAGGTGCATGACTCGAGCACTGTTTGGCCGAGGTGCATGACTCGAGCACTGTTTGGCCGAGGTGCATGACTCGGGCACTATTTGGCCGAGGTGCATAACTCGGGCACTGTTTGGCCGAGGTGCACAACTTGGATATTGTTTGGCAGAGGTGCAGGACTCAGGCATTTTTTTGCCAAGGTGAAGGACTCGGGCACTATTTGGTCGAGGTGCACAACTCGGGCACTTTTTGGCCGAGGTACATGACTCGAGCTCTATTTGACCAAGGTACAGGACTCGGGCACTATTTGGTCGAGGTGCATGACTCGGGCACTGTTTGGTTGAGGTGCAAGACTCAGGTACTATTTAGCCGAGATGCACAACTCGAACACTATTTGGCCGAGGTGCATAACTCAGACACTATTTGGCCGAAGTGTAGGACTTGGGCTCTATTCGGCTAAGATGCACGACTCGAGTTCTGTTTGGTCGAGGTGCACAATTCAGACACTATTTGACTGAGGTGCATGACTCAGGTACTATTTAGCCGAGATGCAGGACTCGGGCACTATTTGGCCAAGGTACACGACTCAAGCATTATTTGGCCGAGGTGTAGGACTCAGGCACTATTTGGCCAAGATGTAGGACTCGGGCATTATTTGGCCGAGGTATAGAACTCGGGCACTATTTGGCCAAGGTGCATGACTCGGCCACTATTTGGCTGAGGTGCACGACTCGGGCACTATTTGGTCAAGGTGCACAATGTTGAATCTCAGATTTTGATGATAAAATCAATTGATGAGTGTTTGATCTAACAAGGTTGTTAGAGTTGATTGCTGCAGGACTAATTATGACAAGAGATTATTACAATTAGAGGTTTGGCTAGAGTCAAGTCCAAGCATCGGGCGAGGATTCGGACGATGCGGTTGGGAACTCGCCTGAAGTGCGTTGGGAGCTCGCCGAGGGTATCGGGAGCTTGCTAGGATGGCGCAAGGGAGTTCTCTAGAAGAAGACCAAGACTCGCTGTAAGATTGTCGGAGGTAGCCGAAAAGCTTGCCGAGAGTTGGGAAGGTCTTGAAGTGGATTTGTAGCAATGTTGATTGTAATGAATCAAGTTGTAGTTAGCAACATATAGGTTTAACCACAACAATAAAAAGGAGTTACATATCAGACATGGACCTAGGATCAAGCTTAGGCATTGGGCCAAGGTTTGGACGATGTAGTGGGAGCTCGCCGAGAGTTCGTTAGGACTTCGCTGAAGGTATCGGGAAGATCACTAGGAACACGCCAGGAGATCGTCGGAGGAAGACCGTCAGACTCACCACAGTGATGTCAGAGGTTGCTAGATTGCGGGAGTGTGGTCGTAAGCTTGGTGGTCATGTTTGATTATAATTTTTAAGTCATAAGTTAAGATTGAATCTTAAATGAGTGTGATTTGGAAGGAATCCAAATCAACTCAAAGAGGCAACCCAGTCCATTAAAAGGATTTGATTGAGCTTAGGTTGAACTCAATTGGTTGATCAGAAAATTGGTCAATGTGTAGTTCAATTCAGGATTGGAAAAGTCAAGGAAATCGCTTTCCAAGATTCCCGGCGACTGAATCGCTGGTGAGCAGCGGGTGTACCATCGTCGCCCAGGATTTCGCACGCTATCAGTGGTTGAATCGCCTAGATTGGGCGGTTGAACTACCCGTACCCTGGATTCTATGTACTTTAGGTGGTTGACCCGTTCAGGCCGGCGGCTGAACCGCCTATACCCGAATTTTCTGGGTATATTTGAATTTTGGCTCCAATTTTTGAAGTCATTTGGGTCCTATAAATACCCTAAGTTTTCTTATATTCTATACAATAATTTTGGAGATTATATTCTGTAAAAAAAATTATGTATGAATTGTAAGAAAAAGAAAATGGGAAGGCAGAGAGCTTAGAGTTAGAAAATTTTTGAAGTCTCCCTTCTAAGCAAGTTGTAAGGGTTTAGTCTTCACCCAAAGAAGATCGGTAGTGGACGCCGGTGTACCTCAAGGAGGAGGACTCGGGAGTGAACGTAGGCCGGTTGGTGCCGAACCACTATAATTGTGAGTGTTTTTACTTGTTGCATTTACTATTTGTAATTATCGAGTTCTTAATTATTTTGAACTAAATACCAATAAATGCTTCCGATTTTTACTTACTTTTTGAAAGAAAAGTTTCAAGTACTTCCCTTCGACGTTGCTTATCCTTTTATTAAGATTTGCTTATTCATTCTTAAGTCATTTTAAAGCAAGAAACTTAGTATTTTCTTTGAATCATTCACTTGTTATAAAAAGCTTCAAATTTTCCTATCTTGCTTCAAACGAATTTTTTTTTGTTAAAACGAGAATTCACACTTGCACTAATTTACCCTCCATCTTAGTGCCAATTGATCCTAACAATTGGTATCAGAGCAACGTTTTTCTCATTTGGTTTAACACCCAAGAGAATACCTCTTTTCGGCTTTCAAGAGGGCTTTTCTATCATTCGTCCTTCCATGTTCAATGAGACGGACTACACTTATTTGAAAATTCGGATGAGAGTTTTATTACTTTTCTTGAACTTTGATATTTAGAATATTGTCCAAAACGGATTTGAAAGGTCTTCTCTTCCAATGAACGATTGGAATGATTTGGAGAAAAGGACTTTCTCTTTAAATATCGAGGTTATGAATGCCTTGTTTTGTGCTTTTGACAAGAATGAGTTTAATCGTGTTTCCGCTTGTGATTCGACTTTCGATATTTGGCATACATTGAAAATCACACATGAAAGCATAAGTAATCTAAAAGAATCATTAAGTAAAATATCTTGTAAAAATGAACAAGAAAAATATCTTCCTAAGAATTTGATGTTGAGAAGCCAAGAACACCTTCTAAAGAATCGGAAGGAATGTAAACCGAGAAAAACATATGACTCATCGAGTGAAATCTTGAGTGATGAGGACTTTGAACATTCGATAAATGAACCGAATAAATTAATGAACATAAACCATAAAAATGATCTTAAGATGGTCAAAACTTTTTGCTATTAATGCAAGATGCTGAGGCGCTCCAAAGACGAAGAACACAATCAAGAAGTAGAGAATCTTGTGCTTATAGCCATCAACAACGAGGTTAGTGATTCATTAAGTATTTTTTTCGGAGTTATTAAGTATGTTTCATGATTTGTTTGATGAGTCTAGAAAACTTAACAAATCTTTTAAGTTGCTTAAGAATTATCATGATTTGTCAGTTAGTAGACTTGACGAAATGCATGATTCATTAGTATCACATAACTCATGTTCTAAATGTGATATGATAGATAATGTTAAAGAAGAGAACATTAAACTAAAGACAACATTAGAAAATTTTAAAATTAGAAACAAATTTCTAAATATAATTCTTGCCAATAAAGGTCATATTAACAGAAGAAATGACATAGGTTTTGTTAGTAACATTCAACAAAAGCCAACCATATTTGTTAAAGGACCTACCTTAAATGTGCCACCAAAAATCAAATATATTTTTTGTGGAAAAATAGGACATAAGACAAATGAATGTCGATTTAAAAAATGTAGTCCACACCAATTAGTTTAGGTTCCCAAGGAAACTTCATACAATAAAAAATGATGGGTACCTAAATAAAAAATATCGGGGGTAGCCGAAAGGCTTGCCGGGAGTTAGGAAGGTCTTGAGCTAGATTTATGGCCATATTGATTGTAATTAATCAAGTTGTAGTTAGCATTGTGCAGGTTTAATCATGACAATGAAAAAAAGTTATATATCAGACATGGACCCAGGATTAAGCTTAGGCGTTGGGCTAAGGTTTGACGATGCAGTGAGAGCTCACCGAGAGTTCGCTAGGACTTCGTCGAATGTATCGGGGAAATCGCTAGAAACACGCCGGGAGATCATCGGAGGAAGATCGCCAGACTCACCACAAGGAATGTCGGAGGTTGCTAAATTATGGGAGTGAGGTCATAAGCTTGGTGGTCATATTTGATTGTAATCTTTAAGTCGTAGGTTAAGATTAAGTCCTAGATGAGTGTGATTTGGAAGGAATCCAAATCAACTTAAAGAGGCAACCCGGTCCATTAAAAGGGTTTGATTGAGATTAGGTTGAGCTCAATTGGTTGACCAAAAAATTGGTCAATGTGTAGTTCAATTCTAGATTGGAAAAGTGAAGGGAATCACTTTTCGGGGATTCCCGACGGTTGAACCGCCGGTGAGCGACAGGTGTACCATCGCCGCCCAAGATTTTTGGCAGCTGTCAACAATTGAATCGCCTAGGCTGGGTGGTTGAATCATCCATACACTGGATTCTGAGTACTTTCGACAGTTGCCCCACCCAGACCGGTGGCTGAATCGCTTGTACCTAGATTTTTTAGGTATGTTTAAATTTTTGCTCCAATTTCTGAAGCCATTTGGGGCTTATAAATATCTCAAATTTTCTTGCATTCCATACAATAATTTTGGGGATTATATTCTGTGAAAAAAATTACGTGTGAATTGTAAGAAAAAGAAAAGGTTAAGGGAGAGAGCTTAGAGTTAGAAAATTATTGAAGTCTCCCTTGTAAGCAAGTTGTAAGGGTTGGTCTTCACCCAAAGAAGATTGGTAGTGGATGTCGGTGTGCCTCAAGGAGGAGGACTCGGGAGTATACGCAGGCCGATTGGTGCCGAACCACTATAATTGTGAGTGTTTTTACTTGTTGCATTTATTACTTGTAATTGTCGAGTTCTTAATCATTTTGAATTAAATATCAATAGATGCTTCCGATTTTTACTTACTCTTTGAAAGAAAAATTTTAAGTCAAGCACTTCCCTTCGACGATGCTTATCTTTTTATTAAGATTTGTTTGTTCCTTCTTAAGTCATTTTTAAGTAAGAAACTTATCATTTTCTTTGAATCATTCACTTGTTATGAAAAGCTTCGAATTTTTCTATTTTGCTTTAAGCGAAAAGTTTTTCGTTAAAATAAGAATTCACACTTGCACTAATTCACCCCCCCCCCCCCTCTTAGTACCAATTGATCCTAACACACAACTCAGACACTGTTTGGCCATTGTGCAGGTCTCAGGCAATGTTTGGCCGAGGTGCACGACTCGGGCACTATTTAGCCAAGGTGCACAACTCGGACACTTTTTGGCCGAGGTGCATGACTCGGGCTCTGTTTGGCCGAGGTGCACAACTTGGATACTATTTGGCTGAGGCGCACAATTCAGATACTATTGGTTGAGGTGTAAGACTAGGGCAATGTTTGGCCGAGGTGCACGACTCAGACACTGTTTGGCCGATGTGCACGACTTGGGCACTATTTGGCCAAAGTGCACGACTCGGGCACTGTTTGGCCAAGGTGCGCAGTACATGGATACTATTTGGTCAAGGTGCACAACTCGAGCACCGTTTGGCTGAGGTGCATGGCTCGGGCACTATTTGGCCGAAGTGCAAGACTTGAGCACTATTTGGGGGTGGGCGTTCGACCAGTGACCATAAAGACCTGTTTGATCATAGTACTATCAGGAAAGCTTGTATTACCAACGAGGGATGCTCGTTGAGATATGCTTGGCTGTGGGCGCTCTTGCGACATCAGGTTCTCCTTCTAGTGTTAAAATATTGGGGAACTTTATGTCGTGGCCGAGGAGTCAACATGACTTGGTTCCGCCCGTGTGCATAAGTTTGTCCGCGTTGGTCGGGAAGAGGCGAGAAATCTCGAGAGAGGTCTGTCGGGTCTCGGATGTGCGTCTCGGGATGCTACTGCTCAGATGTATGTCTCGAGATGCTCTTGTTCGGTGGCTCCTGTGGGGTCCTGCACGAAGTCCTAGTTGGGGTGGGGGAACCGATGTGGCCCCTTCGACGATCAAGTCAGTGCCCCGACCGAGATGGTCTAAAATGTAGTCTGAGAAAGAGAGTGAGAGCCCCCTTTCCTGCCCTCAGTGGGGGTTTTATACATACTAGTTGGAGGGTCGACCGTACCCTCGGTCTTACCTCTACCGTCAGGTCAGGCATAGTGGGCAGGTGCAGTAGGTCGTTGTCCGTTCAATCGGCGTGGTGCAGAGACGTGGCACACCATTTTTCATTAATTGGATCTCTGTGTAGCGTGCACTACCATGGCGGCCAAGTCAATACTCTGCCACCTCGGCTCGGGCCTGCCCTAGTCGGGTCGTCGTGGGATCTCTCTACTGTCGTGGACTGCTAACTTGGCTTGGGTCTCGGTGAGCTAGATTGACCCATTATTTATCTTATCAGAAGGATTCACACGACTTGAGTTGACTACTAATCCTTTGCATTCATGCTTCTGATTATGTAGCTTATGTATAGCTAAAGAGGAAGATTAAATCTAAGAGATATTCGATGAATATCCTCCGACCTCAATCAAAATGATAATAAGGGTTTGAATAGCCCTAACACAAGTGCGAGAGACTACAAGAGAAAGAGATAGAGTGAGGAAAAAAAACTTTAACTTTACACGGAGGAATCCCTAATTATAGCGTAGAGTTCCTAATTGTTTGTAGATATTGAAACTTATAGCTATACCTATAATAAAACTTTTATTTTTGAATAAAAGATAGCCAAATGTCAAGGAATGAGATCCCTTTTGTTGTTGGATGTTGTGTCGTGGACGAAAAGTTGACACGACACGATTCAGCCCACGTGCATAAGATCGTTCAAGCTGGACTGGAGGACTAGCATGGCTTAGTCAAGGACTTGGAGGAGATTTTTACATTGGCTCCTTGAGTCGGGATTCCATCAGGGTGTCGCTCAGATCTTCAAATAGGTCTTGTAAGGAGGCCTCTGTTTGACTGGTGTGTGCTTGACGTGGCCTCTCCGATGACGAAATTAGCATGAGGCAGAGGTTGAAAGCTGAGATGTTGAAAAAGTTGGGTCTTAGAGTCGGGATGAGCCTCCCCTCCCTGTTGGCTACAGTGGATGTATTTATACCTTAAGGGCAGAGGGAGGCTAACTAAGACTATAAATGAGAGTGGCACCTACGGTTGACCTATATGTATGGTTCTACATCGCTCGGCAGGACTGTCGATTGATAGTATGGTATTTGTATCGAGTCGACGATGCTATGTCAGGTGTCATTAGGGATTGCCGAGGTGGATGCCGATGTGGCCTGATGTTCTCGGAGTGCCGACGTGGTCCTCGAGCTGATGTGGCTGAGCTGACTGGTTACGCGATGTGTGGTCCTCAGGGTGACGTGGTCGGACCATTTGGATGGGCCCAAAATTTATCCTATCACCTTAAATGTTCATAGCAAATAAGTAAAATAGGATTAAGGATATGAATAATCCAAGATGAGGTTTAATATGTCAAGAAAATGAGAAAAATAATTATACATGAAGCAAATCATATCCATGCCACCCAAGTCTCTCATATTAGCGAGACTATCCTAATTTTCATTATAATTTACAACGATATGATAAGGTATTTCAATTTGTCTTGCAATTTTATGAAAGATTGATTTCAATGAGTTGAATCCCGATTCTAAACTAAAATTGAATCGTACGTTTTGTTCGTATTTAACTTGCCTATTTTTTAAGAAATACTTAATAGTTATTTGGTGAAAAATTTGCATATCATACCTCCCAATACTTCCAAAAAAAAAAAAATCCAAATAAGTCATACTTTTCATATTCTATTTGAAACCCTTTTTTTGGCTTAACTTCCATGTAAAAATCGTTTGCATTTTGACTCATCCAAACAAAATGCAGGGCAAATTAACCCAAGTTTCCTACATCAATCGGATTTGATTCAGATCAAACTTAGCCCGATCCACTTCTGTTAGATCAAAAGAGCTAACTCCATTTCATTCTTGATCCAGTTGACTTGATTTGACCCATTAATCACATGAGTCGGATCAAAAACTCTATTTCATTTTTAATCCAATTGACTCGATTCGACCCATTAATCACATGAGACATTCTACTTCTATTGGATCAAAACAACTAACTCCGTTTCATTTTTGATCCAATTGACTCGATCCAGCCCATTAATCACATGACTTGCTGGTTCGAGCCCTATTAGATCATTCATCCTCGATTTAATTGACTCGATTCGACCCATTAATCATATGACGCGCTCGTTCCGCCCCTATTAGACCAAAAGAACTAACTCTGTTTCATCTTTGATCCAATTGACTCGATTCAAACCCATTAATCATATGAGTCGGGGTTCAGATCAACAAATTCTGTTTCATTCTTGATCCCATCGACTCGATTCGACCCGTTAATCACGTGAGTCCTGGTTCAAGAGCCAAGTATCTCTCAATCGGGTGCGACCTGACCCGGTAAACTCCGATCGAATCACACGTACAACCCTAATTAATTAATTCTCACCACGCATACTCGACGACTCGCTTCCTTTGCCGTTGCCGAGCTCGACAAAGGATCCTCCTCCTCTCTCCTCCCTCTCTGAAGAGCTCGCGAAGCAAACGAAGCCATGTCTTCCGCCCCGACGCAGCGGTTCCACGGATCGAAAGGACCCTACCGCTACCAGAAAAAGTTCGTCCCCAAGAACGATAGCTCATCCTCATCCACCTCGTCCTCGGCAAATCCCTCGATCTCCAATCGCAGCAATCCTCTCCCGCCCCTCACCACCGCTCTGAGGAACCACTCCGCCGACGCGGCGGCCGGCTCAGGATCGAGGGAGAAGCGCCGCGATGGAGGAAACTTCGTCACCTACTTGCCCCACGACGAGGCCGTGGCCTCCGGCCTCGGCGCCGACGCCGGCGGCCTGGATGCTCTCGAGTCGCAGGCCGTCGTCGACCTCCTCAACGATGAGCTGTCCAAGATCCTTAAGATGAGCCCTAGGGATTTCTGGAGAGAAGGTCGAGAGATCTTAATCCCTGGAACCCTACGCCCTTTTTCTCGGACAAAATAGTTGATTCATGATCTTGCAGTTAAACCCCTTCTTGATTGTTGATCCAACAATTCGATTCTCATTTGGCAATTGCTTTTCCAGTGGCGAAGAATGATGATTTGATTGAGTTCTTGGATAGTTACCTGCAGTTCAGAAATAGATGGTATGATTTCCCACATCGAGGATCGAGGGGAGTCGTTGCTGGGGTCATCGTCGGGGAGCTTGAGCTATGTCGACGTGTTTTTATGATCCTCTATCGAATGTAAGCCCGCCATTGATGATTTCTTAGCCTTTTGCAGTTGGTTTTAATTCCAAATCCGCCAATAACTTTTTGCGGAAACATCGTATATATATTATTGATTTTTGATACTTAGACCATTACCAATAAGGTGTCATTTGTAGTTGTTGATGATCTAGTGTCATATTTTTCAGATTAGTACTTGATGATGAAATCTTATTACAGGTCTTCCAACAAGGATCATACAGGTGTCATTGCCCATTTCTTGCAGGAAAAGAATCTGCTGGATTTGCCAAAATTATTGGATATTTGTGCTATCTATGGACATGATAATGAAGAGTTAACCAAGTCATTGGTATTTTCCTAGGCTTATATTTTAATTCTGTTTATTTTATCTCCTTTTGGTATGGTCACATGGACAAACCTTTGTATTAGAATAAGCTCCTGGTTTCTCTAAATGTATTATTGAGAAGTCTGTCATGATTTTGTGTCAATTTCCGATGCATACTATTAGTCCTTTTAAGTTGTTGAGATGCTTTTATTTTTCTTTTCTTTGTTGATTTATCTGGAAATATTTTCTATGGAAAAATTTTGTCGATGGATAAATGAATGTTAGAACAGTGACAAACACAACATGCAAGTGACTGAGGAAAGTGAAACATTTGCTAGATTGTCACTTCTGTATTAATATCTTCTACATAGTTTGTCAATGTTTTTCATTAAATATTCATCAGTCAAAATAAAGTCAATTAGTGAAATCATGCTATGTTACTTTTTAGTATTTTCACAACAGTTGTCTGGAAAGAAATTTCAATCCATTCAAGCGACCATGGCCTCTTGTTTATAACTGTATAATTATATTTTCTTAATGTTAATTATTGTGATATTTACATTCTTGAAGTATTGTTCTGTTCAATGCTTATTTTCCTTTTATGTTATACTATGGATCTGGCTCACATTTTATCATTGTATTTTTTTTATAATTTCTGATATACCAGTCCAGGTTTTGTCTATGTCATGAAATAGTGGCTACTGCCATGATGTGGATTTTGCCTCAGTATTTACGTGTATTATTTCCTTGTTGCCGGTTGAAACTTATATTCTTATGCCAGTAGATGGACTCATCATGAATATTTGCTCTGCTTCTTATGGTATAAGTGGAGTTTTTTTTTCTTCCCCTTATTGGTATCCTCTTTCCAGGTCATTAATGGTATAAGAGCCCAGCCAAAGCTCCTTGATGAAATTGAAGCAGTGGTCTCCCATTTCCTAAATATAGTGCACACTATGCATGAACGCTGCAGCTCCTCCTTAGAGGTTTTCTTCTGAGTCTTGTGAACTTTTTTTTAAAGACATGAGATGTGCCTGCTTCTAATGTTTTATTATATATTTTTGAAAAGATTTACCCATGCACTTTTAAGTCCTGCGAGACTGTATATTTTTTAAGAAAATCACCAGGAGGATTTTTACGAAGAGATTAGAACACTGTAATTCTAGTAGTCTGTTGCAACCAGCTAAGGAAACATTGCTTGCTGGTCGAGGGAAGTTCAACTGAAGTTTTGGGAGTTAGAATTGATTTTTTCTATGGCTTCTGAATTCAGAGCTAAAACTTGGAGCTGATAATTTTATTCAACTAGTTCTAAGCATTTTGTTTGGTTGGTTCGGTTACAACAGCAAAGCAAACAAACATTGTTTAACTAACATGGTTTGTAGGTACTGATTTCATCTCGAGGGCATGAAACTCATGGATATGGTCATTTGCATAAAGATTTTTTGGAGGCAAGTCATTCCTATTTAGTTCTAATAAGTCTATTATTATAGGCTGTTTTTTTTTTAAGCATTTGGTTCATCTTCAGGTGATGGACTTTATAAATGATGCGGTTGTGACACTAGATGCATTTGCTGATGCATATAGACCTGCAAGTTTTTACTTGTCCCTTTCATTTGAGATGAAGTGAGCTACTTATATCTGTTTTTTTACTTCTGATTGAGATCTTTGTTGTTTCTGAATTTAGTCACTTTTACTGAATCCATCTTCTCCGTGCAGTTATGGTAATGAAGATATGCTCATGACTTTGGCAAGGTTGCATGATTCTTTGCTACCATCTTTGCAGAAAGGTCTTGCAATTGTTTCTAGTCCCATTGCTGATGGGTCATCAAACAGCCTGCTTCCTGAAACACTTCTCAGTCTAAGAATGTTGTCAGCTAGAATAGTCAAGTTTGGTTGGAAATTGCTCGACTTTTGCTATTTGAATGATAAGTTAATAGAAGATGGCCTTCAAGCTGCTTCAAAGATGTTTCCAGCCAGAGTTGAGGATCCTGTCATAAGGGGAGATATTCTAGTTCAGACGTTCAAAGAGATTAATCAGGAAATTTCTTATAAATTTTCAGAAAATCATGGAAATGGAACATTTCTTCAGAAACTTGAGACAGAGTTCAAGATTTTGAGCCGTGTTGACAACCTTCGCAGCAATGGTAAATGCTTTCTCACTCATTTGTTGGTGTTGTGATATTTGTGGCTTAATGATACTTTGGGATGATTGTCTAACATACTATCTGAGTTTTGATCCTATTTATGCTGCTTTTCCTTAGTGTTACTGAGAAAAAGAGCACAGAGCTTTATTTTTCAGTTTTGGACTTTGTTCCATTCTATAGATGATCAGTGCCAACTTATTTTCACGGAAAGAATTAAGTATTTTTTTTTAAAATATCACCTGGCAATATTTAACACAATTGAATATTGAACTCATAAATTCAATGATGAAATTTTGGAAGACAATTATATATATATATATATATATAACCTAAATAAGCCGACTGCATGCTTTGCTGATAAGAATTTATTGCCTCCTCACTAGTGGAATATATGCCTTTCCAGAGTCTGTGTAAAGGACATAATTTACCAACTCATTTAAACGTAATAAACAAGGAAAGGATTTGATAATGAGTGTACTGTAATCATTTGTGATAATGACAGAACTGTTCTGGCTTGTTTCAATATGTGTGGTTGTTAGAGGTCCTGGAAAATCTGTGCTGGTCAGTCAGTTTAATCCAGTTTTCTTGCACAACTAATCTAATTATGAAACTGAATCGGCCAAAGGTCTGTTCCAGTTTTGCTGGTCCAACCAGCTGGTCTGATTCAGTTCTGATAATATGGATGTTGCCTTTTCTTCAAGTTGTTGAGATGTATTTGGAGGTTTGATATTGTTATGCTATGTAGTCTCTCACATCTCATTCTTTTTCTTTTTGCATTTTGCTTTGCAGGATGGCTCTTTATGGATGAGGAACAATATCAATATATATCTCGAATTGCAGCACCATCTCATACAAAGTCCTGGGAGTCGGGATCTGTGATCCCCATCTCTTCACTGAATGAAAAAGTACAGCAGATGGATGAGGAGACTGTAATAGCTGAATCTAAGATTAGTCAAATTAAGGACCTCTTCCCAGATTATGGGAGAGGTTATCTATCAGCTTGTCTTGAAGTCTATAACCAGAATCCCGAGGAAGTGATTCAGAGGATACTAGAGGGAACACTTCATGAAGACCTGCTGTCTTTAGATACCTCACTAGAGCAGGTTCCATCACGAAAGCAAACATCCAACCGCGGTGATAAAGGGAAAGGTTTATTACTAGAATCTGCACCTCAAGGTACCTTGCTATCTTCTACTGTCACGGGCCCTAGTAGGCAGAGGAAAGATGACGATGGCCCTCCATCTTCCTCTCTTTCATCCTCGTACGGACGATACAGAAGAAAGCCTAACGATGAAGTTCCTAATTCCACCATTCTTGACTCAAGAACAGCTAAAGATGCTATAAGGGCAGCAGTCCTTGCAGCAGAGTTTGAATATGAAGATGAATATGATGACTCATTTGATGATCTAGGCCTGAGTATTGTTGAATCAGTAACCGAGGAGACAGAGAACTTATCCGATAGAATTAAATCCTTGCCAGGAATATCCTCAGGTTCAGATACTGGAAGTTCATTGAATTCTAGCTCAAAATGGAGTTCACAAAAGAAGCTACAGTTTTACGTTAAGGATGGGAAGAACTATAGCTATAAAGTTTCTGGTTCAGTTGGTGTGTTCGATGCTCAAGAAGCAGCTCTTGTCAACCAAGCACAGAAAGAGATGATTCATGGTCTGGGACGTGGTGGAAATTTACCGGTTGGGGCTGTTAAGAGGCTGATGGACGCCGAGGAGCAGGAGCATCAGGTGATGCCTGACACCCAAGAGAATGCAGGTAGAGGGAACACCAATCCTCAGCGGAGGGGAGGAAGGAGAGGCGGTGGGCACCACCACAGGAAGGACAGAGCAATGAAGAAGCACTTGTCAGGAGTGGGTGGCTATTAGATGCTTGCAGTCCTGAGTCGATGCACGCACGCACGCACAGCTTTTATATGTTCGAAAGAATATATATATATATATATATAGGAGAAAGCCTTTCCTCGACTCAGGAAAATGCAGAACAGAGCATAGATCGGCGTCAGGCCTTTTTATCAGGTAACTTGTTTTTGTATCGTCCATTTACTTTGTATTCACGCCACCGAAGAAATTATTCTCTCTACTTTGGAACGTAACTTTTTTTTTTTTAATGCATATAGTGTACAATAATAATAATAATCTGAATTTGGATATCGTTACTTGATTTTGTGCTGGAATTTGGTAGAGAAGCCGAAAAATGATTTCGGTGCAGGGCTTCATGTAAAACATAAAAATAGACATGTAAACCAAAACAATCCAAGATCGCATTAAAAACAAGAGCAGTAAGAATCGATACAGGCAGGATACTTGTCGAAGGCCCGCCCCATCCTCTCCTGGGAACAAACACGCAGGTAAGATGATGATGATGGGAGGTGAACACCAAGGATCTCATGCCATTCATTACTCATTTGGAGCTCAAGTGAGGAGGAAAGCGGTCGATGAGTTCTCTCCCGCCTTTTTTTTTTTTGCTCTCGTTGTGATGCTTATATTCATTTGCTCTCGTTGTGATGTGTAGAGCCGTCGTATCCTACCCATCCAATCCTTCTGCACATCACTCTTTCTCAAGCATTCCAGTAAGCTCGTCCAATGCGCAGAACGACGATTATGAGGCCAATTGAAAATTATCGTTCGAGTGTGATAAGAAGATTTTTTTTTCTTTTTTTAAAAAAAAAAGGCTAGAATCAAAGACCAGCTGCCAAGCATGTACGGATGCAACATATATTATCTTAAGGGCTAATTACAAATTATTTCTTATACTTAGATCTCTTAATCATCTCATCTCTAGATTTTATAAAAAATTATATTGAAATTTCTATACCATAACGTCATTGGTTTTATCAACGAAAGTACGAAAGTGATGAGCAAAAGGATAATTTCAACGCATCAGTTACGTTTTCGGTGGTGATGGATGACATCGATATTGGGAGTCGCAAGTGGCTGTTGTGAATAAAGAGGGGGAGCGACATTGAGAGGTGAGATGATGATGCAGATGTCGACGCTCTACATCTACGTCGGCACCGACGCAAATGCAGAACGACGAAAGGGTCGCTCGGTATCTGCATCGACACCGACGCAGATGCGAGGCAACGTCGCTCTGCATTTGCATCGATACCGATGTAGTTACTAAGCGCCAAAAGAGCCCCTCGACATCTACATCGACGCCGGCACAGATGCAATTATCAAGCGGCCCTTTCGCTGCTCGGTAGCGTCACTATGCATCTGCATCATTGCTGATGTAGATGCCTAGCGTTCGTTTTGCCGCTCGATGGCGCCGCACTGCATTTGCATCTACGTCGACGCTAATGCAAATGTCAAGCAATTCTCTGCATTTGCATCTACATCGACGCCGACGTAGTTGTTCAACGTCGGCATCATCAGTTCACCTCTCACATCGCTCTCTCTCATCCACAACTGCGACCCCCAATGACGTCGTCATTCCCCACAATGAAAAATATAACTAAAATATTAAAAATTATCTTTTTGCCTATCATTTTTATGCTTGATAAAACCGATTACACTAGGATAAATGAAACTGAAATGCTTAACTTTTTAAAATGAAACTAGTTGTTTCTCTTTTTCAAATCTAAGGATTCTAATAAAAAAATTTTAAATCTAAAGATCGAGATGCTAAAGAGATCTAATTGCAAAGTATACTTGGCCCTTATCTATACACCATATATAACCTACGCCTGGTCAATTGAATAAATAGCCCAAAGTGGATGCTCATTCTGCGCTATCTACAGCTATATCAGGAAACTACTATGAGAAAAGACCTTCATATTGGTTGAAAGAACCTAATATGATACTGTAATGAAGGAGACATCCTCCTGTACAAAGAACATGTCTTTTCTCTCTATAGAACTCGATATAGACACAAGGGAGGATATGGATCACCAGTGGACAAAATCTTCAGACAATTCCCTGTTTGGTGATTGTTCAGTCGATATCAAACAATCTAACCTCACACTCATTTCCTCACTAGTATGATCAACATAGCTGTCAAAAGCAGAACCTGCTACTTCCTTTTCTCTTCACTATAAGATTTACATAGAGAGAGTGTGAAGACCAAAATGGTCCTCTGGCTCTCCCAACTCAAAACGTATAGGCAAGAAGAGAAGTCATGCGATACAACTATCGAAGAGGAGAAGAGACATGTACAAGAAACAAAACACAAAGTTCTATAATTCTATCTTATGGCAAGTAGATCAAACACTAACCTATCCTCTTATGATACTCTCTGCTCCTGTTAACTTCGATCTGTGTAATATACGATCTGATGATGCCTTCCTCAAAGGCATTGCTTATTTCTTCTGTATATATTGTGCCTGCCAATTTTAACTTATTTTTTCACCTGCCATGGTCACCTTTTCGATTGCCAGATTACTGTATTCCTTATCCTCCTACTGTCTTCGCATAGGATCGAGAAACATAATCTGATCATTTCTCATGGGGTTTTATGAACTGTCCTCATCTGAATTGGCATCTCGTCCCCACCGTCGGAGGACTGGACGCAAAGCACTTGCAGATGTATGGAAGGACCTAGCTGCCCCGACAACCGTCCTCTCGTGCAATCTGCCCACTTCCTTGCAAACGTTATCGAGCACTGAGAGGAAGTCCCTTACCACCATGAATATTCTGAGAGGGTGGGCTTCCTCCTTTGCTGCATTCCCATGAAAGTACTCCGTAGTCTCCTTTACTAGGCTCATCACCCTCTTCTCCTCGACCTTAACACGATCAATCTCCATTTCGGCCTCTTCGAGAAATTTCTTCATCAACTCAAAAAAATTCATACCTTGTGTGCATGATTTTGCAAGCTGTAAAACTGACCTTATCTTCTCAAGCCCAATTTCTAGCTTCGAGACATAACCGCTGAGCACATCTGAGTCCATTCCAGCTGCCTTCCTGACATTTCTGAGTTCACTGCTCAACCCAGCCACCACTTTCAAGCGTTGTTTCTTGAATTGTTCTTCTTTGACCTTGTCAGAGAGACCATCTGCTGTTGGTTCAGTACCTGATCCTTCTGACCGGATGATCTCTTGCACGACAAAATGCAGAAGCGTGGTTTTTCCATCAGTCCCTTCCACATCTGCGAGTTTCAGAAGAGTATCTAGCTTGAAGGCTTTCGCCTGACCTCGGTTGGTTCCCACATTCATCCTGTTTCCAGTCCTCAGTACAGCTTCCAAGAGCTTACAGAATAGTCTACTGCTTCTTAGATCTCCACATGCTGCCTGCAGAACATTTGAGGGACTATGAGCCATGCAACATATGGACGATGATTATAAAGGTTTTGTTTAATTCTTATGGTTTATCGTTAGTATGTAAACTTATATAAATCTTCAGTACATTTTCAACAGTGTTTTTCCTTTCAGAAATAAAAAAAACTGTGTGCGATCCAGTTCCATTTAAAAAAGTATCAAGTGGATGCTATGATAGGGGTATATCAGACAGTTTTAAAAAAGCACCAAAATATTTAAAATAGAATTTAGAAAGAACAGGCACAACTATTAGCCATCATTTATCCCATATAACGACCATTCAATTGGCACAATATGCACAATAAATTTATAGGTCAAAGAAGAACCCTTAAATTAATGAAGCATGCTAGTGTGTTAAGAAATAGGAGAAATCCTACTACAATTAAAAGAAAGAACAATTCAAGCTAAAATTTTATGGCTCATACTTCCAAGAATAAGTTTGTAAGTACTGATTGGAAATATGTTTGCCTCTGTTTTCAAGAATGAGGAAGCATCAAAAGCAATAGTTTTACCTCTAAGGTCTCAAAAGATTTCATTAGATAGTTGACTTCTGTCTCAAAAGTAGCTCTGTAGAGCATTGCATCAACTCTTTTGAAGGCAAATGGTATGTCCAACACTGCTTTTAGAAAGCGCTCGGCTGAACCTAGCTTAGATACGTCACCTGTGTAGTCACGTAATCTTAGTTCTTCCTCCTTAGTCGGTGCCATCTTAACCAAAGTTTCCAAAAGCTCAGCTCCTAAACACTCAGGATTACCTGTTGCAGACAATTTTATCACTCGGTAACATTATAACATGCAATATTCATCACACAATTCAGCAGCAGCAATTCCAAGTTAAGAGGCTCTATGACTCTCGGAAAATGATCCGATCAGCTGTTGTACTACTAATGTCAAAACTAAAAGAAAATTTTTTGTCGGTAGTTGGAGATAGATTTCAAACTAGAAAGACAAGATCAGACATACGGAGTAAGCTGCAATAAACAATTTATCACTGGATGCCCCACGCCAGAAAAATAATATCCAACTTGACTTATAGAATTAGGATGAAGTCATATCAAATCATTTGTGCCACATGAATAATTGAAGGAGGCATGAGAAGAAACAAATTAGCTTAAGAGAGGATGCATTCTTACCATCTAACAGTGCTTCGGAGACCTCATCTGTTGTCACTTTCAATGCCCTCAAGAGTATTGCAATGTTCTGCGACTTCTTTGGATCTAACACTCTGTTCTCCCGCTTGAATGGCAGAAATTTTCCCTGTCTTCTGCTTGCATCTTTAGGAACAGAAGCTGTGGTGTTGTTGACAAACAGAGTCTGAATCACATCCTCGTTCACTCTGCCAAAATGAAGGGAAAGAACTCAAATTATAATTCATGGTTTTGGTAGCTTTGGAGATCAAAGTGGGAGAGAAATCTTCAAGAAATTCTCACTGAAATGAGCTTGATTTCAATTGGTCCCAGACCATTGCTCGATCTGAGCTCGCTCTAACTTTGTCCCAGTGCAGAGGCTTCAACTTGGGCTTTGCATCACCCTCCAAATCCTTCCCCGCCTCTTCAATTTGCCGTGAAGAACTGGCAGCTTCGTCGCCGACCTTCCCAGGAGGAAGTGGTATGTTGAACCGTGTTGCTTCGGGAGGAAGAGGATTCAGCAATCGGCGCCTGGAAGATGGTGCAATTGGCGCCACAGGAGCTTTAATTGGCTGTTCATCTTGCTCCACGGCTTCAACAGGTGGTGGTGGCGGCGGCGGCGGTGGCGGCGGGGGTCGTGGATTTCTGGTGAATTTTTCTATCGTGGGAGGAGGTGGCGGAGGTGGTGGAGGGGGCGGCGCCGGTGGTGGAGGTTGTTGTTTCATTGGTGGGATTATCTGTTTGACTTCAGCTTTCGAGCAAGTAGTGAGCTGCATGGAGCGAGGAGCAGAGTCCGCCGCGGCCGCGGCCGCCGCAACCAATAACTCTTTCCCGCCGCTGCTCATACTCGGGAGGCTCCGCCGCGAGACTGGGCTACTTGGGCTCTCGCTAGTGGCGGACGCCAACGACCGCTGCGCAGTATAGAAGGTGTCCTCATCGGAGGACGCCATCGACAGAGGAACCATCACCTCCCGCGAAGCCGTCGCGGCCAGCGGCGGCAGCGGCTGGAGCTCGGGGCTCGGATGATGCATTTCCAGTTCCCGCTCAATCCCGAGTTTCCGATAGGGCGATCCGTTGGATTCGCTGCCCTGCCGCCACCCCGAAGCCTCCGTAGACACCGTGTCCATGGTAGCGGGGTAAAGCAAGTCCTGCGCCGCCTCAGAAGAGGCGGGCCGGCCTTCCCACCGGCCGCCGCTATCATTTCGGCCCACGAGCTTCCCGGCGTCCGGTGACCTATCAGCCCTCCGGAGTCGGTACAAGAACAACCCCAACAAAACCAGAACCACGAGGGCGACCACGGAGGCGGACGCTGCGACAGCGACGACTTTCTTGGACGCCGACGATGCGGATGGCCCGGAGGAGGTGATGGCCGCGTGAGGGGTGTCCGGAGGCGGGTCCAAGAACTCATGTGGCGGCGGCGGGGGTGTCCACTGGACGGGGTACAGCGGCTGGTGGAGGACCCTCCGGCTGGCGCCACCGCCTTCCGAAGCGGAGGCGACGGTGGCGCAGAGGAGCGAGAGCTCCACCAGTAGCATCATCGCGTGACGCTTATCCAACGACTTCCGTTTCCGTTCTCGTTTCGCTTCGGTGGCGAAGGGAAAGAAGAACCGAAGCGTCGAAGTGGAAGCCAGCGATGAGATCCGTGTATTCTTCCTCCGCCTCCGTCTACTCCATCGGACCGAGTGACGTCAGCGAATCCCCCAACCCTCCCCCCCCCCCCCCCCCCCACTCGTCCGCCGGCTCGTGGAACCGATACCCCGCCGCCTCCTCGCCCCGTATTGCACTCGCACATCTCCCTCCCTCCCTCCCTCCTTGGACAGCACCACCAGATCCGCTGCAGGACCAGGAACACGGTGAGCTACTCCATCGCCATCATCTCCCGTCGAGCTTTTACCATATGGCGCACGTAAAGCATCTGCTTTCTCTGCGCCACGTGCAGGGCCGGAGATAGCGGAGAAGACGGCGCAACGGGTTCCACCCCATCAAGAACCGGCATCAGGGAACCAGCGAATCCGATCGGACGGTCTCGATGCGCAGAAGAGATTGCTTGCGATTTGGGTCTTCCCTTCGGTTAACATCACAAGACGCTGAAAGCATGTCAAGGCATGATGTATCTAAGCACGCGGATCGACGACCAAAGGTGAACGAACCAAAGGTGTCGGCGAGGCAGCAGCGACGCGACGTGAAAGGAGATGGCCCCTTCGCTGACGAATACGGTCTTACCGAGCCACAAAACCGCTCCCCCTTCCCATCGTCCTGTGTCACCGCTCGAACGCGATGGACCTGTGGTCCTCCTCCTGCTTGTGCCATCTATATCATCCATGGGCTCGTTCCGTCATTGCCAAAGAACAGAGTTAGCTTTCACGACGGTGAAGCGGATGTGCTGAATAAAATGCCTCGTCTGCAACCGCAAGTCAAGCGGATGTGTTGAATAATCTGATGATGATTCAAAAGAATCACACAAGAGAGCAGATGCAGAGGACTTTGGACTCATTCAACACATGGCCACCTAATTGTGCGAAACAGTTCAAAATGATTAGGATTCATGATAGTACTCTACTGAATCCAACTGAAACCAATCCCCCCCCCCCCCCCGACTTTAAAGAACTTAACTTGACACCAGAGGCTATCCAGATTAAAACTGTTCTTATTATTAATCATCAATCAACTTGATATCTGTTGTCACCTCATCGAAAACTGATTAAACCAGTAGATGCAGAATTCGATTACCCAATATCCCAACTTAAAAGCCATACATCAAAAGGCTCTTCTTCTTGTCAGCACCACAAGAGACCAGATATATTTTCATCAGTTACATCTTTGATACCTTACGAAGTCTTAGTGATTAGTTGATCAAAGAAGGAAAGCAAGATGAGCAGATCAGAGAAATGCATCCATAACTAGGTTAATATAAAGATACAGACAGAATCATAATTCAGAATGAAAGAAAATAAACCATCGACCTTATACAGACCCCTTCACGAGGACATGTTGGCCCTCGAACAAGAAGCCCTTCAAACAACAGCACAAAGTTAACTAGGCCTTCAAGATTAAGAGGAAAAACAATAAAAGAAAGTTACAATTATTCTGATGTTTTTCTATCACTTTCATGCAAATGGCCCCATGGTCTCCTCATAAAAAAAAAAAACCCATGGAGGTAGGTAGTTTCACAAAACAAGAACTTCGAAAAAAATAGGGTTATCTCCAAAGGCTCCGATTCCTTACTTGGATTCCACAGGCACCATCTTGATGACAGCAGAAATAGGCATACCGAGAAACCCAATGAACACACAGACCAGCCACTGTGATAGAGTCAATGGCGTTGTGCTTGCAAAATCTCCAAGAAACTGAACAATTATGAACTGGAAGATGATGGTGCAAGAAATGACAGCCACGAATACATAATTCTCTGATATGTCATGAAAGACATTTATCTTTTCCATCTCTCTGCAGCTGATCTCATTGAACACCTGCTCAAGAAAAATCAAGGTATTAGAGCCACATGAGGGCCTTCCAGTTATATAAAAATAATGTTCTAAAACAATTTACAGCATAAAATTAAAAAAGATACAACCTCCCATCCAACTTAAATGACTACCTAGCATATGATCCATACCATCTGAAAATGTTTCCAACAGATTAGTAGTGAATTTACAGTCACCTGTCACCCATGCTAATGCCTTTAGAGCATGTAGATGTCATGCGATCTAAAGCTCAAGTACAAAATTTCTCATTTCAATTAAAAGGATTGCTTGTCAAAACAGCAGTTTGTAGGCAATGGCTTATTGAATGGTGATTTTGAAATAAAAACTATTAGCATCGCACATTTAAGTTTGGTGTCATGTGCCCATGAGTTCAAGAATTTCGATTCATAACATATGGATCATAGACCATATCCTTCTACTGTATTCGTCATATTCTTTCAAAAACATGATAAAACAAAAACAATCATAGGTAGATGAGTTTCACGAATCTACCTGACAAAGGACAAAGCAATTGAAAATGAGGGTATTTAGTCCAAGATCAGATTCAGGGCCCTCAAGTTGAAACAGCCCTTTCCCCTCTTTCTGCAGATACCATATTACTATAAACTGGTAAAAGGATTGTCCTAAGATGTTCCTCCACATTGCATTGCTAATAAAATTGCCTTTTCTTCCGACAGGAGTCCTTTTCATCAATTCATCATTAGGTGGCTCAGTGGCTAATGCAAGTGCCCCAAGTGTATCCATAATCATGTTCACCCAAAGCAGTTGAACAGCTGTGAGGGGAGCATGTCCTAACATAGAGCAAGCACAATGAAATGAACAATGAGGGATATGATCTTAAGGTACACCAGATTATTAGTACCATTGAAGGGGTTAGCTTTACCAGTTAAGCAGGCTGAAGAGAAGTTCACTATTAGAGCAACAATATTAACAGTCAGCTGAAACTGTACAAACTTTTGAATGTTTATGTATACAGACCGGCCCCATTTTGCCACAGTTACAATAGTTGAGAAGTTGTCATCAAGAATAATAATGTCAGCACTTTCTTTAGCTACCTGCATATGACAATAATAATGTCATCAAGATCTGCAATCTTTGGAAGAAACAATAACTGGACTTCTTAACTGTAAATAGCTTCGCCATCAACAAACTATCATTAATTGTGTATCTATTGATAATTATGAATTACAAATTAGGAGTATCTAGAGGATTAGCACTTCAAAGCAAATTATTTGCCGAGGTCATTAGTATTAGTCAGTTGAGAGAGCAATGCCTCCAGCCATGACAAATGGGTAGATACTAAGGTTGAAGGCACTTTCTTACATGCTCCTTTAGAAGCAAAATGCTTAGAAATTATGTAAGCAAAGAATATTATCTCAATTTTGACAATATCAAAAACAGAATAATTTAAAAATAAACATGCCATAATTACTACCTCAGTTCCTGCAATACCCATTGCAAGACCAATATCAGCCTCGTGAAGTGCTGGTGCATCATTTGTGCCATCGCCAGTCACAGCAACAACTTCACAGAACATAGTGCGCAGATGCTTCACCAAAGTATGTTTATCGAGAGGTGAAGATCTGGCCATTACCTGGTAAGTTTGACACATTAGCAAGTCAACGATGAAAATTCTAACAAGTAAATGTCTGCTCGATGTGTTGAGGTCTAAAAATTAGAACCTGAAGTTTTGGAATCAAATCCCTCATATCCTCTATACTCTTATTCCTGAACTCAGGACCTTCAATAGCCTCTCCATCATTAGTAAGAATACCACATTCCCGAGCAATAGCCTTTGCTGTGTTTATATTATCCCCTGTAATCATTCTAACTGTAATTCCAGCAGACCTACAAATTGCAACAGACTCTTTTACGCCTGGTCGGACAGGATCTTTGATGCCAACAATTCCAATACAAGTGTATCCATCAAGAGGGATTTGTTCATCAGCTGCAAAACCATTCTCAACTTCCATATAGGCAAGGCACAGAGTGCGAAGTGCTTCATTAGCAAAACTTTCAATTGCTCCATTGAGATGACCAGCTGTTGCTTCATCAAGTGGGACAACATTACCTGCAGGATCTAAAACTTTACTACAAGCTGCCAATATAATTTCCGAAGCACCTTTACAATGGGCCCGGTATCCTCCTCCTGGAAGCTCGATAACCACTCCCATTCTCTTTTTCATGGAATTAAATGGTTCCACTTTTACAAGCTTAGTTTCTTGGCACACAGCCTGGAAATCCCCACCGAGCGACAAGCCAAGTTCTAACAGTGCAGTCTCAGTTGGTGTTCCAAGAATTTCAAGCTTTCCATCTTGGGTGATGACAACTTCTCCACCAGTGTTATTAAAGATAGATTGCCTAAGCACTTTGATAACAACATCTGGAACCTGGGAACACATAATTTTGACCTCTTCATGATTACCAACCTCCTTGATACTTCCACATATACAAGCTTTCACTACAGTCATGTGATTGGTTGTTAATGTACCTGTCTTGTCACTGCAAATTGATGTAGATGAGCCCATAGTCTCACAAGCAGCAAGATGGCGGACTAGTGCTCTATCATTCATCATCTTCTTCATGGCAAAAGCAAGGCTCAAGGTTACAGCTAAGGGCAATCCTTCAGGAACTGCAACCACTACAATAGTGACTCCAATGGCAAAATACTCCAGCAACTCCATTGCATCATCTGCTGACCAGGTCCAGTGTGAACCCTCTTGAAACTTGCGTCTAAGTTGTCCTTCAGCGAGCACAGCAAATGTCACAACTGCAAATGCCAATCCAATTTTCCCTATAATAGTTGCAACTCCATTCAGTTTGACCTGTAATGGAGTTTCATCATCTCCTCCCTCACTGAGGGTGGCCATCAGCTTACCCCATTGTGTTTTCATGCCAACAGTAGTTACTATCATTTTACAGGATCCATCTTGGACCTTAGTTCCAGAGAGAAGAAATGGGTTGTCAGCATTCACAGCAACAGGTTCACTCTCTCCTGTAAGACTAGATTCATTAATCAACAAGGAAAATCCAGACACAAACAACCCATCAGCAGGAACTTGATCTCCAATGGCAAGGTGAACTATATCACCAGGAAGTAGATCATATATCGAAAGTTTCTGCCTAAATCCTTCCCGTGTAACCTGTATGGATATCTTCTTCTTCTCTTTATCCAAATCTCTGAACTGTAAAGACTGCCGATAATCACTAGTTGCAGTCACAAAGACAACTAAAAGTATGCTACTCACAATTCCAAGGCCGTCATGTGCACCTTTTGGCCATCCTTCTGTGGCAATGCCAACAACTAGAGAAACAACGGCACACACAGCAAGGATCATGAGAGTCATGTCTTGAAGCGCTTCCCAGACAAATACCCAAAAACTCCGAACCTCACTCTCCGTGAATTTATTCACTCCATAAACATTTTCCCTGCGTCTCAAACTCTCATCAGCAGTAGTTAGACCGTTGGTAATGGATGTGGAGAGTTTGTCTGCAACACCATCTATACCACCATGTATCTTCAACTTCTTCACATCATGGCCTTCAACTATGGAGCCCAGTTCATCAGCGCAAATTTGGAAGCCTGCTTCCTTCACTTCATTAGGTACAGTGTATTCACTCTGCAATGCGATACCTGTAACAGATTTGTTGACGCACAATTGAAACAAAAGACTGAAGAAGAAAATTCCTTGAAGCCAAAAGTGCAGTCATGCTTCCATGACAAAAGAGGAACTACATTTTGACATCAACTGACAGATTACCATGGATAAATTGCAATGCAGCTTTTGAAACCAGAACTGCAACTCGCAACTTCTCCTGGAACACATAACATGAAAAATCAATCTCTCCTGTAGAGATAGAAGAGTGTAATGCATAGAGTCAATGCCAGACTTTTATGTAAATGGGCAGCGCAACATCAACTTCAGCATATTTCTTACTGGTATGAATGCTTGTAATGGATGTCTAGGAGCATAACAGGAGCACAATGAAAGGGAGATGCTTTCCGAGTAAACGAGAAGTTTGGCATCAGATATGAAACCCAGAGAACAAACAGGTGATCGACTCAAGAGGACCAATCGATTAAGGATAAGTGATGTCCGTTGTCACAACGAGGAAGGAAGCTAGGGCTGGACCTGATTCGACCGCATCATGGCGGCGGCCTCGGAGCGCTTGGAGAGGTTGGCAGTGAAGCGGAAGCGGCGTTTGGGGTTCTTGACGACGCCGACGAGTTTCCTCCATCGCTGGAGCGACTCCTCCGGCGAGTTCTTCGACTTGACCCCACCGAAGTTCTGGTTCAGGTAGCTCTCCATAATCCCCCCTCGCTCCCTCCTCCTCCTCCCCCTCCTCCCTCACCGCCCACACACCCCCCCCCCCCCCCCCCCCAGCGTGCTCAATGACCACACGAGAAATAGCGAAGTGAGAACGGAACGAGGAGGAGGGAGGAGCCGCAGTCGGAGCAGCTATTGCGTAGTTCCTACGAAGCACTTGGGGAGTCGAGGAAGGCGAGAACGGAGTTAGCTCATGGCGAGGAGAAGGAAAGGAGGAGGAGAAGAAGGAAGGAGATTTGGATCCGCAATGGGCTGAAGAGAGGGCCACGTTTCGATGGCATTTGGAGGGGGGAAGTGGCCGGAAACTGCGGGGGGGGGGGGGGAGCGGAAGAAGAGTTCCCGGTTCGCTTATGGCGACGGGTTCGCCTTCCTTTACCAGAAAGCTCGTGGGCGTCACCGACCCATCACGTGATGCGTGTTGGGTCACCAACGGTTTCATGAAATGAGTCGCGATTGGGTCAACCTGATGGTTAGCGCATTCGATCCAAATTGATCGACTTAATAATCGAATTAGGTCGACCTGTTAAGCCCAACCCAACATCGTATCGACGCATCTCATCTATTATTCCAAATGTAATTTTCTTTTATTTGTGCGGGCCTGGATTATTTTTATTTTTTTAAAAAAATAACTATTTTATTTTTATCAACGCGTGCTAATTTAGCTCGACCAGAGCCGACTGAGCCGATTCGACCCAACCCAGTTTGATTCATTGATGAGGCAAACTGATTCGATCCTCGACACGACAAGTACATAACGTAATATTAAATATAAAATTAAACATAAAATTGAGCATCATTTATATATATATATATATAATATAATATATATTTTGATAATTTATGGTAAAAATTTGAACCAAATCCTATTAACTAAATTAATTAAATCTTTATTAACTAAAATTTTGATAAGCTATCTAGCTTTTTATAAACTAATTAAATTTTATTAACTAAATTAATTGGCACTAATAATCATATCTAAAGACAACTAATGATCATGAATAAGTCAAATTTGAACTAAAATTTACTAACGAAAATATCAAAATCTTATGGGCTAATTATATATTAGCATACGCAGCTACCTTTAGCATCTAGATCCCATATATTTTAAAATTATTTTGGCATCTCTATTATTAGAAATATCTAAATTTATTTATCCTAAATTCATCGATTTTACTAACGAAAATAAAAAAAATAATAAGTAAAAAAAAAATTGAACATTTCAATTGATGGTAGCGTTCGCCATCGGGGGCCGAGAGTGGGTGTTGTTGATGAAGAGAATGACGACGAGAGGTGAGAATCGCTCTGCATCTACGTCAACATCGATGCAATTACCAAGCAGCCCATCGCTCGGCATCTACATCAACGTCGATGTAGGCAACCCTTTCGCTGCTTATAGCTCTATTAGCGTTGCTCGACAACTACGTCGATGCCGATGTAGTTGTCTTGTGACGCCACTCTACATTTGCATCAGTGATGATGCAGATGTCGAACAACATCACTCGACAACTACATCGATGTCAACATAAATGCGGAGCGTCGTCGCACGACATATGCATCGACGGCCCTTTCACTGCTCGACAAGTATATCGATACTAATAAAACAAAGAGTAATAAAAGGATCGTTCGACAAACATCGATATAGATGTAAAATGACCCTCACCTTTAAATATCGCTCTCCTCATCCATAACAATCATCTGAAACCCCCAATGATGCCACTGTCTTGTCACATATAAAAATATAAACAAGATGTTCAACGTAATGCTCATGTTTGTCTGTGTCTTTTGATTTTTGTATATTCTTTATACAGCAAGTAGCGAGCTTGCAGTAGGCTTGGCAACCCTCATTTGGTTAGCTTTCATGGTCAGTTTCGGTTTGTAAATGAGAGTCTTATCATGTGGACACTTGTGGAGACTTCGGTTTGTAATTGACCTAGATTCTTTGTGTGCAAGTAAAGTCCATTGTTGTAATTTGTATTAGTTATATAAAGTATTTGCTAAAGTGGCTGCTTGTGGATCCTGTGGTAAATGCTTCCTCTAAACTGTTTTTTCTTTTGTAGGCCCTAAGTGACCTTAGGAGGTCTCAGGGAGGCTGAACTTTACGGACGAACATGTAAGGGTGCCGCACGACTTAGGCAAAATCACCTAAGTTCGTGACATATGGTATCAGAGCAGGACAAGCACACGCAGAAACACTTGTCGTGCAAACATGGGGGACCTAGCTGGGCTGTGTGGAGTGTAGTCGGCACACGCAACTATTTGGGGAAAACGGACATTGAGATGTAGGGAAATGAGTCGCTAAGAGGAGCAAGCATCCATGATTGGCACTCAGAGGAATTGTCAACTCTTTGTGTGACAGGCACCATGAGGACAAGTAAGCTAGGAAGAATGCGTAGCGTACAAAGGTTGGGATGACTGAGTTCGAGCTACAGCTCGATGTTGACAACCAAACTTGATAGTGCTCAAGGCAAGCAGGGCGCTTAGTAAAAGATGAGACCGTGCAAAGTGGGAGGTGTTGCGTAACGACCAAAAGAGTTGTGCAAAGCTCACAGAGGTGAGGGGAATTACTAACTCAAAGAATTTGGTACTCATGCAATGACTTGCATATGGACGATGGAGTATTCGTGGCCATTCCAAGGCATCCGGAACTCGGCACCATGGAGCATTGGAACTTTCTTTTTGGCATGGAAATGATACGTCCTTAGGAGACTGAAGTGTGCAACAAGTTCAGCATGTTGCTAAGCCTTGAAGGGTGCAGCGGAAGTTGTATCGGCGAAGAGTCACAATCTAGCAAGTGCATTTGCGGGGGCAGAACAATGCACATATTGTTTAGTAAGATAGAGTAATCCAAGGGGATGGTGGTCTCCGAAACTTTCAGATGGAGGAATGCAAAGAGGAAAGTTGCTCCAACATGACAGATATCCAGAAGAGATAGATCCTGGTTATCTAGAGGGAGAATCAAGTGTAGTGTACCACACATGTTGAGGAAGAGTACCTCAAGATAATATCTTTACAAAACTCAACGGATCGAGTGAGCAACGAGGAGTCATTGCATGATCCCAAATGAAGTAATGCATTGGTGGATGCATTGCTAGATCAAGTGGGGGAAGTGACAATGATAACATCATACGAAGGCACACTTAGAGTCGATGTGGAAATCAGACTCAACGAATGGCTGACCCGTGAAATGGTGGGTGCAAGGGCCACCATCAACCTAATGCAAATCGAGAGGTGAAGCATCTTGGATGGAACTTGGTAAAGTATTCAAGCCGTATAAAGGGAGTCGTCGTAGAAGATGGAACATGGAGCGGAGGCACAGAGTTTTCTTTGGATAGAGGTCAATGATATGAACTTTTATAGAGACAAGAGTGAGATCATATCATTCCATGGGTTCATCATTTTAATGGGACGGGCTCATCTTGCATGATGCCAAAGATGAAGGGAGCTTCGAGGCACATGCACCTTATCTCAAAGATGCATTTGATAGAGAAACTAAGGTGATTCAACTTGCAGATGTGAAGTTTGGATCAAAAAGCCTTAGCACGGGGCAAGAGAACGCTCAGATAGGTACTCTTGAAGAATATTCCACAGTGCTATCATTCGAGTTATCATGAAAAAAGTGGTACGTACCTGAGATTATGTTGGTGGGGGATAAATGCTCAAGATTCAGATAATGGTGCATCAATTTTAGCGAAGTCTAGGGACTTCGAGAGACACTAGGCGACGAATTGTCCTAGAGCGATGCTTCGTCCGGGTGTGACCCGAGAATGGGTGGACGAAGGTGAATTGTCAAAGGAGTGAACACAATCGAAGGTAGCGGAGGCCTACGATGTGCTAGCAAAGGCCATACATGGAGAAATCACAGTCCAAGTTCATCACATAGGAATCTGAATGCAATGGAGATATCACGAGGAGGTGGTACAGCGAATCGTGGTGGAATAGTTCGAGGCAATATAACACACGCGGGAGAACTCTCATGTTTGTACTTTCTTGTTTACAAAAAGAGAAGAAAATTTACATTCAAAATACATGATTTGATATTTGTGTTTTAAGATTATATAATTTAAATGCATGAGATGCTCTTAATTCTTCTTAGATTTTTCGGATTTTGACCTTACTTTCGAAATAATTATCGTTAAAATAAACATAAGAAGATGATTCAAATTTTTGTGATAAGATATTTTTAAAGATTATTCTTGTTTCATGAATCTTGATGAATGTTTAAAAAAAAAGAATATATGATAAGAACTTTAATGATGCTTGATATCAGCTCTCTTTTGTATCTTTTTTTTAAGATTGTTTCAATTCATAATGAATATCTATAAAAGAAAAATATGTAACAAACTTCTATGATGCTTGATATGAGATTTTGATATTAAATTTTTGATGAATCAACTATTTTTTTTAATTTTTGGATCTTTGATACTCCCTCCCCTTCATTTCTTTTTCTTTGTTATTCACAAAAAGAGAAAAAAATTATTAAAAATTATATTTTTATCTTATTTTACTAAGGAGAAGCAATGAATTACTAAACATTTTATCAATATTTATTTTATAAAAATATAAAAATTTTGACACCTGATAAGTTTATGTATCATGAAATCACTTCTTCATTACTCCACCTCTTTTTTATGATAACAAAAAAAGAGAAATAACATATTAATGACATAAATGAGAAGAAATAGAATAAAAAATGATACATAAACAAAGAGGAAAAGAATAACATCTCTTCTTGAAAGATATTTTTAAATTCATTGTATTACTATTGCATGATTTTTGAAATTCTTAAAATATTATTAAAAATATAATAATTCATAATTTATTGATTAAAACTAATATTATATCATCATAATTTCTTTTTAAAAATATATTAAATTATTAAAATATTTTTAAAAATTTGATGATTAATGATTAATTGAAATAAATATCATATATCATATATGATTTGATAATTTTAAAATTATTAATATATCATTTCAAGATTTGAATTGATAATATAATACTTGAATTCAGGAGATTCTCTTCAATATAATCTATAATTAATCGAAATCTAACTCACTTATAACTGAGATAATCTATAATGAATCCAAATCTATCTCACTTATAATCATATATAAAGACAACAAACAATAAACTATCCCTATAAAGTGGAGCAAACGATTTAATTCTCTTGGAACTGAGACTGTATCGGCCCATGACATCAGCCTTAAAAGTCGTACATAATCTTAAAAGTCTTATGAAGACCAAGAAAACAACACAGAACAAGTGTAAACTAAAAAAGCATATGATAAGCATCGCCTTAAAAGTGGAAGACAATTACTCAAAATAAAATGAGGAAAACAATAGTCAAGACTGCATCCCGCACATAATCTTCTGAAGTAATGATCAAAGAAAACTTAGAATTAGGCTCCAACAACTTCTGCTTCACCCTCCACCTGGACATCTTCTGCAGGTCTCTCCATTTTGACACCCACATCCTCCTTGTAGTCACCATGAACCTATGGAATCAAAATCCAACAACTTTGACACTACTCGATTTTCCAGACCAAAATCACATGGTACATCAGATTCATCCATTTCGATCTTAAAATGACATTAGAAGTCCAAAGAAAGTGAGAAGCTGTATATTGCAATTATATTGATAAAGGCATATAGAAAGTCCGTACCTCCATGAGTTTTCCTAAATCAAACTTGGGAGCCTTCAGGATTTTGGCTTTGCGAATAAACACATTCTGCAATGGGAAAATGCTGGCCGTTGCTTTCTCAATCTCCTTTCCAATGACCTCGGGTATGAATTTCAGTACCAAATCCTTCAGATCGCATGAGGAAGCTTGATTAACCATAATTTCTCTCATCTTGCGGCGTATCTGAAAACAAATTTGAAATGATACTATTTGTTTTTCATTCCACAATTGTCCATTAAAAAGATTTAATTTGCATAGTGAAATGAACTTACCTGTCTGATCTGACTAGATTGGGCATAACAGGTGCGCTTGACCTGATTTGGACGTCTCTTGGTGAAGCCGATACAGAACATGCGCAAAGTGTAACTGTCGGTAGTCTTCACATCAACATGTGCTTCAATCAGTGTCTGCCATTTCCGAACTAAGTATCTGACCTTGTCAGTTGTGAGGTCCATGCCCTAGAAGAAAGCCAAAGATATTGACACCAACAACATAGCATCTATGAAGTTAAATAATACAACAACAGAGTCACAGACATACCCAGAAGTTAGTTAGGACATTCTTTCCTTGCACATCCTCTGCACGAAGCCGGATCTTTCTGTGGGCTTGATCCTCATCATTCTGAAGGTCAGCTAAAGAAACTTCAAAGACTCTGTGTTTAAGACCCTCTGAAGCAATCTGAAACAAGAAGAAACCTAATTTGATGAGCGGCTGTCTACCAAGAAAATAATTGGGAATACATTGCAATCACAGAACTACAGAACATGAAATCACAATAACTCAAATCGCATGAATCTACATTGAAGCAATGAATCGGTATAGATGAAGAACCATAGACGATCGAATTGCAGCAACGAAAGAAGCAAAAACACCTAAACGCAAATGTCTGCAATGATAATCTAGGAGTACATATCAGAAAGGTGTCTTTGGTGTGTGTATATTCTCCCAGTCTAGGCATGACAACCACTGAAACAAAGTAACAATGAGAAGTAGCCCAATATGATCAAACAGGACACTTAAGTTCCAGGGAAACCAATATCCTCAGAAGCCATGAACCAACCTCACCTGAACCGAAATCATTTACGGGTATCAGCTTCTGCCGGTCTGCCCTACAAGCTGTAAACACAAACATCCATGTAACCTCCTATCTCAACAGGTATTAACTACCCATTGAAATGACCTGGCACAATATGATCAAATAGATGGAAACTTGAGTTCAAGGAAACCAAAATCCTTGGACTATGAACCAACCTCACCCAGAGTAAAACCATTTATTGGTGTCGGCTTCTGCCCACAAGCATCCGCTTAACACCCTCTCTCAACAGGTAATAACTACACATTCAATGAGAGATCAAACATTAACCAAGTTAATTGCTGAGACTTTGGAGACCAGCAAATGGCCTGGCCCTCTGCACAGCACTGTGTTTCAATTTATATCATCATAACTATTTAACTACGAGGAACATATGCAGAGAGTACTAAAAATTCATTAAATTTTGCTATGCAATTAAGTAATTAACAGAGAATAACAGTATTCACTGTGGATAAATATAAACCAGTCTTCTCACCAGATAAACTTGCTAAAAAAATAACGCTTGATTAGTCAAAAACTTCACTCCAAAAATTAAAAAAGGAAGCTTTCCTTCTCTGCATTGTTATACCTCAATCAAAGAAAAGGATGATGTGTTATCTATCATTACAAGTTTACTCATTAGGAGTTTCCTTTTCTTCACTAATTAACAGCCAAACATTTGTACCGATGGCCTTCACAGATGGATTCCTTTTTTTAATTTTAAATGAAGCTTACGACTAGTACCAAAAATTTACTCATGTCTTTCAGTTTTGTTCATGCATTGCACAACATGTCGAGAGCTTGCAATAATAGGCTTAGCAACCCCACTTTGGTTGACTTTTGTGGCCGTTTTAATCCTATAAATGCATATTGTGTTTAGCCGTGGCGTAGAGGCAAACCTATACAAAAATAAGCCATCTGAAAAACCATTTTAGGGGTTTATTAGCTTCGCAGAATGGTGCAGAGTGTCAGCCAGTACAACACCCTGGAGCTACAGATGGCACATAGCTGGATGGGCCTTTGGGATATTATCTATGGTTGGTGCCCTGTATTGTTCCGAAACAATGTCAGGACACTTGTGAAAACTTTTTGGCCGCAACAGACCACCTTGGACCCTTCGGTGCGTTATAATTTAGAACTTGTGAAGTCTATGTTTATAATTTGTATTGTCTAACAATTTGCTAAAATTTCTGCTTGTGGGAACCCAATTTAAACGTTTCATATAAACCGTCTTCTCTTAAGAGACTATAGGAGATTTCGGGAAAACTAAACCTTTGCGAACAAACACGCAAGGGTGCTGCACGTCTTAGGCAAAACCAACTAAGCCAATGACATGCAGGTCAGGTAGAGTATAGATCATATTCCAACTTACATACAAGAATTGTCTGCAATGTTTTTCTTGTCCTCCAATTTGCGGTTCAGATTTTACATCCCGCTACTTACCCCATCCCTTTGGTTATCATCTTAAGATTACATGCATGACACAATATTTTGAAGTATTTATCGAAAAGCAACATCAACTTCTTCTACGACCACAGGAACAAAAAGCATTGGTCAATTGTATCCCAGGAGCACCCGGATCGATCATAATCATTTTGAATTTGCTAAGGAATTAAATCTTCTGAGCAATTCAAACAGATGTTTTTCTTAAGATTCCTGAGTTATGGTTGTATTCCACATGACAGCTAGCTTCATAGAGACACAAAACAAGACTCCCGTAGCATTGTTTTCTTTGAGTCAAAGACTTCAAGATCCAAGGTTGATGTTTGACCACGACAGATAGTTGTCAACGATAAGTGGTAAAGTGTTAAAGAAAAAAAGAAAAAACAATCAGGTTAGACAACAATTCAGTTGCACTAAGACACGTGATGGTCTTATCGTACATAGATCTCCCAAATGATCATCTAGAATGTCCACTATTTCAATAAGAGTTTGTAGTACTGGATAATCAAACTTGAACTTCACAGCCATCCCAAGTTCAGACCCAATAATTGTTCTTATTTTCTCTCCCAACCTCTACTTCTCTACAGCCATCCTAATAAAGCATCTGCAATAAAACTATAAAATTTGTAATTCTCATGACATCATAATGAAAGCTATTTAATAAATTAACCAGTTCTCCATTTTGTGCAGGCTACAACTTTTCATTTCAACACATGCATAGCTAAAAGCAAACATAAGAATCGAACGCTGCTTGGCTTCTTGCGCTACAACTTACAAGAAGCATTCTAACTGTGATTTCAGGGGTTTGTTCACTTCAAGAATGAAGCAACATAATCCCCGACTTACAAACAGCTGTGCTCACAATTACATCACCATGTGAATCAAAGAACATTAATACTACCATATGCTAACAGAAGTCCGACAGAATTGAGGGATCTAATCCAAATGGAGGACTTCATAAACAATGATCAGAGTGACAGACCTTGGTGCCCTGCGTCCTCGAGACAAGTGTCTTGCCGATGTTCCTCACGCTGAAGACCGACGGCGCTTTAATGTCGTACCAGTCCTTCTTAGCGAAGGGATCGACCCTGCAACATATCAACCAGATAAAAAGCCAGATCACTATTTGCACGAGATGGATACGAACCCGATCGAAAAACGGGCAGAGAGGAGCGCTATGGAGTGAGAATTACGCCTTCTTCTTCCCTCCCTTCTTTCCCTTCGATATCCTCTTGTTCTTCCTGAGACACCGATCGAAACAGAGAAAAGGGTGAGAAATGGAGGGAACTAAAAGCCGTAGAAAGCAGGATCGGTACCAAATCCTCACCCGACCGCCATCTTTGCTCCTCTTCCTCCTAGGGTTGCGGCTCGAGGGGGCGGCGACAGACACGAGTGCTTGCCCTAGAAAGTTCGAACACCGAAGCACTTTATAGACACGACCGCTTGAAATCGATCGAATCGTGATCAAGGATGGCACGTCAATCTGACGGTCGATATGCCCCACGATCAATGACGGCCTTCTGGGCCGCCCTGAGGCCCAATAATACCTGAATTAATAATATAATTAAATCATAATATCCTAAACCACTGTCTTTACTGGCTGACAACAATTACACCTAATTAATCAGGTTTAAGTTCATTATTTGAGGTTTCGTTCGTCATAGGTCCAGATTCGAACGTGAAATGATGCTCGGATCGTTAAAGAAAACTAAAAACATACTATACTGCTCATCTCTTCTTTCTTCTTCCTCCTCCTCCTCTTCCTCTTCCTCTCTTTTCTTCCTCCTTTTACTAATTTACTAATTTACTAATTGGTAGGGCAAGTAATGAGCCAACATGACCCATCAAAGCCCACGCCAGCTCGCTGACCACGTCAAAATCAAAATCCGAGATAGAATCAACCGAGATAAGGACAAGCCGAATTGTCACTAGAATCGATCGAATGCCACATCGACAGAGCCCCAACTAAGCATCATTAATTGAGCGTGGCACGCCACGCCTCCGCACACTCCTATGCGCCGCCACTTTGACCGATAGTACATGCCAACCTTACTCGGTGCGTCGACAGAGGTGAGGCCGATGGTACGACCAATCGCTTGTCCGGTGAGTATAAAGCCCCCATCCCGACGACGCCAGAGGGGGAGCGGGGGGGGGGGGTCATTTTTTTGAACCAAACCAACTCATGGTATTGACTTGGCTGTCGGAGGGGTCATGTCGGGCACCACCACCCCGACAAGACCTTCTTGCAAGACCCTCGTCGTGAATGTCAAGTGAAAAGGGACCAGAGCTGACCCGAGGTGAAGTTGCCGAGATGCAAAACCAACTTCAACCGGACGCCCCGCTAAGATCGACGTAGACGAACTTACGCACACGAGAGGGACTGAATCGTGCTGACTCTCTGACCATGGCATCAATAAGCATAATATTTTTGGCGCTAAAAGGAGGCCCTGATGTTGCAAGAACGTCTGTCGAACAATCCAAACTCGAATCATCTCGGTGGTCATGCCCATTATCCCTATGTTGACCTTGCAAACTGGAGGACCAAACCTATTTTTCCCGGTCGAAGAAACAAATGTGTCGGCACCAACACCGAACTGGTACTGGAGGCTGCTGAATGACCCAGGATTCTCCCCAACCATGATAAACCCTTGGGCCACCTGTCGTCACTACCGAGGCCTTCCTCGGTCTCACCCATCAAGTCCAAGCATTGGCCGAGATGATACAAACTATCATCCCATACATACCCCAACTCATACAGTCTGTAGTGTTCCAACAATTGGCCCCTCAACAAATACCTCGGCAAGAAAGACCCTAATCGCCGCCAGTCCGAGAGGAGCAACCCGATGACGAGGGACTGCGACGTCCCCCAACCAAGGTGACGTCGAAAAACCCGAATGCCCCCGCTGCATGTTCGGCAAGCCACTCCCAGGACGTCGTACGCATGGCTCCCGGGCTGGACATCATCTCTTCAAACTCAACTGACTCCGTAAAAGAACAATTATGCCAAGTCAATCAAAGGCTGAATGAGGTCCAAAGGGAGTTCGACAAGTCAAAGGAGGAACTCAAAGGATGTCCCAAAGGTGGATCTCATTTGTCCCCGAGATACAAAATAAACCAGTCTCGGCCAACTTCCGACTGCTTTTGCTTGAGTCTTATGACGGCAGTTCGGACCCGTCGGAGCATGTTGCAGCTTTCTGAGCCCAAATAGCCCCCTACGACACCTCAGACGCTCTGATTTGTCGAGCTTTTATGACTACTCTGAGAGGCCCAGCCCGGATGTGGTACAATCGGCTCAAGCCGACATCTATCTCCTCCTTCGTCTCACTCGCAAGAGAATTTGAACTCAACTTCTTAGTGAGCTCTCATCCGAGGCCAACAGCTACATCACTCCTCGGCCTGACCCAAGGAAGTGATGAGCCACTTGCCAGTTCGTCGATCGGTTCGCAGTCGAGATATGAGGAATGCCCAACGCCCACCCCTCGTTGACAATCCAGGCATTCGTGATGGGGATTCATCCCTCCATATTCTTCTAGTCGCTTATTGAGCGGTCGCCAACAATGGTGCCCGAGATGCTACAACGGACGAACCAATACATAGCTTTCGAGACACTAGTGGTCGGGAAACGGGATGACAAAAAATGTCAGTGGATCGAGCAGTCCCGGGGACAACCCTCGGGACCCACTAGAAGGAGAATGGACAGGTCAAAACTGTCGTCGCTAATCCCCCTCAACTCGACTCGAATAGAGGTCTTCCTCCAAATTCGAGATAAGGAACTCCTTAGACCCACTAACCTGATTAGGACAAGGCCCTAAGGGTGCGACAAGAGAAGATATTATTGTTTCCATCGAGAGTATGGACACGACATGGAAGAATGTCACAACTTGAAGAACCAAATCGAAAACCTTATTCAACAAGGACACCTTCATCGGTATGTTTGAGACCAGCGGACACTTCTTGACAAAAGCCGCCACCGAGATAGAGAATCATTGCCCCGGCCAAAAGGACCAATCGAGAAACAAATTGATATCATCGTCGGTGGACCAGCATCTGGAGGCGATAGTTCCTTGGCCCATAAAATTTATGCACGATTAGTAGTAGAAAAAAGATAGAGATGTGACTGAGACCCCGAGATCACTTTCAGGTTGGGGAATGAGGAGTACTCGGATCACGACAATGGCTTGATAATCTCGACACGAGTCATAAACGCCCGAGTCAAAAGGATCATGATCGACACGGGAAGTTCAGGTGACATTTTATACCTTGACACTTCTCAAAAATTAGGGCTAACTGACAAAGATCTTTTTCCCATGGCATCAACATTGACAGGGTTCATGGGAGACTCCATCTCCCCCCTCGACCCGACGACCCTCCCAATCACCATCGGAGAGGAACCAAGGTCAAAGACGCTGATGGTCTTATTCATCGTGGTCGAACTCTCGTCGGCGTATAACACCATCATCGGCCAATAGACACTCAACAAGCTCAGGGTAGTCATCTCAATATATCACTAAGCAATGAAGTTCTCGACCAGAGTAGGAGTCGACGAAGTAAAAAGTGATCCTCGGGAATCGAGGCAATGCTACTTGACAGCAACGTCACTGCCCAAAAAGCTTAAGACCATGGCACTCGCTATCGACCCTCGAGATGCGGACAAAATGGCTTTGAAGCCTGAACCAACGGAGAAAGTGGTCGAAGTTCCACTCGACCCCAAGTACCCTAGTAGGACCATCAAGGTCGGCTCGACACTCCCAAAAGAATAACAAATCCAACTGGTGGAATTTCTCAGCAAGAATGCTGACGTCTTCGCCTGGACCTCGAAGGATATGCCCGACATCAGTCCAAAGGTAGCCCAACATCACCTCAACATAGCACGAGGCGCCCGACCTATAAAACAACGACCCAATAAGTTTACCCCCGACCGGGAGAAGGCCATCAAAGATGAAGTCACCCGTTTGCTTGCTGGATGCATGGTTTATCACAGAAGTCGAGTACCCGACCTAGCTGTCAATCGTTGTACTGGTAAAAAATCTAATGGAAGCTGACAAATGTGCATTGACTATATCGATCTCAATTGGGCTTGCCAAAAAAACTGCACCGTCTCCCAAGGATTGACCAGCTAGTCGATGCGACCTCGGGATATGAGCTACTATCGTTCATGGATGTCTTTTTGGGCTACAATCAAATCCAAATGGCGCTAAAAGATCGGGAAAGCATGAGCTTCATCACTCACCACGACCCGTATTGTTATAAGACTATGCCGTTCGGGCTAAATAATGCTGGACCAACTTACCAAAGGATGGTCAACCAATTATTCATAAATCAGATTGGGAAGAACATGGAAATCTATGTTGATGACATGATAGTCAAAAGTCGAAAGGTCGATAACCATCTCTCGGACCTAACTGGGACATTTTGGACGTTAAGTACCAAATGCGGCTCAACCTGACAAGGTGTGTATTCGGTGTCGCGTCAGGAAGGTTCATCAGGTTCGTCATTCATGAAAGAGGGATCAATGCGAATCCCAAGAAGGTGGGAACCGTCATGCAGATGCAATTCCCTCGGACAGTGAAAGACATCCAGCGACTCACTGGAAGATTGGTGACGTTAAGTCAGTTCATTTCCTGAGGCAGAGACAAAAGCTTCCCCTTCTTTCGAGCATTAAAGCAGGCAAAGGACTTCCAGTGGACACCTCAGTGTGAAGAAGTGTTCCAACAATTGAAGGCGTATCTCACCTATCTACTGCAGCTCACATCAACCACCCTCAGGGTGTATCTGGCAGCCTTGAAGGTCGCAGTCAACTCAGTCTTGGTAAGGCTCGACAAGAACGAACAAAAGCCGATGTACTATTATAGCCATGTCCTAAGTGGCCCCAAGGAGCAATATCCGCCCATCGAATGGCTTACCCTGGCGTTAGTTCTAACATCAAGAAAACTAAGACCATATTTCCAAGCCCACCCCATCAAGGTCATCACCGACCAACCCTTATGCCAAATCCTTTTAAAGTTCGACATTGCAGGTCGGATACTCAAATGGTCGGTTGAGCTTGGGGTGTACGACCTCGAATATGTCGTGAGGACAACAATAAAAGCTTAAGCCTTAGCCGATTTCATATCAGAGTCAACAATTCTAAGAAGCTCACAACAGAATGCAAGATGGACGTTGTACGTGGATAGATCGGCCAACACTGAGCATGGAGGAGTTGGCCTCGTCCTTAAGGGCCCAGCCGACCGAATTTGTGAGCACGCGCTCCGACTCGAGTTCAAAGCCACCAACAATGAAGTCGAGTATGAGGCACTGTTGTTCTGACTAAAGCTCATCGACGAACTATACGCGGAAGATATCCAAGTCTTCACCGACTCCTAGCTCGTCGCAGGCCAAGTCAATGGACAATTTGGGGCTCGAGAGAGTCGATGGTCAAGTACCTCATCGAGGTGCGATGTTGAATCAACCGATTCAGCCGCTTTACTATCACAAAAATACCTCGGTCGGACAACGCACAAGCTGACGCCTTGGCGAGACTAGCTTCTGCGCGGGGGTTGGATAAATACCTGACCTAGATGAACAAAATCATCAAACCTTCCAAAGACTCAACCAAGGTTGTCGTGATCAAGGTAGAGTATGATTGGGTCGATGAGATGCTCAAGTTCAAGGACAATGACTTGCTGCCCGAAGACAGAAGTGTTGTCTGACGAGTAAGAAGGACGGGCATATGGTATTGCGTAATCAACGGACGACTATACTGGTGAGGGTTTAGCCGACCACTACTTAAGTGTCTGTGCCCGATCTAGGCGCAAATCATGCTGGCCGAAGTGCATGAAGGAATCTGTGGTGAGCACATCGACGCCTGAACCCTTGCACATAAAGTGCTAAGACAAGGATATTATTGGCCAACCATGCGCTGAGACACCCAAGCTTATATGCAAAAGTGTGAGCAATGCCAGAAGCACACTAGGATTCAACATCAACCGGTAGTGCCATTATCGACCTTCGACTGTACTTGGTCATTCGCCCAATGGGGAATAGACCTACTCGGCTCTTTTCCTTCGGCTTCGAGACAGCATAGATTTCTGATAGTCGGGGTCAACTATTTCACCAAATGGGTTGAAGCCGAGCCCCTTGCGTCTATTACCGAGAAGCAAGTTGAAGGGTTCGTCTGGAGAAGCATCATAATAAGGTTCGACATTTCGAGAGTGATCGTCACCGACAATGGGACCCAATTCAACAATCTCAAATTCAAAGAGTTCTACGAAAGTTACAAGATCCAGCTAAGGTTCAGCTCGTTCAGGCACCCCAAAGCCAATGGAGTCGTCAAGGTTACGAACCGAGCCATCCTTGAAGGATTAAAAAGAAGGGTCACGGGGGAGCACGGAACATGGGTGGACGAGATCCCGAGCATCCTATGGGCGTCTCGAACGACCTTGAAAACTCCAACGGGGGAATCCCCGTTCATCCTGGCCTTCGGGACAGAAGCAGTCCTTCCCCCCGAGGTGGTCTACCCTACTTTTCGAGTCGAGTCCTATGAAGAATCCTCCTCGTCCGACCGGCTGAGGGAGAATCTTGACTTCCTCGAGGAGCAAAGGGCTGAGGCACATCTACGAGCTCTCACATATAAGAAAGTTGTAGCAAGACTTTACAACTGTAAAATACGCTCTCGGCAAATCGAGGCAAGCGACCTGATATTACGAAAGGCCGATGTCAGTGACTCTACTCGGTCTCGGGGCAAGTTGGCCCCGAACTGGGAAGGCCCCTATCGAGTAGAGAGCACAATCCGAGAAGGGACTTATGCCATCATCACGATGGAAGGAAAATGATTGTTGAGGACGTGGCACATATTAAACTTGTGCAAGTTTTATGTGTAATAAGATATAGTCGATTGAACGAAAGGTACATTTTCATTGATAAAAAATGGAGTACATATATAGGTCGATGATCAAAGGAATACATGAAGACCCAACACGACAAAGGAGATCCCTAACATCAAAAACAAAATTAATACATTAAAGCTACTCCTTGGCTGGCGACGGGGAATCATCAAAAGGCTGCTCATCCGCCATCGACATGTCCGTATACTCGGGAAGGAGCTTGAAGGGATCCTCCTCAATCGGCCCGGGTGCCGGGCCCGAAGCCAAGCTAGCACTAGCTGGTACCCATACGTCAAGGAGACCCGCCCCATTCAGACAAGGCCCATCTCGAATTCGGGGGACTTTTTGTAGTCTTCGATGGTCTGTCTCGGCAAATCCACACGAAGGGCGTCCACAGCCCAGGTCAACTTTAACAGTTCGTTCTCCATTTATCGGACTTGGGTCCTGACATTCCAAAGTTGATTCTCGGAATCGCCAAGCCGCTCTCGAGTCTCAGCCAACTGCTCTTGTGAACTGGAGAGTTATCATTGAGCTTCAGAGAGTTGGCCTCGAGAGTCGACCAATGCTCCCTAACTCTCGCCCAATTCCTTCTCTAGCGACTCCCGTTGCCGAGTCACTTCCTCCAGTTCGGCCTGAAGGTTCTCGGCCAGGGACTAGGCCTCAGACTTCCATTACTCTGTCACTGCCATTGCATCGGGATCTCCACCCCTCTTTCAGCTTCTGCACTTCTTTGCGAAGGAAGTCCGACTTATTGTCCAAAGATGAGATGACTCTGCCCACGTTGTGGACCTAATTGAGCAGGGCCATATAGTAGTGTTGACTCTGCCAAGGCAAAGGATGGGATAAAGCGTTAAAAAATAATAATCAAGGAAAGATAAAGACGGGCCGAGACAGAACTTACCAATACCATAGTCTTCGCCACCCGGTCCATTAGAACCTCGGACGATAAAGTATATAAGTCGGTCGCTAGCGGAGGAATCTGCATTCCTCGGGTATATTGAGCTGAAGCTTCTCCGTCCAACCAAATCCACGTCTCGTGCATCACCGATTGCGGCTTTATCTGGGGGGCTGGCATCTCTTCGACTGGGGCGGCTGGTCCTTTGCCCTTAGCCACCCGTGATATGGACTTCATGCTATCATGGCGGGACTTATGCTAGACAGAGACTTTGGTTTTCGTCCGTTGGCCGATGGAAGCCTCGATCAGACGCTTGCGGCGGACCTCGGCCTCTCTCCCCGTTGTCTCCTTGGGCGCCCTTCTCATCATCTCCTCGACTGGAATCTCCTGTACCTTATAGGGAGAAGGGGGGTCGACCGGTTGTGTTGGCGCCGAGGCTTTAACTAGGTTAGTAGAAGTGGTCCCGGGGCGTCCTCCCTCGACCCTGGGTTGGCCGTACATCAGGCTCATGCTCACCATTTCTGCAAAACCAACCACGTGTAGCAATAATCAGGTAACGAAACCCAAAATGAGGAATTAACACGTATCGTGAGAAACTGGACTAAGTCCTGCCTCGACCAGCCAATCCTCGATCAATTTCCTAATGGCCCGAGAGGTAGACAAAATACTTTTCAGTCGCCCGACCAAGATGGACTCCTTATCCAAAAAGTTAGGACGGACATTGCTAACAGGGCGGGCCGACCACTCAACACTCTAGCCCTAATGCCTACTGATGAACAAAAATCGAGTCTTCCAACCCTTATTGTTAGAGGGAGTACCCCCGACCCTAAAACCTAACTGAGCGATCAAATATTAGCTGCCTTGACCCTTACACAAATGAAAACAAGAAAGGAATAAGGTTCGAGTCAAGACAATCCCTGATCCCCTACACTCCTCAAGGAACGTTATAAGGTAGTGCCAAGAGTTTGGCGCCACATGGCTAGGCGATATCTGCCACCAGTCGAGACACTCCCCAATAACCGGGTGAAGAGGAAACCTCAACCCCATTTTCAGAGCATCAATATAGATGTTGAACCCTTCGAGACAAGGGTGGTAAGGGCATTGTCCAAGCCCAAGGGCATGCAAGACGTACTCGTTCAGAATGTTATAACGCTTCCGAATCGTAGCTAAGGACTCTAGAGTTCAGGGGAGTTGAAGTCGTGGCACGACTTCGATGCCTCCAAGTCTTGAAGAGCCTTGACGTCCGCTCGGGTCACTACACCCGAGGACAAGCTGGGGGGGGGCAGATTGGTCCCCCGAAGTGCCGCTATGTCACGGGCTTAGCTAATTTTGCCTAAGCCGTGCAGCACCCATGCGTGTCCGTCCGCAAAGGTCAGCCTTCCCTGAGATCTCTTAGGGTCCCTTAGACTTACAAAAGAGAAAATGGGCTAGAAGAAGCAATTCCAACGGGATCCACAAGCAACTGCTGAAGCAAACACTTTATAAAACCATATACAAATTATACCCATGGACATTACAAACTCAGAGAGGTTGCACACAAAGGATAATGATCCATTACAGACTGAAGTCCCCACAAGTGCTTACAAGATACACCCATATTTACAAGTCAAAATTGATCACAAAGCAAACCAAACTAGGGCTGCCAAGCCTACTGCAAGCTCGCTACTTGCTATACAAGGTATGTACACAAACAGAAGGACACGGACAAACATGAGCATTTCATCGAACACATTGTTTACATTGTTGTCTGTGATATTCTCCCCCACTTATTCCTTCGACGTCCTCGTCGAAGCCAATATAGACGCTGCATCTCCTCATATTTTGCTGAATCTTCATCTTCTGCTTTGGCTGCAACACGCCCTTTTGGCTCCCAGTAAAAAGTTTACCCCAACTCGGAGTCCCCCAACTTGGAGTAAGTCTTTGATAGTTCTGGTCGCCTCTGGGATTGTACCGTCTTCTCCATCACCTTTGCCGCCTACTCCTCTGAGCAGAAAGGGTACAGTACCACGTACTGTCTACTTGGTTCCTTGGTCGAGCACTCCTGCAACAACCCGAAGTTCCTCGCTTTCGGCTATCTTGATGAGAAGCCCATCGACATTGGTCTTATGAAGTTCCTTAGTCTCTGCCCTTCTGCCCTGTCTTGGTACTTGGAGTTTGCCTCTGCATTTTTCACCTCCTTAGTCCCTTTTGTGATTAATGCTCTCCCTCCATAAGAGCAAGGGATCGATGACTCCACGGAAGTCCCACATCTGCAGTACCATAGTGCTGTCAAGCCCATAGCCCTACTATCCGTTTCCTTGGATATGTATCCCTTCCTCCGTGATCGGTTGATCCGCCTCTACGACACTATGATGCTCCTTTGAGTCCACCTCCTTTCTAACCAACGCTTTGCTTTTGGGTAGCTAAGCCCCACTGGACTTGTCATCGCTTCCTCGCCCCTTTCGACCACCTGGTTCAACACCACTGTGTCCTCCTAGTAATTCTCCTTGGTCGATGGAATGACAGACTACAACTCTCATGCATGGCCTCCGCTATCTTGTTGTAGGGCTCGCGTCAATTCTGTTCTCCTTAGCTTCCTTGGTAGCAACGTTAGCTTACTCGGCCTTGTCCTCTGACTTACCGGGCTCCCTTAAGCGATTGTGAGCACTGAAGCAGTCCAACTCTCCAGCCGCTCCAATCATACATTTGTATAATCAAGTCCCCTCCATGGGACTCACTAGTACTTACAATCTGACTTCTCTCTCGGTGGTTCACTGCCCCCATATGCTGATAACCAAGGTTTTCATTTGATGCAAGCTTCGATGTGCACACACAGAAGACCCACCTCTGCGGTACCATGGCATTCACCCCTTGAATCCAAAGCCCTTCTTGTCGTTGCATTGTTCACCGAAGTGGAGCTCCCAGTAGCTCCTAATCATTAACATGATCACGTCCTCCTCCATGGGACTCACTGGTACTTGCACTTGGACTTCTTCCTCGGTGGTATACAACCCTCATATGCTGATGACCAAGGCTTTCATCCAATGAAAGCTCCGATGCACACATGAAGACCCGCCTATGCGGTACTATGACATTCACTCTTTGAATCCATAGCCCTTCTTTTTGTTGTGTCGTACACCAAAGTGGAGCTCCCAATAACTCCTGGTTATACCTCCGCATGATCTTGTCCCTCACGGGACACGACCGTATATTTTGCATTGCCACGAACTATTCCACCACGATCCGCTGCACTATGTCGCTTCCTTATGACATCTCCATTGCATACAGATTCTCGTGTTATGAACTCGGACTATGACGTCTCCATATGTGGCCTCTACCAACACCTCATAGGGCCTCCGTCATCTCTGATTTTTGGTTCGCTACATTGGCAATTCACCTTCGTCCCTCTCCACTCTTGGGGCACACTTGGACGAAGCATAGCTCTAGGATAGTCTGTCGTTTAGTAGCTCCTGAAGTCTCATGACTTCGCTAGAATTGGTGCACCATTGTCTGGATCCTGGGTCTCTATCCCCTACCAACACAATCTCCATTATGCACCACCTGTCCCTGACAACTCGAATGACAATACTGTGGCATATTCTTCAAGAGTACCCACCTCTGTGTCCTCTTGCCCCGTGCTAAGGTCTCTTGATCTCAACGTTGCCTCTGCAAGTTGAATCACCTCAGTTACTTCATCAAATACATCTCTGAGGTAAGGTGCATGTGCCTCGAAGCTCCCTTCATCTTTGGCACCATGCAAGGTAAGTCTACCCCATCAGAATGAAGAACTCATGGAACGACATGGTCTCACTCTTGCATCTGTAAGAGTTCATGCCCTTGACTTCCGTCCAAGGAAAGCTCTGTGCCTCCGCTCCATGTTTCATCTCCTATGTTGACTCCCTTTATGCGGCTTAGAAACTTCACTAAGTTCCACCCAAGTAGTTCCGCTCCTCAATTTGCATTGAGTTGATGATGATCCTCACGCCCACTATTCCACGGGTCAACCCTCCGTTGAGTTCGATTTCCACATCGACTCTAAGTGTGCATTCATATGATGTTGCCTTGGATTGCTCCCCCACTTGATCTCGAAATGCATCCACCAATGCACTACTTCATTCGAGATCATGTGACAACTCCTCATCACTCGTTCGGTCCGTTGAACATTGTGAAGATATTACCTTGAGGAACTCTTCCTTAATATGTGTGGTCTGTTGCACATGATTCTCCCTCTAGAGAACTAGGACTCATCCCTCCTGGATATTTGTCCTGTTGGAGCAACTTTCATCTTGCATTCCTTTCACTGGAAGTTTCGGAGACCACCATCCCGTTTGGACTACTCCGTCTTGCTGAACAACTTGTGCCTTGTTCTGCCCCGCAAATGCACTTGCTAGATTGTGACTCTTCACCAATACAATCCCCACTGCACCCTTCAAGGTCTAGCGAAATGTCGTACTTATTGCACATTTCAGCCACCTACGGACGTATCCTTTCCATATCGAAGAGAAAGTTCTGATGCTCCATGACGTCGAGTTCCGATCGCTCCTTGGGATGGGCACGAACACTTGGTCATCCGTGTACAAGCCCTTGCATGAGTACCGAAGCCTTTGAGTTAGCAATTCCCTTCACCTCTTTGAGCTTTGCACAACTCTTACTGCATTGAGCATCACATCCCACTTTACACGGTCTCATCTTTCAACAAGCGCTCCGCTTGTCTTAAGCACCGTCAAGTTTAGTTGCCAACGTCGAGTTGTAGCTCGAACTCAACCATCACAATCTTTGTGCGCTACACATTCTTCTTCGCTTGCTTGTCCTCGTGGTGCCCCTCGCGCAAAGGGTTGGCCATTCATATGAATGTCAAGCCTAGATGCCTGCTCCTCTGAGCGACTCAATGTTTGTTTTCCCCCAACGGTTGCACGTGCTGGTTGTCCTCCATACAGCCCAGCTAGGTCCCCTACGTTTGTATGGCAAGTGTTTCTGCGTGTGCTTGTCGGGCTCTGATACCACAATGTCACGGGCTTAGCTAATTTTGCTTAAGCCGTGCGGCACCCATGCGTGTCCGTCTGCAAAGGTCAGCCTTCCCTGAGATCTCCTAAGGTCCCTTAGACTTACAAAAGAGAAAATGGGCCAGAAGAAGCAATTCCAGTGGGATCCACAAGTAACTACTCAAGCAAACACTTTATAAAGCCAGATACAAATTACACCCATGAACATTACAAACTTAGAGAGATTGCACACAAAGGATAATGGTTCATTACAGACCAAAGTCCCCACAAGTGCTTACAAGACACACTCGTATTTACAAGCCAAAATTGGCCACAAAACAAATCAAACTAGGGCTGTCAAGCGTACTGCAAGCCCGCTACTTGTGTATAATGTTTGTACACAAATCGAAAGACACAGACAAACATGAGCATTTCATCGAACACCTTGTTTACATTATTGTCCGTGACAGCTAAGGCGACATTCCTCTGCCTGAGGCGAAGGGATCGGGCAAGAAGGGGCGGAAGTGAAGCTAGAGGTGGTATATGAAAGGGAAGAGGCCATTCCGACTTGATCGGGCGAAGGCTGCTAAAGGGGAGATGTTTGGAGAGACTAAGACACGGGGTCCGAGAGCTCGAAGAGAAGAACATAGAAAATGAAAGGCGATCTTCCACCACCATCGTATTGAGGTTTATGAGGAAGTGACATTTCGACTTCCTAAGGCGGTGGAATGACTTCGCCTAGGGAATACGCGAACCGCACTAAGGGCGACACGCGACGGAGCCATAAAGGCGTCACATAAGCCCTAAGGCTCACATGCTCACCAAACAACGACGACAACGCATCCCTCGCTCATCACGTGCCCACAACGAGTGACATGCGTGTTGACTATCCACACTATTCTTTACCCGAGTTGCGTATCTCGGCCAGTCCAATATTCTTTCCCGAGTTGTGTATCTCGGCTAGTCCAATATTCTTTGCCCTGAGTTGGGTATCTTGGCTAGTCCAGTACTCTTTGCCCAAGTTGCATATCTCGGCCAGTCCAGTATTCTTTGCTCGAGTTGTGTATCTCGGTCAGTCCAATATTCTTTGCCTGAGTTACGTATCTCGACCAGTCCAGTTTTCTTTGCCAGAGTTGTGTATATCGACCAGTCCAATATTCTTTGCCCAAGTTGCATATCTCGGCCAGTCCAGTATTCTTTGCCCGAATTGTGTATCTCGGCTAGTCCAATATTCTTTATCCAACTTGTGTATCTCGGCCAGTCCAATATTCTTTGCTCGAGTTGCGTATTTCGGCTAGTCCAATACTCTTTGCCCGAGTTGTGTATCTCGACCAATCCAATATTCTTTGCCTGAGTTGTGTATCTCGGCCAGTCCGACATCTCCTCACCCGGATTGTGCGCCTTGATCGGACTCATTTGCTTTAACTCCATGCTGCACACCTCGACTACATCCCTAGGCAAGCTCCGTCAAGGACTTCACCACAGGTGACCACAATGGTGAACCTGACACTGGCCCGAGCCTACGAGAATGTCTGGTCCCATGTCAACAATCACCAGGGACCTTACCCATAATTTTCAGCACGCTCCAAGAAGCTCCCTACCGGGAGGGAGGGAATGATGGGGTAAGTAATGGGCCAACATGACCCATCAAAGCCCATGCTAGCTCGCCGGCCACATCAGCATCAGAATCTGAGGTGAAGTCAACCGAGGTGGAGACGAGCCCAGTTGTCACCAGGGTCGATCAGACGCCACATATGCAGAGCCCTAGGTAAGCATCATTAATGGAGCGTGGCGCGCCACCCTGACCGGTCGTACATGTCAACCTTACTTGGTATGTCGACATATGTCAGGTCGAGAGTACGATCGACCGCTTATCCGAGGAGTATAAAGTCCCCATCCTAGCGATGCTAGAGGGGGAGACGTTTCTTTGGACCAAACTGACTCGTGGTACTGACCGTCGGAGGGATCGTGTCGGGCACCACCACCCCAACAATACCTTCTTGTAGGACCCTCGCTGTGAACGTCAAGCGAAAAGGGACCACAGCTGACTCGAGGTGAAGTTGTTGAATCTCAGATTTTGATGATGAGATAAATTGATATGTTTTGATCTAACATGTGTGTTAGAAGAAATATTACAGGTCTAATTATGGCAGGATCAATAAAGCTACAACCAGATGATGGGCCAAGATACAGCCTAGGCATCTGGCTGAATTCAGACGATGTGGTGGGATCTCACCGGAAATTCGCCAGGAGATTCGTCGAAGGAAATAGAAAGCTCGCTAGGAACGCGAAGAGAGATAGCCGGAAAGAAGACCGGAGGACTTGCCGCAAGATTGTCGGAGGTTGCCAGAGTATACGGGAGTTAGGTCTTAATTAGGCTTAATTGGTCATTAAGCGTTGTAATCATTGAGTCGTAGTTAGGGTTAGAGGCCTAATTAAGTTGGATTTGGAAGGAATCCAAATCAACTCAATGAGGCAACTAAATCCACTATTGGGTTTGGTTGAGCTCAAGTTGAGCTCAATCAGTTGACCAAAGAGCTAGTCAACGTAAAAGTCAAGCGGGAATTCGAAAAGTGGAGGGAACAACTTTTACGAAAATTTCGGCGGGTAAACCGTTGGTGAGCGGTGGTTGGACCACCCGTACCACAGAATCCGAGCGACAGCCAGCAGGTGTCAGCGGGTAAACCGCCCAGATGGCGGTTGGACCGTCCGTACCACAGATTACGGGCGACGGCCAACGACTGACGGCGGGTAAACCGCCTGTACTCATTTTTTCGGGTATGTTTGATTTTTGGCTCCAAAAATCTGAAACTACTTGGGGTTTATAAATACCCAAGTATTCTTACATTCACCAACAACTCTTTTGGACAATTAAATTCGGTGAAAAAGAAAGTGTGTGTGATTTGGAAGAAAAAGAAAAAGGAAGGGAGAGAGCATAGAGATAGTAACTTCTTAAGTCTCCCTTGTAAGCAAGTGTAAGGGTTTGATCTTCACCCAAATAAGATTGGTAGTGGATGCCGATGTGCCTTAAGCATGACTCGAAAGTGGACATAGGGCGTTGGCGCCGAACCACTATAAAATTGGAAGTGTTTCATACTTGCATTGCTTGAATGTTGTTGAATTGATGCTTCCAACTTAACTAATCTCCTTGAAAGCAAGACGATAAGTTCTTTTCCTCAAACGTAATTATCTTTCCGGCTTCTTACTTTTAATCACTCACTTGTTTTATTAAAACAAAAAGCTTCGGATTTCCTATTCTATCTTATTCAAAAAGCTTTTGCTTTAGAAAGAAAAATCTTAGCTTGCACTAATTCACCCCCTCCCCCCTCTTAGTGCCAATTGATCCTAACAATTGGTATCAGAGCAAGATTATTACTATTTGGATGAACACCCACTTGAGTAAATGACTTGTTTTGGTATGAATGAGGGACATTTCATTTCATGTCCACCCATGTTCAATAGGACAGATTACACATATTGAAAAACACGGATGCGTATTTTCCTCATCTCTTTGGACTTTGATTTATGAAATATAGTTGAGAACAGATTTAAAGAATCTTCTAAATCAATGAATTTGGAAAGGAAGAATTTTTCTCTAAATGCAAAGGCTATGAATGCTTTGTTTTGTGCACTTGATAAAAATGAGTTTAATTGTGTTTTCGTTTGTGAATCGACTTTTGATATTTGGTACACACTAGAAATCACACACAAGGGGACTAGTAGAGTAAAAGAATAAAGATAAATATTCTAGTTCATAACTATGAGTTGTTTTGAATGAAACCAAGCGAGTCTATTAGAGACATGTACACCCGTTTCACGGATGTCGTCAATGGACTTAAAGCACTTGGAAAATATTTTTCGAATTTTGAACTTGTGAGTAAGATTTTATAATCTTTGCCTAAAAATTGGGATCCTAAAGTAACCGCTATTCAAGAGGCCAAAGATTTGAATAACCTGCCTCTTAAAGAATTGATGGGCTCCCTTATGACTTATGAACTAAACTGTAAACTCATGATGAGCTTGATGAACTCCTTCCAAAGAATAGGAAGGATGTCGCACTTTGAACAATTAATGACTCCTCGAGTGAAACCTCAAGTGACGAAGACCATGACATTGCACTTTTGTCAAGAAAATTTAAAAAATTTATAAAAAAGAACAAAAACTATAAAAATAAAAAGGAACCAAAGAAAGACAACATTATTTGCTACGAATGCAAAAAATCGGGACACTTCAAAAGTGATGTCCTCAACTGTAGAAGAAACTGGCGCTAAAAAAGAAGGCACTCTCCGCCGCTTGGGATGATTTAAGTTCCTCCGATGATGAAGACCAATCCAAAGAAGAGGTGGCTAACTATGCCTTAATGGCATTTGAAGATAAAGTTAGTAAATCTTTAGATATTTTATTTTCTGAATTATTAAGCATGTTTCATGATTTATTCAATGAGTTTAGTAAACTGGCAAATCTTTTAAGATGCTTAAAGTTGATTATGATTTGTTAGCTAAAAGATTTGATGAAATGCATGACTCCTTAGCATCACATAAACCATGCTTGAAATGTGAAATGGTAGAAAAATTTAAAAAAAAAATTACATGCTTAGAACTACACTTGAGAAATTTGAGATAGGAAAATAAATTCCTAAATATGATCCTTGCCAATAAGGGTCATATTAACAATAAACATGACATAAACTTTGTTAAAAATATTCAACAAAAGCCAATCATATTTGTAAGAGGACCTACATTGAATGTGCCACCAAGAGTTAAGTGTATTTTTTATGGTAAATTAGGATATAAGGCAAACAAATGTCTTTTTAGAAAATGTACACCACATCATCTTGTATGGGTTCCAAATAAAACTCTATATAATGAAAATCAGTTAGAAAAAAAAAAGATAAAAATCTTTATGAAGGACCCAATATAGAATATGTACCTAAGCCGAAAATATCTTTCTTGTAGGTTTGTCTCCAAACTAAAGCTAGGAGCACCGAGTGGTATCTTGATAGTGGATGATGCTCAAGGCATATGACTGGAGATCCATCTCACTTTTCCAAGCTCTCTAGCTTAAGTGAAGGAGTTGTCACCTTCGGAGACAATAACAAGGGTAAAATCATTGGAAAAGAAACAATAGGTAACATATAAACTTTTTTATTAAAGATGTGTTGTTACTTGATGCTTTGAAACACAATTTGCTTAGCATTAGTCAATTATGTGATAAAAGGTATATGATTAAATTTCAACCTAATGCTTGCATAATTGAGTTGTCACATAAAAACAAATCTTTAATTGCTTTAAGAAACAACAATGTATACACTATAGATATTGAGAAATTTTGTAATGAAACTTATTTTTCGGCTTTGAATGATAATGGTTGGATTTGACATAAAAGACTAGGTCATGTTAGTATGAAACTCTTAAATAAAATCTCTACTAAGGAACTAGTGAGAGGTTTACCTAATCTTAAGTTTATTAAAGACAAAGTATATGACACTTGTAATTAAGAAAACAAGTTAAGAGTAGCTTTAAGTTAAAAAATCAAATTAGCACCTCTAGACCACTCCAATTGATTCATATGGATCTATTTGGACCAATTGATATTACAAGTTTAGGAGATATCAAATATGCATTTGTTTTAGTAGATGACTTTAGTAGATACACTTGGACTTATTTCCTAGCACAAAAAAGTGATACATTTAAATGTTTTGAAAAGTTTTATAAAATTGTTGAAAATAAAAAAGAATATATGATCTCTTCAATACGAAGTGATTATGGTGGAGAATTTCAAAATAAAGATTTTCAAAATTTTTGTGATTCAAATGGGGTATATCTATAATTTTTCTACTCTACGAAATCCACAACAAAATAGAGTTGTAGAAAGAAAAAATAGGAGCTTACAAAAAATGACTAGAACAATGTTGAATGAACATAGATTACCCAAATATTTTTGGGCCGAAGCCGTTAATACGATATGCTATGTTTTAAATAGGGTTCTTGTAAGACCATTAATCACTAAAACTCCTTATGAATTATGAAATGGTAAAAACCCTAATATTTTTTATTTTAAAATATTTGGATGCAAATGTTTTATTTTGAATGAAAATGATGCTTTAGATAAATTTGATGCAAAATATGATGAAGACATTTTTCTTGGTTACTCTTCTATTTCAAAAGATTATGTGTCTTTAATAAAAGAATATTAGTAATATAAGAATCCATTCATGTTGTCTTTAATGAGTTTTTTGAATTTAAAAAGATTAATTTTAATGATGATATTGATCTTGATATTTTGAATTTAAATGATAACACTCCTAAAAGCAACTTGAATATATCTACTTCCAATACCTTACCCAAGGAATGGAAGTATGTGAATGATCATCATAAGGAGCTTATAATAGGAGAAACATCAAAAGGAATTCAAACTGTCTTATTTTAAAGATTTTTATGCAAATGCCGTATTTCTTCCTCAAATCGAGCCAAAATACATTGATGAAGCCCTAAGAGATGATTCTTGGGTTAATGCAATGCATGAATAGCTTAATCAATTTGAGAGAAATGAGGTATGAGAGCTTGTTCCTAGACCTAATGATCACTTAGTAATTGGTACTAAATGGATATTTAGAAACAAGCAAAATGAAAATGGTATAGTGGTTAGAAACAAGGCTAGATTAGTGGCCAACGGTTTCAATCAAGAAGAAGGAATCGATTATGATGAAACCTTCGCTCTCGTGGTTAGACTTGAAGTCATAAGGATGCTCCTTGCCTTTGCTTACTTCAAAAATTTTAAGCTATTTCAAATGGATGTTAAAAGTGCTTTTCTAAATGGTTTTATTTCTGAAGAATTATATGTTGAACAATCCCTCGATTTTGAAAATAATCTTCTTCCTAATCATGTTTTCAAACTTACAAAAGCTCTTTATGGATTGAAACAAGCCCCTCGAGCTTGGTATGAAAGACTTAGTTCTTTTCTCATTTCAATTAATTTTTCTAAAGGCAAGGTTGATACCACATTATTTTTTAATCATTTTGAAAATAATCTTCTTGTTATTCAAATTTATGTTGACGATATCATTTTTGGATCTACAAATGAATCTTTATATGAGTCATTTGCTAAAGAAATGAGCCAAGAGTTTGAAATAGTCTAATGGGTAAGTTAACATTCTTCTTAGGATTACAAATAAAATAAATAGATAATGATATTTTTATTTGTCAATCTAAATACATTGGGATGGAAAATGCTAAGGCATTAAGCACTCCCATGAGCACCACTACTAAGTTGGACTTAGATAATGTAGGTGAAAACTTTGATAAAAAAACTTATAGAGATATGATAGGAAGTTTGATATACTTAATTGCAACTAGACATGATATAATGTTTAGTGTTGGATTGTCTACAAGATATCAATCTAACCTGAAACTTTGTCATTTAAAAGCGATTAGTTAAACGAATCTTTAGATACTTAAAAGGAACATCTAACTTAGGTATAATTAAAAGCGAATCTTGAGATTTTCTATGCTCTATGACTTCAAAATTTTCTATACTCAATGACTTGAAAATCTTGTATACTCTATGACTTGAAAATATTCTATGATTATTGATTTGAAAATTTTCTATGCTTGATATTTTCAACTTCATGACAATCCTTGAAAATTCTTGATAAGTTGAAAAGTTAAAAAAGCAATTTTGTTATACTTGAAAGGTTAAATGCTTGAAATGCTTGTTGCTTTGATTTACTTGAATTCAAAAGGATGTGACTCTCTTCAATTTAAGTCTTCTATATGATCGCATAAATTTAGGGGGAGTTAGAATTAACTCCCGTCATCAATTGATTGTCATCATAAAAAAGGGGAAGATTGTTGAATCTCATATTTTGATGATGAGATCAATTGATATGTGTTGATCTAACATGTGTGTTAGAAGAAATATTGCAGGTCTAACTATAGCAGGATCAATGAAGCTACAACCAGATGATGGGCCAAGATACAGCCTAGGCATCGGGCCGAGTTCGGATGATGCGATGGGATCTCGTCGGAAGTTCGCTAGGAGATTCGCCGAAGGAATCGGAAAGCTCGCTGGGAACGCGAAGGGAGATCGTCGAAAAAAAGACCGGAAGACTTACCGTAAGATTGCCGGAGGTTGCCGGAGTATGCGGGAGTTAGGTCTTAATTAGGCTTAATTGGTCATTAAGTGTTGTAATCATTGAGTCGTAGTTAGGGTTAGAGTCCTAATTGAGTTGGATTTGGAAGGAATCCAAATCAACTCAATTAGGCAACCAGATTCACTACTACGTTTGGTTGAGCTCAGGTTGAGCTCAATCAGTTGATTAAAGAGCTAGTCAACGTAAAAGTCAAGCCAAAATTCGAAAAGTGGAGGGAACCACTTTTGCGAAAATTTCGACGGGTAAACCGTCGGTGAGCAGTGGTTGGACCGCCCGTACCACAGAATCCAGGAGGCGGCCAGTAGGTGTCGACGGATAAACTGCCCAGACGACGGTTGGACCGCTCGTACCACAGATTATAGGCGACGGCCAACGGCTGACGATGGGTAAACTACCCGTACCCGTTTTTTTGGGTATGTTTGATTTTTAGCTCAAAAAATCTGAAACTACTTAGGGTCTATAAATACCCAAATATTCTTACATGTAAGAAAACGAAAAAGGAAGGGAGAGAGCTTAGAGATAGTAACTTCTTAAGTCTCCCTTGTAAGCAAGTGTAAGGGTTTGATTTCACCCAAAGAAGATTGGTAGTGGATGCCGGTATGCCTCAAGCATGACTCGAAAGTGGAAGTGTTTCATACTTGCATTGCTTGAATGAAACACTTCCAATTTTATAGTGGCGCCAAACCACTATAAAATTGGAAGTGTTTCATACTTGCATTGCTTGAATGTTGTTGAATTGATGCTTCCAACTTAACTAATCTTCTTGAAAGAAAGACGATAAGTTCTTTTCCTCAAACGTGATTATCTTTCCGGTTTCTTACTTTTTAATCACTCACTTGTTTTATTAAAAACGAAGCTTTGAATTTCATATTCTATATTATTCGAAAAACTTTTGACTTAGAAAGAAAAATCTTAGCTTACACTAATTCACCCCCCCCCCCCCCCTTAGTGCCAATTGATCCTAAAAGTTGTCGAGACGCAAAACCGACTTCAACTGGACGCCCCGCTCAGATCAATGTGGACAAACTTACGCACACGAGAGGGACCAAGTTGTGCTGACTCTCTGGCCACAGCATCAGGAACCACAACACTAATATATCATATAATACCAATCAATATATAATATTGATGTATCATATAATACCAAGTAATATATATCGATTTGAGCAAGAACTTATACATGATCATATACAACACAACAATCCTAGCTTCAAAATGAGGCTAATTACATATTATCTCCTAAGGTTAGTTAGCGTTAGCATTCCGATCCCTACTCTGTTAAAAAGTTATATTGACATTATTATAATTATGAAAGTAAAAAATATCTAAATTGATTTATCCTAACATCATTGATTTTACTAACAAAAACACGAAAACAAAAGAATGTTAATGTTTCAATTGGTGGTGACGAACAACGTTAGTGGTAGCGAATGACAACGTCGCTGAAGGTCACAAATAATTATTGTGGATGAGAAGAGCGATAATTAGATATGAGAATCACTCTGCATCTATATTGATGTCGATACAATTGTCAAGATATATCACAAATACATCTTGCTTCATCCACGAGTATAAATTGATGTATCATTTGATACAAATGGATTATATAATACCAATCATTATATATCGATTTGACAAAAGACTTAATTGCATGGATCCACATATACAAGATAACAATCCTAGGTTCAAAATCAAACTAATTTCTAACATCTCAATCCATTTATCCTAATATTATCGATTTTACTAACGAAAATATAAATATAAAAAATAAAAAATAATTTAATATTTCAATTGTTAGTAATGAACGATGTTAGTGGTGACTGATGACGATGAGAGATAAAGATCACTCTACATCTATATTGTCATAGTTATCAAGAGATGAAAAGAGTATCGATGCTGATACCAAGTGTTATCGCTTATCAACAACACAGACATCGATAAAGATGTAGAACAATTCTCACCTCTCATCGTCGTTCTCCTCATCCACAACAATCACCCACAGCCCTCAATGACATCATCATCCACCATCACCAATTCGAACATTAAAATTACCTTTTTACACTACTTTTGTGCTTCTAACGATAAAACCAACGATGTTAAGAGTAAATGGATCTAGTCGTAACTATAAAAATACCAATATAATTCTTTAAAATATAAAGATCGAAATGCTAAAGATAACTAACCACACGAAGTAATATGTAATCAACACTTTAAAATATGTATAAAAACAATCGAATGTAAATGAGGTTTCAAATGGGTTGATGTATTTAGGCAGTAGTGGGTCACCAATTTCCTAACACTCTTCAGGATACCAATTTAACATAACCCTGCACGAAGGTGACGCAGCGGCATCGATCATTATCGCTGCAAGAGAACAACAGCTGATGTTACAACAACTAGCATCTTGCTTTATAAAGCTCGAATTGATGATCTTGCACGCGTACAAATGCATTACACGTACACTCGAAGCAATGACAAATCCGGCCAAGTATCAAAGTATCAACAATGGCGATAAGCATGGGGGAAAAACTATCTAAACGCGTAGAAGATGATCAACAAACTGATAAAACTGTGACCTGGAAATGACAGACAAATCATTTTAAATAGAAATGTCACAAGTATCTCAAGTAATGTTGGTGATTATAGATGAAGCAAATTACAAATGCAGAAGAATGTGTAGGTCTCCCACGATTGAATGAATCCCATTCCACACAATGTTACATCATCATTGGCAGAGGAGGAACACAAAGAGTCGGGCCAATCTCAATTATCTAAGTATTAATAGGTCATAAACATGCAGAAAACCTACCTTCCTCTGTTTACATGAAAATGAAATTAATACAAGAATAGAAGCTAACCATCAAAATCTCATCCAATGGAGTGAAGGTCACATTTCCTTGAAGAAAACATTAACTGCTCAGTGATTATGGATGAAGCACACTCTACAAATTTACAAAATCATGAATGTTTCTTGTGAGTTAAGCCTTAAAACAGTTCCAATGTTTTAACCTCGGAGTTGATAACTCAACTAAAAGAAGTAAGAAACATAGTGCACTAAGAGCTTATGTCCATGTGATAGTTGTATATAGGCGGCATATTATGCAACTTGCTACATGCTAAAGAATGAGTACCACAAAAGTACATTTTTAAGCTCAAGAATTACACAAGCAGGATTTTTAAGTATGTAGAGATGCTAAAGATATGAGTATCAAAGAAGAGCTTAATAGAAGCAGGAAAAAAGATGGGTTACATGGGCAGGACCCTCAAAGTTGAACAGAGGTTTCATTCAATTGGTTATATTTTCAACTAATCTATCAACAACATATCTAAATTTTTCTCAACAAGCTTAACAAAATAACAACAAGCTAATTAAAGAATTTTGCCCTAAATGAAGCACATTATCACATTACTCAATGAGCTTAGTCTCACCAAATAAAACAATCACACCAATAACTATAGAGAGCTAATTAAATCTGAAATAAATATCTAGATTTTTTGTAATAAAGGATTTAAAAAGAATCTGGAGATAACAGCTTTGTGCTTATGGCTCTAGTAAGAAAAACTAGAAAACAGGCAATGGACAAAATTATAATCATTGAAATTATTCAAAAATGTGAACTGTGTTACAATTTGGCACATAAACATTGTTAACTTCAACTTTTTTTACAGGAGTACTTAAAAGAACCAGCCCATGCTCACAGAAGAAAGAACAAGCAGAAATTTACCATCAATCAATAATAGAGTTTGTAAGATTAGATGCTCATGAAAAAAAAATAAAAATTTGAGGAAATGAACAATCATGATATTACGTATTTACTACTTGTATTCACAGTCTGCATTTCTGCATACTTGCCAATGTAGCTAGACTAGACAAGCACAACCATAGTACAAAGTAGGAAGGTATACCTCATTTTGTTTGTGCTTACAACATACCATTATGAATTCTGCACTTGCCTGAGCCTCCCCGAAATGTTTGACTTATTTAAACACCAACAAAGTGCAATGTCAAGAAGGATAGGATTGTGAATTATTAGTAATATGTAGCTATAATTTATACAGAAGGAAACAAAGGAATGGTTTATAAACTGGAAAGATTGCAGAAATGCTCTACAGGATCAAGGAGAGACCCATTTAAGGCAATTTGCTTCAGGTCGATGGTATAATTATTACGAAGGAATCCAAACCCAAAGGTTCCATCATCGTATTCCCATATCCTACCCTCCACATTTCTTGGATCACCGGAAGAACCGGATAGGCTTGGAATTACCAAGTCATAGCTAGAGTTGATACGGAGTATGCGTGAGACAACTTCGCTCCTTATGTTTTTCCAATTTGAAGCCACAGGACGGATATGATCGCGGCTTCCATACAAATCCTGTTCCTCTATGGGAAATGGTGATTCGAGAAATGCAGTGCTCGAAGTCCAGAAAACAGGAGAATAACCCGAGAATTGTTCCCCTGCTTCGCCGACCCTCCGGCAAGTGATTCCACCAACATCATCATAGGTGACAAGGTAGAACTCGAGGACCATGTCCTCGGAAATGCCCTATTGGAGGAAATGTTGTTTCAAAGACTTGCACTGATCGAAAGTAAAAAAGCAAAGAACAAACAGTATCTCTAGGGGCTGCAAAAGCAAAGATATTCCAAACATAAAACAAGGAGGAAAGAGAAGCAAGCACCTTCCACAAGCCCTGTAAAGGCCGTTCCACGGTGGGATAGTAGTTGTTGATCTTCACGAAATGCTGTGTGTCCCATCGCCGCCTTCCAAAGCGCTCCCTTTCCTTCTTCCTCTGCCTTCTCAAAGCCTTATCACTACCAGGGCTCGTTCGGTTAGCAAAGTACCGATAGATCTCTGACATCAATCGGTCTGGAGGGGACGTGCCCTCGGTTCCAAGCGCCTCCACCGGAAACCCATTGGAATCTTCTGCCCTAGCATCCGCGTAGTAGCTTCGATTCTCCTCCACCACAAAGTGGTTGCAGCCCATGAAGCTAACGGTCGCGGGCAGCAAGTCGGGATCTGAGAGGCCCGAGGATGAGATCGAGGAGTCCGAAACCGAGCCCAACATGTCTGAAGTCGACTCGAAGCGACAGCCAGGGTGGAGGAAGCTGACGGGCTCGCCGTTGGGCGACAGGCCCAGCCAGATAAAGGGCACCTTGAGGACGCCATATCCATCGCCGGTGGGCTCAGGCGACGGGGAGACACGGAACCCGGCGATGTAGGAAGGGCCCCACTCGAAGAAGACGAGGGGCGGCGTGCCGGGGCCGCCGTGGCCGATGCGGCGCCAGAACCCGATGAGGTGCTCCCAGCGGTCGAGGGCCTTGTAAAGGCGCGCGAAGGGGGCACGGCGACCGAGGGCGGGGGGGGATGACCACGACCGGGGGCGGGTTCTGGAGACCCAGCGGCGTTCGCACATAGCGAGCCAGAGGGGGCTGTCGGGGACGGCAGCTCCACAGAGGGCAGCGAACCGGCGGGAGGTGCAGGCGAAGGCGGCGACCTCAGCAGGGGAGAGGAAGGAGAGAATGTTGAGTTGAACGTCCTCCGGGAAGTCGGAGAACGACATCGCCGGTGCCGGATGCGGCGAAGCCATGTCTTCGGGGCAGGTGCTAGGGTTAGGAATCCGGTGGTGGCACGGCGGTGATTGGGATTCGGGAGGCAAGAAATGAAGGAATTCGATCGATTTGGAGAAAGGAATTTTGGAGTTTTTCGGAGTCGTAAGCACGAGAGAGAAGAGAAAGAGGGGAACGACGATGTTTGTTGGCTTCCCAGAGATCTCCGAGCGATGGAATTATTCGAGGAAGTTGGGAGTGATTGGAAGGCTTCATGGAGCGAGAGATGGCTCGGGTCGGACGGGACCAGGAAGAGGTGCCTCGGAACCGACACAAAGCCCAAGTTGCGCGCTGTCCGACCCCACACAAACCCATCTCTGACGTATTAGATTCCGTGGCTGCAAGCTTGTCCCTGTTGTGTTGATTGATTACTGAGAGACGTCAAGCGCAGGGACCAAGTCTCTCTCTTGCGAGTTCATAGCCTCCTGCAGAGACAATAAACTTGAGTGTCAAGATTACGATAAACTTGCGTGTCAAGTTTAGGAGACCGATTCAGTTTCGATTCCTGTCTGATTGAATTTCGATTTGAATCAAACCATGATAAGAACGTGAAAGATTATTCTTTTTCTTTGTAAGTCTCCCTCAATATTCAAAGAATTTACTTTGTATGATTGGAGAGAGCGAGCGAGAGAAAGAGCGAGCGAGAGAGAGCGAGGATCAAACCTGTGTTTAACAAACTGATTTAAATTTTCATTTGGTATAAGGATAAAGCACCTTCATGTCAACAAATGCTTCCTAAATGATATGTACACACACACAACGACATATAAGATATCCATACTAATAGTGCATTCACATTTTATACCCCAAGAGAAGGTGAAAGAAACACTTCAACCATTAGTTCTGTGGATCCACGCACCTCTCTCCCAAGCTCTCCTGCTGAAGCTGGGCAGCCAGTATCAGGAGATCCACCATCTCTAGCCCTGCAGCAGAAACAGCATCGGGTTTCTCCGTTTTGGATGCCTCCGAGGAGTCAGAAGGCTCATGAAGACTCGTGTAGATGATGGCGTCAGCTTCATCGCCAGACCAGCTGACAGGGAGCGAGCCGCCAAGGGCAGTCTTCACTTGTTTTGCCTCCATCACAATGTTGCTCACCGCTTGGGTTGTACCTTCTTTGGTGCTGCCAACAGATGAAGCTTCATCTTGAACCTGTCACCAAAAGTCATACTTAGTGAACTATATACCAAGATAAATGTGCAACTATTTGATACCAATGCACCATGTAGGACACATGAAGAGATGGAGTCTATGTATTCTTTAAAGATCTAGAAAAATAATTGAAAGTAGATAATCAGATATGGAACAACAATATGTTTTTCTCATAGTTACATATTATTATCATTAGATATAAGAAAGCTAAAGAAATTTATAATAGTCCTCGGTGTCGTAGCTATTGCAGCCAGACACCAACATTGACAATCGGGGGGTGATATCAACAGACAAATTGTGAGAGCTATCATCCAGAGTGATAATTAACATATTAATAAAGGACATAAGAAGCTAATAACTATATTCTACGAAAAACACAGCAATACTAAATAAAGTTTCTTCAGTCAAGCCCCAAGAAACTTGTTAGACAACAACTGGCGAATGAAAAATGAGCACGGGAGGGAGGATGAAACAGCTACCAGCGACTTCTAGTGACAACACTGAAAATGCATAAATTAATCCACAATGAAAAACAAGTAAAATATATACGGTCACCAAAGAATTATTGAGAAGGTCATTGTCAACTTTGCATGACATTGTATAACTAGCCTAAGGTTTTTATGTTACATCACAGATGCAATTTACTTTATAGTATCATTTCCACAAAAGAAAATCATTGTTTCGGTTAGTTATCATGGTGATAGCTCCATTTTATTTCAGTAAGTCGCCAGCATCAAGAAAAGAGGGAAGCAAATTATTAAGATTCAAATTATTTCCAATGAACTAAGGAAGGATTGTCATGTCAAAAGTCATGCATCTGCTGGTCCCAGTCAGAATAATACGTGCCATATGCACTTGCTGACACATGCCAGGCCTCGTACATTTCAGAGCAACTTGGCACAAGCATGTCCCGATACCAAAATGGTGCTGCACAGGCACTAGAGAAGAGCACCGGGCAATTCTTATTCAAAATTGTTGAAACTAGAAAGAGGTATACACAATAGTGAAAACTTCATGTGGTGATTGGTCCCCACTAATGTCAAAAAATAGTGAGACAAAAATGACCATGCAAAAAATTACAGAAAGAATATATGATTATAAGCACTGCAACCAATTTTGTGGATACACCAGGTGGTCTTATTAAGAATTGCATATAGGATTGCTACATAAATATGACTATAATATAGCAAATTCTTCATACCGATAGCGGAGTACCAACCTTTAAAAGCAGAATATGAAGCCTATGAATTGAGGAAGTAAGATGTTCCAAATTTGCCATGCTTTCCCGAAGTGCTGCATTCTCAACTTTTAGCCTGTAATAATTCAATGATCATATAGTACCACCATAAATTGCAAATTGATACATAGTGAGATGAGTTTGGATAGCAATACAATGGATTGACAAACAAGCTCCTACTGTGTGGGTATGTAGATCTCTCCTGTAATATTTCTCTGCCAGCTGCAACGTCCTACCTTTGTCCAAAACAAGCCATTTTGTCCACCCTTATTGTTAGGAGCCAATCATCTTCATCCGCAATTCTGACAACTTTGTTATTATTATATGCAATTACTAGTTCACTGTATTCATCTTCTAATTTGACGGAACGTGTCAGTTTAAAACATTAGCATCTATCTTATTCTCATTTGGTACTCTACTCAACATTTCTCCAATTTTTCTACCAACATCGCACATTCTTCTCAATTCTCAATGTCCTCAACTCAAAGTTTCCAACCTGCCTAAAAGCCTGATATTCAATAATTAGTCATATTAACACCACAAGAAGGTTTGCCTTTTAATTGAGGTGTTCATAAAGCACACATGTTTCTCCTTGTTAAACAACTTATTGATGACACACTTGCTTTTTGGTGGTTCTTAACCATCTATTCAACTATAACTTTGTGTCCATGCCCAATGTTTTAGAGGTGCATCAGTTCTGCTTATTCTGAAACACTTAATCTTTAGTTGAACTGAATATGCTTAATTTTGTTTCCTAAAAACTGTCGACACCCTGTCTTAAGCTCCTTGATGGACTGATAAATAACCAATATGATAAATAGCACACCTCTCTTACATTCTATGCATAAGCAATATACATCAATCGGATCTCTAACATGTTGTAAGTCATCAAGGAGGTACTGTTAGATTCGATTAATATCCATCAACGAGCACAGTTGGAAGAACTGCACTAAAGGAAATCATTTTCCATTAAGAACCAAAAGAACTTTACAGCTTCCATATATCCTAACAATGTGTACGGTTAGCATTCAATTAACATAGTAAACAATTCTGAAAGCAATTTAATAAACCCTTGAAGGAACTACAAAGTAATTATATACTTGCAACCTAAAATATGTGTCATTTATTTATCCTTTCCACAGCCCATTCCAGGACTAGAGAAAGGGGAGTTTTTATATGAAGCTAAGCAGCTGACAGCTATGTCTAAACAAACATCATCTTGTATCTTTTAGTGAAAAAAACACTGAGGCCTATGGAAGGAAAGGATCCACATAACCAAAAAGCTGTGGCTTGGCATTCAAAGAAAGGATGATGAATAAGAAGTTGTAATTATACGAAGTCAGATGTTTAAAAGCATTCATTTATCAAATCAAACATTTAAAAGGCCCAGCTTACGAGCACCACCTGAAATTTGGGAAGGTCAATTGTGCAAAGTAGTCTTTATCTCTCTCCACATGCAGAGGAAATTTGTGGGCTTCAAACTTACGTTCATTTCATGATAAGCGACCTTACTGTTACACTAATGGGTTAATCCTAAGATCCTGATTAACAGAACATGTATAGCCACTAACCTTGCAATATCGATGGAAGAGTCTGTCTTATTGGTTGGACCGCTTTCATCAGTGCTTTTAAGAAAGTTAGCTTCCTGTTGGCTCTGATCATGTACCACCCAACGTCTCAAGTATGTTCTTTTCAATATATTCTTCAGTTTCCCTTCTTGTTCTCGGACAGTAGTACTTTTGCCAGGATTGACCATATGACTGCCATGTTTTAAACTATGAAGTCTGTTCCTGTAGCAAAAATGGCCATAAGTCATAACTAATAACTACTTCAAATGTCAAACAAAAAAATTTATTCATAACAAATGACTCCAAATGCATCTCAACATATAACTACTTAAGATATCATAAAAGCAACATTTATTCCTCAAATACATCAGAATCATTGACAACCCAATGATGTCACTACAGTTAAACTGAAAATAACAGCCAGATGCAAAAAATCACAGGAAAATCAGTAATTTAAAATATTCTTCCACCATATACATAAAAGAAAACTTAAACAGTGACAGGAGGGAAAACAGAATATTGTAAGGCGAACACAAGATCAATAACCCTCACTAATCCCTTCTTCATTATGCCAAGGAGACGGTTCTGTGTCCCTGTTATGCCCAAAAGTGTTGTGCATTAAAATGACATGGTACATGATATGGAATATAGATCATTCCAGCTAAGGGACAGATGGATTTGTGGAAAGGATGGAATATAGGCCAATCCATCTTCCGTTGTATTATTGGAAAAATAACACCCTTTGTAGCTGATAGATGGATACCTTGTTCAGGGATAACCTCTCTGGGAAGGCATATTAGCCAGCATGGCAAAACATGGCCTCGCGATGTGAGTGTTGACAGAAATGGATGAAAACAAAGTCTTGACAGTTAGCATAGGGCTAATATTTGATGTGTTTAAATCATCAAAGAGAGGTCAGAATCATCAACAGAAATAGGGGTAGAAAGAAGAAAATGAACTTGCCATTCTCAAATATCACTAGCAAATTTGGACTTCTTCCATGGACGATAAGTGTTCCACTTCTTAGGTTAAACCAAAAACATTATAAATTCTCACCTGAATTGCTAAACCATTCTGGTCCAATTCAGAATTCAGAGTTTGCTTTGGTGTATTTACAAGTTGGAGATAAAAACAAAATATTGAAAAAAAACAGTTCTAACTAAATCCACAAAGGGGTATCAATAATTTGTTTATTTACATGGAAAGAATTCAATAAAGCAACAAAGTTTCAAATAAGTAGAACTTAAGAAAATTTAATAGTTCAATAGGAACCATACTCATTCAATAGTTGATAATCTCTCTTTAATTCAGCCAATTCCATAAGAGCTTTGACCTTTTCATTCGTAACCTAAAGTATACAAGAAAGAGCAAGAGTTAATCAATGATAATTCAAGCATGTAATTTTGGAAGGTTGTGTATAAGTCAATGCATATGCACCTTCCGATGAAGTTGCAGGTTCATCTATAGAATATTGAGGGTTTGCATGGTGCCTAAATAAGTAGATCCATGTATATTCTTCCCTCACTTATTAGGCCAAATATCTTACAAGAGATCTTTAAATTTAAGGTTTTATATTTATCTTTTGTACAAAGTCATGCATCCCCTAAAGAAGCTTGTGTTAGGATCAAAGCGGCACTAAGAGGGGGAGGGGTGGGTGGGTGAATTAGTGCTGATGAGAAATCTTCGTTGATTTGAAAATTTTGCTCAATGAAAACCGTATCGAAAATGTGTTTAAGTGTAGAGATGTTTGTAATAGTGCAAGCAAAGATAATAGATAGTTAAATAATAGAGCAATGAAGTTAAAGAGCAAAGAAAAGGAAGCAAACCGATTTTATAGTGGTTCGATCTCCTTGACTAATAGGACTCCAGCAGGGTTGAGTCCTAATCACCCTAGAAGTAATTAATAAGAACCCTGTGAGATTGTAATAAAACCCCACCTAGTCACTTCTATCATATAAAGAAGTGTGGCTATGGTTTATTTTGGGGCCTTAGGGCTTCCTGGTCGCCGCCCCCTTCACTAGGTTGGTCGGCTAGGGTTTCTAGCAAAGGGGCATGGCTTGTGTAGCCAATTAGGCCGCCGCCCCCTTTATTTATGCATGGTAGCTATAGGAAGGGCAAAAGGGGGAATTTACTTAGGAAGCACCCTCCTAGGGCTAGGGTTTGGAGCCCTATATAAGCATGTAGCCTCCATCTCTTTCCATCAAGCAAGATCAATCTATATTTCAGCCATATGGCCGACTACTAGGAAGGAGGAACCCCTATAGCATTCCAAGGGTTGATCCCTCTCAAAGATCAAAATTCATAGAGCTCCATCTGGGGTTCTATCATCTGGTATCAGAGCTGCATTTCTGCTGCCCTATAGCCATCTCTACCGCCTTCATCTTTAAAGCAATTCCCACAATTGCTTTTGACGTCGCTATCATCCACTGTCGCCCACCAAGCCGCAGATCCATCAATCTACTGTCGTCCTCTGCGTCAACATCATAGATCTAGTAAAAACTTCAAAGCCCACGCCTCTTGCTACTGCTATTTCTTTATCTTATACGTGGAAAAAGTTTTTTCAAAAGTTTCCTTGCTGCAAAATTCTACCATCGCAAACGTTATCATCGTTGCGAAGGGGAAACGCTGCAGAAAAATTTCAGCCGATTGTTGCTTCTTGAACCTGAACTTTTGAACGTCCTTTTTGGCTGAAACTTTTACACAAATTCCTAGATCATCTTAGCTTTCATCTAAGATTGATCTCTAGAAAAAATTCCTTATGGATCCGGACTTATAGAGCTGTAATTCTTTGTTGCGCAGTGCTGAAATTTTACAACGAAGAACCTGCCTTCCGCCTGTTGGCCTCTTGAAACCGAACTTTTGTTCATCCATTTTGGCCGAAACTTTTACACAATTTCATAGATCGTCTTAGCTTTCATCTAAGATTGATCTCTAAGAAAAATTCTTTCTGAAACCGGAATTATAGTGCTGCAATTCTTCGTCGTGCAGTGCTGAAATTTTACGACGAGAATTCTGCGATCTTGTTACAACAATTTTCCTACCGTTATGCTGCCAAAATTTTCTTGTTCCAAATTACTATTACTACCACCATCTGAACCTAGATTCTAATATTGAATTTCTCCATAAATTTCTTAGATTTTTGCTGGAATTAACATCGAGAAACTGCTGCTTCTTCGACGGGGATTCTGTTCAGCAGTACAGCGTATACCGCAACGATCTTTCGTCGAAACTTTATCAGATTCACTGCCATCTTTTCCAGATTTGAAACTCACTTTTCCTCATCTTCATCCCCTAACACCACAGCCCCAAAGTTCACAATTTTTGGCTGGAATTTTCGTTGAGAAACTGCTGGTTCTTCGACGACAATTCCACTTCTGCAAGGCAGCGAACTTCGTCGAATTTTATCAAACCTTCGCTGCCATCTCTTCCAGATCTCAAACCATCTTTCCCTAACCTTCACCCTCTACCATCACAGCCCCAAAAACCTACCAAACCGCAGCCAAAACCATACCCAAATCAGCCACAAAACAACCTAAAACCACATCCTCTTACAAACAGCACCTATTGCAGCATACCCTTACCAATCCCTATCAAACCTTTGCTGCCATCTATCCCAGATCCAAAACCCTTTTTCCTAGCCTTCATCTACTGCTATCAAAGTCCTAAAACCACACCAATTCGCAGCCTAAACTCCACAACACCACAGCCCCAAATCGCACCCAAAACAGCCACAAACCGCACCCAAAAATCGCAGCCTTTGGTCCACCAACCTTTCAGCCACCCAATCTCCCTTATCCCTTCAACTGCAGCACGCATCTTTCGCTGCACAATGCTGCCAACAGCGACCACTCGCTGCCATCCTCCATGATCGCAGCCAGCAGCGATCCTTGCGGCAAAAAGCTACCAGCAGCGATCTTTCGCTGCAATCTATTTACATTGCAGCCCGCAACAATCGTTCGCTGTCAACTATCTTGATCGCGGCCAGCAACAAATTGAACACGACAGCAGCCATCTCTCGCTCCAAACCACTGCTGCCCTCCTCCGCAACAGCCGTACACACCGCTGCCCATCTTCCTCCTATTGCAGCCGCACCCTTGCTGCAACTGACGCCGCTTGCAGCCACGAAGTCGCAGCGCAGCCGCAACCATCGTCGCTGCTGCCCTCTTCTTCCTCCATCGTCGCTGCTGCCTTCCGACTCAGATCTCTTGGCTGCCATCTTCCGACAGATATCAGCCACCTAAAAAATCACAGCCTCGACAACATTGCAGCATCAACATTGCGGAATCACCAAAGGACCGCAGCCAACATTGCTGCTGCCATCTTCTTCCTCCACCGTCGCTGCTACCTTTGGCTGCCATCCTCCACTTGGAGACTTCACCACCGCAGCTCCGACATTGCTGCCTTCTGCTGCCTTCAACCTAAAAATTGCAGCTACACTCTTCAGTCGGTTTATTTGACAGGTTGGAGATCCTTACGTCATAACGTCGGTGGGCTTATTCGAAACCAAATTAGAGGCTTTCGAGACACATATGGATGCTAAATTACGGGCCCTCTTCGACGAGTTTAGGTTGGGCCGATCGTCGAGCCCAAGAAGATCACAACGTGATGCAAATTCAGATTATTAAAAGAACCCACTGGAGACAAGAAACAAAGTTAAGACACGGCAGCCCTACACCTCGACGACATCAACCTCCTTTGCACAACTTCAAGAAGGGCACCTCAATCAAGATGCTCAGAGCATGAGAGCCACATCCCAACCAAAAACATATAAACCTTCAGCACCAATTGATTGCAAGAATCGTGATGAAGAACTAACGATGATCCGTCAAACCTCTATCATCCAAGAGTACCAAACTAGGCTTGAAAGGTTATCTAATCAAACTTATGATTGGTCTGAAAAATAGATATTGAAGGCTTTTATTGAGGGTTTGAAGCCAGAGATTCGCGAAGAAGTTAAAGCACGACAGCCGTACACACTTAAGGCAGCCATCTCCTTCGTACGACATCAAGAGGAGCCATTGAACTATGAAGCCGAGAGGACTAGGGTCACTCTCTGACCAGTGCCACCAAAGCTTTCACCTCCCCCTGCTATCAGCCGAAGAAACTAATAAGACAAGACTTTCATGATGGATCGGTAAAGGAACTCAAACTTGAAGATACGATTCTCGAGCCCAAGGAGAAGGATACACCACAGCCGGCCACCCGCACGGTCCCTACCTTAGCCGGCTACACCACCCTGCAAAAACTGAAGATCGAAGGGTTTCTCGAGCAGCAGTCCGTCATCGTCCTCGTCGACGCCGGGAGCACACACAACTTCATGAGCAGTAAAGTTGCTGCCCACTTAATGCTCCGAAAAGAAGATTACAACGGGTTTGAAGTCAAGGTAGCTAACGGCTAAATTCTGAAGTACAACCAGAAGTGCCCGCAGGTAAATCTGATCCTACAGGAGCAAGACGTAGTTGCTGATTTTTTCCTCCTCCCTCTTGATGGTTTTGATATAGTGCTTAGCATTGATTGGTTGTCCACAATTGGAGATGTTTTCTGAAATTTTTTGAAGTTAACCATGAAATTTTTCAGAAAATGAAAGTAGACGATTCTACAAGGGAGCCCAGCGACTACAATCACAACACAACACTTGAAGGGGGTACCAAAAGAAAAATCCAGTGGTTTCTCAATTCAAATTCAAGGGTTTCATGAGATTGAAGATAAGAACCCTCTCCCACAGCTTGCTGAAATTTTGGGCGTCTCCACCAAACCGAGCCGATTACCTCCTCTGAAGTTGTCCCACCCCCCTAGGTTGAACAAGCCGAAACAAACTTCTACCAGTTGTTACTCGGCAAGATTGCTTCCTACAACCTCAGAAGGTCGAAGATAAAAGGGTCGTCCAAGAGATGACAGAGACACGGATTATTCGGCCATGCTTATTTCCCGCTACGGCACATCCCTACATCCTTTTCCTCGGGGATAAGCTACTTCTAAAGTGTTACATCCCGCCGAACTCACCATGGTTGCTCATGCAGCACTTCCAGATCTCAGGTGACTTCCACGACTTTCCCCAGGATCGGACCATGATGCTTAAAGACTTCCTTGATGATGACCTCCGATCTACGGTCCAAGACCGTGAGAAAATTGAGCCCCTCTAGTGGCGAAATCAGAAAAGGGGAAGGATCATTCGCAGGACTCAATAAAGTATGAACATCATCCCTCTCATTATAAAGAAAGATTCACTACCTTGGCCGAATGGAACTATAGCCCGCACGACCACGATGTCGTCCACACCAAATCGTGGCCAGATGTTTATTGTCGGAGCAGACACATCCAGAGTGGGGTCAGCACCATCCTCATGCAAGATCGGCCCCGAAAAATCACCACTCCTACCCTCCTCAGACTCAGATCAAACTCACACCACTAGAGATTTTATCAGAGGACAACCCTCACTTCAAAAGAAGGCACGACTACTATTACAAAACAACCACGTGGCAGCCCATGCAAGGAAGAAACTTCCCCCTGACAAACGCCGGAGCAGAAAAAAGCTTCCTGAGAAAGATCAAGTCCTCTTTCATCTCCAGCTCCACCAACACGAAATTCAAACCTCAAGAAAGTGGTCTCCCTATTTCTTTGGACCTTGCAAAATTGGGGATCACATTGAGCCCTAACATGGAGATCAGATTTGTGCACTAGATCAAGATTACAGTTGATCCTCCAGGTGTCCCACCTCAGATGGAAATTTAAAGATGACGACTCAGCCCAAATTCTTCCAGCTGACACCCAAGCTAATGAGGAGCTGAAGACCCGGTTCCCTGAGTTCATGGAACCTCAGCCTTCAGGACAAGGCTGATTTTAAGGGGCGGGTTTGATAGGACTCCAGCAGGATTGAGTCCTAATCACCCTAGAAGTAATTAATAAGAACCCTGTAAGATTGTAATAAAACCCTAGTCACTTCTATCATATAAAGAAGTGTGGCTAGGGTTTATTTTAGGGCCTTAGGTCTTCCTGGTCGCCGCCCCCTTCACTAGGTTGGTCGGCTAGGGTTTCTAGCAGAGGGGCATGGCTTGTGCAACCACTTAGGCCGTCGCCCCCTTTATTTATGCATGGTAGCTATAGGAGCGGCAAAAGGGGGAATTCACTTAGGAAGCACCCCATAGGGAAAGGGTTTAGAGCCTTATATAAGCATGTAGCCTCCACCCCTTTTCATCAAGCAAAATCAATCTACAATTAAGCCATATGGCCGACTACTAGGAGGGAGGAACCCCTATAGCGTTCCAAGGATTGATCCCCCTCAAAGATTAAAATCCATAGAGCTCCATATCGGGTTCTAGCATTGACCTACGTCCACTCCCGATTCCTTTTCACTTGAGGTCATCGGCTTCCACTCTTGATCTTTTTCAATGGACAAAGATCAAACACCCCTCTTACAACCCTATTCTCCTTTTACAAGCTCAGGAGATAACCTTTACAATTCTCTCAGCTCTCCCTTAAACAAAAACTATACAAGAAGAAATGAGGGGAGCTCTCAAGGGATTACAACAACGTTTTCACAAGTTTTTCACTCTTGATTCTTGCTTATTCACCAGCAAGAAAGGGTGGGATATTTATAGGCCCAAATATCTTCAAAAATTTATACATCAATTTTTAAGTGTTCCCGAGGTGCTAGTCTCGAAGACTGCGTTCTGGGTAATTCAACCGCCTAACACAGTCTGGGAGACTGTGTTCTAGGTGTTTCAGCCGCCTAACAATCTCGGAGACTGTCTGGGCGGTTCAACCGCTTGACACGCCTTCGAAGACTGTGTCATCTTAGAGACCGTGTCTACGAAGATCGTGTCTTCGAAGACCGTGCCTTATCTGACCTTGGGTTACTGAAATGACTTTTATAATAAGTCCAAATCAACCCCAATTAAGGCCTAATGGCCTCTTAATTGAGTTAGTAAAACTAACTCTCATTATGATGCTAACTACGACACTCAACGTACAATCTTTGTTGTCCGATCGTCTCTTCGGCAAGCTCCCGGCATCTTTCCGATGAACCCCCGACGAGCTCCCGATTTCCTTCGGTGAACTCCCAATGAACTTCCAGCATTCTTCCGGTGAACTCTTGACGAGCTCCCAACAACCTGTCGACGAACTCCCAATAAACTTTTCGACATTCTTCCGGCGAACTCCCGACAAACCTCTGGTGAGCTCTCGGCGAGTTCTCGATAACATCGTCCAAACATCAGTCGACCTCCGGCGAACTCTCAGCGAGCTCCCACTACATCGTCCGAACCTTGGCCCAATGCTCGAACCTGACTCCGGCCCAACATCTTATTGTAATGCTCTTTTACTATCGTAGTTAATCCTGCATCACTTTCTTTAACATACGAGTTATATCATAAAACTCATCAATTGATTCATCATCAAAATCCGAGATTCAACAATCTCCCCATTTTTTATGATGACAACCAATTGATGACAGAGTTAACCTTAACTCCTCCTATGTATATGCCATAGGATAAATACAACAAACTTGAATTCAAAAGAACTCATTACTTTTGAATTCAAATATAGTATTTTCATAATTAAACCATTCTTGATACCATACATTATAAAATTTTCAAAGCATTCATTTTCTTGGTATCACATAAAAATTTCAATCATTATATTCACAATATAGCCATGTCATCAATTATGATATAGCATTCATTTCAACTATTTCAAATATGTCAAAATATCTCTTATGTCATCAATTATGTCATTTCTCCCCCTTTGTCATCAACAAAAAGGAGAAATGCTCAATTCATATTTAAACATTTATCACAAATACCTATCATTTAGATATTTATTATTTTTAAATATTTATAAAAAATATTCAAACATACCATTTATCATTTGTCATCAATATACTATCTCTCCCCCTTTTGTCATCAAAAAGGAGAAATATTCAACATAACTTTTCTAAACAATTGTTCAAAATAAATATTCATTATATGATAAAATTGGCAAACACAACATTTATCATATGTCATCAATCATGTCGTTTCTCATTATTATCAAAGAGGAGAAATATTCACCACACATTTGAATACTAAGTGTTCAATACATATGTCAACACATTTATCATAAATATTCATTACACAAAGAAAGAAATTTAGTCCATTTCTCCCCCTTAGTAAAAAAAAAGAGTTTAATCCATTTCGCATCAAATTATTTTCTTCTCCTTTGTAAATAAAATAGAAGAAGAAGAAGGGGAGGGGGTGTCAAAGATTCAAAAATCAAGTATCCCAAAACAAAATAAATTATTAAGAGGGGGGATACATTTGAAAATATTCATGAATCCAAGAATCAAAATATTGAAAGAGACCTTGTGAGTCTTATCACAAGAGAATTTTAACTTGTATTTTTTTTCTTTTGTAAATGTCAAGAAGAAAGAATCAAGTGAAACCATTTCAAAGGGTAGCTCAGAAAGTTGAGAAATCTGAGAAAAATATAAGAGCTACTCATATCATCTCATGTAAATATCAAGAAATCCTCAAAGTCATGAGAGCAAATCATGCATTTAGAAGGTTTTTCATATCTAATTTTCTTCAAGCAAATTATTCTTCATTAATGATTTTATTGCAAGATAACAATTTTATCTCCCCCTTGGTCATTGTAAATAATGAAAATGAGTCTTAGGAGAGTAAATAATCTTGATTCGTTCAAGGTAAATCTTAATACATATAATTCATTCAAATAATTTTTTTTATAAAACGGAAGAATGATTTTGATTAAAAATCATAAATTATAGTTGTTAAGATCATAAATCTCTTTTTTTTTATTAAAAAGAAGAAATCATAGAGGTTAAAGATAATTTTTATAAAGGATAAGTCAAATGAAGAAGTCAACGAGAAGTTTAAAGAAAATTATTCAATTTTCAACTCATCATAAATTTAAGAAATATTAATTCGGTGATATACCATACATAAATATAAGGAAGCCATAAATAAATCATATTATAAAGGATATTAATATCAAATCATGAATACCAAAAGATATAATTTAATTTGGCAGATTTCCTTTTAGGTCAAAAAGAAATTTGATGAGATCAAATAATAAGAAGGATCTTGTTTTATATAGATAGTTTTCTTTAATGAAACCAAAAAGTCTTAGTGAACAATCTTGATTTATATAAAGTTCTCAAATTATGATTTTCAAGATATCAAGATCATGATAAAATCCTTTTTATGGTACGTTGCATAGGAGAAAAAAAAATTTGATTTATATATAAAAAATTTCAAGTTATCAAGATCATAGTTCTTAATGAAAATCTCAAGTTATAAGAGCATAAGTCTCCTCTTTATTAAAAAGAAAATTATAGAAGAAAAAAAAATAATTCCCATATAAGATGTCTCAAGTCAAAAATCATGAGAAAGTTCATGATTTGGCCGGAAAAAAATCTCATTCAAATTTCAATTATCAAAATCATTTTTGTAGTTCAAGAGATTCAACAATAATCATAACACTTTATCTCTTACTAAAAACTTGATTGAGAAATTTTCAAAGAAAAACTTTTCTTCTTTTTAGTTATTTCAATCCATGTGTTTGTTTCATACAAAAATTTCTTCACCTTTTATGCCAAATCTATGCATTGATTGTCATTTAAATTCTAGTTTCATCTAAAAAGAAATTCTCAAGATCATTAAAATAAGTAAAACATTTTTAACCTTTTAAAACTGAAAATCAAGTATCATTTCCAAAAGAAATCATAAAACATTTTCAAACAAAAACTTCGATTTATTCCAATTCCAATGATTTTTAGAGTGAGTTACATTCTCATTAAATGTATTTTTAATTTTCAAAAATACTAGACAATGAAGCATGATTTTTCTTTTCTTTTTTATAATGTTCTATACTCAAATTCTATCATTCAATAATATTTATTTAATCATACAACCCATATTTCAAGTTACTTCTTCAACATTATCAAGGCCATTACAATAACACATCAAAATGATAAAACATCTTCAAAGCAAAAATTCAACCAATCTCAATTCCAACATGGAAGGAGTTGACAAATTCATTTCAAAAAATTTTATTTATTTCAAGTCTATCTAATATAAATCATCCAAATATTCGAACCAATGTTTTGAACTTATTATTCAATCATCATCAAAATCTCATTTATGTAAATTTCAACATATTTTTCAATAACTATGAATCTTTAGTTCTAGTTCGTCTTCATACTTATATGTTCTAGATATGCATCATTAAGATTAATTGTATAATGATAACTATTTTCAATAAAAGGATTTGTTATAATAGAAACAAGGATTATTAAACTTTAAACATCTTAATTCAAATAATTTTTCTTATTTTTTACATTGTAGCTAGGAAGTTTGATAAGTTAGATCTCAAGTCAAATGGCTTGAGCATCCACAAGATATCATTCCGTTTTGTTTCTAGCTTTAGTTTGGTAACAAACCTATAAGAAAGATTTAAGTACCCATTTTACATTGGGACCTATATGAAGAAATTTGTCTTTCTTATCTAATGGTTTTTTGTTATTTCTTGTTCCCTTAGGAACCCAAACTAATTTATGAGAACTATAGTTTTTGAATGGACATTTGTAAGCCATATGTCATAATCTACCACAAAATTTACATTTAATTTTCAGTGACAAATTTAAGGTAGGTCCTTTAACAAAAATAGTTGGCTTTTATTGAATCTTACCAATAAAGTCTATGTCATTTCTTCTATTAATATGACCCTTATTGACAATGATATTTTTTTAATATAGTCTTAAGCATAATATTTTCTTTTTTAACACTATCTAGTGTTTCACATTTAAAGCAAAAATTATGTAATGGTAAAGTATCATACAAGGTTTCATGTTTGGTGCATGTATCGTGTGATGGTGCTACTTCATGCATTTCATCAAGTTTATTAACTAATGATGCATGCTCTACCTTAAGTAATTTATAGGATTTGCGAGTCTTTCTAAATTCATTATAAAGCTCATGAAAAGAAAGTAATAACTCATTAAAAGTAAAAGAGCTTTTGGGTGGGTTACTTACCTTATCGTGGTTGGCCACAAGCGTGAGATCATCCACTTCTTCCTGATTGTGTTCTTAATCTTTGGAGCGCCTCGGCTTCTTGCGTTTATAGCAAGAAGTTTTGTCCATCTTTAAATAATTTTTATGGTTTCTGTTGATTAATTTATCCAATTCATTTGTCAAATATTCAAAGTTCACATCACTCAAAATTTCACTCGAAGAAAGGATGAGGTATTTATTAGCCCCAAATGGCTTCAAAAGTGGAGCCAAAAATCAATTTTTAAGTGTTCCTAAGGTGCTAGTATCGAAGACTGCGTTCTGGGCGATTCAACCGCCTGACACAGTCTGGGATACTGTGTTCTGGGCGGTTCAGCCGCCTAACAGTCTGGGAGACTATGTCTGGGCGGTTCAATCATGAACAAACACATGGAGTGGGAGATAAACAGATCAAGCAAACAATTTCACCCAGTTTGAAATTCATACCAAATGTTAGCCATATGGTTATTATGACAAAAATACGGGTCAGTTTTTTTTTATCAAAACACCTAGGTATCAAATCTTGGTCCATTCGGTATCAGTACTGATCTTAACCTAGCACTGACGCCACCAGTCCTTCAGCCAACCTGGTATGGTACCAGAAGATAGGAGGAAGATGAGTAGATGGAGGAGTTGGCGAAACAAATTGGTAGGTGGAGAAGGCAGCAATGGTGATGACATAGCGGAGAGGAGGCGATAACAACCTGATGGGGAGGAGGTGGAGACAGAGAGAGAGAGAGAGAGAGGAAGACTTGATAGTTGTGACAACTATCAAAAAATAAAAGATCATACTGATTTCGGGTACTGGACCAGTATGGAAGGAATAAAGGAAGAAGCAGGAGCAGAGGGAAAGTACCAGTCCAGTAGCTGCAAGTGGCAGCATGCAGCATGGGCGACTCCCAGAGCTATTGTGACTCCAAGCGATTGCAGAACATGTGAATACATGGGTCCAAGGGTTCTAAAAAATAATAAACTGAACCACACCATCTGAACAGATAGGGTTTGCATTTTGGTACATGCCCAGACCCACAAAGTACTGATCGTTACAGGTAGATCTCAGTGAAACTCTATTCCTTATCACCTGGTATGGTGGTACCATTTGGCACCAGTCTCTTCACTGCCTGGTAAACCCCATACAGTGAGCTTACCAAGTGATGAGTCTATACTTCACCATTTTGCTCATCAATAGTGTTGGTTGGTTTTTAGATGGGTAAAACCAGCCCATGTCAATTTGTACAGACAATATTGTGAACCATGGCTCTAGTACCATATCCAAGCCCTACCTCTCCCACCCATCTGAACTCGTCACAACCCCCTTTACCCTCTCTTGCTCTTTGACTCGATTTCACTCTGAAATCTTCTTTCTTGAATCAAACTTCAATTTAAAATCAATGCCATTTTCTCCAAAGCAAGGTAAATTCAATATATGAAATTAGAAGAAATCTATGCCATTTTCCTTAAAGCAAGGCAAGTAGAAGTCTTGCGATGTGGTAATTAGAAGAACAGTGCTCGCATCAGAGAAACCTACTTGAGATAAGTTCCTTTGAAGCTCTTCTAGCTTCTTCTCCAAAGCTTTATTAAGATCCCCCTCCAGCAGATGTCTCTCTTCTTGCTGTGATAAAAGTAGCAGTGCTGCAACCTGGAAATGGAAAACAAAATAAGCATTTATAAATTAAAATTACAAATATCTAGAATATCCCATAATATACACCTAAGTGCAAATGAAGTCGGGAATAGAGAGCAAAAATTTAGCACTCAATCTAATTATTTATTTAAAGACAAAGATAAATATACCTTCTCTTGCAATGCTTGTGCAAGGGCATCTGGTGCGTCACTTGTGCCATGAACAACATTACTTGAAGGAATATCACTCATCTGCCATCAAGAATCGAAGATAACAAGTCAAACATTAAATTTAATAGGATTTGAAATGATAGTGTTTACCCAACTACAAGTCATGCTTGTTATACAGAATAGGTGAAAATAGTACCACAATCAAGCATTTCAAGTCCCTTTATCAAATATAACAAAAATATCACATACCTTTATTATCATTTAATCCTTTTAATGAGTAAAAACATCAGAAATCCTTTTCAAATCTTTTCATCATTACCTCATATTTCCCCATTCAGCTCATTGCCAAAACCCTATCATCAAATCATGGTAGAATTTTGACACCATCACAATGGATCAACACTATTGTCACCAACTAGAGAAAAAATTCATTTTGTTTCCATTAAATAAATGTTCAAGATTTAAAATAAGGTTTGACTTACCGGTATGGGACCTGTACCAGGCGGTATGCACAGTGCATACCACCCAGTATTAAAATATAATATAATATATTTTTTATAATATAATATTATATAATATAATATTAAAAATATTAAAATATTAAGAAAAAAGAAAAGGGGGCGACGTCGCCTCGATCTTTCTCCCCGCGCGGGGAGACACTCTGTCTCCTCGCGCGGGAGAAAAAGTGGCCGCGGCAGTAGGCGACCCGCGGGCGACGACGACATGCGGGCGAGGTATTCTTTCTTCTCTTCTTTTTTTTTTTTCTTCTCCTTCCCTTTTTCTTCCTCAATCGACCGCCGACGGTCGATTTCTCTCTCAATCGACCGCCGACGGTCGATTTCTTCTTCAATCGGCCGCCAACGATCGATTTTTGGCGGAACCGCCCGGTAGCGAGCGGTCTGCGTACCAATAACCTGGCTGATCGGTATGTACCGCCCGGTACGGGCGGTACAGGTCGAAATTGCAAACCTTGGTTTAAAATTTCACTGCTTCTATCCATACAAATTAATCAATGAAGAAGGCAAAGCAATTTGCTGGCATGATTGGAGGAACAAATGCACTGTTAAATTGACTTATTATAGCATCCAATACTGCATGAGGTTTCACATCAACTTCATTTTGATGTCTCTGCGTAATTTCCAAACTAACAACTGAAATATTATTCTCTAATTCAATATGCTTTTAGCTCTAGAGTTTCATAAGAGCTTACCAAATCATATCAATTTTCTTTTTCTCAAAATGCTTGCCAATCATAATCAAACTATCAAAATACCCATTTTTGACTTTTTTTGCTGCAGGATTTAAGTCGTGTGATAAATAAAATTTTCCACATACAGCAAGGAAAAATGAAAAATCTTGGTCCCTACTAGAGCCAAAAAAATACAACATTGTTTCAATTTAACACCATAAAACATATTTTTTGAACAAATTTTCTAGTTTACAGAGATACTCTTACAAGACAGTTTTGCTTTAGAGCAACATAACATTATAATCATCCTGTATTATATGCCAAATGAAAAAGAAAGATCAAGTACAAAAATGATCTGTCTAGTTGGAAATCAGTGGTAATTTTGTCAAGTCTAAAGATAAGTTGGAAAATTTTAGAAGGTTAATTTTGCCATGAACAAAAAGATTCCAAACTTGCATAACTTATTGTAGCTAAGAGCAATCACCAAATCCTAAGAAAACCGAGTCGGGGAAGCTTTTCCAGAGAGCAAGTAAAGCAGGATTTTTTTTCTTTATTCTATTGTATAAGACAGATATCTCAGAGAGTCAACTTATATCATGAAATTTAAGATACTGAGGGAGCCATAAGGATAACATATGGTAAGATTATTCTTTTGCAACCATACATCTGTTCACTATCTTACTACCCTTATGGATAGATATTCTTTTTTTTCACTAAGGAAAATATAAGCATGTGTGAGAGTACCCATTTCAATGGCTCATAAAGTCTGCTGCCAGAAGCAAATGGGATTAGTGCAGATTATTCAAGAATACATGTGAAAAAAGAAAAGAAAAACTGGATCATAAAAATTGAGTTATTGGCACATGAGAAAAAAATGGTTGGATACAAAGAACACAAACCTTGTCCATGAAACTAGAGTTAGCATCATTCATGACATGCACATCTCTGCATTCAGTATCATCACATTGCTTTTCTCTCTGAGGAATCACAATACTTGACTCATTATTTTGAATTTCAGTCAACTGCTTTTGAACCTCAACAAGCATTGAGTTCATCCATGATGCTTCTTGATCCAACTCTTCTATGATTTCCAATCTCTGTTGATTGTGATAACTGCGCAAAGCAGATAGCCCTTTCCTCACCAAAGAATCCAATACAATCTGCATTTTGTCATTGAGTTATGCCTGACACTGAAAAGAATAGTAAACGTAAGCTAAATCTTCAACATTGATCGCTTAAATTGCTTACTTGTCTTTTCTCGAAGCACTGCATATTTGTTCTCAGATGATGTTCAATTTTAAGTCCCTGGAATTCCATGAAGCTTTCAGATTAAGGTAAGGGAGATCGACCACTTGACAAGATATACTCTATTCCTTCGCATAATAGACATTACCATTTGCAAATTGTTTTGAAGCTTGCTAATTGACTGTCTCAATGCCTCTTTCTCCTCTTCAAGAGAAGCCTGTGTAACACATGCTCTGTCAGTGGTGACAAAAAATCCATATAACCGAGAGAGAGGCAAGGAGAGAATTATTCAATATAAAAGAAGAAACTAATCTCATTTTTCAGGCTTCATAAGACATTATAAAAACTATATTGCATTCCATATATGCCACTGCAGAATGTCTTATTTTTCATAGTGGCCATCCAACCTCCCCCCCCCCCCCACACACACATAAAAAAAAGCCCACACACACAAAAAAAAACATACACAACCACACACAGGAAAAAAAAGGACACTGGACAGTAGAAGGGTAAAGTTGATGGCTATGGAAGCAAATACTTGCATCTGATCCAATGGAATAGGACAACTTGTTATTCAACTTTTGGCTACATGCTCGGAAAGTTGACCCTCAAATTGCTTATTTGCATAATGTAAAATTTTAACCATCAGATATTAGATTAATTATAGTCATTAATTTGCTTTGCAAACATGCACATATACGTGGTTCCTCACACCATTTGTAAAATAAATTTCTCTCCATTTTATTGGTTCTTTAATCCTATATTGATTCTGTGATTCAGTATATCCTATTATGTGCTTACAGTCGAATATAGCTTCAGATGTTACAATAGATGATATAACATCCAACAGAGTTCAGACAATATATATGGTGTTCAGACTTCTGTGTATATAGAGGCAGAAGTGTGAAAAGTAGAACTCCTACAGCAGAAATTCACATTCAAAATATAGCACAATTTAATTCATACCCTCAAGTGACCACAAAATACAACCTAATGATTTCATTGGGTTTAAAAACTTCTGAAGGCATATACACCAAACAACAAATGGTAAGTTAACTTTACAATGTATTTTGAAGTGGATGTTTCCTTGTCACTGTTGAAAATCCAGTTGTCTGGAAGATCATCTAGCAGAAAAGAACACTTGTCTTGCAATGTCATATCTGCGGAAAGCCCATTATCTCTTTCACGGATTTCATAAAATTTATTTACAACCTGCAAAGAAAATAAAAGGATCAAGCAAGTTATAAGCCTCAGAGAATCAAAGGTATTTCCTGGGCATACCAAAGAAGCTCAATGCAATGATGACAAGATGTACAAAAATTTAGTGATTTATAATTCTATGTAAATACACAACAGGAGAAAGGCTTAAACCATATTGTCAATTACCAGTATCAAAAAAATTCTAAAGCTCCCAGTTAAGATCAAATATTTTCATTTATGCCAACCATAGTCGATTATTATGATAAAACATCTAAGATGATACTTGCTTCTATCAGTGTTGGTCAAAGAGAATTTTTTATAACATAGTGAATCCACCAAGTGACAGGACTACAAGACAGAATTACAGACAGCAACAAAAACTGAGCCAATAATCTGAACTAATTGAGGTTCAGCCACAGCCCACCTATTTAACTGATTTCAGCATAATCATATCCTTTATGCTTAAATATGTTGGTGCATATTTTGGCCACTTTTGCTCCCTTCTGCATCTTTAAGTTCAAATCGTCTCACTCCAGTTTACAGTCAAATTATAAAGAAAAGACCTATAGCTTCTGCTGATGCCAACTTATGCAAGTATGCTTTAAAAGGTCTTTCATCTTACTGAAAAGTTTTGAAAGTTCTGGAAGGACTATTTAAGTTAATTCTCAGTTTCCAAATCACATAATAACTATCAAGCAACTCAACAAGTACAAAGACAAAACATATTAATCTAACAGAAGCAAGTGGAAGTATGTAGAAGAAAGAGGAGAAAAAGAAGGGGAAACCGGTTCAAGGGTTATGACAAATATTTGAAGAGACTTGGACAAATATTGAATGTTTCAGATGTGCTAATAGAAACTAAGAAAATATGAAAAGGAAATCCCCAAAATTGGTAAATGATTAATTTTTTCAAGATATCATGTAAATTTCTTCATATCCATTAGAACAGCGGAGGTAATTTTTTCAAGATATCGTGTAAATTTCTTCATATCCATTAGAACAGTGGAGGCTAACCTCCAGAAGCTGGTTTGTTAAATTTCTTCTAATGCAGGATATAAGAAACAGTGATATCAATGGATCTGATGTTTTTTTTTATTATATTCAAAATAATAATATCTAGAGCAAAGGCTAAAGAGAAAGAAAGAATCAAAGTACGTTGTAAATAGTGATTGCAAAAGTTATGCAAAAAAGAAGAAAAATGAAGGAAATGGAACTAGACGTGATCACACATCTACCTTCTCACAAGATTCACTTTGCTTTTTCAATTCATCCAATTCCATTTGTAAGGATGTACTAACTTTCTTCTCATTCAAATATGCAGATTCAAGTTCCTCTACCCTGCAAGAGATACAAATATCCAAGTAAAATAATTAATTGTACCACATAATCATGCACCAACAGGAAAACCAGTACATCAAAGCATGTGTAGCTTTACCCAAAACTTTAACTCCAAAAGTCAAAGCACAAAACAGAGACAGGTTATTGGTAGCCAGACAATATGTATATGTTAATAGTTACAAACAAGAGAATGTAGCAAAACAAAAAAAAGAAAGGGATCATGTGTAAGAAATATTTCATATTGTAAACCAGGAACAACAGAATTCAGTCTTGATTAAGTACCACAAGGATTTTTTACCAAAAAAAACTAGTTCAACTTTTGCCCTAAAAGATTCCGTTCAAATTACATGAATCTAGTAAAAACAACTTAAAAGTAAAAAACCCATTTTCTACCAAGCTTGCAAATGCACAATTGTATTGCAATTTGCAATATGCAACAAACTTTTACCTGAAGATTTGGTCAAAGCTTCATACACTTTCAAATTACAGCATTCAGAAATCAGAATCTACATTTACTGAGTGGGGTTTATTGGTTTTGATTAATGATCTTCATGAACAATTTCTGACAAGGTGTGCAATGGCATGATTCATCATTTAATCCTATTTGTAAAATTTCTCAACTCAAAATTGAAGGACCAACTTGCAGTGTATGTTGTTACTTGGAATGGATGTTTCATCTTTTAGTCTGATGGCAGAAGTGTCTTAATCCAGGACTGAAGTAACCAGTACACACCAAGCCAATAAATTACTAGCATGTACAAATTGGTATGCCAACTTGACATGGTACTGCATCATACTCACCATGCCAGATTGTGACTGGGGGCTTAGCACATGAACATTTAGGATTATATTAATGACCTCTTCTGAGAAGGTACAGCAAGAAGATATTTTTTCAGCTTATAACAAGAACAAAGAACCCATGCTACACTGAAATTCATCAATTTGTTTATTACTCATATACAACATGAACAACAAGCCATAAATTCAGGCAAGTAGTCTTCTCAATTACCAAAACCTAGGACTCACTAGAACCAATAATTTTCATGCATCTCCTGCTCACCCCATCCATCGAACTGTTCAACTTACAGGGCTGATTTATTTTCAATCTTTATAGAAAAAAATATTCTACTCAAAATATCAGTGCCCTATAGATGTCCGAAAAATGGGTAGGAAAGATGACTTTTCCTGCCAATAGGACTGAGCTTATATCCACAAAGACAAAGATTCTATTCATTTTCCAAGTAGTCTCGAGTAGTACATCATCCATAATTAGAGATCTGACTTTTACTATTTTAGCTCCAAATAAATAATTCATTGTATACATATATGGTTCACATGCACAAATCATAGTTTACGACCTTTACAAAATCTCCATTATGTTGCAGTTAAAAATGCAATAACATTGCATCCCCCTAATATCTACAAAATTAATCAGAAGACAAGCAAATTTTCAGGTTATTATCCTTGCAAGACAGGCATCAATTTCAATGCGACTTCTCTTCCAAGTTATTAAAATAAAGCATTTAAAGGTGAAATCCTATGTATTCTTTTTCCCAAGTTATTGAAAAACAGCATTTTAGAAATGTTATGTTAATAAGTGACAGAAGAGTACTTCTTCTCTAAAGGGATTAATTTCTGTGACATAGCTTCTTCTTGTTCTTTAGCCTTCTCAGACTGTCGCAAAAAAATAAGAAAAGACACTGTCAGCGAAACTGTTCTATTAACATTCATAAGACTACATATCAAGGGATCAGGACAGTAAAACTAAAACCTCCATTAGGGAGTTATCTCGTTCAGCAAATGCAGCTGCAACACAACCCTGAAAGAACTTCACCTGTTTCTCTGCTTCCTTATTCTGCATCCATAAAGAACTCATAAAACAGTTATAGAAGAGCTTGGGACAATATGATAACCAATCCATAAATTTGCTATATCATATCATAACTCGAAAGGAAAATTATTCTGGCATACCAGAACTCTAAAGCATGAGAAAACAACCATGAATAGATTTTTTCGTAAGTAGAATTAATAAAAATGGCAACAAAATGAGCTAATATTATTTAGCAATCATTTAGAACTATAATCCCAATAACACTGATTTTTCAGAATATTTTAAATTCAACATATCCTTACAAGAAGCATGCATTTCCTTAGAACTATCATCTATAAATAAACAAGAAAACCGAGAAGCTGTGAGAACATAAGACTGCTAGGCTATATAACTTCCTGACTTCAGTGATCATACAGCCTTGTTTATGAAAATTTTTTAGGGTCAAATGGCATTTTCTTAACAATTTTTTGCAGTATTGCATCATGCCTCAACACTAAAAATGAATGTTCCGCTAGACCCATGATATGTTACCATGAACCCATGTAAGCCTAGTCATCATGTACACAAATTATTGAGACTAGCAGAAGAGATGCAGGAGCTTGCACAACTAGAACAGTTTTTTCTAGAAACCTACAACAGGTAACAAGCTGTACTTTTGCATACTAAGTTTCAAGGACAGGGAACTCTAGCATAGTATGCATGAAATCTAGGAATATAATTGTTTAAGCTTCGGGCCATAATTTTCTTGATGTGGACATCCCTGATTGTGAAGAAAAACATTCTTAATTAGCATTCTAGGGAGTACAGTATGGGGTAAAAGATTTCCTATTAGACGAGTGAAATTAGTGCTAGTGATTTAAGCTTCAATTCATGCCACCCTGTATTGCACGATACATATCATTGCTTTGTATTATGCAAACTGGTACGTGGACCGGTTTGCACTACCGATTTGTAGTACCAATCAATACCGCCCGTACCGGGTGGTACATACCAGTCCGCCAGCAGACCGGTACATTGTAACAAATTTAACTGGTTTTGCCTAAGTCGTACGACACCATCGCGTGTCCATCTGCAAAGATCAGCCTCCTCGAAACCTCCTATGGTCTCTTAGGACCTACAAAAGAGAAAACGGGTTAGAGAAAGCGTTTCCCAAGGAATCCACAAGTAACCACTTCAGCAAACGCTTTATATAGCCAATGCAAATTACAACCATTGACTTTACAAACTCAGAACGATCGTACACAAAGGATCAAGGTCCATTACAGACCGAAGTCCCCACAAGTGTCCACATGACATAACTCACATTTACAAGTCGAAATCGGCCACAAAAGCTAACCAAACTAGGGTTGTCAAGCTTATTACTAACCCGCTACTTGTTGTACAAAGTATAAACAAAACGCGAAAGACACGGACATATATGAGCATTACATTGAGCATCGTCTTTATAATTTTGTCCATGACAACACGGAACGCCCGCTACCGGGCGGTACTATCGTTTGGGGCAATTTATGCCCCGTTACTAATCAAAATCGACCTGTAACGATCGATTTCGACCGTCACTAGCCATTGTTGGGCGGGTAACGATCGATTTCGACCGTCGACATCCAATTTCGGACGATATTAGAAGAAGAGGGAGAAGAGAAGGGAGAACCCAGAGTCTAACGTTGCTCTCCTGATCCCGATCCGTCCGCGGGCAACTTCTTCGCCCGCGCGTTCCGTCACTCGTGGGTGATTTCTTCGCCCGCGCGATCCATTGCCCACGGGTGATTTCTTCTCCCTGCACAAGGAGAAGAAACGTCTCCCCACGTGGAGAGAAGGAACGAGGCAACGTCGCCCTTTTTTTATTTTTTAACTTTGTTATTATTATTATTGTGGTCATCACCTCAAATAAACTTTTCTTTGGCATATTTTTTGCTATTATATAAACCAATTTTATGGAAATCAACAATAAGGGCTTTTTCCCCTTTACATTCTAATTTCTTTTTTATTTCATTCCTGTAGGTACTTCATTTTTAAACAGTGTTGCAGGCACAAGGTAGTGCAGAAACTCAATGAAGCTCGATATGTTGTACCATTCCAAGAGATTTCCAACAACTAGCCAGAAACTTTTATGCTTGGATTGTGCTATTTATAATAGTGTTTTCTGTTTCGATCTGTACCGTCCGGTACAGCAGTACATATCGGTCTGACAGGATATCGGTACACAGACTACCCGTTATCAGGCAATACCATCGAAATCAGCATCTCCCCGCACAGGAACGAGGCGATGCCTCGTCTTCCCTCAAGGGAACGAGGCAACAAGGCGAAGCCTCGTCTCCCCGTGCAGGGATGGGGCGTCGCCTCATCCTCCAGTGGGGGAACGAGGCGCCGCCTCATCCTCCAGCAGGGATACAAGGCGTCGTTCTCCCGCGAGGCGAGGCGATGCTGTTTTTATTTTTTTAATATATATTATATTAAATTAATATAATATTATATTAGATATTATATTATATTATAATATACCAAGCGGTATGCAAATAAACTCAGTACGCTGGTATGGACTGGTATGGCAAACCTTGATTTATAATACAAGAAAGTGTGTAAAGTCAAGAAAAGAACATACAAGAACTCATTTAAGAATCAACCAAGAACCATATTGCAAAGTAATTCAATGGTTTAATAGAGCATATATATTTTGGCATGGTACCTTCAAAACTTCTGCAGCATGTAAATCTGCGAGCTGGCTCTGAAAGCAAAATATACAAACTAAAAGGAAGAAATTATCAAATACAGAATTCAAACACAAAAAACTGACACAAAACATCCAAACCTTAATGTGATAAGCTTCAGAAAGCTCCTCTTGAAGATTCTGCTTCTCTTTGATGCATCCAGCTAACTTTTTCTTCAAGGTCTCAATTTCCTGCTCCAAACCAGCTGTCCTGGTGAGGTTATCAGTTAGCTGTAACTGACAGATGATGAGAATTCCAGCCACAAATCAAATTGCAGACTAAAACTATAATCATTCAGCACACCTCTGAAAATGCATTCGGGCTGCCACTGCAAGATAACTAGGGCCAGCTTGTTGCATGCACAACTGCTCAATATCCTTCCTCAGTTCATCACGTTCTCCAAAACAAGAAGACATGGGTATATGCAGTTAATAAATTTATGGCTTATGGGAAGAAAAAAACATAGTACTCAGCAACAATGTATCTGATCTATATAAGTACATAGTCTATACTCTATACTATCTTCTATTAACTCAAGGTTGTACTTATGTGATAGGACTCCAACAGAGTTGAGTCCTAATCACTGTAGAAGTAAGAACCCTGTGAGATAGTAATAAAACATCACCTAGTCACTTCTATCCTATAAAGAAATGTGGCTAGGGTTTATTTTGGGGCCTTACAGCTTCGTAGCCGCCACCCCCCCTTACTGGGCTGGTCGGCTAGGGTTTCTAGCAAAGGGGCGTGACTTGTGCAGCCACTTAGGCCGCCACCCCCTTTATTTAGGCATGGCAGCTATAGGAGGGGCAAAAGGGAAATTCACTTAGGAAGCACCCCCTCTTGGGCTAGGGTTTAGAGCCCTATATAAGCATGTAACCTCCTCCTCTTTCGATCAAGCAAGAATCATCTTTTATTCAACCTAGTGTCGAGTTCTAGGAGGGAGGAACCCCTATAGCGTTCTAAGGGTTGATCCCCCTCAAAGAACAAAACCTATAGAGCTCCTTCTAGGGTTCTATCATCTGGTATCAGAGCCGCGTTCTTGCTGCCCCTGCTGCCATCTCTGTCGCCCCCACCCTTCCAAGCAATTCTCACAATTGCTGTAACGCACGCCTCCATCTTCCACCCCAAGCCGCAGATCAAATCAATATGCTGCTGCCCCCTGCATTTTCATTACCCACGCCTATTTGCTACTGTTATTCCTTTGTCTTACACGTTGGAGAAGTTTTTCCATATTTTCTTTGTTGCAAAATTCTATCATCATAAACGTTATCATCGTTACGAAGGGGAAACACTGCAGAAAAATTTCAGCCGATTGTTGCTTCTTGAAACCGAAATATTGCTCATCCTTTTTGGCTGAAACTTTTACACAAATTCATAGATCATCTTAGCTTTCATTTAAGATTGATCTCTAGAAAAAATTCTTTCCGAAACCGAACTTATAGTGCTGCAATTCCTCGTTGCGCATTGCTGAATTTTACAACGAAGAATTTGCCTTCCAACTTTCTATCTACTTTCCTACCGTTACGCTGCTGAAATTTTGTCGAACCTATTGCTGATATTAGCCACATCTGAACCGAGGATTTGTTGACAAATTTCTGCATATTTTTCTCAGGATTTCCACTGGAATTTACGTCGAGAATTCATTGTTTCTCCGACGTAAGTTCTGTTCGGCAGGACAGCACGTACGCAGCCCCTTCTTCGTTGAATTCCATCAGATATGAGTGCTGCCTTTTTTGGTTTCTTGGACTCTCTCCTCCTCATCTTCAATCCCTGCCATCATAGCCCAAATTTCTCAGTTTTTCGCTGGAATTCTCGTTGAGAAACTGCTGTTTGTTCAACGATAATTCTGCTTCTGCAAGGTAGCATATGCTGCAGCGAACTTCGTCGAATTCTATCAAACCTTCACTGTCATCTCTTCCAGATCTGAACCCATCTTTCCCTAACCTTCACCCTCTACCATCACAGCCCCAAATATCTCGGTCCTTTGCTGAAAATTTCGTCGAGAAACTACTGTTTCTTCGGCGACAATTCTACTTCTGTGAGGACAGCATCTACCGCAACCAGCCTTCACCGACTTCTCCCAAACCTCTGCTGCCATCTATCCCAGATCTAAAATCCCCTTCCCTAACCTTCATCCACTTGCATCTCAGCCCTAAAACCCCACCAAATCACAGCAAAAACTCCACAAAACCGCAGCCCCAACCGCACCCAAAACAGCCCCAAAAACCGCAGCCTTCAACCTTCGATCCACCAACCTTTCAGCCACCCAATCTCCCTTATCCCTTCAACCGCAGCACGCATCTCTCGCTGCACAATGCTGTTAGCAGCGATCTTTCGCTGCCATCCTCCTTGATGCAGCCAGCAGCTATCCCTTGCAGCACAAACGCTACCAGCAGCGATCCTTCGCTGTCATCTGTCTTCATCGCAGCACAGCAATCTTTCGCTGCCAACTGCCTTGATCGTGGCCAGCATCAAAGTGAACACGACCAGCAGCGGTCTCTCGCTCCATACCGCCACTGTCCTCCTCTGCAACAGCCGTGCACTTTGCTGCCCCGTCTTCCCCCTATTGCAGCCGCACCCTTGCTGCAACCAACTCCACCTGCAGCCACGAAGTCGCACCGCAGCTGCAGCCGCAGCTGACGTCGCTGCTGCCCGCTTCTTCCTCCACCATCACTGCTGCCTCCCGATTCAGATCTCTCGGCTGCCATCTTCCAACAGATATCAGTCACTTGAAAATCACAGCCTCGACAACCTTGCAGCATCACTGCAGAACCGTAGCCAATGTTGCTATTGCTGTCTTCTTCCTCCACTGTTGCTGCTACCCTTGGCTGCCATCCCCTATCAACACAGCAGCCACTTGGAGACTTCACCACCGCAGCCCCGGCATTTTTGCAGCATCATCACAGCAGCACTTTCTCATCCTTTTGCTGCCACTGCTACCTTCAACCTGAAGATTGCAACAACACTCTTCAATCGGTTATTTGACAGGTTGGAGATCCCTACGTCATGGCACCGGTGGGCCTATTCGAAGCCAAATTGGAGGCTTTTGAGACGCGTATGGATGCTAGACTACGCGCTCTCTTCGAGGAGCTTAGATTGGGCCGATCGTCGAGCCCAAGAAGATCACAACATAGAGCAAATTCAAATTGCAAAAAGAACCCACTGGAGATAGGAAGCGAAGTTAAGATACGACAGCCCTACACCTCGACGACATCGATCTCCTTTGCACAACTTCAAGAAGGGCACCTCAATCAAGATGCTCAGAGCATGAGAGCCACATCCCAACCAACAGCATATAAACCTTCAACACCAATCGATTACAAGAACCTTGACGAAGAACTAGCGATGATCCGTCAAACCTCTACCATCCAAGAGTACCAAACTAGGTTTGAAAGGTTATCTATTCAAACTTACGATTGGTCTGAAAAACAGATATTGAGGACGTCCATTGAGGGCTTGAAGCCGAAGATTCGGGAAGAAGTTAAAGTACGATAGCCGTACACACTTAAGGCAGCTATCTCCTTCGCGCGACATCAAGATGAGCGATTGAACTATGAAACCCAGGGGACTAGGATCGCTCCCCAACCAGCAGCACCAAAGCTTTCACCTCCTCCTACTATCAACCGCACCCCTCAGCTGAAGAAATTAACAAGAGAATACTCTCATGACAGATAGGCAAAGGGCCTATGTGGGTGTTGTGATAAACTGTGGAGCCTCGAACAAGATTGTAAAATAGAGAGACCTTTGATGATTGTGGCCACTGAAGAACCCAAACTTGAAGATACGACTCTTGAGCCCAAGGAGAATTATACACCAGAACCGACCACCTGCACGGTCCCTACCTTAGCCGACTACACAAACTTGCAAAAATTGAAGATCGAAGGATTTCTCGAGCAACAGTCCGTCATCGCCCTCATCGACGCCGGGAGCACACACAACTTCATGAGCAGCAAGGTTGTTGCCCGTTTGATGCTCCAAAAAGAAGATTACAGCAGGTTCGAAGTCAAGGTAGCTAACGCCCAAATTCTGAAGTGCAACCAAAAGTACCCGCAGGTAAAACTGATCCTACAGGAGCAAGACGTAGTTGCTGATTTTTTCCTCCTCCCCCTTGATGGTTTTGATATAGTGCTCGGCATTGATTAGTTGTCCATGATTGGAGACGTTTTCTGAAATTTTTCGAAGCTAACCATGAAATTTTTCAACAAAGGAACAAGTGGTTCTACAAGGGAGCCAAGCAACTACGACCACAACACAACACTTGAAGATGGTACCAAAAGAAGAATTCAGCGGTTTCTCAATTCAAATCCAAGAGTTTCAAGAGATGAAGCCAAAGGAGATTGAAGACAAGAACTCTCTCCCATAGCTTGCTGAAATTTTGGGAGTCTCCACCAAACCTAGTCTACTATCTCCTATCAAGATGCCCGACTCCCCTATGCTAAACTGGCTGAAATTACCACCAGCTGATGCTCGACCAGAATGTTGACTACAGAAGATCGAAGCTAAGAGGGTTACCCAAGAGATGACAGAGACAGGATTGTTCGGTCGTGTTTATTTTCCGCTACGACACATCCCTACATCCTTTTTTCCATGGACAAGTTGCTTCTGATGTATTACATCCCGCCGAACTCACCATGGTTGCTGATGCAGCACTTCCAGATCTCAGGTGACTTCCACGACTTTCCCCAAGATCTGACCATGATGTTCAAAGACTTCCTTGATGATGACCTCGGATCTATGCCCCAAGACCGAGAAAATTGAGCCCCTCCAGTGGCGAAATCACAGTAAGAGAAGGATCATTTGCACGACTCAACGAATCATCCCTCTCACTATTAAGAAAGATGCACCACCTTGGCCAAGTGGAACTATAGCCCTCACGACCAAGATATCGTCCACACCAAATCAGGGTCATATGTTTATTATTGGATCAGACACATCCAGAGTTGGGATCGACATCACCCTTATGCAAGATGGTCCACGGCATGAAAGAAGAGTAAGCCTAGAACAATTGCAATCCATGCTCACGTTAGATTGGGCTCTCATCATCCTGAACCATACCAGAGGGCAGTCACAATTCCAGAAGAAAGATTGGCTATTACTAAAGACTAACCATATGGCAGCACATACAAAGAAGAAACGGCCTCTCAACAAACTTCAGAGTACGAAAAATTGAAGATTGAGTTTTCCTACACCTCCAGCCCGATCGACAGAAAACTCGAGCCTTAAGGAAGTGATCTTCCTATTTCTTTGGACCTTACAAAATTGGGGATCACATTGGGGCCCTAACCTGGATATTAGATTAGCGCACCAGATCAAGATTACAGTCGATCCTCCAGGTATCCCACCTCAAATGAAAATTTAATGAAGACGACTCAGCCCAAATCCTTCCAACTGACACCTAAGCTGATGAGGAGGCCAAAGTTTAGCTGATGATCGCATGAGATCACAGGATCATGACACATCACGATCCCGCCACCACCACTGAAGCTGGATCACAGGAGTAAGAAAAGCCTACTACGGATGTCACATGGGAATCTTATGAGGAGCTGAAGATCCGATTCTCAGAGTTTATGGATCCTCAGCCTTGATGACAAGGCTAATTCAAAGAAAGCGGGCTTGATAAGACTCCAGCAAGGTTGAATCCTAATCACCATAGAAGTAATCAATAAGAACCCTGTGAGATTGTAATAAAACCTCACCTAGTCACTTCTATCCTATAAAGAAGTGTGGCTAGGGTTTATTTTAGGGCCTTAGGGCTTCCTAGCCGCCACCCCCCTTACTAGGCTGGTCAGCTAGGGTTTCTAACGGCAGGGTGTGGCTTGTGCAGCCACTTAGGCCGCCGCCCCCTTTATTTAGGCATGGCAGCTATAGGAGGGGCAAAAGAGGGAATTCACTTAGGAAGCACCCCCTCTTGGGCTAGGGTTTAGAGCCTTATATAAGTATATAGTCTCCTCCTCTTTCAATCAAGCAAGAATTATATTTTATTCAGCCTTGTGCCGAGTTCTAGGAGGGAGGAACCCCTATAGCGTTCCAAGGGTTGATCCCCCTCAAAGATCAAAACCTATAGAGCTCCTTATGGGGTTCTATCATTATGTTACACTAAGCCCAACTATCTGAACACATGCCTCACATGACAAGAAACTTTATAGTCTAGACTATGCTTATATCTACACCATAAATTTATAATGCTCCTTAATGGAGCAATTGAGTGCTCCCTTGGCCAACCTGGATACAGAAGTATGTGTCATTGTGTCGAACAATTACCATGACACATTTAAATAAGACATTAGAGAAATTTGAAAAGACTAGTGTAGCACTGTCCAAAAAAATGAATTACTATCATAATCAGAGTCCAGTGAATCACTAATGCTAGCATAACTAGTTAACATTTCATAAGCCTTGTTATTCAGAAGATAAGTTGATCATGATATTACTATAGTACCATGATCTTCAGGATCAAAGGCTGATTGCACTACAACTGATTTATGCCACTCTTATGTGCCTGATATAGTGGGATCAGGTAGTCAAATGCGCTAGGAGCTAGAAGGCACCAAGGTGCCAAAATGCCACCTTATGGGATATAACAAAGACTGAGCATTATTAGAAAGGTACTGTTACAAGAAGAAGAAGAAATAACTGTGAGTGATGCCACATGTCATTGTCAAAGAAATTATTTGATAAGTAGTGATGAAATTTACCAACATCCAAATAGTTACAATAAACAGTAACAGGTTACAACACTTTTTTCCATTAACTACATATAAAAAAATAAGACTCATCTGTAATCATTATATGACCATTATAGAAGTCATAACAGCTATTAGTTTAAGCACCATGCAGCATGCCCCTCAATGATGCACCAACATGTGCCTCTGTTATAGGAAATATACATTTTCAGTTTCATGGCATGAGACTTAACTAATTACATGTTGGCTGTCACAGAGTTGCATAGGCTTATCAGCAGCCACAGGCACTCATATAGTTTAAGTTTCTAAGAGTTTCAGGAGGGATGTTTACCATGCCAAACAACTCAAACATGATAGTGGCAAAGGAATTCACGTTGTAGCAAGGTGCCAACAACTTTTTTGCTTCTATTTCATCTGAAATTTACTTTTGATGCCATGACTTCTCTCCTTGAGACAAATTCTCTCAATTAAGTGCTACTCAAATAATTAATTGGTTTTCTGGCACAAATCAACTGATCCAGCCCAATCCACTGATACTGATATCTTATCATCTTGTTAAGCCTCCCAAAAGTCCAGACTGCATCAATCACATGTTTGACTTATGCTTAGTTGTATTAAAAAGTCCACCAGGTCTTTAACTCCAAGTTATATGACCTAAGAACTAGTTCTTAAATTATTTTACAAGTTCTATATCTTTCCATAGGAAACCTTCTAAGTTCTCTATGTTCAGGTCATGCGAGCTTCATATCATGAGCTTCCAATCCATATGGCCAACTCAAAGGGTATTCCCTAAGTATTTTCATATTACCATTGCAAATAACAGAAGAGAATTAGTAACACAAAAAACAGGGATAAAGATGAGCATAATAAGAGATAATAAAATCGTACAGTGCAAACTGACTGAGATCAGCTACATGGATTTTTTATAGCCATTGAGCTTCGTAAAGAGACATCTCCCTAGTTAAGTTAAAAGCATTTAAATCCTTATTTATAGTTTCTAGTAAAATATTCTTAAGTCTCCCCTAACTCTTTTTGTACCACTAATGATAATTGTTTCACTCCTAACTAGCTTTTGTAGGACTACAAATCATATATTCATACCATTTTAAATGATTCTCTCTCATTTTATCCTCTACTAAAGCTAAACCTAGTTATCCATGAATAAAACTTTCCTATACTTCCTAGTCCACCTCAATGTTCTCATCTCAACAACATACACTTTTTGTAAAAGAATAATAAGGTCTAGCATCTAAAAGTGTATATTGCATCAATGCATAGAACATGAGATTATACCACGTTTAATTTGCTCGATCTGGCAGTGAATGTCTTCTTCAGCACCTCCTCCTTCATTCATAACTACCAACAGAACAAGAAGATAAATACAATTATTTCTATTCAGTAAGGCATAATTTTTAAAATAAGAAATAAAATACCAAATGACAACACCCTACCTATCTTAACAATTGTATAAAATAAGAATGCAACTGGTAGAGGTGATAGTTGTTATAAATTCAAGAAATGAAATAGAAACTTTATTTTTCTTGTAAGAAATTTAAGTAAAGCGAAAAAGGGATAAAAATATACACAGTAAATATTTGAAAAACCTAAAAGGTTGAAAATATAGGAAGATTTAGGCGCACATTCTAAATTAACTATGAAGGAGCTCATGATGGACACAAACACTAACAGACACCACTCCAAACCTTCAATGAGGGGTGTCAGTAAACAAAATCCTTCACCGTTGAACTAAGGTATGAGAAAGCATCTTGTATACCTGTTATTCTATGACTTGTTATGAACAAGGACTAAATCTTTCTTCATCTAAACTACATCAGTTCCAAAATTTTGGTTATAGGCCTCATATAGACCAGCTTATCCTTTTAAAGAATGTCAACTTTCCTACATATGACAAGTCACTTATCACATAAAGTCGTGGTCTATCAGCAAGAAAATGTACAGCTCCATAAGATATCTAGGCTCTGGCTCATTATATTACAGAAAACACATAATGGCTATACAATTGTCTATAACCTCTTCCACCATCAGTATCTATGAACTTTGGCAGTTCTCAATCAGACAATACAACAATCCTAATCTTGGAATATATGACAGTGTAAGTTTGAACCACATAAGACAAAAGCTGTTATATACTGTTTTACAGTGCATTAAGTTACCAACGATCTCCGTATTTCCAGAGTTATAACACAAGAAAAAAAAAGTCAAAAAAACCAGTGGGACTGCCCAAAAGTAGAGAGAATTATATTACCATCCAGATAATTGTTCTCCCCAAAATTAATTATTCAGAATTTTTGCAGGCAAAGATAATATCAAGAAATTATTGGCCAAAAATGCTCAGACACCTTGTTCATTAGCATACACCAATATAAATTAGTTCAAATAAAAAAAGAAAATATCTCGACAGACCACCAAAATGTCCCATAGAACAAGAAATTGAGGTCTTAGTCGGATGTGTCCTCGGGAAACAATTGCCCAGTACAAATCTCAAGAACACATCTCCATAACCTCAATATGCGGCCCAAATGGCCCATAAAAACAAGAAATCGGGATCTTATTCGGACGTGTCCTCGGGAAACAACTGCCAAGAACATGTCTCAAAAACACATCTCAATAACCTCGATATGCCGCCCAAATGGTCCATAAGGACAAGAAATCGAGATCTTATTCGGACGTGTTCTCCGGTGACAATTGCCAAGAACACGTCTCAAGAATACATCTCAATAACCTCGATATGCCGCCCAAATGACCCATTAGAACAAGAAATCGGGGTCTCATCAGGGTGTATTATCGGAAAACAATTGCCAAGAACAGGTCTCAAGGTTTCTTTTCTTTTCAAGAAAACAATCGCTCTCAAATCAAAATTCGACGAGAAGTCGAGGGACGCTGGGAAGGAAGGCGAGGCGGAAACGAAGGTCGGAAGGGGGAATTGATGCCCCAACAGCCACATCCATGGTTTGCGCGGCCGTCCAGGCGGCGACCTGCAGACCCCAAAAAAGAGAGAGAGAGAGAGAGAGAGAGAGAGGATTTACTGGCGACGAAGGGGAGGAAGCCGGGGTCTGCGACGGGGAAGGATGTCACGGAAGACCGAGGAGGGGTCTCGAGACCGTCAACGTCGTCGCACCCGAGTCCGCCTACGACCGATGTGTGGGAATGGAGTTCTCGAGACGAACTTAACGGGCCCAAGGGTGGTGGGATCACCGATACAGGCTCAACGGGTCGCGGTGGCCCTCGGACCCACCAGGCTTAATGGGTCCAACCCTCGTTGCCACCTGAAGCCCACACCGGAATTCCATTTTTTTTTAAATATATAAATTTTTTTGTTAAAATTAATTAATAATATCATAATTATAAAAAATATATTTTATTTCCTAAAGAAAACAGAATTATTTTATTTTTAAAGACTAAAATTTACATATAATAACGATAATATCTACAAAGTTCTAACAATATCCAAATACAAATATATTCAAATATAAACACAATCAATATATCCAAAACAATTCTTATATCAATAAAAATATTTCCCATGGCTGACATATGCTGTTATTTTTTATTTGGTATCTGATCGATCACACCTGTAAAGGACCAAAGATATTCCCTGCTGCTGATATATAACAGTATCTCTGTTTTCTCTAACCAACAAACATGTGGTGATGATGAGTATAGTATTAGTGAGTCTGATAAATAAAGTAGGTCGTTTCATTGATGCGAGCAACCAACGATTTCTTTCCGAAGGATGATTGTCTTTAGAATTCTAAATCACGGCACTGCGATTGTTCTTTATTCTACTTTTTCTCCGAACAATGTACAATACACTGATAGAAACAACAAATCTACTAAGCGAAGAAATATTCTTAAACCCCACATTCATTTCCAGTTTCATCGATCTGACCCACTAGATAGAACCAGAAAGAAGGGGATTGATTGAAGTCGGACCATGCAAACTCGATCATTCAAGCAGGACGCACGAGTCCACTCCCGCTCGATCTCAGAAGCAAGCATCCAAGAGACAACAACAGCAAAGAGCGGCCAAGCTGCACCAACGAATATAAATTAGAAATCGTTTCAGTGTGAGGAGAAATTATTCGGAGAGGAGAGAAGAAAGATGGGAAAGGAAACGGGATGCGGTTGTGCCCGACAGGAGGAGCCGAATAACTCGGTAAACGGGACGAGGAACAAACAAACCGTTTAAAGAACACGAAAGCGTTAAAGAAAACGAACGGAAGAAAGTGATCGACACGTCAGTAAAGGGAGACAAGCCCACAACCGCCTCGACCTCAGCTCACGACAGCTATCTGGAGCCGGCAGCTGCATCTGGCCCAGATCTGCTAGTCCTGCGCCGGTCAGAAGGCTGGACGATCGTAGATCAAAGCTTGTTCGGTCCTTCAGCGACGGCTCCGGAGAAGGGAAGAAGGGAAGAAGAAAAGAAAGGAAAAGGCGGGAAAATAGATGGATGCATTACCATCCCTCCATGAAGGAAGGCCCGCTGCTCTGCTGCTGGGGTGGCGGCTGAGCGTACGGCGGCGGATACTCCTGCTGGGGGTAGCCAGCAGGTGGGTATCCTTGCACCGGATACCCCGGCGGCGGGTAGGCGTCCTTCGGGTACCCCTCCGGCGGATAACCTAACCATAACAACGAAATCGACTAGAAAGATCAGAGATCTGAAACCCCAACGCTAGAAGAAACACAGCCATGTTGGAAACTCAAACCCTAGCAAGAAACCCATGGATGGATGAACGGGTACCTTGGGGGGGTGGAACTCCGACGGGAGGCTGCGGCTGGTTGTAGTAACTCATCTCGTCGAGTCTTCGATCTAAGGCTGCGAGGCGAGCGGCTGTGGGACAAGAAATGGAGGGGGAGAGTGGGTGGGGGATTTATAGTTCACGAGTGCGGAGGATTGCTTCGAAACGAAACTAAACCAATCGGATAAACGCGTCGCGTCCGCGTCGTGTGATGTGTCTTATAACAATAATGTAGCAGCGTGACCCTTCGTGGAATCTTCCCTACCGCTTGATCAGAATGCTTACCAATCTCGACGCAGTTGAAAACAGTAATCTGTCAGATTAGTTGCGTACCTTTCTATGTTTTACGCGTATCTGTGGTAATGGTTATACCGGAACCAAATGATCGTACCGACAAAAAATGAGGAATCACTTTTTTAATCCAAGAAAAAAATTGTTTTGGGCCATATATTTTGAATATTTCCTAACAGTATCCCTCTTTTTATTTTTTAAATAATATTGTTAAACAATTTAAAATATTTAAAATATCTCTTAAAAGTGTTTTACTAAATTTTTAATTCTTTTATACTAGTTTTCAGCTGTTATAGTACTTAGGTTCGTTTATAATATTTTTAATAAGGTTTACAGTATTTTTAACTAAAAATACTCTAAATATTATTGAAAAATAATGGAAGTGATTATTAGTTTCTAGTTAATTTATAATGTTATCAAGTAAGTTTTACAGTATTTTAATTGTGATGACTAAAATATTGTGATAGGTGAAAAACTCTGTAACATACTAAGATACTGTTACAGATTAAAAAAAAAATAGACACTGTAATAGATCAAAAACATTGTAACAAATAAAAAAAAATAAGATATGATTTAAGTTTTTAAATTATTAATATTATTTGATAAAAAAAGGAGGATTGATTGAGAAATATTGGATATGTTTTTAAAGTAATCGTCCGTGACGATTATACCGAATCTAATGATGAACTGAACGCAAATCATTCTATTTATTCAATCAAATATGTTACAAAAGGGAATGAATCGATTGGTCTGATTGATTTTTAGATAACTCACGTATATATATCACGTTAAATCAATACTGTCCTGATTATAGATATAGCTAAACATACTTTAATGTAAAAAATTCTGTGTTATTTTTGCAATTATGTTTCACTTGAAAAAGGAAGTTTTTGTTTCTCGTGCAATCGTTCTTTCGTTTGATCGGTCTTCTCTTTCTTTTAATCATCTCTCTCTCCTCTTCATCTTTTTCTCTCACTATTGTTTCGTTTTTCATCTTTTTCTCTCACAATTATGTTTCATCTTTTTCTCTCGTGCAATCACTTCTTTTATGTCACTAAATAATTTTTTGTAGTCGTATTAATATAATTACCTTTCTAGACATTATCATATAATGTTTAATATATTTAAAACTTTATGATGTACTATACATAGCATTTTAAAAACTTTTTTTTTGTTAATTGACCTTGGCTAACTAGTGATCCAAGATTTAGTTAAAATCTTTGATGGTCTAAACATTATAGTTCGAAAGGTATTATCTTAGATAATATGATTTTGTCTTAGATAAACTCAAATGGTACATAAATTAGATTATGATAAATTCATATTCAATCATGATTTATTTGAAGGAATTCAATATCAAATTTCATACTAAAACCCTACAAAAACTACGTTATGAATATATATATCAATATATTTTCGATACTTAAGTAGTTAAAGTGATCCAAGTATTTGATTAACTATAATTTTTAATTATCATAAATTTAAAATAAAATAAGCTCGGGTGCACTTGCGAACACTTTTTATAGCATTCTAAACAATTATTAGATTTAGAGACATGGTTAAATATTATAAATGATTATTCACTTTATATGATCCTAGATGTGGTTGTGCCCCAAATATGAAGCCCGCAAAGTGACAATTTTATTTAGTTAACCCCTCAATTGACATTATAATATGTTGGTCATATATTGATCGAGTGTCAGGTGGATAGGAACCCTTGTGTTGATTAATTTAGATCTGTGTATCAATCAAGTGACCTCGATGTTTAGGCTTAGAGTTGATCACAAATCTACTATGTTTGATGAGGTGTTGGTAACCCTTTATATATCGTTAATCTTCTATCATCAAATAAACTATTATTACATTCAAATTAATTCACTATGACTTATTCATAAGCTTGATGATAATATGGAATTAAAAAATATCATCCTAATATTGGTATTATTATTTCCATATTTAAAAGTTATCCTATAAAAAATTCATTTCATAAAATAATATAATTATATATTAAAAATCTCTAAAAAAAGTATTTACCAACCCAAATAAATATGATGCCCTCTATTGAGAAATTACTCACAGCCCTTATTTTTTTTCAATAAATTTATAATTTTATCCTTCTATTATAATTATTATTTTCTAAATTTTCTAAACCCGTTCAAATAAATGAACTTATTCATGGCACCGCTCTGCCTCTTTCCCCTTAGACTCCCTCTCGCACACTCTCTCACACACAGTTCTGAATGGAAGGGCTGTCGTCAATAATATTATTCCGAAGTTGCCCGAGCAGAAAATGGCATGGCGTTGGTCTTCTTCCTCGAAATGAATTGGGACCTCCCTCATCAACCACGTCTCGGTTCCTTCCCTCTCCTCCCCCTCTCTCCTTCCATTCACATTCTCCGGTCGGTCTTGCATTAGATTAAAGTGTGAGGAGGTGATGGTGGTCATGGTGATAGTAGCGATCGGTTCAGAGCCTTCCTCTCCCTCTTCTGCTTGCACTTGGCACTCATGCGTCGCCGCTCCACCAACCCCTGCCTCCTCTCCGTAGCGGGCTTCGCCACAACCGCCGTCGTCTTCTACTGTACCGTCTCCACCATCTTCTCCCCCCCCGCCGACGTCCCATCTTCTCACCCCGTCTTTATCTCCTCCTCTACGTCCTTCCCTGACCACCACGATCGCGACGCTCCCGACGCCACCTTCTACGATGACGCTTCCGTCTCCTACGCCTTCGACCGCCCGCTCACCGATTGGGACGCCAAGCGTCGGGAGTGGCTCCGTCTGCACCCCAACTTCGGCGGTAATGGCCGCGAGAGGGTGGTCATGGTAACCGGGTCCCAGCCCGGCCCCTGCCTCAACCGGGAGGGCGACCACCTCCTCCTCCGCTTCTTCAAGAACAAGGTCGACTACTGCCGCCGCCACGGCATCGACGTCTTCTACAACACCGCCTTCCTCCACCCGGCCATGCGCTCGCAGTGGGCGAAGCTCCCCGCGATCCGTGCCGCCATGCTCGCCCACCCGGAGGCCGAGTGGGTGTGGTGGGTCGACTCCGACGCCGTCTTCACGGACATGGACTTCGAGCTCCCCCTGCATCGCTACCGGGATCACAACCTGGTGGTCCACGGCTGGCCCCACCTGGTGTACTACGCCCGCAGCTGGGTCAGCCTCAACTCCGGCGTCTTCCTCATCCGCAACTGCCAGTGGTCGCTTGACTTCATGAAGGCGTGGGCCACCATGAGCCCCTTATCACCGGACTACCACCGGTGGGGCCAGGTCCTGGCGGCGGAGTTCAAGGACAAGCCGTTCAACGTGTCGGACGACCAGTCGGCGCTCGTCTACCTCCTCCTCAAGCACAGGGACCAATGGGGCGACAAGGTCTTCATTGAGAGCGACTACGACCTCGAGGCCTACTGGGTGGCGATCGTAGACCGGCTGGAGAACATGACGGCGAAGTACGCGGAGGTGGAGCGGCGAGTTGACGGGCTGCTCCGGCGCCACGCGGAGGTGGTGAGCGGGTCGTACGGCCGGATGAGGGAGGAGCAGCTGGCGAGGGAGAAGGGAGCGGTAAGCGGGCCCAACGGGTGGCGCCGTCCCTTCATGACGCACTTCACCGGGTGCCAGCCCTGCAGCGGCGCCCACAACAAGATGTACACCTGGAAGAGCTGTTGGGAGGGGATGCAGCGGGCGCTGCACTTCGCCGATGACCAGGTGCTCCGCGAGTACGGCTTCAGCCATGCCGATCTCCTCAGCGGCGACGTCGAGCCGCTGCCGTTCGGCGTAACTGATGGTTCGTCGTGAGGGTGATAGCGGCGCCGTTGTCGCAATACAATAAATATAACTTATTTTCATTATTAGTCATTAAACATTATTGTCATTGCTCTGTTAAAAAAAATTAATCGATGTTATAATACTATCTTAGTCGAATTGACTTTATAACGATACGATATGTGTACTATCGGTATCATATATTTCATTCTTAAATACATCAACCAAAGAAATGGAGATAAATGGATCACACTATTATAAATAATACAATGTCCCACCTAAGATTCGAACACATGCAAATGGCATACTGTTGAATCAGGTCACATGATCACAGGCGTCATGCATGCACGGCATGGCCTTTTACACTAAGCGAAGCATGTCATGCCGAATTCTGTTGTGACATGAGGACTTTTGTGACGTGGAAAACTAGTCCTCCGACCACATCGTCATAGCCTGCGAAACAAGGAAGCATGCATGATGGGAACTCATCGAACGCCACGTGTCGATCTGACCGCGACGCGATGCGCTTCAAAAATCGTGCCCCCAAAAAGACGCTGCCTCGATGAGCGCGCTCCGCCGAGCCCCGCCTGCCTCGTCCCGTTACGGCGGGCGTAATTGAGAACGACAGTCCCACGTGGCAGGATCACGGCCGCCGATCACGACCTCGATCCATCGCAATTTGCGCATATAATCACGCGAACGCCACCGTCCCCTGTAATCAGCGGCCGGCGCAGAGCAGCAACCAACGCAATCCTTCCTCTTTTACTTGGAAAGCAAAGCCATGAACAACTAAAAGATTCATAAAGACGATCTCTGTTCGTTCCTGAGCAAATCCAATCCTTGTTCGGATGCGTCTCGCACTGCACCGACGATGCAGAGTCCGCTGTCTTAAGGAGTACTTGTCCACAAGCTTAGTCTCCTCCGTCAGCAGCCACGCCTCCGTTCCTCGTCTTCCTCGCTAAAGTCCAAAACTGGCAACGAAAGCAGCACCAGGTGACATAATCCCTTCGATAGCATCCAAAACTCCTCCTGCCTTAGCTTTCCTCCCCCTTTCACTCGCTCTTTCGCTCTCACGCGCCTTTCTGTGAGGTCGTGTTGCCGTTGGTGTGGGTGATGATGAGCGGTACGGAGCCTTCCTCGCCCTCTTCTGCTAGGACTTCCAAGGGCCTTATGACTCGCCGCTCGTCGAAGCCCTCGCTCTTCTCCGACGGCCTCGTCTTCGCGGGTGGAGCCGGCGTCGCTCTCCTCGTCTTCTGGGTCGTCTCGTCCTTCTTCTCCCGTGTCACCGTTGTAGACCCTTCTGCTTTCCCCTTCTCCGTCTCCTCTTCTGCTGCCTTCCCTGACCTCCACGATCGCGACCCTCCTGGCGCCACCTTCTACGACGACCCTTCCGTCTCGTACACCATCGACCGTTCGCTCACCCACTGGGACGCCAAGCGCCGAGACTGGATCCGCCTGCACCCGGCCTTCGGCGGGTACGGCCGCGAGCGGGTGCTCATGGTGACTGGGTCCCAGCCGGGCCCCTGCCGCAACCCGGTGGGCGACCACCTCCTCCTCCGCTTTTTTAAGAACAAGGTCGATTACTGCCGCCGCCACGGCATCGAACTTTTCTACAACAACGCCCTCCTCCACCCGGTCATGAACACCTTCTGGGCGAAGCTCCCCATGGTCCGCGCCGCCATGCTCGCCCACCCGGAGGCGGACTGGGTGTGGTGGGTCGACTCCGACGCCGCCTTCACGGACATGGACTTCGAGCTTCCCCTGGATCGCTACCGGGACCACAACCTGGTTGTTCATGGCTGGCCCCACCTGGTGTACGAAACCCGCAGCTGGGTCAGCCTCAACGCCGGCGTCTTCCTCATCCGCAACTGCCAGTGGTCGCTCGACTTCATGGCGGTGTGGGCGGCCATGGGCCCCATGTCCCCGGACTACTACCGGTGGGGCCAACTCCAGAAGGCGGAGTTCAAGGACAAGGTGTTTAACGAGTCGGACGACCAGTCCGCGCTCGTCTACCTCCTCCTCAAGCACAAGGACCGGTGGGGCGACAAGATCTTCCTGGAGAGCGACTACTACTTTGAGGGCTACTGGTTGGAGATCGTGGGGCGGCTGGAGAACATGACGGCCAAGTACGCGGCGGTGGAGAGGCAGGTGCAGGGGCTGCGCCGGCGTCACGCGGAGGTGGCGAACGGGGCGTACGGCAGGCTGCGGGACGGGCACCTGTCAGGGGAGGATGGGGCGGTGAGCGGGCCGAACGGGTGGCGTCGGCCGTTTGTGACGCACTTCACGGGGTGTCAGCCCTGCAGCGGCGACCACAACAAGATGTACAGCGGGGAGAGCTGCTGGGAGGGGATGCAGCGGGCGCTGCATTTCGCCGACGACCAGGTGCTGCGCGACTACGGATTCCGCCACGCCGATCTCCTCAGCGGCGACGTCCAGCCGCTGCCGTTCGATTACCCGTCCACGGCGTGATGGTTCGCCGCGACGGCGATGTCTGGCGAACGTTTCCACAGGACAAGAAATATATTATTTTCTGAAAAAGAAGACCAGTGGAAATATAAATAAAAATAAACGAATATATTAGAGTAAAAAAGTGCTTTTCTTTTGGCCATCGTTTACCGTTTTCTTTTTCTTTTTTCTTTAGGGACGAATAAATTCGAATATTTTCCTCTTTATGTTCTTTCCTTTCCTCGTTGGGAGGGAAATGGTTTCCGACGCCGAGCCATCACGAGAAACGCGGCGGGTTACCGGTCGGGTCTCCATGACGAGCGAAACGCGAGGCGACGATTACGGAAACGGTTACGTCGATGCCGACGGAACAAAATCCGTCACGCAACCTCATCGACGTAATAGATTCTTAAAGTCTGACGTGTCGGAATGTGACTGGGTTGGAGGCCCAAACTCTAGTCCACAGTGTGTTGGGCTGATTTGAAATGGGTCGAGATTTGATGTTTTGGGTCGAACCCTTTGATTGAAATGTTTAAGAAATTAGGCCTACATGAGATATTGAATTCGATCGATTTCGGTCAATTGGGTTGGATATAATGATTATTTTGAAATAAGTTCAAATCCTTATTCTCTTAATCTCGAATCAAACAACCAAATCCCATGCCACTATTGCCCAAATTCCATGTAGTTTACCCTTTCCCTCCTATACAAAGGTTGTTAGTAGTCCAAATTATTTCATCATTTACACATATATGAGTCCAAATTCTAAATATATTTATGTTCCTTCAAGAATTATGGAACACAATAATGACATGTACTATCCTACGGTATGCCCTAATAGAGTTCCTCTCATTTAACTTAGGAAACATGATGGGCATGAAGTCCGATCCAAATCCAATGTAGAAATGTATTGTTCCTTTCCAATTTATTGGAACGATCCTTGCTACTCATCAATAGACACCTCAAATGTCCATTTCTCTATCCTAACACATCATAAACAAACTAGAAATAACAGGACACAGATGCACCTGTTGTTGCCTATGTCTCAAAGGTGAGCATTAATTGGATTAGGTCGCCCATCACCTCTTCAACCAAAACACCTCTCAATGGTCAAGCTCAAGGGGGTGTGACAAACCCTAATGTCTTCATTGACGACGATGCTACAGTCACAACTACTTTTCTGTAGCTTCATTTAACGATAGACCCCCCACCATGTCAACATAAGTACTCAATGATTTGCCTCATTAGATTAATAAGAATAACAATAGTTACTCTATAAACTTTTCCAGAAAAAACGTATATATATATATATACAACCTGTGTGCGCAAAATCGACTCATCAGGATTCAGAGGCTTAGGGAAGCTCAATGAGGTAGTTGGGCTCCGTGAAGTAGCACGTCCTTGGGTCGGGAAGTCGGTCAAGTTGATTTTGAGAGGTGTCCGGAACTTACAAAAAGGCCTTTGTCGGGGGGGGGGGGGGGGGGGGGGGGGTGTGCATTTGATTAGACCCATATGATGGCTAAGTTAGTGTTTGGAGGTAGAAACTTTGATCGAGACTCTGAAGGTCCTGAGTAATTTTTAGGAGAAGAGGTCGAGAGTTCGAAAAAAACCCTTTCCTAGGTTACAATGAGGGTATTTATACCTATTGAGCATAGGGGGATTATACCATAGTGTTTAATAGGTGTGACACCTTTGGCTTGGCCGTAGGTACGACCTTATGTCGGGCGACGTTTTCATCTATTTCTAGGGTCTCGATCGACAAGGCTGACGATCGTGAGTACGACGCCCATAGTGATCGGCGTGGTCTTCGATCTAGTGTGTCCGGGCTATCGGATTGTCGAGGTGGACACCCATGTAGTCCTCGGATTGACATGTCAAGACTGACTCATGGGGACGATGTGGCTACATACGTAACTGACGGGCCCAATATATATATATATATATATATATATATATATGCATTATTCTTTCTTGATGTATTTATTATATATCATTATTATTATATATAATAATAATGCATTATTATATATGCAGCTCTCCCATGCCATTTCATGAAGTCTTATCGTCATCTTATTAGCTTCCCCTGTTTCCCGGAGGGAATAAGCACAAGCAAGAACAGACACTTCATCTCCTCTCACGCCTGCAGCACCGATCCAAAGGAAGAGGCCATTGTTGTTTTGGCATCAGGAAGACCCAAAAGCTTCCTCTGGCACTCTGTTGACTGACAATAATTTACATTTATAATTTCATTACCTGCAAGATTCTGCAAAGGAAAACATTCACAGTCCCCAATCTCTTGCAACAGCCACTATATGTATCTATATATATATTGATGATGTTGATGAAGTGGGAATATAAACTAAGATCATCTGTGTCTTATAGCTTTTCGATGATTGATGATTATATATTATAAGGAATTAGGCATCAAATCATCCCAGGATTAACCATGAATTATATATATATTTATAAATGATGCACTTCCCCATTTCTTCCCCTGTTCACGGGATGTCATAGCAAATCAAGGAAACCGGTGTAGAGTTGTACGCTTCGCCTCGCTGTGTTGCATGTGACCCCGTTTTGTCTCCATTCCTCCGACGGAGTGTGAGATGATGTGTGCGAGGGAGGCGGCCCTCCTCGTCTCTCTCTCTCTCTCTCTCTAAAGCAAGGCGCTTCATTTGTTTGTGCCTCTCGAGTCCATAGCCATAAAAGAGAATGAGAAGAGCCTTCTCTTACATCGATCCACTGATGCAGAGAGAGGAGGAAGATGTTAGCTCGGATTGCAGCAGCGGATGCCAATCTGGGTGGACCGACTACTTAGACCAGTCCTGCGGTGAGTGCCCTCAGCCTCTCGTCTGCAGCAAAGGTGGCTCCTTTGAAGAAGAGGAGGAGGAGGGCCTGTCCATGGTCTCCGATGCGTCCTCCGGGCCTCCTCATTTCCCAGAAGAGGACGGGCATTCCTGCTGCTATCTTCGCTCCAGCACTTGCTTTCAGGGCGGCGGCGGCGGCTGCCTCTGCTCTGCCTTGACTCCAGCTGCTGGATTGGCCGCGGGCGGTGCCAAGAAGAGGAGAGTCGAACCAGAGCAGCAGAGACAGCGTTCTTCGCTGTTGGATGACACCGCCAGCTCGCCTCTGTTCAGCTTCTCCAAGGTATGCTGTATTCCTGATCCTTACTCTCCATCATCTGATTTCAACCCACCGCTCAGCTTCAACGAAGCCATTTTGGAGTTCTCTTGTGGCTTTAAGGTGCAGTTCTGGTCCTCCTTCCACTGGTCTTTCTCTTACGTTGACTAACAAGTATGATCTCCAACAGAGAAATCTCAAACTGGAGAAGCAAATGGGCGGCTACCTTCAATCCTCTGTTCCTGTGAAGCCAACCCCTTCGAGACCAGTTGAGTGATCTCCATAACCTGCATTCCTTGATGCGATTCTGTTCCTCCACTCATTCTTCCTTTGTGTCCGTTTGGTGTCAGTGGGTATCAAGAAAACAAGGTGGGAAGAAGATGTGGTGATCAAATTCATCTGAAGCAGAAACATGTGGATGGATCTTTCAAGTTCTCAAAAGAGATCAACTTTCATCTTCTATTGTACCTCTCCCTCTCTCCTCTGTTATTTTCCTTGTGGCAAGTCAATGCAGTGGGAAGGAAGCAATCAACCTCTGCAACAGCGAAGAGAAGAAATAATTACTTGCTCTTCAGCATTCTTCTTCTTTTCATTCTTTTGTCATGAATGGAGGTAACAAAATGAGCCACCACGTAGTCTCTGTTCCCACCCTCATCTCTCACCTTCTCACAAGGACATGCATTCAAATATATGATGTCCCATGGAGGAGGAGGAGGAGGAGGATCCGCATCAATCACCAACCTGTCGATAGAGAGATCACGATAATGAAAACTCAATCGATACGTTCAGTTTCAAGCCATGTGTAATGCTAACTCAACATGCCATGTCGTGATCAAGGACCCTTACCCACTAACCATCTTGTCCGACTGGTCCAACATTTGCATCATCGCAGGACATGGTAGGACGCTTGCACTGAGAAGCTCGAGGCACGGTCACTTTCACCACCAGCTTGCCCTGCATCACCCCATTCATGGTCAGCGAGCGACTCGAGGTCGCTCTCCTGTAAACAAACACCAAGCTGCATGGTTTTTAGCGTCATGTCTCCTTCGTGCTTTTGTATGACCAAAACAGTTCTCCAGTCAATCTAGTGTGTATGTGACCGTGAAACAGATGAGCATAATGAGTAAGAGAGGGAAGCATCTCGCTTGCTCGTTCTTCTCAGGAAATATATCGTCTCGGACGAGAGATCCTGAGAGAGAGGTACGGCCATATCCTCTGTGTGAGTTCGACCAGAGGACATGGAGAGGGAGGAAGACGACCTGCTGGCCCAACCTGCACGCAGCTACATGCGAGCACGTGCACCGGCAAACATGCGCGTTCCGACGATGCTGTACTCGCCTCGAACACAGCCCTCAGGCCTCATGTGCACCGGCTGGTCTTGGCTTCAGATCCTTGATGCATTAAGGATGGTAAGAAATTGCTGTTAATTCTTCCGGGTCTTTTGCATCAGAGCTTTGATGAAGATTCACAGAACAAACGCCAAAAAGCAAACCTCGAAGTCCTCATTCTTCCTTGAGAAAGCAACAGGGGGTAACCGAAATCAAACACCCAGGTTTGCCCAGCAGCCAAGTTAACCTGTATTCTTCCTCGAGCAAGCTCCATGTTAACTAGTTTCTACTGAGAAGCTGCTCTTGAGAGGCTTTACCTGAGCCTGCAAAACATAAGGACATCAACCCTAGCAGTCAAAGCTGGACTTTGAAGGCAGGCAGCATGGCCTCATCTTTATCCTCATCCTCATCTTTATCAGCTCTTAAATGGCAATTCTGGACATGTACAGGCTCTGATGCCTGCCCATTCAATATGCACTTCAAGGAACATGTGGTTTGAGTGGCTTGCATCTTTCATCTCCACCAGCTTACACAACCCTTCTGCATAGCACCTGAGCAGCTCAGTAATCTTCCATCGGAAGAGGTTTATAATAAGGTTGACAGTCATATTTTAATTTGATTTTATGATCATTTAAGTTTTGTAAACATAATATATATATATATATAAGATCGTCGTGTAAAATTAAAATTATCTAAAAATAATATCTCCCATTAATTATTTTGGGTATTCTATGTAAGCAAAAAATGGTAAAAAATATTAATCATCTCAACCCCTTGGAGCTATATGACATTATAAGTCCTTGAGATAGTATGTCGAGTTAATTCATTGCTTAGTTTCATAACAATATCATACGAGCACTTGTTTCTAAGTTTGTGAGATTTATTTTTATATTTTATAATTTATTATCAAGTGTTTGTTAAAATATTTTTTTGTGGAATCTCAAATTTAATACTTTTACTAACCTATCTTCTAGTTTTTACAAATCCTTAGGGGATCATATGATATTATGAAGAGACTGACTTTTTAAAAATTGGAACATATAAGAGTATCAGGTAAAATTAATTAAGTTTGTGATAACGATAGTGGTACGAGAATTAATACAGGAAAATGATACGAGTAGCAATCCCTAACCACGCTGTCTCATTAATTAGAGCCCTCAGCAATCCCCAATTAAACTTCCATGACGCTCAAGCTCAGAGCCATTTGCACATTCGCAGTAGCAGTGGCACAGCTTATTGATGACAACTTCTGCCGGGAGTGTCATCAATAATTGCCTGAAACATAACTCTTAATGCAGATGGAGCAAAAGAGGCCATCGCAATATCGTAAGTCCCCTTCGTTTAGTGCAGACACCACTCCCTTTCCTCTTCACTTCCCAACAACAGGTCATTTAATTAAGCATCAATCCATCTTGAAACCTCTTCCATTATGTGTCATCTGACAAGCATATTAGCAAATCTCAAACACACAGAGGAAAAAGGACGTGTCGTCAAGTCCTCACCACCGGAGTCTTAACCTCGCAGCAGCAGTTCCTGTCCTCCCCTTCTTCGTGGTGTACGTGTAGCTTAAAAGCTAATGCAGAGCTTATCGATCGGAGGAAAGGAATAGAGGAATCTGAGAGGAGCAAAAACGTGGAAAACTAATGTCCCAGAATCATCACAGGACATGGCAAGGCTAAAAATTCATGCAGTTGTTGGCTAGAAATTGGTAGCCCAAGTCATGTCCTGGCAGCAAAACATTACAGCTTTGGTTTGGGTAGGACGCCTACGATGGCCATCATCTTAATGTCTTTGTACTGTACTGATCCTGCAGCCAGCAACAATGGCTGCGTGCCTTATCACGTTCAGGGCACCAGAGGCAGCGTTCCCGGAAAAGCCGAGACCAGATCAGATCCACTATTCATTGTATCCCGCAGGAAGAAGCTGGTAATTGCCTCCACGAAAACCCCCAATGCTTGTCAGAGAGTTGCAGGCGGATGAGATTGCGGTAAGACGATGGTATCTCCACTGCGGAAAAAGGATCAAAGCAGCTCACTCCTTTTCAGAAGCATTGAAGTAAAGTATCGAACAAGTCATGCTGATCATGGGGGGTCTTTGATTGGCTTGCAAATGCCGGTAGATCGAGGATGGTTCTGCCGCTCTTTAATTCAATCTGCCGCCAACTCCAATACTGTAATCCAGGATTCGCGTATCAGTTTCAGTAGCCACAGACTCAATTTATTGAAGAAGATGGTAACTTCTTGGCTTCCATTGCATCTCTAGTCAACGTAATTGACGAGCAGCACCGCTGGAATTAGTCGGCAGCGGCGACAAAGTACGAGAGAGTTGTGTGACCATCAAAGCTAATTAAGAGGGAAGGAGGAGGCACGTAAACCGCGCCTCCTCAAAGTAGATTGAGAACAGGGTCAAAAGGCCGGCTGGTCCCTCTCTCCAATCCAGAGGTGCGTGCAACCCTCCCACCGCCAACCAGACTAACAACGACGCACATTAAGCCGTCGTTGCCATGGGGAAGCGGCCATTAAAGGCACGACCCGGCGCGCGCTCTCCCAACCGACTCCTCCGTTTTCACCACCAGAGGCCGGCGCCGGTCGAGCCATGACGGTGCTCCTCCCCATCCCGCCGCTGGTCCCCATCCCGCCGATCGCGGTGCCGTGGGAGGTTCGGCGGATGGTGAGGCTGACGTACCTGACCGCCCTCACCACGCTCCTCGGCTACGTCGTCTTCTTCGTCTTCGGCTTCCTCCGGGATCTCTTCCGCGAGCTCCTCGACTGGTCCAAGTCCGACGACCTCAGGGTATCGACCTCCCACTATGCTCTCGTTTCATCCGTGTCAGGACTAATGGATCCGGGTTTCATCTGGCGACAGGGTTACGCGCCGATATGCCCGCCATTTGAGGATTTCTACACCCGCCGAATCTATCACCGCATCCAGGTCTGCTCTGCTTCCATTTCAGCTTCTTCCTGTCGGATTCTTTCCTTTTCTGGAAGTTTCTGTCTTGCTGCTCATTTTCTTGGTACGGCAAGTGTTTGGTCTCTTATGCATAAAAGATCGGAGTCCCCTGAAACGATCCGTATCTGAATCCTTACGACCCGGTCAAGATAGCAGCAGCAGCGGTAGGGAGAAGAAGAAAGTAATGTTGTTGTTACTCGTTCTTACCTTGCGTATTGCAATCAGCAATGGAGAAAGGAGAAGAGGGGGGGCTTCGTTTGTCTCAGTCCTTTTAGATCGATAGAAGATCCGATGAGATCGTTCAACACTGAGAAGTCGAGTTCTTGAAATATATCTGTTGTACAACTCTATGCCGTGGCCGAGTCTTCAGCATGGCTTGGTTCGAACCCAGACTCGTAAGGTAGCCACGTAGATCGTAGTTGATGCTGAAGATGAATCAAATGCAGTCGCTCTCTCTCGAGGTGGTTGGCGTGGAAGTAGGGAGACGCACCCGCAGAGTCCTGCACACAGATCTAAGTGGGAGAATTCCCGATCTATCCCTTCAAAGATTAAGTTAGAAAAAATAGGTTTTGTGCGTTCAGAGGCCCGAGTCCACTTTTTTACGCTGGTCAATAGATTCATTTTATACCTGCAGTCATAATCGATCGTACATGACCTATTCATGAATTCTGTCACTTCGGGCAACTTAGTCGTATGTCTTGTACGGATGCCGATCGACATGCATAGGTCAGTGTTGTAAGACACCACTCCAGTTTTCTCAGAGTGAGGCAGCCTACACATTTCGTATCGACGCTTGATCGATCCATGTGGGACGGTGTTGTGCGGCGCCACTCTCCGTTTCCCGGGGTGAGGCGGCTTGCACATTTTGTACAGACACCTGATCGATCCACGCAGGACGGTCTTGTGTGGTGTTGCTCCGGGTTTCCGAGGTGAGGTTGTTTGCACATTTTCGTACGAACACCTAACCGATCCACGTGGGACGGTGTTGTGCGGTGCCGCTCCGGGTGTGTCGATAGATCTATGTGGGACGGTGTGTCGCGGTGTGTCGCGGTCGATCGATCGATCTATGTGGGACGGTGTGTCGCGGTGTTGTTCCGAACTTTCCGAAGCAATCTTGCGGCGAACGTCCTTGCGGCGTCATTTTGGTTGCTTGAACATCAAAGGAGTCGTGCTGACACAGCCTCACACATCAACTAATACACAATATCAATATCCATCTCGGATAGCCACCTTTTCCTCGATTTAGTGGAAGATTTGTGAAACAACAGCATAGGCATAGGAAGGAAGCGTAAACTTAGAGAGGGCAATACGATTTATGTGGAGGAAAGTACTGTTAAGGTGGCCGTCAAGGACATAATAATGCGTGCATCGTCTTTGTCTTCTACTGTCTCTGTGTCTAACATGAAGAACCATAGAAGTGATTCGTGAATGTTTTACGATGGGCATGGCAGGACTGCTTTGCCCGACCGATCGCAAGCGCACCGGATGCCTGGATCGACGTGGTGGAGCGGTATTCCAATGACAACAACAAGACCCTGCAGTATGTTCGACGTAATTCCCTCCCCAATTCGACAGTGGAAGACGTTTCTGACTCTGTTGCTCTCACGCGATGCAGCCGGACTTCGACCGCATCCAGATGCCTCAACCTCGGATCATACAACTACCTCGGCTTTGCTGCCGGAGATGAGTACTGCACGCCTCGCGTGATCGAGTCTCTCAAGAAGTACGCTCCTACGGCTTGCAGCGCTCGGGCTGATGCAGGTAGGAAACCTCTGCTTTCTTCGTCACGGAACAATTTTTTTTTCGAATCCCCTAAGCTTGCCATGGCTATCAGGAACCACCAGGTTGCATGTCGAGCTCGAGGAGTTGATAGCACGATTCGTCGGAAAGCCAGCGGCCATCACCTTCGGCATGGGATACGTGACCAACTCCTCCATAATCCCAGTTCTGGTGGGAGAGGTCTGCAACATCTGCTACCGTCAATTGTACATGACGATGATGAATTCGGCGAATCATATGAGTTCGTTCTCTTCTCGTGTCCCTTGACAGGGAGGGCTAATCGTCAGCGACTCATTCAATCACAACTCCATCGTCAGTGGCGCTCGCGCATCCGGCGCAACGGTGCATGTTTTCCGGCACAACAGTACGTCCTACGCCTTGAGCATGAGATGCTGTATGCTTCGCTTCGCCTCACAATCTCTGCGTTGACAGGCCCTTCGCACTTGGAAGAGGTGCTGCGGGAGCAGATCGTCAAGGGTCGTCAGCCTGGCACACACAGACCATGGAGAAAGATACTTGTCATCGTTGAGGGCATATATAGCATGGAAGGGGAGTTCTGCAAGCTGCCTGAGATAGTAGCCATCTGCAAGAAATACAAGGTTCCACTTTATCAATCAACATCGCGTGTTCGAATTCCGAGAACCGATGACAACACTCCCCCCTCTCTGGATCAGGCATACATATATCTGGATGAAGCTCATAGCATCGGAGTGGTGGGTAAGTCCGGGAGAGGTGTTTGTGAGCTGCTCGGGGTGGATCCAGCCGACATTGACATCATGATGGGAACTTTCACCAAGTCATTTGGATCCTGCGGAGGCTACATTGCAGCATCAGAGGTTGATTCCTTCGTGAATTCGAATGAATAGAGTGCTTCCATCGATGCTAAGCTCGAATGCCTTTCTCAGGAGATCATTCAATATCTGAAGCACGCTAGTCCGGCGCATCTCTACGCGACCTCCATGTCACCGGCCGCCGTTCAACAGGTTATATCCGCGATCAAGGTTGTTCTCGGAGAAGACGGATCAAACAGAGGTGAGACCGCACTCTCCACGGCTTCCTCAGGAATGCCGTCCGCCTAACTACGACTTGATCACCGCCAGGGGCTAAGAAGCTGGCGCAGATTCGGGAGGGCAGCAACTACTTCCGATCCGAGCTGAAGAAGATGGGCTTTGTGGTTCTCGGCGACAACGACTCGCCGGTGATGGCCATAATGCTCTACAATCTGGCGAAGCTCCCCGCCTTCTCGCGAGCGTGCTTGAGACAGAACGTGAGTCGGTGGTGGTCAGCAACCGCAATCTGTGATTCTTGTTTTGAATGTCGGTGCTCGTTGCAGTGAGTTCGTCGACTTGTTCGCAGGTTGCGGTGGTGACGGTAGGGTATCCGGCGACGCCAGTTCTCCTTGCCAGGGCAAGGATCTGCATCTCTGCTTCCCACACCAGGGAAGACCTCATCAAAGGCTTGAAGGTTTGAGTCTCATTCTTATGATCATTGCTATTTAGATCACCATCGCCATCGTCATCGGCATTATTCCTCTGAGAATGAACTACTCAGGTCATCAGCGAAGTTGGTGGTCTGGTGGGGGCGAAGTGCCTCCCTGCAGAACCAGAGAAGGCGAAGAAGATGGACTGAGGAAAGCCTGCATGTTGGGTGACAGTACCATTTTGCAGGAAGAAGATTTATGTTCATACATCATCAGAAGTGCATTCTGTTCCTCCCTGTAATTGGATTTTATATAATTCTTTCCAATGTTAAGTGTACAACTTGTGTGAATGAATCAGCTTACAGATTCCTTGAAGCAAACCAAAATGGAAGCTGTGACAATGTTGAGATGAGCTGTGAGAATACAGTGATGGCCCCAAAGACATGATGTTCACCTGCAAATAGCTGAGACAACACTAAAAAGACTGACTACTTAGTGCAATTCCTTTCTATTTTTTCCCCTGTTTTCTTGATTTTTCGAGACCTTGCTATCAAGTAAGTCGAGTACATCATTACCGAGTTAATTGGTTGGATTTGGAAACATAGATAACGATATATCGCGAAAGTCGGATTTGCACCGACAGGCTACAAGCTGTTAATTTTGTTATCGAGAATTAGTTGAATGATTTAGAGTATTTCTCCTAATAAGATCTTCGAAAAGTCAGATTAGTACATAGTCATTGTATGATTTGTGTAATCATCGATAATTTATATAAATTAGTAAATTGATTAATACTATAAATGATTATATGTTACTTTATTTAGATATTTAACTTCAATGTGTACTATAGTTAATGAAATGATTAAATTAATTTTCTTAATCAAGTGAACAAATTAAAAATTCTATTAATCAATTAAATCATTAATTGTTTTCTAATCAGTGATATGAGTTACAGGAATTAGATAATTTACATTTGATGTTCATATGTGAATCATAATAAATAAATATTATATTTCTTTTTTTTTGTCTGAAAGCATAATAAATATAAATTAAAAATTAAATTAAATTATCACTTACCTTTTAGAAGATCTTATCTTATTATATATAAAAAGGCTTCTCCTTCTTCATTCCTCACCGAATAGGAGGATTGAGGCGGAGACTTATTGAAAAGATGATTTCGAGTAAATGATAACCAAGGAGAGAGGTAGGATTCCATATTTTTTTATCGGTTTAAATTTATATTTTAAATATTGATATTGGGATTGTTATAATTTTATGATGCATAACAATGTTGTAATTTTAAAATTTTATGATTAATAAATAATAATAATTGATTTGTGATGTTTGAATAATTATTTGTTTATATTAGTTTCTTAACCTTAAATGAATTTTAAGAATGATTTAATTATTAAAATTCTTATATTTGGATTAATAGTTCTAATTTAGTCATATATTTATGTTTCAAGAATCATGTATGGATTTGTATGTTTTAAATTTAAGATCATGAATTTAAATTTTTTATTTTATAAATTTAAGTTATTATTTAATAAATTAAAATATTAAAATCTAATTTGATAAGATAAGTCGAATTAGGGTCTGACTTGAGTCAAATCGACCTAGCCAATGTGGTCAGGTAAAGCTTAGCCCATTTGATTAGGCATGACCCAACCCAGGTGATTTGGTCATGCATAACCTACTCATGTGGCCAGCTAGGAGCCAATCCATGTGCAAGGTATGACCTAACCTATGTAGTCAAGCACAACCCAGCCCATATGGCTAAGTACAATCTGACCTATGTGGCCATGTACGATCCGATCTATATGGTAAGGTATAACTCAACCCATGTTGTTAGGCACGACCTAGCCCATAAGGTTAGGTATGACTCAATCCATATGGCCAGGTAGTAGCCAACTCATATGACAAGGTACAATCTAACTATGTGGCCAAGCATGATTTAGCTCATGCAACTAGGTAAGATCTAATCCATATGGTTAGACACTACCTCAGCTCACGTGTCTAAGCATGACCCAATTCACAAGTCAAGCATGGCCTAATTCAGTGGTAAGGCTCAGTATAACTTGTGAGTAATACTTAGCCTAGTCCATGAAGTTAAGCATGCCCAACTATGCAATTGGTGCTAGACATGTTATCACTCATCTATTTAGCTTATTGTACCTCAATCATATTGAATATCAGATTTTGATGATGAAATCAATTGATGAGTTATTGATCTAACAGGATTATTAGAATTGAATGATGCAGAATTAATTACGATAGAATGATTATTACAATTAGGATTGGTCAAGGTCAAGTCCATGAATCAGGTCGATGCGGTTGGGAACTCGCCAAGAGTGTATCGGGAGCTCACCGAGGGTATCAGGAGTTTGACAGGATGATGCAAGGGAGTTCGCCAGAAGAAGATCGAGACTCGTCGGAAGATTATCGGGGGTAGCTGAAAAGCTTGCCGGAAGTTAGAATGGTCTTGTAATGGATGTTTGACAATTATGATTGTATTTAACTAAGTCATAATTAGCATCGTGCAAGACTAACAATGACAGGAGCAATGAAGTTACAACCAGATGATGAGCCAAGATCAAGCTTGGGCATCGGGCCGGGTTCGGATGATGTAGTGGGATCTCGCCGACGTTCGCTAGGAGATTCGCCAAAGGGATCGGGAATCTCACTGGGAACACACTGAGAGATCGTCGGAAGAAGACCGAAAGACTCACCGCAAGAATGCTAGAGGCTGTCGGATTGGCAGGAGTTAGGACTTGATTATCTTGATTGGTCATTAAGTATTGTAACTATTGAGTCATAGTTAGGGTTTGAGTTCAAATTGAGTTAGATTTTGAAGAAATCCAAATCAATTCAATAAGGCAATCAGGTCCACTATTGGGGTTTGATTGAGCTCAATTAGTTGACCAGAGGGTTAGTCAACATCAGGTTCAAGCCGAAATTCAAAAAGTAGAGGGAACCACTTTTGCTGAAATTCCGATGGGTAAACCGCCAGTGAGCGGTGGTACAATTGCCGCCACCCAGGTTTTCAAGCGGCTGACCCGCCCATACCTAGGAATCTATGTACTTTCGGCAGTTGACTTGCCCAAGCTGGCGGGTGAACTGCCCGTACCCAGATTTTTCGAATACGGTTGGATTTTGGTTTCGGTCTTGAAGCCAATTTATGGCCTATAAATACTCCAAGTTTTCTTATATTTAAGATAATAATTTTGGGGATTATATTCAGAGAAAATATTATGTTAGAATTTTAAGAAAAAGAAAAGGGATAAGGAAGAGAGCTTAGAGTTAGAAATTTTCTCAAAGTCTCATTTGTAAGTAAAGTGTAAGGGTTTGATCTTAACCCAAAGAAGATCGGTAGTGGACACCGGTGTACATCAAGAAGGAGGGCTCGAGAGTGGACGTAGGCCTTTGACGCAGAACCACTATAAAAATTATGAGTGATTCTTCGCTTTCAATTGGTTACATATTCTTGTATTAATGCTTCTGATTTAACTCAACTCCTTGAAAGCAAAATTTTCACTATAAGTTCTTTCCTTTAAACGTTGCTTATCTTTCTGGTTTCTTCATTAACTTAGCAACTTTCTTTTAATCACTCACTCGTTTTACTAAGAACAAAAAGCTTCGGATTTCCTATCTTGGTTTAATTAAAAAGTTTTCATCTAAATCTATAATTTATATTTGCATTAATTCACCCCGCCTCTTAGTGCCAATTGATCCTAACAATTGGTATCAGAGCCTCGATTTTTCTTATTTGGTTTAACACTCAAGAGAAATTGCTCTTATTTACTTTCAAGAGGACTTTTCTATCGTTCGTCCTCCCATATTCAATGGGACAGACTATACTTATTGGAAAACTCGGATGAGAGTTTTCTTGATTTCTTTAGACCTTGATTTATGGACTATTGTTGAAAACGGATTTGAAAAATCTTATCTTCCAATGAACAATTGGAATGATTTGGAGAAGAAGACTTTCTCTTTAAACGTAAAGGCTATGAATGTCTTACTTTGTGCTCTTGATAAAAATGAATTTGATCGGGTTTCTTATTTTGATTCGACTTTTGATATATGGTATGCATTAGAAATAACATATGAAAGCACACTTAATATAAATGAATCATTAAATGAAAATATTTCTAAAAATGAACAAGAAGAATACATTCCTAAAAACAGGAAGGAATGTGAACTGAGAAGAACATATGACTCCTCGAGTGAAATCTCGAGTGATGAGAACCTATAACATGAACTTTTGACAAATGAACCGAAAAAATTAACGAACTTGAACCTTAAAACTAATGTAAAGATGGACAAAACCTCTTGCTATGAACGAAAGAAGCTGAGGAGCTCCAAAGATCAAATTCATAACCTAGAAGTAGAGAACATTGCTCTTATGGCTATCAACAATGAGATTAGTGAGCATTTAATTAAATATTTTATTTTTAAAATTATTAAATATATTTTATGACTTATTTGATGAGTTTAGAAAACTTAGCAAATCATTTAAATTGCTTAAAGTTGATCATGATTTGTTGGTTAAAAGACTTGATGAAATGCATAATTCATTAGCATCACATAAACCATGTTCTAATGTGATATGCTCTAATATTAAAGAATAAAATTACATGCTTAAATAAACACTAGAAAAATTTCAAATAGGGAACAAATCCTTTCTAATAAAGGTAATATTAATGATAGAAATGACATAGGCTTTGTTGGTAATATTTAATAAAAGTCAACCATCTTTACAAAAGGACCTACATTAAATGTGCCACCAAAAATCAAGTATAATTTTTATGGAAGATTAGGATATATGGCTTACAAATATCTATTTAAAAATTATAGTTCTCATAAGTTAGTTTGGGTTCATAAAGGAATCATAAACAATCTTATTATTGAATCTCGAATTTTGATGATGAAATCAATTAATGAATTATTGATCTAACAGGATTGTTAGAGTCGATTGATGCAGGATTCATTACGATAGAAGGATTATTACAATCAGGGTTAGCCAAAGTTAAGTCTATGCATCGAGTTGATGCATTTGGAAACTCGCCAAGAGTGTGTCGGAAGCTCGCCGAGGGTATCAGGAGTTTGCTAGGATAGCGCAAGGGAGTTCGTCAAAAGAAGATCGAGACTCACTGGAAGATTGTCGGGGGTAGCCGAAAAGCTTGCCGGGAGTCGAGATGGTCTTGTAATGGATATTTTGGCAATTATGATTGTATTTAATTAAGTCATAATTAGCATCGTGCAGGTCTAACTATGACAGGATCAATGAAGTTACAACCAGTTGATGGGCCAAGATAAAGCCTAGGCATCGTTGAGTTCGGACGATGCAGTGGGATCTCGCCGGAAGTTCGCTAGGAGATTCACCGAAGGAATCGGGAAGCTCGCTGGGAACACGAAGGAAGATCGCCGAAAAGAAGACCGGAGGACTTGCCGCAAGATTGCCTGAGGTTACCGGAGTATGCGGGAGTTAGGTCTTAATTAGGCTTAACTGGTCATTAAGTGTTGTAATCATTGAGCCATAGTTAGGGTTAGAGTCCTAATTGAGTTGGATTTGGAAGGAATCCAAATCAACTCAATGAGGCAATCAGATCCACTATTGGGTTTGGTTGAGCTCAATCAGTTGACCAAAGAGCTGGTCAACGTAAAAGCCAAATCAAAATTCAAAAAGTGGAGGGAACCACTTTTACGGAAATTTCGGCGGATAATCCACCGTTGAGCGGCGGTTGGACCGCTTGTACCATAGAATCCGGGCAACGGGCAGCAGCTTTCGACGGGTAAACCACCCAGGTGGTGGGTGAACCGCCCGTACCACAGAATCCAAATCAACTCAATGATGCAACTAGATCCACTACTAGGTTTGGTTGAGCTCAATTAGTTGACCAAAAAGCTGGTCAATGTAAAAGTCAAATCGAAATTCAAAAAATGGAGGGAACCACTTTTACGAAAATTTCGACGGGTAAACCACCGTTGAGTGGTGGTTGGACTGCCCGTACCACAGAATCCGGGCGATAGGCAGCAGCTTTCGATGGGTAAACCACCCAGGTGGTGGGTGAACCGTCCGTACCAAAGAATCTGGATGGCGGCCAACTGCTGACGGTGGGTAAACCGCCCAGGTCGTGGGTGAATCGCCTGTACCAAAGAATCTGGGCAGCGACCAATTGCTGACAGTGGGTAAACCACCCAAGTCGGTGGGTAAACCGCTTGTACATGAATTTTTTGGATACGATTGGATTTTACCTCTGGTTTTAAAGCTAATTTGGGGGCTATAAATACCCTAAGTTTTCTTACATTCAGTACAATACTTTTGAGGGATTATATTCTGAAAAAATATTGTGTGATAATTAAAAAAAAAAAAGGGTAAGGGAGAGAGCTTAGAGTTGTAAATCTAGTCTCTCTTGTAAGCTCAAGTGTAAGAGTTTGATCTTTACCCAAAGAAGATCGGTAGTGGATGCCGGTGTGCCTCAAGAAGGAGGACTCAAAAGTGGACGTAGGTCATTGGTACCGAACCAATATAAAATTGTAAGTATTTCATACATGTATTGCTTGAATGTTGTCGAATTGATGCTTCCAACTTAACTAAACTCCTTGAAAGCAAGACGATAAGTTCTTTTCCTCAAACGCGATTATCTTTCCGACTTCCTTAATAACTTACTTTTAATCACTCACTTATTTTATTAAAAAATGAAAAGCTTTAGATTTCCTATTATATCTTATTCGAAAATCTTTTGCTTTAAAAAGAAAAATTTTAGTTTACACTAATTCACCCCCCCACCCTCTTAGTGCCAATTGATCCTAACAATTGGTATCAGAGCAATGCTATTACTATTTGGATTAACACCCACTTAAGTAAATGACTTATTTTGGCATGAATAAGGGACATTACATTTCACGTCCACCCATGTTCAATGGGATGTATTACATATATTGAAAAATATTACACATATTAAAAAACACGGATGCGTATTTTCCTCGTCTCTTTGGACTTTGATTTATGAAATATAGTTGAGAACAGATTTGAAAAGTCTTCTCTTATAATGATTAGTTGGAATGATTTTGAGAAGAAGACTTTATCTTTAAACATAAAGGCTATGAATGCCTTGCTTTGTGCTCTTGATATGAATGAGTTTAATCGTATTTCCGCTTATGATTCGACTTTTGATATTTGACATACTTTAAAAATCACACATGAAAACACAACTAATATAATTGAATCATTTAATGAAATACATTACAAAAATGAACTTGAAGAATATATTCCTAAGAATATGAATGATTATGAACTAAGAATAACATATGACTCCTCGAGTGAATTCTCGAGTGATGAGAACATTGGACATGAACTTTTGAAAAATGAATCGAAAAAATTAATTAATTTGAACCTTATAAAAATTATGGACACAACCTCTAGCTATGAACGTAAGAAGCCGAGGAACTCCAAAGATCAAATGCTCAACCAAGAAGTGGAGAACCTTGGTTTAATGGCGATCGAAGATGAGGTTAGTGAGTCTTTAGATTTTTTATTTTCAGAATTATCAAGCATGTTTAATGATTTATTTAATGAGTTTAGAAAACTTAGCAAGTCTTTTAAACTACTTAAAGTTTATCATAATTTGATAGTTAAAAAACTTGATGAAATGCATGACTCCTTAACTTCACTTAAACCATGTTAAAAATGTGATATGCTAGATAATGTTAAAATAAAGAATTATATGCTTAAAACTACATTAGATAAATTTGAGATAGAGAATAAATCCCTAAATATGATCCTTGCTAATAAGGGTTATATCAATGATAGACATGGCATAGACTTTGTTGGAAATATTCAACAAAAGCCAACCATATTCGTAAGAGGACCTACATTAAATGTGCCACAAAGAGTTCAATATAATTCTTGTCGAAAATTGGGATATAATGTATACAAATATTCATTTAAAAATTATAGTCCATATAAATTAATTTGAGTTTCTAAAGGAACCATAAACAACCTTAAGCCATTAGAGAAAAAGAAAAGAACATGTCATGAAGGACCCAATGTCAAATGGGTACCTAAATCAAAACCTCCCATAATATAAAGTTATTTCCTAATAAGGCTAGGAGCACTAAGTAATATTTTGAAAGTAGATGCTCAAAACTTGAGATCTCATATTCTTTCAACGCTCACTAGCCTATGTAACAATATCAAAAATAATTATTTGAATTAAGATGTTTGAAGCTTAATGATCATTATTCCTATTATAACAAATCCTTTAATTAAAAATAGTTCATCATTATATAATTAATCTTGATAATACATAGCTAGAGCATACTAAGACTAGAACTAAAAGAACTGAAGTTATTATTAATAAAAAATTACTCATGTTAAAATTTACATAAATGAGATTTTGATGATGATTGAAAAATTGGTTTAAATATAAAAACTATTGTTAAATGGTTCAAATATTAACAAAGTCTATGGAATAATTGATTTAAATGTTATATTGATTGAAATGCTATGATTGATTTGAATGATAAAATTTTAGCATAGAACAATATAGAAAAGGGAGAGAAAGAAATCACATAAAATAACCAAAAGGATAATAATTAATCTTAAATGTCATTGTATTCTTGAAATAAATTTTAAAAGAAGGATAATTCTTCTTGAAAGAATATTTCTATCCTATGAATCCTTCAAATAAAATGATACTATTGTTGAATCTCTTTAACTATAAAAATGAATTAGAAAACTTTTAGCTATTTTCTTTTGGAAAACAATCTATAATGACTTTATTGAAATTTTTCAAAAAGTAATTTTTGATGATGATTTTGGATATGTTTCAAAATGATTTTGTTTTAAAAAAATGGATATGTTTGAATTTATCCAACTTCATTGATATATTGCTTTTAATTATTTGATAACTTAAATCATGATCTTGAAATCTTAAAAATTATAATTTGAGATCTTTTTATTTACTAAGTTTCCTTTCAATTTAAACATGATCTTGACTTCTCAATATTTAAAACTTTATATTTCTATAAGAATCAATATCCTTCTTAAATCATGTTCTTGGTATTCATGATTTGATAATAATATTCTTTATGACATGATTACTTATGACTTTCTTCTTAGTATAACTTATCACCAAAATTAGTATTTCTTAACATTGTGATAAGTTAAAAATTAAAAGGAGATTTATGTTATTAACAATAATAATTAAATTTTTTTATCAAGATCATTCTATTTTCTATTAAAAAGATTTATCTTGGATAAATTAAGATTATCTCCTAAGACTCATTTGTAGTATTTACAAAAGAGGGGAAAGAAAACTTATTAAACAAAATCATGTCTTTTAAATTTAAATTTTTAATGACATGATATCTCTTATACTTTTTGACATAAATTGAACATATATGAAAAGAAATTATGCAATCATATTTCTCTCTTGATAATAATAAAAATTAAGAGATAAAATTTTTAATATGATTAGAAGTAAACATTGAATGATGAACAAGTACTTAGAATAAAATTAGAACTTTCTAAATGCATAAAAATACTTGATTTACAATTTGAGCTTGATCTACAATCATGCATTCTTATAGAATTCTTGATGATTTTAAATGCATGAGTAGCTCTTAAACTTTTGAATCTCCTTGAATATCTTGAAAGTTTTGAGCTTAATTTCGAAATTCACATCTATAAAACTGAATATTTTTATGATATGATATTTTTCATTTCTCTACCTTGATTCTACCTTCTTATTCACATAAAATAGAGAAAGAAAATCACTAGCATTTCAAGAGACTAATAAATTAATTACATTTTGAATGTCTTGAAATTGATTTTGATGATTTTGAAATTAAATGATATCATGATTTAGATTTCTTAGAATTATAACTTGAAATATTTTATGAATCAAAATATTTTGTTATGTGTTTTCATATTATTTAAAAGAAGATTTTTATACAAATCATGAACTTGACAACTTAAGATTTTTTATGGATGAATCAAGAGATTTTATTTTAATTGTTTCTCCAATAAATTTGTCTCTTAATATTCACAATTTACCTTCATGAATTGTATATCCCATCACTATGTTAATCTTTCATTATATATTTCATGTGATGAAATTGAAAAATAGTGAAATGAGAAAAGTTTTGCATTATTGCAACCATCCTCTCTTTTTGACAATGACAAAGGGGGAGCAAAATTTGTTAGCTTGTAAAATTTTAAGCTTGAACAATGCAAAGAAAACAAAAATTTACTAGCTTGCACTTCCTAAAAGAGAAGAAAGAATTTACTTGATTTATTTATTATATTTTCTTAAAATTTATATGAGAAAAATGTGTTGAGCTCATATTCGAATTTTATATATCTACAAGGTTGAGGTTGAGACATTGAAATACTAAATCATGAAAATATATAAATTACTAATCTAGATTTCATGAGATTAATCTTTTTGTGATAACATTTTTGAAAACTTTCACCATGATTTGGTATCTTATTATTTTCAAAAAATGTATGAAGATGTGTCACATTTGAAATTTACAAGAGATGATTTTATATATCAAGAGATGACTTTTGCTATATTTGAAATACATAAGTAGGCTTTAAATCTTTTGGACTTTTGAGATCATCTTAATATTGCTTTTAAAATTTATTAAGAGCTCTTCTCATGATGAAATAATTCAACAACACCTCCCATGTTTCTCTCCTTTTAATTATAAAAGATATGGTTGATGACTAGAGATTAATTTTTAAATATATTAATTTTATCACGAAAGGTATGCTTAATGACTTGAAATTTTTCTATGCTCAATGACTTAAAATTCTTCTATACTCTATGACCTAAAAATTTTCTATGCTTATTGATTTAAAATTTTTTTATGCTTGATGATTTGAAAAAAAATTCTCAAATATTTTCAACTTCATGACAATCCTTAAAAATTGTTGATAAGTTGAAAAGTTTAAAAATCAAATCTTTGTTATACCTGAAAGGTTATATGATTTAAATGCTTATTGCTTTGATTTACTTGAATTCAAGATGATGTGACTCTTTTGAATTTAAATATTCTATATTAATGTATATACTAAAGGGGAGTAATATTATCATGTGTTTTTGAAATTATTAGCTCTATATTTCACCTTTTTGTTGATGACAAAATGGAAGAAATATATATTGATGACACATGATATTGAAAAATATTCATTGATAACACATGTAACTTAGATATTTTATAATTCATGATTTGATCATTTGATGCAAATTTGTGTTAAAATTTGCATAGAGTATTTGATTGTTTGAATTTAAGAGTTAGTGCGTCTCTTAAATTTAAGTGGTATGGTTTTAGGGGGAGTTAAGATTAACTCCTGTCATCAATTGATTATCATCATCAAAAAGGGGAAGATTATTGAATCTCGAATTTTGATGATGAAATCAATTAATGGATTATTGATCTAACAGGATTGTTAGAGTTGATTGATACATGATTAATTACATAGAAGGATTATTATAATAAGGGTTGGCTAAGGTTAAGTTCATGCATCCAGTCGATGCGTTTGGGAACTCGCCAGGAGTATGTCTGAAGCTCACCGAGGGTATCGGGAGTTTGCCAAGATGGCGCAATAGAGTTCGTCAAAAGAAGACCGAGACTCATTGGAAGATTATCGGGGGTAGTCGAAAAGCTTGCCGGGAGTCGGGATGGTCTTGTAATTGATATTTTGATAATTATGATTGTATTTAATTAAGTCATAATTAACATCATGCATTTCTAATTATGGTAGGATCAATAAAGTTACAACCAGATGATGAGCCAAGATAAAGCCTAGGCATCGGCCCGAGTTTGGATGATACGATTGGATCTTGCCGGAAGTTCACTAGGAGATTCGTCAAAGTAATTGGGAAGCTCGTATTATCATGAATAATACAAAAGAGATTCACCGAAGGAATCAGGCCTATAAAAATTGAAAGAGATTTACAGTATCATGAATATTCATTTAATTTTTTGACTTGACTTATATGTTATGGGAATCACGTTATTGATCTCTATAATTTTCTCTTTTAAATAAAAATATGATTTATGATCTTAACAATATTAATTAAAATTATTATCAATAATCATTCTTCTTTATTAAAAAGATTTATCTTGGATGAATTGAGATTATCCCATAAGACTATTTTATTATTCATAAAAAAAGGGGGAAAGAAATTTATTAAACGAAATCATGTCTTTTGATATTTAAAATTTTGATTTTATCTTTAATGACATGATCTTCTATGTTTTGGTGTAATTTGAATATGGATGTTAAAAAGAAATTATGTAATCATATTTCTTTTTGACATTAACAAAAGGGGAGATAAAATTATCAATATGATAGTAAGTAAATGGGATATGATAACCTTAAATGAGAAAGAAATGTGCTTAGAAGAAAATTTAGATTTTTCTAAATACATGCGAATGCATATTTCATAATTTGAGCTTGATGTATTATCATATTTTCCTTTAGATTTCTTGGATTTTATAAATTACACTTCTTATCAATATATGCATGCAAAATTCTTGATTAACAATTTAAGCTATCAAGTTTTCTTTTGGAATTTTTGATGCTTATTATCAAAACATGATTTGCTATTTATATTAGAAAATCACACAATTTAAATACATGAGTGGCTCTTAATTCTTCTTTGATTTTTTAGATTTTTGAGCTCACTTTTGAAATCACTCTAGTTAAAATGAACATAAGAAGATGATTCAAATTTTTGTGATAAGAATTTTTAAAAGATTATTCTTATTTCATGAATCTTGATGAATGTTTACAAAGGAATATATATATATATATAACATAAACTTCTATGATGCTTGAAATAAGTTTTTGATATTAAATCTTTAATGAATCACTTGATGTGTTACTCTTGATTTAAATGAATTAAATTACATGGGTATATATCAATTCTTGGATGTTGGAATTTACATCTAAAAGATTGAGCCCTATTTTTGTGATACAATGTCTCTCACCCCACTCCCTTGTTTTTTATTTATTATTCAAAGAAATGAAAGAAAATTCTTTCATAAGATAATTATAAGGGGGAGCAAAACTTGTTTGCTTGCATGATGTAAATTGCTAGCTTGAATATAGCAAAGGAATTAAATATTTGCTAGCTTGCACTTCTCCAAAGAGAAGAATGAATTCACTAGCTTGCATGTTCTAAAGTAATGAAAAATTTGTTAAATTGCTAAGCTTTTATATATAAAAAACTTGCTAATTGCACTTCTCCTTTTGTTGATGACAAAGAGGGAGAAGGTATAATGATGTGAAATTATGTATGAAGATCATGTATGTAATGATGATTTTGAAAATCTACATAAAGATAATGATTTGTTATTGTTCAGATTTATTTGCTATATTTTTCTGAAATTTATATGAGAAAAATTTGTTGAGCTCATATCAAAATTTTATATGTCCAAGATTGAGGTTGAGACCTAGAAATGTTAAATTATAAAAATATATAAATTACTAATATAGATTTCATGAAATGAAGCCTTTTTGTGATAATATTTTTTTGAAAACTTTCTCCATGATTTTATCTTATTATTTTTTTGGAAAAAAAGTTGCATGAAGATGTACCACATTTGAAATTTATAAAAGATAATTTTTGATATCAAGATATGACTTTTGCTATATTTGAAATACGTAAGTAATCTTTAAATCTCTTGAACTTTTGAGCTCATCTTAGTATTGTTTTTAAAATTTATTAAGAGCTCTTCTCTATGATGAAATGATTCAATAACACCTCCCTTATTTCTCTCCTTATTAAAGGGGAAGAAAATTTTATAATACATATACTAAGGGGGAGTAATGTCATCTTATGCTTTGAAATTATTAGGTATATTTCACCATTTTGTTGATGACAAAGGGGGAGAAATATATATTGATGACACATGATTTTATTGAAATACATGGATATCTTCGATAAGGATATGAATTGGACATCTTGGATATAGATGCTTAATTACTTTTTTACTTGTGATTTGATGACTTGATTCATGAGTTGATGACTTGGTGTAAATTTATACTGAAATTTACATAGAATGTTGATTGCTTGAATTTAAGAGTGTGTGATTCTCTTAAATTTAAGTGGCATGGATTAATAGGGAGTTATGATTAACTCCTGTAATCAATTGATTGTCACCATAAAAAAATGAGAGATTGTTGAATCTCATATTTTGATGATGAAATCAATAGATGGATTATTGATCTAACAGGATTATTAGAATTGATTGATGCAGGATTAATTATGACAGAATGATTATTATAATCAGGATTAGCCAAGGTCAAGTCCATGCATCGGGTCGATGCGGTTAGGAACTCGCCAAGAGTGCGTCGGGAGCTCGCCGAGGATATCGGGAGTTTGCTAGGATAGCACAATGAAGTTCGCCAGAAAAAGATCGAGACTTGTCGAAAGATTGTCGGGGTTAGCCGAAAAGTTTACCGGGAGTTAGGATGGTCTTATAATGGAAGTTTGACAATTATTATTATATTTAATTAAATCATAATTAGCATCATGCATGACTAACTATGACAAGAGCAATGAAGTTACAACTAGATTATGGGCTAAGATAAGCTTGGGCATCGGGCCGGGTTCGGACGATGTAGTGAGATCTCACCGATGTTCGCTAGGAGATTCACCGAAGGGATCGGGAAGCTCGCTAGGAACACGCCGGGAGATCGCCGGAAGAAGACCGAAAGACTCGCCGCAATAATGCCGGAGGCTGCCGGATTGACGGGAGTTAGGTGTTGATTATCTTGATTAGTCATTAAGTGCTATAATTATTGAGTCATAATTAGGGTTTGAGTCCAAATTGAGTTGGATTTGGAAGGAATCTAAATCAACTCAATAAGATAATCGGGTCCACTATTGGGGTTTGATTGAGCTCAGCTTGAGCTCAATTGGTTGACTAGAGGGTTGGTCAATATTAGGTTCAAACCGAAATTCGAAAAGTGGAGGGAACCACTTTTGCTAAAATTTCGATGGGTAAACCGTCGGTGAGCGACAGGTGTACCGCCACCGCCCAGGTTTTCGGGCGACTGATGGTGACTGACCCGCCCAGTCTGGGTAGTTGAACTGCCCATACCCAAGAATCTGGGTACTTTCGACAGTTGACCCACCCAGGTCGGTGGGTGAACTGCCCGTACCTGGATTTTTAGGATACAGTTGGATTTTGGCTTCGGTTTTGAAGCCAATTTGGGGCCTATAAATACCCTAAATTTTCTTACATTCAAGATAATAATTTTGGGATTATATTATGAGAAAATATTGTGTGAGAATCGTAATAAAAAGAAAAGGTGTAAGGGAGAGAGCTTATAGTTCAAAATTTTCTCAAAGTCTCCCTTGTAAGCAAAGTGTAAGGGTTTGGTCTTCACCCAAAGATGATCGGTAGTGGACACCAGTGTGCCTTAAGGAGGGCTCGGGAGTGGACATAGACCTTTAACGTCGAACAACTATAAAAATTGTGAGTGATTCTTTACTTTCAATTGCTTACATATTCTTGTATTAATGCTTCTGATTTAACTCAACTCATTGAAAGCAAAGTTTTCACGATAAGTTTTTTCCTTCAAACGTTGCTTATCTTTTCGATTTGTTCATTGACTTAGCAACTTTCTTTTAATTACTCACTCGTTTCACTGAGAATGAAAAGCTTCAAATTTCCTATCTTGATTTAATTGAAAAGTTTTTATCTAAACCTAAAATTTACATTTGTACTAATTCACCTCCCCCCCCTCTTAGTGCCAATTGATCCTAACAAGTCCAACCTATTCTTTGGATAAGCACGTGCGACACACGTGGCTCGTTCAAGACTCAGGTGGGTAGGTTCGGTTTAGGCTAGCACTATATGACATAGTCTAATTTCTTCTCCCTTTAATGGTTTGAGCTTGTTAATTGACTGAATCAGATAGGTTGATCAGGTCAAGTGGGTCTAGGGTAATTCTTGACCAACTAAACTAGTTTAAACCTATTTGATCTAATCGAGATCAATTAAATTTAAATTAGACTAGTCTAAGATGATTCTAGGTAGGTTATATAAGGATTTGAGATTGGTTCTATTAGGTCATAATCGAATTGAGCTTGGTTTAAGTTAATCGAGCTATTCCAATTAGGATTTTGATTGATTGGGGACTATTAAGAGTGTGATATTTCATATCTTTATGATTTGATAAACTTAAAAGTTATATATAAAAATACCATTTGAAAACAATTATTGATTTTCACTTTCTCTTTGAGTTTATGATATTGATATAGTTGTTACTAGATGTGACTATACTAGTAGTCAACATTAGAAGTGCAACATGTAAAAGGAGTTATGGGCCCATCATAGTGCGGAACCATCAATGGACAAAGTCTAGTGGATCATATATTAAATATAGTCTTTTATAATATTTGATCATATTGTTTCTCAGATGTATTCATGAATGAATCGATAAATGTAAATGAGTGATCATGGATGTTTGTGTATCACTGTCGAGGGCAGGTATAATGATTCCCTTTGGGGATTAACGGGTTGTCAGACATGATAACTAGACGGTTCATCCATTCGTAATTGGGAGGAACATGTCCCCACTTGAACGGATAAGCGATATGGATTATCTCAATCCGCTGTTGGGAGAAATTCATCTTGTGGAGTATGCCTCTCCTTCCATTGTTAGAGAGTGTACTATCGGGTGTGATGTACGCTTTTGATATCTGATTTGTATGCAAGTGTTGCATATGGTTACAATGTGGATTATCTTCATCCGCTGTTGGGAGAAATCCATCTCGTGGAGTATGCCTCTTCATCCGTTGTTGGGATAGTGCATCATTGAGTGTGATGCACGTCTTTGATATCTGATTTGTATGTATGTGTTGCATGTGACTGATATATAATTTTGTTAGTATATAAGAAATTATTATTATTTTTTTGATATATAAGTTTTATAATGAATTGATATATTATCATTTCTTATTCGATAGTTGACATTTGCATACGTTTCATGATTATTAAATATTATTTTTATGACTCTTTCAAGGTTATTATCATGTGTGGTTGCTAATATAATATTATATTTATTTCAAAGTAATCTATAACTTTACAATAGGTTTGAAGCCTGTGTAATAGACTTCTGAGCTTATCATGAAGATAAGAAAAAAAAGAAAAAGAAATAAGTGTTTTAGGTAAATAATGATGATTTATATTTTTTAAATTTGGGATGTGATAATTTGTGAATCATATTTTAATATGATATGAAGAGAAAAAATTGATCTCAAGAATCATCTAATGATAATATCGATAATAAAGAACAACATATTACTATAATCTAATTTAATCAAGGTTACTGTACAATTCAATATATATAATTGGCTCTTCTAATTCTTTGTTTCTGATCTCAAGCTCAAGTCTACTTTCATCTTCAATTCACCCATTGAATTTTTGCAACACAAAATCCACTCACCATAAGCATTGACATTTCTTCAAATAACCAGCCTTTATATCATTTGATTCTTGAAGCTCATCATTCTGTGCAGAATTATAAGCACTGACATTGATGATGACCAAATACTTTGATAGCAAGTGTAATGGTAACTAAAGATTTCTCCATTTCAACATTCCTTCACTTTCAACCATTAGTCTCTCTTGTCACAACACCTTGTGAGATTTGGGATTCATATGATTGGAACTATATACCTTGAATTTGGATCCAAGAATGTGCTGATAGTTGGTGATATGCTTCCTCAAGGTTTTAATTCAAGAAATATGATACCTTGTGATGATATGGTTGAAATGTTTAGAGGGTTTGCTTGGGTGCTTTTACTATACTATGATTACCATCATACATGAAAAATATTACTTATCATGGTAATGACTTAATGAAGATGATTAGAAAAAGTTTTCAGTGGCCTATCAACAATTTCTTGTGCATGTTTTAATGTTTCCACATATTGTTGTGTATTCTAAAGATCGCTTTATCTCCACCAATTGGTTGCTCAAATCCAAAATTGCTTCCTAGTGATTATGATGTATTCTTGGACTTGCAATTTGGAATTTCTAAAACAATCTAAAATGTTAATAATAAATTTATTTTTTTAAAAAAATAAAAATGTAATCATGTGAGAATAAATTATTTGTTTTCCTAAGTCAAACAGAACCTAATGCCGAAACCTAATCCATTTATTTGATACCATAATATTTAGATTTATTTTTTTTAATAATTAAGAGTTCAAGAAACTATTCAATCAGATAATACCGAATATATTTTTTTTATCTTTTTCAGGAAACGAATGAGACTTTTTTTTTTTGGTAAAATGGGGGATTTCTTTTTCTTTTTTTTTTGTTCTTTATTGGATCATGAAACCAAGATCCAAGTAGTCCTTGTGGTCCATTGCTGCTTTCCAATTTGATTTAAAGAGATTCCATCTTTATAAAATGTTGCTTCACACTTGATGAAGTCAATACTAATAGGCCTTGTAAGTTGATCCACAAATTTTATATACACTTTTCACGTTGTTATCATTTATTTAATAGGAAGATGATAGTGTCACAAAGTATTCACACTTTTGTCAATTAAATTATTTGATTATGATGTTTCTTATTATCTTAATAATATATTTTTTTATATGATTCTCTTTGTATATCGAGTAAGTAGTCTTAAGAACGTAGCATACTCGTACTTAACGAGAGACGTCACTTCATTTATTGATCTTTATATATATATATATATATATCAAAATATCTTTTCTTAAATCAAACTTTTGGTTAGCAAATAATATTTTTTTATTATAATAAATAAATATATATAGCAAAGAGTATAAAATGCAGAAATGAACTCAGAACAAATCCCTCCAAAAAAAAGAAAAAAGAAAAAAAAAACACCTGTAAAAACACCATTAGAGACCGCAATTTTTTGGAGACTTCTTCCAGGCTACAAATGGCATTTCATCTTAAGGCAGTAATGGACGCCAGACAACAAACAAACCCTCAGTGCGAAGCAAAGCAAAGCCTGTCTTGCCTCACATTTCCTTCCCACTCTTCACCATCATCCCCTTCCTCTCTCTCTCTCTCTCTCTCTCTCTCTCTCTCTGCTTTAGAGACTGCAGCGCGTCCTACGGAGAGTGAGGAAGATGGCTTCCAACTCCAAGAACTACAGAGCGTGAAACATTCCTTCTAACTCCCCTTTTGTTTACCCCCATTGCTCTCCTTGGTTTTTGTCTACAGCGAGTTTGGTGTATTCTGATAGCAAGAAACGCAACCTTGTTTTCTTATCCATCGCAGTTGGCAAGGCTCTTTCTTCTTTTTCTGTGTGCTATAAAAAGCAATTAAAGTGTCAGAATTCCTTGCTGTTCCTTTCATGTATGTCTTTGTCCAAGTTTCCATCTTTTTCTTGTTAATCCCTTAGGTGACCGGTATTTTTCTGCTCCTTTTACTGAATCCATCCTTGCTTCCGCCCAAAGTTCTGATCTTTCCATTGTAGTGATCGATAAAAATATCTCCTTTCGCTTTGGATTTGCTATCAGATTTCATGGGCTGCGTCATTAGCAGGATGTCCAGCGGCACGCCACCGGAACTCGCAGTAGACGCCGCCGTCGGCAACGCAACCGGTGCTGCGGCCGCCGCCACTTCCACCGCCGGTGTCGGCCCGGGCAGCATACAGTACACGGCCGAGCTGAACTCCTACGAGGCCGCGTGCCGCCTGGACCCGGAACTCCGGACATTCGACGCCACCCTGCAGCAGCGCACGAGCCGCGCCATTTCCACCCTCGCCCTCGGCGTCGAGGTCCACGCCCTTTCCTTCGATTCCCTCAGAGAGGTCATCGGATGCCTCCTCGAGATGAACCAGGAGGTGGTGAAGGTCATACTAGATTCCAGGAAGGACGTTTGGAAGAACCCCGAGCTCTTCGAACTCGTGGAGGACTACTTCGAGAACAGCCTGCTGACCATCGACTTCTGCACCGCACTCGAGAACTGCCTCAAGAAAGCCCGCGACAGCCAATTGATCATCCACATTGCCCTCCAGCGTTTTGCAGCTGATGAACAGGAAGTCGATGTCGATGGCAGAAAGAAGTATGCAAGGACTCTAGAAGAATTGAGGCATTTTAAGGTGGTCGGCGATCCATTTACCCAAGAATTCTTTCAGCTATTCCAAACAGTTTACAGACAGCAGCTGTCGATGTTGGAGAAGCTTAAACTAAGAAAGAGGAAGCTTGACAAGAAGCTCAAGTGCCTTAAAACTTGGCGGAAGGTGTCAAGCATCATGTTCGCAGCAGCTTTCACAGCAGTAATTATCTGCTCAGTGGTGGCTGCTGTGGTAGCTGCGCCGCCGGTCGCAGCAGCTTTGGCCGCTGCAGCATCTATCCCTATCCCGGCGGGGAAATGGATCGACTCCCTGCTCAAGGGCTACCAGGATGCTCTGGAAAGGCAACAGGGGATTCTAAATTCGATGCATGTGGGAACCTCCCTTACGGTTAAGGACTTGGATATCATCCAGGTTCTGGTGGATAAGTTGGAAATTCAGATCCACTCACTGTTGGATGTTTCTGATTTTTCCCTCAGAGATGAGGATGCTGTGAGATTCGGGATCGAAGAGATTAGGAAGAAGCTCGAGGAGTTCATGAAGAGTGTTGACTCTTTGGACGAGCAAGCGGATCAATGCAACAGGGATATTAGTAGGGCAAGGACAGTTGTGCTTCAGAAAATTATTAGGCACCCAAATTGAGCAGATGCTGCGGCAGCCTGGTACGTCCAATCATTGATGTGAATTTTTTATACTAATATGCTGATTAATTTGATTGATTATTAGAAAATTTAGAACCTGCATACACTGTGTAATTGATTCTTACCTACTGAATGTTGTCTGCTCTCAACCTGATTGGAAAATTAAGTAGGTTTGGTTAACAATGGAAAGGATACAAAGATGTTTCTCAACAATTAGGTCCAGAGAGATACCATATACTGAGAGAATGAACTTTTGTCCTATGCAGTTTCATCAACCATATGCATAAATTTATCACATCACAAGTACAGAAGTTACCTGGCTAATTTGTTTTCTTCTCTTTGATTTGTTTTGATTACAGTCAAAGTTGCGGAAGGTAATGCTTGAATTTCAAAATTTCCTATTCTCAGAAAGTAAATAAACCTGCATTTGCCATAATGCTTTTCTCTGCGAGTTTGTCATAGAATTGATCACCATTCCTTCAACTTCAAAGTTCACTTTTTGATGGAAGGCATAGTGCCACCTTTAGTTTAACACTCTTCAATTGCATATGGAGTACGTCTACAAATGAATTTAAAAAAATCAGCTATTCTGTGACACTGGAAAAAAAGTTCCATCAGACCATGGTTACATAAAACCAGATTCTTTCTTGTTCCATAAAGTAGTAAGTTTGATCTCATTTCTTTTGTTTAACATGCAGTGCCTGATTGGCCTTGATGATCCTGATGAAACATCCTGTGCCCCATGTGTAGGAACAATATGCTGTGGCTCCTTGAAGAAGAAAAAAACCTCAGGAGCATGAAACTCTGAGACCCGACACCACAAGGCATTGTGTGCATTACTGCTCTTCGATGATCTGGAACTCTGTTACTTGTTCTAGTACGTGTTATTTATTGTTTTTAATTTGGGCATCTTGTTTAGAATAGTACTGTTCTCGTGCCTTTTTTTTTCCTGGGTGTTATTATTATGTAATTCAATGACAACATTGTGCTATCGTAATATCTTATCGTGCCTAACAATGAAGTGTTAGGCTAAAACCAAAAGATTATATCTAGTTCATATAAACCCTGCCTTAACTTTCCTCAAAACCTAAAAAGCAGAAGACAAAGAAGAAACAAGGAATTCTCGTTTTCCCATACATTCATTGCATCTCACTGTGAAGTGAAGTGATTTGAGGAGCAAGAAAGCCTAGAAATGTTTTGAATCCCAGCGGTTGCCACTTGTTGAACGGTAAGAGAGTGGAATTGTTGAGCCATGTTAAATATAACATGCTCTTTTTGTCCTTTTTGGCTGGCTTTTTTCCTGTGTTCTGCATGAACTTATGTTTGCATAATTGTTTTCAAACTTGGTTAGATGTTTTGAGTTAAAGGTGCTGGTCCAGCTTTGAAAGACCATACATATCATGGTAGTATCCAGTGGTTCTTAGTAGTGGCTTGATTTGATCTCTTTTCTCTTTCTTCTGAGGATAACCTCTCTCATTGATTGTTAAATGAACAAATTGTGCTGAGAGGAGGATCCTGCGCTGGTTCATATTTTCTTATGACCTAATCGTGTAAATAACAATTATGAGCTCTTGAAACTGTCTCGCTTCGAGTATTGAGTAGGGTAATATTTGTCAACTATACTCTTGCCTTTCTTGCTTATCTGTACTATCAGTAGGGTTGACTTTTATTTTACATGGACTATTTATGAAGCATGAGCCCTTTGTTGAATTTAGTAAGAAACGCGTAATATGTTCTTATTGAAGAATATGCATTCGTTATAGATTGTCGACTTGGAGGACTTATTTTTGACAACTTGTTACTGGATGCTTGTTTTGATTCGCAAGACATTCACATAGCATGTGTTCTCTTAGTTCATCTCTTGACACGACTGCTGTAAGCACCTGTTTCACCATTTAATGAGACACAAATCACAAAATACTTGAGCTGGTTTTGCTGTTCTGATTCCCGAAATCTCTGCGGTAAGGACAAAACTTTTACATGATTCGGTTTTTGGTGTTAAGGCACACTTGGTTCATTCTTTGCACCTGTGACTAATGTGTAGGTGTTGGAAGTTGATGTTCCAATGAGTCACTTAATGTGTCTGTATCCTTTACCATGTTGTCATTTATGCCTGAGGTGTATATTCCTCTGTAGAGACCAGCAATTCAGATCTTTAATGTTCATAGTTGATGTGAGCAAATAAGAAACAACAGCATTGTGAATGAAGATATTGGTGCCACTTTGATCATTTTGAGCAGTAAGCTTCATCTCATGCATAGTTTTCTCTTTTCAAACATCAACAGGTGCCTGCAGTTTCATCCCCTCTTGAGCAGCAGCTGAGCTTAGTAGTAGAGATGCATCCAACTTCTTCAAATGTCGATAGCAGATCAACTCTAATATATATTCGAGTCTTAACTGCTGCTGATGTATCCTGAATTCAATGGATCGTAGGATTTTGTCATGTATTATCACATTAAATCATGATCTCTCGACGGTGTTTTAACCATTACTATATCTTCGACTCTTCTTCCTCGTAAAAGTTAGATGCGAGTTGATACAGTTAATTTTGATCATCAATCTAATTTCTCGATATAATTAATTTATTTTAATATAATTTATTGATATAATTAATTTTATTATATCAATAAATTAGATTCAAATAATATTTTAAATTTATTAAGATATTATTTAAATATATTTAAGATAATCAATTTAAGATATTATTTAAATATATCGGATCGATATTGATCATCAATCAGAAATGGGTCGGCCCGAGACGCGCCCGCCACGTGCCTCCGCCCCCTCCCAATGGGTTTCCCGCGCTTCTTCGTTCCTACCACGCAGAGTGTGTCCCGAAGCAACCGCGCCGCCCTCGCACGTGTGATGGGAGAGGAGGGAACGCGGTCGCCCTCCGTCGGCGCCGGTCTCCCACGTGCGAACCGCTTCCCCCTCTCTCTCTCTCTCTCTCTCTCTCTCATTAGTCTCTCCATGGGTCTCCGTCGTGGCATCTCAGCCGTGGGATCTTGATCATGGCCGAGGAGTCCAAGAGAGAAGCTTTTTACATTGAGATTAATGCGGAGCTCATTTTTAATGGCCGTCGGCCGGCGACGGTGGGAGGATCAAAGAACCTAAAAAGAGGGGACCGGGCGACAAGCGCGTCCTGCGGCACGTGCGAACTCGCTGCGGCCGTGTGGGTACCACCACAGGCCTGTCTGTGTGCGCCTACGGAGTAGCCGGTGGCGGTGGCGGCGGTGGAGAGTTCTACCTCACACGTGCGAACCCCGCCCGCGCCGACGTGACACGCAACCATAAGAGCATCCCCGGTGAAGCCGCCACTGGAGCCAAAATAATTCTGGAGCTAAGGTTATTCTTATTATAGATTTGTATTATTATTGTTGCTCGCTGCACATTGACATGAAGAAGTTATTTCCCATCCAATGATTGATAACATGCGGACCCAATTCATCGACATCATCATGTATTGCTCCTCTGCAATCATCAGCAGCACTACAGTTGTTCCGACTGATCGTCTAGTTCTTAAGCTTCTTCTTCTTCTTCCATCCTTTCAGTAACAGGATCGTTCATCTCTAGCTAGCAGTGGCAGATCAGTAGATGCAATGAGCAACGCTCCGAACGCACCGAAGACGCACGCAGATGATGTGATCTCTTCTGCTACTTGTCTGTACCTCGTCCCTCTGTTCTCTTTTGTTCTCTTCTTCGCTGGGTCAAACTACGAACCGAAGACCAGAAGATAATGAAAGGAAGCCTTGTTTGTAATGACATGAAAACCACTACGGTTTGGGGAGCTCGTAATGGCACGAGGGAAACAGGGAGGACATAGTCGTCAATTTCTTCTCCTGTACTGCTACATTACTCACCGGTCCTCACCTCAAAAGAAGGGCAATGGGTGATGAGGACAGGGAGAGAGCGCTCTCTGGCACAACGGGAATCTAAGCCACCTGCTTGCAATAAGAAGACACTACCATCCTCGTGAGCAATCTCGGACTCCTCTGGCCAAAAACAACAAGAAGGACGGGGAGGGCGGCAGCCTAAGTGAGAGAACAAAATCGAGAAAGAAGAACAAATTTTGCCTCTTTTTCTCGCTTCTTTCCGGGAGATCGTCCGATCGATCCCAGTCTCTTTGCTCTGTGAGGCAAAAAGAGGGATCTTGAGGGATAAAAGATCGAGCTTTTTTGAGGGGGGATCGGCGGAAAGGATGACGGCGGGAGGAGGGCGGCAGCCGACGTGGAAGGAGAGGGAGAACAACAAACGGAGGGAGCGGCGGCGGCGGGCGATCGCCGCGCAGATCTTCTCCGGCCTGCGGGCTATGGGGAACTACAAGCTCCCGAAGCACTGCGACAACAATGAGGTCCTCAAGGCCCTTTGCCGCGAGGCCGGGTGGATCGTCGAAGAGGACGGCACCACCTACCGAAAGGTCTCCCCTTTTTCCTCTCTCTCTCCCCCCTTCGCCAGGGTTCTTTACTACCTTGCTCATACCATGTATTGTTTTGGAGAGTTTAGGGGCGATTGCACGAAGGTGTGATTTTGATAATAGATCTCTTGCTAACTATAATAGATCTTTGCCCTTTCTGAACCTTAGATCATCGTTAGCGCTTTCAAGAACGAAAAAAAGAAGAAGAAAGAATCTTGCTTTGATCTTTTGGTTCCGCTGCCGATGATTATGGCGTGATGTTTTAGTGACTCATGTTTCCTTAGGTTTCCCCTCTCTGTTGTCTGCTTGATGGGATGATGAATAAATGGTTCACCCCCAACTTAGATTTCCCCATACTTGCATGAAATCTGCATCAGATAAAAACATAGTTTCTTTGCGCAGCTCTCTTCTTTTAGTTTATAATGTATTAATGCTGCTTTCGATTATTCAACCACTGACAGGGTTGCAAGCCTCCCCCGCCACCGCCGGAATCTGCCATCGGCGGTCCATCTACAGGCATCAACCCTTGCACCTCGTCCCGCCTACTGAGCCCTCTCTCCTCATCGTTCCCTAGTCCTGTCCCTTCCCACCACGCAAGCCCATTGTCATCATCCTTCCCGAGCCCCAGCCGGCTCGATAATGCCAGCGTAAACCCATCTTGCCTCCTCCCCTTTCTCCGAAATCTCACCGCCCTCCCCCCACTTCGCATCTCGAACAGTGCCCCTGTGACCCCACCCCTCTCATCTCCTACCGCCTCCCACCCACCTAAGAGCAGGGCTCCAGACTGGGATCAGAATGCCTTTGGCCGCCCTTTATTCGCTGCATCTGCTCCTGCTAGCCCCACCAGAGGCCGCCGCCATGGGCACCCTGCAACCATACCCGAATGCGACGAGTCTGATGCTTCCACTGTTGAGTCCGGCCGGTGGGTCAGCATGCAGATGACAGCCCCAGGTTCCCCGGCTTTCAACCTTGTCGACCCTGCCGCCGCAATGCCGTATGCTGCAGCACACACTGCAGGAGGAGAGAAGGGGCGAGGAGGCACGGAATTTGAGTTCGAGAGTGGGAGGGTGAAGCCATGGGAGGGAGAGAGGATTCACGACGTCGCAGTGGACGACGATCTTGAGCTCACTTTGGGGGTTAGGAACACGGCATCTAAGTGAAACCATCTTCAACTTTCACTGCTTCTGTTGCCCTCATATATATATATATATTTATATATTTTTGGCTTTCAGTAACCTGTTTGTGCATCCATACAGATTCTTTAATTACCTTTGGGGTAGGGTAAATTGTTCTAAGACTGCTATCTTGGTCAGTATATTTGAGGTGCAGCAATTGAATCTATTGTTGCTTGCTAGGTAGATTCAACAACTCGCAAGAAAGTAGCTACTTCCAGTTCTATCTGTGCATCCAAATGCTGCAAGTTGAATGCATGGGAGTGATGCTGTTATTGGATTGATGGCAGGAGAAGGCGGAAAAAGTTCATGTGAAATCATCTCGTTTATTACATACGAATGATTCTTATTCTTGCTGGGCACATCTCATTTGTGACATGATACTGAACTCTCTACTTTTAGCTGGCATGATATTTTTGCCGGCATCAAGCTTAGCATCTCTATGCTTTTTTGTGCAGTTCAGCTTTTTGTAAAAGCATGAACAGCAGCTTCATGCAGAATCAATAGTTCGAGTTGCCTCTGTTTTGTGTCATTATCATTATGAAAATTTATTTTTGCATTCATATTGTAATTGTTCGTTCGAGAATTATTATTGTTTGTAAGCATTTTGCATTCGTTTTTCATCGAAAAGCGATTAATTTGTTGGCATAAAAATTATAATTATGTAATTTATTATGTGAAAAATTATTATGTCATGATTGAAATTAATTAATACTAGATCTGTTTACGATGTGTATCTTTAGATGTTATCTGATCAAGATCTAATTAGATCTTCAAGAGCATCGTCTGTCGAATTTGATACGTACTTTTAGATGTCATCTGATCGAGATCCAATTAGATCTTCAAGAGCATCGTCTGTCGAATTTGAATAACGTCGAATATCGATCTGCAAGGAAAACTAGAATGAATCTAGACCCCTTCTCCTCTCTTCCTATCCTTTCACAAGACTACTGTAATTGATGGTTTTGGGAGATCGACAGAATAACCGTAATCTCTCTAACTCTATTTCATATTGTCGTTCCGTGCCTTTTTCATGCATTAGGTTTATAGTATGTCCTGTCTATTTATATGCGAGAGCAGAGGGTCTATGGTAAGTTATTAGGAGATTTCCTTCCATCAAGGGCATCCCCTAAAATATCCCAATATAATATAGATTTTATTTAATATTGACTAATATCTTTTATCAGAATCTAAATAATTAATAATATATTTTATTCAATTAATAAAGGACCACATAATCTTATATTCTCCCACTTAGCCCATTAATTGATAAGATAAAAAAGATATCCAAAATCAAAATAAACAAAACAAAATTTATTTAAAAATAATTTTATATAATTGGATTCTAAAATTTTTTAAAAATAATTTATACATGTCCATAATTTTAAAAATTAGCCAATAAGGCCAATAAGCATAATAATACTATATTCAGTCCAACTATCATTGTGAGTCATAGCGGTTGTATGTCATCAATGTCACATTTCCTTCTATGTACTACAACACTGTTAGTCTTTCCTTATATAGTCTATAATGACCCCTGTAATTTATCTTATCATTCAATCATAATAGCATAAATATAAATACAAACAGGATAGCAGAAATAAATAACTTTAATTATGCAAAAAATATCAATAATAACATTCACTTAAACATGCATCATCATATCCTTTATGACTTGCTCACAAGCCTCATTCTAAGAACATGTTCTTTTAATGTTTTGCACTGTAAAAGTTTAGTAAATAGATCAACAATCATCATAGTGGTGCTCAAATTTTCAATTGACATTTGTTGTTTCTGGACTCTTTCTTTAACCACCAAGTACTTTATCTCAATGTGTTTGGAACCATTAGAGTACTTGTCATTCCTAGAGAAGAAAACTACTGTAGTATTATCACAAAATATCTTCAGCGGCTCGACAATTGAGTTGACCACACCAAGTCCTGAGATAAAATTTTGCAGCCATAAAGCTTGATTTGTGGCCTCAAAACATGCCACAAATTCAGTTTCCATCGTAGATGATGCAATAAGTGATTGTTTTACACTTTTCCAAGAAACTGCCTCACCAGCCAACATGAACACAAATCCTGAAGTGGATTTTCTGCTATCGAGGCAATTTACAAAATCAACACCTGAATATCCCGTTACTTCAAGCTGCTCTGAGTTCCTATATGTGAGCATATAATCTTTTGTCCCTTGCAGATATCTCATTACTTTCTTTGCAGCTTTCCAATGTTCCATTCCTGGGTTACTCTGGTATCTACCCAGCATTCCTACTGCAAAACTGATATCTGGCCTTGTACAGGTTGAACATATAATAGACTTCCAATTGCGCACCAATAAGGAATATTCTTTATTTAATCCCTTTTTAAGTCATTTTCGGGCACTGGTTTTGCCTGAATTTTTCACTTCTAGTAATAAGTGTATCATTAGCTTTACAAAATTACATATTAAACATTTCCAAGATACGATTAATATAACCTTTCCGAGACAGTCCTAACAAACCAATGTCATGCCAGTAACATAAGATGCCTCATTCACATCAACCATCTTAAAGTTCTTGTTGAGAAATATATTGGTTTCATGCAACAAACCAAGACCACTACTGGCAAGTAATATATTATCCACATATAAGATCAATATATCATCAATAGTATTTACTTAAATTCGAAGGAAGTAATGGTATCATGAAACTTTATATACCATTGTCTGGAAGCTTGTTTAAGACCATAAATGAATTTCTTAAGTTTGCATGCCCAACTTTCCTTTCCCTTTTCTATGAATCATTCAGGTTGTTCCATATAGATTTCCTCATCTAGATTCTTATCCAGAAATGTTATTTTCATATTCATCTGATGTAACTAAGATCATAATGAGCTACTAATGTCATGATGATTCTCAATGAGTCCTTTCGAGAAACTGGAGAAAAGGTCTCATGATAGTCAATGTCTTCTTTCTGAGAAAAACCTTTGGCCACAAGTCTGGCTTTATATCGTTCGATATTGCCCACCGAGTCATGTTTAGTCTTAAAGACCCATTTACAACCGACTCTTTTACAATTATTGGGCAATTCAATGAGTTCCCAGACACCGTTCTGGTTCATTGATTTTAACTCATCTTTCATTGCATCATATCATTTTTCAGAATCATTACTTTCTATGGCTTGTAAAAACGATAAGGGGTCTTTTTTTATTCCTATATCAAAATCTGATTCTTACATATATACCACATAATCATCAGAAATTACATGTTTCCTTTTTATTTGAGATCTTCTCAAATCTGTCAATTGTGATTGTTCTACAAGACTATCAGCGGCGACATCAACATCATGTGAGAATTCATCAATGTTATTTTGTTGTTCACCTTCATCAATTCTTTCATTGATTTGATGAACAATAATTTCTCGAATAGGGGATAATATAGGAGAAGAAGCCCGAATCTCCTCAATATCAAAATTAATCATTCGAGACTTTTGACTCCCACTGATTTCACCATTTTCTAAGAATTTTATATTACCAGATTCTATCATCCTCATATTATGATTAGGGCAATAAAATCTGTATCCCTTGGATCTTTCTGGGTAACCAATAAAATATCTAGAAATTATTTTTGGATCCAATTCCTTTTCATGTGGATTGAATACTCTTATCTCTGCAGGACACCCCCAAATATGTAAATGTCTCAAACTGGGTTTCCTACCGGTTCATAACTCAAATTGAGTTGATGGAACTGATTTACTAGGAATCCTATTCAGGATATACATAGTTGACCTAAGAGCATCACCCCATATTGATTCAGGTACAGAGGAATAACTTATCATGCTCCTAACCATATCCATAAGAGTACGATTTGACCTTTCAGTAATACCGTTTTACTGAGGTATACCTGGTAATGCATATTGAGCATTAATACCCCATTGTTCTAGGAATCTAGCAAAAAGATCAATATTCTGACCGGATTCATCATATCTGTCATAAAATTTAACACCCCTGTGAGATCTGACAATTTTAACTTTTTTATTTAATTATCTCTCCACCTCATTTATGTACACTTTAATAATGTCAATGGCTTGAGACTTTTCATGTATTAGATAAACATAGTCATATCTAGATAGATCATCTATAAATATGATGAAATACCTTTCTCCACTAAAATAAGAAATATGGAGTAGTCCGCAGATATCAGTATGAATAATTTTAAGAAGTTCTTTACTTCTTGTGACATTTTTCTTTATATGCTTAGTTTGATTTAATTTAATGCAATATATGCAAACATCAAAATAAGTGAAGTCTAAATTTTTCAAAATATTATCCTTCACTAATCTTTCAATTCTTTCCTTGGAGATATGCCCCAAACGTCTATGCTACAATATAGAAGATCTTTCATTATTAGAATTACGTTTCATTCCAATACTTGATTACAGGGTTAATAATATATTTGTAAACTCAAGATTTAAATTAATTCTGTAAAAACCATCACATAGAATTCTAGAACCAACTTTTATTGAATCATAAAATATGTTGAGTTTACCATTACCAAAAGAAACACAATATCCTAACTTATCAATTCTAGACAGAGAAATTAAATTTCTAGAAATTGTAGGAACAAAACATATATCGTTTAGATCCATCAGATGACCCGTCTCTAGGTGCAAGCGATAAGTCCCTACTGATACCACTTTTACTTTGAGATGATTTCCCATAATTATGAATCTTTTATGTTCTTTTGGTTTCCAGATTGAAAGAAATCATTGCATATTATTACTAACATGAGTTGAAGCGCCAGAATCAATCCATCATGTATTAGAAGGAACTTATGCAATATTTGATTCAAAACATATAAAGGTTGAGTTTATACATTTATTTTCGAACAAAGTCTTACGTTTAATACAATCATTCTTTACATGTCCTTTCTTGCCACAAAAGAATCACTTTATTGTAATAGCTTTATTTTCAATAGTATATCTAACACTTCCAGACCCGACAAATTTCTTCAATGGATGATGCTTCGATTTCTTTTCTTGTTACCAACTCCTTGAGTAGTTGTCAGTACATTATATGAATTTTTCTACTTTAATCTTAATTCTTCATGAACACACATACTAGTTAACTCATTCAAGTCTCACTTATCCTTATTTATATTGTAGTGAATCTTGAATAGGTCAAACTAAGAAGGAAGAGAATTAAGAATGAACTTCACAAGGAAAGATTCATCAACATTCATTCCCAACGCCTTAAGTTTTGTAGCTTTGTCAGCCATATTGAGGATGTGATATGAAATTCCTCGAGTACTATAATATTGAGGTGTAGTCAGTTCTTTCATTAATGTGTCAGCCAATGACTTACCAACAGATTTAAATCTGTCTTCAATAACCTTTAAATATTCACGTGCACTAGATGTAACCGGTAATGAAGTCTTTATATTATTTGTAATTGTCATCCTTATAAACATTAAATTGAGCCTATTAGATCTTTCCCAAGCCTTCATTTCATTGACTTGTTCCACAGTACTTTTGTCAGTTAATTCTACAGGCTTTTCAACAAGCATGCCAAGTCAAAATCTAATATGCCCAATGTAAATTACACATGTTCTAACTATTCTGAATAATTTGATCCTGAGAGTATAGGGACACTAGAAGCATGAGAATGTATGGACGGGAATACCACTGTAGAATATAAAATAACATTAATACTTTGAGTTTTACCAAAATATGATGAACTATTGATATTATCAATATTTAACCTTTGGTAAAAATATTGACATATCTAGTGTTCACACAAGATCATTTATGAAGGACTGATACCATTCTTGTGGAATAGTTTTGCTACCTTTGGGTATACAATTCTAAACTACAATGATATCCAAAATAGTATCATTCTACCCCATCATTATTTGAAATAGATTATCCTTTGGGATTATTAAATCTCCTAATTATGCATATAATTTTGAATATTATTTCTTTAATATCATTGAGGAATTGTTCCATAATGTAATTTTATAAATCATTGATCTAGGTCACTTTGGTGACTACAAGACCAATGTAGTAATATAAAATATAAATTAAATTATCCTATGAATGATAATACTTTAATTGTATTTCATATTCTATAAGCCTATCATCCCAAACTACTTTGGTAGCTACCAATCATACATAACTTAAGGAGATAAACTACAAATAATATTCATCAAGTTCATTTGAACTAATTTATGCTGAGACAGTTCAATAATAAGATAACAATCATAATAATTATTGAACACTTAATCAGCAGAAAAAAAACTCATATGATAACTGTAATCATGATAATACATAAATCATACATTTATGTGAAAAATAAATATTATTTCATAATTCCCAACATATGCATGTAAATAACTGAATAAATATCCAAAAACCAATAATTAGATTTAACATATGTAATTAATAATTCATATGAAAAATAATAAAGAAACAATCATTTATATATTTTTTTAATTAAACTAATTACTTTTATTTAATTGGAGAAGTCCATAAGTCGATTTAAATAAATTGATAAAAATAAAATATAATCAATGAATAATTAAAATATAATCATAATTAAATTTTATTAGATTATATATTGATCAATTTTATAATTAAGAAAATAAACCATAATTTCTCAATTTTATAATGACAAAACTGTAATTCTAAAAGAATATAAAAGAATTACAAAATTATAAAGGGTAAAAATATTATAGGATTAATAAAACATAGAAAGGGTAAAAGTATAAATAATCCTATTCAGATGAAGGATAAAACTGTAATTTTTATGAATTACAAAACTATAATTTAAGACGAATGGTAAAATCATAATTTTTTCATCTATGACAAAACTGTAATTTTTAATTCAATGGTAAAACTATAATTTTCTTAAGAAAAACCCTAACTTCTCTTCCCTTCTGCCGCCGCTTATGCGGCCGCCACCGCACGGCTACGTGCCGCCGGCTGTTGGGACGCGACCACTGGCATGGGGCTACTGCCGTTGGCGCGCGAGGCCGCCGCTTGTGCAACCTTTGCTGCATGCAGCTGCCTTCGCGTGCGGCCGTCGCTTGATGAGGCTACCTTCTACGCTCGACCAACTGGACCATCGGTAGCATGACTGTCGTCGTCTCTGCCCTTTGCGCACACAATGCTGAGTGCAGCGTTGCCGTAGGCAGATTCGACAAAACACGTAGCAAGATTGCTACGTCTTTTCCACGATGGACAATAACCATCAAGAATCGTTCGTAAGCAAACAATTAAAATTAACATATAGGAAAACAGATCAATAAGATATTCAGATCAACACATCGTAAACAAAAATAATAGATATAATATTTTTGATCTCAAAACCTAGGCTCTGATATAAATTGTTGGCATAAAAACTATAATTATATAATCTATTATGTGGAAAACTATTATGCCAGGATTGAAATCAATTAATTCTAGATCTGTTTACGATACGTACCTTTAGATGTCATCTGATCGAGATCCAATTAGATCTTCAAGAGCACCGCCTATCGGATTTGAATAACGTCGAATATCGATCTGTAAGGAGAACTAGAATGAATCTAGACCCCTTCTCCTATCTTCCTATCCTTTTACAGGACCACTGTAATTGATGCTTTGGGGAGATATAGAGAATAACCGTAATATCTTTAACTCTATTCCCTATTGTTGTTCTGTGTCTTTTAGTGCATTAGGTTTATAATAGGTCCCGTCTATTTATAGGTGAGAGTAGAGGGTCTAAGGTAAGTTATTAGGAGAGTTAATTCCATCAAGGGCATCCCCTAAAATATCTCAATATAATATGAACTTTATTTAATATTGGCTAATATCTTTTATCAGAATCCAAATAATCCATAATATATCTTATTCAATTAATAAATGGCCATATAATCTTACATAATTCGTAAAAGAAATCTCAAGAAAAGACCACAAAATAAAAAAAAAGGAAGAAAGAAACAGAGAAGAATAGACGGCCAACAGCGAAAGGTGCCATTTTGATCACCGACGACGATACCAATCGTGGGGAAGATGAGAGAGATCTCGAAGCATTTGGGGTTTGAGGAGGGACCTGCGCACCCTGGTTTCTCTTATTTGGCTCCTTGCTGTGCTCGCTTGTTCTTGCACCGTCGAGTAAAGAAGCGATCGCGCGCTTTAGTATTCGTATGATCAACAATAGGTTGAGGGGAAAAAAGAGATTCCACTGCAAATATATAGAGAAGTATCAAATCTAGAACTCGGTCAACTTGAAATGATTGTTCTTGTAATCAATCAAATATTTGATTAATTCATATTTTTTTATTTATCATTATAAATTAGGAAATGAATATTAACCATTCTAGGTTATATTTGTTAACATATTAAATCAGAATTAATATTAAATAATTATAAAAAATTTAAAAAAGTTTCCACTAATGAAAGATTTATCTCCTCCTATTTAAGGGGAGGGATTCCTCTCATTAGTTCCTCATCTAACCGAGCTCATCAGCGAAGGAACGATGAGTTACATACTGCGGAGGAGAGGTATGTTTTCCTACCTTTCTTTAGAAAAAATAAAAGTCTTATTTTGTTTTCGTTAAGTGTTAAAATTTTTGTATCAAAAAATATTTATCAATCCTGAAAATTTTTATTGTTGAATTAAAAAATGACATTTCTAGTTTTTGAGATATTTCTCTATCATCTTCTTAATATTTTTATTTATAAAATTAAGCATGCTAAAATTTCACATGTTCTATATAGTATTGTATGATATTTTTAATACTACAATTTATATTTTAGTTTTATATAGAATAAAACTTTCATATTAGATCAAAATATTTTTGGATATTTTTTTTATGTGCAATGTGTTACGGTGAAAGGTTAAGTTTATAAGATTTTATCTTATCTAGAATAAAACTTTCATATTATATTAAAATATTTTTTGACATTCTTTTATATGCAATGTATTATAATGAAAGGTTAAGTTTGTTGAGATTTGACATATATTGAAAATATGATTTTTAATTTTTATTAAACTTAAAAAGTTATTTCATTATATTAAATCTTATCTCCTAATTTTATCTTTAGTATTTTTCTTTATATATAATCTTTGGTGAAAATATGTTGTTCATGAAACTATATAAAGATTAATTTGAAATAGCCTAATATTATATATTTGTTAGATTTGAGCCCAACCCATTGATTGAATCAAATTATATTTAATTAGTTAGATCGATTCAGGGTGATTTCGAATTGGTTGACTAATTCATGTCTGTTTAACTTAGATTGAACCTAAACTAGTCTAAATTATACTAGTATATGGTGATTCCAGACCATTAAATAAGGATTAGTGAACGGTTCAACTATATTCTAGTTAAATCGAGTTAAATTAGATCGATTTAACTAGGGTTCAAGTCAATTAATAACTAAATTGTAGTACTTGACATGAACGATATTGAAAACGATATTTTGATGTATTTTTACATCTCGATATGATCAATATGAGATTGTGTTATTTTCCTACTGAGGGTAGGTAGCGCGATTCCTTTTGGGGATTAGCGGGCCATCAGACGTGGCGGTTAGACGGTTCCTCCATCTGCAGTTGGGAGGAACGTGTCCCTACTTTGGCGGGTGAGGGACACCACTCCATCTGTGATTGGGAGTGCGGTATGAGTTTGTCTCTATCTGTAGTTGGGAGAATCCAAACTCATCCCCTAGGATAAAGCCTCTTCATCCGCAGTTGGGGGAGTGCTCCTTAGGATGATATACGCCAATGGGATGATTTATTTTAATTAAGTATTCATTTTGATTTGACTTTTGGGGTTCCTATTCAGTGTTGCTGAATTTTATTTATTTTTGATTTTCAGAACAACCTCCTACTAGCACTAAATCAGGGTCCAGTGGAGAGCTGACTTTCCTCTACCATTATGTAGAGCCACTTGGATAATTATCATATTCTTCAATAGATATTTTTCAGTTGTAATTTGATGAATAAATGAATTATAATAAATATTACAATTATGAATAAAGTAATTTTATTTTGGCTCTAAAAGTGTGAAAATACGATCTTGCAAAAAAAAAAAAATAATAAAAGAGATCCAGGATGTGACATCTTTTATGGTATGAGAGCATAGTTTAGGACTTGTAGGTGTTTAAGTTCCTTAATTGACCTTAATCAATAATTATATTTGACCTATTATAGGAGTAATGGAGCCTATTCGAGAGACCAATGTTCCTCTCACTCAGGGTGTTCGTGGTCGTAATACTACCGGCCTACGCATTCGGAGAGGTGTTCAAGGAAATAATAGTTTAGAAGTTCCACGCATTATACAACAAACCCAGCCTTCACATACACATATTACTGGTTATATGCTAGCTTTGCCAACCGCCCAAAATGAACCTTACGCTTCAACACCTATCAATGCTCCAAATGATGTACACCGAGTCCTCAATACTATTAGAGGATGCTTTAAACGTCAAGATTAGTGGGATCGAACTCCACGAGGTGGAAATAATACGTTGGATCACTTTAAGAGATTGAGACCACCTATTTTTTAGGGCAAACCAGATCCAGTCTTTGTTGAATATTGGATCCGCCAAGTTGAGAAGACATTTGAAGCCATCGAATGTAGGGAAAATCAGAAGGAGTCATTCGTGTCTTTCATTTTAGAAGGGAAGATAGACACTCGGTGGATCTAAAAAAGGTGAATGTTGGAGGCTGAAGGCAATGTGGTGACATAGGAGCAATTTAAAGATGCATTATATGAATAATTCTTTTCTGATTCAATTCGCCTTGAGAAGCAACAAGAATTTCTAAGTATCCAGTAGGGAAGTAGAACGGTGATAAAATATTATCATTATTTTACTGAGCTAGCCCAATTCTCTCCACATATTGCCTTTAATGAAAATCAAATAGCTCGTCACTTTGAAAGAGAACTTTGTCCATCAATTAAGAAGTATGTTGTAGTATTAATGTTACCAACATATGCTGAAGTGCTAAGTCGAGCTCTAGTAGTGGAGAAATTAGATAATGAACTACAAGAAAATGATCGGAAGTGACCTTTTAGTGCTACACCACCTGCATATGGGGGATCACACTCTAGACCCTCAAAGAAAGGCAAGGGCAGACATTTCGAACATCAACACATGGGAGCTCCTGATAATCAAGTTATCATAATATGTTATTTATGTGAGAAAACAGATCATACTTCTACCTCTTGCCCCATGGGAGAATGTGTATGCTTTTATTGTCAACAATCGAGGCACATATCGAGGGACCATCTACGGAAGCAACATCAACGTCGAGCTCCACCTCAAATTGCTGGTCAGCAACAACTAAGACCTAGAGATGGAGGACAAGCAAGGGTGTGTGCACTAACCCATCAAGATGCTAAAGCCTCATGATCTGTTGTTAAAGGTATCATCACACTCTGTGGTATGCCTGCATCTGTGCCTATAGATTCTGGTTCTATGCATTCTTTTATATCTCCTTATTTTGCTATCAAACTGCATAAGAATCCTGAGACAATGAATAATACGCTAATGGTAGCAACACCAGTTGGAGACTCTGTGATAGCCAACCAGATATTTATGAATTATATTATTACTATTGAAAATCGTGATTCGCTAGTAGATCTTATTCTGTTAGAGTTTCAAGATCTTGATGCTATTTTGGGTATGGAATGACTTTCTGAATATCATATAAGTGTAGATTATTTCCAAAATATTGTTACTTTCTCACCTTTAGACCAACCACCCTTTCAGTTCATTGGGATTCAGGAAAGAGTCTCTCATATTATTTCTGTCTTGAGTGCTACTCAACTATTGCTAAAAGGATGTCAAGGGTATTTGGTCTTTATTTCTGGAGAAGAATCTGAGAAGCCAGTATTAAAAGATATCCCTATTGTGAGAGATTTTCTAGATATTTTTCCTGAAGATCTACCTTGACTACCACCAGTCGGGCAGATTGAATTTACAATTGATCTTCTACCAGGCATTACACTTGTTTCTAATCCCCTTATAGAATGATATCGATTGAGTTGGAGGAGTTAAATAAATAAATCCAAAATCTTTTGGATAAGGGTTTTATTCGACCCAGTGTATCACCTTGGGGTGCCCCTGTCCTATTTGTGAAGAAGAAAGATGGATCAATGTGGCTATGCATTGATTATAGACATCTCAACCAAGTGATCGTAAAGAATAAATATCACATTCTCTGAATAGATGACATATTTGATCAGCTTCAAGGTACCCAAGTATACTTTGCCTTTAATGAAAATCAAATAGCTCGTCACTTTGAAAGAGAACTTCGTCCATCAATTAAGAAGTATGTTGTAGTATTAATGTTACCAACATATGCTGAAGTGCTAAGTCGAGCTCTAGTAGTGGAGAAATTAGATAATGAACTACAAGCAAATGAATGAAAGTGACCTTTTAGTACTACACCACCTGCATATGGGGGATCACACTTTAGACCCTCAAAGAAAGGCAAGGGCAGACATTTCGAACATCAACAGATGAGAGCTCCTGATAATCAAGTTATCATAATATGTTATTTATGTGAGAAAACATATCATACTTCCACCTCTTGCCCCATGGGAGAATGTGTATGCTTTTATTGTCAACAATCGGGGCACATGTCGAGGGACCATCTACGGAAGCAACATCAACGTCGAGCTCCACCTCAAATTGCTGGTCAGCAACAACTAAGACCTAGAGATGGAGGACAAGCAAGGGTGTGTGCACTAACCCATCAAGATGCTGAAGCCTCATAATCTGTTGTTAAGGTATCATCACACTCTGTGGTATGCCTGCATCTGTGCTTATAGATTCTGGTTCTATGCATTCTTTTATATCTCCTTATTTTGCTATCAAACTGTATAAGAATTCTGGGACAATGAATAATACGCTAATGGTAGCAACACCAGTTGGAGACTCTGTGATAGCCAACCAGATATTTATGAATTATATTATTACTATTGAAAATCGTGATTCGCTAGTAGATCTTATTCTGTTAGAGTTTCAAGATCTTGATGTTATTTTGGGTATGGACTGGCTTTTTGCATATCATGTAAGTGTAGATTATTTCCAAAATATTGTTACTTTCTCACCTTTAGACCAACCACCCTTTCAGTTCATTGGGATTCAGGAAAGAGTCCCTCGTATTATTTCTGTCTTGAGTGCTACTCAACTATTGCTAAAAGGATATCAAGGGTATTTGGCATTTATTTCTGGAGAAGAATCTGAGAAGCCAGTATTAAAAGATATCCCTGTTGTGAGAGATTTTCTAGATATTTTTCCTGAAGATCTACCTTGACTACCACCAGTCGGGCAAATTGAATTTACAATTGATCTTCTACCAGGCATTACACTTGTTTCTAATCCCCTTATAGAATGACACCGATTGAGTTGGAGGAGTTAAATAAATAAATCCAAAAGCTTTTGGATAAGGGTTTTATTCGACCCGGTGTATCACCTTGGGGTGCCCATGTCCTATTTGTGAAGAAGAAAGATGGATCAATATGGCTATGCATTGATTATAGACATCTCAACCAAGTGATCGTAAAGAATAAATATCACATTCCCTGAATAGATGACATATTTGATCAGCTTCAATGTACCCAAGTATACTCAAAGATTGATGTGAGATCCGGGTATCATCAACTAAAGAAAAGGGAAGGAGACATATAGGAAACTGCTTTCAAAACACGATATGGTTATTACGAATTCTTAGTAATGCCCTTCGAACTCACAAACGCATCGGCTGCCTTTATGGATCTCATGAATAGGGTCTTCCACCCTTATCTTGATAAATTTATAATTGTATTCATTGATGACATCTTGATTTACTCCAAAAGTAGGGTGGAACATGAATATCATCTTAAGATAGTTTTGGAAGTACTAAGACGAGAAACTATATGCTAAATTGAGCAAGAACAATTTTTGGCATAATGAAGTTATGTTTCTCGGTCATGTAATTTCAAGTGCTGGTATATCTGTTGACCCCCAAAAGATTGAAGCGGTGATAAAATAGAAACAACCTTCAAATGTTTTAGAGATCAGGAGCTTCTTGGGCTTGGTCGGATATTATAGAAGATTCGTAGAAAGCTTTTCAAAAATAGCAGCACCCTTAACCAGGTTACATAGAAGAATATAAAGTTTATATGGGATGATAAATGTCGACAAAGTTTTCAAGAATTGAAGAAGAAATTAACTAATGCTCCTAGTAATTCCTTCAGAGGGAGAAGGTTTTGTAGTGTATAGTGATGACTCACTACAAGGACTTAGGTGTGTTCTAATATAAAATGATAGAGTGGTTGTATATGCATCTAGGCATTTGAAGCCTCAAGAGAAGAACTATCCTACTCATGACTTGGAGCTAGCAGCTATTATTTTTGCACTGAAAATTTAGAGGCATTATCTCTATGGACAAACTTTTGAAATCTTCACGAATCATAAGAGTCTCAAGTATATTTTCACACAGAATGATCTAAATATAAGACAAAAGAAGATGGTTAGACTTTTTAAAGGATTATGATTTTAATATCAATTATCATCTTGGGAATGCTAATGTAGTCACCAACGCAGAAATATTCTAAGTCTTATAGTCTATATGAATATTCAAAAAAATTCTATAATGACAGAGTTGATAGACTTGAAATTTAAACTTTTATCAGAAATAAATAAAGGATTTCTTGCATATTTAATGGCACAATCATATTTGGTAGAAAGGATTAAAAAAAGTCAAAAGAAAGATACATATTTTTATATGATAGCTAAGGAGATAGCTCAAGGATCTAGACATGAATTCATCCAAACTGAAAATAGTTTTATTACATTCCACAACCGACTTTGCGTTCCTGAAAGTCATTCGGTAAAGATGCAACTATTGGAGGCATATAGATCAAATTTAATATCCACCCCGGGACTATCAAGATGTATCAGGATTTACGCCAAAACTACTGGTGGTGTGGCATGAAGAGAGATATAGCAGAGTTTGTCTCTAAATGTCTGACATGTTAGTAGGTAAAGGCAGAACATCAAGTGCCTGTAGGTAAATTACAAAGGATTTCAATTCCTGAATGAAAGTGGGAGCAAATTACTATAGATTTTGTGATAGGATTACCCAAGACTGTGAAAAGATATGATGAGATGTGGGTAGTAGTAGATAGACTTACTAAATTGCTCACTTCCTCCCCATTAACAATAAGTATTCATTTGACAAATTAGCATGCTTATATATTAAGGAGATTATTCGATATTATGGGGTGGCAGTTAGATCTCAGATATGGATCCAATGTTTACCTCTAAGTTTTGGGGAAGTATACAGAAATCTTTGGGCATACAATTAAAGTTTAGTACAGTTTTTCACCCCCAAACTGATGGTCAATCTAAGAGAACAATACAAACCCTTTAAGATCTTTTAAGCGTCCCCTTTAGACTTTGGTGGAAGTTAGGATATGCACTTATATTTAATTCAGTTCTTTTTATAATAATAGTTATCACTCTAGTATACAGATGGCCCCATTTGAATCTCTTTATGGAAGAAAATGCAGATCACTTGTGTATTGGGATGAGGTTGGAGAACAGAAGCTTTTGGGACCTCAATTAATTCAAAGAGATGTTGATAATATCCAAATTATATGTCAGAGATTATTAATAGCTCAAAGTCGTCAGAAAAGTTATACAGATCAAAGGCGAAGAGATCTAGAGTTCACAGTTGGTGAGCATGTCTTCTTAAAAAGTGTCGCCAACCAAGGGAGTCATGAGATTTGGTCAAAGGGGAAAGTTAGCCCATAGATTTATTGGCCCATTTGAGATCTTACAAAAGGTCGGGCATGTGGCATATAGATTGGCATTGCCCCCGATTTTGACTAGTATTCATGATGTATTCCACGTCTTTGTGCTCTGAAAATATATCAAGGATCCATCACATATCATATCTTACCAATCTCTACAACTCAGAGATGACGTTACTTTTATAGAACAACCAACCCAGATCTTAGAAAGAAAAGAATATGTTCTAAGGAATGAAGTTATACCCTTGGTAAAGATTCATTGGCAGCACCATTTAGATGAAGAGGCAACTTGGGAAAGAGAAGAAAATATGTAAGAGCAGTATCCCCATCTATTCTCTTAAGGTAAGCTAAATTTGGAGACTAAATTTCATGTAGGAGGGTAGAAATCTAATCAATCAATTATTTAATTAAGCACTAATTATGCACTTCCTTATTTACCGTTATGATTTAAGAAATATTACTTCATATTTCATTGTTTGCCATTATAAATTAGGAAATGAATATTAATCATTCCAAATAAGAGTAGGTTATATTTATTAACATATTAAATCAGAATTAATATTAAATAATTATGAAATTTTAAATAAAAGTTTCCTTTAATGAAAGGCTCACCTCCTCCTATTTAAGGGGAGGGATTCCTCTCATTCGTTCCTCACCTAACCGAGCTCAACAGCGGGAGGAACGAAGAGTTTCCCTATCTTTTTTTAGAAAAAATAAAACTCTTCTTTTGTTTTCGTTAAGTGTTGAAAGTTTTATATTAAAAAATATTTATAAATCCTGAAATTTTTTATTATTGAATTAAAATATGACATTTCTAGTTTTGCGATAGTTATTAATCATCTTCTTAAGATTTTTGTTTTTGAAGTTAAACATGCTAAAATTTTACATGTTCTATATAGTACTGCATGATATTTTTGATACTACAGTTTATTTTTTTAGTTTTATCTAAAATAAAACTTTCATATTAGATTAAAATATTTTTGAATATTTTTTTATATGTAATGTGTTACGATGAAATGTTAAGTTTGTTAAGATTTGGTCTTATATAAAATAAAACTTTTATGTTATATTAAAATATTTTTGGACATTCTTTTATATGTAATGTGTTATAATGAAAGGTTAAGTTTATTGAGATTTGACATGTATTGAAAGTATGATTTTTAATTCTTATTAAATTTAAAAAGTTATTTAATTGTATTAAGCTTTTATCTCCTAATTTTATCTTTAGTGTTTTTCTTTCTATTTAATCTTTAGTGAAAATATATTATACATAAGACTATATAAATATTGATTTGAAATAGCCAAATATTATACATTTGTTAGATTTGAGCCAAACCATTGATTGAATCAAACTAGATTTAATTAGTTAGATTGATTCAAGGTGATTCTGAATTGGTTGACTAATTCAAGTCTATTTAACTTAGATTGAACTTAAACTAATCTAATTATGGGTGATTCCAGAATAGTAAATGAGGATTAGATAAAATTTTAACTATATTATAGTTAAATCGAGTTAAATTGGACTGATTTAACTACAGTTCAAGTCAATTAAGGGCTAAATTATAGTACTTGGCATAAACGATATTGGAAAAGATATTTTGATGTATTTTTACGTCCCGATATGATAGTATGAGATGATGTTATTTTTCTGCTGAGGGCAGGTAGGGCGATTCCCTTTGGGGATTAGCGGGTCGTCAAACGTGACGGCTAGACAGTTCTTCCATCCACAGTTGAGAGGCCCCACTTTCACGGGTGAGGGATACCACTCCATCCGTAGTTGGCAGAATCCAAACTCATCGCATAGGATAAAGCCTCTCCATCCGCAGTTGGGGGAGTGTTCCTTCGGGTGTTTGATATACGCTAATGGGATGATTTATTTTAATTATATATTCATTTTGAGTTAAATTTTAGGCTTCCTACTTAGCGTTGCTGAATTTTATTTATTTTTTGATTTTCAGAGCAACTTTCCACTAGTACTAAATCGGGATCCAGTGGAGAGCTGACTTTCCTCTATCGTTAGGTAAAGCCAATTGCATAATCATCATATTCTTCAATAGATATTTTACAGTTATAATTTGATGAATAAATAAAAAAATTATAATAAATATTTATAATTATGACTAAAATAGTTTTATCTTGGCTCTGAATATGAGAAATATATGATTTTATAAAAATAATAATAATAAAAAAGATGAAGGATGTGACAGTTATTCTTCTTACAGCCCACGAAGTCGACTCTCCATATGAATCTTACCGTAAGAAGAGTTGTCCGCGAAGCTACAATTTCGACTAAATTCCAACTATGAGACATAAAATTTGTGAAAAATCATTAACAATTTCATCTGTTGGGGATAACAAACACAAAATCACGTCTTTTTTTTTTGTCGAATTTTCGTTAAAGACGTCGACTTTCGTCGGTAAACCTATCGTGATGATCGCAATCCACCCGGCGAAGCCGAGAACGGGAAGAGTTCAACTGGAGGGAGGAGGAGAGGCGGCGGCCAAATCGTCTTCAGTTTTTGTGAGGCGTATAGGAACGAAAAAGTAGAGCTCGATAACTTGCATTGGATGCTACTTGCATCGTTGCCACAACATGAAAGCTAAATCCCTCAGGATTTCCATGTCAGACGCTAAATCTTTTTTGGGAAAGAAAGGAGGAGAGACGTCGTAGTAGAAGTACAGGGAACACCTATTTGGTCTCCCTACGGTCTACTTTGCTGAGCCAAATCAGCTGTTAAAATAAGCCACAGGAGAAAAAAAAAACAAGAAAAGAAATGAAATGGAAGCAAACAACTACGGTGACAGCAGAAGCCGAACACACACACACACACACACACACACGGCCTAATCGATAGTATCGACATCGACGGAAGAAGACACCCGGGACGAGTCAGCACCTCCACGCAGACGTGGACGCCATCTCCCTCCCCCTCCAGCTTAGCACGAGCGCGCCGCCATCCCGCCTCGCCACGTGGTAGCCGTCCACGGGATTGCGCCGGACGAGCCACTCGGCCTGCGACTCCGCGAACTCGCTGAAGGGGAGGGGCGACCACCCGGCGCCCGCGAACAGCTCCCGCCACGGGCCCAGCCCAGACGCCCACTCCCCCACCGCGGCCGCCACGCGCGGCCGCATCACCACCCGCTCCACCCACCGCACGGCCTCCTCCCTCGCCCCCGTCGCCGCCGCTGCCGCCTCGACCGACTCCAGCACGGTCGCGTAGTGCTCCACCCCTGCAGCCACCGTCCGCCGCAGCGACGGCGGGTGGTGGCCGCCCGATCCCCCCTCCGTGTCGACGAACACCACCACCCGCGGGCACACGCGGCGGACGAACCGGAGCAGAGCGGCGGCGGTATCCGGCGAGGCGGCGCCGCCGCCGAGGAGGCGGAAAATGACGGGTGTCAGGACGACGGCCGTGGGCTCTCCGGAGCCTGCGAGGCGGAACCCGCTGAGGGCGAGCATTCCGAGTCCCCCGACGCGGACGAAGTTGACGGCGAGGCTGATGTTGAGGCCGCGGGCAAAGTCGCGGAGGTTGTCCGCCGCCAGGACCGTCTCTCCAGACTCCTCCGCGACCACGGCGGTGATACGCACGGCCGGCGGTGAGGAGTGCGAGACGCGGCTTCGCCCGGCGAGCTCCTGCGCGAAGGACGACCACTGGCCGCCGAGGCCGAGGTCGAAATCGATGAGGTGGATGGACCGGGCGCCGCAATCGAGCGCCTCGATCACGGTCTGGGTGGCGGTGAAGGTGGCGAAGTGGGGGACGGGGGAGAGGTCAGCGAAGGCCTTGTGGGCGGCGATGTGGCGGACGAGCTCGGCAGCAGAGAGCAGGGGTTCAGCGGTGGATGGGCGAAGCAGCGCCAAAAGAGCCTCCTTGAAGAGAAAGACGGCACGTAGGAGAGGGGACGCACCGGCGGAGGGGAGATGGTGATTGAGCCGCGACAATATCACGTGCGCCGTGGCGAAGTCGTTGGCTTCCAGGCAACGTGCGGCGCCGATGAGCGAGTCGAGCTGAGAGCGGTCGAAGCTGGAGGTCGGCGAGGGGATGGCGTGATCGGCGGCCGCAGCGAAGGGGTCGAAGGGGAGGTCGAAGGGCGCATCGAGGAACTGGGGATCGGAGTCATCGGTGAAGGGGGGAAGATCGCACCTTTCGGCGAAGAGCAAGGAGGCGGTGTCCCAGTCGTCAGAGGAGAGGAGGGGGTGATGGTGGTGAGCGTCGCCTCCGCCGGCCCAGGAGAGGAAAGGGAGGTCGGCGGCGGCGGCAACAGCGGCCATGGGAGCGGTGGCGGGGCTGGAGGTGAGGTGGTGGTCGAGGACGGAGGTGGGCTCGTCGTAGATGGCGGTGACGGAGACGTTGTTGGAATCGACGGTGGGGGAGGAATCGAGCAGGGGTTTGGAATGGAGAGAGAAGTGGTGGTGCGTGGGGGGATGCTGCTGAGGGGAGTCAGTGAGCGCCTTGGGATGCTTCATCACAAAGTATTAGTAGGAGCAAAAAGAGAGAGCAGGGGGGAGAAGAAAGTTCCCTCTGCTGTCCCTCCCTGCCTCGATCGCTCGCTCGCTCGCTCTTCTTGGAGTCCGTGAAAGAAGGGGCAAGTGAGGAGGGGCCTTCGGCTGTAAACGATAGGGTGTTATAATGAGAAGAGAGAGGGGAGTGGGATGATGCCATGAGGTTGGATGGCCATGGCAAGAGGAGAGATGAGTCCAAAAGAAGGCTCCTCTCCTAGCCTTCGCCACAAGTTGGCTTCGGGGAGAAGCCATTGCTTTGTGGAGGCTGGCTTTGTGATGGGACCCCGTGGCTCTCCTTACTCCATCTGCTTCCCATGTCTCTTCATTAAAATTAACGTTATATATATATATATATATATATATATATATATATATATATATATGTATATATGTATATGTATATATGTATATGTGATGAATCGTGTTTTTCTTCTTCTCGAGTTCAATTAAATAATAATATGTAATTATATTAAAATATCTTAAGATTTTAGTAAAATAAAAAATAGGTAAGTAATCAAACTTAATGAACTCCTGTGACAAAGGTGATGCTGAGAGAAAGAAAAAAAAAAGGATGGGGAGGGTTTAAAAAAAAAACACATGCACAAGGTTTACCATATTACCCTCTAAAAAAAAGTCTTAATCAACGAAAAAAATATTTTGAGTCTAACATATACAATATTCATTTCTAAGACTCGATATATGATTATCATGTGTCCGAAAATAATAATAAATCGATATATACCACATCAGTGGATCTAAATATTTTTATTACAAAAAATATTTACATAATCATGAATAGTAAAAAATGATCAATTATAAAATACAAGCATTAGTTATGGTCTCCCAAGCAAATTCTCTCTTGACTCCTCCCTTATAAATCTCGAAAAGATTAATTTGAGTATACATCATAAATATATTTTTATATTAATCTTCGTCTAGAACAAAAGCAACTCCAGACTAACGCTATATCGAGATCTCCCAGTACTTCGGACAACATCTTTCAAAATATAGATCAGATCAAGATCATATCAGAGGTGATCATGAAGGCTGGCTTTGTGATCGAATTGTGTGGCCCTCGATGGTCCATCTGACTCTCATGTCTCTTCATATATAAATAAATATTACATTATGCAAAAGAAGTCTTAATTGATGAAAAAAAAAGATTTAATATGAGAAATATTTGTTTCTATCCAAAACTCAATATATGATTATTATGTGTTAAAAAACTACAATAAGTTAATATATGCCATATGAATCTATTTTTTTATAAAGAATATTTACTTGATCAACAGTAAGAAAAGATCGATGTCTCCTAGGTCAAACTTTTTCTTTTGATTCCTCCTCTATTTATCACGAGAAGATTAATTTGAGTGTTAAATGGATCGTATATATTGAAAATACTTCTCGACATTGATCATCGTGTAGAAGCGAAGCAGCTCAAGTCTAGCACCGTCTCGAGAACTAGTAAAACTTTAGGTAATAACAACTCCCCAAATATAGATCGAGTCAGGATTATATCAGACTAATTACTCGACATGAAGGTGATCACCGATATTATGAGGTATTAGGATCTACAAAGCGACCCCCAAAAATACTATGGGTGACTCAGTGGGGAACGGAAGCATCTCCATGGCTCCGGGAAGAGAGAGCAATTTGCTTTCTTAGTAGAAGAGGATGTTCTTGGGGATCAAAGAACTATGAAGGTCTTCCCTTCCGAAAAGCCGAGGACTCTCAGAAAGACTTGGTCTGTATTATTGGACCTAATTAAAGTGCAAGCGGCAGTCCCACTTGAGCAGTAGCAAGTTGGCATAATGAAGCGAATATATGAGCTTTTTAAGAAGTAGATGAGGTGAATCAATTAGGAGAGTTCAAATCAAATCCAACCTATCTCCATGGAATCTTAATCTAATCTAGTCACAAGGCTGCATTCTCTTCTACCCTCCCCAGGGAATGCAGGCCATTCAAGCTCTCCCTGCAGCTGCCTCTTTTCCCCCTCTTGAGTGGGTGATGATGGCCACCTTTCCATGGGACTGTGGAGAGCAAAGAATCTAACGACCTTCCTTTTGTACATCACAAGCCTCCTTCCCCACACCGTGTAGGAAACGTGTTCTGAGCAGAGCTCCAAAAGGAGATGGAAACCCTACCGAGATATACTTTGAATATGATCACTGATGGAGAGGTAAAGCAGACATGATGCATGAGAATATTGATGCATCACAGACATATGCTGCTGTTTCATAAGGTTGCTGCGCTTTAAGCCATCGAATTTAGGGGTAGTGGAGATCAGTGTCATGGAAAGTGGCTTTATTTTTGTTAAGCTGAAGCTTTTGTGAGGGAGGCACTCAGGTGGCCCTCATCCTTCATGATTCCCATGCCTTTCCTAAAGATAAGCTTTATTTTTTTTGCCCTGTTGGATCCACTCCCATGTATTTTTCCTCCATTAACAAACGCTATCTATCTATACACCGACACTTCTCGAGGCAGATCGATCCAAACTTGAGATTTATAAGACATTTAAGAGTCCAATCAAATGCGTCGTACCACTCACGAAGAGAAAAAGGTCGAGTACTGAACCCTACCGTGGAGAATAATGTACAAACGTTAGCTTTAAACAATGAAGGAGAAAAGTACCTGAAACCTCAAATCATTTGTACGTGATGTCATATGGTACACTTGGAGACATGTTTTGCGGTGGCACCTCATCTCGGTTTCGGTGGTGGTGGCTCCGACGTCGATACTAGTTGGGTCGTGCAGTCTTGTGATTGTTGGGATAGGAATCCGATGGCCGGACTGAGTGAGGACTTCATCGCCACGTATAAAAACTGGATGCAGACAAAGACGAGGAGTTTACATCAGGCCGAACACCAGCCGGTAGCGTGTGATGCAACGCCGCAGGCGAGCGAGCGGAGGTGCGCATGCAACGGGTTACGTGCACGAGCTGCATGCATGCGTGGCGGTCGCCTCGCATCGACGGCAGGCCCTCTTCGTACCGGGCCCCACCGCGGAACTTATTCCGGCAGCTTTCCCTATCCTTTCTCTTCGATCGGTGGGGCCCGCGCTGACAGCACCGCCACCCTCCACCGCTATCGTCACCATGCATGGTGGCATCAGCGGCGAGCCATGGCCGACAGGGCAGCGGGAGGGGCGGGCGACACCGGTGGGCCTCGCCGGGGGGTGGCTCGCCTGCTCCTCTTCCTCTCTCGCTCCGCTGCCCGGCGCCGTGACCTCTGCCTAAATCGAACTTAAAACTTACTAAGCGCTTACGACGTGCGTAATTTATAATCTAAGTACAATTTTTTTTTTTTTTGCCCGATCGTGAATTACTTACTATTTTCTTCTAACGTTTTGTCCTTTCGATAATTATCATATAATTTTTTAGAAAAAAATTGAAGATGATGCGTTTGTAAATTAAAATATAATATAATATATATATATATATATATATACATCTAAAATTTCATATATAATCATTTTAATTTAATTTTTAATATTAAAATATGTCCGCGACATAATAAAAAACTTTATACCTATATATATTTTTAAAAATAAATCAGATCAAATCAATTTAAAAAAAATTTATTATATTAAAACTTTTTACTATCTTTGCCTTCCTCTTGATGCAAACCTAATCACAACAAAGCAAAAGCAAGAATTAACGACTAAAGAACAACGACCTACCAATCTTTTGAGAGCTTCTAAATGAAGCTAAAGTTTACTACTGGAAGAGTAATAAGAACACACCCAAAAACTGGACCTTTTAGTCACCGTAATCCAACCCAATCGGGCACGCCGAACACATTGCATCAACCTACAAATAAACATAAGCACGACGCCACACTAATGCTTCGTCGACTTTGCAACTTTCTCTTTTCAAAAAAGTTTTCTTTAGGGTGTTTGGAAGCTTTCGATCACTTTGAAGCCTTTCAGTTCGTCCGCGACAACCGGTTGTGGCTCAGTGGCATTGCTTTACTCCCAAGAAAGTAAACGAAGTTAACACTTTATATGTCTACCGGATGTTGGTATAGTGAGAGAATCATTTTTGTGTTGAGTTAATTATTAGGGGATGCGAGTGGAGATCAAATATGATACATTCATGTTGAGATTGAGACGTGGTGGACTCCGAGAGAATAAACTATGATGTCATCTACGTTAAGGATTGATTGTGGGCCTGTCTTACTTGTGATTAATGATAGAAGATAGGATTTAGATATAATTTTTTAATTGAATGATAAAATCACGTAGGTTAGTTGAGAAAAATACTCATATAAATTGATGATGAATCAATGAACTCAATGGACATTTCTTTACTTATTCCTATTTCCAACATGGTATCAGAGCCTCTCTCTCTATAAGATAGATTAGATATTATATTTCTTTATCCATTATCTAACGACGGTTTATATATCTTTTTACTGTTAAACGATAGTCTTTCGTCAACGTCAAAGCCACTCTTCACGACTTTTGGTGCGTCGACTTCCTCTTCCCCCACTAGACCCCGTCGGCTTTCTCATTACTCTGTCGAGGCATCCTTTTACACGAGACCATTTTCTTCGTGCACCACCACTGTCGCATCAGCTCCAACGAGCAGCGACACTTTCCCTACCCCATTTGCAGTAGACGACGACTTCTACACCCACTCACCGGCATCGTTCCTCCTACAACCTTTCTTCTCTCCGCCAAGAACACCTGTAAGGGCCACCACCCATTGTCTCTCGGTGCTTTGTAGAGAGGGCGCAACAAGTTCCTTCTCACTGTCAAAGCCGTCGATTGCGTTTTTGCAAAGCCGCAACTGTCGGTCGACTCCTCTTCTGCAAAGTCGTGATCTCTATTTCCCGACAAAAATAGAGCATCGTTGTCGCACCCATCGCCAGCGTCGTTCTCATTCGAGGATCTGAAGATTCGGGTCCTGCTCTATAATTGACGTCTACGTCGCTGGTTTGGCAACCCTCTCGCTCAACCTCGCCGACACTTGCTGCTGCCATCGCTGGCATCAGCGACACTATCAGCCTCATTGTTGCCTACCATCGGCTCACTGTTCGTTCGCTGCTGCTGCCGTCATAGCAACAACTCAGCCGCTTCTCCTCTTCGATGTAGATCCCTCTCTACATCGTCTCTACACCTCCAAAGAAGGGACCGCAACATTGTGGTCCTGAAGTCAGGGAAGAAAGGGAAGCACACCTTTACTACAATGACTTCCTTATCTTCTCCTTCGGCGGCTACTTTGCTCGCTGCCGACCCCCTTACTCCAACAATTACAGCCGCAACCGCAGCCCTCGCCAGCCACAACTACTGCACTCTCCTTAGGCAGCTACTCTGCTCGCTGTCGACCTCCCCTACAACCGGCCAGCCCTCAGCAATCGCAGTTAGCGGCCCACCCTCTACTCCTCTACCGTGTTACTTGACGTCGCTGCCTTTCTCCTCCTTAATCGCAACCACAGCCTCTGCGCTGTTCCGTCGGCGACCGAGGCCTCTGCGCCAGCAACCTCTCCCGACCGCTGCTTCCTCTGCATCAACACTAAGAGATTTCCACCGATTGTGATTGCCTCGTGCTACCACAACTCGCAATCGGTGCAGGCGCTTGCCTAAAACAAATTCTCTTCTCACTCGGTCGGATACTACGATCGGAAACAGAGCAACCTATGCATACTGTCGCCAGATCTGCTCTCCGACCATCCACTCCTTCCCTTGTTGATTCCACGGAGTCCTCCGGGCTCCACCCTTCTGCAGCGTTCTGCCGCGAAGCTTGCAGCTGCTGTAATCTCAACCAATCTCTCTTTCATTGTCCAGCGACAGCTTATGCCCCATCTCGTCTATTGTGTCTGCATCGTGTCAAACCTCCTCTTCCGGCCATTCCAACAGAATCGTATGCTCATTCTCAGCTAGGTTAATATCGTCGTTAAAGTCAACCATCGTCAGATCTTCATCACGGTTGACAACACTACGGCTTCCAACTTGGCTCCAGCATAATCATCTATTCTTTCTCAACCAGACTGACATCGCCGTCGAAGTTAATCGCCATCATATCTTTATCGTGGTTGACAACACGACGGCCTCCCTCTCAATCAAGTTGACATTGCCGTCAAAGTCAACCGTCATCAGATCTTCACCGTAATTTTTTTCATTCAGATTCATTGTCATTGGTTCAAGATCGAAGTCTTTAGTTTAAGATCAGCGTCCTTACATGAGAACGATCTTGCGGGGACATGATAGAAGATAGAATTTAGATATGATTTCTCAAATGAATGAGAAAATTATGTAGGTTAGTCGAGGAAAATCCTTTTATCTTCACTTGTACAAATCGACGAGAATCAATGAACTCAATGTGTATTTCTTTACTTTTTTCTATTTCTTAACTTTTTTCTATTTCCAACAATTAATATATTTGATAATTAATCCAATATCTCGATTATGATAAATATTTTTTTTCTTTATTTTTTTTAGAAAAAACACCTTTCATCTTGCGGGTTCTAAGTTTGTTTTTCTCAATTAGTATAAAAACTGTCTTGTATCGATATTGATGAGAGAAAACTCATTTTTTTATATTAGACTGATCTATAAGGTAAATCAATTCGATCATAGTGTGTTTGTGGGATGTAGTATAAATATTATAGATTATATAGAATTCAGGTCTTTTGCATGTTCTTATTATCGGGTAAATAAGAATATCTATTTGAAATTCCTTCAAGAATCATTCGTTAATTTATGCCGTATTTTAAATATTTGTTTCTCAATTATATTATATATATATATATATATATATAGGTGATAAAATATTATAATTTTATTATAAAATAAAATCAGTTTATGTTAGGGGTGGATGTTGGTGATAGCTAGATAGGCCTAACTTGATTTGGGCTCACTGAATGAGCGAACAATACTAACCTGTAAAAAGATTTAAGATCGGAACGGTTCCTGATATGATCATTTTAACATCTAAATTCGTAAAAAAAATATAATGAAAAAAAAAAGCGAGATAAACTATATTTAACAGCTACTATTATGCTGGTGAATCTTTTATAATCGACCAAGCTAGAGAAGGTGTTCTATAAAATAAGATAATTTTTATATATTTTTTATTTGAAAGAGTACTCACACTGAATTGATTCTGAATTGGAAACACTCATATGCTAATGTTAATTTTAGCATTCCAACATTTATATGATGCTGAATATAATTATTTAAATTTATAAAATATCATATGATATTATCTAAATTATAAGAATGCCAAAATAATTTAGTATAAAATCAATACGATTTATATTTTTTATAAGATAAAATCTATTCATTTATTTTAAAATATTTTACTAATATATATATATATATATATATATATTACTTGATGGACTTTTAAAAACATAATTTTACTAAGTAACACTTACTTCAATACATATTTAAAATATATTTTTAATATATTATTTATCAAACGCTAAATGTATTTCATAATTACACATTGACTATGTTCTTTTGTCTAACTATATATTAAAAATATAAATATATTCTTAAACATAACATCAATCTCGATTGAATCATCATGTATTAGATTGAATCATGTATGATAAACATTTTTGTGAAGTATTTAAATTATTATAAATTTATCTAAGAAAAACACTATAATCAGATCGATGCATCCTTATATTAGAGATATTCTGCGATATAAAAAAATTAAGGATATGAAAAATATAAAGAAAAATAGGTGCGTCGATAGCCTAAAATGTCTTTCTATCTGGGAATTCGCTTTACGAAATATTTATGATTCAAATAAATATAATTATTCATCCACGAAAATCCACAATCTATCCGAGCCGTCCCTCCGTACGTGATAACACGAATCTCGAAGGCACCCCCACGGGAAGAACTCCATAACTGTCGTCTATACTACACGTATCCCTCTATTCCCATACGAGTCGCACGGTCCGGTCCTCACCACGCAACGTGGCTTGCATGCACGTCGCACGCACGAGACGAGCCGACGCGCGTTGCTGCCTTCTTCTCACACTCGAGAGACCGAGAGCGAGAGAGAAAGAGAGCGAGAGGGAGAAGACATGAAGTTGAAGGCTGTGGTTTTGTTTGGGGCCATCCTCCTGTGTGCACTTGCAGCCATTAACAGCGAGGAGTGGCCCGGGTTTAGTCCGCTGGTGACCAAAGAGAGCAGGAGGACCTTGACGTTGACCGAGTCCGGAGGAATCACGGCCGTCGACGTACATGATGGTTGCAGGGGCTCCTACCACCTACAGTTCATCACCTTGGAGCCCGGCTCACTGTTCCTGCCGGTGCTGCTCCATACTGACATGCTGTTCTACGTGCACACTGGTATGGTGGGTTCTTATACATCCTACTGCTCCTAATGTACGTCTGCAATTGACGGAAGAAGTTGCCGCTGCAGGAAGGGGAACAGTGACTTATATCAGCGAGGATGAAACGGATGAGATCGATGTGGTTCGTGGTGACGTTTGTAGACTACAACACGGTACCACCTTCTTCGTTCGAAGCCATGGTGATCCGACCAGAGAAAAGCTGAGAGTTCATGCCATCTTTGACAAAACAGGCATCGATGATCCCTTGGTACGATCCTGCAATCGATCATAATTAATTACATCTCCTTTCTTGTAGGTTTCTTGAGTTCTTTGCTTTCGTTGCAGGGGTTTTCTGTATCGGCTTACTCAAATCTTGGTGACATGGTTCGAGGGTTCGACGAGAAGGTTCTCCAGAGTGGTTTTGGTGTATGTTTCTTCTGGCTCTTCTTAGGTCAAAACACTTCAGATTTTGAGTAGCCTCCTAATGATTAATGGCTGTAATAGGTTTCTGAGGAAACAATCCGAGGTCTCAAATGGGTTCCAACGCCTCCTCCTATTGTGCCTACCACACATGAAAACGAGACAGAGAAGCCGAATTGGAAGGAAGGGATCCTGGAGGCTCTGTTGGGCGTTGGTGGGCCGACTGATGTCATGAACAGGAAGAAGACCACCAAAACGAAGACGTACAACTTCTTCAAGGCCAAACCAGATGTGGCGAACCGGAATGGGTGGAGCACTGCTGTGACTCACGAGGACCTTCAAGCTCTTGAGGGCTCCAACTTAGCGCCGTTCATGGTGAACCTGACAAGGGTTAGTCGTCCGAAACCCTACATATAATGTAAGTCCACAATGGTGCGCTCATGATGACGTCGGTGTCGATGCTTGAAGGGATCTATGATGGGGCCTCACTGGAACCCCAGGGCAACGGAGATCGCCGTCGTGTTACAAGGGCAGGGCATGGTGCAAATGGTTTGCCCGAGCGATCCAAAGGGCAAGGTTGACGACGACTTCGCATGCCGGAACACGAAGTTTAAGGTGGAGGAAGGGGACGCCTTCGTGGTGCCGAGGTTCCATCCGATGACGCAGGTGTCCTACAACAACGACACCTTCGTCTTCGTTGGGTTCAGCAGCATGGCAGGCAACAACCATCCACAGTTCTTGGCAGGGAGGAGTTCGGTGCTGCAAGCGCTGGATCCGGACGTGGTGGCTGCGTCCTTTAATGCGCCTAATGCAAGTACCATCGAGGGCTTGTTGGCGTCTCAGAGCGACTCGATAATATTAGCATGCACGTCGTGTGCGGAGGAGTTGGAGAGGATAATGGAGGAGGATATCGAGCGGCGGAAAGAAGAAGAAGAAAGGAAGAGGGCCGAAGAGGAAGCCGAGAAGAGAGAGGAGGCGGCCACCAAAAGAGAGGAAGCGGAAGTAAGGTAGAGGTTACAGAGTGAAGGGAAGAGGAAATCCTTCATATTTGCTGTTTTCCTCAGGAAACAAAATAATAGTTTCTTTTCATGTGTTATTTGTAGTGCATGAAATGTCTCCTCTCCTCTCTCTCTCTCTCTCTCTCTCTAGAGTGACATTGAGGTGTTATTGCCCATTAATTGCAAGGGCCAATTATCCGTTGCTGTCTTCCACCGGAGTTCTCACCTGTGGACGCAACCCTTGCTGCAATGGCAGAGCAGCTCGCTTGCCTCTTCACCCTCCTGTTTACCATCTTGCAAGGGCGGGCTCTTGAAGCTGTGACATGAATAATAGTCTCTGCTTTCAAAAGCTCTCCTGTTTCCTCGGATAAACTCGGACTTCTCCTTTTTTTTTTTTTGTTCTTCTCAAGTGCGTTTTTGGTGAGCCCGAGCAGATCAAAGAACTGGTTGGGCGATTAAATGTTCGCGCAGGACGGTGGTGGAGGCCGGCAGAGTGCGGTGGGGAAGAGTGCGAGGGCATATTCTAAACCAAGCGCAAGACGACAACAAGGTCGATTCCAAAAGATAGACATGTCTTCCTTTCTCTTTTTGTACGCTTCTTATCTGATCGGACTCGAATCATGATAAACCATGTAGAACAGCAATCCAAGTACGCAAATCCCGACACAACCCCGAGCTACACCGTTCATGCGCAGGCATAATCGTGGGACGGCTCCCTTTCTGGTCGAACTCGAGTAGGAAGGATGATGATGATGATGACGACGATGGATCTTATAATGGGTTCATGGAAACGATGACAATGGGAACCATCTTACCTCGATCATCCACGATTTCTACGGCCCCTCGGATTCAAAGAAATGATGCAGCAGCTCCTCTTTTTCGAAATCGTACCTGCAGCTTAAAAGTCATGGATTCATCTCCCGAGGTGGACTTGATAATAATAATAATAAAGACACGGAGGAGCAAACCCCCCACGTCCTGCAAGGACAGGTTCATGGCGCTTCAGCGGAGTACTATTCCTCTTGCTAACGGATGAACAAAAGTCAAGCAGGAGAACAGGGCCGCCTCGTTTGTTGCACTTCTGTTGCTGGTGCAGCTCGCAATGAATGCCTGGCCTGAATCTTGCGAGTTCAAGGGGCCTGTCTGAGAACCATAAACATGATGTACAAACTATGTTTGATGAGATCAACGACCGGAGGAGCAGAAAGAAGACGAAGATAAAAATTTAGCGAAGGCGAGAACGAACAAGAACAGCACCGCCCTGGTCTCCCTTTCCTTAGCAGCTAAAGATACACTAGAATGTCTGACTAGCTAATGAAGCAAACATGGAGAGATCAATTGAGTCTGCTACCGAATGGCAGGGCTAGACGGCTTCCTCTCCGTCGCTTCCCACCCTGCGGCAGCTGTTCCTGATCCAAGGTTGAGGCCGCCGCCGCCGCCGCCGCCGCCACTGACCGAAGTCATCAATGCCGATAGGCCGCCGTTGGCGGTGCCGCCCACTGGACCCATACCCAGACCTAGGAAGTCCAGCGTCGCTGGTTTCGACCCGAACAAGGAAGAGGAACCCATCATCAGGTCCGGTTCGTAAGGGAGCCCGAGCCCAAGCCCCGCCGATAGCATTGGTGCTTGTTCCGGCTCCAGTTGTCGCTGCTGGCCGCGGTGGTGACCCCATTGCAGGCCGTCATCCTGGATGTTCTCCTGCTGCCCCGAGGAAGCGTCGAGGCCGAAACCCTTGAGGAAGGATGAGCCCGTGGCGGCGGCACCCATCTGGGCTGCCTTCTGCAGCAGCGCGGTGGCTGACATGTGGGGGGAGGGCGGCGGCGGAGCGAAGGGACGCCGGTCATGAGACTGCGCCTGCGGCGAGAACAACGACGCCGGACCTCCGTTGGTGGCGAGACATAGCGAGGGGGGTTCCGTGAGCGGCCGGTCAGCGTGGCCCATCACGCTCATGAGGTCGGAGAAGCTGGCCGTGCTGTGGGCTGCTGCGGTGGAGGTGGTCGACGCAAAGAGGCTCGCGAACAGGCTGGTGTTGCTGCTGCTACTGCTGCTGCTGCAAGTGACACCGCTGGTGTTGGCCAGCGACGCCGATGGTGGCGGCATGTACTGTGGCAGTTTGGTCGGTTCAGCCGGCTCTGCAGTGGAAGAATTGCAAGCACGTTAAGGGAGGGAAACCAAAAGAGGAGCAATGATGCGGTGGAGATGAGTAGATTTCTTTGATTCCAACTCCTTTAGCTCATCAACTGCAATGGAAAGTTTCTTATCAGAGAGACTTTTGGAAGGAACCAAACAACTCTCAGGACTCTCTCTCTCTCTCTAAAAGAAGCCTCTTTTTGCCTTCTTCCCTCTCCAAAAGTTCCACCTTTCTCTTCTCCATTTGGATCGACAACGAGGGCATCTCGGAGAGCATGAGACGACAGAAGACTCCAACAATCATGTCCTCATCCCCCCCGCTAAATGCGCGTTTTTTATTGCATGCGAAGCTTCAGATCCGCAAAACCCCTTCGTTCACCTTCTTCTCTATCCGTGAGCTAATAGCATTCTTCCGCAGTCCGAAAGAGATGAACACGAGGGGATAGAGACGGACAACCACCAACCTTGTAGTTCCAGCGGGTCCACCTGCTGTGGTGGCAACGGAGCCGCCGCCACCGCGGCCGGAGCTGTTTCCACCGCCGCCTCTGTTGCTTCCTCAGCAGCCGTTGCTTCCTCGGTTGCCGTTGCCTTCTCTTCCTCCGCCGGTGGCTTTGGATCCGAAGTCGGTGCTCCTGGCCCCTTCTTGGCGCTCTCCTCCGCGAGCGCGTCGCAGAATGCTCTGTGGGTGATGAAGCTATCTCGCCTACTCACACCAAATCGAAACACCGTGAACATAACACAATGAATCCGAGATCCAAATCGAATGCCACACAACTGCATCAACAACGACTGGTCATGCCGCGAGGGTGTTCGTCGAAATACCGGGAAAAGAGCGTGCCGCAGTCGCAGCGATACTCGCGGGTTCCGCAGACCTTGGAATGGGCCTTCCAGTCGGACTGCACGGCGTACTTCTTCGAGCACTTGTCGCACTTCCACTTCTTCTCCCCGTGTTTCCGGCAGAAGTGCTTCTTGATGCCGGTGAGATCGCCGAGCGCCCGCAATGGGTCGTGATGCACGCAACTCGGCTCCGGGCACACGTACACCCGCTTCCGCGGCTCCTTTCCCGTCCTCTGCCGCAGCTTCCACGGCAAATTGTGCCCCCTCCGATGCAGCTGCAGGTTCTGGTCCCGCTGGAATCCCTTGTTGCAGATCTCGCACACGAACCGGTTGGTCGCCATCAACGTCTTGGGTGACAGCGCGATCACCTCAGCCTCCGGATCTATCCAACACATCCCCTTCCAATATCAAGAAGCAGAACGGGAAAGCACGAGAATCCTTCCACTATCCAGAAGCTCCAATTTGACTTACCTGGCGTTCCGGGGAGATTCCTCTTCTTCTTAACCACCGGATTCGGCGGCGGCGGTTGCGGGGGCGGCGCAGGGAGCTGAAGCTGGCTCGACGACGACACGCTGCCCTCGCCGGAGCCGGAGTTGGAGACGGTCATGACGGAGGAATTATCCAATTCCATCATCCAAATCTCTCTTCCTCTCAACTTCAAGACCCAAAAGAAGAAAGAAACTGAAAAAGGAGAAGCTTTCACCAGCTACCGCTCCTCGCCGGCACACTGAAACACTGGTCCGCCGGCGACACCGACAACAAAGCGTCACACTGTAAAAATAAAAAGGCCAACCTTTTAACTCCCCTCCTCCATCTTCACTGGTGTCCCTCCAACAAACCGATATGAAACAAGAACGGAGCCGATGAATCGAGCTCCCGCAAACCGGCGAGACTCGGTGACGACGGTGAGCCGGGTCGGTCGTCTTCGGCGGCGCAAGCGCTGCAACGAAACAGAGGAGGAGAAGATAGGAAGAAAGGGGAGAGGGAAAAGTACCCACGCGACTCTAATAAAGCGGTGGGTGGAGGGCTTAACTCGGGTTAGGAAATGGTGGCAGACGTGGGGTTAACTCCGCTAGGGACACGTGGATAAATCAAGGCCGTCCACGCTGGTCGCAGCTCGGCCCCGGCCTCCCTTTCTTTTTGTCGTGTAGCGGAAACAACTCTACTCACCCCTTCTGACCATTTTTGTTATTATTTTATGTTTCATCGTTTTAAATATTGTTCCGATAAATTTAAAATTGAGAAAGAGTGACACGTCATCCTTGAGACATAGAACAGCATTTTCATCCAACCACTTGTAGACATGTGGGTCGCCCATTATCCGGTTCACTAATAGTCGATTAACGCCTTGGAAATAAATAAAATAACAGTTCTTTAGTAAAAAAATAATGGGATAAAAGAGGAAAGGGCAATTTAGTACTTTAATAGGATAAGATTCTCTGGAATTAATGGGGTGGCCCACCACCACCCTCCAACAGTGGAATGCCTGTTTCCCTGCTTTGTTTTCTGAGTTACCAAAAGGGCCCCCATGAGAATATCTATTTTACCTTTTTTTTATACAATGAATTTTGGAAAAAAAATATTTTTTCAGAAAATACCCATCTATAGAATCCTTTTAACAATATCTTTTTTCAGGGGAGAATATATCCAATTATAGTATTTTTACATTACATTACATTACTTTTAATAATATAAAAAAATACTAATTTTTTATATCGTTATTAAAGATACTATAGATATTATTTTTATAAATTTTATGTAAAAGTATTTTGCTATAGGTTTTTGTATAGCGTACTAAGTTTGAAGATCTTATAACATATTATATCGGTTGACAGATTCAGCAAAAGAATAAATAATTGACTATTAAATATTGAATAAAAATATTAGATAAAAAATAAATAACAAATAAGACACTTAGATATATATATATATATATATATATATTTATTTATTTATTTATATATGTCCATCAGTATCTAATCTGAACAATATGTTTAATTCCTAGAACGCCTGTGTTAGGAATAAATTATTAGGGGTTCAGTTGTTTATTAGAGTCATCCTTCTCACTTGCCAGTCTTACCTGTGCTTCCATCCATCTGAGCTTTTGGTGGTAGCTACTCTAATGGCAATTGTTTATCCTTTGATCAGAGTTCAGCTCTGACTTGGGGATCACTCTAAAAGAACACCCAAATCTCTCAAGTGCTCACTTCTCCATCATCTCAAAAAAGTACTCTTTGTTTTAATCATCATCTTGCGGATGCCTTCCAATCACATTTCCACTCCACCCTTTCCAAAAAGACTTGTCAGGTTCAGCAGCAACCTGATGTCAAACTCATGCAAGTCTTTGTTATATCATGGGTTTGTACCATCTCAACCTCTCTAAACGTCTAATTTAACATTTACCTCTCTAAATCTCGAGGAGAAGGGCATTTTCATCAGGTTTTATGATCCAATTCCGGTCTCAAATAAATACTTCCAATGCTTTTAAGGTCATCTGCTAATCAATCAGAGTAGCAGTCAGCCATTCTGAGCTGCCCTTCTCATGCGCACACTGATTGAGGATAGAAAGACGGGAGGTGAAAGCAACTGGCCAACACAAATCATCAAGGGAGTTTGGTTTCTTTTATTGTGTTTCTCCTAAGATTCCATTAATGTCTCTGTCTAATCATCTCCCCTCCCTGCCATGAGATCATCCTCCTTGATAGTTCGATGAACCCATACAGAGCAACAGATCGCTGCACCCACTCCTGCAAACCACACCTTCAGAACTGTTCATTTGCCAAGGAAATGGAAGATTGAAATCCATGCGTCATGATAAACTGATCTGCAGTTGAAGAACAGAGCATTCGCTAAGAGAGAGAATAAGAACATTTCGACAAACACTTTCACAGACCTCACCTTTCCATTCACCGGAGAGAATTCCATTAGCTTCTCCTCCAAAGCAGGACAACAATGTGCTTAGAGCTCCGAGGTAGACTGGCTCAGAAGACTGAATGGAAACCAAAGCCATGATTCACTTCCAAGAAGATGTCTAAGTTCTCATCCATTCACTTTATCCTTTTTGTCCATTTTTGAATGCTACCTTTTATTCTTTCTCCCTCTCAATCGACTGTTCGAACTATCATCATCTTTCGTAAGTGAGGTATATAAATACTGCCCCATATATATATATATATATATATATATATATATAATATTTGATTCGGATATATAAATAGTTGGCCCTGTATATTTTTAATATGATCCTCCATAAGAATATTATTATTATTAGTAAAATCATAAAAATCTAATTTTGAGCCTTTGGTTAATCAAATATGATTAAATAATTGATCAATATTTGAACGATTGTCATCTTGTTCGAGGAGTCTTAATCATTATCACATGTTATAATCACTAAACTAAATCAGTCACTCTCAAATTATTAAGCAATAAGAGCAACACTTGTCTTAAACATCGGACCTAACACCGTTTACTTTCTCCAAAAAGAAAGAAAAAAGAAAAAAGCCAAATAATCGGCCCATTCCCACCACTCAAATCTATGAGAGGATGTTGGGAATTTAATTAGGTCGAGGGTGGGAAATGCACGCATCTTGATGCAGCCTCCCTGTGAGCATCTCAAAGCGAGGGCATTATAAGCCGATGTGTGGGAAGCGGGAGCGGACACATCATAAGCCGTCCGTAGTGGGGCTCGATGCAAGCAATCAGTATCCTGAGCGAATCTCAAAGCGAGGGCACCTCCGTGTGATGTAAGGGGTATCCGAGTACATCGTGAAGCATGCACGGATCATGATGCAAGCAATCAGGATCCTGAGCGCAGCGCAGTGTAACGTAAGGGGTACCCGAGAAACACCCGATGCGTTGGAAGCGGGAGCCGACATTAAAATCCGGGTTCCCGCCAAATGTTGGCGCGAAAACATTTTCCTATTAAGCAAATTAGCATCGACTATCTCTCCCTTCCCGCCCTTGACGCCTCGCTACCCCCGGGCGATCGCCTCCGCTCGACTAGGGTTTTCCTCTTCGATGCCGCCGGCCTCCGCATATTCTCGGCGGATCACGTCCATCAAGGTATGATATCGGATTCCCTCAGATACGGTTCCTTTTCATAGATATCATCTCTTGGGTTTTCGAGCTAGGGTTTCGGATTTTTTTTTTGGGTTCTTTTTTGGGGTTCGGTGCTTTTGTCTTGGTCTGTAGGTTAGATCTAAATCGCTTGATTAGATCGGTTGTGCTGTTGCATTTCTGATGAATTCGATGCTTTCTAGGTCACAGTACTTGGAATTCCGATACCATATGTTTCCAGGTTTTGGTGTATGTGATCACGAATTGACCTCAAGATCCGCTGAAATGTTTCATGGGTGCGTGATCCTAAATTAGCAGACAGTCACTGGCAATCTGATCTTGATGGATTCTGTTTTTGCACTTTTTTCTGCGTGTTCTTGTCACTGGTAGGAAAAGGGAAACATTATGCCGCAGGATTAATCTTGGAAAGAAAGAGATCCTTTTGCTGGGAGAGGAAGTCGGTCTGTGCTTTACAGTCTTGCTGAGTTGGCTAGTTGCAAACGGTCGAATCTTTATCTGCTCAAATATGGGGGATTCAGCGTCAAGAAATCATAATGTCAACCAGCCGAGAAGACGATCGTTGAGACTTCAACATATACGGGTCATCTACGAAGAGAATGGTGTGGAAGTTATAGGTTTATCTGCGGCAAGTGAGAAGCACGAGAAAGAGTGTGATCCCGCTGTTGGCAAGCAGGTAAAAGCTATGATGCTCGAGTCAGAGGATGACGGCTTTACCTGCAAATCTAGTGATCATGTCGACACCCTCTCTGATAGCGTCTCTGATGAGCAAAGTGCCATTGGCATAACCTTGAAGGATTTGCGAAAAAGGTGCAACGCTAGGAAACGGAAGGCTCCAAAATGTAATTTTTCCTCAGAAGTTGACTCTGGATGCCATTTGACTTCCGGAGAATCCAAGATGCGGAATCATGAACATGTCAAACTGGAACAGGAGGGATCTGACCTTGAGCAACCCCTTATCAAACTGAAGCATTTAAAGGGATCTACTCGGGACAAGAAGAAACCAAAGCGTGCACATTTGTGTTCAGATGATTTGGTTTCCAAGAAGGTGGATACATTGTCACCCTGTAGGTTCTGTGATCCTGTGCAAGATTTGTCGCCTGTAGTAAAAGCTAATGCATCAACCAAGGGAAAGGTTTCAGAGGATGATGCTACAGAGGTTGATGAGAAAAACACAGCAGGTTAGGTTGCAACTTGTAGATCTTCATTTACTCTATATCTTGTTTATTGTGTTACTCTGCCTTTGCTTCTATATTCCATGCAAACACTAAGTCAATAGCAAGTTGGCTGATAAATTATGGAAAAAGATGGGAGTTCCATCTTGGCTTAATAAATTTCTTTCTCTTCTTTTTTTCATATTTCTTATGATGGCTTTGGGATGAATGCAGGGACACACTATATGGAAGTCAGTAATTCTCTGGTTTCTTCTAATGCTGCTGTAAACGGTGGTCTCCTTCGTACCGGCATTCCTGAAATTGTTCATCATGTTAAAGGTGAGATTGTAGATACTTGTTCGTTGGATTACCAAATTGAAGATGATCATGCTGTCAAGGGCATCCAATCAGCCAATCTGCTTCAGAAAGACACTGAAGATACTGAGGCCTCTTCCTTGTCAATTTCAAATCTAAAGAAGAACCTTTTTGTTGATAGTCCTAGATACAACATTGTTAAAACTCAGAAGTCTGAAGATGATGCTCTGATGCATAAGCATACCTGTGCTTCTGGTAATTCAACTATTAGTTTTATTGCAAAACCTGGCTGTCCTGAAGAGCCATCTAGTGCGGACAGTGGGGAGTTAGCTCCTGCTAGTAAAGATCCAGTATGTTGTGTTCGTGAGATTTCCATTAAATATAGAGAACCAGAAAATTATCCTGGTGTTCCTGAAATTGGTGAAGAACAAATTGGTGGAACCAAGGACCTTTCGGCGATTCCAAATTGGAATGCCATACCATCAGTTTCAGAAGCTGTTAGAGTTCCTCTCAATGGCTTAAAACATGTTAGAGTTCCTCTCAATGACTCCAGTCCCAAGTCCATCTCTGCACCTGCAGACAATTATCACGTTAACAATAGGAGATATAAGAAAAGAAGCATTTTACCTGAAGAGATTGCAGATAAGAGCACAGCAAAACAGATAAATTGTTCAGCTAAATGCCATAGTTATGAACCAATGGAAGCAAAACTTATCTGTGCTGTCGATATGGAAAATGAGGATACTAAAGATTTAGCTAATGGCACACCAGTACAAGAGATGCCAGTATATGGTCAGGCAAACAATGTGATTGATGAGCATTACCTCTTGTGTAAAGAAGCATTTGGTTTGGAGGAAATCTTTTTATCCGGAAAGGAAGATCATAGTTGTGATGATCTAACTCGTGATGTCATGGCTGGAAGCATGCTCTGTTCCCTGTCACTCTCCAAGACATGCTTCAGTGCTGCCAAAGAGTTGCAACATGCTGGTGAGGAGATAGATTCTTTCTGTAAATTGGAAAATGCATCTAATGGCCAAGCAGAAAAAGTGATTGATTTCTCTGGGAAAATATCCAATTTCACTAATTCAGATGGATCGGCAGAACTTGATCCCCACTCTCGTAAAGCATCTCCGCGTTGTATAAGTTCAAGGAGTGGTCTGCAATGCACAGATGATTTACTGAAAGATACAGAAGACTTGTCCTGTGTAGTGGAAGAAAAGCTTGATGCTACTTCAGATCAGCCAACTATAACTGCAATATCTCATTCAGTTGTGACCAGCAAAGAACAACCTGAATGTGATCAGGAGTTGTTGGCGGATCATCCTCCCGAAAAGCTATTATCATATAGGAAGGTTTGATTACTTGCATTTTCCCTTAAATATTGTCCTTAATCTCAATTGCCTAAGCATACGTTTTGTGATTGCAATGTGGCAGACCATGTCTCCAACCTCTCAGGAAAAACTTTGTCAGGCTTTAAGGGACATCGATCTACAAGATGTCAGTCAACCAACTGGTAAGCATTGCATTTGTATCTGTGTACCAATACAATTTTCTTCGTTATCGTTGTCACTAGTCACTGTCCTCCATTTGGATTAGAAAAATCTCTAGCTAAAAGGAAGAGGCTTTCCTGCGAGAAATGGATAAAAGCAAGGATATCCTCCTCGGTTCTAGGTCCCAAGGAAGCTAAAGAACGTCTGGGGCCTGAGCAAATGAATAAAAAGCCAAGGAACCAATCTAATGGTCCTCCTCCAGTTAAGAAAGTAATTGTCAAGTCACCAGACACTTCTGGCAGGATGCCATGTTCTTGCATGAAGACTTCATCAATTCACATGAATATGGAGAAGGCCATTGAATTTTCACAGCGGCAGATGCATGATATCGAAAGACTTGCTATGCAACTTCTGAAGGGATTAAATTCCATGAAGAACATCATGGAAGAAACACTTAGCGCAGAAGCTCATTCTTCCCTGCTCTCAGAATTTACTGCTGAGGAGGTATAGCTATTTCATTTTTCTCACATTAACAAATGCGTGTCTTCTGGAATCTACTTCAAACAATTCATTGTTCACACCCTTGACATCCTAGCTTTAAAAACCATGTACAAGAATGCCTTGTGTTTGTTTTACCATGTCAAATTTGAGTGCTCATCCCTTCAGTTCTGGTTGCTTTTTCTATATTTTTTTTCCCAACAATAGCTATGAAATAGCTTTGACAATACTCTTATGACAAGCATAGTTACTCTTATGACAAGCATGTTCTTGTGCTGTGAGATGTTTGCTAAAACATTCCACTGTACATGCCCAAATCACTAAGTTCAATCTTTTGAAGCAACTGATTCTTTGATATAGTACCTTTTTTTTTTGTATTGATTACTTTTAGCTTACACGCTTGTGTTACTCAACAACAGACATTGACATCAGATGTTATTTTTGTTTTTCTGTATCAGCACGTCACATGTCCGCCAGATGCTTATGCTCTTTGAGAGAATTGAACTGTTCCAAAAATCTTATCCTGCAATTTAACCATTTAGCAGGCCATTTGCTAATGACTGCGTAAGCATGACTTGATTTGATAGCTTGCATTTGTTTGTGGACAGATGCGGGCAGCTGCTGATAATGCCTCAGAACTCGAAAAGACCACAACGAAGTGGTTGTCTATTATGACAAAGGATTGTAATCGTTTCTGTAAAATAATGGTAGGTGACGCCATTTCCTTGACGAAACCTCAATCCGGCAGTATCTAAAATTTGAGCATTTGATTCTTATTTGGTATTAACCTCGTCATTTAAATGACAGAGATCGGCAGACAACAAATCAACTGCTTCTGTTAATGGTGTTCGCAAAGGGAGAAAGATAACTTTTGCTGATGAAGTTGGTGGTACGCTCTGCCATGTCGAGACCTTTGAGCCACAGCCTTCTCCTGACAGTACACCTGAGCGAGAGCAGTCCGGTTAGAAGCAATGCTGAAAGGTGGCATCACAACATTTACATTGGTCATTCCCTGCATTCATAAGTAAGGTGGGGAAGCAAAAGCCACTCCTTTCCTTCATTTACATGCCAGATCTTTGCATCCTCTCAAGCAACGGTTACACCTATGTGAAGGTCTTCATGGATCATGAGATCCTGGAATTTCCTTGAAGGGATGTTTATAGTTGGCAAAAAAACAAAAAAGAGTTTGTGAAAATATCTTATTCTTGATATTTACGGGAAATTTCAATTTCAACTTGCTAATCTGGGCCCTCATGCTGTCTTGTGTATTGTTGTACTTCGATGAAAGGCTTGTAACTAAAGCTTATAGCAATCCTTTGGAAATCGGTTCTGTTTTGCATTGGACTCACCTGAGTTATTGTACTTTGATGGAAGACATACCAAAATTAGTTGATCTCAAATACCGGTCGAATCTGACATTAGCTGAGAACCAATCTCAGACAAAATTATCTTTTTATTATTCTTTTCAGTGACAGGTGTTAATATGTTCATGTTGATATTGTTATGTGGATGTCTTGGAAATCTAGAAAATAGTTATGTTATGATTGTGGATGAAAACAATGAGATGATGCAATAATTCTGGATTGAAGGAGAAAACATTTGAATGAGAAATCTTCAGTTGCCTCTTTCCTTTGAAGATTAATCTGATAAATGCAAATTGATTCAGATGGTTGGGTGTTGTACCTACCACGTCAACCATGGATATGTTCAGCTTGGTGTGTGCTTGCATGTATAGCCGAGAAGACAGACAGCAGAAGGCTGTGAAATGTGAATCATTCTGAGTCCGGTCGAGCGTTCCTTATAGATTAGTAGTACTGCAAAGGTGAAAATGATTGTTAGAGAGAGAAACTTAAAACTGTAGCTTTGTGGTGACAGGCAGGAATTGTTTCAGTAGTTTTCTTTGGTCCACTGTAAGAGAAAAAATTGGTAATTCACAGCGTTTCGATTGGAACCCAATCATGCTATAACGAATTCAGGTAGTGAGAGAAATGTTACTAAATGTAAACCTGGCTGATGATGCTTACCCCATCCCTCGCACCAACACAGCACATGCAATATAGCTCAGAACTTGGAGCCTGAGGCCTCGACTTCAGACTCTCTCTCTCTCTCTCTCTCTCTCTCTCTCTCTCTCTCTCTATATATATATATATATATATACTATAACAGTATCAATTCATAATAATTATGTTGAGTTTCTATATGCTATAACATTATCTGTCCTCCCCTGATGCAATTCATAATGATTTTTGTAATTGATCTTATCAGAATTATTATGTTGTCACGTAAAAACATAATATATACAAACATAATAACTAAACAAGATAATAGATATAATAATTTTTATTTATGTACATAATAAAATCAATTTAAGATAACCATTTAAAAATGCATCACCATACACTTATAAGTTGCTCAAAACACTCATTATAAGAATATATTTAAAGGGTCCCTTATGCATCATCATACAATTGATTTAAGTATCATTTAAGTTTTCAGAATCTTTATTTTTCATATTATGTAAAATTTTTAAAGAATCCTTTTATTCTTATATTATTCTTGTTAATATATCATATAATTATCAAAAATGACAAGTCTATTTTTCTTTAAGATCTTCAAGGTTTTGGTTATAGTTGTTTTACAAGTTCATCAATAATAATATTTTCATTATGTGAGAGTTCATTAATGATATTATATTATTTATTTTCTCATTTATTTAGTAATTTGAGGAATAATTCCTTGAATAGGAATTCTCATACTATAGTTTGGGTAATAATATTTATACCCCTTAGATTTTTTTAGATAACCAATGAAATATTCATAAATAGTTCATAAATCTTTTTTTTTTTTTATGTCAATCTAAGACTCTTAGTTCTACTAATCTATAACTTGAATATAGTTGATGAAACTCACATAGTAGTGATCATGTTTAAGATATACATAATAGTTTTAAGAGGTTTACCCCATATTGAATTAGGTATAAAAGAAAATTTTATCATACTCTTAGCTATGCCCATATGGATATGATTACATCTTTCACTAACACCGTTATATTGTGACACTCCTGGTAATCAATATTGAGCATAAATACCTTATGATTTTGACTTATGTACACCTGAATGATATCAGCAGTGGAAGATTTTCTATGAATTGGACATATATATATATATATATATCTTTCTTTACTATAATATAGAATATAGAATAGTCTCTAATTCCTATTTGTCATCGTAAGTAGACTCTAACATTTATCAACTCAGACTTGATGAGAGAGCCTCATATACTATATTTTTAAACATGTAGGGGTTATTTTAGATATAAGCAAAATCATAAAAACTTAAGTGATTCATGACAAAAATTATAATATTTAAATAGACCCATTTTAAAACTTAAATTATATATATTATAATATTAATAGTTTATTATAAGCCAACATGTCACGTAAGTAGATTTTAACGTCTGTTAACTTAGATTTGACAGAAAGTACTTATATACTATTTTAAAAAATATACGAGTTATGTTAGACGTGAGCAAACTATAAGGGGTTAAATGATTCATAACCAAAATCACATGGATTAAAATGAACCTTAACCCTTTATTAATCTTTTAATCGTTTGATTAAAGATATGCTGAAAACATCTTAATAGAGCTACATTTTATCCCACTTTCTAATCGTAGGATAATCAAAATTTTTGCAAACTCAGCATCTAAATTAACTTTATATAAACCATAACTTAGAATTTAGAATCATTTTTTATTAAATTATAAATATGCTGAAGAATCATAAAATATATCAATAGTATATCCTAATTCATTTAATTTAGGAATAAAAACTATTTTTTAAGAACTTAAAAAGAATATAGAAAGCATCTTCAAGATCCAAGTGATTTATCTCTAGGCTAACTATAAGTTCCTATTAGTTTCACCTTTGCTTTCAATTGATTCTTTATAATAATAAATCTTCTATATTCTTTTGATTTTTGGATTCAAAGGAATTTTTGTAGATTATTAATAACATGATTTGAAACACCAAGATTTATCCATCATGTATTAACAAGGACTTCAGTAATATTTAATACAAACATATATGTATAAATATTTTATCTCTTTTTTCAAATCAAACCTTCCATTTAGTATAATCATGTCCTTTTTTACTAAAAAATAACACTTTATTGTAGATCTAACATACGTTTTTTTGGTAGATAAAATTGTTAGATTAATTGAATAAGATAAATAATATAATTAATTAGATTCTGATGATAGATATTAACCAACAAAAACGAAGTTCATATTATAATATAATTTTTTTAGGGGATATATTTGATGGGAGAAATTCTTCTAATAACTTATCTTAAACCCTCTGCTCTAGCCTATAAATAGATAGGACCTCCTAGGGATCGAAGTAGAAGAAGAGAAGAGGATCAAATTGAGAGATTATGATTTTTCTCTCATCCTCCCTAAATCATCAATAACAGTGGTCCTGTGAAAAGATAGGCAGAGGGGAGAAAGAGCGTCCAATTCTCCTTGTAGATCGACATTACTGTGATATTCGGATCCAAAGAATGGTGCTTTTGTAGATCAGATAGAGATCTTTTCCATATGAAATTGAAACGTACACATTGTGAATCTGATATAATATTATTTGATTTCAATCATGGCAAAAAAAAAAATTTCACGTAACTAATAGCATATTATAGATTTTATACTCACAATTAGTATCAATGCCTAGGTTCTTGAGATCAAATATATTAGATTGGTTATTTTTATTTACGATGCTTCAAATGATCTGTATGTTTTATCGATCTAAATTCTATTAAATCTCAGATTTTGATGATGAAATCAATTGATGAGTGTTTAATCTAATATGTGTTGTTAGAGGAGGAGCTGTAGGTTTAACCATGACAGTGAAAATGAGTTACAGACCAAACATGGACCCAGGATCAAGCTTAGGCATCGGGCCAAGTTTTGGACGATTCGGTGGGAGCTCGCCGGGAGTTCGCTAGGACTTCGCTGAAGGTATCAGGAAGATCGCTAGGAACACGCTTGGAGATCATCAGAGGAAGACCGTGAGACTCACCGCAGGGAATGTCGGAAGTTGCCGAATTGCAAGAGTGAGGTTGTTAATTAAGCTTGGTGGTCATGTATGGTTATACTCCATAAGTCGTAGGTTAAGTTTGAGTCTGAATTGAGTGTGATTTGGAAGGAATCTAAATCAACTCAAAGAAGCAACCGGGTCCACATTTGAGATTGGATTGAGCTCAAGTTGAGCTCAATTGGTTGACCTGAGAATTGGTCAACAGGAGGCACAAGTCAGAATTCGAAAAGTGGAGGGAACCATTTTTTTGAAAATTCCAATGGTTGTACCACCGATGAGCGACGGTTGTACCACCGCCGCCCAGATTTTCGGGCGGCTGACGGATGTTGGACCGCCCAGGCCAATGGTTGTACTGCTCGTACCCTATTTTCAGGGTTGCTTTCGGCGGTTGCACTGCCGGCGCTGACGGTTGTATCGCCCGTACCCAAATTTTTTGGATATGTTTGAATTTTGGCTCTAAATTCTGAAGCCAATTGGGGCATATAAAATTTTTAAGTTTTCTTGCATTTTGCACAACAATTTTGGGAAAGAAATTCTGTGAAAAAAAATTATGTGTGACAATTGTAAGAAAAAGAAAAAGGAAAGGGAGTGAGCTAAGTATTTTAAAATGTCTCCCTTGTAAGTTGAAAGACTATAAGGGTTTTGTCTTCACCCAAATAAGATCGGTAGTAGACATCGGTAGACCTAGACGAAGAGAACTCGGGGAGTGGATGTAAGCCAAGTTGTGGCCAAACCACTATAAATTGTGAGTGTCTCTTATCTTCTTATTTGGATTTGCATGTTGTTTCTTGAGTCATCTTTAAGCAAGAAACTTAGTATTCTTATATAAGATTAAATTACTCAATTACTTTACTTGAACGAAACGTTTTCGATTTTCGATTTTACTTCAAACGAAAAGATTTCCTTTAAACCAGTATTATCAGCCTTGCACTAATTCACCCCCTCACCCTCCACCCACCCCACCCCCTCACTATTTATTCTATCTTGTCACATACTTGTGAGTGAGGTTGGATTCTTTATAACGTGATCTCCGATTATCGTGAAATAGCTACGATCACTATGCAACACTGATGGCAGCTATAGCAACCTCACTGCATACAATTGGTGGATCTGCTTGCGGTAGCGGTTACACCGGGCAACGTGTGTGCATCGCAGCATTAGAGGGCACCTGCGATGACCACGTTGGGCTAGTCACGCAAGCAGAAGCCATATAGTGGAGGTCGCCACAAGTGGCTGCTGCGTAGGTGGTAGTCGCGTGTCCAAGTAGAGGCCACACATAGGCAGAAGCTGTTTCTAGCGACGATCGTGGATAGGCAAAGGCCACATCCAATGATGATCGTGCACGGGTAGAGATCGCGCAAGCACGCTGCATAAGTGGCATCGATAGAAGTAAGGTTATGATTTTTCAATAAAATTATAGTTTTACCATTCTATATAATTCTACCCTTTATAAATCTATTAATGTTGTTTTATGTCCTATCATAAAATTTTTGTTTTGCCCTTATGAAATTAAATTTTTTTGTTTATATTTTCAATTATAAAATTGATCAATATAATTTAATTGAATTTGACTATACTTTGACTACTTATTCATTAAATTTAGTTTTGATCAAATTTAAAAAGAGTAAATCTTGATCAATTTTTTTATTTTAATCGACTTGTTTAATTGGGTTGATGTTTAGCCCAATTTTGGGCTTGCCCAATTAAATAAGATTGATTAGTTTAATCTAACACAAAAGCTATAAATTAATATTTATTTTATAGTTTTCTCATATGATTTATTGATTGCATATGCTAAATAAAATTTAATTATTATTTTTATTTAGTTATTCACATGCATATGTTTGAAATTATGAAATATATTAATCGTTCATATGAAAGCATGATTTATGTGTTATCATGATTATAATTATCAAATGAATTTTTTATTGATTAATATTTAATAATTATTATAGTTGTTATTCTATTATTGAATTATTTTAACATAAATTAGAATAAAAAAACTTGATTAATATTGTTTGTAGTTTATCTCTCTAAGTTTTACTTAATCGATAGCTGTCAAAGTGGTTTGGGGGGTTGAATTAGTGATTGCATAAAACTTTCGTCGATTTGAAGAGTCATGTGATAAAGCTTATATTGGAAAATTCGTTTAAACTTGAAAACGTTCATAGGATTGTAATGAGCAAGTAAAACAATTTGTAAAGTAATTAAACAACAAAGATTAGAAGGCCACCATTATAAAGTAATTAAACTTTATAGTGGTTCGATTTATGTGACCCACTCCACCCCCAATTTCTCTTCACTAAGGTTACTGGCTTCCATTATTGATCTTTTTCTAATGGGCGAAGATCAACCAACCACCCCTTACAATTCTTTCTCATTTTCTCAGGCTTAGGAGAGAACTTTTATAACCCTTTAGAACTATTCCATCACACTCTCCTAAGAACAACCTGTAAGCATTTGGGGTATTTATAGACCTCAAATAACTTCAAAAGTTGGAGCTAAAAATTTAAATCCCCAAAATTTTGGGGTATGTGCATTATCACCATCGACATCAGGCGATACCACCATCGAATAGAGCCCGAGAATTTGAGCTTTGATGATACCACTGCCTATAATAAATAGTACTACCATAAGTAGCCGATGATACCATTGCTTGGGAACCTAAAAAAGTATATTTTAATACTTTTCATATCTTGGGTTGTACCATCTTTCAACGAAATGAGCCTCCCCATGGGCTCAAATAGTCCTCAATTAAGGCTTAATTTATGGCCCAATGAGCCTCTAATTGAGTTGACATAATTATATTCAAAACCAACTCAATTAGAACTCAACTACTTCGATCTAGACAAATTATTGCCAAACATGAATCATATGTTATCCATCATTGGTTCATCCGACGCTTCATCCGACCCTTCGATGCATTGTTCTCTTTTATGGTGTATTGCCCAATTGGCATGTTGACCTCTGCAACATCCAATCTCCTTAGTGTAATGTCTGATCCTTCTAGCCCAATGCTCGAACTCATGGCACAAAGCATTTTGTCGGAACATCGACCAATCTTCTAATATGTTCCACTCCGACAAACAATTAATTCTTCTTGATTTAATTAATTTGTCTCTCCTTAATTGAAGCTAGTCTTGCATCACTCATATGCTGATTAGATCAAAAATTCATCAATTGATTTTATCATCAAAATTTGAGATTCAACAATCTCCCCCTTTTTGATGATGACAACCAATTGATGGCAGAGTTTAACTAAACTCCCCATATCAGTATGTCATTTTGATAGAAACTTTGAATTTAGAAAATTATAAGTATTTCATCGTTGATCCTGCTTTAATCAATTTGTCTCTCCTTGATCGAAGCTAGTCCTATATCACTCATATGCTGATTAGATCAAAACTTCATCAATTGATTTCATCATCAAAATCTACTATTCAACAATCTCCCTCTTTTTTATGATGATAACCAATTGATGGTGGAGTTTAACTAAACTCCCCCTATCAATATTTCATTTTGATATAAACTTTGAATGAGAAAATTATAAGTATTTCTTCATTGCATGCATCATAAAATCATGAGTATTTCATGCATAATCATAATTTTAAAGTATCAAAGTACATCATTCAATGCATGATTCAAATTTTAAATCTTCATAACTTTTATCCCTTTGTCATCAAAAAAGGAGATCAATTAATGAATAAATTTTAATTCATAAAAAATTTGAAGTATCAAGTGTAAGATTTAGATAAAACTCATTTAAATTCAAATCATCAAAATCACTTTCAAAAGATTCAAAATGACATAAATAGATTTAACAATGACTAAGAATCACTTGTTGAAAAATCAAAAAGCTTTTAGATATAGAGAATTTTTTAACAAAAATCCATTCCCTTTTTTGTTTTGATTGATTTCAACAAGCATGGCCAAGTCTTTTAAAATATACATCATTGTTAAAACCGAAAAGCAAGCATTATCATGAAAATCATAAACATATAATCATAAACCATTTTTAATCAAAAGATTTATTATAACTAAAAAATCATCAATTTTTAATGATATTTTTATTATTTTTTAAATTTTAAATTCTCACTATCCTTTTTCATCAAATAATTTATTAAAAGCATCAAGTAATTCATTATAAGTAAAGAAGATTTGCTTGAGTCACATACATCGTTGTTGTGAGCCTCATCTTCGCTTGTTTGCTTTTAGTCTTCGGATATACTCGATTTATCTCAAGTTGACTTTAGTGCTTTCTTCTTCTTTTACAGTTACATCTTCAATTGAGGATATTCACTTTTGAAGTGCCCCAGTCGATTGCATTCATAACAAATTATGGTGTTTTTTTTAGTTCATTTTTATTCTTACATTCATCATTATCACTCACTCTCTCACGAGTGGTCTTCTCTTATTTTAAGTGTCAAGTCCTTCATATTATTTACAAGGTTATTCGTATGTCCATCATATGCTATACATGTCATTTTGTAGGTCATTAAAGACCTAATAAGTTCTTCAATTGAAAAATTGCTAGGTCTTTTGCTTCTTGTATTGTCGTTACTTTAGGATCCCAACTTTTTGGAAGGAATCTTGGTATTTTATTAACAAGTTTAAAATTAAAAAAACTTTTACCAAGTGCTTTTAAACTATTGACGATATCCGTAAACCGGGTATCCATGCCTCCAATAGTTTCACTTGATTCCATTCGAAACAATTTAAAACTATACATCAAAAGAATAATTTTAGAATCTTTAACTCTACTTGTGCCTTCGTGTGTGATTTCAAGAGTATGTCAAATCTCTTGTGCAGTTTCACAAGTCAAAATATGATTAAATTCATTTTTATCGTATTCATCACTTTAGCCTTTAAAGAAAAAGTATTCTCTAAATCATTCCATTCATTTATTGATTTAGAATACTTTTGAAAATTATTTTCAACGATATCCATAAAATGAAATCCATAGAAAGTAAGAAAATTCTCATTCGAGTTTTTCAATACGTGTAGTCTGTCCCATTAAGGACAAATAATAGAGTAACCCTCTTGATTGTCGAAAAAAGTCATTTCTCTTAGCTATTAAAATAAGCAGAGAGAAACTTGGCTCTAATATCAACTGTTAGGATCGAATCAGCACTAAGAGAGGGGGTGAATTAGTGCTTTCATAAAACTTTCATTGATTTGAAGATTTATTCAATAAAGCTTATATTGGAAAAGTATTTAAACTTAGAAAATATTTGTAGGATTGCAATGAGTAAGTAAAGTAATTTGTAAAGCAATTAAACAGTAAAGAATAGAAGGCACACTAAATTTATAGTGGTTTGGTCCATGTGACCTACTCCACTACCGATTCTTCTTCACTCAAGGCCACCAACTTTCACTACTAATCTTTTTCCAACGGACAAAAATCAACCACCCCATACAACTATTTCTCCTTTTCTCAAGCTTAGGAGAAAACATTTACAACCCATTACAAGTATTCCCTCACACTCTCCCTTAGAACAACCTCTAAGCTTCTCAAAAAGGGAACTAACTTTCTAACAGGGCTTACCCACTATAAACCTCAACTTTATGATCTAAATTCTTGCTATTCCAAGCAAGAATACTTGAGGTATTTATAGACCCTAAATGACTTCAAAAGTTAGAGCCAAAAATTTAAATCCCCGAGATTTTAGGGTACGAGCAGTACCACCGCCAGCATCGGTAGTACAATCATTGAATAAAGGAATCTGGGCTCTAGCTATACCATCTCCTGGAATAGGCAGTACTACAATCGATTGATGGTACTATCATCGATTGGCGATACTACCACTGGCAATCGATGGTACCATCGCTCGGGAACTTAAAAAGTATATTTTAATACTTTTCATACCCTGAGCTATACCATCTTTGGACCTCGTGGTACCTCCTCCCAGGTCAACGAAATGAGCCTCCTAATGGGCTTAAATAAACCTCAATTAAGGCTTAATTATGGCCCAATGGGCTCCTAATTGACTTGGCCTAATTACATTCAAAACTAACTTAATTAGAACTCTAAACTACTTTGATATAGATAAATTATTTCAAAGCATGAATCACATGTTGTCTAGCATGTCATTGGTTCATCTAATGCTTCGTTCGATCCTTCGGCGCATCGTCTTCTCTTGCGGTGTAATACATAATCGACATGTTGACCTCCGTAACATCCAATCTCCTTGGCACAATGTTCGATCCTTCTGGCTTGATGCCCCAACTTATGGCACGAAGCAGTCTGTCGACACGCCGACTAATTTTTAACATGTTCCACTCTGGCCCAACAGTTGTTTTAATCAATTTGCCTCTTCTTAATCGAAGTTAGTCCTACGTCACTTAAACACTGATTAGATCAAAACTTTATCAATTAATTTGATTATCAAAATTCAAGATTCAACATGAAGTTCTTAGGACAGTTATATATATATCTTAAATAGGGTTTCTAGTAAGTTGGTGCCATTAACTCCATTTGAATTATGGATCGGTAAGAAACCTAGTCTGAGACTTTTACATATTTGGGGGTGTCCTACAGAGATAAGAGTATGTAATCCACATAAAAAAATAGGTCTAAAAACAATTTCTAAATATTTTATTAGTTGTCTAGAAAATTTAAGGGATATAGATTTTATTGTCCTAATCTTAATAATGTTATGATTGAATTGGCACTAAGAGAGGGGGTGGGGGTGGGGTGGGGTGAATTAGTGCTGGTGCTAGAAAACTTAGTTTTAAAAATTTTGCTTGAAGTAAAACTGAAATCATAAGTTCTTTTTTTGGAAGTAGTTGAGAGCGATAAAGTTCAAAATCAAAAGAAAATCGAAAAAAGATGCTCATGATTTTCTTTGAATAAATTAAGAACAATCAGATTCAAATACAATAGTAGAGAGAGACAATAGTAGAGATGCTCATAGATTTTATAGTGGTTCAGTCAAAAACTTAACCTATGTCTACTCCCGAGTCCTTCATCGAGGCTCATCGATGTCCACTAATGATCTTCTTTCACGGGTGAAGAACAAACACCCATTTATACTTTTCTTCTTTTCACAAGTTTAGGAAAGGAACATTTACAATCTTTTATCTTTTCCCTTAAACTCATTTTACACTTGAAAGACATAAGGGAAGCTCTCAATTGATTTTTACAAAATTTTCTTAAAGATTTTGTTTACTATCTTAGCACTTTATTGCTTTTCCTTGCAAGAATATCCCCAATTGGCTTCAAAAATTGGAGCTAAAATCTAACATTTCTCTAAAAAAATTTGAGTACGAGTGGTACTATCGTCGAAAGCTATTCGAAAAACTAGGCGATGATGGTACCACGACCACCCACCGACGGTACCATCACCCAGATCCCGATAATAGTACTAAAAAGTATAATTCATACCTAAGCTATACCTTTTGTTTACTCCTTTTCAGGTCAACGAAACGAGCTCTATCATGAACTCAAATTAAACCCAAAGTAGAGCTGGTTGGCTCCTAATTGAGTTAGTATAATTTCTCTAAAACTTTATTCAAATTAGGACTCAATTCAAGATGCTAATTATGACATGACAAATAATTACAACACGCAATCTTCGTTGTTCGACATGTCAATCGATCTTTTGACAAACTCATGACATCTTTTCAATGAACCCCGAGTGAGCTCCCAATCTTCTATTGGCGAACTCCCTGCAAACCTCCGACGAACTCCCAGCGAGCTCTCGATCACCTATCGGTGAAGTCCCGGCAACCTCCGGCGAATTCCTAGCGAGCTTATGATCACCTATCGATGAACTCTTGCGAACTCCCGACAACCTCCGATGAATTCCCACTGATACCATACATTACCATGATACCATACATAATAAAATTTTTAAAACAAAATTTATCTTCTTGGTATCACATGATAAAAATTTCAACCAAAACTATGTTTCATATGATAAACATTTCAAACATTTGGCTTATGTTATCAATAATGTCATTTCTCCCCATTTGTCATCAACAAAAAAGAAAAAAATGCTCAACTCATATTTGAATATTTTTTAAATATTTATCATAATATTTAGCATATAAAGAAAGAAATTTAGCCCATTTCTCCCCCTTTGTAAATAAAATAAAAGAAGAAGAAGAAGAAGGGGGGTGTCAAGTATATTTATGAGTCCAAGAATCAAAGATCAAGTATCAAAAAAAAAAAAAATCGAATATCAAGAGGGGGATGGATACCTTTGAAAACATTGCATTACAGATTCATGAATCTAAGATTTAAATTATTTTTTAAAAAAAAAGAGGATTTGAAAGAGAGCTCATAAATCTAAGAATCCAAGAATCAAATATTAAGAGGGAGGATTTAAAAGAGAGCTTATGAATCACTTATCAAGTATAACAAAAATTCATGAAACTTTTTTTTTCTTTTATAAATTTTAAGAATAATGTGAAATCATTTCAAAAGAGGGCTTATTTTGTAAAAATAAAAAAATCCAAAAAAAAGATAACAAATTATGCATTTAAAATATTTAACATCCCAATTCTCTTTTAATAAAATCTGAAAAAAAGCCATTAGGCTTTGTGAAAATATCAGCTAATTGATGTTTTGTATCAATAAATTTCATCATGATTATTGATATAATCTCTAATAAAGTGATACTTAATGTCAATATGTTTCTTTTTTTAGTGTTGGATGAGATTTTTAGTTAAATATATTGTACTAGTATTATCGTATTTTATAGGAATGTATTTCAAGTGAATTTCATAATCTTTTAGGATATTTTTCATCCAAATAGTTTGTGCACAACATGCACCTGCTGCTATGCACTCAGCTTCTGCTGTAGATAATGTAACTAAATTTTATTTTTTAGAAGACTAAGAAACAAGTGCGTGTCCTAAGAATTGATATGTTCCGATTGTACTCTTTCTATCTATTCTACAACCTCCAAAATTGGTATATGAATAGGCAAGTAAATTAAAATTTTTGGATTTAGGATACCATAATCCTAGACTAGAAGTTACTTTTAAATATCTAAATATTCATGTAACTACCTTAAAATGAGAATATTTAGGATTTGATTAAAATCTTTGATATAATCTAACTAAACATTATGTTTGATCTAGTAGTAGTTAAATATAACAAACTACATATTATTCCTCTATATATTTTATGATCATAATTTTATTCTTCATTATCTAAATTAAATTTCGTGGAAGTGCTCATGAGTATGTTTATGGCCTTAACATTGTCAATACTAAATCATTTTAACAAATCTAAAGATTACTTAGTTTGACTTATAAAAATAATATCATTTGATTATTTTATTTGTAGTTCTAAGAAAAAGGGTAATTCACCTATTAAGCTCATTTAAAACTCTTGGCTCATACTCTTGGTAAAAGATTCACATAAAAATTCATTAGAAAAATAAAAAATAATGTCATCCACATAAATTTGAATAATATTTTTTTTCAAAATGCTTAATAAATAATATGGTATCTACCTTACCTTATAAAAATTATTTGAAATAAGAAAAGAACCAAGTCTCTCATACCAATCTCAGGGGCTTGTTCAAACCATAAAGAGCCTTAGACAATTTGAAAACGTGATTCAGAAAAAGATTATTTTCAAAACCAATGGGTTGTTCAGCATAAACTTTTTGGAAAATAAAACCATTAAGAAAAGTAATTTTGATATCCATTTAAAATAACTTAAAATTATTAAAAGAATCAAAAGCAATAAGTATCCTTGTGGCTTCAAGTCTAGCTACAGGGGTGAAGATTTCTTCATAATCAATTAATTCTTCTTAGTTGAAATCTTTGGCCACTAATCTAGCCTTATTTCCAACTACGATACGATTTTTATCTTACTTGTTTCTAAATTCCAATTTAATACAATCACTATATGGTCACTTGGTCTAGGAACAAGCATTCATACCTCATTTCTCTCAAATTGGTTCAATTCTTTGTATATTATAATAACCCAAGAATCATCTTTTAGGGTTTCATCAATGCATTTTATTTTAGTTTGAGATAAAAACATGGCGTTACCAAAAAAATTCTTAAAAGATAAACGAGTTTGAACAACTTTTGATATATCTCCTATTATAAGCTACTTAGGATGATCATTTACATTCTTTCATTCTTTGAGTAAGGATTTGAAAGTAGATTCATCCGAATTACTTTTAAGAGGATTTTCATTTAAATTTAAAATACCAAAATCAAAATCATCATCAAAATTAATTTTCTTAAATTCAGAAACCTCATTAAAAATGACATTAATAGATTCTTCAATAACTAGTGTTCTTTTATTAAAAACATGATAAGTTTTTGAAGTTGAATAACTAAGAAAAATGTTTTTATCAGATTTTATATCAAACTTTCCTAAGGAATATTTTTCGTTTAAAATAAATCATTTACAACCAAAAACTTTGAAATATGAAATATTAAGTTTTTTATTATTCCATAATTCGTAAGGAGTTTTAGAGAGTATGATCTTACAAGAAACCTATTCATAATATAGCATGTCATGTTAACGGCTTCGGCCCAAAAATATTTGGGTAGGCTATGTTCATTTAACATGGTTCTTGCTATTTCTTATAAGTTTTTTTCTTTTTCCACTACTCCATTTTGTTGTAGATTTCTAGGAATAAAGAAATTTTAGTTATACCTATTTGACTCAAAAAGTTTGAAAATCATGATTTTGAAACTCACCACCATAATCACTACGTATAAATGAAATCATAAAATCCTTTTCGTTTTGAACAAGTTTGTAAAATTTTAAAAAATATTTAACAGAATCATTTTTATGTGCTAAGAAATAAGTCCAAGTATATCTACTATAATCATCTACAATAACAAACGTATATTTGTTATCTCATAAGCTTGTAGTATCAATTGGTCCAAATAAATCCATATGGATCAATTGTAGTGGCCTATAAGTACTTATTTGATTTTTTTTGATTTAAAACTATTTTTTACTTATTTTTCTATTTGGCATGCATCACAAATTTTATCTTTGACAAACTTAATGATAGGTAATCCCCTCACTAGATTTTTAGTTGAGATTTGGTTTAATAGTTTCATGTTAGTGATAAGTCACATTTTGGCTCGTCCAACATAAACTTCTGTATCACCTTAAAAAAGTCACATAGACACTGCTGACTCAGCTCAGATTAAGGTCTCGGGAAGGAGCACTACTCTAGACCACCGATCGGGGGCTAGGTCTAGGCCTAACTACTTGTCCCCCCCCCCCCCCCCCCCCCCCCCCCGCAATGTTACCTTTCGTACATCTTCTACACAGTAGGAGGATATATTTCAACTCAGACAATGGTCCAATGAAGGATCGCACCTACTACATATATGCAATAAAGGCAACCAACGCCACAACAGGATAGGGTAGACAAGTCGAGAGTTTAGCCACCGACCAGCATACAACGCGGACCTACCACACACCCGCATTAACCCCTTTTGTACGATTCCTGCTTTCCCAAGTAGTATAAAAGATCCCCAGGCAATTGTGCCTGGGGACCTAGAGGACACAAGAAAAAAAAACAGGTAACACAGGGTGATTTATCGCTAATTTAATCATCAGAGGAGTCACGTTGGAGTGACACATCCCCCCCGACCATGACCTTAGTGCAAGAATCAATGACTGAAGAACCAGCCGAGGAATGGAAGGACACACTCGTAAACAAGAGAAGCTTCGTCCTCAGTGGCTGACCTAACGAGGTCCCCCGACCAAGGATAACTCCTCCCTTGGAACACCACAATAGACCCCGGACAGTTGCAGCTCCGCCAAGGATCGGAAATTAACCCCAGCATGAGGCGACCACCCAGGTTCCCGACCTATCGACCGACATCTCGATGAGCTTGCACATCCCTCGGATGCCAACGAAGAATCCTCAAGTGCCCATGTGTACGTAGGTAGGACCAGGACGAGGTGACACTTTGGTCTTGATATGTGAAATATATAATAGCTAGCATGTCCCAGTCTCCTATGCCAAATCCATGCATCATCATTCAAGGTCAAAAAACATATTTCATCATAAAAATTATCAATGTCAATAGTATATACATTATTACTTCTTAAGGCAATCATAGATTTATTTTTGTGAAGTATTTCAATTATACGAGTATTGGATTCAAATTTGATAATTTATCCTTTATTACACAATTGGCTAATGCTTAGTAGATTATGTTTCAAACCATCAACTAATAACATATCTTCAATCAAGAGATTTGATTTGTTACCTATGATTCCTTTCCCAATGTTTTTCCCTTGTTGTTGTCTCTGAATGTGATAAATCCTTCATTTAGGCTAATGAGCTTAGAGAAATGAGTTAGATCTCCAGTTATGTGCCTTGAGTATCCATTATCAAGATACCATTTTGTTCTCTTATACTTTGTTTGGAGACATACCTATAATAAAAATGGGTTTTAGTTTAGGTACCAATTTTATTTTAGGTCCCTCATGAAAAACTCTACCTAATTTTACTAAAGGTATTGAGTTGTTTATGATTCCTTTAGGAACTCAAACCAACTTGTGTTGACTATATTTTCTAAATAAGCATCTATAAGTAAAATATCCAAGTCTACTATAACAATTATATTTGTTTTGGGGTGAAGAATGTAATGTAGGTCCTTTAATGAAGATAACTGGCTTTGGTTGAGTGTTACGCATAAAGCTAATACATTTCTTTCTATGAACATGACCCTTATTTGCAATGATCATGTTTAGAGATTTATTTGCTATTTTAAACTTTTCTAAAGTTGTAGTATAACATTTTTCTTTTTTATTGCTTCTAGTGCCTCACATTTAGAGCAAAAAACACATGATATTGATGCTTCATACATGGTTTCAAGTATACTAGTAAGTAATGTATGTTCCTTCTTAAGAAATTTAGAATTTTTGCTAATCTTTTTAAATTCATTAAAGAATTCATGAAAGACATTTAACAACTGATTAAATATAAAAGATGCTTAAGAGCTACTTACCTCATCATGAATGGCCCTGAGTGCGTATTTAGCCACTTCTTCATTGTTGTGGTCTTCATTATCTGACGAGCTTGAATCACCCCATGTTGTTTGTGAAGGTCTTCTTCTTATTTGAAGTTTACAACTTTTTCTTCAACTATGGGCACTCACTTTTGAAATATCCTGGCTTCTTGTATTCGTAACATATTATATTATTATTTTTTGGATCATTTTTATTTTTATGATATTTATTTTTTTATGAATTTTTGAGTTTTCTGGTTAAAGGTGCAATATCATTGTTCTCATCACTCGAGGTTTCATACGATGAGTCATCTATCGTTCTCAGTGTCTTGTCCTTTTTGTTCTTTGGAATGTGTTCTTCTTTGGTTCTCGATGCAATGTCATTCGTATTCTTTAGGAGTTCTTCATATTCATTATGAGCTTTGCAACTCATTTTATAAGTCATCAGAGACCCAATTAGTTCTTCGATAGGCAAATTGTTTAAGTTTTTAGCCTCTTGTATAGTAGTTAATTTGGGGTCCCAACTTTTAGGTAAAGATCTCATAATTTTATTAACAAGTTCAAAATTAGTATAAACTTTACCAAGAGATTTTAAACTATTGATGACATCTGTAAAGTGGGTATTCATGTCACTAATAGTCTCACTTGATTTCATTTTAAATAATTCATAGTTATATACAAGAAGATTTATTTTCGATTCTTTTATTCTACTTGTACCTTCGTGTGTAACTTCTAAGGTGTGCCATATATCATAAAAGCATAATCACAAGTAGAAATCTGGTTAAGTTCGTTTTTGTCTAAAGCACAAAATAAAGTATTTATAGTTTTGACATTTAAGAAGAACATCTTTTTTTCATGACCATTCTAATCATTTATAGGATTGGATAACTTTTAAAATCTATTTTCGACAATATTTACTAATTCAAAATCTATTAAAATCAAAGAAGGATGTGTGATGAAATGACCCTCATTAATGCTAGAGAAAGTCATTTGAACTCGCTTGGGTATTAATCTAATTAAGTGAGCCTTGCTCTGATACTAACTATTAGGATCGAGTTGACACTAAGGGGGGAGAGGGGAGAGGGTGAATGAGTGCAAGTGCTAAAAAACTTAGTTTCAAAAATTTTGCTTAAAGTAAAACTGAAATTGTAAGTTCTTTTCTTGGAAGTAGCTAAGAGTGACAAAGTTTGAAAGCAAGAGAAAACTGAAAGAAGATGCTTATGCTTTTCTTTCAACTAATTAAAAATAATAAGATTCGATGCAATAGTAGAGAGAGGCAAGAGTAGAGATGCTCACAAAGTTTATAATGGTTCGATAAAAAACTTGACATACGTCCACTCCTGAGTCCTCCTTCGTTGAGGCCTACCGGTGTCCACTAATGATCTTCTTTCACGGGCGAATATCAAATACCCCTTTACACTTTTTTCCTTTTCATAAGTTCAGGAGAGGAACTTTTACAATTTTTCACGTCTTCGCTTAAACTCACTTTACACTTGAAAGACACAAGGGAAGCTCTCAATTGATTTTTATAGAATTTTTCCAAATATTTTGTTCACTATCTTAGCACTTTCTTGCTTTTCCATACAAAAGATCTCAATTGGCTTAAAAAATTAGAGCCAAAATTCAACCTTTCTCCGAAAAATATAGGTACGAGTGGTACTACCACCGACACCAATGGTACTACCATCGAAAGCTGCCTGAAAACTTGGGCGATGATAGTACTGCTACTGCCTAGACGGTACCACTACCGCCTAGATCCCAGAAATAGTACTAAAAAGTATTATTGCATAATTGAATTGTACCTTTAGTTGACCCCTTTCCAGGTCAATGAAATGAGCTCTATCATGACCTCAAATCAAACCCAAAATGGACCCGGTTAGCCCCTAATTGAGTTAGTAGAATTTTTTCAAAACTAACTCAAATTAGGACTCAAATCAAGATGCAAACTATGACACTTAAGACAAACAATTACAACATGCAATATTCATTGTCATGCACGTCAATGATCTTTCGTTAAACTCTCGGCATACTTCTAGCGAACCCTCGATGAGCTATCGATCTCCTGTCGATGAACTCTCGGCAAACCTTTGGCGAACTCCCAGTGAGCTCCCAACCACCTATCAGCGAACTCCCGACAACCTCCGACAAATTCCCAGCGAGCTTCCAACCACCTATCGACGAACTCTCGATAACTTTCGGTGAATTCCCTGTGATTTCCCGCCACATCGTCCGAAGCCTCAACTATCGAGAAATCTATAATCGACATCTCATGCATAGCGAAAAATAAAAATAAAACCCTAATTCCCAAAGTTGAGTATTTAGTGGTTGTGCGATGATTGGTGTGTGAAAAATTCGTAAAACCTGAAAACTGTATGAATCATGAGGGATGTGTTACTTAGGGAGATCGTATATCCCTGAAAATTTTTAGATCCGACGAAGAAGATGAAGGAGCACTAGCGTACTCCTCTCTAGCGGTAATCCATATGACAGATGTAGCAACGAGGCTCCTCAGTTGTGGGATCAGCCTCTCCACACTCTCAGACTAAGGAGGGGGAGAAAAACTCTAAGGAGAAATAGTAGGCTTCGCTAGCTCTCTCTCTCTCTCTCTCTCTCTTTGGCTATTCTTTTGCTCTAGCCTATGAACAAAGGAGCGTCTCCTATTTATAGAGGTGAATGAGCATATTCCTAAATGGATTCTCTTTACATTAGAAATTAGATCTCTATCCAATTACTTAATCCTATTGGATCTTATCCATAAGATCCAAACTAGGAGCTCCGCAAATATCTCATATTCGCACCTCTACCCGTTGTAATATCTATCATATGTGTGTGACCCTTAGGGGCTGATACCGAGCTAGCCGTGAGTCGCTCCCATCAGAACTCCTTTTGATATAGTAAATTATTATCCTCATAATAATTCACTCGACTCATCGACTATGGACGTACTAAGCTACAATGCAATAGTCCTAAACGGTACAGAGGGATCAAATTCATTCGACTTGTCTGTCCATAATTACCGTATATCTATAGTCCCTCATCCAACTAATATTCTAAAGACTGTATATTGGACATGGATATTGCCAGGCCACATATAGAATCATTCTGAGTCTTGTTTTAATCAAATTCTCCCAAAGAACTTATCTCTTAATCTGAACGACCCTAGCCAGAGATTTTGTCTAAGCGAGCACACACATGATATTTCTCTCATGATATTGAGAGGAGATGATCCATTGTTGACACTCAATTATCATTGTATGGTTGGTTACCAATCCTGATAACTAGTTGTAACAAATCTGGATCTTTCCAAACATGTAAGTCCGACGTCAAAGAACGGAGTACTCATACAAGGCATCCTTGGTGTCTCAAGTCTAAGGACCAGATACACAGATGAGATTACAAAATTATTGTTTGACATTAGGTATCATTATCCATCCAACATTTCATAAACTGATCAATCAGTGAACTCATTATCTAATGAGCACTTCCACTGTACCTCTAGTATCTCCACAAAAGTGACTATGAGACCAGTCATATCCATCATATGAATGAGTATACAACACACTGATCTATTGAGTTATCTCGATGTCCCTCTCGAGTAACTTATGACCAGGATGATTTATGATCTGTGTTTAAAGGTGAATCGGACTCATTATCATGATCCAATTCTTATTGCACAGATCCAATATCACAATATATATCCAAAAATATAATGTGAGAAAATATCAATAATGATAAGTAAAGAGATTATTATAGTGTATCACAGGTGTCATCACTCACGTGATTGGCTTGTATGATACTTATAACTAGTATAAGCGTACCCCTGATTCTTCCGACCTGATGCCTGATCTTGACTCCAACCCAATGACAGATTCTTCCTTAATTATTTTATCTTTTATTAGTCGTAGTTAATCATATATCATTTATCTCAAACACATATGTTGGATTATAAACACACTAATTGGATTCTATCCTACTAACAACATCATTGTTATTGATAGAATCATATTTCACTAAGCTATTTGTAGGAGGTAATGAAGTTCTAATATTATTTATAACTGTTATTTTTTGAATATCAAATTAAACCTATTAGATCTATCTTTTGATATTATTGAAATATCTTAATTATAGGTATCATCATCAATATTATTTTTTAATATTATTTATAACTAATCTCTTAATTTAATTTAATAAATTTATTAATACAAAGCACTTCGATAGATATCATATCAATAAAAATATAAAATAAATGACAAATTATTTATTATAATTTATATTCCATAAATATATTATTGTAAGTTACTTTGACGGTTATCAAGCATATAAAAATTTTAGGATATAAATCATAAGTAATATTCACTTATTTTTTTGTGAATACTATTATTATGTAAAAATTTATTCAAAAAATAACATAATAATGATTGAATATAAATTTCAATAAGCACAATCAAATAATTGGAATCTTTGTTGCGTTCTACACTCGCGTCGGCTGACATCGGGGCGTCGCGTCCACCCATCGTCGGAACACGATCACCAGGAGGCGGCAGCCGCATCACTCTCGGCGGCCACCGGGGCAGCGCTGTGCATCGCCTCTTACCAATTAAATGAAATTATGAGCCACATAGGGTTAAACGAATCCAACACACATCACCTCATCTTTTTGTTTGCATGTTCCATTGCTTTCCTGTGACCCACTGTGCTCTCCTCCACCCTTGCAAGACGCCAACCCTTATCTGGTGCTCAGCCCTAGGCCTGAGCTCAAAGATCTACTTGGCCTTGTTCCTGGTGTGCCCTAAAGGAGGAAGGCCATGGTGGCCGGGCCTGCAGCTGTTGACTTGTGCTCCACGGAATTGATATTTCGGCAGGGGGATTCCTCCAGGGGTACGGAGGCTGTCACGTGAGTGGCGAGGCCCTTTGGACTCCTCCCTTTCTCCCCTTCTGCGTGCAGGAATCTGTCTTCTCTCCATGACGAGAATGTTCCATGGGGGAGACGAACATGGGGCCTCTCGCCTCCCTGTCGAAGTAGATCTCCCTCATCATTTCCACCGAGATCTTCCTCGTGTTGGGTGGTAAAAGAGAGAAGAAAGAGATGGGGGTGTAGGGTATCCTTCTCGGACACAATGATGAGGGTTTGCAGGCGTCTGAGCTGGGAAGGGCGTCGGCGTCGCTCATCTTTCACGTCTTCATCCGCCCAACAAAGCCATCGGAAAGACCCCAACAAACACAAAGAGAAAGAAGCAGCGATCTGATCGACGACGGATTGATACGTCATAACAGTGCACTTGAGGCACCAACAACCATCCAATGGCGTACATCTCGCCGCCGAGATGAGAGGATTCTGGAGCCCATGTCGAAGGCCAATAAGTATCTGACAACTCATCTCTCATCTCATCTACTAAATAAATACACATATATATTTACACTTATTGGCCATTTCTGAAGAGGAATCTGATGTCCTTGTATTATCTTAATTCCTTTTATAGCAGCACTTAATGAAAATATCCACTCTCTTTTTTTTTATCTTCTTTAAAATGAGCAAATTTGGCATTTGAATGGAGTCCTCCGATATGATAAAAAGGAATGATAATGAAAATAATCAACATGAGCGAAGAGTAGAGATTAAATAAATATTGGAGAAAGGATTCAACACACGTAAAGGTGCTCCCACCGACTCTCCTTGGCTCCACTGTTGGAAGCAAGAATATGATCCGTGTAAACCGCGTCGCATTTTATGGTAGTCATTTAAAGCCTAGTTTGTAGGTTCGACATGGCTGATTGATGTCTGTAGGTGCCACTTTTTTTCTTATTCATCTATTCATCATTACACGCTTCTCTCTCTCTCTCTCTCTCTCTCCCTCTGTGAGTGTGTGGAGAGGGGGGGGGGGGGGGGAGCGAGCAGCAACGGCTAGTCGATGAGAGATTACGCTACATGGGCACGACACGTAAAGCACTCGGGCACGTCCAAATTTGATGCGACCGATATGTGCATGCCAATCCACTTTGGAAGCCCTGTCCAATACTATAATCATCCCAGCGTTTCTTGGGAGAAGAAGAAGAGAGAGAGAGAGAGAGAGAAAAGAACACGATGGAGAGGTCACGTAACGCATCTCTCAGCTCTTGGCCCCATCTCCTCGTTGCTGCAGATACCCTTCTTCCCCTTCCACCATTAATGCGCACAACGCTTTCCTCCTATGTATAAAAACTCCGGGTTTCCTCTCTTGTTTTTCTTCTGCTACCACTGAAGGAACTATGCTGCCTGAAGAAGAGGAAGAGGAAGGGGAGGAGGAGGGGAGAAAGTGGAGGCGACGGACGGCCTTCTCCATCAACGACAACGTGGACTTGTTGGCGGAGATACTGGGGCGGCTCGACGGGCGGTCCCTGGCGGTGGCGGGGTGCGTGTGCCGCCTCTGGAGCGCCGTCGGCTGCCGGGACAGCGTGTGGGAGGCCGTCTGCCACCGTCACGCGGCTGGCGGCAGCGGCGCCACCCGGTCCGTGGTGGCCGCGCTCGGCGGGTACCGCCGGCTCTACCGGCTCTGCATCGGCCCGGCACTGGACCGGCTCGCCGGCTCGGACGGGGCCCACCTCTCCCTCTCGCTGTCGCTCTCCCTCTCCCTCTTCTCCATCGACTGCTACGAGCGGCTGGGCGGGAGGCAGCAGCAGCAGCAGTCGGCGTCGCTGCTCTTCCTCTGCAAGCCCGTCGACGTGTCCTGATCACGCACGTCGGCGTTTCCCTTCGTGGAGCACCCAAAGGGTGTGTTTCATTCATGTAAACGCTGCAGCCGCCGGTATTGTTTCTACCGCTGATCTCTATCGATATGTTTTGTTTATTTATTGGAAAAAGGAAGTAATATTTTTGTTAATTTATATTTAGATTCTTGCCTTGAATACTTAATTACCCAATATGGAACTTTACTTGCTGGTTGTCTTTTTTGGCTTTTTTTTTCCATTCTTTAACTGCTCGTATAAAAGTTTCACCATTACCCTTTTACCACTACCGCAGCTCTCGTTAACGACATATCAAAGTGGCTCATTTAATTAAATATCGATCATATAAAATTAATTTACCAACATCGAGCTTAAGGATGCATTATCATGAACTCTGACATAAATTTTACGTTAAGCCTCGATAAATTAACATAATTCATCATTAGCAGTGACGATGTTTCTGTTTCGCATAGATGCCTCTCCGGTACCTCCGGTCAAATATAAGATGCTGCTTTGGTCATAACATTTAAGATAGAAAAGTCATATATGTGAAAATAAGAGTGCATTATAGACGCAGAATTAGCAGTTAGACTAAAAACAGCATTTTTTTTTTTTTTTTTTGGTCTCCGAGCAAGTTAAACAAACCATCACATACTTTGAGCAGGGCTTCGTTTGTCCCCTATTCTTCATGCCATCCCGCCACTAGTTGCCGTCCTAATTATCTGAAACAAAGCTGCCAACCCAGCAAAGAAAAGAAGAAATGTATCAGCATTGTAGACACATCGGTGGTCAAACTTAAAATTTCTGATCGACAGAACATTAGATAGTTTCAGAAATACAAATAGCCACTACTCAGTAATGGGAAAAGAAAAAAAAGCATCGCCATTCGGATTGAGAGGATAAGACAAAACGTTTTTCTACGTCAATAAAACATAGATTCCAAGCAGCTTCCTATTAAGTGGGGCAACTGAGAGGCAAAGTAGCATCATGCTATACTGAGAAAGCCAATACTGGCAGGACAAAATTTAAGCGTCAAAAGGTAGATTTCTCTGCATGATGCTTGCCTCTTAAAATCAACAAGTGAAACAGAAGACAATACTGGCAAAGTTGCCCGTTTCAACAAGCTTCGTGACAACTTAGCTTCCGCCACATCATTTACAACATAAGCATCAATAGGAAAAATATGAGATTTAAGTTTCATAATAGTGAAGCTTGTGAGGCGCCTCGCCTGCATGCCAGTCACAGACGGAACGAGCATGTGAACACATCCGTGCGTGTAAACATGCTCGCATGCATATATAATAAAGGTTAATTATAGATTACTCTATATAATTAACTATATTTAGTATTTTGATTCCTACATTTTTTTTAAATCATATCGGGATTTTTCTGCTTCTAAAGTAAATTTTTTAATCTTATTTTTTTCTCACACAGTTGACTCTATTAATGAAAATGTTACAAGTGCTTAGTGATAATTCTGTCATAAATGTTTTTACTTTATAAATACTAAGGATAACTAATTATAAAGGATGATTTATAATGTAAAAAACAAGACAACATAGATTAAACTGTATGAAAAGTCTAACTAGCAGCTATAGACAAAGGTTAAAAAATAAAGCATCAATTATATCAGATTAGGATGGCATACATGATCCGATGACCACAAAGATGAAGAACCCAAGCACGACAGGACCAACAGGATAGTCATTTCCCTTCTTTACTGTTGTCTCAGGTACTGAGCCCCTCTTTGTAATATTCTTCTGGAATTTTTCTATTTTTCTGTCAGCAAGGCGCCTTGAATTAGTCTGCAGAAAACAGTCAGATCGTCATATATACACAGATGAAAGCAAAATAACAACTGCCACCAGAATTTTAAGCGCTAGCAGAAATAGGAGAAAAAGTACATAATGATTATGATCATACCATGATTATTCCAGCATGAAATAGTTAGAACAATATTGCCCTCCACATGACTAATATATCTCACTGCAACTTATAAGACCAGAGAAAATTTCAAGTTCTTACCAAAACATAATTTATTTTTTGAAGTTGCACTGAGATTTGTTAGTCATGTGACCATAGGAAAAAAAAACAAATTATGTGAAAGTGTAAGCAGCAAATGTAATGTAATATAGTTTTAAATAGCCCACATGTAATAAGAAAAATTCAACATCAGTGTCCAACATAGAATAGAATGCACCGACTTAACAAGCATTTTAAAGCATCCATGCTTTATAGTCTTGCACTGATGGCAATTCCCAGCAAACAAAGACTAAGTTCATTAACACTATATTCTCAAAGTAATTTTGTTCTTTTCCCAACCACCAACTGGCAATATGTAAGCCTCTTCAAAAGAAATTAAACATGAGCCATGAGATGTAGCATTAAGCATATTAGATAGAAGGTCCAATGCAATGTCCAGTGCAACCTACTCAACATAAACAAGCTCTTCGAAACCTACACTTACCATAGAACAGAACAATTGCACTGGATTATTCAACTAGGAGTTTAGGATACAATGTGTTCCGATTCAAAGTTATGATGTGTCGATTCTTTTTTCTCTCCATGTTTTGGAAGGTGGAACAGTCACGGAGTTAAGCATACGACTCATATTTGAAAAATAAGATCCCAAATCTAAGTCAAAATTTACTTTTACAAACTGCTTCCATCGATCCAATTAACTAATCCACTAAGTTGCTTACGTTTCATGCTCAGTTGTCCATCCATTGGCAACTAGATAAAATATAAGACCAACCAAAGCATATAAACCCTACAAATGCAAAAGGGAAATGGAAACTACAAAATTGGCTCCATCAGGAACCCCCTCCACCGAGATACACATTGCAGGGGTAAACTTTGATGATAATTACCTATAAATTAAAGGGCTTCTAACCCCTCTACAACTTTTTCCCCATCCAAGCACGTAGACAGATATGTGTAGTGACTAGCCCTATGTTACGGGCAAAAACAATAATAGAGCCATAAATGCGCAAAATGAAAAATTCACCATAAACAACTTCAACACAAGCACGTAGACAGATATATGTACTGACTAGCCCTATGTTACGGGCAAAAACAATAATAGAGCCATAAATGCGCAAAATGAAAAATTCAGCATAAACAACTTCAACACAAACATATAGTCGAATTCACCGATCATCTTTGTAGATCTCATGGTCTCCTAATTAGATCTCATCGTCAAACAAGTTCCGATGATCGCCACAGATCCATCACAGATGGATCTGACGCGTACTCTATCTATCACAGCCCTGACTCAAACACCAATTTGTTTAAAATTACTCATTCGAAAAAGGAACAAATCTAAAATTTCAACATAAATCGACATCGACTACCGCATCGCAGATTGGACTTCCACACGACCGATCCTAAAAGAGGAACTAACATCAAGGTTCTAATTATCAATCAAAATATTATAGATCTACGCAGATAGCGGACAACCAATTAGATTTGGGGAAGACAACGACTCACCATTTCTCGCCGCGGGAGGAGACCGAAAACTCGGAAGCGTGGAGATGGACGGGGCGAAAGGGGAGAAACGAAGACGCTACGCCTTCGCGTCTTCGTATCAATATTTGGATCGCGGCGACAACGCATCTCCGTTCGTCGGATATTATATATAGAGGTCCTAAGATTCTAGAAGCATCTACAGGTACCGTCACTCGTTCAACCCTTGGAAAATTTTCTTCTTCGGACCGAGTCCGAACCGGAAATGGCACACCGTGGACCGGCCCAACATGCCTCCAATATTAACATGGATTTAATGTTTCGTTTACTTGCTGATGGATTTAGTTTATATATATATATATATATATATATATATATATATATATATATATATATATATGATTTTCTCAGAAAATACTTACTTTAGGTTTTTTTAATCGATACATCCATTTTAATTTTTTCAAACAATTTCTCTAATTTTAAAATATATAAACTATCCTTCAAAATTTTTTTTTGCAATGTTTCACTTTTCATAATAAGATACTATAAAATATATTTAAAAATATCATAAATGATCTAAACAGACTCATAATGTCAAATAAACTAATTAAAAATGTAAAAAAATAATATTATAACAATATATGATCAATAACAAACATATCACTTATAGTAGTTTTTGATAACTTCGATAATATTTTTAGTATATTAATAAAATATTATCAATACTGTCGAAAAACATCATAAGCCAAACGAAAACACTATAGAAATTGAAAATTAAAATAGTAAAAATTTTGACAAACTTTTGAGTATTTTTTAATTTAGAGTATTGTTTGGAAAAGAAATAAAAAGGTACTTCTTCAAAAAAAATATAAAATATATTTTTCTAACCATAATAATAATAATAATAATAATAATAATAATAATAATATTATTATTATTATTATTATTATTATTATTATTATTATTGAGGGTGAGTTTATAAGAAAAACTTATAACTTTCGGTTTTCTTATAAAGTATCCCAAATTTGAAAAATCTTAGTAGAGCATTTTTTTTTCAAAAATTATCAATTTTACCTCTATCGATTACTACCCTTTGTCGCGCTTAGTCTCACCTCCATCCCCCTCCATCTTATGCCTAGAAACCTTACATGTCGACCTTTACTATTTTGTAATCACCCACACCCCTCACATGAGGGCATACTATTGCCCATAGTCTTAGCTATCCCCCTTTGCTATAGCCTTCACACAAAGTTGACCCATTCACCATGTACAGGCTCGTCCCCATTTGACTCATAACAATTATTATTGTGTTAAATAGGCGTTAATAGGTCAATAAGGATTGACAAGTGAGAGAGGGTAGACTGGTTATATGATTACGCTGACGCTACCACAAGGGTAATAAGTAATTTTTTTTAATATTACGAGGATAAAATAATCTTTATATATAGCTAATAGCCAATTTTTCAAGGTGCTTGGTACTGTTCGGAAAAAACCATAAGAGATTTTTTCTAATAATAATAATAATAATAAACTTATACTAAATTACGGATTTGAGAAAAAAGAGAAATTTCAAAAATTTATCCTCTCTTCTTCGTCTTCGCTCCGCCATCGCTGGCCGCCGCCATAGAGCTTTAAGTTTCGCGGCTTTACCGCCGCGTTTAAGTTTTGTTGCCTCAGCCGCAGTGTATGGTGCGTCCACCGATGGTCTGCACTTTGGGACGATGGCGGCGTGGTTCAAGATGCCATTGTACCTCCATGTTATTTTCTCATCCGATCACGGTACCTCCCCTTCGCTGCCCTTTTCTCGGGGAGGACGCTATCGTCTGTCGCACAATTGCTGACAGCGCTCCTTCGAAGTGCTTCTCAAGAGGATCTGCAAGTGCTGGAGGTCCGTAACTTGTGTGCATCCATTGTATGATAAGCGGCATTTTCAAATTGGTGGATTCCGACCAAGAAATTCAATTCGTAATTGATTCTTTGAGGTTGGAGGATCGGTAGCGCGTTCGTTGCGAGGCGGATCTATATCAGGATGATCTGTATCAATGCATTTTCTTCGATGGGTCGAGGGTTTTTCGAAAGGCAAGAACATCGTGCATTTCAGTCTTGATGGTTCTTTCTTTGCAAGGAAGATATCTGATGATGCAAGCTTGCGATTTTCATCTCTTGCAGCAACCTAACCGAGTTCTTGCCTCTGACTCTGCTCCTTCGAGGGCTTCCCTTGTTCAGGGTTTTGCTGTTCATGAAAGGTAGGGTTCGATTTATTCTGGCATTAGTAGTGTATATTTTAAACGAGTTTGTATGATTTCGTTTCTTCATAGATTGGAGATACTGGACAGGGGAAATGTTCCGAATCAAGAGGGCTTTCTTAAGATCTTGATACAATCTCGTGAACACTCTTCTGCTGTATTCCCTTGAGATCAAGCTACGACAAGGCTGTTGCCGGTTCTTATAGATCTTGGAAAGCCATGTTCTTGTGGAACAGATTCAAGAGCCATGGTTTGGAGCAGAAATTGGTAATCTATCATATTCCTGATTTTTCTGATGATTCTTCATTGATATTTAATCTAGATTGTCCGATGCCTCATATGGATTTGTTCTTGGATTCAATACTTTCCCTAATGCAATGGTAAATGGCAAATTTAGATAGAGTGCTTTCGTAGAAACAATAGTATATTTGTTGGATTCAATAATCATCATTTTTTGGCTGTGTAAATGGCCTTTTTGAACATGGTATAGTAGAAATGGGACATTGGTTATGTGCTGACTAGTCAATTATGTTATGGCCATGATCATCAGAAGCTGATTTGGTAAAGAAGATCAGACAACAATACCGATTATATTATGGTCTTTTCTTTTTATATTGGTAAGATCCTTCGGACCAAGATCGACTGTTTTGTTCAAAAGAATTCTTAGCAGATCGTAATGGTAATTAAGGGACTCCACTTACGTTTGAAGTTGAATATACTAATATAATTGTAGAGCTAGATGCTGTCACGGAACTGACATTCTCTAGAGTATGCGTTTATTTCTAATACCATGCAATCGATAGAGTCATGCCATGAACCTTGACATTAGTTTGATCTAACATATAATAGAATTTGATATTTATGTTTATCCAACAAAGCAAAAACAAAATCGTATATAATCAAAGTCATAAAGAGGTATTCTTCATCTGGCAATGAACATTTTGGAATCTGCAAAAGAAAAAGAAACATATTGTTCATCGTGTTAAAAATTTTGGGATCTGCCCTAGGGCATCCATATTATCAAGAGGTTGATCTTCAGTGACCCATATATTTAATGATAATGGAATTTGACCATTATATTGGTAGCTTTCAGGAGTCTGATACTGTTATTTTAACATTTCAACTGTGAGAATGACTAAGTTTGCCTTTTGCCATCTGAACTTTAGGATTTAGTATAATAAACAATATTAAGAATTCAAACAAATTATGTATTGGTTTTATTAGTGAATAACTTCTAGAATATGTTGTATACTTGTGTTAGACCTCTTCTGGTTACTGGAAGTTGAGGCCAAATGGTGCCTGTAGCTCTTCTGCATGAAATACAGCATCCTACTAACTCAGTAACATGGAATATAAAAAGTGCTCAAATTTTTTGGTCAGATTGCAAAATTTCTCTTGGCGTCACAATGAAGAATTCATCAGTGAGTCTTTCTCTTTAATGCCTTTGTTTTCGTTCAGAACATCTACCAACCATCAAGAAATAAACACGCACACATATTATATATATCTGTATCTATAAATATATGGTTCTTGAATACAAGTTGTTTTTGCGCTTTTTTCTAATCTCACACACTTGAAGAAGAAGTTATGTTCCTGTGAGATGTTTTTGACATTACAACATTGTCTAAGTTACTGATATTTTAGAGAATTTAGATAATATTAGATTGTATCTCTCCTTGTAATCCATCTCTGATTAGGATGTCATTAGTTTTGAGGAATATCTTTCTAGTGACAATTTCAAGAAGTTCTTCTAGAATGATCTTAATGAGTAAATTTGATCTGATGGAACTAACCTTTCGCTTAATTCGGATTTTGATCTTAGTACCTTGATAAATGTTTGTGCTTCCTAATACTTAATGTTAGTATAAAATGTAATAGTGATTTGCATATGAACTCAGTCCTTTGTCTATGAATGAGATGCATGCTTCATGTTACGTGTGAAGTTAGAAGGATAATGCAGCAACATTTGAGGGCTGTTCTGACTACGATATATGATTAGTACCAGTTTGGTTTGAGGGTCTGAGTAGTCTTTTTAGTCCTTATCCGAGCTTTAAATTGAATCATTTTTTGTCTGAAAGCTGTTCTTAGGCTTATTATGTATGGGTCAGCTCAGCTGTCCACACCACAGGACTGCTACAGTAAGTGAATGGTAAACTCACTTCTTTCTGCTTTTAGAAGTTGTAGAGGTATCGTTGATTGTTAGAGATGTATGTGTATTTTGTTAAAGGAAGATTTTAAGCCTGGCTGACTCATTCTGTCTCCAGTATGGTGCCACCTCCTCCCTCTCTCTTGTTGACTTCTCTTCCAACTCATTTCCTCTGCTCTTCAACATCTGATTCCTAATTTATATAGTGAAACCAGATGTACTATTATATTCTTCTTGAATGGCAAATATGTGAACAAGGCGTGTAGCAAGTCAAGTATCTATTCTTGGGGAAGGGTGAACCCTTTGATGTTACAGCGTCATGCCAGAAAGTATTTTGTTAAACTTCAATTTGGTTATAAATGCATGACAATGTTTTAAAGATGCATTAGCAATGGTTAACTTTGTATCATATGCACATGAGTTTTAGATGGAAATACGTCCCGAGTCAGTATGACTGCTACCTTTGAGGCTTCTATTGGTTATTAAACTTAATTTGACATGGTAGATCAAAGTGAGAAACATACAACCTTTTAAATTTTCTGTCATAAATTTAAGAGTAATACAAACATTGGAAGTTTTACTACCAACATTGTTCAAGTTACGTTGCATGAGAGGCTGGAAAGCATAGGATCTCCTTAGTATCTACATCGCGCTAACATTGTTCTTTGCTCTGCTTACATGATAGAATGAAGGAAGGAAGAGAGTACTACCATCACTCCACAACAAGACCAAGACGGGGAGAACTGGAGGTTGGACCTGACATTTTTAATGACTACAGGTGAAGAGTGGTATCGACATCTGGTTCGCTGCCGGAAACCGGGAAGCGTGCGGCGGTCTGATCGAGCCACGAGCTCACAGACGGTGAGGTGGACTGCGAACCCGAGGGATCGCTGTGGTCATCGAACCAACAGGAGGGAGGACCACGGAGAGGCCTGGATGGACGAAGTAGATCGGGATGGACGAACCACACGGGTCGGCGACACTGCTGCTGTTCCCTCTCTTCCCTCATCTCTTTCACTCTCTGGAGCTGTCTGAATCGCTCCTGCAACAGCGCGATGGACGACTGCGTCACGGTTGGGTGGTTGCTGTGCCTCCTCCTCCCCATGAATTGATTAGCTTTGGTTGGAACAGGTCGAGTGAAGAGAGAGAGAGAGAGAGAGAGTCATTTATAGGAGTTGGGTGCCGTCCTTTTTTTTTTTTTGGCTTTTGCTTATATCTGATATGACGTCGTGCAGTCCTGAATGATGTGCAGGGGGGGAGAGGAGAATCCATGGGAGGGATGCAAAGTCCAAGCGGGAAGGAGTTGGGTGGTGGTGGACGGGAGCAGAGCCAAAGGGCACTTGCTTTTGCAGGGGGGGATTTAAAAGTATGAGAGCAGCTCCAAAGACACGCATGGAGGTTAGCATTTGGAGGAGAATCAAAGGTAATGTGATGGATTGTCCTCTTCTATCTTCCTTTTTTGCTGAGCTTCCACTTCTCGCCGGATTCAGATCAATGTGGCTACTGTTCTGCATCAGGTTCTTTGTTCTATATGATTAGCTCTGGGAATCTGAACCCCGTCGCGGACCCGATGAAGAAGAAAAGGTACAGCCGACGCCACAAACGATCCAGATCGCCATAAATAAAACTCCGCCCTCCTTCCGCTGCCATGACTCCCATCACATTACTGCGCTGTGCTGTGCACCGGTGGCGGTACTTTTGGCGGTCTAATCGCGCCGCTGGGGACAAAACCGGAGTTCCGAAGGGGGAAAATTATTGGGCTCGGTGAGCAGCCCTGTCGTAGGTCCTTTTGTCCGGGTGTTCTTTGGAAGGGATGACGTGAAGGTGGCCATTGACGCTTGATGTTGCTCCATCTTTGTCATGCTTGTCCTTGTTACGCAGCCCCATCCCCACCCTACTCACTTTGGTGTTCCCTAGGCTGGCTTCGGATGGTCCCCGGAGCTGCATGATCACCACCTATTTCTGGCTCGGGCCAGCTTTAAAGACGACTCTCATGTTGTATTTGAGCTTAACTAGTGACGAGTAGTGTTCAGTGTTTAGACGCAGTACACAGAACAGAACGATAGAACTAACGTGAGTTAACGAGCTTTAATTACAAATTGACATCTAGTTAGCTAGTTATAAAAAAAATTTATTCTTACCTTTTTTTTTAATTATATTGATATCTTTATATTTACTAAAGTGAAAGATGTAGATTTATTTTATTTTAATATCATTAATTTTACTAATAAAAATATAAAAATAAAAAAAATAATTTTAATATTTTGGTTGATGATGGTGGATGATGTCTGTAGGGGGTTACAATGAAAGAGATTGTGAATGTAGAGTGGATCTCATCTCTTTATCATTATTCTTTTCATTTACAATAGTCTGACTCTAGGCGACATCATTAATCTCTATCATTGATTTTTTTTATTATCATCAATTAGAATATTAAAATTATTTTTTTTATTTTTTTATTTTTATTGGTAAAATCGATAATGTTAGAATAAATAGATATAGATGTTTTATTTTAATAACTATCTTAAATTATAAATTTTAAAAAATGTAAGGATCAGAAGTAATAAGTAACTAAGAGAAGTGTTTACTTAATAGAATTGCTGAGAAGTGATTCAAGGGTTGATCAGGTTCGTTTTACAATGAATAAAATCGTCTCTTTTTTTTTATTTTTTTAAAGAGTTACATTCAGGATTGTTGGAGCAGTGATGTACGCACGCACTTATTATGGAAAACCATGGCAAACTCAAATTATGTCCATTACCCTATATCTCAAAATTTGTTTACGATTTGCGTTAAACCAGGATCCATGAAAGTTGACAATTTGTCTTTTTAAGGTAAGACAAGACCGGAGAGGTAAAATAATAAATACAACATCTCAAGGTTCCCAAGAGGTACAAAAGGAGATGGCAATCTAAATAGGCATGAGTGCATGGAACAATGTGGTACAATCTCACTGACAACTGAGATTTGCAACACAGTATCTTGTGATCCTTGTTGATCTAAGCATAATGAAGCAACATCACGCGGTAAAACCTACTACATAAATTAACATTTCGAACTTGTTGTTCCCCTTTCAGGCAATGCACTGCGTTTAAATAAATAGAAAGCAACATCCATCATTATAAAAAAGAAATTTCAGTCTAGTCTTTATCGAGACATCCCAATTTGATTAATGTATTATCATACAAAATGATAGGTCTCATGTTCATCAAATCCACATATTGATGTAATTATAAATATATTTTTTTTATTAAATAAAATATATATTTATAATTACATCAATATGTGGTTAATCTTATTATTTAGTTATGGTTACATCACTTGTTCATGATAATTCCTTTAAGTACCTCCGAGACTAAGTCAGTGGCCAATAATGAAGCGCACTTAATTTTCAAAAACATAAAGTTGTATTGGAGCCGCAGCAGCCATTTATTGGTCAATCCAAAAACAACTAATTTTACATGTAATTTAAGAAAAAAAGCAAATAACTATCTTTACACAGACAAAAAAAAAAAAGATACAGCACTTTTTTGAGGGGAAGTCTCATCCACCTAGTTGAATAATATGCCAAAATCATTACACTTTTCAAGCAAAAAAAGCTGATATCTAAATTCTACAGTAAAGCACAACTTATAAGAACTTCTTCATCCAATATAAACAACTGCTCTGACCGTATCTGAACATGAGGATAAAAATATTCATAATGATTGTCATAATTCCTTCAAGTATATCTATATATATCTTTTTTTATAATGATGGCTTGAGAGTTCACTCAGATATGATCGATCCATGGGCATCTTTGTGAAAAAAATAGATGAAGGGTGGTTCTTGTTGATTTCTTTTTCTCATTTATTTATGATCCACATTGAGAACTCATGTGAAAAGAATGGTTGCACAGAACTTGCTCTATGAACTGTAGATTAAAAACAAGAACTAGCTTCCTGTCCTGCATTGAGAAAACATACAATAAAAACTATGTTGTGGGGAACGAGAGAGATTTCTCTCTAGTGAAAGAAATCTATTGAGCAAAATCACTCATATTTGAAAACCACTATGCACTAAATATATGGAGTGATTGCTAAATTTCACAGTATAAATCAGTTGGTTTCACGACAGTCCCCATGCTGTTCGCATACATTAAATATATGCTTCTCAACAAAGTTATCAACTAGATTGTTAATATCCATTAACCATGCCGAAACATATAAACATGCCGAAGCCTAACTTGGTTCCCAATAGATAGAGATGCATGAAACATTGCATCGAAGTCAACCTCGTGCTGTACTTGCCTTCTTCCTAAAAGATTATAAAAGAATAAGCTCCAAGCATTTTCCGATTCCTGTTGTTTCTCAAGAACAAGCCTCCTTAACTTGTAGGTTGATCTACGTAATATGCAGTTTAATTCCTTGATCAAATAACCCCTCCACCAATTCCTTGATTAGCAAGGTGACAACCCAACAAAAGAAGAAATTGCACAAATTAATTCGATTCCAGCAAGACATCTGAAGTTATAGCTCTGTTCTCAATTAATTCGATTCCACCAAATTTTTTTTTTTTTTCCCCCGATCAAACTTAGCTGACATAAGTTATTTCATGGAACAGAATGATTCAAACCATTGGAGACCCTGCTCTTGGTAGTCAGCCAGCATCGGTGGCCTCTTAGAAATTTAAGTTGACAAATTAACAGGCAAAAACTACTCTGCTGCCATGGAATTACAAGGCATACCAAATCTGCAAATTGAGAATCACGTCACAGTGTACTAATCATCCAGATCGCGATAGGATGAGACAGTCGGATCGATCGAAAGTGATAGCGCAAATAATGGGCTGGACCAACTCACCGAGACCCAAGGTCAGCAATCCACGACGGTACCGGGATCCAACAGGCGACCCAACTTGCACAGTTCGGGCCGAGGTGGAGAAGCGATGACCTGGCCGCCACGGCAGCTGAAGCCACATCGAGGCTCATTAATGAGGGATGGCGCGCCACGCCTCTGCGCCATTCCACCCGGACGGGCAGTAGTCGGTCGTACAAAGCAACCACACCCGACGTGACATCAAAGGAAAGATCGAAGGTACGATCGACCACCTGATTGATAAGTATAAAACCCCCACCTAAGGGCAAAAAAAGGGGGCTAGAACTCTTCTTCAATACTGAAACTAAACCTTATCGGGGCACTGACTTGAGCGTCGGAGGGGTCACGTCGGGCACCCCCACCCAGGCGAAGACCTTCGTACGAGATCCTCGCCGTGGACCTGAGAAAAAATAAGCTTGAGTTGCCGACCTGAGGTAGAGATCCCCAAGACCCAAAACCGACCCGAGTCAGGTGCCCCATCCATGACCAATGTGAACGAGCTTGCGCACACAGTAAGTAGGAATCAAGCCCGCTGACTCCTCGGCCATGGCACCGAGTTCCATAATATTTTTTGCGCTAGAAAAAGGGCCCGATATCGCAAGAACGCCCGTCGAACAACCCGAACCTGGACCACATTCCGCTAGCCAACCCCACATTCCTCTGCTGACCCTGCAGACCGAAGGACCGAGCTCGTTCCTCTCGGCGGAGGAAATTAATATGTCGGCGCCCACGCCAAACCGTTACTGGAGGATGTTGAACGACCAAGGATTCTCCCTAACTGTGACGAATCCTAGGCCACCTGTCATCACGACCGAGGCCTTCCTCGGACTAGCCCATTAAGTCCAAGCGCTGGCCGGGATGATGCAAACTATCATCCTGTACATACCCCAACTAATACAGTTTGTGGCGGTCCAGCAGCCAGCCCCTCAACAGATACCTCGACAAGAAAGACTCTAATCGTCACCAGTCCAAGAGGAGCAACCCGACAATGAGGGATGACGTCCCCCAACCGAGGTCATGTCGGAACACTCGAATGCCCCCGTTGTAAGTTCAGCAAGCCACTCTCGAGACGTCGTACACATGGCTCCCGAGCTAGACGTCAACTCTTCAGACTCAACTGACTCTATAAAAGAACAACTACGCCAAGTCAATCAAAGGGTGGACGAGGTCTAAAGGGAGTTCATCAAGTCGAAGGAGGAACTCGATGGATGTCCTAAAGGCGTATCTCCATTTGTCCTCGAGATACAAGATAAGTCAATCCCAGTCAACTTCTAACTGCCTTTGCTCGAGTCTTATGATGGCAATTCAGACCCGTCGGTGCATGTTGCAGCTTTTCGAGCCCAAATGGCCCATCTTCGACACCTCGGACACTCTGATGTGTCGAGCTTTCTCGACTACTCTAAGAGGCCCAGCCTAGATGTGGTACAGTCAGCTCAAGCCGTCATCTATCCCCTCCTTCAAATCACTCGTGAGAGAATTTGAAATCAACTTCTTGGCAAGCTCAAGTCCGAGGTTGACAGCTTCATCACTCCTCGGCCTAACCCAAGGAAGTGATGAGCTGCTCATCCAATTCGTCGGTCGGTTCGCGGCCGAGATCCGAGGAATGCTCGATGCCCACCCCTCATTGGCAATCCTGTCATTCCTAATGGGGCTTCGACCCTCTAAATTTTTCTGGTTGCTGATTGAGCGGTCGCCAACAATGGTGCCCGAAATGCTACAACGGGCGGACCAGTACATCGCAGCCGAGACACTGGTAGCCGGGAAACGGGACTACCAAAACATCCTCGGACCGAGTAGCCCCGGGGACAACCCTCAGGACCCCCAAGAGGAGAATTGATAGGCCAGAACTGTCGCCGCCCAGACCACCTCCAATCCCCCTTAACTCGACTTGGACATAAGTCTTCCTCCAAATCCGAGACAAATGGCTCCTCAAGCCCCCCAATCTGATTAAGACAAGGCCCGAAGGGTGCAACAAGAGAAGATACTGTCGGTTTCACCAAGAATACGAGCACGTGTTACGACCCTAGCTAAGTCGGGTCCATCCATTCATGATTAAATCGAGTTGAGTCATGTTAGTATGTCCAGTTGAAGTCAGTTATCAATCGGGTGAGCCCAATCGAGTTAGCTATGAGTTGGTTAAGGTTGGTTTTTATCTTCGATTAGGATGGAGTCAGCTATTATTTTCAGTTAGAAGTTTATCAAGTTAGTTAAGAGTAAAAAATTAGCGGGATTATTGGCAGAGCCATATAAATAAGGTTGTAAACTCTTTTATAAAATCAATCAAGGAATGAAGAATTATTTTAACCAAAAGATAAAATCCTAGGAGGCAGAACCCCTTGAAGTGATCTAAGAGGCCTGATCCCCTTGAAGAGATCGATTATCCCCTTTTCTATTCTCTTCCTCCACGATAGAACCCTAGGGTTCTATCATCACGACACGAAAGAGTGTCATGACCTAAAGAACCAAATCAATGACCTTATTCAGTAGGGGCACCTTCATCGGTACGTCCGAGACCAACGGATGCTTCCCAATGACAATCGCCGCCAAGATAGGGATTCCTCGCCCCGCCCAAAAGGACCAATCGAGAAACAAATCAACATCATTATTGGCAGCCCGACATTTGGAGGCAACAGCTCCTTGATGCACAAAGCCTATACGCGATCCGCAGTGGAGAAAAGACTGAGGCACGACTATGACCCCGATATCACTTTTGGATCAGGGAACAAGGAATACCCGGACCACGATGATGCCTTAACAATCTCGGCACGAATCGTGAACGCCTGAGTCAAGAGAATCATGATCGACACAGGGAGTTTGGCCGACATCTTATACCTTGATGCTTTTCAGAAATTGGGACTAACTGACAAATCTCTTTTTCCCATAGCATCAACATTGACAGGATTCACGAGAGATTCCATCTCCCCCTTCGGAACAACGACCCTCCCAGTCACCATCAGAGAAGAGCCGAGGTCGAAAATGATGATGGTCTCGTTCATCGTAGTTAGACTCCCGTCAGCATATAGGCTAGCCCTGGCACTGGTCTTAGCATCAAGAAAGTTGAGGCCATACTTCTAAGCTCACCCCATCAAGGTGATCACCGACCAACCCTTACGCCAGATTCTTTCAAAATTCGATGTTGCAGGTCGGATGCTCAAATGGTCGACCGAGCTTGGGGAGTTTGACTTTGAATACATCCCGAGGATAGCAATAAAAGCTCAAGCATTGGCCGACTTCATACTGGAATCAACAAATCTAGAAAACTCACAACCGAATCCGAGATGGATGTTGTACGTAGATGGATCGACCACCACTAAGCGAGGAGGAGTCGGTCTCATCCTCAAGAGGCTCGTCGATTGGACATGTGAACATGCGCTCTGACTCGAGTTCAAAGCCACCAATAACAAAGCCGAGTATGAGGCTCTGTTGTTCGGGCTAAAGCTCGCCGACGAACTACATGAAAAAGATATCCAAGTCTTCACTGACTCCCACTCATCGCATGCCAAGTCAATGGAGAATTTGAGGCTCGGGAGGAGTCGATGGCCAAATACCTCACCAAGATGCAACGTTGAATCAACAGATTCATTCGCTTCACTATCACAAAAATACCTCGATCGGACAACGCATAAGCTCGTCGCAGGCTAGACTAGCTTTTGTGCATGGGTCGGATGCATGCCCAACTTGGATGGCCAAAATCCTCAAACCTTCCATAGACTCAACCAAGGTCGCCGTGACTGAAGTAGAGTATGATTGGGTCGATGAGATGCTCAAGTTAAAGGATAATGGCTTGTTGCTCGAAGACAAAAGTGATGCCCAACGAGTAAGAAGGACGAGCGCGTGGTATTGCATAATCAATGGGCGACTATACCGATGAGGGTTCAGCCAACCATTGCTTTGGTGTCTGCACCCGACTGAGGCGTAAATCATGCTGGCCAAAGTGCATGAAGGAATATGTGGTGAGCACATCGATGCCCGAACCCTTGTGCACAAAGTACTAAGACAAGGATATTACTGGCTAATCATGCGTCGAGATGCCTAAGCTTATGTGCAAAAGTGCGAGCAATGTCATAAACATGCCAGGATTCAACATCAGCTAATGGTGCCATTATCGACCTCAGACTGTGCCCGGTCGTTCGCCTAATAGGGAATGGACATCCTTGGACCTTTTCCCTCAGCTTTGGGATAGCGGAGATTCCTGATAGTCGGGGTCGATTATTTTACTAAATCGGTCGAGGCCGAGCCTCTTGCATCTATTACCGAGAAACAAGTTGAGGGATTCATCTGAAAAAATATCATCACGAGGTTCGATATTCCAAGAGTGATTATCACTGACAACGGGACCCAATTCAACAATCCCAAATTCAGAGCATTCTAGTAGAGTTATAAGATCCAACTAAGATTCAGTTTGGTCGCGCACCCTCAACCAACAGACTCACTGAGGTCACGAATCAGGCCATCCTCGAAAGACAGAAAAGAAGGGTCATGGGGCCATCCCCCAAGGTGGTCTACCATACTTTCCGAGTCAAGTCCTACGAAAAATCCTTCTCGTTCGACCGGCTGAGGGAGAATCTTGACTTTCATGAGGAGTGAAGGGCCGATGCACATATACGAGCTCTCACATACAAGAAAGTCGTAGCAAGACTTTACAACCATAGAGTACGCCATCGATAAATCGAGACAGGTGACCTTGTATTATGGAAGCCCGATGTCACTGACCCTACTTGGTCTCAGGGCAAGCTAGCCCCGAACTAGGAAGGACCCTACCGAGTAGAGAGCACAACTCGAGAAGGAACTTATGCCTTGGTCACGATAGAAGGAAGACGGTTGCTGAGGACATGACACATATCAAACTTGCAGAAATTTTATGTATAACAAAATAAAGTCGATTGAGCAAAAGAAATGTTTTCATTAATCGAAAATGGAGTACATATATTGGTCGAGGACCAAGACGACGCATGAAGACCCAACATGACAAAGAAGATCCGTAACATCAAAAACAAAATTAATACATTGAAGCTACTCCTCGGCTGGCGCCGGGGAATCATCAAAAGACTCCTTGTCTGCCATCGGCATGTTCACGTCCTCGGGAAGGAACTTGAAGGGATCCTCCTTAATCTCAAGGCTCAGGTGTCAGGCCCAGAGCCAAGCTAGCGCTAGCTGGTAGCCATACATCAAGGAAATCTGCCCCATTCGAACGAGGCCCATCTCGAATCCAAGGGACTTTTTGTAGTCTTCGATGGCCTGTCTCAGCAAATCCACACAAAGGGCATCCAGGGCCCGGGTCAACGTTAATAGTTCATTCTCCATTTGTCGAACTTGGGTCCTAACGTACCAAAGTTGACTCGAAATCGCCAAGCCGCTCCTGGGTCTCAGCCAATCGCTCTTGTGAATAAGAGAATTATCGTTGAGCTTTAGAGAGTTGGCCCCAAGAGTCGGCTAATGCTTCATGACTCTCACCCAATTCCTTCTCTAGTGACTCCCGTTACTGAGTTGCTTCCTCCAGTTCGACATGAAGGTTCTCTGTCAGAGACGGGGCCTCAAACGCCCGTTGCTCGACTGCCGCCACTACATCAGGATCTCCCCCCTCTTTCAGCTTTTGCACTTCTTCTTTGTGAAGGAAGTCTGACTTATCCAAAGAGGTGATGACCCGGCTGGCGTCATGGACATAATCGAGTAGGGCCATATAGTAGTGTTAGCTTTGCCAAGGCAAAGGATGGGATAGAGTGTTAAAAAATAACAACCAAGGAAAGATAGAGACGGGCCGAGTCAAAACTTACCAATACCATAGTCTTCGTCACTCGATTAGAACCTCGGATGGCAAAGTATATAAGTCGGCTGCTAGCCGAGGAATCTACGTTCCTTAGGCATACTGCGTCGAAGCTTCTCCGTCCAACCAAATTTGCGTCTTGTGCATCAGCGACGTCAAGTCAATTTCAAGGGGAGCGTCGGAAGCACGCTCCAGCTGGGTGCCCACTCGGATAGCGTGGTAGTCTTGGCTATCCGTCTCGAGGTGAGTACTGCACAGTTCCCTCACCGACTTTAGCTTTGTCCAAGGGGTTGGCATCTCTTCGGTCAGGACAACTAGTCCTTTGCCTTCAGCCGCCCATGATCTAGACTTCACGCTGCCATGGCAGGACTTATACTGATCGGAGACTTTGGTTTTCTTATGTTAGCTGGTGGAAGCCTCGGTCGGACGCTTGCTGCGGACCTCGGCCTCTTTCCCATTGCCTCCTCAGGTGCCCTTCTCATCGCCTCCTCGGTAGGGATCTCCTATATCTCATAGGGAGAAGGGTGGTCAGCCGGCTATGTTGGCGTCGGGGTAGTACTAGTGGTCCCGAGGCATCCTCCCCCGACCTTGGGCCATGCCTCGCAACAGTTCCCTGATGAGCCAACCTCAAACGCCTCCACAAAGACAAGCCTGTAAGAAGATTCGAACCTGCACAACCGACGCCTGGGTCTTCCCCATGGTGTCACGGGCTTAACTGATTTTGCCTAAGTCATGCAGCACCCATGCGTGTCCGTCCGCAAAGGCCAGCCTTCCCTGAGATCTCCTAGGGTCCCTTAGTACTTATAAAAGAGAACAGTTTAGAAAAAGTAATTCCAATGGGATCCACAAGCAACTTCTCAAGCAAACACTTTATAAAGTTAATGCAAATTACACCCATGGACATTACAAAATCAGAAAGGTTGTACACAAAGGATAATAGTACATTATAGACCAAAGTTCCCACAAGTGCTTATAAGACACACTCGTATTTACAAGCCAAAATCGACCACAAAGCAAACTAAACTAGGGTTGCCAAGCTTACTGCAAGCCTACTACTTGCTATACAAGGTATGTACACAAACCGAAGGACATGGACAAACATGAGCATTTCATCGAACACCTTTTTTACAATGTTGTCTGTGACATTCTCCCCCACTTATTCCTTCGACGTCCTCGTCAAAGCCACTGTAGACGCTGCATCTCCTCGCATTTTGTTGAATCTTCAATCTTCTGCTTTAGCTGCAACACGCCCCTTTAGCTCCTAGCCGCTGTTATTGAGTAGTCAAACTCTAATCCGCTATGCTGCTTCAACTCACCAATGACTGAATCTGGTGTGGGGTTGGCTGAGTTGTGTTGATCCTTGTTGACTCTCGAGGATACTTTTGATGAAGGAAAAGACCTGCCTTATTATGCACCAGTATCACAATATACTCATGTTGCTTGAATTAGATGGATGCTTATTGAAACTTTAACGAGCATCGCCTCACATACTTTGAATTTTTTTTTTGAGGTCCTTCCTTCATAATGTTTGCCCATTGATCCTTCTTCTATTTTAGTTGTCACTTCCAAGTAGGTTCGCATCACTCCCGTTTTCGATTGACATTCAATTGAAAAATGAAGCGAACAATCTACTCTCAGTAGTACTGATCACCAATAGTGAGGATTTGACAACTATTATCTTCTATAAGCTTTCTTTGAAGGGTCACTGAACTTATGTAGAGCTCCTCTGCTGGATAAGTAAGAGAACTGAGATACTCAACTTCACCCATTCTTCTAGTAGTTGAGAAGGCAATGCTACTTGGCTTCGTTCACTTCCTCGAGTTAAGAGAATTGGGGTACTCAGTTTCGCTCATTCTCCTGAGTTGAGAAGGCAAAGGTTACTCGATTTTGCTTGTCTCCTCGAGTTTGTACTTCATGCATTGAGCTAGTTACTAACGTTCGCCCGCTCTTTGCTCACAGTTCTGAAGCACTTGAAGTGTTTGCACTCCTTGCATTGAGTTAGCTATTATGATTCATCTTCCCACTGCCATTGAATTTTTGGAATGCAAGAAGTTTTGCTCGAAAAGAGCAAAAAGTTTATCCCAACTTGGAGTAAGTGTTTGATAGTTTTGGTCGCCTCTGTGATTGTGCAGTCTTCTTCATCACCTTTGTCGCCTACTCCTCTGAGTAGAAAAGGTATAGTATCATCATATGCTACCTACTTCATTCCTTGGTCAAGCACTCCTACATCAACTCGAAGTCCCTCGCTTTCGGCTATCTTGATGAGAAGCCCATCGACATTGGTCTTATGAAGTTCCTTGGCCTCTGCCCTTCCGCCCTGTCTTGGTACTTGGAGTTTGTCTTTGCATTCTCCACCTCCTCGACGTCTTTTACGACCAATGCTCTCCCTTCATGAGAGCAAGGGATCAATGACTCCACGGAAGTCCCATCTCTACGTACCATGGTGCTGCCAAGCCCATCGCCCTACTATCTGTTGCCTTGTATTTGCATCCCTTCCTTCACTATCGATAGATCCACCTCTGCGGCACTATGGTGCTCGTTCAAGTCCACCTCCTTTCTAACTGACGCTTTGCTTTTGGGTAGCTGAGCCTCACTGGACTCGTCGTCGCTTCCTCGCCCCTTTCGACCACCTACTTCAACACCACTGCGTCCTCCTAGCAGTTCTCCTTAGTCGATGGAAAGATATATTGCAATTCCCATACATGATTTCCGCCATCTTGGTGCAGGGCTCACGCCGATTCTATCTTCCTTAGCTTCCTTGGTAGTAATGTTCGCTTACTCGGCCTTGTCCTCTGACTTACCGGGCTCCCTTAAGCGAATATGAGCACTGAAGTAGTCCAACTCTCCAGTCACTCTAATGATACCTCTGTATGATCAAGTCCCCTCCATGGGACTCATTGGTACCTACAATCTGACTTCTCCCTTGGTGGTACATAGCCCCAATATGCTGATGATCAAGGCTTTCATTTAATGTAAGCTTCGATGCACATACACGGAAGACCCGCCTCTGTGGTACCATGGCATTCACCCATTGAATCCACAGCCCTTCTTATCGTTGCATTGTTCACCGAAGTGGAGCTCCCAACAGCCCCTGATCATTCACATGATCACGTCCTCCTCTATGGGACTCACTGGTACTTGCACTTGGACTTCTTCCTCGGTGGTATACAGCTCCCATATGCTGATGACTAAGGCTTTCATCCAATGCAAGCTCTGATGCACACACGAAGACTCGCCTCTGCGATACCACGACATTCACTCCTTGAATCCATAGCCCTTTTTCTTGTTGTGTCGTACACCAAAGTAGAGCTCCCAATAACTCCTAATCATACCTCTGCATGATCGTGTCCCTCACGGGACATGATCGCCTGTGTTGCATTGCCACGAACTATTCCACCATGATCTGCTGCACCATATCACCTCCTGGTGACATCTCCATTGCATACAGATTCTCGTGTGATGAACTCGGACTATGACTTCTCTACGTGTGGCTTCTGCCAACACATCGTAGGGCCTCCACTATCTCTGATTTTTGGTTCGTTCCCTTGGCAATTCATCTTCATCCACCCACTCTTGGGTCACACCTGGATGAAGCATAGCTCTAGGACAGTCTGTCACCTAGTAGCTCCTGAAGTCCCCTGACTTCGCTAGAATTGGTGCACCATTGTCTGGATCCTGGGCCTCTATCCCCTACCAGCACAATCTCCGCTATGCACCACTTGTTCCTAACAACTCGAATGTCAACACTGTGACATATTCTCAATAGTACCGGCCTCTACGTCCTCTTGTCCCATGCTAAGGTCTCCTGATTCCAACTTCACCTCTGCATGTTGAATCACCTTAGTTATTCCGTCAAATGCATCTATGAGGTAACTTGCATGTGCCTCGAAGCTCCCTTTGTCTTTGGCACCATGCAAGATAAGTTCGCCCCATCAGAATGAAGAACCCATGGAACGATATGATCACACTCTTGTCTTTAGAAGAGTTCATACCCTTGACCTCTGTCCAAGGAAAGCTCTGTGCCTCCGCTCCATGTTCCATCTTCTATGTCAACTCCCTTCATGCAGCTCGGATACTTCACCGAGTTTCACCCAAGTCACTCCGCTCTTTGATTTGCATTGAGTTGATAGTGGCCCTCGCGTCCACCATTCCACGGGTCAGTCCTCCGTTGAGTTCAATTTCCATATCGACTCTAAGTGTGCCTTCATATGATGTTACCTTAGATTGCTCTCCCACTTGATCTCGAAATGCATCCACCAATACATTACCTCATTCGAGATCATGCGACGACTCTTCGTCGCTCGCTCGGTCCGTTGAGCTTTGTGGAGATATTGCCTTGAGAAACTATTCCTCAATATGTGCGATCTGTTGCACATGATTCTCCCTTTGGAGAACTATGACTTATCGCTCCTGGATATCTATCCAATTGGAGCAACTTTCCTCTTTACATTCTTCCAATTGGAAGTTTTGGAGACCACCATTCCCTTTGGACTACTCCGTCTTGCTGAACAACTTGTGCCTTGTTCTGCCCCCGTAAATACACTTGCTAGATTGTGACTCTTCGCCAATACAGTCCCCACTACACCCTTCAAGGTCTAGCAATATGTTGAACTTGTTGCACACTTCAGCTGCCTACGAACGTATCCTTTCCATGCCTAAGAGAAAGTTCTGATGCTCCATACCGCCGAGTTCTAATCGCGTCTTGGGATGGCCATGAATACTCTATCAGCCATGTATAAGCCCTTACATGAGTACCGAATCCCTCGAGTTAGCAATTCCCGTCACCTCTATGAGCTTTGCATAACTCTTTCAGTTATTATGCAACACTTCTCACTTTGCATGGTCTTATCTTTCACCAAACGCCCCGCTTGCCTTGAGCACCGTCAAGTTTGGTTGCCAACGTCGAGCCGTAGCTCGAACTCAACCATCCCAATCTTTGTGCGCTACGTATTCTTCTTCACTTGCTTGTCCTCGTGGTGCCTCTTTCGCAAAGGGTTGGTCATTCCTTTGAATGTCAAACTTGGATGCCTGCTCCTCTGAGCGACTCCTTTCCCTACATCTTAATGTCCGTTTCCCCCAAACGGTTGTACGTGCTAGCTATCCTCCACACAACCCAGCTAGGTCCTTCACGTTTATATGGCGAGTGTTTCGGCGTATACTTATCTCGCTCTGATACCACAATGTCATGGGCTTAGTTGATTTTGCCTGAGCCGTGCGGCATCCATGTGTGTCCGTCCGCAAAGGTCAGCCTTCCCCGAGATCTCCTAGGGTCCCTTAGGACTTATAAAAGAGAAAACGGGCCAGAAGAAGTAATTCCAACGGGATCCACAAGCAACTGCTTAAGCAAACACTTTATAAAACTAATACAAATTACACCCATGGACATTACAAAATCATAAAGGTTGCACACAAAGGATGATAGTACATTACAGACTGAAGTCCCCACAAGTGATTACAAGACACACTCATATTTACAAGCCAAAATCGGTCACAAAGTAAACCAAACTACGACTGCCAAGCCTACTGCAAGCCAGCTACTTGCTATACAAGATATGTACACAAACCGAAGGACATAGACAAACATGAACATTTCATCGAACACATTGTTTACATTGTTGTCCGTGACAATGGCTTATGCAACGTCTCGGGAAGATCCCTTTCGGGTGAGGGAGAGAATGATATGGCAAATAATAGGTTGGACCAGCTCACCTAGACCCACGCCAGGTCAATGGCCCGGCTCACTGAGACCCATGCCAGGTCAACAATCCACGGCACCAGGATCCAATAGGCGACCCAGTTGGCACAGTTCGGGCCGAGGCGGAGAAGCGGTGACTTGGCCGCCACGACAGTCAAAGCCACATTGAGGCTCATTAATGAGGGATGGCGCACCACTCCTCTACGCCATTCCACCCGGAGGGACATCGACCGACCACTCCGGTGGGATAGGCAGCAGTCGATCGTACAAAGCAACCACGCCCAGCGTGACATCGGAGGAAAGGTCGAAGGTACGATCGACCACCCGACTGGTAAGTATAAAACCCCCACTTGAGGGCAAGAAAAGGGGGTTGGAACTCTTCTTCAATACTGAAACTAAATCTTCTCGGGGCACTGACTTGAGCATCGGAGGGGTCACGTCGAGCACCCCCACCCCGATTCGTTCATGATCCTCGCTGCGAACATGAGAAAAGAGGAGCCTGAGCTGTCGACCGAGGTAGAGATCCCAGAGACCCAAAACTAACCCGAGCCAAACATCCCACCCCTGATCGATGTGGACGAGCTTACGCATATGGAAGGAACCGAGCCATGCTGACTCATCGACCACAGCTCAAGTGACACAATAGGAAAGTACCTCAAGTGACCACAGCTCGAGGGAGAGCCCCCCCCCCCCCCCCCCCCCCTCCGGTGACTTGAAGAAATAGAAACCCTACATGTTGCATCACCGTGACTTCCGCTCAAATTCGGATCAATAAACCCACTCAAAGAAATTAATAAATATTTTGAAAAAGATAACTAAATGATTATAATAGTAAAAAAAGCGAAGAGATAAATAAAAAACATATTTTATCAAAAAAAACTTAATATTAATTTTTTTGTCCCTATATTCATTTTCATTTAGAGGTATTTTTTATTTGAATGAAAATATTTTAATATTATACTTAAATAACTTGATAGATGAGATGTTATTAAAAAAATTAATTCTAATAATTAATCATGATAAACTTTTTAAAAATAAAAATAGTATTAATAATCTTAAAATCATGTCCTGATTATTATTATTATTTTGAAATTAATGATTATTTTTTTTGGGTAACGTAGTGATCAAATTATTTTAGTAAAAGATTAAAGTTATTTTCGTTTAAATTGAAAAAAAACAATACCCTAATAAAATGTTCAATAAAAATACGTGGTTTCATTTCGAGCGCTTCTCCGAGAGTTGAAGGCAACAAACACCACAGGAGGACGGCAGTATGTATACTAACAGCCAGAGAATATTCTGTTCCCATTTAGATAAGAAGTCTGCAGAAATGGCGATGCTCTGCTTCCCACCCAAATCCTCGCCTCTCTTCTTCTCCGCCTCCTCCTCTTCTCTCCTCCCGTCTCCTTCCGCTGGCTCCCGCCGCTTCAGCGTCGGTTTCGCCGTCTTCTCCTCCCACTCCAACCCCCGCATCCTCAAATCCACCCGCCGGTCACGGACGGGCCGCCTGATCTCCCCATACGATGACGAAGACGATGAGAAAGATGACGATGAGGAGGAGGACGAAGACGAGAGCGAGGAAGAAGTGAGCTCCTCCCCTTCTTTACATTTACATGTTCGATTGTCCTCTAAGGTCGTTTTGGGTAGTCAGGCGATCGATCAAATTGCATAATAGTTCGTGATGATTTGGTGCTATGAAATGAGCCATTCTCTTAGCTATGAAATTTAGCTTTGCTCAATCTCACTTTCTAATAGAATTTGTTTGATGCTTAAAATTTTCTAGGGTTTTTGTTTCTTGGTAATCTGGAAAAGGATTCACATGCATCAAGGCTAAGCTGTTAGTGAGATAGAAAAGAGCCATTCTGAAGGTTTGTTGCTTCCGTTCTTTATCGTTCGGGAGGATTCCCGCGATATATGACTATTGTTTTAGGAAGATCTTTGCAGATAAATGTTGGATGAGGTGGTGTTTCGCCTTTGCCATAAGCCAATAATTTTTGTCAGAAGAATGGAGAAGAGAACAATGCGACTATGCTGAAGAATTCTAGAGAACTTTACAATATTTTAGGGCTTCCTGAACAAGCTTCAGAAATGTTAATGTCCAGCTCATTACTGTCATGATTTCTTGTGTGTTTTTGGAAAAAAGGCCACCCATATCCATCTTTGGCAGTTGATTTACTCAGAAAAGACTAGTTCTAGAACTATTCTTTGGTGTCATTTCTTAACTCTATTGAGCATGGTCCAGCAGCCCGAACACTGATGGCATGGTAAATGTCTTTCATGGTGGTTTGCCTTGGAAAGCTTGTGAATATCTTGATTCAATCGATTTTGTATTCCAGATCAGCAGTAATAGTTGATCTACCTCTTCTTGTAAAACTGTACATGCCAATTCCATGGTTCCTTGATGGTAAACTCATTATCCTAGGAAATCCTGAAAGCTTAGTCATTGTACAATCTGATTAATTTTAGTTCCCTTTTCTAAATAAGGAAGATCTTTATATGCTCCTTGCAAACCAGCCACTTCTCACAGACCCCTTATTGCACATTTGCCCCATCTTATTTTTATTTTCCCTCTTATATTCCACATTTACTATTATGTTAAATATTTTTCTTGTGTAATTTGTACAAAATCTATGACATTTTGGATCTAACTCTTTACAATTATCGCATTCTTATTATGACAAGCAATCTCAGTGGTAGGAAAAGAGTGATGTATTTAACCCCTAATAGTTGGGACCAAGGTTCGTAATTTTGGTCCGTATCGACGTACTAAGTCTTGCTCGGTATTATACGTATCGAGGCGTACTGACAGTATGTCTCAAATGAGCTGAAAACCCTACAAAAATACCTAAGAAAAAAGTTAGGATAGGGTTTTTATATTAGAAATAAATATACATTTAGTATAAAATTAGCAAAAATAATGTAAATTAGGTAAGAATAGTGCCACATATCATTTTCAGGCTTTGAGGAGTAACCATGTGCAAGGTTTTGCAATTTTGGTCCGTTTCGAATAGTCCTTCTGTAATATTGAATTATCTACAAATCGTTGTTTTGTTGAATTTAGTGGAATGAAAATGTGATAATAAGATAGAGATTGTGAGTGAAAAAGATTTGAGAGAGTTTGAGAGATTGTGAGAGTGAAATGAATTGAAAGAGGGGGGAGGAAAGGGTTTAAATACCCTTTAGGTTGTGTCCAATCGTCAAATTGGCTGTTTGAAACCAGGTACATGTTGGTAACGATCGTATTTCACTCGTTACCGCCCGATACAGCCCCATATCGCTCGGTACGGGGTCAAAACTTCGGTACCACCCGGTAGCGGGCGGTCCGCGAGCCAAGAAGCTCTCGGACCGGTATGTACTGCCCATATCGGGTGGTACATATCAATATTGGGAACCCTGGTCGGGACATTAAGGCTTGTTGTTATATTCGAATTATGATCATCATCTATGATTGTCTGCATTAATAACTCTTCAACATTGATGGGAGTTCTAAGATGTCAACTTTCTTCCTGCATGCACTTGCAAAAACCAATGTCCACAGAAACCCTTTAGCTGGTGCAAAGAGAAGGTTGTGTGCCTACGTACTCTATGCCCTTATCACTGACAAGATATCTTTGTGATGATATTTCCTATTATAGAATTGACCTTGGAAACTTTATTTTAATGCTTGTAGCAGGATCAGACTTGCATATCAGCTCATAGTCATTGTCAGGCATTCATTGGTTTGACATTACCATAATCACTTCCATATACTTTTTTTTGTCTTAAGGATTGTCTATTTACATAGATGATATATGATTCTCTCTCTTTATTATACTGTTCAATTTTTCAGGATGATCTTTCAGATGTTGAAGATCAATTCCCTAGTAGAAAATTGTCAAAGATTTACTCAACTGAACCAAATAGAAAGCCAGGTACTGCCAAAGTGTATAGCAGGTTTGACCAGAAGATCTTGCAGCTACTACTTATATTGATTCTGCAGGACAACATCAGGTACTGAGGAAAGGACGGGAAAACAGATTGTTAGTAAGTGCACAAAACTTCAGGCTTTCAAATGGTTTGCTGAAGGTTGATGGGGAAATCATCTCAAAGAAAAAAGATTATCAATACAACTTCGGTAGATCTTACGAAATCGAGCATGTTGATTTGGAGAATGCAAAGGTTTATTTCCTTTTCTGGTTAATTCTCTACTTAATCTGTGATTCTTTTAACATGCCCTTATTTAATGGTGAGAAAAGAGTCTATAATAAGTAACCATCCTTGCAGCAGAAGAATAGTAACTTTACAAAGTGCAAATTTCAGAAACTAGCAGAAGAAATAGATTTTGATGAGAAGTGGTTCCCCCTAATTGAGTACTTGAGCACTTTTGGTTTGAAAGATTCTCATTTAATTTCCATCTATGAGAGACATATGCCTTGCCTTCAGATAAATTTGTCTTCTGCTCAAGAAAGGTTGGAGTTCTTGTTGAGTGTTGGTGTCAAACACGGAGATATCAGAAGGATACTTACGAGGCAGCCTCAAATTCTGGAGTACACTGTCGAGAACAATCTCAAGTCCCATGTTGCTTTTTTGGTTAGTATAGGAGTTCCTCACTCTCGTTTAGGGCAGATTATAACTGCAGCCCCATCTTTGTTCTCTTATAGTATCGAGCACTCATTGAAGCCAACAGTCAGGTATTTGGTTGAAGAGGTTGGTATCAAGACAAGTGATATCAGCAAAGTTGTGCAGTTGAGCCCCCAGGTTCTTGTCCAGCGGATTGACAACTCATGGACTTCACGCTTCTCCTTTCTGTCGAAAGAATTAGGGGCTCCTAAGGATAGCGTAGTCAAGATGGTCACCAAGCATCCACAACTCCTCCATTACAGTATTGAGGATGGAATATTGCCTAGAATAAACTTTCTCAGGAGCATCGGCATGTGTAATTCTGATATCCTGAAAGTGTTAACAAGCCTTACTCAGGTTAATATTAACAGTAATTTTCATCTATTTCTGTTGAGAATCTATTGATGGAGATTGATTATCCGACTTCTTTTCAGGTATTATCTTTGTCATTGGAGAGGAACCTGAAGCCTAAATATCTGTATCTAGTTGATGAACTACGGAATGAAGTGAAGTCCTTGACAAAATATCCTATGTACTTGAGCTTGTCCCTTGAGCAGAGAATTCGTCCCCGTCATCGATTTTTAGTTTCTTTAAAGAAAGCTCCAAAAGGCCCATTTCCTTTGAGTTCATTGGTTCCTTCTGATGAATGCTTTTGTCAACAGTGGGCAGGAACTAGTTTAGAGAAGTATTTGGCATTCAGACAGAGTTTACAACTGACTGACTTTGCTAAGAAGTATCAAAGAAAAGCATAATTCACTTTTTACTCAAGTCAATACAAAAGCTACTAGGTCAAGTTTTGAAAGACACGTATAAATGCATGATCAGCTTTCTAAATATAAGGTCATTGGAGCTATTCAGGATGAACTGTCTTATTGTAAGTTGATCTGGACCTTTGTCTCCTTTTTGTCTTGTTGTCTATATATTCTGTGTTGCAGGTCTGAAAACGCAGTCTCTTTGCAGAAGCTGAGTCTGATTATGGGCTACCATTGGCTTGAGCTGCATGCAGGAGTTATTTCATTGACGTTATATGTTTATGTATAGATTTCTTGAAGGCGAATTAGTTACTTCAACGAGAGAAAAACGATGAGGTCAACTATTCCTTTTACCATTCTTAGATCATCAAAAACAATTTTATTTGCATATTGCAATCTTAGTCTAGCAGCTTGAAATATAGGCATGTATGAATATACTCTATATGGTTTTAACAATTTCCTATCTCTTTTCAGGCTTACCGCATGCACAGTTTGCTTGCATCTTCTTTAGAGCTGAGTGCACTTTGGTTCTTGTTGCTGCAAGTTTGTTGTGGGAAGGTGTAAGCTGGCCATCCCGGTTGTTTGGAGACATTTCTTCAGTGCTTTTGGTTCAGTATATATTATGATATTGTGCTTCCATGACCAACCTTGCTCATCTAAAATTCTCACAGAAATCTAACAAATTGTTACTGTAATTTTTTGTTTGTGATCAAGTGAATTTATTATACTAACTTCTGGTTTGCCATCTTTCTCCTTTATATTTACTGATTTGCAATTATACTACTATATTGAATTCAAGGATTTTCTTACTAATGCCTTAAAAGTCGGCCATTCTTGTCCAATCTTTTTGTTGATCAACCGGTGGTTTTAGGTTTATGCTCAGGAGGTTTTCAGTACTTATCTGGAATGCACGGGGTTGCAACTGGATCTTTAAACCAGTTTAGTTAAATGTAAAAGATGGGGTATATTTGATGATCCTCTGAACAATAGTTTCAAAGGCAGATGTTAAACTAATCTGAACAGGTTATTGTAGCTGCCATGTCGAGTTCTGAACTGATGGTATTAATCTTCTTAAAGAGGTTTGCACTTGTTGTTTAATCTCAAAGATGAATGATGATTAGGACAGATGATCAACTAATCTGTAACAGGTTATTGTCGCTGCCAAGTGAACTAATGGGATTAATCTTCTTAAGAGGTTTGCACTTGTTGTTTAATCTCAAAGATGAATGATGATTAGTACATTTGTAAGATTGCAGCACTTGAAGCTTTCTATGTGTCTCTTGTATTATCTCCATCACTGGTATGCTATAAAGAGTAGATACACCTTGATGTGTTTACATGGCTTTTACTGTCCCCGTTATACTGATAATGACTGACGAATTGGAATTAAGATCCTGCAAGGGTTGTCAGGTCCATAATTTTCTTCTCATAGGACAGATTGAAGGCTAACAGTCGAAACCAGCCTTGGTGAGATTTCTCATGTTGAACAAGATCAGGTCAGGTATGTCTTCTTTTTTCTTGGGGCCGTTTTAGTGAAACGTCTATCATATCCTGTCGCAAGGGTTGTGGATGAGGTTGGATATGCTCTTAGCTTATTTTCATCTGCTAATGGAGGATTTGATTGGGTATCCTCGATTCATGAGAATGGTAAGGATAGCTGCATGCTAACAAATGTGTTACATTTTACCCAAATAAAGCTACTTATTATATTGGCAGATATGCAACATCAGAGGAATGAAGTTGCTATCTATCTATCTATCTATCTATCTATCTATCTATACAGCAGATGCTGGGAGAGATCAGGAATATAGTGGATATAACTGTCGTATTTAGATGGGGCCAATATGTTTTTACAAATTTCATTGTTGTTGGAAATTCAAATGATATATCACACAATTTCAAAGGAAAAAAGAAAAATAGAGAGCTTAATAATAGCAGCAGCCACTGGTCTTTGGAATATCATAATGCAATATTGTAAAATAGATATCCTAAAAGTTAATTCACATTGACGACTTTTTAGGCTTCATTTGTTAAACACAAACCACTAGAAATGTCACATCTTATGATCGATCCCCTTTGTTTCATCAGGACAAGCAGCCATGACACCTCAAATAGCCACTTGAATTAGCAATTAGTGATGTATGCTGTATGCCACCACATGTATCATATTTTTTTTTTAGCTTTGTTTCTAACTCTTTGATACTCCTCCTCGTCTTTTATCTATATGATAAGTTAGCCATTCTCTTCTAAGAAAACAGAAATTTTGCTTCAGTATATACAATGAGTAAGTGTGTTGCTGCCTTGAAACTTGTAGCCCGTCCGTCTCTTCCTAGGCTTCCCGAGTAACAAATGGAGAAGCACTCGTCTCTCTTCTCGTTGGGTATAGAGCTCAAGGAACTTCCATTTGATTAGTTGGACTGATTCAACCGATGTATCCAATCTTTTAAATGGAGTGAGTCTTCAGTTCTCTTTCTGAGTATTCATATGACGGTAGATATGCTGCTTCCTACTGGTGGAGATGCAAAAGGGCTCTCCGGGAGTTCAACATGGCCACTGCATGCACCATAGAGAAATCATATGAGACATCTTAACAATTATGTCGACCAAAAGGGAGTTTATCTAAATGCAGTTAACTACTAAAATCATGATGTAGTGATCTTTTCCATAATGAAGATCATCTAAGAACAATGCTAGCAAATTGCAGAAGCTTTTAATTGTGTAAAAAAAAAAAAATCCTAGTTCACGCGGTGAGGTCTTCGGACTTGAAATGGGTTTTTGAAGCAGGATAATAATTCTTGAGACTGTGGCAAACAACTATCCGTTGTTCAATCATTTTTAACAGTTACTGGTAATTGAAAAACTGCATATGAGAGTATTGCAATTACAAGACAAGACAAGACAAGATGATAATGTTCTTCCTTAGGAATAATATCTCACTTACTTTTCCTGGTCACCAAATGAGTTGCTTGTTTCCCTAGCTTTGTCATAACTTGTGGAGCCATTATTCATAGCATCAAATGAATAGCTGAAGTGATCTAGAAATAAATTACTAGGACCTGAAGTTAATTGGACAATCAGATAATAGATATTAGCTAATGATCAAAACAAAAATTAAAATATTTTGTCAATCAATATAAGAGGGTTGTCATACCTTCAGAAAACTTCAAGTCTTCCACTCCATGACCAAAGTAATCATGCTGGGTTAGTGTCTTAGGTGCCAGGTTCAATCCAGAGAGATGTTCCATCATTTCCTTCTCAATCAGATGATTTCCAAGTAAGCTTGACGTATCAGATTCAATCAGAGGCACTGGATAATTGGTAATGCAGTTGGAGGCACCAAACATCAATATCTTAGCAGAAAAAAAAAATATATTGCATTAATTAAATATTGTTAAGTCTACTCACCAGAATGAACATCATGATCTACATCGAGATAACGAGATGGGTAATGTGGCTTTAATTTTTCTGGGTACATTCTGCATCACAAAACATGATTCAATCATAGATATAGAGATCAATAAAAGGAAGAATATATGTCTAAAGCAATTTTATTATAAGCAGATTATCTAAGCTATATATGTAGTCCAAACTGTTAGAAGCAGCTTTTTAAATGCGATGAAATTTACAAATTCAAGCTTATGCAGGATCAAAATAAATTGACGGAAACTAATGTTCTTCTTAATGCTGTTCACGATCAATTAAGTGACCTCACTGAACTAACTTTTAGGTACATAGCGGTGGCACAAACATAAAGCAGAACATTTTGCTATGTCTAAGCTAAGCTAAGCTAATAATGTTCCGGAATCCCCTTTTAGGAAATCGACAACATGTAGAAAACACACTTCATCTCTCCCTTTGTCTCACTCCTCGCCATTTTGGTAGCACCATTCAAGTCCATTTTTTTTTTCTCCCCCTCAAATCGTTGAAGATTGTTTAAGAGTTAAGGGAGAAATAATGTTTTTTTTATCTTTTTAATAGCAGCGCAAATTGGCCTGTAATATTGAACTTGTCACCCTACTACAAATTTCTCTCCATAGCTAAAGGCACATGATTGAGAAGACAAACGCCACCAATGCATAACAAAATACAAGAGAAATCTGTAAAGATTATCTAATCAAGAACTAACACATATCAGAACTTAGATAAAGTGTCATCGACTTGTCATGTTGGACCAGACCACTACAGGAGAACTTCAAATTTTGATGGAGTATGTGACCACAACAAGCTATCTACATCATGGCGATCTACCATCTGTTTGAAACAAGCGTACAACTATTATCCTGTCTTGCTGTTTTTAGACAAATATACAATCAAATTACTAAATAAATACCTTTCCTTCTCTGAGTGACAGTAAATATCTTTTATGTAGTTGTTGGCCTAAAAGAGTATCATATAGAAGAATGTTAAAATCATAGTTCCCTCAATAAAACAAATTTGTCTTTGTTTGGTTATTGAATATTTCAGCTAAAACCTTACAAAAACAGTAGTCATATGTTTCATTTGCTAACACATGACCTATTATATCATAGAATTTTCTTGATCTATAAGATCATGTGTGGCAAACAGGCAAATTCTTGCAGTAGATCTTGCTGCAAAAAAAGTTAGCAAGAAAGTAAACAATGACAAACAAAATAAATTTATCAGTTTTGAAAGGCAATGTTGAATACTGAAGGCACTGCACAATCAGAGAATTAAAGCAAGCTACAAATATGAATTAACCTGTCGATGACTTTTGATTTTTCCCTGTATGGCTTGACTAAAACACGGGCACGACATATGTAATGGGGATTTCTCTTCATAAGAATCATGTTGACAGTCTCAGGATGGACGAAGCTGACAAACCCAAACATACGTTTGTCTTGACAAGGGATCCTAACATCACGCACTTGTCCAAATTGCCTGCAAAATGAGTGTCAAACGACAGGATAAAAATATTTACCCATGTATAAGATTCAAGATACTCATTTGATTACTTGAAATAGTTGGAAACATCATCCTCAGTGAATGTGCTTTCGGCTGGGAATGTAAGATAAATCTGGTGAGAACTAGAAACTGTTGAACCTAAATCAGTTCTCTCATTCCTGAACTCCATATATCTTGGAGCATCTTCTGCTAGAATTACTGAATGTTGCCCGTGTGGTCTGTCATCCAGTAATACAAAATATCAGACAAATAAACAATCAGAATAAAGCCAACCATCAGGAGTAAAATCAATGTTCATTGGTGGCTCCGAGAAATCCAGCAAAAGTGACTTGTTCCACTTCCAGTACCTCTCGATTAGCCGGATGCTCTTCTTCAAGTGAGAAAGCAGCTTTGTCAAGTTGAAACCAGTCTTCCCATGCCGCTGGCTCTCCGTGAGGTACCCCTCAGCCTGGATGTTCTTTCCATACTTCTCAGAGTATAACAGAGGCAATGAGGCAGTAGACACGGCCATTCCCCTCTTTGATCTCAGAAGTTCTGTGATCTCCATTTCTAGCTTCTCAAGCGACTTAGGCGTGAAGGTGTGGTCCTCGCTCACATGGTCATTCGCGCTGGGGCTAAATACATGAGAATAACCATCAGGAAACGACTGGGCATGCGAGTACCTACAGTTCGATCCATGTTTACAGTAACCCTTGTTGAAGTAATGGCAAGCCTTGATAGGCAAGTCCGATAGGCTGTGTGATCTCCTGGTGGTCCTTGAAGCCATGCTGCCACTCAATGAAGCCTCCGGGTAGTAATAATTGCCAATGTGGTTAGTAGAATCCAGTTGCTTCACTGCTTGGGGCTGATTGTGAAGCAGGAATTCATCGGCCAACGAATCAGCGTGTGCTTGTGGAACAAAATCAAAGCAATGGGATGGAGGATGATGCTCGGCACCAAACTGATGATCCCAATAAGTTGGTGTAACATGAAAATTCATAGGAGAGGAAAAGGTGTGTGATCCAGAAGGAGGGTAAGAACCAATCTGCATTTCGGGCATGCAGCTCTTGGATGACAACATGCCAAGCATGATCTTGGCATCGATTATCTTTGAGAGCAACATTGTATCGGGACCGAATGCCAGTTGAACCATTTCTTGCCCGCGTGGCTCTTTCAAGAATATGCAACCCAGTATCTTCACAACATTCTCTGGTTCCAGTTTTTGGACTCTACCGAAGATGATCTTGGCCAATTCAAAGAAATCCATATCATAGGATCTAGTGTCTGTGATTAGAAATATGTAATAAGAGGGAAAAAAAATAGCAACCTATATAATCCTACCAATAACAATGTACATAAATTATATGTAGAATGAGATGTAAAATACATCATCAGAGAACTATAGACATGGCAAAAGAATAATTTTGTCAGAAAGAGAAGGAATAATGCACTATGAATGGTATAAACTCTAAATAAAAACCAGTTATTTAGAACTCTAAATGCATCATTCGCTCTGTATCCCAACCCTAATTTAAGAACTTGAAACAATATCTCAAACCAATATCTCAAATTCAAACTGAACCATCCTAATGATATGAATCGAGCAGATGTAAAGCATTCTATAAACAAAAATGGAAATGAGGAAAACCAGTGTTTCAAACAAACAACTCTCAGGAACAAGAAAGAAAAAACAGTTTATGTATCAGAAATGCCAAGCAAATAACATGTAAAAGAGCATGCTAATGTAGACACAACGACGCAATCTTAACCACATGCCCTAACAGAGGACAATGCATGAACGTTGAGAACAATCTAATGGAAATGAAAATGTACCTCCTCCCTCCATGTCATAGCATCACGGACAGAAGAAGAGACTCCACTCTTTCTGTCTCTCTCTCTCTCTCTCTCCCTTCTCTCCAAACTCTCTCAATTCCCAAATCCTTTCTTTAACATTTACGTTCTTTGTTATTCCCCTCTACTTGTTTATGGTGTACAAAAGTTGGCTGCGTGTTTTTGCCCTCACAGTGAATCACGGCCCCCAAACTTGGTCAATCCCTTTCGATTTCTGCCCTAAATGACCAAAATGACAACAATGCTAATCCCAAATCACGGGACCATATCCCATCACGTCCTGCAACCGTGGAGGGGCATTTAAGTCATTACGTAAGGTCCCAGCACCGGAGGTGACCGGTTCCACCGGCTACAGGGGGGGGCCGGGCGGTGCTGGAATGAGGTGGCCATCCGGTGACCTTAACACGTTCCGTCGGAACGGGTCACGTCCGTTACGATTTCGCCCACCATTCGTTCTTCCCGAACACTTAATATTCCCCGTACCCAACCACAACGCTCAGACACCCGATACGTGGGGCCCGACGGGTATGTCCGAGAGTGGCAACCGATTTGGTACGTTGGAGCATAGAAGTTAAATGAGGTGTCACCATCGTCTTATCCAAACTGCCACCTCAATCACCAGCGGCAGAGGCTAAATTAGGCCAAAACGATCGATCATGATTGGAATCAAATGGAGATGTCGTTCTTAAAGCATCATCGACACATTATTATTATTATTATTATTATTTATTTATTATTATTATTATTAGCACATGATTGAACTATAAACCGGACTTGGTCAAGTGAACACAATTATTGTCATGTATCATAACTAGATAGATTATTATATTACGCTGGCTAAATAAAGCACGAGTTGAGTCAATTTAGTTGATCGCTCGTTATAGACCCGAGCCCGGTCAACTTCGACTTGGCCTCATATTTCAGTAGATTGGGCCGAACCAACTAGCCCAATTTTGTAACCCTATTTTTAAGTTACGGTTAATTTTAAATCTCTATATTTTAAAAAAATTACATCGGCCGGCTTTGTCCCGATAAAATGCCTCAACGTCGGTCCTCCCTCGGGTGGGACGATAGTGGGGTGGAAAGATCTAGGTCTATTTACTCTGACGTCGTTGATTTTACTAACGAAAACATAAAAATATAAAAATATAATTTTAACGTTCTAGTTGATTGGTGATGGTAGATGACGTCAGTGGTAATGAATGACGACAATGACGAGGGTTGCAGGTGGCTAATGTGGATGAGGAGAGCGATTGAGAGAGGTGAGAGTCGCTCTGTATTTGTGTTAACGCTGACACAGTTGTCGAGCAACGAAAGAGTCGCTCAACATTTGCATTGGCAGCCATTTTGCTGCTTGACAACTACATCGACGCTCATGTAGATGTAGAGTAGCGCTACTCGGCAATTGCGTTGGCACTAATATAGATGTCAAGCAACCCTTTCATCGTTCAACAACTGTGTCAACGCTAACGCTGTTGCCAAGTAACAAAAGAGTCATTGATGTAGATGTCAAGTAATGTCGCTTGGTTACTGCATCAATACTAGTGTAGATGTAGAGCGGTATTGCTCAACAATTACATCGATGCCGATGTAGATGCAGAGCGACTCTCACCTCTCGTCATCGCTTTTTTCTCATCCACAACAGTCATCCCGTGGACCCTAGCAGCATCGTCGTCTACCACCACTGATGTCGTCCATCATCACTAATTGAAATATTAAAATTATTTTTTATCATTAATTTTTATATTTTATTAGTAAAATCGATAACATTAGGATAAATGGATCCACACATTTTACATTCATAACTATAGGAAGGTTAATATAATTTTTTTAAAGTGTAGGAACTTAAATAGTAAATTAGCTAACTATAGAGGTAATATATAATTAACCATATTAGTATATTAGTAATAATAATAACCATAAAATACAATTAAGTCCATCTGGAATCAAGATATAGTCCAACAAAAATCTGTGTCCACTGTCAGTCAACCTTAGAGAGACCAACTCGGATCGTGTCAGCCAGCATGTGGTGTTGCTGAGACCATCAAATGTACGGCGTAAAGCAGCAGTCGTTGTGCAGTAGGCATTGGCAGGGACTCAGGAGGAGGAGAAGACGAAGAAGAAGAAGGTAGGACTGCTGCATCACCATGAATGCCTCCGCGGTCCTGCACGCGATCCGACATTGGCGGAAAGAAGACAACGTACCTAATCCTCTCGATCGGCAATGGACGGCCGTCGTGGCTCGTCTCAGCTAAACGTGATCCGGAAAAGACGGCGACGGCTCCGAGCAAGTCGCGGTGGGCCCCGCAATGGCGACAAGGCGCAGCCTCTCGTCTCGGCGAAGAGCCAAGCAGAGGGCGGCGGGCCCGACAAGACGAAGCCGAGGTAGAAGACGCCACCATGGATGGTCGGTTTGCTCGACCGTTCGATCTCGATCCAAAGGAGGAGGATTCCCCGACGCTGAATCCTGTTTCATTTGCTTTGCTTTTGGGACGGCCTGCTTTCCAGCTATGTTTTGTATCGAGCATATGTGGGAATCAATGGGCTCCGGAGATCACAAAGGATTCATCGATCATGGTGGCTGAAGAGCTTGAAAAGACAAGATGACAACCCGCACTAAGTTTAAAAAAAATTGACACATAATAAATATAAATTCATATAGTCGACCTCAAATTTGAGGTTAGATGAATCCATCCGCAAATGAGAACTTCGGAACCAAAAAAGAACTTTGTATCTAAAGATCAAATGACCATCCAACTTGATTTTGTATGTAAAGAAAGCATAATTTTGGTAGAACCATTGTAGTCTGTAAAATGTCAAACAACATTGTATAAGCACTAAGCGTCTTGCAGTAATCTATTACTAAGCATCACATCATATATATATGCTTGTCTTTTGACGATTTGGTTCCTATTTAATGTAGCTTCTCTATCATATGTGTTAGCTTCCTCTGGTGGAAGCTTCTGCCTTTGATGCTGATTGGTATATAGAGCTTCCTCCCGATGACGACGCTTGAGAAGATAAAAAAAGATGTAAAATTTTGTATCACCCGTAGCAGTTCTGAGCTTGTGATCCAAATTTACGTATCGTCTTTGTCAGTCTCTATATGATTGCGGAGACGCCGCTTCCAAGATGAGAAGCAAACGGACTGTCTGGAAGTTCTATGTGGTCACTGCAAAAGGAATTAATAGTGAGTCGTAAGGCTTTAGGAGTGACAGAAACATGAAATGGGAAGTACTATTCTGCAAGCAGAAGATTACAGATCAATCTGCCCTATAGCATTGCAGTTACTATATCATATCATATATTAACCATCACGGTCAACAAAATGTGATATCTCCTATTTGATTACAGATTACCTATTTCTGTTGTTGTAATTGTCGCGTGTCTGCCTAGCTAAGTGGCCAGTTGTGGAGCCACTCTTTGGAATGCTCGAATGGAGGTCGAGATCATCTGCGATTGAAGATTTTGAGTTTACATCAGAATATTAGAACGATTTGAGTTGATGCCAGAACATCTAGAAATGGAATGTACTATATTAATTTACCATCTAAAACTTCTAATTCTTCCGTTCCATAGTTGAAGTATGATTGTGGTTTCGGTTGCTTTGCGGCAATCTGCAGATCAAACAGGCGTCTTCTTTCAAGTTCAATAGCAAGGTCATAATCTTCAGACAGCTGCCTTTGAAAACATCCATTGCTTTCAGATATACCAAGCACTGCAAAATAAACAGAGCCATCTCATCAAAACATATGTTAAAGATTATATGCGATGGATGTGTAATACGAAAAGCAATCCATCTGGTGATCGCACTAACTTGTATCAGGGTTCTGGTCCGTTGCAGAACATTGAGAAGGGAAATAAACTAGAGGTCCCATTTTCTCGGCATACTTTCTGCAAATGAGATGGCACACATAATGAGACAACTACTAATTGTTCCAGCTACGATCACCGAAGCAAAATGCTTGCTAATTTTATGCACCAGCTACAAGGAAAAAGAAAAATTCTTGGCACACACGGTAAGAGAATCCAATTCAACACGAGAATTCTTGACATCAAACAAAGTAGTCAACAATTTAGGAGACATTATCATGGTGGGCAATTCAACATCTTTTCACAAGGATAGTAAATATGCCAAAAATATTGCTAAATATGGCCGCCCGCAGGAAAGAGGAGCGATCCAATTAAGAAGTACATCCTATGTAAATTTCAATCTAATACTTGTAGGATTAGTACAAAAATATCAAGCCAGTGTTTGTTTTGATGCGAAAATTGTCGATCCCAAAGAATTTGAGAGGATCCTTAGTATCCCTATATCACTAAAAGCTTGCACTAATGTTTCCACATTCAGAAATTCACAGCGGCTCTGAACAGAGATAAACAGGAAAGATGACATCTGAAAATTACCCAATTAAGGTATACGCCTGAGAAAAAGATAAGCACGTCCCCGACAATAAATGATAAACTGAAGAAAAACAAGATAATTAAGATGAGCAGGAGAATCCATTTACCTGTCTGTGAACTTTGATTTTTCCTTATATGGCTTAACCAGAACCCGTGCACCACATATATAATGGGGATGTCCTTTCGCCAAAATTATTTTCACAGTCTCTGGATAGAGGAAACTCACGAACCCAAACATACGCTTCTCTTGCCGTGGAATCCTCACATCATGCACAGGACCGTACTGACTGTTATGGAGGAAGATAACTTTGAGCATACACACATATGCACTTAACCTGTAATAATAGGAGTAAGGAAACTGATGAATTACTTGAAATAATTAAAAACATCTTCCTCAGTAAATGTGCTTTCAGCTGGGAAAGTAAGATATATCTGATGGGAGCTAGCAATTACTGCTCCGTGATCGATTCTGTCACTCCAATACTCCATATACTTGGGAGCATCTTCTGCAAGGACAACCGAGTGCTGCCCATGTGGTCTGCATTTCAACCATAAATAAGCTATTACTTTCCAAACAACTGCAGCTGGCTCTTTTTCAGGAAACATTGAGCTGCAAGCTTTGAGAAAAAAATAAAACAACCCTGTAGAATAATGAAGTACCTGTCAATGATCCGAATACTATTATTCAATCGGCTAAGCAACCTTGTCAAGCTGAGGCCACCCTTTCCGTGACGCTGGCTCTCTGTTAGGTACCCATCAGCCTGAAGCATTTTACCATACTTCTCAAGGTATATGGTCGGCAAAGAGGCTATAGAAACAGGCATCCCTTGCTTTGATTTCAAGAGCTCTGTGATCTCAAATTCTAACTTTTGAAGAGACTCGGGTGCAAAAACATGATCTTCATTCCCAAACTCATTGATATTTGGATTATGTATAGCAGAGAGACCATCGGGGATGGTCTGACCATGGAAGAACCGACAGTTGAAGCCATTCTTACAGTAGCCCTTGTAATAGTAATGGCAAGCTCTGGGCGGAGATTCAAACCACCCAGGGCGCAACCTCATGTTGGTCCTCGAACCCAAATCTCTAGCCAACGTAGACGAAGGGAAGTTGTTGTCATGCGAGTGATGCAACTGGCTCTTCAAGCTCAGGAGTTCAGCTTGGTCATAAAGTCCTCCGACCAGATCAGCATATGAAGAAGGTGGGAATCCTAAATTATGAGAAATTGGCATCTGATCAGATGGTAGATGAGGGTCCAACAATGGAGCAGGGCTGCGAAAGCTGGACGGCGAAGGGAAGGGAGGTGGAATGGTCGGGGAAGATGACATATGGTGGAGCTGCTGATCGAGGAGGGGCTGCATAGGACTAGAAATGTTAGACTTCTGAGACAAATTAAGGTATGCTTTGGCTTCAATTATCAGAGAAAGGATCCGATGGTCAGGCCCGAAAGCAAATTCCATAATTTCTTGATCTGTATACTTCAAGAGAAGGTAGCCGATGAGCTTCATAGCATTCTCGGGTTCAAGCTTTCGGAGTCTGTTGATCACAATCTTAGTGAAGTCGGCCACCTCCATCTGTGGAATTCTGTCACAGCACACATCAGAGAGGAGAATCAATAGGTTATGGCAATAGTTGGTATACAAATTAACACAAATGGGAGGCAGGAACAGTGTCTTCAAAGAAGAGCTCCATGAGAAAATAGACGCTCTTGTTACTAACAACACCACCCTCTCAAAGAGCTCCGAACACTAAAACTCAATGTGGAATGTGTTTAACACTTGAAACAAGGAGATCTATCTAGTAAAGAAAGCAACTTTACTGTAAGAGAAAGCATTTGATATCTCACTATCACCACCACCATCACCATTAGAAACAAGAAGAACTGGAAAAGGATGGACGGGGAAAATGCAGCCATTAACCATAGAAATGCATGATTTCCCTTTTTTCCATAAAAATTGACTTGCAAACATCACTAAATCTTAACCAGCAGCCTATCGCAACCAAAAGGCGTGGACGGGAACAATCTCCTAGCTAAGCTATCGGAAATATAACAAAATAAGGAGGAAAAAAAAAGACAAAGAGAGCGAAAAACACCTTGAAAAATTAGGAATTGATGCAACAGAAGCCAGAAGTAGAAAGCAAATCACTCCCTTTTGGTAGACAACTCCAAGATTTATATACTACCCACAACAATTTTCCGTCAAAACAGCAGCAAACAAGAACGATTCCTTCTCCAACTTCAAATCAAAGGGGAAGGAGGGGAGGAGAGAGAGGGAGCACAAGGGATTTTGCAGAAACCCAACTCCCACCCCGACGAATGCCATCGGAAAACCCCTTCAAGAGAAAACTCATCGACAAAATATGAAGCAGCACAAGAAAATGGAACAAAATCACTACTTTGAGATGCCTCCACGGCAAGATCCCACCTTTTTTTTTCCGAAGATATGACAACGAAATCAGTTTGATCACACCAACTTAGACAAAACGAACACCAATCTGCTAAACCCACCACCCAAAATGTTCCATCAAACAAAACAAAGCTTACTTTATTGCATGCGAAGCCACCACCAATCCTTGCGATCCCGCTGCAAGGCAAGAGAGCATTAATGAGGAGCAGATAGGAGACAGCGAGCTGTCCAATAAATCCTCGCGGCACCAATGTTTATATACCCATCAAATTTAATCATGTCATGTGTATCTAAAATAATAACAGTGCATTAAAGCCTATCTAATTGGCAATCAATCATATATTATGCAGTCTATAAAGAACAAGTTTGCAACTCACAATCCCCATTTTGTCATTCGTGATCCTCTTATTATTGCCAACCTCTATAAAATTAAGAAAAATCTAATTATACTATTTAGAGCTCCTAAATTATCAATTATATCCTTGTTCGATATCATCGACGTCGCTCATCGCTCACATTAATTAATATTCATCATATATCATCAGATGAATATAAAATTTTCTTTTTAAATATTAAAAATGATGAATATTTTTGCAAATATTAAAATATAAAAAAATGATTATAAATACCAAAAAAAAAAGTTACCGACAGAAATATGAGAAATCTCAAATGAATAGAAGTGAGTGATTCCACCGATTCATCAGCGAAATTACCCTTAAAAAATTGAGCTAATGACATTTGAGGGTTTGAAGTTAAATAAATAATTGTTTAATAAAAATAGAGGTTGAGATGGCTTAGTTCTCATGCAAGATATTCTTTTTTTATTTATAATTTCTAATGTTTTTTTTTTTTAAGGAGAATGAGATTGCTTATTTCATGCATAAAAAAAACAAACACCTAATTCAGTCTCCAAGTTTGTTTGTTTTTTTTTTTTTTTTCTCACTTGCAAATATTTGTATTCTTATGCACTAATTATATTACCTAAAAATATAATAATTCTTCAAAACAATTATTCCAGAAGTTTCGCCCGTGTGGGCCACACGAGTCGTACCTCGTCCAATTGGAATCACCAAAAATTAGAATGCGGCAATGCGACATCGGAAGCCGCGATTCCGTGCGCCCAACGTCGCTTCAAACTGTTTGGGGTGTCTCGAGGAGGAGGGCACACTTCAAGTCTTGCAAGATTCGAAGTATAGCTGCTCGCAATGGCACAAACTAATCTAACATGAGAGAGACTACACTGAGGGTGTCACGAATAATCCACAAACCTAGAAAAGAAAACAATATATATTTTTTATTAAAATAAAAAGCTACGTAAAATTCACCCAAAAAAAAAATACTGTTCATAATCTACTTAACTATAGAATATGGCAATTTTGACAGAGATTGTCTTGAAATGTATATTAACTGTAACATTTAATTAGACAAAGAAGATATATGGCAGGCACCTTTCCAGCTGATTTCCTTTTTTTTCTTCTTTTTTTTTTGGTAAGTTGCTGATTTCCTTTCTTCTTCATCTGCTACCCTGTTCTGTTACAAGCTGTAAAGAACAAAGAATACATTTGGCCATGCTGAAGTAATATGTTGCTGAGATGGAAAAGCACAGTTCCAAGAAAATTGTCTTTTGGTTCAGAGACACCCTATGGAGGCAACATCAAAACACAGTTTCATCCTTTTGTTTGCCAACCTCCTGGATCAAGCATCATTGAAGAAAGCATCTTGTAAACACAATGCATGGTCAACCAATATCAAGTTCCCACGAAGGCAGACAAACTAATATTTTCAACTTACTAACTTGAAATAACAAAATCAAGATAATATTCATAAATGCCATTAATATATATATATATACAGAGAGGAGCTGGGGGAGAGCTTGAAAGAGCTGCTTAATTCTTCCCCCCATTTTCCAGTGTTATTTTATACATTAGCAAGGAGTTATCTGACCTGCATCTGAAAAAATTCAGTACATCGATTCATAGCTGAAGCAAAAGAACTGCTCACTTGATGCTTGGAAGAAGATCTAGTGGTGTATATTTGCAGGATATAGCAGAGTAGTAGACAAAACAAGAGGTCATCGTGGAACATGGTTCACCAGAAAAGAACATACAATCTTTATTTTGACATAAAAACTTTAAAAGATACCTTGAATTTCATGCAGTTCTCATGGACCCATCACTAAATTTCCTGCGGTAGAATAGTACATTTCAGATGATATAGGTGTTGCCTTAAATGTAAATCCCTCACCGTCGTCTTCTCCAGACGGATAGATTCTAGTGTGTGAACTTCCATGGAGATTTGACAATGGAGTTGTTTGAATTGCCAGGTTACCAGAATCAACACATTGTGGTTGGTGCTGAATTTGGAAGTTTTCCAAACATTGCTGCTTTCCATTTGTCATCTCTCTCTGAATGGGGCTGATGCCAACACCAAGGTCAAGGCTGATTGTGTTGCTCTCCATTTGAATGAAGGGGCTGGTGAAGTGTCTCATACTCATCAGACCATTCATTGCTGCTGAAGCATGGGTGCTCAGAGAATTGTCACCATCTATGACCATTGATGCAGATGCCTCATGGTTGGCAGTCTTTGCTGCAGGTACATCATGATTATGCTTGCCCTCATATGTGGTAATTACCGCCTTTGGATCATGCGATGCCCTCTCCACATGTTTCCTAACAGGGCAGCCAGCACTGGTGCACTTGTAGTAACTCCTGTGGATCAACGAGGAACGGAGTCATAAATGCCATAGATCTACCAGTAAAGAAAGTCAAAATCTACCGAGGACTGCCAAGAGGCAAATCAAACAACACATAAAGATCATTTTTCTTATTGCCCAACAGTATGTAAGAGATCATAATATGTCTCAGGCAAGTTAGTAATGCATTTGTAAAGAGACAGTACTCGAGGAAACAAAGAACAGCACATATGTTAATCTACATCATGGTAAGTCGGACTATTCAAGTACTATGTGGATGTAGCATATACAACCTGATACCTAAAGATTTATCATGAAAATGAACACCGATCCAGAATGATCCAAATGCTACTCTGGTGGATACAGTTTATAATATATTAGCTTGTTCCCCTATTACCTATCTTGAGTGCACTTATATGTCCACTCAAGAGTTGGTTTGTCTATTAGATATTTTGACATTTAATGAAAAGACAGTGGAAGACTGAAGAAAATAGGCTACTAACCGATGAGCACCCCAATATTATTATAAGAATTACAGTTGCAATTTTGGATATAATGTTGCAACAAGGATTGCATGTGCTAATCATGTGTGCTTTGCTGGCATGGGAGCATGCCTGACGAGAAATAACTTGGCATGGTGCCTGTGCCATTCGACAAGGCCTTGTGCCTACATGCTTCGAATGCATTCCTTGGCATGGAGGTGTTGCCACTACCTGTGTTATGCCTGTCAGAATGGACACCGCCACCATGACTTCGCATTAATATATTCCAATACTTTCCCAGCACCATCATGTGTCACATCATGCCAATTGGCATAGAAAAATCCTTGGTAACCAGAACGTAATCGTAACAGAAAATCAAAAACCATTGTTGAGAAAGTCAAAGGATACAACTAAATGTAGAGACTGCAAAAAAGCAGGTATCCCACCCCCCCAGCCCAGCCAACCCATGTGTAAATCAAAACTAACAATTACCATCTTCTGGAAATGAAATCTCCTAGGTAACAGGAACAAGGTTTTTATATGCTTCCTCTCCCTTTACAAAATCTACACTAGTGTAGGAGTTCAATCATACCAGGAGATATGATGAAGAAAATATCCATAGATTAAAACACTAAACCCTAAGCAATCTTTTGCAGAAAAAGTAGCTGGCATGCAACTAGAGTCCTTTGTAGTTTAATGAAACACCAGCATTTAGGCTTTAACACATTGGTTGGAGATGACATCCTTCATTAACTAACTCCAAGATGTTTCTCCCTGGCAGCCATCTAAACCATTCTTCTGCTAACAATTATACAGTCAAAAGAAAATGAAACTAAGATAAGGTTTTTCTTTCTTAAATAGGATAAATATAAATTCCAAGACAATTAAGCGCTCAGTTTCATGTGGAAATTAGACAGGAAAAGTTGCAAAGAGATTGAACAAGAAGTATAAAAACTTGCTAGTCTCTCTGAGCCTCAGATCACACATACCACACTGCCACAGAGGACCAGACAAAAAAAAGATAATAGTAACCTTGAAAAACCTAGGACACTATATTCAGAAGAACTAAGAAAAGCTGCTTTATATCCAATCATCAGCAGGAGACCAGATAAACCAACATTAAAAGAAACATCAAGAGACCAGATAAACAAACACAAAAGCAGAAACAAAAAATTAACACATGCGAATCGTGCTGCAAAACTTGTAATAGCTTTCTTTTATATCTTGAACTATTTGTCAAAGGGTCACAAGCAAAGCAAAACAAATGCAGACAAGAAAAGAAGTATCGTCAGTAAATCATCAGTAAAAAAACAAAACGTATTCAAAATGAACCTTACCTTGGATTAGGATTCCCTTTAACTACTTTCTGCCCATATTTCCGCCAACGATACCCATCATCCAAGATGTCAACTTCGCTCACAGTTTGCACAACGACACGTGGCTCATGGTTCATTTTGCCAATTGAAGCAGCATCGTTGTTATTAATTTCTATCTTCCTGATTATAGATATTACAAGATCAAGTAATTAGTTAGCATGATTGCCGCTTACATGTGGATTTTGGACTCTCGCAATAAAAAAGGGCACCTGCGCTTTGACTCCAGATCAGCATCTCCAGCAACCTCATCACAATTATCGGATTGCCCACAACCAACTTTAACATCATTTTCACTGATCGATGCAGGAGACAACTCAGTAGTACTATTGGGATCAGCCTGATGATATGTGGGACCAGGTGCACTTGTCGACTCATCTGGAAATTTTAGGCATCGGTATGAAAGAAGAATAAGTAAAAGATTCTTGAAGAGGAGACGATTTCCATTCATGAAACTTTCTTACCTTCAGCACTCATCAAAGAAGAAAAGTCGTCAGTTTTTTCCTCTTCTTGGCAGGGGAGAATTGCCCCAGCTGCTAAACGGCGATTAGAATGTGGCTTAGGATGATCATGCTTACCTATATAAATGATTCCAGTGATCTGTCCATCATGAGAACGTTCTATTTGCTTCTTCATCTCACAATTGGGATGTGTGCATTTATAATAGCTCCGAGGATATTCACTACCTTTAACATGTTTCTGGCCATACTTTCGCCAGTTATAACCGTCTTCTGCATATTTTTCAAGTAAACTTGATGGTGCAGGTTCACTCGGATCAGACTGAGACATCTGTGATCTTTGCTCTGAACATTTTGTCAGGTGTAAATCACCAGAAGCTGCTTCAGCTGGTAGACTAGATTGCAACTTGGATACTTTGGTAGTTGAATTTGGAGCTGATGCCAATGGAGCTAATTCATTGTTGCAGGTAATGCAGTTCCGATCTTGAGATCGACTTTGATTCTGCACAGGAGGCGCTTGCACTGCTTGGATTATGCCTACAGAACCCTATGATGAACAATATACTACGTCACAAAAAATACAACCAATGATCACATGTAATGTAGGCAGGTTCTTATGCATTAACTAAAGCAGGTTCTTTAATTGAAAAACAAGGCAACTGCAAAATGTGAAACCACATTTATATTTCACATAGTATTATGTAAGAAACTGAGGCGGGTATAATTAACATTCTCATTAAGCAATTCCATTAATTCTAGGTGTGAATTACTTAAGAGGAATCATTGTAGAATATCAGTTTTTTTTTTTTAAATAAAAGCATAATCGAGGTGCAAAACAACTTATCTCTTAATCTCTTCTATTCTATTCTTATACTTTGCATACTCTAGGATCCAATGAACTTCTCTCTTTAGTCATATTTTTATGCTGTGTTTAATTAAGTAGTGAAGGCCAGACCAGCTATTGTCTAGTCAGTCATTTTATTTCAATCCAATCATCTGAATGGTGATCGTTATTGATGCCTTTACCTATTTTAAATAGGTTTGAGAAAATAAGGTTATACTGTTACCTCTCTCACACTCGCAATCACACTTCCCAGGATGTTATTTACACACAGACACAAAGTGAGAATGTCAAAGAAAAAGAGAATAAATAGCACCAACATGCATTATCTATTTACCTAAAACAAGATTGGAAATTACCAAAGATCTTAACGAAGATAGGCCTAGATTATACGATGCTTGGACATGGGGTTTGAACTCAAAATCTCCAGAATTCCCTCCATCATATGCACTAACATCTGAAGCATCCTTCGGAGAAGATAATGTGTACGAACAAACAGTTTTATCTATAATAGAGGACAAATTGAGAGTTCCAGTAGTTGGAGAAGGCTCCGCCTGCACCATAGAATGCAAAAGTCAAAAAAACAAATTTAATAATTATATCTTCATGGTTGAAGCATAAATATGGGGACATATTCATAAAAAAAAAAGCAAAAGGTGCAAGCTTCATGAACATAGTGAGAATGTCAAAGAAAAAGAGAATAAATAGCACTGCTGCATGAATAAAAGGATGTTATTTACACCATGTCCAAGCAACCCCATGTACTGCTGTCCTAACAACCCCATGTACTGCTGCATGAATAATCACAAAAAATAGAAGTGTAGACTTTGTTCATCCAAGTAAAACAAAAGAAAGATTTTCATGAGGGAACACAAATACACAATATGAATACTAGGTATTTGAGAAGATATTTACAGAAGAGAAGGGGCACAATACCATATGGCTAGTTGGTTCAGACTCAGGATCAACCTAAGAGCTCTTTTCATGCATAAAGCAGTCAAGACTGCATTTAAGATAATTAGAAAATTGCATCCAGGTTACAGTCAACCAAAAGAAGCTCTCAGAATTATGTATGTGATAATCGCTTTTTTTCTGCTTGAGTAAAAGAAACTTAAAGCTGCATCACTATGTCAATTAAAACTGAAAATTAATTCCTATTAATACCCACCAGAAAAACTCATGAGAGTAAGCACCCACCTCACAGCTTACCACTAATCCATAACTAGAATTCTTAGGAGTAGCACAAAATATTCTGATGCCTCAATTGATCCCTATAAGCAGAAAAAACTGAAAAACCCAGAAAAAGATGGGTTTGAAAGCACTAGTCCATCAGAATCGGGACACATGGAGGTTTTCTAGAGTAAGACAGATGCCCAACAACAAAGATGGCGTCTTTATATAATTTCATGTCGCATATAATGGCATAAAGGTGAAGAAACAGAATCTTTATAGAGTGGGAATAAGAATTTATTTAAAGGCCATGGATAACGTGGTTCTACCAACTTCACTTGATCTAGATTACATTAAAAAGAAGAAACACTCTCACATGAAGAGTAAGGTGTTGAACTTGACAGAACCAATTAAGCTATGCAAATAAATTCAGAACACTTCCATGTCCACGAATGAAAAAATTTTAGATGATTAGTACAAAAATTTCTATCTTGTACACTTGAGGAATAATAATTATATAACGAAACGACAAAAAGGTCTTTCGATCTACCAAACAAAAAAGATCGCGAAATAAGAAACTGGTGAGAAAAGCGACCTCATTTCGGAACCGAGTACAACCACGTCAGATAGATACTACAAATGCAGAGAAATCGATGGAGCAAAGCAAAAAGGAGACGAAGCAAGTACAGAGATCTGGCACCTTCATGTTGGTGAGGAGGACAGGAGACTCAAGGAGCGCGGAGGGGCTAAACCCCGGGGGAATCGTAAGGCAAGGCGCCCGCGTGATCGGGAGCCGAGCCGGCGGCATCGACTTGTACCTCGCTCCGGTCAGCCCGGCGAGAGACGAAACCCCAGGATCCGGCCTCCCCTCCCTCCCGGACATCTCTTCCCCTTTCCTTCCACCGCTTCCGGCGCCACAGCCCTCGAACGGCATCTCCGGCGCCGGCGGACCGCCCGCGGACCCCCTGCCACCGAGATCTCCGTCAGACGGCTCCGGATTCCCCACCATTTCTGGATCCAACAGTGAGTGAAGAGCAGAGAAAGAGAGAGAGAGAGAGAGAGAGAGAGAGAGAGAAGAGAAGAGAGAGAGAGCAATCAGGGAAGAAGAACGGAAAGGGCCGATGGGCTTGGGATTTAGTAGGTGGCACGAGGGGTAGTTTGGGTAATAAATCACTTGTCAGCCACTCGTTAAGTAGTGTGACGCGGTTGACTTGGAAGCAAGCATCATGAATTAGATTTGCTCCTGAAATAACCAAAATACCACCGTCGGGTTTTTTGAAATCGATGGCTGGTTCGTGAACCCCGAAATCACCGTTCTACCCCTACGCGAAGCCCAATGAAAGACACACGAGCTGCACGTGACACGCGGTCAAGAACTCTTTTAACTTTGCCAATAATAATGTTGGAGTACACCGTTCGGAAGAACATGATGACGTCCGAAACATGGACTCATTATTACGAGTCCATGCTTGTGGCTTGAAGGGGTTCGATAAAAGGTCAGCAAGTATTAAATCGAGCAAGCCAACACTTTTACAGGTGCTGCTATTTCTATCCTTGATTCTGCCTCAGTTGTAGTGCACCGAGCAGCAATTTGAGATGTCACATTCTCGACAATCCAACCATACACAGCGATTGCTAAATATAAGCAACTCGTATGACTTCACTTTGAGACAGTATAGTCCTCGTAGCTTCGATAAGGACCTGCTCATCGACATAGTGCTTGCTGTCTACAGACAGGCATGTAAACATCAGCTCCACCAATGAGCTCAGTTTGTGTCTCATTGGTCTTCTTGAGGGTGAAGAAAGCCCGCCTACCACAAATCTCACACCGTGCCGTCAGCTTAGTCACAGAATCAGCTAGCGGAACGATATCAAGCACCGAGCCAAAACTCCTTCTGTCAATGTTAATTTGTCAGAAAATGAAGGATTAATTAAGGAAGAAACTAACCCAGCCAAATCTCCAGTGAGATACACAGATTATTAGAACATGTAAATGAAGTGGTCAATTTGCATCGAAAATGCTCTTTCTAACCTCTTTAAAGAGACATGGAACATCAGTAGTAAATGTTGGTAAATCACCTTAAGTAGTCGCCATCCAGGCCTGTAGCGACGACAATCTTCCCATCATGATCCGCCGGGTTGCTGCAGAAGTCATAGAGATCTTCAAAGAATTGGGCTTCATCAATTCCTATCACATTCAGCTACCATGGCATAGCATCAGCAACAGAATTAGACATGTATCTAATCATGTCATAGAATAATGATCTTTACTACGGTGTTTCATCAGTCATTCCACATATATGCATGTACAAATAAATCCAGATCATTATAGTTGCTCGCTAGCTAGTCAAGCAGCATGGTGTTTTGATTCTCATTCTTAAAAAGAGACATTAAGTAAACATTAGCTCGCCCATATCTAAATGGTTCACTACATCGAGTATTAAGATAGAGGGATCCTGCAAATTTTTAGACAGATTAGTGAATAGTATTGAAGGAATGAAAGAAAGGAAGACAAGTGTGTGTGTGTCTGCAACCTTGCAGCAATCAGCCAAAACCACATGCAGCAGATTAAAATAGCAGAAACATATGTTCACCAAAAAGAAAACTTCATAGAAATCAGTAGCCACCAAAGTTGCCAACATCTATATAGTAAAAGCAATAGGTTGTGTTGTAAAAATGAAAAACATGGACAAAAGAATGGTACAACCTTAACCTACACAAAAATATCAACATGAGCATAATATTAAGCAAATACTAAAAATGATTGCACTTGCACATAGAGAAAGAAAACAATGATAGTCATCATTAGTTATAAAAGAATCATACTTCATATGACAATTCCAATATATCAGCTTTCAAAAAGATAACCATGGTTTTTTTTTCACAAAATCCACCAAAAATAGAAAAACCCAAAATAGAACAGCAAACCAAGGAGGAGACCAATTGCTAGTTCTCATTGATGCAGTATTGATGCTCGTCTACTTCATAGACACAGGTACTTTGTAGAGGCAATTAATTGCATTCTAATTCAAAAGGAAGTACACTTTTAAGACACAGCATCAGCCAGACAATCATGTAAAAGATCAACTTTTAACCACGCTAGGATTTGTCTACTGTGTTATACATATCGTCGAACACAACAAGAGCAAAACCCATCACACGACTTCCAAGAAAAATAATCGAAAAATCTATAACAAAAACTACACAGATAATTAAGCTGATCAAAGTTTAGCATGAAGCAACTTTAATTATCCTAGACAACATGATTTTACTTAGCTTGCACAAAATAAACAACGTCAGCTTCGTATGTGACTCGACCGTAATGACTGTTGGAAGATTGATACCGACAAACATATTTCCAAGCACTTTATTGGCAAAACTAAAGCGCATAAATTTCTCTGGACCTTATCATAGGCTTCAGTTCCTAACTTATCTCGGAACGACGAAAGCTCCGAAAGAGCAAAGCATGGCATTTTCACTCCATCGTGTGTGACCACGGAATCCAATCCATACCTTGTATCCTTGTCAGATTTAACCATCGCCACAGATCTGCTTCGGGAGAGAGGGGGTGGGGGGAGCGCAAGTTTTTGAGGAACAATACACGACAGTTGATGGAAAGAGAAAATTTGAAGCCAAACCTTCCGCAGTCCACCTCGTCTTGCATCCTGCGGAGGAGGATGGTGGTCTTTCCGGCGAACATGGGGCCCAGGATCACGTGGATCTCACCGGACGGCGACCGTGACTCCATCGGCAGCGGATCGTGGGCGCCGAGGACGGCAACGGCGGGGCACGAACTGGAGGGACGGAATGGGGATCGAGCAAGGCAGAGCGGCGGCGGCGACGGCGGCGGCTGAGACCTGGACCTGAGTAACGGGGAGGATTGAATCAAGGGGAGGAGGTGAGGAGGCGAGGAGTGGAAGGAAGAGGGGATTGGGAAGTGGCGGGATCTCATCGCCATGATAATTATAGAGCGCATCGAGTTCATGATTTCGAGTAAGATATCGGTGAGGAGAGAAGTTTTGGGGATTTCAAGTTCGGGAAAAAAGGAGGGAAGAATTGGGGGTTTAGGGTTCTTTTGGAGGGAAAGTAGTATGAAGCATCTTTTCTATTTATATATCGGTTATTGCTATTATCACGTTATTATGACTTAATTGTTCGTGATTAGTGATTTCGAACATGATTGTGTTCCTATCTTTTTATTTATCAATTATTTTTCTGACAATAACAAATTAATACATCCTCTACTCTCGTGTCACAAAAAAATAGCTTTTAATTTTTAAAATATCTCTTGTTAACAGACAAAAAAAAAACAAGGAAATATATTACATGCCTCCATTGTCTCGATATATTATATAATATTTTCGAACATTGTGCCCTTTGGTAGGATAATTTTTGTTTAACTAATAAGACATTTGGTCACAGCTATCTCTGCTTACGTGATTCGAAACACAGGACCGGCCCAATTGTCTCGTCATCATTTTAATGCCATCGCCATCAGATACCCTGTTGTTAGTGATGGAAGGCCAAACTTATCCATTACTGTGATTGATGGGATTTGATTTGAGTTTTTGTGCCCCCGCATTTGATGCTGATGACTCAGATTGATGTCTTGGTGCCCGCGTTCTGTTCCTAATTGTAGTGGAATTCGCAATGGTGGCAATTGGAATGTAGTGATTGAGGTTTTAGTGCTCGTTCATTCAATCTAATAAATAGATCTTCACCCTCGCACATTACAATAAATAAATACATCAATCGAGTTAGTTAGCGTACAGAAGAATACATATGCATATACACATAGGGTAACTTGGTGATACTCGCTGTAACGTACCAAATATACGTTGCCTGGCCGTCGCCGGCGTAGTCCCCCCTTCCTACCGCTGCTGCTCGCGCAAGTACCCGAGGAGGATCTCCGCCTGCAGAGGAGAAATGGCTTTAGGAAAGGAAGTATATCTCCTAAGAGCGCACTCGACGAGAAGAAGACCTGGTGATTCTACCTTGTGCTTGGCCCGAGAGGAGCCGGACTGCGAGAGCGCCACTAGCGGCGGGATGGCGCCTTCGCGGATGAGGAGCCCTCGGTTGCGGGCGCTGTCGGAGCAGAGCTGGAGCAGGGGCTGCACGGCGAACTCCTTCCCCCTCGTTGGCCCCGCCTCCATCGCCTCCACGAGCACTGGGATCGCTCCGGCCTCCACCATCGCCTCCCTTCCCTCCGGTATTGCCGCCAGAGTCCCGAGCACCACCAGCGCCTTCTCTGCTGTGCCCCCGCGGTGCTCCCCCACCAGCTCCACCAGCAGCGGCACCGCCCCCGCGCTCACTGCCCGCTCCTTGTTCCGCGGTGTTGAGCACAGCTTGTACAGCGTCGTCAGCGCGTCCTTCTTCCCCCGGGTTGTGCCGCCCATAAGCAGCGCCACCAGCTGCGGGATCGCCCCGCACGCCCCGATCGTCGCCCGGTTCTCCTCCATCGTCGACAGGCTGAGCAATGCGCACGCCGCGTTCTGCTTGGTTACCGCCGTCCCCGTCCGCAGCGCGTACACCAACGGCTTGATCGCTCCCGCCGCCGTGATGGGCCCCTTGTTGGCTTCCTCCAGCGAAATGTTAAGCATCGCGGTCACCGCGCTTTCCTGCGTCGCCGGGTCGGTGCTCTTTAGCAGCGGCACCAGCGGAGGGATCGCACCCGACGCCCCGATCAGCGCTCTGAAGTCCGACCGGTGCTTCGCCAAGAGCCGTATCCCCGCCGCCGCCGCGAGTTGAGTCTCCGGCGATGAGGACCCCATGCCCTCCACGCACGCCCTCACAGCCGGTTTCACGCTCTCTAGCGAAGCGCTTTCGAGTGCCTCGGACGACGATGATAACGAGCCAAACCCAAGTCCGAGGGGCTCGAGGTCACCCGGTCCGGGCACCACGGGGCTTAGCCGCGCCTTCGTCGGGGGAATGGACGCCAGCCGTTGGAGCTCGCCGGAGATATCGTAGCTGATGCTGGAGCAGTCGGAGAAATCTCGCGAGAGCTCGAGAAGCTCGGCCACCGAGCTGGCGGAAGAGACGGGGGACTTGGAATCGGAGGGCAAGAGTGGCCCGACGGCGAGCTCCCGGAGCTGGAAGTCGACGACGGAGTCCGTCAAATTCTCCGACACAGCAGCGGAGCGCGCCGCCGGTGGAGTATCGGGGGGCGGGTCATCCCGGAACAAGTTGGAGCGAATGGTGCGCATGGACCGACCCAGCGACCTCTGGATCCTGGCGGCGGAGGCGGAGGGACTCCGGGACGGATCGGCGAGCGAGACCATGGCGATGGACGACGAATCCTACGCAGCTCGATGGACCTCGAAAGAGGGAGACGAATCCGAATCGCAAAGGAACGCGCAGTGCTCCAAGACGAAGGTGAACGGAGCGGACGGCCGCTTCGATCGATCGGTTGGTGAGCGCCGTCGCGGTCTCTCCTTTGTAGCGTAGCCAAAAAGCAAGTGCTGGGGGGGATGGGGGGTGAGGATGGTGCGTGCGTTTGTCGTTGGACGGATGAGCGACGCGGGGCGAGCGGAGGGGACGGTTAGGATCCCGGGGGCCGAACAGCCTCTGTTTTGTCTTGCCTGCCTGCGCGGGCTTCACAGTGTTGCATCCACGGCCGCCGAGTACAGCTGGAGACAGATGCCGCGTGGGGGGTTCTGTTCTGGTGTTTCGGACGATGAGCATCTCAACGGTGCACGTAAGGCTGCTTCGTAATGGCGATGGGTTAATGCCGGGCCTGCACCGAAATAGGCCAAAGCCCAACAAATCTCGATAATTATGTTCGGATCTCGCCTTATGTTCAATCAAACCGGGTTCGATCCGACCGGATTGATGCCACGTACGGCGAATCGAAATTAAAATTATCAGGTTAATGCAAGCACCATCCGCAGATTGCGGAATACGCAACAGCGACGGGCAACCACCAGTCAAGCCTGTGAGCCCACATCTACCTCAAATGCAACAAACATCTCCAGACTGGAAGATGCGTGACCCCCTCAGGACTACAGACAGCCACAAGCAGTTCGAGGCCAACTTCGATCAGGCATTAACGCAAGCATCATCTGGGCATTATGGATCGCAGTTACCGTCGGAGCACAAGACGAAGAGCCATCTCAAACAGATCCCACGAGAAGAAGAGAACCAGAAGAACATCTCTTACGATGATATATTACTCCCTCGCAAACTCTTCAACATCACAGGAACAATAGAACATGAGACGTAGTGATCGATATCTCATTGGCTTTGTTGGTCGGAGAAGATCGACGACGAAAGTACGGCGACTCGTAAGTGCGCTTATTATTTAGCTGTTGACCAGCTTCTTGAAGGAGGTGAGCTGCCGGAACTTCTCCCACGGCTTCTCCCACACCACCGCCTCATACCTCGCCGACGCGCCGCTCCCGTCGCTCGCGCTCAGCACGAGGCGGTAGTTCGCCCCGGACACCACCTGGGTCTCGCCCTTCACCACCTTGTCCAGGGCGAGGCCGGAGTTCGCCTGCTTGTTGTGTTCGGAGACGGCGAACTGGGCGATCTCTAGAACGTGGGGGTCGTTGACGTCCTTGATCGGCGTCCAGCCGCCGAGAGCCTTGCCAGAAGACGCGGCGGCGGAAGCGGACAGGACGGCGCCGATGAGGAGCAGGAGGAGGAGGACAGGGAGGGCGAGAAAGCAAGGCCGATGGGGGGATCTCATGGTGAGCGCCGGTGCACGTCGGAGTTCGGCGCTTTGCTCGAGTCGCCTGTAGGCGAGGAGGATATAAGAGACGTGAGAGGAGGAGGAGGAGGAGGAGGAGGTGGGGGGATGGCGTTTGCTGATAAGATTAGGTAGAGGGAGTGACAGATGCTTAGGGGTGAAGGAGCGCAATATGGAATTGGGGCGGCCATGCAAAGCAATTGCGTCGAATCCACGCAGCATTCTCTTAAAAAAGGCAAAAGAAGGAAAGAGCGGAAAAAGGAGGCGTGGGAATCCGAAACCGCAGCAGCGTCGGTAACGCCGGGAAATGGTAATGTCACCTTCACCCGCGGCGCATCCAACCACATGCGCGAGAACGGTGACTCATACCTATAGACCATTAATGTTTAATTAAAAAATAGAATTCATTTTTCATTCTTTATGCACTTAGTCAGCCGAATATTTATAGAAAAATATAAAAAAGTAAAATATTTATAGACCATTGCTGACTGGTACTTTCCCACATCACATGATAAAACGTGTCAATAAAATGTGCTTCCTATCAAGGAAATGAGCGATTTATTAAAAAAATATATATTTTTTTTAAATTATTCTCTTTTCTTTTTTTTAGGGTCACAGTATTATTTTCATAGTAATTAGAATATCCTTGAAATAATATAATAATAATCTATTTTCGTAGAGACCAATCCATAGAGTGAATCTATTTAATTTATTAGTTATAGTATATTTGAATAATTTTCTATTTTTTAAAACACTATTTTATATACTATTATATATATTTTTTATTATTTTTAATAGATATAACGTCAAGATTCTTATTGACCCCTTATACTATGGCTCAAAATCAAAGTTACCCCCCTACTTTACGACTCGTCTAAGTGACCCTCGTATTACGATTTCACATCAAAATCATCCCGGTACTTTAAAACTCGTCTAAGTAATCCCCCCATACTATACCTCAAAATTAAACTCACCTCTCATACATTAAAACTTGTCTAAATGATTCTCTATATTATATTTCAAAATCAAACTCACCTTCCGTACCTTAAAACTTGTCTAAGTAACTTCTCGTACTATATCTCAAAATCTAAGTCACCCCTTGTACTTTAAAACTCGTCTAAGTGACATCCCGTACTACGATTTCGCATTAGAGTGACCCCCCTCTATTAAAAATAAGGTTACGTCATTGAGTAAAATAATTTAAAAGAATATTTATTAACAAAAAAATTAAAACTTAAAAAACACACATATTTTTACCTTTAATTTATTTATCAACAAAATTATATAAATCATAGATCTCAAGCAAAGAAAAAATAGAAAAGACAAAAAGGCAACGAAAAGACGAACAAATTAATACCGAAGAAAAATAAGAAAAGTAGAAAGACAATGAAAAAACGAACAAACTAACGTCGACAGATATTGATAAAAAATGACAGAGATCATAATTGCATAAAAGACGTCGATAGAGGTTAAAGAAAAAAGAAAGACAAAGAAAATTAGATCAGGGCTTTGAGACTATTTAGTTGTAATTCATAAATAAAAATAATCCCTTCAATTATTTTACCTAATGACGGAATCTTATTTCTAACAGAGGGGTTACTTTGATGCGAAATCATAGTACGATGTATCACTTAGACGAATTTTAAAGCACGAGAGGTAATTTTTATTTTGAACCATAATACAAGGAGTGACTTTAATTTTGAGGCATAGTACGAGGGGTTACTTAGATAAGTTTTAAAGTATATGAGGTGACTTTGATGTGAAATCATAGTACATGCGGTCACTTAAATGAATTTTAAATTACGAAACGCGACTTTGATTTTAAGACATAGTACAATAAATCAATAAGAATTTTAGCCTAGATATAATGTTTTAATAGAGGTTTATAAAATTATAGAAAACTATTCAAAATTATTGCAACCGACGATATATGTTATATATATAAAATATTAAATGGATATGTAAAATGTTCGAACACAAAAACTATGTTAAGTCATGTGAAAGATATTTTCAGGGATTATAAAAATATGAGACATCCGTTGCTAAAATTTAAGAGAGACACATATAAAAAAAAGGAAGTTTTTTTCTTCTGGCAAATCGTGAAAAGCAAAATAATTTTTGACTTGAATATTATAATATAATAATTGATTTTGTAACATGATAAGAAAGAATATGTCCATAAAACATTCAATTATATTTAAATGATATTATTATTTTATAAATATCCTCTTTACTATTTACATCCTCATTTAAAGACTTTTTAACATCTCGATATTATCTCCTTTTTATAAATAAACATCAATAATTTTATTCTCTTTTTTCTTGTCTATTTTCTTCCTTTATCTCTTTTTTTTTCAAAAAAAAATTCTCTCCTTCTCCTCTTTATCATTTTCTTTCTTTTTTTTTTCTTCTCATTCTTGGAAAAGATTGCCAAAGGGACAATAAGAATGTTGATGTGTAAACCTCGAGGTACCGATCGATAACAAGAAGCAAGGGTTGGTAGACAATGATTAATAGTAAACATAAAATAACCATCACAAATGTGGAAAAAACAAAGAATAAAATTAAAATTAAAGAGGTTATAAATAATAGGATATAATTTATAAAAAATAAAAAGATTATGAATAATAAAAAGATTATCAAAGTAAAAAATCTAAATAGTAAGCTTCTATTTAAATTTTAAGAAGATTAACCAATTTTTTAACATGATTCAACCTGTACTATTCTTATAAGAACATAATTAGTGCGACTTGACCTAATCGAACTGAGTAGCATAACATAATATAGTTATTATAACTGTAAAAAAAATAATAATTTCATAAATTTTAATTTTTTTAAAAAAATCAACATTATGGAGAATGTCATGTATTCTTTTTAAACTTCATTGTTGTCGATGCTTCCAAGTTGTAAATTAGTTTTTAATGAATCTGGAAAAATAATATATTATTTATTTGTTTTATTTTTGTGTACTTTTGGAATATGATTTCATTCGTCGTATTCTTTTTGGTGGACTCCGTTGTAAATATCAAGAATACGGTGAGGCGAAAAAGGACAATAGCATTCATTATATCGAGAGTCGGCGCGAGTCCTTGTCGGCCTCCCGCTTCCCACCGAGTGGATAACACGCCGCTTCCTCTTTCCGTCGACTCCTCCGACGACGATGGCGTCGCTTTCGCTCGCTGGTCTTCTTCCCGCGACTCCCTCGGTCTCTGCTTCTCGCTCGTTCATTTTCCGTCCAGTCCCTTGCAAAAGCCCTTCGGTATGCCGCTTTCTGCAGTTTCCTTCTCCGAATTCGAGCCCCATTCGCGGTAGACACTTTTGGCGGTGCGCGTTCCGGCGGCGGCTCGACGGCGTGTCCAGCGAGGAAGAAGACGTGGAAGAATGGGACGAAGAGGAGGACTGGGAAATAGAGGAGGAGGAGCGAGGTGGGGCCGATGATCTCACTTCTCTCGACTTTAAATCGATGGAGGAAGAGGCGATTGATGCTGTCAGACAGTACTCCCAATCTTTATCTACCGAATTGGGCTTCGGTATCGGTTCTTTCTCTCTCACAAGTTTTCCTGAAACCTTCTTCTTGAGTTCTTCTCTCGTCTGATACCAAGATTAGGAAGTGTTCCGGGATTACAATTCTTGAAATGTTTTAGTGCGTACCGTATGCACACACAGAATAATAATTAGGTTTGGGGTTTTGCTGTGGGTTCTTTCTCTTCTATCAGAATTTCCCTGACATTGAAACCTTCTCCTTGAAGAAATGTTGTGTTCTTAAGGTTATTTTTCTGATACCAAAATCAAAAAGAACCCTGGAAGTACAATTCTTGAAACGTTTTATTGGGTTCTTGAGGTTAAAGAGGGTGAACTCAAAGCACTCTCGGAATAGAAACTAGTTTAGGGGTTTGGCTGTGGGAACTTGACTAGCCTTCTAGACAGAGTTCAATTTGGAATCGGTTCTTTCTCTTTGATCAAGGTTTCCACTAATCTTGAAACCTTCTTCTTGATGAAATCTCTTCTTCTTAGCTTATTATTTTCTGATACCAAAATTAAGAAAAATCTGGAAGTATAATTCTTGAAACGTTTTAATGGGTTTCTCCAAGCTAAGAGAGGGTGAACTGGAAAAATGCGTGCACATAATAGAAATTAGTCAGGGGTTTGGCTAATTTCCCCTATTCTCCAAACCTTCTTCTTGAAAAAAATTCTCAAGTGACCTGGGACAATGTTTCAATACTAACTAAAGAGAAAAAACATGGAAGGCAAGGGGGAATAAGCTTTTGATGTAGCAGAAGATCTGTAGGAAATAGAATATAGCATGTTAATCTTGTGTCAGTTGTAGCATGTTTTTGTTTATGATGTGTGGTGCATGGTTGTGGCTTCTCATCATTAACGTACCCAGTCACATGACAAATTACTTAAGCAGAGAAACTGCACCTGTGTCCTTCAGTATCAACCAATATAGATACATGCTTAACGCCCGTATTCTATGCCATCGTGCATCAACTAGTGCACCATGCCAGTGTGTTCATCATTGGCTGGCATATGTTGTGAGAATGTGCCACACTAGCAGCTTATTGATAGTCGCCTGGATTTGTTGCGCAATACGATGATCAGTCACGTAAAGTACTGCTGAATAATAATCTTTGCTTTCAAACATGAAGTATTTGTAATTAAGGTTTTGATGGTTGTATAGCAATATGGAAATGACACCTGTCCGCAGCTATTACAGAGTAATTTGAAAGCCATGAAACTTGCTAGTAATAAACACATCAAAATTGTTGGAAATGGGAATTAAACTGTTGTTGGAAAAATATGTATCCAAAATGTGTTGAAAGTCATAATTTTCCTATTTTTGATCTTGTACCCCAAGTAAATGCAGGGATCTCTTTGAATTTACCAACAATAGTTATGTCAAGTTGTCAACTTTTATAAAGGCTAAAATTCATTAGCTATATTTAGCAAGGAAGAGGTTGGCTAAAATCTGTCTTCACCTGCAGCCATTTGGACCCTTCATATCTCATGGTTTAAGTCAGACCTGACAATCGTCAGAGGCTGACTCAAGAATCATCTCACCTAGCCAACAGTATGGGTTCGATTCCTGATCTCTCTTGTAGTACTTGATCTGTATTCTTTTAATTACTGTGTGAAAGTTATCCTTCAGTACCAGGCACCCGTGAAAACACCCTTGCATAACATAGGCATGTCCAGGGTCATGATAGTTCCGACTTGCAAATGTTGCTTTCGATAAGTCAACTAAGCTTTCAGCAAGATTATAATCAACGATGTGAATATTTGAAGAATCTACTTGTTCTCTTATTAAGCTTCTATGCTGTTTATGCTTTTATATTAATCTATTTAGTTTTCAGGTTGTGGTTGTTGAATAAATCATTTTTGATCCTTGTAGAGGATGAGGTCAATGAGAGGAAGCATGCAAATGAGAAACAGAAGTTAAAGAAGAGTTCTAGCAAACATGTCAGTATGTTTCTGTAACTTACTCCCTAGCAGATTTCCTGATCTAATCATGGACTAGGAGATTCTATGTAGCATTTGATTTATTGGATTCTTATATTTTATACCAGAAGTTCTGGAGCAAATCCTATGATCAGAGCAACATTAGATCTGGAACCTTCTGTAGTTGAAGATTGGATTGGCAAATTGTATGTGCAGAAATATAGATAATTATTTTTCACACATGACAAATCAAATAAAAGGAAAAAAAAAGAACTATATAAGCAAACAAGTTTATTTCTCAGCAATATGCGGAGATGCTTCTAATTTCTAAACTTGCTATGGGTACTAGTCTCAAAATCTCATGCAGCTTCCAACTGATGAAGCAAGAAGACATTCCATTGACACATTTTCGTCAAACGGACATACACAATAACGAATGCAAAATGCAAATGGATAAGAGCAAACAAAAGGATGTGTATCCTTAACTTCATTTGTCTACTATCTCAAATCAGTGTAGTTGAGTAGCTAAAGTCGGTGTGTGCTTATAGATATCCACATGCATAGTGCATCAGATAAAGAGGAACATTCACAAGTAATTGTTTGTATTTTATGTAAAAAAGATAATATTTTATATAACATAGATATTAGATATATACACACATGTAGGTGCCGTTGCATTTCTATTGTTTTTCCCTGGTCCGTGATATCTGAATGGTAGGTTGTTAAAACTTAAAACCACAAAAAAAAAAAGTGTATGCAGTTGTACTACTTATATAGTATATACTGTATATGGTATCTTTCCAGGAATGGATGAGGAACTATATTCTTGTGAGATATTAGTTGAGATGCAATTATACAAGTGAAACTTAATTGAACCTATGCATATTTTGGTAATTTTATAATGTGCGCCAGTTATGTATTTTATTTAGAAACGACGTAGTTGCAAAGAGTAAGCATATACATGACAATAACATATAAAGTATATACATGACAATGACATATAATTGACTAAAAAAGAGAACTAAATAAACAAAAAAAAAATTCACATATCATGAAACTAAAAATACAACATTTAGATAATATTACAAAGATTAAATATATACATGACATTGCTAAAGTCACTTTCTTTTTTCCTTGGAGTTAAGAAAAAGGTTTTTATAATTAATGAAAATAAGGTTTTGGTAGGGTTTTAAGAGCTTTGAATGTGTTTTCTCTAATGCCAATTAGTCATACTTTAATAACATACCTGGGGTGTGGATTCAAATTTCAGAGCCTTGGGCTTGTATGGAGCAAGGTTTGCAATTTCGACCTATACCGCCCGGTACGGGCGGTACATACCGGTCCGCCAGATTATCGGTACGCGGACCTCCCGCTACCGGGCGGTTCCGTAAAAAATCGACCGTCGGCGGCCGATTGAAGAAGAAATCGACCGTCGACGGTCGATTGAGGAAGAAAAAGGGAAGAAGAAGAGGAAAAGAAAAAAAAAAAAGAGGGGAAGAAAGAATACCTCACCCGCGCGCCGTCCTTGCCTGCCTACCGTCGTCGCCTGCGGGATGCCTGCGCGCCGTCGTCGCCCGCGGGATGCCTGCGCGCCGTCGTCGCCCGCGGGTCGCCTGCGTGCGGTCGTCGCCCGCGGGTCGCCCACGGTCGCTTTTTCTCCTGTGCGAGGAGACGGTGCGTCTCCCCGCGTGAGGAGACAGATCGAGGCGACGTCGCCTCGGCAACGTCGCCCCGGCAACGTCGCCCCTCTTTTCTTTTTTTTTAATATTTTAATATTTTTAATATTATATTATATAATATTATATTATACAAATATTATATTATATTTTAATATCGAGTGGTACGCACTGTGCATACCGCCCTGTATGGGTCCTGCACTGGTACCGACAATATGTTGGTACACCGGTACGGACCGGTAAGTAGAACCTTGGTATGGAGTATATCAACTGATACGTGCTGAGCCAGCGGTTGACTTAGACTCACTGCCTTACCTGAGATGCCTAGTGCTAAAAAAGTTTAGATTTTAGGAACTACTAGATCTATTAAATGCACATTACAAAGTAATTTTGATGTCATTATTTTATCAAAGCCTTAGCTTAACTATGTTGATACCCTCAGCTTGTTTCTTAGAACAACATTTTTATAGGAATAACCTCCTGTTCTCTTCCCTTTATTATAAAGAAAACACATGGATGAAGGCATTCTTTATATTGATTCTTCTACTATCTTCAATCCAGATTCCAGACCATCTTCTTCCAAGAGTAACTATTGTTGGAAGGCCAAATGTCGGTAAATCAGCATTATTCAATCGGCTTGTGGGGGTACTTCCAATTCATTTACTCCAGCAAGCTCAGTTGTTAAGCACATTTAATTATATATTGTTTCTTGTAGGGATTTGATTTTGTTGTGGTGATATCATATAGATTTTGACAGGGGAACAGGGCAATTGTTGTTGATGAACCGGGAGTTACCAGAGATCGTTTATATGGAAGATCCTTTTGGGGGGATCACGAGTTTATGGTAGTGGATACTGGGGGAGTTATGACCTTTTCCAGATCACAAGTTGATGTTATGGAAGAACTTGCAATTACTACAACTGTTGGTATGGATGGGATTCCTCTTATTGTTAGGGAAGCAGCTGTTGCTAGGATGCCCTCCATGATTGAGAGACAAGCAACTGCTGCAGTGGAGGAAGCAGCTGTGTTAATATTTCTTGTAGATGGCCAGGTTAGCTATATTTGACTTATATTGACTTCTGTGACAATTATTTACTTTTGTGAAGTTGATAACTTGATCTACTCAAGTGAGGGCTCACCGAGTGTCAACATTGTAGCATGGTGTGGAGGCAGAAGAGGTGCAAGACTTTAATGACTGTTGTCCAATTAGAACTAACTGGAACCTTCATGTTTCAACATATTTGTATAATCAACTTTCCAAGATTTGGTCATGGGGGGCTGTTTGTTTTTGCCAATGAGAACTTGCATCTATTTTTTTGGTGTTGCATTCATGACTGTGGCTTATTCATCTAGTAAGGTGTTTGAGGGGAAATGTTGGTAGGAATGGGTGGTGGGAGGACAGAGAAAAGGGCTCTGTTGGTCAAACTAGGTATCAGGAGGGTTTGGTTTTAGTTGGAAGCAAGTTTCAATTCTCAGAAAAATGTATAGTCTCCACCCGTGTTGGGCATGGTGCTTGCTGTTGGCATGGCATGGCAATTTGTTGGGGTTAAAAGCTTTCTGGAACAACATTCTCTTTTCTACCTTGCCCTTCTCCTTGACATCCTATGGGCATCTCCAAAGTTGTTGTGGTGAGACTAGACCATGAATTTGGAGGCAGCATGAAGGCCTAGAAATCCTTGCAGCTCTGAACAAAAATTCAGAAAAATTGTGGATCAGGGATTTAGTTTTAAGGAAGAGCCGGATCAGTTTGACAGGAAAAATGGTCACCATGGCCCTAAATTTTCTCCAAGCGAATAGAAATGAGACTAAAAATAGGCAACTAATTACTAAAAGACCTGCATTTGATGAAATAATCACATTTGCAAGGGAAACCAAACAAAATATTGGTGACTGGAAAAGAACCTTTGTCTTCAACATTTTTGATAATATTTCTTTGCAGATATTTTTGTCAATTTTCATGCTTTCATTGTATCCCTAGCCTCCAAGTGTTCTCCTTAATTCTTCTTGTTTCTTTAAATGTTCCCATACAAAAAATTCATTATGTTTATAGAAGTTTGAACATTTTGATTCTCTCCTAGTTCTTTTATTGTTTAAAATATTTTCTTTTAATCCTTTATCTGAAATAATAGTATTGTGCTTTTCGTTTCTGGTGACAAGGTTTGTGCATCTTCAGTTTCTCTAGATTTTTTTTTGCTTTCACTGTGTTTTTTGCAAGCGAATTATCTCTGTTCTTCTGACCATATATCAACTCCCAAATTACCACAGAAAATTTGTTATATTTCAGTTCATTAGTTTGTTCATACAAATCTTGATTAATTTTTCACTTGTATTGGTCTATCTGTCCAGAATAATATGTAAACCGTAACCAAGTTGCCACCAAATTCTTGCACAGACACCTCATGTAAAAGCACATTTAGATTTGATCTCTCATTATTTGTGACTGACATGCGCATGTAGGTATCTGTATTAGAGTTATTTATTGTTGGTGGTGAGATTTGGAGGGCATTTATGAGGTTGTTATGTCCTCTGGAAATGCAACTTCCTCTCATGTGTTCTTATGCCTTTCAGAGATCCTTGATCCTTTTAAGTTTTGAAGTTTAGATAAACATGATGGGATATACTTCTTGAAGTTGCATTTGGCTGGATGTCTAAATTTTATGGATTGGATTGCGTTTTTCTTTTCCTGCAGACTTTGATCAGATCTTAAGTTCTGCTATCTTTGACCTTGCTTCCAAGGCAGCGTGGATGACCCTTTTATCGATTCACTGAGACTCTTTTGCTGTAATAAACAGGCTGGCCTCGTAGCAGCTGATATGGAAATTGCTGACTGGTTGCGTAAAAATTACTCGGATAAGTGTGTTATCCTTGCTGTAAATAAATGTGAATCTCCACGCAAGGGGGTGATGCAAGCATCAGAATTTTGGTCCTTGGGGTAAGAATCATCATCATTTCTGCTCTTTGTTTTGATAAGATGTCCTATGAGAATGAAATAACCGTGTGTATAGCAACATTCTATGGTTACTGAATTCCAGAAATGGTATCATACCATTTTCTGGAAGTCGATATTGTTATGCTAAGGCACATGTCAGCATACACTAAAAATACTGTGTTCGAAGGGTATTGGCATGCGTCTGGCATGCCCATGTCAGATGTAGCAACATATGGCTAGGGCACCTTTTTGTCATGTGCTTACTTGTATATGGGCATGGCTGTTTAGCATGAGATGGAATCATATCCTAGTAGAAAGGTGGCATGTATCGATGCCACATTATGACAATTATTAGTTTATTCTCTTATGTGCAATACATGAGGTGGAAAGCCTTCATTTATGAGAGTAGTTGCTACTTGCTAGAACCTTAGTAACTCTAGTACTTCCTTTTTCCTTTGTAGTTTGTTCTGTCCTGTTACTGCCTTCTTGTTTCTTTTAAATATTTTTAATAGCTGAAATCTAAATAATCTGCATGTTTCCTTTATCCAAACATTTTTTATTAGAATTTACAGTAACCATATAGACCATAACCTATAATCATTGAACTCTAACTAGGTCTCCTACATACCCCTATTGTTTTTTTGCAAGAATGCTGTCCTAAATTTAAGCAAATCGAGTCTCATTCCCAAACATTTGCAGATTTAATTCATCTTGGAAACCCATATCTTCTAGACCAATTAGCTTATTTTATCCATTCTTCATGGAAACACTAAATGACAAGCTGTTAAGCCTGTCAATAGCTGAAGCAGACAAATAAATGCTCGGGTAGTAACTGATACTTGCAATCAGCCCTTAAACTTGGTGACTTCTTTCCAAAGCCGAAAAAGAACTCAGTTGGAAGTGAAAACAATTCCTTGATGATTCGAATTGACTCGACCGAAGGATTGCATCCTGTGACTTGCAGATTGCATCTTATGACTTGCAGGAAACTCTATTATCTTGAAACTCCAGTTTTCATCAACTCCGTTTACTTTGTTTCTTGTTGCAGTTTACTCATTAATCCTTGAATCTCATGCCTAGAAAACTAGGTATCTTCAAAGTCTTGTTCTGCTTACCTTTCATGAAGTTTGCACATAGCTAATGAATAAAGCAGGCCTATTCTTTCTTTTGCAATGTTTTACTAGTAACAGTTTGTTCGTACTTTTAGTTTCATGTGCTCATCCTTTTGGTTATCAATTAGGTTTTCTCCTTTGCCAATATCAGCCATTTCTGGCACTGGAACTGGAGAGCTCCTTGATCTTGTCTGTTCAGAACTGAAAGCTGCTGAGGTACATTATTTTAGCTAATGGTTATAAATCAATTGTGCTACATGATATTATTTTCCTAATTCTATCTTAAATCAGTATATGTTTGGGTGGAATGCTTTCTTTTACTTTTGGAGCAATGGACATGATTATTGGTGCACTCAATGATGAGTGCATGTATACATGTCACATATGGAGAACATTGAGTGAAAAAATTTAAAACTATTTATGCATAAACAATATTGATTACTTTGGACCTAAGCTGATTTATAGAAAAGATTGCACTATTGTATTCATGATTGGACATAGTTAAATAAGATACCTTGGAGGTGACAAGGGTAGGTGAATTTTGTTGGTAATTCTGAATGGAATTCCCATCCCATTTGTGTTCTATTAGTTCTTCTGTTGAACTGCATAATGTATGCACTCCAGTTACCTTTGATTTTTTCAGCTGATAGGTATAAATGAATCTTTCTCTGCAGGCCTCAGATAGCAATGAAGAAGAAGAAAACTACATTCCTTCTATTGCTATTGTTGGTAGACCAAATGTTGGGAAAAGTAGCATATTGAATGCATTGGTTGGGGAGGATAGAACAATTGTTAGCCCAATCAGCGGGACAACTCGTGATGCTATAGATACTGAAATTACTGGACCAGATGGACAGGTTTGTTTGTTAAATGTTCTATTGAACTTTATTAGTTGCTAGCAGCTGGTATTTGTACTTGACTTTTAGCTGTGGACACCATGGAATGAGAGCTACACTATGGCATTGATAATTTGATATATTAGTCTTTCATGTCTCAGATGTGCATACCTCTATGTCAATCTGATTAAATTGGCAAGTTTGTCATAGCAATTCAAACATAATAATTAGTTGATTCGTTTTTGTAACTATTGATGCTTGCTGATATTGTTATCTCATAAATCTTGGTATTGTTATGTTGTAAAGTTTGTTTTTTATATTTGACATGGACAGTATCTATGATCCTCCTGATTTTTGTTGTACTTGATCTTTACTTGCTCACTGAATTGCAGCAACAAAGTATTAGTCTTTCATATCTGAATGTGCATGCCTATATCTCGGTTTTGATTAAGTTGACCTTGCAACATTTCGTTTTCGATATTGTTAACTTAAAAGTTTATCATATTTAGACATACTACACTTATTTTACGGTTCTTGCTTACAGTTGATAGCAAGATTCGTGGTACTGGTCTGTACCGGCATACCGAGCTCAGCTTGGTACGGTACGGTGTGCCGGTACCGAGTGGTATGCACAGGCGTACTGCTCGGTGTGCATATATATACATATATATATATATATATAATATAATATAATATAAGTTAAAAAAATAAAAAGGGGCGATGTCGTCGTGTTCCTTCTCCGCACGCAGGGAGACGTTTTTTTTCCTCGCATGGGGAGACGTTTCTTCTCCTTGCGCGGGAAGACATTTCTTCTCCCTGTCTTCGCCCGCGGGCGACGGATCGTGCGGGCGAATAGCAGTGTCGAACTGTAGGTTTTTCTTCTCCCTCTTCTTCTTTCTCCCTCCCTCGGTTGATACCGCCCGAAATCGACCGTTGACGGTCGAAATCGATCGTTACCGTTCACAGCGATCGGCGACGGTCGAAATCGACCGTTACCGCCCGACAGCGACTGACGACAGTCCAAATCGACCATTACCGTTCGACAGCGACCGACGACGGTCAAAATCGATCGTTACTGGTCGATTTCGGGTGGTAACGGGGCGGAAACAACCCCAATCGACTGTACCGCCCGGTAGTGGGCGGTCCGCGTACTGGTCAACTGGCAGACCGGTATGTACTGCTCAGTACGAGCGGTATTGATCGGTATTACATTCCTTAGTTGATAGTATTATTTGTAAGAAAGATTTTTCTTTCCTTTGACTAGTGATGAACTGGAGACAATCGGTGTATTTTAGAGGCTGACATTATGAATGGAAAGAGGAACATGAAATGCTTGCTCTTGTATTAAAGTATGCTTTATTGAAAAGCCAAATTTCTATCATACCACTGCATAAAAAGTAACTTAACATGGTTTTGCAGAAGTACAGGCTCATTGACACTGCTGGCATCCGAAAAAGAGCAGCAGTAGCATCTGCTGGTAGCACGACTGAGGCATTATCAGTAAATCGGGCATTGCGAGCCATCTGTCGGTCAGATGTGGTGGCTCTTGTTATTGAAGCCATGGCTTGTATTACAGAACAGGTATTTCTTTTTAACTCTACGCTCTTCTTACAGAACAGGTTTTATCCAGCTTAATTTTACTGGTTGAAGGCGTGTGTATGTGTCCATGCAAATTCTTTGCAATTTAATAAGTATTTCAGTTACTACCAAGGTGAAGTGATATTGGAACTCGGTAATATGATCTCAGGTCATTTTTTCATGGAAACAGTGTGGTACGCATTGTGTTATACCTTGGTGTATCTCATTAAAAAAACAATGTGACAAGAATATAAGGTAATTTGGAGTTATTAAACCATGGGATTAATTTGATGAAATGCCCAAGATTCAATTATATGTGCTACTAAATTTTCCAATGGCTTTTTGGCTCTAGGCTGTTGCCTATAATATTTCTGCTTTTTTATTTTAAGAAAATTTTAGAAGGTTGGTACTTGATCCATAAGCCTAAAGTACAAACAAATGGTTTATTTTCTACAAGTCTACTACTGAAAAGATGATTTATTATGTTTCCTCTACATTTGATGTTTATTTCTGGTGGGAATCTGTGATAACTTTGGAGAAGGTTGAAGACAGTATGCCGAAGAATATGTTTTCAATTTGCCCATTTAAAGTCTTTGAGTCTGGGTAATTTTTCTAAGCTGAGATCATATTGATGGAAAATGCTTTGGCAGTGATGTTATGGGACAATTAGATGAATATTTAGTATGGACTAGTCCGATTGATATGCCTGAGACGTGCTTGCTTGGCATTGTGTGCTCTACACATGCCTTGTTGACTTTTAAGGAAAATTGTAGTGCACAGATAAACCCATGTTGGTTCTTGCTTCAGAATCTGCTTACTGCAGTTGGTCTGCTAGACTGCTGAAGGATGATGTGGTCATTTCATAGGGCCTCGGTGCAATAGTAAGATTGCTGCATCAGGACCTGAGCACTCACATATTTGGATCATTAAATTAGCTTCCAGTATATGCAAGGCAAGGCTGCATAAACTTTGCACTCCCTGAATTTTACAGTGGAGAACTGGAGATAACCTCATATAATGGCTGGTCTCCCGTAGATCTTCTTGATTCTGGTTCTTGAAGAACCCTTAACAATATTTAAAAGATTCATGCTAGTTGAACTGGGTTCTAAGATTCAAAATTATGGTGGTCATGCAACAGTTATCAACTCTTTTTCAAGTAAGTACTTCTTAAGAATATATTTTGAATGATAGTTGGCTTTTGGTTCTTTTGAGAACCAAAGAGTTGAAGCTGCTTCCAACTGAAATAATTATGGGGTGTACATTTTAGGTTTAACTATGCAATCTATGAATCCATGGGATATAAGAAACATTATTGCAGAGTACAAAATGAGCATAGAATGCAAAGGAGAAATGTAGGGAAACATGAGGAAATTTGTGCTCAAGTTATATAAGAGACAATGAATTACTTCAGTTGCTTAGAACTGTGGTGACTAGTAGGACCATAAGTAAACCATAAATATGCAAATTGACCTCATTTAGTATTTAGAAAATTTATCAAACATAACCAAGAATTAACAGTTGCAAAGGGTCGGCAAGCAAGGCATACAACAAAGCTATGGATGTTAAGAGGTGCTCAGGTTTAAAGCCTAGTGTCTAGTTTTCTTTCGAGGGAATTCCATCAAAAGCTTCAAGCTGGAAACACATTTTCTACCTACAACTTTGGGTTAAAGAATAATATGTAGCATGGCCAGGAAACAGCTATGTCCAATTTAGGCTATATAAAGTACAAATCTGTATTATATGGACTTGCTTTGCTCCGAAGTCCTCGTCTTCATCAATTGTTTAGGGCATGAACATTTCTTATATTTTCCATAATTTATATATAAAAGATTATTGGATCTTGACGAGATCAACTGTGGTACTTAATAAGGCCACTAATGCAATTATCTTCATTTTCTCTGTTACTGAATATTCAGTGCTATGTTGTGAATAGGAGTTTCTATCATCATTTTATAGATTTGTGTTATTTAAAATTTTCATGCTTACCTCTTTGTTGCTTTTGGTAAGGACGCCAGGATTGCTGAAAGAATTGAGAAAGAAGGAAAAGGTTGTGTCGTTGTTGTAAACAAATGGGACACAATACCAAACAAGAATCAACAGACAACGACATACTATGAGCAAGATGTAAGGGAAAAGCTCCGATTGCTCGATTGGGCACCAATTGTCTATTCGACTGCAATTAGCGGCCACAGTGTGGATAAGTATATACTGATCTCTTTGGTACACTATTTATTTTTTAATTTGGTAGTCTACTGAAGCATATGTTTTGAGCTTCAATTTATTGCATGTTTACTTCTTCTCAGGAGCAATGGAGCTAATTTTACATATTGGATTAAGTTTCTTTGAGAAAAATTCTTTCAAATAGTAGTTTTAGTCCAAGCAGAGGACTTCATTTTTTATGGATATGGGTATCCTCAGCTTGCAGTGGACTTCTTAATTTCGTTGGTTGGCGGTTGTATAGTGGTAGGGATCCTTTCACTTCTGTAAGAGAGTGAAAGCTTTGAGGAGCTATAAGATTATAGAGGGAGGGAGATTGGACTTCTAAGCAGAAAGTTTGTCTTAGGAGTGAAAAAAAGAGAACCAGGCATAACCGTTTTTAACAACTTAATGCTTCCATTAAATAATAAATAACTCATACATTAGCCCTTCTTTCAAATAACATTCCTTAAAAAACAAAAAACTTTAAACTGCAGGACCTTTTCTATGGAAAATTTGTCATCCCATCGGATCCCATACGGGAAACTCAGCATGATTGGCCTAAATAGGACTCTTAAAACTAATGTCCTAATAGCTAAATTATTTTGTAAATCATATTTTGCCAAAATAATATTCTAAAATACTAATTTCTTTAGAAGTAAATGGTAAAAGGTTCCACATATCTTCCTTTTGTATTCTTCTTTGTCCTACTCATGCTAACCATCGCTCTGCAGGATAATTGCTGCTGTTGGCATGGTTGAAAAGGAGCGATCTAGAAGGTTAGGTACCTCGGTCCTTAATCAGGTGGTGCAGGAAGCTCTGGCCTTCAAACCGCCACCAAGAACAAGAGGTGGCAAACGAGGGCGTGTTTACTACAGCACTCAGGTACACTCTCTGGACAGTCAGAAATGCACTTATACAAGCATTCACGGACGTTATTTCTCTTTTTCATTCAAAAATTGTGGATTATAGGCCAGCTCAGTGCAATTTTCACTTTTGCAGGCTGCTATACGACCACCTACCTTTGTTTTCTTTGTCAATGATGCAAAGCTTTTTCCAGAAACCTACCGGCGCTACATGGAAAAACAGCTAAGGAAGGATGCAGGTTTTCCTGGTACACCAATTAGACTTTTATGGCGCAGCAGAAGGAGAGGGGATAAAGGTAATGGTTATCAGTAGTATTTGTAGATCAGTCATGTTATATACTCTACAAATTTAGATGACATTACATTCAAGCATGATGTCGTAACTGTCCATTTGTGGTGTATTATATAACTTTTACGAGGAAGATAAAGGCATGATTTGTACAACTAAAGACTGTACCTGTCACCTCTTGGACCTGTTCAGTACCACTGCATAGCAGCCTAAGTAGAAAAGGAGAAAAGAAAAAAAAAAGAGTAGGCAAAATACTAAGTGTGATAAAAAGAAGACACAAATCCAGGCTATGGTCTCTTATTTCTGTTTATTTCTTATTCTGCCTTTGAGCTACCTTATGCCATAGACTGGTTCAGTTATTTAAACAATCTGACATATCTTTTAGATTCATACATATTCCTCGAGAGCCTCCAATCAAACCTCTTGTTTTGAGCACCTCCTACGTATATTTGGTCTAATCGACCATTTTATTGTTCTTTTTGTGCAGCCTGTGGTTGGTTATACGAGCTTGCTTGCAGTAGCTATACTAATATTTCCTTCTGTAATTGTTGGAGTTGATGATGGAATATGTTGCATCTTACTTTAGGCGGTAGTATAAATTTGTACTTGCAAAGTCAATAATGTCACATAAGCTTGCCTATAGTTGTAGTTTACATGTAAAATTTTGTGCATGCATACTACAATTCACGTTTTTTGTGTTTTTGGTGGATTGATTAGGCAAGGCTGGAGACACCAACCCATCGACATCAAGTGCTGATAAATCTGCGGCTGTAGCTTAGTTGTGCAGCCTGTGGTTGTACGAGCTTGCTTGCAGTAACTATACGATTATTTCCTTCTTCTCTCTTTTTTCTTTTTTATTTATTTATTTTATAATTTAGTTTAAGCTTTAAAAATATCCTTTAATTTGTTGCAACACGAGGAGGTTCTTTCTGTACATAGCTGCTAATATTTATCTGAGGGAAGAATTATTAATTTCTTCTTCTTTTTTACATGGATGGATATCATGAGTCGTAAGCGGCTTTCTTTTGGGCTTCGTATGCTTTTGTCAAGTCCAAACTTCAAATGTTACTACATGCCTTTCCAAAAACCCGACGCCAACCGTGACAACATTTAAACCCATTGATGACAATTGATGGAAGACGGCAGGTGGCAGCTCGACGATGGTGTGGTGCAGCAGCAGCAGCAGCAGCAGCAGCAAGCGGGCTATCCGATATCCATATGGGTGGGACCTCTGAAACCCCACCGCGAGGAGTCGGTCGTTGCTACGTATCAACTTTGATATCATTCTACGACGGGGAAAGAAGAAGAACGAATAAAAGTTGGTAAATGAATGTAAACAGCATTGCATTCGATAATGTGTGAGAATTAAAAGAAGAAGAAGAAAAAATATATATATATATTCTAATAATAATAATAAAAAAATTACAAAGATTTGCATGTAATAATAATAACTTTTATGGAATTAGAAATGCTATTACAGATCTCAATGCCAATCAATCAATACACATATGTCAACAATGATGATTGATGAAGGCTCAGCATTTTTATTAGCTCCAGAAACCTGGTGAGGTCTCAAATCACTGTATAATTAATTAATTATACTGAAATAACTTCTTCTTTTGTCAGCAGGAAGCCAATGATTGGTACCATTTCTCTCCACAAAAAAAAAAGTAACTCAAAATAGTGGACCTTAACTTCTCAATCATTAGATCATGACAGAATACAAGGGTTAGACAGGTAGGCACTCAGTACAATTGTTTTTGCCTGATACGAGAACAGAAGTTAAAGCACACACTAGAGAGAGCTAATGCAAGAACACAAAGAAATATGATTTGTCACCACCATGCGAATTATTTCTTGGCCACAACCCACCCGCAATCGAAAACAAAAACAGAAAGACGACGGAGGAGGAGGAGGAGAAGAGCAATCTCAGACGTGTGGGTGGGATCTACCTGAAGAAGCGGGAAGCGACGGCCAAGATGCGGCGGAGGCCGAGCCGGAGCATCGGGAACGCCCGCTGCGAGTACGCGGCGGCCTCTTCGGCGAACGCCTCCATCGCCGCCACGAACCGGTTCAGGCTCCGAATCGGCGGCACGTACAGCGTCAGCGGCGCCGCCGAGAACCCCAACGCGAACAGCAGCTGCAACATTCCAACCCCACCTCCCTCCCCTTCCCCCTCTCTCCCTCCCTCCTCTACGTATTCCAAACAGATTTGTCAAGCAACTCTATCTACCTACATCCAAGAAGAATAAAGAGAGGGAAGAGCGGATCGAAGAAGGATATGAAGAGCTACCGAGGCGCCAGATATAGAGAGCGGAGTGGATCGAAGAGAAGGATGGAGAGGTTTCTTTCTTCCCCTCTTTCAATCGCCTCTATAAATACGTACGTGCATATATATATATATATATATATATATATATATATATATATATATATATATATATATATATACACGAATCAAGATTTTTTTATGTGATAAAATTGTAAAGCGCATACATACATAACACACCTGGCAAGAATCAACCTAATATATATATATATATAAAAAGGTGTGTATATATATATAGATATATATATATATATATATATATAGCAAGAATCAAGAATTTTAGGCGAGTGATGCGACTACATGAACAGGTGAATTATTATTTTGATACACTGATGATTGTTAGTTGGAGAGGCTTCATCAAGATTGGATCGAAGCAATTAGGGATGGGGATATACTTACTTGGTGTGACTCCAGTAAAGTCGTAAAGTGTGACCAAATCATCTCTTTTTATTTTTCGGGTAGGAGGTAATGCTTATGCTTGTTGGGTATTTTGGTTCGACACTGCTTTATAAAATATAAAAAAAAGATTTAGGTCGATATATGGTAGTCGATAGATTTATTATTATTACATACATTCTCATGTCGGTGTCAACAGAAAAAAAGAGGGATGACCTTTTTTTTTTTCTTGCTTTTTGCACAGCAAAGCCTCCTGATAATTTTATGATTCAGCTGGTAATTTTCACCATTGGTTTACCACCAATACATGTTTACAGTATTAAAAGCCGAAAAATTCGGCATATAACCTGAGCAAGGGAGGTTGTCCAAAAAAAAAAAATAAAGCTTTGAAGAGATCATACAATCATAAGTAGGTCACACATCTTTGAATCACCAGAGTAATGGTCTGCATTCTTCAGATGCTTGACAAGGAAGCAGCAAAGCCTCAATCAACCCCCAAGAAAGCTCCATGGCCCCTTTGCTGTCCCTATTCTGCAGATGTTGAAAGAGCTTTGTGAGGAATGATGACATGCATCATGCAATGCCTAATGCTGAAAGCTGTGACATCTCTCAATCTGGCTTTGTATGCGGCACACTAATTATATGGAATTCGGACAAAAAACTAGATGAGTTCTCAGAGACGACAAACATAAAACTGAACTAGATCTCAATTCTATGTCAAAGTAGATTGACATAGAAACTTGTGGTGGTGTTCTCTTCCCGGGTTACCAACAAAAGGATTAACTTCTTAAATTATGCATGCATGATCATCCCCTACTGCACAAATTAATTTCTTGTTTCTTCTTTCTGTATGTTCCATCCTTTGAGAACCTTCGAAAAATTCAAGATTACAGAAGACGGTTTCTCGTCTTCCCTTTTCTATTGAAGTTTTGTAAAAAGGATGCGAGATTGTCATCTCGAGTGTGAAAATTTTCCTTTTAACATGCTTCTACAGAAAAGCCACGTATTAAGCATAAAAGAATCATCTTTCGTGCCCAAGTTTAATGCCTTGCCATGCACGACTACCCGAATAAGCAGGCACAGTAAATTGTTAAAAAAAAAACGTCCGAAGATTACCTCCAGAAACCGGCAAACATTCGCAAACTCATGTAGATTGATAGAGCTATCCAGATCCCAACGAAACCATGACTAGATGACAGGACTATCAGGCATGCAATGCTGACTAGTGCCACCAGGACCTGAAATGTAGTATATAACAAGATGCACTTTGAGCTTAAAAAAATCGAGGGATATAGAGCCACTTTATCTGTCATCAAATCATGATTCTACTCAAAAGTACCATGGAATATGCAGAGTACGCAAAATCTGATGCTCCATAGTTGATGCCATCGAAGACAAAGGCCAAAGAATTTATTGGTTGAGTAAGCGCAACAAACTGCAGGGACATAAACATATAATAAGTAGAGATGTAATTTAGAGATTTTCTTTTTAACCTACTAGTTGGGATGATCTGATGAATGAAACATGAACATATCATCATCACAGAGAAGTTCTTCAAAATGGCCCAGCCAGATTATTTTTGATGCAACAGATGAATAATATATATGTCTTCTGAGAATAAACTTAGTTACCGGAATTCCGATATGAATGAGTTGAAGTACTTCATTATCCTTGGTGAATAATCTTGACACAAATTGCAAACAGGTTCCAAGTATGATGCATAGGACCAGACCCAGAACCATACCCCACTGCAAGTGATGTGTAACTTAATTATTGCCTCCAAGTATGAAATTATAACTCATGGACACGAAGACGAAATTGACTATTGATTAGGATAATATTACCTGCAGAACGCGTGATGCAGCAGATGTTGCCCTAGCATGATCCCTTCTGGCAAATGCACTTGCAAGTATTGCCTGCAAAAGTTTTGATAAACCTCACTTTATTGTGGCATTGAAAAGCAAGGGGAAAAAAACAAAAAAGCCTGAAGGTATATAGTTGGCATAGTCCTTGGCCTGGTTATAAGAGGTAGACAAGAAGCCATCGCAGTGGACAGTCACACAAGTTCCTTAACCGGTGTGTTCTGCCTTGGTCAAGCAATTAGCCATGACATTCTTTACTACTAAGTTTTGCTCAAGGAGAAAGGACTGTGTATGGATCATCTTTATGAATAGGAAACAAGAGACAGGAAAACACTATCACAGAGAGTGGATTATCTTGTATATGTGTGCATGTGTTCATGTGCGTGCATGCGTGTGATTACCATGAGACTGACATAAGATGTAGCAGAATGATCCTATGACATCAACTTGATTATAGGTTGGTGCTTCTCTTCTCATTCCAAAATACTTTTATCCGTTCATGTAACATGCCGAGAAAGTCATTTGTGTGATACATTTTTCATGAAGAAAAAATATGTTGAACTTGTGATGAAGAACATCACAGAAAGTATTCGTTAAAGTAGGACTTCACTTTCTTTTGTTGGTGTCATCCAACATCAGTGTTTGCTACTAACAATCAAGCACATGTAAACGCAGATGCCTCCTAACCTGTCCAGCAACAGCCAAACCATCAGCAAGAAGAGAAGTTGCCAACCAAATCTGCAAGCATATCTGGAATGCAGCCATGGGAATTGATCCTTGTCGTGCAGCCAGTGATGCTGCTAATGTCACACAGAACGTTACAGCAATCACCCGAGCAAGCAATAGCAGACCTGAAATCCAGTACAGGTCAAGATTCTGCAGAATAAAGAACACCTATTATGCATGCAGTAATAACTTGGTTTCATGAGCCTAGGAGGATTAGCATGGCGAATTACCTATACGAGTTGAAAGCCAAATTCTAATCCATATGTACAAGAAATGCATTGCCACTAGCATAATATATCTTTAGCTTTCTATTCTAAGACAGTTCTTACCGACTGCTTTTATCTAGTAGCAGAGCTTGGTGATTTCTCAGAATCTTGACAGCCAGCGATGTCTTAAAATGTACAACTGATATATGTTGTACTACCATGATGAAGAGTGAATTTAATGGCACTCATAGGCGGGATACAGGCATAAAATCTCTGATATTGCATGACAGTTTATACAATGAACTACTTACCATTTTTTAGGAACCGACCAAACTGCAGATCTTTGAAACTTGGTGGCAAGACATCAACTTGTCTCAGTAATCTCCACAAGAGAATTAACGCAATTAGGTATCTACAAAGCATTAAATTCTTTTAGTATCTGGAATGAAATATGACAAAACGAAAAAGAACATATTGATGTTTTTTCACAACTGATTTGGAAAAATGAACATATTAGTGTTTTCTGCAATTAATTCTTCTTCAAAATTAAAGCAAATTACTGCATGTATGTAGAGAGAAATAAGACAATACTTACTGAGATATAACATGAGCAATAGCGGCACCACTGACACCTAATTGGAACATGAATATAAATATTGGGTCCAAAATTATATTGGTTGCATCTCCAACGACTGAGCTAGTCAGAAAAAAATAACTTTAGCTGGTCATCCAAGCCATGTAACTGTAACAGTTGAAAGTAACACAAGCAATAGGGTTTTACATGGGATTGACAATTATATCAGAACTACTATAAGAATCACCACCAAAGATCAACTGAATCACCACTATATTCGATCTTTGTAAGTTTTGACATACTAAGAGACCATTAGGCAGATGGACTGATACTGACAGAATATACATTTCAAATATCATGGAGTTGTTATCAGAAACAAATAATTGAATAGAATTAAAAATCATGCTAACTGGATCGTGGAGAACTCATGGATAAAGATCAAAAACAAAATCACCTATGAGGATGCTGCTTGATCCACTCGTGTATAATTATCTATTTTAGTTCAACCTTAGAAATTGTTTCGTTAACCTTGATATCAAACTTGGGATGTAAAAGTATCCATTGCCTAGAATGTTACGGCATATGCATTAGCATCTTAATAAAGAATTGCCTTCCAGTATTGCGACTGAATAGATGCTTTTAGCAACAAAAATACTGAAACATCGAATGTAATATGAACTTGTATAGTGACTGGAATAGATAACTTCTATCATCTATAAGGGGTGTGGGTGAAGAAGCGGAAATGAGTGTCTTACTCTTATATGCTCCATGATATTGAACCTAAAGGAAGTTCAGTTGCCAAGACTGCAGTATCATGAAATCAAGATAACAAAAACTGAAAAATCTTTATACACATAGGAAGTGCTAGACTTGGAAAGTAATGTTTGAAGTTTGTCATAACATAGACAAAGAACAAGACAAGTACTAAGAATTTTTCACATATATAAGTCAAAATGATATGCAAGGGAACTCAAAACAGTGGCACAAGAACTACAAGGGGCACATAATGAAAGAAAATATTAGATCCAAACATATATAAATTGCACAACATGATTTCGACAGCAAACATGAATCTGTCACGGGTTTGAAAGCCTGTTTACAATTCAGTGTCAACTAGAAACATAGGAAGCCAGTGAGAAAAAAAGAACTAAATTACATGAATCCCTAGAAATTTCACTTTTAATACATTATCATGATATATACGATTTACAGTTTTTCTTACCAGTTGCATAAAGAGGAGTTTTTGTATCCTTAAGTCCTCGAAAAACCCCTTGCATGGCTAGAGACAAGAGAACAGCAGGAGCACCAAGGGACCGCAATGTCAGGTACTGACATGCTGGTGTCATCATAGGGGAATCCTATTGACAAATAGGCCCTGTTATCGTATAGGCATAATTTACATCAAATAATTTTGAAATAAATTGGAAAAAAACTCAAAAAGACATCAGCATAGATTTATAGAAAAGATCCTCAAACTTCACAATGGAGTAACCATTATCAGGCTTCTCAGAGCCTCAACATCTAGGACCTCTGAGAATAACTGTTGCTTCCACATATGTGGTATTATCTTTAACATAAATGAATCTTGTCATGAAATGTTTAAAACGTGGTATTTACAGTCTTTTATACCAAAGCATGAATCTTTCAAGAACCTAAGGTCCCAATATGCAAGGAACACATTTCTAGATTATCACATTCGTGACTAATGACTAGGAAATGATGAAAGTTGAACAGGCTGATAGGATGTTACCCATGAGATGATAAACATTTTAAAACAATTGCTTGCATCAATTATTATAGACATAGGTTTATCACATTTAGGTGTGAAATGGAGTCTCGTCCTATTTGCTGAAGGAATCAAATCATTAACAAACTACTGCAGACCTACCTACTCGCTGGTAACTGATATCAACAATTGTTTAAGTGAATGATTACTAACACATTAGCAACTTCCCTAGAGGGGAATCACTTTCTTTTATCATTTGCAATCCTAAAACTCATTACTGAAAATGATGATGACTTGGACATGAAACAGGCTGGAACATTGAAAAATTGGAAAAATGACAATTATGACAAAAAATGGACAACTTACAGGGGATGATAATACATACTTACATGTTTTACGCCCATATAGTTCAGAGTGGGTTTTGCTCCAAAAACCAGAAATAGAGTTTGAAGAAAGCCAAGAATGCCACCGATTGCTAATGCTGAAGAGGCTGATGGAATGCGTTTATGATGCCCACTCTCAGTCATGGCAGTAGATTTATCCGAGGAGACAGATGAGGTACGTGCGTGCTCATCATGATCTGATAAACCAACACAAGACAGATAAGACATAAATCCTGATGTAACTCAGCTTCTAAATATTTGAAATATCTGTTTGATAAATTGCGATTGCCTACCGCTGTGAGTTATCAATTCTTTCATTTCACTATCCTCCTCGGAAAACGACCCTCGGTGTTCTCCACTTTCTGGGTCTCCACTGCGACTTTTGCTGACGGCATCTTCCTCAGCAACAAAGGATGTCGTGACACTAACAAGTGGAAAAATAGCAATTCTCGATACTTGATTGAACACCGCGATAGACACACCTACGGCTGCGAGCTCCACCGGACCTGAATAAGATTGATGAAAAGGTGGAAGAGAAAATTAATGATCTGATAGCAATTCAGTTGTCCAAGGAAGGAAACCAACCAATCTGGATGCAAGATATGTAAGGAATAAACAAATACGTCTTGATTTAAAAGGAAAATTTTGGAGAACAATCAATAGCAATGATTATCAATAAATGCTATAGTTACTACTCGTTAAGTAGATAAAGAGTGATGATTTGTTTTTATCATGCACAAACAGAAGTTCTTGAAGTGAAGGTGTTATCAACGTTCCAAACCGCAGAAGGGAAATGAATCAACAGTTCCTCGTGCACGAGGAAGATGAAAAATAAAAAAGTAACAAGTGCATCATCCAAGGCATCTGACAGCAACGAATGAGGATTTGCAATCACAACACTCTATCGAACCAGGTCTAAGCAACGCAAACCGGTCAGGAATTGAAACCCTAGGAACATTTCCCATCCAAATCACAAAAACCTGATACCAGCTGAAGAACAAGCATCTCCTTTCCATAAAACAACGGCCGCTCAGTGAAAGATTGGAAAAGATGATCTTAAAACACACAAATGAGTACGTAGAAATTCACCATTTAAGACAAAAATACCACGCGAAAATTTAAAGGATGGTAAAGTATGGTCAAATCACAAGAATAGCAACCCAAACCAACCTATGTGACCGATGAAAGCGGTGTCGATGAGGGAGGCAATCGGATCAGCCATCAAAGCCAGCGCCGCAGGGAAAGCAATCCCCATGATCTCCAATCCAAGCTCATCCAATTTGAAGGCAAGCCTGTGACATAACATTCGTCAACGAGAACAGAGACTCCGACCAAGTCGAGATTTTGAGAGAAGTTTCTCGAGGAGAAGACAGACCCGTACCTTACATCCTTGAAGAAAATTCGAAGAGGAGAAGACATCAATGAGGTTGCAGCCGAATCTAGCAGCCTATAATTCAAAGATGTCATCTTTTCAGCAGGAACAAATCAGTCGAAGCCAGAAATGTAGCTCCTCCATGTCCATCAAGCACTACTTTAATGAAGAGATTAAGAACAAAACACCTCTCACAGCGCACCAGCTCATCTTTTTCTGCAGAATAATGCGACTAGGAACAATAAAAGCAGCAACAGTTGGGGTAGAACGACAAGGACGTCCCTCGCTCGGCAGGGCTTTAGAAACGCGTGCTCTAGCAAGTGCCAAGCCTCGATATTCCCAACCCAGTCCGGCCACCCATCCGCAGAGACGAGACGAGAGAGAGAGAGAGAGATCCTTTGTTGTGCTGGTGGGACTTTGGCACACCGCAAAGACTTCTTGTCGTTTTACCGGAAAGAGAATAAAACCTTCTCCTCCTTTTCGGGTTTTAACAGTCAATATAATTAATATAGGGTGACTTTTCAAAAAGGTTTTTTTTTTATTTTTTTTTCAAAATATGTTCCTCTTTTATATATATATATATATATATATATATATATATATATATATATAGTCAATATAATTAATATAGGGTGACTTTTCAAAAAGGTTTTTTTTTTTCAAAATATGTTCCTCTTATATATATATATATATATATATATATATATATATATGATAAGATAGCTAAAGCAATACCTATTTACATCAATCATCCTACGAATTAATCCGAATCGATCCAAGCCTTTATATATAATATTTATACTAGAAGGTACTAAAGTAAAGATCTCGACAGTGTATTTTATTTATTATAAGGTTCTGGGTTTAAATTTTATTTTTTTATTATTTATTTTTTTACAAAAAAATATTTATCAATATATTTATGGATATATTCATCAAAATACAATTCTATTAAAAAATATTATAATCGAGATAAATTAACTAAAGAAAACTCAATAGATATTAGCCAATATTTAAAAATAGAGTTTCAAACAAGTATCTAGGACTAAAAATAATTAAAGAGATTTTTATGTTATCTATAGTGTTTTTTTGAATAGACTCATGTAATTAAGAAATTGGTCCAAATCGATGGAAAGATCCACCAAATAGGGTAAAGAGTTATTATTATGCCGCACAGATTGAAAAATAAGAAGAAAATATATCTTTTGAAAAACAAAATTCAGAAAAAAAAAAGATTTTTTGTTTTTCTTCTGAAAATTCATCCCGTAACATATCATCGAGAGTAAAGCGAGAATAGGGTCAGAAAAATGGATGCTATATATGCTGTTCTAAAATCCATCCTTTCCTGATCTACATTCTTAACACTTATTGAGTAGCTTTACACCACTCGCGATTTGTATGACTTGGTCCTATCCCGAAGATGTAAAAGTCGTCTATATGAAATTATGGGGCGAGGGGGCTAGATGAACGAGGTCAAGTCAGGAGGCTGTATCCTAGGCTTATGTCGAGCTCTCGTAGTCGACCCAAGATGGAGCTTGATCGGCTTCGTTCACGTCGTGATCCTACACGACAGGTCGGTGTCGAAAATGGGATGACTTTTTGATGATTAAGTTAATATGTGGTAGTTTGATCGTCCGAGTTCCGATCTCCTCCAATGACCAGAGGATTGACGTTTATACTTGTCGTGGCAACTTGACCGTACACAGGCCGTTAATGGCTGTCGATATTTCGTGCGACCGTTCGTATGCTCTTGACGGCACGACCCGACCCGACCCATCCAATTTCCCGCCATGTGGTGCTGCCTTGTACGGCCTCGGGCGATGTGGAATTGGCCATGTGTCACCTGTTGTGTCCATCGCACTTCCTCCGAGCCCGTGTTATGCGTGTGCTCCACGTTAGCTTCGGGAGTGGTTGCCAACTATCGCAATATGGGTGGTGTTAGAATAGTTCATATCAATAATCATGGTTCATTGAAAAAAAAAAAGTTAAAATTTTCTATCTTAAACATAATATATCGATTTATATTCCCAATAAATGACAGAGAAAAATAGTTTGGGGGGGGGGGGGGGGGGGGGGGGGGGGGGGGATGTCAGTGGCAGCAGCTTTATCGATTCTTCGGATGACTGAGGAGGACACACACTATCGTTGGAAGAGAAGAGCAAAGAATTTTTTTTTTTTTTTTTTTTTTGGGCTTTGTGGTCGTCTCACCCGAACGCGATCTTTAGTGCATACCTGAATCTGATGGTATTCAGATCGAAGATCCAATTTAGTGAAGACTCGGACTCCTTTTAATTCGTCCAAGAGTTCATTTACGAATGGGATAGGATATTTATCCTTGACGGTGATGACGTTTAGAGCCCGGTAGTCAACGCACATCTGCCACGTACCATCTTTCTTACGCACTAGCAACATCGGTGAGGAGTAAGGGCTGTAACTCGGTCGAATCACCCCGGTGTCAAGCATCTCTTTAATAATATTTTCGATCTCGTCCTTCTGCAAGTGAGTATAGTGGTACGATCGTAAATTTACTAGAGGTTTATTTGACAAAATTGGAATGCGGTGATCATACGGTCGGTTAGGGGGTAGCTCATAGATTCTTCAGGGAAAGCAGTGGATGGTGTTTGAAAGCCTTTCTAAATCCTATTATTAGTGCCGTCACTGTGCTTTTCCATCTGCCTCACTGTCGGCGATGCAACGCGAAATATTATTATTCTTCATCGATAAATAACGTCAACTGTGTTGTTGTTCTCCATTCCTCGGTCCAACCAAAATGCTCTAAAATTTTATAGATTAAAAAAAAATTTGTGCTCTTTGTGTTCGATCAAATACTAATTAGAGCATCTCATCTAATCTCGATCTTCCTATATATATATCAACAACTATCACCAGAATCTTCGATCCCTTTTAAATGCATAGGGTGGTTAAGAAAAAGAGATATAGAAACAGGCAGCATAAAAGCTATTCAATTAGAAAGAAACCGTAGTCAACTTATTAAATTAAGATTAAAATGAATGATGCTTTTGCTATACATCCCTTTTGGTCATCCGATTTCTTATTTCTCGTGTTAGATAGATAAAAATAAGTGGAGTGCTACCTTTCCATTTGCACTCAAAGGCTGCACCTTTTTGGTTTGAATGTCTTTCTTCGAAGCTTCTTCCTTGTGGCATTTGCGGACCAAATCGACGGATCCGTCAATCAATCAAAAAAAGAGAAAACCTCAAAAGGTACAGTGAAGAAGAATCGAGACGATTCAAACAGTTGAGTTTCTATTGTCTTTTTACTTCCTTCCTTATCTATTATTATCGTATTTATCTCGTGATCGGGGGGTGTCAATATGATTTAGTCTGATTCGAGTGTGTAAGACCATTAATGTTATTATGGGTCGACCAAAAGGGATTGACGAGAAACACAATCACGGGATCTTCACGCATATCTTATGCGGATGATTATCTTTTCCTCTCAGTCGATCGCATCCAGCACAAGAGCCAGAGTCGAGCGGAGGGTCCCTCGACTCGACCCCTCCGATGCTTAAGTAAGTTAAAGCCAGAGAGCTCTATGAAAGTTGAAGAGTTGTGGTGTGTGTGTGTGGTTTTTTTCCCCCTCCACCAATACTGTTTCATATGGTGACTTTTATACCTCTTAACTTTAGGTCTAGATGTTTAATGGTTGTCGATGTCAACGTACGCATGTGTGTTAATGTATGCTAGTGCTTTAGATGATCAACCCATATATTAAGCGTCGACCTTGTATAAACTATTCGACATCGCTTCTTGCTTCTTGAGTAACGATATATGAGACTATACTGGCCGGGTACTTATCTTGGGTTCATAGGGCTGAGTCAACTCGAGACGTCCAACTAATTTTAACGATACACACACATCTGTTATCGGAGGAACCCCCCCCCCCTCACCCCCCCCCCCCCCACCCCCCCCCCCCCCCCTCCCCCAAGGAGGTTTGATGGCCACACGTTTGGGTTGAGTTTTGTGGGCTGCCACCGTCATTGCCATTACGCCTCCGTCTCACATGAGAAGCCACCCACGTGATTGATTGAGAGCTGATGCATGAACGCGACAACCACAAAGGGAGAGAGGAAACGAATGAGCTCGGGAATCTGTTCTGATGACAGATAGATAGATAGATAGATAGATATGGAGAATGACATCTCCTTGTTGTAAATTATGCATTTGGGAAGTTCTATTGAATTGAATTAATATAATCTTCGAATCATGTGATTCAAAATATATTATGTATGAATTAATGATATTTAGTCTTATAAATAAATAAATAAAATCAATATAACATCCTTTATTAATCTCATATTGAAAATATAAATAGTCAAGATCAAATCACAAGGGTCTGATAATTAATTACAATCAACTTAAGTTCAATGAAGTTGACAGACTAATTAACCCATTAAATTCAGGTCGAGTAAATGATAATTAATTAACCTAGTATTGGGGCATAGTAAATGACTCGAGTATAAAATGATTAATCATGAGAGATTATAACAATCCTGATTAATCTTACATTGAAAGTGAACAAGACATTCAATGAAGTTGGCTCATCATCAGGCTTAGCTCATGACAATCAATAAAATAGAGGAGCAACAGATCTAACTTCAACACTACCTTTTAGACGATAGTATATATATCAAAGAGTACGACTTTTAGAGTTCTTTCCGAATTCATCGAATCTTAGACTAACTTAAGCATAAGAGAGGTATTTGTCGGGCAGCATCTTGACCTAGTTTTGGTATCCATCGAATTTGGATGGACTAATAATCATAGATCTAGATCGGAGTGAGACAGAAGAAAACTCCAAATCAGCTTCTAACTCTGACAATCAAAATTTGATTTTTAACAGAAACTATATGCATTTAAAAAAAAAAAAAAACCAAGTCAATATTACATAATTATCCGTCGATGCAGTTTGTCAACCAAAAAAAAAAAAAAAAAAAAAAAGGTGTCAGTTACACAATCCTATTGAGAATTTAAATATAAAAATAATTTATCCTAACGACTTCAGTGTGGATCAAACGGGCTCGATGGTTACATGCAGATGCATTGATTGCATGGCTTCACCCTTTGCACGTGGCCATCCACAACAGACGTGTGTATCATCTCCACGTCAACCCTAACAAGCTCACCTCTCTTTCCCACGCGTCAGTCTCTCCCCACGTGTCCATTCTCCCCCTTCTCCCTCCCTCCCTATATACGTACGACGCTCCCTTTCATCCCCCATCCCTTTCCCCGCCATGAGAACTGCCCTCCAAACCATGGGCGACAGCGAGCGCGAGCGGCACCCGACCGAAACCATGAAGGGCCACCTCCTCCCGGAGAAAGGCCCCTCGACCTCTCAAGCTCTCGCCGTGGCCACACTGCTCCCCCTCGGCGGCGGCCTACTCGCCCTCGCGGGGCTCACGCTCGTCGGCTCGCTGATAGGGCTCGCCGTGCTGACGCCGCTGTTGCTGCTGTTCAGCCCGTTGCTGGTGCCTGCGGCGCTGCTGGTGGCGCTGGCGGCGACCGGGTTCCTGGCGTCGGGCGCCTTCGGGCTCACGGGGTTGTTGTCCATGGGGCACCTGCTGAACCGGGCGAGAGGGCTGTTGCAGAGGACGCCGGAGCAGACGGAGGACACGAAGCGAAGGGTGGGGGAGGTGGGACAGAGGGCGAGGGCGAGGGAGAGGGATGCCGCCCAGAGAACCTAAAACTACGTGTAATGTTGTAATCTTTTGGTGTTGTTCAATATGTGTAAAACCCGACCCGCTTTGAGGATGTGATCCAACCCGTTACCAGAAAATAACCACGTCATGATAGTGCTTACCATCATTTCCTAAAATTCATCTACTCCACATTAAATATATATTTTGTGTGTCCATATTTTGTTGGCTCATCGATCACCCACCCATGTCTTCTTTTCTTAGTATGCATGCTTTATACCCACACAGATAGATATTGAGAAAAAAAAAAAGGATGCAAGGTTTTGTAGCATTACACAGCATTCACTCTAATAAGACAGACAGAGACGGTAGAACTGTTAGAACACATACAGCTTGCGAAGCCAAGTGATTTGCTTAAAAACCCTCAGGTGTTTTGACATATAAAGATGGATTATGCCTCTGCTTGTCGTTGAAGTTGTTCCTGCAAGTCACCAAAGAAGGAAGTTGGTGAAATTAAAGAGTTTTTATGTGAGAATTTGAAGGTTAAAAAATAAATATTTTATCACCAGCATATAATAATGTTAGTATATATACCAGCCAGCCATCAGATAAAAAAGTTGCAAGGATCTGATCAAACATTATCTAATCATTTATGTTCTAAAAGAAGTAGCACATGTTTGTGACTATATTAATTCCAACCCATACATATGTGCAGAGGTCAAATATATAAACTCTTTAGAAGCAATTGGTGAAAATTGCATATGTCCTACTAATTTGGATGTTAATCGTGGATTGAAGAATATGCTGATGACGATTTATATGGTTAAATGCTGCAAGGTGTTCAAGAGATCGCAATCGATCCGAAGAATGAAGCACATAATAATATTTCACTTTAACATTTTTATTCTGGGGGGGTCAGAGTAGCACTAAAGTCAAAGCAGTCAACTATTCAGAACATTGCTGACCTCTGTCACAAAGAAGGCATGGAATCCATAGGGAACTCTGGCTGGAAGCTCCACAACTGCAACAGGATCAGCAGACATCGTCTTCGCGTCTATCACATTGACTTCAGATTTCCTACAGTGGTAAACAGAGAGAGAATGGTATCAGCAAAAGGAAGATTAACCCAGTGACAAGATTGAATGATATAAATATGATTTTTAAAAGTTCTCACAGCAACAACCCATCAAATTCCAGACGATTTATAACGTCTCTAACAAAACAGCTTAAATCTGAGCTTTGACATGAAATACAACACTTTGTTCCTCACAAATCCCAAAAGACTTGCAGGGAACTCTCTTTACCACCCCACCTTGGTCGTGAAGATACATTATAGCTTTGACATGGGCTACTATGAGAACTTGTCAGAAGGTAGAGTACTTACTATATGAGAACTTTTAATAGTCATTACCCAAAATAAAATGAAATATTATTTGCAGACCATTCCTGTCAAATGAGATAAACAGAGAGAGAGAGAGAGAGAGAGAGAGAGTACCCTGTGTTCTCATCGTGTACAAAGAATATTAGGTAGCCATCATCCTCTTCTTCTGATGAGAAACCAGGTTTGTGAGGCACAAATATTGCCTCAGAACCATATCTTCCAGGTCCAAGATCAAAGATGCCTTTTACATTTCCTCCAACTTCTAACTTCTTCTTACCAGTTTCTGGTTCAGCATGTAGGTCAAACTTGATAATGCCCTTTACCTTCAAAATGCTGTCAAGTATGGTGCAATAGACATACCGTTGCTTCCTGAAACCCAATTGAATATGTTACAAGTTAAGAACATGATTTGGCTGATATTAAACCCTTTTCTTGAGACAACTATGGAAGAACCAATAGAAAAACCCATATTTAGACAATAAGAGCACTATCCCTCTGAGGTTGTTAACCTAGAGTATATATATGCAACAACAACCAATTTATTCAGAACCTTCCCAAAACAATTATCCAAGGATATATTTATTTAGCCATTTTATAACCTTTTCTTTTTCCTTGTGCCTCTACCAATCTCTGATAAGAGAAGAACGTGACATTTTTCCAACACGAGAAACTAGACTCGTATATCCTTCTGTCTATACTATCTTGAGTAAATTAAAGCATAACTGATTGTCTAAATGTTTCATGCTATATGTCTCTTAAATTCTATTGGAATCATGTGTTTGTTGATCTTTGTTTTACCTTTTTGGAAATGAATTCTTCTTCGATTGAGCTTTGAACTCTTAACTCTTATTCCTTACCCATTCTGAATGCTATATATGAAAGTTTATGTTTCCATCTTATTGTTTCATATTGACACATGTATTTTTCATTATTCCGCATGTGCTTCCAACATATGTCTATTTTATTGCACTTGTCCTTTTGCACTCTGGTGTTTGTGGGATACTTTCTGGATCTTGGACAGAAATGATAAAAGGTATGTTATGCTTAGAGCCTGTGATGCTCTATTATGAAAAGAAAAAAGAAACTAAACTTCATTATAAGGACAAATTTCACCCAATTATTTCCATCCACTTCTCAGCACAAACCATGAATCAATATGGTGCATATGTCCATTGAGACATTGGAAGGTCAACACCACCAGAAGAACTGCTAGGTAAAATTCTTCAGATATCATGTGTCAAAAAAATTACACATTGCAATGTAATTAAGTATTACATTTCAAGCCAAAAATTAAGGTACTTGATGATGGAGTTTGAGGCTTACTTCAAAACGTAATCTTGAGAAGATATGTTGGACTTGCCATACCACAAAATAAAGTGAGTACGAGATGTAGTTTTATTGTTTAAAATTTTATTCTGTGATGTCTGGCAAATAAACTGCCCCTCTTTTATATATGAAAAATTGAACCTACAAAGATACTGGTAATTAGTCTTCCACTTTCCTGGTGAAAGATAGATGAACAGAAGAGCAAAACAGGCCAAAACACCAATTTTTTTACACATCATTAAACCCTAAAACCACCAATTCAAAGTCAGCATTTTAATATCGACTAAGTAAAAGAAAAACAAGATATACCTGACCGTATAACTCTCGTTTATCCGAGGGAAATCTACTGCAGAGACTGACAGTTGTTTTTGTGAAGCAGCACCAGACTTCATATTGAACCTCATCTCATACCTGATATTAAAACAGCATTTAAAGAGCAGAAAGATAATAAAAAATAAAATAAAACATTCAGAGACATACAGTTCGTTTGTGAAGTTCTCAAGATGATCTTTCACAGCTCCATTGACCTGGTCCAAATCTGGATTCTGAAGGCGGCAAGTGATTAGAACAACCTCATCACCTTCCTCCCAGGCATTTGCTGATTAAAGAAACCCATTACAACCACCAAAAATTAACGATAATTTTAGTAGTACTAGAGAACTTAACCAAATACTTGTATAAATCTTAGAAGACAACAAATCCATCAAGTCACTCCACTAATTTACTCCACAATCTCCTCACTCATAAGATGACCATCCACAGCAGAATAAGGACGGAGAAAACGAAACGAGAAAGAAGAAAAAATGAATCAGAGGAATTTTCCATGATTACTAATGCATCAGGAAGCTTAGATCCCTTGACAAAAGAAGGAAAAATTAAGTATAAACCTTTACCTAGTTTGATGCACTTACACATCAGCATCCAGAATGTGTCCTGCCTTTAAGATCCAAGAAGTGATTGTACTATTCACTATTACAAATTTCCCACTTTTGAGTCAGTCAAAATCACTCAAATTTACTGAACTCCACCGTACACAAAGGATCTCATCATGAAGGGCATGTGAAAGTATAGAAAATTAAAATGCCAAACACAACAATCCAAACTCAGGCATGGTTCGGTTTCTCAAATGTTAATCCTTGGAACTTTTTGAAAATAGTGAGATCTTGGACATAGCAAAATAGACTGGCTATTCAACAAGGGTATGGAATACAAAAAAGTTTAAGCCCTTAAAGTCTAAAAACAAAGAAGATCTAGGAAATATCTTTAGAAACATATTTAGGAGGGCCTTAAGATTCAGGATAAAACAATCAGCAACTACGAGTTACTCTACAAGAACCCCAAAGATGATTAACGGGGAAATTGACATGATCATCCTTGATGGACAAGAGACTCACCGTTATGGAATATGTAACAATTAGGAAGTTCAAACCATCTAATATGCAGATCATCCTTTGCATATCTTGGAAGTACACCAAAACGAGATTTCTTTGTAGCATCAAAATTAAATATTAGTTTTCCTTTCACCATCTCCTGTAACCAGTTAAAATATATAAGGAGATATTAGTAGCATGCTACCATTAACAAATGTGTATCACCATGGAACCCATTTGCTAGAATAGCATAATCTTATGACTAATTTTAAAAATGTGAAAAATGCAATACTGTACCTTTGGCCGGAAATACAGAGGCAAATCCATGAAGATGGCATAGTTTTCAGTGATGGCAAAGTCATGCATCATGACAGGATCTGGTATTGTTATTGGTACCGGATCAAGCATTACACCGTCCTTGGTAATGACTCGATAAGTAACATAGGGAGGTACATGTGAATATCCAAAGGTAAACATTTCATCTGCATTAAAGAGCAAAAGTACATCAAGAAGCACTTTTACTAGTATAATGTAAGCAACAGACAATTTTTGGCTTCGTACCAGTAACAGGGTCAACCTTTGGATGAGCAGTAAATGAATGAGCCAACCTTTTGTCATAATCCAACATCCCAAGTGTTTGCAGGTCTCCATCCTCTAGAACCCTAACAACATCTAGAATGCAATAAAAGAACTCAGATATCATTCAGTTAGGTGATATGAGATTGTAAGGATCAGATTCTGCCTCAAGGATTTGAATTTCATTTTTGGTAACCGGGCAGATTGGTGCAGCAATAATATACTGAGCGCAACTTGTATCACTCATATTACTTAAAAACATAAAAAAGAAGATCACACCTGACTTATATGGTCTAGTTCTAATCCTTGGTTGAACTCGTAAAATATTGGTCTTTGGTATGTACCAATAATTGTTATTAAAAACCTTGAGCCAACTAATAGACAGATACGAACAAGAGTAGGCAAATACACCCGTACATATATAAAATGAAGCATCCTAATACTCTAAAAAAATCAGATAACCATAAAATTATCAATCTGCAAATCTAAACAACACAGTAAGTAATTAGGATACTTACATGGCTTATCAGCTTCTGACAAGGCCAATAGTTTCCCATGATGGTACACAAGAGCTGTATTAGCTGGAAGGTGACATCAAACAAAGTCAAGACTAATAATATGCTCAAGCTTGGCCTCATCCACGTAGCATCTGAAGATTAGAGCTGTATGTTTCCAAGACTCATAGGAAAAACAGTACCTGTCCCAGTTCCATATGAAACATCCAGTATTTTCAACTTTGCTCGAAGAAGTTGCATTTGGACCATGAATAATCCAAACAATCCTTTAAGGTCTCCAATCTACAGGGGATGCACAACCAGCATTAAAGCAATTCAAAGACACTCCACACATAACATTACCACCAAATCTTTCTTCCCAGATCTTCATTATCAACTCATAGAGTCTCGTTTCCAAATTTATTTAACATAGGAGAAGCATTGAGTATTGAGACAATTCTTTCTTGTTTAGACCATTTGAAGAGTAAGGTTGTGAAAATTTATAAATGTTTAGGACTTTTAAGTCTAAAAATAAAGAAGCAAACGACAAGCAGGGACTGGAACACAAAGAGCAGTCAACAGATTGATGGCTAGATTTCCCAAACAAATAAATTATTACTTCAGTTCTAATCAACATGGCAGATAACCGAAAACTGATTATCCCTTAAATTTTTGCTGGACTCAACTAAAAGATTGTCTTTTTTTCCTATGGTGGAGAGATTGTTCCTGGTTTCCAACTTCACCAACGAAACCTAACCACAGCCACATCTGAGGCATTCCTTCACGAGGCAAAATACTGAAGATACCTCATGAGTATAGCAATTCATAACTTATGAAAAAAATATTCATCCACCAGGTAAACCACTTTTACAACTACGATTATCAACTGATATTACTTCCCCAAGTAAGCATTATCAATTGTACTGATTAGTTGACAAACAATTCATTGGAAACCTTCAGTTTAGTCTATGCTTCCAAACAAAGCTTCATGAAAATGCTCAATACCATAAGATTTGTGTTCATCGATGCTCTTTCTTGTTGCAGTCCAAAACTTCTGCTTGACACAACTTACCATAGATAAATTCATATAAGGAATCTTCTGTAGCTTCTAAATTACAAGTTCTCTCAGCAGTAAAATATGTAAATAAATTTCAGTATATTTTCTTTTACCTAAGGTAACTATTATAAGAATAATTTTCTTTCATATTTTGCATGGTTAAAACCAAATTTTATCCTACAGCAAAGTCTTATTGACAAAGTCTTGTACAATGAGTCAAACTTAACAGGATACCCATTTAACTTCGAGGAAGTTTTACCTTTAAAATGGTGTGTTGGTTTCTAAATATGTGAGCAATGCCAAGAGTAGTTGTAAAAAGAACATCTCAATGGAGCAAATTTCCTTTGTTAACCAAACTAAAAACATAAGAAGAATGTTTTACTACAAAAATAAAATTTAATAGAATCTTATGAGTTTGCATTAACACCTGTGGTTATTTTAACTGAAAACACAGGAGGTTTACTCAAGTATGAAAACAAAAAGGTTGCCTGGAGACTCCGAATTTTGACTGGTTATAATGCATACATTTATTTGATCTACAATGATGACTAGTTAAACAATCTCTAGCCCTAACTTAATTTGGTCGTAAACACACTACTTCTATGAGCACACTAGAGTTTAACATGTCAAATGAACATGACATGTACCAATACCCCAAGACAAAGAAGCTGCATGTGCTTGACACTTGGTTCATCAGAACTTCACATTGCCTAGTTGTACCATAAGATTTAAGATTGGAGTTGAGATGCTGTACAGAATCCATTTAGACAATAGTATTAAATGGTCGTTCACATATGTGTTCATTTAGCAAATCTTATGTTAATGAAATTGGAGCTCACTCTTTCCATGAATGAAGGATGTCATTCTCAATATACACCACAAAAGAATCCTCAAGCCTACTGCTGAAATATTACAATGTAAAGCTGCATATGATAGTGGCTATTGTAAGTGCATTCCCCTCTGAGACAGTGGAAGGCTATAGATGCATCAACAACATGCAAAACGAGCCTAACACCAATAGGGCACACACCCTAACAGATCGAGGCCCCACAACAGTATCTGCACTTAAATCTCAAATCATGCAGCAAAGCTCCAAACAATAATTGGAAGAATTTGAAAAGTACATATGCAAGTAATAAGAACCTGGTTCTCTTAAAGAACTCAAGCTATTACATACATTTATTACTTAAGTACTGCTGACAACCAAAAATGTTTGTGCTATGGACCATGTCTAACACAAGACAAGTTTACCTTCATAAATTTTGCTCCTCCAAAATGTTCTTCTTGCTTAAGACGTGATGTCTTAACATAGCGTGAAACATAAGTTGCTTTTCCATCCTTGATGCGCATCCCGTGAATCATTCTGCAAAATTCCAAATGAGCATCATCATGCGTTATACAGAACAACTGTATCATCCAGATGACCTCTGTTTCCAGAACCAATGAATAGTTGGTTATCTACGCTGAAAATACAACATTAAAGAGCTGATAAAGATCAGATAAAGGTCCTATGAAGACTATCTAATATGTTTCTCTCTCATGGGGCTCTATCCTTTGATGAATACTTAATCCTGCATGAGTCTTATACCTTTTATCTTTATATTTATAAGCATTGAGTTGTCGCACATACTCTATATATAAGCATGTAGGAAGTTATTGGATTATACAATGGTGAGCATTTTGTAATCATATAGCCTCACATAGTAATATACTGTTCAAGAATTTAAATTCGGACCAATTTCTGTAATCAGTCAAACCAGTACACAACCTGTAGCATCTGGTACCATCAGAAAGAATAAATACAACCACTACCAACCTATATAATCTAGTAGCCTTGGTCAGACTGGTAAATATCAGTCATATGTACCAGCCCAACCAGTATTTTGATTCTTATTCATATTGGCCGACAAATATAACCTGTCGTTTTGCTTTTCATTCTATCCACCTTCAATTGTAAGTTTCATTTTGCATATGCAGGTGCCAAGAAGAAATACAAAGCCAACTTCATGAAAGAGCAATCCTTGTGCATGATTATATGCTTATGGGAAAGTATCTTAAGTATCACATCCTTAGTCTCATCCCAGAGCAAACAACTGTCCCCAATATATATATCAAAAAGGACCATAGATTCCTTGATTTCAGACTAAAATATACATGAACATCCACATGAACCAAAAGGGAGAGAGTATTAAAAGGCCTTCGGATTCACTCACAAGCTTTATGGTTTTAAATAATGACTATCATAGGCTATCAATGAAAGAAAATGAGAATGCCTTAAAGCACGAATATGACACTCAATCCTTTAAAAATTGCAAACCAGTTGGAACTTGTTATAATGCTCGAGTAGTCACTGCCAATCTGTGACCTTAAATTTATGATGATAGGCTGTGATGTGGGTGTTCATAGCATTACATCATGAAAAACAAGAGAAAATTTCCAGTACAAAAATGTGACAAGCACCTGTGGTACCTTGAGATGCTATTAATTGTGGTCGTGCTAATACAAACTTGTCAAAGAAACTTTTAAGAGGGAATAAAGTGGAATACTGGTGATCCATGAGCAAGTTCATGTTTGTTATATGAGAGAATCACATCAAATCGATTTCTTATAACAAAATTCAAAATCACCCATAAGCAAGTACTGGGTTATGATGCCTCACAGCCAGCAAAATCTCTTCTAGAGAATGGGTATTCCTCGTATAACATGTAAAAAATATTAACTAACTCTGACAAATATACTTAGCACACAAATTACTAACACATGTCAGAAGTGGAACCAGCAAAGATAAACTAAAACAGTGGCACTATCATAAATAAGCATTCTTTATTTCTTCCTAGAAACAGTAACAACTAGATAGAATAGAACTCTTTGAATAGATGAACAATTGATTAGGCTCCTCAGAACAAAGTGGCCATACAACACGTACCCATCACCATCAAACCTGCACAAATGGGAAAAGATAGATGTCAAATAAACAATTTGACCATCATCACGAAAATACTTGAGATGGAATTTATTGAGATACATCCAACCAATTCTTGCTCTCACTTCCAGAAATGTGAGTTAGATGCATTTCACGATATTAATGAAAGAAATATGCCTCTACGCATGTAGTAGAAAAATAATAAGCTATAGCATTTATAGACGAAATGCTACGGGACAAGAAGAGTACAAGACATGTCATTAATATAGTAGCAATTTCATGGAAAAACAATGTTAGAGTCCAAAAATCATGGACATTTTTCTGCATTTATAAGTATTACCAAACTTGGATACGTGAACAACTTATTATAAGAAAATTTTCACAGTTCAGAGGGGAAAAGGTGGAAATTATATAAAACGTAGAATTATATTTATGCTAATGAAAAATATATAAAAAACAACACGAGACATGGATTAATTTACATGCTGATCACATGCCCACAGGAGCACAACTCTACAAAGCATGTGCCCGTGCCAAATATTGGTAGTCCATTCAACAAATCTCAGCAAAAAATGACCAAAATTAATAGGATAAAGTAAAATTGAAAAGGATATGTTCATGTCCATTAAGCAAGCAAAAAAGAAAACGAGAAAATCTACAAGAACGTTCTGTAATTTAATAAATTCAGAGATAAGGAATCGTTAGGATGAGGAAGTGAAATACCAGTGGTATCCAGCCACAGGAACAAACTTGGGATTAGGTCCAACTCTGACAAACTCCCCGTTCAAGCATTCCTGGTGGTTAGGACATTCACAGTTCAGAATCTTCACAAAAATCTACCCTCCAAGAACTCATGTTAATCAACTGTTTAATCACATCCCACAAGAGGATTACAAGATGTAATCAAGAAATCCCTCTGTAGTGCGAAGAAACAGAGAATTCTTCCAACATCAAGGTTTGTTTTTCAAGAAATAAGTCCAATTTAACGTCCAGGAAAAAAATTAAAATATTTTTCCATAACAAAACCAAGAAATATCCATCCACCCCACCAAATCTTACGCTGAAAGAACAGAAAATTCCCTTTCAAAATCATCCAAGATCAAGAAAAGACTCCATTTTTCGAGTAGTCACTGCCGATCTATGACTACAACGAGGTGTGGGAAACCGATTTCGTGCCAAACCGATTCTAAATCCAAAACCAAACCAGAATTTTACAGAAATAGAGCAGATTTAAATGGCCAAGAAAATCGAGACACGAAAAAAAAAAAAAACAACAACAACGAGGTGTGGGAATGGACTTACGGGGAGTGTACCGCGAACGGGGAGGTCGGAAAAGGGCGGGGTCTCGTCGCGGACGGGGGCAAAGTTGCCGGCGAGGTAGTGGAGAGGCGTCTTGGCATCGTGCATAAGGTACACGATTACCCGCTCGATCAGGTCCACCGTCGCGGACACCAGCCCTTTCCTCGGCTTCGGATTCACCGCCACGACGCCCCTCTTCTTCTCCTCCTCCTCCTGCAGCAGCTGCTCCTTACCGCCCATGGCGTTCCCTTCGCCGGCCTCCCTCGTTTGTGTCGGCGTAGTGCAGCTACTGGAAGCAGCGGCAACGGGCTAATATAATCACCCAGACAGTGACAGCGACCCCAGAGGGAGAGAGAGAAGGGCATCGCTGGCCTTCGCCATCGCCATTAGATTCCTCCGTGATCTCCTGATGACGACAAAACACCAAGGATCACAAAAATATATTATTATTTTTTTCTTGGAAGGACAAATATGTGTGCGGAGATCTTCCAGAGACACTCCATCTAAAATCCGACCTGCGACTTTAAACATGGAATAGAATTCATTATCACTAAATCAGATACAGAAGGGTAAATAGATTCGATGCTCAATTTGAAATCTTGACTCAAAACATATTAGATATGGATCTCAGTTTAGATTCTTTTATCTTGTCCGATTTCAAGTAACATTGTGCAGCTATAGGCATTACTTTTGCATCTCGGAGAATCTTGGTTGAATATGCCACAGAAATAGACCTGGTAAAAGCATTATATTATTCTAAAAATATATGATATTGTACACAGTAAAATGTTCCAAGCATGAGATATAGATAGAAAAATTAAATTAATACAACAACAGCTGGGAGCTGTCCTAACAAGGTTAGCAAATAACATATTTACCTGACATGCATTTAAATTGTTGTAGATAGTTATTTTGAGCTAAAATTTTGCACCACACTTAAATTTTCTTACAAAAAAGGTAGTGATGGCCAAGTAAATACACCACACTTAAATTTAGAGGGTAAATATGAAAAGCATGTCAAGAAAAAAAACATTGGATAAAGAATAGTATAACAAGATTTTATCATGCTGCAACAAATTGGAGGAAGATCATTGGAGACTTGGATCTGGTAAATTCAACCATGGCCATCTTTATTTAGATGGCATAAATCCAGTCACACATAGAGAGGAAAAATAAATCACAGGAATACATGCTACACAAGTGTTTAAAGACACTTTAAAAAAAAAAAAAAACATTATTTCGATTTAATTATCCAGTCAAGGTTTAGATTTGAAACTCCAACATTTTAGACTAATCAGAATTTTTGACACCATATTTAAAGAACTTCTAGATGATATGTCAATTATTAGATAAGTTCAAAAATGAGAGAATAACAACAAGAAGCTAATGTTAGTTTTCCACACGATATTATCCATGACATAGGAGCAAACAATAGACATTTGGAGACAAAAGGCCAAGTTTCTGCCTTAGATATGATAGGGGCAAAGAAGAAGTCTGCTTTGTTGTAACTCTCAATGAATGTACAGTATACCATAATGAAAGATACAAACAACAACATCCACTTACAAAGGAAAACGATAACAATGAAGAAGAATGTAGTGGTTGGTAATTGCAGAACTGGTAGCAAGCATGACAAAGAGTATTCGCGTCACATCAGAGATGATGGATGCCAATTGATTGACTGAGTGCTTTTAATCTAAGTTATCCCTCAAGAGTGGCTGAATGCACCAAGCATGAACTCATGGTTCCTCGACCTGAGCACCGGTGTCGCACAGGGAGCACCAATCATTCATAATTCTACTACAAGTTCAGATTGCTAAACTTGTCATCACAGGGATACGCGAAGCAGATAATTGACATACATGCTTTCACGCAACAGCGCATAAGCCAGAAGAATCACAGACAAAGTTGCAGCAAATGATCAATGACATAGAAGAGCAAGATTCTACAAAAGAAAAAAATGGCGAATTGAGTGGAAAAATCGAAGTGGCGCTAAGCAAACTTGAAGCTCAGCATGGCATTCCATCGAACAGAACGACGACATGGCATCAAATAATTTAGACGATAGAAAACCACACCTCTAGCAAAAAGCTCCACCGCCTGACGCATCGTTCCATGCATGACCACCCCCTTGATTTCTTCTACTTGGAAGCGCAGAAGCATCTGTTGAAGGAAGCACGCGCCGCAGATCCATCGACGCAATAGCGAGAGGAGCCTGTGGGACGGACAGGACCAATGGCGAGCACTGACACGGATTGTTGTGTCAGCTCGTCAATGGACCGCCCAATATATGACCTAACACATGACGTCAGAGGACCGCAATGGAGTTGTTACATCCAACAGCAAACACCACACTCTCATAATGCTGGTGTAACTAAGAAGAAGAAGAAGAAGAAGAAGAAGAAGAAGAAGAAGAAGAAAGGAATGAAAGAAGGGTCACAGAAACAGTTCATAAGAGGAGGTCAGATGAACAAAACCAAAAAAAAAATCTTCCATGAATGGCATTTAATGCACACACAGGGTTTGGCCACATACATCATAACCTTCATGCCGCCACGGATCCAATCTATTGTGTTAGGTGCATGCACCAAAGCTTCTCACAGCATTAGTTGGAGGTAGGAAATAGATGTCCCACACCACCACCAACTCATCACTTATTAGATTTGGGAAGAAAAAAAAAAGAAGAAGAAGAAAGATGCTTGCCATCCAACATACATACCCACCCACCACAAGTCAATAAAGGATGGATCTCCTGCCTACACCCATAGTATCAACATAGAATTTTTACATGTCATCCATATGCTTAATAAATAGAGCCTAGATTTTGTCATGTACAAATGTCCTGCGGCATCTTGATGACCATGGATGATGGGATTGTTACATTAAATCCATTAGATCTTTCGATGTCTCATCAGCCAGCATTCACACAGATCCGCCCTACAACCGCACTTAGAGAATGATCCAAATACAACTGATGGGAATAAGTTGCACCTGCAAAGCTGATAGATTCAGTCAACCCTATTTTTGTGGGGATATTACAGGTGAGGTTAGGGAAGATAGTAATTCTAAGCCAATTCAAAAGTATGGGTGGTGTATAAAACAACGATAATAATCAAATCGTAAATTCTCATCATTATTTAACATCAATTACATGAATTTTTTTTCTCATCATTAAAAAAATATATTTATATTTAATTAAATTATCTCTCCTCGTACCGTTAATTGATGTGCTCGTATCAAATCAATATCTAGTTATTGATGATCAATAAAATTATTAGTTTATAAATATTATTTAATCTTCACCTTCATACGTCTAATATTATCTAAATCCTTACAGCGTACATATATATGCGATTATTAAACCTATCGTTATTATTTAATATTAAATTTAAATCTTATATAAAATATTAATTAAATGCCATTTCATTATCATGAGTAAAATATTGTTTGATCTTCCTCTTAGATAACATGTATCCTTAATTGTATGAATTCTATATATATATTTTTTTGTCATCATCATTAATACTTAATTTATTACCTAAAATCTCTTTTTTAAAATGAGGTGCCACCCACAGACCTAAACCATCCCCCCCCCCCCCCTGGGTTATATCAACGAGTACATCAACCACATATAGGAATTGTTCCAATTCATATATGTACTACAACCAGACTCGGTTTCTTAAATAAGCATGATCAAAAAGGCTTTGTGTCCCCAGGCATTTTAATCTTCAGAGATGCAGATCGAGATTTAGAGTGGTAAATTTGTAACAGTCCAAAATGATCAAGAATACCACTCCTAGTATTCCATGGTCACAATCCAAATCTAAAAAGTTGGAATCCAAAGCATTATCATATTCCCGAGGTCAGCATAAAGTTGCCTGGAAAGCATTTTTAAAATGAAACAAAGGTCGTAGAGTGGGTATAAACTTGAAAACAAACATTGTTGTGGATGACATCTTTCCACACCTTGGTGAACACACTCCAAACTGCACCCCCAGTCATGGTATGGTGTCCAACAAAAGCTACTACAAAGCACAAAAACCACTTGTTTTGAGCATCCACCCACTTCAGCAGAAAACAAAACAAGATCAAAACCAACTTCAACAATGCTTTTTAATTAGCACTTGTTATCAATGGAACATACAACAAATATATAAGAGTTCAGGATCCACATCTGGGTAGCAATGGCCAGGTGTCATAGTGTCCATCCACATTCACCAACACAAGGGATGCCCACTAAATAAGGAATAAAGATGAGATAGGCACACCTTGCATAGATAGATAACCCACCTGTACCAGAATTTTCAATAGATTGCCCCCACCAACATTGATTCCACTTGTCTTTATCATCACTTTGCACATATAGATCAGTGAGAATACCACCCCACAGGTAAACAAACACAAAGGATATGGTGAAGACAACAACTACTAAACAACACGCTTCAAATTAGTATGAATACACAAAAAAAAAAAAAAAAACTATGGAACAGAAATATTAGTAATGTTTGATCGAATAATACATCAAGCAGAGAGAACTTCCGCACCAAAGGGCCTTTGAGCAATTGCAATTGTTCCGCAGAGAACTTTAGCACCCTTGGATTCTCTACAGCTGCAATTGTTCCAAGTCCCAAACAAAGAGCCTTTGAGCAAACTTCTACATCTTTCTCCTAGCAAAGTGAAACTGGTCAACTCCCCAAACACATGCACTCCAACCCTTCCTGTCTATCTACCCAGTTCCATTTCCACCAAACATAATATATTCTAATCAACTAAACGGGAACAAAGTTTAGTTACCATCTAATATTTACTAAAGTTTTAGAGATTACGAACAAAATAAAAAAGGAAGCAAAAGGTTCAAAATATTGGAAAGCAGTTCACCTGGGTTAGGCCTTCATAAACCCCAGAAATAAACCCCATCCATTTTTGAACTGAGGGAACTCTTTGAAGTAACAATGAATCTGTTTTTTTTTTGAAGAAATGAATCTCTGAAATTACTCCTTCCTGCTTCTTTCCCTTCTTTACCACCCAACTAACCAAAAAATATTGTTTACTGAATCTAGCTAGCTACTGGTCTACTACCAAATACCTCCCATCTAACATCATAGTGCCGATTCAGGTTTCCCCTAGGTTACCATCTGATCGAGCTGCATCTGTTCAAGCCATGCACCAAGTACCGCAGCTTGATCATGCCCATCCATCTCAACGTTTGAATTCAAACACTCAGCACCACCAGTGGGACCGGTGGGAGCCGTGGCAACATCTGATACCACTTTCTCAGTTGGTGATTCCCTCACCAGCGAGTGTACCCACGACAGATCAGGTTCCTCCCCATTTCCTCGCAACTCAAAGGAAGACGATCGCCTAAGCCGTCCCAGTTCTTCACTGTTCACTCCCCAATCAGGAACACCAGAAGGAGAAGCCCACTTGGACCATGATGAATTAACAGGAGAACCCACGATCGGAGATGAAATGGGACCAAGATCACGAGAGCTCAGGCTTCGGAGTGACTGCTGCTGCCTCTCCCTCTGGGTTAACATTGCCAGGCGAGAACTCATTGGAGAAACAGGTTCAACACTTCGCGGAGACATGAGACCAGGAGAAGAGACGTTGAGCGATGCCTGTAAGAGAGATGAATGGGCAGGCAGATGTTGAGCATCAACAGCCTTCGGGGAGAACACATTTGTGTTAATTGGAGAGAGGAGGCTCTGCTGCTGCTGGAACTGATTGAATACAGCAGTCCTGTGAGACGGAGAAAAAATACTCCCCTGGTCAGAATTATACCTTGGTGATGAGGCAATCTCTGATGAAAAAAGGTCATCAAGGTTCGAAGGAATCAAGGTTTTGGTTCGGATGGACCGATTCCCTGCAGAAGAACTTGGGTGCGAGTAGCACAGGTCACTAAGTAGCTGTTGGGTATCAAACTCGGAGATTACTGAGAGGTCATCCACCGGAATGTCCCTCGCACTGAGAGATGAGCGCAGCCTGCTTGACTGAAGATTGCTTGCAGGAAGATTCAACGTAGGCACATTCGGCTGCGGCCATGACGCTGAAGAGTGGCCAATGCCATTAGCTGATGGTGACATGGGCGGCGTAAAAGGTGACATAACAGCAGAGACCGAGGATGGTGACCCAGGCATGAGCCCCATCGCAGCAGCCATCTCCATTGCAGCAGAGGATGACCGGGGAGAGGGCACAGCCGAGCCAGTAGACACATAAAGCGGACGAAGCTCCTCGTTCGTGTGCGCAAAGAAACATACCCTGCGACAGCAGCCCGTCCCGTCCTTGCAGAGCCTCGTGCGGTACTGTGCGGGGTGAAGCCAGCACTCGAACACCCCATGTGCATACTCGCACATGTCTCCCCTCCGACAGGCCCCCTTCCGGAAGTCAGGGCACGGGACGCAGCTGTAGTGGTATTTCCTGGGGTCACGCCGGCGCGCATTCTCACCGGGATGGACGAAGGGGCACTCGGTCCAGTCGTGAGAATATGCCCGAGAGCACGGGCGGATCTTAAACGAGAACATGCGGAACTCATCTGTGGCATAGATGCTGTTCTTGATGTCCGGGAGAGATGGGTCCACTGGATACTCCTTCTTCTCGGACACGACCACCGGAGCAAGGTGAGGGAACTTCGCCATGGGAGGGGAGGCAGTCGAGTTGGACAACGGCGACCCTTCCTCATCAGGGGACAAAGAAAGCGGTGGCGAAATGGAGTTCGGGGAGCTGGTCATCACGCGAAGAGGATGGTGGTGGTGATCTGAACCACCCGATGCATTTGTGCTCCTTCCAAGAAGTTGTTCAAGGGCAGTCTTCACATCAGGCAACTTGGGAGGCACCACGATAACATCAGCAGGGCGGTTTCCGCTTCCATCCACCAAAGCGGGATCGGCACCGGCCGCAAGGAGTATCCTCACAGCATCAACAGCTTCCGAAGATCCACCGGAAGCAGCGCAGTGGAGAGCGGTGGTGCTATCGAGTCCGGCGACACGGTTGACATCCACAGAGGGCAGGGACAGGATGAGATTGAGGACGTCGAGGCTGCCGTAAGTGGCAGCCACCATCAAGGGACTCCGCTGCTCCAGGACCATGCGGTTGGAGCCCTTCAAGCGGCCGTACCAGAGACCGACCTCGTCCACGGCCGACGGGTCGCGGTCCAGAAACAGCCGTACGGCGTCCACATCGTTGTTAGCGGCGAGCTCGAGAAGGCTCAAGGAGAAAGAGTCGATCTCCACGGTGAGTCGACTCATTCCTGCGGCGAGAGAGCGTTGCTGATGTTCTTCCTGCGAGGTCGGAGACGGCGACAACGAAGACGAAGCTGAAGACTTCAAGCGCCCCGGACCACCGCACATGCTGCGATCTGCCGGAAATAGGCCTGGAAAAGTACAGATCGATGAGAAGAATCAACAAAACCTCATTTTGGCCACTTCAGATTGGTTAAAATGGATACAAATGAAAGACTATAAAGAATGGTTTGGGAAATAATGTGGTCAGCACTACGATATGGCGCACTGCTCGACGGCAGAGATGAAGAGGAATCACGAAAGCTCAAGACTTTTGCATGGCTTCCAAGATAGCGAAATAGCAGCCAACAAATATTATACTGTCAAATCTGGCCACATATTTGAAGGAAGAATCCAAATCAAAAGCAACGAGAATAATCTAGCGTTTGCCATCCCATCTCGCTAAAATAATCCTAAAAGAACAAAATCGCGACGGAGAAAACCTCATTATTTCTTAGAAATCATCGCTGAAGTCCAGCAAAACCAGATTGAACATCCGAAAATGACGCATCCGACGTCTGAGAAAACCTACAGATTACGTCCGCTGACGACCGAAATCAGCTACGAAGCGGTCGAAACCAGAGTCGACGCAACGCGGAGGGGCTCGAGACCGCCGGATCGTTCACCTATCCGAGTAGTAGAACCAGCAGGCGGCACCAAACACCCCGTGCTCGAGGAGAGATCGGCCATCCAGCAGGATAGCTCGGCACACCTTGCACGTCACCGTCGCTGATTTATCGAGAGGTCGCCGAGGAGGAGGAGGAGGAGGAGGAAGCCGACCAAGGGAGAGAGGAGAGTGAGCGGTGTTGGGGCATCAGGTGTGCACCCCAAATGAAAACCAAATGAAACGCTTGTTCAAATGACAGCCAAATTTCAGTCATTTATTTATGCTGTCAGCGTGAGAGATTTATCGCCTCTCCATTTCTTACCCGGGTTCGAAATGAAACGCACTTGAAATTTGACCCAAATGCAGGCAGACCCTCGATCGAATCAGTACAGCGATCGTGTCGTGGCCGTCCCGTCCACCTTGCTTTCTGATTCGAGGACGACATGGAGCCCACAACGAGAGGGACGGTGTGCAGTAGGGTAATGTCGAAACCAGTAGACGAAGGATTTCTTCCGGGAATTCAAACGCTGGGTGACCGGCCGAGCCGGTGCAACCGCGGAAGGTGGGCAGTGGTAAGAACCGGGTGGGTAGGTGGGGCCGGTCACCGGATGGTTCCCTTCCGTGGATCGAGGGCGACTCTGCTCGATTGGAATCCGGGGTGGAGTCCGGGAATCGGGTGCCGTACCGGACCCGAGGCCCCCACCCCACCCCAAATCAAATCGAGCTCACAAGTGCGGTCAAATCCGGTCGACGTAAACGTACTAAGAAAGCCAAGCGGTGCATATGCGGGTTGATCATCCGCCGTTAAAGTCGTATCGAGATCACCGACTCCACAATCCAACGGCTCGAGGCCTCTTATCGCATATAAAACGCGTGCGGTGAGGACTAGAGAACTCGGAACTCTGCCCGCCCCGTCTCGTGTGCGACGAGAGAGGACGCGGGCGAAGTGACAATGTTGATATCCTCACCCCTTCGCGCGCCTCAGAGCGCACCGATCGCAGTCGGTGGATCGACGAAGGGTGTGACGGGTGCAACTTACGAAATCGGTGGGTGGAAATATCGTGGTTCTCGAAGTCTCCGTCGATGGCCACTTCGTTTTACCTTCGTAATTCATCGAAATTACCTTTTTTATTTCCAGTTCTTGAATGCGGAGTAGGGGTAGCTTGGTCATTTCGTACTTCAGCTTCCTCGGAGAGGTGCATACCCATGGCCCACGCCATTGTAGCGGTGGCTAAACTGCTCCGCAGGAGTAACGAGGCGGTCGAGTGGGCGGCCTCCTCCCTCGATACCATCGACCGGCCGGCGTGGAGGACATCCCCTCGATCGAGACCGTTGATCTCCGAGAAAGCGTTTTAGCATGGATGAGCCTGAGAGGCACCGTGCGACTTTTCGAGCTGGGGTCCACCCACCGTCGGGCCAATCGAAGAGAGGTGCGCGTCGTGGTGGGACGGACCGCGTGGGGTTGGCCGTCACTTCGTACTAAAAGCGAATATAAACGAACACCCGTATGAAACTACCCGACTTCCTCACCCGAACAGCGATTGGAAGCTGTGGTGTGACCCAAACATTTACCGGGACAAGACAAATAAAAATAAGAAAAAAAATGGTGCGCGAGGTCCACTTTTACCCCAATTTTAACTCTGGCGTGGCCCACCGCACGGCACGGCTTCCCCGTTGATGGAATCACCGCATGGTAACCGATGCCAATCGATCGACGTGACCGTAGTCGTCCACTTGGGAGAAAACGAAGGAGAGGTGGTGACCGTCTCCTTCCTCAGCAACCGGGGCCCCACCCACTAATTCCCATTCCAACTCTCTTGGGTCTTCTTGCTTTGTTTCCAAGGCTGCCACACCCTTCCTTCCCCACTCCCACTGCCCCTTTCCGAGTCATTGGGACGTCGACAGCCACGGAGTTATGTGATCCATTAATGCCCGCAGGAAGGAAGGAAGTTGATGTCGTAATGCAAAATGACATGAAGTTTCCAGGCCTCAAAAATTTCTTCCTTTCTCCATACCGGCGGTATACATCAAGGTGATGCATAATTATGTTTGCATGTCATCAAATTTCTTCATTTCTCTCTGTTCATTCTTATCTTGAGATGTTTTTTTTTTTTTTTTTTGATGATGAGAAAAAAGCTTGTGAATCAAATCGAATCAGTAATTTTTGAGCTGTTTGAAATTAAACCACGAGAAGGAGGACGCAAAATAAGTGAAGGAGAAAGAGAGATAGGAGAGGGAAGGAGGCGGAGATACGAAAGATGATGAGAAGGCGACGGAAGGAGAGGAGGACGTGACTGACACCATCGGGAGAAGAAAGAGGTGAAGCCAAATGATGAGAAGAAGGGAAAGGAGGCTTATTTTAAAGCTGAGGAATCGAAAAAATCTCTCACTTATTACGGTCTGGTGGCTCACGATTGCTTCATCTGCAATAACTGGGAGAGCAGTGTCATGTTTGGATCATGGAAACCGATATAGGGAGGGAGTTCCTGATCCGACCATGAACAGTGCTCTCCATTAGATTCTTCCCCGAGTGACGGTGACGGAATTGCCCGGAACATGTCATGCCTCGCTCATCCCTGGAAGCACTGCACTACTCTCCACGCCTTTGCAGCGGCATCACATGAGAAAGCAGTGGCCAGTATTAACAGGCCAAGCTTTCGGATCTCATCCAAGTATTCCCTTGTGATGTGCAGGAGAAAGCGACGTGGAGGTGTGCTTAATGCGGGGTCGTGCGTTTGCATTCGAGTTTTGGGACGGCGACGATCCAAAAGCTAAGCTAAAATATGGTAGCTGTCGTCCCTGATGACGAGGATGTCATGCGCCCGAGAGAAGACGGAGTTGGTGGTGGTGCTCACCTCATGTGTGATGACTCGCCTGAGACCCTTTGGAGGAGAAGAAAGCAGTAGTGGCATCCATTCCATGGAAAAGGAGCTTGGAATAAGATGAACTCTCTCTCTCTCCTTGTGACTGCTGTGTTTATGCCTTCTTCTCGTCGCCTGCGACAGGTTCTTCACTCTCCTGGGAGCTGCTGTTCTCTCATCCATTACTCGTCCCCCAAGGGATTAATTAACGAATGAGGAGTGACTGATCTACAACTCCATCTGCTTGAATCGCATGAAACAAAACAAATGTTTATTTCTAAAATTTTAAAAATATAAAATTTGTCAGTGTCTGCTTTGTTGTTCCAACAATAGCAGACACTCTTTTCGAGTGTTATGTGCTTATGTTGATGTTTCCATTGCTTGTCTTCGTAGTTAGAGACCAGAGCATGATAATTAACACTCTTTTCTCTCATCTTGTTGGAGTTAGACAATCACTGCAACAAATGTTTCTTATGAATCCATCCATCCATCCATCCTATTAAAGGACCTCCTCATAAATAGGAACGGTAAGAACAGGCAGCTAAAAGTAGCAGTAGTTGAATCTGACCCAACTGCTGCTCTTCTGCCTCTCTCTCTTCAAGCTCCGAGCCACCATCAACACTGCAAAAAATAAATCCAAGAGCATTAAATTTCTACCCTTGATGCAGCCTTAATTCCACTGGATTCCCTTTCATGCTGCTGCCCTCCTGCATCTCTTCTGTTGTTGTTGACATTTATGGCTATGAACTCACAGACAAGGTTTGAATTTTTCCCACTCACTCAATTTACAGCCCCAAGGACCTTATCATTTCACAAAAAAAAAAATTGCACTGTGGATCTTTAATATCATTTATGTGGTGTGCCTTCAAATTGAGAAATCTGTCTCTAAAACTAAGAGAACTGCAGGATAGACAATTCAGAGTCATATAAAAGCTATTAAGTGCAGCTGACTCATATCTGCAGTATGCAGTGTCAGTAATGAGCTAACAAACAGTAAGTCTATGCCTTTATTATGTAATCAGAAATGGACAGGTGCAATTTGTATTTGAAGTGTTGATGAGGTTGCATAAATTAAATATCTTTAATCCACATTGAAGGCTAAAATTCATAAATCTCTGAGATTTTGATTCAGAATATCTTAATCCACATTGGTGTGGATAGCAATTCATATGCTGATCAAAATCTTACCTCATACAGGAATTTACAGAGGGGATTTATAGATTGTTGATCAATTTTGCTAAAAAAAAGTGAATTGTTATGAGAAGCCTGCAAGCATAAAAGCAACTTCTGATACCATCAACTATGAACTGGGACAGAAACAGGGTGTTTCAGGCTTTCCATTTTATGAGCTTGAAATAGATATTAGAAAAGAGTTGTCAGCCAAACTACTTCATGTAAGGAACGATCAAGAGGAACAAGATCAACATCTACAATGGGTAGATACACTCGAATATATTATAAGGTGTAAGATTACAACAATACATACACATTTACAATCATACACCCACCCCCCCCCCCCCCCCCAGTGATATCCCTCGGTTATCCACATTTCACGAGTCTCAAACATCCGCAATCCCCTTAGACCCTTACCATATCAAAGGAAACCAGAGACAGAAAATAAGCGGAGGCCACTGAAGTCTTCCGTAGAAGAACAAATGAGGATAAAGAATATTGCAGACCAGCAAAAACAGATATTCTTCTTTGATGTTCACAGATGTGTCTCGGTTCAGTTCAAAGATCCATCTTTCTTCAGTTTCGAGCTGAGGCTATTGAACAGCTCCCTTGAGTACTGTCTCGATGCCTTCCTCCAGTCTGTCCCAGCCTTCATCATCGTAGCAAACTCCTCATAACTTATTTTCCCATCCTGAGATTTGAGATGGCAAATTTTGACTCATTAGAGTTTGAGATGAAGAAAACAATTTACATAAGAGAATGCTTTCTAGTCTGGGGATTATCTTTCCTAGACGGAGTACCGATATCCTCTATAATCACTGAGCAAATTATGCAAAGCAGCATACCTTCTGATTAATTATAAATCGAGCAGTTGCTTTATATCATAAGGATAAGAGATGACGCAAAAGAAGTAGAAGGTGACGTATCACTGGAAGCTACCATATAAGTCGGAAACTGACCTTGTTTGTGTCTACATCACAAATAATGGCGTTAATCACTTCTTCATGATTTGGACCTAAGTCATCAGCTAAGCAATCCCTGAGCTCTTCAATTTCTATGTATCCACTCTTGTTTTTATCAAAGTATTGAAAGGCCTTGTGTAGATGCTCATCGTTCCCAATCTTTCTAAGGTGGATCGAGATGGCAACAAATTCTCCATAGTCCAAGGTGCCGTTTCCATCAATATCAGCCTGTCATCAAGATGGTAAATTTAGGACAGAAACAGTAACTTTTCATTTAGACACGTGCAATTCTTGTAGATTATCATTGGGCATAATAGAAAAATCTGGGTTTGCAGAAACATCTCAAGTTGGCTAAACCGTATATCCAGAATGTGACCCAGAGAATGCACATTTCAGCTTCCATTCCCAAGTTATTCATGGGATCAGAATTGGTGAATGTATATGTTCAGTCTATCTAAGAATTCTAAGAAAGAAAAACGAAATGCTGACTTCATGAACACATTTTCATGCCCTTAAGATCTAATAATAGTACGAGAAAAACTTTGAATAATCATGTAGTTATCTTCATGACAAATCAGTATTGTAATGGAAAAACTAAATGGTGAGGGGGAAACTCACTGCTTCCATTAGTATCTTAACATCTTCATCAGCCATCTGGTGACCAAGCTTATGCAAACCATATTTTAAATCCTCAAGTGTCAACTGCCCATTTTTGTTTATATCCAACTTGTCAAACATATCCTTTATGTCAGCAACCTCCTCCATGGATAAATGTTCAGCCACCACCTGCAGTGGTGATGATTTGGAAATGTGTTAGACCTAAATTCCGCCAGAGCATAGAGAACACAAAAAAGTAGTGGATCTTGTTCTTGTGAAACATGAAAAGTTTGTTATAAACACAACCATAATAGCATCGCTTTTCCTGATGTGCTAACAGGATAAGAAATCTGTTCAAGATGGCAACAGATTCTTACCCTAAGAGCTCTCTTTTTAAGTTTGTTCATCACCGAGAACTGCTGAAGCCTTGCACGAACAGTTTCACCAAGATTGACATTGGGAGCCTTCTTGGCATTTTGCAGCCATGGGTGATCTGCAATGCAAATTGTAAGAGAAAAAAATTGAGAATGAAAAGAATAGAGAATAGTAGTTACTTCAGATGTAGACATCGGCAGATAAAATCCAGAAGAAAACAAAAAGAGTAGATGGTACGGATTAAATCAGAAGCAACAGTAAATTAATATTATGCACAACATCCTGCAGAAGAAAAGAAGAAATGAAATGCTAATGTGATATTTAGTCATATGAGGAAGTCAATAACTTTGTTTTCATCATCCACCATTGCACTCTTGATGAAACTAATTAGAAACAATCAAGGATGATTTATTACAGATGATCATATTTTGATACCACAATTTTGAGGTCTTCGCATTTTCAGCAAAGCAAATATAATTTAGTTAGATAGATAGCCACTGAGCTTGAAGAACAAGTAGGTATTGAAGATTTACCCAGCACTTCCTGAGCTGTCAAGCGTCTCTTAGGATCTGGATCTAACATCCGCTTAACAAGGTCTTTGGCAGTGTCAGAAACTTTAGGCCATGGTTCTCTTTTAAAATCGACAACAGAACGAATAATTGCCTGTGCAATGCCTTGTTCCGTTTCTGGGAAAAGCATTAGATGCTAGATTATCAAGAAATGCTAAAGAGAATAGCAGACAGGGTAAAGTATAGCTGAAAACAGTTCATCTTTTGATAGTTGAATTATAAGGCATCTAAGACTAAAAGTATCTAATATCAAACTGCATCTAGAGAACATCCATCGTGGCGTTGTTTCTCTGCAGCCTTCCAGGGAAAGAAACTACCTGCCCAAAATGGTGGTATACCACAAAGCAGGATGTACAGGATGACTCCTGCACTCCAGACATCAACTTCTGGGCCATAATTTCGCTTTAAAACCTCTGGAGCCATGTAATAAGGACTTCCAACTATCTCGGTAAAGCGCTCACCTGCATAGCGTAAGAAAGAAAACTAGTGAGACAGAATTCATGAAAATACCTACAGACACTGATGCCTACTGCTCCATTAAGTAGTATGACTAGAAAATGAATTTTCATCAACTTCCAGCAACTCAAGGATTGACATCTACCTTAATTCTTCAAGTTAAAATTTAGTAACTGGACAAATATTATAGACTAAGATTAAAAAATTGTCTTTATAGTGTTATAATTACAACCAACCTGGTTTAAAAAATACAGACAACCCAAAATCAATTGCTTTCAAAGGGGCATTTTCCTTTTTGTTTGCAAACAAGAAGTTCTCGGGCTTGAGATCTCGGTGCATCACTCCATGCTTGTGGCAATTCTGTTGTGACATCAAGCGAGTATGTCAGCAAAACATTATCTAATTCATTAAGTGTCTAGGCAGGCAACAGTCAAATCCAGCTTGAAGCAATATGATAAATGTAAGAACAGCATAGTTTCCTGTCATGCCAAGAACTAAACAATCTTGACAAATCCAGGTGCAAAGAGGGAATAATCATTAACATGATATCACAGTTCATACATCAAAATGGTGACAATGTCCCTGAAAAAAGGCAATAGCAAAGATCAACTAGGAGATTAAAGTACTGCAAAAGTGAGAAACAACTGTACAACACAAAAAGGGTACAGTAAGCAACAAAATTATATCAGTCGATATGGCCTTCACAGCAATAGAAGAATGTGCAAAAGTGTCCTAACAAGTTTCACAAGGGAAGGATATAAAAATATACTCCTTCCGTTTTAGAAATGTTAGTCAAGAAAGATCCAAAAATCACCTTTTTCAGAATGCTTGAACATCCAATTAATACCACATACTTTTATGGAGGAAACAAAATGAAAATAACTTTTCCATAGAGAAATTGAAGAGAAAAAAATATCGGTTTTCAGCAGAAGATTATACTTCCACCAGAGATCCAGATTCTAATCCTATCAGCATCAGGTTATACACGATCCTAACTTCTAACATCTATCCACGAAAAAAGCAAGAATATATATGAATTTAATAACCACAGAGGATTAGGCAATGATAACAGCCATCCATGTCTGTCTGGTAAAGAAATGGGAATTACCTGCACTACTTCAACAATTGTTCGGATGACCATGGCGGCTGCCCGTTCCGTGTAATGCCCCCTCGCAACAATCCGATCGAACAGCTCCCCTCCTTCGCTTAGTTCCATGACGAGGTGGACCGCGCCTTCGTCCTCGTAGGTGTCGTTAAGGCTCACGATGTTGGGGTGGGTTGGCAAATGCCTCATGATCTCCACCTCCCGCCTTACGTCCTCGATGTCCACGACGGTCCGCAGCTTCTTCTTGGAGATCGACTTGCAGGCGAAGAGCTCGCCCGTGGCCTTGTCAGTACAGAGGTAGGTGACGCCGAATTCCCCGCGTCCGAGCTCCTGGCCCAGATCGTATCGGCTACCGATGTCCCGGCCGGTGGGATCTTTGAGAACGACGAGGCGAGGTGTGCCTCCACGGCGGTAATCGAGGGAGAAAGGATTGGACTTCTTATCCTTCTTCTTCTTCTTCTTCTTCGCCGCCTTCTTCTCGCGATCACTGGGAGTGGCGTAGCAATTCCCCATTAGAATTTACTGGATTTTCCGATCAAGATCCAATCTTCTCAAGGTTTTCGTCAGAGATTAACCGAAAGGAACCTGATACGAAAAAATTTGGGAGCTCCAAAACTTGATATTTTTACTAAGAAAAGATAGAATCCCGTAAAGGGCAATAATTGGGAGGATTGGAAGATCTAAGAAGAAAGTACTGGAATACGAAAGGCCTCATAAAATCACAAACTCTTTCCTCTCAATCTCTCTACAAATTGGAGAGGAACAAGAACAAAGACGGAAGATTGAGAGGCGGAAACATTCCTCTCAATCTCTCTACAACTTCCCGCTGTGCTTCTTCTAAATTTAGCTACCAAAAAAACGAGACCTCCTCTCTTTATCTTCTGCCCTCTTCTCCCTTCGCCACCCGCCACCCCCACCCCCCGCCCCCCACCCCCCCCGGCCCCCCCACCCCGCCTCTCTCTCCCCCCAATTCTCCCAATCCAGACAGAGCGGCGAGCAAAAAGGAACGATTCTTGTGAGGTGGATGAGTCAAACGACATGCCTGTGAGCTGTGAACCCCGAGGTTAGATTAGAGATGGTGTAAATGTGGAATGGAATTGAACTCAAAAGAGGTTTGAACAACCCGACGACAGGGAAGAGAGGTCAAAGATTTCGACTCCGTTACTCTTTCTCACCTTCCTTGCAATAATAAGCCAATATCTCTCCATTTCTACCCCTTTTCCTTCAAAAGTTAACAGTCAATACTATATATATATAGTATTGACTGTTAACTTTTCTTGGGATGAAATCCTTCTTCATTTTTATATAGACTGTCTTTTGTTCGCTAGGATAAAAATACCCTCATACTTTTAATTAAATGATTTGATCATATATATTTTTTATTAAAAAAATATAATTTATTTATTTTATTAAATATTAAATATTATAATATACTTGACTAGTATTTTTATTTTTCTTAATTTTATGATACTCAATAGTTAATTTTTTTTAATAACATATGTGCTCAAGTCATTTTAGTAAAAGGCTATGGATATTTTCGTTCAAATAAAAAAATAAAACAAATAGGAGGTTATTATTTATAACCTCATTTTAAAAGATTTTATAAATTTTTTATTTTATAAATAAATATAAATATCATTTTTTTTCTTCTCATCTTTCTCCTCCTTAGAAAAATAAGAAGATTATATCTAAAGAGTAACCAGCTAGGATCAAAGCATGGACTGCGGAGCAACAATCCCAAGAATGTGAGGAAGGTAAAAATAAAAAATAAATAGAATGGATTATAAATAATAAAATACTATTTTATTTCTAATTTTAAAAAATGATTATATATAGTGAATAGATTATCAATAATAAAAAGAAGCTCTAAGTAAAAAACTCTAACAAATATGGCGGCATCCAATAGAATACCAATTATTGAATTTTTTTAATATTAATTTACTATACATGAGACATGTTAAAGATAAAAAAAAGTCATAATAGATTAATTAAAAATAATTGATCTACAGAGATTTGAGTATTTGTAATCTCATTGGTTAAGATTAATCGAAATTTTTTATGTGATTTTTGCTCCTAAGTTTTCTCTTCCCACGTATGATCCATTATCTTATGATTTATGAGATAAATGCGACCAGCATCTCATTATTTTCTTGTTTTATAGGTTCAAGTGGTTGTAGTTTCATTTAATTTATGTATATTTTCTCAATATAATTGACATGAAAAATTCAAACCGAGATGAACAGGTAAGCATCTCCTGACTCGTTTCCCGATCGACCTCCACAGCTACCGTTGCTCGGTACCCTTCTGCTCGCTGTTGCTTCATCCACGAAAGAGAGACGATGTGCTCGTTCATCGTCGGTCTATAGCTTACAAAGAAGCATCATTAATGCAGGGTACAGCTTGGCGATGCAATCGATACGCTGATATGGACGGCGAAGCACTTCAGCGACGCAGGCGAGAAGACCTCACGTCGCCGTAGCCTCGTCCGCATAAGAGATCGCTCACAAAGAGATACAGACGATGAACTGTACTCGGCAATGCAGTCGAGACAGATATGAGCGCTTCAGCGATGCTCGCTTCCGTTAGCTGAGCTGAACAATGGTCACTGTACTCTCACTTAGGGAAGCAGTAGGAAGAACAAACGGGAGAGATGTATATGGGCATTGGTGGTGAAGGTTGCTCTGTTGATCTCTTCTCCACCAAGTTGTGGAGGTGAAAGATCGATCATTTTGGATCATTTACTGACAGAAATCAAGTGCTCTCAGTGTAATCATCTCGGCAAAGAATGGCCAAGATGGAGCCAATCTTCCTCAGCAAGCAACGCAACAATTCTCGCTGACAAAGAAAGCCTGCAAGACTGGGGATGTCTCCATTGATACCCCACGGTGTTCCATCCCTGTCAACCCAAAACGCAGACAAGCAGAACCAACAAGCACGGAAAAATATGCAACTTGTTCTGATACCATGAGCCAGTCCCCATGGTTTCTCGAGATTAAGCGCCTAACAATAATGGAAACCCAGCAGATCCTGAGATCTCTCCTAATCAAAGCAGTAGGACCATCGAGTAACTCGGTAGAAAGATGAAGGTATCGAGCTGTTCTTTGTCCTGATGGCACGACCTTTTCTCGAAGGTCACATCAGTAGTTGTGAGTCTCTTACTTGACTGCAATCGCCTAACCATTTTATTGTCCTTTTCTTGTCCGGTCGCCTGAATCCAATTAGAAGAGCGCGACTCATGAAATGAGAGGGCCTGAAATGTAATCATGCTTCATTTACCTGATGAAGCAAAGGCTTCTGCAACCTGGATAAGAGCTACAGCAATGATGCCAGTACAAATGCACTGATCAAAGACGCAAGGATCTCGGTGTGGGATAGAGGCGGAAGACGAAGTTTCTTGTTGGTATCGTCCTCAGCACTCGGTACTGAGGTTGTTGTTTAATGGACAAAAGGAGGTTTCTGGGAGATGGTATTGGCTTCTTGTGCTCTCACAGACTGCATAAATCCTTTCCTTTCTCCTCCTCTCTTTGCTTCGGTGCATCGTTTCTTCGAACTCCTGTTCTCGAGGGATGGAAACAGGACAAGGAAATGAAGCGGGGAGTGGTAGTGGGAGCAAAGGAAGGTTTAGGAGCATATGTGTCTTCTGTGGAAGTAGGTCAGGAAACAGGCCTTCGTTCAGTGAAGCAGCTCTTGATCTCGGAAAGCAACTGGTAAGAAACCCCCCTTCTCACGAACTGTCTCACCACCTTCCTGAGTTGTTGGCTCCAACAAAAACTTGCTGCTTTTCTGGTCTTTCTCCTTTCAGGTGGAGAGGAACATCAACCTCGTTCATGGTGGTGGAAGCGCAGGACTGATGGGTTTGATATCCAAGACGGTCTACGATGGCGGCTGCCATGTTCTCGGGTAATGCCTTGCTGTTTAGACCTCCTCGTCTTCGTTACTGCGGAAAATGCCATCTTTCTAACGCTTTCTTCATCAGAATCATTCCCACAGATCTCTTGCCGAACGAGGTAAAGATCCAAAAGCCTCTCCCAAGTTCCAGGAGCAGACAAATCACTGATCAGCCTCGATTCCTCGTGCAGATATCAGGGAAAACGATGGGCGACGTGATAAAGGTTGCAGATATGCATGACAGGAAGTCAGAAATGGCCAAACATGCCGATGCCTTCATAGCTCTCCCAGGTGAAACCTCCGCTCTCTTCACTCGAAAGGACAACGCTGTGATGGCTACGCTCACAAACCTAAACTTTCTTCAGGTGGGTATGGGACAATGGAGGAGCTGTTGGAGATGATAGCTTACTCACAGCTCCGCATTCATCACAAACCAGTGAGCAGTCATGCTAGCTGCACTGTTTGCTGATCATTTCTCCTACATCGTACTCGCCACGATCGTTTCTTGTGCAGGTGGGTTTGCTGAACGTGGACGGGTACTACGACAGCTTGCTCCATCTCTTCGACACAGGGGTTCGTCAAGGCTTCATCGAGGACTCGGCAAGGCACATCGTTGTCTCAGCAGAAACTGCAGCCGAGCTCCTGAGGAAGATGGAGGAGGTAAGATGGATTGCTTTCTCTTGTTGTGCATGTGGGATTTCCCTTGTGTGATTCCTATGGTCTTCATCACAACTTGGGGTTGGATTGCAGCACTGCTGATTCGCAGGGTGAAAGCAAAGGGATGAATTGTTGCTGCTGTCTTGGCTGTTACTTGCAGGAGGTCTGTGCCACTCCATGACAGGGTTGTGCCAAGCACGGATGGCAAGTCGACCAGCATATAGACCTCGACACCATATCCTGTGTAACATGTAGTAAGTACTTACTGCATGCCTGCCTGCTATTTACAGATTAAGGTTCTTCTCTCCTCTCCATGTAGATGTACATATGTATCTGTTTGAGAGTATATTTGTACATGTTTGCTTTTGGTACTTTTTGATTCTATCCCAAGGGAGAAGTCAAAAGTACCAAATCTGGTGTGTAAGATCATGACCATGGTAACTCTGCTTCTGGCTTCAAGAACCCCTCTGTTGCCCCAGGAGTAATCTGGTAACATCTGCAAGGTTTCCAAGTCATGAATTAGATGTCAATAATAATCTTAACATAAAATATTGTCAAAATCAAATGTGGGGAATTCATATTTGATAATATAAAGTCAAAGATAATATATTACAATCTAATGATTAAACAAACATCGATCACACGAGATTCACCTTCTCCGTCCCCAAGATTCCCACCAGATCCGCCTCTCCCGAATGCCACCTGCGAAACGACATAGAACGACTCACCTACCGTCGCAAGCTGGCCTCGCGCGTTCGCGATGCGTCATGCACCGACGTGTCTCGCTGCGGTTGGTTATCGGTTGCCCGCGCTCTCGTCTTCTGAGAACACGTGGCTGTGGCGACTCCCTCCCCAGCCGCCGACCGCGCCCGTGTCCCCCCGCTGACGGGCTGCCGTCCCGCCACGCGACAGCGCCGGACCCGGCGGCGCTCACGGCGGCCCTTACTCCCCTCGGCCGTCATCCCTTACGCCGTTATCGCTCCACGTGTTCCTCAGCGATCCACGCGTCGAAGTCTGGGTCGCGACGCGTGCTTCCGGACCCGAACTCGGCGGCTAGCGCGTGAGAGGCGGAGTGGAGTGGTTGGCCAGCAACTGTCCCACATATAATTTAAACCTCATTTAAATTACCAGAAGGCCCTTACGCTTCGAATCAGGAAAACATTTCCGAGGGCGTTATGGTACTTCCACTAATAGATGGTAAGATTCATTTCACCGCCTCCATCCGACAAACACCAGTTTTATCCGTCTCTACGTTTACCCTCATCGTTTTAGGTCGTCTTCACATGGGCCCCAAGTCAGATCAACGGTCAGCACTCAGGTAAGGAAACGGGTAACGGCTTGATGAGTAGTAAAGGTATCGATCGCCTATATCATGACGAATTCGTGATATTTTTGCCACAAGCGGTATATTCCGAGGAAAACACCCTTTTACTTGGCCAGGTTTAAAAGCACCCATCAACTCGGGCAATGTGTTATGACCGATTTGCCCTTCCTACTTAAGCCTAATCGTTAGATCTCCTGACAGTCAATGGAAATCCGACGGTCCTGCGTGGCCGACAAGGATAACTTAAGATAAGCTTCGGGGACTGAGGACGTCATTATTGTAGAGATGAAGGGTAAAAGTTTCCGGCTCGGAAAATTCTGGAATAAATGGACGTGAAAAAGAAAGATAAAATCATCTTCTCAAAGCTTTCATTCGTCTCTCGGATGGACCTACGAAGAAATCGATAGACGGAGGCGGTCGCTTGTTAGGGTTCTTTTGCTTCGTTGGCGGAAGGCAAAAGGAAGGTTGGGGCTTTAGGGTCTCGTTTCATCTGATTGGTCCTCTCGATATCTATTTGGAGCTGCCGCAATTCGATTGGAGCAGTCGTAGGTCGCCGCCTCCACAGGTGTGCTCAGTATATGTGTTCCCACGGGCTTGTTTTGTCGGAGTCTTTGTGATCTGACTATGGATTACTGGATTTAATTTCCTTAATTCGAGATGGTGTTCGCTAGCTTTTGTGTTCTTTGATCGGTCTCCTCGGTTTTTCGATCCGTATAAATTTGGGGCTTTGATAAGCGCTGGAGCTTTATGTTATTAGATCTGTTTCTTGTAAGCGGATTTAGGAAGTTTCTTTTGGAATATGGCTGAGTTGGACAGAAAAGTTGGGATTTTTCTCGGAATCTGCCTTTTAGTTTGTGTTTTTGGCGTGAGCTGTTCTGTTTCTTTTTCTAAATCTTTCTTTGTTAATGGAGATGGGTAGTGATTGCATTAAATGGTCCTTTTTGCAAAATTCTGAAAGGTCATAAATACTGTTAATCGGGCTTGATGTAGTATCGTTCTGTTTCAATCCGATACTTGGAGTCATCCGGCAGTCGTCTAGTAATTTTTGTGCCATAAAGCAAGGAATTTCTTGGATATGGCTTGTATTATTTGAATTATATATACAGCCTATTCTTTGGTGATCTTAGCATTTTATTTGCTGTTTCGCTCGCTCTTGACCTGTTCCTTGTTCATGAAGATATGCTGTGGTTAGCTGATTAGAATTATTTTAATTTATAGAGTTTATAAGAGTAGTTGTGCTTTGAAGGGTCGGACTTGGAAGAATGGAATCACGTCCTGAAGGTACATATACAGTAGATCCAGGCTTACAAACTGCTCTGCCGGACACGATCAGTACTCAGCCATGGTGGTCCGGTACCGTGTTTGCTGCAATGAGTACCTCTAAGTCATCATCAGCTGGAACTGAGGTTGGCCAATCACGACTGGATGGTGGCACGCATGACACAGGTGATGTCAGTAAAGAGACGCAGAATGCAGACAGGAAATCAGGTGATTTTATTTGCTTATTGATTTACTACACTAATATGATGTTCTCTCTGCTATTTAGTTGATACAAGGTAATTCCATATGAAGTATGTTCTTTCGCTTTGTTTCTTCAGATCAGTGTTGAAATAAACTCTTTTTGGTTAAATTGATGCCAACAAATCGTGATACATATGTAATGCAATTCTCAGTGACATCATTGCCAAACATAGACTTTAACATATTGGAGCTGTTATGCCATATGAGTTTGTGATGAATTTTGTGAGTTAGCAGCAATTGAAACCTGTTATGCGATCTTCTCATAGTTTATTTGCCTTAAGAGACATGAATGGTGACAGAGGCAAGGAATATTGCAGTGGTGTTAGGAGGTAAGTTTATGGATTAAGTAGCTCAGTCTTTTGTGTCAGTGCTAATTCCTTGTTCTAATCTTGGCTATAATATGTTCAAATGAATCCTACATCAAGTTGCATGTTATTGTCATTTGATGCAGATGTGCCTGTCGAGTTTGCATATTGTGTTCGAAATCTTGAGAATTTCATGTAGATACATGTAGTTTAAGTTGCATCATGTTTAAACTTGTGCCATAAGGAATGTTATATTTGTTGCTTTCTGAAATCCCCACCAATCTGAGTCATCTAGTATGGAGATTATATAATGTTTGTTGTACTTGATACTAAACTTAAGCAGGATGTCTTGTTGCTTAGTATTAAGATATTGTTTCAGATGGGAATCTTCAGCCTACATCTGCCGCTACTTCTATGATGCCCGAGTATCTTGCACCACATACCCAGCTGGAACTTGGTCAATCAATTGTAGGATCTCTTTCACTTGTTCTATTCTCCTTTTTTTTTCTTGTTTTTTAATTTTAATTTCTACTTAAATCCAACCAAAAGACCATTCTTTTCACAGTTCACTAATGATTTAGTTATAGTTGATGACCTTGTATACCTCTTATATGTGTATATATATAACATGCTGATATTTAGATCGTTTATTGTACTTTTACAGGCTTGTGCTATGTATCCATTTACGGATCCTTATTTTGCTGGTGTAGGAGCTCCTTATGGAACTCAAGCAATAGTAAGTATGTCAGATATTCGAGTGATGATGCTGATTTCCAGTTATCACATGTTGATATTGGAGCTATCCTGGATTCAGTCTTGTCTATTATCTTAGAAATAGTTGTTATCAGCTGTGGAAATGATTTTGTGCCTTGGTCAATTTGGGTGGTAGAATAAGATTCAATTGGATTCAATTCAGAACTTCTTTTGAGTTCCGATATCATTTTGGCTTAGGGAAAAAAAAGAAGAAGAATTTGGTGCTATCTATTAGAAAACCACCTGAATGAGGCTGATCTAGATTCCATCCTTTTTTTTTCCTTTAAAAAAATCTGAATTAAGTTTATTTCTGATGATTATTCTTACTAAAAGTCATGAATTCTAATCTGAATGAGCCAAAAATTGTTGTGCAGCTTTATTATTCATCTCATCAACTTCACAACATCGTTGGACTTTTACATCTTGTTTGTAATTCACTTTTCTTTTGCTGATTCACAATATGTGCTTCTATCATAACATCAAAAAGAGAAGGCAGGTTTATGGACTTTCTAGGTATTTTTTTTATGCTTATATTTATTGTTGTTAGAGTATTCATTTTTCTCCTCCATGTTTAGAGACTATTGAATACAGGCAACCTCAAATTTGGTAAATTTTTCCACCATTCTAGATGTCACTATTTAGTAGCTTATCCTTTGTTGGCTCTATGGTACACTCCACAGGTGCATCCTCAGGTTTTTGGGATGTCTCAATCTCGCATGCTTTTGCCTCTTGAAATGACAGAGGAGCCAGTTTATGTTAATCCCAAGCAATACCATGGAATTATCAGGCGAAGACAATCTCGTGCAAAAGCTGAACTCGAGAGAAAAGTTATGAAAGTTAGGAAGGTAAATACAGATTCTTGAATAATGAATTTAATCAAAATCTGATGCATGGTAATCAAGCAATCTAATATTTACCTCTATTTTTCTTGTTGGTAAGATGATTTCATTTTGTAAGGTTTTGTTATCTGTCACACATTGTTTCTCTCCATGTCTAGTTATAGTGTGTATTGTCCCTTATAGCACAGTCTCGAACTTTGGTTCTGCACCATAACTGTTGCAAACATTAGGTGAGCCTACCACAAGTCTGATTAAACGGATAAAAGAAGGCTTGTGGTGATCGAGAATGAGATGGGATGTAGGGAGGTGCTCTCGTGCTAAGGTCTCCTACTGTGACATATTTCTACTATTTGAATATGTGATAGTTGTACTCTAGGGGGAAGTTAGACATGAATACCTTAATTGCTTTCATGCTTAGTACTCTGTGCATTGTTTGATTGTAGCACACTCTTCTGTGTTGGGTGAATGAGCTCCTCTTTTTCTTTGGCTCAAGTTAGTACTTAAGGTTGAGTGGGTTATGTTCTAACTTCTAAATATAATCTAGCTATTGTAGCTGCAATAGGAAATCTAAAAGTTGACTGCAGGAGTCAAATTTTAATATGTTTATGTTGCCAAACATGATGAATGTTTAAAAGTGAAAATAGAAGATTTATTTATTTTAGGACAAGGGCTAGCTAGTATCGATGGACATATACTTGTGGGCATTGGTAATGGTAGGCCTTTTGCAATGTGTCTTCTGGATACAGGATGCATGGTTGAAATTTAAAACCTTGCACCCTTACCATAATGTGCCTTTTTCTGTCCTATCATTCTAAGATTTTCCATTCCTTTCCTCAGCCCTTCCTGTGCACCATTTTTCAGCAGTAAGATGACTACTTTCACCCCTCACTAACTCCCTGGTATTTTTGAACTGAGGAGAAATAAGATGGCCTGGCAATATAGTCTTAAGTCTCAACTACCAACTTGAGCTGCTGCACGGCTGACCTGCAGCAGGATCTTTTCACATCCTCTCAAGAGTTCCTGATTGTCTTATTTAAGTCATATTGTAATAATAAATTAATTTATTTTATTCTCTTGCTTTCTTGTTCATGCTAATGAAACACATACATCGAGTACAATCATGACAGCTATCTTCTCTGATGTGTTATAAGTTGCATTTAAACTTTTGCTGCTTGGGTTGTTTTAGAAACCATGGCTTGGGTTCTGATTCTGGAAGTTAATGATTGTCTGAAGGAGTTTTGGGTCTTATAAAACATGGAAGTAATGTGTTAACAGTACAGAAATACAATAAATAGATATTAGAGTTGTGTATGTTGAACTATTCATTTTTTAAAACAGTTATTGTTGGTTTCTACTTTCCAGCAGTTCTGTTTGAAAAAAAAAAATATATCAGACAGAACCAGTTCTGTGATCTTCTCTTTTCGGGCCTGTATGGCCCATGCTAGTGTTCATTGAACATTTCTGAAACCTCTTGGCTGGTCCGATCACTACCTATATCTCAACCATATTATCACTTTTTTTTCCTTTTCTTTAATCTTCTTATACAAGTGAACATCGCATCCACCAGAAAAGTTAGTTATGAGAAGTTCAATCTCTGAAAAGTTACCAGATATTAGCAATTAATACCTTTGATGTTTTTAGAAAAATCAATTGCATATTTGTCATTGTCTCAAATTATAAAAGCGTTCTGTGGTTCAAAATTATGATCCATGGTACAGATGAATGCCTTGCCCGTGTTTCCGGTATTTTGAGGAATTGTTTTTGCTGTATGCATCCAGTGCCAGTGGAAGTTCTAGTTTACATATAATCTAGTTTTGCATAATTTGTGCCATATAACTCCCAATAACCTTTTACTGAGGGGGTAAATTGCTGTCTTCTTATCTGTAGCCATATCTCCATGAATCCCGTCACCTGCATGCGATGAGGAGGGCTAGGGGTTGTGGAGGTCGTTTTCTTAATACCAAGAAGACAGATGAAGACGCTGCTAAAACTGACACAAAGAAGGGTCTAAATTCTGGTGCATTTCTTTCAACGCAATCGACTATCTCCTCTAGTTCGGAAGCAATGCCCTCTGATTGCTCAGGTGATACAAATCCTGCCAGCACCATGCAGGAACGAACGTCTAAATCTCAAACATCGATTAGTAGGAAAGATGGCTACCAAGATCAGTCTGAATCTGAGATATCGTTCCTTCATCTAAAGTCAGGTGACAAAGCAGAAGATGATGACTGCTCAGGTCCACGGAGCGGTGGCATCCTGGTGAATCGGCCGTCTAGTAGGGCCGTCGCCATACAGTGACAATCCTGTTTGAGTGATGACCGATGCTTTGCAGCATTGCCCTGTGATTTATACTCTTTATGTTCTCGTGAGTATGGTCCGGACAACAAGTTTATCTTTGGCTTTGCCTGATTGATCTGGAAAATCAGCAGGAGCGCAATCTGGAGGGCATCGGCACCGCTCAGGAAGGTTGTCATTGATAAGTCCGATGCTTGCTGGCAATTCATTCTTGGCTTTAACATCTGTTTTCTTTGGTACTTTTTCTTTGTTGGGAAAAGAAAGACTGGACTCATCTGTGCAGGTTTGATGTGGTGTAACAGTTACTGTGTATCATTTGTTAGGGTTCTTGGTCTCACGTGGACCGTAAAAACTTGATGTGGAAGACGAAATAATAGTGGATGTATGGGTGTTTGCTGTGTGTATAAAATATGAGAACATTAATCTTCTGCTTCGTTGATGTTCTCAAGCTATAGCATGCATGGATTGTTTTGTGATTGAATATATTTCGATAAAATAATTGATCCATTAATTTTATTGAGCATAACATCAACATTTCAAAGGCTTTACCCACGCAGCAGTAATTACAGAAGCAGCAACGTAGACCGAGTTTTTAGTGCATCACATAGCACGCACAGTCTTAACTCCATTGGTAGACCGAAAGAAAGATACGACAGATAGCCCGCCGACACTGCACGAGATACGAATACAAGGAGAGAGCTCACTTGTGGCAGATCTTTGCCGTCGGCATCGTCACGCATATCGGCGCGTACTTCCGCTTCGCCTCCGCCGTCCCCGGCTTGGGCTCCTCGTCGGCAGAGGCCATCCCCCGGTCAATGGCGCACAGGGCGACCGCCGCAGCCGCGAACACCGCTGCCCTGCGGCCGACGTTCTCACGGTCGGGCGTGCCGGCAGCTTGAGCTTGGGTGGCCACCTTGGCCACAACAAGCCTCCTGCGGTGGCAGCTGGCCGAGGGCCGGTCGGTGGCGCCGGCGCCGACGCCGACGAAGGAGGAAGCCATCATGGCGAGCGATCCCATAGCTCTTTTTTCCCACACACCGACGTCCGCTTTCCTGCGGTCTTCTTCTTCCTCACCACAGAACTCGTCTCGGCAGAGGAACGCGACTAATAAGAAGTGCATGCAGGCAAATCGCTACTATCTTATCCAATGGGATGGTTCATCCAATGGGGTGCCGCCACCTAGGCTTTTTTTATCGCCGCGAGAATGGCTGGTATTGGTGGGATAACGTGTAAGCTTCTTAATATTTCTGGTCTAGAATTATAAATTTCATTTTTTTTTTACTATTTATTTTGAAGTCCTTCAAAAAAAAATATTTTTTTTTCTTTTATGAGAAATATTTTTATTTGATCCATTACTAGTGGCAATTTCCCCGTTTTGGTCACAATGTATCTCAGTTTGTTTTTTATTTTTTAAATCAAAATTTCTTACATGCATAATCTATATCCAGCAAAATCTTGTCTCGTTGTAGAAGAAGATGAGCCAACAAAGTATGCCTGTTTGTTGAGTCGAGAAATATATTTTGTGCTTTGATGAGCAGATCAACTTGAGTTATATAATGATCTTTATTTTTTGAAAAAAAAAGAAGAATTCTTGATTCATGAATAATAATGGTTGTAAAAGACTATATACTATGGCATTAAGGCCATTTTTGGAAGGATATAATTTATCTTTCAGAAGGTTAATCATGGAAGCTCAAATGCAAAATGTTTTTTTAAGTTTTGGAAGGATTAGTATATATAATTTTATTCATATAAAAGAAAATTAAGATTTGTCAAATGTTGTAAGGAAGACTTGATGTTCACCATCTCTTTCCCTTGGCTCATCTGCTGCCCACCACCATTGCTGCAAACCAAAGCCAAGCACTTGCTCTCCCTGCAGAGACTTCACCTGCGTCCACCACCATTGCTGCGAACCAAAGCCAAGCACTTGCTTTCCTTGCAGAGACTTCACCTGCCTCCACCACCTCAAAGTAAGTTGAAGCAGTCATGTCTCCATCATCTCAAAACTGCCTTCTCCTGCATCCATGCCCTAAACACCCACAAGAAACCAGAAGGAGGCTCTCCAGAGTTCACATGGAAAAGCTGCTGATATGTTACTATCTGCGGGCATGATCAGTGTCTGCAGTGACCAAAGGAGGCAGGAGGCCGTAAGTGAAGACAATCTACAAGACTCCAAATCTTGCTGCCATTTCTATCTGGAGCAACACCTTGTTCTATCCACCATTTTGGACTCACATACCACAGTTTAACTACTCGCTTTCTTCTCTTGCTCTGCGTAGCGGATGATAGAGGGGAATAAATGGTAGGTATGTGTCTTCATTTATCTTATTGCCCATTGTTGGTTAAACTTGTCTTCTTGTGCATGTACTCAAAATCTCGCATGACATATTGGTTGTCATAGACAAGCAAGCTCATGACACCCTTTGAACTCATGTTGTTGTAGGGTAATTATTTCCTATTTTTTTTGTTCTTCTTCTTCTTCTTGTCAGATCTGCCAATACAAGTGGAAAATACTCCTCCTATAGTGATCAAATAACAAAAAAAGAGATTAACATTATTAGGATTGATAATTACTTTTTGAATCCTCATAACCAATATTCTTATATATATATGAAGTAAAACAACCTAAAAACTATAATTTACTTATTCTATAAATACTGTGATGATGAGAGAAAACTATGAGGAAAATGAAAAAGTCATAACAAATTAAGTATAAGATAATATATGCTTGAAATTTAATATTTAATCTCACATAATCAATTTTTTTTTTATTTTCTCCATACATGTAAACAAAGACTCTTAAATCATAAATATTTTAACCAATTATTCTTTTGTTAATATTTGATCGTCGACATCTACATTTTTTTTATGGAAATCTTCTCCCACCAACAAACATAATTCCACCCCTCAGTTCACAGCCACAGAATGATCACAATTTCAAGTTTAAATTTTTAAGATGATGATGATATTTTAAATCTCCCTGTGTTCACTTATAATATCAAACTGTGTGCACAATTGCTGTGTTGACTGCACATGTTTTTTTATCTTTCTTTTTTTTATGCTCTTTTTCGCTAAGCACAGTCGTCCCATTGGAACCAACACATATCGGGCGGCATAAGTAATTGTTGTCTCATCTGTCCTTAATTATATATATATATATATATAATATTAGTTGGACCAGTTAGCGTTCGCATTGGGTTCGACGTGACCAACGCCGCGTCTCGTGCATCGCCACCACGAGAACCTTATGTTAATGTTGGTAATTATAAGGAGGATTAAGAACGTGATCGAGAGATAAAGCCTGGATTTATCTATCTAATCGATCGAGCGCGAGTCTTAAAGAACAGATGGATGGTCTCTTCGCGAGCGTCGCGGGGACGCCCTCGATGGCCGAGCGCGGGTCACGTGCGCCGAGCCGGTTCGCCGGCTCTGGCTGCGCCGCGCCTCGCCTCGCCTCTTCCTCGACCCATGCATGGGATCTTCGCGAAATATGTGATTTGACTTATTTGGCCTCTGAGATGCCATGATGTTACTATCGTTGGGTCATCAAGGAGGGGTGTTTGTGTCATTGACGGCGGGTGGGGGGGGGGGGAGAGAGAGAGAGAGAGAGAGGGTCCATTTCAAATCGAACTCCTCCGGCTTTTCGCGGAACACGAGGCATGCGATTCTCTTCTCTGCCCCGGTGGCGTCTTCTGCGGCCGGTCGCCCTCTGCGACTCCGCTTTCCCGAAGACCACTTCGGCTCCTGGGTTATTTATAGGAACAACACCGAGTGCAGACACGCGCAGATTTGGAGGCGGAGGAATGGCGGCGAGGAACGGGAGGTGGCAGCCGCCGCCGTCGCAGGTGATGATGGTGGAGGCCGTGGCGACGTCCGCGGGCGAGAGCAGGGGGGACTCGGGTGGCGAGGAAAGGTGGCGGTTCCAGGCAGAGATACTTCGAGCGGAGTGTAACTTCTTGAGAATGGAGCGGGAGGTGGCGCTTCGGAAGCTGGAGAGGAACCGCACCGAGATGGAGATCGCATTGAAATCCACCATGGAAACATTAGTCTCGGTATGCTCTGATTGCCCTTCCTTCGATTCCGTCGCCTTGGTTCGGTCCTTCTTGATCTTAATGTTCGAGATGGGTGATGACTGATCAGGGGAGGAAGAAGATCGATGGGTGCGGAAGCGTAGGGCCAGCATTGGACGAGGAGATCGAGGAAGTGGAAGAGAAGCTGGAGGAGCTCGAGTTGGGGAATAGCAACAGGCGGAAGAGGAGCACGGGAAGCTCGAGAAAGCTGCTGCGAGGCAGTTGCAGAGGAGACTTCGACCGGCGAGCGTTCATGCTCCGACGGCAACTGAAGAAAATGGACGAGGACACCAGCGTGAAGGACATACAAGAGATTTCTGTGCAAGCCTTCGCAAACAAAGGTCCAGAAGCAGAGCGGCATGAACCAGAGGATCACGATGTTGCGGCTTATTCGAATCACAGTCGGCTGTTTACCGACGATGTGGCAATCTTCACTTAGATGTCTCAGAGATATTATTTATCGTTTTCGAGCAGTCTCTGATGCGTTGCTTGTTTCGTTGTTGTTGGTACCGGGAACGAGTAAAGATGGAGAAGCTGAGGAGGAAGATGGAGGGGATGTCCAAAGGGATGTTGGAGAGGCTGGAGGAGTGCAGCTACTTGATCTCTGCCAAAAGCAGTACCACCACCACCACCACCACCACCACCACCAAAAGCGAGTGGAATTGCAGCAGCCAACAAACAACTGGGATCACTGAAGCAGCAGACATGGCACACAGCCCCATCCTCCAAATCCAGCAGCAGCAGCAGCAGCAGCAGCAGCAGCAGCAGCAGGAGAAGCTGGTGAGTGTGATTCAAAACCATCTCATCTCCTTTCAAAAATGGCACTGCTGCATCTTCACACAACATGCCACTGACACGCATCTACGTGGCACTTGCATGTGGGGCACCACAGGAGTGCCACGTCGCCCGTGCACCGAACACTCCTCCTCCTCTCAAACGAGTTCGATTCCGCTACTGTTGGATATGGGAGTTGTTGGGCTTGTCAGGTGTCGTTGACTTATGTTCAACGGGTCAAACAGTAAGCAAGTAGCCAACTAAGATAGATCTCGTAGTCCCACTGAGAGCAAACTCAAGTGGAAAACACGTCTCAAGTGGATGATTAATAATGAAGGAAGCACTAAACTTTGCTGAGCCGTCAAGTTAGAGAATAAACATATTTTATGCAAACCGAGGAGAAAGCTTTAAGCCATATCCCTCCCCTACAGATAGCCAATATATGGTTTAAGTAACTCATCCAAACAACTCTTTGTTGACAACCACACAGTAGATAAGAAAATATCTGAATTCGGCTAACTCGGTCATGAGATCTATTAGACTACAGATCAAAAAGCCAGATCATGTAATAGTTGGTCGATCTTTCATGCATTGATGGTCTCCAAGTACTTGTGAGTAAGAGCATCAAGCTCGGTTGCCCCCCCCCCCCCCCTCGCCAGAAAAGTACAGTGTTCTCGATTTTAACTCGGCACACCTTTTGATATCCCGATCTTCTGTAGCACAAGTGTTCGTCTTGAGCATCTTTCTATTCTCCATACCTAACCGATTAAATGATGTCGTCCCAAGCCATGTGTTGCTGCCTTCTGTGGCTTCGGCTTTACGGTGGAGTTAATGGCTTTCTGTGTCTGCACCAACCTTCTCCTGTGGAAGCAGAACATGCACGATTCAATACAAGAACTTCTGTTAGGAGATTCGCGGACTAGTTTTAGCTGCAGGTATCTGCTACCATGGCTTGTTCGCGTCGAACTAGTTTGAGTTGCAGATATCTCGTTTGACTGCATGCAGGAGGAGGAAAAGATGGGGCTGCTGAGCTGCTGCAGCTGCAAGGAGGTGGTGGGTCGAATAGTGCAGCAGGTGAGGGCCGAGACGGAGCAGTGGAGCGAGATGCAAGAGATGGTGGAGCAAGTAAGGGTGGAAATGGAGGAGCTCCGGTCCTCCAGAGACCACTGGCACCGACGAGCCATTGCCTCCGAGATCAACTTCCACTCCCAGCATACGCAAGTAAGTTCTCCATCTCAATGATCCTTCCACACGCCAACCTTTATTTGAACCGAACTCGTGTCGAAGGTAAGCTTGGTATATGGTCTATGGATTGCAGAAGCTTGAGTGGAAGCAAAGGGCGAGATGTTCCGAGAGGAAGGTGATCGAGCTGCAGAAACTAGTGAAAGAGCTGCAGCCATGGCGGACCAAGCTCCTCAATGCCCCCTCTCCGTCATCCCCTACGCAGTCAGACCTACTGCCTGCAGATCCACGAAGGGCGGCGAGATCGCATGACTCGTACAACGAGAAGGAGAAGCACGTTCTGGTGTGCCATCTGAAGTCGCAGCACAACTCCAGTAGACGCTCGCCGTTGCAGGTCATCGACAACATTTCTCCACTTCTCAGACCAAGACGCTGAGCATGGAGGTCGGAGTGATGGAGGCACGAACACAGTCTGCATGCAGAGTGCTCTGCTAAGGTGGCTATAGAGCGTGCATGCATTGATCTTGAATCCAGTATGCTCAGGAGCGTGATGTGAGAGATGCCAATTACATGAGAACCATAATGTTTGGGACTCAACGTGGTTTCATTCCCAGCTAAGGAAGAAAATTTAGATTTGTTATTTGAAGTTTTTTACTTGGATCGATCTGTATAAATGAAGTATATCTTTAATTTCAATGTGCAATGATGGAATCAGCAATAGTATGGTTCATATCTTCCACAAATATTTTGGGATAATAATTTAGGCTCAATAATTTTTTTTTCTCAAAAGAATAAATGAAGAAGACTAAATTCGATCTCAGGACATTATGATAGCTAACATCTTCTAATAAAACATATTTATTAAATGCAAATCAAAAATATGATTCAATCAGGATCACCATGTCACTTGAATAGATGGGTTAACTGATTGGACCATATGTTTGATTTAACATTATATGTAATATTTTATTAAAAAATAAAAATAAAAACATCAAAAATTAAAAGAAAGACATCCTTAATCATAAATTAAAATAACATTTTTAATATGCTGATGAACATTTTGATTTTTCGAGCTGGAATGGTGATTCAGATCCAATCTAGATCCATGCCAAGTTAGTCTCGCTCCATGTCACTTTTCTTAAAGCACCAAACCTGAATCTAGATCCATGCCAAGTTAGTCTCACTTTTCTTAAAACCATGTTTGGGGCATTCCCGATAAATAATCCTTTGATAATCAAGTTAATTCTTGGATTTGGTACGGTCGGATCGATCGTCTGATACTAAAACGAAGTTGCGTATGGGTGCCTACTTGAGGGTCTCTTTTATAAGTGGCTTTGAGGATGGTTATGCTCCGCATTGGCAAGGGATAGCGTGCGACATATTCAAGTAGAGACTTGGTATAATGTTCATCGAACATGGTGCCACATAGGTTGACTATGTCTATCGTGAAATCCACAAGTAATCATTTCAGCAAACACTTTATAGTCAATACAAATTACAAACATGAACTTTACAAGCTCGGAACGATCGCACACAAAGGATCATGATCCATTACAGATTAAAATCCCCCTCTCATTTACAAGTCATAAACGGCCACGAAAGCCAACCAAACTAGGGTTGCTAAGCCTACTGTTAGCTCACTACTTGTACAAAATATAAACAAAAACCGAAAGACATTGACATACATAAGCATTATATCGAACACCCTATTTATATCTTTGTCTATGACATTCTCCCCCACATATTTTTTCGACGTCCTCGTTGAAGCCGTTGCATCTCTTTGACGTTTATTGAATCTTCAATCTTCTGGTCTAGCTACAATATGCCTCTTGGCTCCTAGTTACTCTTCGTCGCTGTCGTCAAGTAGTTGAACTTTGATCTATCATACTACTTCAACTCGCCAATATCTGACTTTGGTATGAGGTCGATTGAGTTGTGTTGATCCTTGTTGATTCCTGTTGATCCTTTTGATAAAGTAAAATATCTTTCTTGTTTTGCACCAATATCTCAAATGTCTTATGCCGCTTAAAATGGATGGATGCTTGTTGGAGCTTTAATGAGCATCATCTCTTATATTTTGAAGTTTTTAAGGTCATTCCCTCACAAAATTTACTCATTATTATTTTTTACTTAATTATCACTTCAAAGTAAGTTTACTTAATTATCACTTCAAAGTAAGGTTCTATTTATAAATGAAGTGGATAATCTACACTTAGTAGCATCGATCACCATTAATGAAGATTTGACAACTATTGTCTTCTCATTAGCTTTCTTTGAAGGGTCTTTGAACTTGTGCAGTGTTTGAGATAGAGATGAGGAACAAAAGAGATGCTTTATTCATTGTTACAATGCCTATTTATACAGGGTTGAGGGATGATTTTCCTCAACTGAAATGAGATCTTCTTGTTTAGTTACAGAAGTAAAGCTGTTCAGCTAACATGCCCCTGCAAGATCGAGCTTCTGTCAATGACGTCGATCTTGGATCGATGCAAGAGAAAGAGTTTGCGAGTCAGAGCATTCGTGAGGGAGTCTGCAAGTTGATCGACCGTGTGGACATGAGAAACACGAAGCTGTTGGCGGATGACTTGATCGCGCATAAAGTGAAAATCAATAGCAATATGCTTCATGCGGGAGTGAAAGACTAGATTAGCACAAAGATATGTAACACCAATGTTGTCACAATAAATAACAGGTGTTGAAGCAAAGTGAATGTGAAGCTCTATAAGTAAGTTAGTAATCCAATTAAGTTCGACAATAGTAGTGGCAATATCACGATATTCCGCTTCAGTAGTAGACCGAGCAACTGTCTTTTGTTTCTTAGAACTCTAACTAATCAGATTAGCACCAAGAAAAATAATATACCATGATGTAGAAGTTCTATCATCAATGTTACCAGCCCAGTCTGCATCGGCAAATACATGAAGCCGAGAGGGAGAGTGCTTGCGAAGGAAAATGCCATGATCGATGGTCCCCTTAAGATAATGTAAAATACGTTTGATAGCAGTCCAGTGTAGAGTAGACAGTTGGTGCATAAACTGGGATAACTTATTAACTGCAACGGAGACATCTGGACGGGTAAGAGCGAGATATTGTAAGGAGCCAACTACCTATCGATACTGAGAAGGATCTGTAGCATGAGTGCCATCACATAATTTCAGTGATTCATTAGCAGATAAAGGAGTGGTGACCTCGTTTGCATCTTGCATATTCATCTTTAATTGCAAATCCTAGATGTACTTTCTCTGGGAAAGGAAGAGGCCAGAGGATGTAAACATAGCTTCGACACTGAGAAAATAACCCAGGTTACCGAGATCTTTAAGAGAGAATCGGGCAACCAATTGCGTGATAAATGCCTGAACTTCCATAGGATTGTCGCATGTGACAATAATATCATCGACATAGATGAGAAGATAGATGGTGCCCCCATGTTGATGACGTAAAAATAGGGAGACATCAGACTTGGAGTTGATGAAACCAACTAAGGATAAGTAGTGACCAAGCTCAGTATACCAAGCTCGTGGAGCTTGACGGAGTCCATAAATGGCCTTGTGAAGTTTGCATACATGCCATGAATATTGAGGATGTATAAATTCTGGAGGTTGCTCCATGAAGACATCGTTAGTGAGAGTCCCTTGTAAAAATGCATTATTAATATCTAGTTGGCGTAAACACCAGCCTTTGGAGATTGCCAGACTTAGGATAATCCAGATTGTAGTGGGCTTTACAACAGGACTGAATGTCTCAGTGTAGTCAACACCAGGTCGTTAATGAAATCCTTTGGCTAAAAGTCGTGCTTTATAACGAGCAACCAAATCATCAGGATGTCGCTTAATTCGAAAGACCCACTTACACCCGATAATATTTTGTGTGAAGTTAGAATGAGTAAGAGTCCATGTAGCATTATAAAAAAAAGCACCATACTCCTCACACATGGCTGTATGCCAATGTAGAGATTTATTGGTATGAGAAAAAGAAGTTGGTTTAATAGAGTTGAAGGATGGCTCAGTGCTACTATGTAAGTCAAGAACCTAACATGGTTTAAAGACACCGTTCTTAGAGCGAGTTTGCATAGGATGTCGAGAGGCTGTAATAGGGTTGGGGGGTAAAGAAAGAGGATTATTATTGTTTGAGTCAGGCTGACGAACTACAGAGGTTTCCTGGCGAGGTGAAGATAAATGATACGGTTCTAGAGGCAATTATACATACAGGAAGAGGTGGAACCAGAGGTGAGGAGAGAGAAGACTACGGAACAGAGGTAACAACAAAATATGGATCCAACGGTGATTCGTGAGAGGATGAAAATGTGTTGTAAGAATCCAATGGGATGACATAGTGCTTGTGATCCCGAAAGGGAAAGACAGACTCTACAAAAGTGACATGCCTAGAAACAAAGATTTTAGCAGCGTGAGAGTCATAACAACGGTATGTATTATGTTCTTGAGAGTATCCAATAAAAATGCAAGGGCGAGAATGAGGTTGCAGTTTGTGAGAATTATAGGGATGTAACCATGGATAACATAAACAACCAAATACTTTTAATGTCTGCAGATTATGACATTTGTGAAACAACTTTTCAAACGGTGATTGATATTGTAGAATTTGAGTAGACATCCGATTAATAAGGTAGACAGTAGTTTGAAATGCTACAGACAAAAAAGTGGATGGCATAAAAGCTTGATGAAGCAGCGTCAGGCTCGTTTCGACAACATATCGATGTTTACGTTCAGCAGATCCAACCAGTTGAGGAGTGTATAGAGGAGATTTGAGATGTTGAATACCACAAGCAGACAACTGGGACGCAAGGGCTTGATATTCACCTCCACCATCATAATAGATAGTTTTAATGAAAGTATGAAAATAATTCTCGACTAAGTTCTTAAAGTTGGAGAAGACAGTAGTGACGTCAGACTTCTGACGAAGAGGATATAACCATGTATACTTTGTAAAGTAGTCTACAAAGATAACATATAATCTAAACTTATCAAAGGAGACAACTGATGCAGGACCCCAAACATCAGTATAAACAACCTCAAATGATTTAGAGCAAAAAATAGAAAATGCACCAAAAGGTAATTGATGACTCTTATTGCTAAGACAAGCATCACAATGAGTAATGACATTACTAGATTTAGAAATAGGAATAGAACAGCTAGAAAGCAATTTTTGTTGAATAGATGTTGAGAGATGACCAAGACGTTGATGCCAAATGTCGACTGGAGTAGTAGTGGAAGAGTTCGCAGTAGGTTTGGTGAGGAATAAGGCTGACTGTCATTCATAGATGTTGTCTTTATTCGGGCCGCGAACTAAGGATTCCTCCGTGCTCAAGTCCTTGACAACAAAATAATCAGGAAAGAATTCAATAGAGATATGATTTTGTTGGCATAATTGAGAGACAGAAATAAGGTTTCTTTTAATGTGGGGTGCATATAAAACATCATCGAGTGTGAAAGAGGTATCATGTGAATTAAGCAATGTAGAACCAATATGAGTGATTGGAATTCTTTTACTATCACCGATGATAATGTCTTCGTTGTCGTCATAGTTGTTGTGGATCAACAAGTTCTGAAGATCGGAAGTGATATGGTGGGAAGCACCAGAATCCACAATCCAATTGGGTTGACTTGTAGACGGAGCAGTCATGACATTCGCCTGAGGCAAGTTTGATGGAGCTGGAAGACGAGGCCGAGACCAGCAAACCTTTGCAGAGTGACCGAGTTTGTCACACAACTGAAAAAAACAACAGGATGATGAAATGTAGGAGGAGGACGACGTGGCCGGAAGGAAGTATTCTGATGATGGTTAAAGGTTGGAGACTGTGGAGGGGGAGCAGGTGGTATTGTGCCCATAGGAGGTAAGTTGGCCACACCTTTCGAAGCATGCTTGTTGTATTTGCGGTTTGGCCGTTTGGATTTGTGGTTAAATTGAGTAGTGATAGGAGGTCCCGGTTGAGATCCTGCGGGCGTATCACAACGCTTCAGGTAAGCTTCAAAGTCTGTTAACTTATCATGAAGTTCTTTAAAGGAGATTGAGAGTCGCGAGCTCAAAGCGCTGTTGCCAGCTCCTTGAATTCTGCACCCAGTCCATTAAGTGTGTGGATGAGAACCTCTTTATCAGTTAGAGAATGACCTATTAAAGCTAGGTCATCCATAATCATTTTGATATGTTGTAAGTAGTCAGTAACATTACTTCCCTCATGCTTTAAGTGCACTAGGCTAGAGAGTAGGCTAAGCATGCGAGTCCTCGAGCGATTCGCGAATGTAGTTTGTAACTTAGTCCAAGCTTCCGCAGTAGTAGCACAAGAGGACACAAATGGAGCGACAAAGCCATCAATAGAGGCTTGAATCACTTAGAGAATAAGACGATCTTGGCGTAACCATAGCTTATATGCAGAGTTTGGCACTGGGTTTGGTTCTCCTGGAACATGGATTAGTGCTGGTGGACAACTAAGAGAACCATCAATATAACCCAATAAATCATAACCAAATAGAAGATTAGAAAACTGAGCTCGCCAGGATGCATAGTTACCACCTTTGGATAGTTTAAAGGGGATTAGAGAGGCATCATTTATGGAAATAGGTTCGAAGTACGAAGAGGAAAGGGAAGTGCTAGCAGGAAACAGAATAGGAACATCAGAGGTTGACGAGGAAGTCATTTAAGACTCACCAAAGGAGGTAGCCAAGAACCCGAGAGAATAACGCAGAAAAAATGACAACTTGTGTTAAAAAAATAGGCGACAAAGGAAGCAAAGTGATGAGGTATGAACAGAAAATGAAGACTTCAACCACAAGGTTACCTCCTTTGGATGCAGATGGATGATTATGGTATTGCAAGCTTGGGAGAATCTCAAAGTGGCTGTCACCTGAGACTGTAGAGTCCTGTTCCTGGATCTGAAAGGCCGAGTGCAGCATGCCAGTGTTGCCAGAACCAATCCTTGAATAAGATCTGGAGTCTGAAAACAATAGTGGTGGCAAAGGTTGATGAGAAGCAGCTACCACAAACCAAAATGTTGCTTACAACGGGTGGAGACTTGTTATTTCAGCTTGTAGTGACAACTTCTATGAAATGGGTCTAGATGGCAAAGTCGACAAATACAATAATGTGAGGAGATTTGCGTTCTTTGTTCTTGGAGTCGACCGTCATCTTGCCATTGCCGAGAATCTAATCTGTCAGTTCAACTGTTGTAATCTTGAGAACATTGGATAGTTGTTTTGACATGCAAGTAGATGTGGAGGATAAAGCGGTAGGTCCACTGCCTTTTGGACGCAGGGAGACTGAAGGATTGTGGTTCCTCTAGGCACCGCTGAAGAAGGAGAACCAGCAGGGTAGAGAGATGGGTTGCAAAAGCGTGTCACTGGTAGTGCGCTGCAATATTGCCAAGCCGATCGCAGCAAAACAAAGGAAGGGAAAAAAAAAGGGGGAAACAGAGTAATGGGTACTCTGTTTTGATGGAAGCGATCGACAACGACTTGAAGAAGAGGGCTGGAGACTGCAGGTGACAAGGTTGCCGGATCGATGGCAGAGCCGGAGATCGGGATGAGAGCAGGTGCCAAGGTTGCTGAAAACAAGGGACGGTGGCGATAAGATGGAACTCGACGGAGACGCTGCAAAGCAATGAAGGTTCTTCGGTGGGAGATGGCAGAGCTCAGTGGCAATGAGATGGAACAGCGGCAGGGGACGTCGTAGACGTCGGTAGGCAACAAGGGAGGAGGTTATTGTGCTATCGTTTGACAACGAGAAGAGAAGAAAATATCTCTGTATTATAGCTCTGATACTATGTTTGAGATAGAGATAAGGAACAAAAGATATGCTTTATTCATTATTACAATGCCTATATATACAGGGTTGAGGGAGGATTTTCCTCAATTGAAACGAGATCTTCTCGTTTAGTTACAGAAGTAAAGCTATTCAGCTAACATGCAGGCTCCTTTGTTAGATAAATAAGAGAACTGAGGTACTCGATTTCGCTTATTCTCTTAAGAGTTAAGAAGACAAATGTTACTTTACTTCACTCACTTCCTCAAGGTTGTGTTTTATACATCAAGCTGGTTATTAATCTTTGCTCACTTTTGTTCACACTTCTGAAGCAATTGAAGTGTTCGTACTCATTGCATTGAGTTAGCTACTTTATTCACATTCTCACTGACATAAAACTTCTGGAATGTAAGAAATTTTATCTAAAAAGAGAAAAAATGTACCATAACTTGGAGTAAGTCTCTGATAGTTTTGGTTGCCTTTGGGATTGTACTATCTTTTCTATCATCTTTGTCGCCTACTTCTCTAAGTAGAAAAGGTTTAGCACTATGTACTGCCTATTTCGTTCTTTGGTCAATTACTCTAGCATCAATCTGAAGTCTTCCACTTTCGACTATCTTGATAAGAATCCTATTGACACCGATCTTATGAAGTTCTTTGGCCTCTACCCTTCAGCATTGTCTTGATACTTAGAGTTTGCCTCTGCATTCTCCACCTTTTCGGCCTCTTTCATGACCAACACTCTTCTTCTATGAGATTGATGACTCCACAGAAGTCTCACTTTTACGGTACCATGACATTGCAAAGCCTATGACACTACTATTCATTGTCTCGTATCTGCGTCCCTTTTTTCGTAATTGATAGATCCACCTATGTTCCGATCGACACTTAGCTTTTGAGTAGCTGAGCCCCTCTAGACTCGTTGTTACTTCCTTGCCCCTTTCTACCACCTGATTTAGCACCTTTATGTTCTTTAAGTAGTTACCCTTAGTTGATGGAAAGACAGACTACAACTCTCATGCATGGCCTTTACCATTCTGTTGTAGGGCTCACGCTGATTCTGTTCTCCTTAGCTTTCTTGATAGCAATGTTCGCTTACTCGGTCTTGTCCTCTGACTTATCAGGTTCTCCCAAGTGAGTATAAGCATAGGAGCAATCCAACTCTTTAGTCATTCCAATCATACCTATGTTCGATCATACATTTGTATGATCAAGTCCCCCACATGTGACTCACTAGTACTTGCACTCGGAATTCCCCCTCAATGGTACACAACCCCTATATGTTGATGACCAAGGCTTTTATTCGATACAAAATTTGATACATGCACGGAAGACCCGCCTTTATGGTACCATGACATTCACTCCTTAAATCCATATCCCTTATTGTCATTATGTTGTTCATCGAAGTGGAGCTCCTAGTAGCTCCTAATCATACCTTTGCATTGTCACGAACGGTCGTCGCTCAATCGTAACTCTTTATTTTATGAACCATTCATCGCTTTTTGTTGCTTGTACAGATGTTTGGCACCCTGTTTTACCTTGGTTTTGTGTGATTTTACCTAGGAATTGTGAGCAAAAATAGTTTGTCAGGTAGTAGAACAATCGCTCGCTACGCAAAGCCAGAATAGGCCAAAATTGCCCAGTTTTGGGTCATTTTCGCATGCTGTGATGACCTAGCTAAATGGAGTAAAACGTTAGTCATCTCAGCCCTTTGGAACCCCCCGAGTGGCATAGGGTTGGATGGGGCTTCGGGATAGTAGTCGGGCATGAGCACTCAAAAGAAATTAAAGTGTTTTGCGTGCGACACCCTTGGGAACCATTGTTTGTGGACTTACGACTGTTCTTACAACCCTCTAAAGTCCTGTTTTGCTTTCTTTATCTCTTTTTCTGATGCACTCAAGGTGTTCGATGAATTACTTGTAAGAGCTGCCCTCTTTGTGAGACGTCGGGACTTATCTGTCGCTCGTCTTCAAAACTAATCAACTTCTCTTTTTGTAGGTCATTCTGGACTCGCACAAGGTTGCAATTGGGCTGACCCTTTACAGACAAATACGCTTTGGTGTTTCATAACTTAGGCAATCCCAACTAAGTCTGAAACATTGGGCCAAGGTTGCTTCACGACTTAGGCAATTTCAGCTAAGTCTACAAGTTTATCGCAAGGGTGCCATACGGCTTAGGCAAATTCAGCTAAGTCCGTGACAGCATGATCAAATCTCTCACGAGACTTCTCCCGTGTGTGTTGTATTGCCTCGAACTATTTCACCATGATCCACTGCATCATATCGCCTCATAGTGATATCTCCATTACATTTAGATTATCGTGGGATAAAATCAGACTACGATCTCTCAATGTTCAGCCTTTGTTAGCATATCGTAGGGCCTCCACCACGTCCGATTATGTTCGCTCCTTTAGCAATTGATCTTTGTTCACCCATTCTCGGGTCACATATAGATGAAACATTGCTCTAGGATAATATGTCACTTAGCTCTCAAAGTCCACAAACTTCACTGAAATTGGTGCACTATTATCTAGAACCTAGGCCTCTATCCTCCACCAGCACAATCTCCACTGCATATCGCTTTCTTCTTGACAACTTGAATGGTAGCATTGTGATATATTCCTTAAGAGTACTTGCCTCTACATCATCTCTGTCATATGCTAAGGTCTTCTGATCCTAACTTTGCCTCCACAATTTGAGTCGCCTTAGTTTCTCCATCAAATGCTTCTCTGAGATAAAGTGCATATGTCTTGAAACTCCCTTTATCTTTGGCCCTATGCAGAATGAGTCTACTACATCAGATTGAAGAACTCATAGAATAACATGATATCACTTTTGCCTCTACAAGAGTTTATGTCTTTGACCTCTGTCCAAAGAAAGCCTCGTGTCTCCGCTCTATGCTCTATCTTCTATATTAAGTCACTTCATATAGCTTGGATACTTCACCAAGTTTCACCTAAGTTGTTTTACCCCTCAATTTGCATTGAGTTGGTGGTGGCTCTCACGCCCACTATTCAACGGGTCAGTCCTCCATTGAGTTTGATTTCCATATCGGCCCTAAGTGTGTCTCTGTTTGGTATTACCATGAGTTACTCCCCCATTAAGTCTCATAATGTATCCACCAATGCATTACTTCATGCGAGATTATACGTTGACTTCCCGCTGCTCGCTCGGTTCATTGAGTTTTGTGAAGTTGTTGTCTTGAGGTGCTCCTTTTCAACAAGTTCGATCTGCTGCACATGATCCTCCCTTTAGAGAACCATGGCTTATCTCTCCTAAATATATGTCATATTTGAGCAACTTTCCTCTTTGCATCATTCTCTCTGGAAGTTTTGGAGACCACTATCCCCTTGGACTACTCCGTCTTGCTAAACAAACTATCTAGTGTTTTGTCATTGCAAATGCACTTGTTAGATTATGACTCTTCGCCAATACAACCCCCACTGCACCCTTCAAGGCCTAGCAATATGTTAAACTTCTTGCACACTTCAACCTCCTATGGATGTATCCTTTGATAAATGATAGAGTTGTTAGCATCTGTTGTAACAACCAGTATCAGATTTGTTAGACTGTTGAGGAAAATCTTCAACGTCTAACCTCTCTATCCCTCTCTTCCTTTGTATAAATAGCCATTAGTGAATAAATAAAACCAATCGACACATTATTCCACTCAACCCTCTTCTCATTTCTAACATGGTATCAGAGCCAGTCTCTCTATAAGAGAGATTATCTTTCCTTTTTTTTCGCTGTCAAACGACAGCTTCTATCATCATTTGTCCGTGGATAACTTCGCTGCGAAACTACAGATACCCAGGGGTCATCCACCGCCATCCTCTCAGACATCCTCTGCTTCCTTTGCTCCGAAGGTAACTCTCTCCTCATCGGTGCAGATCTATCTCTTTTTGCTGTCAAACGACAGTCTCTCGTCGACGTCGAAGCTGGAGACTTCTAGTGTGTTGGCTTTCTCTTCCTCTGTTGGACCCCGTTGGCTTTCTCAATTCCTCTACTGAAGCGTTCTTCTACACGAGGCCATCTTCCTTGTGCACCACCACTGTCGCATCAGCTCCAACAAGCAGCGGCACCTTCCCTACCCCATCTGCAGCAGACGACGACTACTACACCTGCTCGCCAGTGCCATCCCTCCTGCAGCCTCTGTTGCTCTGTTCTCTTTGTCGAGAGTACCTGTACGGGCCACAACTTATCGTCTCTTAATGCTCTGCAGAGAGGGCACAACAAGTTCTTTCTCGTTGTCAAACGATAGTAAATCTACGACCGCAGCGCTTCTCTCGCTGCCCTTCGGATCTATCGATCGCCCCAGCCGTAGCAGCATCTCCTCCGCCGAAGTCAACCGTTGTCAGACCTTCACCGTGGTTGACAACACAACGGTCTCCTTGATATCGGGTCAAGATCTATGTCCGTCACAGGAGATTGATCTTGCGGGGGCATGATAGTCTGATCTAATCAGATTATCGAATTTGGCTCTAGCAGAATCGTCTGCTCCTTTCTTCAGATTTATTATCATCGGTTCAAGATCAGTGTCCTCAGTTCAAGATCGACGTCCTTACAGGAGTTCGATCTTGCGGGGGCATGATAGAAAATAAGATTAAGTTAGAATTTAGATATGATTTAAATAAGATTAAATTAGGATTTAGATATGATTTCTCTAACTAAATGAGGAAATCACGTAGGTTAGTTGAGGGAAATCCTCCTATCTTCACCTATATAAATTGACGATGGATCAATGAATCAATTGGGCATTTTCATTATTTCTTCCTATTTCTAACATGGCATCAGAGCATGTAGCAGAGTCTGTAGCAGGACTGCCATCATTTAACCGAAGCGATCTGTTTTATCCTCCGTCGTGTTATCAATGCTACAGAGTAAAGATAACATCTACCACGACCTCTGCCCCAGGCACATCTCACTGTTTTATCATCCACAAGTCAATTGTTATATGTTTAATACGAGAGTGAAACATCGGATTGGCACATAAGTAGGTAGCCCCGATATTATCACAATATATTGTAGGAGTAGCAGAGGAACAGATGTCAAGCTCTTTGACCAGATTCATTATCCAGTTAAGTTCAGTAGTTGCAGTTGCAATGGAGCGATACTCAGCTTCAGTAGAAGACCGAGCAACTGTCTTTTATTTCTTGGAACTCCAACTGATTGGATTGACTCCGAAGAATATAATATACCCAGATGTTGATGTTCTATCTTCAAGGTTCCCAGCCCAATCAGTGTCAGCATAAGCATGAAGTTGAAGATGACATTTTTTGTTGAGAATGATGCCATAGTCAAAAGTACCTTTAAGATATCGTAATACTTGTTTAACAGTGGACCAGTGTGTGGTAGATGGTCTATGCATGAATTGGGACAGCTTGTTAACCGTAAATGAGATATTTGGACGAGTGATGGCTAAATATTGCAAGGAGCCAATCACTTGCCGATATTGTGTAGAGTCTGTAGCAGGACTGCCATCATTTAACCGAAGTGATTCACTAGTGGAGAGAGGAGTCAAGACAGCATTTGCATCCTTTATGTTTATCTTAACTAATAACCTACGTGATATTCTCATTTAGTTGGGAAAATCATATCTAAATCCTAACTTAATCTTATTTAAATCATATCTAAATCCTAATTTAATCATATCTTCTATTATGTCCTAGCAAGATCGAGCTCCTATAAAGACGTTGATCTTGAACTAAGGACGCTAATCTTGAACCGATGACAATGAATCTAAAGAAATGAGCAAACGATTCTGCTGGAGCCAAATTCGACAATCCAATTAGATCGGACTATCATGCCCCCGCAAGATCAAGCTCCTATGAAGGACACAGATCTTGACCCGATATCAAGGAGACCGTTGTGTTGTCAACCGTGGTGAATGTCTGACAGCGGTTGACTTCGGCAGAGGAGATGCTGCTACGGTTGAGGCGATCGGTAGATCTGAAGGGCAGCGAGAGAAGCGATGCGGTCGTAGATTTACTGTCGTTTGATAGCAAGAAAGAACTTGTTGTGCCCTCTCCGCAGAGCATTGAGAGACGATGAGTGGTGGCCCGTACAGGTACTCTCGGCAAAGAGAACAAAGTAACAGAGGCCACAGGAGGGATGGCGCTGGCGAGCAGATGTAGAAGCCGTCATTTGCTGCAGATGGGGTAGGAAAGGTGCCGCTGCTTGTTGGAGTTGATGCGATAGTGGCGGTGCACAAGGAAGATGGCCTCATGTAGAAGAACACCTCGGTAGAGGAATTGAGAAAGCCAACGGGGTCCAACGGAGGAAGAGAAAGCCGACGCACTAGAAGTCTCCAGCTTCGACGTCGACGAGAGACTGTCGTTTGACAACAAGAAGAGATAGATCTGCACCGATGAGGAGAGAGTTACCTTCGGAGTAAAGGAAGCAGAGGATGTCCGAGAGGATGGCAGTGGATGACCCCCGGGTATCTGCAGTTTCACAGCGGAGTTGTCCACGGACAAATGATGATAGAAGCTGTAGTTTGACAACGAAAAAAAAAGAGATAATCTCTCTTATAGAGAGAGGGGCTCTGATACCATGTTATAAATGAGAAGAGGGTTGAGTGGAATAATGTGTCGATTGGTTTTGTTCATTCACTGATGACTATTTATACAAAGGAAGAGAGGGATAGAGAGAGGGATAGAGAGGTTAGACGTTGAGGATTTTCCTCAATAGTCTAACAAATCTGATACTGGTTGTTATAACAGATGCTAACAACTCTATCATTTATCATGCTCCCGCAAGATCGTGCTCCGACCAAGGACGTCGATCTTGGACCGATGAAGTGAGAACAACTTGTGGGAGAGTGGCTTCGTGAGGGAGTCCGCCAGTTGATCTCTGCTATGTGAATATGAGAGACACATAGTTGATGATTCACCACTTGATCTCGTACAAAGTGAAAGTCAATTGTTATATGTTTAATACGAGAGTGAAACACCGGATTGACACATAAGTAGGTAGCACCGACATTATCACAATATATTGTAGGAGTAGCAGAGGAGCAGATGTCAAGCTCCTTGAGTAGATTCATTATCCAGTTAAGTTCAGTAGTTGTGGTTGCAATGGAGCGATACTCAGCTTCAGTAGAAGACCGAGCAACTGTATTTTGTTTCTTGAAACTCCAACTGATTGGATTGACTCTGAAGAATATAATATACCCAGATGTTGATGTTCTATCTTGAAGGTTCCCAGCCCAATCAGCGTCAGCATAAGCATGAAGTTGAAGTTGACATTTTTTGTTGAGAATGATGACATAGTCAAGAGTACCTTTAAGATATCGTAATACTTGTTTAACAACGGACCAGTGTGTGGTAGATGGTCTATGCATGAATTGGGACAACTTGTTAACCGCAAATAAGATATCTGAGCGAGTGATGGCTAAATATTGCAAGGAGCCAATTACTTGCCGATATTGTGTAGAGTCTGTAGCAGGACTGTCATCATTTAACCGAAGCGATTCACCAGTGGAGAGAGGAGTCGAGACATCATTTGCATCCTTTATGTTTGTCTTAACTAATAAGTCATGAGTGTACTTTCGTTGAGAGAGGAACAGTCCCGAAGATGTAGATATTGCTTCTACACCCAAAAAATAAGTCACGGGACCAAGATCTTTGAGGGAAAATCTACTGACCAACTGGTTAATGAACATTGTGACCTCTATAAAATTACTACCTATCACAATAATATCATCAACATATACTAGAAGATAAAGTATATTGTCAGGTAGTTGCCGGAGAAATAAGGAAGTGTCAGACTTTGAATTAGAGAAGTCGACGGACATAAAAAAGGAGCCAAGTTCCATGTACCGGGCTCTTGGAGCTTGTCGAAGATCATAAATGGCCTTGTGGAGTTTGCAGACATGTTTCGGATAATGAGGATGAATAAAACCAAGAGGTTGCTCCATAAAGACCTCGTCAGTTAAAGTTTCTTGTAAGAATGCATTGTTCACATCAAGTTGTCTTAATCACCATCCTTTTGAAACTGCTAAACTCAAAATCAGTCGAATTATTATGGACATAATAATAGGATTAAATGTCATAGTAAAATCAACACCAGGACGTTGATGGAAGCCTTTGGCCACCAAGCGGGTCTTGTACCGAGCAATGGACCCATCAGGGTTCCGCTTAACTCAAAAAACTCACTTACACCCAATGACATTTTGTGCGGGATGACACGGAACAAGTGTCCAAGTAGAATTAGAAAGTAGGGCGTCATATTCATCAGACATAGCTTAACGCCAATGGGGAGACTTGTGGGCTTGAGCGATCGTGGTTGGTTCACAAGTCTCAACAAAGGGAGTCACAACCGTGTGGAGATCGAGGATCTGATGGGGCTTAAAAATGTCGCTTTTAGAGCGTATTGTCATTGGATGTCCAAGTGGTTTAGGAGATGATGGTGGAATGAGTGTGGGTGAAGTAGAACAGGGAGAGTTGGACTGTGGAATAGTAGTGGTAGTAGACTGAGGCGAGGGAAATGTCGGTTGTTGAGTGTCTGGTGATCGGATGTTTGTGGTAGCAGAAGAGGGAGAGAGGTGTTGTATTGGAGGGATGCTCCATTCAGGAGTTGGAGTTGGTGATTCGTATGGCAGTTCAGTGGATAAAGGCATGTGCCACTGATGCATATGCACCGGAGTGGTTGATACAGTGGTAGATTGGTGTTGTTGAAATGGAAAGGAAGACTCCACGAAGACAACATGACGAGACGCAAAGGCCTTGTGAGTGGAAGGATCATAACATCGGTAAGCATTGTGTTCAAGGGAGTAACCAATGAAGGTACAAGGCTTTGACCGTGATGCTAGTTTATTTGATGCATAAGGACGTAACCAAGGATAGCATACACGACCAAAGACCCTATGTTTTTGAAGATTTAGGGATCGATAAAATAACTTTTCAAACGGTGATTGATTATTGAGGACATGAGTAGGCATACGATTAATCAGATAGACGATGGTCTGAAAGGCTGCAAACCAGAAGGTAGTTGGCATGGAAGCATGATGGAGAAGTGTGAGTCCAGTTTCAACTATATGCCGATGTTTGCGTTAGGCAGAGCCAACTAGCCGAGGAGTGTACGGTGGAGATTTGAGATGCTGAATACCATAGGCTAACAAGTGTGATGTTAGTGTTTGTTATTCATCTCCACCGTCAAAATAAATTATTTTGATAGAGGACTGAAAGATATTTTCGACCATTTTTTTGAAAGTAAGGAAGATGGTAGAGACCTCAGACTTATGTTGAAGAGGATAAAACCAAGTATATTTGGTAAAATAATCAGTAAAGATAACATAAAATCGGCATTTGTCAATAGAAATACTTGGTGCAGGGCCCCAAACATCAGTATATAGAATTTCAAATTGATGTTTGCAAGAAATAGAAGAATGAGCAAATGGCAGTCAGTGACTTTTATTGCTAAGACATGCATTACAATGAGAAATAATAGGACTAGCTTTAAACAAAGGAAGAGCATAACGGGAAAAAAAAACGTTTGTAGAGTAGAGGTAGAAGGGTGACCGAGACGATGATGTCACACATCCGTGGAAGCAACAACAGAAGAATATGCAGTAGGTGGAGAGGTGGATCGCCACTGGTAGATGTTATCTTTACTCTGGCCTTGAACTAATGATGCCCCCGTGTTCAGATCCTTGACAAGAAAATGGTCAAGAAAATATCTTTTAGTCCTCTATCAAAATAATTTATTCTGACGGTGGAGGTGAATACCAAACACTAACAATTGAAGAATCCATCAACATATCCTATCAGATCATATCCAAAGAGGAGATTAGTGAACTGGGTGCACCATGCAGCATAATTCCCTCTGGATAATTTGAAGGGAATGAGGACGGCAACATTGATGGAGATCGGTCCCGTACTCGGAGAGGTGCCGGAGCTTCCTGTAATAACATTGACAGAGACCAGAGAAGTAGTTGAGCAAGACATTGTAGAGAAATAATGCTGTCCCTTTTTTTTTTTTTGAGTTGTGTCTCACTACAGCAACGGAGGAGAAGAGTTCAATGCCGCAGATTTGTGTCTCACTGCAGCAACATAGAAGAGTTTAATTAACCGTACACTTCTCAGCTAGTTGGCTCTGCCAAACACAAATATCGACATATAGTTGAAACTGGACTCACACTTCTCCATCATGCTTCCATGCCAACTACCTTCTAGTCTGCAGCCTTTCAGACCACCGTCTATTTGATTAATCGTATGCCTACTCCTGTCCTCTATAATCAATCACCGTTTGAAAAGTTATTTCATCGATCCCCAAATCTTCAAAAACTTCTGGTCTTTGGTTGTGTCTGCTATCCTTGGTTATGTCCTTATGCATCAAATAAACTAGCAACACGGTCAAAGCCTTGTACCTTCATTGGTTACTCCCTTGAACATAATGCTTACCGATGCTATGATCCTTCCACTCACAAGGCCTTTGCGTCTCGTCATGTTGTCTTCGTGGAGTCTTCCTTTCCATTTCAACAACACCAATCTACCACTATATCAACCACTCTGGTGCATATGCATCAGTGGCACATGCCTTTATCCACTGAACTGCCATACGAATCACCAACTCCAACTCCTGAATGGAGCATCCCTCCAATACAACACCTCTCTCCCTCTTCTGCTACCACAAACATCCGATCACCAGACACTCAACAACCGACATTTCCCTCGCCTCAGTCTACTACCACTACCATTCCACAGTCCAACTCTCCCTGTTCTACTTCACCCACACTCATTCTACCATAATCTCCTAAACCACTTGGACATCCAATGACAACACGCTCTAAAAGCGACATTTTCAAGCCCCATCAGATCCTCGATCTCCACACGGTTGTGACTCCCTTTGTTGAGACTTGTGAACCAACCACGATCGCTCAAGCCCACAAGTCTCCCCATTGGCGTCAAGCTATGTCTGATGAATATGACGCCCTACTTTCTAATTCTACTTGGACACTTGTTCCGTGTCATCCCGCACAAAATGTTATTGGGTGTAAGTGGGTTTTTCGAGTTAAGCGGAATCCTGATGGGTCCATTGCTCGGTACAAGACCCGCTTGGTGGCCAAAGATTTCCATCAACGTCCTGGTGTTGATTTTATTGAGACATTCAGTCCTGTTGTTAAGTCCACAATAATCCGACTGATTCTGAGTTAGCAGTTTTAAAAGGATGGCGACTGCGACAACTTGATATGAACAATGCATTCTTACAAGGAACTTTAACTAACGAGGTTTTTATAGAGCAACCTCCTGGTTTTATTCATCCTCAGTATCTGAAACATGTCTGCAAACTCCACAAGGCCATTTTTGGTCTTCGACAAGCTCCAAGAGCCTGGTACATGTAACTTGGCTCCTTTTTGATGTCCGTCGGCTTCTCTAACTCCAAGTCTGACACCTCCTTATTTCTCCGGCAACTACCTGACAGTACACTTTATCTTCTGGTATATGTTGATGATATTATTGTGACATGTAGTAATTCTATAGAGGTCACAATGTTCATTAACCAGTTGGCCGCCAGATTTTCCCTCAAAGATCTCGATCCCCTGACTTATTTTTTGGGTGTAGAAGCAATATCTACATCTTCGGGATTGTTCCTTTCTCAACGAAAGTATACTCAAGACTTATTAGTTAAGACAAACATGAAGGATGCAAATGCTGTCTCGACTCCTCTCTCCACTGGTGAATCGCTTCGGTTAAATGATGGCAGTCCTGCTACAGACTCTACACAATATCGGCAAGTGATTTGCTCCTTGCAATATTTAGCCCTAACTCGCCCAGATATCTCAATTGCGATTAACAATCCGTCCCAATTCATGTATACACTATCTACCACACACTGGTCCGCTGTTAAACGAGTATTACGATATCTTAAAGGTACTCTTGACTATGGCATTATTCTCAACAAAAAATTTCCTCTTCAACTTCATGCTTATGCTGATGCTGATTGGGCTGAGAACCTTGAAGATAGAACATCAACATCTGAGTATATTATATTTCTCGGAGTCAATCCAATAAGTTGGAGTTCCAAGAAACAAAAGTTAGTTGCCCGGTCTTCTACTGAAGCTGAGTATCGCTCCATTGCAACTGCAACTGCTGAACTTAACTGGATAATGAATCTGCTCAAAGAGCTTGACATCTGCTTCTCTGCTACTCCTATAATATACTGCGATAATGTCGGGGCTACCTACTTATGTGACAATTCGGTGTTTTACTCTCGTATTAAACATATAGCAATTGACTTTCACTTTGTACAAGTTCAAGTAGTGAATCATCAACTACGTGTCTCTCATATTCACACAGCAGACCAACTGGCGGACTCCCTCACGAAGCCACTCTCTCATAAGTTGTTCTCACTTCATCGGTCCAAGATCGGCATCATTGGTCGGAGCGTGATCTTGCGGGGGCATGATAAATGATAGAGTTGTTAGCATCTGTTGTAATAACCAGTATCAGATTTGTTAGACTATTGAGGGAAATCCTCAACGTCTAACCTCTATATCCCTCTCTCAATCTCTCTCTTCCTTTGTATAAATAGCCATCAATGAATAAACAAAACCAATCGACACATTATTCCACTCAACCCTCTTCTCATTTCTAATATCCTTCCTATGTCGAAAAAAAAAGTTACAATGTAATAGGGCTCCGAGTTTCCATCACCTTAGGATAGCTACAGACGCTACATCGTCTGCATAAAGCCCTTGTATGAGTATCAAATTCTTCAAGTTAGCAATTCCCCTCAAATGTATGAGCTTTGTATAAATCTTTCGATCGTTGTGCAACCCATCCCACTTTGCACGGTCCCATCCTTTAACAAGCAGCCTGTTTGTATTTAGCACTATCAAGTTTGGTTGCTAACGTCGAATCGTACCTCAAACTCGACCATCCCAACCTTTATTTGCTACACATTCTTTCGAGCTTGCTTGTCCTCGTAGTGCCACTTGCGTAAAGGGTTGGTCATTCCTTTAAATGTCAATCCTGCTCCTTTAAGCGACTCATTTTCCTACACCTCAATATCTATTTTCCTAAATGATCGCGCATGCTGGATGCCCTCAATGTAGCCTAGTTATGTCTCCCCACGTTTGCATGCCAAGTGTTTCTATGTGTGTTTATCCCACTCTAATACCAAATGTCACGAACTTAACTGGTTTTGCTTTAAGTCGTGTAACACCCTTTCGTGTCCATTTGCAAAGGTCAACCTCCCAAAAACCTCCTTTGGTTTCTTAGGACCTAGAAAGCAGGCTAGAAAAATGTTTCACATGTGATTCACAAACAACTATATCGGCATACACTTTATAGCTAATGCAAATTACAAACAAAAACTTCATATGTTCTGAACAATCGCACATAAAGAATCATGGTCCATTACAGACCGAAATCGCTACAAGTGTCCACATTACATAACTCTCATTTACAAACCAAAAATTGTCTCGAAAGCCAACCAAACTAGGACTACCAAGCCTAATGCTAGCCAGCTATTTACTGTATAAAGCATGAAATAAAATCGAAAGACACAACAGACATACATGAATGTTATATCGAACATCTTACTTATATATTTTTCTATGAAAATATGTCACCACATGGTAGTATTGTATCCTATAGGTGAAGAGTGACATATTAGATACAAAAACTGCCATGTGGTGGCACATGGTAGATGGGTCAACTGACAAAGAATAAAAGAGATGACACATGACTGGCAAGTGGTATGTGGTAATACAATAAATTATCCAACTCCATGATTAACACAACCAGCCTCCATAGGTTTAGCGCTCTACAAATAATGATTTAGAGTGAGACTGATTTGAATAAACGTGGGTTTCAAATGGACCAATCGGGCATGGAGGTTTGAGCTTAGTATACCAAGCGTCTTATTATCAAACCCACTAATCTCGATCCCCCTTAAGATAGAGTCAGCCTAGGACCCACTTTTCAATTTCTTGATCCTCTACTCTTCTATCGACTATTGCAAGATTTGACAGCTAACCCACCGCCACTTGCCCAATCTCCAATATCATCAACTTAAACAATAATCATACCCCCCAAAACCTTACATAACAAGATCATGGTCTCTTTGTCTTCCACAACTTGTCCAAATGGTACAACATAGGTTACACCTAAGCTTAATGATAGAGTCATGCCCTCCAAGAGAATAAAACCTCTCTCACAGACCACTCAATAATCTACTGCAAAAATCCAAAGGGACCGAAGGAGTTAGTCGCTCAATCAATCGAATTCCCTCCTAATGTGCAAGCCCAGCTCTTCCAGATGAACTAGCGGCCAGAGGATATCAAAAATAAAATTAGGCAATGGAAGCAGCTTGAAGTCGATCTATATTTAAGGTCCCACTTCATTGGAAGTTCTGACCCATCAAACATATAGTTGTATTCACCTCACATATAATATATTGTTCGGGATAGTGAGGGAATGGCGCTTTTAAGTGACATCCCGAGTTGATCTCCTCTTTTGAGAAATTTGTTAAACAATTTCAGCTAAATATTATTAATTATAAATTGTCAAAGAAACCTACAACCTCCCTCTTAGTTATATGATTGATGGATAGGGTATCTTTGGTAAGCTATACCAAGTGGTTCAACGATGAAGCAAGGCTAGTAGCTGATTATCCGAGCTAGTCTATCATAATCAATGCCCTCCGACCCTCAAAATTCTTCTACCAAGTCATTATATAGCCTTTAGCCACATTCCCTAAGTTGCTACAAGATGCTATTCAACATATCGTGGTGGCTGAGTACGTGAAGTATTTCATAATCAATGCTTACATTGGTAGCCTCCGATCCTCAAAATTATTCTACTCAATCGTTACATGGCCTCTAGCCATATTTCCTAAGTTACTATAACAAGTTAATCAATATATCAGTAAGTATATGACCATCAGGAGGAGTCCGGAGATTAAGAAGACAACAAAATAATAAAGGCGTTTATGTCTTACTAATTTAGAATGACTATATAATAAATAGATTGAGATGAGACTTGAGTCCTTCCCGGGTCGTGAATTTAACATATTCAAAATTACTATTCTTAGGAAGGCAACGAGACCAAAGCATAGACGTAATTTTGTAATCAAGATAGAAGAAACTTTGATTTTTATTGATAAAAGAAATATGTACAATATGATCGGGGTTTGCGTATAAAAAAGAAACACCCTGAAAAAGAAACAAATATAATAAAAATAAAAATTAAAAACTTGGATTATATTCCACTAACCTTGGATTATTAGATCTCTATCTAATAATCTCCTTTAACCTCTAATTGGGCATCATGCAAGGAACTCATCATTGTCGGATATCATCTAATAAGAATATGAGCTAATTAAATAACTCGTATTTAATCTTTTATTTTGTTTAAGCATCCACCATATGTGTGTAACCCTCTAGGCCCAATATTAAACTAGTCATGACTCTCACCTGTCAGAACTCATTCTGATTTAGTGAATTATTATTTTATAATAATTCACTCGACTCATTGACTATGGATGTACTAGGCCATTATGCCACACGGTATCTTATCCATTGGATCTGTCTGTCCTCAATTACCATATATCTATAATCCCTCATCCTTCTAATATCCTAGAGATCATATATCGGGCATGGTACCATCATGCTACATACGAAATCCATCTAAGTCCCACTCTAATCGAATTCTCTCGGAGAACTCCTCTCTCAATCCGATCAACTTGATTAGGGATTTACCTAAGTCTCGCTCTAATCGGATTCTCCCGGAGAACTCTTCTCTCAATCCGACTAACCTGATTAGGGATTTACCTGAATGAGAATATACGAGATATTTCTCTCATGATACTGAGAGTGAATGATCCTATATTGACACTCAATAGCCTTCGTAAGGTTGGCTACCAATCCCGATAACTGATTGTACCAGATTTGAAACTTTCTAAACCTATAAGTCTGGTGTCAAAAGAGGAGTACTTAAATAAAATATCTTTGGTGTTTCAAGTCTATGGATCAGATACACAACTGAGACTGAAATTATTGTTTTACATTAGGTATCATTAACCATACAACAATCCATAAGCAGATCAATCATTGAACTCATTCTCCAATGAGCACTTGTATTGTATCCTTAATGTCTCCACACGTGGTTATAAGCCCAGTTGCTTCCATCATATGGACATGTATACAACACACCAATCAATCCAATTGTCTTAATGTCTCTCTCGAGCAATCTATGACCGAGATTATTTAGGATTTGTGTTTAAAGATGAATCGATCTCATTATCGTGATCTCATGATGATCTGATTCCCATTGCACATAACTAAGGACATCATAATATATATATATATATATATATATATATATATATATATATATATATATATATATATATATTGAACATATAATATAATGTGAGAATATGTTAATAATAATAATGTAAAGAGACTGTGTAACATGCCATACATGTCATCACTCACATGATTGACTTGCAGGACACTAGCACTTGCGATATTGTGCCCTCTTTCTAGCGCAAAAAATATTGGGGAACTTGATGCCGTGGCCGAGTAGTTATCATGGTTTGGTTCAGCCCGAGTGCGCAAGATAATCCAAGTCTGTTAGGAAGCAGTTGAAGCTTGGTCGGGTCGAGCATCTCGGGGTGCACATGCTCAAGTCAATAGGTGCGTCTTGCATAAAGGTCTCAGTCGAGGAGGTGTGTGCTCGATGTGGCCCATTTGATGCTAAAGTTAGTAAGTGGAGAGATTGAGGGAATTTTTGAGTTAGAGGTCCCGCTCTTGATGCTGGCTAGGAGATCAACTTTTATACTTGTCGTTTGGGATCTATCGTACATGGCCTATTAAATGTGACTACCTTGGCCGACCCAATCATTCGAACCGTGAGGCGCGACATCACTTTCTAGGATCTTGGACAACTATTACGGCTCGGGATGTTGGCACCACTTTCAAGATCTCGAACGACTAGTATGACTTAGGAACCGACATGACTTAGGGTGCTGATGTGGCCAGTTGGAGCTAACGTGGCCTTCGGGGTGTGATGAGCCCATAAACCACCCTATTATTAGCTATTAAGATAATTTGATAATGACATAAGATAAATTAATAGAATGATTAGGATGAATTTAATTGTTTTAACAAAATCTCTTCAATAGTCTAATTATTGATTTTTTTGATCCATCGATTCGGTCCGATTTAACTATGATAATTATACAATAAAATTAGTCGATTAATTATCATATCAAATCAACATTAAAAATGCTTTTGCTAATATCATCTAAGTGATATCCTCCTCAACCAGAATGGAAAATACATATATAATAGATAATTATTAGTTACAATTTTATCTTAGCATAAGTAGATTGACGACCCCTTATCTCACGTGTCCTTCATCCAAGCCGTCCTTAAATACTCCTTAATCGATATATTTTATTCTGCGAGATTTTTTTTAGAAAGAGAAAAGAAAGATATGTTTTTATGAATCTGACGTGTCAACAAAGTGTTCGACGTTAGATCCGAAACAAGGGGGATCGGCATATAAATGAAGGTGATTCGTACCCGATCCGATAAGGAGCTGGAGCTCCGTTTAGAGTTGATTTGCCGATTCGGATCCAGACCGACTTGAATCCGGACCGAGCCCGATCGACCGAGGCGCATCTTTAGAGGCGGTGCTCCTCCTCCTTATCAGTCACCAATAGCAAATGGACGGGAGCCGAGAATAAAACCTATCGGCGTCCCATCTTCCCTTTTCTCCCATCCACGGCCCTTCCGAGCCGCCACCCGTTTCGAATCGGCGTCCTCCCCTCGGTTTTCTTCTCAGGCGACTGCCATCGATTTCTTCACTCCGTGTTCGGTAAGGTGAGCTATGCGTCTTCCAGTTTGTTTGGCGATTTCTCAAAACCCTAGCGTAGCGTGTGTGCTTTGCCTAAACCCTAGCGTCTGTTACTTCCTTTCCCCCATGATTTTCTGCACCTTAATCTGTAGGTTTTCTTGTAGCATCGGTTGTTGCTTTCTTGTTTGGAAGTAGCCTAGGTATTTCGTTTCGGAAAAAAAGGTGTTTTTTTTTTCGGGGGAATAACACGATATGTTTTCCCGTTTGCTTCAACGTCTCGTGCAGTAGATTTTCCAGCTTATTAGTTTTTGTAACTATTGATACTCTTTTACTTAGTTCTTTGATTTTCTATGTGGCAATTTATTAGGGGAAATAGTAGAAGAGGCAATAAATTTGACATGTTTTGCTATATTTTTAGGTTTTCTTATCTTTAAATTATTGACATCGTTTCGTCGAATCCATTTCCTGTTCCTGTTGTTTGTTTGTCTGAATTTTGCATCTGATCTTGGTGTTTGAAAAACATGCAGCTTCTTGAGGTCTTTTAGCCATGGCCCACCTGGGTGGTGGTGCTGAGGCCCATGCTCGGTTCAAGCAGTATGAGTACCGTGCCAATTCCAGCCTTGTTCTGACCACTGACTCCCGTCCCCGTGACACCCATGAACCTACCGGAGAACCTGAGTCCCTGTGGGGGAAGATTGATCCCAAGAGTTTTGGCGACCGGGCTTTCCGTGGCAAGCCCCTCGAGCTCGAGGAGAAGATCAAGAAGTCGAAGAAGAAGAAGGAGCGGGAGCCAGCACTTGAACCCGAACAGAAGAAAGACAGCAAGCGGCGCCGCATTCAGGAGGAGAGTGTGCTCTCCTTCACGGATGATGCCGTGTACCAACCTAAGACTAAGGAGACTCGTGCAGCTTATGAAGCACTGCTTAGTGTGATCCAGCAGCAGTTTGGTGGGCAGCCACAGGATATTCTTAGTGGGGCAGCAGATGAAGTCCTGGCGGTATTGAAGAACGAGAAAATAAAGAACCCCGACAAAAAGAAGGAGATTGAGAAGCTCTTGAATCCCATTTCCAATCAAATATTCGATCAGCTTGTATCAATTGGACGGCTGATCACAGACTATCAGGATGGGGGTGTTGCTGCAGATTCTGCTGCTGCAAATGGTAATGGCGAGGCATTAGATGACATTGGTGTTGCAGTTGAGTTTGAGGAGGATGAGGAGGAGGAAGAGAGCGATTATGATCAGGTACATAAGACTCCACCTGGTTTTATTATTAACTTGTCAGTGGAGATTGTGTTTTTTGCAATTCATATTATCCTTGTTCAATATATGGGCAGGTACAAGAGGAATCGGAGGATGATGATGATGGCCAGGAATCAAATGCTGCTGGTGCTATGCAGATGGGTGGAATTGATGATGAGGACATGGAAGAAGCTAACGAGGGTCAGACCATTAACGTCCAAGACATCGATGCTTACTGGCTTCAAAGGAAGATATCTCAGGCTTATGAGGAGATTGATCCACAACAAAGCCAGAAACTTGCAGAAGAGGTGCTAAAAATACTTGCTGAAGGGGATGATAGGGATGTTGAGAATAGGCTCGTAATGCTGTTGGACTATGACAAGTTTGAGCTCATCAAATTGCTTCTGCGGAACCGGCTCAAGATAGTTTGGTGTACTCGATTGGCCAGGGCAGAGGATCAAGACCAGCGAAAGAAGATCGAAGAAGAGATGTCAAATATGGGTCCAACTCTCACCGCGATTTTGGAGCAGCTGCATGCAACTAGAGCATCTGCAAAGGAGCGACAGAAGAATTTAGAGAAGAGCATAAGAGAGGAGGCTAGGCGATTGAAGGACGAACATGGTGGTGGGGATAGTGACAGGGATAGGAGGGTTGTTGATAGAGACATGGATAGTGGGTGGTTGAAGGGGCAATGTCAGCTGCTTGATCTTGATAGCATTGCATTTCATCAGGGTGGTCTTTTGATGGCTAATAAGAAGTGTGAACTTCCTCCAGGATCATATAGAACTCCTCACAAGGGCTACGAGGAAGTTCATGTGCCCGCACTAAAACCAAAAGCATTTTCACCAGAAGAGAAGCTTGTGAAAATATCTGACTTGCCTGATTGGGTACAGCCAGCTTTTGAAGGGATGAAGCAGCTGAACAGAGTGCAAAGTATGGCCTACAAAACTGCTTTTACCTCACCTGAGAATATACTGTTGTGTGCGCCAACTGGTGCTGGGAAAACTAACGTTGCCATGCTAGCCATCTTACATCAAATTGGCTTGCATAGGAAGGATGGAGTTTTAGACAACAGTAAGTACAAGATTGTTTATGTGGCTCCGATGAAAGCTCTGGTTGCTGAAGTAGTTGGGAATCTGTCCCATCGGCTAAAATCTTATAATATTGTTGTGAGGGAACTCAGTGGAGACCAAAACCTCACTCGCCAGCAGATTGAAGAGACTCAGATCATCGTCACCACTCCAGAGAAATGGGATATTGTCACTAGAAAGTCTGGAGATAGGACCTATACACAGCTCGTGAAGCTACTTATAATTGATGAGATTCATCTTCTTCATGATAACCGTGGACCTGTCCTTGAAAGTATTGTTGCGAGGACACTTAGGCAGACTGAAGCAACCAAGGAGTTGATTAGACTGGTTGGTCTCTCAGCCACTCTCCCAAATTATGAAGATGTAGCATTGTTCTTACGTATCACTAAGCCGAGTGGAATTCTCCATTTTGACAATAGTTACAGACCCTGCCCTCTTGCGCAACAGTATATTGGTATCACAATAAAAAAACCATTGCAGCGATTTCAGTTGATGAATGAAATTTGTTATGAGAAGGTTATGGCTGCTGCTGGAAAGCATCAAGTGCTTATCTTTGTTCATTCAAGGAAAGAAACAGCTAAAACTGCTCGTGCAATCCGAGACACTGCTCTGGCCAATGACACATTGAGTCGGTTTTTAAAGGATGACAGTGCAAGCCGTGAAATTCTTCAAAGTCAAACTGAATTTGTTAAAAGCAATGATCTTAAAGATCTCTTGCCATATGGGTTTGCTATCCATCATGCAGGAATGGCAAGGGTGGATCGTGATCTTGTTGAGGAGCTTTTTTCTGATGGACATGTACAGGTGTTGGTATCGACAGCCACTCTTGCTTGGGGTGTTAATCTGCCAGCGCACACGGTCATTATAAAAGGCACCCAGATATACAATCCAGAGAAAGGAGCTTGGACTGAACTTAGTCCTCTGGATGTCATGCAGATGCTTGGTCGTGCAGGAAGGCCTCAGTATGACACTTATGGAGAAGGCATAATTCTAACAGGTCACAGTGAGCTGCAGTACTATCTATCCCTTATGAACCAGCAGCTGCCAATTGAGAGTCAGTTTGTGTCTAAATTGGCTGACCAGTTAAATGCAGAGATTGTTTTGGGGACAGTTCAGAATGCCAGAGAGGCATGTAACTGGATTGGGTACACTTACCTTTACGTACGTATGGTTAGAAACCCAACTTTATATGGATTGTCTGCAGACATCCTGGAGAGGGACAAACTTTTGGAGGAAAGACGAGCTGATCTGGTAAGTGCAAATGATTAATGCATTTTGGTACATATGGTCCTTACCTTCTCAATTTTTCGCATTGTTTAGATAATGACGATACAGCCTCTATTTTGACTTCTTGCTTACTGTTGCTGTTTTCTTTTCCTTCTATATGAACATGATACCAAAGGGATTTGGGTAAACATATGCACTATGCAGTGCTAGATTTTAAGGATATCCGAGTGTTCTGTTAGAAACTTGATGTTCGTTTGTTTCAATTAACTATGATGGGACTTGGTCTATATATGTTCTGGCTATATAACTTGTAAAGAATTCTGTACTTTATTCATTGTTGTAATGCTGGATTAGCAAAATAGAGAAATGCTGGATTAATAGAGTTACAGGTCATGTGGCATATTGGTTAATCAGTACAATCTACAATTTGCTTTCCAATAGAAGGAAGTTCTAACCGCATGACTTTGGTTTTTGACCGCTCTTTCTCAGCATTTTTTGAATGTTTGCTTTGACCAAAGCTTCGCCATACCTTTAAATTTTTATTTTTGTTGATCAGAATAGGAATGAACTTATTATTGCATAGCACACTTCTTTGAGTTAAGGATTATCAGGCAAATCTGACTCCTAGGCACGGAAAATGTTCTTTAGCCTTTATATCTTCTCCGTCCGTTCCACTTGTGTTTCCAAATTTTGGTTCCAAAGTGGTGAAGATATGTTGCCATTTAGTTTGTTGTTTGAAGGCATTCGGTTGGTGTAAAATTTGGTTTGTGCATGACTAACATTTAATTTCATTGTAGATCGCTTTCAGTACAGTTTTCTTTGATATTTTGTTGCATGTTCTCATTTTTGGTTTTTGTTTTATCCACTGCAGATTCATACTGCTGCAAATATTTTAGATAAAAACAATTTAGTCAAGTACGACAGGAAGAGTGGGTACTTTCAGGCTACAGATCTGGGCAGAATTGCAAGTTATTATTATATCACTCATGGGACAATCTCTACATACAATGAATACCTAAAGCCAACTATGGGTGACATAGAGCTTTTCCGATTGTTCTCTCTTAGTGAAGAGTTTAAATATGTGACTGTGCGGCAGGATGAGAAGATGGAAATGGCAAAGCTTTTGGATCGTGTGCCTATTCCTGTCAAAGAAAGCTTGGAGGAGCCTAGTGCTAAAATCAATGTTCTGCTGCAAGCATACATATCACAACTGAAACTTGAGGGGCTTTCCTTGACATCTGATATGGTTTTCATTAAGCAGGTGCATATTTGTTTCCTTTGTTTGTTGTATTCTATTTTGTGAACTTTTAGCATGTATCAGAACTCTTTTCTAAAATTGCTTCATCTTTTATTATTTTGACAGAGTGCAGGCCGTCTTATAAGATCTCTGTTCGAGATCGTCTTAAAAAGGGGATGGGCTCAATTGGCTGAGAAGGCATTAAATCTTTGCAAGATGGTTGACAAGCGCATGTGGAGTGTTCAAACTCCACTGCGCCAGTTCACAGGTATACCAAATGAAATTTTGATGAAATTGGAAAAGAAGGATTTATCTTGGGAAAGATACTATGATCTGTCATCCCAGGAGATTGGAGAGTTGATTCGTTACCCCAAGATGGGTAGGCAGCTTCATAAATGCATACACCAGTTGCCAAAACTGAACCTTGTAGCACATGTCCAACCCATCACCCGCACTGTCTTGGGTTTTGAATTGACTATAACACCTGATTTTCAGTGGGATGATGCTGTGCATGGATATGTGGAACCATTTTGGGTTATTGTCGAGGACAATGATGGTGAATATATTCTTCATCATGAGTATTTCATGCTAAAGAAACAGTACATTGACGAAGATCACACTCTGAACTTCACTGTTCCTATTTACGAGCCTCTGCCACCTCAATATTTCATTCGTGTAGTATCAGATAAGTGGCTTGGTTCTCAAACTGTTTTACCTGTCTGTTTTAGGCACCTGATTCTACCAGAAAAGTACCCCCCTGCAACTGAATTGCTGGATTTACAACCTCTGCCAGTTACTGCTTTAAGAAATCCTGCATATGAAGCTCTTTATGATGCATTCAAGCATTTTAATCCTATCCAGACACAAGTGTTCACGGTGTTGTACAACACAGATGACAATGTCTTGGTTGCTGCTCCTACGGGCAGTGGGAAGACTATATGTGCTGAGTTTGCGTTGCTTCGGAATCATCAAAAAGGTCCTGATAGCATCATGAGGGCTGTGTACATTGCTCCTATCGAAGCTGTTGCAAAAGAAAGGTGCCGTGATTGGGAAGAGAAGTTTGGAAAACGTCTGGGAATTCGTGTTGTGGAATTGACTGGAGAAGCTGCTACCGACTTGAAGTTGCTTGAGAGAGGACAGATCATAATCAGTACTCCAGAAAAATGGGATGCACTCTCTCGTAGGTGGAAACAACGTAAGCAAGTCCAGCAGGTCACCCTCTTCATTGTAGATGAGCTTCATTTAATAGGTGGAGAAATGGGCCCTATCTTGGAAATAATCGTCTCTAGGATGAGGCGTATTTCAAGTCACATTGGTAGCAACATCCGTATTGTAGCACTTTCAGCATCTCTTGCAAATGCTAAGGATCTTGGTGAATGGATTGGTGCTACATCTCATGGTTTGTTCAATTTTCCACCTGGTGTTCGTCCAGTGCCTTTGGAGATACATATTCAAGGTGTGGATATATCAAATTTTGAGGCAAGAATGCAAGCAATGACAAAACCTACATATACTGCTATTGTTCAGCATTCAAGGAATGGGAAACCAGCCCTGGTCTTTGTACCCACAAGAAAGCATGCACGGCTGACTGCACTGGATCTGTGTACTTATTCACATGCTGACCGTGGAGAGAAGCCTTCTTTTCTTCTTGGTTCGGGGGAAGAAATGAACACTTTTATATCAGGGATCAAGGATGAAACCCTGAAAGGGACACTTCCTCTTGGTGTTGGCTACTTGCATGAAGGCCTTAATGAGTTTGATCAAGAGGTTGTAATACAATTGTTTCTTGGTGGAAGGATTCAAGTTTGTGTAGCAACCAGTTTGATGTGCTGGGGTCGGTCATTGCCATCCCACTTGGTTGTAGTTATGGGAACACAATATTATGATGGCAGAGAGAATGCTCACACTGATTATCCGATCACTGATCTGCTGCAGATGATGGGCCATGCCAGTAGACCTCTCAAAGATAACTCTGGTATATGCGTCATACTATGCCATGCTCCTCGTAAGGAGTATTACAAGAAGTTCCTCTATGAGGCTTTCCCAGTCGAGAGCCATTTGCATAATTTCTTGCATGATCATATGAATGCGGAAGTTGTTGTTGGAGTTGTAGAGAATAAGCAAGATGCTGTGGATTATCTTACTTGGACTTTCATGTATCGGAGGCTTACTAAGAATCCAAACTACTATAATCTGCAGGGTGTTAGTCACAGGCATCTTTCTGATCACCTTTCTGAACTAGTGGAGAATGCTTTGAGTGACTTGGAATCGAGCAAATGTGTGGCTATTGAGGAGGATATGTACCTGAAACCTCTGAACCTTGGCTTGATTGCTTCGTATTATTATATTAGTTACACCACTATTGAGCGATTCAGCTCTTCTTTAATGTCCAAGACTAAGATGAAAGGTCTACTGGATATTTTGGCATCAGCTTCAGAGTATTCACAGATCCCCATCCGACCTGGTGAGGAAGAATTGATCAGGAAGTTGATTAATCACCAGAGGTTCTCCTTTGAAAATCCCAAATGCACTGACCCTCATGTTAAAGCAAATGCACTTTTACAAGCTCACTTCTCCAGACACACAGTGGTTGGGAACCTTGCAGCAGATCAGCGAGAGGTTCTCCTTTCTGCTCATAGGCTGCTTCAAGCAATGGTTGATGTTATCTCGAGCAACGGATGGCTTAGCCTTGCCCTTTCTGCAATGGAGCTGAGTCAAATGGTAACACAGGGCATGTGGGAGCGGGATTCCATGCTTTTGCAAATTCCACATTTCACAAAGGAGTTAGCCAAGAGATGCCAAGAAAATCCAGGGAGGAGTATTGAGACTGTTTTTGATCTGGTGGAGATGGAAGATGATGAAAGGCGGGATTTGCTGCAAATGTCAGATTCTCAGTTGCTTGATATTGCTCGATTTTGCAACCGCTTTCCTAACATTGATATGACCTACGAGGTGCTGGACGATGATGATGTTAGCCCCGGGGAAAATGTGACGTTGCAGGTAACGCTGGAGCGTGATCTTGAGGGACGTGCTGAGGTTGGACCAGTGGATGCACCGAGATATCCAAAGCCCAAAGAAGAAGGGTGGTGGCTTGTGGTTGGTGATACCAGCAATAATCAGTTACTTGCCATCAAAAGAGTAGCATTGCAAAGGAAAGCAAAAGTCAAGCTTGTCTTTACAGCTCCTGGAGAGGTTGGGAAGAAGACATTTACCATTTACTTCATGTGCGATTCATATTTGGGCTGTGACCAGGAGTATAATTTTTCTGTTGATGTCAAAGAAGGCGCAGAAGATGGGAGTAGAAGCGAATAAAATTGTTTCTAGGAGAATTGCTGCCCTGCTTGCACCTCCTGGAACTGTGTGAATTATGAAGTTCATTTGCGGTCAGAGCCTATCCTCTTTTTTGCTTTCTCACTAATTGGTCTTGGGGTATAGTGTGTTAGCTTATGTTGTTCCTGTTGCTTAATGCTTCTATCTGTTAAGTTGCTTCGTTGGAATCCAATCCTCTTTCATCGCCGTTCAGGCTTGGACATAGCGGTTATTAGGTATATGTTTTCATTAACCCGGTGTCCTGGATGTGAGTACTTGATGCCTCTAGCTTATCTAAGAAAACATCATCTTTTTACTGTTGATTGTACGGACGTTTGTGCAATAATGACATGATGCGTTTTGGCAGTTGTGGCGACTAAATTTTGTTGATACGGAAAGAGAATGAGAAGGAACAGATAAAGAACCGTTCATAGATCCCTTTCATGGTGTGTGCAGCAGCTATTGAAGAGTGAAGGCTTGTTATATTTTGCAAATTCCATGTTATCATTGAACTCCCAACTTCTGTGGGTTTCAGTCCTTTGCAGGTGGTGCCTTTGAGTTGATATCCATCTAAGAGAGGCCAGTTTAATTTCTCAACCCAATTGCACTTGTTAAACTGGATCTATCTCATGATGCAAAAATTGTATGAACTGATAAACCATTTCACTGTTTTGCTAGACACAGTCCTCACAATTCTGGTCCACTCGATCCCATCAGCACTAGAAACAGAGTGACATCTTTGTTTGGCGTCAGGCTGCTCGCGTCCAAAAGCAGTGGGGTTTGCCCACTAGTTGCAGATGGCGCCTCACAGGTCAGACAATTGCCACAAACTCGTTACGGTACAGAATTATCCTTTGGAAACAGTGGGCATGAGATTGATGGTTTGGATTATTTAGGTGTATGTTTCTTGTAGAGCATAGCATTAGTAGTAAGAAGCATAGTATTAAAACCTTCATAGTTGTGGCAGTTGTTGCAAGATTTATTGGGCATGTGTGATTGATAGATAGAAAGCGAAGCGGTAGCAGAATTGAAGGTCTTAAAAGAAGTCGAGTACGTTCAAGATTAGTTGGAATAGTATGGCTTGGACATTATTTTTTTCGCTCTCTTTACGAGAGCGGTGGTGGTGGCAAATGGTCCCCTACTCCTTTTGTCTGCAGACCAACATAAATAAAAGAGCAATGTACGTCGTCATGTCGCCCCTGATTCCAAGTATGGGGAGGTTTCCGGATAAGAACAGTGCAATACGACAACCAGCTGCCACCGCATTCCACGTCTGAGCGAGCAGGGGGGGTGAGCACAACCAAGTCCGCCGGTGGTTCCGAACAGTCAACGCCGGTGGTTCCGAAACTATATAGTAGTGGCCTCCAGCGAGGAGAGAGCGATACGTGGGCTTGCCGCGGCTGGCGATGGGGCCCGCCACGGCTCCAACATTCCTCCAATCTCCGCACCCCTTCGCTGTCCGGTCCCTCTTTTTCTTGACCGACCCCACCTGGTTTCGACGTCTCCATGTATGTATATGAACAGATGAAACGGCCATCGTTCATATCAACGGAGCCTCCCAAAAAGTAACCCTCTTCCTGACCCTTCATCCTCCACGGAGTCGAGTTCTACAAGCGTAAGCCCCCAACCCCCCCCCCCCCCCCCCCCCCCCCCCCCTCGTCGTCCTCCTCCGTGAACGCCGGTCGCCTTTGATCTCTTCTGGTAGTGCAGCAATCTCTGCTCGTGTGCTCGCCTGAATGATGTGTCTCCGCTCGATCTCGATAGCTATTTTTCTCTTGAAATGACCATGAAAAATCAAACGCGACATTATTTGGGCTCTGAAGCCTGCCATTATATCTTCTCTTCTTGCCACGTTTTGCACCATTGGCTTGTTTGCCTGCTTGACGTTATCTGACGCGTGGTGTTGTTTCGATTTAAGTGACATTCTCTTCCTTTTTCTTTTTCGTATTTGAATAGTTCGCTCTTTTTGCGAGAAATGGCACGCGCTGCTTCCTTTTCCTCGGGAATGGATATGAGATATTTCCCTTTGACTATTTCCTTTGTGCAACGTTTCCTTTTTCTTTTGGATCTGACTTTGGTCTGGTACCCTCGGAGCCATCTGATTTCTGTTCTCCCTCTCTTGATCAATGTCTTTCGGAATCTTTGCGGGTTCTTTGATAAGATCTTTGTTTCCCTTAACCAAATTTGTTTTTGTATCGACAGATACTGTGCCTGTTAGGTTGACCGCGAGATGTCGAAGTCTGGGGCGTTGGATCTTGCTACGGGCGTGGGAGGGAAGATCAAGAAGGAAGATGTGCAATCTGCTGTCGATCAGTATGTTTCTCTACTCATCTTATCCGTTGCTTTGCAATTTCAGGGCATTTCGCCCCACAATGGATAGAAGATGCCAATGCCGGGCTCTTTTTCTTTCTTTTTCTGTGAAATCAATTCCTTCAATGGATTTTGTGTTACTACTACATGACACCTTGAAATCAATAAATGTAGCAAAAGAAAAAAATATGAAAGAAGTACAATAACAACACTAATAACTTGCAAATATTTTGAGATCTTCTCATCTGTAGGTAAATGATCTTCTCCAATTTATCAGCTGCAATTTGTTGGGGTACTTTTCTTTTATTAACTGATGGAAACTTTTTTTAAAATTTCTGGTGAAAATAGAAAAAACTGTCATATACTTGAATTGTTTGCCAACTCTGTTCTCTTCTTCATCATATTTTTATGTAGTGAATACAACTAATGGATGACATTTAGTACTAGAAATACCATATTGTCACGGACTTAGCTAAATTTGCCTAAGCCGTGTGGCACCCTTGCGGCAAACTTGTACACTTAGCTTGAATTATCTAAGTCGCGAAGAAATCTTTGCCCAATGTTCCGGACTTAGCTGAGATTGCCTAAGTCATGAAATGCCAAAGAGTATTTGCTCGCAAAGGATCAATCCAATTGCAACCTCGTGCGGGTCCCGAAAGATTTGCAAAAAGAGAAGTTGATTAGTTTTGAAGACGATCGACATACAAGTCCCGATGTCTCGTAAAGATGGCAGCTCTTACAAGCAATTCGTCAAACACCTTGAGTGCAGCAGAAGAAGAGAGAAAGAGAGCAAAACAAAACTTTAGAAGGCTGGAAGAACGGTCGTAAGTCCACAAACGACGGTTCCCAAGGGTGTCGAACGTAAAACACTTCAATTTCTTTTGATTGCTCACGCCTGACTATTATCCCAAAGCCCTATCCAGCCCTGTGCCACCCGGAGGGTTCTAGAGGGCTGAGATGACTGACATTTTGTGTCGCTCAAAAAGCTTGCCGCAACACACGAAAATAGCCCAAAACTGGGCAGTTTTGGGTTGTTTTGGTTCTGCACACTGAATGGTCATTTTGCAACCTTCCAGATTGTTTTTACTCGCATTTCTTAGGCAAAAACACTTAAAAACAAGGCAAAACAGGCTGCCAAACAACCATATAAGGGAGCAAAAGCGACGGACGGTCCGTTGAGCGAAGGTATTGTGGTTGAGTGACGACCGTCCGTGACATTCTCCCCCACTTAAACTGTCGACACCCCTCGTCGACGCTTGTTGGTAGGCTTTGACGCGAGCTTCTTCATGTCGTAGGGCATCTTCTGGTTCCCAACTAGCTTTTGTTTGGGGAAGCTTTTGCCACTTCACCAAGTACTCTGTTTGTTCTGCTCCGTTGGATAACTTAGTCTTTAGATCCGTCAGAATAGTCTCATCTCGCTTCTTGTACGAGGCTCTGATGGGAGGTAGACGAGTTGAAATATTTCACGAAGTATCTTGCGGATATGAATGGTAGGCTTTCAAGTTGCTCACATGGAAGACATTATGAATTTTGAGCCATGCCGGCAGCTGCAGCTTGTAAGAGACATTGCCTACTTTGCTGATAATTGCGAAAGGTCCTTCATACTTGCGCACCAATCCTTTGTGCACTTTATGCCTAAAGAACTGGAGTGATGCTGGTTGGAGCTTTACCAACACCAGATCACAAACTTTAAACTCCTGTGGTCGCCTTCCCAAGTTCGCCCACTTCTTCGTCTTTTTGGTAGCCTTCTCCAAGTAGGCCCGAGTAATATTTGCATTTCGATGCCATTCCTTTGCAAAGTGGTATGCTGATGGGCTACTCCCCGTATAACCAATAGCCAATGTGTGAGGAGTCGATGGCTGTTGTCCTGTGATAATCTCAAAGGGGCTCTTGTTGGACGCAGAGCTCCGCTGCAAGTTGTAGGAGAATTGGGCTATGTCCAACAGCTTCAACCAATCTCATTGGTTGGCACTCACGTAGTGTCGAAGATATTCTTTCAAGAGCGAGTTGATTCTTTCTGTTTGACCGTCCATTTGGGGGTGGAGGCTTGTGGAGAAGTATAACTTAGATCCCAGCATCTTGAATAGCTCGGTCCAGAATCGTCCCAAGAACCGAGAATCTCGATTACTAATGATGTTGTGTGGGACTCCTCAATACTTCACCACATTCTTCATTATCAATTTGGCCGCCTCCTCTGCTGAACAATGTAGGGGTGCAGCGATGAACGTTGCATACTTCGAAAACCGATCGACAACCATGAGTATCGATCCAAGTCCCTCTACTGCGGGCAAGCTCGATATAAAGTCCAAGGAAATGCTCTCTCATGGCCTTTCTGGTATGGGCAACGACTCTAAAAGCCCCACCCGCTTTCGTTGCTCTACTTTATCCTGTTGGCAAGTAAGGCATGTTCGAACGTAATCCTCCACATCTGTCCCCATCTTTAGCCAATAGAAGGCACTCTCAATGAGAGCCATTGTCCGATAAATGCCCGGATGTCCTGCCCAAAGGGAATCGTGATACTCTCTCAAGAGTTTACGTCTCAAGTTGTCCGCTCGCGGAACATAAACTTTATTCCCTTTTGTATAGATGAGTCCCTCCTGGATCCAAAATTATCATGCCTTGTCCTCATTGATGAGATGCATCAGGGTTACTGCTTAAGGATCACTGTACAGTCCATCCTTGATCCGGGAAATAAAGTTGGAGTGCTTACTGTACAGTCCATCCCTGATCCTGGAAATAAAGTTGGAGTGCAATTGACTTGCTTGGCCCCCGTCTTCCAACTGTATAGCGTTGACCAATTCCACTTTCCAGCTCAATACATCGGCCATGACATTTGTCTTTTCGAGCTTGTACTTCATTACCATGTCAAACTCGGCCAAGAAGTCATGTCATCGTGCTTGTTTCAAGGAGAGTTTCTTTTGAGTATGGAAGTAACTAAATGCGACATTGTTTGTCCTTAGCACGAATGGTGCTCCCAAAAGGTAGTATCGCCAGACTCGTTGACAGTGGACCACCGCTGTCATCTCTTTCTTATGCACTGGATATCGCCGCTCGGTCTCATTGAGCTTGCGACTCTCGTAGGCCACTGGATGCCCCACTTGCATAAGTACTCCCCCAATAACGAAGTCAGAAGCATTTGTATGGACTTCAAAAGGCTTCCCATAGTCTGGTAATCTAAGTATTGGTTCCTCTAACACAGCAGTCTTTAGATCTTAGAAAGCCGTTTCACACTTGTCCGACCATCTCCAAGATTGCTCTTTCTTTAGCAACTCCGTCAGTGGAGCTGCGCGCTTCAAATATCCAGGGATGAAGCGCCGATAATAGTTGACAAAACCAAGGAAGGATCTCAGCTCAGGTACCTTCTTCGGTGTTCGCCATTCTGCCACAGCTTGCACCTTTGACTCATCCATCCGAATGGAACCACCGCCGATTCGATGCCCCAAGAACAAAATTTCTGTCTGCGTAAAGTAGTACTTCTCTCTCTTCGCAAACAAGGTGTTCTCCCTGAGAATTCTGAAGATTGTCCGAAGGTGTTCAATATGCTCCTCAAGCGTCTGGCTGTAGACGATGATATCGTCTAAATAGACAACCACAAACTTGTCCAAACACTCTTTGAAAAGCTGGTTCATCAGAGTACAGAATGTGGCCGGAGTGTTGGTTAAGCCGAAAGGCATCACCAGAAACTCGAATGCTCCATACCTGGTTACGCAGGTAGTCTTCGCCTCATCACCTTCTGTAATACGCACTTGCCAATACCCCGACCGAAGGTCAAGTTTGGAGAAATACTTGACCTTGCCCAGTTGATCGAACAAATCCGTGATAAGCGAAATATGATATTTGCTCTTCATCGTCACTTTGTTCAGGGCTTGATAGTTGACACATAATCGGAGGCTCCCATCTTGTTTCTTATGAAAGAGAACTCAAGCTCCGAATGGTGCCTTTGAACTGCAGATGAGACCACTACTTAGCAGTTCATCTAACTGTTTCCTCAGTTCTACTAACTCCGGAGGGGCCATGTGGTAGGGTGGTTTCGTTGGAGGCTTAACTCCTGGCTCCAACTCAGTGTTATGATCCACGCCTCTGCGTGGTGGTAGTCTTCGGCAACTCGGGTCAAGTGGCTATGAACTACTTGACCTTGCCCAGTCTACGAACTTCTTCAGAACGTTTGCCACTGTAGTAGGTTCGTGAATGACCTCTCCGTCAAGTGGCTCCAGCTTCACAGCAGTAACGAAAGTTAAATCACCTTTTCGTACCCCTTTCTTCAATTGTAGTGCCGATATTTGTTGTGGGTCCTTGGTTCTCCCTAAAGAAACTGGAACTACGCAGAGGTCGTCGCCTCCCATTAGGCATAGAGTTTAGGAACGACATCGGCACTAACTTCGCCGCATGTATGAACTTCATTCCAAGAATCACTTGGAAGTCGTCCAATGGCATTGCCATCATGTTTGTGCACCCGCTCCATGTTCCAATCTTGATAAAGACCCCTTTTACTAGTCCGGAGATCTGCTTGGCCTTCGAGTTCACGGCCTTCATGCGACGTGGGTTCTTCTCCAAGACAAGTCCAAGTTGCCTTGCTTCACAATCGACAATAAAGTTATGGGTAGCTCCAGTGTCCACCATTGCAAGGGTTGTTCAGCCATTAAGCTTGATGTCTACATACATCAGCTCGCTACTTGTTGCCTTCTGCGCCTTTGTCTTTGTTCTCTCTCCCACTTGATTCCGTAATGCATTCAACAAAAGCATCGCTCCCATTCGGGGTCCTTGCGACTCCTTCGTTGCTGGATTTAGAACTGCTCGAACTAAGGGCGACGACTTTGCCCTTGTCCGACTTGTGGGGGTGTATTGATGCCGTTAAAGCGTTGAGTGTCTGCTTCTGCGGGCACTCCCTCACCATGTGTAGTCCTCCACACAAGAAACATCCACCAGATTTCAGGGCTTTGCCTTTCGAGCTTGGTCCCTTGTGGAAGCTCTTTTTCTTCTGTTCGCCCCCAGACTCCTTTGCACGAGAGTATTTTGCTGGACGATTTCGCGAGGATTGTTTCTTCTTTCCCAAGTACTGAAGAAACTAAATCAGTTAGCCTTTCTGCGGCTACAATTGCCCTGACCACGTCGGTGACATTCCTCCGATTTAGTTCTTGTTGTGCCTATGGCTTTAAGCCATCGAGGAAACTGAATAGTTTATCCTTTTCGGACATGTCTTGTATATCCAACATTAGTGCCGAAAATTGCTTCACATAGTCTCGGATTGAGGTACTTTGGCGGAGTTGTTTCAGTTTCCTTCTTACCACGAACTGTGTTCTCGGGCAAAAACTAAGTTCTCAACTCGCGCTTCAAGTCTTCCCATGTATCCACTCGGCATCAGCCTTATTGGATCTCTTCCCAATGGGTTCGCCATCAAAGTTTTGCATCTCCATTCAGATACATGGTTGCTATAGAAACTTTGGTTTCCTCCGAATCGGGCCTCGTAGTACGAAAATACTGTTCCATGTCGAACAGGAAATTCTTGAGATCTTTGGCATCTCTAGCGCCCCTGTAGAAATGCGGCTTTGGTGCTCTGAAGCTTTGTGGCGGTGCAGCGCGAGTATTGTTCTCTCCCGCATTAAGAGTTCTAGTGAGCAACGTCACTTTAGCTGTGAGTTCCGTCTCAACTTCGTGTAGATGTCGTACGGAGTCTTTAGTGTCCTCCGTTAGTCGGTCGACCAGGGACTCAACCCTGTTGATCCAAGATTCAGCTTCTTCTTGCAAGCTCTCTACCCCAAGGAGCCTTCCTTGGCCTTGATAGAGTTCCTCCAAGCTCGCTTCAAGAACTTCGAGGCAGGTTTCCACCGTTAAAAGTCTCTCTTTGTGGTTCCTTTTTCCAGTTAGCGCACCAGATTGTGCCTCCTCCGCTTGCGGAGAGTACCCAACTTCACACTCGTCATGTTCACTGCCGCGCTCCTCATGAGCGGCTCCAGCAGTTTGTGAGCGAGTTTGCACTTGCAGCCCACTTGCGGCTGCTTGGGGCAAAGGTTCGGCTTGCCCCATCTTGCTGGATTCACAACGGTGCTTCGCCATGGCGAGATTGCGAATCCTCTGCACTTGCTTGTTCGAATTGTTTGCCTGCTGTGATACCACAATGTCACAGACTTAGCTGAATTTGCCTAAGCCATATGGCACCCTTGCGGCAAACTTGTAGACTTAGCTGGAATTGCCTAAGTCGCGAAGAAACCTTTGCCCAATGTTCTGGACTTAGCTGGGATTGCCTAAGTCATGAAACGCCGAAGCGTATTTGCCCGCAAAGGGTCAGCCCAGTTGCAACCTCATGCGGGTCCCGAAGGACCTGCAAAAAGAGAAGTTGATTAGTTTTGAAGACGAGCGACGGACAAGTCCCGACGTTTCGCAAAGAGGGCAGCTTTTACAAGCAATTTGTCAAACACCTTGAGTGCAACAGAAAAGAGAGAGAAAGAGAGCGAAACAAGACTTTAGAGGGCTGTAAGAACGGTCGCAAGTCCGCAAACGATGGTTCCCAAGGGTGTCGGACGCAAGACACTTCAATTTCTTTTGAGTGCTCACGCTCGACGACTATCCCAAAGCCCCATCCAGCCCTGTGCCACCTGGGGGGTTCTAGAGGGCTGAGATGGCTGACTTTTCGCGCCGCTCAAAAAGCTTGCTGCAGCACGCAGCCTTCTAGACTATTTCTGCTCGCATTTCTTAGGCAAAAACACTTAAAAACAAGGCAAAACAGGTTGCCAAACAACTATACAAGGGAGCAAAAGTGACGGACGGTCCGTTGAGCGAAGGTGTTGCGGTTGAGCGACGACCGTCCGTGACAATATGGAACAATTAATTAACAGCTGTTGAGCACTTGGTTGACCCATATCAGCTGGCAAGGAACAAAGAGCTGGCAAATGGGCTCAAAGTTGTCAAGTAGCTACATACTTCAAATGCTTCCTGACAAGCTATTTGGATATTCCTGATGCATAGATATCTATTGACTTTGTCTTTGTTTAATAATTCTAAAGTGTTTAACCAACTCAGAAGACTAATTTTGATCAACATGCTTCATGTGTTACACATTTGAAATGACCAAATATTTCGATATCTCAAATAATACCGATACTCTGAATCCACAACCATGATAGAAGGCCCAAATAATTTAGGAAATAATAGCTTCTTAACATTAGCATGCATATTTGATCCAATTTCTAGAGTTTGTCATCACTTCAACTACACTTCCGATGAAAAATGTAACAGGCTTATGATTTTTCAAGTTAGCTTTACATTTGCTTTATGATATTTTGCAATTAGTTTAGGATTGAGTACTCTTTGTCGTGATGGTCTAATCTTCAGATTGCCATGTGGTTTAATTTGCAAGACTGTTGATGCATTTGAATGCTTACTACGCTAGGTATGAAAAATATCATGTCTGTTATGGAGGGGATGAAGAGACAAGGAAAGCAAACTACGGTGATATGGTATGTTATATACATCGGCAAGGTTAACTTTTAGATGGACTCAATTCTATTTAACTGTGCATCTTAGGTGTAATAAGTGTGAACATAAGGCATGTTAATTCTTTTTAGCACAACATCCATATTCTTTGCAGACCTTATCTACTCATATTTCATGTGGGAAGTCTGTTTGGACATTGGAATATGATTCTCTGTGAACCATTGCAGCAGTATACTACATTTTGAAGTGAAATTAGTGGAAATATGTTACTGACTACAGCATGGAGTGTTGAAGAGAAGTATATTGTGAAATATTTCACTTATATGTAACAGTTTTGTATGGTTATTGGAGGCTCTGTAATCTGTAGCTTAGCTGCAATCAGGTTGACAGCAGGTACTTTATGGAGCAAATAAAGCTTTCAATGATGATGCAGATACGATCACAATATAATTCTTTAATATATAAAGATAAGATAATATTATAAGATGAAGATTAGGATTATAGGAAAAATGATTTCTACAGTTGTATATTGAATATGAAAAGATACATATGTAAGGCTTGTGAAAGGGGTTTGTGAACCATATTTTTTTCTCAACGCTCAAGCCTAATTACTAATAATTTGTTTAAACTAAGTTTTTGAAACATCACCGGACATTAAACAAGATACTATAATTTGATCTAAACTGTAAATTCTGCTAATATACCAGCAACTATTTTTGCACCCTGGATGACCTTATAGAATTGTAGTTTAGTTAGGATCAGGGTCTTGATGAAATTCATAAATAAGGAGATGACAGTCCATTGCAGAAAAATGGAGTAATGGAAATTAACAAAATGATATTTCGACTGGTGGCAAGTGTGAGCATTCTTTATTCTCTCTACTTCTGTTATTTTTAGTTATACTATACAAAAGCTGCTGGAACACTCCACATGTTCACTTTTGCATCAATGATGCAATTGTAAAGGATAGAGCATCTTGTTGTAATCATACATTACCTGCAATCCTTTGTCAGCTGTATTTTGTGACTTTCTAACAATAGTTTTAGTCTTTGTTGGTTTTCCATTTCAATTTTACAACTACTGTAAGACCTAAAACACATGCTTTTCATAGTCATCCAGCATCATTAGATATATAGATCAATACACCACAAATCAAATTTGTTACATTATGATAAATACTCTCTCATCTTATGGAACCAGTGATAGCTTGCAATGTTTTTTCTTTTTGCACTTCAGGTAAATAAGTACTATGATCTTGCCACCAGCTTCTATGAATTTGGTTGGGGAGAGTCATTTCACTTTGCTCCCAGGTGAGCGTTAGCAATGTATTTTCAGAAGTAGTTCATTCATATTTCTGATGATTCAGAATGAATATAATGAAAATTTATTATACTTTCTAATTTTCTTCATGTTTCCTATTATAACAACACTGACTCTTAAGTTATATCTCTAAAGATGGAAAGGGGAGTCGCTGCGTGAAAGCATTAAGCGACATGAACACTTCCTTGCCTTGCAAGTGGAGTTGAAACCTGGGATGAAGGTATTAGTCATTTTATTTTATTTTTGAATCCAATTGAATAATTTGCTGTATCAGATATTTTTACACTCATATATATGGTTTTATTTGTAATGTAGGTGTTGGATGTAGGTTGTGGAATTGGTGGGCCTCTACGAGAGATTGCTAGATTTAGGTAAAATAATCTCTCAAAAATCTTTATATTTCAAATCCTCTGCAACTTCTTCAATATTACTAATCAAATAAATGTTTCTAAGAATCTCAATATGTTGCTCTTATTTTATTTTTATTCTATTGTCTTGGTGAGAGACGTGCTTCCTGAGGCTAGCCTGTTCTCTAAACCTTGGTATATCTTCAGCACAAATAGTAGGGAAGATTTTGGCTGCTTGTTATTGTATCTGGTGGTTTAGGTTGTAGTACTTCTTGTCACGTGCCCAATACATCATATCATGGTATATAATTTATGCATGCTATGGCGCAGAAATTGCCATTTTTTGTGTTATTTTTCTACTTAATCCACACCTGATAGAGGTTTATCTGCATTCTCCCTTCTTATTTATATATTGTTATGATCAAGGTTTGTTGTATCGGCCCATACCGGCGTACCGAGTTTATCTCAGTATGGTACGGTACTCGATACCGAGCGATATGCATAGTACGTATCACTCGGTATAATATAATATAATATAATATACCTCGTTTTCTCTTCTCGTCGCGCGGGGAGACGAGGCTTCGCCTTGTTCCCATGTGGGAAGACGAGGCTTCGCTTCGTTCCCACGCGAGGAGACGAGGAGTCGCCTTGTTCCCGCGCGGGGAGACGAGGAGTCACCTCATTTTCCCGTGGGGAGACGAGGAGTCGCCTCGTTCTCCCGCAAGAAGACGAGGAGTCGCCTCATTCCCGCGCGGTGAGACGAGTCGCCTCGTTCTCTCGCGAGAAGATGAGGCGTTGCCTCACCTCATCTCCCCGACAGATCGCACAGGGAACTGGGGAAGCTCTCTCTTTTCTCCCTTTTCTTCTTCTCCCCCTTTTTCTTTCTCCCTTAATCGACCACTGACAGCTGAAATCAATCGCCAACGGTCGATCTTGACGGTATCGCCCGTATCTGGCAGTACAAATCGAAACGGAGAACCTTGGTTATGATGTGTTAAAATAGGTTAAAAATGAGCAATGCTTCCCGTAGCAACTTTGTCAAACACCTGTGAAACACCCACATAATTAATTATAGTTAGATGATCTCTATATTTGTTTAGACATAATTGGTAGGATAGTAATGAGAAGGTCACTGGTTTACATTAAAGGGTTTCGATGATGTTTGGAATTGGGCATCTGACCACTTCAAGGGACGTTATTAGTCTGAGTAGGTATTTGACACACTGGGTATAGAAAACATATCTCCATTAAGGTTTCTTGTATTACATCGGTCTCTTTTTCCTTTCCCTTGTGAAATGAATTATATGGCCTAGAATCATATAATGGCAAACATTATGAGGAATTCCACTAGATTGAAAATATGCCCCCATCAAATTATAGTCTCTCTTTGTCATGATACTTTACAATCACAAGATGATGGAAAATCTCTCACATCTCTCCACCTATACCTTTGCTTTTGATGAAGACTTGAAAAATGAGCTATTGTGTGCTGAATCAAGACCCATGCGAACCAGGTTATCGTAAAAGCTGGTAACTAGATTATTGACATCAATTAGTTGGTTGTTGGTGAAGAAGTAGCTTAAGCAACATGAAAGAAAAGTAACCATGTTAATCATTGTTATTTAAACAATGCATTACAAGGACAAACGCTTCTCGTGTATTTCTACATCATTAATGTCCTTGGCAATTCAATATCTTTCCAGTTACCTGCTCTCTTTTTATCTCTTTGATTTTTTGCAGCAGGACATACAGCTTGTTTATCGCTATTGCTGGTTTCAGATAAAGAAATCTCGGAAACCCTAACAAATTTAGTTAAGATTTGATCGTAGCAGGAATATAGAGAAGAAAAAGGAAAAGGAAGAGTTCTGCCATTCTTTTAGATCTTCTAATTCTAATTTTAAATTCTCTTAAGTTTCTGGAGATCAGAAGGTTAAATCTCATGTACAAGTTTAAATTTTTCTGGGGCAAAGCTAGCCCAGCTGTTTATAGGATTGGGTTGACTTGTCGAGAAGATCAACCTCTAAAAATTGAATTATTCTGTAAGCTTTCTCTTGGTTATCCCATACAATGCACGTCTAAACCTAAACAACCAAATCCGGTTGCACCACAATGCAAATTCGTTACTTAAAGAATCTCTTTGTAGCTTCCAACGTATACTCCACGAGCAAAGAATCTCAGCTCAGCCTCATTTTGAATCCAAAGATGCAAGTTGAAGTTCAGATTTTTGTAGAGATGTCATGTTGGTTCATTCGGGTTTATGACTAGATGCTAACCTCTACTTCAGCCTTTTGAGTCGCCTCCCTGTGTGGATGATGAGAAGCCATTGCAAATTTTAATATATAGAACTGTTTGTTAATTCTAAACTCTAGTACTATGGGAATATATTTTGCTTAGAAATTAGGTTCTGTACATGAGATTCAAAACTGTGTGCCATCATAGAATGCTGGAAATGGGAACTGTACCACATAGCATCCTGTAGATGAGAAATATATGTCAGAATTAATATGTTACCTTACTGTTGCTGAGATGAAAAAATGCACTTGTAATGACATGATAAGTGTGGATTTTTTGCAGCTCAACATCCATTACAGGATTAAACAACAATGAGTACCAGATATCAAGGGGAACAGTAAGTGCATGTCTCTTGTTGGAATTTTGTACATATCAATGGCATCAGTGGATGTCTTAAGTCTACATTTAAGTAATTCACTTATTTTACAGAGAGTTCCTTTTATCTCCTTATGTCTTTATTTTAAGATGCTTAACAACCAAAATATATGACCATTCCTTAAGCTGATATTTTCCCTACAAATATCATTCTACAGGAACTCAACCGCATAGCGGGAGTGAGTGAGTCGTGCAACTTTGTTAAGGTCAGTTCAGTTATTAAATTTGGATTTGTAGCCTTTTTATCTTTTTTATTTCCAAGACTCATTTCCAATCAAATATTATCCTAGGATTACTGTAAATATGGCTCTCTTCTAAAATACATAATAAAATTGATGAGGCTGTTTGCTCATCAAAATCATATGAATGAGTGTTCAAGTTAGTGGTAGCATGAATGCTGAGAAGTGCTGTCACACAATTGCAGGCCGACTTCATGGAAATGCCATTTTCTGACAACACATTTGACGGTATATATGCCATAGAAGCAACTTGTCATGCACCAGATGCCGTATGTTCTTTTAGATGTTTGCCTTTTCTAGTACAGTGTTACCTTTATAGAATCGTGAGCAATGTCGGGTTTGTGAATTGAGCAGGTTGGCTGCTATAAGGAGATCTACAGGGTGTTGAAGCCGGGTCAGTGCTTTGCAGCATACGAGTGGTGCATGACCGATCATTTCGATCCAAACAACGAAAGTCACAAGAAGACCAAGGCCGAAATTGAACTTGGTAATGGACTTCCAGATATAAGAACCACGAGAGAATGTCTCGACGCCCTGAAGCTTGCAGGATTTGAGGTAAAGGAAACTGCATGCTCTTTCATCAATCTGTACAAGCCCTGTCTACCATATGTTTATGTTCTCAGTAATTGCTCTTCTTTAAGGTTGTATCGGAGAAGGATCTTGCTGTTGATTCTCCTGTATCTTGGTATTTGCCACTGGATACGAGCAAGTTCTCGATAACTAGCTTCCGTTTGACAGCTTTTGGGCGATTCATTACGAGAACTATGGTACATGATGCTTCCACATTTCAAGATTTGGTTACAGTTCAAGATGTTTGCTTTCGTCACAGCGAGCGCTTGCTACTTAAATTTGCAGGTCAAGACACTGGAATTTGTGGGTATTGCCCCGGCTGGAAGCAACAGGGTATCGTCATTCCTAGAAAAGGCAGCCGAGGGACTTGTGGAGGGAGGAAGGTAAGAAAACTTGAGTTGCTACATTTTATGTATAGAGACACCAATAGAGGAGATATTACTGCCTTCTTTACCGCATTCCATTAGTGAGAGAAATTTAGCGAACACGACAATGTAAATTCAGCACATTAAAACCTGCATATTGAGTAACCCCCTCCAATTTGTTGAATTATTGCAGGAAGGAGATCTTCACACCAATGTACTTCTTTTTGGTCAGGAAGCCTCCTTCAGATTCTTGAGGAAGACGGAAGTATGAATTTGCTAGCTGCAGAAGTGTTAGTTAGCTCTTTGTAACCTGTCGATTTATCGCTGAACATAGCAGGGTTGCCATTGTTGGTATTATTTATAATTTCTTGTTCAATATTTCCAGATTGTGTTCTCCAAGGGTAAAGACTGCGTCTATTTATCTTGCGTTGGTACGAATTTGGTGCTTATATATTTTCTCAAAGCTAAGATTTCCTTTATTGATGGGAATTTGGTGCTATGTATTTTCTCATACCCAAGTTTGGTCCATCTTATAGTCTCAGAAGTGTCCGGTGGCCTTCTGCACACAGCAACTGCTCTCCATCTTCGACGTTTGCGTTCCATGACGCTCTTCCAACCGTGTGGGTTTGCATTGTCATCCCCCATTGTCATCCCCCACTTAAAGTTGAGGTGGTGCGTATCAACTCGGACGAAAATGATGCATTTATTAGATAAAAAAAATTGACGCATGTCTTGCATGTTCTTTTTAATAATTTATGATAACCCGATGGATCACACAACCCTCGTGTCGCATCATTCAAATGCTTATTTTGGTATTTTCTTTTAGACCGTTTTTGTTGCGATATGCATGAACGATAGATATTAAATGTTAATTATCTTAACATCAATAATACAGGGATTTATTGGATATCCAACAAAATAGAGGTTCCGGAGATATCATATATTTGCACCTCTAATCGTCAAAACATTTATTATATGTGTGATCCTCTAGGCCCAATACCAAGCTGATTGTGAGTCACTCATATCAAAACTCTTTCTGATATAGTGAATTATTATCCTCATAATAATTCACTCAACTCATCGATTATAAACGTATTAGGCTACTACGCCATAGTCCCAAAATAGTATAGGAGGATCTAATCTATCAGACATGTCTGTCTACAGTTATCGTGAAGATAGTATATTGGGCATAGTACTATCAGGTCTCATACATAATCCTATTCAAATCTAGCTCTAATCAGATGGTCTCGTGAAGATATTCCTCTCGGCAATACCGAGAATCGATGATCCTCTGTTGACACTCAATTGCCTTCGTAATATTAGCTACTAATCTCGATAATCAACTATACCAAATCTAGAACTTCTAGACCTGTAAGTCTGACATTAAAGGAAAAAAAAGTACTTATACAAGATATCCTTAGTGTCTCAAGTCTAAGGACCAAACACATAATTAAGATTACAAAATTACTATCTGACGTCAGATATTATTAACCATCCAATAACCTGTAAGCGAATCAATCAGTAAACTCAAATTTTGCAATGACCATCTGTACTGTACCTTTAGTGTCCCCATATGAGTGGTTATGAAACCAACCACCTTCATCATATGAACGAGTATACAATACACCGATCTGTCTGATTATCTCGATATCCCTCTCGAGTAACCTATGACCTGGATAATTTAAGATATATGTTTAAAGGTGAATCGATCTCATTATCATGATTTCATTATGATCAATTCTCATTGCACAGATCCAAGGACATCACAATATACATCTAGATAATATATAATGTGAGAAAGTACCAATAATGATAAGCAAAGAGATTATCACAACGTATCACAAGTGTCATCATTCACGTGATTGGCTCATAGGGCACCTATAACTAGTAGTTCCAAGGTGCTGAGATGGTTAACATTTGACATTATATCTTAGTTGGTAGAAAATAAGTCATTTAACCCATTTTGGGATAATTTTACTCATTCTAGTGAGCGATCGCTTTTCAATGTTGCAAACTGTTCTTGCTCATAGTTTCTAAGCAAACCACACAAAAACATGGCAAAATATGCTACCAAACATATGTATAATCAATCAAAAGTGACAAACGGTCCTTTGATGAAGATGTTGTGGGTGTGCGACGATTATTCGTAATATTCTCCCCCACTTAACCTATTGATGCTCTCATCGATGCTTGCTGATAGGCTTTGTTAACTGCTTCTTCGTGTTATAGGTTATCTTTAGGCTCCTGATTGGCTTCTGTTCGGGAAAGTTTTTATCACTTCACCAAGTACTCGGTTTGCTTTGCTCCATTGGGTAATTTTGTCCTACGATTCAACTCATTTTTCTTATGAGGCTTTGGTGGGGCCAAGTTAGAACACTTCGAGAAGCATTTTGTGGGTTTGAGTGATAGACTTTCAAATTGCTTGCATGAAAGACATTATAAATTTTGAGTCACACAAGCAATTGCAACTTGTAGGAGATAACCCTACTAATAATTGGGAAGGGTCATTTATACTTACGCACTAATCCCTTTTGTATTTTATGTCTAAAAAACTGGAGTGATGCTGGTTGGAGTTTCACAAACACTAAGTCATCGACTTTAAACTCCTGCCTTATTAAGTTTGTCAAGTTCTTTATCTTTTTAGCTACCTTATCAAAGTAAGCCCGCATAATCTCTACATTTTGGTACTATTACTTTACAAAGTGAGGACTCCTCTGCCCACCCCCTCGTCCCCCTCCCTCCCCTGGTCTGCTCCCACTTTGAACTCTCCATCACACATAAGAAGCACTTTGCGGCCTCCCTTGACCCGTTTGAGACCGTGCTCGCCCTCTACTCCAATGGCCTCCCACATAACAGTGGTGTGGACGAGCTCTGGTTAGTGGCTGATGTCGTGCCACAAAGGGCGACATCCATCACCAATCGATTTTGGCTCTTCAATTTAAATGGCTCATGCAAGGTGGCATGCTCCATTATGGATGCCATGGTCCACCTCCCTTGGACTGGGTCGTGGATGCGGTCAAGGTTGAGATATGCCTAACGAGTCTGCAACAAGGTGGTCAATCTTCACCATAGATGCCGCAACGGCCACCACCATCTGCATTGACATCGACACAATTGTTCAGTGTCAATGAAGAGCAATGTAAGATGAGCAACGATAAGACCGACGACATGCCCCTCGTGGATGCAAGTAGTGTCACAAAAATGGACATTATTATCGTTAGAGGTGACAAGACAACTATGTTGGTGCTTATACCAACGATGTCATCATTTGCCACCATCGACATCATCCGTTATCGAATGTTAAAATTACTCTTTTATCATTTATTTGTTATATTTCTATCGATAAAATTAATATTGTTAAGATAAATAAATCTAAATATTTTACTTTTATAACTATAAAAATACTAATATAATTTTTTAAAATATAACGAGATAACTGACTACAGCCATAATATATAATTATGCTAGGACTCTCCATAAATAGGATGATGTCACCCTACGCTTCGCTCGTTATCCCCCTACTCTACCCACTTGTCTCTCTTCGGTTTTATCCCCCGTCCCCCACCCATCTCATGCATACTAAATCTTCAAAAGTCACATTCATATACTAAATGCATAACTTTTTTTTCCTTCAAAAGTTAAGCGGTGAAGGAAAGATCTAATGACAATACTTTGCTATCACAAGTAAAACCCTTTACCCGCCCAAGTTTTGTCTAAAATTGTCACTCAACCTACTCCCTTTGTCCAAAGTCATCCCCTAATCAATTAAAAAACATCTAAACCTATTAGGTAATCATGAATATATAATACAAATTCATATGTTATCATCGTAATTTAGTAGAGTATGCATAACTTTTAGGCCAAAATTATTCAAATTAAAATCATCATCTATACTTTAAGACTCATATAAGTGATCTCATGTACTACAATTTCGTATCAAAGTAACCCCTCGTACTATTATGTAGACGTTAAACAAATCCTTCTGTTAATAAAAAAAATAACGACGTTTGTTTTTAAAATTAGGGAATCTATTTGATTTTCATTATTGTAAAACTATACGAAAAGAACTAAAAAAATCAAAGACACCCCATACTATAATATGTTAATCAAATACACTCCCTTACTATTATTATTCATCAAATTTATCCTCTATATGTTAATACAATGATATTAAATGATATAAAAGTTATAAAAAAATTGGTCTTAGCTTCCAGTATTTTTAAATTTGTTTTACATTTTAAGCTTGATTGATGATAATTTTTATTTCTTATACACTTAATTGTTGTAAGTAATTAAAAAACTAATCTCCTAAAAATCTTAACACGCAACAGAGAAACTGAGACCCGTCACAACGAAAAAGCAAAGGGGAGCCAAGATCGGAGTAGCAGAAACCAATGCCGATAGAGGTGAAGAGAGGTAGGGGTAATGAAGATTGGAGAAGAAAGACAGAGAAGGGAGGACGGGTTAGGGCTTGGGGACTGTTTAATTTTGATCACCAAATAAAAAATAACCCCTCAAACTATTTTACCTAACAACGTAATTTTATTTTTAACAGTGGGAGACGTTTTGAAACGAAATCATAGTACTATGAATGACTTTGATTATGAGAGAGAAAGAGAGAGGAGGGGGGGAGTTTATAAAAGTTTCAATCATTATTTTACCCAATGATATAACCTTATTTCTAATAAAAAATTATACTTTAATGTGAAATTTTAATATGAGAATGACTTTGATTTTAAAAAATAGTAGGGTCAACAATAAGTTTAACCATTATTTTACCTAATTATGTAATATTATTTCTAAGAGAGAATATCACTTTGATACGAAATCGTAATAGAGAGAACCACTTATATGAGTTTTAAAATTCGAAAGTTACATTTAATTTTGAGACATAGTAGAAGAGGTTAACATGAATTTAGACCTAACTTTTATCTTATATGAAAAATATGATTAACTTGGAATCCAAGTTAATGGACCCAAATACTCATCCATTTGAAACTCCAGTAAAATGTATTGCTAGACTGAGAAATCTAAACAGTGAAAAAAAAAAAAAAAGCTTGAGATGACACTTTTAAACTGAACTAGCTAAAAAAGGAATCGTAGTGTTGCTCAAGATAGTCAAATAGTACTAAATAATCAAAGAAAATTAAAATCAATCGACTCTCTACTTCATATCAGTAATGATAATGATAGAACTTCGGACTTGGTAAGCTACTAAAATATAAAAAATACAAACTCATATCTGACTTGAAGACTTATTTTTATATGAGCCATGAAAATTCTTCTTTTTGCTCCACGAGCAAACCACACTGGCATTGATATTTATCATAATCTCATGAAGTATCTGCAATCACGCTCGCATATCCATGTCTGGCAGTGGGCTAGGGATGGAAGAAAAAGCATCAATGTAAACAACTGGGCCTTTAGAGAGAGTAATAGATTGTCGAAACTTATATCCCAAACGATGGCAGTAGCAAATGGGGCAGCTGCCCTCAGACCACTAACAGCCATGCTTGTTCAATGTACAGGAGTTTCAAAGGACTACGTTTCCTTGGCGGTGGGTATTAATGGAAATCAATGAACCTATCTAATGATTTTTTTTTTTTCCCTGATGTGTAGACCGTATCAAGTAATAGTCATTTGCTTGACTCTTGTCAGTTCCAAGTCTTGCTGTTTCTTGAGATATCTTTGTGCGGTAGCAGCTACTATCTTTGCAAAGAAGTTTAAGAGCATAAGCCATATCACGGTATTCCATATCAAACTGAACGACAGATTCCAACGCTTCGCCTACATAACAAAAATGATTCAAACAAAAAAACCACCAAACTTCATGGAGAAACGGATATGACAATGTGAAATAAATACACAACAGGTGAAGATTAAATTTGATGGCTCCGAATATTAAATTAGCTTACCATTCCATCCGAGAGAGTTGATGCAGGAACCGATGCTGATAAATACTTCTCTTGAGCCATGTGCAGTTTCTTAACTAGGTTGGGCAGGACAGAAGAGAAGCCAGGGATGAAGCTGAAAACCCATATTAGCTCTTTTTCCATCCATTCCAGGAGTTGGTTATTGCACAAAGAGATGATGAAAACTGTCTGCAACAACAAAATGGACAGCTGTGCTTAAGTGGTATTCCATCCTTGATCACTGCATTCTTAACTTTTAGGATTCCGCTGTATTCGTAATTAGGTGATTAAGGTAGTCGAATACATCTTGCTATTCAACTCATACAAAAGTATAAAAAAAAAAACAAGGGAATTCATATGGTCCTGGAATTATGAAGCAACCTAAAATATGTTAAGTATTAAAAACTATTTTAAAGGAATAATATAGGCTCATAAATAAACAAGAGCCAACTTATCACCTGTATGTGTGCCTTTATTATCGCCTTTCCAGTCAAGGTTGCTAGAAAGAACTTCCAAAAAGGAATTCCAAATTGTCCACACATGATACCAGCAAGATCAAACAACGGGTTTGGCACCTAAGGTAACAACGTTCACATGTAGAGAACAAATTTTTAAATGGAATATGAGTTAAGCAGCAATGAGATGAAAAAAAAAACAGTTATTCCTAATGGAATTCACAGGAAGGCCAGAGGCTTAAAAGAAACTAAATTCATGACTGCCAGTTAGGTGAACATTCATCAAAAGAACAAGTGCTACCAACGAGAAATTAACGAAACTAACCGAAGCAAGTACTAATATTGTAAAGCAGTTAAGATGTTGTGAGTGAGAAAGAAGCCAGCGCTTGATTTTCTTTAAATAAAAAGATAAAAAACCATCTTCTTTTGATGAAGCAGCATCTAGTTCTTCCATAGCGCCCACTTTATTTCCTGACAAGCGTGCTGCAAAACTTTTTTTGCGTTAGAATGACTTTTAACATGAAAGCACTGACGAAAGATTGGATATAATACAACCATGCAGAAAAAGCAAATCAGTAAAAGTGTGAGTGAAATCTCCTTGCAAGTATCAGATAAAAGTAAAGAACAAAATGATGATCCAAAATAAAACATTTAATTAAGAAAGGAAATTCTAGTGGCTAATACAAGAAAGGTTGATGAACAAGATCAAACATGTAGTTACTTCAAATTGAATTCCATATTTAAATCAGAGTAACTTTTGGTGAGAGTAACAATATTTTACCAGTCAGATCAATACATAATGACTGATATTTTACCAGTTGGATCAATACTTGTCTACATCAAACTGCATATCTTGATACTAATACATACAGTTCATTATGATTATGATTTTATTCAATGATATAGAACGAAATAAATTGGTATACTGCTATCATTGGTCTTCCCCAGATTTCGCATTGGCGTGAATCTCGTGTACTGGGTACGCCTTTTTACACCGATATCAGATTGGTATTTGAAACTGACTAGATATCTCGTTAAGGTACCTTTACTCAGAGATTACATCTTGGGTATCTTAGGGCAACGACATAGCAAGGAAGAGGATGTAGTGGAGATGGTGACAACAACATAGGAAGGAAGACGAGGCCAAAGAAGCTACGATAGCAGAGTGAAGCAGCATAAGAGAGAGAGTGCATGAGAAAGAGAGAAGAGAGAGCATGAAGGTTCTGCAATTGAAAAGAAAATTCAGCTGTCAATGTAATTGTTAAAATAGAAAAAGAGATTATAGATAATCCGCAACAAACTTACTGCCTGGCATAGTTCATGGAGAAGAGAGGGTACTTAACTAGGTGAAAAAGAGAGAACACAAAGGCAAGGGAATACAAAAATACAACTCCTAATACAACTATTAAAAATAGTGTTTTCAAAAGGCAATCGGGTGCTCGCCTAAGCGCTCGAGCGAGGCGAGGCGAGGCCCGAATGCTTGGCAAAACCTCTGGGCGAGGCATTTCGATGAAGCACTACCATGCGCTAGCCTGAGCCTAGGCGTCAGATGCCTCAACTGAGCACCCGAGTGAAGATGGGTCTAGGTTCATGATCGGTTCAATTGAACCAACTATTCTACCTAACACAAAACTTGCCCCCCCCCCCCCCTCAAACCGCCCAACCTCCGACCCAATGTCTTCAAAGTAAAACCCAACATACATTGTCGTCGCCTTTGTTTGCAACTTCGTTCACTGCCACCACCACCATCTGCAATTTCATTTCGCCACCGTCGCTTTCATTTGTAGCTTCCTTTACCACCGCCTTTGTCCTCCTACGTCGACGTCGCCGTTGTCCGTAGCTTTCTTCGTCACCAGTACCCTTGTCCATAGCTTTCTTTGCTATTGTTGCCTTCATTTGCAACTTCGTTCATCACCCCCTCCATGCCTCACTTTCCAGCGTAGCTGTCAGTAGGGGTTTAAATAAGTGCCCGGGTGCTTGCCTACATGCTCGAGTGCTCACCTAGGCACTCGGGTAAGGAGAGGCGAGGCTCGAGCGCCTCGATCAAGCGGCGCGCTTCAATGACGCGCCACTTGGGTGGCTACCTGAACCTAGGCGTCGGGTGCCTCAAGCAAGTGCCCAATTGAAATGAAGCAATCGAACCGGACTACTATGTCTGGTTTGATTGAACAATAGCTTAGATGGTTCAATTGAACCAACCAAGCCCCCCCCCCCCCCCCCCCCCCCCCCCGCGATCCCAAGCCATAAACCCTACTTCATGTGTAGCCGTTGCCTTTGTCGTCGTCACTTCCTCTATCGCTGCCTTCGCCACCGTCTCCGAATGTCTAGCTTTCATGTGCAGTTCCCTTCACCGCCACTTCTTCCATGTGCAGCTCCTTCCACCATCAAGGGGGAGAACCGCAACTTCCACCGACAGATACATCAGAAGCTTCCTTCGTTCACAGTCCACAGCTTTCACCATTGCTGCTATCATTGTTCGACGCTTTCTCTGTCCGTACTGCTATCGTCCAAAGCTTCCTTCGCCGCTGCCACTACCATTCGTAGCTTTCTCCGTCACCGTCACCGCCGTCCGAAAGTTTCTCCATCATTGTAGTCCTCTCCTTCCCCACTTTCCACCGTCGGTGACACTTTTCTCCCCTCTAACTACTATTAACAATAGAATAAATACTGTTAACAATAGATGGTTAACTACTGTTATCACATAATTGTCCCTATTTAGATTTTAGCACTATTAATCTCTATTTATTAATTATATTTTATATATTTTATATTTTAATATTTCAAAGTGCTTTGCTTCGCTCGTGCGAGAGCCTAGAGCCTCAAGAATTTTCAAACCTTGGCGCCTTAATCAGTGGTTGCTCAGTGTGTTGAGCTTACTGAACAGTATAGTTCATAATATACAATTATGAGAAACCATCTGATTTGTTTCCCGATTGGCTATTGGACTGTTAAATAGTAACCTATATTGGTATTTGAGGCCTTGGCACGAATATCAAAGTCTCCAATAGAAAAAATTATGGAACAAATCAGATTATCATGGTCTGTCAAACGTATTCACCCATGAAATAACTGAAGGTAGCCCATTCGATTTCTTTCTTCCCACAACCATTTTATGGTTGCAAATTACCCACGTATCAAAGAACACAGTAGGAACAATATAATATACTGGAATTCTGATGGCAAATAACAAGCTATAAATCACTATGGAACATCTTAACTGGCTAGAATTTGAAGCATTAAAGGCTAGTTATCTAAGCGAGCTAACATAGAGGAAGCTCTACTTATCCTGAATTTCTTGTGGAGTTAAGTTAGAAACATAAACTAAGCAGAATATACACAAAAGCCAAAGAAGGAAACAAATAGAAATCCTTCCTTTAATGAGATTAAGAAAGAAGAACTCTGTGTGGTTCATTCAACTTAGTCTCTGAAAGTCAATAGTAGCAGTTTAAAATATTTGGTGTCAATCTTGAGTGTTAGCTAGCAACATCAGAAAGATGATCTGACTATATTATGTTAACCAATTGCATAACGGAACTGCATATGCATTAAGTTACCTGCTCTGGCAATGAAATAAGGAGGAAGCTCCCCGAGGGCAGTACCCAATCCCCAAAGAATGGCTTCGAGCTGAACCTGAGGGAGTATACTGCTAAGAGGAACCCTAACCAAAGAACCAGGTAAAGCTGGATAAACTGAAGGTCCAAACTCTGAACAGTCCTTTTCAAGCCATGAAGGACTCGTTTTTAACTGTATGGTATCATATGGTGCAGTCTTCAGATCAACTCGACCACACTTCATGGCTTTTATTGTGAAAAAAGCAATATGAGGACCCAAATAGAGAACAAACGTATGCAAGCCAGACCCTGCAGAAATGCAACATAGGCTTGTTATATTTTTCGAAACAATTTTAAAAATGATGAAGCATTGAATTTGGATTTTAGTGAACAAGAGTATACACGTTCTGCGCTTAGATAAATATAATGAAACCACCATTTGTGACATGTACCAATTGTTGCAAGAAGAGTAGGTTGGTTCATACTAGATACTCTAAATGAAAGCAAATGCATACGTGACTAATGTGTAAACAGATTCACCAGCAGAGTGTCAAGTTTGTATTGCATGCATACTGAGAAAAATAAGCTGAGACTAACTAAATAAATATTATTTATTAAGAATAACCAAATTTATGAATGCATAAATTAAGAAGATCAAACGTAAACATTATAAGAAACACAAACTTTCATATTGTCTATGGTTACCATCAAGGTTCTCCGTTTCGATTTGTACCGCCCGATATGGGCGATACGTACAGGTCTGATAGGATACCGGTACGAGGACCGCCCGCTACTGGGGCGTACCGTGCATCTCCCCGCATGGGAACAAGGCAACGCCTCGTCTTCCAGAGGGAGAACGAGGCGATGCCTCGTCTTCCTGCACGGGGAAAAGGCACCGCCTCGTCTTCCAGCTCGGGGATGAGGCGCCGCCTCGTCTATTTTTTTTAATATATATTATAGTATATTATATTATATTATATAAATATTATATTATACTGAGTGGTATGCACTGTGCATACCGCTCGATACCGGGTACCATACCGAACTGAGATAAACTCAATACATCGGTATGGACCGGTATGATGAACCTTGGTTACCATAATCACAACAAAACAGGATATGTGATCCCATATCACTTTGACTTTATAATTACAGCAGAATTCCTCATCTACTATTATGAAATAGGTAACATGCTCATATTTTCTATTTTTAAGAACACTTCTAGAGCATTAACGTTTGTCACCTAAAATATTAAAAAAAATAAACCTAGTAAGATATAGTCCAACACAAATAAACAAATTTTCATGACATAGTATAAACAGGAGTAGTGAATATTTATGAACTAGACCACAGGAGACTTATATTGGTGTGGATATGTTGATACCAGTGAATTAGAAAGGCGCTCGGGCGCTAACCTATGCACTCGAGCGAGGCGAGGCGAGGCAAGGCCCGAACGCCTCGCTCAATCTTCGGGCGGCACGCTTCAAAGAGGCACCGCATGGGCGCTCGCCCGAGCCCAAGCACCGAGCGCTTTAGGCGAGAACCCCAGTTAAACTAGGTGATCGAACCAGGTTTTGAATCAACTAACGCAGCAATACATATTTCGTGAGTCAACCCTAATCTTCTCATCTCGAATCAAGATTACGTCACTGACATCTCGCTGCTGACGCTACGTCATTCGTTGCCGCTGCTATTGTTGTCTTCGCCGCTGTCGCTGCTCTTTGCCACAGTTGTTGTTGTCACTTCTCTTCACCGCCGTCACTGCAGTCGCTGGTCTTCACCACCGCCGCTGCAGTTGTTGCTCTTCACCACCATCGTTGTCGTTGCCGCTCCTCTCGTACTCGGTTAGGTCAGCTCACTCGTCGCCTCATTTCTACTGCTCTCCGCTGCCGCTGCTCTCAGTAAGCAACTTTAGCTCTCGATCAACGCCTCACCTCGTCTCTATAGTTAACAGTATACTATTAACTTATTGTTAGCAATATATTGTTAACTTATTGTTAACAGTATACTGTTAACTTATTGCTAATAATATACTATATATATTTTTTATATATTTATTAATTATATATATATATTTTTAGCACCTCATTTCGCTCAAGTGAGCGCCTAGCGCCTCGGGCGTTTTGGGACCTTGGCACCTAGCATTTTTTAAATCACTGGCTGATACAAATTTTTCTATCATGCTAGACCTCTGAAAAGACACGAGCATAGAAAAAACAGCGTGTTCAGACTTCATGGTTGGATTAACTGCAAATAACAGTTGTTACTGCTCAAGGTTAGGTATTTTATGAGTTACTTCTGATGTTTAACTCCTGAAAATAAACTAGTCTTCAAAGTTAAAGACAATTAAATAATAAAATCTAATAATAATAGTAGTAGGAGCCACAAAAACAGCAGGATTAGGCTATGTTTTTGCCAAAAGATTTCTGAAAGCAATGCAACACAAAATGGACAATATATTTGAAGACAAGAGTAAAGCTAACAAGGACAGTATGGGGTTTTTCGTGTCAGCTAGTTCATCTAAGAATAGAAGTTTACAAAAATCAGCAAGTAGTAACAGACTCCCAATTGCAAAGTACACCTACCCAGCCCAATTGATGATGCCACTCCAAGTGCCACCCACCACATGCTAAATCTTGTATAGTGGATGAACTCTTGAATATGCTGCAAGCATGACAGCAAAAAAAGTTTTAAAAAAAAATTCTAGAAGGTACAATTGAAAAGTAATTAGTTAGAATTAAGCAAGTGCTACAAAACATCTTTATCATAACTTCCAACAGATACCATGCCATACAATCTTATCATGCTAAATTACAACAAAAAAGCATCCAATAGCAAATTATTTGAATAAGGAGTGACATTAATATATAGACTGTATGAAAATATAAAAAGTGAAGAAGTGATCACCTTCCCATGAGGATCATCAACATTCGAAAGGAGAAGCCCAACAGCAAATACTGGCAAGGATAAGACTAAAATCCAGCCACCTTTTGCCAAAATATACACAAGAGACCGTCTTAGATATTGCATTGTAGCAAAAATGAAAAACTGCAAAGTCTTGAATGGCTGAGTTGTCAATGTCAAATTGAGTAAATCCATCTGATGCTTCTTCTGAAGTTCTGCATAAGTAAATTCTAGAACTTAGACAATAATCAGGAAATATCTAAGGGCCACATAAATTTCACTTTATTTTTTATCTGAAGATTCTGAACAATTATTTCTTATACAGTCACACATAATGGTTAAAGATATCTATCAATAGTCCATACATAATTTTTCTGAAGCAACAAGAAATTTTGAATTATAACAGTGAAAAAAACGAAAAAGAAGAAAATGTAACAGTAAGCCCCCCTTATCCATGACATATATATTTATGGCATATATCTATTACCAATATGGCTTGACATATATCTAGCCCCAATTGATTTAATGTAGGATTTCAAATACTTAAAAGTTGCAGCATAAGACTAGCCTTTTAGAAAATTTATCATCTCATAGGTCATGATAACCTATCTAATGAGAGGCATTTAGTTTTCCAATACTCGATATCCAATGACATAAAAACTCCAACATCACAATTTTTATTTAAAATAGGATGCATAAACATCAATTTTACTCAAATTGGATCAATATATCAGCTACCAAGAATAACCTATGAATAGTAAAAAATGAAACAACAGATAACTAGGAGACCATATACCAAAAATTGATTGGATACACCTTTTTTTGGAAATAAAGACTATATTAAAGAGGCATTCATGCAAAATGCATAAGCTCAGGCACCTTTTTACACCAAGATGATTGCAAGCTGGAGCATGGAATAACGCAGTGGTTAAAAGAAGAAAAACAGGGAATTCATAAGTTCCATGCATGATGTAGCAAAAATTTGGAGATCTACCAGGTTAAAGGACAAAGCCTTGTTCATCACTTCATATCATCCTCGGTGCCTTATCCCCTCATTGAATCCATAGTTTGATTAGGATAAATGTTAGTACCAGTTTGACCCATGCATCAAGAGCAAGTCGGTACACTGGTACGGACTGGTACCGGGCAGTATGCACAGTGCATACCGACCAGTACATTAAAATATATTATAATATTATATTATATAATATTAAATATTAATATAAAAAAAATAAAAAAAGGGGCGACGTCGCCTCGATCTTTCTCCCCGCGCAGAAGAAAAATCGCCCGCGGGCGAGGGCGGCGACGGCTCGTGGGCGACCCACGGGCAATGACGGCGTGCGGGCGAGAACGGCACGAGGTACTTCTTTCTTCTTCCCCTCTTCTTCTTCTTTCTTCTTCTTCTTCTCCCTCAATCGACCACCGACGGTCGATTTCTCCCTCAATCGACCGCCGACGGTTGAAATCGATCGCTGTGTGACACCCTTGCGACAAACTTGTAGATTTAGCTGGAATTGCCTAAGTCGCGAAGCAATCTTTGCCCAATGTTCCGGACTTAGCTGGAATTCCCTAAGTCATGAAACGCCGAAGCGTATTTGCCCGCAAAGAGTCAACCCAATTGCAACCTCAATAGGGGCCCGAAGGACCTGCAAAAAGAGAAGTTGATTAGTTTTGAAAACGAGAGACGAACAAGTACCGACATCTCGCCAAGAGGACAACTCTTACAAGCAATTCGTCGAACACCTTGTGTGCAGCAAAAAAAGAGAGAAAGATAGCAAAACAAGACTTTAAAGGGTTGTAAGAACGGTCGCAAGTCCACAAACGACGGTTCCCAAGGGTGTCGGACGCAAAACACTTCAATTTCTTTGAGTGCTCACGCCCGCCTAATATCCCGAAGCCCCATCCAGCCCTGTGCCACCCGGGGGGTTCCAGAGGGTTGAGATGGCTGACATTTTACTCCGCTCGGTTCAGTCATCGCAGCACGCGAAAACGACCCAAAACTGGGCAGTTTTGGCCTGTTCTAGCTCCGCGCAGCGAGCGATCGTTTTACAGCCTGACAGACTATTTCTGCTCACAATTCCTAGGCAAAATCACCCAAAACCAAGGCAAAACAAGCTGCCCAACATTTGTACAAGCAACAAAAAGCGACGAACGGTTCACGGAACGAAGAGTTGCGGTTGAGCGACGACCGTTCGTGACATTCTCCCCCACTTAACTTGTCGACGCCCTCGTCGACGCTTGTTGATAGGCTTTAATGCAGGCTTCTTCATGTCGTAGGGCGTCTTCTGGCTCCCAACTGGCTTCAGTCCGGGGAAGTTTTTGTCACTTCACCAAGTATTCAGTTTGCTCCGCCCCGTTCGGTAGCTTAGTCTTGCGATCCGTCAGAATTGTCTCAACTCGCTTTCGTAGGAGGCTTTGATTGGGGGTAGTCGAGTTGAAATATTTCGTGAGGCGTCTTGCGGATCTGAATGGTAGGCTTTCAAGTTGCTTGCATGGAAGACGTTATGAATTTTGAACCATGCTGGCAGCTGCAACTTGTAGGAGACGTTGCCTACTCGACTGATGATTGGGAAAAGCCCTTCATACTTGCGTACCAATCCTTTGTGCACTTTGTGCCTAAAGAACTGGAGTGATGCTAGTTGGAGCTTCACCAACACCAAGTCGCAAACTTTAAATTTCTGGGGTCGCCTTCCCAAGTCTACCCACTTCATCTTTTTAGCCGCCTTCTCCAAGTAGGCCCGTGCAATATCTGCATTTCGATGTCATTCTTTTGCAAAACGATATGCTGACGGACGACTCCCCGTATATCCAATGGCCAATGTGTGAGGGGTCGACGGCTGTTGTCCTGTGATAATCTCGAAGGGGCTCTTGTTGGACGCAGAGCTCCGCTGCAAGTTGTAGGAGAATTGGGCTATGTCCAACAGCTTCATCCAATCTCGTTGATTAGCACTCACATAGTGCCGGAGATACTGTTCTAACAGTGAGTTAATTCTTTCGGTTTGACCATTAGTCTGGGGGCGGAGGCTTGTGGAGAAGTACAACTTCGATCCCAATAGCTTGAATAGCTCGGTCCAAAATAGTTCCACTTTCCGGCTCAATGCATCGGCCACGACATTTGTCTTTCCGGGCTTGTACTCCATTACCATGTCGAATTTGGCCAAGAAGTCCTGCCATCTTACCTGTTTCGGGGAGAGTTTCTTTTGAGTCTGGAAGTAACTCAATGCCACATTGTCCGTCCTTAGCACGAATGGTGCTCCCAAAAGGTACTGTCGTCAGACTCGTAAACAGTGGACCACCACTGTCATCTCTTTCTCAAGCACTAGATATCGTCGCTTGGTCTCATTGAGCTTGCGACTCTCATAGGCCACTGGATGACCCTCTTGCATAAGTACTCCCCCAATAGCAAAGTCTGAAGCATCTGTATGGACTTCAAAAGGCTTTCCGTAGTCTGATAATCTGAGTACTGGTTCCTCCAACACAACAGTCTTTAGATCTTGGAAAGCCGCTTCACATTTGTCTGACCATCTCCAAGATTGCTCCTTCTTTAGCAACTCCGTCAGTGGAGCTATGCGCTTCGAATATCCAGAAATGAAGCGTCAATAATAGTTGACTAGACTAAGGAAGGATCTCAACTCAGGTACCTTCTTTGGTTTTCGCTCTTCTGCCACAGCTTGCACCTTTGACTCGTCCATCCGAATGGAACCACCGCCGATTCGATGTCCCAAGAACAAAATTTCTGTCTGCGCAAAGTAGCACTTCTCCCTCTTCACAAACAAGGTGTTCTCCCTAAGAACTCTGAAGATTGTCCGAAGGTGTTCAATGTGCTCCTCGAGCGTCTGGCTATAGATGACGATATCGTCTAGGTAGACGACCACAAACTTGTCCAAATACTCTTTGCAAAGCTGGTTCATCAGAGTACAGAATGTGGCCGGAGCGTTGGCTAAACCAAAAGGGATCACCAGAAATTCGAACGCCCCATACCTGGTTACACAGGTAGTCTTCACTTCATCACCTTTTGCAATACGCACTTGCCAATACCCTGACCGAAGGTCGAGTTTGGAGAAATACTTGGCCTTGCCCAATTGATCGAACAAGTCCGCGATGAGCGGAATAGGATATTTGTTCTTTACCGTCACTTTGTTCAGGGCTCGATAATCGGCACATAATCAGAGGCTCCCATCTTGTTTCTTCTAGAAGAGAACTGGAGCTCCGAATGGTGCCTTTGAAATGCGGATGAGACCACCGCTTAGCAGTTCATCTAACTGCTTCCTCAGTTCTGCTAACTCTGGAGGGGCCATGCAGTAGCGTGATCTCGCTAGAGGCTTAACTCCCGGCTCCAACTCAATGTTATGATCCACGCCTCTGCATGGTGGTAGAGTCTTCGGCAACTCGGGTGGCATGACGTCTACGAACTCCTTCAAAACGTTTGCCACCACAGCAGGTTCGTGAATGGCCTCCCCGTCAAGTGGCTCAAGCTTCACAGCAACCACGAAAGTTAATTCACCTTTTCGCACCCCTTTCTTCAATTGTAATGCCGATATTTAGTGTGGGTCCTTGGTTCTCCCTCGAGAAACTGGAACTACGCAGGGGTCGTCGCCTCCCATCAGGCATAAAGAGTTTAGGAACGGCATCGGCACTAACTTCGCCGCGTGCATAAACTCCATTCCAAGAATCACTTGGAAGTCGTCCAATGGCACCGCCATCATATTTGTGCACCTGCTCCACGTTCCAATCTTGATAGGGACTCCCTTTGCTAATCCGGAGATCTACTTGGCCTCCGAGTTTACAGCCTTCATGCGACCTGGGTTCTTCTCTAAGACAAGTCCAAGTCGCTTTGCTTCACGATCGGCAATAAAATTGTGGGTAGCTCCAGTGTCCACCATTGCAAGGGTTGTTCGGCCATTAAGCTTGATGTCCACATACATCAGCTCGCTACTTGCCGCCTTCTGTGCCTTTGTCTTTGTTCACTCCCCCACTTGACCTCGTAATGCATTCAACAAACGCATCGCTCCCATTCGGGGTCCTTGCGACTCCTCGTCGTCGTTGCTAGATTCCGAACTACTCGAATTGCCCTTGTCCAACTTGTGGGGGTGTATTGATGTTGTTAAGGCGTTGAGTGTCTGCTTCTGCGAGCACTCCCTCACCATATGTGATCCTCCGCACAAGAAACATCCGCCAGATTTTGAGGCTTTGCCTTTTGAGCTCGATCCTTTGTAGAAGTTCTTTTTCTTCTGTTCGCCCCTGCTCCTTTGCACGAGAGTATTTTGCTGGGCGATTTCCAGAGGATTGTTTCTCCTTTCCTAAGTCTTCTGAAGAAATGAAATCAGTTAGTCTTTCCACGACTGCAATTGCCCCGACCACGTCGGTGGCATTCCTCCGATTTAGTTCTTGTTGTGCCCATGGCTTTAAGCCATCGAGGAAGCTGAATAGTTTGTCCTTTTCGGATAAGTCTTGTATATCCAGCATCAGTGCCGAAAATTGCTTCACATAGTCTCGGATGGAAGTACTTTGGCGGAGTTGTCTCAGTTTTCTTCTTGCAACGAACTCAGTGTTCTCGGTAGAAACTGCGTTCTCAACTCGTGTTTCAAGTCTTCCCATGTATCCACTCGGCATCGGCCTTGTTGGATCTCTTCCCAACGGGTTCGCCACCAAAGTTTTGCGTCTCCATTCAGATATATGGTTGCTATAGAAACTTTGGTTTCCTCCGAATCGGGTCTCGTAGCACGAAAATATTGTTCCATGTCGAACAGAAAATTCTCGAGCTCTTTGGCATCTCTAGCGCCCCCGTAGCAATGCGACTCTGGTGCTTTGAAGCTTTGTGGCGGTGCAGCGCGGGTATTGTTCCCTCCCGTATTAAGAGTTCTAGTGAGCAATGTCACTTTGGCCGTGAGTTCCTCCACAACTTCATGTAGATGTCGTACGGTGTCTTTAGTATCCTCCGTCAGTCGGTCGACCAGGGATTCAACCCTGTCGATCCAAGATTCAACTTCTTCTTGCAAGCTCTCTACCCCAAAGAGCCTTCCTTGGCCTTGATAGAGTTCCTCCAAACTCGCTTCAAGAACATCGAGGCGGGTTTCCACCGTTGGAAGTCTCTCCTTGTGGCTCCTTTTCCCAGTTGGTGCACCAGATTGTGCTTCCTCCGCTCGCGGAGAGTACCCAACTTCACGCTTATCATGTTCACTACCGCGCTCCTCATGAGTGGCTCCAACAGTTTGCGAGCGAGTTTTGCACTTGCAGCCCACTTGCGACTGCTTGGGGCATTGCCCCATCTTGCTTGATTCACCACGGTGTTTTGCCATGGCAAGATTGCAAATCCTCTTTGTTTGTTTGTTCGAATTGCTAACTTGGCTCTGATACCACAATGTCACGGACTTAGCGGAATTTGCCTAAGCCGTGTGGCACCCTTGCGACAAACTTGTAGACTTAGCTGGAATTGCCTAAGTCGCGAAGCAATCTTTGCCCAATGTTCCGGACTTAGATGGGATTGCCTAAGTCGTGAAACGCCGAAGCGTATTTGCCCGCAAAGGGTCAGCCCAATTGCAACCTCGTGTGGGTCCCAAAGGACCTGCAAAAAGAGAAGTTGATTAGTTTTGAAAATGAGCGACGGACAAGTCCCGACGTCTCGCCGAGAGGGTAACTGTTTACAAGCAATTTGTCGAACACTTTGTGTGCAATAGAAAAAAAGAGAAAGAGAGCGAAACAAGACTTTGGAGGGCTGTAAGAACGATCGCAAGTCCACAAACGGCGGTTCCCAAGGGTGTCGGATGCAAAACACTTCAATTTCTTTGAGTGCTCACGCTCGACTAATATCCCGAAGCCCCATCCAACCCTGTGCCACCCGAGGGGTTCTAGAGGGCTGAGATGGCTGACATTTTACTCCGCTCGGTTCGGTCATCGCAGCACGTGAAAACGACCCAAAACTGGGCAGTTTTGGCTTGTTCTGGCTCCACGCAGCAAGCGATCGTTCTGCAACCTGACAGACTGTTTCTGCTCACAATTCCTAGGCAAAATCACTCAAAATCAAGGCAAAACAGGCTGCCCCACATTTGTACAAGCAACAAAAAGTGACAAACGGTTCACGGAACAAAGAGTTGCGGTTGAGCGACGACCGTTTGTGACAGACGGCCGAAATCGATCGCCGACGGTCGATTTTGGCAATACCACCCGATAGCGAGCAATCCACGTACCGGTAACCTAGCAGACAGGTACATATCGCCTGGTATGGGCGATACAGATCGAAATTGCAAACCTTGATCAAGAGTAATAATAATCTATACCATTTGTAATGACCCAACAATTTACGTGCTAGAAACCCATATGGAATGAGCCTAATCCATTAATTGATTCTGACACTTACCCTCAAATCTGTAAATTTCTTTAGGTTAAATTGCTTCATGATCAACTCCCATCTAAGGCACAAAAGTAAAATAAGCAAAGGCTCAAGACAATGTTCACTTCAATACTTCCATCACGGAAAATTTAATATTCGCCCCAAGGGTATAGATAACTGAAGCAACCCCCTCAAACTTCATAAATCAATATTTCTCGTCAGAATAGTTATACTGAGAAACAATTAGTTCCTCTTCACAAAAATAATAACGTTAGCAATTTACTTTGGTGTGATCACTAAGCTTATCGACCAAACTGGGGCGAAGATATATCACAAAGTTGCAGAAACATAGGCTTCTTCAAAACATTTTTTTGATTGAACAAGGGCATTTTCCCTATCCTCCAAACAAGGAGGCTCATAGATGGCGTATTATACTCCAATTTGATCTCAAATTTTGTTTTGATAATTAATATTTTTATATTCCGTTCCCAAAAAAAAAAAGACAAATACTATATATCACTACAAGATCTACTTCTAGCCCGTACATCTTTACATATCAATCTGTACATCTATGTGCTTTCTCATTTCACCCTATCCAATAGTCATTTTTCAAACCCTGAGCGGTCCAATGGAAACTTACATGACTAAGCTATGCTAAAAACATCGGCGTTTCATTTTGGGACCATTTCATAGGCGTCAAGAGTTTTTTCCCGATCCAAATAATAAAACAAACCACACAAGTCGGAGAATGTTCTTTTGATATCTGAAATTGAGAACCTTATTATGTGCTTCATGGAAAACAATAATCTCCGCCTTTCAAAGCCTAAATATTGTTCCGGATATAACAAATAAAAGTTTGTTTCTAAAAGATAAACAATAATATTGGAAATAGATAAACGACAAAGAAACAAACCTAAAGAAGAGAACAATAGGAAAGGAAAGAACCATAGATCTAACATCAGATCTCGTCACATAAAAGATCCTTGCAATGGAAAGATCCCGCCACTCACCTGAGATCAACGTCTCGAGCTCTTCGGGCGATCGATGAGCGGCGGCCGCCTCCCCGGAAGCCATATTGGCCCAACGCGGATAAAGCCAGGAGCTCGTCAATCTCACCGCCAAGCTCCACGATCCCGACCCCCGTAAAGTATCAAATCGGACCCCCAAACACGAGAACACGAGAACGAAGAGGGACTCCAAGTCGAGATTTCCCCTTATCGCATTGGAGAGTCGATCCGCCCGCAAGCGTGCAAATTAGGGAGAGCAGCAGCAAGAAGGAACCCCAAGGAAGCGTCGGAGATTGGAAGAAGCAAGGAGGCGGCCGTGAGATCCACCCTAAAGTTGCTCGCAAATTGGAAGTCGGATCATATTTTGGAGCTCCGCATTTACAGAATTATAAGCTTTAATCGAAATATAACTAAAAATATTAAATTATCTTAATCAGTTATGTGATCTAATAGTAAAAGAAATTACGGGCAAAAAGATTGTTCTAGAAGAAATGGGGCCCGTACAACATGACCCGTTCGCCCGTCAACCCGATTGATACCATGGAATAAATTGGTCCCTGAATCGGATTCGGGTTAGGAAAATTCGGTTTATTGATGGTTAGGTTCGGATTCGGATCATCCGCGTAGACCCACTAATCACTTTACAGGACGGATTCCCCATCACATCAGCCACAGCCGGTGCTCACCTTTCTTGGCTGAGGCAGGGAACACATTTTCTCCTTTGTTCCTTGAGACGAGCGTTGACGTCATTTGTTGCGTCACTCTGGGTATTCTTGTGAGAGTAAAGTGTCTTTCGTGTTCTGCCGGAACAGGTGATCTATCAACACCATCGGCACCAGGGCAAATCTTGTTGTGGGACCCACCGGTTGCCCACGGCACCATCGCACACGTGTCATTCGCTGCGAGGAGGATCCGTTTCGATCCGTGCGACGCGACGTGCTTCGCGCGCTGCTGTGGCCAATCTGGACACAAACAAAAGGAAAAGGCCCCTTCTCACCGCATTTTCCCGATTCCCGGCTCCGATGTCGTCCTTCACCGCTTCCACCGCGCATCGGTGATGGATCCCGTCGTCCCCAAGCGTCCCTGCCCCTCAGCCGATCCTTCCTCCTCCTTTGACGCCTCCTCGAGCCCCTTTAGGGTTCCGTCCGGCCCCATGGCGATGGATCGAGTCCTGGAGGCGCTTCTCGCCCTCCCGGACCCCTCCGTCGCCCTCGAGCTCTCCCTCGAGAGCCTTCTCGATTCGAGGCTTCTGGAGTCGGATAAGGATCGGTTGATCGAGGGCGCCATGGAGGCTGGATCGGCCCTCCTTGAGGCCGCCAGGAGATCTGCCCGGCGGCGCGCGTCCAAGCACAACTTCTCTTCCTGGCCCCTCGCTTCAGATCTCACCATCAAAGTAAATCGCCTCCCCCGCTCCATTGATCTGTAGTCGTTGTTATGCTTCGGAAGGATCCTTTCTGTTCTTCGTTACTTTGGGTTGATGGTGATGGTAAGCTTGCGTCTGTGGTTGGATGGATTGATGGAGATAGTAGACTGATAGAAGAAAGTGGAAATATTTAGCAAAGTGCAAGGACGATGTTCAAAGAGGACGAGTTTTCGAATTGGTGAAGTCACTCTTTTCTGGTCTCACCTAAATTTATCTTTTAGGTTGAGATCATTGTTCAAGGATTAGGTGTATCGTCTTCTAGTTCATGAATATTGAGATCCACTTGCAGAGAGAATTTCTTGGTCTGGCTGATGTGCTTTTGGAAGCCATTAAGTTGGTGAACAAACGATTATTAGAAATAGTAGTGATGATATGAGGAGTGGCTGTATCCTCTTTAGTAACCTCTAGGTATTCAAGTAACCTCTTTAGTTTGACCACATGGTTTGTATCCTTAACTTAGAAAATAGGCAGTTCTGGCCAATCACTCCAATCTCCACTCTGGAAATAGAGAAACTTTTAGTCTTACAAGGGGTTTCATATGTTTTCTGTAGAAATGAAAGTTAGTGGACCAGACAAATAGTCTGTTCCAGTTCTGGCATGCCCAGCACATTTAATTTTTGATGTGCTCTGAGCTTATAAAAAGGATAACCCGTGGAAGATTTTTACTTCCAAGATCTAGGGAGGGTAATTTACAAGCAACACACTTGAGCGTTCTCATAGGTTCTCTCCGTGGACTTAGCCGATGATGCCCAAGGAACAAAGTCATAATATGTTCTCCTTGTAGGGGATCTTTAGGAAAGGAAATGTAATGCAACATGTGTTAGTGCAGAAAACATTATAAGCAGGGTCTTTGGGAGGCTCTGGAAATCTGAACTATGCTTCTCTCACTAGTTTAGATCAGAATATCGTCAATCCTGATCCTCATTTCTCATCTGTTCCCTATAATCTCAGTAGCTCCACTTTATTGTTGCCTCTTGCTGTTGTCCTGGATTCATGGGCCACTGATAAGAATAACTTTCATCCATTTAGTTATGCTTTTCTGGTCTTGTTTCCTGTCTGATTTTTTTTTAACACTTGGCTGTCTGATATGATGTTTGCTATCTTCAATAGCACGTCAATGGGAAATGATGAGATGTAGAAAGAGGGAAAAAGAAGAGGAGAGGTTTTCCATCATCATAAACATATCTTCTTGTGAAAAGTCTGTCTACTGTCATTGCTCACCATGATGGGAATACCTGACTAGACTGGCTCTCTTTAGAAGTGCATACAGCTTCTGTGTCCTTATATGTTGTCTTTTGCATTTGAGAGGCTTCTGCTTTTCACTTCATTTTCTTGGTATCTTCATATTGTAGTTGCCTAGATTAATTTTTCTCATATTTGTTCCTTTCTATTTGTCCGCTATCTAGTCTAATTATTCTATTCATCTACTGTCAACATGCAATATTGGTTGTACCTTTTTACTAGATTATCTGAATCCACCAAAATCATCTTCCTTCTCTCTTGTTGCTTTAGTGTTTTGATAGCATCTCATTGACAGCATACTTCATTCATTATTGTGTTCTGAAGGTATTCTCCAAGCTAGATACGCAGTCTCTGTGCCATGCTGCAGCTACTTGTTCAATGTTCAACAAGTGTGCAACAGATCCAATGTGCTATGCAAATATTGACTTAACAGCTGAAGTGCCAAAGGTTAATAACACAGTTGTCTCTACAATGATACAACGGGCAGGAAAAAATCTTCAGTAAGATCTTTCTTCCTTGTAGTAAATGCCATTCAATTAAAAAAAATCATTTTCATTCTTTTCAAACAATGGCCATTAGTAGTATTCTTGTGGGCCTAAATTAAGATATGCTTTCGTGTCTCTGATCTGATTTTTAGATTGACTCATTGGCTGCTGTTCTTACTTTTCACTAAACAAAATAACTAAACTGCTTAACAATTGAGATGTTCTGTTACAGAACCAGGTATCTTTTGAGTTGGTACATGACCTAATTTTCTTGTTAGATACTGATGTTTGATTGTCTGTAGGGTTTTAGCTATGAATTGTTTTCTGTGGATTTAGTGGTCATAATATATTCTAGAGTGCATTTGTCGAACTATTTGTGTAACTTAGATGGTGCTATGTATGTGAACCTGATACTTATCATTTTGGTCATTCTACTTTGCATGCTACTACTGATGGTTTAATATTTTAGCTTCCTGATACTCTTGAAATTGATGTCATATTTCTTGAAAATTGTTACCATTGGTGGTGAAAGAAGTTTCAGGATGCTTTTACTTGGTTATAATCATGGATTAGAATTTTGTGTTGGTGCCAATATTCTTTGCCTAGTAAGGTACCAGTATGTGTTGACGTACCAAGTGTTGGTACGGGTTGGTATGGCAGAGAAGAGGGGAGAAATAGGAGAACTGACAGAGGAGGAGGAAAAGGCAATAAAGGTGAAGGAAGCAAAAAGTTGTACTGGCAACGCAGGAGTAGGAAATGTCGAGAAGAAGGAAGAGGCAGACTAGTAGGAGGATTAGGTGGCAACTCAGACAAGGAAGTGGCAGCAACATGGCATAGACGAGTAGTAGTAGAAGGTAGAGGAGGGGGGAAGAAAGAGTGTGTGAGTGAAAGAGAAAAACAAAAGAAAAAAATGTAGTGATAGTTGTATAAAAAATGGTGTAGGCCATTGGATGTTGAACTTATTGTCTGGACTCTGGAACAATCTGGTACCTTATTTAGTGCCCGGGTAAGTTTGGCTACCTTTAGTTTACCAGGTGGTATCAGTTTGAACCAGGTAGAATCGTCTAGTCTTCATTCTAGTTGGTGGTCGTACTGATAAATATGGTCGACTGATACAGGCAATATTTTAAAGCTTGGATATAATCTTGGTCAAAATATCTGTTACACAGCTTAGAATATCTTGATTGAGCACAAGCTATGAACTACATAGTACTAGCAAGAAATAGTCTTTTATTGACTTAGCTTTTCTTTTTATGTTAGTTTCATGTGCATTGTTAACAACGAAGTCCATATTGAAGGTTTTGTTACTTTGGGTTGCATTTCAGTGTCTACTTTTACACTTGAAGATAGATTCACAGTCATAGTGGAACTAACTGCTGTATGCAAACATTGAATTTCTCTAAATAAATATCAAGAACTATAAGGAAGATAACAAGCCACAAGCTATTTAATTCATTCTGATTTGAATCTACTGTATCACATAAATGCTATTTAATTTCTTAGTTTTGTTTAGCCATTTTTTTCTGGGAATATTCAGTGTTTTTTACTGCATTAGATCACCTTTGTATTGAATCCTTGTTTTTGTTCTTTTTTTTTAAACCAAATATATATGTTGTGAATGTTACGTTGCAATTTGATTTTGCATGTTAACTAGTTTGTGTGAGGTCTCACTTATCTGATGTATATTTGGATCACTGTTTGCTACACTAGATCACGTTTGTATTAAATAATCATTTGTTCATGTTTTTCTTGAAAACCAAATATATCCATTATGAATGTTAAGTTGTGATTTTTTTTCATGTTAACTGGTTGGTGTAAGGCCTTGCTTATCTGATGTATATTTTGGTTTTTATTTAAAATTTAATTGACATTATCTAACTGGATATTCAGGGCATCTTTTAGGATTATCTATACGTGCTACTTCTCTCACAAAATTCTCAGATGAATATGGTTTGCCGCTGTTGTTGCAACTTCCCATGTTGCTTTCATTTCTATGATTCTTCTTTATCTTTCTTGTGCCTAGACACATTTTTTTGCAACTTTTTTCTGGTGAAGATTAGCTGCTTATACCAGGATTTTAGTCTCTGATTTTGGAGAAATGGGTGCTGTGTGTCCAACATTAAATCTTTTAGATCTTGGCACGTTGCTGCTTCTGTTAGTTATATATCAAACATGTAAATCAATTTTGAAGCATTTATCAAGCTGTATTTCTCTGTTCGTTGTATTGATTCTTTCCCATGTCTGCTATAGGATGTGTCCACAACATGTTCATATTTCTACATCTATATTTCTGTTCTAAAATTGGCATTCCTACTAATTTTTCTAAATCAGATCGCTCAAGCTTGGGATTCGGCCTAGTCCAGCTTCAGCAACAGAACTTTGTAGACCATTGTCCTATTCCACTAGAAATCCTATGGATACATCTGGTCTTTCATGGAGTCAAAAGAGACCAAGGCAAGGACGGGAGACATCTCTTCTTACAAGGTCTTGTCTTCTGGCTTTAAGTGTGGATGGTGGTGCTGCAGGGTAAGGATTTGACCTTAGTTGTTTAGCATCTTTTTATCTGTTCGATTGTCATAATTCTGATCTTTTATGTTTGAAGGATTCTCCTGAGGAGCCTGCACCTGTATAACATTGACAAGATGGACAATTCTGCACTTTGCACAGCGTTATCTTCATGCCCACATCTGCTTGATCTTGAAGTTGTTGGCCTGTAAGTATAGCCATTTAAGTCAATCTGTGACAGTCATGAATTAATTTGTCATTTTGATTCTTGCTGCCCTATTTTAAATGTGATTTTGTTCACTCTTTAATAGGGATGGTTGAAAAGTAAAATTCAACTTAATTTTGTTGTGTTTACTATTGGATGTATAAATATATATATACAAGGAATTCAATATCGATCAATACCGTCCGTACCAAGCTGTATGTACCAATCCGCCAGCTCATCGGTACGTGGACCGCCCGCTACCGGGCGCTGCTGTTGATTGGGGTTGTTTTCGCCCCGTTACCACCCGAAATCGATCAGTAACGGTCGATTTCGATCTTCGGCGGTCGATTTCGATCGTCGGCGGTCGATTTTGGTCGGTATCAACCGAGAGAGGGAGAAAGAAGAAGAGGGAGAAGAAAAACCTGGAGACGGCATTGCTCTTCGTTCGCTCTATCCGTCGCCTGCGGGTGAAGAATCGCCCGCGCGATCCGTCGCCCATGGGCGATTTCTTCGCACACGCGATCCGTTGCTTGCGGGCGATTTCTTCTCCCCGCACGGGGAGAAGAAACATTTCCCCGCATGGGGAGAAGGAACGAGGCAGCGTCGCCCCTTTTTTATTTTCAAACTTATTTTATATTTATATTATATTATATATATATCGAGTGGTATGCATGTGCGTATCGCTTGGTATCGGGGTATCGTACCATACCGAACTGAGCTAAACGGAGCTACACGGACTGGTACAGCAAACCTTGTGTATATATATATATATATATATATATAATGTTTGTTCTATCAAAAAGAAATCACTGTTTAAACCAAGGTTTGCAATTTTGACATTTATCGCCCGATACGGGCGATACATACCGGTCCGCCAGGTTGTCGGTACGCGGACTGCCCACTACCGGTGGTATAGCCAAAAATCGACGGTCGATTAGAGAGAAATCGAGTCGATTGAGGGAGAAAAGGGGAAGAAGAAGAGGAAAAGAAAAAAAAGAAGAGAAGCAGAAAACCTAGTGCCTGTCCTCGCCCGCGCACCGTCGTTGCCCTCGCTCGCGGTTCGCCGGCGCACCATCGCCCGTGGATCACCCATCGCCGCCCGCACCCGCCCGAGGAGACGTTCCCCCTCACTCGCGGTTCGCCGGCGCGCTATTGCTCGCGGATCGCCCGTCGCCGCCCGCACCCGCGCGAGGAGACGGAACGTCTCCCCGCGCGAGGTGAAAGATCGAAGCGACGTTTCCTCCGTCTCCTCGCGCGAGGTGAAAGATCGAAGCGACGTTTCCTCGGCAACGTCGCCCCTTTTCTTTTATTTTTTAATATTTTTAATATATTTTAATATAATATTATATAATATTATATTATAAAAATATTATATTGTATTTAATATACATCGGGTGGTACGTACTGTGTATACTGCCCGGTATTGGTACCGTACCAGTACCAATAATATGTTGGTACATTGGTACGGACCGGTAAGTCAAACCTTAGTTTAAACTATGTAATTAAAGACTTGTTTAATGACAATACCCAGAATATGAAAGAATAAGGCACTTATAATGTTAAAGAAAAGAATGGAATACCCTCATTCCTTTCATTGCTTAATCTTTTCTTCTAATACATAAGATCAGTCATCTAATTTTAACTATTCAGCATCATTTATAGTGCAGGCTTTTCCAGACTTTCTAGAAATTTCAAAACTTATGGATGTTTGGTCAATTCACATAATTAGTCAGCTTTTATATCAACTAAGGTATGCACTAAAGCTAGTCTGTGTGTAGTGCTGTACGATATCTGTTGTAGTGTAAGCACTGTGATATATTTGGTGTATAGCAGTATAGCGCCACTTTAAACCTATTGTTTTGGAACCCAACATCATACACAGGTTGTAATATTTTGTCAGAAGGATTTCCTTAAGGTAGCAGCTGAAATCTACATACTTCATGTCTGATATCCAGTTTCAGCATTTGTTAAATTTCAAATCTGAAAAACATTGTCTCTTAGACTTCTTTGATTGTGGCAAGTTGACCAAGTCAAAGAACTGATAACCAAACTGTTTCTGTTCTTTTTTTATATTTGTTCCTCCATTCAACCATTACAGTATAATTACTAAACCACCACGATGTTTGTTTAGAGGTAAACCGTTCTGCTTGGAGGGGTCTGGACCTAGTTTCTGTTAAGATGTCACCGCCTCTCCTTGGATTTGTGTTGGAAACAACCTTAACATGCTCTAGATTATTATGATAATGCTAATATAAAAAACTTTTGACTCCCTGCTTCCTGAGTTTGATATGCCTATCAACGACATTTAACAAAAAGGCAGTGGCTCCTTGGAGATGAGTGTGCATTTGCTTCATATGCTTGGATTTGTGTGTCACTTGACACAATTGGTCTAGAATTGCAAGAAAAAGTATTAATTTCTAGGGGATGAATTGGCTTGCACCAAAGGAAAAGAATCAGACTTTGCTAAGGACAGAAGTACACCATGAATAATTAGATGGTCTTTCAGACTCAAGGCTTTTATCCTCCAGCAGCTTGGATTACAAAAAGAAACTCGCACTCAGCCAGATTAACTCAAGCATTGAGGTTGCATCTTTTGAATGTTCCTTCTTTTCCAACATCTTTTGCATGTTACATGACAATCATGATTCCGTGCATACAATGATACCTCTGATAGGGTCAAATGCACAAACCGCTCATCGTGCTATATTGCAAGTGCATTCATATTAGATTTATATAATATTGGGCATAGATTTTTTTGTCATTGTTTGTGATCTGCAATTTCATTAGGTCATCGACCATATTATGGTAAATTATGTCTTGAGTTTATTACTTTGCATATTATGTCGTGGAAACCATGCCAAATCCAACTCCTTTGCAAAACTTAAGATAATTAAAAGAGATTGAGGATGTTGAGTGCTTTAGGTTACTTTCATTAGATAATAAATGCCTGTGAAATGGAAATCATGCAAAGCTTTGCATGGAGAATATGTAAATAGAGATAGACATGAGTACATGAATATGTTTTTCTTTTTCTTGATGAACAATGATGTACACATGTCTACTGCATGTATGAAACATCCAATGTTCTAGGCTTGTAGGCAATCATTTATTTTAGAAATTGTCTGTATCTCTTCCTCCATAAGGTAAGCTTGTGGAACATGTCGACTTCGGGCTCATATGATCAGTTTAGCGAGATTCCAGCATTCATTATATGTTATCTGGAATCACAGTTGGAAAGATAATCTTAACATACCTATATCAACAGACATGTTGAACTCAAGCGAACATTGGATGCTGTCAGCTCAAATTGTCACTGTATAGAGCGTTTGCTGTTTGAGTCCTCTGATACTGGTGTGCTATACTTTTCTTTGCTGCAGTTTATCCTTCTCTCTTATTCTCCTCCAACATGTTTGACTATGTCTTTTAGGGAGAGATGATAGTTTGAACTCGGCAACTTGCATTGATCTGGTAAATGGCTGTCCCAATATAGTCTCACTTGCTCTAAGGGGGTTTAAGCTACATGATCACAAAGTTCGTATACTGGTGAAGGTAGTTCTCCTTTTTTTTTTTTTGCTTTTAGTGAAGGCATTAAGCTTTTCTATGCATGGGCTTTAAGATTCTTATTGTATTTTACATTCTTCTTGTATCTCTGTCAAGTTTTTCAGAAACTTGAACAAATTCGTAGTCTGGACCTACTCAAAAATTATTTATTTAGAGTTTTTCATGTTAAATTATCACAGACATGGATATAATTATTTTATGATGTGCTCTGGCTTGCTACAATAAATATCTTTATTTTGAATGTAAGAGCTTGCAAATTGTTGTCCTCTACATAATGGAAGCATAAACTTCAGGATTCTTTTTGAAAGTATTTTTTGCTTCTACAGGGATCTCGCCACCTCAAATTTGTTGATTTTTCAACATCTTATTCAATTACAGGGACCTTCTTGAGGTTTTTTTTTTAAATAATATTACATGTTGGGTTTTTATTGTTTTGTTTTGTGCATATGCTTTATTTTGCCTTTGTCTCAACTGTTTTTCACAACTTTGGTCGTTCAGGAACCTTAGCGGTGGCACAAATGCTCATCCACTGGAGGTTTTGATCTTACGTGATTGTTTGCATCTTAAAGAAGTGAGTAGTTAGGAATGGCATATTACTCTCAATAACTAAGTTTTGGTTATTTTCAGTTTATTTCAATCTGGTGAAAGTTTGGTGCTTTATATTTATGATTTATGTAGGTTGAAGTGTCACATCTTTTCTCAGCTATGCTTGCTGGTGACTTCAAACTCCTCAGATATTTGGTAGATCAATGTGGCATATCATTTGGTTTTTGCCTAGACTAGAACAAGATCCCTGTCAGCTTGAAAGTCTTCATTTGGTAAGTTGACAACTACTTTGTGCTTGATCTGAGCAGGATGTTTCAAATAAAGATGGCCTTTCTGCTGAGAATGACTGGAACTATCGATGCTATAATCCATGGTAACAGAGTTATGCTGATATTACCTTTTTAGAAATCCTAACCTTTAGTGAAGCTAAAGTCCTTTTGCTTCATGTTGCAGTACACAGCTAATATCAGAAGTTCTGAAACAAAGACCTGAATTATGTTTGCTAGCAAAGTTTCCCCCGGAAGGGAGGTCTCTCTCTTTCCCTCTCTATTATTTCATGGCATACTTTATATATTTACACATACCATTATAATGAATTACTTACTGAAGTCTTTGTTCTATGTTATTTCCTTGTAATATTGCAGCTTGATTGATATTGATCTCATCGCCGACAGTGAAATAAGCAGTGGAACAAGCTCCTTGATGTTGTATAATCTGGCATTTGATTCATATTTGACAAATTCATCTGAAAATAGCTATAGCAGTGATCAGGGTAGTGGGAATGAGGACGTCCCTGATCTGAACTTTCCGTACGACGAGGATATCTTTGATGAGTTGGAGTTCCTTTAGTGAAATGGAAGATGGCGTAGGACACTGACGCAGCATTAGCCATCAAGAGGTATGGATATACACGTATCCTCCTAATTCTTGGATTAGTATATAAGTGGCTCTGAATAGAACAAAAGATTAAACACTAAACCTTTAGTTTTATCAGCTCTGTCATCGATAATAATAAATATCATCAAGATTTATGCTGCTGTTAGTTTACCCGAGGTCTTGATTACCCAGGTGATTAGGCAGCTAATGCAAGATAATCTAAAAGGTGGCCCAGTGTAAAAGGTGATATGGGGCTAATGTGGGATATGGGGAAGGATCAATTTATGCAAAACACAAGCTGTTAAGATGTATATAATTGAGATATGGATGGGTACTAGTCCTACAAGATTGCGTGCAACGTTTAAGCCTGTGCTTGCTAGTGGTTCGTTGCGCTGCAATCATTGGATCTTTCCTTCAGGAAAAGAATTAAACTGTCAAACTGAGCGAATCACTGGTGGTCATTAATTTTCTTGAGCATTTAATCTTGGCAATTCACTGTTATTTTGCAATTAGCTTTAGAATGACCTGATTTCTCTACTTTGCAATTAGGTGCAGGCGTGCATTTAAGGAGACATGGGACATTGGAAGCGGTTATTGGTATATGAATACAGGAAGCCCGTGTTCATGGATTTTGGTTCTGAGATCTGCAGCACCTCGTTGCAATATTCATCGCCGTAAAGTTCTTGGTAACTAACCTGAATAAGGTTGATTTTGAAGAATGTTTTGACACTATCTTGTCATGCCATTCGATAACACGGATATCTATCTGTTGCATCTTTATCGAGAGCCTCTCTTAAATCAATTTCAAGGTAGTGCCTGTATTATATTCCTCCATACATCTTTTGAAGCTATTGAGTTGGACAAACAAGTACTGTTCTTACATTCTCACCTCTGTCTTTGTTAATCTCATCGGCTGCACTTGAGAATATATTAATGTTTTTAATATATATTTAAAGAAGGGAGTTTAAGTGAATATGTAATTATGAAATGCTTTATGTGTTTGTTAGATAATATATAAAAATTATATTTTTAACTATCAATTGACGTGACTGTTGCTTGATAAAATTATATATCAAAAGTTTTTTGAATGTTAAGATTTTAAATATTTATTCAAAAGTAAATTTATATTTTTTTATTCATGATAAATAAATAGATAACATGAATGTATGTAATCATATAAAAATTTCATATGATGTATATATATATATATAATAATTTTTGAAATAAAATAAATAAAGTTTTACATTATAGAAGATATGAATCATGTTAGTTTCTTACTATATTATGTTGGTAATTTTATAATTTTAGATACCGGTATAGGGTAGTTTGAGAATTTTAAAAATCATATTACTATTTCGTAGATATTGAAATGCAAATGTTATCTTGAGGTAGCATCACCATATGAACATTTGTAATGTAGTATCCAAGCCATATGTAATTTTAACAAAAAAATTATCAAAATATCAAATCACATCTCAAATGTGCGTTGAACATTTCAAATGTATCATCAAACACACCCTTTAAATGTGCTCTCATTGCACATTTTAGATATGTTACCAAACACATTCTTAGGTTGCATGGTCCACATTATGATCCCAATCAACACCGTCGTGGCTCATTAACTTGATTCTTGCTGCTTTTTGGATGTTCCATCATGAAGAATTTGATGCATCGCTTTGGTGCTTTGTGCTTCGTAAGTTGTTGATTTGTGCCAATAATTGCTCGAAGGATAAATAAATGATAGTTCAATGGATCTTACAGCTCCTACAGCATGCTTCAAATGGGTGTACTTGCTGGGTTTGATCGCCAAATCTCATCTTACCCTTTAAAATATCTTAATGTTGTTGAATCATCTTACACGGGGCTAGTTATAGATTGCCCCTATAGGTAGATGTCTTTACTGTCCTGATCCATACACTTCAAAAGTTACATCAACATCTAAATCTATTATTTCTAATGATGTTAGTTTCGTCAATATAAGATGGTGGAAGATGATGATGCTGCTAGTGGTAGATGATAACACCGCTTGCGACGATGTTAATGTAGTTGTCTGGCCACCTCTGACAACGATAAGGTCCGCCGATGCGACTTGCCTCCACGAGGAGCGTTCTACCAACTTCATCACCACCTGCCTTGTGTCGTGCTCCCTTGGCAAGCTCTGCACCATGTCAATCTGCAGTCTTCTTTCTGGCCTCGTTTGGTGGGTTGCTCTCGTGGAGGTAGAGGAGGCTGGTAGCCATGTCCTCTAGTGTCTTCAAGAACGACGTCTAGTGCAATGGCCTCTTGGCATCAGCTTTGACGCTGATACAGATATAAAGGGGGAGGGGTCGAGGCTGGGATCAGCTCGACGGGTCAACAACGAGGTGACGATCATCTTCACCGTAGACGCCATGATGGCCACCGCCATCTCCATTAACGTCGATACAGATATAGAGTAACGTGAGGCGGGCAACAATGAGATTGGCAATGCACTCCTCATGGAATTGAATGGCATTAGTGAACCTTATCATCGTTTGAGGCGGTCAGGCAACTACATCAGCATTAACGCTAGTAGTGACGTCGTCTGCCACCATCGATGCTATAGTGGCGTCGTCGTTCGCCATCGATAAAACTACATCAGCATTACCTTTGATTTTCATGTTTTAATCGATAAAACTAAAGTTGTTAAGATAAATAGAATTAGATACCTATATAGAGATACCAAAATAATTTTTTAAAACTTAGAGAATTTGATATAAGCTTCGATCCAAGTTCTCATAGGAGACTAGATATGTCAACTTTTGGAGTGCTTGAAAACAACCTACGGTTTTCTAATACGTCTTCTCGGTGTCTAACAATATACGTGTAGCTCGATCGAATAATTATGGTAGAAGAATCTTTTCGACACACATAACTAAAACAGTATCGCCAAGAGTGTCTCAACTTAAGACATTATCCATGTCATCGTAATACAATTTACAAGGCATAAAATATTAGAATTATGATTTTATGAAAAAAAATCAAAACGAGAACCAAATCGATTACGTTTCCGATTCCGTAAGAACCAAATCGGTTTCACGTAGTTTCCGATCGACAAAGATGAAAAGATTCAAACTCGATTTATTAGTCGCTTCGATTCTGGTTCTTGATCGCATTTATTCTCATTTTGATTCATAAATAATACGTGCTTCCCATGCATGCACGCTGCGGGGTTTCAGTGATTGCCATCACTGTCACCGCATCTCCGAGCGCTGCACTACAAAAAGAACAAGCCAAGGAATCAATATAATTGCGGCCCTTTGCATTCATTTCGAAGACGACCGGCTTCGTCATCAGATAAGAGAACGTCACGAAGCACACACCTCCCTCCCGACTTCCCTTTCATTAAGCTTCCAAAGCTCAAAAACCAATGCGCTCCCAGACACGGAGACCCCGACGGAAGGAAGACACACACACATTCCTACCCACTCCTTTGCCCCTCCCCATTCGAGGATTTGAAGTGGCAGCTGTTTCAATGAGCTTTTACGCAAAAAGAAGCGTCCTAATTATCCGATCTAAACCAACGCCAAGCTTTTTCTTCTCCACCAAGTCCAACATGTCCTACTCTCCTCCTCTAAGCTGTGTATTGTTTGTTTGTTCCACTTGCACTTGTGTGGATTATCCTGAAAGCCTCTTCCTTCTACTGCTTACCAATACAGGTTAGTAATTACTGCATGATCTTTAAATTCTTTAATTATCAAAATTTTTTACTCATCATTCTTAGTTTTTTATGTTATCGATGGTTGAGGTTTTCTTTTTCTTCTTTAGAATTTTGTTTCATAACAAATAATATCACAGTAAATAATATTTGTCATAAAACATCCACTGTATGTATAATAACAATGATAGCAACATTATTTGTACATGAAATCTAGACACTGCGAGTGACACCGACAGTAGTGTTGCGTATAATGGCTTTGGCAAAAGGAGAAAGAGTTCAGTAGCTGAGGGTTTGCGTCCTCTGATGATGAATGTTAATGGCATTGCGACGCTGCTACTGCAGTTGTTGCTGCTTGAGGTGAGGGGAGATGATGGAGACGAGGCCGCCGAGGGGGGAGCGCATCTTGGAGCGGTACGCCATCTCGTCGTAAGGCCGCCGGTAGAACCTCAGGAAGGGCAGGAAGGACTCCCGCTCCCTCTCCCCTCGGCTCACCACCGCCTGCCCCTCCTTCCAGAACGTAAACAGCGTCGCCGGCGACTGCAAGAACGACGGCCGCGGGGTCCTCGGTGTCTGCTGCTGCTGCTGGTTAGGATGCTTCAGCGGCGGGAACGAGCAAGGAGTGGACGGTATGCTCCGGCTGGCACGCGGCGTGTACCGGGCAGCCGGGGACGCGAAGGAGAAGGACCGGGCGTTGAGCGGGGAGGCCCCGACAAGGGAGGGGCTCGCGGTGGGCATCACCGCGCGCGGGGTGGCCCTGGTGGTGGTGGACAGGTACCACGGTTTGAGGGAGTCGAGGTGGGAGACGGTGAAGGAGAAGCGGGAAGACGTGGAGCCGCCGAGTCTGGCGGTGGCAGCGACGACCGGGTCGAACCGGAGCGACGCTGCTCTCGTTCGGCACGACGCGAAGGCGGCATCCTCGATAGAGTCGTCGAAGTCCAGTGACGACACCACCGCGGTGACCACAGACAGTTCCACGAAGGGGCGAACGCCCTGCACACCCACCACCCGAACAGTGAGTACTGAGACAACAGTCGAAGAGAACAGCACCAAAGACTTGACACCGCACCTTCCAAAGGTATGAGAACAAGGAGGGTGGATCGACGACGAACGCCTTATGGAGTCGACCGGGGTAGTAGTCGAAGATGATCTTGAGGGTGCCCATTAAAAGGTTGAGGAAAGCGGGCGCTGATCTGAACAAGCCTGCATTTTTCGTGCAAGTACGAGCATCGCTTAGCTTAAGAAACCTCACAATGCATCTTCTAATTATGCAGCAGCTAAACCGTGCAATGAATAGGTGAGATACGGTGGAAGTATGCGGATGCAATGGTCCAGATATTGGTCAGAGACAGAGTTCTCTGCTTCTGCCGCAGCAGCAGTCTCAAGAAGTGGGCTCTTTTTGACCCGCGAGGCCACTTACAGAGTCACTGCAAGCAGACAGAAACCAAACTCGCCAGAGAACTTCTCTCTGCGACCTTTTACTTTTTCCAGTGAGAGCTCAAAGCCTCAATCCCCCCCACTGGATCCTATTCTTAGCTCCGTAAGTACGGTGCAGTGTCCATTATTATAAATGAGAGTATGAGTGGCGTATACTTGCGTAGATGTCGAACATACTGGCATCAAAGAGGATGACGAACTGATCAACGAATCTGGACATGGACGAGATGGCCACTTCCAGCGTGAAGACCAGTAAGCGCACGAACCTGCAGGAATGGAAGAAACGGGTCGACGAAAGATCCAAAAGAAGAAGGAAAGCGGCCATGGGAACTCACGATTTCTGTGAATTAATTTTGGTGTAATCTTGTTTGATGCGGAAGACCTGTAACAAGGGATTCACTGATCATATATGGAAAGCAGGCAGGACACCTAAAAGTTCATGCCGATAAAAGGAAGGAAGGAAAGGGAGGTGGCAGTACCATGACTGGCCTGGCTTCGTCGTCGTGGCCAGCCACATATGCCAAGCCACCGGCAAGCTCCGCGGCCAACTCATCGGCTATTAGGTGATCTGCTTATTTTGGTCCACAGGCAACCGAGCATCGGTTAGTCCAAAAGTCTAAAGGAGCCACCGTAGCATGGAAAGTTGTGTTGCTTCAAATGTTTCTCGGAGGATAGCGAAAGAAGCCGATACCCCAGAAAAGTAGAGAGAGAGACATAGAGAAAGAGAGAAAGAAGGTACCAATTCCTATGCTTTCTCTCCATGAAAGGGCGGCTCTGAGCTGCTTGGCCGCCTTCTTCAGGCTGTCTCCTCTGGCTCTCAGAAACCGTTCCACGCAGGCATCGTTGCAGAACTTCTCCTGCGAGAGACCCAGAACAAGATGAGAACAGTGAGAAGAACCAAAACAGGAAGGCCATGCAACCCCATCATCTCAAAACCTGCTTCACCGTCAGGGGCGCTTGCTTCTTCAAGATCTCGAGGACTGCCTCGATCCGTTCTCTGTCATTGAGCTGTTTCCTCTCCATCCCCATCTCGACTCAGAAGGCCAACTAAACAACGACAAGCCAACACCGTTCACCTACCTTTTCATCAGCGAGGGAACGAGAGACCAGCCGAGAGCACCTACTCCTCGAGCTGCAAAGAAGCGTCTGTGAGAGAGAGCGTGGGACGAGAAGTTGAGGGTATATATAGAAGACGAGCAACTGACGGCAGCCGTCATCTGACAGGCGGTTCAGCCCGACCCGAACCGCAGCGGCTTGCTGACGGCGCCAGGAGACACGTTACGGCGAGCTGTTACTTTTACCCGCTTTCGGTTACCCTTCTTTCTTTCACCCATGCCCTTGTCTTTTCGATTCGTCCACGTTTCGTCTTTGGACGGCTGAGTGCGTTCCGCGGACGCCGACGCACATTTATTGCGGGAATTAGTGGGTCCAATGCGGTGATCTGATCCCTAGAATAATCTTCTTTAGCCTTTTTAAGCAAGCCGCTTCATTTAACTTTTCGGATCTAAACCCCACCGGGTCCAACAGAATTGATCCGATAACGTGACGTACCAGATCATAGATATTACATATATATATATATATATATAGTTACAGAGCGACCTTACGATCTTGATTGGACGGATGTGATGCGCACGTGGGAATCCTCCTCCTGCACACCGACAGACGAGGTGGGCTGCGATAGACGAAGCCGGTGTCGTCCAAACGCCAGTTTCCGTTCACATCTCACCAGCTTCCAAGAGGCCAAAGTCAAAACTCCAGGCCAAACCCATGGAGAATCTTGTGCGGTTCTACCGGAGGAGGAAGGGAGGACGGAGTATATACACACTTCGTCCACATTCCCGAGGATTGGGATTGAGCTCCTGTGTGCCGGATCTCCCACGGAAGAGAAGAAGACGCTGTCACTTGGATCGTAGCGGACGTTTGTTTCTCTTGTAGGGATCGGAGTGACGAGAGATTCTTGCCTCTGTGTCCGTGTGGAGGGGTGCGGCGTACTGAACAAGAAAGTATATGCTGCGGATATATGCATACAGGGAGTGAGGTGTGATCGCCCTTTTGAATGGAAGAGACGGCTGGTGGATTCCGTCCACTGTGTCAAAAGCGTTGGTGTGACCTTTTCCTTCCTTTTTCTATCCCGATGCGATCACCTAAATCCATGGTGTTCAAATTTTGAAATGTCTTAGTGGGGGAAGAAGAACAGCACAGCAGCTGATAAGGGGAAGAGAGACAGGACGCACGGACCACGTTATTAGGGGAATCATTATATTCCATGGTGCTTCTTCCTTTCTCGGGTTGTGGTGGATGACAAGACGAGGGGAGAAAAGAATGGTTAGGAGTAAACCCGGCATCATCATCACCATTACCACGGGGCTGCGCGATTGCCTCCATCATTCCACCAGCCTTTACCATGTGAGGTGGAGCAGCTCACCGGAGTACCATAACCTTGTCGATGACGATGGTCGGACCATGCAACTGTCCGTTCTCTCACATTCAAGCTGACTGCGTGGTTGACACAGATTTGTTTGAACGGACGTAAGACTTCAGACACAATAATAGTTAACATCAATGGCAGTTTGTCTCATCCGCTGTCGTTGACGTTCGAAGCTTTGGCACCGAGGAAGCATTTAGACAGACACTTGTTCGAACATGCGTATTGTGTGCATATGTATTTAATTACTCGAACAAACCGCAAGCCTGAATGAAAAGAGATCTAAGTGCAGATTAATCTTGGATAATGGAAATGATCGTTGTCAGTAGAGAACAGGCATAAGAATCTTTGAGCGAATTGAGGTGCTATCCCTTGCAAAGACGGCTGGTGGTTTATGTGAGCTGCAGTGCTCGAAGGGTTAAACCAAGCAGCAAAAATCTGATCTCCAAGGAGAAGAGACAGCTGCTGCATGCGGTCCTCGCCATGAACAAGACTGCAGCGAGTTCACAGCATATCATAACCCAGCTGAGAAAAATGGCGACAGCAGAGTACTATACACCCCACGCGACAGCTGCCACACGAGTACGGCGCATCACGCAAAGAAGAGTTCGCAGGCTGCGGGGCTTATATTCCAACACGACCCACCTCATTTGTGTGGCTCAGCAGCACTCACTCGGCCTCTCTGCTGCATCTTATCGTCCTCATCTCTTATCTCGTCTTCGCCACTTTGCATACGCATATGTAAAAGTGAGAGGACTCGGCTTCTTGTCCTTTGTCTGCACGGCAAATGTTGAACTTATTCATCTGCCATTATTAGGTACTAAGGTTCAGTACATGGTGGGTCAGTCTGTGTTGTCCTCTGCTGCAGAACCCATGGTTTTCTTTCGGAACCATCCTCCAGTTCACATGTCTTACCACATAATTGGATGATTAGAAGGATATATTTGGCATCGACACTGACCTGTTACCTAAACGACACAGCTAGAAGGGAAGGAGGAGAAGAGGGTTTCAAGATGAACCTTAGCAAAACAAGGAACACCATGCTCATTTGCAGCCTGTTTGCTGCAGTTGCTGCAGCCTTAAAACATGGCAATCATTGATGCAAACTGCTACAAGTAAGTAATCACCGCCTGCGGCGGACGTATGTTGGCAAGCTGTTGTGGGATATGTCAGAGAAGCTTTCTATCGTCTGGTATGCAAGCAAATGGATTCATGCAATAGGAGAAGAGGTTATCTGTAGGCAGCAGGGCATCATCCATCACAGCTCAGCATGGAGATTATAGAAAGTAGGTGCATAAGAAGAAGCCAAATGAGTGCGATCGGTAGCAATTAAAAGACTGACAGCTACATTGCAGAGAAGAGGACAGATGAGCAGGACAATAAAGCATTTTGTAGTGTCATCAAATCTAGCAAGGTGGCACTAGTTTTTTTGTCTATCATTGTCTCTGCCACAACTTGGCATCAATTGGAATTATTGTTCTTGACTGGTGTGTCCCTGTTTCATAGCAGTGAGCCCACTTCTGATGTGGATGGGAGCATCCCAAGCCATGTGTTATCTTTCCACCTCTGGGAGATGTAAAATTTCTAGGTAAGATGGAAGAGGAACAGTTTCTTAAATTTGGTGGCAGAATGAAATAATTCTGCCATCATATGGACATTCATTGATTCTGTGTATTAGATTAAGCGCTTGCTTCTTATTATCTTGACCATGATATGATCAACAAACTGCAGCAACAAATGTTGAAGATGGTAGCAGCAGCTAAGAGGAGGATGTCGTTTGACCTCCTATAAATAAATATTGGGTTGTGTCGGCAAGCCATTATAGGAAGAGCTGAGGGAATTATATGTGAGATATCTGTTTTACCTCTTCCATGTTGATCCACTTCAGTATCATTTCTTGAGTTGTTTCCTTCTTTCCAACAGTATATGTTTTATTTAATTTTTAGGATTACCTTTTTTAAGTCATCTTCCCTTCTTCCTATCATATTGATGAGCGATAATGAGTCATGGTATATATTTATCGACACATCAGTTCTACTTACTTGTCACTCCTATCTCATCCTGTTGATATGTTAAGTGGGTGTTCCGAACTAATAAAACGGACAACACGACATCAATAGAGAGTCGATATGGTTCCATAAGATCAACCTTATAGTCGTAACGAGGAAGTTGACTTAATATTCCTCGGATTAGATGTATGAATCTATATACAATATGGTAGTTGTTCTTAATATTAATTGTCGTATATCGTACGTACTATAACAAGTTTTCATGTATACCTTTTAAGAGATCTTTCAAATTTTTTTACTAATTTAAATATCAAATGAGTCTTGTCCGGTATGCCTATCATATTTCATAACCACAATATCGGGTAACAATGAGTAAATAAAATATACATATCCATTGGCAATAAATTTAGACATTTAATGAACTCAAGTTAGATAGCTACTTGATCTCTTCGAACGTCGCATGTGGATGCGACCTGTCATGCGTCAATAGCCCCGTAGCGTGTGGGCCAGTCCTAATAATTTCGGTTCCCCTAATAATTTGGGCTTAGTAGTTTGGGCATACGACTCGGCCCACTGGGCTGCAATCACAGGCATAAACGTTATGATATGGGAATGTTTTCTCACGTTTTTGGATTGACGGATTCAATTTCGGCTCTTCATCGATTTGATTCAGTTAGAATTGAAGTATAGTCGGGTCTACAAGTCGTGAGGTGTTCAAATTGAATCAAGAAATCAAATCTAACTAAAATCGAATTGGTTCAAAACTCCTTTGACTTAGTTCATTAATATTTGGGCTCGATGGTACCATTATTTAGTTTAGTTAATTGGTTCAAATTTATTTTCACTTAAAAATATTAATTTGATTGAATTTAATGTCCTAAGTCCCTAATCAGTTCAAACTTATTAACAAAAGCAATCTAAATATTCAATTTTATAAATAATATGAGTTCAATTTCATAATTAAACCAAGATTCCATATCAATTCATTTGAATTTAACTTATTCATTTAAATATAAATTTTAAATTATTTAAAATTATATATTGATCAATCAATTAGTCAAATTAGATTAATGGTCTTAAATTGGACATCTAAATTGGTTTTAATTTTGACTATCTTAACCAAACCAAACCTAAAAAATGATTTGATTCAATTAAAACCTTAATGGAACTCATTTAGACATTCAAATTGAACCAAAAAATGGAATATACTTAGTTCATCAATAGTCCTTAATCAGTTTAAACTAATTAACTAAATTAGTTTAAATATTTAATATAAATAATATGAATTCAAATTCATAATTAAACAAAAAACTTCAGATAAATTCAATTGAATTGAATTGGTTCATTTAAATATATATTTTTTAAGAACCTATATATTTATTAATTAATTAATCAAATTAGATTAATCGATCTTGAATGGGAGATTTGAATTGGTTTCAATTTTGACTATCTTAACCAACTAAACTGAAAAAAAATGATTTGATTTAACTTAACCCTTATGGAACTAATTTGAGGATTACAATTGAATCAAAAAATCTAATCTAATAAGAATTAGTTCAAAACTAGTTTAACTTGGTTCATCAATAGTCCAGTTTTGAATATTATAAATGGTTCTGATTTAAGGGTACTCTTATTTAGTTCAGTTAATTGGTTCAAACTTATTTCAATTTAAAAATATTAATCTAGTTGAATTCAATGTCCTAGGTCCATAATCAATTCAAACAAACTAACTAAATCAATCTAAATACTTAATTTTATAAATAATATGAAGTTAATTTCATAACTAAACTAAGATTTTAAATCAATTCAATTGAATTGAACCGTTCATTTAAAAATATATATTTAAATTATTTAATTTATATATGTGTTAATCAATGAATCAAATGACATTAATCGATCTTGAATCCGAAATCTGAATTATTAACTAAATCAGTATAAATATATAATTTTATAAATAATATAAGTTCAATTTCATAATTAAGCCAAGATTTCAAATCAATTAAATTAAATTAATTCATTTAAATATATATTTTAAAATTTTTAAAAGTTATGTATTTATTAATCAATTAATCAAATTGGATTAATCAATCTTCAATCAGCAAGATCTAAATTAATTTGAATTTTGCCTATCTTAACCGAATAAAACCAAAAAAATTATGTGATTTAATTCAGCTCTTAATGCGAATTTGAATATTCAAATTTAACTAAAAAATCCAATCGAATTAGAATTAAATTAGTTCAAAATTGATTTGACTTAGTTAATTAATAATTTAGCTTTCAATATTATAAATAGTTGTAGCTCAAGGGTACCCTTATTTAGTTCAATTAATTGGTCCAAACTGAATCAAAATTCTTTTAATTTAAAAATATTAATTTTGTTGAGTTCAATATCTTAAGTCCTTAATCAGTTCAAACTAATTAACTAAATTTGTCTAAATATTAAATTTAATAAATAATATAATTTCAATTTTATAATTAGATCAATATTTTATATCAATTCAATTGAATTGAACTGATTCATTTAAATATATATTTTAAATTATTTAAAATTATGTATTGATTAATCAATTAATCAAATTAGATTAATCGGTCTTCATTCTAATATCTTAATTGGTTTCAATTTTAACTATCATAACCGAACTAAACAGAAAAATTGATATGAATCAATTCAGACCTAAAGGAAAGCCCTTAAGAAAACAAGTTTGAATATTAAAATTAAATCAAAAAATCTAATTGAACTTGAATCTAAATGGCTCAAAACTGGTTTCACTTTGTTAATCAATAGTTTGGTTTTAAATATTATAAATTGTTCAGGCTTCGGTTACAATTGAACCAAATTTATTTTAATTTAAAAATATTCATCTGGTTTATTATAATGTCTTAAGTCCTTAATGAGTTCAAACTAATTAATTAAATGAGTCTAAATATTTAATTTTATAATTAATATGAGTTATAGTTCATAATTAAAACAAGATTTTAGATTAATTCAATTGAATTAAACTGATTTATTTAAATATATATTTTAAATTATTTAAAAAATATATGATTAATCAATTAATCAAATTGGATTAATTTTAATATTATAAATGGTACTAGCTCAATAGTAGGCTTATTTAGTTCAATTAATTAGTTTAAACTGAACAAATATATTTAATTAAAAAATATTAATCTGATTTAGTTCATTTTCCTAAGTGCTTAATCAGTTCAAACTAATTAACTAAATTAGTGTAAATATTTAATTTTATCAATAATACTAGTTCAAATTCATAATTAACCAAAGATTTTTCATCGATTTAATTAAATTGAGTCCATTCGAATTAAATAGATATAATTTAAATTATTTAAAAAATATATATTGATTAATTAATTAATCAAATTGAATTAATCAATTTTGAGTAGGAGATGGTTTCAATTTTGATTATCTTAACCGAATAAAACTGAAAATCTAATATAATTCAATTTAGCCTTTAATAGAACCAATTCAAACATTCAAGGCTAAATGGAACCAATTCTAACGTTCAAACTAAATAAAAAAAATTACATCAAATTAGAATCTAATTAGTTTAGAGCTAGTTTGACTTGGTTTTGTTCAATCTTATATTTTTTATTATCAAATAAAATGATGATTTCTATTATCTAACCTATGTATTAGAGATGACTGATGCATGATAACAGTGAAAGATAATATAATTTAATGTTAGGTTATAGTAAAGTTCGGGTATCAGATCAGGGTTCAGACGATATAGTAGAAACTTGTCAAGAGATCATCGGAAACTCATCGAAGGTAATCGGGGGCTTGTCGGGAGTTCACTGGGAGCTTGCTGAAGATGATCAAGAGCTTACCGGGAGCTTGTTGAAGGTGATCGAGAGCTCGTCGAAGGTGATCGGGAGCTTACCGGGAATGCACTAAGAGTTTGTCAGATGATGATCAAGAGCTCGCCAGGAGTTCGTCGGAGGATGTCAAAAAGTTCATCGGGAGTTTAGAAAATCAATTAACATGTCAGACAATAAGAATGATTGTATTTGTGTGCATTAGTATGTCATAATTAACATCATGTATTTTGAGTCCTAATTGAGTAAGATTTGAAATAAATCCAAATAAACTCAATTTGAGGCAATCGGGTCCACTTTTGGTTAGGATTTGAGCTTAGGTTAAGCTTATTTCGTTGATCTAGAAAGGGGTCAACATGAGGTACAAGTCAGGTATGGAACTATACAAAAAGTATCATTTTTGGACTACCTAGCAATAGTACCATCGGTGGGCGATGGTAATATCGCCACCGCCTAAATTTTCGGATGGTTGCCAATGATGGTACTATCAGTGCCGACGATAATACCTCTCATAACCTATTTTTCTTGAAAAAAATATGAACTTTGGCTTAATATTTTGAAGCTAATTCAGGTATATAAATATCACAAGTATTATTACATTTGAGAGCAATAATGTGAAGAAAATTTTGAAAATTTTTTGTAAAATTTGAGAGCTTCCCTTGTATGCTATAAGTGTAAATTGAGATTAAGGGATGAGTATAAAATTGTAAAGGTTATTCTCTTACTCGGGAAAAGAATAAAGGTGTAAAAGTTTTGATCTTCACCCAAAGTTTTTATCTTCACCCATGTAAGAAGATTTAAGTAGACACTAGCGGATCTTGACGAAGGAGGACTCGAGAAGTGGCCGTAGGTTAAGTTGTTGACCGAACTATTATAAATTTTGTGAGCCTTTGTTACGTTCTCTTTTAAAATTACTTTTTATTTTAGCATTCCTTAACTAAATCAAGATTCTTCATTAGATTTTGAGTTTAAATTACTCTCAAATTTTATCATAAAGGATTCTAAGACAAACACATTTGGTTTCGATAACACTTTTTGTACTTACACTAATTCTCACCCTCAGTGCTAACTCGATCCTAATATGTTACTCAATTATTCAATTTTGAATTTTATAGATGATTCTAGCTCAAGGATGCCCTTATTTAGTTTAGTTAATTGGTTCAAACTGAAATAAATTTATTTGAATTTAAAAATATTAATCTAGTTAAGTTCACTATCTCAAGTCCTTAATCAGTTCAAACTGATTAGCTAAATTAATTTAAATATTTAATTTTATAAATAATATTATTTTAATTTCATAATTAAACCAAGATTTCACATCAATTAAATTGAATTAAATTGATTCATTTAAATATATATTTTTATTATTCAAAATTTTGTATTGATTAATCAATTAATCGAATAGATTTAATTGGTTTTCAGTCAAAGATCTAAATTAATTTCAATTTTAACTATCTTTACCTAAAAAATGATATGATTCATTTCAACTCTTACTGGAACCAGTTTAAACATTCAAATTAAATCAAAAAATAAATTATAATCATAATCAAATTGGTTCAAAATTGATTTAACTTGGTTCATTAATAGTTGGATTTTGAATATTATAAATAGTTCTAACTCAAAGGTACAATTATTTAGTTCAATTAATTAGTTCATACTGAACCAAATTTATGTTAACTTAAAAATATTAATTTGGTTGAATTTAATGTTCTAAGTCTTTAATCAATTCAAACTAATTAACTAAATTAGTCTAAATATTTTAATTTTATAAATAATATGAGTTCAATTTCATTATTAAACCATGATTTTAGATAAATTCAATTGAATTGGACTAACTCATTTAAATATATATATTAAATTATTTTAAACTATATATGGATTAATCAATTAATTAAATTAGATTAATCGGTCTTTAATCGGAGATGTGAATTGGTTTTAATTTAACTATCTTAACCCAACTAAACCAAAAAAATGATGTGATTTAATTCAACCCTTAATAGAATCAGTTTGAACATCAAATTGAATAAAAAAATAGAATCTAACAAAAATCCAATGGTTCAAAACTAGTTTAACTTGATTCATAAATAGTTTGGTTTTAAATATTATAAATGATTCTAGCACAAAAATATCCTTGTTTGTTCAAATAATTAGTTCAAATTGAACCAAATTTATTTTAATTTAAAAATATTAATTTGATTGAATTTACTATCCTTAGTTTGAGTTCAATTTCATAATTAAACCAAGATTTTATATTAATTTAATTGAATTGAACTGATTCATTTAGAGATATATTTTTTAAATTATATATTTATTAATCAATTAATCAAATTGGATTTATCATCATCAATTGGAGATCTAAATTCATTTCAATTTTGATTATCTTAATTGAACCGAACCTAAAAATAATGTCATTGAATTCAGCCCTTAATAGAACCAGTTTGAACATTTAAATTGAATAAAGAAATCTTTTTAAATATTTAATTTTATAAATAATATGAGTTCAATTTTATAATTAAAAGATTTTAAATCAATTCAATTAAATTGAACTCATTCATTTAAAAAATATATATTTTTAAAAAATTAATTATATATTAATTAATCAATTAATCAAATTAGATTAATCAGTCTTTAATAGAAGATTTAAATTGGTATTTATTTTTAACATCTTAATCGAATCATATAAAAAAAATGGTGTGATTCAATTTAGCCCTTAATAGAACCGGTGTAACATTAAAATTAAATAAAAAATGATTCAGTTTTGGTTCATCAATAGTTCAGTTTTGAATATTATAAATGATTCTTGCTCAATGATATCTTTATTTAGTTCAGTTAATTAGTTCAAACTAATCCAAATTTATTTTAATTTAAAAATATTAATTTTGTTGAGTTCAATGTCCTAAGCCCTTAATTAGTTCAAATTAATTAACTAAATTAGTCTAATTATTTAATTTTATAAATAATATGAGTTCAATTTTATAATCAAAATAAGATTTCATATCAATTCATTGAATTGAACTAATTCATTTAAATATATATTTTTTTAAATTATTTAAAATATATATTGATTAATCGATAAATCAAATTAGATTAATCGGTGTTTAATAGAAGATTTAAATTGGTTTCAATTTTGACTATCTTAACCGAACTAAACTGAAGAAATAATATAAATAAATTCAGTCTTCAAGGGAATAATTTGAATATTAAAATTGAATAAAAAATGAAAATGAACCATAATTGAATTAGTTCAAAACTGATTTGACTTTGTTAATCAATAGTTAGGTTTTGAACATTATAAATAGTTTCGGCTTCAGTTAATTGGTTCTAATGAGATTAAATTTATTTTAATTTAAAAATATTAATCTGGTTGAGTGTAATATCTTAAGTCCTTAATTAGTTCAAACTAATTAATTAAATCATTCTAATTAATAGTTAAAACAAGATTTCAAATCATTTAATATATATTTTAAATTAATTAAAAATTATATATGATTAATCAATTAATCAAATTAGATTATTTTTAATATTATAAATAGTACTGGCTCAACGGTACACTTATTTAGTTCATTTAATTGGTTCAAATTGAACCAAATATATTTTAATTTAATAAACGATTTAGTTCACTATCCTAAGTGCTTAATTAGTTCAAACTAATTAACTAAATTAGTATAAATATTTAATTTTATCAATAGTATGAGCTCAATGTCATATTTTTTATCAATTCAATAGAATTTAACTCATTCAATTAAATATATATTTTTTAAAAATATATTTAAAAATATATATTGTTTAATCAATTAATTAAATTAGATTAATCGATCTTGAGTTAGATGAAATATATATCTTGATTAATCAATATATATTTTAATTTATTTAAAAATATATACTGATTAAATTTTTATTATTTTAATAAAATCACATTAAAAAATAGTATGATTCAGTTCAGCTCTTAATAGAATTAGTATAATATTAAAATTAAATAAAAAATAAAACCAGAATCAAATTGCGTCAAGCTGGTTTAACTTGATTTATCAATAGTTTAGTTTTGAATATTATAAATAATTCTAGCTCAATGATACCCTTATTTAGTTCAGTTAATTGGTTCAAACTGAACCAAATTTATTTTTATTTAAAAATATCAATCTGGTTGAGGTCACTATCTCAAGTCTTTAATCAGTTCAAATATATTAACTAAATCAGTCTAAATATTCAATTTTATAAATAATATGAGTTAAATTTCATAATTAAACTAAGATTTCAAATCAATTCAATTGAATTGAATTGATTCCTTTAAATATATATTTTAAAATTATTTAAAATTATATATTTATTAATCAATTAATCGAATTAGATTAATCGATCTTCAATAGATGCATATCTGACTTTATTTCAATCTTAACTATCGTAATCGAACCAATCATGTGATTTAATTCAGCTCTTAATGTAAGTTTGAATATTCAAATTGAATTAAAAAATGAAATCAAATTGAATCGGTTCAAAACTGATTTGACTTAGTTCATTAATAATTCAGTTTTAAATATTCTAATATTATAAATATTCTCAAGAGTAATCTTATTTAGTTCAATTAATTAATTGGTCTAAACTGAACCAAATTTATTTTAATTTAAAAATATTAATTTTGTTGAGTTCAATGTCCTAAGTCCTTAATTAGTTCAAACTGATTAACTAAATTTAGTCTAAATATTTAATTTATAAATAATATGAGTATAATTAAATGAATATTTCAGATCAATTCAATTATATCGAATTGATTTATTTAACTATATATATTTTAAATTATTTAAAATTATATATTTACTAATCAATTAATCGAATTAGGTTAGTCTGTCTTCAATCAAAGATGTGAGTTGGCTTTTATTTTGACTATCTTAACCCAATTAAACAGAAAAAATGATATGAATCAATTCAGATGGAACGAGTTTGAACACTAAAATTGAATGAAAAAATAGAATTGAACTAGAATCAAATTGTTCAAAACTGCTTTGACTTTGTTAATCAATAGTTCTGTTTTAAATATTATAAATGGTTTGGCTTCAGTTAATAGTTTCAATTGATGTCAATTTATTTTAATTTAAAATATTAATATGGTTGTGTGTAATGTCTATCTGTAATGAGTTTAAACTAATTAACTGAATCGATCTAAATATTTAATTTTATAAATAATATGAGTTCTATTTTATATCTAAAGATTTCAGATCAATTCAATTGAATTGAACTGATACATTCAGATATATATTTTTTAAATTATTTAAAATTATGTATTGATTAATCAATTAATTAAATTAGACTTATCATCTTAATCAAAGTTTTGAATTAATTTTAATTTAGATTATCTTAACCAAACCAATAGAATAGAACCAGAATCAAATTGGTTCAAAACTAATTAGATTTGTTCATCAATATTTTAGTTTTGAATATTATAAATAGAACTAACTCAAGGGTTCCCTTAGTTCAATTAATTGGTTCTTAATTTAAAAATATTAATCTTGTTGAATTCAATGTCTTAAGTCCTTAATCAGTTTAAATTGATTTACTAAATCAGTCTAAATATTTAATTTTATAAATAATACAAGTTCAATTTCATAATTAAACTAAGATATCATATTAATTCAATAGGAATTCATTTAAATATATATTATATTATTTAAAATTATATATTAATTAATCAATTAACTGAATTGGATTAATCGGTCTTCAATTGCAAAGCTGAATTGGTTTCAATTTTTTCTATTTTAATCGTACCAAACTAAAAAAATAATGGGAATCAATTCATCTTTCAATAGAACTGGTATTAACATTTAAATTGAATTAAAAATTAAATTTAATGAGGATAGAATTGGTTCAAAACTGGTTTGACTTTGTTAATCTATAGTTAGATTTTGAATATTATAAATGGTTAGAGCTTCAATTAAATGGTTTCAACGAACCAAATTTATTTTAATCTAAAAATATTAATATGATTGAGTATAATATACTAAGTCCTTAATCAGTTGAAACTGATTAACTAAATCAGTCTAAATATTTAATTTTATAAATAATATGAGTTCTGTTTCATAATTAAATCAAAATTTCAACAATTCAATTGAATTAAAGTGATTCATTTAAAGATATATTTAAATTATTTAAAATTATATATTGATTAATAATTAATCAAATTGAATTAATCGATTTTGAATCAGAAATCTGAAGTGGTTTCAATTTTGAATGAACTAAACCGAGAAAATTGGATTAACTAACTAAATCTAAAAAATGATTTGATTCAATCTAGCCCTTAATGGAAGCAGTTTGAATATTCAAATTTAATCAAAAAATTGAATTAAACTAGAAACAAATTGATTCAAAACTTATTTTACTTTGTTGATCAATAGTTCACCTTTAAATATTATAAATGATATCCATTGAAGGGTATCCTTATTTAGTTTAGTTAATTAGTTTAAACTGATCCAAATTTATTTTTAATTTAAAAATATTAATCTTATTGAGTTTAATGTCTTAAATCTTTAACAAGTTCAAGTTGATTAACTAAATAAGTTTAAATATTTAATTTTATAAATAATATGAGTTTAATTTTATAATTAAATCAAGATTTCAAATCAATTTAATTGAATTCAACTTATTCATTTAAATATATATATTTAAAAATGTATATTATTTAATCAATTAATCGAATTAGATTAATCTGTCTTGAATCAGAATCGGTTTCAATTTTGACTATCTTAACTAAATCAAATTGAAAAAATATTGTGATTGGAATAAAAAAATAGAATCAAACTAGAATCAAATTGGTTCAAAATTGATTTGAATTGGTTCATTAATAGTTCATATTATAAATGGTGCTAGCTCAAGGCTATTTTTATTTAGTTCAGTTAATTGGTTCATAATCATTTCAAACTTATTAACTAAATCAGTCCAAATATTTAATTTTATAAATAACATGAGTAATTTCATAATTAAATCAAGATTTTAGTTAAATTCAATTCAATTGAATTGATTCATTTAAATATTTTTTAAAAATATTTTAAATTATATATTAATTAATAAATTAATCGAATTAGATTAATCAATCTTTAATCAAAGATCTGAATTGGTTTTAATTATGATTATCTTAACCGAACCAATTTGAAAAAATAATATGATTTACTTCAGCCCTTAACAGAGCATTCAAATTGAATAAAAAAATAGAATCAAGCCAGAATTGAATTAGTTCAAAATTGGTTTGATTTAGTTTATCAATAGTTTGATTTTGAATATTATAAATGGTTTTGGCTCAATGGTACCCTTATTTAGTTCAGTTAATTGGCTCAAATTAAACTAAATTTATTATAGTTTAAAAATATTAATCTGATTGAGTTCACTATCCTAAGTCCTTAATTAGTTTAAACTGATTAACTAATTAAGTCTAAATATTTAATTTTATAAGTAATATGAGTTTAATTTCATAATTAAACTAAGATTTTAGATCAATTCAATTGAATTGAGCTGATTCATTTAAATATATATTTTTTAAATTATTTATATTATATATTGATTAATCAATTAATCAAATTGGATTAATCGATCTTCAATTGAAGATACAAATTGGTTTTAATTTTGATTATCTTAATCGAACCAAACTGAAAAAACTATAAGTTTCAATTCATCCCTTAATAGAACATTCAAATTTAATCAAAAAAATATAATCAAACTAAAATAGAATCGATTCAAAATTGATCAAAAAATGATGTGATTTAATTCAACCCTTAATGAACTAGTTTGAACATCCTAGCAATATAAATCTAATAACATCATAAATCTAATAACATCAATTAAATTATAACATTTATAAAGATATTGTAATAATTAAGGCATTGCATGCAAAGCCAGTAGCTTATCTATATAGTCATTTTTGCTAGGAAATCAAGCGGGAGCATCACATATGTAGTAGAAGATCAAAACAAAATCGATTTCCTATGTATATCAAATTATCATACAAAGATTGGTCTGACAAAAATTAAAAACTACAACATATAAGAGATTATTTAATAGGGAGATCATATATCTCTGAATTTTTAAATTCGGATAGAGAGGATGAAGGAGGTCAAACATCATCATCTCTAGTTGTATCCACATGATGAATCGCTACAACAATACTCCTTCAATCATAGCCATAAATCTCATAACTCTTGTGTAACTTCTCGCAACGAACGTGAAGGGAGATCTTATATCTTCTTCACCATCCTTTCACATCATAGAAGATCTAATCAGTTAAGAAGGTAAGGGAGAGGAGGAGAACACGAGGGGGTGGCTAAAGATGCAGCTTATCAACTATGTGTTACCCTTACCTCTTATTTATAGAGAGTCATTCAAAAACTTTATGGATCCTACCTTAGTGGGTATTAGATCTCTATCCAATTACTCACTAATATTTAATTATTGGATCTCTATCTAATAATCTTAATTAGCCTCTACCTAGACCTCATTCATCAATGTTGGGTCTCATCCAATGAGAATAGGGGTTAATTGGATAACTCATATCCAATCATCTATTTGTTGATGTATCCACCATATGTGTGTGACCCTCTAGGCTCAATACTGAGCTGGTCATGAGTCCTTCGTGTCATAATTTAATATGACCTTATGAATTATTATCTCATAACAATTCACTCGACTAATTGACTATGGACATATTAGGTTACTGCGTCATAGTTCTCATACGGTACAATGGATATTATTCATTGGACCTATCTGTCCTCAATTACCATGTATTTATAATCTCTCATCCATCGAATATCCTAGAAACTGTATATTATGCATGGTACTATTAGGCCACATAAGGAACTTGTTAAAGTATCGCTCTAATCAGATTCTCCAAGAGAACTCATTCTCTCTTAATTCGAATGACCCGATCAAGGATTTGTCTGAGCGATAACACATGGGATATTCTCTCTCGTGATACTGAGAGTGGATAATGCTCTGTTGACACTTAATTACTTTCGTAAGATTGGCTACCAATCTCATTAACCAGTTATCCCAGATCTGAAACTTTCAAAACCTGTAAGTTTAGCATTAAGAAAGGAGTACTCAAACAAAACATCATTGGTGTCTTAAGTCTAAGGACTAGACACACAATTGAGACTATTAAATCGTTGTTTGTTGATATGTATCATTAACCATCAATCATTCAATAAGCGGATCAATCAATGAACTCATTCTAATGAGTAACTGCACTGTATTCCTAGTGTCTCTATACAAGTGGTTATGAGATCACTTGTCTCCATCAAATGGATATGTATATAGTACACCGATCTATTCGGTTGTCTTAATGTCCCTTTCGAACAATCGTGATCTCATCACTATTTAATTCTCATTGTACAGAACAAAAGATATTATAATATATATATATAATAAATAATATAATATGAGAATATATCAATAATTATAATGTAAAAAAATTATGTAACATATCACATATGATATCATTCATGTAATTAGATTGCAGGGTACTTGTAATCAATAATTTTTGTATACAATCTAATAATAATTTCATAGCTTATCTTTATAATAATCGATTTTCAGCATAATATGTTCGTGTGTTACCACCGCTGAGATAGAAACCTAACGTGATATTTGCATTGGATAACAAAAGCACCAACACAGAAAATAAGTACGTGAACAGAGCCTCCTGGTTTTAGATCACTTCCATTAGACTCGTTAGTCACTACAAGAGAACTCAAATCTATGGAGAGAATAATATGAAGAATGAACAAATGGATATCTTTTAGAACTTAGAAGAGTACGTAACATCTACTTCTCCTATCTTCGTCTTCCTTGTCGTTCCATCGAATCAGTAGTCACAGACAGAAATGCAGAAGACAGAAAGATGGTGAAAAGAAGAAGAAGAAGAAGAAGAAAGCTATCGATCAAACGACATGCAACAACGATCAGTCGTCCATTATGAGGACTGAGTTGGGATATCTCAGGTGGCCTTTTCTTTCTCATGGTAGTGTGCCGAATTGTGGCATGTCACTCCATGCTGGCCATGGAGTTCCATTCCATGTGTTTGTGTTGCTGCTGCTGTTGTTGGTGGTGGTCGTAGTCGTATTGATGGTGGTGGTAATTGGAATGGTATAAGAAGAAGACTCGATGAACCATACTGGTGAAGTATTGTGTTCGCTGCTGACACGAACCTTTGTGGACTCGTAGCCCTCCAAACCGTCATCTTTGGAGCTCGGAGTTGGGTAGGCAGACATGCTGCTTCTGCTGCTGCTGCTGTCTTTATGGGTTTGCCCTCCGAAGAAGATAGCCAATCTCTGCTGCTGAAGTTTCCAATGGAGGTCTTGGTTAATGGAGCTCAAGGACTCGATGGAAGAGGCAATGCTATTGTTCGCATCGCTGTTCCCCACAGACGAAAAGCAACCGCCTGTGTCGCTATAAAGCCCTACGGCAGAGACCGGATGACGATATTCCATCATAGGAGAAGCAGCCATGCCGGACGAGGAAGACATCGTTGCACCGGGCGAGGAGATAATGTCTCCGAAGGAGATGCAATGGTTGCCGTTGAACACGTCTGAAGCAGCCAGAGACTGGAGACTGGAGAAAGGGAGGACACCGACCTGGAAGCCCGCGGCGAGCGAGGGCAGCGAGCTTAGGAACCTTAGGTCAGGTACGCCGGGCATGGGATCGATCGACTCGAGCGACAGGCGCGACGTTGTGGACGATCTGGACTGCTTGTTCTTGCGGTACCCGCCGCCGATGGGCACGTTGCGCAGGGCGCCACCCTTGGTCCAGTACCGCCTGCAGGCTTTGCAGTAGTGCCTGGGTTGCGCGAGGCTGTAGTTGTTGTAGTAGCAGAACTTGGTGTTGAAGGAGTCACATCGCGGGCACTTGAGGCCTTGCTCCGGCTGCTGCAACTCGGCGGCGGTCGCGGTGCTCTTGCGGCCTCCTGATGTGTGGGAATCGTCGGCCATCATCTTCTTCCCTCTTTCTTCTCAGTGAGAAGGGTAGGCGACCGGTATTAAATAGCGGGTGGGAAGCGTTGAATATAGTGGGGGGTAATGGAAATGGGAGGAAGGTGTTGGATCAGCTGGTGTTAGCTTTCCTGCGGCGGAGGCAAAGGAGGGAGCCCTATTCATAGGTTTCATGCATGGGATTGACAGTGCAAAAGGGACGTCTGATCCAAGCTTGTGATTGTCATCAAGTTGCAGGAGAGAAAACGGACATACGGCTTGGGTTTGGTGTGTCGTGCAAAGACAGAGAAAGAGAGGCAGAATAATTGAAGCAAAAGGAGAAGGAGACCGTTCGGAGAAAGATTGACGACAAGATTAACTGACGCCTCCTGATTCCACCTGACACTCCACAAGGCAGAACAGTGAGTGGTATTGGTTCATTGCTTCCCTGTGAATCAGCTCACTAAATTGGTATCAGCTTCTGTCATTACATCACAAAGATCACTTTGCTCTGGACTTTGCTCGAGCACATAGGAACTGGGCAAGTAACCTACAGCCACCTCATGCACGATGGTCGTTGCTACCTGATGAATAAAGTGGTCGTCCGACCTGAAAAAGTTGATTGGACTGTCCTCCGGCCAGCCAGCCACCGCTGCATGCAGGCTGCAACTGTCCTCGAGTGTTTGAACACTTTTGTCCTCGCTCCATCCCATGTTCAAACCCCTCGAGTCATCCATCTTCCATCCCGGTACTGAACTGGACACCGGCCCTTGGTTCTACTTCCGAGATCCCAGGAAAATTAATGTAGTGTATACATGATACAGCTAAACAACAGATAAGATATTTTAGCCATTTGCATCAAGCTCAAACTTCCTTCTTGCATGCGTGCTCCTCCAGAAGCACACACAATATATGTGGACTACGTATGAGACGTGGACGATGCATGCGGTGGAGGAGTTGAAGAGGGCCGGGGAGCGTAGGGCTAACGAGAGACAGCGACACGTAGCTCGTGAGCGGAGGGGATTCCCGTGATCCATGGACGAGACTGTGGCTACTGTACCCGACTCATGGCCGGCCCCGGCCATCCTTCTCAGAGCTACCATCCGCCGCCTTGCGCGTCACGTGCCGCCGCTGACCTAACCTTCCTCGCGTCCAAGCCGCGACCGTCGCGAGGTAGGTGGCGAAAGAGAGTCTTCCGCCTGCAGAACCTGTGGGACCCGCGGATGGGGTGGCCCCCCGGCGGTCTTGACCGGAACTTTGTCGTGCTGGAAGGCGGTGGATGGCTACTGCACTTCGAGATGGCCCGAGCGATGATGTAGCTTAAAAGATCCAACAGGCAGCGATTGACTTTGGGATTAGCGATTTGGTGCTCTTCTCATAATTCAAGATATGAGAGGTGCCATGAGGATTTATTAGTTATTGTTAATTTCTGTATAACATATCCTCTTATAAACGGGAAATCATGTATTCTATTTATGCACTTGGACTTTTAAATCGTTTTGTCTGTAACATAATTGATTAGCATCAAGAGAATTGAAATTATAAAAGGGGCGATGTCAAAACTAATCCATTAAGCCTTCAGATAATCAAACTTCATCTCATCATACTAGGAAAAAGTCAGCGCTCAAATAATTTGATCAAACCATACTGTAATTGGTCTTGCAACTTGGTTAATTAAAATTCACGTCAAAAGAATTATTTTCTTTGATCAACTTTTGGTGGAATTTTTGATGTCTTCTTTGAGCCCAAGCAAGCAATTAGTATAGTATGCACATATTTTATCCACAGACAAAGCAAATTAAAACAAAATAGTTTTTCTCACAAGGGTCTCAAAAGTGGATAGTCCTCAAGAAGCTCCCTTTCTGAAAGCGTGTCATTCTCATCTTGTGGTGTCCATAAAACCTCCACAGCCTGCATACAACATAGATCAAAGTTATGGTAATGATGAGATATGAGTGGCTTTTTCATCACTATAATTAAGAAAATATCATGAATAGATCTCAATACCAGTGTTTTGCTAGAAGGTATAGAACCGAGCTTCTGCAGTGCCTCTTTCAACTCCCCGCTGCCATTTATGACAGGTAGTTTGTATCCACCCTCAGCAGCAACCAGAATCGTGACCTGGAATGGGTAACGAAGGGGAGCAACATTAGCCGTCAAGAGAATGAAATATATGAACATGTAATCATAGGAAGAGTAACAAAATATTTGAACTATAATAAGCAGAACTAATCTCAAGCATTCCAAAGTTAAGTTTATTCTAGTGATAGACTATCTTTTGCAAGGAGATATGTAGACGATGAATTAATCACATGAATATAATAAGGAACTAAGCACTTATATCAAAAAAAAATTCAAAAAGTTTAAAGCAAGAAATAAAGGAACTGTATCATACCACAATATACTCATTGCTGAAACCTTTGAATGTTTTCTTGCTTGTTTTTTGTCTTCTAATGTTGTTCACATTCACAAGTGTCTCTTCATCAAATTTACCTCGCTCTTCAATTGAAAGTCGATTGAAACATTTCTCCCCATCTTCGATACTACGTTTCATGTCCACCTTCCGAATGCAAACATATGCTTAAGATCACTTCAAATAGATTTATGCAATACTGTAAAACATATTTGAAGTACAAGGAAGTTTAAAGGGAAATTCTATGAATCTTAACATTAACCTATATTCTCAATCTTCAATAATCAGTGGTAGAAGTCAAAATTTATCTTCAAGAGCATGAAACAGTAAATCTAAACTTCTGAGTTCGTATTTTATGAGAGAGAACAAGAAATATACAAACACATGATATTAGTAAAATCATACCATCTCAAACTTTTCGGATTCTCCATCTCAAAGTAATACTCACTTTTTTGTACTCTAGTTGACAGAGATAGGCATCTTTATATCAAAAATTACATCAGAATAACTAAAATCCCAAAAACATATATGCAAAGGCCTGATATACAATACTGACGTCAATTAAAGACATGAGCAGAGCATGAAGATAATCTTTTAAATTGCATTTAGCAAGTATTGACTTGTTTAATAATGATCTATTTAAACTACCACTTACAGAATAGTAAGCAGAGATGCAGCAATCTGGATGACGAAGCAAAGCCAATGTTGTCTCTGGGACACAGAACGATGCCAAAGAAGTGTTCAAATACATCAATAGAAAAGGAAAAAGGAGAAATCCAAATAAAAAAAGAAGCATCATGAAATATTTCTACAATAAAAAGCAATAAAACTGATCTAGGTTTAGAGTACATGTGAAGCCATCAGTTCCTAATATCTATGAAATAAGAATATATTGACATGTTAGCTAAAATATTCAGGCACTAGATTAACTATAAAGTTGTTCGTAATAACTTAAACTTTGTTAAAATGGTTGAGATCATTATCTGAAGAAAGATATCTTACTTAAGACCACTCAGAATTTGTTTTTGCTGATTGTATTCACTAGCAAACAATAAATCCACAAGCTCGCCTTTGGAAATGTGAGCTTGACAGAACTCAAACTACTAAAGATAATTATACCATTTACATTGTGATGTTAAGCTTGACTCCAGAAATTTCAGTTTGACAAGAGTCAATATGAGATTATGATCAGCATACCATTTGTATTGCGATATTTTAAGCCTTGCTTAAACCTTGGTTTGTGTAGCATGACCTCGGTAAGTAAGTTATAAAATTCTTAACAAATTGTATTAAGTGCAAATTTCTCATTGAAGGTAAGAAAAAATGAAATAATTTTACAAAATGTGACCAAGATATGTTTATTATTCAATGCATTACTTATGGATTATATAGCAACCTAATCAATGACATAACATTGTAAGGCATGCATTTAATACAAAATCAAACAACATTAAGCCAGAGTAACTCATATTATTGAGTTCTCTAAATTAGAGTTTTCTAAATTTTCTAGAGACACACTTTTTGAATGGGAAACATAAGTTACACAGTTTTAAACAGAAAACTACCAAGAGAAGATGCAACTACTCAAGAATGCAGATGTAACAAGTCTCATCAAATTATAGGATTATAGAGATTAGGTGAAAATAAAAAAATTGAGTCACATTACCTGTTAAAATGTAATTCAACCCCTCTGCAGTAGATGTGTCTGCAGCTTCAGCAATCTGATCAAGATCTTTTTGAAATGATCGTGCAGTGTCCAAGAGGCCAACCTAAAAAATTAACAACAAAATTAATTATGCTATGTGTAATTAAATGTTTGTGAAAAGAATGACACATTCCTGATAAAAAAAAAACATCTTGAAAATATGTTATTTTCATGTGTCATGTCAAAAGCTGAACATAAGACTTACTTTCTATCCAATGGTAAATACCAACAAAAAGAAAAAACCACACACACACACACTTGGCTCCAACAAAATATTTGCATATTCACAGTTCATAATTAAAAAAAAAGCCATAGCATCCAGATGGAAGCACTTCTATTGCATACTTGCAGCTAAACTTATTATGCAAACCAATTTGCTGAGGTATTCCCGATGCCCTTATAACTCTACCATTGTGGTAAACAAAATAAAAAGCATTAAATGACAGAAGAAGCATCAAATCAAATCAAAAAAAGATTATGTCTATGAACATACAAATTAAGAACAAAAAAGAAATCATATGTGTCTAAAATTTCACATAGAGTGGATATTTAATGAATTCAACCAAGGATTTACCGTGCAACACGAATGACAATCAGCTACCTGAAAACACACAACTGGGACAATACAAACAAAGAAACCACCATCAAGTATCAACAATGCATACCAGTGTCGTTGTATGACCATTAGTCCCTCATAACATCCTCAATTGCCTCATGCAACTTCCCTGCTCTCCATACTTCTTACATCATTATAGTCATTATCAACTTATCACCATCAATGCTTACAATGTGATTGACACTTCAGTATATCTAACAAGACCAAATTTAATGCACAAAGGTTCTGCCACATGTATAGTCTAGAGAGGATCAATGTATTCAGCCTTAATCCTATAAATAGAAAAGTTGCTTTCATGATTCAAATCCTAATCGTTCAAGCCGCAAAGAAAAAACTATCCATTATATCTATCGATCGTATTTAGAAGTAAAAAAGCCCCATATATTCAAACACCTCAACAAAGCATTTCCACCAAGTTTGAGAATTAATTAAACAAAAGGAGGATACCGATTCCTGTATGGCTGATAATCCATACCCTCATCGAGCACGAAGTAGGCTTACAAAAAGCACTTCTCTACATCTGAGCATGGAAACATTCAGGGTAGTTTGATGATAAACTTCATCTTTGTGCTAACGTGGGTACATTTAGCCTAAGCATATAATTTATGATGCGACCTACGAGAGTGTTGACAATGTCGGTGACTAGGCCAATTGATGGATCATGAAATCACCATCTCAAGAAAGATGGATCCCAACACTAAAAGTTCAATCAAGTAAGAAAGAGGCATGAAAGAAAACTGTATCTTTATTCATATGTTCTTGCTTCAAAGTGCCACAAGCAAAACTAAAGCAATGTGATTCATATTTGCTTTAAACTACCATAATTAAGTACTATCAGTGTGCTTACTCCAAAATATAGAGTATTACTGATTTATGTCAGAAGACAGTGGTCATAGAGATCAACAACAAAGGAGCCAACCATAAAGAAGAAACAAGGAGTGGCCACACCTGAAGTTTGATGACGCTGGTCCTTTGCGTGGCCGTGAGGACGCTCCCATCGTCTGCCCGATCCGGGAGGAACCCTGAGAGCAAAATAACCGCCAGGAACCCCATCATGAAGAGGGAGAAGCCCGACCCCGCGGCCGAACCCACCCCGAAGGCCGGTCCCACGTAGAGACCCCCTCCGAACGGCGCGGGCGCGTAGTAGGGCGCCGAGTAAGAGAAGCTTGAGACGGGAGGCGCCGAGGAACTCCAGGAAGAGGAGGAGTGCGACCGAGAGGACGAGGAGGAGAAGGCCGTCCCGCCCATCCGCCCCCCGGACGCTGCGAGGGTGCCACACGGATCGACAGTGAGGAGGAACCCGAGCAAGACGATGGCGGCCGCCGGCTTCTTGAACCTGTCCAAGGTAGCAATGACGAATCGCAGCGCCGGGCCCGGGGAGCTATTCTTCTTCTTCTCGGCGGTGGCGGACAGCATCCTCGGAGTGCATCTGAGGAGGAACCCGATGGGCTTCCGAGCTCCGACGACGAGGAATTGGGGTTGAGGAGGTTGGAGGAGAGTATTCCATCGGAGGAGGTGGGGAGGCCTGCATTTGGACGGGTCTCTCCAAACGGAGATGGTTTCCAGTAATAAACCAGAACCCATTCTGAAGACGGAGATGGAATCCCAACCTCAAAGAGGAGATGGCGCTTCGAGGAGGAAGGGGAACGGAAAGAGCACGGCCTGAGGCAGGAATTAGAGACGGCGAGATCGTGGTTTCTGCACGAACCCTGAGGCGTCCGCTTGAAACGCGGCCGGTAAAGCTAACCGGATTCGTCAATTACGGCCCGGTCGGTTCGCCAGATAACGGGAACCTCTGGTTTCTCGGACCTCCCGTTCCGAAGAATCACTATTAACAACACAAAAAATTATATACCCCTCCGTATTTGTCATTTCCGGATTTACCCCTCTAAAATGATATATTCATATCTCAGATTTGAGATTTATCACTAATGGAACAACTAACTAATATGTCTTAGCAATCAAAGGAGGTATTCATATCTCACAACCACTAATTCTTATGCCAGAAAAATTTACCTCTCTAAAATCTATTGAATAAATAAGTAAATTGATTTTAATTAAAGATAACCAAACATCTTAGAATTTGGAATCGTCCCACTTGTTCTTTTGGGAAATGTCATCCCCATTCACTTTGAAAATTATTCACCTCTCATAACATCAAATAGAATTCATTTTCTAGATAGCATTATTCTTTCAAAATAAAAAAGAATTAAATAGAATTATTCACCTATCATAACATTAATAATATTTGTCTTTCTAACACAACATTAATAAGAATATATTAAATAGTATGCTTATCTTTGAATACATCAAAAAAATTGTTTTTTATTTCTGACATTGTCAAAATTTCTATGTCCCGAATATGAGTTTAGTATTCAAGAAGAAAATCTATTAATTTGAGCTAAAAATTAGGTGGCAAAATCTGTCTTATTTTTCCATATCATCATTTTCTCCATCTACACCCAAATTTTCCTTTTTTTTATTACATAACTATATGCATTATAAACAAAGAGTAAAAGAGATTTTACATTGTTTTATTATGTCATTATACGTCAAAATAATAATAACCTTTTTCTTTTCTTCGTCAAAGACCATTGTTCCTTCTATTTTGCTTGGATTTAGAGGAAGTTGTTAACAAACAAATGATTAGGGGAGATTCAATTGATTAAGTACATTTGTTGTCAATAAAAGTTAATTTATATGGATTGCTTTAAGGTACTTCCGTTCCATATTGAATAGGAAGAATTTTTTTTGATGCTACTGCAATTTGAAATACAATCAAAAAAATAAAAGTGGTTGATAATATATTTTAAACAAGTTAATATTGCAAATGTAGGTAAATATATAATAAATTATTTTGTGGGTTTTATGATAGAAAATGTTATGAAATATTCGATTTTTGTTAAGCTGGAGTTGCAATTAATGAAGCATAGTTGGAACATAAGCTCAGTCAACAAGAGAAGAACGGAGTCACAGAGAGCAGTAATACCGATGATCGATTAGCAATGCCACATTCCATACACAGATGATCACATGAAGCTAACAAAATGGCGAAGCTAAGGGAACAACAATGGCAGATTTATTGGGAGGACCCCTCGTCGCCTGACACGTCACTTCCCGCCGGGAAACAGCGAGGCGAGGTCGGTGCCGTCGGGGAGGGTCTTGGGAACGACGCAGGCCTGGGAGCACATGTTGGAGCAAGCCACGTTGCCGACCTGGCCATTGGCGCAGCGGCTGTAGCAGTCGGTGAAGCACAAGGCGTCCGCGGCCGGCACCGTCGAGGAGGCCATGACAAGGGCGACGAGGAGGAGGGCAACCACAACCATCTTGGTCTCCGCCATGGTCCCTGCTGAAAAGTGGGGATCGGATCGGGTGAGATCGAGGAGCAGGGACGAGGAGGCAAGGACTGCTGACGGGTGGATGCTCAAGCTGCGAGGAAGGAAGGGGTGGGGGGTGGGCCTCTTATAGGGTCGCGGCGCCCATGGCAGCCGTGGAGCGGCCGAGGGCGGTGGAGAAGGAGGCGGTGGTTTTGGGCCTAACAGAATTGACCGGGTCGGATGGCTGTGATGATGTTGGGGAACAAAAATAACGGAAACGAGCGCTTTAAGATGTCATTAGCAACAGAATTAAAAGACAATAGTAGTGATCATTATATTTTTGCCTGCAAATTAACTTTAATATATATATATATATATATATATATATATATATATATATATATATATATATATATATCCTTGTAAAATTGAAAAACTTATATATCATTATAATAATACCCATTGGCGGTTATTATACTGATATTAAAAATTAAATTAATATTTATATTTTTTTCAACTATGTAAAGAAAGTTAAGGGATTGAATAATCGATGGCAGTAATAAAGGATATTATAGATAATTAAAATTTTAATTTTTTTTTACATTCAAGGATGACTTGAATTTTGATATAGGGATAAATAAATTATTACATCTCGAATTCTTTGCATCATAACCATAATTAAATTTTAAAAATATATATTATCTTCCTTATAACATATATCTATAATGCAACTAACGATACTCAAATGACTTCTTAGACATGTGTGAGACATAGATGTCTTTCTTAAAAACATAAACCAAATCATTCATATTCGTATTGATTTAGGCATCAAGAGAGATTGTCACGGAATCCTAATATAATTTTGTTGGATTCGATATGAATAAGTTGGCTAATGATGATGATTTAAATCAACTCAGGACAGGTGCAAAAGAAAGACCATTGTTGGTTCTAAATCAATGTTCTACTCAAACAACCTAGAAGACACATATCAAATTTATTTAAAAACTACAAATGATATATAAGGTATTGTATATTGGATGAAAAAGTTATCAAATTGAGTAAAGCTTTGGCAATTCCAACTCAACTAAGATGATCACATCAATTAGTCATAATAAAATTTTAGATTATTCTATAAAATATGGTAACTTGAGTACTTTTTAAATTTGTTCCAAATATATTTTTTATATGAAACAAATAATTTTAATTATACAAAATTAGATTAAATATGAGCAAACTTGACTTACATGATTTTATTTTTTGACCATATATTACCAAAGCATAATAGGAAGCTCAACCTTGATCTTTGCCTAAGGCAAGGAGGTCGAGAAGTTCAACCCCCGCCTCTACCCAAGGCGTGGATGTCGAGAAGCCCGACCCTCGCTTTCGCCCGAGGCATGAAAGTTAGTAAGTTTGACTTTGGTCTTTGTCGAGGTGGGGAGGTTGGAAAGCCCAATCTACACTTTCGCTTGAGACATGGAGGTTGAAAAGCCCAACCCTAGCCTCCACCGTGTCACGGTCAAAATGCAAACAAGGTGTTTGATGAAATGCTCAAGTTTGTCCGTGTCCTTCGGTTTGTGTACATACATTGTACAGCAAGTAGCGGGCTTGCAGTAGGCTTAGCAGCCCGAGTTTGGTTTGCTTTATGGCCAATTTTGGCTTGTAAATACAAGCATATCTTGTAAGCACTTATGGGGGACTTCGGTCTGTAATGGACCATTATCCTTTGTGTGCAACCTCTCTGAGTTTGTGATGTCCTCGGATGTAATTTGCATATGGCTTATGAAGTGTTTGCTTGAGCAGTTGCTTGTGGATCCCGTGAGAATTGCTTCTTTTGGCCCGTTTTCTCTTTTGTGAGCCTAAGGGACTCTAGGAGATCTCGGGGAAGGCTGACCCTGTGCGGACAGATAACGCTTTGGGCGTTCCACGACTTAGGCAATTTCAGCTAAGTCTTTGGGAGGGCCGCAAGGGTGCCGCACGGCTTAGGCAAATCAGCTAAGCCCGTGACAATGTGGTATCAGAGCGGGACAAGCACACGCAGAGACACTTGCCATACAAACGTGGGGGACCTAGTTGGGCTGTGTGGAGGACAGCCAGCACGCGCAACCGTTTGGGGGAAAACGGACATTGATATGTAGGGAAAGGAGTCGCTCAGAGGAGCGGGCATCCAGGTTTGGCATTCAAAGGAGTGGCCAACCCTTTGCGCGAGAGGCACCACGAGGACAAACATGCAAAGAAGAATGCGTAGCACACAAAGATCGGGATGGTGGAGTTCGAGCTATGGCTTGACGTTGGCAACTAAACTTGTCGGTGCTCAAGGCCAAGCGGGGCGTTTGGTGATAGATGAGACTGTGCAAAGTGGGAGGTGTTGCGTAACGACCGAAGGAGTTGTGCAAAGCTCACAGAGGTGAGGGGAATTGCTAACTCGAAGGATTCGGAACTCATGCAAGGGCTTGTACACGGACGACGGAGTGTTCGTGGCCATCCTAAGGTGCGATCAAGACTCAATGCCATGGAGCATCAGAACTTTCTCTTTGACATAAAAGGCTACGTCCTAGACAGCTGAAATGTGCAGCAAGTTCAGCACGTTGCTAGACCCTGGAGGGTGCAGTGGAGACTGTATTGGCGAAGGGTCGCAATCTAGCAAAGTACATTTGCGGGGGCAGAACAAGGCACAAGTTGTTCAGCAAGACGGAGTGGTCCAAAGGGGATGGTGGTCTCCGAAACTTCCAGTGGGAAGAATGTAAAGAGGAAAGTTGCTCTAATAGGACAGATATCCAGGAGGGATAAGTCCTAGTTCTCCAGAGGGAGAATCATATGCAACAGATCGCACGTATTGAGGAAGAGTTTCTCAAGGAGATATCTCCAAAACGCTCAACGGACCGAGCGAGCGACGAAGAGTCGTCGCATGATCTCGAATGAGGTAATGCATTGGTGGATGCATTTCGAGATCAAGTGGGGGAGTAATCCAAGGCAACCTCATATGAAGGCACACTTTGAGTCGATGTGGAAATTGTACTCAACGGAGGGCTGACCCGTGGAATGGTGGACGCGAGGGCCACTATCAACTCAATGCAAATCGAGGAGCGGAACGACTTGGGTGAAACTTGGTGAAGTATCCAAGCTGCATGAAGGGAGTCGACATAGAAGATGAAACATAGAGCGGAGGCACAGAGCTTTCCTTGGACGGAGGTCAAGGGCATGAACTCTTGTAGAGGCAAGAGTGAGATCATGTCGTTCCATGAGTTCTTCATTCTGATGGGGCGGACTTATCTTCCATGGTGCCAAAGATGAAGGGAGCTTCGAGGCACATGCCTGCTACCTCAGAGATGCATTTGACGGAGTAACTAAGGTGATTCAACTTGCGGAGGCAAAGTTGGGATCATGATACCTTAGCACGGGGCAAGAGGACGCAGAGGCGGGTACTCTTGAAGAATATGCCATAGTGTTGCCATTCCAGTTGTCTGGACCAAGAGGTGCATAACAGAGATTGTGCTGGTAGGGGATAGAGGCCCAGGATCCAGACAATGGTGCACCAATTCTAGTGAAGTCAGGGGGACTTCATGAGCTACTAGGCGATGGACTATCCTAGAGCTATGCTTCGTCCAGGTGTGACCCAAGAGTGGGTGGACGAAGGTGAATTGCCAAGAGAGCGAACTAAAAATCGGAGATGGCAGAGGCCCTACGATGTGTTGACAGAGGCCACACGTGGAGAAGTTGTAGTCTGAGTTCATCACACGAGAATCTGTATGCAATGGAGATGTCACCAGGAGGCGACATGGTGCAGCGGATCGTGGTGGAATAGTTCGTGGCAATGCAACACAAGCGATCGTGTCCCGTGAGGGACAAGATCATGCAGAGGTATGATTAGGAGCTACTGGGAGCTCCACTTTGGTGTACGACACAACAAGAAGAAGTGCTATGGATTCAAGGAGTGAATGTCATGGTACCGCAGAGGCGGGTCTTCGTGTGTGCATCGGAGCTTGCATTGGATGAAAACCTTGATCATCAGCATAGGGGGGCTGTGTACCATCGAGGAAGAAGTCCAAGTGCAAGTACCAGTGAGTCCCATGGAGGGGGACGTGATCATGTGAATGATCAGGAGCTACTGGGAGCTCCACTTCGGTGAACAATGCAACGGCAAGAAGGGCTGTGGATTCAAGGAGTGAATGCCATAGTACCGCAGAGGCGGGTCTTCCGTGTGTGCGCATCGAAGCTTGCATCAGATGAAAGCCTTGGTCGGCAGTATATGGGGGCTGTGTACCACCGAGGGAGTAGTCAGATTGCAAGTACCAGTGAGTCTCATGGAGGGGACTTGATTATACTAAGGTATGATCGGAGCAGCTGGAGAGTTGGACTGCTTCAGTGCTCACATTCGCTTAAGGGAGCCCGGCAAGTCAGAGGACAAAGCCGAGTAAGCGAACGTTGCTACCAAGGAAGCTAAGGAGAACAGAATCGGCGTGAGCCCTGCAACAAGATGGCGGAGGCCATGCTTGAGAGTTGCAGTCTGTCTTTCCATCGACCAAAGAGAACTGCTAGGAGGACACAATGGTGTCGAAGTAGGTGGTCGAAAGGGGCGAGGAAGCGACGACGAGTCCAGTGGGGCTCAGCTACCCAAAAGCAAAGCATCGGTTAGAAAGGAGGTGGACTCGGAGGAGCACCACAGTGTCGCAGAGGCGGATCTACCGATCGTGAAGGAAGGGATGTAGATGCAAGTCAACGGAGAGTAGCGCTATGGGCTTGGCAGCACCATGGTACCGCAGAGGCGGGACTTCCGTGGAGTCATCGATCCCTTGCTCTCATGGAGGGAGAGCATTGGTCGCAAAAGGGGCCAAGGAGGTAGAGAATGCAAAGACAAACTCCAAGTACCAAGACAAGGCAGAAGGGCAGAGGCCAAGAAACTTCATAAGACCGATGTCGAAGGGCTTCATCAAGATAGCCGAAAGCGAGGGACTTCAGGTTGACGCAGGAGTGCTCGACCAAGGAACGAAGTAGACAGTACACGGTACTGTACCTTTCTACTCAGAGGAGTAGGCGGCAAAGGTGATGGAGAAGATGATATAATCCCAGAGGCGACCAAATCTATTAAAGACTTACTCCAAGTTGGGGGACTCCAAGTTGGGGTAAACTTTTGCTCTTCTCGGGCGAAACTTCTTGCATTCCAGAAGTTCAATGGCAGTGGGAAGGCGAATCACAGTAGCTAACTCAACGCAAGGAGTGCAAACACTTCAGGTGCTTCAGAAGTGTGAGCAAAGAGCGGGCGAATGTTAGTAACCAGCTCAATGCATGAAGTACAAACTCGAGGAGGCAGACGAAATTGAGTAACCTTTGCCTTCTCAACTCAAGAGAATGGGCGAAACCGAGTACCCCAATCCTCTTAACTCGAGGAGGTGAGCGAAGTCAAGTAACCTTGCCTTCTCAACTACTAAGAGAATGGGTGAAGTCAAGTATCCCAGTTCTCTTACTTATCCAGCAGAGGAGCTCTGCATAAGTTCAGTGACCCTTCAGAGAAAGCTTACGGAAGACAATAGTTGTCAAATCCTCACCATTGGTGATCGACACTACTGAGAGTAGATTGTCTGCTTCATTTTCTAATTGAATGTCAATCAAAAGTGGAAGTGATGTGAACCTACTTGGAAGTGACAACTAAACATGGAGGAAGGATCAATGGGTGAACATTTTGGAGGAAGGACCTTAAAAACTTCAAAGTCTGCGAGGCGATGCTCGTTAAAGCTCCAACAAGCATCCACCCAGTTCAAGCAACATGAGTATACTACGATACTGGCGCATAATCAGGCAGGTCTTTTCCTTCATCAGCAGGATCCGCGAGAACCAACAAGGATCAGCACAACTCAACCAACCCCACACCAGATTCAGTCAGTGGTGAGTTGAAGCAGCATGGCAGATCAGAGTTCGACTACTCAACAACAGCGGCGGAGAGCAGTTGAGAGCCAAAGGGGCGTGTTGCAGCTAAAGCAGAAGATTGAAGATTTAGCAAAATACAAGGAGATACAACGTCTACAGCGGCTTCGACGAGGACGTCGAAGGAATAAGTGGGGGAGAATGTCACGGTCAAAATGCAAACAAGGTGTTTGATGAAATGCTCAAGTTTGTCCGTGTCCTTCGGTTTGTGTACATACATTGTACAGCAAGTAGCGGGCTTGCAGTAGGCTTAGCAGCCCGAGTTTGGTTTGCTTTATGGCCAATTTTGGCTTGTAAATACAAGCATGTCTTGTAAGCACTTGTGGGGGACTTCGGTCTGTAATGGACCATTATCCTTTGTGTGCAACCTCTCTTAGTTTGTGATATCCTCGGATGTAATTTGCATATGGCTTATGAAGTGTTTGCTTGAGCAGTTGCTTGTGGATCCCGTGGGAATTGCTTCTTCTGGCCCGTTTTCTCTTTTGTGAGCCTAAGGGACTCTTGGAGATCTCGGGGAAGGCTGACCCTGTGCGGACAGATAACGCTTTGGGCGTTCCATGACTTAGGCAATTTCAGCTAAGTCTTCGGGAGGGCCGCAAGGGTGCCGCACGGCTTAGGCAAATTTAGCTAAGCTCGTGACAACCGGGAGCATGGAGGTCAGAAAGCTCGATCCTTGCATCAGCCTAAGGTATCGAGGTCAGAGAACCTAACCCTCGCCTTCATCTGAAGCATGGAGGTCGAAAAATGAAAAAGTCTTTCCCTCACATTCACCTGAGGCATAGAGATCGAAAAACCCAACCTTGTCTAGCCAATGTACGTTCTTCGATGATACGAGGAGCAAGTCGATACTGGATCAACATCAACAGTGCTGAAGGAGATGATCCTGGGTGGATGTGTCAAATGAATTAAATATGCCACAAAGGTCGACAATGGATCGAAGAGGTATGAACTTAATGTGTCGAATTAACGAGACACTACACTTCAGACCCTTCTAGCAAGAGCCCTGAAGCAAGCCTAGGGAAGGGTACATTATAAGTTAATCATCAATTGACATGTAATTGTCACGTAGTGTTTATGGTAGAAGAAGAAGATGAAGGTCACCCTCCACCTGTTTACCCACGTAGGCAAGGGTCCAAGGCATATAGTTATGAGTTATCTTTACCCCCCCCACCTCCTCACCCTCACCCTCTCCACCTTTTGCCCACATCAACAAGAGGCTAAGGAGAGGCTGTTTGAGGTGGCCAAAGGCTGTCTCTTCACAGAATATTCTATGAATTATTTTAACCCTTTACGATCATATATAAAAGCTTATCTCTAACATAATAAAAATGAAGGTTTACTATTTTTGACAACTCATATCCGTAATCATATACCTCGGGTTACTAACTAAGCATCGAAGGGACTGAGTCAAAAAACGTATCTCGCCCTTGCTCTTTGTGTAGGTGGCACATTGAGAGCTCGGTGTTTTCATCTCAAAGGCATCTTGGACAACCTTACGGAGATAAGTCTGTACCATGTCGGGTTGATCAGGATGTTAATGACTTCTTCTCTCATCATTTTAGAGCTAGAAGAAGGGCTCATTATTGTAGGAATACTCATTCGATGACCCTCTCAATGAATGCTCGAGCGAGAAGATTTACTTTTATTGTCTATTTGTGTCCATATTAAGACACCTTATATTACTAACTTGAATGTTGGAGGGATGGAAAACCTTTATTCACCCTAGTCTTCATGTAAGTGACATCTTAGGAGCTTGATATTTTCACATCTTAGATACTTTAGAGACACCTTAGATAATTTTATGCATATTAGTTTAGACTATGTTAGATTAATTAAGATGTTAATGATTTATTTTTTTATTATTTTGTTTCTTGATAGATGGCTGATAAGTGAGATAGATATTTTCTTTTGGAACAAAATATGTTATGCTTTATTTGGGCCAAGATACATGTCACTATCATTTTTTTCTAAAATAAATATTTCTTCAATATTTGTTTTGAAATACCCCACACGATGTTTGACATAAAAAATTGTTGCCACAGTGGTCCATATAACACGAGGCTATGAAACATGCGATGAACAAATCTAAACATTTTGTCATGCGAATGTTCAAATTTTGTAAAAATATCATGATTTTGTCTTGCTAATAATGTATGTTTCAGTTTACTTACGTTATTTCGGTATTCATGCTTTCGCTGATATTTGTTAGTCACGAATAGTTTCATTTTTTGGTGCAATTTCCTATAGGGTTGTATAAGATTATTATAATAATCTTAGAATCTTATGGATTATTGTATATGTCATCTTACAGTATTTTAATGTCGATATTAGTTGGTTGCTCGACGTTGTTGAAGTGAGTCCAATCTGGACTGGAAACTCGAATGCCAGGGGAGGTTCACATTTCAGTATATAATTGTTTCTTGTACGAATATTTCAATGCTTATGTATCAAGAATTTAAGAATCTGAAAGCATTACTATCGAAATATTCAGTATAATTTACATTATATATATTAAGTGATAATGTCATCTTTAGTCCTACGTTAGTTGAAAAGTATGGAAGCTAAGGACTCATAAGTACACCAACCTCCTTTACTCTCAAAGGTATTTTTTGGATTTCTTAGTCTCCACAAAGGGTAAAACCGTATGAGTACACCCAAAGTAGACAATTCCTCGTGCGTCTACGGGCCGCACCAATATTCGATCAACCAAAATATCCTTTATCATATTGGCGCTAGAAAGAGGGCCCCGAGTCGTGCACCTCAAACCAGTACTCCCGAGCCAAGCACCTCAGACATGAGCCCTTCTCTCATTTTGTGGAGGGAGTAATGATAAAGTCATATTTAGTCCCACATTAGTTAAGAAGTAGGGGAGCTAAGGGCTCATAAGTCCACCAGCCTTCCTTACTCTCAAAGGTATTTTTTGGAGCTCTCAGTCTCCACAAAGGGTAAAATCGTGCAGGTACACCCAAAGCGCACAATTCATATTGGCGCTGGAAGGAGGGCCTCGAGCCGTGCACCTCGGACGTGATAAAGCCATCTTTAGTCCCACATTGGTTGAGAAGTAGAAGAGCTAAGGGCTCTTAGAGTCGCGACCAACCAAAATATCCCTTATCATTAAGCATTTTCATTTATAAGGAAAAAAATTGATTGTATAATAATTGTTGAGCGATTTTTCTAAAAATATTTTATATTTTAAATATTTCCTAAAAGCATCTCATATTTTATTTTTTTTCAAACAATACTCTTAATTCAAAAATATTTAAAATATCTCTCAATAAAAATTTAGTCAACTTTTTTCATTTTTTTTAATCAATTTTTAACTGTTTTAGTGTCTTCATTTGGCTCGTTTTTAGTGTTTTCTATAAATGATATCATATCATGTCTTCTGAGTTGTTACTCATAAATTATTAATATATTTTTAGATTTATAATTAGTTTTATTAAGACTAGAGTCGATTTAAATTATTTATTATATTTTGAAATAGATTTTATAATATTTTTATTATTATAATCAAAACACTACAACAGACTAAAAACATTATAATAGAGTAAGACACTATAACAGGCTAATTTTTTTTAAAAATAGTTTGAATAATTTAAACTAGAAATATTATTTAAAAATTAAAAAAATATTGATAAAAAAATTAAAATATATAAATTTTCTATAAAAATCACTCATTCTGAAACGAACATGACAACATGATTTATCCTGGTTATGACCAACAGGAAAACAAATCGAGCCCTTGATGCGGCTAATGACATTGAGATACTGACATTACATGTCATAGACATCAATTACGAATATTATATATATATATATATATATATATATATATATATATATATATATATATATATATATATATATTAACGAATGCCCGAAATGTTAGAATTAAAAGCTCACCGAACCGATCGCTTCTTTTTATATCGAGTAGGTCGAGCAAGAGACATTCCCAAGAGACTCGCGAACAAGCTCAGATGTCTCGGGCCAGAATTCCTGCAGGCCGCGACCGCCTGGTAGCTGTGATCAACCGGTCCTCGCCCGCCCAGAAGCGATGCTTGGCTTGCAAGCACTCCGCTTCTTTTCCAACCACAGACGCCCCAACCAAGCCCGGGAAGCGAGCACCGTCGATCTCCCGCAAGGGAGCTACAGCCGACCACCGCACGCTCATAGGCCTGATCGACTCTTTCCTCCACGCCAAGAACCTCAAGTCCGCGTTTTCGGCCGTCGGTTTGATGTTCAAGAGTGGCCATGCGGCGGACGCCTTTCTCTTGAACCTGCTCATGAAAGGCCTCTGCAATGGCCGCTCTGTTTCCAAAGCCGTAAAGTTGTTCCGGGAGATCGAGCATAAGAAGTGGATCCCTGCCGACATCGTCACCTATAACACCCTCATCAATGGGCTCTGCAAGGAGAAGAGGATGGAAGAAGCTATGGAGCTCTGGAGAGAGATGGCGAGAACTGGCCCTTCCTGCTCCCCGAACGTTATCACCTACTCGACGATTATGGATGGTCTGTGTAAGGTCGGTAGGGTCGAGGAAGCCATGGCCTTGTTGGATGACATGAAAAGGAGCGGTCTTGACGCCGATGTGTTCGTCTACAGTTCTCTCGTAAGCTGTTGGTGTAATGCCGGCTCGGTCGACAGGGGCATGGATATCTTTCATGAAATGTTACAGAAGGGGGTGCATCCCAATTCGGTCACTTACAGCTGCTTGATCCATGGCTTGTCGAAGCTCGGGCGTTGGCAGGAGGCTAACGATATGCTGCGTAGCATGGCCGATCGAGGGATCCTTCCTGACGTATTCACGTATACTAGCTTGATCGATGGGCTCTGCAAAGACGGGAAGAGCGCGGAGGCAATGAGGTTGTTAGATTTCATGGTGGAAAAGGGTGAAGAGCCGAGCAACGTCACGTATAATGTCCTCATTAATCATATGTGCAAGGATGGTCTGATTGAAGATGCTTTCAGGTTCCTTGAGAAGATCACGGAGAAGGGAAACGTGCCGGATGTGGTGACCTACAACACGTTAATCCTGGGGCTCTGCAATGTGGGCAAGATTGATGAAGCGGTCAAGGTGCTCGGTAAAATGCTTGAGAGCAGTTCTAATGTCAAACCAGATTTGATGACTTTTAACACGCTTATACATGGACTTTGTAAGATTGGTCGTGCTGAACAGGCCTTGAATTTACGGAAGATGATGGTCAGGAGAGGGCACACTTGCAACCTGGTCACTTACAATGTACTCATCGGTGGGCTTCTCAAGTCCAAGAATGTTCGTAAGGCAATGATGCTCAAAAGTGAGATGACTGACGTGGGACTGAAGCCTGACTCTTTCACATACAGTATCATGTTGAATGGGCTCTGTAAAATGAGAGATATTGAGGCTGCTAAAAGGCTCCTGGGTGAAATGAAAGACAACGGAATAAGTCCTACTTCATATCACTATAATTCATTGATGACACTACATAGTAAAACTGATAGAATGGAGCAGGCATTAAGTTTGTTTGATGAGATGGATGATAACCACAAACCTGATATCGTATCCTTTACTATTTTAATTGATCAGGCATGCAAAACAGGAGACTTGGAGTTTGCAAAAGACTTGTTTGCAGATATGCTTCATAGGGGAATTACTCCTGATTTGGTTACTTATTCTGTGTTGATAAATAGACTCGCTGAATCAGGAAAATTGGGTGAAGCTATGGAAGTGCTCGAGGGCATGAAAGCTAAGGGATTATCTCCAGATGTAGTGGTATATGATTCTCTTATTCGTCAATTTGGAGCAAAAGGCGAAACTAGCAAAATCATTGACTTGCTTCATGAAATGGCAGCTAATGATGTGGCTCTCGATGCAAAATTTGTCTCAACTATATTGGATACTTTGCCTTTCGATGGAGAAGATAAGGTCCTATTAGAAAATTTGCCAAACTTCTCGAAAGAAATATCTGAAGGAACAAACTTTTCATGTCATGAATTGATTAAAAAGATTCAGAGAACTTGTCCTGAGATCCAAGTACAATCTTCTTGATATGGAGGGAAATTGAGCTTTTGCCAATGCTTTGTTTTTATCGGTATGTTCTTGGACATTTGAAATGCCCTATTTCCTTTTTCTTGCAGATCAACCTTATCGCAAACCATCATGCACATTAACATTTTGATTATTTTCTTTGCTGTTTTTGAGGCACAAATCTTGTATGCTTGGTTTTTCTAAGTTTTTCACAATATTTATTGTAGTTGAAGGTGTTGTATGAACCTGATCAACTGCCTTTATCGTTTCTCTTGATGGATATGATCAGATCTTATTTTTTTTGTCAATATGTACAATGCAGAAAAGTGTGAAATTTGAAAAACAATTATGAGTCTAGTCAATATGATTCTGTCACTCATGCATGTGCAAAACCATTGTCGGGCAATTTGTCTTATTCAATCACGGCTTATAATAGGTTTCCTTAAGACCATATAGGTTGAAAAGTTGGAAAAATTAAAGCGTTTTTTCTTTGTTGTCATTCTCTTAAATCTTCAAAAACATGGAATGGCTCTTCTACCAAACACAATATTGAAGTAACTCATTTCATGTCAAATTTCTTAAATGACTGAGAAAGATAATTGGACATGTTAACATCTGACAACCATTAGTTTCCCTAATGGTTCTAATTGCCTAAGATGAGTTGATACTTGGATTAAGTTACAAGATGATCCTCCAAAAATACAAAATTTATACTTTCCTCAATTAAATATCTTAAGCATAAGGATGAGGCCTTTTTCATATTGGGATTTTGGAAAAGGAAGGAACTACATTTTCTGTTGTAATTGATCAAGATAAACATTCTGATAAATGTAATTCATCTTAAAATCTTGGAAATTATTGTCAGAAATTGGATTTTATTGACATGATTGCCTTTTTTGAAACATTATCTTATCTAATGGTATTTTATGCAGAAATGGAGTTTTGTAATATGTATGTAAACTTAAATCAATCCTGGACTTGAAAACGTCTCAATAGAAAAATTGATGTGTTCAACTGCCTCTTCCAGAAGTACAAATTAGTATCATCTATTATTTCATTACTCTACTAACTTTATCATTAAAAACAATTTCAGTTGGCTATTTTGAATCAAGGGAACATGTTCATTAATGATTAACGAATTATACTGATATGGCCACAGCAAAGGTATGAGTTGTACAATTATATGCATGAGATCATGCTAACGTGAAGTTGTTCGTTTACTACCTTAAATGTTCTGGATATGGTCAAAAAATTGAAGCAATAGAAATTACATTAGTATGGTTTATCTTATTCTTCTTGATAGATTGCAAATTCACAAAAATGGAATCCTTGCATAACTTTTGTATTATGCAAGGTGGTTAAATGGAACATTGTACCTTTCTCCATGTCAAAAGATAAAAAAGCTTTCAGCTCAATTGATGTTTGTTTACGATGGGAAATAAGCTTTACATGATATTTTGATAAATCAAGCAATACAATTACCTTGTACTGAGTTTCTACTCAGTACTCATAGCTATAACTGCTCTTACTAACTTGACACTATTAATGCAGAGAACTTCATATATGGTTTTTCCCACCAATGCAGCCTTTGACACTCTATCATTGGAGTTTACTGTACATGATGAACCTTACAGATGTCCTAGCCTCAACCAAGAAAGTTTCATGCATCAAGAAACTTTGATGAGCAATTGGAGGACAGAGATGTTACTGACGTCTTACTGGTACTCGATCAGTTACATCCCTTGTTCATCGGCAGGAAAAAGGATTTCTGGTTTAGACTTCGTGCTTGAGGCAATTGTGAAATGCCAGGATTCAAATGCAAGAAGCCGCTGTGGTGGGCTAACTAGACCAAGACTGTGAAGTGCGTGATGAGGCAATTGTGAAATGCCAGGATTCAAATGCAAGAAGCTGCTATGGTGGGCTAACTAGACCAAGACTGTGAAGTGTGTCATGCAGCGGCCATGCTTCCAAGTCTTTGCATAAATCTTTTGTAATTACCACAAGTTTGTATCATTGACTGACTCTGTGCACCGCATCCGGAGCTACTCTCTGCTTGGTCCATATGCATGTAAAACTTCTTCGTACGAGGGGGGGTTGGATTCCATAAGGGTTTTCTCGACGCATTGTGTTGTAAGTTCCACTTGATTTACTTACCACTGATTGGAACATTTTATAGCGGACAATATAGGATTGACAGATCCAGTAGACAAAATTGTATTGCAGCAACTGTTAATCCAAGCCTAGACAAGAACTCTCTGATCCAGAAATAGTGGTAGTGTTGAGCGACAGCCAATTTATAGAGCATTTACGGACTCACTGTTGTCATTATGCTCTGCGGAAACAATACTTTTGGTCAGGAATATACTGGATGATGAATGTGGGCAAACGTATTGAGTATAGCAGTAGAACAATTTGCATTAAGAGTTTCTGGTTTTGGTGCCTAAGACTCTATTTATGCTCTGTGGGATAACAATACATTTGGTGTGAGTTTTAACAAATCTAATTCTACTTCACTCCAACTATATAGGATGAGATTGTAATAATAACTTGGTGTAATGAATATGACCAATAATTTAAAGGCAAATGTGTGTGTGCGTATATATAACCTAAAATAATTTCTAATGACTATGGTTGATAGTGATAATTAAAATTTAGAAGCTTACTATTCACTATTTTTTTTACTATTGACAACCCCTTGTTATCAATAACCTCTTAAAAATTAATAAAATAATATTTTTATTATTTGCACTCTCATTATTATCGATTTTTCAAAAAATTAAACGGATAAAACGAATAAGAATTTCAAAAATAAAATTATTTTTGAAAGAAAAGTTAATATTATAAATCCTGAAATTATTTCCATATTTTTCTGGAAAAAGAAAAAGTTAAATATTATAAATAATCATGAATTTATTTCCATATAGGTCGAGCAAGCGACAACAGCCGTTGCCGCGGTGTCCTCTACTCGAGGCGGACGTCTTCACTCTTCCTTCTTCGCCACGCCTCCGACGGAAGGAGGAAAGGGATAGCACACGAGATTCCATCTCCAAGCGTATTTGGGTAAAGGAAGCCAAGATCGGGTAGGATAAAGACTGATGGAGGCCGCGGACGAAGTAGAAACCAAGGGTTCGGCCTCACCCCCTCCCCCCGACGCCAAAGCTGCCGCCGTCGTCGCCGTCGTCGAAGCGGAGGGCGATGTGGACGAGCGGGACCGCTGTTCTCGCGAGATCAAAGCTGGCCTCCATCCTTTGAAGGTTCGTCTCCCCTTTTCAAATTTTCCTTCGCTGGCGCTACTTGTGTCCAACAGGAACTCCTTTTACCCTAGTTTGCTCTCGATTGTTCTTGTTTCTTGTGGTATTTGTGTTGTTCGGTCCATATTTGCGAATGCTTGCCCGCTTCGAACTTAAATTGAAATTTATTTAGTGAGCACCGGGAATATGTGTCCTGTGCACAAGGATGGAGCACTCTAACCAGACTGGTTGTAGAACAGTGTGATATTTGGTGTACTCTCCATATCATACCTGATTTCCTTGAACGGGACAACCCTGGGAATTCTCTTTTGCAATCTTAGTTATGGCCTTGTAATTGATTAATTATAGATTTGAGGCATTTGAAATCTGGAAAATCTTGGTTGGTCAGTGATTTTATAAAATATTTGTGGGTACAGAATTTTTTACAAGTTTGTTGTCTAACACTTGTGTTATTTACAATGCTGAGTGAGATCGATTGTGATGTATTTACATGATTTGCTCCTAAATTGGTGGCATTGATATTTATACTAATGACATGTGCTGAAGCCTTGAATGAATCATGAATTCTAGAATGTCTTATCCAATTCTGTAATTTCTTTAACTACTGAAGATTTTTATGTTTTCATTCAGCATAAGTTTGTGTTCTGGTATACTCGACGAACACCTGGAGTGCGGTCGCAGACATCATACGAGGAAAACATCAAGAAAATTGTTGAATTCAGTACAGTAAATTTCTTCTTACACCTTGTGAATGCCAAAAGATGCCATAGTTGTCCTTATGATGGCAATGCAAATGAGAACATGATTAGCTTATGAACATGGTGCATTCATAGGTCGAAGGATTTTGGGTTTGCTATTGCCATTTGGCACGGCCTTCATCACTCCCTAGCCCAACAGATATTCATCTTTTCAAAGAGGGCATTAGGCCTCTGTGGGAGGTATCTATCCTGTTTATTGTTTTGCAATTAGTACCCTTCTTGTTTTACTTTATGTGTTTAATGTAAGAGAACCTGAAGAAATTGAAGGAACAATTTTGGATATATTTTAACTCATAAATGGAAATTTTACTATTTTGTGATGTTATTTTCTGAATGAAGTTTGATTTAATCAGGATGCTGCTAACTGTAATGGTGGCAAGTGGATATTACGGTTCAAAAAGATTGTTTCAGGTCGTTTCTGGGAGGACTTGGTATGTGAAGCAGATAACCTTTTTTCCTAACTTAATGCTGTTGGGAAGCATTCTCTTCCTGTCTGAGTTATTTAAGTTTGTTCTTGACAGCTTGATGACATATTTGACCAATTTATTCTTTTATTATTATTTAACTGTGTTTAATGTTGTCATTTTATAAGATTCATTAAGCATGACCATATGTAGGCCTTTCTTGTAATTATGTTTGAATATCAAATCAGGTTTAAATGATGTTATTCGGTTTCTAGTTAAGTTTATTGTTTTATTTAATCTCAAATTCGGTTCTGGATGGGTTTGATGCATTTAAGTGGTTGGCTTAATCCATGGTTGGGGTTGAGGAGTAAAGAGTCACATACAAATGCATGATACATGGTGAGCTTTTACCATTCTTTTGTCAGAATAGAAAATGGCACACCCATTTCTCATGGCTTGGCAAGGTATTGAATTCACACAGGCACCACAACATGAGACATTTGGTAGATAATGGTAAATAACGTTGTGAATCTTACCAAATAAGCAAGCGATAATGATAGGACCCTGATAGGGTCGGGTCCATAAGTTCACATTTAATTCGAGTTCAGTCATGTTTGGTTTGTGTAGATAGAGTCGGTTATAAGTCGGGTTAGCCCAATCGAGTCAGTTATGAGTTAGGATGAAGTCGGTTATTATTTTCAGTTAAGAGTTTATTTGATTTTTTATTAATTAATTAAGAGTCCAAGTTTAATGGACTTTGAGTCCAAGATTAGTGGGACTCTCGGTAGAACTCTATAAATAAGTGTGTAACTATTTCGTTTTCATCAATCAATGAAGAAAGTCTTGTTTTAGCCAATAAGCCTTAACTCTAGGAGGACCGATCCCCTATAGAGATCAAGGAGGCCGATCCCTTCGAAGTGATCAAGGAGGCCCGATCCTCTCGAAGTGATCGTTTATCCCCCATTTCCGTCTTCGTCTACGATAGAACCCTAGGGTTTCCTATCTAATAACAAGTATCAACTGTTTGAACTTCAAAACATTTTTGTCTAAATCAGAAGGTCTTATAAATGGAGGTTGATATTGGACCAAGTATTAATTCATGTAGATTTCTAAGTGAATGTTGCATTTATCAAACCTCACCCCCCGAATGATGCAGCCTCATGCATTTGGCATCCCTCTTTTAAGATATTGTTATTCTCCACGTTTGTATGTTTCTAAACTTCTCAAACCTCTGAAACTATTAATAGGCCTTAGTCCAAAATTAGGATTTGTAAGCTGTCTTTCAATCCTTTTGGATGTTAAAATAATCGCTACTTCTACAGGGAAAGCTCAGATGGAAATTGAATCTATAAACCTTGCAAATATGATGGCTGCAAAATGCATATTTAGGACTATTTTGAGCTGCTAGATTGTTGGTTTTAAAGAGATATTTGGGGACTACTTTATAGTCCTGAAATGTAGGGATTATGTAATAGAATTGATTGAAGATATTAATGATTTTTGATGTTGTAAGGCCTATGTTAGAGGTTTAGAGATGATGATTATTTAGGAATTGGAGAGTGGCTGTAGGCTGTGCTGCATAAATTGGTTGGTGATTGTGACTAGCAGAGGACTGGAAATGGTGCAGCACAGGAAAGAAATGTTGATGGAAGGGGAAAAAGAAAAGAAAGACAAGAAATATAGAGAAAGATAAACTCAAAATCATACTTAGGTTTCACTCATGTTCACTGAGGACACCAGAAATTAAAAATAGATCAACTGCTGACACTCTTATAACATATTATTGTGAAAACACCAGGAACTTTAATTATTGATGAGCCAAAGTGACTATAACCAAGACCAAGTATGGTTTAGTTCTAGCCCAAGACTTCAATTGATCAAAATTTTCAATTAAAATAACAAATCAAACATTTACTCAACCAGAATTTGACTTTCCATTTTGACAATATCTTTTGTTAGTATTTGGAAATTTTTAAACCAGTCTTGACTGCATTTGGAGTCACAATTCAACTGACCTATAACTTAGTTAAGTCTAATCATCTGCCCTACAGTACATCTATCAGACCACCCTTATAAGACAATCCAATGATGCCTTCTAGCATCATCGACAGGTAGCCATTCAATTCCTTCACCGTGCCCAATACTAGGGTTGACTCTTAATTATAAAAGTTGTCACACCCCAATTTACTTGCTATCTAGATTTACCAAAAGACGCTAAGTAATTAAGATAGTACCACAATTGTCACGGACTTAGCGGAATTTGCCTAAGCCATGTGTCACCCTTGCGACATACTTGTAGATTTAGCTGGAATTGCTTAAATCGCGAAGCAATCTTTGGCCAAAGATTGCTTCGCGATTGAGGCAATTCCAGCTAAGTCTACAAGTTTGTCGTAAGGGTGCCACACGGCTTAAGCAAATTCTGTTAAGTCCGTGACATTGTGGTATCAGAGCAGGCAAGCAATTCGAACAAACAAGCGAAGAGGATTTGCAAGCTCGCTATGGTGAAGCACCGTGGTGAATCGAGCAAGATGGGGCAAGCCGGACCTTTGCCCCAAGCAGCCGCAAGTGGGCTGCAAGTGCAAACTCGCTCGCAAACTGCTGGAGCCGCTCATGAGGAGCACGACAGTGAACATGACGAGCGTGAAGTTGGGTACTCTTCGCGAGCGGAGGAAGCACAATATGGTGCACTAATCGGGAAAAGGAGCCATAAGGAGAGACGTTCAACGGTGGAAACCCGCCTCGATGTTCTTGAAGCGAGTTTGGAGGAACTCTATCAGGGCCAAGGAAGGCTCCTTGGGGTAGAGAGCTTGCAAGAAGAAGTTGAATCTCGGATCGGCAGGGTTGAGTCCCTAGTCAACCGACTGACGGAGGATACTAAAGACTCCGTACGACATCTACATGAAGTTATAGCGGAACTCACGGACAAAGTGACGTTGCTCACTAGAACTCTTAATGCAGGAGGGAACAATACCTGTGCTGCCCCGCCACAAAGCTTCAGAGCACCTGAGCCGCATTGCTATGGGGGCGCTAAAGATGCCAAAGAACTCGAGAATTTCCTGTTCGATATGGAACATTATTTTCGTGCTACGAGACCCGATTCGGAGGAAACCAAAGTTTCGATAGCAACCATGTATTTGAATGGAGACGCAAAACTTTGGTGGCAAACTCATTGGGAAGAGATCCAACAAAGCCGATGCCGAGTGGATACATGCGAAGACTTGAAACGCGAGTTGAGAACGCAGTTCCTGCCCGAGAACACTGAGTTCGTCGCAAGAAGGAAACTGAGACAACTCCGCCAAAGTACTTCCATCCGAGACTATGTGAAGCAATTTTCGGCACTGATGCTGGATATACAAGACATGTCTGAAAAGGACAAACTATTCAGCTTCCTCGATGGCTTAAAGCCATGGGCACAACAAGAACTAAATCGGAGGAATGTCACCGACGTGGTCGGGGCAATTGCAGCCTCGGAAAGGCTAACTGATTTTGTTTCTTCAGAAGACTTAGGAAAGAAGAAACAATCCTCAGGAAATCGCCCAGCAAAATACTCTCGTGCAAAGGAGTCTGGGGGCGAACAGAAGAGAAAGAGCTTCCACAAGGGACCGAGCTCAAAAGGCAAAGCCCCGAAATCTGGCAGATGCTTCTTGTGTGGAGGATCGCACATGGTGAGGGAGTGCCCACAGAAGCAGGCACTCAACGCCTTAACAGCATCAATACACCCCCACAAGTCGGACAAGGGCAAGACCGTCGCCCTTAGTTCGAGCAGTTCGGAATCTAGCAGTGACGACGAGGAGTCGCAAGGACCCCGAATGGGAGCGATGTGTTTGTTGAATGCATTACGGGGCCAAGTGGGGGATAGAACAAAGACAAGGAAACATAAGGCGGCAAGTAGCGAGCTGATGTATGTGGACATCAAGCTTAATGGCCGAACAACCCTTGCAATGGTGGACACTGGAGCCACCAACAATTTTATTACCGATCGTGAAGCAAAGCGACTTGGACTTGTCTTGGAGAAGAACCCAAGTCGCATGAAGGCTGTGAACTCGGAGGCCAAGCAGATCTCCGGATTAGCAAAGGGGGTCCCTATCAAGATTGGAACGTGGAGCGGGTGCACAAATATGATGGCGGTGCCATCAGACGACTTCCAAGTGATACTTGGAATAAAGTTCATGCACGCGACGAAGTTAGTGTTGATGCCGTTCCTAAACTCTTTATGCTTGATGGGAGGCGACGACCCGTGTGTAGTTCCAGTTTCCCGAGGGAGAACCAAGGACCCACAGCAAATATCGGCATTACAATTGAAGAAAGGGATGCAGAAAGGTGAATTAACTTTCGTGGCTGCTGTGAAGCTGGAGCCACTTGACGGGAATGCCATTCACGAACCTGCTGTGGTGGCAAACGTTCTGAAGGAGTTCATAGACGTCATGCCACCGGAGTTGCCGAAGACTCTGCCACCACACAGAGGTGTGGATCATAACATTGAGTTGGAGCTGGGAGTTAAGCCTCCAGTGAGACCACCCTACTGCATGGCCCCTCCAGAGTTAGTAGAACTGAGGAAGCAGTTAGATGAACTGCCAAGCGATGGTCCCATCTGCAGTTTAAAGGCATCATTCGGAGCTCCAGTTCTCTTCCAGAAGAAATAAGATGGAAGCCTCCGATTATGTGTCGATTATCAAGCCCTGAACAAAGTGACGGTGAAGAACTAATATCCTATTCCGCTCATCGCGGATTTGTTCGATCAACTGGGCAAGGCCAAGTACTTCTTCAAACTCGACCTTCGGTCAGGGTATTGGCAAGTGTGTATTGTAGAATATGATGAGGCGAAGACTACCTGTGTAACCAGGTATGGAGCGTTCAAGTTTCTGGTGATGCCTTTTGAGTTAACCAATGCTCCGACCACATTCTGTACTATAATGAACCAGCTTTTCAAAGAGTATTTGGACAAGTTTGTGGTCGTCTACCTAGACGATATCGTCGTCTATAGCCAGATGGTCGAGGAGCACATTGAACACCTTCGGACAATCTTCAGAGTTCTTAGGGAGAACACCTTGTTTGTGAAGAGGGAGAAGTGCTAGTTTGCGCAGACAAAAATTTTGTTCTTGGGACATCGAATCGGCGGTGGTTCCATTCGGATGGACGAGTCAAAAAGGTGCAAGCTGTGGCAGAATGGCAAACACCAAAGAAGGTACCTGAGTTGAGATCCTTCCTTAGTTTCATCAACTATTATCGACGCTTCATTTTTGGATATTCGAAGCGCGCAGCTCCACTGATGGAGTTGCTAAAGAAGGAGCAGTCTTGGAGATGGTCGGACAAGTGTGAAGCGGCTTTTCAAGATCTAAAGACTGCTGTGTTGGAGGAACCAGTACTCAGATTACCAGACTACGGGAGGCCTTTTGAAGTCCATACCGATGCTTCGGACTTCGCTATCGGGGGAGTACTTATGCAAGGGGGTCATCCAGTGGCCTATGAGAGTCGCAAGCTCAACGAGACCGAGTGGCGATATCCAGTGCATGGGAAAGAGATGACAGCGGTGGTCCACTGTTTACGAGTCTGGCGACACTACCTTTTGGGAGCACCATTCGTGCCAAGGATGGACAATGTCGCATTGAGTTACTTCCAGCCTCAAAAGAAACTCTCCCCGAAACAGGCAAGATGGCAGGACTTCTTGGCCGAATTCGACATGGTAATGGAGTACAAGCCCGGAAAGACAAATGTCGTGGCCAATGTATTGAACCGGAAAGTGGAACTGGTGAATGCTATACGGTTGGAAGGCGGAGGCCAAGCAAGTCAGTTGCACTCCAACTTTCTTTCTAGGATCAGGGATTGACTGTACAATGATCCTTAAGCAGTAACTCTGATGCAACTCATCAAAGAGGGCAAGGCGCGACGATTTTGGATCCAAGAGGGACTCCTCTACACTAAAGGGAATAGAGTTCATGTTCTGCGAGTGGACAACTTGAGACGTGAACTCTTGAGAGAGTCTCACGATTCCCTTTGGGCCGAACATCCGGGTATTCATCGGACAATGGCTCTCGTGGAGAGGGCATTTTATTGGCCAAAAATGGGGACAAATGTGGAGGACTATGTTCGTACATGCCTTACGTGCCGACAAGATAAGGTGGAGCAGCGAAAGCTAGTGGGACTTTTGGAGCCGCTGCCGATGCCGGAAAGGTCATGGGAGAGCATTTCCTTGGACTTCATATCGAGCTTGCCCGCAGTAGGGGACTGGGATCGATACTTATCGTCGATCGATTTTCAAAGTACGCAACGTTTATTGTTGCATCCCTACATTGTTCAGCAGAAAAGGCGACCAAGTTGATGATGAAGAATGTGGTGAAGTATTGGGGAGTTCCACACAATATCATTAGTGATCGAGATTCTCGGTTCTTGGGACGATTCTAGACCGAGCTATTTAAGCTGTTGGGATCGAAGTTATACTTCTCCACAAGCCTCCACCCCTAGACGGATGGTCAAACAGAAAGAATTAACTCACTGTTAGAACAGTATCTCAGGCACTATGTGAGTGCTAATCAACGAGATTGGGTGAAGCTGTTGGACATAGCCCAATTCTCCTACAACTTGCAGCGGAGCTCTGCGTCCAACAAGAGCCCCTTCGAGATTATCACAGGACAACAACCGTCGACTCCTCACACATTGGCCATTGGATATACGGGGAGTAGTCCGTCAGCATATCACTTTGCAAAAGAATGACATCGAAATGCATATATGGCTTCGGGATAGTAGTCGAGCATGAGCACTCAAAGAAATTGAAGTGTTTTGCATCCCTCCAAAGTCGTTTGTGGACTTGCGATCGTTCTTACAGCCCTCCAAAGTCCTGTTTCATTCTCTTTCTCTCTTTTTCTGCTGCACACAAGGTGTTCGATGATTTGCTTGTAAGAGCTGCCCTCTTGGCGAGACGTCGGGACTTATCCGTCGCTCGTTTTCAAAACTAATCAACTTCTCTTTTTGCAGGTCCTTCGGGACCCGCACGAGGTTGCAATTGGGCTGAACCTTTGCGGGCAAATACGCTTCGGCGTTTCATGACTTAGGCAATCCCAGCTAAGTCCGGAACATTGGCCAAAGATTGCTTCGCGATTTAGACAATTCCAGCTAAGTCTACAAGTTTGTGGCAAGGGTGCCACACGGCTTCGGCAAATTCTGCTAAGTCCGTGACACAACGTAAAAAACATCATTGTCTTACAACCCATAAGAAAGATCACTCGTAGACACATTGCATGTCTTGATTCATTCTTTCATTCTGATATTCATTAGGGTCCTGTCACTCTGAAAATTTTTAATCAACACCATTGTGGTCCTGTGATTCTAAGATGTGTTGTTTAAAATATTTCGGAGTCGCATGACCCTAGTGAACATAAAAAATGGAAGAATGAATCAAGTCATGTGATTTGTCTACGAGTGATCAATACTATGTTTTCTTTCAAAAACTAGTTATTGTAACTCAGTCTTTAACTTCAATTGCACTTGGATTGTAAGACAATGACGTTTATTTTATATTGTGGTACTATCTTAATTAGTATCTTTTGATAATTCTGGATTGGAAGTCTATTTGGGTGTGACTTGGAACTTCACAAATCAGTCTCAACAACATTTAAAAGGTTCCTAGTTTCTCTCATAAACATCAATATATCATTCACCCATTACAAACTCTTCTAAATCCTCTATTATCCATTGAAGGACTCCTTGAGGTTCAACATTGGCAAATATACATATGTTATGTCTACTCTAAGTCTAAACCTCGTTTCTCTCAAACATATTAAACTTACTCTAAGTCTAAACCTTGTTTTTCTTAAACATATTAAACTTAATCTATGTGTGTTAAGATGATGTTCTTCTATCCTTTTTAAGTTTTTGTGAAGATTCTCAATTTTTCTACAAATGTGAGTTTCTAGGTAAATCCTTTACCCCCAATTACTTTATCTCAACTGGGATTACATCAGATCCATTGTATGTTTTGGACAACCTGTGTTTGAAGTCTTTTTACTGGACAAAACCCTGGGTTGTCTAGGTGACATTCAGAATACCAACCATGGGATGCTTCCTGAGCAATTCATAGGCTAGAAGGGACTATCATATCTATCCAGTGTGACTCTTGCTAAATCAGCTTTCAAAACTAGGGTACAGAATCTTAGGGCGTTTAATTTTATTTTCAGCACTTACAAATTACAATCAGAATCAAGAAAATATAGAATAAGTGGGAAACTGATCCTATCATTTGAACTTTTGGAGGATCTAATTGAGCTTTAGCTTCTAAAACTTGTGTTTGTTGCAGGAAGCTGACGTCATTAGCACATTTTCAATATGTGAGTGCATATGTGGTTTGCTTTCTCAAATACTAAACATAGCTGCAGTTGAGATAATCTAGAAGACATGTAGGTTGTCCTTTGCAAGACATTATATGGCCTATTTCAGTTGCTGACATACCATCAATGTCATTTTAGAGCACCTGAGGGTTGGTGGGTTCTATTCTTGACTTTGAAAAACTGCATATGTTATGTTAACACTTGAACTTTTGAAGAGGTAAAATTCTTGATCGGTGGATAGCATTGCTGTATCCCCATGAGGGTTAAATGCAGGTTTGGTGACATGTCCTTGAATGCTAATGGAAAATAAAGAATGATGTAGAGTCCAAGTCAGATGCTTTTGGATGTAGACATTACACCTGTTAAAACCTCCTTAGGAACTGAGAACACTATGCCTTTTGAAGCCATATAATGCACAGCATAATACTGAAGCCCACATGATTCTATCCTTGTCTTTATCTGTGGCATATTGTTTTTTCTATGTGAGTCAGAATTTTCCAAGTTTCTCACATATTGTAATTAACTAAGAAGTTTACATATTAAGAAGATTGCTGTCATCGTTTTTTTTAATTTCTTGAACATGATATCATCGATAAATTTCCAACTTCTAATATTGTTTGGTTTGTGTTCGTAGGTATTGGCATTAGTTGGTGATCAACTTGACTATGGGGATGCTGTTTGCGGTGCTGTACTGAGCATTCGTTTTAACGAGGACATCTTAAGTGTTTGGAACCGGAGCGCATCAGACCACAAGGTTTTGTATCTTCAACATAATGTCTTTGCAAATGTTGTTCAGATTTTAGTTGATGACACTTCTTCTGCATTATTAGGCTGTGATGGCTCTAAGGGACTCAATTAAGCGACATCTAAAACTGCCTCATAGCTACTTAATGGAGTACAAGGCACATGATGCTTCTCTGCGTGATAAATCTTCATATAGGAACACTTGGTTGAGAGGATAGACATGGTGGATACATTGGAAATCAATCTGATCCTGCCATCTCTATACTGGAAAAGTGTTGGAACTGCATGATTTTGTTGGAACCCTCTAACAACTCGGATCTTTTGTTTTCTCTGGATTACAACATTTGGTACTTCAATATACTACATTGAAATGTCTATCCAGAATACTAGTCAGTGCAAGCTTGTTTATTTGCTATGTAGGTTTCATGTTCTTGATAAGCCACCCACGGTATGCTTCTTGGAGACATCACTATTGCAGCACAAGGTTCAAATCTCTCTCTTTCGCTGCCATTTTTATGCATCAGTTGCCGTCGTTACGTATTAACCCTAGGTCTTACTTAACTCAAGGTTTTCTTATATTTCCCGTTATATAATCTGTAACAGGTCGAGGTTGACATATTGCTGCTCATTTTGCACTCTCAATCTTGGCGTGTAATTTAATGGAAATAATTAAATGCAATGAATCACGACTATATGAAATGATCAAGCTTCTTGAGATCAATAAATTCATATATATATATATATATATATATATATATATATATATATATATATGTCATTTTTCGTTTTTTTAGATTGGCTCCGTTGTTCATATCAGATATATGACGGATGTATCAAGGAAGACAGTTATGGCATTATGTTTTTTCGTACACGGTTGAGGTGAAAATGTTGATAAAATTAGTATTTTCAAGATATATGTGGACATTCTTACACGGACGAATACATGTATCTTGTTTTGAGAACTTCGAATAAAAAAATCTAGCAAACAAATATAGTGGTTGATTATAGATTATCTTATATATAGTTAGACCTGTGGATTCTTAAATTTTAAAAATAAAATCTCTATAATTATGAAATATAAATATCCAACTCTATTATCCTAACGTCGTTAATTTTACTGGCAAAAATATGAAAAATAAAAAGTAAAAAGATAATTTTAATATTTTTTAGTTGATGATGATGGATAGTGTCAGTGGTGACGGACGATAGCATCGCTAGAGATCATAAGTGGCTGTTGTGGATGAGGAGAGTGATCACGAGAATTGAAGTTTGCTCTCTACATTGACACCAACGTAGTTACCGAGCAGCCCTTTCACCCTCTCTTCATTTGCGTCACCGTCGACATAGTTGTCGAGTGGCAAAAGGCTCGCTCTGTCATAAACTTAGTCAGTTTTCCTAAAGTTGTGCGGCACCCTTACATGTCTATCCGTAAAGGTCAACATCTCTGAAACCTCCTATTGCCCCTTAGGACCTACAAAAGAAAAAACGAGTTAGAGATATCAATTCACATGGTATCCACAAGCAACCATTCTAGAAACCACTTTATAGCTAATATCAATTACAATCCTGGACTTCACAAGCTCTGAACGTCTTATACAAAAAATTATGATCCATTACAGATTGAAATATCCATAAGTGTTCACATGACATAATTTTTATATACAAGCCGAAAATGGTTATAAAAGCTAATCAAACTAGGGCTGCCAAGCCTTCTGATGGCTCGCTACTTGCTGTATAAAGCATAAAAAAAATCGAAAGAGATGAACATACATGAGCATTCCATTGAACACCCTATTTATATTTTTGGTTGTAATAACTCTACATATGCATCGAAGTCGACATATAAATGCAGAGCGGTGTCGCTTGGTAGTTATGTTGGCGCCGACACAAATATAGAATGACGTAAGGGCTGCTCAAGTAACTGTTGTGGATGATGAGAGTAACAACAAGAGGTGAGAGCTACTTTGCATCTGCATTGACATTGATACAATTGTTGAGCAACCCTTTCCTTTGCATTTGGTCACTGCTCAACAACTCTGTCGACACCAATGCAGATGCAAAGGTGAGAGGTAAGAGTCCTTCAACATTTGTATCAGTGTCGATACAATGCAAAGCAGCTCTGTTATATATTTGCATCAATGTCAGTGTCAACATAGTTGTCGAGCGACTCTCATCTATTGTTGTCGCTTTCCTCATCCACAATAGTCATCCAAGTGGCCCTTTCATCGTTCTATATCTGCATCTATGTCGATGCACTTATCGAGCGATGAAAGGTTCGTCGATGCAGATGCAGTACGGCGAATGAGTCGCTCGACAACTGCGTCGATATTAACACAACTATGTCGACCCTAATCTCTCGTCTCCGTTCTCCTTATCCACAATAGCCACTCGTGACCCCCAACGACACCGTCATTCGCCACCACCGATATCGTATGATACCACTAACTAGAATATTAAAATTATATTTTTATTTTTATTTTCATATTTTCGTTGATAAACTGATGTTATATGATAAATAGAGATATATGTTTTATTTTTATAACTATAAATATTTTAATATAATTTTTTAAAATTTAAAAATCGGGATGTGGGATAATATGTATTTAGCCTGCAAATACAGATATGTGAGTGACGACTATATATCAGATTCCCGCACTTGATTGCAACTCCCGAACATATTTTTTTACACCGCCGACGCCCTTCCTTTCTCGACACCGTCCAGAAGTTGCCGAACCTTCGCAAGGTTTAGCCGCTGCGGCTTTCACTACGCCGCTCTCCATCTCGTGCTCTGTTTAAATAAACAAGCCCAGGTAGTGAATGACTCCACTTCCTTCCTCGTTGTTTTGGTTTTTAATTTTGACTGCCATTTGCGTTATGACAATTGTGTGCTCCGATGTCGATGAATGGCGACCCTCGTGATGGTGGGTTCGTTGTCAAATCTGTTTGTAGCCATGGTATATAGCATTTTGAATGTGCACATAGGGTGTTTGTGTTCATGCCTCTGAAACCCATATATGCGATGTTGGCTTGAGTTCCATCATAGTATTTTTGATAATAGGCCCGGGTCTGGTTGGGGGGTTGCTTAAAAAATTCATGTTCAGAGAACAGTCTATGTTTCTCCCAGCTTTTCCTCAGTGCACGGCGGCTGACTTCGTCTCCACCGGCGAACGGCTGCAGCAGCGGTGGCGTCTTCCTACGGCGAGCTCTTGTCGCTGCGGCGTTTTCCTCGGCCAACGGCGGTTGCTGCGTCTTCCTGTTCATCGGCGAACGGCGGCTTCTTCCCCTCCAGGTATATCTCTCTTTCTCCTCCTCTTCCTCCTTCGCCGTCGTACACTCCCTTCTCCTGCCTCCTCCCTCTTCCCTCTTCTCCGTTCATCTCAGGCCCCCCTTCCCTGACACGATCCTCCCCTTCCCTTCTCTACCACGCCCCACCCCCCTCATCGCAGCCCTCTCTGCTCCTGCTTCCGGACCAAAGCCCCATATCCTCCCTCTTTCTCAACCACCTAACAGAACAACAACCCACACCCCCACCGACAGCAGTTCTTCAGCCCCCTATCCTAATGAACAATTGACCGCAAAATTGGGAGTCTCCTACAGCCACCCAATCAAAGCTCCTCTCATCCTCCTCCTTCTATGTTAATATTTTTATTAATATAACATATGAATTTTATATCTGCTAGTATCTGTCAGTACTTTAAATGAATGCAACTTTATGTGTTATTTTTTTGTTTTAGTTTATTTTTGTCGATCATGATGTATAAATTTTAAATTATAATATTTCGGAGCGCGCCTTTGATTACACTGGGCTGAAGATATGTCTCTCGCTTGTACTTTCTTATGTAACTTATCATCCAAGGGATCTGTCTGCCGTTTTGTGTATATGAAGTGGATCAGCATCAAAGGAGTACCAGTTAGGACTGGCGGTTGTACCATTTTGGCATGTTAATTTTATTATGCTTTTACATACTAAAAATTATAAAATTGTAAAACTCAGAAAAAATGTATAGTTTGATGTTCCTGCTAGCTCTTCTTTCTGTCAGTCTAATTTTTTGTGATTTACTTTATGCTGATATTCACTACTTTGCTTATGATACACTCAATTGCAGGCTAAAAAATTCATATATTAAAGATTCTTAATGGCCATATTGCTTTGTGGCTTTGAGTAAAGAACTGGCACATATTCTTCATTTTTAGAACACTGTCTTTTTTTTTTTTTTTCTTTTGCATGGATAATAGTATTTGTTATCCATGATTGGGTATAGTTGATGTCTTGATAGCATGCTTGTCTGGGCCTCAAAAGTATGAGTTTTACTGGTGATGTGATCAATGGGAAAATTATTAAGTTATTCTGGAAGTTGCTGCTAGGAGAACTTTTATGTTTATAACACATGGAAGCAACTAACTCTGTTCCTCCCCCTAGGCTGACAGGCACAAGTGACCTCAAGGAATTTACTGTGGCTGGTGACGAAGAACTCTAGGGTGTTGAGTGCAGGCCAACCAATGTTTACATGTTCCAGGCTTCTGAGGCATTCATTCTGCACAACATCATCTTCTACAAACTGTTGCAAGCCATGGCTCTTTATTGGTCTCGGAAACCCAGGGGAGAAATACCGTGGCACAAGACACAATGTACTCTCTCTTCTCTCCAAATTTACTTACTGGACATACAAGTAACCTACCAGCAAATGCCCTCTCTATGTCATCATGATTGCTTTAAGTACCAGGAGGTCCTTTGTTTGATAATATTGCAGGTTGGTTTTGACATGATTGATGCATTTGCCCAGTCGCTGGACATTTCAATGGCTTCCAATCATTTCAAGTCTCTTTTTGGTGAAGGTCTCTTGTCATCATCATCATCATCATCATCATCATCATTCTTCTTCTTCTGTTATTTAAATACATTTTTTCTGTTATTAGGAATGGTTGGTGGCACACCTGTTCTCCTTGCAAAACCTCAGACGTACATGAATCTTAGTGGTGAATCTGTAAGTACTCCTTTAGAGCAAGTTCTTTATAATATTTCTTTAATACATTTTATCTAGTATTCAATCTGTGTACTTCATTGGATGAAAATCTAGGTTCAACCATGAAATTTTATGCTTAGGAAAAAATCAAGAGAAGCAACAAGAAATAGGTATCTCCTGCTATGCAAAGACAAAATCAAGGTTTTAGCAGATATGAATCTCATCATTACAAACACAAAAGATACGAAGTTGGTTAATGTTGTTTGAAAATTATTTGATATGATGCCCTAATTTCTTGTTCTTAGTTGCTTTTTTTTTCTCTCAAGAAGTTCACAAGAGCAAAGATCAGTTGATTTACAGTACAAGATCGAATACCAGGAAGCTACCATACATAAGGTATCATCAACACTAGTAAGCAGACAAATCTCACTAGCTCAAGAAAGAAACTTCATGAAGTTGAAAACTTAATGATCTTTGAAGTAGCACTCAAATATCCATGTTCTTGTTTTGTTTCTGCTTAAATTCTTTATATTATTTCATGTGTGAAATTATTTCCATGATGTGATGAACCGTGATGTATGAATAACGAATGCTTGGTTGGTATTCATCTCTGATATGTATTTGCTACCTAATTCTTGAAATTCCTGTCAACCTTTTCAACTATGCTTCCAGAAATGTTGCTTGGGAGGAGAGGCTTCTAGACATCTCTAAAAAGTAACTCATGTTTCTTTTTGTTGCCATACTTGCAGACCGGGCCACTTGCAGCATACTACAAGCTTCCTCTGAATCGGGTCATTGTGGTATCAATCTCACTTTAATATTACATGCTTAGGTATATGATACTACTCTATGGTGGTACTATATCCAAAAGAAGAGTGTTTCTGCCTTATTTGTGCAGATGTTTGATGATATGGACTTGCCATGTGGAGTGCTTCGTGTGCAACCTAAAGGAGGACATGGACGTCACAAAGGGTATAACAAAGAGAGCCTTTAACTTGTCTTTTCTCTTAATTAGTATTCTCATTTAGTGGTATCCTACATATAATGATCATGGAGTTCCTTTGAATTTTCATGTTACCTGTAACTTAAGTGATGAGACACCAGTCACACCACTACTTTATTTGAAACTAAAAGTGGGTTGTACTACTTAGATCAGCTATATAACTTAATATGGAATTTGGAGAATCATAATAAAGGACATGGACAACAATTGTTGGTACCTAAAAAGTTTATCGAGCATCCAAGTGCAAAATTAAACTGTCGTAGATTTTCTGGGTATTAGGATGATATGTAAGCAACTATTACCTAATTTTATCCTTCTTACTGAATAGTGGCCTGGATTTATCTCTTAAGATGATCTTAATTCTTTTGCAAGATAAGACATGTATGTAATAGCTTCCTTTACCTCTCATATTGTCTAGATCCATATAAAAGTTTGACTTGTACAGGGGTGTCTTTTTGTAATAAGATTCAAGTTACCCACAAGCCCATGTATTCACCCCATTGATGCTAACTTGCTTACCCATAACCCATGTCAATCAGAACATATGGCACCGACATGTTACCAGCATGGGAATGTTTCATTAAACTGAAAATCTTGGTCACTATGACGAACCAGAGTTTCTCATTTTGACTTGTAATTATTTAGCCAACCTTAAGCTCTTATCAGTTCTTGCAGACTTCAAAGTTTGATGTTGGTGTGATTATCTTATAGAGGTGAACTTGAGAATCTCTAGGACTTATTACGTTGATGTAGAATTATGTGGATCCTATTAGTTGGATTTTGTAAATGTTCATCCATAATGGTTGCATAATCACCTTGCAACTATGGTTCCCAAGATGCGTGTCCAATGTTCCAAATCCCGAAAGTTTAAAAGTTTCAATGGTAGAAGTCATGTTTGGGATCCTCACTACTTTTTGCTTAAGAACTTTATAGGTTTGTATTGGGTCCCTTTTTTTGGAGTAAAATTGCTTTAACTTATTACATGGGTTGAATTTAGTCATGTGGCTTTCTCCCATAGGACTTAACTTGGGCTATATGTGTTATGTGGATCTGTTGTCTTTTTCCCTGTGGTTTGCATCATCTTATATTATGGTCCATGTCCAAATATCCTCTCATAAATAGATCTTAAAAAAAAAAAAAAAAATCAGCTGCAGTAATCCAAAGTGATGATACATCAATTCTCTTTGCTGAAATATAGGAAAATCAACATGTTAATCTCATTAGTTCCTAATAACCTTCTTAATTACCTCATTTATCAGATTGATGAGTGTGATCTACCATTTTCGAGGGAACAGAGAATTTGCCAGACTGAGAATCGGTAAAGTACCATTGCAGCTGCTTGCATACAAGATAATTTTCTATCATGAAACCCGCATCTGGTATCTGTTCTTTCAGGGATAGGAAGACCACCTGGGCAAATGGATCCAAGAGCCTTTTTGCTCCAAAAGTTCAATGCATCAGCCCGTGAGAGGGTGAGTGCAACCGTAATCTTGTCCCGTCGGTGTTGTATCAGTCACGATTTCATATTTAAGCAGCACATGTTATATGGAACGAACCAGATTGATGATGCATTGCAAGAAGGGGTGGACGTCCTGAAGACACTCTTGACTAAAGGCTTGACAGAATGTGCAAGCTCCACCAACACAGATCAGAAGTACAAGCACTTGAGACTTCAAACATTGCCGGTGTAGCTCTAAATTTTGGATCACGTTGTAACGATCCTATAAGCCAGGAAGATTGTTTAGAAGAAACTTGTATCTTTTTGGATTAATCGGTGGTTCTTTGTCCATCCAGATATGCTACTGCTTCCGGGTTGGTGCTTAACAACACAACTAGAAAAGCAGTTGCGTTAGGACTCGTTGTCGCAGTGAAGATGAAACAAACTTCTAAATAATCTTTCACTGGAACAGTATGTCTGCTACAATTTGGAATATTATAATGCTTTATGAGGTAAGTCTTGTTTGACTTCTAGTGCTGACCTTTTGCGTCATGTTGTCTGCAACTTTTCTGTAAAGTCAACGGAGGATTCTATTCTTTTCACACTGTAAGGGCGAAAATGGTTAGAAGGGCAAAACTGAAAAGTCAAAAAAGAAAAAGAATCTCTGCAAGTAAAAAAAAACCAAAGCATGGGTGCGAAGAAAATGAAATCGAGGTCTTTTTCGAGAATTAGCCTACATATCTATAATTATATATTTAAATAAAAATTTCAAGAATAATTAGGATAAGAATGACATCTTCTTATAATTTTATAAATAAGTAACAAAATATTTTCCTACTACAAATAGCGTTGTGTTATTTTGTCAGCTATCAATTTGAAAAAATTGGCGAGGACGTGAGATAAATGGAGAGAGAGTGGACCGGTAAGAGTCAAGACAAGTGGAGGAGCCAAGACTTTCCCTGCCATCCTGCCTGCCTCCTTCCCTCTTCCTCGATTCTAGTCTCAGATCAAGAAAAAGGAGAAGAAGAAAGTAGAGACGAAAATAAGCGGGTCAGCGAACGCGTCTGTGTCTGTTTACCGCACGAAAGAGGTTGTCTTCTAATGCACCTCTTGTTCGCCGTGAGACCGGTGCGATCTCGTGACCTATCATCGCCGCAACCCCAACCCTTTCTGTTCTTCTCCCCTGCCTCCGGGTCGGTCGATCGGTCGATCGGCGTGGTGGTGTGGGGATTTCTCGTGGGATGATGGAGAGGACTGCGCCCAACAGCCAGGCCGGTTCGCACCGAGTTGTACGCGTGCAAGCACCGCTGGTAAGTCTTCCTGCTTCTTTCTCCTCTCCCTCTTCCTCAAGATCTGCCGTTTCTGTTGGAGGATTGTGGATGAGATGCCCTGACGACGATAATTTGGGTGAATATGGGTGAGATTCGGAATTGAAGGTTTGAAAGTGCCATGGTTCGATTGGTCATTTATGAGATTCGTGAGTTGATCTTCTATGACATGTTGATGCTGGTAAGTTTTGTGTGTTTGCCTCCGAATGGAATCATTCATGCGGTTGCAGATTTCCCACACAGAAACTGAAGGCTGTGTTTGATGTTTCTTTCATACTGATTATGTTATGTTTCTGTGGTAGGGATTAAGGATTGTTTCTGTTGTAAGCTAATATTTCTCTTTGGAGGAATGATCGGATGTGAAAAGGCATATGAAACATTGTAATAAACTTTACGATTAGGAATTAGATTAGGTAGAAAATTGTGCTGTTGGAATGATCATCTGCAGTGCGCATAAATAAATTAGATGGTTGTAGGAACAAGGAGAATGTCTAATTTCACTGTTTGATTTCATTCCATTAAGTCATGAAGTCAAAGACCTTTTCGATCCATTAAATTAGCACATTAGTCCTTGGTTCTCATAAATTAAAAATGGAATAAAATGGTCAGACCATTATAATAGAAATTGCTTGGTAGATTGGTCATATCAGATTGAAGGATGTAGTGAAAACCCCACTAAAGCTGTTTCTAGCTTTACTTTGCAATATTGGTGTGTATTTTAGCGCGTTGGACCACAAGAGGAAGCAACATCAACAAGTGAGAACATACTAGAAGGCTTTCCATATCTGTGTTTTGCCTCCCTCCTCACAGTCCTTTTACCCTTTTACCTCTCCTTTTTTTTTTGTACTTTTCTCTGGTTCTCTATAGCTTCCCTGCCATGTCTATTATGCTTTTTTTTTTCAAAATCATGTCATATCATATTGATCCTCGAAGTAATATAGTAGTTGTTTATAAAAGCAATATGCCATTTCAAAAATTTGAGTTTCATTTCTTGTTTAGTATTATGTTCTCCTTCGAGCAAGAAGTGTGTGCTCTAGAATTAAGATTGTGCTAACTTTTCCCATTTTTCTTACTAAGGACTTGGTTATATTTATGCAGTCATTTACCACACAAACTACCAGCTTAAGAATGAATTCAGTGACATATTCCTTATTGGAACTCATTTATGTTTTTAAATCTTTTTCTCCAGTGCATCTGATGGTTTGGAAAATTTTCTCTTATTTTTAGTGTTTGTGCACATCCATGATTGTGGTCCATTAATAGTACCAATGTCATGCAAATTGCAGGTTGATTCTGTATCATGCTATTGCAGAGTAGACGCTGGCTTGAAAACAGTAGCAGGAGCTAGAAAGTTTGTTCCTGGAGCTAAGCTGTGTCTCCAACCTGAAATTGTACCCCATAGACCAAGAATAAGGAACTCCCGCAGGGAGAAGAGCAGAACCCAGGCACCTCTACTGCCCGGCCTTCCTGATGATCTTGCTATTGCTTGTTTGATTCGGGTTCCTCGAGTTGAGCACCTAAATCTTCGATTAGTTTGCAAAAGATGGAACAGACTTTTGTCTGGAAATTACTACTACTCCCTCAGGAAAAAGCTTGGGATGGCAGAGGAATGGGTGTATGTTATCAAGAGAGGCCGTGATGGAAAGATATCCTGGAATGCTTTCGATCCTAACAATCAACTCTGGAGGCCACTTCCACCTGTGCCTGCAGATTATTCTGAAGCTCTCGGCTTTGGTTGTGCTGTTCTCAGTGGTTGCTACCTGTACCTGTTCGGGGGGAAAGATCCATCAAAGGGTTCAATGAGGCGTGTGGTCTTTTACAATGCCCGGACAAACAAGTGGCACAGAGCTCCAGACATGCTTCGGAAACGCCATTTCTTTGGCTCCTGTGTTGTAAATAACTGCCTCTATGTTGCTGGTGGGGAATGTGAAGGGAACCAGAGAACTCTTTGTTCGGCTGAGGTTTATGATCCTAACAAGAATAGATGGACATCTATTGCCGAAATGAGCACTGGGATGGTGCCCTTTACTGGGGTTGTTTACGAGGGCAAGTGGTTTCTAAAAGGGCTTGATTCACATGGTCAGGATGTGAGTGAAGTCTATGCACCAACTACCAACACATGGTCTGCAGTTAGTGGTGGAATAGTTACAGGCTGCCGAAATCCCAGTATTTCATTGAATGGAAGGCTTTATGCATCAGATTGCAGGGATGGATGCAAGCTTAGAGTCTATGAAGGAGCTACCGATTCATGGAACAAGTTTATGGACAGTAAACATCATCTGGGAAATTCTAAGGCCTTTGAGGCTGCATCATTTGTCTCTCTCAATGGAAAGCTTGGTATCATCCGAAACAACATGAGCATCAGCCTCATTGATGTAACAAACCCAGTAAATAGCATAGAGACAAATAGTGCTCGTGTGTGGGAGGCCATTGCAGGGAAAGGCCAACTGAAGAACTTTGTTTCAAGCTTATGGTCATCTCTTGCAGGTCGCAGTTGGTTAAAGGATCATATTGTTCACTGTCAGGTGCTTCAAGCTTGATAACAGCTGGTGACTAATCAACCTCGACAACTTAAAACAGAGAAATTTGCAGCAAAGCTCTTCATTCTCCTACCCATATTTGTCTATTTCGACATCTGATATCTTTATTTTGGGGGTTACAATTATTACGACTCTGGTTACCTGCGAAATATGGAACATGCTTAGTTGCTGAGATTGAGGACCAAATAGGAACTTTTTGCAATGGCCCATGTAGAAGTTGTGTGCTGCATGGAACGGAAAAGCAAGGCAAGATAATCCTCATGAATATGAGTTCATAATTGGAAAGCAACTTCCATTCTGACTGAAAACCGGGAGTGATCAGAAATATTACAGCCATGGACTTTTAACCAAAAGCATATGGAGCGATGGGTGATGAAATGAAGTTGAAAGTTATATTTAATACTTGGAGGCAACTTGCATTCTGGTTGTTGAAGCAGGAGTCATCAGAAATATTATGGCCATGAAATTAAACTGAAAGCATTATGAAAGAAAGGGTGATGACATGCAGTTTAAAGATATAAAACTATGAGGTGATTCTTGGAGACGAGTTCCATTCTGATTGCATAACCAGGAGGCATCAGAGATATTGCGACCATGGAATTTAACCAAAAGCATATGAAAGAAAGGGTGCCGGCATGCTGTTTGTTAGTTCTCATGGTGATTGACTTCAGCTTATTGGAAAATAAAAAAGGGTAGGCATTACCATGACAGAAGAGCCATTGCGTTTCTAGTAGGTTTGACTTCCTGGTGTCATGTTACATACAATGTCCGTTTTTGTCAGCTTGTAGAATCTATATTCTGTTGATGAGTAGTAAATTGATGGAAGATCTTTGACTCAACTCTCTATTGCACATTCAGCATATGATCAAACATGAGAATATCTGATGGTTCTGGCTGGGCTGGCTGGGGAGGTCTTTGGCATACAGTTTCTAGTGGTGATTGGAACATGGGATCATCTTATACCAACCACAAAATCTGGTGAATCTGTTTCAAACGCATTTAAATTTGTTCGGTTGGAGGGAAGCTAATGGTCAACATTAAGTTCCAAGTGAATGGGAAGAACTTTGGACGGATGATGATAGAAAACTAATGCATCTGGGTAAGAATAAAAAAGGTCCTACTGGCGGGCTTGAAGGGGGATTGCCCCAGTCGTAGACCAACAGCCACCCTCCCTTGGGAGAGCGGTCCTACATTTGAGGTAGCTTCTGCCCCTGTTCTAGCTTTTGCTTCCTTGCCCTTTCTTTCATTGTTGTGCGTAGTGAGTGGTGCAGATCTAAGCAGTTTTTAGCATGGAGGTTAAACATTTACCTTTGTATGTTCATATATTCGCATGGCTCTCTCTCTCTCTCTCTCTCTCTCTCTCTCAATCATTAATTGCTTCACCACATAACAAGGGTAGTATGTTCGTTCATATATTCAACAAACTTGCTGAGCAGCAAGTGAGGGGAATCCTCGGTTATCTAACTAAATAAATTTGCAGGACATAAGGCTGGTCTGGGTAACTAACCCAAGGACCACAATGTTTCCCACACACACACCTATAAAGAGATGTAAAAAAAAAAAAGCAAGTAAAAGAGTCCAAAGTAAGTCGATAAGAGTAGAGGTAAAAGTCGGTAGATAGAGAGTGAGGCGCATACTAATGAAAATGGGAAGAACAAGTACAGGTCTTGAGAGCAGCAATAAAATCATTATATAGTTTTCGGGTTTGAAAGTAAGAGTTGGGTGCTATAGTTTCGAGTTTCATTCACTTGGACTCTTGTACTATTTTAGTTTCGACACCTCTCTATGCAACGCCACTCGCAGAGTGGCGGCAAACCTTCCTTCTCACTCTCCTTTGTCACCGCCTATGCCACATAGGTAGAGCCAAGGCAGGTAACAGAACTACATTGTTGCCAACTACAGCCATTGATCGGGAGAAAAGAAAGGTGAAGAAGGTGTGTGTATATATATATATATATATATATATATAGGCACATCACCACCGGAAGAATTGATCCCATGGCCAGCATCAAGTATAAAACAAGTTTATTTATGAGAACAAATATAAGAAAGATTAAATGGTAATTTTATTGGTTTTTTATATTTTTTTAGACTTTTTCTAATCGAATTTGGATAGCTTCACATCAAATCCCATAAAACTACATTTAATAATATATTTTTTAAAAAAGTAAAATTTTATTATTTAAATATGCAGCAATAAGAAAATTCTTTTTTTTTTTTTTTACATCCATTTCTTTTGGGTGTTGGAAGAAAGTATGGATTTCTCATGACTATGGTTTTTTGATATGAATGGAATGGAATGGAATGGAATGGAAGAGGCGAATCTTTGCATGATGGGTGTTTTTAAACACCGTAATTTCCATCTTTTATCTTCCATGTAGGCGTCGTGAGCTTGGGGATAAGTTATCTATAGGCGTATGAGGTGTGTCCACTCATTGAAGCTTCTCTATCGTGCTTTGCATTTTTTATTTTTTTTTATTTATCGTGTTGCTCCCTCCCACACTCGTTGAAGCTTCTCTTGGAAATGGTTAAGATGTGTGAGTCGATTGACTGATTGATATGGTAGACTTGGGTGTTTCGTGAATGTTGGAGATTTAGTAGACGTGATTTGTTAACGTCCGAGATTTGTTGCCCACATTTACTCGATCGTTATAAATGGAGTTCCAATTTAATTAACTTGTTAGTAGTGCCGATACACTTTTTATCTATTCCGATAACATCTATTAGGACTTTCACATGTCACTTTCTACTTTTTAATTATAATTTTAATTATATATAAACCTTAAACATTGGTTTTTGTAATGATGCATCAAACCCTTTTTTTATTAAAAATTAAGGATTTGAAATCTCATCAGATATATGATGATAATAATATTAATAATAATAATAATGGTATTGACAATAATTCTAGTAATAATAATATTATTATTAATGATATTGACAATTTATCGTAAGACCTTAACAACCTATTGTAAGCTCATGGGATAGAATATCGTCTTCACCATTTATCACTTTATATATATATATATATATATATATATATAATAGAATATATTCATTAAATCAAAATCTCTAATACGAAATATAATATAGACCAACTAGTATGATTTTTTTATGATAAACAAATAAAAAGAAGGATAACAATGAAAAGATACTAAGAATAAAAGAACTGAATAAACTATCCGACTCGATTTAACTCAAGGGGTGAAGAATAGAATGAGGTACTTGCACCACCTCCACACATCTTACACGCAGACGATGCAATCAATACCATCAGAAAAATTAATAAGACCTTACGCCACTCAAGGACAAAAACACTCAAATCCTTTTTTTTTTTTTTTTTTTATGATCTAAATTGTTTACCTCTTTATGTATATACTCTAAATCCAATGATAAAATAAAAAATAAAATAATTATATGATAGTATTCTAATAGGGTCGGATCATCACATATTGATCGGTTCAATCAAGTCAATTAGAAGTTATATTAGGAGTTAAAATCTATTTAATTAGTAATCTTAGTAGGAGTTGAAGTATATTTAATTAAGTCTTATTAGGAGTCTATTTTATGAGTCCAAATTCAATTAAGAGTTGGTTAAGAGTCTCTATAAATAAGGATATAACTATTTTATTTTGGACAATCAATAAAATTTATTTAATTTTAACGAAACCCTAAGAAGACCGATCCCCTATTTCATCAAATTAAATATATGATAACTTCTTTAATTTTAAGAATATAATATTCGTAGCTTCATTTGAAAAATAAGTTCTTCCTATTCTTTAAACTTCCATCTTTTTTCTGAAAATGAATCGTTGAAATCTTCAATTAAGATTTGTGATCTTTATTGAAAATCTTAATATCATGTCTTTTATATTTCCCATAATTACTTTTTTTTTTCCTCTTGGAGTAATCTTGAAAAATAAATTAAAATTATCCTAGATGTTTCAACGTGGTAACTTATGCCACGTGCAAAATAACTTAAAAAATTATTCAAATAAAGGATAAACTAAATTAGTTTGACATCATTAACTATGAAAAAAAATACAAAATATTAGTCACCAGAGTTAAAAACTGCTTAACTTATATGATAAAAGTTTTTAAAATATAAAAAATATTATTACATTGAATAGCATACATACAATATGCTCACTCAACTTAAACTTGAGATGCATCAAATATATTATGGAGGAAAGTCAGATTCTATGTCTATATAAATTAAGATAGTTATCTTTCACAAAATTCTAAGAGTACTTATAAAAATAAAATAAAAAATATTATTGATTAAAAAAATATATTTGTGAATCATTCATATCTAACTCAATTTAAATGATCTGTTGCTGAAAACAACTGCATCCGTAAACCTAAGCATGACATTTATTCCATAAAGGACGTAACGTAGGCTTAAAGATTCAAAGCGTTTACACGACTTCTAAATTAAACTTCATTCATTGATACTTTTTCTTTTCCTTGAGGATGATTTATCACCAAACTTGCCTATTTATACAAACAAGTGATAGCTCGACATCAATGTTAGGATATGTTGCCATTTCAATATTTCATCGGTAATAAGATGTTTGGTTTTTGGACCTTTACATCAATATTTATAGCAGTCATCTAAATTAAAAAGGCATAAATAAACAGGGGGAAAAAATAAAATAAAAAAGTAAAATTTTAGTATGTGTTAAAGACATTATGGGATAACTTGTATTTAATTATGTCTCGACTCAGCTTGAGTTCATCTTTTCGAATTTTAAGTTAGTAAAAGATTCAGATGGTTCGATTAAGGTCAAATCTTAAAAAGACTAACTTAGATTAGGAAGAAGTAATCCGAGTGATGTAAATTGATAAAGAGTATTATTTTTTGATAGCATACCTGAGATCTTTTACATTATAAAGGAGAGCAATAAGGGATTAGTTTTTTATCATAGAGAATCAAATGTGCAATTTATGAATGGCAATACAACTGATTGTAAATGTCAGGTACACTAAATCTAAAAATTACGAGAGATCTTAGATTTTTTTTTACGTATTGAGGATCGATATCCATCTGTTTAAGAGTCGAAGTATTGATTACGTGTTATTGAATTAGTATTCTTTTGTCATTGATACGTTGGTCATGTGATAATCTATCATATCAACATGCAATTTAGTAAATTCATATTTGAACACTTTTTATTATTGGTTTTTGGAGTATTGATATTTTTATGATGGACTCACTACTTCATGGAAAATTGAAGCCTAAATATATCTTCTCTAATGACAAAAATACAAAAGTATTTATTATTAAGTCGCAAAAAGTCTTTTTAGAAGGATATCTCAGATAGTTATCATCTCAAAGTTGGTTAACGGTGCATTTGCCTAACAAGTTTTAACACAACATTTATATCTCTTTAACTAATGAGTCCTTTTTTTTTTTTGTGTGTGCATACCTCCAAAGATATTAATATTCGCCACATATATATACGCCTGAAATAATTCTGGTGACTAACTATGGTTAAAATTAACTAACTCGAGTTATAAAAATACTTCAATAATTTTATAATGCTTTTAATATTTCCATCATCATATTATTTTTAATACATATATATATATATATAAATAACAGCATTGCCTTGGCTTTGAAATAGATTAAAGAAGTGGTCTACCAAAAGAGATTTGTCGTTCCTATATTTTCCATCTGACATCGGCTACTAAAACAACAGTCAGCCGAATCGCCGGTGTCTCCTTCCGCCGTTCGCCCTCACGTTCGTCCTCCTCTCCCGCAAAAGCAGCAGATTCCATCATCTCAGTCTCTCTCTCTCTCTCTCTCTCTCTCTCGCTCTCTCGTTGCCTTTTCCTTTCCTTCCCTGTGAAGCAGCAGCCAGAGGACAAATGATCTCCATCCATCTAGATTTCACCGAACGCCAACACCGAGCTCGCACGCCCATTACTACCTAAGAAAGATTTGGACCCCTCGCCCAACGCCACCACCACCGCCTTTGCCTGCCTTAAAAGCCCCCTCTTTATTCATATCAGCCCGACGCTGCCCCACCAACCCACCCCCTCCCCTCTCGCTCACAGATCTTTCCCCAAAGCAAGAACCATGCCATGGACCACTTCCCATCTCTCTCTCTCTCGCTCCCCATATATAACTAAAGCTTGCGACGAGGAGTACAAGGCGCAGTCTCTGTGTGTGTCAGCCATCGCATTCCTGTGTTAACAACCCCCCGCACCCTTTGCCTTCTTCTCGCGGAGAAGGAAAGGCAGAAAGAGAAAAGGGCACCAAGAAGAGCGGTCAGAAGGAAAATGGCTCGTCTTGCTCCGCTCTCGGAGGAGCCCATCAGCGAGGAGGAGGAGTCCAGGAGCACGGCCAGGAGAATCCACTCCTTCCACAACTGGATCAAGAGCCACTTGCCCATGCTCTCCAACAAGAGGAACGACCTCAAGATCCTCCTCAGCGTCCTCGGTTGCCCCCTCTCCCCCCTCTCCGTCTCCCCGAAGCAGCCTCGCGACGTCAGAGCACGACCCTTAGCCGTCTGGTCATCGGTGTTGCCTTTGATCTCATGCCCCGCGATTTGTCGTATCGCATGCAGGTGGCGTCGTCGGCTCAATACATAATTCAACAGTTCCGGGCGACCACGGGGTGCTCCAAGAGGGAGAGGACGGCCAAGAGCATGTACGCGTCCGGGAGGGTGCGGATGGAGATGGCTCAGGAGCACGGGGTGAGCTCGTCGGGCTCGGCCTCCAAGGGCCACCACAAGGGATGCTTCGTGGTGTGGCAGATGGTCCCCGACATGTGGCTGGTGGAGTTCGCCGTCTCCGGCCATCAGATCGCCGCGGGCAGCGACGGGAAGGTGGCCTGGCGCCGCACGCCATGGCTCGGGGCTCACGCCGCTCGCGGCGCGGTCCGGCCCCTCCGGCGAGCCCTGCAGGCAAGTGGACCGGACAGCATAAAGCTTAAAGTTCCCTCTCTCTCTCTTTATGATCCTTCAACCTTTTTTTTCCTCATCTGCTTCTTCTTCCTCTTGGCCTCCACATGCTTGGCTCCTTGTTTGAGCTCTGACTGCTTTCAGGGAGAATGTCTGGCCCAGCCTCTCATTCTATGATTGAATTGGCTTTTGATTGATCAGTAGTTGGCACGTGAAATGTCTCCACTTTTGTCACCCAAACCCATTGCACCATCAGAGTATCCTACTACTACTAGTCTTCCAATGCCCTTTTTCATATGATAAAATTGAAAAATGATAAAAGATTTTTTTTTACATATTATAAGGTTATGAGCTGAAATCTTAGCTGATAAAAGACTTTGACAGATTATTAGGTCCTTTATATAGCATATCTATAATCTCCATTTCACAATTCAGCTTTACATTATCATTGTCATTTTGGTCAAACATGCACAATCTTCTCCTGCATCGCCATAAATACATGCGATTGTTTTCTTTGTTGGATGCTGATCGAGTGCTACAGGGTTTGGACCCCGAAACGATTGCAGCCGTCTTCTCCCCGGCGCAACACATCGGAGAGAAGCACATCGGGGACGAGGAGTGCTTCGTGCTGGAGTTGGTGGTCGACAACTCGGTGCTGTCGAGTTGGAGCGACAGCACGGCGGAGATCATCAAGCACCGGATGCTGGGGTTCTTCAGCCAGCGCAGCGGGCTGCTGGTGAGGCTCGAGGACTCGCAGCTGACGCGGATCCAGTCGCCAGGGGCGGAGGCCATGTACTGGGAGACGACCATGGTGTCGTGCATGGAGGACTACCGGCGCGTCGACGGCCTCATGATCGCCCATTCCGGCCGGTCGGTGGTGAACCTGCTGAGGTTTGGGTTGGGCGTGAGGGAGCACCGGGTGTCGACGCAGATGGAGGAGAGGTGGATCATCGACGATGTGCTCTTCAACGTGCCCGGCCTCGCTGCCGACTGCTTCATTCCGCCAGAGGAGGTGCGGCGGAGCTGCTTCTACGACATCGCCATCCGAGATCGTTAGCCAATTACCTCAGCTTCGCTGCAGGTCACGTAGGAAGAGCTATTATATTCCATGTACAAATCATGTTCTCCAATAATGGATTCCAGTTCACATGTATGTGTGTGTGTGTCTGTATATATATATATATATATATATATATATATATATATATATATATATATATATATATACATATATATGTATACTCCGATGCGTTCGCCGAGCTCATACTCTCTCAAGCAAAGCAATTCTATCTGCTTCTCTTCTTTGTCGCACTAGAAATGTCTCCCCTCCGATTGCATCATATGGTATTGTCTGCGCTTGTCATAAGGCAAGCATGACTAAGATCAAGCTTGCAATGCAGTATCTCTGCGGGGGAATCAAATGATGTCTGCTTCTCTTGTTTTTGGCATTGGAGAAGTCTCTGCTGCTCACATCATACGACATTATTGGCTTCACATGACAAAGCAAGCATCCACTCCCTCTTTGCAGACTAAGGTTGGGCTGTAAACTTGTAGTGCGGCAGTATCTATATATATATATATATATATATAATCGATGCTACCACCACATGGGCTTCTTTCTGGGTGTTGCTGGTGGTGGATAATACTTCATGCTCGATCTCCAACATAACATGGCTGAAGTGAAAGGTAGAAGAAGACCCACCTGTGTTGTTATGATAATGGTGATGGAAGTGTCAGGTGTGACCTCACTCACTCAGTCATGGGGGCAAATAGATCTCACTCAGTGCCATGCAGCACAGAGTGCCCAAAAGATGGAAAGGGGAAGCACATGGTGGGAGGGGTTGTCCCCTCCATAGCATCTGCAAGTCTTCGCCTTTGATCTATCAATCATTCATGGAGGTCATGCAGCTGCCTCTCCCCACATTATGCAACTCCAAATGTATTAGTTAGTCCTACTGTCTTGCAGACACTTTAACCTAACCACATGACCAATAATAAGGGCAGTGTTGGGTTAAGGAATCTCCTACAGATTTAAAGGAAACCACTTGTCCTTTTGTGCTTGTTTCATGAAAACATATATATATATATATATATATATATATATATATATATATATATATATATATATATATATATATATATATATATATATATATATATATATATATATATATATTACGATAACACTAGAGATAATAGTGTGGTCATAGTGTTCAAATTGCGTGACCGAATCGAAAACTTAGTCTTCGGTCACTTACTTTTTTGCTTAAACAAGATAATTCAAGAACTCCCAATAGAATTGAGAATGAATTGACTATATAATAAAGGTGTTGGCATAAGATTCTCCTCTAAATTAAATGCCAAAACAAGATCGCAAGAACTTTTTTGTAGTAAGTACCTTTTCAAAATGACCAAAAAGCGATGTGTTTGGATTCAGGAATCTGCTCTTAATTAAAAAGGCCAAAGAAGCACAGAGTACAAACTCCTGTCGCGGTGCGTACATGAACGCCAGTTAGATCTTTCAATGACATTTATGTGGTAATAGTTTGCATGAACAAGATTTGAGTGCAATCGGGTACGTATCTGACTGCGACCAATTCAACAAGCGTTTAATCAGGCAAATGTTGTTTGTAATCATTTAATAAACATGTGATGGATTTTCGAGAGTTTCTAATCGAATTCATTGATCAAACATTGATGCCTTGAGATCTTTTGTAGACTTACGTTTCATATTCGATATTTATATGTTAATACTCCTTCTAGTTGCATGTTTTTATCTATTTGAATCGAGTCCAATCGGATCCAAGTCTACGATCGACTTCACGAACGATGTCAAAGTTTGACGTTAGGTTATTATCGTAAAGATCTTTCGATACTCAAGTTAGTACATTAAGATTGAACTAAGAAAATAGAACATAGTGACTCTAGAGACGAACCACTTCAGTGGAATTGACAAAGTTTGAGACTTTAATTTGGATATAATTTTTCGATACAATTTTAAGTTTCAAAACTAATTTGGATATAGTTTTAAACTTCTGCTTCCTAATTCAATTAAAGATAGTTAATAGTTTTTAGTTAAGTAACGAACATGAGGTAAGGCTTCACAAACGTTGACATGGATGGAGTAACTCATAAAGATCATACATAGTGTACGATTCACATGATGTTTAGTGTCACCGAGACTTTAATACGGGTTAAGAGTCATTTATTAGATTGTTACCATTTAACAATAAGGATCGGTAAACCGTTTGATGTTTATTTTACCTTTTAACACTAGTTAATGAATGATCCATGTAGTTCAAGGCGGCCATTGTTTAAACTTTAATAATGGAATTAAATTTATCGCTTACATATTAGTTGAAAGGAATTATTTTAGAAAATAGAACTTTTAAACATGGTTTGATGTTTCAGTCTCATACCAAAAATATTTATCTCCGATCAAAGCTCAACAAATGATAAAACATAAAAGTCATCAATCGATTATCATACTGCATCAGCAAAAATTAAATAACGAATATTCCAAAATATATCTTTCCTTCTAATTGTAAAAGATAAAACGAGATAGTATTATTATCTCTCATTTTTACCTAACCGAGAGTCTAACTATATTAAAAAAAAAAAAAAAAACTCACTCGACATCGGTCTTTATACATATTAACACTGCATCATGTATCCTGAGGTGCTTTAGACAAGTCGGATTTTGACTTGTCTGAGAGAGATATTGACTGTTGATAACAACATCTTTATATCAAGGGGGAAATATAGATCAAGCTCGGACGTAAGATTGTGATTCAAATTGAACGAGATGAGCCCATCAAAACATGTAGTCGTCAATATGGACCCCCTTTTGTTTCTTATCGCTTTGCACAATAATACAACAAAGCACATAACATCATAGAAGAGGAGGCACATTGGTTGACTTGTCGTGCCATCAACATTAGGTGGGGAATGAGCTAATGAGTACTATTATACATCATTTGTGACGCCTTCTTTGTGATCATAAACTTTTTGGTGGTCCTGCCAATGAGTTAGATGGAAAAAAAAATCAAAAGAATGATCATTACCAAAAAAAAAAAAAAAGAGCTTTCGTCTAAGGATAGAAAAAAAATAAAATTAATTTTGATTGTTATGATTTTTTAGTATGTTATAATCCTATTATTTATAGCAGAAGATTGAGTTGATTGTCCATTGTTTTTTCTCTTCACGTTAAAAGCTTTTTCGTGTAAGTCTTTCTCGTGATTTGCTTAGTATTTTATAATTAATCTGATTAGTTAAATATTTATAATATATTTAATATTAAATTATATATTACTTGATTCATATAAAGAGAAAAAAAAAGATTTTAATGTTTATATATTATTTGTCCATATTATTATTATTATTATTATTATTATTATTATTATTATTATAATAACCCGTGTAACGTATCATAGTGTGTATTTATGTATGTGAGACAGCGATCGCTATAATTGCTGCAAGAATATTTCTCCACCTGACGCCTTTCATAGATAGTAGTCTGCTTTTCTGTAGAACCACAGCTTCAATCTTGAGGTCCTCTCACAAATTCCACACAGTTTCCAACCTGTAGCACCTCGAGACTTCCTTCCAAGCTCGCTCTCTCTCTCTCTCTCTCTCTCTCTCTCTCTCTCTCTCTGTGTGTGCGTGTGTGTGGAGGGGTAAGGAACCTGTTTCTCTGCGATTCTATTGACTGTTTCAGGTACTGTCTCTCGCCAGGGGTTCCTCATCTTCTGCTAGTGATGTTGTATACTCGTATCCGATAGACGAATTCAGCTGGCTTTAGCTTTTGTTTTATGCAGTCAATCGATGGATCATCAGTCTGTTCTTAGATAAAACCTTGTTATTTGGCATTCGGAATGTTCTTATGGGTCATATGTTTGTACCTGCGTGTATCTACAGCTACATCCCAACCCATCGACATAAATCGTGAAGCTCGACGACATGTTGTTGCCAAAAAGATGGCAGAGCTGCATGATGCTTATTATCTTTGTCCTCTCGGATGAGACAGGTGATATAGGCACTTATCATCTGCTCTTACTACTCTTGACATCAATCCAACTCACGAGTGCTTAACGATTCAGGGACGACAAACCAGAGCAGAGCAGATACTGCTGTTGCCTGCGCCAAGGATCTGCAACCCAGGAGCAGAGTACTGATGGGCTTTGCGAGTCTAGCCGACGCCATGAATTCATCAGGTCTGGTGTTCTGTGTGGCGAATCACAGTGCCGATGCGAATGCACTGACGAATGGTTTGGATTGGGCTTGCGGACCGGGCGCTGCAAACTGCACCGCGATACAACCAGGGCAGCCTTGCTATGTACCCAATAACTTGACCGCCTTGGCTTCCTATGCCTACAATGACTACTACCAAAGAACCAGATCAAGTGGAGGATCCTGCTACTTCAACAACACCGCCATGATGACCGCCAGTGATCCCAGTAAGCGGTTTGTTCTGTGAATCTACCCTTCTCTGGTCTCTTTCGAGAACAGTGATCTCATGGAGCTGAGCTGCTGCATGACATTATTTATTATATATAGTCTGTCTGTGGATGGTATTCCTCCTCCCCATCATCACTTTTTATTAACTTAGGTTGGACAGGTAAGACAATGATCTGCTATCGATTGCCTAAACCCAATCAATGACCCAAGGAACTCATGCCATACACAGCAGAACTTTGTTTCTGGTGTTTTGCTTGCAATAAAGTATGCTGCAGTTGCATTACAAGTGCTTTCCTCCTACAAATCCTAAGCTAATCCATCGGGTTGTGCAGGCCATGGCTCATGCATCTTCACCGGAAGGTGAGTTCTGTGTTGCAGAATATGTCTGCAAACTTATCCTGCCATAAACTCCTTATGGTTTCTCCTTAATGGTGTTCGTTTGGAAGGACAGTGCGGGAGGGATCACGAACACCAACAACACAACCACAAGCCCGAGCCCGACTACGACTCCGACCAGTGGTGGATCGCCCGGCAGTAACGATTACGTCCCTTTGGGATCAAACATCAATAGAGCTTCTTCCGCATCGCGTGCTCTCCGAATGGCGGCATGTTTGCTCCCCTTGCTGTGCTCTTTCCGGTGCTGCATGTAAAGCTTGGTATGTATGATTCATGGTGGTTTGACAGAAACAACATGAACAAAGTGGGAAGAACATCTTTTTCATTCTGAATACTTGTGTTTTTTTTTTTATATTTTAATTTCGTTTTTCTGGATATCTTTCTTCAAATATGATGTATATTACCCACCTGCTGTGTGTTTATGTTTCATGTCTCCAGAACATTGGAGAGCTCCTTAGGTGAGGTAGAAGAAGAAAAGGATTGTTATCTTGCTTGTTAATGGAAGCCAACCAAAAGTGATGCTACCTCTGTCCAATAAGTGTTGGAGCCATTACTACTGCTGCAGCTTTGTCCTTCGATTCTTATTAGTACAAATCAATATATTTCTTACATGTTAACTTCAGTCTTAAATTCACATGATAATGATATCAGAATCGACGATTTTGATACCATAAAAATAAAATCAAAATCGAATAGATTTCAGATAGTTATAAATTCCAATCATGGAACCATTATTTATGTTATTTTTATTATTCATTTTTTTTTAAAATTGATTTAGAATCGTATTAAAAAACATCCAACTATTGATTGGTTTTAATTTTAACCGATTCAAATCAAATTGTACCATGAATCAGTATAGAGTGAATGGTCTCATCATTCTTATAACATGACCAACAATTTGTTTTTTTTTTCTTTTTTTGGGCTTTACTCGGAGGAGATCAATTCTGCTGCCAATATTGTGCTATTTCCGAAACAGTCTAATCACTTTGGACATGTATATGTTTAATACATCATGTCACTATAATTTTTGTTAAAGTTTTGGTTCACTAGGGAAGAAGAAAAAATTGATATCAATAAAATACAAACCCAAAAAATATTTATATGATTTGAGACTCATTATCTATATTAACGAAAAAAATCTAAAATTTGTATAATAAAAAAAATATTAATAATATAAACAAATACAATTCTATTTTGAATTTAACCTTGTGCGCACTTTCAAAGATACAGTAAGGAATGTTTTGTTCAACCTCTTGACATATTTGAAGAGAAAACTAGGATTATTAAATCAAGGTATTTTCATTATATCATTTTATCACTAAAATCTTTATATATATATATATATATATACATATTAAAGGCATAGGTTTGAAAAATTTTCATAAAACGTGCAGAGTAGAGGAGAGAGGAGTCAGGGTGGTGGAGGTCAAAGGCTGTGTATTGCATGAACAAAAATAAGGATGAATAAGACGTATAAGGGTGGATCTACAAAAGCCAATGAGGTTTACGAAGGTAAAAACAATGAGGTTCGATAATAACGATGATGATGGACAGGGGTAATTTTATTATTTTGAAAAAAGAATATTATTTGATTTTTTTAAAAAAAATTAAGATATCAACTGAATTTTTTTTAAAAAAAATCAAATAAATTCACCCATACCTATAGATCCTAATATTAAATAGTTTTCAAATCGAAGGAAGGCTGGACCTGCCAGCACTATTTGTCTCAATTATATGGATTGATAAAGCATGTGATGATCATTATTATTATTATTATTATATGGGATATGGTCCATCCGACTCCTGCAAGCAATCCATTACTCTTGTCTTTGATTCTTGAAAGCACAACCAACACATTCATATTCTTCTTTGGCCTTTGCCATTTTTCCTTCTCATTTGACGAAGAAAAAAAAAAGGGAGATAAAAAAACAACCGAGGAGGCGACAGAAGTCTTTGATCACTCCGCCCTTCTTCCCCTCGTGCAGTGTCTTGAACTGAGCACCCTCGTCCTCCAAGCTCGGCTCATCCATCGGTCCTCATCACTCCATGGAGACCAAACCCTATCGAATGGTCCACTGCAATTTGCAGGCGACCAAACCCTATCGAATGGTCCACTGCAATTTGCAGGCTGCTGGTGTCGGTGCCTCAAAATATGGCACACACATTTATTGCTCCACCGTCGATGTTATCATCATGCAGCGACGTTGCGACTCAACAACCAACCCACCGACTCAAAGTTGGATCCCCGGCTTTTTTTTTTTTTTTACTTTGGGTCATTTTTATCTTTAAAATTAATTACTATTGTTATTATTACAATTTTTATCTAAAGATATTTTTTAAAAAATTAATTTCTACCAAATATTTTTAATTATTATTTTATTAAAAATACTCTTTTATCATCATAGTTTTTCATGACTTCCATCGTGATCTTGCCCTTCATTAATTATCCTTGATTGCCAACACAATTATGATTCTTTATTATTATGATATATCATCCGAGGGATATAGAGCAATAATTTATCAAATTAAGTTTTTTTCGTTAGTGCAATGTAGCTGCTGGATCGATCTTCTTGTCGATGTTACAATGTTAGTAGTCGTGTGGGGTCCTAACCCGACGTGCTGTGTTGATCGAGTAGGGTCATGTCATATGGTCGACCAGAAGGAGATCGATCGGTTGGGTAAGATGTCAAAAAAATGTTGTATCGACGACAGCTATGTATGCACGCGCCATGTCTTGTTATCCTCAAGGAGCGGAAATAATTGCACGGACCAAACAAAAGCGGCAAACGAGTTGGAAAAGGTGCAAACGTCTGAAGCCTCCTCTCATCTGCGTCTTTTCGCTTCCGCCAATGGATGTCAGCAGTGCCTCTGCCTCTCGACTACTTCCTTCCTGCCGATTGGGATGCGCCAGCGGTAATCGACTCTATCCGGAAATTATCCTTTCAGTAAGCTGGTAATTTCCCCACCGAAAGCTCTCCAGCGAACATAGGACCAGCAGCAGCAGTATTGGTTGTCGACATCGGAAGTAACAGTGATGAGGCCACACAGAGAGGTCCCACGCTCTGTCCTCCACTGTCACGTTCCTCGCGCTCGAATCTCATCCGTCCTCACCCACGAGGAGCTCGCGAGCTTCTTAATAAATCATCGCCCTTGTACGCCTCCTGCTTCTGCTTCTCTCTGCTTACCCATGAGGCATCTGTGCTTCCCCCTCGTTCTTCTGGTGCTCCTCGTCGGCGCCCGGTGCTCCGCCGCCACCGGGGAGGAGAAGGCCGCGAAGGGCGGGAAGCCCTGGCTCGACACTGGCGGGCTGAGCCGGGGGGCGTTCCCCGCGGGGTTCACGTTCGGGACGGCGGCGTCGGCGTACCAGGTGGAGGGGATGGCGCTCCAGGACGGCCGGGGGCCCAGCATCTGGGACGCCTTCGTCAGGATCCCAGGTAAATCTTAGCCGCCCGCTTCGTGCTTCGATGTCCTCTCTCGCGATCGGACGGTCCAGATTTATTGATATGCAACCATTCTGACCCGGTCGTTTCCTCTGCTTCTTCTTCTTCGGATGCTTAATAAATCTGTTGATATCCAATTGGATGAGCAGGGGAGATAGCTAACAATGCTACTGCCGATGTCACTGTGGACGAGTACCATCATTACAAGGTAAGCATATACACACCAAATGCTTTTTTTTTTTTTTTACTTCTCTGATACCTGCTCTGGTTTTCTACCTCGTCTAACCATTTCTGCGGAGCAATTTAGATCAGTGTAACCAGATAATGGAAAAGAGATAACAGAAGGAAATTTGTGTAAGAAAAACACTGTTTGAACGATGGTTATAGACATAAAAAAGACTATAAAAAAAAAAAACTATACAAATCATCGAGCATGAGATACTGTAAATCAATGAGCATTTGTTGGACAGGAAGACGTGGATATCATGAAAAAGATGAATTTTGATGCATATCGTTTCTCGATCTCTTGGTCACGCATTTTTCCAGGTAAACAAGAACTCCGATCTACCATTGATGTGTACGGGATGAGTTCTTCTTATCTTTAACGACGAATGGTCTTCTCGTTCTGGTTTTCTCTTTGCCCGTGCAGAGGGAGAGGGAAGGGTGAATTGGAAGGGAGTGGCATATTACAACAGACTGATAAATTACATGCTGCAGCGAGGTATATACGCTTGACATTGAAACCAAAAACATGTTCTTATCTTTGATGATCAAGTTCTGTAGTGAGGTTTTGGACGTATTCCTCCTTCAGGCATCACTCCCTACGCAAATCTCTATCACTATGACCTCCCGGAGGCACTGGAGAAGAAGTACAATGGCTTGTTGAGCAGGAGAACTGTGTCAGTCTGTGAAACCATTCTTTCTTTCTCTCTCCAAGATGTTAGGATCGATCTTTGATTGTTTGGTTTGCAGGGAAGCTTACGCAAACTACGCGGAATTTTGTTTCAAGGCGTTCGGCGACAGGGTGAAGAACTGGATGACATTTAACGAGCCAAGAGTAGTAGCAGCTCTCGGATACGATGACGGTAAATTTGCACCGGGGAGGTGCACAAACTGCTCGGCTGGGAACTCTGCTACCGAGCCATACATCGTTGCACATAACATGATACTTTCTCATGCCGCTGCCGTCAAAAGATACCGTGACAAGTATCAGGTAAACACCATTCTTGATTCGCACTTGGATATGTGGTGTTGGATGTCGACTTCACTGTAGGTTTTCACCTTTCCAGGCTAAACAAAAAGGTAGAATTGGTATACTCTTGGATTTTGTTTGGTACGAGCCACTCACGGACTCGAAGGACGACCAAGACGCAGCTCAAAGATCGAGGGATTTCCATCTGGGATGGTAAAATATGTATCCAGAAGTCTATATTCATCTGGAGATAGCAGTTCATTACACTGTGTTTGATCTCATCATATGCTGCTGCAGGTTTCTCCACCCTATAATCTACGGCGAGTACCCGAAATCGATGCAGGAGATAGTTCAAGCAAGGCTTCCCAAGTTCACCGAAGAAGAGATCAAGATGGTCAAAGGCTCCATCGACTACGTGGGTATCAATCAATACACGGCTTACTACATGTTCGACCCTCATCTTCCCAAGCAGGAGAAACCCACTCGTTACCAGTCGGACTGGAATGCCGGATTCGCATGTAAGCTCTCCATCGCCATGCGTAATACGTATTGTACGAGGAAACCAGTAGTACTAAATCTCGTATCTGTTGTGCTTGCAGTCGAGCGCAATGGTGTGCCTATCGGACCAAGAGTAAGTAAGAAGACATCTGTTTTGCGCTAACTACGTTGTTGTCGTCGACCTTTGATTCATCCGATGATGCGAAGTTAATGCATTTGCAGGCGCACTCCGAGTGGCTTTACATCGTTCCCTGGGGGATGTACAAAGCTGTGACCTACGTGAAGGAGCACTACGGCAACCCCATTGTGATCTTATCTGAGAACGGTATCCATGATGAAGCTTTTGCTCTTCCATTTCGCTGTGTGCAGTCACTGACTCGACGATGATGACGACGGCAGGAATGGACGATCCCGGAAACGTCACTCTTCGACAGGGGCTGCACGACACCACCAGGATCAACTACTACCGGAGCTACATAACGGAGCTGAAGAAGGCGATCGACGACGGCGCCGACGTGATAGGTTACTTCGCCTGGTCTCTGCTCGACAACTTCGAGTGGAAGTCCGGATACACGTCCAGGTTCGGGATCGTGTATGTGGACTACAAGAACCTCCGGCGGTACGCGAAGATGTCGGCGTACTGGTTCAAGCAGATGCTCGACAGAGGTAAGAGGAACTGAGCCAGGAATGGCTTCCGTGCTTCGATCGATCGATTTCGTTCTCTCCTCAGCGCTGGTATCGGCTGAAGTGGCTGCCGACAGAGTTTGCATCCCAACCGCAGCATACCAATAAAGGAGGTGTTGGTGATCGGACAATGCTTTCCGTGCTCTTGCTGTTGGAAATCTTCACGTTGTGGGCAATCAAACCGGTTTAGATGTTATCGAGTGATCTCTGGAGTCAAATCGATATATCGTTTCTCCCAATTTCAACTGAGTTTTGATCCGATATAACTGACAGTAAGATTCCGATAAGACATTGAAAATGGAATCCATGAAATAAATAAGGTCAAACACTAACACGTCTAGGTTGACTTATATTACATGAGTCTTACACTAACAACGTCTAGGTTGACTTAAATAACATGTCAGTCAAGTTTGAGATGGATATATGTATGACATAACAACAGATTGATAAAGTGGAGGAAGGGGGAAGGGGAAAGGGGAAAGGGGAAAGCGACGACTAGCCGCAGGAGGGCGAGATGATGTCTATGGCCGAGGAGATGTTGGCGGAGTAGCCTCAGTGGGCCGGACGAAGCTCCGCTTCTCCTCCTCCAATTGTCTGGAAGCGGCCCGGTAGGCCCCGGCTGCCGCCTCGGCGGTGGGATAGGTGCCTAGCCAGCGGCGGACGCGTCGGATGGGATCCCTGATCTCGGCTGCCCACTTCCCTGACGGCCGCTGCCTCACCCCCTTCTGCCTGCCGGTGGCGGACGAGGATGCTCTCGACGGCCCCGATCTTTTGCGGGTTTCTAGGGTTTTGTCCGCACGAGTCAAGGGAATCTCGTATCTAACTCGCTTCCTTTTCTTCTTCTTCTTCTTCTTCCTCTTCTTCGTTCCACTCCCACCTTCCTCATGCTCGTCGCTGGAAGACTCGGTGGCGTCGGGATCGGCGAAGAAGACGCGAGCCTTTCTCACCGTTTTCTTCTCCAATCCCAACGAATCGTTCAGCCTCTCCGACAGATCGCGCTCGGACGGAGCCGATTTCTCCAGCTTTTTCTTCGGACTCGAACCGGAAGCGCCCATTTGCTTCGGTTTCTTCGTCGTGCTCTTCCTCTGCATCCTGCCTCCCACCTTCCTCCTTCCTTCCGTCGACAACTGGCAGCTCGATTACCAGGAAGAGAGGCTCTTCAAGCAGCTCCTCTGTGAGAGAGGAGAAAATGAACTTGGTTTCTTTGGTGCAGAGTTTCCAGGCGAGCTTTGAGGAGCACAGAATGGAGAAGCGGAATCTGATTCATGCACTTGGCAGCAGCATCAGCCGGCGACGGAAATCTCCGCCAGGCTCTTGCTGCTACGTGGAACAATCAGAAGAATCAATCATAAATATAAATTCAAAAGATAATACACATAAAATTAGTCTAATTCCTTTTCTTATCCCATATTTAAAAATTATTTTTTTATTAACCCATGTATTTTCTCGCATTCGACTCCAGACTGATTATTCATATAGCAATCAAAATTAAAATTAATAAATCTTGACCTATCTAAAATTTGTTGTGCATAAGTATAATAATTGAAGGAGCATTGAGGTGTATTTTTTTTATTAGATCTCATTCGTTATTCATAACTAAAATAAGTTTGTTATATTAAATAGTCTTATTGACTATGTATCATTAATCAGATAGTCAACATTATTTGGTTCAACTTCGAAAGCATGGATCCACCCCAGAAGCTCAAGTGGATGACTAGAATGTAATTCGAAAGTGAGATAGTAGTGGTAAGTGAACTCTAGAAGCTTTGCGACGACGGGCTCGTAGTTCTTCCAAAGTGTGATTCGTCTATTAGAGGAAATTCAGAGCAATCTCGAGGTGCGCCTTGGCTTTGTCAGGTGATGTTTCGCATTATCTTGAGGTACTCCCTATATATACACTAGAGTCTTGCACGATTGGTCAATATAAGGAGATTTCCTGACTCCATTTCAATATTTAAGTCAGTAGAGAAAGTAGATAGGGTTTAGAAGAGTTCAGAAAAATATTTTTCTTTGGTTCTTCCCCATTCCCTCGATAGGTTTTTGGGTTCGAATTTTATAGCTAATTTATAGCTGAAGGATGGTTGGTTATTCGTCCCTCCCCCAAGCTTCTTGTACCATCAAGGGTTTATTTATGTTGGCGGCTAGTGAATAAGCAACATCAGGAAAGGATGTCTAGGGGCATGTCGTCTGTCAGGATAGAGGCATATTCGAAATGGATAAAAGATAGGGATCGACATTAGGTGCCCGAAGAGTTAGGCCACATCGAAGAATTAATGCTCTCTATGTTTAAGGTGTAACCCCTTACGAAATCATGGCTAAGAGCGATGGGTCATTAGTGCTACGATAAGGGGGAAGTTGAGAGGTCTGGTGTGATCGGGCGAAAGCTGAGAGGTTTAGTGCAATCGAGGGGAAGCTGAGAGGTCTAGTGCGATTGGGAGAGAAACTGAGAGGTCTAGTGTGATCGAAGGGAAGCTGAGTGGTCTAGTTGTTGTGTTCCAATTGATATCTCGTGCAATTTCCCATGTGAGGGGATAACCCGAACTCTCGTTTGATTTAAAATTAAATTTTAAAAATAAATTTAATTTGTAATTATATGAATAAGTTCAAATTTTTGTAAATAAATTAAATTATTAAATGACATAATTTTCAGAAAGTAAATAACTCAAAATTTATGTTTATGTGTGGATCATAAGAAATAAATATTATAATTATATCTTTATATGTGGAAATAAAAATAAAATAATTGATTATCTTTTGGGGAGAATTATCTTCTCCTATGTTACATTTTTTTCTAACATTCAGGAATATTTGATATTAGGATTATTAAAATTTTATGATACATAATAATATTTTAATTTTAAAAATTTATAATAAATAATAATAAATTTATTATATTAATTTGAGTATAATGGTCTCTTAGGTTTAAATAAAATTTAAAATTAATTTAATTATTTAAATTTATATTTTTAGATTAACATAATAGTTTTATTTCATTTAATTAGATATATTTATGTTTTAAGAATTATGTATAATTTTTTGATTTAATTATTTTTAAATTTATGATCATTAATCTAATTTTTTAATTCATATATTTGAGTTATTTTTTAATAATTAAAATTTAATTTAATTAAAGGAGTTTAATTGGGGATTTGATTTGAGTTAAATTAATTGATTAGATCAAACCATATGGCTCGGTACGACCTAGCACATATGGTAAGGCATCATAACCCAACTTATATGGTTAGATATGATCTAATTTATATGATTATGTATGACCAAGCTTATGTGGCCAAATACAACTTAGCCCACGTGATTAGACATGATCTAGCCTATGTGGCCAAGTATGATTCAACTAATATCGCCAAGTACGATCTAGCTCTTATGGTCAGATACGATGTAATCCATGTGGCCAAGTATGATTCAACTCATATGGCTAAGTACGACCCAGCTTTTATGGTCAGATATGATGTAACCTATGTATCCAAGTCCGATGTAATACATGTGACCATATATTATTGGGAAACCTTGGGGAGCATCACATGTGCAGCGAAAGAATAATTTTCTAAAAGAATCATATTGAATTATCGTACAATGATTGAGAGCCAAAAATGTAAAAAATCAAAAATTGTATAAGAGGTGTGAGACGTTCTCACCTAGAGGAACTCGTATATCCCCTAATATCATAAATCTAAGTTTATGGATGAAGGAACTATTGAGAAATCATAAGATAATCATATACGCATCGAAAAATATAACAAAACTTGTTTCCCATATTTATCATGTTGTCATGCAACAATTGGTGCGCGAATAATCACAAAACTGAAAAAACTACGATACATGATAGATTTATTACCTAGGAAGATTGTATATCCTTGAAGCTTTCGGATCTAATAGAAAAAGATTAAGGAGGTCAAATATCATCATCTCTAGTAGTATCCACATAGTCATTGTAGCGATGCTCCTTTAATCATAACCAAAAGCCCACAATTCTTGCACACATTCTCGTAGGGAACATGGAAGAAGATCTCCTATTTTCTTCACTGCTCTCTTGTAGTATGAAGAGGGTGGCTGGTTGACAAGATATGAGAGGGAGGATAATAGGAGGGGACAACCAAAGGTGCATCTTATCACCTTGTTGGCCGCCTCTATCTCATATTTATATAAAGCCACCAAAAACTCTAATGGATCGTATCTTAGTGTGTATTAGATCTCTATCCAATTATCCTTACTTCTTGGATTATTGAATATCTATCCAATAATCTTAATTGGCCTCTAATTAGGCCTCATATGCAAGGAGTTCATTAATGCTAGGTCTCATCCAATGAGAACAGAGGCTTATTGGATAACTCATATCTAATCTTCTACTCACTGCAATCATCCACCAAATGTGTGTGACCCTATAGGCCTAATATCGAGCTGGCCGTGAGTTTCACCTGTCAGAATTCATACTGACTCAGTGAATTGTTATCTCATAATAATTCACTTGACTCCTGGACTATAGACGTACTGGACCACTATGCCAAATTTCTCATATGATATAAAAAATCTAATCCATTGGATATATCTATCCTCAGTTATCGTGTATCTATAGTCCCTCATTTATCTAATATTTCAGAGATCATATGTCGGGCATGGTACTATTAGGTCACATACCTAATCCATATGAATCTCGCTCTAATAGGATATTCCCAGCGAATACCTCTCTTAATCCGAATGACTTTGGCCAGAGATTTGCCTGAGCGAGAACACACGAGATATTTCTCTCATGATACCGAGAGTGGATGATCCTCTATTAACACTTGGTAGCCTTCGTAAAGTTGTCTACCGATCCTGATAATCGGTTATACAAGATTTGAAACTTTTCATACTTGTAAGTCCGACATTAAAGAAATGAGTACTCAAAGAAGACATCATTGATGTCTCAAGTCTAAGGACTATACACACAACTGAGACTATAGAATTATTGTTTGACGTCAGGTATTATCAATCATTCATCTTTCCATAAGTAGATTAATCTATGAACACACTATCTAATTAGTGTCCCCACATGAGTAGCTATGAGATCAATCGTCTCTATCATATAGATGAGTATACAGTACACCAGTTTATTTAATTATTTCAATGTCTCTCTTGAGTAACTTATGACCAGGATTATTTAGAGTCTATATTTAAAGGTGAATCGGTCTCATTTTCATGATATAATCATGATCTGATTCCCATTGTATAGACCCATTGACATCACAATATATGCAACAGGCAACAAAAAGTGAGAATATGCCAATGATAACAGTAAGTAAAAAAGATCACAAAGCATGTCACATGTGTCATCACTCATGTAATTAGCTTGTAGGGCACTTGTAAGTAGTAAAAACTCTCACAAGCTCCTCTCTAGTGGTGATCCACACAATGAACATAGCAACAAGCACCTCCTCATGCAGCACGACCTTTCCTCGTAATGGTGCACCACTATTCAACACAAACAAGAAGGGTCGACCCTTCTTTTTGTCTTTTTACACCAAGGAGGGGCTGATGGCAAGGGAGGAAAGGGAAGGAGGAGATGAGGAGGCAAACGACTATATTAGTCCAACCTAAGATCCCTTTTAGCCCCTCTTCTAAAATATCTCATATTTAATCATTTATTCATCGCTTTGTCTATTATATGTGTATGACCCTCTATACCCAATACTGAGTTGCCCGTGAGTTACAATTGTCAAAACCTCTTCAGTAAATTATTATCTCATAATAATTCAATCAACCCATCAATTATGGATATACTAGACCATAATGCTATGGTCCTCGTCTAACTAATACCTTATAGCTCGTATATCAGTTATAGTATTGTCAAGTCTATATAGAATCTATCCGAGTCTCACTTTAATCAAATTCTCTTAAAGAACTTTTTATCTCTGAATCCGAATGACATTGGTAAAGGATTTACCTAAGTGAGAATATATGAGATATTCCTTATATGATACCGAGAGTGGATGATCCTCTATTGATACATAACTATTTTATAAGGTTAGTTGTCATTCCCAATAACTAGTTGTATCAAAATCAAAGTCACCCCCCATACTTTAAAACTCATATAAATTGATATAAGTGACCCCCCATACATTGAATCAAAGTCAACAAATTGATATAAGTGACCCCCCATACATTGAATCAAAGTCAACAAATTGATATAAGTGACCCTCGTACTATGCCTCAAAATCAAAGTCACTTCCCGTCCTTTAAAACTCATATAAGTGATCATACTATGATTTCACATTAAAATGCCCCCCATCGTTTATAAAAAAGTCACTTCCCGTCCTTTAAAATCAAAGTCACTGCCCCAAATTATTATGTAGATGTTAAACAAACCCCTTTCTATTTATAAAAAAGATAACAACGTTTGTTTTTAAAATTGAAGGGGGGGGGGGGGGGGGGGGGTAGGGGTCTATTTGATTTTTAATATAATCAAACTATGTGAAGAGAACTTAAAAAATCAAAGACACCCCATGTACTATGATATGCTAATCAAATACACCCCCTAAGTATTATAATTCATCAAATTTATCCCTTGAATGTTAATACAATGATATTAAGTGATAGAAAAGTTATAAAAAAATTAGTCTTAACTTTCAACATTGTTTGAATTTGTTTTACGCTTTAAACTTGATTGATGATGATTTTTATTTATTATATACGTAATTATTTTAAGTAATTAAAAAATTAATCTCTTAAAAATCTTAACACGCAGTAGAGGAACTGAGATCGTCACAACAAAGGAGAAGAGAGACATAACGAAAAGGCGAAGTGGAGCCAAGATCGAAATAGCAAAAACCAACACCGGTAGAGGTGAAGAGAGCTTGGGGTAATGGAGATTGAAGCAGAAAGATAGAGACAGGAGGACGTGTTAGGGCTTGAGGATTGTTTAGTTTTGATCCTCAATAAAAAACAACCTCTCAAATTATTTTACCTATCAGCGTAACCTTATTTTTAACAGAGGATGTGAAATCATAGTACAAGGGATGACTTTGATTTTGAGGTATAGTACGGGGGGTCAATAAGAATTTCGACCATAAAAGGTTAAAATTCTTGTTGACCCCTCGTACTATGTCTCAAAATTAAAGTTACCCCTCGTACTTTAAAACTCATATAAATGACCCCCCGTACTATAATTTCATATCAAGGTGGCACCATATATTATTCTGTAGACATTAAACAAACCTCTTCTATTAATAGAAAGGGTAACAATGTTTGTTTTTAAAATTTGGGAGAGGAGAAGAGGGTTTATTTGATTTTCAATATAGTTAAATTATATGAAGAGAACTTAAAAAATCAAAGACACCACCTATACAATAACATGTTACTCAAATATGCCCCCATATTATTATTATTCATCAAATTTATCCCATGAATATTAATACAATGATATTCAGTGATAAAAAAGTCATAAAAAAATGGTCTTAACTTTCAGTATTGTTTAAATTTGTTTTACATTTTAAGCTTGATTGATGAGAATTTTTATTTATTATATACTTAATTATTTTAAGTAATTAAAAATTAATCTCTTATAAATCTTAACACACAGCAAAGGAACTGAGACCATCACAATAAAGGAGAAGAGAGACACAGCGGAAAGACGAAGGGGAGCCGAGATCGAACTAGCAGAAATCAACACCGGCATAGGTGAAGAGATTGAAGAAGAAAGGCAGAGAGGGGAGGATGTATTAATGCTAAGGGATTGTTTAGTTTTAATCCCCAAATAAAAAATAACCCCTCAAATTATTTTACCTAACGACATAACCTTATTTCTAACAGAGGGTGTCACTTTTATGTGAAATCGTAATACGAGAGGTGAATTTGATTTTGAGACATAGCATGGTGGCGTCAACAAGAATTTTGATCAAATAAAAAAAGTTTTTTATAAATTATGAATATCAAAATAATAATTTATTTTTTAATAAATCTAGCGTGTCACAAAGATGCTGGTTGAAGTCCTCCACGTCGAATCTGAGTGTTCAAGGTGGCACCGCCTCTTTCTTCAGCCTCTTACTCGTGGTCCTCCTGAGCAAACCCCTCGTTTCTCCCAATCTTCTCGACCAGGGTCGAGAACATATCCATTTCTTCCTCCTCTTGACCATCTCCTTCACGCGTTGGAGATGATGCCGGTGCAGCAATCGTCGGTGTTACACTTGGCCTCTTCCCTTGTCGACCAGCTTTCCCAGTCACCAAAGAAGAGCGTGCAGTATGGTACCCCAAAGATTTCTCCACATGTATTTTAATATGGTGAGTTCAGTAGGTTTTGATACCTAAGACTTCGATTAGGTCGGCTCGATTACGATCCTAAGTTCTAAACACGCTAATTGTAGCACTTCACCTTTGTCTTCATGCTAACGAATTAACCCAAGTCGAAGTCGATTAGGATGTTAGAAATAATTCAAGTAGTTAAGATTAATTTAATAGTTAAAATTAGATAAAGATTTAAATCTAAATTTAGTTTAGATGATGATGAGATTAGTTCAGATGAATGTGAGATTTATGTGATAGATTTTTTAGTATTTTAAAATATATGTATTATATCTTTTAATTAATATAAATATGTGCTCTTGGTTTATCAAGGCACTACGCACTGTAAACTGCAGATTGAAAATACTCATAGTCCTATACTATTCTCTTCTCCTTCTCCCGAAAATTCTACAAAAATCCAATAGTGGTATTAGAGCCAAGTTCAAAGAAGATCAAAAGGAGTAGATCGAGAAAAACTTTATTTATTTTGGGCTGTAATGATGAAAACTTTATTTATTTCACATAGATTATGGAATTTGGTATAAGATGATTTTATTCAGTATGATCCGCAGGATCCTAGTATTACAAAAAATCAAAAACATCAAATGAAAGAAAATATATAAAAAGATACAAAATCCCTTTATATACTACAACAAGTAATAGATGATTCCTTATTTCCTAGAATCATGATGACATCAACATCAACATCAACAGAAGCTTGAAAGATAGTAAAAAATGTGTTTGTAGGCACAGAAATGTTAAAAATTTTAAGACTTCAAATTCTTGAACGTGAATTCGAAACTCTTATAATGAAAGATTCTGAATCTATTACTAATTTTTTAAAAAAAAATTCTTCTATTGTGAACAAAATGAGATCTAATGGTAAAAATCTAAAAGATCAAACTATGGTAGAAATTTTTTTACGAAGTTTATCTCTAAAATTTGATATGATCTTTATTATTATAGAAGAAGCTAAGGATATAAGTACATTATCTAGTGATGAATTAATGAGCTCTCTTTTAGTTAATGAACAAAAAGTGAATAGATCTTCAGATGAGGTTTCAGATGATACTTTCCAAATGAAGATAGATCAAAAGAAGGATCAGAAGAATTCAGAAATCAGATCTCAAAGGAGAGATCAACAGAACAAAGGATGAAGCCATCAAATGAATGTAACAAAGAAACTCAAAAATATTTTTGTTGTAAAAAAGTTGGACATATTGAAAAAGATTGATGGTACAAAAATAAAAATCCAAATATTCCTCTTTGTTCTTACTGTAAAAAATTAAACTAACTATCATGAGGAAAGTAATGACAACAAAAGAGATTATCTTCTTTATAGCATCTGATGAAGAATATTTTAGATCTGTTTGGTTTTTTGATAATGGATGCAGTAATCATATGATATGGGATAAAAGTCTATTCCAGAGGCTTGATGATTAAATCCGGTAAAGAAGTTATTGATGATGTGTTATTTATTCTTGATTTGAAAAAAAAATCTTATTAGTATATGACAACTAATGAGAAAATGATATTATGTTATTTTTAATGATGAAAAATGTCTGATTTATGATAAGAAAATTATAAAATTGATATCAATTGCAAGGATGACAAAAAATAAAGTGTTTTCCTTATTATTTTCGGATGTTGGTACTCGTACTAATGAGTCAACATTATGGCATGAAAATTATGATCATTTAAATTTGTGTGGATTTATGCAAATTATCTCAGATGGTGCATGTCATGATAATTTGGAAACTACAGTTGATAAAATACATCCACAGGAAAATGATGAGATCTTAAACTCCAAGGACAATAATGAAAGTACACATACAGGATTGGTAGAAATTTCTGAGTGAAGAAAGGTAAGAAAAAAAAAAGAGAAAGCTACATTCAAATGGATTTGATCCTACAAATACAAAGCCTTTATTAGATCATCAAAGATGGATGTCAAAAGTGAAAAGATCAAGTTATAGACGTAAGTAGAAGCATAAGACAACTGTTACAACACCGAAGATCAGTTTGTCGACATCTTCACAAAATTTTGACGAAAAAAATTATTCAAAAATAATTTTAAATTATAACTACTTGATTAAGGGAGTATGTTGGAAATAATTTAAGTACTTAAGATTAATTTAATAGTTAAGATTAGATAAAGATTTAAATCTAAATTTAATTTAGATAATGATAAGATTAGTTTAAATGAAGATAAGATTTATTAAGATGTGATAGATTTTATTAATATTTTAAAATATCTGTATTGTTTATTATGTTATTATGTTATTATGTTATTGATTTATTCAAAGCATTGCCCACTGTATTTTATGTTATTGATAGATACTCTACTATTCTCTACTTCTTCTTCGTCAAACTTACAATTTTACAGAAAAGCCAACTTACAATTTTATTGATTTATTCAATGCATTGCCCACTGTACCCTAAGTCAGCTGCTTCTGCAATAAATGGGCCTCGCAAAGTACATCCATCCCCTGCACCGAAAACCCAAAACGGGAGTAATTTAGTTCTGATGTTTGGGATCGTATGGGAAGACGATCACGGAAATCAAGCGATATCAATGATGAATTTTGTGCAGTTCAACGTGAGTATTGTAGCATCGTCGTCATCATTACAGCTACATCAAAACATCGTCAATGGTGAATCGAGGTGTGCCCTCATGACACTCCTTGAGACGTGTGTCCATGGTGATTGGCAGCTATATGCAGTGATGAGGCTGCCCCCCGAGAACACGAACCAAATCAAAACCGGTCTCTCACATTCCAATCCAAACACTAACCGACAACTCCACCAGCGTCGATCCATCTCTCCCGTGCACCGCCTGCGTCATTCTCGGTCTTCTCATCCCACTTCTTCGTAAGCTGTTTGAGTCGATGGTTGAGAAGACGCAACAGGACTCGGCAGATCGAATTTTCACCCCCCAAAGGAAGAAAGCAATCGAGGAAGAAGACGTTGAAAGGGACATTACTACTTCACTCTCGAGTTGACTCACACCTAAACATCAGCAGCACACAGGATATGTACAGTTGCCTTCTCTCTTGCTCGTGTATTTGCTAGCGAAAACACCACCAAGAAAAGACAGAGAAAACGAGAAGCACTCGAGACGGCAGAGGAGCAGTACACAACAAATCGAGCGAAACAAAGCGTTTTATTTCCTGCATTTACCACAAAACTCTGTATGATAAGAATCTCCCTCGGAGATTACATCTATAACTCAGTGGTAGAACCACAGACATCAATGATTTATCAGCATAATGTCATCAACTTTAGGAGATTCTCCCAATACAAAGCCTTTTCTTTTTTCTTCTGGCCTTCGCTTCGTTAGCTATCCACCGAAAGGACCAAAACACCACCAAACACATTTCTTCCTTGGGGGGCATTTCGGCAAGATCAGGTCACATGAGCTACCTGTTGTGAAGCGGATCCGGGCAACTCGGCACCCGCCGCTTGGTGTCTTCCAAACCACCCCCCTCCGACGACGCCGCCGTCCCCGGAGGCGGAGAATCGTCGAGAGGGACGGGTCTTCTCCTTACAAAAGGCGTCCGGTCTGTTCCGTCAGCGCTGGAGTCCGCCGGGAACGTCCGAATTGCCACCGCTCTAGAGTCGAACAACAGCCAGAAGCTACTCAGTAGAACGAGACACAGAACCACCGCGGCTCCTGTCCTCCTCCTCCTGGCCATCGAGGCGTCACCCAGCCGGTACTCTTCTCATCGCCGCCGCCTAACCCACCCTGGAATCCGAGCTTCCACCAGCGAGGAAGAAAGAGGGAGAGAGAGAGAGGTGGTGATGGCTGCCTTGGATGTGCCGGAAGCTCCAGCTTGCACCGTTTAAGAGAGCTGGGGGTCGAACACCTGCCCGTGATCTAAGATATAATATCAGGAACACCACTGGTACGACGCCGTCGATGGCGGGCGCTGTCTTCTTGGTTTCGCATTTAAACCACGGTCTATTTGCCTCACTCTTCGTGTTCATCGCCTTAACTTGGAATCACTCGAAGCAAATGGTTGTACAAACACGCCTAATCAACCTCGTTGTCATAAACCAAACAGCTGGAAGATGTACAAACAAAGTATTAATCATCGAGTCTTCTTCACTGTTGCCTACCATCATCAACCTATCCCTGCTGTCTCTGTCTACAAGAGTTCCCATCGAATACCTTCGGTTGTAGGCGACAGTGAGTTGGTCATTTCAGCTGCACAGCTTGCAGCATGGATCTTTGATGGGACAATGCTGCACTTTGATCACACCCACTTGTCCTCTGCACCAGCTTTTAATGTTGATACTGTAATTCTTTTTCATTATGACTCCTCTATGATTTTTTGAGGTCGAATTATTTCAACACTTAATCAGAAGTGTTCTTCTACTGAACTGAGTAGGTTCTACTGAACTAAGTAGGCTCAGATGATTAAGTAGGTTAGGAAAACCAGACAAACTGACCATTGTGTGGGTCAGGGAGAATCTAACCCACTATATTAAATTGCAAGGTAACTGACAAGGTGGGTGATCGGGGGATGATCCGCGTTGCCGGAGACTTAGCACACGGTCATTTGGAACTCTTTCAACCCTTCTTTTTCCTGCTGCACTCCCGAAGGAGAGAGGTGTAGAAAGGCCGACGGAAGGGGGAAGACTGGCCTGGAAAAGCCGGTCCTTTGTGCGCAAAAGCCGGGGTCTTTTGTCCTTGCAAACCACCGAACCAGCTTTCCCAGCCGGAGGTCATAAAGTGACGACCGGGAGCTTCTCCTTGGCTTTTGTTCTCCGCCTGGCTTCTTGTGTTCGTCTCCTTCCCCACTTGTTTGGTCTCAGCGTTACTGCCCCTCGCATACCACCCGATTCATCAGCCCCCATAACCTGACCATGTCGTCCCTGACTTCCACGTGCAATCCAGTTAAGCTGATGAATGCCAATGAATGAGCCGACCACAAATAGAACCAAAGCAAATGCTTGTTGATGGTACTTACTACATGCACTCTCATGAAGGAAACATGGAGTTGAGAGTATGGGCTAAGAGGAAGGCCATTTGATCTGGGCACAAACCGTGGCCGGCCGATACGACGTGGTTCGACAGGGCGACACAATCGGTGCACACTTTAACACCATCACTTACAAGGAGTGTGTTGTGGTCCTTTTCGTTGGGTTCGATGTGTCATTTTTGGCTTGGTCCACGCCGAGTGCGCGAATACATCCATGCAGCTCAAATGTATTGCGGAGAAGATGTGACGAACAAGTGGCCGTCTTCCCGAGCCTGTGGTGGCACTCATCCCCACAAGTGTCTTGCAAAAAAGGCCTGAGCTGAGTGGAGGGTTCTTCCGGCTGAGCTGAGCTCCTCCGATGATCAAGTTAGTCATCAGCTCGAGTTCTGTGAGTGGTCTCCAAGTGTGATCTCTTTTCTCCTTTTTTATTGTTCACCGGGGAGACTTTTATGACTCCTGTCTGGGGAGAGTCGTCGTACGAGGATGTCTAATGATGGTATGTCCTAGCATGTCTCTGATACTCGAGACATCACTGTACGTAGGTCGTGGCAACTCGACGCATGATCGGCCAATAATAACCCTGCCTGATAGCCTTGAATGCTAAGATTTGATCCCCTATGTGTTTTCCACAGATGCCTTCATAGATTTCGACTACAGCTTTGGCTTCTGTCGGAGTAAGACACTGGAGGAGAGGTAGGCCGAATGATCTACGGTATAGTCGGCCACTAACCTCATAGTAGCGGGTGCACACGCTTTATTCATCGAGGGATGGTTGGGTTGTCTGGGAGAATCCTTTCCTTCTTGTACCTAAGGATGTCCTCCATCCAATTTGGCACAACATCGGTAGTGATGACGTCCAAGCTCGTGATGGATTCAGTACCGATCTCCTCCACATCTAAAGAGCAGCTCCCATCCTCTCGCGCCAATCCTTTCTTGGCCAAAGCATCCGCTCAGACATTCTCCTCTTGGGGTACCTTGACTAGGGAAAAGTGCTGGAAGTTGTCGATCAACCATTTCACCTTGGCCAAATACTTTATCATGATTGTGTCACGACCCTCTCGACGTTGGCCAAGCCGTTCATGAACATGATCCACTCTTTCTCCGTCGCCTCGTGGTCATGGGTCGAGGAGGGGGCTAGTTCTAAAATAAAGTCTGCCAGCGCATGTGGCTTGACAGTTGTTATCAGGACTTATAGGATATCGAACTCTTTGAGTTTGACTGACCACAGAAGCATCCACCTTGTGGCATCAAATTTAGAAAGAATATGATGAAGGGGTTGGTCTGTTACCACTCTTATAGTATGCGCTTGAAAGTAGGAGCGCACCTTCCTGGCTAAGTGCACTAAGGCCAGGACCAGCTTCTGGATAGGAGAGTATCATTCCTTGGGCCCATTGAGAACATGGTTGGTGTAGTAAATGGGTCATTACGTGTTTGATTCTTCCCAGACCAGGATCATGTTGACTGCATGCTCGGAGGTGGCTAAGTATAGGCTGAGAGGTTTGCCCGGGCTTATTGTGGTGAGTCGTGGCAGTTGGGCGAGGTGCACCTTTAGCTTCTCAAAGGCGTCCTGACACTCGAGGTCCAACTGAAAGTCCTTGGCGTGCTTTAGTGCTCGGAAGAACCGATGACATTTTTTGTCCTCGGATCGGGACAAGAATTGACTAATGGCAGCCAGCCTTCCTGTGAGGCGTTGTGTCTCCTTAACGGTTCGAGGAGGTTGCATGGTGGTTATAGCTTGCACCTTCTCAGGGTTTGCGTCGACTCCCCCTTGGTGAATGATGAAGCCGAGTAACTTTCTCGACCCGACTCCAAAGATGCATTTGGCTTAGTTGAGTCATATCTTGAACCTTCTAAGGATCTGAAATGTTTCGGAGAGTTCCTGTAGGTGGTCCTTGGAGACCTTGCTCTTCACGATTATATCATCAATGCATACCTCGATGTTCATCCCATCTTGGTGCTTGAACATTTGGTTTACCATCCTCTAGTATGTTGCCTCGATGTTTTTGAGACCGAACGACATGACCTTATAGTAGTAAATTCCTTGATCGTTGATGAAAGCGGTATGTTCTCGATCCTCAGGAGCCATACAGATTTGGTTGTAACCCGAGAAGACATCAATGAACATGATGAGTTCATGTCTCGAGGTTTGATCAACTAACTAATCTATCCTTGGGAGATGGTAACAATCTTTCAGGCATGCCTGGTTGAGATCAGTGTAGTCAACACATATCCTCTAGCTTCCATTAGATTTTTTGATAAGAACTACATTGGAGAGCCATTAAGGGTACTTGGCCTTGGTAATGAATCATGACTCCATGATGTCACGAACGGACGTCGCTCAACCGCAACATCTTCGCCCCGTGAATCGTTTGTTGTTTTTTCTTGTGTGTATATATGTTTGGCAGCTTATTTTTGCCTTGAGTTTATGCATTTTTACCTAAGAAATATGAGCGAAAGTAGTGTAGAAGGCTGCAGAACGGTCGTTCGCTGCACAGAGCCAAAACAGCCCAAAACAGCCCTGTTTTGGGGTCTTTTTCGTGTGCCACGACAATCTTTCTGAGCGGTGCAAAATGTCAGCCACTTCAGCATCTTGGAACCCCCCGGATGGCACCGGGCTGGATGGGGCTCCGGGTATATGTCGGGCGTAGGCGTTCATCAGCAATTGAACTTGTCTTGCGTCCGATACCTTGGGAACCGTCGTTTACGGACTTGCGACCGTTCCTATAACCCTCCAAAGTTCTATTTCGCTCTCTTTCTCTCTTTTCTCAACTGCATTCAATGTGTTCGATAAATTACTTGTATATCTTTCCGCTTTGCGAGACGCCGTGACGTGTCCGTCGCTCGCTTCCAAGCTAATCAACTTCTTCTTTGCAGGTCCTACGAGATCTTAAGAGGTTGTAAGAGGGCTGACCCTGTACGGACAGATAACGCTTTGGGCGTTTCATGACTTAGGCAATCTCAGCTAAGTCCAGAACAGTGGGCAAGGTTGCTTCACGACTTAGGCAATTTCAGCTAAGTCTCTTGGAGGGCCACAAGGGTGCCGCACGACTTAGGCAAATTCAGCTAAGTCCGTGACAGTGTGGTATCAGAGCAGGCAAGCAATTCATACGAACAGCGAAGAAGATTCGTAATCTCGCCATGGTGAGACATCGTGGTGAATCGAGCAAGATGGGGCAAGCGGGACCCTTGCTCTAGTAGCGATAGTGAGGCGTCGCAAGGACCCAGGATGAGAGCAATGCGTTTGTTGAATGCGTTGCGAGGTCAAGTGGGGGAGAACACAAAGGCAAAGCCACTGAAGGCAGGAAACAACGAGTTGATGTATGTGGACATCAAGCTTAATGGCCGAACAACCCGTGCAATGGTGGACACGGGTGCGACCCACAATTTTATTATCGATCGCGAAGCTAAGCGACTTGGATTAATCTTGAAGAAGAGCCCAAGTCGTATGAAGGTGGTGAATTCGGAGGCCAAGCGGATCTCCGGACAAGCTAAAGGGATCCCCATCAAGATCGGGACATGGAGCAGGAGCACAAACTTGATGATAGTGCCACTAGACGACTTCCAAGTGATTCTCGGAATGTAGTTTATGCACGCAGCGAAGTTGGTGCCAGTACCGTTCCTGAACTTCTTGTGTCTAATGGGAGGTGATGATCCCTGCATGGTTCCAGTTTCTCGGGGAGGAACCAAGGACCTACAACAAATATCGGCTTTACAATTGAAGAAAGGGGTACAAAAAGGTGAATCGACCTTTGTAGCGGCTATGAAGCTAGAGACACCTGATAGGGAAGCCATTCAGGAACCTGCTGTTGTGGCGAACATCCTAAAGGAGTTCTCGGATGTGATGCCAACAGAGTTGCCGAGAACTCTACCACCACGTAGAGGCGTGGATCCTCGGATTGAGCTGGAGCCGGGAATTAAGCCTCTAGCGAGACCACCATACCGCATGGCCCCTCCAGAGTTGGCGAAATTGAGGAAGCAGTTAGATGAACTGCTAAGCGGTGGTCTCATCCGCAGTTCCAAAGCACCTTTCGGAGCTCTAGTCCTCTTTCAGAAGAAACAAGATGAGAGTCTCCGATTATGCATCGATTATCGAGCCCTTAACAAGATGACTGTGAAGAACAAGTACCCTATCCCGCTCATCGCGGACTTGTCCGATCAATTGGGCAAGACAAAGTACTTCTCCAAACTCGACCTTCGGTCGGAGTATTGGCAGGTGCACATTGTAGAAGGTGATGAGGCAAAGACTACTTGTGTGACCAGGTATGGAGCATTCGAGTTCTTGGTGATGCCTTTCGGCTTAACCAATGCTCCGACCACATTCTGCACTCTAATGAACCAGCTGTTCAAGGAGTATCTGGACAAGTTTATGGTCGTCTACTTAGACGATATCGTCGTTTATAACCAAACACTGAGGAGCATGTTAGACACCTCCGAACAATTTTTTAAGTTCTCAGGGAGAACACCTTGTTCGTGAAGAGGGAAAAGTGCTATTTCGCCCAAACGGAGATTTTATTCTTGGGGCATCTAATCGGCAATAGTTCCATCCGAATGGACCAGTCTAAGGTGCAAGCTGTGGCGGACTGGCAAACACCAAAGAAGGTGTCAGAGTTGAGATCCTTCCTTGGGTTCGACAACTATTATCGGTGCTTCATAGCTGGGTATTCGAAGCGTGCAGCTCCGTTGACGGAGTTGCTAAAGAAGGAGCAGTCCTGGAGATGGTCGGACAAATGTGAGGTGGCATTTCAAGACCTAAAGACTGCTGTGTTGGAGGAACCTGTACTCAGATTGTCGGACTATGGAAAGTCTTTTGAAGTCCATACAGATGCTTCTGATTTTGCTATTGGAGGAGTTCTTATGCAGGAGGGTCATCCGGTGGCCTACGAGAGTCGCAAGCTCAACGAGACCGAGCGACAATATCCTGTGCATGAGAAGGAGATGACAGCGGTGGTCCATTGTCTATGAGTGTGGCGACACTACCTTCTGGGATGGCATGACTTCTTGGCTGAGTTCGATATGGTAATGGAGTACAAGCCCGGAAAAGCAAATGTCGTGACCGATGCATTGAGTCGAAAAGTGGAGCTAGTGAATGCTATACAGTTGGAGGGTGGAGGCCAAGCAAGTCAATTGCGCTCCAACTTCCTTTCCAGGATTAGGGATGGACTGTACCGAGATCCCAAGCAGTAACTCTGATGCAACTCATCAAAGAGGGCAAGACATGATGATTTTGGGTCTAGGAGGGACTCATCTATACCAAGGGGAACAGAGTTTATGTTCCGCGAGAGGATAACTTGAGGCGTGAACTCCTGAAAGAGTGTCACGATTCCCTTTGGGCTGGACATCCGGGTATCCATCGAACAATGGCTCTCGTGGAGAGGGCCTTCTATTGGCCGAAGATGGGGACAAATGTGGAGGAATATGTTCGAACATGCCTTACTTGTCAACAAGACAATGTAGAGCAGCAGAAGCCAGTGGGACTTTTAGAGCCGCTGCCCGTACCAGAAAGGCCTTGGGAGAGCATTTCCCTGGACTTCATCTCAAGCTTACCCACAGTAAGGGGACTTGGATTGATACTCGTGGTAGTTGATCGGTTTTCGAAGTATGCAATATTCATTGCTGCACCCCTACATTGCTCAGTGGAAGAGGCGGCTAAGTTGATGATGAAGAATGTGGTGAAGTTTTGGGGAGTCCCACACAACATCATTAGTGATCGAGATTCTCGGTTCTTGGGATGATTCTGGACCGAGTTGTTCAAGTTGTTGGGATCTAAATTATACTTCTCCATAAGCCTCCACCCCCAAACGGATGGCCAAACAGAAAGAATTAACTTGCTCTTGGAGCGATATCTTTGGCACTATGTAAGTGCCAACCAACGAGATTGGGTGAAGCTGTTGGACATAGCCCAATTCTCCTATAACTTACAGCGGAGCTCTGCATCCAACAAGAGCCCATTTGAGATTATTACGGGACAACAGCCGTCAACTCCTCACACCCTAGTTATTGGTTACACGGGGAGTAGCCCATCAGCTTATCACTTTGCAAAAGAATGGCATCGCAATGCAGATATTGCGCGGGCTTACTTGGAGAAGGCGACCAAGAAGATGAAGAAGTGGCCAGACTTGGGGAGGCGACCACAAGAGTTTAAAGTGGGTGACATGGTGTTGGTGAAGCTCCAACCAGCATCACTCCAGTTCTTTAGGCACAGAGTGCACAAAGGATTGGTGCGCAAATATGAAGGGTCTTTACCAATCATCAGCAGAGTAGGCAATGTCTCATACAAGTTACAACTGCCAGCATGGTTCAGAATTCATAACGTCTTCCATGCAAGATGATTCTCGAAATGTTCCAACTCGACTACCCCCCACCAGAGCCTCTTACGAGAAGCGAGTTGAAACTATTCTAGCGGATCACAAGATAAAGCTACCCAATGGAGCACAGCAAATTGAGTACTTGGTGAAGTGGCAAAAGCTTCCTCAAACAGAAGCCAGTTGGGAGCCAGAAGATGCCCTACGACATGAAGAAGCTCGCGTCAAAGCCTACCAACAAGTGTCGATGAGGGCGTCGACAGTTTAAGTGGGGGAGAATGTCACTAATGGACGTTTCTCAACCACAATATCTTCGCCCCGTGAACCGTTTGTTGCTTTTTCTTGTGTGTACATATGTTTAGCAGCTTGTTTTGCCTTGAGTTTATGCATTTTTACCTAAGAAATGTGAGCAAAAGTAGTGTAGAAGGCTGCAGAACGGGCGTTCGCTACACAGAGACAAAACAACCCTATTTTTTGGTCCTTTTCGTGTGCCACGGTAACCTTTCTGAGCGTGCGAAATGTCAGCCATTTCAGCACCTTGGAACCCCCCGGGTGGCACCGGGCTGGATGGGGCTCCGGGTATATGTCGGGCATAGGCGCTCATCAGCAATTGAACTTGTCTTGCGTCCGATACCTTGGGAATCGTCGTTTGCGGACTTGCGACCGTTCCTACAACCCTCCAAAGTCCTATTTCGCTCTCTTTCTCTCTTTTCTCAGCTGCACTCAAGGTGTTCGATAAATTGCTTGTATAGCTTTCCGCTTTGCGAGACGTCGGGACGTGTCCGTCGCTCACTTCCAAGCTAATCAACTTCTTCTTTGTAGGTCCTACGGGACCTTAAGAGGTTGTAAGAGGGCTGACCCTGTGTGGATAGATAACGCTTTGGGCGTTTCATGACTTAGGCAATCCCAGCTAAGTCCAGAACAGTGGGCAAGGTTGCTTCACGACTTAGGTAATTTTAGCTAAATCTCCGGGAGGGTCGTAAGGGTGCCGCACGGCTTAGGCAAATTCAGCTAAGTCCGTGACAATTAGGCGGTCAACCTCATCGCTAATTGCCTTTTGCTAGCCTAGGGCAAACTTTCAAGGCCTCTATTTCACTGGCTTTGCCCCAGGAGGGATACTGAGGTGATGTTCCATGACCTCGGGATTAACGTTGGACATGTCTTTTGGCGGCCAAGCAAAAATGTTGGCATTCTCGATCAGGAAATCGATGAGCTGAATATGATCCTTTCTCGGGAGCGAGGACCCGATTTTCACCACCCTGTCAGGGTGATGTTGGTCGAGGGGTCTAGCACCTGTTCCATAGGTTCTAGCCTTTGGGGGCCCTTGGACGCTTCCTGAGGGTTGATGAGGGGCCGATCGGTGGGTGGTGATAGTGGCCCCCTCTCCTTGGGAGCCGAACGACTAGCTCTTGCCTTTTTCAGTAGTGTGACAACGGTCAAGTAGTATCGTTGGGACTCCTAGGGTCGCTCTGGACTTCCTCGATCCTTACTCTGGTTGGAAATTTCATGGCTTGGTGGTAGGTGGAAATGACTGCTCTCAACCTATTAAGAGTTAGTCGACCGAGGATGACATTATACGCCAACGACAAGTTGACCACAATAAAAGTTACCATCTTGGTCTTGGACCGGGGCTCCAGTCTAAGAGTGACGGGTAGGATTGTCATTCCAAGGGGGACAATAGAGTCCTTGGTGAACCTAGAGGATGGAGCTCTTTGGCGATAGGTCGGCAGTGGTGAGCCCGAGCTTCTGGAAGGCGTGATGATACAGGACATCTGCCAAGCTACTTGTGTCGACCATGACCCTCTTTACCTACACATTGGTGATACAAACCGAGATCACCAATCCATCATCATAGTTGGGGTATTCTACTTCCCCTGCCTCAAAGGCAATTTGGGATTCGTCGGCTTGATTGAGGCGCTTCTCTATGATGGCCCAAGTGTAAGCCTTTCGTCCTGAAGCGTTGTCGCCATCAGACGTCGGGCCTCCAACAATGACATCTATTTATTTTTCCACTGGCCCCTAGGGGCGCAGAGAAGGTTCTTGGGGCCTCTTGACATAGTGCCCAAGATAGTCCTTATGAATAAGCTCTTAGATCTGATTCTGGAGGTCATGGCACTACTTTGTGTCATGGCCGTAATCTCAATAGAATTGGCAATACTTCGCCCTATCCCTGAGCTCCCGACGATTCTTCATGGGGTTGGGTGTCCTTAGGAGTCCTTTTTCTTTGACCTGGAGAAAGATCTCCTTCGAGTTGAGTTCAAAGGGGATGGGAGCGGCCTCGGGTAGGATGGTTCTGCTCGCTTGGGCCTCCTCCTCGGGAGCTCGAGATGTTGGCCTCGGGACTTTCTCGATGCAAGGCCTCTTATGATCTTCACGCTTATCGGTCACCAGCGCTTTGACGACTGTGTACTGGTTGGGAAGCCTTGACATATTAATGCGTCGGATGTGTCGTATAGTGCCATTTGGGCACGAAAGGCAGGGACATGTTCCACCAAGTCGGAGCTCCTGTTGTAGGCTTCTAGTGGGGGTAGGCGGAAGCTTGGGGAATCAGCTTATCCTAATCTCCTAGGTAAAAGGGGATCCTTTGAGAGTACCTTCTCTTCATTCCTCTTTTGATATGTGGAACTCCTTCTGGACTTCATCCAGTTTTTGGTTGACCTGGCATAACTAGGCCCGAAACAAGGCTAAAGAGTTAGACGATAATGTATCTGGCTTGGGCAGGCCCTATGGAGTTGGACATGCCTCCAATGTTCCGTGCTCAGGTGGAGGTCATCATGTCCCGGACGGTTCTTCGATCGGATAGCAGTTTTCCTTGGTTGGCTTATCGGGTGCCGGCGAGCTCGATTGTGCTTGAAAATGAAGTGGTTGGGGCGCAGGAGGCGCTTGGAAGAAGTTCGACGGTGGTGCCTGCGGTGGCGCGGTTTGTAAGGTGAGCCGAGGGAGGAGGCTTATTTGAGGAATGAGCGAGATGATGGACTAGATCATCCCAATTAGAACTTGGACTTGTTGTGTGAGACTGAAGAACACCTATGGCAAGACAACAGGTTGCATCGTCTCATTCCCAGGAGACGAGAGCCCTGGGTCATTAAATAGTCTCCAGTATCTGTCTAGGGTCTGGGATGAAGCATTCCTATCCTGAGAGGGGGGGAAGGGGACCGGCCCCTTGAGGCCAGGGACTCGGTTTGCAGCGTGAGCATCTTCTCCCAGGTGCTCCGTGGGGTTCATTGGTTGTTGGCATTATTGTGATATCAGCCCTCCTAGTGCCAAAAATATTGTGATCCTTTATGTCAAATCCGAGATCTCATCTTCGGTTTAGCCTACCCCGAGTGCGCAAGTGCATCCATGCAGCTTAAACGTATTCCGGAGAAGATGCGATGAATAGGTGGCTTTGCTTCTAGATCTGCAGGTCGTCTTCTCGAGCCTATGGTGGCACCTATCCCCTCCTCCTCCTCGTAATCGTTTCATGCAAAAAAGGCCTGAGCCGGGCGAAGGGTCCTTCCGGTTCAACCCCTCCGACGATCAAATTAGTCACCAACCCGAGCTCTGCGAGAGGTCTCCAGGTGTGGTCTTTTTTCTCCTTTTTTACTGTTCACTAGGGAGACTTTATACCTCCGAGCAGACTTTGACATTGTTTGGGCTGTGTAGTTCATGTCGCATTCCTTGGTCGATGGGATAGACCGACGATTGGTCTGCTGACACTATTTGGGCACGTCACAACCTCCCTATGCCGCATGGCTGGTGGGGCAGGGTAGCGTCCATTCCCGAGGTCACTGTCTAGGCTAAGTTGGAGGTGCCTAGCTGGCTCCGCTATGGTGATATGGCAGTCTTCGTTGGATGGGCCAGAATAGATCCTATCATAGTGAATGCATCAATTACTCACCTAAATGGAGGAGCGAGCATCTTCATCGGCAGTGTTCATGTCGTCGGTGATGGTGGTTCATTCCCTATACCCGGATGCGTAGGGGATGAATGATTCAGGTTCAGCCTCGTATGAGCTACTGCCCTGCACACAACTGGAGCGACCACCTGCTAAGAGTGCAGGGCCTGATAAATCCATGCATCTACTGCATCAGCTACGTCCTTTGTAGATCGAGGGGGCATTCGAAGCTTCAACGAGCTTGCCATTATGCTAATGGATCAACGAGCGTTAATGCTATCCATATATAAGATGGTGATTAGCTAGTTGAGCATTGATATAGCAAATATTGGCTTGGCTGCCATGTCCCTGCGCCCTTGGACGACTAGGTCTCCAGCGTGGCCGACCCGACACAGTGGAGCCGACCTGACACAGACATGGTGGAATCAGTGATTGTACGGTCGACCTGACATAGGTAAGGTCGACTCGCCACAGTCGCGGTAAGCAAAACATATACCACACTGTTAGGACCATGGATGACGTGGAGGAGTATGACGGCATGGTAAGCAACAAGGGCATTAAAGATTTCAGGTACGAACGACCTTTAACGCTCATCATAAAAACTCCTGCACCTCTACGGAGCAGGGGGATCGCAAATCCACAACCAAACTAACTTAATCATTGGAGGGGTCACATCCGGAACCCCGCCCGACTTGACCTTCTTGCGGGAGTCGATCGACCCGAGCCGCAGACGCGAATTCCCGACCCGAGCTCCCAAGCATCAACCGCCGACCTCACGAGCTGAACTGTAGGGCTCCTTCCACCCAACTGTGCTCCACCTCCTCTCCACCAAGGCGACCGCGGGCGAGCTAGCGCACACGGACCAGAACCAGCCTTGCCCACCCAGTAGAGACGGAGGCACAGACCGCGCCTACTGGGTAGGCACAGAGGATTTTTCATAAATATTTTCGCACTAGAAGGAAGGCCCATGTCGCAAGAACGCCCGTCAAGCAACACGAATGCGGAGCACCGCACGGAGCCGAACCATCCTCCCCAAACGGAAGAGGTCACCACGTCGGTACCGACTCCGAACTGTTTTCTAGAGGATGATGACCGACCCGGGGTTCTCACCACTGGTAGCCAACCCCGCGCCATCCGTCATCACAACTGAGGCCTTTCTCAGCCTTACCAATCAGGTTAAGCACTAGCAGGGATGGTACAAACCATCGTACCTTACTTACCCTAGATCATATAGTCGATAACCCCTCAATCAGCTCCTTTGACAACACCCGCCGGATGGAGTCTCCCGCGGTCCCGAATCAAGAAGATTAGCCCAAGGGAGAGGCACCATAATGCAGGACTACTGAAGTTCATCTGGATTCCCTGGCCATTGTACCCGTTCGATCATAGTGCCACTCTCGTGATTCGGCTCAAGCGAGTCCCGACCTCGACACCCTCTCTTATGATTCCACTGATTCATTGAGGGAACAAGTTCATCAAGTCCGTCAGCGACTAGAAGAGGTCCAGAAGGAATTCCTCAAATCCAAGGAGGAATTCGAGGAGAGCTCAAAAGGTGGCTCCCCGTTCACCCCCGAAATACAAGACAAACCCTTGTCGGCCAATTTCAGGCTCCCCTCCCTCGAACTCTATGACGGCAGCTGCGATCCGACCAAACACGTCGCAACATTCCATGCTCAAATGACTCTATATGACATGTCCGATGCGTTGATGTGTCGAGCTTTTCTAACCACCCTAAGGGGACCGGCCAGAACATGGTATAGTCGACTCAAACCTGCCTCTATATCTTCATTTGAATTATTGGCAAAAGAGTTTGAGCTAAACTTTTTGGTAAGTGCACGCCCAAAACCAACCGCCGTCTCCCTCCTTGGATTGGCCCAAGGAAATGAAGAGTCCCTTACCCAGTTCGTCGGACGATTTGCTTCGCAAGTTCGAGGAATGCCTGACGTGCATCCTTCCTTGGCCATCCAGGCATTCTTGATGGGACTTAGGCCATCAAGATTTTTCTGGTCATTGATCGAGCGACCACCCATGATGGTACCTAAGATGCTGCAGCGGGCATACCAGTATATATCCGCTTAGGCATTGGTGGTCGACAAGCAAGACGAGTCAAAGCAGCCCTGAGCTGAACAACACCGAGGACACCCTTCGGGACCGCCAAAGAGAAGGGAAGATAGGTTGGACATGCTACCATCCAGACCACCTCCAATACCCCTCAACTCAACTCGAACGGAGATCTTTCTTCAGATTCGGGAGAGGGGGCTTTTGAAGACTCCCAATCCAATGAAGACACGTTTGGAAAGGCGCGACAAAAGTAGATATTATCGTTTTCACATGGAACATGGCCACGACATGAAGGAATGTCATGATTTACAAAGTCAAATCGAAGACCTCATTTGACAAGGGCATTTGTGTCGCTATGTCCGCGACCAATCTTCGTCCCCTGAATGGCGAATGCCCGCGTTAAAAGGGATATGATCAACATGGGAAGTTCAGTCGACATCCTATATCTTGACGCTTTTCAAAAACTAGGACTGACTGACAAAGACCTTATTTCCTTGACATTTGCTTTGATAGGGTTTACCGGAGATTCCGTCTCCCCTTTGGGGGCGACCATAATTCCTATCACATTCGGAGAGGAACTGAAGTCCAAAACATTAATGGTGTCGTTCATGATGGTGGGACTTCCATCGGCGTACAACGCCATAGTCGGACGACCAACCCTCAACCGACTAAAGGTGGTCATCTCAACTTATCACAGAATCATGAAGTTCCCAACCAGAGCGGGAGTGAGCGAAGCTAGAAGTGACCCACGAGAATCTAGATAATGTTATCTGATGGCAACGACGCTGCACAAAAGGCCCAAAGTCCCGATAGCTATCACGGCCCCCCCGAAGTCCCGAAAATAATGCTCAAGATCCTGAGTCGACGGAATAAGTTTTTGAAATACCTCTCGATCCAGGTCGGCCGGACAAGACAGTAAAGATTGGCTCAGGACTCTTGGAAGAATAGCGAGTGCAACTGGTGGAATTCTTAGGAAGAAACGCGGACGTCTTCGCGTGGTCTCCGAGAGACATGCCGGGGATCGACCCAGAAGTCGCCCAACATCATCTAAATATCGCGCCCGACACCCGACCTATCAAGCAACGCCCATGAAGGTTTGCTCTCGAGAAAAAGCCATAGAAGATTAGGTATCCTGGCTGCTAGATGCTGAGTTCATTGAAGAAGTAAAATACCCAACTTTGTTGTCCAACGTTGTACTTATCAAAAAAGCTAATGAAAATTGGCGTATGTGCGTTGATTATACCGACCTCAATCGGGCTTGCCTGAAAGACTACTATTCTCTTCCCCGGATTGATCAGCTGGTAGATGCCACGTCGGGACATAAGTTGCTCTCCTTTATGGATGTTTTTTTCGGATACAATAAGATCCAAATGGCTCCAAAAGATAGAGCAAATATGACCATCATCACCCACAAAGGCACTTACTGCTTCAAAGTGATGCTGTTCAGATTGAAGAACGTCGATGCAACATATCAACGGTTGGTGAACTGTATGTTCAAGGATCAGGTCGGGAGGAATATGGAAATCTATATGGATGATATGATAGTCAAAAGCCAAAAGATCGAAACTCACCTTTCGGATCTAGTGGAGACATTTCACACGCTAAGGAGACACGGAATGCGGCTCAATCCAACTAAATGTACCTTTGGCATCACATCCAGAAAATTTCTCGATTTCGTCATACATCAACGAGGAATAGACGCGAACCCCGACAAGATAAAAGCAATATAAGAGATGTAATCTCCAAGGATGATTAAGGAGGTGCAACAACTCACCAGCAGGCTAGTAGCATTTAGCCGATTCATCTCCCGTGCTGGAGACAAGAGCTTATCCTTCTTCCGAGCACTGAAGTTGGCAAAAGACTTCGAATGAACCTCAGAATGTGAGGAAGCATTTTGCCAGCTGAAGGACCACATCGTGCATCTACCCCAGTTGGCATCGGTAAAAGATGGAAAGCCCCTCGGCATGTATCTCGTAGTATCCGACTTGGTGGTTAGCTCTGTCTTGGTAAAACTCGGCAAAGACAGACAAAAGCTAGTTTACTACACTAGCCATGTCTTGGCGGGTCCTGAGCTCCGCTACCCCCCCATCGAAAGGTTGGCCTTAGCACTGATCCTAGCATCGAGAAAGCTGAGACCATACTTCCAGGCGCACCCCATCAAGGTGATAACCGATCAACTGTTATGTCAAATTTTCTTAAAATTTGATGTTGTAGGGTGAATGCTCAAATGGTCAGTAGAGCTCAGAGAATTTGACATCAAATACGTGGCAAGAACGGCAATTAAAGGCCAAGCAATAGCAGATTTCCTTTCGGAACTCATGTTCACGGAAGATCCGGCGAACTTGAACCTCGTATGGACGCTGCATATCGATGGCTTAGCCAACTCAGAAAGAGGAGGGGTCGGCTTGGTGCTCAGAGATCCCTCGGACACATCTACACCCTTTGATTGAAGTTCAAAGCCACAAACAACAAAGCATGAAGCACTGTTGTTCGAGTTAAAAATAGCCCCCGAACTTGGCATGGAAGATATTGAGATATTTACTGATTCCCAGCTCATTGCAGGTCAGGTCAATGGAGACTTCAAGACCCGAGAGGAGGTGATGGTCAAGTACCTGGCTGAAGTTCGTCAGCTGACGAATCAATTTCGAAGGTGCATTATCACCAAAGTATCCCGATATGAGAATTCGCAAGCCGATGCCCTTGCCAGGCTTGCGTCCTCCCATAGGACCGGGAATGGCAAAGATTCCTAGGCCCTCCATCAGTTCAGTCTTATATCTGTTACCGAAGAAGGGGAGAGCTGGATCAATGAATCATCTGTTTCAAGGAAACGGGGACCCTCCCCGAAGACAAAGTGACAGCCCGACGAATTAGGAGGACAGGATCGTGGTACTGCATCGTCAATGGCCATCTCTATCGGCGAGGCTTCAGTCGATCTCTACTCCGATATTTACATCCGACCGAGGTGCACACCACCATAGACAAGGTCCACGAGGGCATATGTGGAGAGCATATTGGCGCCCGAACCTTGTCACACAAGATCCTTAGATAAGGTTATTATTGGCCGACCATGCATAAAGATGCTCAAGCTTATGTACGGAATTACGAGCAATGTCATAAGCACGCTCGGATCCAGCATCAGCTAATGATGCCGCTTGCAATTGTGGATTGCGCTTGGCCCTTCACTCAATAGGGAATGGACCTCCTCGGTCCCTTCCCCCCAGCCTCGGGGCAATGCAAATTCCTTATAGTGGGAGTCGATTATTTTACGAAGTGGCTCGAAGCGGAACCATTGGCCTCTATTACCGAAAGGTAAGTCGAAGGATTCGTGTGAAAGAACATTATAACCATATTTGGCCTCCCTAAGATTGTCATCATAGTACAATTCAACAATGCGAAGTTTAAAGCCTTTTGTCAAAGCTACCGAATCTAACTAAAATTCTGCTCGGTCGCCGACCCCCAAGTCAACGGGCTTGCCGAGGTGACGAATCGGGCTATCTTGGAAGGGTTAAAGAAGAGGGTCTCTGAGACACAAGCAACTTCTTGGGTCGAGGAGCTTCCGAGCATACTATGGGCATCCCGGACAACTCCAAAAACCTCGATAGGGGAATCACCTTTTAGTCTGACTTTTGGAACCGAGGCGATACTCCCTCCCGAGGTGGTCTTCCCGACACTCCGAGTTGAGATGCACAACGAGGAAGCCTCCACCAAATAGTTGTGTGAGAATGTCGACCTATTGGAGGAGAGACGGGCTGACGCCCATCTACGAACATTAGCTTACAAAACATCGCCAGGCTTTACAACTACAGAGTACATCCTCGGTTTATCAAGTCGAGCGACCTGGTACTGCGAAAAGCCGAGATCAGTGACCCGACCCGATCCCGTGGAAAGCTGGCAACAAAATGGGAAGGACCCTACCGAGTAGTGGATGTCGTCCGAGAAGGAACTTGTACCCTGGCAACAGTTGAGGGACGATTATTGCCGAGGACATGACATATATCGAACCTTCAAAAATTTTATGCATAATGTGAAAAAAGGAGAATTATGATTGTATTGATGAAATTTGCTTACAAAAAGAGGTCGGGTACAAAATAAGACTCCCCCCGACCCTGACTACAGAGTATTTTTGCGTATGAAAAGAGGTTGGGTACAAAATAAAGCACCCCCCGACCCCAACAGATTCAAGTTATGACTCGGGCGGATCTGAGTCGTCGAAGGCCTGCTGCCTCTCCATAGGCACTAAATCGTCCTCGGGCCATATAGTGAAAGGATCCTCCTTGACCTCTGAGCCCGGGTGCAAAGCACGAAAGTGGGCCAGCGCGACTCGGTAGCCATACTCATACGCGACTCGGCCCATTCTTTTCATACCTTCTTTAAAGCCGGCCGAGCCCTTGTAGTCATCGATCGCTCGTCCCGGCAATTCAGCTCGTGTACTCTCCAAATCCTTCATCGACTTCAGTAACTCATCGTCCGCCCTTCAAGCCCTGACTCGTGCCTCCTTCAGCTGCCTTTGGGCCTTAGATAAGTTGCCTCGAGCTTCATTGAGTTCTTTGTCGGATATCTCAAGCGCTGGAGTGCTTCATCTCGCTCACGCTTTGTCTTCTCATGCTCCTTTTCCAGCTCGGAAGCACGCTCTTCAGCTATAGCCACCGCCTCCAGACCCCCTCCAAACTTCAAGGCATCAATCTCTTGCTAGAGACTGGTGATGCAGTAGTCCATGAAGGTGATCAACTGACCCGCATCATGGACTCGATCAAACAATGCCATCTGGACATGTTGGTTCTGCACAAGGCACTAATTGCCAAGACAGAATCAAAGGAAAACCCGAGACGCCGAGGTGGGAGTTGGGAAATTACCAGCACCATCTCCTTGGCGACTCGGGCTAGAAGCACTCCGACGCGAGCGTGTACAGTTCCCTCGCCAACTGTGGATGCATAAGTCCCCTTTCGAACTCCTCCGCAGTTGACGGATCGTTCTAGATCTTCATCGAGTTCTTCAGCTTTTCCCACCTCGCTTGCATCTCTTTGTTTGGGTCGTGATGAGCTAGATCAGACATATGTAGGGCATAATACCCTGCATCATCTTTCCGAAATTTGGTCCCGCATAGGTCTTTCATGAATTTCGGGCGCTACCTGACTCGGGGAAATTCTCCACCATCTGATACACTCCTCAATGGTGGGATGAAGGGGAAACCAAAGACCGGCTTCCAAAGCATCCATTGAGATGCATACCTCGGGCATGTCCGAACTATAGGGGCGCTGCTCGGGTTACGGAACATGCAACCCGTACTCGATCGGGATGTTGTACCGTTCCTTGATGGTGGCAAGCGACCCCTCGGTCACCGCCGTGTCGAGGTCATGACCCGCCTTCATAACCTCCAAATCCCTTAGTACCCTTGCGTCAACCTATGATGGAGGTCCCGAAGACACCCCCGAGGAACTCGCCTCGGGCTCTCTCAGACTTGTCCACACCGACCCCAGGGAAGGGACAAGCCTAACGCTGCTTGAAGAATCCGAGGAGGCCATTCCGACCTGTTCGAGAAACATCGATCGAAGGGGGCTAGGAAGGATGACCCGAGGAAGAAACGAAAGTCAAATCAAAGAAGTAAGATCTCAGCCTGACCGTAGGGAACTTATAGGATCCAAGGACGTTGTTTTAGCTTCCTGAGGCAAAGCAATGAATCGCCTAGAAACGACTTGTCGCATTAAATGCGTAACCACATTGAATGCACTACAAAAAATAAAAATAAAAAATAATAACTAAATAAATAAATAAAACTCCATAATTTATTCCCAAATTTGCCCTCTCGACCGAATCTTCAAGATTTGTGCCTGAGTTCGTCCTCTCGGTCAAATCTCTAATATTTGTGCCCTAATTCGCCCTCTCGGCCAAATCTCCAAGATTTGAGCCCGAGTTCATCCTCTCGGCCAAATCTCCAAGATTTGAACCCGAGTTCACCCTCTCAGTGATTCCAAGTTTAATGCTCGAGTTCACCCTCTCGGCCAAATCTTCAAGACTTGTGCCCAAGTTCGCCCTCTCGGCCACTCCAAGTTTAGTGCCCGAGTTCACCCTCTCGGCCAAATCTCCAAGATTTGAGCCCGAGTTCATCCTCTCGGCCAAATCTCTAAGATTTGTGCCCGAGTTCGCCCTCTCGGCCATTCCAAGTTTAGTGTCCGAGTTCACCCTCTCGGTTGAATCTCCAAGATTTGAGCCCGAGTTCATCCCCTCGGTCAAATCTCCAAGATTTGTGCCCGAGTTCGCCCTCTCGGCCATTCCAAGTTTAGTGCCCGAGTTCATCCTCTCGACCAAATCTTCAAGATTTGTGCCCGAGTTCGCCCTCTCAGCCACTCCAAATTTAGTGCCCGAGTTCATCCTCTCGGTCAAATCTCTAAGATTTGTGCCCGAGTTCATCCTCTCGGCCAAATCTCCACGGTTTGTGCCCAAGTCCACCCTCTCGATCAAATCTCCAAGATTTGTGCCCGAGTTCGCCCTCTCGGCTAAATCTACAAGATTTTTGCCCGAGTTCACCCCTCGGCAAAATCTCCAAGATTTGTGCCCGAGTTCGCCCTCTCAGCTAAATCTCCAAGATTTGTGCCCAAGTTCGCCCCTCGGCCAAAGTCCCCGAAACTAGTGCCTGAGTCCACCCATAACGTTTAACCTGGTAGGTTCATTTCTCGAGCCCCCTGCTCGGTCAGGTTAGCTTCCGTGTATTCAAACCCGGCCGGTTCAATTCCCGAGCCCCTGCTCGGTCAGATCAGCTTCCGGGTATTCAAACCCGGCCGATTCAATTCCCAAGCCCCTGCTCGATCAGATTAGCTTTCGGGTATTCAAACCCGGCCGATTCAATTCCCGAGCCCCTACTCGGTCAGATCAGCTTCCAAGTATTCAAACCCGGCCAGTCAATTCTCTAGCCCCATGCTCGATCAGACAAGCTTTTGGGTATTCAAACCCGGCCAGTTCATTTTCAGAGCCCCAAGCTCGGTCAGATCAGCCTCTGGGTATTCAAACCCGGCCAGTTCATTTCTCGAGCCGCATACTCGGTCAGATCAACCTCTGGGTATTCAAACCCGGCCAGTTCATTTCCCGAGCCCCATTCTCGGTTAGATCAGCCTATGGGTATTTAAACCCGGCTAGTCAATTCCCGAGCCCTATGCTCGGTTAGATCAGCCTCTAGGTATTTAAACCCGACCAGTCAATTCCCGAGCCCTTGCTCGGTCAGATCATCTTCCAGGTATTCAAACCCGGCCGGTTCAATTCCCAAGCCCCTGCTCGGTCAGATCAGCTTTCGAGTATTCAAACCTTGTCGGTTCAATTCCCGAGCCCCATGCTCGGACAGATTAGCCTCCAGGTATTCAAACCCGACCAATTCAGTTCTCGAGCCCCATGCTCAATCAGATCAGCTCCTCTCCACCAAGGCGACCGCAAACGAACTAGCACACACGGACCAGAACCAACCTTGCCCACCTAGCAGACACGGAGGCACAGATCATGCCTACTGGTTAGGCACGGAGTATTTTTTACAAATAAGTATCATTACACATGGATCTCGGGCTTTGTCATGCACCGTATTCCATATATGTCAAGGGTGATATAAGGACGAGAAATAGTAGATTTTTTCTGAAATAAATAGAGAATAAAATATAATAAAGTAAAAAAGAAAATAGAAGAGTCAGCTGAAAGATCTCGTACCCTCTTGTACATAGATAATAAAATTATTTTATTAAAAAATAATTATGATCTCGCACCACTCATATAAGAACTCAATTTATTGATTTATTTTTTTATAGAAGTATCATAATATTTTAATACTTTTTTTAATAAACTCAAGTACAAAAATAAAAAACAAATTATAATGGCATAAAAAAGGAGTCAATAAATTTAGTAGATTTTGGCTTCAACGGCTCTTCTGATAGTAAAATTTATCCTTGAAAGTCTTATTTTCAAAGACTCGAAATATTTTCTCATATATCGATGATAAAAGAAAAAAAATACTCGATACTGATAAAAAAAATCTTAATTAAAATCAACCTAACACACAAAGAAGACACCAGCACTGGACAAGTGGAATTGGTGGGCCCAAAAAAAATACACTTGTGATAACTCTCAAAGTGGGAGATCATTCCACTACTCCCAGAAAGAAAGTTAGAATCCTCTCTAGATAATGAACCAATTGAGATCAAGTTAAGACATTAGATCACATTACAAGAATAGCTGGCAAGTCCAGAACAATAGAAATTTGTACTCTGGAATCGGCGTCGGCACAAGGAACTTAAATATTCTTGCAGCAGATGGTGGCCACTAATCAATTATAAGCATCTTCTTCACCAACACATCTTCAGGTTTACGTTGTGGTCGCCAACTTTCGAGGTTACATGTACTGACTGTAGCATCATTAACTTCCCCCAAAGGATGGGATTAACTCCATTAATTGCAGCATTTGGATCTGTCTTTTCAGGCTGTTCTTTCCTTTGTATGCACGTAACACTTGCCCTTCTCAGATCCTAAATCGACGGGGGTTTCGTATGGTAGGCAAGAACGGCCCATCGCATCCTGACATCTCGCTGTCCAACATGGCCGACAAATGTCCTCGAAGGTCGAGGGGCATGCAAGTTGCCATGGTTACAGGAGAGCAAAGCTCGAAGCAAGTGTTGTTCCTCTGGGCCATGTCACATGGAAAGCTGAAGCTTGGTCTAGGAATCACTGCAACAGTTTCGCGAGCAGAGCCGGGAAAAATGTCGGGATGAGAACAAGAAACCGTGTTCTTGGCTTTGCATGAGTTCAGGCAACGCCGGTGAACTGGGAAGAAGCTCTGTCATGTCTGCCATTATCATGGGAGCCTTCATCAAACCCTAATCTTAAAATGCTTCAATCTAAAATTGATGATAACTTATTATTATTTTACATGCTCATCCATAATCCAACATTTTAGTATTTTTAATATAATATTGGGCAATTTCCTGAGAAGAGTCTTATTCTTCATAATTCTCTAATAACTCTATTTTTTATCTAATAAAAAAAAAAGACGATTTTAGATTGAAGCATTATAACTGATCAATTCAATTACAGTGTTTTTATACTCTATTATAGTATTTTTATCAATACTATGAAAACATTATAATATAGTAAAAAATGCTATATTTATTTGTGTTATAGTATTTTTCTTGGTATATTGAAAACACTAATATATAGCTTATATTATACTATATATTAGTGTTTTTCAAATATATATAGTATTTGTGTTATACTATATATTAAAATATTGTATTAAAAAAATACTACATTTATTTGTGTTATAGTTTTCTTGGTATATTGAAAACACTAATATATAGGTTAGATACAAAAAAAAACTATAATACAATATTTTTTATATTATATTATAATTTTTTATATTTTTATAAATGGTATAACATAATATAAAATAAACTATCATGAAATCGGTTCATCGGATCGGTATATAAGAAATAAAAAAAACAATTGGCTATCAAATCAATAATATTTCAGTACTAGGTAAAAGAAAATATAGTTTTAAAAATAGGTACTTCTCGAGAAAAAAAATTCTTCGGGAATTCATCCATTAATATTTTATACAGCCAATGTATAACATAGCAATAAAGTTGTGCTCAATCGACGGATGCAAATGTCAGGCATTGGCATCCCGAGGTTTCCTCCTTCCCCCAACCAATTGCTCTCACTGGTCGGTGATGTCCACTCATTTGTTTAGTATATTGTGGCAACCACGCTTCTACCAATTTATAATAAGCATTCTTCTACCAAATTGTTCTCTCTCTCTCTCTCTCCTGCATAATGAGGTCATTAGGTTGGCCAAAACCATCAGTCATGCGTGAAGGGGGCCCTTTCGCCAACTTCAGAGAGAACAAGTGGAGAATACTCTCATCTCCCCCACACTGGTTGGACCTGTCTTCCGTCCCCAGAAATGGTTTCAGAACAGTGGAAGTCCATTCCAAACAGGACAGCCTCATATTCTTCGATGCATCCCCCCCTGCCCGCTTCACCCTGCAACTTGGCACCAGAAAATTGATGGATTGCCTCCACCAGCCAGCAAAACAGGGGACTGATACAATGAGCACGCGAGACATGGGAGGTTTTGGTTGCAGAGAACTCCCGCTGCTAACCCCTGTCCCTTGTCCTTGCCTTCTTCTCATCACCGCATCTTTATCCCCTTCCTGCTGCATACTGAAGCTATTTGGGGATGGAATTTGGCGAGGTTCGTCTGACTTTTTTTTTTGGGCCTGTGTGCAGAACCTATGCCCCACCGGTACAATGGAGTCCCCACCTTCTTCTCTCTCTTCGTCAGCTCCATGTAAGCTGCAGGTGGCTTTCGGCAAAGCCATAACTAGCAAGTACCAGTCCCCAGAATCCAGCTGTTCTGGGACATTTCAATCCATTTACCGCTTCCTTCTCTCTCTCTCCCCCCCCTTTGTTTGCCACCTCGATGGATGCATGCAGAGCTTCGAGTTTCTTCTTCTGAGCAATCAAAGTATGATCTGTTTCACGACTCTTTTGTCCTTTGTCCAAGTTTCATTAGTTCGTGGAACTTCTTTGTCCCTCGTCCAAGTTTCATGAACTTTGATCTCATCTTCCTTCATAATGATACATGCTAATATATGAGAATGGCTGCGAACATATACCTCAGTCTCTGTACACACACCAAACCACTCTAATCTAACACCTAATACTACCCAAAAGAGGAGAGAGAGAGAGAGATGATTGCGATACAAATTCCTCAAAACATGCTAAAAAAACTCTCCGCCGTTGGGTTCATGATGTCGCGGGCAGTGCCAGGCCGAGGTCGGCCGTGCACGCGTCCGCATCCCAGATGTTGAGGAGGCGTCGCGCCTCCGGAGCGGGCCCACGAGCCGGCCATGAGGAGACCGGTTCGAAGCCGAGGGTGAGTTCGAGGCCAACCTCGTCCTCCTCGGGCTGCTCCGGCTCGCCCTGGCTCACGTGCGACGACTCCTCCGCGGTGTCCGCCGAGGACATGCACTCGTTCTCCCGGCACTCCCCGTCTTCTCCCACGGCAGCGGCTGACGGCGTGAGGGGCACGGTGCCGTCGCTGGCAACCGTCTCGTGGCTCCGGGCGGGCTGGAACTCGGGCGGGGGGGTCGCCGCCCGGGTAGGCTTGGCGCCGGAGCGCTTGAACCGGGAGCGGGGCTTGTTGACCTTGTGCAGCTCCGCAGCGGCCTTGGAGGCGGCAGCGGCACCGGGGCCCTTGAAGACGTGGCGGATGTCGTAGGCCTTGAGCGGCGGGGCGGGGATGGAGGCCACCGTCTCGGAGGGGATCTGCAAGATGGGGGATCCCTTGAGCACGGCCTCCACCGCAGCCTGGCAGAGCTGCCAGCTGCCGGACCACAGCAGCCCGACGGAGCCGTAGATAGGGTTGACGATCCGCCCACAAGCCTCGTACAGCAGAGATCGAAATATAGCTGCGAGAACCAACCCAACAACCCATCAACAACACAAGCGACAGAGGTGGAACGAGTAACAGTAGGACAAGAGAGATACAGACCAGGGCGAAGGTCGTCAGGCCCGGCGTTGATGAGGTTCATGAGGCCAGCGCGGCCGTAGAACTTGGCGAGGAAGACGGTGGCATTGGCCTGGGACTCAGGGCTCTTGATCCACTGCAAGCAGGGGCGGATGCTACAGTTCTCGCTGCAACCTTTGCGCAGCACCCGGCATCCGTTACAGCTCATCCTCATGGTTGAAATCCTACTCCTACCTCAGCTTAAGACGATGGTGATGTGCGAGGAGGAAGGGGAGGAGAGAAGGGGGTATATAACTGATGGGGTGGGAGCGCGGCCGTGGGTTTCCCAGGTTTGGCCTCTGGTTTCCAAGGAATGGGAAGGCCGGTTTGCCACATTTTTCATAATAATAATAAATAATAATAATTAAGAAACTCCGTTTCATTCTACCCTCCATGTTCATTGGAAGCGGGCCCCATCTCCCCTCCTCGCTTCCCGGCCTCTCGAGAGATCAGATCGCCGGAATCTTACAAGCCGAGACAAGCGAGCTCGTGGGGTCCAAGTCTGACCCACAGAGGATTGCGGCGGCGTCGCCACATGTTCTTGGTTTAAGGGGAGAAAGACGACGGAGCGCTACGCTTCCGCGTCGAAGCAGTAGGAAGAAAATGATTCGTATTATGAGGATAAGGCGGGGTGAAGGGTGGAGGAAGAAGACGGAGCTCGTACAAGTAGCCGGTTTTGTGTGGAGCTGGTACGAGGAGGGGGCGGAGAGGAGGTGGACGTTGTCGCGGTTTCCCGCTTTGCAGTCCTCATCTGTGGGCGCCGGGACGATGGTTTTCCTCCTCGCCCACCGCCCCCACATGCCATGGTTTTCCCAATCCTTATCCATCCTCTCGACACCACACGCTCTCTCTCTAATTTTTTCGGTAGACAGTGACTTATATCGTGTTGGCGCATAACATAATCTACATATGAACTCAAGTCTCATAATATTAAGGTTGGTAAGGAAAAGAGATGAAGAAATGCATTACTACACGGTCGACGCAACAAGCCAAAACATAACGTGAACATCAAGGCATTGCGTGTCAGATTGTTTCCATCCGGAGCTTTGACGCCCCAAAAAGTCCACTCACCCACCTCGTTGAAGTATTCTTTTAGATTCTTTCCATCCGAAGCTTTGACGCACCAAAAGATTCGTGTATACGCATCAAACTGTTGGAATGTACGCAGCTGCCGAAGCATCGGAAGAAAATAACCGAACCATTTCCAAGCAACCTCGAGCCAAAACTTAGTCTCGCCCAGGGAAGGTCAACTCAAGATTCCATTCCGATGGATAGAAAAAATATATATTTTTTTTTTATTACTAAAAATAACAAAATCTAAAAAAAATTATAATCGAATAGTTAACTTCGATTCTGATTAAGATCTAATTTAATTCTGATTTGAAATCCGAGTTACTATAAGCGAGAATACTCTATCATATTAGTGTTTCACTCGATTGGACTGGCAAAGGATTTACCACATCCTAATGATAATTTTTGTATACTTCGTCTTTTCAGCTATTTTTCAAGTGTCATTCAATCATATAGTATTCGCATTATTGATGTCATTAGCTGTTCTTCCGCTTTCGGAAACGGAAACATTCCCGCTGTTTTGGGGCACCGCCTATCTCGGTGTCTGACGTCACGCACTTCCCTTTTAAACTTGGCCCATGGTTTTTTTTTTTTTTGGGCGAGGTGGCACGTCACGTCTCGCCGGAAGATGACGTCATCGTGCGTCGTAAATGATTGCCCGCGCTTTGCCTTCCTGAGCTACGTGACAGTGTTGGAATTCGATCCAGCGGCTGGGGATCCACCCTCAATCATTTTGATTTGCCTTTATGATTCGTGTCAGCAGTTCCCGGCTCAGACTCCCTCGTGTTATGGATCCCCACAATTATGCGATCAATTCCCCTCATTGCCTTCGTATCGGAGCTAATTTTGTTTCTAGACCGCGATGGCACGAAATCACGAGGACGAACGGACGGACCCGATGCAATCTCTTCATAATACCCGATGTGGCCCCCCACATGTATAACCAAATCACACGTCCGTGAACGTCTGATCTGTCCAAAATGGCAAATATCTGCTCCCCGTATTCCTTCCCCCCCCCCCACCAAAACTTTTCCCCACTGCTTCATCAGCATCATCACCCACCCAATTGATTCCATACAACTTGGAGAAAGAAAAAGGAGTATTCACGGACGCCTTCCCATCTCCCCTGCGCTGTCATTTTTTGTTCCTTACAAGTCTTGTCCTCCGATCCAATGGGCCATGGAAGAAGCAGACGGAACCAGCATCCACTGGTGAAACAAAGGGCTGGCAAATTTGTGGTACCGTGTGCGGCTGCCATGGTAATATAGAAACAGGTTAGTCCGTGCTGGCGACTCGCCATGGATGGATTCGCGAGAAGGATGTAGGAATAGACCACCTCCAGAATCTGTGGGCATCGTTCACCCCACCACCCCAGCAAACTTGGGTGGACGAAGGGGCCGGCGGAACTGCTCCAGGTTGGGGATTGAACGGTGAACGATACATGGCTTTTGCCCTGTGGATTCAATTTGGTACATGCGATGCGGCGAACTCGTCACCCATTCGTAGACCCGGCTTCCCGGTTGGAGGATAAGATGGGCCGGCGGGTTGTTCCCACATAGGCCCGGCGGATTCCTATGATCACAATACGGCGAGTTGAGAACGGGTAAGCCTTGGACTTATTTTATTTCGTTATCCCAAACGACCGCATAAATAAATGACAATCGTATTTTGTCAACGATTTCAGTCAACAAGTAAATTGGTTCCACGGCATTGCACGTGCAAAGATCCAAATCACTAAATAGATGGCTGTTTATTGTGCATTCTCACGATGCCTTCATTTAATAACCATGAACACCGTGCGCTTCCTTTTTAACCTTTTCTTCTTTACTATTTCTAGTTGGATTTGATATAGTGATCTAAAAATTAATATGATTTTATTCCGCCTATATATGAGTAAGCTCATCTGTATTAGTCAAGAAGTGGTTAAGAAGTTTGAGAGAAGTCGGCTGGGCCTACTCGGGAATGTGCCTCGTTGGGTCTGCTCTGTGATGCACTTCGGACTCCTCCTTCTTGGGATCTACCGAGGGATCCTACACGAAGGCTTTATCGGGGTGAGGGTTCCCGATGTGACCCCTCCAACGGTCAAGATACATAATTCGGACACAGACTGATTGAATTGGTCGATATACACAACTCTAGCAAAGACTGACTGATTTGCCGAGATACATAACTTGGACAAAGACTGACTTAATTGGCTGAGATACACAACTCGAGCACAAGCTTACTAAGTTGGCCGAGATACACAACTCGGGCACAGACTGACTAAATTGGCTGAGATACACAACTCGGGCACATACTGACTGAATTGGCCGAGATACACAACTCGGACAAAGACTGACTGATTTGACGAGATACACAACTCTGACACAAACTGACTAAATTGGTCGAGATACATAACTTAGGCATAGACTGATTGCACGTAGCTTGCGCATAGTCAACAAGCAAATTAAACGGTTAACGCATAGGTTATACAACGTCGGCAAGCGACTGACACGAGGAATAAAGCTGCTAAGCTAGCGTCTGAGGTGCAAGGCTTACGTGGCATCCCTACTGTAGTGTTGTGTGCCGCACTTAATGCGGTTCGCGTGTTTCCTAGGCGAAGTCATTGCACCGCTCCAAGAAGTCGAAACGTTCCTTGATGAAGCGAGGCCTCCCCTTATAAGCTTCATTGCGCTGCTGGTAAAAGGCCACTTCTATTTCTACCGTCTTTCTCTTCCAGCTCTTGAACTTTCGAGTCTTGGTTACTAGGGTTGCCCCCGGAACCCCCTTCGGTCGTTCTTCTCGTTTGATTAGGTCGAAAATAGTCTCCCTGATTTCTTCTCCTTATGTTTCTTCCTCTTCCTTTTCTTTAGTCTCTTTGCCTCTCATGGAAGAGGTCCGTTCTAGTGGGTCTACGACTAATCAACCGGAGGCGAGTTCATCCTCGAGCACATTGACCCTGATGGACATGGGGGCCCTTAAGGCCCTTGAAGTCATGAAGTCGTGCCACGATTGTGACTTGGTCTTAAGTGTCGAATAGCTAGCAACGGTCCGAGAGCATTATAGCATCCCGGACGAGTATGATTTGGATGCCCCAGCGCCCTTATGATTCCTTCCCCGATGGTTTCAACATTTCTACTATGCCCTCGAGGCGGGACTTAGGTTCTTTCTTCACCCTGTGATAGAGTGTCTCGGTTGGTGGCGAATCTCGCCTAGCCAAATGGTGACAAACTCTTGACGTTGCTTGATAGCATTTCTAGGGGAGTGTCAAAGGGTTGGGATAATCCCATCTCGGGACTCGTTCCTATCTTGTTTCCGGGTGTGTAGGGGTCAAGACAGCTACTATCTGACCGCCCAAACTGCGTTTAAGGTTGGGGGGCACCTTTTAACAACAAGCGTTGGAAGATGCAGTATCTATATATCAGTTGCCATCGAGGTTGGGGTTTTTGGCTTGAGTGGTCGGCCTATGCTATAAGCAATGGCCCCCCTTACCTTGGCGATGAGGAATCCGCCTAAATCGGGTGATCGAAGATAATTCTATCAGGTTCTCGGGCAATCCGAACGATGATCGGGTAGTGGTTGGTTGAGGTGGGCCTTAGTCCAGCATGTCGAGGTATGTTACTTACCCCTTGTATGTGCACTTCAGTATTGGTTGTTGTTTTTACCAACCTATTGCTCGGTGCTTTGCAGATATGGTGAATCTGAACTTGGTGCACGGCCTGTCGAAGATGGGGGGAGGACGCCCTAGCTCCGTTGCTCCAGCCCCAGTTCAACTCGCTGTTGTCCCTTACTCTCCACCCGAAGTCTAAGAGATTCGGTCGGAAGAGGTGACTAAGAAGGAGGCCGAGGCTTTTGGCAAACGTCTGATCAAGGTGACATCAAGCCAAAGAAAGAAAGCCAAAGTCACAAGTCGACACAAATCTCGTCGTGAAGGTGAGGGTTCAAAGTCCCGGGCTGCTAAGGGCAAGGGGCCGGCCAGTCTAGTCGATAAAGCATTGGCTCCCAAAACAAGGCTGAAGTCAGTGAAGGAGCTGTGCAACACTCAGCCCAGAGTGGATGGTAGGGACTACCATGTCATTCGGATGAACAGTCTGTCAAGCATGATCTCGATGTCCCCTAGAGATGCATTTGTCTCCCCTAACACATGGTACCCAGGTTTGGCAAGACGGGGTGAAGTATGCATGGGAGGTGCAGATTCCCTGGTTGGCGGTCGACTTGTACACATTGCCATCCGAGGTTCTGATTGACCGAGTCATAAAAACTATGGTGTTGGTACGTCTTGTCTCATCTTTCCTTTATTTGCTTTTCGTATTCGTTGATGCGCTAACCTGACCTTTACCTTTGTAGAGCCAATATTACTATATGGCTCTGATTGATCGGGTACATGGCGTCGTCCGAATTATCAGCGCTATGGACAATAAAGCTGATGGTCTTCGGAAGGAGATTCAAGAGCTGAAGGCCAGCGTAGGCTCTAACGCGGTTGTTGTAGCCAAGCAACGGGCATCTGAAGCCCAATCCCTCGTCGACCATTACAAGATCGAGCTGGAAGAGGCGACACGTCGACGAGAGTCACTAGAGATAGTGTTGAGCGAGGCTCGGGGGCTTCTCACCGACTCGTAGAATCAGCTGAATGAGGCTTGGGAGCTTCTCGTCGATTCCCAGGACAGTTGAAAGACGTCTGAGCTCGGGGGCGCCAGATGGAGGACGAGCTGTTGAACCTAACATGCAATACTGATGCCCTCAATGTTGATCTTCCGAAGAAGGCCGTGGCTGATTATAAGAAATTGGCTGGGTTTGAGATGGGTCTAATGTGGATGGGCCAAGTATCATATGAGTACGGGTATCAGGTTGCTCTAGCCGGGTTCTGGGCTCGGTACCCCAAGCTTGAAGTTGAAGAGGATCCTTTCAAGATCCTGCCCGAGGACTCGATGTGCTGATGGAAGTTGAGCAGCCATTCGATGATTCTCTGCCCCCACCTAAGGAGTGACTGCTGGTTACAGGTGCCCTGCAAGCCAATCACGTGAGTGATGACACGTGTGACATGTTGTGCGATCTTTTTGCTTATGATTATTATTGGCATACTCACATATTATATTATTTATTGCATATATATTATGATGTCCTTGGTTCTGTACAATGAGAATTGGATCGTGTGAGATCACGATAATGAGATTGATTCACCTTTAAACACAGATCCTAAATAATCTCAGTCATATGTTACTCGAGAGGGACATCGAGATAACTAGACAGACCGGTGTACTATATACCTGTCCATATGATGGAGGCGGTTGGTTTCATAACCACTTATGTGGAGACACTAAGGATATATATGTGTTTATTGGAGAATGAGTTCACTAATTGATCCACTTATGGAATGCTGTATACTTGATGATACATAATGTCAGACAGCGATTCCATAGTCCCAGTTGTGTATTTGGTCCTTTGATTTGAGACACCAAAGATGCCTTGTATGAGTACTTCTTTCTTTGATGCCAGACTTACATGTTTGGAAAGTTCTAGATATGGTACAATTGATTATCGGGATTGGTAGTCAACCTTATGAAGATAATTGAGTGTCAATAAAGGATCATCCACTCTCGGTATCACGAGAGGAATATCTCATATGTTCTTGCTCAGACAAATCCTATCCAAGGTCATTCAGATTGAGAGAGAAAGAGTTCTCCGGTAGAATCCGATTAGAGCAAGACAAATTGATTTCGTATGTGGCATGACAATACCATGTCCAATATACAGTCTCTGGGATATTAGTTGGATAAGGGATTATAGATACACGGTAACTATGGACAAACAAGTTCGATGGATTTGATCCCTCGTACCATCTAAGGACTATGGCGTAGTGACCTAGTATGTCCATAGTCGATGAGTCGAGTGAATTATTATGGAGATAATAATTCACTATATCAGAAGGAGTTATGATGGGAGCGACTCACGGCCAGCTCGATATCGGGCCTAGAGGGTCACACATATATGGTGGATGCTTCAGTGAATAGAGGATTTGATGGAGATCCAATTAGCCCCTATTCTCATTAAATGAGACCCTATGCTGATGGGCTCATTGCTTAAGGCCCAATTAGAGGCCTAAGGAGATTATTGGATATAAATCCAATAATGCAAGGTTAGTGGACTATTGGATGAAGATCCAATACCCACTAAGGTAAGACTCCTAGGGTTTTAGTGGCTCTCTATAAATCGGAGGGAAGACTCATGGTTGATAGGTTGCAGCCTTGGCCTCCCCCTCCTATTCTCCTCCCTCCATATGCGTAAGAGTTGCAAGATCAGATTAGAGAAGATTCGTTACAGAGATCCATCGTGTGGATAATGCTAAAGAGGAAGACACTTGACTTCCTTCATCCTCTCTATCCGGATCTGGAATACAGGGATATACGATCTCCCTATGTAATCAATCTATCATATGACACAATTTTATCAATTTTTATAGCTTTCTCGTGACCCAATCTTTTACACGATGATTTGATTTACATGAAAAATCAGTTTTGTTTCGATTTTCACTATGCATGTGATGCTCCCGCTGATATTTACCAACAGTGGTATCAGAGCCAATGTTTTCGTGCGAAAGATTGGATTTAAACTGCGTGTGATGAGATTGCATCACATAGAACTGTTCTACAAGTTCTTGCTACATTTTCGCAGTGAAGGCAGCAAGGAAAGAGGGTGGCCGACCACAGCCAGGCCCTCTGTAAGGGTGGCTGGCCATGGTCAGGCCCTCTGCAAGGGTGGCTGGCCACCTACAAGGGGGCGGTCCGCTGTGGCCAAGGCCCCCTACAAGGGCAGCCACCCATAGGGGCAGCCCACCCACAACGGCGGTCGCCTGCGGGCACAACGTTCGTGGGCGGGCCTACGGACCAGGTGGATGCACGAGGCGACAGCGCTAGCCCAAGGGCAATAGCGCCCGACCATGGGCAGAGGCGGTCGCTAGCGGTTCACAACATCATCGCATGCACAGTGGCAACGACGGCGACCGTAGGATGAGGGCAGAAGGGGAGGGCTAGGGCATCCTTTTACGAAAAGGATGATTATGCCCCTTAGAATTTAAGAAATTTTGAGGTCTGTCCTATGCCTAGAATAGCGAAACATCCTCAATAATTCTAGAAATTCCGAGGACTGTCCTCATATCCATAATTATAAAAATACCCTTGATAATTCTAAAAATTTCGATCATATCCTGATTTCAAGAAAATAATTAGTTAAATAGTTTAATTAATTATGATATATATCTAGTAATCTTACATATGATATGCTGCACATTTGATGTATGATGTGGATGGATGATCATAAGCCATGTGTTGTGATGTGTGTAATTGTGATTATTATTATTATTGGGGCTTGCGAGCCTATGTTTTTCTCGTTTATTGTCGAGCTTGTGTGCATATGATTATTTGTAATTACATGGAGAGGCGCAGCGGGAGCGTGGAGGTGACAATGAGACCTACGATGTCATGGCGGGAGATCACAACGCATGGTGATGTGACGATCCAACAGAACTAATGATGACGAGGTCAACGATCACAGGGCATGGAGATGTGTCGATGCACACATAGATTCAATTGTGAGTGATTAAGCCCATTGGCTCGGGCTGAATCATATTAGGTGACGGCCCATGATCATACGGTGTTATACACCTACTAGATATGTATATATATATATATATATATATATATATATATATATATATATATATACATGCGATATAGATATATATTAAATATGTATGTGTGTGACACGACATATTAGGAAATCGATACGAAATAAAAACCCCTCCTACGATAATATTGAGTCGATAATATTGGCAAGAGTTGTCTACCTTTTGGGATTAGTGTAATTGGGCGAGTCCCTCGAGGTTGCATTAAGACGCCAATTGGATCCCGATCCCCACTGGGAGTCTGCCGGAGACTTCCATCTCACATGTCGAGGGTGTCACGTGATTCCCTAGGAAAATAGTGAGAGTATATTAAGATAGAAGTTCATATTTTAATTATTATTTTTTATAAAATTTACATGTTATTTATTTATGCTATATCTTGTTTGTCAGAAACATGTCACTTACAAACCCCCTGCATGACATACTTGATGCCAATCGCTTTACTAGTCCAAACTACATGCATTGACTTCGTAATTTGAGAATTATTATCACGGCGGAGAAAATCGCGTATGTCCTTGATACAATTGTGCCCACACCGAAAGAAGGAGCAAGTGAGGATAAGATTGCTTGCTATGTGAAGTATATAGATAATTCTAATTTGGCAAATGTTATATGTTGGCCTCCATGACTCTTGAATTACAGAGGTAACATAAGAGCATGAATGTAAATTCTATCCTTTTTTATCTCCACCAGTTGTTTGAGAAACAGGGAAGAACTCAAAGATATGAGATATCTAAGAGACTCTTCCAAGCCAAGATGACAGAAGGGACATCTGTTGAGAACCACGTCCTAAAGATGATAGAGTGAATCAAGAAACTCACAGATCTAGGAATAGTCCTAGAGGATAACCTATGCATTGATCTTATACTTTAGTCCCTACCAGATTTCTTTTCTCACTTCATCATGAATTTTAACATGAGCAAGTTTGAGGTGACTCTCCCTGAGCTCCTCAATATGTTGAGGGAAGTTGAGAGAGCCATCAAGAAGGAGAAGCCAGTTTTGTATATTGGTGAGACAAAAAAGAAAAGGAAGGCCAGTAAGATCCTTAAGAAGGGCAAGGGCAAAGGAAGACCGGATAAGGCAAAGGTTGCCAAGAAAGACCCAGCAAAGGATAAAGGACAATGCTTGCACTACGACCAAATGCGCATTAGAAGAGGAACTGTGAGGACTACCTTATAGAGAATGCGAAATAGAAGCTTGGAGAAGCTTCATGTATATTTATGATCAGTCTTTACTTGTTAGATTTTCATGACAACATATGAGTATTAGATACCGGGAGTGCTTATCATATCTGTAATTTATTGCAGGTATTGGCAAGACCTAGGAGATTAGCTAGAGACGAGATGGACTTCAAGATATGCAATAGAGCAAGAGTTACTGCAATTGTTATTGGGGAGGTCATCCTAAATCTGCTTGGTGGAGCTATTATTGCATTAGATGCATGTTATTTTGTCCCTTCCATTATTAAAAATATTATTCTCATCTCTTATTTGATAATTAGTGGATATAAATTAGTTTTTGAGAATAATAGTTATTTAATTATGAATGATGAGATCATCACTAGAGGGACCCTTATAAATGGCTTATATGTGTTAGACACTTCTCTACACATCATAAATATAAATACGTCTAAGAGTAATAGAATAAGGTGAATAATGCATACCTATGACATTGTAGGCTAGGTCATATACATGAGGGAATGATTCAAAAGTTATTAAAAGATGAATACTTATATTCATTTGACTATGAGTCATATGTAACTTACGAACCTTACCTTCATGGGAAGATGACCAACTCTCCTTTTAGTGGAACTGGAGAGAGAACCACTGAGTTATTGGAACTCGTATATAGTGATGTATGCGGTCTCATGTCGACTTAGGCTATAGGTGGTTACTTATACTTCATTACGTTCATTGATGATTTCTCTAGGTATGGACACGTGTACTTGATGAAGTATAAGTCCGAGGCCTTTGAGAAATTCAGGGAATATAAGAATGAAGTCGAGAACTAGATTGGAAAGAGTATTAAGACTCTTCTATCAGATCGAGGAGGAGAGTACTTGAGTACATAGTTCACCCATTTCCTCAAGGATAATGAGATTCTATCCCAATGGACACCTCCTTATACACCTCAGCTCAATAGTGTATCAGAAAGGAGGAATCACACACTGTTAGACATGGTGTGATCCATGATGAGTTTCGATTTCCTACCTATCTTATTCTAGGGATATGTCATAGAGACTATAGCTTACCTTCTGAATAGAGTTTCATTAAAGTCGGTAGTGTCTACACCATATGAGATATGGAAAGGAAAGAAGTCTGATCTTATGGTGGTTAAGTTTGGGGCTATCCTACCCTCGTTAGAAGACACAACTTTGACAAGTTGGAATCAAGGACGGAATGATGCACGTTCATGGGATACCTGAAGGAGACTTTGGGGTATTACTTCTATCATCCCGTGGACTGAAAGGTTTTTGTTGTCAAGAGAGCTGTGTTCCTTGAGAAGGAACATATTCTTGGTAGAAATAGTGGGAGTGAGACAGAGTCGAGCGAGGTTGGAGAACCTAGCTCAAGCACCATTTTAAAGTCCGAGTCTGTTCAGGTACCTAACACACAAGTTTCAACTTTGCGTAGGTCTAGCAGAGTATCTCACCCTCCTGAAAGATATATGAGACATATCATTAGAGAGGAGACTCCTAGGATGTTGATCCTCAGACCTACGAGGAGGCTATTATAAGTATAGACTCTGGGAAGTGGTAAGAAGCCATGAATTCTGAGATGAATTTCATACTCTAACAATGTTTGAAACCTTGTTGATGCACCTAAGGCTATAGTACCCATCGAGTGCAAGTGGAGACCTATAAGGCAAGACTAGTAGCTAAAGGATATCGTCGCAAACAAGGAGTTGATTATGACGAAACATATTCACTCGTAGCTATGCTTAAATATATTAGAATTCTTTTGACCATTGCAGCACACTATGACTATGAGATCTGGCAGATGGATGTCAAAACGACATTCCTCAATGGCAACCTCGAGGAGGAGGTGTATATGATACAGCCAGAGGGATTTGTATCCAAAAAAAGTCCAAATAAAGTGTGGAGGTTGCTCAAGTCCATTTATGGACTAAAGCAAGCTTCCCGAAGTTGGAACATAAGATTTGATGAGGCGATCAGATCTTGTGACTTCGTTAAGAATGAAGATGAGCCTTATGTGTACAGGAAGATAAGTAAGAGCGCTATCCCCTTCTTGGTGCTGTATGTGGATGATATCTTAATCATTAGGAATGATGTAGGAATAATCTCCACAGTAAAGACTTAGCTATCCAGAAACTTCTCCATAAAAGACTTAAGGGAAGCATCATATATTTTAGGGATCCAGATCTATAGAGATAGATCTAAGAGGATGCTTAGCTTGTCCTAGTCTAGGTACATAGACTCAATTGTCAAAAGGTTTGGCATGGAGAATTCTAAGAGAGGTCTCATACCGATGAGACATAGAAATTACTTTCTAGGAGTATGTCCCCAAAGACTCATGAAGAAATGACAGACATAAATAAAATACCTTATACCTCAGCGATGGAGTCTCTCATATATGTTATGCTATGTACCAGACCTGATATAGCACATGTTCTGAGTGTCACGAGTAGGTATCAAGCAGATCCAGGTTTAGAATAATAGAAGGTAGTAAAGTGAATCTTTAAGTACTTGAGAAGGACTAAAGATCTTTTATTGGTATATGGAGGAGGTAGCCTCCAGGCTGAGGGCTACATAGACTCGAGTTTTTAGTCCGTCATTGATGATAACAAGTCGAACTTAGGGTATATTTTCACCCTGAATGGAGGATCTGTAAGCTGGAAGAGTTCCAAGCAAGATACTATTACTAACTCAACCACAAAGGTAAAATATATTGCTGCAGCAGAAGCAGCAAAGGAAGGGGTGTGGATGAAGAATTCATCAAAGATTTGGGAGTCGTACCAAGCAGCATGAAGCTAATTCTCATATACTGCGATAGCGATATGACAATAGCTCTAACAAATGAACCCATGTCTCATCAGAATTGTTCTGAAGAGGTTCCAACTAATTATAGCAATCATGACCCATAAAGATATAGCATGAGAATAGTTCCATCTGAAGATAACATTGAAGATCCGCTGATGTAGCCACTGGCTCAAATTGTAATTGAGCGTCACAGGGGTCTGATGGGGATCAAACACATAGGTGATTGGCCTTAGGTCAATTGGAAGATTGCTGGTTATAGGTGCCCTGCAAACCAATCACGTGAGTGATGGCACGTGTGGCACATTATGCAATCTTTTTGCTTTTAATTATTATTGGCATATTCGCATATTATATTATCTGTTGCATATATATTGTGATGTCCTTGGTTCTGTGCAATAGGAATCAAATCGTAATGAGATCACGATAATAAGATCGATTCACCTTTAAACACAGATCCTAAACAATCCTGGTCATAGGTTACTCGAGAGGGACATCGAGATAACCAGACAGATCGATGTACTATATACCTGTCCATATGATGGAGGCGGCTGATATCATAGCCATTTGTGTGGAGACACTAAGGATATAGTACTGGTGCTCATTGGAGAATGAGTTCACTGATTGATCCGCTTATTGAATGTTGTATCGTTGATGATACCTAATATCTATCATACAATGATTTCATAGTCTCATTTGTGTATCTGGTCCTTTAACTTGAGACACTAAGGATGCTTTGTATGAGTACTCCTTTATTTAACGTCAGACTTATAGGTTTGAAAATTTTCAGATCTGGTACAATTGGTTATCGAGATTAGTAGCTAACCTTACGAAGGTAATTGAGTGTCAATAGAGGATCTTCTACTCTTGGTATCATGAGAGGAATATCTTATATGTGTTTGCTCAGACAAATCTCTAACCAGGGTCATTCAGATTGAGAGACAGAGTTCTCCGGTAGAATCTGATTAGAGCAAGACAAACAGATTCCGTGTGTAACCCGATAGTATAATATTCAATATACGGTCTCTGAGATATTAGTTAGATGAAGGATTATAAATACATGGTAACCGTGGATAGACAGGTCCGATGGATTTGATCCTTCTCTACCATTTAGGGACTATGACATAGTGGCCTAGTATGTCCATAGTCGATGAGTCAAGTGAATTATTATGGAGATAATAATTCACTATATCAGAAGGAGTTCTGATGGGAGCGACTCACGACCAACTTGGTATCAGGCCTAGAGGGTCACATACATATGGTAGATACTTCAACGAATAGAGGATTAGATGAAGATCCAATTAGCCCCTATTCTCATCAGATGAGATCCTATGTTGATGGGCTCCTTCCTTAAGGCCCAATTAGAGGCCTAAGGAGATTATTGGATAGAGATCCAATAATGTAAGGTTAATGGATTATTGGATGAAGATCCAATATCCATTAAGGCAGGACCCCTAGGGTTTTGATGGCTCTCTATAAATAGGAGGAGAGACTCATGATTGATAGGCTGCAGCCTTGGCCTCCCCCTTTTATTATCCTCCCTCCCTCTGCACAAGAGTTGTAAGATTAGATTGGAGGAGATTTGCTGTAGAGATCCATCATGTGAATACCGCTATAGAGGAAGATGCTTGACTTCCTTCATCCTCTCTATTTGGATCTGGAATACAGGGATATACGATCTCCTTAGGTAATCAATCTATCATATGACGTTGTTTTATCGATTTTTATGGCTTTCTCGTGACCTAATTTTTTGCACGATGATTTGATCTACATGAAAAACTGATTTTGTTTTGATTTTCACTATGCATGTATGCTCTCGCTGAGGTATCCCAACAGTAACGACTTACTATTGGCCCCTTTTGTTGTCGGGGTTCCTTTGTGGGAACAATATCCAACTATTTTATTTTATTTATTTTTTGTGTATCGAGTACCATTTTGATGTATCGATTCTCGGCTTGGACATGTAATCCATTTTTTCAATACATGTAATCATTTCACCTAGACGCTCATTCTCTTCTTATACATAAAATTTTCATAAATTTGATATGTGCCATATCCTCGACAATTGTCTTCCCTCCATCGTGGTCAATGTGTAAGACCCTTCTCGGAGGGTGTTGGTTACTTGATAAGGGCCCTCCTAGTTCGGGGCTAACTTGCCCCGAGATCGGGTCGGGTCGCTCACTTCGGTCTTCCTCAAAACTAAGTTGCCCGTCCGGATCTGCGGAGGGTGTACTTTGTGATCGTGGAGTCTTGCAACAACTTTCTTATACGCGAGGACCTGTAGGTGTGCTTTGGTCCTTCAATCTTCAAGCAGATCAAGATTCTCCTTAGTTGATCGGATGATGCAGGTTCTTCATAGGACTCAACCTTAAAAGTATGGTAGACCATATCGAGAGGGAGAACCGCTTCTGTACCGAAGGTCAAGCTGAACGAGGACTCTCACATTGGGGTATTCGACATCGTTCGGGATGCTCGGGAGCTCGTGTACCCATGCTCCATGCGCCTCAGTGATCATTCTTTTCAGCCCCTTGAGGATGGTCCGATTAGTAACCTCGGCGAGTCCGTTGGCTTGGGGGTGTGTGACCGAGCTGAACCTTAGCTGGATTTTGTAGTTCTAGCAGAACGCTTTAAATTTGGGGCTATTGAATTGGGCCCATTGTCGATGATAATGGCCTTCAGAATATCAAATCTAGTAATTATGTTTTTCCAGACGAACTCTTCAACCTGTTTTTCCGTAATGGATGCTAACGACTCGGCCTCGACCTATTTGGTGAAATAGTCAATCCCGACTATAAAAAATCTACGCTATCTCAAAAGCCAAGGCGAAAGGACCGAGCAAGTCCCTGCCCCATTAGGCGAATGGCCAAGCACAATCAAAGGTTGAGAGCGGGACTGCGGGTTGGTGTTGGATCTTGGCATGTCTCTAGCATTATTCATATTTATGCACATAAATTTGAGCGTCTTGACGTATGGTTGGCCAGTGTACCCGTGCCTCAGTGTCTTAAGTGCAAGAGTTCAAGTGTCGATATGCTCCCAAAGATTCCTTCGTGTACTTCGGCCAGCGTGGTATATGCTTCGGCCGGGTGCAAGCAATGGAGCAAAGGTTGGCTAAAACCCCACTAGTAGAGTCGTCTGCTAACCATGCAATACCATGCTCCTGTCCTTCTTACTCGTCGAGCGATGGCTCTATCCTCGGGTAGCATGCCATTATTCTTGAATTTGAGCATCTCATTATTCCAGTTGTGCCTGACCTCGATTGTGGCCACATCGACCAGGTTGATGGTCGCTCCGAGGATCTTGGCCATCTATGTCGGATATTCGTTTGACTCATGCATGGAAGCTAATCTTGCTAATGCATCGGCTTATGAATTGTTAGACCGAGGCACTTTCGTGATGGTGAAGTGGCAGAATTTGCTGATGCGACGCCGCGCCTCAGCGAGGTATTTGATCATCGATTCCTTTCGAGCTTCAAATTCTCCATTGACTTGGCTGGCGATGAGTTGGGAGTTGGTGAAAACTTTGATATCCTCCACATATAGCTTAGCGACGAGCTTCAGCTTGAACAATATTGTCTGGATCTTGGGCCTCTATCCCCCACCAGCACAATCTTCGCTACGCACCACTTCCTTCATGACATCTTGAATAGCAAAACTATGACATATTCTTCAAGAGTACCTGCATCTATGTCCTTTTGCCCCATGTTAAGGCCTTCTGATTCCAACTTCGCCTCTATAAGTTAAATAACCTTAGTTCCTCTATAAAATGCTTCTCTGAGATAAGATGCATGTGCCTTAAAGCTCCATTCATTTTTGGCACCATGCAAATGAGTCCGCCCCATCAGAATGAAGAACCCATGGAACGATATAATCTCACTCTTGCCTCTACAAGAGTTCATGTCTTTGACTTCTGTCCAAGGAAAGCTCCATGTTTTCGTCTTCTACGTCAGCTCTCTTCATGCAGCTTGGATACTTCACCAAGTTCCACGCAAGTTGCCTCGTCTCTCGATTTGTATTGAGTTGATGGTGGCTCTCATGCCCACCATTCCACAAGTTAGCCCTCCGTTGAGTTCGATTTCCACATCGACTCTAAGTATGCCTTCGTATGATGTTGTCATGGTCGCTCCCCCACTTGATCTTGCAATGCATCCACCAAATGCATTACTTCATTCGAGATCATGCAACGGCTCCTCACTGCTCGCTCGATCCGTTGAGCTTTGTGGAGATACTGTCTTGAGGTACTCTTCCTCAACATGTGCGATCTGTTGCACATGATTCTCCCTCTGGAGAACCAGGACATATCCCTCTTAGATATCTGTCCTGTTGGAGCAACTTTCCTCTTTGTATTCTTCCCTCTGGAAGTTTCAGAGACCACCATCCCCTTGGACTACTCTGTCTTACTAAATAATCTGTACATTGTGCTGCCCCCACAAATGCGCTTGCTAGATTGTGACTCTTTGCCAATATAGCCCCTACTGCACCCTTCGAGGCCTAGCAACATGCTGAACTTGTTGCACACTTTAGTCTCCTACGGATGTATCATTTTCATGTCGAAGAGAAAGTTTCAATGCTCCATGGTGTCGAGTTTCGATCGCCTTGGGATGGCCATGAACACTTCATCGTCCGCATACAAGCTCTTGCATGGGTATCGAATTCTTCGAGTTAGCAAGTCTCCTCACCTCTATGAGCTTTGCCTAACTCTTTCGGTCATTGAGCAACACATCCCACTTTGCAGAGTCTCATCTTTTATACCAAGCACCCTGCTTGCCTTGAGCATCGTCAAGTTTGGTTGCCAATGTCATGCCGTAGTTTGAACTCAGCCATCCTAACCTTTGTGCTCCATACATTCTTTCTAGCTTGCTTGTCCTTGTGGTGCCTCTCGCGTGAAGGGTTGGTAATTCTTCTGAATGTCAATCATGGATGCCCGCTCATATGAGTGACTCCTTTCCCTACATCTCAATGTTCATTTCCCTCAAACAGTCACGCATGCTAGCTGCCCTCCACGTAGTCCAGCTAGATCCCCCATGTTTGCATGACAAGTGTTTCTATGTGTGCTTGTCCTGCTCTAATACCAAAATATCACGGGCTTAGTTGGTTTTGCCTAAGTCGTGCGGCACCCTTGTGAGTCCGTCCGTAAAGGTCAGCATCCCCGAAACCTCCTAGGGTCCCTTAGGACCTACAAAAGAGAAAACAGGTTAGAGGAAGCACTTCCCACAGGATCCACAAGCAACAGCTTTAGCAAACACTTTATATAGTCAATACAAATTACAACTATGGACTTTACAAGTTTTAAACGGTTGAACACAAAGGATAATGGTCCATTACAAACCGAAGTCCCCATAAGTGTCCACATTGCACAACTCTTATTTACAAGCCGAAACTAGCTATAAAAGTTAACCAAGCGAGGGCTGCCAAGCCTACTGCAAGCCCGCTGCTTGCTATACAAAGCATGTACAAAAACTAAAGGACATGGACAATCATGAGCATTACGTCGAATACCTTATTTATATTTTTATCTGTGATAGTGCGGCGGTGACACTCAGGGTTCCCGACCTCACCTCGGTTATAGGACGTCGTTGTCCCTCCAAGTTGCGCTGATATTCCCAAGTCAGGGGCGATTGGGGTTGTATTTGCTGAGGTGTCGACTGAGGAGTCGGTTGTTGGGGCACCACTAACTATATGAGTTGCGGGATGTGCGGGACGATAGCCTGCATCATCCCGGCTAGTGCTTAGACGGTGGGTGAGGCCGAGGAAGGCCTCGGCAATAACGGCGGGTGGCTCGGGATTCACCGTCGGGGGGGGGGGGGGGGGGGGGGGGGTGGGAGAATCCCAGGTCGTTGAATAGTCTCCAGTAGCGGTTTAGGGTTGGTGCCGACATGTTTGTTTCCTCGAGAGGAGGAAAAGAGCTCAACCCCCCGATCTCAAAAGTCGGCGGGGAATATGAGTCTGTTCGCTGGGACGTTCCACATTCATGTTGCTCGGCGGGCGCTCTTACGACATCGAGCCCTCCTTCATGTTGTGGGATTTGTTACCGTGGCCGAGAAGTCAGCACGACTTGGTCTCTCCCGTGTGCACAAGCTCGTCCGTGTCGGTTAAGAAGTGGTTGAGAAGTTCGGGAGAGGTCGGTTGGGCCTACTCGGGAATGTGCCTCGATGGGTCTGCTCGGTGGCGCACCTCGGACTCCTTATCGGGGTCTGTCAAGGGATCCTACACGAAGGTCTCGTTAGGGTGAGGGTTCTCGATGTGGCCCCTCCGACGGTCAAGTAAGTGTTCTGACCAAGATAGTCTTAAGAGTTTATATAGAGAGGAAGTCTCAGCTAGAGTCTCCCTGGTGTTGTTTCCAAGAGGGGTTTTATACTTGTCAGGCGTTTGATCGACCATACTCCCACCCATACCATTGTCGACGTGCTAAGTAGAGCTGACGTGCGATTTCTCCGAGTGCCCATATTATCGTGCGTTCGGTCGGTGTGGAGCGAGGGCATGCACACCATTCTTGATTTATGGGCGTTCCAGCTTTGTTGTGTCTGTGGTAGCCCGATTAGCACTGTGCCACCTCGGTCAGGTATTGTACCAACTGGATTAGTATTAAAACTCGTGCTATCATGATCCATCAAGCTAGGGTGATCTTGGTGAGCTGAGTTGATCCATAACTTAGCGCTATCACTAATGCTAGATTAAATCATCATAACAACCGTGACTTGTATTAATAAGTTTTTTAGAAAATGAGGCCCAGTTGTTAGTGGACCGGCTCATGTCGTACGCGTCGTAATCAAGAAGACCCAACCCGACCCATCAATTCGGGTTCGGCTCACTCGCCCCCATCGGAACATAAAGAGACCAAAATCTAACCGTCCATGGGTCTCAGCACCCATCTCAAAGACATCAATCAATTGGTGCCCATCTCCAATTAGAAATGGATTTTCTATTTTTATTTCTTTTTAAATTTAATTGGAAATTATTTGTATACGCCGAAACAAACAGGTTTTAATTGGATCGACGACGCCTGAAAACCCTTTTGCGCGCTGTGTTGCTGATCTGGTCGATTTCTAGGGTTTGCGGATTCAGATTCGCGAGTTTCGTGGAAGCGGAGATGTCCACCTTGAATTCCCTCTTCAATCGAGCTCCCTTCGGGGCGAGATGGTTTGCTTCTCTAACTTCGTCGCCCTTTATTTTCTTCTTGAATACTTCTTTTCTTTCTTGATCTTCTTTGATCAAAGATCTTTAATCTTTCTTGGTATGCCCCCTTGTCGGGGAATTCATGGTTGTTCTAGATCTGGTTGGATTATTGTTGTAGGAAGATGAATTAGACTTTCTGTTCGTACCAACTGCCCCTCCCCTGGTTGTGCGAGTCAAGGACGGTTTTCTCTTCTAGTTCCGAAGATTGATCTAGAGCATGAAACGTTTGCAATTCGTGCTAAGAGCTTTGAAACCAATGGTTTTCATCAAATTGGATATCCACTTAAGTTGTAGGGTGATCTGCTTGGAATTTCCAAGGTTGATATTGAACTAAGATTACATAAATCTTGCATTTGTCGTGATTTAGCAAGATACGGCTAAAGTCTTCATTCATTGCCATATTGTGATTGGAATTAGAAGACACGGCTAATGTCTTGTTGCTAAAAGGAATAAACCATCCAGCTCAGCACAAAATGTCAAGTTTCTTGATCAAACATGCCATTATGCATGAACTGAAAATTTCCACCTTGCAGACTTATTACTGACTCCTAATAGACTAGGAAACCCTTTGGTGTATTTTCAACATTAAAAAAGAAGGCTGTGACACCAAGTCTTATATTGTACGTTTACCATGCATGACCTAGAGTTCTGTTTTTGCTTGTGGGAATGGTAAGCCTAAAGCTTAGTGAAAGTGGTTGACAGAGTCACAGAAATGATTAGTGTCTTTACTGTCTCCTACGAGATAATCTAGTTCAGGTGTGATCATTAATTGGTATACAGGTGTCATTGTATTTTTATGATTGTCTCTTGATCACATTTATTAATCTTGACACTTTCTTGACCAAGATACTGCCATCACTTTATTTGGAAAGTGCACTCTACTTTTGTAATTAATACCCAAAAAATTCCATTAAATCAGGCAGGCATGAATTCATTTATTTAAATTTATGCTTTCATATCCCTTTACTTTCTCCACCTTTTCTTGTATTAGCACTTGTCTCTTAATTATGATTATTACATTCTTTATACAAAGATAAATCAGCCCCAAAGTCCCTAGAAATACAGAAAAAACCATGAACCTATTGACTTGGACTAGAACTAGGCCTAAACTAGACCTTACTAGATCGATCCAAGTCGCGTCAGTAAGAAGTTCAATAATTCAACGGCTTGATTCTGTTAGAAAAATAGAAGCTCTGTTCGTCATTCTTTTCTGATTTGTTAAAAGATAAAGAGGTCAATCTAATGATGTTGGAGAGAATTTTCACAACTACTAAAAATTTTCTGTATGGTTTTTTCCAACTGAGCGAGCATTTGAGTATATTGAATATTGAAGGAAAGCCTCACTGGTGGTGTTGAGAATCTACTATTGGCTAGTCACCCTAACGAAAGACAGTGGAACTTCTGGAATTAAGTTAATTTTGAACACCATAAGGTGAAGATTTTAAGCCATATAATAACCAAGATTTATTAAACCGAATAGTACCCCCTGGTACGGGTGGTACATATCAGTCCACCAGCAGATAGGTACGCGGATCATCCGCTACCGGGCGGGTACCATTGATCTAGCCACAGATTGGATGATACGGAGTTGTTTTCGCCCCGTTACCGCTCGAAACAAGTCGGTAATGGTCGATTTCGATCGTCGCCGTCTGCTACCGGGCAGTATAAGCCTGATTGTGGCGAGGGAAGAAGAAGCGTTGAGGGAGAAGGAAGAAGAAAGAGAAAGCACTCAAAGAAAAGGGAGAATCGGGAGAACCTTGATGCGTCTTGATCCGGCGTTGCCCTCCCTCGACGATCCCGATCCAGGAGGTAATGGCGAGGCGGTGGCTCAACTTCTTCTTCGTTGAAGGCCGGAGACACCTGTGGCCTTTGCCGCGTTCTTCACCGAAGGCAGGAGATGTCTGCAACCTTCGACGTCTTCGCCGAACGTTGCAAATGAGGAGAAGACCGCATTCTACTCCTTGTTTGAGGCAACAAGGAGAAGAGGAGGAGGCGACATCGTCAAGGCAACATACACCTCCTTTTATATACATATAGGCGTACCGCTCAGTATGCCCGTACCATACTGTACCGAGCAAGCAAAGCTCGGTACACCGGCATGGTACAAATTTACAAACCTTGATAATAACTATTATAAACTTTTTTCATTTTGCATACTCACATTAAGCCACCATAGAGTGAAGTGAATCTCAATGAATCTTCCCTTAACAATTTTCTGACTAATAAATCTGTCCCGATCTGGAAATTCGATCTAACCATCAGTTTTTGGGATTGAACAACATGCGAACCTTAGTCATTCATATCCTAGCTCTATAGGTTTTATGTGGCAATATTTAGAATCACATGCAAATTTACTCATCTTATCTTAGTCTGTGATTATTGTGGTTTTTGCCCAAATAAATATGATACAATTTGTTATGGAGGGACATTACTGAACATGCCTCTTTGCTATGGGTATATCTGATTTGTGTGCAGCAAGACTTGCTTGAATCTTGCTATATCACGGATCAAATTGCTCCGCAATAAGAGAGAATTGCAGCTTAAACAAATGCGCAAGGAGATCTCTCAATATATTCAGACTGGCCAGGAAGCTATTGCTCGAATCAGAGTAAGTGCATACACATAAACCGAACTACTTTTCTGACTCTCTATATAAAATTACCGTTGCATCTTCTGTTGGTCATTAACTTAGGTGGAGTATATCATCCGTGAACAAAATATTCTGGCTGCCTATGAGATCATAGAGTTATTCTGTGAATTTATTCTTGCACGTGTGCCAATCCTCGAAAGCCAGAGGTTTGTTATTTTATTTGCATTTCACATTTCGTTTATGTCCTATTGTCATGTTTTCACTTTATTGGATGCACTATTGTGGTAACCTTGTTCTGTGTAATGGCTTTAAGATAATTTATTTCAGTAGGGATATGAAGAGAAGAAGAAAGAGGGCTTACTGGCATGATCGTTCTTCTTCTCTCAGCAGAATGTTCACGTATCACAGTTGCTGAATGTCTCATTTTTTGTTAAAATGGTATAGTTTGTCCCTGAGTAGGGTTAGTGTATACCAATAAAGAAGGGAAAGAGCAGAAACTTAACAGATACCTACGTCATTACGAATCAGTAATTCTGTATATATACTTCTCAGATTGATTGATTTTTATTCATAGGACTCTACTGTTCAATATGACACTGGTAAATTTTGAATCTCAAGATACTATTTAGTATTTGCATTTGTTGGTGAATTTACCTTATTTCATATGGTGGAGCGACACCAAATATAAACTTTCGTGTGTATGGGATTCCTCTTCTGCATTCAACAAATATAGGAGGTTTCCGAACCCTTGGAGTACCAAAATAGACTATTTCAACTAAGGTTTGTCGTACCATAGCATACCGCTCGATATGGGCAGTACGTACTGGTCCGATAGAGGACCGGTATAGACAGTACATAATGGTATGTTGGTGTGCCCCACCATTCCATGTGTTGATACATTGGTATGGCTCGGTACATACTGTACCAAAAGTTGGTTGATAAACCGATATGGACCGATAAAATAAATTATCATTTCAAGCTTCTTAGATTTGATGTCAATCAAAGATTTTTTGAGATGACATCCAATATAAGAACAGTTTACACTTCTCTTTGATAAAAATTCTGAAATGCAGCAATATATCACCGAAAGCAACATCGGCTAATAAATTTTTAAGTGAAATTGTAAATAATGTACAAATATTTGGTTAACCAGCAAATTAGGAAAGGATTGTTCTCAAATTTTAATTCTAATAGTATGCTACAATTTGCAATCCATGCTATCATGGAATGCCAGAAAAATGGACTGTTTCTGTACCAAGAAAAGCCTTTTCACAATTTGTATGTGCAAGTGGATGGCACAATAGGGTGCCATCAAGATGGCACTAAAAATGCAAGCAACTCACAGACTACTCTGAGTGTATCTATGACTGGACCTCTTCTCTTTACCGCGAATCATAGCTGCTTGGTGAAACTATAGATGCTTATGAAGAGAAATAAAATTGTAAAAATTGAGAAATCCGAATCGCATATGAAGCGCTGAAGCAAGTGTAGTTTGATATTTTTTATTTGTCACAGTAAATTCATGTGTGTTTTCGATTACAGCCGCTAAATTCACCCTCCTAGCCCAATTAAACGTGTTGGCCATTTAGTAGTAAGTTGGGCCTCAAGTTGCATAGAGTTAGATAAAGCAAACAGCCATTTGGTAAAAAAAAAGCTTTATTACTCAACTAAATGCTTTATTATGAAATCATTATTGTTGTCGTTCTTTCGATGCAAAAGCTCATCATGACCTATCATTCTCTTATCATCCGTTCGTTCAATTGCAAAAAAGTTCTTTAAGTTCTTGTATATTTCTGACCTAAGCTATAAACATTGATAGAAGCAGAGTTGAACAAGGTAATCCAAGTTGATGAGAAATAGAATGGTTTACTTTGAGGATGGCTTCCCAAGGAAGAGCAGCAATAAAATATGCCTATAATTTAAATCTATACCCAATTAAACTCCATTGTTAGGTTTGGGTTACTTTGCTTAATGTTAGTGCTCTTCTTGTACCACAAGGGTCACCATGTTTTGCCATTTAATTTAAAAGTTGTTATATCAATGTGACAGGGATTGCCCATTAGAATTGCAGGAGGCCATTGCCAGTATCATCTTTGCTTCTCCGAGGTGTTCTGATTTACCAGAATTACTCCATATTAGAAACTTATTTTCAACAAAGTATGGTAAGGAGTTTGTTGCAGCAGCATCTGAGTTGCGGCCAGAGAGCAATGTCAATCGCATGGTAAGGAACATTTTATCTGGTGCTGCCGTGGAATCTCAAGTGGTTGACTTTCTGCAGTAACTTCCACAGATTATCGAGAAACTTACAGCCAGAGCTCCACTGGCAGAGCTAAAGATTAAGGTTTTAAAGGAAATTGCACAAGAGTACAATCTGGTGTGGGATTCATCAAGCACTGAAGCAGAACTTAGTAAAAATCATGAGGACTTGCTGGTAAAGTCTTTGTAGTAGTTGTTTTTGCTGTTGTTTTTATTTTTAGCATCATCTATGTGGATCAAGTTGCTCCCGAAGTTGCTACTGCTGCTAAGACACGTACTTTCTCAACCCTGACTAAGCTTTCAAACTACTTTGATCTTTGGCAATTATCATATCCTGGTTCACATCAGCACTTCTATTGTTGTGTTAAGTGCCAAATTGTTTAAGAACAACATTGGAAAAAGTTGTCTAAGAAGACAGAAAAGTAAACCTTTACATCAACAAAACAATCTGTTGGTGATTGGTAATTTCTTACAATTCTGATCTTAGTTGGACTACTGATTTTGCCATAAACAGAACTCTGGTGGGAATAGATTCATATTGCTACTTGCCACCCAGATAGTCAGAACATTATAAGTGGTTGTTGCTAGTGGTGATTTTTTATCATTAGTCAATTTTCTAACAATGAAAGTTGATTTATCATCATGTTTATTTCACAATTCTCAAGTTGGCTTTACATGTTTTGGAGAATATGATTGAATTGTTTGTGCTCTCAAAGCATGTTAATCGCTACTTTCATCCAGTAATTCCTAGGGTCTTCTCTCCCCTTGCTGATCCATACAACATCATTCAGTAATGCTCATTTTTGTTCGATTTTATATTCCATCAGCTTGATGCCCCTTTGAATGGCATTCATATGTCTGCTTAAATAATAATTATTGTATCTTATGTGGGCATGTCACAGTCAAGGTTTCTTATCTTCCAGATAACAATGTCATTTTTCAGCTTCATTTCTCATTTCCTTTCTTTATATATGGACATGTTTGCTTACTGAAGGTGAAGCCAGTTCCCATCTTTTCTCTTAATCAAAGGCAATAACAGTGGCAGCTAAAGTTTTATTAGTAGGAGGTACCTTTGGCACCATCACACAGGTAGTGATGGCAATGACAATAGTGATGATGGTGGTCACCACTATAATTGTCTCAACAGTGGCAGTAGCAACAAAGGTGGTGGTCGTTTAGAAGTAGACTGCCAAATCAGTGTGATAATGACAGTGTAGCAGTGGTGTCAATGAATAAGATGATGATGATGGTGGTTCATGGTGGTCATAGTAGCTAACATTTTAGTGGTAGTCATAGCAATAATGGTGGCCATGGCTGTGATGGCGACGTGAAGGCTTGAATCCAAGCTCTTGTGAGCTTTGGCCGAGAGTGGCGGAGGACATAGGATCAAAAAGGTTAAGAAATCACCTGAATCTCAAGACGTTCCTCAAACCAATCATATACTTTATTGAGATAGGTAACCAAGGCCAAGGGACTCCCCCTTTGAGAAGCATATATGAAAATATCATCTCATACCACTTTTCTAGGGATGCTTGCGCTCCAACTTAACTAGGTCTTTCTTCAAGTACAGAGATTATTGTGCCAATTGCAGATGTCAAAAACACATGTTACTTGCCCATTCCTGATATTCCTTGTTTGGTCATTTCTTTATGGAACAACACATAACAAAGTTGAAGTAATTTAGTTAATCAAACTATGCAGTAAGATCAAATTGATTATTGTTTATCCATGAGAACCTCATTTAAAACTTTCATGCTATAAACTCAGTCCTTGTTCTTTTGCTCCTTCCAAATTATTTTCTTGATGTTATTACAGTATTTAATTTCATTGTGTGGCACAATATACTTCAATTTCATTAACGTGGTTGACAAGATGCTTGAATCAGTAATATAGAAACACACAATATACTGCAATAACTCTGTATATGGTTTTCCAACTTAGTTTTATGTTTTAATCCTATATTACTTTCTGTATATTTTTAGGAATACAAGTCTCATCTCTTCATAATTTGGTTGTCGTAAAATGCAGGATGGTTTAAATCCTACGAATTCACAGGCAACTGTAACTGCAAGCTTCACTGGTACTTCACAAAAGGATGGACCACCTGTATCGCCTGTTAGAGAGAATCGAACGGAACAATTGCCTCGGACTTCTATCCCTTCAGTTAATAACCTTTCCTCCCTTGCAAGCAAAATCTCTGTATCAGATGATGGCAAAGCAGATGCAGTAAGAAGTCAAACTGAAGTACTGTCAATTGACAAGACATCATGTTCAAGTCAAAGTTCATCAGACGTTTTGGATAAAGCCCGAGCTGCCATCGCATCTGCTGACCGCGCATCTGCTGCTGCGCGTGCTGCAGCTGAGCTTGTGAAGGTCAAACTGCCTCGCCAATCGAATAATTTTAGCCATGGCAATTAGGTGCAGTTACAATTGTAGCTAACGAATTAAGCTAACCGACAGAAGCTTATGTTGTCTATTTAAGATTTCTTTGTCTGTGTGTAGATAGGAGTGTGGATCTTTAGATAAGATCATGTTAAAATTGGAAGGTAATGGTGTTATTGAGAGCTATCCTAACAGTTATGCAGCACATCCTTCAGTCGTCAATTGGTGGTGGAATTGTGTAACTAATTTATCATTCGACATATAATCGTGAAGTGGAGTCTAAGTCATCTTTCATCTATTTGCTTATGTGGATAATCCTTAAATGATGAGTGATGACTTACCTTTTGTGCACCTCTTTTGTGTATACTCGGACATCGAATTATTAACTTTATCATCGAAAGAATTGACTCAGGAAGTATCTTTCAATCTCCGTCTTCATGTAGGTGGTACATTGGGAGCTTGATGTTTTCATCTTGGAGACACCTTAAACAACTATACACATGTTGGTTCAAATCACGTCGAGCTGACCAAGGCATCAATCATATTTTTTTCTCACTATTTTGGTGCTAGAAGGAGGATCTAATGTCGCAAAAATGTCCACCTAAATCGTCTCAATGAACGCTCAAGCGAGGAGGCCCTACTCCCAACTCAATACTTTCACTCAAGGGGGCATCAGCCACCCTTTTCGCACGTGAACACGTCCACCTCAGTGCAAACGCCTAACATGATACTGGCATCTCTATTCGACGACCCGGGCTTCTCATCCCAAGAGCGACCTTGCTCGGGCCTGTTGAGGTGTTTCTAAACCTCACAGAGTAGGTGCAGACGCTAATGGGCATGATGCAAGTTGTTGCTCTACTTTTGCCCCAATTAGCCCAACAAGCAATGCTACAATCTCAGCTGTAGCTTAATCGCTGCAACATCAGCACTCATCAGGGTTCCCCCACCTGACGCAATACCTTGAACACATTAGGTATTGCTGAAATCTCGTCTATACTATTGAAGGTCCATAATTTGATATGAACACATTAGATAGAGCAGTACCTTTGTAGTCCAAGGAATGACTCACCGAGGTACCGAGGTAAAGTGGAGTATCTTGGGCACATTATATCAGAGGATGGAGTGGCGGTAGACCCGACAAAGATCGAGACAATGCAAGGATGATCGAAACGTACAAATGTAAAATCAGTGCCTTCCTTGGACTGCGTGACAATATCTCCCTTCCTTGGACTCTGGGAAGGGAGATGTTGTTTTGATTTTTCTGCTAACAAAAATATGCTACTGCACATTTGTCTTTCTTCTTCTTAACCCATCGAAACCCAACCATCTTGCTGCCACCACCCAAGACGTCTTTAGGGTATCCCTTTAGCCTTAAGACGCAACCATTGTAACTTATTTTTATAACCCAAACAACACCCAAAATTGCATCCCAAAATAGTGACATATCGCAGCTTATCGACGTAGAATTCTGTAGCACTATCTTTTGGTGTTTTTGCGGCACCCATATCTGATCCTTACCAAAATTGTTGCTGCCACCCACACCATCTTTAGAGAACCCCTATAGCTTTAAGATGCAATCATCATAGCCTTTTTTTTATCTCCATAGACAACCCAAACCGTAGCCCAAACAACGGTCTTCTACAGCCATTGATCCTCATCTTCCGCAGCTACCGAACCTACCAAACTAGTTGCTACCCTTAACAGCAACCCTAAACCTTCCTTCCCAACCTCATGCCACTACCACAAAATCCTTTGCAGCCTCCGCAGCACCCTCAAACCGCAGCACCAATAGCAACCTAAACCGCAAGCTATCAACCCTAAACTGCAACCTTGATCCATCATCCTTTTGGCCACTAATCCCTACTAAACCAGTTGTTGCCATCAACAACAACCCTAAACCACCTCTCTAACCTTAAACCTCAGCTATTATACCCCCTATACAATCCCTACAGCATCCCTAAATCACAATCCCAATAGCAACAAAAAAACAGCAACCATTTAGCCCCAAACCGCATCCATCTACCCTTGACCCACCACCTCTTTTGGCCATCAATCCACCCAACCATTTCATATCGCAGATCCAATAGTAGGAGAAGGATATTGACATCTAAGATTTGGAGGCACATGCAATGATATCTCAAGGTTCAATCGATGTCAAGTTGGAGACGTTTGAATCACGCGTGGAGGACAGATTGTGCGCCTTATTCGTCGAATTCAGATTGGGCCAATCTCCGAGCCCAACAAAATTCTAGCAAAGTGCAAGTTTAGAGAGGCCTCTCAAAAAGAAAGAACGAGCCACTGATATGAGGCAGCCATGCATGAGGGTGGACTTCCCTCGATGGGAAGAAGGAGACCCGACGAGATAGATTTTATACGTCGAACTGTCACAGGCTTAGCTAATTTTGCCTAAGCCGTGCGGCACTCATGCATGTCCTTCCATAAAGGTCAGCCTTCCCCGAGATCTCCTAGGGTCACTTAGACTTACAAAAGAGAAAACGGGCCAAAAAAAATAATTCCAACGAGATCCATAAGCAACTACTCAAGCAAACACTTTATAAAGCCAATACAAATTACACTCATGGACATTATAACTCAGAAAGGTTGCACACAAAGGATAATGGTCCATTACAGACCGAAGTCCTCCACAAGTGCTTACAAGATACACTCGTATTTACAAGCCAAAATCAACCACAAAGTAAACCAAACTATGGCTGTTAAGCCTACTGTAAGCTCGCTACTTCCTGTACAAGGTATGTACACAAACCGAAGGACATAGACAAACATGAGCAATTTCATCGAACACCTTGTTTATATTTTTGTCCGTGCCATTCTGCCCCACTTATTCCTTCGACGTCCTCGTCGAAGCCATTTTAGACACTGCATCTCCTCACATTTTGTTGAATCTTCAATCTTCTACTTTGGCTGCAACACGCCCCTTTGGCTCCTAGCCGCTCTCCGCTGCTGTTGTTGAGTAGTCGAACTCTGATCCGCCATGCTGCTTCAACTCACTAATGACTGAATCTGGTGTGGGGTTGGCTGAGTTGTGCTAATCCTTGTTGACTCTCGCGGATCCTTCTGATGAAGAAAAAAACATGTCTTATTATATGCCAGTATTGCAGTATCCTTATGTTGCTTGAACTGGATGGATGCTTATTGGAACTTTAACGAGCATCGACTCGTAGACTTTGAAGTTTTTGAGGTCCTTCCTCCATAATGTTTGTCCATTGATTCTTCTTCTACGTTTAGTTGTTACTTCTAAGTAGGTTTGCATCACTTCCGCTTTCAATTGGCATTCAATTGGAAAATGAAGCGGACAGTCTACTTTCAGTAGTACTGATCACCAATGGTGAGAATTTGACAATTATTATCTTTCATAAGCTTTCTTTGAAGAGTCACTGAACTTATGCAGAGTTCCTCTGCTGGATAAGCAAGAGAACTAATATACTCGATTTCACTCATTCTCTTAGTAGTTGAGAAGGCAAGGCTACTTGGCTTCGCTCACCTCCTCGAGTTAAGAGAATTGGGGTACTCAGTTTCGCCCATTCTCCTGAGTTGAGAAGGCAAATATTACTCGATTTTGCCTACCATCTCAAGTTTGTACTTCATGCATTGAGCTAGTTACTAACATTCGCCCGCTCTTAGCTCACACTTCTGAAGCACTTGAAGTGTTTGCACTCCTTGTATTGAGTAGCTACTGTGATTCGCCTTCCCACTGCCATTGAATTTCTGGAATGCAAGTTTTGCTCGAAAAAAGCAAAAAGTTTACCCAAACTTGGAGTAAGTCTTTAATAGATCTGGTTATCTTTGGGATACTGTCTTCTCCATCACCTTTGTCGCCTACTCCTCTGAGTAGAAAATGTATAGTACCACGTACTGCCTACTTCGTTCCTATCAGCCGTGGCCCGTCGAACTACCAGCCAAGGGAGCACCCCGATCCCCAACCGTAGAGTTCAATGCCCGAGGCCCGTCAAGCTACCAGCCAAGGGAGCACCCCGATCCCCAATCGTGGAGTTCAATGGATCAAAGTTTGGAAGAGATGATCAGTGTTTGGTAGAGATGCTATGAGAATTTCAACAATCTAGAGGGGAAGGGTGAGCCAACCCAAGGTCGGGTTGGTCGCCAGTCACTCAGTACAATCAAGAGAAGTTGATCCTAGCCTACTTTGGCCTCCTATCATTGGAGGCTTTTTATGGTAGTACCGACCCGTTAGAGCACATCGCTGCTTTCTGCGCCCAAATATTATTGTACGACACTTTGGACGTCTTGATGTGTTGCATCTTCCTAACCATGTTAAGAGGCCTGACACAATGATGGTATGCCCGTCTGAAGTCGCTCTCCATCAGCTCGTAAGGAAATTTGAGCTTCATTTCCTCAAGAGTATGCACCCGAGGCCATCGACGGTAATGCTCCTCAGACTTAGGCAAGGGAAGGAGGAAACACTCTCAAACTTTATCACTTGGTTCACCAACAAAATCTAGGCATGCAAGATGTTCATCCATCGCTCATAATACAAACCTTCATGATGAGACTAAAGCTCTCTCGTCTTTTCTAATAATTAGTAGAGAGGCCATTTGTGAGATACCTAAGGTACTTTAAAGGGCCAATCAACATATTGCTGCATAAGCAATGGTTTTAGGTAAGTGTAAAGAGACATGTAAAAGGCTAAGATAGGAGCAGCTATAATCCGCCTCGACCCTAAGGTCACCATGGCGAAGAAAAAGTGAATGACTCGAGTTACCTCGCCCGAGGGCTGAGTTAAACTCCCCTGAATATGACTAAAACTGAAATATTTTTACAGATAAAAGAGAAGAAACTCTTAAAAGACCCTCAACTAATGAAGGCTCCATTGGTAAAGAGAGACAGATCCAAGTACCATCGTTTCGATAAAGGATTACGGTCATGACACAAAAGATTATCGTGACTTGAAGAAACAAATTAAAGAACTCATTTGTCAGGTACACCTGAGACGATTCATTCGGAGGCACCGGGAACCTTCACCCCGACGTTAGGTGTCGGTAGAGAGATAAATTGACATCATCATTGGTGGACTCATTTTGGAAGGAAATAACTCCTCGGGTCATAAAACTTATGCTCGAGCTACTATTAAAAAGCGCTCGTGGACAAGGAATGACTCAAAAATTACCTTAAAAAAAAGGAAGAGATAAGGTATCTCAACCCTAACCATGATGATGCATTAGTAGTCTCTGTGAGGATGATTAATATTTGAGTGAAGAGGGTCATGATTGATATAGGTAGCTCTACTGATATCATCTATTTTGATGCTTTCCAAAAATTTAGGCTCGTGACTAATGACCTCACCCCTATGACTTATTTACTGACGGGATTCACTAACGACTCAATCTTTCCTCTCGGGACTATAAACATACACATCATGTTTTGAGACAAGCCATACTCTGAAATGGTGATGACTTGATTTATGGTGGTCGATATCCCCTTAACATATAACTCAATCATAGGTTGGCCCACACTGAACAAACTGAAGGCAATGGTGTCGACCTACCATATGGTGATGAAGTTCTCAATAAGGACTAGCACTAGAGAGCTGAGAAGCAATGTGAGGGAGTCACGCCAGTGCTACCTTACATCGGTCTCCCTACGAAGAAGGCAAAATCCAAAGTGCCACCTATGGACCCGTGAAGTTTTGCCAAGTCCCTCCTACAGCCAAGACTAGTGGAACTGCTGATTGAGACAAACTTGGGCAAAGCCCGTCCCGATCAAGTTGTTAAGTTCAGGGTGACACTTCCCGAGGAGAAACGGGTGCAACTCATTAATTTTCTTAAGGAGAATGCTTAGGTATTCATGTGGTCACCAAGAGACATATCGGGAATCAACCTAGAAGTAGCGTAACATCACTTAAAAAATATCTCTCTTGAGGCATGACTGATGACACAAAAGCCTCAAAAGTTTTCTCTTAATTACTAGCATGCAATTAGTGATAAGGTAGACATGTTGTTAGGAGTAGGATTTATTTTCGAGTGCATTACCCCCAATGGCTCACCAATATCGTGCTCATTACAAGGTCTAATGAAAACTAGAGAATGTGTATTGATTATATGGATCTCAACAAGGCATGTCCAAAAGATAGCTATTCATTTCCCCATATTGATCAGTTGGTTGATGCTATCTCGGTTCATGAGCTCCTCACCTTTATGGACATGTTCTCAGGATATAACCAAATAAGGATGACATCAAAGGATTATAAAAACACTTTTTTTATTATCAACCAAGGCACGTATTGCTACCAAGTTATACTATTTGGGATAAAAAATGCAAGGATGATGTACCAAAGGATGGTGAACAAGATATTCAAGTACCAAATTAGGAGGAATGTCGAAGTATATGTAGATGACATGATAGTCAAAAGTAGAATGACTGACTCATATTTGGTAGACTTGGCCGAGACATTTCAAGTTCTAAAGAAGTTCAACATGCACCTCAATCTAACCAAGTGCGCTTACAGAGTCAGTCGAGGAAACTTCCTCAGATTTATCATGCACCAAAGGGGAATAGATGTGAATCCCGAGAAGATGTGAGCCATACTGGAGATGCACCTATCTCAGCCAATTAAGGAAGTCCAATAGTTAGCAGGGTGAATAGCAATGCTAAGTCGCTTCCTATCCTAATCAAGTGATAAGTGTATACCTTTCTTTTGGGCTTTAAAGAAACCAAAGGGCTTCATATGGATCTAGGAGTGTTAAGAATCATTTGAAAGGCTAAAGCACCACCTTGCCCAATTGCCACAACTCTCCTCATCTACCTATGACCAACTAATTTAATTGTCAACTTGGTGTTGGTTCGAGACAAATAAGGAGTCAAAAGTCTATCTACAATGGCAATTATGTTCTAAGCGGGCTTGAGGAATGATACCCCCTATTGAGAAGCTTATATTTGCCCTGATACTGGTGCTAATGAAGCTCTGTCCTTATTTTGAAGCATAGGTCCTTTCTCAGTTTGATGTCTTTGGGCGACTATTGAGATAGTCAGTAGAGTTTGATGAGTTCGACATCTGATATATGCCGAGGACTACCATAAAGGCCTGAGCATTGACAGACCTTATCACAATACTAACTCCTTCGCCTAGAGGTCGACAATCGCACCCCCTCAGCATGGACACTGTTTATGAGTGGTTCCACCACCTCGAAAAGAGGTGGAGCCAGACTCATCATGAAGGGATCGAACAAACAAGTGTATGAACATGCCCTCCTATTTGATTTCAAAATTTTCAATAATAAAACAGAATATGAAGCACTTCTCTTGGGGCTCCGACTAGCCCGGGAGTTTCAAGTCCAAGACTTGATGGTGTTCAGTGACTCACAACTAATCATGATCCAAGTGGAAGGGAGTTACGAGGCTCGAGATGCGATAATGGCAAAGTACCTTGTTGAGGTATGAAAAGTAAGTAGCTCACAATTTCTCCCGACACAATGTGTTATGGGTCCCTTATGAAGAAAATGCGCAAGCTGATGCACTCACTAGGTTAGCATCTACCCAAGCTTAAAGGGAGGGTTGGCCATTGGTTAAAATGATGCTGACCTGAACCATTGAGAAGCACAACGTGTCTATAGTCCGGGAGAAACCAAGCTGGATGGATAAGATCCTACACTACAAAAAAGATGAGATACTTCTGATTGACCCTACAGTAGCTCGAAGAGTCAAGAATCATCAAACATGATATTGTATAATTAACAATCGTCTATATTATAGATCTTTTAGCTAACCACTCCTCAGATGACTAACACATCAAGAGGCCGAGAGGGTGCTCGCCAAGGTACATGAAGGTATTTGTGAAGAGCATATTGGTGGATGGACCCTTGCCTTCAAAGTGTTTCGATAGGGGTTCTACTGGTCAACGTTGCACAAGGATGCAAGAACCTATGCCCAAAGATGCTATAGGTGCCAAAAGTTTGCCCGGATATAACATTAAGCTTGATCAATTGCTGATAACCTTTCGCCTAATGGGGAATAAACCTCCTCAGACCGTTTCTGCCAGCCTTGGGCCAATAGAGGTTCATAATCATGAGAGTCGATTATTTTACGAAGTAGGTGAAAGCTGAGCCACTAGCGTTGATCACCAAGAAGTAGGTCGAGAGATTCATATGATAAAATATCATCACCCACTTTAGAATCCCAATGGTTCTCATCATCAACAGTGGAACACAATTCAACAATACGAGGTTCAAGGAATTCTATCAATCTTACAAGATTCAATTGAGGTTTATGTTAGTGGCTCATCCTTAAACCAACGATCTTTTCGAGGTTACCAATTAAGTCATTCTTGAAGGGTTAAAAAAGCAAGTTGTTGGAGCCAAGGGTACCTATGTGGATGAGATGTGAAGCATCCTATGGGCCTCCCAGACAACTCTTAAGACCAGGTTGAGATATCATCATTCAATTTAGCCTTCGGCATCGATGTTGTCCTACCGCTCGAGCTAATCTTCTTGGCACCTTGGGTTGAGAGCTTCAATAAGGAAACCTCCATTGAAGGACTACGAGTAGGACTTGACCTAATCAATAAGATCAAAGCAAAAAAACACTAATGAGCGCTAACATATAAAAAAGCGATGGTCAAGCTATATGACCAAAATGTTTACCCTTAAGGAGTTGGATTACAAGACTTGGTACTCTACAAAGCTGAAGTCAATGACCCGACCAGGTCTCGAGGGAAGCTGACACTTAACTGGGAAGGGCTATATCAAATTATCAAAGTCATCCAAGATGGAACATATCGTCTCAGGGCAACATAAGGTGTGTTGTAGAGAACGTGGCATATTGTAAACTTAAATAAGTTTTACCCCTAACACCTCCCTTGGGATCAGGTTTCGGAAAGACTATGCCCCAAGTATTGGACGTTGGTCTTTCAAGATGCCAGCTATGCAAATTAAGAAGAAAAAAAATTCATTACTTTAAAAAAGATAACATCAGCCCAATTGAACTTCTACATCCAAAATGAGACACCAACCTATCAAAATAAAGGGTTAATGGGGGCAAACACACCCGACATAAGGAGCAAGTTGGATAGACTGATCTGATGATAAAAAAAAAAAGGAGATCAGTATAATGGGATATGGCAACCTAGGCATCAGGATGAGACGACAAGTGAAGACTATTATGAAAAGACACCTCGATTGTCATTGGGACATTATGATCTATAGTGTAATCAGTGAACAAGTCCTCCTTGAGCTCTCGTTTGGGGTACCTTACCTTGAAACGAGCTAAGGCAATTTGGTACCCAAATTGTTACAAGACGACCCCCGACCTCTCCAAACCCCTACTAAACATAGTGGAGGCTTTGTAATTGATAATCGTCTGCTCCCGAAACTTTGGTATCATGTGTTGCTTGACCTCTAGTGTTTCCCTCGGACTTTGAGCTTACTTATTGGTCGTCATGACCTGTTCAACAAGCTTCGAGTTATGCCCTCAATGAATCCAGCTCTCGGGTGAGGTGCAACAATTTGTCTACCATGGCCCGATTATTGCTCGACTTCTTTCAATTGCTCAACGTCAGTAAAATGCAACTCAGCTTCCTCAAGTTATCACCCTAACTCAGCCCCCTGAGTCTCCTTTTAGATAATAGCAAAAGGGGCTCCCTTCTTCTTGGGCCACTTGTTCTCTTCCCAAAAATTATCAATTATGAAGGCCTACTAATGAATAACAGAGCTAGTGTCCCATACACAATTGATAATGACTATTATGTAGTGGTGGTGCCGGAAACCAAAGACAAGCATATGAGCAATACAAATCTAAAGGGGCTACCATGACCTAACTTACAACACTTCGTTGTGAAAGCAGGTGTCGATCATAACCTTTGAAGGGGTTCATTAGATTTGCTTCACCACCTCGAACATGAAGACTTACGGTAGTACTACTTTGAGACTACACCATTGTCTCACACCTTCTGCCCCTCGTGGAAACCCTCCCATCTCGAATGCAATAGTCACCAGGAGTCGAGTATGGTAGGTCGGTTATTTGTAAAGTTGTGAAGGGAAGGGGCTTCCCCTTGCATAACTCGAACATCCACCTCGACTTATCTCCTCTTTTCCTCGAAGAAGACTGGGAGCTTCGGTGACCCTCTGAAGGCATCGACGCTGCGGAGATAGAAGGCTCCTTCTTGAGAATTGGCTTCTCGGGTCCCTCATCCCTTTGAGGGTAGGGCACCATCCTCGTGATGACCTTTTGCTTCTTCCTTGGCTTGTCGGTGCTAGCATGATGGCCAAACCGAGTCAAGCCCGATGCTTCGAGCTATTGCTCATAGATAATGGTCAATGTCGAAGAGACCATCACCATGCCCAAAGAGACAATTTTCTCTTTAAGGAATACAGATTCATACTTGTAGAGGATCAAAATTACAAGGTTGCAAAGGATCAAAAAGAGGGGTAAGGTGAAATGATGGGAGGTTTAGGTTATACCCTGATAAGACAGGTTGAGATCCATATCGATCAGTCAATTTTTGTCCATCTTCCGAACGGCATCGTAAGAAGAGAGTATAACCCCAAGTTGATGCACTTGACTTGCCTTCTCGTCCGACAAGAAAAGGGGGGTTATTATTTATGCAATTTGTTGACCAAGCAAGATCGAACCCCCAATCTCGACACGAACCTACGAGGAAGAAGCGTTCCTTCCAACCTCACCCACCCCTCAACTAAGTTGTAGCCACTTCTCTCGCATAGTTGAAAATAATTCATTAGAAGTTTGTGTCAAAGTAATGTCGGCACGCCAACATTCTCTAATGAGCATTATTAGATAGCGCCACGAGTTGGGTGGTAGAGGGGAAGATAAAGTCTCATCTCGAGGGCATCATAAGACAAGCAGAGAGACCCAGACACATGGTCAAATGGACACTGACCAAGTCAAGGAACTTGTAAGTTGAATTTGGTTGGGATCAAGTACTTAACTCACAAGTAATCTAGAAGTTGTGTATTCACCACTATCATAGTCATGCGAGCTTTTCATAGACTCTTAAGTCCCGAAAAACCTGTAGATTCATAGGAATTGCCTCCCCTGACGAAGGGGAGGTCATGACCTCTTCCACCCTTGGGTTGTCCAAGGACAATGTGCGGACCTCGATAGTCTAGTGGCCAGTAGATTAGGAAAAACTTGTTTAAGAAAGGAGAGACATCCCGACCTAAGGAGACGAAAGAGTAGAACGATAGAAGATCGATCTATTGTAGAAGAGAACATAAAGGCTCAAATGGAGGAATGAACCTCACATATAAGATAAATGGGGATTTAGAGAGAGGAAGCTAATCTTTTTTATCCCACAATTGAGACAATATCCCTTCAGGATAATTCCGAAGAGACATCATCAAATGATGGACTTGAAAAGCATCGAATAAAGGATTTAAAATTGCCAAAATCTGTTAGGGCAGAGGCATAAGGCAAAACATGCTCAAGGCATATGAGTCAAAAAAACCTGACCCATGTGTAGAAGAATCCATCATGACAGAGGCACAAGGCTATATGTGCTCAAAGCGCATGAGTCAGGAAAATCAGACCTACGTGAAGAAAAGTCTGTCATAGCGAAGACATAAGGTAAAATGTGTCTGAGATATGTGAGTCAAGAAAACCCAACCCGCATGAAGAGAAATCTGTCACGATAGAGGCACAAGACCAAATATGCCCGAGGCGTGTGAGACAAGAAAACCCGACCCGTGTATAAAAAAATTTGTCATGGTAGAGTCACAAGAATAAATATATCTAAGGCACATGAATCTGAAAAACCTGATACGTGAAGAGAAATCTGTTACAATGGAAACACAAGGTCAAATGTGCTTAAAGCATGTGAGTCGGGAAAAGTTGACCTGTGTAAAGAGAAATTTGCCACAATAGAGATGCAAGACCAAATATGTTCGAGGCAAGTGAGTCGAGAAAACGTCACCCATATGAAGTGAAATCCACCATGGTGGAGGCACAAGAAAAAATATGCTCGAGGCATTTAAAACCCAACTCGTATGAAGAAAAATCTACCATGGTAGAGGTGTAAGACCAAATGTGCTCGATGCATATGGTCAAGAAAACCTAATTTGCGTAAAGAGAAATCTATCGTGATGAAAGCACAAAGCAAATTATGCCCGAGGCACGTGAGTTGGGAAACTTGACCCGCATAAGAAGATCCACCATGGCCAAAGCGTAAGGTAAAATGTACCCGAGATGCATGAGTCGAGAAAACATAACTCATGAAAGGTGAGGGAGGAGAGGTAAATGATAGAAAATATACTAACAACTAATCATCATCTGACACGTAATCATCATGGACAAGAGTACAAACCCCCACGATCAGGTATAAAAATATATTCTTAACATGATGAGTGAGGACTTACCTTTTTTAGACCACTCGTGTCCATACTTCCAAACCTCATATCAACTTCGACGATCTTGGGCATCAAAGATATTGCATCAAGAAACCTCTCATGACCTTGATCTTCGTGTAAATAACATCTAGAGAGATTGATGTTTTTATCTCAAGGACTCCTCGGATAATCCTGCATATAGGTGTGAACATGTCAAGCTGACTAACCAAGACAATGATATTTTCACTCGTCACATAATAACAGCTTGATTGAGTCGGCCAGCGTGGACAAGAGTACAAACCCCCACGATCAGGTATAAAAATATATTCTTAACATGATGAGTGAGAACTTAGCTTTTTTAGACCACTCTGTGTCCATACTTTCAAACCTCATATCACTAACTTCGACGATCTTGGGCATCAAAGATATTACATCAAGAAATCTCTTCTGACATTGATCTTCATGTAAATAACATCTAGAAAGATTGATATTTTTATCTCAAGGACTCCTCGGATAATCTTGCGTAGGTGTGAACATGTCAGGCTGACTGACCAAGACAATGATATTTTCACTCATCACATAGTAACAGCTTGATTGAGTCGGCCAGAGCCGATGTCCATAGAGTTCAAGAAATTGCACTTACAACTGCTAGTACTTCTCCATCGTCTGCGGGCATTAGATAACCAAACGGACATAATGTTCATGTTGGAAAAATAGGGATGAAGAGCAGAAGTTATTCATCAGCTTTTGTCATGATATATACACAGCATGGTAACCGAAACAGCAGAATACAGTTGGATCACAACAGTCGAGAAACGAACAGGCAACGAAGCAGAAATTACAACAAACAATAGAAGATCAACAGTGTGTCCACAATAATGAATTAATATATCTCTGTATGAGAATCCAGCCATGATATGATATCATTAATGACACTTGAGATCCTTTCATCTGGTTCTCCCTCTAGAATAGAATGATATCCTTCTGCATACAGCTTGAGGGTTTTGTCTTTAGTACTGGCCTTCGCATAAAGGAACTTGCTAACATTTGGATCTGTCACCTTGTCTGCAGCTCCATGGAGAATCAGCAATGGGGCACAAACCTGAAAATTTTTGTGAGGGGATCAAAATTTTGCGATACGGACAAATATGAAAAACAACAATCGTTAATGTGGAAAAGTCTTTCTAGTAAGTGAAATTATTTGCATAAAGCTCGAAACTGCTGTTTCTGCTGTTTGAATAGTTGAAGATTATATATATATATATATATATATATATATATACTCATGCAGTACAGGCAGGTGCTGGTTAGATATAAATGTGAAAGAAAAGAAATTATTTGGTTTGGGTGTTATGGGTAGCAAGAAAAACCATGCATATAAACCAGTGGAGTGCCAATTGCGACTTATCACACCAGCTTATATAACCTTTAATCAAGGTCATCTTCAAGCTCCAAGATTCATAATATTATGTACCAAAGACTAATGGTTCGATTCTCTTAGTTATTCCCTATCATTCCTCTTAGAAAAACCAAGTAGAAAAACAGTTAGAAATCATTTTAAGTGACATGCTCCCAGTTCAAGGTACCAAAAGAATAGATTTGACATCTTGAAAATACACTTGGGAGTTTCAAAAATGACACAGTCCACTGCTGGAACCGACACAACAGGTTTAAGGCTTCAAAGTTTATGCAAGTTGATGATTGATCTTTAAAAACTCTGATACTAATTTTGGTCATTGTAATCATCTTTAGACCATCTCATATGAAAACACTTGATAAACGGACAGCGACGGTTTCTCGTGGCTAGCTTTTCCCTTTTTAAGTTTTTCTGTTTGTTGATTGTATCACTAGGTCTCGATCTTCAACTCTATATCCTCTCCTCTGGAAGGGATTCTTTTATTCAATTTTTTTGATATTAAGAGATATTTAATCCCAAAAAAGCAGTATGGCAAGGAGATCTGACACGGCCATGAAGTCAATTTTTCTGTAAAGAACTAATATTTTGTTCGTACTTCTTCTGTTCATCCCTAGCTAATTCTAATGTAGACAACCAGAAGTTTTTCAAGCTTGGATAAAGACAATAAGTGATTCAGACTTAGCACCTTGAATTATATTCTTCAGCAACAACTTGATATTTGATGTTACTTGTGCTAGGAAAGACGATGAAACTAAGCCTTGTATATTTCAGGATGCTTAGGTTAATGTAAACAGATTTTTGCTATGCATGTTTCTCCCTACTCCACTAATTGTGATAATAATGACAGTAATTACTTTATTAAATTTTTGACTTTTTTGTAATAGATATACAAATCAGATTCCAGCAACCATATATGATGAACGAAATTCTTTTTCTTGACACTATTGGATGATCTTTGGAGCCTTTGATTCACATGCTATCTCTAGCAATAAGAACAAAATTCTTTGATGCTTGGTCATGTTATATCTATTCTTTTGATGTTTGGTCATTTTGTATCTATTTTTCAGATGCCTGGTCATATTGTATCTACTTTTCACTTTTGGCCTGCTGTAAGCACACTAGTTTTACATGTTCAGTTAAGATTTTCTTGTGCTACATTTTCAAAATAGAACAAAAATAGTTATGGAAATGCAGATAAAAAACTAACCTTCTCCAGTTGTGACTCAATATCACGTGTGGCCTTTATTAGCTCAACAGCTGTTTTTAACCGCATTTGGTCAGCATATGAAATCACATTGAACTCAGCCTAGAAGGAATATTGGTAAATTGATAATAAAATCTACGAGAGGAGAAATATAAACTATAAATTGGTGCAGTATTCTACCCTTAACTTTGTATTGCTGGGAAATATTTAACACAAGGAGGTTTAGCTCATAGAAGAAGAAAATCAGATGTACAAAAGCTACATGAGTATAAGGTGACAAAAATTGTAACCCAATTCAGTAGAAGAAGAAAAAACTTTCAAAGTATTAGTTGGTGTCAGTTGTAGTAATATAGAAAATGATTGTGCACTTCTATTAAGGTTCTTATTCGAATCTAAGAACTAATTGACTTCAAAATCTTAAATAGCGCTAAACTCATGCAGATCTTATTTTCTCTTACTCTTCAGTAGCCTACTGATTTTCTGTGAAGACCAACGCACGTTTGCCAACTAATATAAACACATCTATAGCTTCTGATTTTACCTGTTCAGATATCACTTCCCATAAAGGTTATTCATATTTGTCATAGGGACTACTTCCCTCAATATAAAAATTAAGCGGACAAAGAAAAAGAAGAAATTGGACTTTTGAATTACGAAAGAAACATGTACCACAAAAATAGATTCTATGATTGTTTTAATGAGTTGTAGTCACTCATGGTACCTAGTATCATTGATCTCTCTACCGCCCGAAATGGTACGAAACGGGTGGGTACATACTAGTCTGGGTGTGGGCCAGTACATAGACCACCCTCATTTCGGGCAACCCAATCTAATTCAGTACAAATAATTAAAAAAAATCAAAAATAGCAATGGGGCCCATCCAACTCGGCATTAAAAAAAAAGATAGAAATTAGGGTTCACGAATGCGATCCCTCTTCTCGCATTCATCGTTGTTGCCATTGTGCTGTTTCACGATGCTGCTACCACTGCCACTGCTTTGCAACGCCACTATCAACATTGTTGCTGCCACTTCCCTTTCTTCTTCCCAGTTATGGCTCCCACTTCTTCCTTCTCCTCCTCCACCTCTTCCTCTTCTTCCTTCTTCCTTCCTCCTCCTCCCTCCTCTGTTCCTCTATCACCCCTTCCTCTTCTCCACTTTTTCTTCCTCTCCGAAACACTAGCAAATACCGATGTACCAACACACACTATGCCGATACTAACCGGTATGTACTTAGTTCGACAGATCAACAAAATGGGTTCATATCCAAATTAGCGATCATTGCCTGGCATCATTGGAAATAACCTACCCAACCAAAGGTTTGTCTTTCTCGTGAAGGACTCTTTTCTTGTATGTATTTTAGTTTCATATGGAGCTCACTGAAAAATTGCCAAATCTTTCTCATCGATAGAAAATATGCCTCCTGGCATGTGCTAGACACTATTTAACTTGACTAGAAAGACTAACTAGAAGAAATAATGCATATTTTGAACTATGTTATGCATGCTTTGGACTGCAAAATCCATCTATGTTAATCTAAATTTCAATTATTTGTTCTATTCCTTTCTCCTGTTACATATGAATGAGTAGGTTGTACTGCTTTAGAGTTTAGACACATCATCAACATGGAAAGAGTAGGTTGTATTATTTTAGACATTCCACCAACACAAACTTTCTGGATTTGTAACTTTACTATATATGAATTACCCAAAACCAATTTTCCTTCTGCTATGTTTAGCGGCCTGCAGTATTGCTCCTTTATACAGCGAGGAATTTGTTAAGGTTGAAATCTGGAAGTTACTCGCTCCTTATTGTAATTGCCACAATTATATGGATTTATAGTGAATGTATCATATGAAAAAAGAAAAAGATCCTAGGTTGCTGTTGAGTGTCCCAGTTTAGATTCCATGACTCCATAGAAACATGGCCTCATTACATGTTTGTCCATATCTGTGTTGTTAATTTGTATTACTAGTTTGCTTAATAACTAATAACAATGCTAAATATTACATGCATAGCAATTACCACTTGTATCTAGAATGATTTCTCATCCTAGATTCCAAATTTATCAAAATTACTTAGTCCTTCTAGGACTAAAAACTTTTTAGATTTCTGGTGATACAAACTGGAGTGTAATCTATAATATCAGAATATGCAGAATAACTTACACCCATAATTAACACATATTGGAATAAATCTTAAAAATAATAGATGATGGATGTTCAAATTTTAATAAATAAGTTGGCATGACAGTCCTAATTAATATATATGCATTTTCTGATATCAACAGAACAAACAGAAGTTATTTTTTGAGGAAAAACTAAAAGAGAAACCAAATCAGAGTTCATTTTGAGAGCGACGAAATGAATCCAAAAGGGAAAAAACAAAAATAGAAAAGACCAAAACAGAGAGCAAAACAGACACAATGAGAGAACAAGAACAGAAAAAGTAAAAGAACTACCAAAAGAAGTAAGGGTAACTACTAGGTTTTGATAATATTACTGCACTTTTTACATTGTATGATAATAGGAGAAAACTAACCACTTTTCGTTTCTCAGGATCTCTGAATGCTAAATCTCCTATATCTTTCTGGGGGAATAGTTTTGCCTCAGGTAGAACATATGACATGAGAGATAATGCTTTTAAAATAGGTCCTGGTGGTGTCACCTCTTCTGCAATCTTACAACATCAGAAAATTTTAATCTTGTAATGGGTAATATCTATGAATCAGTAGCTTTGAAGTCATACATAGAATAGCTTTGTATCTGATAGGATTCAAGGTTCTGTACAAGAAGTAGATAAAGGTATATGCACTTTATTTCACATGGACAACAAAATTGTTCAGTGTTCACCTATCATAGCAGCAGATTGTAACAAAAGGCAACAGAACATACTAGTTTGCTACTTTTAAGGATAAAATATATATCAGGAGAAATGAAAGGTCAAATGTCTATCAGTAGGATTCCAGCCAATGTGTTATCATTAATCGCATCTGAAAAAATAATTCATCAATCTCCTTAATTTATTATCAGCTAATACATGGTGCTGGGCTCTAACCATGCGCTTGACTGTGTAAAAGCACTGATTTCTGAGCTTTAGTCGGTAATAAATGAATTCTAAAAGGTCTGATCTGAGTTTGGATACATCTAAGAACAGCATTGTTCTGCGGTATACAATAACTGTGAGATGTTTATGTAGTATGATAGGGAACATGACTACAAATATCAGATGTTATTCTCAAAGGCTTGCACCCAGTACCCTAGATAATGATGCTGGTAAGTTCTAATGGACTAGTATCTAACATGACCTGAACTTTATCTTGTAAATGTGTTATTGTTATCTTCTTGAGTGACTATCTAGCGGATATCAATGTTCAACCCGATTTGATGCATCAAGTTTAACTTGTCACAATGACCATCCTCTGCCTTACGAGCTTATAATAGAGAAGAACAATCTCCAAGCTTTGACCAATTTCTTGTTCGTGTGATTCTGCTACAAATTATACAAAACAACTGAGCCACAAAAATTTTACAAACTATCCCAAAGATAAACCATAGAAGATATCCAAATTACTTGCTTCATGTCACCCAATATTCACCAACTCCCAAAAAAGAAAGTTCGTCTCTGTGTTGCTATTGTTGCCTCACAAATCACTTTCCGCATGCATGCAAAACATAGCCTTGCCCACAATAATTATCTTACGTATATAACTAAAACATTTTTCTAAACAATTGTCAGCTATCTTTCAGTAGGATACGTCAAGCTGTGAAAAACTGGCAAAGCAACTAACTACATCTCAAATCATACAGAAATACATATGCCGCCTATTTTGCTCCATTCAACATGCACATCATAGGAAAGTACCAATGTTGTGAATAAAAGCCTATGGCAACTGCCACTTAAAAGTATTATTCTCATGTTCAAGTTGTTCTCTCCACTTTCCACCTTCCATTGAGAGTAGAAAACTTTCACTTGCTTCGAGTAAGAAAAGGTCTTCTTTCGTAAATCCATTGAAGTCCAGCTTGGCTGTTCACAATTTTGTGTTTCTAGGTATTCAAGTAGTAGTGCTTATAGAACTATTACCAAAATTTTGCAGGACTAAATTAATACAGGAATCTCAAGCCACAATTAAATTTCAGAACCATAGTCATAATCTCTGCTTCTATTTTCTATAGGCTCCTCTAACATTCCACTTGCCAGGGAATCAGATAAACTAAATTCACCTAGAAGGAAGATTAACTAACATCTATTGGCAATTATTAAATGATAAATTGATTTCACATTTCAAAGACAAATCGTTCATGTGCAAGACATCTTACTTTACACATTGGAGCCACAAGAAGCACCCCATCCCACACCTCTGGTTGCTTTAAGTGGACTTTGAGAGCAACAGCACCACCCATTGACTGCCCCAACAGGAAGTGTTGCAGGTCACTCACTTCTTTTGCAGCTGTACATCACCAAAAGAGTAGCACCATGATCAGCTGATCCATCTAAATTGACAGATGCAATGCTGCAGTTCCTTGTATACACTAAATTCTATCTAATATTGACCTCTGATGGCAGCATATCGCTCGATGACTTGGTCTACCATTCCATCGAAACCCGGGATATAGCCGTGCAGGCCCTGTGAGAGACCAAACCCCGGGTAGTCCATTGCAAAGACTGCATAGCCCGCATCTGCAATCCTCTTTGCAATCCCTGATAATTTTTCTTGGTGTGTCAAACAAGACAGAAATGAACAGTTTACAAACAAAATGATAAAAGTTTGCTAACCCTCGAAGAAGAATGTGCAGGTGTCACCATAGCCATGGCAAAAGAAGAGGGCGGCTTTAGTGGTGGTACCAGGTTTCGGCAGCCAGCTCTTCCAGAAAATCTCCATTCCTTTGGAATTTATCTCGCAACTCTGCCACATGGTGCAGCACATTTTACACACATTAGAATCTGCACCATACATTCTTCCAAAAGTATTAAGTCAAAAACACATTCCACTCAGAAGTACTGACATTTGATTTAAAGTTTGTGGCATGATTAGTGCATCTGAACGCTTAAAGATCAAATTCTTTCTTGATTCCAATCTAATGGTCAAAAGAGGGGGATCTAAAAGCATGATGTTCTGTTTAGTTTGATTTATTCCATATAGTGACTCAAATAACTACTGTTTTCTTTTATTTCCTCTTGTATTTGCGATAAATCTTTGAGTTCTATAACAAAACTATATACATTTGTGCAGTAGCTCAATTTATGCCATCGATGATGATATCATATATGCAGTTGACAAAAATCACGAAATAAAATATATTTCTCATGCCAAAACACTTAAGGTATAATCGTTCATCTTTAACGATCCCTGGATATCTAAGCACATTGTAATGAATTTTAAATGGAACGAATGGGAAAGATACATTGAAAGAGGCCACTCTATACTTATCTACAATATGATGCATGAACCAAAGATGAGTACTTAGTTGTCTGAAACATATGCCCAAATAATTTTAACCTTCTGCAGGGCTATGGATACAAAGACATAAATGCCTCTCAAATGTGTGCAATAACTATTGATTCTTGGTAAGCTAGTATTAAACCTCAACGACGCCGACTCACCTCCTTCATCTGAATTCCAGTCGGAGCCATCTGAAATGATCAAGAAAGGAAACAATATCAAATCAAAGATCGAAGCTAGAAAACGCCAAAGGAAGTCCGCTCCATCTCCGGCCAAGCCAGAGCCGGATCTCGTGGGGGTACGGTGATGGGGGACCTTGAACAAGAAGTGGTCGAGGTGGCGCTGGACGTCGGCGAAGGCAGCGCGGACGCGGCGACGAGCGGGTGCGAAGTCCAGGTTCTCCGCGGCCACGGCGTTGAGCTCGTCGCTGACCCCTTCGATGGCCTTCCTCGCCGCCACTACGGCGACTGCCGCCCTCCTCGGGGGTCCCGCCACTCGGCGCCACCGGATCGGATGGTGGCGAGCGATCGGTCCGATCGCGGCCGTGGAGATCGCCATGAGAGCGCTCTCCGAAGAGATCCGACACCCCCAACACTCGCTTCCGTGGGGTGGCTACGGACAAATCACCGACTCCGACGGCGAGGGATGTGAGCCACGTGGGGTATTACAGTCACGTGCCATTGGGAATTATGACCCCAAGAAGGGCAGTTGAAGCGTACTAATTATAATTAAAATCTTGAATCAAATATTAAATTTATATGCAATATTATTCAAATTCATATTAGATAAGATAAGGTCGGTGCGACCTTAATATGCCTGACTGCCAGATGTCGTTTTCCTCGGCCGGCAACGTGAACACGTGCCGCTGCTACGCTAAAACGCATAATAAAAAATTTATATATGCATATAATTATATAAAAACATAATGAATTTTCTGTTTCCAATCAAATGCCAAATATAATTTGTATTAGAAAAGTAAGATCTGTACATGCATCCGAAATCTGTCATCGCTCATACCCAAGCCCAAATCAAACCGGCCCATTTAAACCCGGAACGGGCCAAAATAATCTTGAAATAGAATTATTTCTCTTGTACGATGTTATAATAGCAATCTACAAACAACACGTAAACACATAAGCTGTGAGATGTACGTACGTTCCTTCTTTCTCGGGTACTGTCGACTTGCAACGCACGCGTGAACACGTACGAAGTACGTGAACAGTACATGCGTGTTTTTGGCTCCCGAGAAGTCCCCGGGAAGACTACTGTGGTTGGATCGGCACGCGAGATGAAGAAGGCACTGTTCTTTGTGAAACTGGTCGGCTTTGCAAGGATAAGTAGTAGCTCCTTCATCTTCCTCTTAAGATGTTTGTTTGCTTTGCTTGTATTCATGTTTAAGATCTTCATAAACAGCATTTTATCATCGTCAAAAGAATCGTATAAACTTCTATTATCACAGGGAAAATGGCAATGAGCTCGATCGGAATCAGGTAGCAGAAAGCCAAATCCAGTACTGCATCCTAAATGTAAAGGAAACATCTTTGGACGCTACGAAGTTTGAAAATGAAGAATGCCAGTGGTCCGCGGGTATCCAAGCAGCAGTTAACTGGCCATGGCATCTTAATAAAAGGGTTTATTATAAGAAGTTATCAATTATGTTTAATTCCACTTGGTATTAGAAGATAGCTTAGGTGTCTCCTTTCCCTACTAATGGGGTTTTAGGGTTTTAAAGCTGGCTGCATGCCTTGTGATTCTGAGGAAATCAAAAAAGACAAAGACAGGCAGGTCACAAAGGTGTCTCCTTCCTCTGCTGGACTTGGGTTTCTGCTCCCATCACACACAATATGTTCCACTAGAGAACCAGTGTTGGTGTGTTTTTGGCACAAGGCTTGAAACAACACCCCCCTCTTGTCGATAAATCACATTGACACTTCATGTTATGAGCTGACATCATTCATTAATCTGCAATGTGGAGTACCCACTTGTCATAATGATACATCATCTGTCATTGTTTGCAGTCCCATGATATAAAAAACAAAAAAAAAACACACAGAAGAAGCTATGCCATCATTGCCACTATACATTGAACTTGAGCAGTAGCCATTAGGAACCAAAGCTAGGACTTGTGTTGTAGAGATGCTTCTTGTCTGTAGCTATCAGTTTAGGTGTGAGGAGCATGCAGACATGGAGTAAGCTGTCAAGCAATTGTTTGATCCTCCATGGTCCATCTCGGATGAAGCTTTTTCCAGCATGATGTTGAGGTGTAGTCGGATACATCAGATGTGGGTGCGAGCTCTTCTGTTGGTGCGGTGAGACAATTGCACAGCAGCTGAAGTTTTATGTCATTGGTCGGAAGGTAGAAGCTTATGCAACAACTTCCAGTGGGGACTCCTCTGACCTCTCTCGAGTTGTTCCATGAACGCTCACTGGCAGCAGCATCTCTCTCGTTCAGCTGTTTCATGGTTAAACTAATAAGAAAAACCGAAAACCCGATGCTTGTTTCATCTTTTAGGAACAAAAACTTGTTTTGTGCTCTCAATGAGGGAGGTGACAGATCACACTTTCTGGGTAGATCAGCACCAAAATCCTCGTAGCCCACTGTTTATCTACTTGTATATCATTTGATTTTGCGACCAAAAATCCTCAAAACAGTGAAGAGTATGGTTAGATCCTCGGTGGTCCAAGCTTTGGTTAAACAAAAGCTAGTCCTTTACCGGCGATCGACGACGACTTGATAACCTAACACCAAGAAAGGAGTCGAAACACAGGATGACCAACACTGGCTGTTGGGGAAGGAGGAGCAAGGAAACGATAAAACAGAATACTACGATCCAATGAATGAAAACGCTTTCAATCAAGAAAACGACGTAGTATTAAACAGGAGGTAAAAGAACAAGAACACTTACAAGATTATCTCCAAATGAACACAATCTCTTCTCTTCACACACTCTCTGTCTACTTGCTTCATTCTCTAAGGTCCTATTTATAGGACATAATAATAACTACCTCACACCACTTTCTTCATCCCACTATCTCACCCATGATTAATAACTACCCCCCACTAACTCTTAAACTACCTCCACAACTCCTAATCATGAGCCACTACTTCTAAACATGTTAACTACCTATGTAATTACCATGAATCAATTCTCAACACTCCCCCTTGATTCATAGTTACATACATCAATTTGGACATAAAATAAACATGCTTCTGAACTGAAAGTGACTTGGTGAGAATATATGCAACTTGTTCATCTGTGCCATAAATATTTCATGTTATGACTCCATTTGCTACAAACCGAGTCTTATGCTTTTGGATATTTTCATCTGCATTATACTTTGTTTTGAACACCCATTTCGATCCAAAAGCTTTCTTTTCTTTCGGCTCCGAGATTTCATTCTTCTTTATTGACTTGATTTTCTCCTTCATTGCTTTTCGATATTCCTCAACTGCTTCTTCAAAACTTATAGGATCTGAAATAGATAAAGCAAATGTTGAATCATAAATCTCTGTTAATGATCTAAACCTTCCTGGAGGGGTTTCATCTGAGGAATCATTTGCTGAATTTGAACTGCTACTGGGTGAGGTTGACGTTGATCTTGTTGGAGCAGGATCTGTCACTTGATTCGGTGGAGTAATTAGTTCTGCTGGAACACGAATTTGTGCATCACCTTCATTAATCTCCCAATTCCAACTTGCCCTTTCATCAAATACAACATTTCTGTTAATAATAACTTTGCCATTTACAGGATTATATAATCGATATGCTTTGGATTGTGCAGAATATCCAATTAAGATGCATTTTTCTGATTTTTCATCAAGCTTATGATGATTTTGTGAATTTACCAAAGCATAAGCAATACAACCAAAAATTCTTAGATGGCTTACAGTTGGCTTTATACCATACCAAGCTTCAAAAGGAGTTCGATTCATAACAGCCTTTGTCGGTGAAATATTCAACAAATAAACTGCTGTTGCAACTGCTTCTGCCCAAAACTGATTCGGAAGATGCTTTCCTTTAAGCAAACTTCTTGCCATTTCGACAACAGTTCGATTCTTACGTTCAGCTACACCATTTTGCTCCGGTGTATATGGTGCTGTCAATTCCCTGTGAATACTATTTTCTTCACAAAAGGAATTAAACTCATTAGACATAAATTCACCACCTCTATCTGTCCGAAGTGTCTTTATGCATTTACCATTTTGCCTTTCTACAAGTGCCTTGAATTTTCGAAAGTTATCAAATGCTTCAGATTTCAATTCCTGAAAATATATCCAACTCATGCGGCTATAATCATCAGTAAATAACAGAAAATATCGACTTCCCCCAAATGATTTTGTATTCATAGGTCCACATAAGTCAGCATGAATTAATTCAAGACAATTAGATGCTCTCCATGCTTTTCCAACAGGAAATGGTTTCTTACTTTGTTTGTCATAAATACATCCTTCACATATATCAAATGTATTAATTTTAGGCAATCCATAAACCATTCCTTTTTGATTTAACAACCTTAAACCTTTAATGTTAAGGTGTCCATATCTCAAATGCCATAAATTTATCTCATTCTTTTGATTTGCAACAAAAGCATGTTTCTCAATATTTGAAACATCAATTGGAAACATCTTATTTTGCGTCATGCAAACATTTGCTATAATCAAACCAGATTTCTTATCTTTAATAGTGCATGAACCATCATCAAATATAACCGAATATCCAATATCTATCAATTGTCCAACACTCAACAAGTTATGTGATAAGCTAGGAACATAGAAAACATTATCAAGGTGTTTTACCTTCCCTTGATTTGTCTTCACCTCAATTGTTCCTTTTCCTTCTACTTGGATTTGCTTGCTATCTCCAAGTTTAACTTTCAACTTGTGAGTTTCATCAATATCTCTAAATATTGATCTTATGCCTGACATATGATTAGAACATTCACTATCCAAAAACCAAATGTCATTTGAGATATCATTAACTTGTGAATGAGTCATAAACAACTTACTATTGTCTTCATTTTCTTCCACATAGCTTGCTTGCTTTTCTCTTTTCCAGCAATCTGCCTTCATATGACCAAACTTCTTACAATAGTGACATTGAATTCCACTCTTGTAGTTTTTCTGATCATAGTTTGATTGCCTTTCATCATGCCCATCAAAGTGTCCTCTTCCTCTTCCTCTTCCATTTCCTCTACCACGAAATCCTCCTCTGCCACGTCCTCTTCCTGTTGCTTTTTTGTCTTCTTTTGAAGTAGAAGACTCCCCCTTAACCTGAAATGCTTTTTCTTCACTTTTTTCAAGTGACCTGTTCAACCTTGCTTCATGTGCTTGCAAGGAACCCATTAGTTCATCAAATGAATAAGTAGATAAGTCCTTTGACTCTTCAATTGCCGCAACAACATGATCAAATTTCGGAGTTAAACTTCTCAAAACTTTTGCAACAATTATTTGATCATGTAGATGTTCACCATAGGATTTCATTTGACTAACAATTTCAGTCACTCGAGAAAGAAAATCTTGCACTGATTCATTGCTTTTCATAAACAAAATTTCAAACTCACGGCGAAGGGTTTGAAGTTTTACCATTATCACCCTCGATGAGCCTTGAAATTCATTTTGAAGTATCAGCCAAGCTTGTCTTGAGGTTGTCGCTGCTGCAATTCTTGAGAAGATTGTCTCATGCACAGCTTGTTGAATGAAGAACAATGCCTTTGAGTCCTTCTTTCTATTCTCCCTCAGCCTGGTTTCTTCATCTGGATCTGCATATCCATTCTCTATCAAGTCCCAAAGATCCTGAGACTTGAATAGAGTCTTCATCTTGATACTCCAAAATTCATAGGATTTGCCCGAGAAGATGGGAATAAGGGGTTGAGACATAGAATTGCCATTAAAAGTCATAATGCCCAGTTCAGATTGAAACAAGGCTCTGATACCACAAATGTTGGGGAAGGAGGAGCAAGGAAACGATAAAACAGAATACTACGATCCAATGAACGAAAACGCTTTCAATCAAGAAAACGACGTAGTATTAAACAGGAGGTAAAAGAACAAGAACACTTACAAGATTATCTCCAAATGAACACAATCTCTTCTCTTCACACACTCTCTGTCTACTTGCTTCATTCTCTAAGGTCCTATTTATAGGACATAATAATAACTACCTCACACTACTTTCTTCATCCCACTATCTCACCCATGATTAATAACTACCCCCCACTAACTCTTAAACTACCTCCACAACTCCTAATCATGAGCCACTACTTCTAAACATGTTAACTACCTATGTAATTACCATGAATCAATTCTCAACACTGGCGACACCGGAACTGATATCGTGTAATGCATGCTCAGTCTTGAGAGGCTGTGTGGCCAAGGAAGAAGGCTCTCTTCGATTGATATGTGACATGGCTGTAATCTCTTTGCCCATTTTGTTGATGGTAAGCTCATGCTTTTCTAAGCTACGGATGCACCCCAGATTTGATTTGATGTTGAAGTTGACCACATCCCTGCAACAACAAGGATTACTGTCTTGTCTTGCAGTAACCCTTCTTGCTTTGTTTGTGTTCATGGTGGTGTTGTTCGTGTAAGGGGGATGCCACACTCCAATAAATGGAACATGTTTGTGGAAATACCTTGTGTTCCGTGTTGCTGTAGTGGATGCTTTGCATGTAGCCGAAGAAACAAACCGGAATTGGAACCTATTCAATCCCATGTCAGTGATGCGGAGGGTCAGATGTTTAGGGTTGATAGCATTTCTTTCGAAGAGGAGGAAGAAGTGGATCCATACCGCGATGCAGGAGGCCCTTTCTCGACAGATCTCCCACACATCAACTCCTGAAGACAAATCATCTGCTGAAATATCCTCGAAGACAATCCAAGGGCTGTCCTTCTCAGGATGGATGGCTCAGTGCATGAAGCTACGGGCAGCATCTGCATCAGTTGATGGCAATTTCAGGAAAGGTCGTATCATCATTTATCGTGGATACTCAGCAACTGTTTGTCGAAATGAAATCTTAGTTTTGGAATGTTAATCTTTAACGCGGCACTCGAAATAGTCATTTGCTCTATGATGGGGTCAGTTCTTGAGAATATGGTCGATCGGCAGACTCGTTCAACACAATTATGGCTGTGTTCCCCAGCCGAGGCATGGTGGTGGCTTCCCTCCCTCCCAAGACCACAAACATGAGTGCTCTCCTCCTGCATATCATTAAACAACTATTGAGTATGAGCAAGAAGAAGAAGAGCACAGATGAAACAGAGGCACTGGATATATTGTGGGGCACATGCCCTCGACCCAACTCCCTCCCCCCCCTGAGACCAAATGGGGCTCCAGTGGCCAGCATCAGTGCCCTCCTCTGGTCTGGCTGAACCCTAGCAGGCCATGGGTGCCCGCCCCCACCACAGCTCCCCCCCTCAAGGACAGACAGCCTCTACTGCTGGGGTCCGATCCCAAGGCACTTGGCATGGCCCATGACTCCATTCTCCCGTTTCCTCCTCTTCTCCACGTCCACTTCCCAATTCCATAGGGTAATAATATGAAGTGTTACGAGGCCTGCCCAGGTAGCAGCAGTAGCAGACTGCTCCTCCCTCCTTATTTTATCTCCATTCCCATGTTTGTATTCTTTAACCACACTGCTTTGGAAATTGAGCTGTGGGGGGAGAGAGACAGAGAGGGAAGGCGAAGGGAATGGAACTTTTGGAGAGGGCAGAACACAAGCACTGACTGCTTGTCTGGCATGGTAAATGGAATGATTAACCTAATTAAAATAAGCAGGGGTTGGTTAATGGCTTTTATAAGGAAGCTCCATCCACTCTCCCAAGTCCAATGAATGATATATATAGGGAGTGGGAGAGGGAGAGGGAGAGGGGAGAGACAGCACAGAGACAAGCCAACAAACATCAAGAACAGCATGAGTTGAGGGAATACTAACTCATCCCATTGCCATTCCTATACCCATCCATCTTTCCTCTCCTTTTGCATGTCAATTCTGTAGGAAGACAACCCACCTGAAGCTGTGGTATGCCACTGTGCTCACTTGCCTTCCATTTCTTAGGCCAAGCATTCATTGGTTGGGCTATATGAGAATTCTACTCGGCGGAGGGGGCAATACAGCTCTACTGCCTTACCTCCATCGGCCGGCTTCAGCGCGCCGCGGTCTCACCACTGTCGCAGTGGTGCCGGGCATGTGCCGGAGATGTTACTCCTCTCGTCACTATTGGGTTGAAGGCAACGATGATGAGGGGCGGAAGGAGAGCGTGGTGGTGGTCATGGGCGCCACTGGGACGGGGAAGTCGAAGCTGTCCATCGAGCTGGCCACCAGGTTCTCGGGCGAGGTGGTGAACTCCGATAAGATTCAGGTGTACCGGGGGCTTGACGTCACGACCAACAAGATGCCCGTCGTGGAGCGCTGCGGCGTGCCGCATCATTTGCTGGGAGAGGTTGATCCGGCCGCGGGCGAGGTTTCGCCGGCGGCATTCCGGGAGATGGCGGCCCGCGCTATTGCCGGGATTACCGGCCGCGGCCTGCTGCCGGTGGTGGCCGGCGGGTCCAACTCCATGGTTCATGCTGCCATGGCCGTTAGCTACGACCCCGAGCGGAGTCCATTCGCGGCGGACTGGCGATGGAGGAGGAAGAGAAGGGAGGGGGCGCTGCGGTACCGGTGCTGCTTCCTGTGGGTGGACGTGGAAGCAGCGGCGTTGGCGGAGCAGCTCGACCGGCGGGTGGAGGAGATGGTGGGGGCTGGAATGGTGGAGGAGCTGGACCGGTACTTCGCGGAAGAGGCGAAATCGGACGCGGGGAAGCTAAGACACCCGGGGCTGGCGAAGGCTATCGGGGTGGCAGAGTTCCGGGAGTACTTCCGGGGGGAGGGGCGGGGGACGGCGGCGGCGTACCAGGCGGCGATGGCGGCCATCAAGACCAACACGCGGCGACTGGCGGAGGAGCAGGTGCGGAAGATCGAGCGGCTGGAGGAGCTGGGGTGGCCGCTGCTGAGACTAGACGCAACCGCGGCGGTGACAGCGCGTCTCGCCGGGTCAGCTGCGGAGGAAGCTGAGGCGGCGTGGGAGAGGGATGTGGCGGGGCCCAGCTCCGCGGTGGTGGAGCAGTTCTTGAAGGAAGCGGTGGAAGGCCACCACGCCGTGCCTTCTCATCTGATTTATACTTGAGATTTTGGTCGGCTGGTGGTTCTTTTGTACTCTCTCTCTCTCTCTCTCTCTTCCAAAATAACAGAAGAAAAAGAAAGGTGTTTAAAGATGGAAGCTTTTCTTTCTTTGCTGGAGAGAGATTTCCTGCGGGCTTGACGAGGGACTCGGTGAGAAAGGAGGAGACGCCCAGTCGACAACAAGGTCGGCAAAGGGCCTACTCCGGCTCGGTTTGGGCCGTAGGAGATAAGCTCGGACCACCAGATACTGGCGGGCTGCCTTCCCAAACTTGAAATGCCCGCCGGCTCACATGATCTCATAGTCGGCGGCTGTTATCACTGATGGCTGCTTTCTGCTCCCTCCTCCTCCCCGTTATTCTTATGCCCTCTATTCCCTTTCTTTCTCGTTGTCTATGATTTGCTCCTCCTCTCCTTATCAAGTTAGAAGGAAGGAAGGTTTCATCTCCCAAGCTCATGATCATTAATTTGAGTGTATTTTAGCTGGAGGCATACGAGAGGCAAATCATGAACCACGGAAAATTTCCAAGAAACATAGTCATCCAAATAGCCAAACTTTTACTTCTCTTCATTACCATATCGGAATCCAAAAGTTAATTTCTGAATCCCTTCACTCTAATGGGAGGAAGAGACACCTTTAAAATCAAAAGAGAAATTTAAATATCATTAAATAAAAAATAGAATAGAAAGTTGACATAAGATTCACATCCCTATCTACGAATAATTATTTTACATCTTTTGTCTCATACTTTCTGAAAATTCTGGAGAAAAATTTAGGAACATACAAAATATTTTCTACCATCTTTCTTTCCATCAAAATCTATATGATATTTATATAAAAAAAAATTAATATTTTCTTCTTCAAAAGGAGTACTTTTACATTAGGATTACCGTGCTTCGAAATTTGATTCTACAAATCTAAAAATATTCATCAAATCCAACCGTCTCTATTTAAATCCTGTGTGGTTAAAGACGACAGTGGAAACGACGGCAGAAGCATCTCCAAAGTCGCATGCGGTGAAAGCATAGAATAGGTTGACGAGAGGACAGAAGCTTCCCTGTCTCCCGTGGGGCTGTGATTCCGAGAAGCGAGCTTTCTCATCGTCGGAGCGGTCGATGGAAGTCCCATCAAGGGTTGTTCCGTCCGCGCCGACCACTGATGTACGTTGATGCGACGTCGCCACCTTCTTACATCCCCGCTGCTTCTTCTGACCTGCACCAATTTGCACGGTCCTTACGTGGGAGAAGGCAGCCCCCCCATGCTGATCCTGTTCATCCACTTCAGCAACTTAACCTCGCTGAACATGAACAATTTACGTTCATTTACGTAAAGATATATTTGAAATATTAAAAGTTTTTAGAATATGATTGAATGTATAGCAAAAAAAAATAAAAAATTATAGATAGAAATTGCCTTTATTAACCAATCAATGATCAAATTAATCCCTATCAGACTGCGTCAAGGTTAATGTTGCCAGGGATGAGACTCCTTTGGAAGGAGTCTCGAACAAGGAAAACAACCATCGATTGCCATCAAACCGATCCATTGGCGATTAGACCGGATCGATTTGATGAGATTAATTACAAGTCCAAACCAATTGGAATGCGACGGACAACAAATTTTGTACAGGAGTTTTGGTCATTTGGTCATCTGGGCGAGGGCAAAAGTGGCAATCGTCTTTCACGCCATGTCTCCACCACCAGCGGCGATCGGCCCCTCCGCAAATCCGCGGCCGTTATCACCCCGCCGTCGTCGCCGACGTACACCCGCCCGTCCGCGCCAGCGACGCCCACGACCCTCCGCCTCAGGATGGGCCACCACTCGGCGGCGGCCGCTGGGGTCAGCTGCCCCGCCGACCTGGCGTCCCACACGGTCACCGCCGCCCCTCCTGCCCCCGCGCCCTCCCCGGCAGATACAACCACCGCAGGCGTCGCCAGGCTCGCCGCGGCGGCCGGGGCCTCGGCGTGGAACGACCTCAGCACCTCCCCGCGGTCCAGGTCCATGAGCGAGATCAGGCCGCCGGCGCGATCGAACCCTAGCCCCAGCCCCTCCCACGTCCTCACCACGGCGCCGCCCAAGGCCAGATCCAGACCACCGTCCCGCCCCCGGTCGTCCCAGTAACTTCCGGGAGTGGACTCATACTCGTCGGACGATGACGAGGGCGCCTCATCCTCCTCCTCCTCATCGTCATCAGACGGCGAGTCGGAGTCAGAGTCGTCGTCTTCCCCGGAGGAGCAATAGCAGGCGGGGGGAGAGGTGGACGATATGGCCCTGCCGTACCTGAGGAAGGCGAGCTTTGCCCGGGCAAGGACGCTGAGGAAGGCGGCGAATCCGGCGACGAGAAGGGCGAGGGAGGCCCAAGCGCCGGCAAGGTCGGAGAGGAGTCGGGCGACGAGTCCGGGGATCCGCAATGGCTCCGCCACCAGAGGTGTCTCCATCAAACCCTCTAACCCTAATAATCCTTTGGGGAAACACAGCTTGGGAAACGAGAAGAGGGAGGCGGCGGACAGAGAGCCCCGGGGGGGGGGTTAAAATAGAAAAGCGAAGTACGTTAGGGGCGGAAGCAACGACTGACGTGGCGAACCAGATTAACACGCTGAGTCAGCACGTCATCGGCGTGGGGTCGCGGGGCGAGGATCCCCTGTCTCGACCGGCACGCTCGAACGACTTTATCCACCACTTGGGCGCCGAGGATGCGTAAGAGGTGAAGAGTCGCAGGCGGTTTTGTGACGAAAAGGCTGTTCCCTGCCGGATCAGAGACAGGGAAGTATCGCGCAAGTCACCGGGAACCGGTCGGAGGAATCGAGTGGTTAAACGCGTGACACGTGGTGAGTTGGGTTGGTGGTACGAGAGGAGACCGCGCCGCGAGAGAGAGAGAGAGAGAAAGCGAGGGGGTTTGAATCCTGTCTCGTGGATGATACAAGCGTAAAAAGGAATGCCAGCACATCCGTGGCCCCGCCGGTAATGGACGAGTAGTAAGAAAAGGTTGGACCACGTGGCTCCTGCCGATAGGTAGGAACCCCTGGGGATGTATCAAAGGGGCGGAGGGGTAACGTGAGACAGCAGAAACGCACGTTGATGGGATGGGTGATTTGGATGAAGAATAAGAAGCGTGGTCAGAGTTGCATGTCCATGGTTTGGACCTTAAGCTGAGGTTGTAGAACATTTACTGGAGTCAAAGCGTGGAAGGGAAGAGGGTGGTGGGAAGCTTCTCGAGGGGGGGAGGAACGAGAGCAAATCTTTTGCACACCGACACCCTTAAATCCCTCGTGGGATTATTACGAATTAAAGACAAATGGTTTGTTTACACTTATTTTTGTCAAACGCTGACCGGATCAGTTTTACATTTGGATGCCATCAGTGGGTAGAATTATGATGGACTGAAGGAACCTTTTCTAGCGTCATTCATGACCGCAAAAAAAAATAAATCTAAGAACACCAGCAAAGGAATATTGGCGAGGAATCACAAGAAGAGGACTTATTTTACGCGGTTATATTGTCTTGTGAAACATCCAGGTAGAGGGTATAATAATTACATTATCATCATCTGCTAACACTTGTAGACTCGCGCGCTCACTTCTTCACAACGAGGACGGGGCACTTGGCATGATGCACACAGTAGTTGCTAACACTCCCTAGAAAAGCCCTGTTCCATCATATACGAGTAGATTGGACGATAAAATGCTGAGATGTAACTTCTTCGATAATAGCGGTGAAATAGCATAGAAAGATGAATAGGAATCTCTAAGCAAAATAAAGACTACAGACATAATGAACCCTAAACCGAAGTTCACATGTTCACTTGTGTCCGAAAAGATTTCAACCAGCAGTAAAATTTACCAACTTAAAAAGTCATAACTTGAACACAATTGTTGATATTGTCTTTGGTTTTGGATTTTGCAGGTGTAAGTAGCATCTCCGCTTCAGGATCTTATAGAATAATTAGAAGGGGCAAATTCCTAGTTAGATGAAGGTCTAGAACAGAGAGGAGTCAAGATGATCAATTTGAAGCACATCCTGACAACTCCTAACATGAATTGTCATTGTCATACATGATTGATGACAGGTTAAATGACATTTTCTGTTTCCATTAAGAAATTGTGGCTGTTGTCCTCATCATGGCAGGTTATGTATTTGTTAATATTTATAGTCTGTAAAAAAATGGCCATTCGCCAACTGATCTTGATCATATAGATAGAATGCAATGTTAACTACCATCTAGATCTGGAATACAGATTGTGAAAGTTTGACAACTCCAAGGATTATGTTATAGAAGTTGAAGTATTCAAGATTTCAATTCATTTAAGCATGGACAATCAGTCTACCGGTAAGGTAGTCATTCACGGGGCAAATGAAAGTAGAGATTTGATGAACACAGCACCTCGATTCCTGAGCAACTTGTATTAGTTCACCTCAACCAACAAAAATAGGCTGAACTACTACAGCACAGTTTAGAATTCTTTAGTTCCACCTTATTAAGGAACCAACTCTTTTGTCTCTGTGATACTCCTCTATCTGCCTATAATATTAATATAAATTTCTTGTGTTGTCCAAAATATATTTGATGAGTAAAGCAGTTCACACAGTGGTTATACCAATCTCTATGATACTGCTTTGAACAGCATGGAGGATACAAAGATATTAAGAAAAGTAGATTTAGAGAATGCTCATCTACAGATATTAATTTCAAAGTATGGTCTACTATAAAGGTAGATGCAAGAGACAAAAAATATACAAGAAAAATAATTAAAGGGACTGAGAATACACACCTCTGTAAGGCTCCTTTACCATGGCTTCCCACAACAAGCAAGTTGACATTCAACTTTTTGACTGCTTCACAAATGGCTTCTTTTGGATCTCCTACCTCTGTAATCGTTTCTGCAGCCACCTGAGATGCAAGAAAATGTCACTAGAACATTTTCCAATAATTTAACAACAGTGTATGAGAATGACAGCCAGTGTTAAGGGCATTCCCAAAGTATGTGCTACAAAAGATGTTGCCATTCTTATAATATATTAGCATTAACAATGAAGTATAAATGAACTATGAGATATATGACAATGGAATAGAGTCAATAGACAATGTGATGTTGTTCACATAATCATGAATTTAACTTCAGCTTAGAAAGAAGACCAAGTTAATTGGACTAATAAGGAACAGTTGCGGCCCTTGACACAAATGGGTAATGCTTTGAGATGAATAACATAAAAGGTATCTCACAACTCATTACAAAAAGAACCGCTAAGAAAATTTTCGTCTTCATGCCCTATGAATGAAAGGTCTGCAAAATTCAAGCGTGAGAGTGTCCATCAGTAAGATAGGGCTCGAGATCAGGATCAAACTCAGCTTCAGCCAGCCCTATTTCCAGATGAGCCATGAGTTGGATAACAATGTGGTGTTCCAATCAACAAGTTGTGTCGCCTATTTTGACCCATATATCATATACGTATGAGAGGACAAGTTGCAGATAGAATTCAGAACACAACTAGAAGGAGAAGAAATCCTAAATCTAGAGGGAGGAAGGGTTCAACCTTCTACAAGTCGGAGAGTTAGGATTATGTACTTGATTGTGGCCAGGGTTACCTATTGATCTAGTACAAGAATCTGACCATGTACTTGATGCATATACAAGCATAAATTACTACAGGATAATGTGTGTTATATTGGAAAATTGACTCCCCTAAAAATACAAATGCAAACCCTAAAGCTAATCTTTTTAAAAACCTAGCATTGCTTCATTTGTCAGTAACTTGTCAAAATCTGAAATTGTTTTTAACTTATGTCCACAAGCTTTAGAGTAATTTGGGAGAGGGAATGCAAGTATGAAAGATCAAATCAAAATGCCATTAGTAGGAATATCAAATGAAAGAAAATTAAATCTGCATCATTTTAATACAACTAGAATTGGTTTAAGAAAAGGACCGATATCCAGAGACTAGCGGTCATATCCCATACTGACCACAAGCCTTGAATTGGTAGGGAGAATGCAAGTAAGAAAGACCAAATCAAAATGTCATCACTAGGATCATCAAATAAAAGAAAAAATTAAGCATGCATCATTTTAGTACAAATATAAAATTGAGCTAAGACAAGGACGGAATATAGAGAGACTAGCGGTCATACCCCGTACTGGGCACAGATCTCCGTCGCCTTCTCTAAGAGAGCAAGCGAAGCCTGCTTCTGGTGCTGCTGCACCGATTGGATCAACTCCACAGCTAAGGAAAAGAAAACCACAAAGACAACAGATCAGAAACATTTCATCGAACACCTGACAAGCGACACATAGATTGAAAACAACCGGTTGAACTAGAATGAGAGAGAAAGCATCCAGATCTGATTGACGTACGAGCGGAGCCAAGGGAGGCGGCAGTCAGGTAGGCGAAGTCGGGGAGGGACTGGACCGTGAATACGATGAGGGGCAAGGAGGAGAGGGACTCGCGGAGGTTGGCGAGCACCCACTCGAGGGCGTGGTGGCTGCACTCGCTCTCGTCGATGGCCACCATCATCCTCTTCGGCTTGCCGCCGCAGCCGCCTCCACCTTCCGCCATCGTCGCCGTCTTCTTCTTTCTCGAACTTTGTTGGGTGCACGGGAGGAGAGGCTAACGCACAACACGGGAATCCGACAACACATAAAACGACAGCGTGCAAGTTTCCAGACCACGTTTCCCCTGACGGGCTCTCTCTCTCTTCTTTCTTTTTATAATAAAAAATACTCAAATTTTTACGTCACCCACTTAAAAACCACTTAAAACTACTATATTTTTATACCTTAAACATTAAATTGATGATGATTACCAAACCCTAACTAAAAATTTAAGGTTTAAAATCTTAATTAATATATTTTTATATCTTCAATATTAGTCTGATATACTAAACCCTTTTACTAAAAATTAAAAAGTTTGAAATATCATCCAACATATTTACATCTTAAAAGTTGATCTAATGTGTTAAACTAATTTACGATAAATCGGGAATTTAAAACTTTAATTTTGCACTAAATATTAATCTGATGGTGATATATCTATATCCACCTCTCTTACCAAAGATCGAAGGTTCTAAATTTATCATCAGGTTCTTCTAAATTTATACCAAAGGTCGAAGGTTCTAAATTTATCAGATTCTTATAAAATTATCTTAAGGTTTTGAATTCGAATCTCACCTTTATCAGGTTCTTCATACATATTCATCATCGTTTCATGCTGCGAATGATTCCAAATTTATTGTCAAATAAAAAATAATTATATTCACAAATCTTTTCTTCTTAAGTTAATAAATATGCACAGGATCAAACCTCAAATAACTGAACAAACCTTGATGATGATATCTTCTCATCAAGAAAAAGCAGCAACCTAGAAATCAGGCCATGATTGAGAAACTCATAACGAAACTTCACAGCTCTAGCAATTCCAGACTTCCAAGATCAGATCTCAGCTTCCCACTGAATTAAAGCTATAATCAATGGAGAAAATAGAAGCTCTTACACAAGGAAGCTTTGATGTAAATAGGAGATGTAAATAGGAAAATATGTGAAACAAAGATCAGAAATCTTTTCTGCTATGTACATTTCCTCAATCAAACTCATTAGAGAAACCTCTACCTTAAAAACAGAAGGTTATATATGATGACAGTGGGCATTTTGATTGCCCTGTGGAAATTTAATGAAGAAACAACATACTCTTATTATTATTTACTAGCTTGCGGCGTGGTAGACCTACTGGTCCACCTGTTCATGACCGAATCAGGAGAGAATGGTTCGGTGTTCTTCAGCAACTCAGCATCATCTTGAATCTCAGCATCACCGTGTTCCTTCTTCTCTGGTCTGTACCCCTCGCTCTCTATTGCTTGCAACACCTCCAGGACCTCCTTTATGGGTGGCCTCATGTCCGCATCTGATTGCAAACACCTGAATGCCACTTCTGCCACCATTGTGATCATCTTCCTTGTAACCTCATCGGATTGATACCCCAGGGCAGCATCCACCAATTGCTCAAGTTCACCCCTCTGGATTCTGGTTATTGCCATGTTAGCCAAATTGATCTCGCTCCGGTTCCGAGTCATGTCGATAGCAGGCTTGGACGATATAAGTTCGAATAGTACAACTCCAAAGCTGTAAACATCACTCTTGTCAGTGAGCTGGAAGCACTGATGGTACTCAGGGTCCAAGTATCCTAGTGTGCCCTGTGGAGCAGTAGAGATATGTGTGGCATCCCTGGGGACAAGACGTGAAAGCCCAAAATCTGCAACTTTGACTTGAAAGCTGCTATCAAGTAGAATGTTAGTAGTTTTGACATCTCGGTGTATGACTGGTGGGTTGACTGCATGGAGGTAGGCAAGTGCATCAGCTGTCTCAATGGCAATTCTCAGACGCATTGGCCATGTGAGGATGTACTGACTTGCCCGGGAACCATGGAGGTGATGCGCCAAAGTGCCATTTGACACAAACTCGTACACCAGAAGGAGATCCCGACTCTGGCGAGAGGCGCAGCCATAGAGGATAACAAGTCTCTGATGACGGAGACGTGAAAGAATCTGTATCTCATTCATGAACTGTTCAACCCGCCTGTAGTTGTTCTCATATAGTCGCTTCACTGCAACAGTACGTCCATCTTGAAGTTTACCTGAAGATAAGAAGCAATGTGATCTAACGATCGATTCAACCAGTGTTTGTAAAGAATAGGATGGCATATGGATCATTAGTTGATATAAAATTAGTTTGAAAAACTATTCTTCAGCACCTTTATAAACAGTGCAAAAGCCTCCATCACCAAGTTTATTAGAGGCATCAAACTTGTCAGTGGCCTCCTCTAGTTCAGCATACGAGAAGACTTGAGTCTGCAAAAGGGCACTGCCCATCTCAGGATCCATCAAGGATGGCTTCAAACTGGCACTTTGAGTAAGGGATTTGGAGGATGGGGGGAACTGTCGCTTCTTTTTGTGCTTGTAGAAGATATAACAAATGCAAAGCAGGAGAAAGACACCAGTTGCTGCAAAAACACCTGTTGTCAAGGTAAAAAAAGAGAAGTAAGCCAATAAAACTGGAGGAACTACACAACAAATAATTATAGAAAAGGATTGGAGTACTGAAACTTCTGCAGATATTGTAGCAATTTCCTGAAGCAACTTAAAAGTTGAGGAATTTTTGGTTACCAGATATGTTTTCTTTTAGTGAGATGAATCTTTCAGGGAAAATATATTAATTTGATTACCAGATATCTCTATAGGCTTTTGCTTCCAGAATTTTTTTCCTCTTGTATTTTTGAGTCTGGTCAACAGTCAGATTGTGCTGATAGTCAAAGGAGATGAATAATGATGAAAGAAACAGGAGAAACATGACATGTATATTAATATCATTTTTGGTGCAGCATCGATTCTCTATAGGACTTAACTTGGGAAATGACTATTCAAGCAGAGAAAACTAGTTTTTTCGAAACATTAAGTTGGCATGTCCTACTGAAATTATAAACCTGGATTTTATCAAATGCCCATGAGGCACCGAATCTTAAGACCACATGAATTAACAAACAAATTCAGTATCATGTTTCAAAGATTGCAAATTCATTGATCCAGCAAATGTTACTTTCTCAACTCAGCAATAAAAACTAAGAAGCATGTTTTTTGCGTGAAAAAATTGGAACAGATAGAATGTGGAACTGTTTAAAATGATGGAAGAATAGAGAACAGTTCTTTACCTATTATGACCCCCTTTATCTTTGCCTTCTTTGGATGACCAACATTTTCTGTAGCATGGGAAAACAATTTCCTTGAGATCATTGAAAATTATATAACCTTGATTAAGAAGCATGTAAATAACAATGTAAAGGAATAATGTTCACATAATCTATTTCTTCATAACTCAGCAAACCCTTTTTTTCTAAGCCATTATATTGATGTGAAAATTTCATTATTAGTAAACTAAATTCAACTGCAATATTTTCAATTATCAGTGAGAGAAGCAACTTGGTTAGTATTAGTCTTTCTCCCGCTGCCATGCCGTGCAACATGTATCTCCACAAAAGCTTCTTTATTTTAATTTGTTTCGGGCCGTTATTTGACAACTGTGCAACTATGAGAAGCTGACAGAAAGCGGACCTTTCACCTTGTTTTCTATCAGATGGCACATCTTCCAGTAAAACTACTAGTGTCAGTACAAAACATAAAGCATATATACAATGTTTATAAAATATACTAAAAAAAAGATCATTATTTTTGGCTGAGTGGAATGCTTGATTTAGTTGAAAAAACCATGGCTAAAGCTATCTACCTGCAATCCAAAAGCAAAATGCTGGGTTAAGTAGAAGATTAATATTAGCATAAGGAACAAGGGCTGTGATTAGAATGAGAGATAAGAACTGTGAAATAAGGGAAAGTAATGTAAGATTCCTAAGAATAAGAGCACAGATCAGGATCACAGGTGCTGTATGCCTCTTCATGGAGCAAAATATTGAAGGATACAATTGTTTTTGGTCAATGCATTAAATGAAATGAAGTCTTTCATTTGCCACATTAATATATTGGTGTTCAGAAAGAAAGGGCATCTGATTGAATGTGATATTCGCAAGACTGCAAGTGAAACCTTGAGCATAGGATATTCATACGAAAATTCAATTAGGCAGTAGTAAGGGAAAGAATGCAGTCAGCTTCAGTAACTAGTCCTTCAAAATTCTTCCAATGCAAAAGACCAACAAATGAAAGCAGTTTTAGCTAATACAGATGTCCACAAACAAAAGCAGACAAATTCTCTATGTGGAATCCCCATTAATGGAGGAAAGAACTATTGATGTCTATGGCCTTGGATGGTGAAGGTAATCGAATTCCTTTTAATGAATTACTAGGTTGAATCCCCTTGGGCGCATAGCTTCTGTTTCTTCCCTTCCTCAGTGATTGGTGACTGCTCCCATGTGTGGCCTGATTCCACCAAGTGTGTGATGTACAAAAAAAGGAGGTGGAAGGAATACCTAGAGATAAATTATGAGAGTGATGACTTATGAACAACATAGCTTCCCATATTACAATTTACCACCTTACACTGTAGTCTTAAGTTAATACTGATTCATGCAAGTTATGAAAATTAGTGTGCTCTTGGATAGGAGGAAGTAATTCATCAGGCTGGCTTCAGATTATCAGAAAAAACTGAAATTGAATGGAAGAAGATAAAGAAAACAGAAAACGGTTTAAACGAGGCATAGGAAACCGTAGTTAAAAAAGACCCTCTAGATTAGTTACCATATCAGATTCTTTACAAGGCATATGCTCATCTAATATCAAAGGAGGTTCTAAAAATATGGTCAAAACTTTGAAATTAGATTTCTTAGTCTCAATGGCATTCTAATCAGCATACTACCATATGTTTGATAATGAATTCTTTTTAGATTAGACAGACCAGTGAAAGAAAGCTCTCACAGTTAATCTGTTCATCAGAAAAAATAGTTTTCAGAGTCACCCAACTCATTTATGGGTGATAGGGTAACAGAGTCTTGAAAGCAACCAAAGAATGGGAGTAAAATCTTAAAATAAAAAGATAGTAACACAAGACACAATAGAGAGCTTAAATCACTGAGAGTGTTTTTATTTGCAGTATATAAAAATAAAATTGCCATTAGAGAGAGGAGAAAATCTATACATGGGTGATGAGCAGGGAGGCATGACAACGACATAAAAGAGAAGCAAGAACTTTTTCATTAATACACGTTCAGGAGGAACTAATATAAGGACTAAGCATCAACCTGTTGTACTTATCTACGTGACCATGCTGTGCCCTGTTAAATCCAAAAAAATCAGTCAAGGGCAGATAAAATTATCATATTGTACTCTCTAAATGCTATCTTTGGCTGAATCACACGAATGCAAAATATATGACTTAAAGGATAGAGGTTAATCAAATAAGGACTCCAGTATTGATGAAGAAATAACATGATACCTCTAAATTGACTGACTCGCATCCAAAAGGTAATCGGCAATCAACCAAAGACAATAGGCAGAATCTTGGAGCAAATAGATGCCGAAACCTGAGAACTCTCAGGAAAACCATGTTTCCTAATACTAATCCTGGAGCTACATGAGCCGACCCCAGCTATGAAACCCAAATTCTTATCTGCTAAATTCTGGTGAAAAGGTAGCAAGGTAGCGTCTCATACTTCAAGATCTCCCATTCACAACATTCTTAATTATTAAGAACCATAGAAAAATCAATGAGGCTATGTTTCTCTTACTTCCTAGTACTTACTGCAGCTACTGGAAGGAACTCCATCAGGGCAGATGCACATGAACCTGCCCATCGTATCATTGAAGCCGCATCTGCCGCCACTGGCCGTGCACTCAGTACAATCCGGTGAAGCCCAATCCAACAACCACCCTCTCCTCAGAAGCGCGGCAACGTGACCGTTGCTCGCCTTGAAATACTCCACTACCGGCACGATATCAAGCACACAACCAAGGCTAGCCAAGTCTAGCCGGGTCGACATGTTGTACTCGCCGCCAAAGTAGGCCAAATTTCGAGCACAAGCTATGCTTTCATATCCCCAGAGTTCATTCGAGCAATTGAGGAGGAAGTAGATGTTCCTGTTAAGGGAGCTGATGCTAAAAGGATAGATGCTAGAGTTGAAACCAAAATTTTCATAGGGCAAGGGACACGAATCATCAAAGAACTCGACGGCGGTGAGGAGGACCGACTGGTTGCCGTAGAAGATGTTTAGGGCGTAAAACTTATGGCCGAGGATCTCAAGAACGGGGCTGTAGCTGCCGTTCCCGCAGATGATCATGAAAGGAGGGAAGCCGCAGTAGGATGGTTGCTGCCCTCTGAGCCAAAACGGGTAGCTCACGTTCACCCCATTCCCGCAGCTCCTCGGCTCACACTCCGCCATTGTTGGGGCCGCGGCCGAGGCCCAGGCCGCCTTCTTTGCCACCAAGATGAGCAGCAAAGAGAAGACGCAGAGGGATTCTTTAAGTCTCATTAGGGTTTTGGGATCCATCTGAGGGGAAGAAGAGAGGCAGAGCCCCTTTGTCTTCAATGTTGGTTACGGAGAAGTGCTGCAATCTGTAAGTACACCGAACGCCGTGAGAATTGCATGGGAATGCACTGTCCCAATTTGAGTCGGCTTTCTCACTCACAGGGCGCCACAATAGACGGTCCGGTTCAACCCAAATCCACTTGAGTCCCAACCCGATCCCGCAACTGAACCGGATTATGCGGCGGACACGAACTTGGCTATTTATGGAACACGAAATCATGGGTTGCGTGCTTGGACCGGTGACACGACCTCAAGTCACATAATGGGTGATGAACGTCACAAGAAACCGAAGGATCATAATTTGGAACACAAGCCGATAAAATTGATGCGAATAGTTATAATGCACACATGTGCAGCCACTTTGGGAAGAGCCATCTCGTAGGCTGTGGGATTAATGGCGGGCGTAAATTTCTAGTCGCGTTTGAGCTCGGGAAAGCCGAAGCCTTAAAGCTCAAAATACCATAAAATTGGCCCAAACAAAGACGTTTTGGGCTTCAAAATGTCATCATCAAACCTAATCTGATTTCCCAATTCCGAAGATAAATTAAAGACATGAAACATCATGTAATAATACTCCAAGCAGAGGTATCCGAAGGCGCACCTTTATCTTTATTAGAAGGACATGTTCCAAGGGTTGAATTATGTGGGTGGAAGCAGGAGGTGTTGTTCGGAGAGACCGAGTCAAAGCCGCAGCGCCCACCTGACCCGACGCAGTCACGACACCACCCCTTCCCTGCCTCCCAATGCAGCGAGAACCCCCCCTTCACTCCGTCGCTAAAGCTCAGCTTCCCGTACTCGATCTCGTCCGCCGCTGCTTTGTGCATCGGCACCACTACCATGGAGCTGCAGTTTTCAAACATCTCTATGTGGTTCTCACCGGTAAGCTGGTAATACCCGTGACGACCGCCCGGCGGGCAACCCATGTCATGCATGTCGGGGGGAATCGGAGATGAGAGGGCGGTGCAGTCGACGAACACCGTGACGTTCCTGTCCCGGTCGCTGTAGCTGTACATCGAGAAGTCGAGGGTGGTGTTTTGGTATGGCTGAGGGCACGACTGCTTGACGAAGGGTGGGTCGACGACGGTAACGAGGTGGTTTAAGTAATCCATATTCTTGACGAGGTATCCCTTCCCGTTGATGTCGATCGTCATCGAACTATTGTTCTTGCTGCAGGCGACATAGTATCCCGGGTAGCCACAGTAGTCGTGACGGCCGTCGACGCGGAAGGGGTAGCTGATGTTGATCTTAGTGCCTCCGCAAGAGTATGTGTAGGGAGCACAATCCGCATAGCGAGAGTAGCTCTCCGAGGAAGAAGGTGGAGTCAATGACAGGGCGAGGAGTAAAAGGATAGATGGAAGAGGTGATCTTAAGCCTGGATGCATTTGGCCCTCGCCAAAGACCTCCGAGGAAGCAAGAGGAGGTGGAGAGAATGGAGTACAGCGTTCTTCGGATTTAGCTAAAGTGGCCTTCCCAACAAGGAAGAAGGCGTGTCTTTGGGTCTTCGGAAGGTAGCAGGAAAGTGGCTTTTGGAAAATTGGCGAGGGGGCGGTGCTGTCTCTTCCACCTTTGACCGGGAGGTGATGGATTGCTTTCCGTGTGATGCGACTTGGAGATCAAAACCTGACGTCCGATGCGAGAAGAGATCACCGATTCAATTCTTCGTCCCTACACATGGGACCGTGGCTGAAGATTCTTGTGGCTGTTAGCGGAGACCTTGAGCGCCATTAAAGAAGCACCAAAGGTCCGCGGTCGTGAAGAAGAAGGGTGTGGCTGTCTCCGTTGTTTGACCGAAGGCAGTGGAAGTCCTCTCCATGCCCAAATCTGGCCGTAAAATGTATAGTATAACTAGCAAAAACTCGTTTCCGTCTTCATCGCCGTAATCTCTCTCTCTAGAACATTTTGGGCTATTATTTGTCCAATTCATGATAGGATTCGAATCGCATCTGAGTCTAGTGTCTAATAAAGATCATTTTGATATTTAAATTAATCAAGATTCGAAGGATTTGAGAATTATAATGAAATATGTTTTATTAGATGGGATCAAGGACACATCAATAAACCATTATATATCTTGACGGGTAACGGTTGGGTTAGAATAAGGGTCGTGGAAAATAGGAAGACATCATTAAGTCATGAAGTCAATTGTCAAATTATAGGACATTACAGTTATAAATAAGGAAGAAGTTCACAATGATGTAAGGGATTATCAACAGTTTGTAAGGCTAGATCGACTATCGAGTCGATACGATTTGATTCTTATGTTTGGCTAACTAGATATACGATTGGGTATGATATGTCGTTAAGTTACTTCTATGTCAAAGCCTCGTATCATTTGTCTCACATCGTGTTTCGACACACATAGGGGGTCGAGACATGATACATCATCTGTTCTTTTGATAACAAGCACGATGATGGTTCAAGTCTACTCATGTGGGCTTTCATCATTGTTTCAATTCTCTATAGGTGTAACCACCATTTGTTTCCTTTGATTATGGTGCATGATCTAATTCGATTTGGTTTCTAATGATTTATGATCATTACTTAGCGATTGATTTTTTTTTGTGAGCCTATTAAGGAGCTCCATGTCGATATCTAACCAAATCGTGGAGATCCGAGGAGATTGTAATCTTAGTTATCTACTTTGTTAGTCCAACAACACTATAGCTATTGTACATCTTATTAGTTCAATTTGACAATCAAATCATTATCATATAGAGATACTATTGCTTACGTTAATACGAATGTTCACTCAAATTTATCCATGACATTAGCATGAATTGTCATCTCATAACTATAACAATGCTGACGATTTGATGCATGACTCCATGACTAACGACTATTTTGCACAATGATTTCATGAGTTTACTCTCACTTCAATCCAATCATCACGTAACATAAAAGATCCTCATGTGTCCTTGATCTCATTCGAGATAATATATTAGACTATAGTTCTCAAATCATTAGAATCTCTACTAATTTATTAGATATACATATTAAATAATAATTTTTATAAGATCATCTATCAAATCTCTCATTTTCTTGACATCTTGTAGCAAGCTCACATTAGATCTAAATCCCCGACATATCATGTAACCAAAATCTGACTTATCAAGCGCATTGAAATCCTAAGCAACTTGAAATAGGTTATTAAGGTTGGCTTCCTCCCTAATAGCATTGCCTTTTAACGCAAGCTGAGAAAGGCCTATTTCTGATCTTAAACAAACACTAAAAGGACAGCCGTCGATTGATTGTGTGTGAGAGCACTAAAGTCAAATTAAAAGTCAAGAAAGCAAAGGAGGATCGCTAAAAGTGGTGAATAAAGCCGGCCGACCCAACTTTTAACCCACCTCGCAACAGCTTTCTGCTCACTCACAAAGTGGGGTGCGGGGTCCGCCGCAAAAGCCTCCAGCTGATAATAATACCAACTGGGGTAAGTGACCTGCCTTCGTCCTAATTTTTTATGTTTGGCCAAGTCAAAAGCAGTACTTGGAAGACGAGTCACAAGGCATCTTCGGGAAAAAGTAAACGACCGTGAGACACTAACTTCCACAGAGGATGTGACAGGCCACCATTCCTGTTCTAAGCTCTAGATCAGGAGTGAGAAGACCATGCAATGAAATTGACCGAGTCTAATTGGTTGAGCAACGGAAGGTGGTAATGCAGCGAAGAACAATGAAATTAATCGAGCAGTGACAGTAGAAAAAAGCGAGTAATTAAGAAGATATACTGACTTACCTGCACAACTGGGAAGAAATGTCTTGATTCCATCCGAGCAGAAGCAGGTGAAATCCCAGGTGGAATTAATCGTCCGGTTGAGCCCACACCGACCGCCGGAGCGCTCGCAGCTGCCGCAGTCGCCGGAGACCGCCTTTGGCCAGCTCAAATTGAATCCACTCCGCAACACCCCTCCGTATTGGCTACGTAATTCGTCTGCAATATAAGCCAGCAGCGCGTCCTGCAGAACGGGCACGACGACGACGGCGCCGCACGTTCGAGGAAGACGGTGATAATTCTCCGTCATCGTTTCGGTCGTGAAGACATAGGACCGTTTTCCACCAGCAGAGCCGAGGCAGGGGATGCGGAGACCCGGTGGGCCGTCGGTGCAATCGAAGAAGAAGGTGAGGTTGACGTCGGAGGGAGCGTAGCGCAGAACTGAGTCGGGATCGAAGGTGAGGTTGTGATAAACTCGAGGGCACTCTTCGCGGACGACGACGATGTCGGTGTCGGCGAGGGAGATGGTACGGTTTCTGTAGTCGATGTTGGTGACTGTGTAGTTGCCGGAGGGAAGGTGGATGATCGGGGTGTTGTTCCAGCAAAACAGCTCGAAGCCTCGGTAACCGCAGTGGGAGTGGGGGGAAGTGGAGTCGTCATCGACGAGCCAGAATGGGTAGGTGATGTTAATGATGTTGCCACAGCTTGATATGGCTTCGCCGCAGGTAACATCGGAAGGATGGCTGATGGCGGGAACGGAGAAAGGGAGGAGAAGAAAGAAAAGGGCGGAGATGGGAAGAGGAAGTGTGGGGAATTCGGAGGTCATGTTCGAGTTGGGGAAGGACGGAAGGGGGCGGTAGTGGTGAGAAGACCTTACCACTGTTGGGTTTTGCACGACTTACTTTAGAGTGCTTCGAGTAGATGGAATGAAGAACGGATCTATCTTTGCTTACTTTTCTTGTTCCTCGGCTTTCATCTCGAGAGCGTCTTGCCTGAACGGAGATAGGGACGGTGAGATGCCGAGGCTTTGCAGCCACAGTAGAAGCTGATGTAGAGCTTTCTTGGATGCGGACAAGGTGTTGGAACACCCGTTGTGTGAAGTTATTTCAATATATTCTTGAATTTTAAAAATAGGAAATTAAATTAAAAAAATGTCTTAAATATATGGCTCTCCTAAGTCTGGAATAAGGTAGAATTGTCGACGAGTTGCGTGGCTTCATCTAAGTCTCAAGTGAATCCATATAGAATTATTATGTATCCTCTCAGTTCATCTATGGGTCGATCAGTCTCGATGTCATGGATGAAAACCGTATTGAGCTGTGGTGAATGAGAAAGCCGATTCAAATTGGGACGGTATATTTCCATGCCATTCTCACGATGTTCGATATACTTTTTTATTATGTCTAATATTACACCACTTGTCCATAGCCCACATTCAAAACGAAGGAGCTCTACATCTCTTCTTCCCCTCATATGGATCCCAAAACCCTAATGAGACTCGAAGAATCCCTCTTTGTCTTCTCTTTGCTGCTCATCTTGGTGGGGAAGAAGGCAGCCTGGGCCTCGGTCGTGGCCCCAGCAATGACGGACTGCAAGCCAACTAGCTGCGGGAACGGGGTGAACATGAGCTACCTGTTCTAGCTCAGACGGCAGCAACCATCGGCTTCCCTCTTATGATCATCTACGGAACGACAGTTATAGCCCCGTTCTTGAGGTCCTCGGCCATAAGTTTTACGCTTGTTGCTGGATATTGTATCGTGGACGGGTAGTCAACATGACACGATTTGGCCCGCGTATGCAAAATAGTCCTAGTTGGATTTGGAGTCTTGAGGGAGGACGACGAGGTATTTAGGTTTCATTCGATTGCCACTCCTTGGGTTATGATCGGACGATTTGGGCCCGGGAGATAGTCGGGACCTACAAGAAGGTCGTGGTTGGGGGTGTGGTGCCTGATGAGACCCTCATATGATGGCTAAGTTAGTTTTGTGGGGCGTAAATTTCCGATCGAGACTTATAGGGTCCTGAGGGTTTCGAGGAGAAAAAGTCTAGAAATCTAGTCCCTCTTGATGTGGGCTACAACATGAGTATTTATACCTGCAAGTATTTAATGGGTGTGACGTTTTTAGCTAAGCTATAGGTACGATTTTGTGTCGATCAACGATTCCTTGGGTCTTGTTTGGTGAGGTCGCCAACTACGAGTACAATCCCTTGAGCGTTAAACAAGATCTTCGGTCCGACATGTTGTCGAGGTGGCTGCTGATGTGGTCATTGGGCTGACGTGTCGAGACTAACAAGTTATCGAGGTGGCTGTTGATGTGATCCTTGGGCTGATGTGTCGAAGCTGACAGGTTATCGAGGTGATTATCAATATGGTCCTTAGCCTAGTATGGCCAGGCCGACGTGCTCAATATTCTAAATTTTTAATGTTTGCCATTGTCAATTTGTTTTCATCTTCCCAAAGTTATAAGCGGTTATACGTAGTCAATCTCTTGGAAACATACATTAGTGCGTCTTATATCTATCTCTCATTGACCTACAAAGGCTTCATGGCCATCGACTACACGTAGCAATACCTACAATGGAGAAGAATTGAATCATTGACTCCCGTTTCCAAGAGTTAGTCGATGATGTATACACGCCCTTTGATCTGCATCATACAAAATAAATCGGAACCTCATCAATTTCTTCCCAACCTCTAAAGACCCCAAAGACACTCTCAACTCCATGCCTCCACCTCCTCTTGCTGCCTCGGAGCTCTGTGGCAGGAGCCAAATGCATCCAGGCTTAAGATCACCTCTTCCATCTATCCTTTTACTCCTTGCCCTGTCATCGACTCCACCTTCTTCCTCGGAGAGCTACTCTCAGTATGCGGATTGTGCTCCCTACACATACTCTTGCGGAGGCACTAAGATCAACATCAGCTACCCCTTCCGCGTCGACGGCCGTCACGACTACTGTGGCTACCCGGGGTACTATGTCGCCTGCAGCAAGAACAATAGTTCCATGACGATCGACATCAACGGCAAGGGATTCCTCGTCAAGAATATGGATTACTTGAACGACCTCGTTACCGTCGTCGATCCACCCTTCGTCAAGCAGTCGTGCCCTCAGCCTTACCAAAACACCACCCTCGACATCTCGATGTACAGCTACAGCGACCGGGACAGGAACGTCACGGTGTTCGTCGACTGCACCGCCCTCTCACCTCCGATTCCCGACATGCATGACATGGGTTGCGCGCCGGGCGGTCGTCACGGGTATTACCAGCTTACCGGTGAGAACCACATAGAGATGTTTGAAAACTGCAGCTCCATGGTAGTCGTGTCGATGCACAAAGCAGCGGCGGACGAGATCGAGTACGGGAAGCTGAGCTTTAGCGACGGAGTGAAGGGGGGGTTCTCGCTGAATTGGGAGGCAGGGAAGGGGTGGTGTCGTGACTGCGTCGAGTCAGGTGGGCGCTGCGGCTTTGACTCGGTCTCTCCGAACAACACCACCTGCTTCCACCCACATAATTCAACCCTTGGAACATGTTGTCCTTCTGATAAAGATAAAGGTGCGCCTTCGGATACCTCTGCTTCGGTATAAATTCTAGTATTACACGATGTTTCATGTCTTTAATTTGGCTTCGGAATTGGGAAATCAGATTAGGTTTGATTGACAATTTGAAGCCCAAAATGTATGTGTTTGGGCCAATTTTAAAAGTCTTTTATACTTTAGGCTTCGGCTTTCCCGAGCTCAAACATGACTTGAGCTTTCAGCTCGGAGGTAGATAGACACTCTAAATCCGACAAGTTCAAGCATTCGAAAATAATAATATATTTTAGTATATGAAACATCTGTTCTGTCAAATTACGGTCATGACCGAATTTAACATAACTTGTAGGCGATTATTTCTTTACACTGCTATTTACATCTTGCTCGATCAAGGTTTTAATTCTCAAGAAAACTGTCTTCTTCCCAAGCTGCAGCAATTGTTGCTCATCCTCATCCGAAGATTAAAAAGATAATGGGGATCATAATAGGTAAATCATCGTCAGTTCTTTTCGTTTTCTCTATTTCACTTACCTGAATATTTTCATCATTTAGAAAAGAAACAACCATTAAGCATACAACTATATTTTTCTTCGTGTGATTTACTTTTTTTGGTTTCTCTTTTTTTTTTTTTTTTGTCATTTATAGGGAGTATCATTGGAGGCTTATCCTTGCTGTGCTTATTCCTCATTATCTACACTCCACGTTGTAGAAAGCCGCAGGATGTTGAAGCTTTTGACAATGCGCAGGGTGTCGAAGCCTTTCTCCGTCAATGTGGAACCCTCGCCCCCAAGCGGTACAGGTACTCGGAGATAAAGAGGATGACCAAATCCTTCGATGACAAGCTTGGCCAAGGTGGCTACGGTTCTGTGTTCAGGGGCGCCCTCCAAGACGGCCGGTTGGTCGCCGTGAAGGTACTGAAAGCAACCAAAGGCCACGGAGAAGAATTCATCAACGAGGTCGCTAGCATCAGCCGCACATCCCACGTCAACATCGTCGGCCTCATCGGCTTCTGCTTGGAGGGATCAAAGAGAGCTCTCGTCTACGATTTCATGCCCAATGGATCGCTGGAGAAGTTCATCTGCTCCGACAAATCGACGGAGGAACCACGGTTTGGTTGGGAGGAGCTGTACGAGATCGCACTCGGCGTCGCTCGAGGGTTGGAGTACCTGCACGGCGGCTGCAGTACTCGCATCGTTCACTTCGATATCAAGCCGCACAACATCCTACTCGACCAAGACTTGTGCCCCAAGATCTCGGATTTCGGACTGGCTAAGTTGTGCCCTCCGAAGGTGAGCGTGATTTCCATGGCGGATGCGAGAGGAACGATTGGGTATATCGCCCCAGAAGTGTTCTCCAGGGGGTTCGGCGTCGTCTCCAGTAAGTCTGATGTCTATAGTTACGGGATGCTGCTGCTGGAGATGGCTGGAGGAAGGAGAAGCATCGGTGCAACCAATGAGAACACCAGTGAAGTCTATTTCCCACACTGTCTCTATGATGATCTTGATCGATACTGCAATGTAGGCGTTGCTGGTGTGACCAGAGAGACCGGAGAGATCGCGAGAAAGATGCTGATGGTTGGGTTATGGTGCATACAGATGAAGCCTGAGGACCGCCCTTCCATGAGCAAGGTGGTGGAGATGTTGAAGGGAAGCGCTACGGACTTGCAAATGCCACCAAGGCCATTATGATGTGCTCTCACTTGCAAATAGAATAATAGATCGATAAGTTAAACATTGACGAATTTGTTACGTGGATAATACCAGATGTATGATTGATTCTTAAATAATAGAAAATATCAAATCTAAAGAAGTATATAAGGAAGGATCAAATATGTAGAAGAGGACGATCTCTACCTCTCATGACTCCTGCTCTCGATCCCTTGATTCTTATTGTTATATTAGGAGATCGACAATGAAGAGACACGGTTTCGTCTTCGATGCAACACTAAAATAGAAATAAAAAATTATATAATAACAATAAAAATCATGTAAAGAATAAATAACAGTAGCGAGGAAAAGAAAACCTTGCTCGAAGCAAGAAGATTCTAATACCATGAAAGAGATTATTTCAAGTAATACTTTTTTATACAAGTTGTGAGAAAAAGGATGTACTCAAATCTGTGATTGATGGAATACAAAATTATCGCTCCTTATTTGACTATATGACGATCTTATATCAAAGATCTGTTCTAACACTAAATCTCTTCCCTGCTTCTTCGAGCTCAAGTTGCCTTCAGCTTTTTGTCGAACACCTCTGAGCATATCTTGCCCATCATGTGATAGAAGGAGTGCAGTACCGACAACTGCTCGATGGGCATCTTCTCCATCATAATCCTTGCTGCCGTCTTCCTCTCCTCGTTCATCTTAAACCTCTCGAGATAGGACGACGCGTTCCTCACCGTAGCTCCCATCTGCTTCAGCCTCTTCTCCTGCTGGGGGTTCAGCGCCGCATTTGCCTGGACAGAGTAACAACACAGAGCGTAAGACAGCAGCCTGTTTTCTCTGCAATCTTTCAAGATTTCCACGGCGTTACCTTACCTCGAGGAATTCGGCTCCTACTTGGAGTTCTTGTTCTTTCGCCGGGGGCATCTCCTGCTTATAAACGTACGCATGCTTTGCAAGTGAGAAGCTCCGAACGATGTTCTTCCTTTTATTCTCCATTTCCTCGCCCAGCCTCTGGCAATTCTCGATGTTGGCTGTGCTGCTAACCTTCCTCTGGTATGCGATCACTGCCTTCACAAACTCCTGCACGACGAAAACGCGCCATGAACACCAAGAACATACAATCATCCAAGTCCTCTGATCTAAGTTGCAAACATTAAAAGCGACTTGACCTGATAAGCAGCAGGGCATCCTGGATAATCGAACTCCTCTGTTCCGGGCCGCCTCATGCGCTCAGGATGGAACTGCAAGCCCATGATGAACTTCCCCTCCTCAGGGTCGTAAGCATCAGGATCGTAGAACCCCTCGGTCAAGCCATCCCTTGCAAACGCCATCGGGACGAACCGATCCGCCAATCTCTTCACCCCCTGGTGGTGATAGCTGTTCACCCAGATCTCCATCTTCGCCTCCTCCATCGAGTCCCGAAACCAAGCATGCAGCGGGGAGTTCTCAACCACCCTCACCGGATGCCGGTGCCCGTCATAGTCAGAGTAATCGATGTGAACTGTCGCGGTCTCCTCCTCACACTTGGTCACCATCTCCTTCTCGACGTCCTGGTGCAATGTGCCGCCGCAAGCGACGTTGAGGACCTGCGAGCCCCGGCAAATGCCGAGGAAGGGGATGTTGCGCTCGATGCAGAGCCTGGCAAGTCGGAGCTCGATGGAGTCCTTTTCGTGGTCGATGGCGGTGTCGCTGGCGTGGAGGCGGCGGACCTCCTCGATCTCCTCAAGCGAGAGACCGGAGAAATCAGCTGCACCGTAGAGCGCAGGGTTGATGTCCTCCCCCTCGCAGAGGAGCACGCCATGTATCGGCTCGAAGCTCTCCAGCAGCATGTGGATGCCAGCGACTCGCGGCACGATGACCGGGACAGCGCCGTAGGCCACAATAAGATCAAGATGGTACTCTCCTACGAGAATAGCAGCGAAATCATCGAATCTTGAAGCTATTGCATTGCGCAGACGACGACGACGACATTATGAAAGAAGATAGGTATCCTTTTTCCTCCTTTCTTGGGCTTATAGATTCTTACCGACGAAGTCGACGAACTTGTTCTTGCGAACAGTGCGGCGAGAGACGATCAGAACTCGGGGAAGGATTCGAGAGAACTCGGACGAATCCATCCCCGCTCCTTCCCCGACTCGGTTTGCTCGTGTTGCCGCCCCTTTTCCGGTGCCATTTATACTAACCTCAAGGACGGGCACCGCTTTCGCTACGCGATTGAGATAACAGCAAAGAGGCCCAGACTTCACCCGTCTGTGTGGCCCGCTACCTCCAATCAAAAGGCAGGTAGCCCAGCGTGTATCGTTACGTTTCCACTTCAACTCAGTTGGTACACCTGTGCCGCCACAATGTTTCCTCGTTCGGCGAGCGGCCGACGTCCACGTGTGAACTTCTCGAGGATTCCTCGAACAGCGACGGGCTGAGTCAGGATGACGTGGGTGGTTTAATTGCGACACGCGCAGGTGAGGTGTCGGTGATTAGCTTCGAGGCGGTGCAGGGTAAGGCGAGATGCCACGCGGGGAGCGCAGAGCGTCGTTTGGGGGTGCGTCCGTTGGTGTATACGGTGGCGGTCACGAGTCATCGGATCCGACTCATCCATCACGGATAAAACACACACACACACACACTCTCTCTCTCTCTCTCTGGTGTACCTCCGACGAGTTCGATTCCTACATCAATGCTCCAATCCTCCTCTTGCACTGATGTTGTAATCAGTCGAGCCTTTTCCCAGAGTGGTCAACGTCTTGTGAGCTCGCAAGTCCTCATGACATGCAGCGCATATGGATTCTCGCCCTGTGGCCGTGAAAATAAAGTAATACTATATTACATCGTATAGTATTAGTATAGTATTACTTTATGATCCTATTTGTTTATATATTCTCCAAAGATGATAATATATAAACAAATTGGATGGTCTAGTAACATAACAAAGATAACAAGAATATAATATTATATTATAAAAATATATGATATAATTAAAAAATTATATTTTTTTTTATCTCTTTTAGTTACATGAATCATTCAATTAAGAGATAATAGTTACTTTATCATATTATTGTGTTCCTAAAATCATCTATACAGTGATTTTATGAAAGAATAGAAAGGGGAGAATCTTAGATGAGTCTAGTTGTTGTAGATTGACATTTTTTACAAATTTTGGATCCGACTATGGTGCGTTTACATATTAGATGAGTTTTTTTTCTAAATAATAGTATTAAAAGGTATGTATTGTAATAATTTATTTAGATTCATTGTTATTTGAATCAGAGTACTAAAAGTTTTTTTATCTAACAATTGATATTAGAGTCATAGTTTTAAAATCAAGTACCTTGGATTTATTTGTTAGCATCTTTTATTTATAAGAATATATTGATTAATTTTTATTTATGACACTTGAATGATTCATCGGTATTGTCAATCACTTTATAATTTGATCTTTGATGATCGCAATACAACCACGATCGATGGGCCGATAGTAGTTGTAGCAACCTTGTCGCGTACAATCGCTATGGTGGATCTGCTTGCGGCAGTGGTTGCACCAGGTAGCATGTGCGCATCGCAGTAGCAGAGGGTAGTCACGGCGGCCATGCTGGTGACGGCCCAGGCCGTGTGCCGCACATCACAACAGTCGCATCCCAATGGCGGTTGCGAGCAGCCCGAAGCCGAATCCAGCGCTGGCCACATGCGGGCAAAGGCCATCACAACAATCAATCGATCGCCCGCACAGGCAATAACTGCTGGTGGGCAGTGGCCACACCTAGGTGGTGACCACATGAGGGCAGTAGTTGTGAATAGGCAGCGACCGTGCGTGCGCTCAAAGGAGGTGGCTGCACAGGCCACGACCGCTTACGCATAGAAGCGATGTGCGCAAAAGCGACGACAACACTCGCATGGGCGGTGGCGGTGGCTATGGACAGAGGTGACGCTCGCTCGCAAAGGCGGTGGCCGCCTACGGTAAAGGTGATGGCTGCAAGCAGGGATTGGAGTTTTTCATATAAAAAGGATATTAATGCCCTTGTGAAATAAGAAATTTTAGAGTTTGTCACTTTATTTATTTTACGTTAATGATCATCATAAATTAGAATTACCCTGTATATTCTTTGATAGTTATGCCCAATCTTGTAATTCTAATTTATGTCCTATTAATAAAATTATAATTTTATACTTATGAAATTGAAAAATTCTAATTGATATCCTTGATTATAAAATTAATCAATATGATTAATTTTTAATAGAATTTAATTATTATGATTATTAATTAAATTTAGTTTTGATCAAACTTAATAAAGATTAAATTTTGATTAATTTTAATTTTGATCAATTTTTATTTACTGACTTAACTGGGTTGATGCTCAACCCAATTTTAGGCTTATCCCAAATTAAATAAGGTTAATTGATATAATGGTTCTTTGATGGTTTTCTTTCATTGATTATATATGGTAAATAAAATCCAAATATTATTCTTGGATATTTATTTAGTTATTAACATTTATATGTTTAAAATTCTAAAATAATATTTAACTTTTAAATAAAGGTCTTTCATGATTTATGTGTTAATTTTTTTATACTGATCAATGTATAATAATTATTATGGTTGTTCTTCTATTATTGAATTATTTCAACATAAATTGAGATTAAAAAACTTGGTGAATATTATTTGTAATTCATCTCCCTAAGTTTTATCTACTGTCAAAGTAGCTTGAGATGATAAACTTATGAGATGTGAATTACAATAAAGGCCTTATCATTTATAATATATTTTGACTGTATTTTATATTATTGTATTGATCCTATAGCCACCAAAGTGACATAGACCAATAATCTATAAAATATATTATAAAATTGGTCATATATGACATTAAAAAAATAATATTCAAATGACACACATAATTATGAGATTTAGATAATACCAAAGGAAAATCTATTTTGAATAATTATGTGATGAAATAAGATGATACTTTTTGAATATATTTATAGTTTAAAATTATATATCGAAAGATCGCAATATTATTCCACAAGGTTGGTATCAATCCGTCATAATACTTTTGTGTGAACACTAGATATGTTAATATTTTATTGAATGATAAAATATAGATGATATCAATAGTTTAATATTTATTTAAAAACTCAAAGCATTATATTATTACAGTGGTACTTCCTTCGTTATATTCTTGTAAATATCCATATATTATATGGAATAAATGATTTAAGTATATACAATTTGTATTGAGTGAATTAGACCTTGATCAAATAAATTGAAAAGGAATATATACTTAATTATTAAAAATTCTATGTAATAAATAATTGAGATAACTAATTGAAAAGGGTCTAAAAGCCTCAATGTTATGATAATTGCTAATCATATATAGACTTTAGTACAGTTTACAAATAGTATTTAAGAATATTTATAAATTAATCTAAATTTACTAATAAGTCGTTAACTAACACCCTAATGGAAGAACTAACTAAAAAAATGACAGAATTTGAGGAATTTAATATTATGTCATCAATTTAGCTAATATAGCCATTCTTAATAACATTGTGCATGATTGTAATTGAATCATTTTTCATAATTTATTATCTTTCTTCATAGGTTGACTTATTTAAATTTTAATAAAAATAAAAAAGTAAAACTTAAATGAGTCGAATAGTATATGATATAAAAAGAATTAAAATTAATATAAAAAACACTCATAATATTTTTGATACTACTCAATGAGTGGGTAACAATAAAAGAAAGTTAAAGCATAAGTCACCTGAATTTATAAATACTATATAAACTCATAAAAGAAAATTCTTCATAATAAAGTGTTACTTCAATAGCAAGGAAAGTTATGTAAATAAGAATTATAAGATTTGGTTTGAAAAGAAAAGATGTAATCTCACCTTTGTATAGTTCAAATAAAATATTATAGAAATCATTATCTAATACTTAGTTGATTAATTTTGATAATTTAACAAATGTTACCAACAATAGAGATTTATTTTAATATGGAAAAACCAAAAGAGAATGAAATATTTATCATTATAGGGAATCATCTTAAAGCGAAAACGATAATAGTTTATATTTATCGCCTATGCTTAGAAATGATTAATTTGATAGATATTGAGGATACATATAATATTCTTATAATTCTAAAAATTTGGGTTCTTTACCTAGAATTGTTAGAATACTATTTCCCTTTTGGTGATTGTAAACTTAGTATGATTTAATAAAAGTTAAGATTTAAATTTGTATAATAATTTATATAAAATTAATATGAATCTTGAGTTTACAATGATCCCATAATTAAAATTTTAAAAGAAAATATAGTTTCATAAACTTCTTGAGATTATAATTATATTTACGGGTCACTTTATATTTTTATTTTTATTAAAAGAGATATTTATTACATTATAGATAGTCTATCGATATATTATTATATATATGTAATTCATATAAAATCCTCAGACCGTTAGCACTCTTGAAGTGTACATAAATGAGATTGAGAGATAACTAGTTAGAAAAGTCAAGATTATCATATCTGGTAGGGGTGATAAATTTTATGTATTTATAATTTACTAAATTCTTAGAAAAGTATGGTATATGTATTCAATATGATTTATCAAATATGTAACAACATAATAGGATTGATAAAAGATACTTGTACTCTTATAGATATGATTAGAACTATGATGAGTTATTTTTTGTACCTGAATCAATGTGAGAAGAAGCTCTAAGGACAACTATGTATATTTTAAATAGGGTTCCTAATAAGTAAATTTCATCGACCTTTTTTGAGTTTTGGACCGGTAGAAAACCCAACTTAAGCTATTTACATATTTGAGATTGTCCTATAGAGATAAGGGTCTTCAATTCATATAAAAAGAAATTAAATTTTAATAATTATCTTTAGATATTTTATTATTTACCTAAAAAAGTTAAAATAATTTTATTTTTTATTACCCTAATCATAGTATGAGGATAGTTAAATTTGGTAATGTAAGATTATTATAAAATAGTGAATAGATGGGAGTGAAAATCTCGAAATTTAATTTTTAATATAGAGGAGATACAATTTGATACTCCTTTAAATCATTAAATGATTTGATAAAGATGAATAATAAAATAATATTACTAAATTCTCACATAGTATTATATCAATATTAATGGTTTTGTAGAATAATCATAATTGATAGTTTTGATAATATCTCAAGAAAAAGGAATTATGTCATTTATGATTATTATGCGATATATATATATCAGAATCATATTATAATATATAAATAAAAAAATCTTTATTATTTTCATAAGTCATGAAGATAACGATTCTGAAAAAGGTAATATGATGCAATGAAAGAGGAGTTAAAATCAATAGCAAAAATGATGTTTGATGAATTCATTATCCAATAATTATAAAAGATGTTATATAAATATAACTCAAGGATAATGTCAAACGATATAATGGTCAGATATATGATTAAATGTTTTACTCGTGAAGAATGCATCGACCATAATGAGACATTTAGTTTTAAATAAACTCATTTAAAAATTATCATGACATTGGTTACATCATAAAGATATGAAAATAAGTTTTCTGATTAAGATCTAGCTTTATATGGGTTACTCTAAATGATTCACAAAGAAGATAAAATTTCGTATGCAAATTCAGGAATCCATTTATAACCTTAAACAAGCTTCTAATATTGATATATAGAGTTTCTTGTTATCATTACTTCCTTCATATTTAAGAAAAATACTGTTAATCAATATTTATACCTGAAGATCAACGGGAGCAAGTTTATTATATTAGTCTTATACGTGGATAATATTTTGCATTACTAATAATATTCTTGATTTATTATACTAAATCAATAAATTTATCATCAAAAATTTTAAGATGATTGATATGAATGAGACATCTTATATTATTAACATTTAGATATTCAGTGATAGATCTCAATGATTGTTAAGACTATCTTAAAAAGGATATATTGACCAAGTCTTAGAAAAAAAATTAATATATAACTTTATTTAGCAAATCATAAAAATAAACTTTTAGTAAAAACAAGTGCTTTAAAATGACTTGAAAAAGATTAGATAAAAGAAATATTCTATATATATGTGTAGTTGAAAGTCTATGCTCAAGCCTATGTCGGAATCTATATCAGTTTTGTAGTTAAAATACTAGATAGACATTTAAGTTACCTAGACTTAAAAACATTAAAGGATTGTAAAGAAAAATAATAATATATATGGAAGGGATGGTTATATGTTCACATGTATGAAATTATATTAGCTTAAAATGATTGTAATTTTCAAGTGTTGATTTTATAAATTACCTCGATAATAGGAAGTCTACATAATAGTTAATATCTAAATCAATTAAAGGGATAATTTATTATTATATTATTAATAATAGAAGTTGATTTTGTTACATGCTTTGAGGTCATTGATCAAATTTATAATTGTGAAATTTTCTCTCAAGACTTGGTGTGGTTATACTCAATTATCAGGTCATTGAGGATATTTTGTGATATATCATAGTAGTTTTTTTTCTAAGAATGGTAAGTATTAATCATCTCTATGCATTATAGTATAAAGAACTTGAAGTTTAGAGGAAAGGAGTCTAAAAACATCTAATGTCAATTACTAACTTGAGTTCCACTATTTGATTGTTGATCAATTCACTTAGGACTTATATTCTAAAGTATTTTGAAAAAAAAAAAAGTTTGTGAGCAACCCATACAAAACATGGTGATGCATGTTTGAATGGACACTATATTTGACATTCTTAATTATGTACTTAAAGTTATTTATTTCTGCTATCTTGTTCATAATTATGTATATACATATTATGGTTGAATGTGATGATAAGATTGTCTAGACAAAATAAATTAGATTGATTATTTTGAATTGCATTAGGAAAGACTAATAGTGTCATGATATATAAAAGAAAGTATGACATTGATGCCATATAACCACTATGACTCATATTGCTAGTCTCACTTAGTCCATTAATCTTTAAAACTTTAGAATCTAATTATGTAAACTTATTTTCTAATAAATTTTATTTATTTATTTTTTATTCCGAATCCTTTTGTATCTTATCAAATTAATGGACCAAGTGAGAGAATGTTAGCTTATGTGATCCTATTTAATTATGATATATTATGGATATGATTTAATTCTGATTATGGTTATTGACTAATAGAAAATAAGTCCAATTAAGGTAGGATTCTTTATAAGACACCCTTGATGGGAAGAACTCTCATAATTATTTATCTTAGACCCTCTGCTTTTGCCTATAAATAGATAGGACCTCATAGGGATATAATAACGATAACGAAAACACATATCATATGATAGAAACATGTGATAGAGTTAAGAGATTATAGATCTGATCTCTATCTCCCTTAGTCACGTGAACTAGTCAATTGAGAGATTATAGTTTATCTCTTATGATCTTATGTTCCTAAAACGTATTTCGGGGAGAACGAGCTAGCTTTGGGTTCGAGTGGCATTTCACCTCTAACCATAACTCATCCGCTGATTCTTCAACATCAGTTGGTTCGAACCTCCACTTAGGTTATATTGGGAAACCTCAGCGGGTGCATCATATGTGCAACGGAAATCAAAACAAAAATCGGTTTTCCACGCAGATCAAATCATCGTATAAAAGATTGGGGTCGTGAGAAAAACGTAAAAACCGATAAAACCGTGATGTGTGAGAGATTGATTTTACCTAGAGAGATCATATATCCCTATATTCTGGATCCAGATGGAGAAGATGAAGGAGGTCAAGCGTCCTCTTCTCTAGCAATATCCACATGATGGATCTCTGTCGCGAAGCTCCTCCAATCTGATCTTACAACTCTTGCTCAGAGGGAGGGAGGAGAATAGGAGGTTATGGCTAAAGCTGCAGCCTATCAACCATGAGTCTCCCCTCCTATTTATAGAGAGCCACCCAAAACCCTAGGGCTCATGCCTTAGTGGGTGTTGGATCTTCATCCAATAACCCACTAACATTGTATTATTGGATCTCTATCCAATAATCTCCTTAGGCCTCTAATTGAGCCTTAAACAAGGAGCCCATCAGTATAGAGTTTTATCTAATGAGAACATGAGCTAATTGGATCTTCATCCAATCCTTTATTCGCTGAAGCATCCACCATATGTGTGTGACCTTCTAGGCCCGATACCGAGCTGGCCGTGAGTCACTCTCATCAGAACTCCCTCTGATATAGTGAATTATTATCTTCATAATAATTCACTCGACTCATTGACTATAGACGTACTAGGCTACTACGCCATAGTCCCTAGATGGTACAGGGGGATCGAATCCGTCGGACCTATCTATCCATAATTACCATGTATTTATAATTTCTCATCCAAATAATATTCCAAAGACTATATATTGGACATGATACTGTCAGGTCACATACTAAATCAGTTTGTCTTGCTCTAATCGGATTCTACCGGAGAACTCATTCTCTCTCAATCCGAATGACCCTAGCTAGAGATTTGTTTGAGCAAGCACATATGAGATATTCATCTCATGATACCGAGAGTGGATGATCCTCTATTGACACTCAATTGTCTTCATAAGGTTAGCTACCAATCCCGATAACAAATTATACCAGATTTGGAACTTTCCAAACCTGTAAGTTTGGTGTCAAAGAAAGGAGTACTCATACAAGGCATCGTTAGTGTCTCAAGTCTAAGAACCAGATACATAACTGGGACTATGGAATCACTGTCTGATATTAGATATCATTAACCATACAACATTCCATAAACGGATCAATCAGTGAACTCATTCTCCAATGAGCACTTATACTATATCCTTAGTGTTTCCACACAAGTGGCTATGAGACCAGCCGCCTTCATCATATGGATGAGTATATAGTACACCGGTCTATCCGGTTATCTCGATGTCCCTCTCGAGTAACCTATAACCAGGATTATTTAGGATCTGTATTGAAAGGTGAATCGATCTTATTATCGTGATCTCATCACGATCCGATTCTCATTATACAGAACCAAGGACATCACAATATATATATAACAAATAATATAATGTGAGAATATGCTAATATTAATCATAAGCATAAAGATCACACAGCGTGTCACACGTGTCATCACTCACGTGATTGGCTTACAGGGCACCTGTAACCAGCAATTTCCCACTTGACCAAAAGCCAATCACCTATGTGTCTGATCCTCATCAGATACTTGTGACACTTAAATATAATCTGAGCTAGTGGCTTCATTAGTGGATCTGCAATGTTATCTTCGGATGGAACTATTTCCATTGTTATATCTTTTTGGGTCATGATCGCTCTAATTAGATGGAACCTCCTCAGAACAATTCTGTTGAGACCTGAGTTCCTTTGTTATATTTATCACCCTGTCGATGTCACAATATATGAGAGTCAGCTCCACACTGTTTAGTATGACTCTCAAATCCTTGATGAACTTCTTTATCCACACCCCTTCGTCTTGTTGCTTCTACTACAGCAATGTATTCCGCCTCTGTGGTTGAGTCAGCAATAGTATCTTGCTTGGAACTCTTCCAGCTTACTACTCCTCCAATTAGGGTGAAAACATACCTTGAATTTGACTTGCTATCATCAATGTTGGACTGAAAACTCGAGTTTGTGTAGCGCCCAACCTAGAGGCTACCTCCTTCATATACTAGTAAAAGATCCTTAGTCATTCTCAAGTACTTAAGGATACACTTTACTGCCTTCCGGTGTTCTAAACCTGGATCTACCTGATACCTGCTCGTGACACTCAGAGCATGTGCTATATCAGGCCTAGTACATAGCATCACATACATGATAGACTCTATCGCTGAGGCATAAGGTATTTTATTCATGTATGCCCTTTCTTTAGGAGTCTTTGGGGACATACTCCTAGAAAGTGATATTCTATGTCTCATCGGTATGTGACTTCTCTTGGAATTTTCCATGCCAAACCTTTTGACAATGGAGTCTATGTACCTAGACTGAGATAAGACAAACATCTTTTTGGATCTATCTCTATAGATCCAGATCCCCAAAATATAGGATGCTTCCCTAAGTCTTTTATGGAGAAGTTTCTAGATAGCCAAGCCTTTATTGTGGAGAGCATTCCTACATCATTCCCAATTATTAGGATGTCATCTACATATAGCACCAAGAAGGTGATAACGCTTCCACTTACCTTTCTATACACACAAGGCTCATCTTCGTTCTTAACAAAGTCATAAGATCTGATCACCTCATCAAATCTTATGTGCCAACTTTGGGAAGCTTGCTTCAATCCATAAATGGATCTAAGCAGCCTGCATACTTTATATGGATTCTCTTTGGATACGAATCTCTATAGTTGTATCATATACACCTCTTCCTCGAGGTTGCTATTGAGGAATATCGTTTTGACATCCATCTGTCAGATCTCATAGTCATAGTGTGCTGCAATGACTAAAATAATTCTAATGGACTTAAGCATGACTATAGGTGAAAAGGTTTCGTCATAGTCAACTCCTTGTCTTTGACGATATCCTTTAACTACCAGCCTTGCTTTATAGGTCTCTAGCTTTCCATTCACTCTGATCTTCTTCTTGAAGATCCATTTGCAGCCGATAGGTACAATACTCTCAGGTGCATCCACAAGGTACTTGAACAGACTCGGGCTCTGAAATTGTGCTTGAGCTAGGTTCTCCAACCTTGCTTAATTTTATCTCACTCCCACTGTTTCCACCAAGAATGTGTTCCTTCTCAAGAAACATAGCTCTCTTGGCAACAAAGACCTTTCAGTTATCGGGATGATAGAAATAATACCCACAAGTTTTCTTTGGGTATCTCACGAATGTGCATCATTCTGTTCTTGATTCCAACTTATCGGAGTTGTGTCTTCTAACGTGGGCAGGACAGCCCCAAATCTTAACAATCTTAAGATTGAGCTTCTTTCCTTTCCATATCTCATATGGTGTAGATACTACCGAACTTGATGGAACTCTATTCAGAAGGTAAGCTGCAGTCTCTAGGGCGTACCCCCAGAATGAAATGGGTAGGTCAGCGAAACTCATCATAGACCGCACCATGTCTAATAGCGTGCGATTCATTCTTTCTGATATACCATTGAGTTGAGATGTATAAGGAGGTGCCCACTGGGATAGAATCTCATTGTCCCTGAGGAACTGGGTGAACTCCGTACTCAAGTACTCTCCTCCTCGATCTGATCGAAGAGTCTTAATACTATTTCCAATTTGGTACTCTACCTCATTCTTATATTCCCCGAATTTCTCAAAGGCCTTAGATTTGTACTTCATTAAGTATACGTGTCCATACCTAGAGAAATCATCAGTGAATGTAATGAAGTATGAGTAACCACCTATAGCTTGAGTTGACATAAGACCACATACATCACTATGTATGAGTTTCAATAACTCAGTGGCTCTCTCTCCAGTTCCACTAAAAGGAGAGTTGGTCATTTTCCCACGAAGGCAAGGTTCACAAGTTGCATATGACTCATAGTCAAATGGATCTAAGTATCCATCTTTCAGTAACTTTTGAATCATCTTCTCATGTATATGACTTAGCCTAATAATGTCATAGGTATGCATTATTCACCGCATCTCTTTTCCTTTTAGACATATTTATAATCATGATATGTGGAGAATTGTCTAACATATATAAGCCATTTATAAGGGTCCCTCTAGTGATGATCTCATCATCCATAATTATTTAACAACTATTATTCTCAAAAACTAATTTATATCCACTAATTGTTAAACAATAGATAGAAATAATATTTTTAATAATAGAGGGAACAAAATAGCATGTATTTAATGCAATAATAGCTCCACTAAGCAGATGTAGGGTGACCTCTCCAATAGCAATTGCAACAACTCTTGCTCCATTACCCATCTTGAGATCTATCTCGCCTCTAGCCAATCTCTTAGGTCTTGCCAGAACCTGCAACGAATTACAGATATGATAAACACTCCCAGTATTCAATACCCATGTGTTATCATGAAAATCTAATAAATGGAGACTGATCATGAATATACTTGAAGCTTCTCCAAACTTCTATCTCGCCTTCTCTATAAGTAGTCCTTGCAGTTCCTCTTCCAATGTCCGTCTTGGCCATAGTGGAAGCATTGTCCTTTGTCCTTTCCCAGGTATTTCTTTGCAACCTTTGTACTACCTGGTCTTTCTTTGCCCTTGCCCTTCTTAAGGGTCGTGCTGGCCTTCCTTTTCTTTTTGGTCTCACCAATATAGAGAACTGACTTCTCCTTCTTGATGGCACTCTCAGCTTCCCTCAACAGATTGAGGAGCTCAGGGAGAGTCACCTCAAACTTACTGATGTTAAAATTCATGATGAAGTGAGAAAAAGAATCTGGTAGGGACTGAAGTATAAGATCAACATACAGATTATCCTTTAGGATTATCTTTATACTTCACAAAGCGAATGATCTCATCCTCGATTGTCCTTTCTTACAGCGTGGGCACAATCGTATCAAGGACATACGATTTTCTTTGCCGTGAGAATAATTCTTAAATTATGGAGCTAATCTGTATAGTTTGGACTAGTGAGATGGTTGACATAAAGTATGTCACGTAAGGGGTTTGTGAGTGACATGTTTCTAACAAAATAAGATATAGTAAAAATAAATAATATGCAGATTTTACAGAAAATACTAATTAAGATATAGACTTCTATCTTAATGTACTCCCACTATTTTCTTAGTGAATCACACGACACCCTCGACATGTGAGACAAAAGTCTCCAGCAGACTCCTGGTAGAGATCGGGATCCAATTGGCATCTTAATGCAACATCGAGGGACTCGACCAATTACACTAAGCCCAAAAGGTAGGCAACTCTTGCCAATCACAACTCCTTGTGATTCCCGTCACGTTCGGCCTCCGAATCATCATGGTCTCGAGGGACTCGACCAACATGATATTCAGTTAAGTAATCACTATCATTACAAGATGAGTCTGATTTGATGATATGCCCTCGAGGGACTCGACCAAGCATACTATGTCCTCAGGTCACTGGTGACATCTCTATATCGTAGGCATACCAATTTTTCATACGAAAACATTGGCTCTGATACCACTGTTAGAAAACATCAGCGGGTGCATCACATGTGCAACGGAAATCAAAATATCACTAGTTTCCCACGCAGATAAATCATCATGCAAAAGATTGGGGTCGTGAGAAAAATATAAAAATTGATAATACCGCGATATGTGAGAGATTGATTTTACCTAGGGAGATCATATATCCATGTATTCCAGATCCAGATGGAGAAGATGAATGAGGTCAAGCGTCCTCCTCTCTAGCGGTATCCACATAATGGATCTCTACAGTGAAACTCCTCCGATATGATCTTGCAACTCTTGCTTAAAGGGAGGGAGGAGAATAGGAGGTGATGGCTAAAGCTGCAGCCTATCAAACATGAGTCTCCCCTCCTATTTATAGAGAGCCACCAAAAACCCTAGGGCTCCTGCCTTAGTGGATGTTGGATCTTCATCCAATAACCCACTAACATTGCATTATTGAATCTCTATCCAATAATCTCCTTAGGCCTCTAATTGGGCCTTAAGCAAGGAGCCCATCAGCATAGGGTATCATCTAATGAGAATATGGGCTAATTTGATCTTCATCCAATCCTTTATTCGCTGAAGCATCCACTATATGTGTGTGACCCTCTAGGCTCGATACCGAGCTAGTCGTGAGTCACTCCCATCAGAACTCCTTCTGATATAGTGAATTATTATCCTCATAATAATTTACTCGACTCATCGACTATGGATGTACTAGACCACTACGCCATAGTCCTCAGACGGTACAGAGGGATCGAATCCGTTGGACCTGTCTGTCTACAGTTACCAGATATCTATAATCCCTCATCTAAATAATATTTCAGAGACCGTATATTGGACATGGTACTGTCAGGTCACATACGAAATCAGTTTGTCTTGCTCTAATCGGATTCTACTGAATAACTCATTCTCTCTCAATCCGAATGACCCTGGCCAGAGATTTGTTTGAGCAAGCACATATGAGATATTCCTCTCGTGATACTGAGAGTAGATAATCCTCTATTGACACTCAATTACCTTCATAAGGCTAGCTACTAATCCCGATAACCAATTGTACTAGATCTGTAACTTTCCAAATCTGTAAGTCTGCCGTCAAAGAAATGAGTACTCATACAAGACATCCTTGGTGTCTCAAGTCTAAGGACCATATACACAATTGGGACTATGGAATCACTGTCTGACATTAGGTATCATTAACTATACAGTATTTCATAAGCTGATCAATCAGTGAACTCATTCTCCAATGAGCACCTGTACTATATCCTTAGTGTCTCCACACAAGTGACTTTGAGACCAGACGCCTCCATCATATGGACGGATATATAGTACACCGGTCTATCCGATTATCTCGATGTCCCTCTTGAGTAACCTATGACCGGGATTATTTAGGATTTGTGTTTAAAGGTGAATCGATCTCATTATCGTGATCTCATCATGATCTGATTCTCATTGCACAGAACCAATGACATCACAATATATATGTAACAAATAATATAATGTGAAAATATGTCAATATTAATCATAAGTAAAAAGATCACATAGCATGTCACACGTGTCATCACTCACGTGATTGGCTTGCAGGGCACCTGTAACCAGCAGGTTCACCCAAGCTTCATCCTGGTCATGGATACATCACATAGGTTCATGTCCATAAGTAGTGACAATCATCCTATGAAGACTTGCTTTCGCTATGGCTCTGGTGGGTTCCCTTAACCAAGACATTGCCTATGAGTCGTCAGTGGAATTTTAAAATTCTATTTTTAATGGAATATTTTTCATTTTTATTTTGACTAATATTTTTTCAATTTTATTTTGACTAATATTTTTTTAAAATTTTATTTTGTCTAATATTTTTTTATTTTTATTTTGACTAATAGTTCAATGGATCTTGTTTAGTAGAAAGACAGATATTCCTTACTCATTATCAGACAATTATTGGACTTTCCATAGGACCTATTTTACTGACGGGATTTATCACTGCTTTAGCTACCTTAGCAGCTTGGCCAATTACTTGAATTCATGATTGATCTATTTTCTCATGTTAGCAATGTATAACAGAAGGTTTCCTCAGGCCGGACGAAGATTAGCCCTCGAGTGCAAAAGCAGAAGGGAGCTTAACTGCATTACCCACCCGTTGAGCAGGGATGAAAGTCGGCCTCAGTGATCTGATGGTGTCGAGTTGAAGGGTCGTTGCTCAACAGATAACAATTACTCTAGGGATAACAAGCTAATCTTCCCCAAGAGTTCACATCGACTCATCGATTATAGTGGTCTTATGAAAGGATAAGAAAAGAGGAGAATGTGAGTCTAGTTCTCCTTACATATTGACATTATTACATATATTAAATCCGATAATGGTGCGCTTGCAGTTGAGATGAAGGTTTTTTCTGAATATTGTAATATTTTTTTTAGATTCATTATTATTTGATTTCATATTTTCACATTAATTTTTTTTTGTATAACATATAGTATATTATAGATTTTATGCTAACAGTATTGACAGTTTGGATCAGATCCAATCACAACTAAATTCAATTAGAAATCGAATAGATCAAGTTTTTAGAATTAAATTGGGTCGATAATTTGATCATTTCAAACTGAATCAGAATTGAGTCGATGATTTGATTATGATTCTCCAAATATGTAACTAGAATCTACTCACTACTACACAGTTGCACGGGGGTGAGGAAGGTTGGGAGCACTGTAACAAAAGCTGGCTCACTGGTAAGACTGAGATTGTTGGGTCCAGCTCATAGGTAGGCTTGGATTGTATATTTGGACATTTAGACCAAATTTGATTTATCATTAAAAAGAGAAAAAAAGAAAAAAAACTAATATGTATAGGTGAGGCAGCACAGTTTTATCGACGGAACAATAACTGTACAGTAAAGAGAAGAGAGAGAAAGAAGGAAAGTTTTTGTAATAGGATCTAATGATAAAATTTTATCAGTTTTGACCCAAATTTTATGTGGTGAATCCTTGCAACAAGTTCTACAATTCTAATAGTTCTAATCTATGGTTTACCCTCTCTGTGATGGTTTTTTAATATATATACTTAGTGAGTTTTGATCTTTTCCTTTTGTGAGATCCATCTATATTGATGATGAGATGTCATTAGTGAACCAAGATCTATGTTCTTGATGTTATTGTGATCCTCTAGTTATTCTAGAGAGAGTTTATTGTGAATCTATATCATTATTGGTAATGGTGGAGGTTTAAGTAGACTATGGTCCCGTGATTTTTTTCGAATTGGGTTTTCCATTTAAAAATCTGGTGTCTTATCTTGTTCTGGTTAATATTTACTTTTAGTAATAAGTTGGTAAATTTGGTAAGAAACCTATTTTGATACACAAAGAGGCAAAAATATTATTATGCATTCAATAGTTTTTCCTAACAAGTGGTATTAGAGCACAGGTTATTTGGTGCAATTTTTCTTGTGTGATTGTAATAGAAGAGTCAAATAGTATGATTAAATTAAACTCATCAAATTATTCCACTTGGAGGTAGATGATGAAAGATTTACTCTATTGCAAAGATCTGTCTAAGCTCATCAAATTTAAAGCAAAACCTTCTACTATGGATGATGATGAATATGAGATATAATATAGAAAAGCTATTGCCTATATTAAAAGATGGATAGATATAAATTTACATGAGTATATTTTTGATAAAATCAGAGCTGATGTTGTTTGGTAGAAGTTAGAAAATCTTTTTGCAAAGAAGACAATAAAAAATAGAATTTCTCTTCTCAGAAAGCTTATCAATTTAAAGTATAAAGATGATGATAATATATTGAGCATATAAGTCTATTTAAGAGTTTTGTAAATAAACTAGTTACTATGAAAATGAATATAGATGATGAGATGCAAGGATTGCTACTCCTTAGCTCTTTACCAAAAAGTTAAGAAACATATGTGGTGATAATTTTTAACTTCAGGCCAGAGTAGACTCTAACTATAGATATGGTTAAAGATAATTTGTTAAATGAAGAGATGCTAGAAGGAAAGAATAAGGAGAATCTTCTTCAGGTACACTTGCTATTGAAAAGTTCTACATGAAAGAAGTCATAGTAGGAATCCATATAGTTATAAAGGGAGATCCAAGTCTAGAAGAGATATCAATTGTTTCCACTACAATATGTCAGGTTATATGAAGAAACAATGTCGGTTCTGGAAGAGAGAACAAAATAAAAGAAAGAAAAATAAGAAAGAGACTAATACAGTTGATGTTAAATGTGATATTGTTATTATTTGTGATGATGGATGTGTCAGTCTTGCAGCTCAGGATAGTGACTAAGTAATTGACTCTGGTGCTTCTTTTCATGTTACTTCTCATGGTTATTTCTTTATATCTTACACTACTAGTAATTTTGACAATGTCAAAATGGGAAATAATGGTGCATCTAAGTATATGTATCGGAGATATTTACTTGGAGACCAGTATTAAGAGCAAATTGATACTCAAAGATGTAAGACATGTTCCAGATATTCGTCTAAATTTGATATATACAGAGAAATTTGATGATGAGGGGTTTATGCACTATTTTGGTGAAAGCAAATGGAAGCTCACTAAAGGTTCTCTGGTTGCGGCGAGAGGAAAGAAGCAGAACTCTTTTTATATCATGAAGGCTAAGCTACACAAAGGGGAGATTAATACAATCCAAAAGGATGAAAATATAGATCTTTGATATAAAAAGCTTGGTCATATCGACTAGAAGAAACTTTAAACTCTTGCTAGAAAGCAATTATTACCAAAGTTGTAAGGTATATCTCTTAAATCTTATGATTATTGCTTAGCTAAAAGATCACATAGAGTTACCTTTCATACTTATCCATCATCTAGAAGATTAAATATTATTAACTTGGTTCACACTGATGTCTGCACTATGCAAACTAGAACTCTTGGAGATGCTCTTTATTTTGTTACTTTTATTGATGATCATTCTAGAAAAGTTTAGGCTTTTGCTTTAAAATCTAAAGACCATATACTTGATGTTTTCAAAGTGTTTCATGCTAGTGTTGAAAGAGAAACATGAAGAAAACTAAAGTGTGTTCGAGCAAATAATGGAGGTGAGTACAGGGGTCCTTTTAAGAATTATTGTAAGTTTCATGGTATCAGGCTTGAGAAGATAGTTCCTAAAACTCAGCAAAATAGTGTGGCAGAAAGGATGAACAAAACTATTGAAGAAATGATTAGGTGCATGCTTTCTCATGCCAAGCTACCTAAGTCTTTTTGGGGGAAGGCTGTGAGAATTATAGTTGATCTGAGAAATATTTCTCCATAAGTTCCTCTGAATAGTGATGTTCTAGAGAGAGTATGGAAAGAGAAAGATGTATCTTTTGATCACTTGAGAGTCTTTGAGTGTAAAACATTTATTCATATTCCTAAAGATGAGAGGTCCAAGCTTGATAATAAGGCAAAAGCATATATTTTCTTGGGATATGGCCATAAAAAGTTCAGGTACAGATTATATGATCTAATGAATAAGAAGATTATTAGAAGCAGAGATGTCGTGTTTCTTGAAGACTAATTATTTGAATATGGTTATAATGTTGAGAAGCAAAATACCTCTGTTTGTATTCCTTAGAGTTTGGGCCCAATTCCTCCACCTATATTTCATGATGATCACGGAGGAGATGGACAAGAAGATGATGGTGAGAGTGTTAGTGATGATGCTCCTATAGTTGATAAAGTTGACCCAACTAAACAAGCTGAGCAAACACCTCCACCACCAGATGAGATTCCACTAAGAAGATCTACAAGAGAGCGAAGATCATCAACAAGTTATCCTCTACATGAGTATGTTATGCTTACTGACGGGGGAGAACTAAAAACTTACCAAGAAGCTATTTTATGTGAGCATCAGAATGAGTAAGTTAAAGTCATACAAGAAATGATGAGATCCTTGCTTTAGAATCACACCTATGACTTGGTAAAGTTACCTACGGGGAAGAAAGCTCTTAAGAATAAACGAGTTTATAAATTAAAGACTGAAAATAATGGTTCACAACAAAAATATAAGACACGATTAGTTGTAAAAGGATTCAGTTAGAAAAAATATCCTCTATCCGAGTTATTCTTGGTTTAGTTATCACCACCCCCCACCCCCCCCTCTCGAATTATATCACATTTGAGAGGTGTGACATTATCTTAAAATCGTTATTATTGTAATTTATCACAAATTAATCTAGGATCCAAACTAACATTTGAGGATACTTCAATCACTTTCACAAAAACCTGTGTAGATTATAATGAATCACACAACTGATCCAAATCAATGCAACTAAATATAATTCACATTCATAAAGTCCATCAATACGATAAAATCCATATGACTTTGAAAATAATCATATACCACCACTTTATATAATATACAACAAGTTTAATATTTGAGATCCCAAACAAGAGTGTACTTTTAAAACCATTACATAGTTACCATACTTCAAAATATATCTACAACTTTACATTTGACACAAGATATACACATACAACGATAACATATTATCTAATAAAGATTTAGCCCAAGAATTTATTTTCCACTGTTTTAGCCCCGTATCGAGTATTTCAATAAATGTCAAGCTAATCTGAAGAAGATTAGATAGCAACAGAATGAGCTAAGAAGCCTAGCAAGTATCAAACAGGTTCAAGGCAAAGAAAAGTGTTTACGAATTGAACCTGATATCAAAATGTAAGGCAGGGAATACAAAAGTTTTCACATATAGCATCAGATTTGATTCAAAACCATAAGGTTCATCTCGTTCGAAGCATACTTAAATCCGTAACAATTTGGGAAAGAAAATTGGAGCATATATGACAATCAATAGCATTTTGGTATGTATCAATGACATATGAAGTTTTAGGAGCATATCAATAACACATGAAGCACTTTTGAACATGTCAAGAGAACAAATAACAAACTTAAGCTCGTATGTCATGAAGCATAATAATAAGAAACACATATCACTACTTTAGATAACATATCAAATAAAACATAGAGGGTGAAGTGAGATCACAAACATAATGTGAATCATTCATTACTGAATGACCACCATACATAAGTCTCTGATGTCTAGGAGCTTCATCCACCCACGTCTGAGTGAAATCATAGGGGGCTGGTAGAGCATCATGGGCTCTAAGCATAACTCCCTTTTCCATTTCTAACAAAGGTTCATATTATCACATAAACACCAGAGTACAAAGGGACATGAGCAATGAATTTGGCATATATCGGAAGCACACGTAGAACAATAAATCATGCATGCACCTAAATAAAATAATATAATATAACATTGATTAATACATGACATATTCATATATAAGGAAATCAAGGATAAGAGCATTAGAGATTTCAATTTTGAAATGGATGAAACAAGTATAGACATAATTGATATGATTCCCTATTATAGTAGAATTCAAAAGGTAAATTGCAAAGTCATTTAGATGATTAAACAAAATCCAAATTACTAAAAAAATATTGTTGGAAAGATAAATCAATCTAGTTTCAAATAAAATAAGTTTCATACAAATTAGAAGTCTCTACAAAAAATTATAGATAATTTCGCAACCAAAGATCAGAAATTATGATCCATGTTTTACAAAATCTATAAGGTCTAACAATACAAAAATTTTGATAGTCTTTTGGACTCCAAGTATTTCAATCCTCATATTAAATGAAAGACCTATGAGCCTATTTTCTAATGAATATGTTTTACATGAATCAGAGACTCCAACAGGGAGATATAGACAATATAGTGATGAAAGGTCAGGAGCTACAGACTCTATTTTATATATTTTATATGCTCAATTTAAATATATATTTGGGCTAGCAAATGAACTCCAAATTCTTCAAACTTAGTTCAAAAGAAAGATATGTGAATTTATTTTTGAAAAACCAAGTTTTGTCCAAATCAGAGGTCTATACTAAAAGTTACAACTTGAATAAGACAATCAGTTTATAGTCTAAAAAATATTTCAGATTCACACTTTGGCATCTAACAAAAGGATTTCAGATTTGTTCCAATTTTTTCTCATAAATCAAGGCAAAAACAAAGATAAATTTCAACAGGAGAAAGATAGAACACTTGCCTTTAAAGATTTTGTCCTAAAGGTTTGGATTAGATCAAAATATCAAAACCCCCAAATCTTTTCTTCTTCTACTTCATCTTCTTCTTTTTCTTCTTCTTATTCTCAAATTTACTTTGCAGCCAAATCTCTTTGTTCTCTAACTGTTAATTGTTTAAGCTAACATATGGGTTATGTGTCACCTATGCACATGCATAAGTGACACCACTTTAAACAAGATAGTAACACATGTCCTCACCATGTTTTCTTTATTATTATTATTTTAACTTAATATGAATATTTTATAATTTATTATATATTTTTAAGATTTATATTTAGGTCCCTAGTAATCAACTTTTAATATAAAATTATTTAATAAAAAATTATTAAATAAATCCTCAAATTTATAAATGGGTCCTCATAAATAATTTAAAAATATATCATTACAAATATATCATAAATGAGGGATATTACATTAGCTACCCTCTTGAATTTAGAAGTTGAGTAACTTGATGTGAAAACTGTATTTTTATATGGTGACTTAGAAGAAGAAATTTATATGAAGCAACCAGAAGGTTTCAAAGTCAAGGAAAAATAAAATCTAATGTGTAAGCTTAAGAAAAACTTATATTGACTCAAACAGTCACCTAAACAGTGATACAAGAAGTTTGATTCCTTTATGATAAGTCAAGGGTATAACAAAACCACATTCGAGCATTGTGCATTTACAAAGAAGTTTTCAGATAATGATTTTATTATTTTTTGCTATATGTTGATGATATACTGATTGTTGGTTATGATGGTTTTCTGATGTATCTATTTAGTAAGTTTTGATCTTTTTCTTTTGTGATATTCATCTATGTTGATGATGATATGTTATTAATGAACCAAGATCTATATTTTTGATGCTATTGTGATCCTCTAGTTATTCTATAGAGGATTTATTGTGAACATATTATCATTATTGGTTATGGTAAAAGTTTAAATAGATTAAGATCTCTTAGTTTTTTTTATTGAATTATTTATGTTAAAAATATGATGTTTTGTTTTGTGATTGATTTATTATTCTACTATATATATATATATATATATATATATATATATATATATATATATATCTTATTCTGATTAATATTTAATTTTAATAATAAATTGATAATTTTGATGAAAAACTATTCCGCATTAATAGTTTTTCCGAACCCGCTCTCGGTTTTTGCTTTGCAAGGTGGCAATGTAAGTTTCCAGTCGTTCATCCTGAAGACTTCCGATTGACTACAGAGCAACGCGATGATGTATGTATCGGCAATCAAAGTCAACATTAAAAAGTGGAAGAAAAAGACATATAAAGTTGCTGATTCCAAGTTATTTTGATTTGCTGTTCAAAATATTCTCTGTTATTCTCACGTCATATAAAGAGCAGTTGCCTAACTCTTTATCTTAACCTGAATGACTCTCGAGAGGTGTCGGTGGAGACTGCAGAGATGAGTACCGTAACACTTGAACTGAGCTAAGAACAAAAGAGATGACTCATCAAACTACAAGTGGCCATAGATATTATAAGTGGAAGGGTACAAAGTGTAATCATATCCTGTAATCCATTCCATCCCATCTTTTGAGGCAGATGAGACCAATTTTGCATCAAAGAATCAGCAAAGGGAGCATAAGTCTTCATCTTCCCTTCCTCCTTTCTGCTTCCTTATATCTGTGCCTATCTCAGCTGAGAAGGACAAAGTGGGAGTAGGCTTTTGGAAAGGAGGGGTGTTATTATTATGTTACTGTCACTGTGAGATGGCTTATTGATTCCTTATGGGGGCAAATTGATTTGTTTATGCTCTGCTGCTCAAACTTGGTCTTCATCTCCTGACACAAAATTATGTCAGGTGGGTGTGCCATATGAAATCAACCTAATACTATATTCTTTGCCATCATTAAGTGTGTGGGTATATATATATATATATATATGAAGACAAGCAGTCATCCCACAATGATATATTTTGAGATTGATCCAAACCATATGCAATCTCAAGTCCAGATTGAGAGAGAAACCAGCTTCACTTGTCCAATGGTGAACCCATCTCCTTCCACACAGTCCCATATTTATAGGGTTGAGTGACCAAAGCTGTCTCTCCTCCCAAAGAAAGAGCCTCACTTCATCTCCCCCGCTTCTCCTCAGCATCAGACTCTCTGACCTCAACGACGTTTCTCTTCAGTTATTATAAGTCTTTACATCTCTGTGGTTTTGCTTCCAACGGTCGAGTCAGTGTCATCCACTCATGGCCTTGTCGTCATCATCACCACCACCTCCGCTCTCGCTTCTCTGCCTCCTCTGCACCGCCTCTCTTCTCCTCGTTGTTAATGGTCTGAACGGCGAAGGCACCGCACTCCTCTCCTTCAAGGCTGGCATCAGAGAGGACCCCAATGGCTCACTTGCAAGCTGGAACTCTTCCGACCAGGACCCCTGCGCCTGGAACGGGATCACCTGCAGGGGTGTCTCGGTGGTCGCTCTAAGCCTGCCGAAGAAGAAGCTGGTAGGCTACCTCCCCTCTACTCTCGGCACCCTGCAATCTCTGAGGCACGTCAACCTTCGGAACAACCGGCTCTTCGGCAACCTCCCCGCCGGCCTCTTCGCCGCCCGTGGGCTACAAAGTTTGGTCCTTTACGGAAATTTCTTGTCCGGGTCGCTCCCGCCGGAGATCGGCCAGCTTCTGTACCTTCAAAACTTGGACCTTTCCGGCAACCTTTTCGCCGGCTCGTTGCCGACCTCTTTGATCCAGGGCAAGCGGTTGAAGGCCCTCGTCCTGAGCCACAACAACTTCACCGGTTCTTTGCCCCTTGGTTTCGGTAGCAGCCTCGCTGGGTTGGGGAAGCTCGATCTTTCTTACAACGGATTCGATGGTCCGATTCCGAGTGACGTCGGTAATCTTACTAGGCTTCAAGGAACCCTGGATTTGTCCCACAACCGGTTCTCTGGCTCGGTTCCGCCGAGCCTTGGAAATCTGCCGGAGAAGGTCTACATCGATCTCACCTATAACAATCTCAGCGGGCCGATACCCCAAAATGGGGCTCTGGAGAACAGAGGACCGACGGCTTTCATCGGAAATCCGGACCTTTGTGGCCCGCCTTTGAAGAACCCGTGTCCTTCCGAAGCGCCGTCGTCGAATCCCTTCCTCCCCAACAAATACTCCCCTCCGGCACCTGTGGGAAATGACACTTATAATGGAAACAGCAGCAAAGGTGTGAGTAAAGCTGCAATTATTGCGATTGTGGTGGGTGATGTGGTTGGAATTGTTCTTATTGCATTGGTATTCTTTTACTTTTACTGCAAGGCAACTGGTTCACTTGGTGTCAAAGAAGATGGAGGGAATTCTGACAGAAGGTTGAAGGGCAGGAAAGAATGTATGTGCTTTAGGAAGGAGGAATCAGAGACGTTGTCGGATAACATCGAGCAGTCTGAGCTAGTGCCATTGGATAGGCATGTGACCTTTGATCTTGATGGACTTTTGAAAGCGTCCGCGTTCGTCTTGGGGAAGAGCGGGATCGGTATCGTCTACAAGGTTGTGCTGGACGATGCACCGACTTTGGCTGTGAGGAGGCTGGGGGAAGGAGGATCACAAAGGTTCAAAGAGTTCCAAACCGAGGTGGAAGCAATTGGAAAGGTTCGACATCCTAATATTGTTACCCTGAGGGCTTATTACTGGTCGATCGATGAGACGCTGCTTATCTATGATTTTATTCCTAATGGCAGCCTCTCTGCTGCTATTCATGGTATGAACTTTGACTGCTCTCATCTTTTCAGATTGATGAGTTTTGCATACGCGTAGGCATGTGAAGATGGTCCTCAGTAACCATGTATGGTGTTCTTAGTTTTCAGCATTTATTAAAATTTTCAGCTAGAATCATTAATACAGATCATGGTGTTCTTAGTTTTCAATATTTAGTAAAATTTTCAGCTAGAATCACTAATAAATACAGATCACTTCTAAGGATTGGATTCACTCATTGATATCTTAATAATTATACAAGTCTTTTCTTTTGTTGGAGATACAATACTCTGTTGTATCAGTATTAAGGAGTCGAATGGAATATTTGAACAACCATACTATTAGTACCTTGGCATGCTAAATTAGTTTGCTTCTCTAACGTGCAACTTTTACTGTTCAAATTTTGCATGTCAACTCTAGTTATCCTTTATATTATATTTCTTGATACCATGACTAATTGCAGGGAGAGCTGGAACAAGGAATTCGGCACCACTGTCATGGGAAGTACGCTTAAAAATCATGAGAGGAATAGCAAAGGGCTTGGCTTTCTTGCATGAATTCAGTCCAAAGAAGTATGTTCATGGCGATCTCAAGCCTAATAATGTGCTACTCGGACTGGATATGGAACCTTACATATCTGATTTTGGGGTTGGACGTCTGGCAAACATTGCAGGAGGATCTCCATTTTTGCAGTCTGACAGAATAGCTGTGGAGACAACTCAGAGCCAACAATCAGATGTTGCATTCGGTCCCGTCATAAGTAGAGGATCATGTTATCAGGCTCCTGAGGCATTGAAGACCCTGAAACCATCTCAAAAATGGGACGTTTATGCGTATGGAGTGATTCTATTAGAACTGATCTCTGGCAGGTCTCCACTAGTTCTTTTGGAGACCATGGAAATGGACTTGGTCTGCTGGATTCAGTTTTGTATCGAAGAGAAAAAACCCCTCTTGGATGTGTTGGACCCCTTTCTAGCTCAGGAGTTGGATAGAGAAGATGAAATCATCGCAGTGCTGAAAATTGCCCTGGCTTGTGTTCAAGCCAATCCTGAAAAGAGACCATCAATGAGGCATGCCACCGATATTATCCAAAGATTGATCAACAAGAACTAGAGATGCTCATCGAGACCGCAAAGATCATTGCAGTTCATGTATAATTATTATTGCACTGTAAGAGATCATTGTAAGAGTTCAGTCAGCAACATCGTCTTTGTTCGAATCGGCAACCCGTCGAACCATCATGGCATCCCGACATAAGAGAGGGCTACCGATCTTTGTTGTTGCTTGCTCGAAAAAAGGCATCTTTGCTTATATTATCTTGCACTGTGTTGATAAATCTGGAGCTTGTGCCTTGATTTGTTGGGCAATGCTTGACGCTATTGTCGTTGCGTCTTCGCTTTGGAGCTCGCAGCAGTTTGTTTGTATTGGTGTTGTACTGAGATTGTGTTACTTATCAACATAGGTCCTGTGGAAGAAAATGTTTGTGATCTCATGATAAACTCTTTGCTCAATTGTATGGTCTGACTCATTGGCCTGCCTTTCTGTTCACCACTGACCTTTACAGGCATAGGGTGAGGCTGTCTTGAGAATCTTTATCTTAGGCTCATGTCCCCATCTATTGTCATGATGACTGGAACTCCATTCATTTTTATGGGTAAAGGACACAATCAACCAGGCTTGCAGGATACCCCATGAGACCTTGGTAGAGCATGATGTTCCTCTTGGGGCTCACCATCAAAGGCATTGTTTGGACCAGCAACAAAAATGTTGGAGACTGCTAATTTGTCTTAAGGGATTGCAAGTTAAATTTTCCATGCACTTTATGATGAGCAGGTTTTCTTGTCTGGATTCCAGCACTCTGTTCTTTGTGAGACCAGTGTGGGAATGAGGTATGAGATGGGGCAGAATCCTAGATGATTGTTGTGTTCTTGTATCTGGAACACTATAATATTAGATGATTGTTATTTCTTGTATTTGGAGCATTGTGCAGCTTACAAAATTTTCATACCTTGCAGATGTTTTGGTCAGCTTATACATCCATCCTCAGCTTGGCTTGGAGAAGAAAGTGTCTTGCAATCTCCATTGAAGTTTAACAAAGCTCAGTTGTGATGCTTTTGTGCACTTGTAGTTTCTACTAAATCTTCCATGTTGGTTGTGTAGAAACTGTGAAACTATTTCTACCAAACCTTATTTCACAACTCAGCGCGATGATGTAAGAATCAAATTCTAATAATACGAGGTATAATCCAGTAATAATGTGTTCTCTTGTCTCGTTCATGTATAGTTTTTTTTTTTTTTTCTACGAATCTCTCTCATCATGTATGTTCTTATTACTGCAGCAACATTTGTTTGTTTTGAGCTGTTGCTTTCATGTCCTATGAAGATGTGGTAGAGGAAATGTTCATCGCATCGCATCGCATGCAGGGTTTTGGCACGTCACAGCGGATGGAGATGATAACGATCTCTATCAATGATTGAGTTACTTAGACATCAATCTAATATTTCTGCTAGTTGGAATCAATTATAAAAGTTCATCAAATCATAGTAATCGAGGTCGGTAAACCTTCATTCCATTCTATTATATTCTATTACTAATTTGAACGTCTAAAAAATCTATCATATTGAGAATCTCGTCCGATCTTAATCTTTGTATAAGTTTACAACTAATAATTCGAAATTTTTTATACACACGGGTTCATATGCTCATTGCATCTGAAAATTTTCTATATCAAGAGGCTTCATTGTTTTAATGGCTAATTGTAGGTGTGTCTGTGCAGCTTCTATATTTAATAGATTAGCTGTTGGGAGTTATATATATATATGTTCAGCTGCATCAGTGTACCCTATTTAGTGTTGGGATGTCGTGCAGTCAGTATTTACTCCTCCTCTATTTAGTGTGGAGACAAAGAGTTGGTGACATTAAAAACATGTTAGAATCGCCATGTCGCATGCTGCGTTTTTGGTATTAATGGGTCGATTCAGCGCCGGATGGAACCCACGGCATTCCACCACCTGCTTGCATTCGGTGCGTGCAAAGCCAACTCCGGCGAAAGGCGGCGCGACCAACACGTCGTTTGTGAGTTTGCATGAGCGTCGATGCGACGACACCCCTCAATCGATGAAAGGGGAAGACGGCGGCGCGATTGATTGATCTATAACAACGAACGACATGTTTCGGATTCGTCGGAGTCACAGGAAAGTCAACAACGAGTTTTATATATATTAAACCGGATTGGAATTGGCTTCGGGTGGTTCGATTCGAGTTCATCGAACCTAAAAATAAAAATAAAAATAAATAAATAAAATATTAATAAAAATAAAAATAAAACAAAAATAAAAAAATTTCGGCTTAAAACCGGAAAGTGAGAAAAGACTAAGCCGATTGATTATATCTCAATAAATAAGACCAAATCAGTAAGCTAAATTTGAATCATTACTTAGCACCAACTGAAACTGGCATGCATCTGAAGTGCATATGAATCATGATCATATATAATGATTGCCATGGAGATGCCAAAATTCTAGTAGCAGATAGAACTAACAACAGAAATGAATGAATGCATTGTCCATCGTAAGACTGAAAGCTATACAAGAAAAAGAGAGAGAAAGAAAAAAGAGGGAGGACAGTGAAGACACTAAGTCTTGAGAACAGGTGCCTTGCAAACAGGGCAGGCATTCTTTAGCAAGAGCCACTGCTTTATGCAGTACATATGGTAGCCATGGCCGCACTCCAGCCTTCCTGTTTCGTCGTTGGCTTCATATTCTTCCTGCATCATAAAACATGAAGCCGCTCTCAACATCTGTCTCAGATGGACAAGAAATCTAGTAGTTGAGAAGAAATCGAAGGGGGGACCTACTTGACAGATACTACATTTCCATTCGGTTTCGGTTGTTAGATGCCTTGCTGAGGCATCAAAAACTGAATGCTTTATTTTCCTGAGACTCTGTGCAATCTCTTCCTCTCGCAGTCCAGTGCTCACCGACCCAATTTTGTCACCCAGCTCAAGCAGTTCCTGTAAAGGGAGGAGGATGTGGTAGGATCATTGCCTTGTCAATGCAGAACATAATACCACAAAGTAGAACGTCCAAGGAGTGCTGTGCGAAAGAAAATTAAACACCTCATATGACATATTATCAACATCAAGTCGCCATTCACGGAATCGGTCATATACATCCAGTCCTCCACCTAACAGAATTCTTGTCTGGAACATCATGAGCTGCAATGTTAAGGCAAATCTGAGTGAGATATCTTTATAATTTTATAATCAATCTCCAAATGTGCATCATCAAGTGAAGGATCTTCTATAAGCAGATAATAATTCTTCACACTACCTCAACTATTAATACCATAGCAGGTAAAAACCTCTAATTTTAGTTTTCCCCATCGTCTCAAGCATTACGTCTCCTGTCAACACACCCACTATTTAAATAACCGTTTAGAGTAACCATTCAAGTATATCATGGAACTCTTACAGATACAAAATCTCTTTTTTAGTCTTTAGTTTCAATTAGATGATCCCTGACCTAAAGTTCTATCCTCCATATTCTCTGCCCTCGGTGCTTGTAGTAAGAGTTGCTATGATCATCTTCTTATGCATTCTTCTCAAATAAATAAGAAACTAAAGCAAAAGCTCATTTGAAATTTCAGCAAATATCATCACATGGTTGAACAAATAGAATGTATTACTAGACATGAAAGAAGACCTAGCTTTTCATTTTCCTAAGATATAAAGAAGCCCAAGCAAAAGAACTGAAATAGTCATGTTAAAAATTAATTAGGAGCCATGTGAATTGTTAGACATATTGGATGAAAATAAAAAAGAGATACAAATGTTACACAAAAGAAAATAAATAAATAAGAGTACGGAATAGATGCAAGGTTTGAAAGCACCGATTTCAGTTTTAGTTGCAGCCTAACCATTCAAGATCGATTTAGGCAATTTTGGCAGTTTTGACAACCTTGAATTTAGTTTGACAATTTTGTCCGAATAGGTTAAAGAATTTTAAGAACTCATGAAAAGTTTAAAAAAACTAATAAAACTAGCTGAATATATTCATGCTAATATATGAAAAGAGTTGTAAAACTAGTGGATTTTCTGACTCTAAGCTAAAAGTTAGTAAGGAAATGAAAGAGTTGTAAAAGTAAATAGCTTCTTTACATCTCAAGTATGTACATGTTTTCTAATATCAACTTTTTACTCTTACCTTACCCACAACCAATTAGTTTCTATTTGTCGGCCTAAGATTCTAAAACCAAAAAAATGTATACAACGAACTTCTTTTCATGTCAAACTTAAATAGAAAATTGTTTGATGGTGCGACATCAGTCGTTCTGATACTCTGTTTAAGAAATTGGAATGGTAAAAAATTTTGAACTTGGTACAAGCTAAGGCATCATGTGGTAATCAATTATTATTATATCACAAGTATGAGTAGGTTCTTTCAAAGTGAACCTATTGATACCAGCAGACAAAGGCTTATAGATGAAAGCCAGAGATAAATTCACTACAAAAGGGGGAGGATTACCTCCTCAAGCCCACCAGGAGACCGACGAAATCCTCGCAAATGGCGAAACTGTCCTGATGGAAAGAGATCAGGTCCAAAAAATGGCGTATCAAGAACTGGGGGAGAATCCATGAAGGTTGAGATCTCTTCTCTGTGGCCGACCCTTCTAGGGATGTAAGGTCGCTGCAATCAGCAACAATATAAGATGTTAGATCAGAGACCAAACATATAAAGGAACCAAATCGTCGTTAATAACATATCATCAGCTAAAAAAAACTTAAAATCAATGAAAAAAACTCATTTTTACCCGTCCAAAGGGAGAAAAGATTGTGTAGGAAGATTCACAAAGAGGAAATGAAGGAATTTGTTTATCTGGATCCATGAACGAACTTTCACAAACAAGAAAAGCAAACTATTTATGCACAATTAGACAACGATATGACAATTGCATCCAAGATTTCAACTTCGGGAGACAGAACAGAAATCAATGGATCTCCCATCATAACTGTACATGGAACACAAAAGATCGAGAGGAAGGAAATACCACATGAGAGATGATGGGGAGAACAAGAATCAAAGATATACGACCTCCCTGTGGATCCGCTCGGCAGCATCCGGCCTTCCTCTCGCGACCATTGGCTGGTGCGCCACGACGCAGTCCACCGACGCCTCGGCGGCGAACGGCATCCCGGGGGCGCACCAGACGTCCCCGATCGCCTGGTTCTTCCTCTCTCCCTTCTTCTTCTCCCTCCTCCGCCGCGGTCGCTTGCCACGCCAATCCGCCGACGTCCTCACCGCGGCGGCGGCGGGCGCGAACGCCTGCGACGCGGACTCGGACGCGCATCCGAGCCCGCGGAACGCCTTCGCCGCGAGCCCCTGCTTCTTGCGCGGCGAAGGAGGCGGCAGCGGCGGTTGAGGGGGCGGAGGTGCGATCAGTGGGTTCCAGTCGGCGGCGGGGTGCGGCCTGGGGCAGGAGGGGGAGGGGGGATTAAAGAGGAGGTGCCGGAGGCTGCGGCGAGCTGACGACGGCGAAACGGCATCAGCGGACGCCATGGGAGGCCGCACGACAATACTATTCGATTGGGGAGAAGGAAGAGTAGAATAATAGGTTGGAATGGAGTGGAAGAACGAGGAAGAGAAAGGCAAATAAATAAATAGAAAAGAGAATGAGAAGGTGACATGTGGTTGGGGGAAAGGAGGGAGCTTTTCCTTTGGTCTTTGGTTGGTAATTCTGCATGGGGGGCGGTTGATGATGAGTGAGAGGTAGGCAGCTTTGATGTTTATTTTTTTTCTTAATTTTTTTTAACCATCCACTTATCATTATAAATTCAAATTTTATCAAATATTTTTTTTTATAATCGAAACATTAGTATGGTGATGATATTTCGAACTCTAGATCCAGATTATTAGCTAGTTTAGATTTATAGTAAATAAGAAGGTTTTCAAATTTTTTTGAATCAAAATAAGATACCATCACTCACCTATATGATTCCAATCTCCTTTCTATATCACCACCAAATTGAGAATTGTTCTCTATAAGAAACAGAAATGTTAGCAACACATACAATGCCACTTGAAAAGTGTGACTGTCACATATGATTGTTGCAATACCAAACCCTAATCTGCTGCTAACTCAATGTTTCTGCTGTTTTGTGGTCTTCAACCTCCACTTTTGTTGGAGGCCTCTCTCTCTCTCTCTCTCTCTCTCTCTCTCTCTCTCTCTCTCTCTCCTCTTCAGAGTTCCTCACCAAAGTGTCGAGTCTGCAAGCATACAACAACACACTTCCAATTGCTAAGTGTCTGTCATCTGCAAGTGAAAGTTGCTGAAGACTCTCAGTACATGTACTGAGACAAAGCATGTGATTTCTCAGTGCTGGCCAACTTGGCCATGGAGATTGGTCTCCAATCAACTCTTGTGCAGTGGGATTTATGTGGACCATGCTTCTCTCTCCACCAGTGTTGCCTACACATAAGTCGCCTTGTGACCTAATTAGTATAGATTAATTACATGTTACATACAAGATTAGTAGTGTCAAAGAACAGGACATCAATCATGGCTTCCTCAGTGATTGAGATACATGTACCACCACTTGGAATACTGTAAAGATAGGGTGGTTTTCTATGACAAGGGAGAGTTGGTGTGATAGTGTTTTCATATCCCCATTCATCAACTACCATGTAGTTAGGTGATAGCTCTGTGACGTACGTACAGAGATGACAATTGGAATCTCTTTAAACTGATTGATGGGGATTTGTGGATTGCATGGGTTCACAAATGTGTTGAGAGCATCCATTTAAATCTTATCCGCTGACTTGATTGCATGCAGATGTATCAAAATAAAATGACGTTGATGATCCCAATATTATTATAATTATAGGTGTTATCTGTTGGGGAAGGAGGAGCAAGAAAACGATAAAATATAATCCTACGATCTAATTAACGAAAATGATTTTAATCAAGAAAACGACGTAGCATTAAATAGTAGTTAAAATAACAAGAATAATTACAAGATTATCTCCAAATGCACACACTCTATTCTCTACCCTCACTCTCTACTATGCACACTTCTTTATTCACTAAGGTTTTATTTATATGACATAATAGTAACTAACTCACACCACTTTCTTCATCCCACTATCTCACCCATGATAAATAACTACCCCCACTAACCCCTAAACTACCTCCACAACTCTTAACCATGAGTCACTACTCCTAAATATTCTTCATTGCTTTTCGACATTCCTTAACTGCTTCTTCAAAACTTATAGGATCTGAAATAGATAAAGCAAATGTTGAATCATAAATCTCTGTTAGTGATCTAAACCTTTCTGGAGGGGTTTCATCTGATGAATCATTTGCTGAATTTAAACTACTACTAGGTGAGATTGACGTTGAACTTGTTGGAGCAGGATTTGTCATTTGATTTGGTGGAGTAACTAGTTCTGCTGGAACATGAATTTGTGATTCATCTTTATTGATCTCTAATTCTAACTTGCCCTTTCATCAAATATAATATTTCTGTTAATAATAATCTTGCCACTTACACGATTATATAATTGATATGCTTTGGATTGTATAGAATATCCAATTAAGATATATTTTTCTGATTTTTTATCAAGCTTATGATGATTTTATGAATTTACCAAAGCATAAGCGATACAACAAAAAATTCTTAGATGGCTTAGAGTTGGCTTTATACCATATCAAGTTTCAAAAGGAGTTCGATACATAACAGCCTTTATCGGTGAAATATTCAACAAATAAACTGTTGTTGCAATTGCTTCTGTCCAAAACTAATTCGGAAGATGCTTTCCTTTAAGCAAACTTCTTGTCATTTCAACAATAGTTCAATTTTTACGTTCAGCTACACCATTTTGCTCCGGTGTATATGGTGTTGTTAATTCCCTACGAATATCATTTTCTTTACAAAAAGAATTAAACTCATTAGACATAAATTCACCACATCTATCTGTCTAACGTGTCTTTATGCATCTACCACTTTTTCTTTCTACAAGTGCCTTGAATTTTTGAAAGTTATCAAATGCTTCAGATTTTAATTCCAGAAAATATACTCAACTCATGCGACTATAATCATCAGTAAATAACAGAAAATATCGACTTTCCCCAAATAATTTTGTATTCATAGGTCCACATAAGTCAGCATGAATTAATTCAAGACAATAACATGCTCTCCATGCTTTTCCAACATGAAATTGTTTCTTACTTTGTTTGCCATAAATATATCCTTCACATACATCAAGTGTATTAATTTTAGACAATCCATAAACTATTTCTTTTTTATTTAACAACCTTAAACCTTTAATGTTAAGATGTCTATATCTCAATGTCATAAATTTGTCTCATTCTTTTGATTTGAAACAATAACATGTTTCTCAATATTTAAAACGTCAATTGTAAACATCTTAATTTTCATCATACAAACATTTGCTATAATCAAGCCAGATTTCTTATCTTTAATAGTGCATGAACCATCATCAAATATAACTGAATATCCAATATCTATCAATTGTCCAACACTTAATAAGTTATGTGATAAGCTAGGAACATATAAAACATTATCAAGGTGTTTTACCTTCCCTTGATTTGTCTTCACCTCAATTATTCCTTTTCCTTCTACTTGAATTTGCTTGTCATCTCAAAGTTGAACTTTCAACTTATGAGTTTCATCAATATCTCTAAATATTGATCTTATGCTTGACATATGATTAGAACATCTACTATCCAAAAATCAAATATCATTTGAGATATCATTAACTTGTGAATGAGTCATAAACAACTTACTATTGTCTTCATTTTCCTCCACATAGCTTGCTTGCTTTTCTCTTTTCCAGCAATCTACCTTCATATGACCAAACTTATCATAATAGTGATATTGAATTTCACTCCTGTAGTTTTTCTGATCATACTTTGATTGTCTTTCATCATGCCCATCAAAGTATCATTTTCCTCTTCCTCTTCCATTTCCTCTACCATGAAATCCTCCTCTGTCATGTCCTCTTTCTGTTGATTTTTTGTCTTCTTTTAAAGTAGAAGACTCCCCTTTAACTTGAAATATTTTTTCTTCACTTTTTTCAAGTGACCTGTTAAACCTTGCTTTATGTGCTTGCAAGGAACTCATTAGTTCATCAAATGAATAAGTATATAAGTCATTTGACTCTTCAATTGCCGCAACAACATGATCAAATTTTGGAGTTAAACTTCTCAAAACTTTTGTAACAATTATTTGATTATGAATATGTTCACTATAGGATTTCATTTGACTAACGATTTCAGTCACTCGAGAAAGAAAATCTTGCACTGATTCATTGCTTTTCATAAACAAAATTTCAAACTCACGGCGAAGAGTTTGAAGTTTTACCATAATCATCCTCGATGAGCCTTGAAATTCATTTTAAAGTATCAACCAAGCTTATCTTGAGGTTGTCGCTGCTGCAATTCTTGAGAAGATTGTCTCATGCACAGCTTGTTGAATGAAGAACAATGTCTTTGAGTCATTCTTTCTATTCTCCTTCAGCCTGGTTTCTTTCATCTGGATCTGCATATTTATTCTTTATGAAGTCTCAAAGATCATGAGACTTGAATAGAGAGTCTTCATCTTGATACTCCAAAATTCATAGGATTTACCTGAGAAGATGTGAATAAGAGATTGAGATATAGAATTACAATTAAAAGCCATAATGCCCAGTTCAGATTGAAACAAGGTTCTGATACCACAAATATTGGGGAAAGAGGAGCAAAGAAACGATAAAACAGAATACTACGATCCAATTAACGAAAACGCTTTCAATCAAGAAAATGACGTAATATTAAACAGGAGGTAAAAGAACAAGAACACTTACAAGATTATCTTCAAATGCACACACTCTATTCTCTACACTCACACTCTGCTTTGCACACTTCTTCGTTCACTAAGATTCTATTTATATGACATAATAGTAACTACCTCACACCACTTTCTTCATCTCATTATCTCACTCATGATTAATAACTACCCCCACTAACTCCTAAACTACCTTCATAACTCCTAAACATGAACCACTACTCCTAAACATATTAACTACCTATGTAACCATCGTGAATCAATTCTCAATACTATCATGGTCTAGGAAATCTACTGCTCCATCTTCTATCTTCAGCCATCTCAATTTAGTTTTGGAGGAATTGAGATTTATGTGGCCATTGAAATAGCATCATGGTTATCTCTTGAACACATTGCACTTTCTGCTACTATTACTGCAGGTCAAAATATGGTCAGAACTGAAGCTTATGGCACAGTGTTGATCATCTAGACGCCTCTAGGGAAGTCAACTATCTATCTACGAAGCAGTAATGTTACTCATGGAAAATGCATAGTTCACGTTCCAAAGTTGGTGTGATTATTATCGGCTCTGTTGCGTGGTAATCATTGAAGCTTTACCTGAGCATGACATGTTTGTTTGCATTCAGAAATCTCAAGGTTGAAAGTTTGTTCTTGGATGAATAAAGTGAGCTTCCTTAGATTAGGTTTACATCTTGTCTGATCCAGCTGGATTCAAGCATATATAAATAAGCAGTTGACTTTTTGACAGATGAGATCAAAGTTTTGGTTACAGTCGCAACAAGTTAAGTCTTGTTTATTTCCTACTCCCAGTGGCACCATTAATAGACTTGCCATGAGTCTAAGCAAAGGATTAAACCTATGTTAATTAAGCAAATGGCTAAAACTTCCTAGTTAAATACCATTTCATGTCAGGCTTCACCTCCCTGAGAAAAAGAAGCTGCACATCCTTTAGACAATACCCATAATTTTACTCTGTAGTGCACTTCTTTTAGGAAAAAAAAAACAAGAAAACAACACAAAAGCTATCATGTAGCCTTTGTGAAGCTGTAATCCTTACTCAGATTGAACAGTGAAATGCAGGGCTGCCTCTTTCAGAACCAACACACAGCATGCATTGCATTTGTTGCTGATAGGGTCTTTTTTGGGGCTTGCCAGGTGGACGTGTTTCACCTTTAAATTTGTCGAGCAAGCCTTTGCTGGTCCAGGCCCGTGTGCGCTAGTTCGCCCACTTCGCGATTTCTTCGGCACGGAGCGGAGCTGGTTCGGATGAGCGGTGATTCAGGGGTCGGCTCAGGAGTTCTGATGCTGGAGTGGCGGAGCCTTGGTGGAGAAGAGGCCATCCTGCTGGGGTCGGTCGCTGGTTCCTGCAAGGAGGTCGGGTCGGGTAGGTTCCCGACGTGTCCCCTCCGACGATCAAGTCAGTTTTGTGGTCTTTTTGCGATCCCCCTGCCCTGTGTAGGTGCAGGAGCTTTTATAGTGGGTGCTGTGGGTTGTTCGTACCTGACGACCTTACCGCATTCATGACTCACCATGCCGCCGCGCCTCTCGCCATGCCTGCTGTACTGGTGGTGAGGCGTGCGCCTGCAGGTGTGGGTTGCCGACCTTACCCGTGCTAGGTCGGCCGTACGGCAACGTGTTGCCGCACTTCCCGCCACGCCTGCCGCACTTGTGGTGAGGTGTGCGCCTACAGGTGGGAGTAGCTGACCTTACCTGTGCCAGGTCAGCATGTACGGTAACTGGTGTCTTTGGACCAATCACGTTGGTTTGGCCACGTCAGCGACCTAGCTGTCCGGGGCGCGCGATGACTTGGCGGCCAGGTCGGCATCTGTCGTATCATTCTTCCCCCCCAGGTAGACCTTCTCGAGGCGCCTGTTGGGGGTGCCGAAGATGAGGTCTTGCACTTGATCGCTGTTTGGGGCTGCCTTAAACTAGTCCTGAGCGTGGGCTTCTGAGGATTTCGAGTGATGTGGAACGTGGGGCAGCCCGAGTAGATCCGACCGAGCCTGAGCTCGGTAATGTAGTGCAGGAAGCTGAATCCGACCGAGCCTGAGCTCGGGAGTACAGCGCAGCAAGAGTAGATCCGACCGAGCGTAAGCTCGGGAATATGGCGCAAGAAGCCAAATCCGACCGAGCCTGAGCTCGGGAATGCAGCGTAGCAAGGGTAGATCCGACCGAGCCTAAGCTCGGGAATATGGCGCAGGAAGCCAAATCCGACCGAGCCTGAGCTCGGGAATGCAGCGTAGCAAGGGTAGATCCGACCGAGCCTAAGCTCGGGAATATGGCGCAGGAAGCCAAATCCGACCGAGCCTGAGCTCGGGAATGCAGCGTAGCAAGGGTAGATCCGACCGAGCCTAAGCTCGGGAATATGGCGCAGGAAGCCAAATCCGACCGAGCCTGAGCTCGGGAATGCAGCGTAGCAAGGGTAGATCCGACCGAGCCTAAGCTCGGGAATATGGCGCAGGAAGCCAAATCCGACCGAGCCTGAGCTCGGGAATGCAGCGTAGCAAGGGTAGATCCGACCGAGCCTAAGCTCGGGAATATGGCGCAGGAAGCCAAATCCGACCGAGCCTGAGCTCGGGAATACATCGAGCAAATGACCTCGGGCACGAGTCCGGGGATTTGGCCGAGAGGGTGAACTCGAGCGCAAATCCGGGGATCTGGCCGAGAGAGTGAACTCGGGCGCAAATCCGGGGATCTGGCCGAGAGGGTGAACTCGGGCACAAATCCGGAGATCTGGCCGAGAGAGTGAACTCGGGCGCAAATCCGGGGATCTGGCCGAGAGGGTGAACTCGGGCGCAAATCCGGGGATCTGGCCGAGAGGGTGAACTCGGGCGCAAATCCGGGGATCTGGCCGAGAGGGTGAACTCGGGCGCAAATCCGGGGATCTGGCCGAGAGAGTGAACTCGGCCGTAAATCCGGGGATCTGGCCGAGAGAGTGAACTCGGGCGCAAATCCGGGGATCTGGCCGAGAGGGTGAACTCGGGCGCAAATCCGGGGATCTGGCCGAGAGGGTGAACTCGGGCGCAAATCCGGGGATCTGGCCGAGAGGGTGAACTCGGGCGCAAATCCGGGGATCTGGCCGAGAGGGTGAACTCGGGCGCAAATCCGGGGATCTGGCCGAGAGAGTGAACTCGGGCGCAAATCCGGGGATCTGGCCGAGAGAGTGAACTCGGCCGTAAATCCGGGGATCTGGCCGAGAGAGTGAACTCGGGCGCAAATCCGGGGATCTGGCCGAGAGGGTGAACTCGAGCGCAAATCCGGGGATCTGGCCGAGAGGGTGAACTCGGGCGCAAATCCGGGGATCTGGCCGAGAGAGTGAACTCGGGCGCAAATCCGGGGATCTGGCCGAGAGAGTGATCGGGCGCAAATCCGGGGATCTGGCCGAGAGAGTGAACTCGGGCGCAAATCCGGGGATCTGGCCGAGAGAGTTAACTCGGGCGCAAATCCGGGGATCTGGCCGAGAGAGTTAACTCGGGCGCAAATCCGGGGATCTGGCCGAGAGGGTGAACTCGGGCACAAATCCGGAGATCTGGCCGAGAGAGTGAACTCGGGCGCAAATCCGGGGATCTGGCCCAGAGGGTGAACTCGGGCGCAAATCCGGGGATCTGGCCGAGAGAGTGAACTCGGGCGCAAATCTGGGGATCTGGCCGCTGCTAAAATGCCCCTTTTTTTTTTTTTTTTTTTTTGGCACGCATAAATATATATATATATGTATATTTCCTAGGGTTTCGGTCGCAATCATGGCGCATTCAATGCGCTGAGTGTTTCCTCGGCGCGGCGGCGTTTTCTCTTACCTCGGGAATCTGAAACGGCACGCCTGGGCGCTATAAATTGGTTGGGGGGTTGCGCAGAGACCTCACTTGCTCTTTTTGCTTTCTCGCTGCCTCTGCCTCGGACCACCCTAGTAGTCCTCGCTTTTCCAGCTCGGCAGCCCCCTTCTAAACAGGTCGCGATGACCTCGTCGGACTCCTCCACTAGTGTCAGGGTCGCTTCTCCCTCGGAGTCTGGGGAGTCGAGTCGTAGTGGTCCCGGGGCTAGTTCCTCGGGAGCGTCTTCTGGGCCCCCGTCGCCTGTCGACGCGCGGGTTCAGAGGGACTTGGAGGTCATGATGTCACATCATGACCTCGACTCGGCGGTGACTGAGGGGTCACTTGCCGCAATCAGGGCACGGTACAGCATCCCGGCTGAATACGGGTTGTATGTTCCAGAGCCGGGGCAACGTCCTTACAGTTTGGACGTCCCCGGCATGTGCATCTCGGTAGATGCCCTGGAAGCCGGCCTTAGGTTTCCTTTGCACCCTCTGATCGAGGAGTGCCTGAAGCGGTGGAGAGTCTCTCTGAGCCAGGTAGCGCCCAACTCGTGGCGTTACCTAGTGGTTTTTTTAGGTGAGTGCCGGGGAGCGGGAATTATCCCGACCCGGGACTTGTTCATGGCGTGCTTTCGCCTGTGCAAGAGTCGGGGAGGTTACTACCTCACCGCCCGTGTAGGTTTTAGGGTTGCCGGGGCACCTTCCAGCAACAAGGGCTGGAAGTCCCGCTACCTTTATGTCAGTGGTCTGGGTTGGGGATTCGGGTTTAGCTGGTCGGCTCATCCGATTGGCAATGCCCCCCCTTATTTGTCCGAGGAGGAGGCCGTCCTGGTCGGTCGACTGAAGGGGATTCTTTCCTCTTCTTGTGCGATTAAGGAAATGACCGAGCTTTGGCTCGTTGAGGCGGGTTTGAGTCCGGCCTCTAAGGGTACTAGCTTTTTATTTTGTTCAAGCCTTGCTAATCTTTTACTGACCTGTAAGTTGTGACGCAGATCGGATGGACCTCGGAGATCTTCGTGGGATGCCGAGAGTAGCTGGGGGACGGGTCCCGCCGAGCCGCCCCTCCGCTCATGAGGCCCGTGCCTCCCCAGCTCGGGAGGCTCCAAGGGTGTCGGCGAAGAGACCGGCTCCCCCTCCGACTGGACGTGCTGATGCGACGGGGGAACCCGTCAAGAAGACAAAGGTGCTGTCGAGGAAGCACAAGTCCCCGGCCGGCGAAGGAGGCTCCCGACACCGCTCCAAGGGAAAAGAGCCCGTCGCGTAGCCTGCGAGACCGGAAGCGCCCGCCGAGTCTGAGGAGGGGGCCGCTTCCCCGGTTCATGAGCGCCCGAGGTCCATGAAGGACCTCTTCAGGACGAAGGTCTGCAAAGGAGACCAGGGCTACTATGCCCTGATGATGTCTGACCTGGGGCTCCAAGACCCGAGAAGGAGCTGCAGGCTCGGTGGGCGGGACTAAGGAACTCGACGAAGGTATGGCACACTTCGTCCACCGCCGAGGAATATGAAAGGGGGATTCTCCATCCTCAGTTGGCACGGGAGCTGTATACGCTCCCGTCGGAGGTCTTGATGGCCCGAGCTACTAAAGAGCTCGTCCTGGTAAGCCGGCCGACTTACGAATTTCCTTCCCATTCTCTCTTTTTTTTTTTTTTTTTTTTAACAAAGTCCTTCTGTGCAGAGCCAGCACCTTCAAATGGCGTTGGTCGACCGGGTCCATGATGCTGGTCGACTGATCACTTTCATGGACCACCGGGTCAAGCAGCAGCAGGAGGAGCTCGACGTCCTGAAGTCGAAGGGCGGGCCCGAGGCAGTCGCTGAGGCGGAGGAGCGGGCGTCGAGGCTGCAGGAGGAGCTCGAGAAGATCAAGGCCGAAAAAGCAGAGGAGCTCCTCAGGCATGAGGCCTCGGAAAAAGAGCTGAGGGGTCATCTGGGTGACTCCCATCACCTGCTAAAGGAGGCCCGGGCCAGGGCCAGGAGGATGGACGACGAGCTGCTCCAATCGGTGAAGGACTTGGAGCAGGCTCGAGCTGAGCTGCCCAAAATTGCCGTCGCGGAATACAAGGAGTCCCTCGGCTTTAAAGAGGGTTTAAAGCGGATGGGACGGGTCACCTACGAGTACGGATATCGGGTGGCGCGAGCTCGTTTTCGTGCCCGCCACCCCGACGCCGACATCGAAGAGGATCCGTTCACGATTTACCCCGAGGATGACTCAGTACCAATGGAGCGTCGGCAAGATTTTGACGACTCGGTGCCTCCCGAGTCTTAGTTTTGTTTCTTCTAGGAACTTGTAACTCGGGTCAGGTAGCCCTTAGATCGGCCCTGACCTATTTTGTTCTTTTCCTTTTTTGAAGCTTGTAACCCGGGTCGGCCTCGACCTCCTTTGTACTTTTTCTAAGGGTTAATACAAGTCGGGTCATTTTGGTGCCACCGTTGCATTCCAATTTGGTACGAGTTGCGACACATGGTCACACGTAGAACTTTCGCAGGTTCGTGATATGCCAGGTTCTTGGTAGTACTCGACCTTCCATGGTTGCCAGTGTATAAGTCCCGTCTCGGATGGTGTCTATAACTCGGTAGGGACCCTCCCAGTTCGGGGCCAGCTTGCCGCGGGATCTAGTCGGATCACTGACCTCGGTCTTGCGGAGCACCAAGTCGCCCGGGCCGACATGCTTTGGGCGCACTTGTTGGTTGTAGGTTTTCGCGACAGCCCTCCGGTAGGCCAGCGCTCGGAGATGAGCATCGGCCCGCTTTTCCTCCAATAGGTCGAGATTTTTACGGAGTTGCTGATCAGACTCCTCCCGATGTTGACTTTGAGTGCGAAGGGTTGGGAAGACCACCTCGGGAGGCAGCACGGCCTTAGACCCGAACGCCAAGCTATAAGGCGATTCGCCCGTCGGGGTCTTAGGGGTCGTTCTCAACACCCAAAGGACACTCGGGAGTTCATCCACCCAGGAAGTCGTGGCGTTGGAGACCCTCTTCTTTAATCCTTCAAGGATGGCTCGGTTTGTTACCTCGGCCAGACCGTTAGCCTGGGGATGAGCCACCGAGCTGAACTTCAGTTGGATGCGATAGCTCTGGCAGAACGCTTTGAACTTGGCGTTGTTGAATTGCGTGTCGTTGTCGGTGATGATCGCCTTAGGGAGGCCGAACCTGGTTATGATGTTCTTCCACACGAACCCTTCGACTTGCTTCTCGGTGATGGAGGCCAGCGGCTCGGCTTCGAGCCACTTGGTGAAATAATCGACGCCGACTATCAGGAACCTTCTCTGTCCCGAGGCTGGGGGGAAGGGACCGAGGAGGTCCATTCCCCATTGGGCGAAGGGCCAGGCGCAGTCGGCGGTCGAGAGCGGCACCATCGGTCTATGTTGGAATCGGGCGTGCTTTTGGCATGGCTCGCAATTTTGAACATATGCTTGAGCATCCTTTCGTAGTGTAGGCCAATAGTATCCTTGCCTTAGGACCATGTGTGCCAGGGTGCGAGCGCCGACATGGTCTCCACATATACCTTCATGGATTTCGGCTAAGGTGGTATGTGCCTCGGTCGGGTTCAGACAACGAAGCAGAGGTCGGCTGAAACCTCGTCGGTAGAGGCGGCCATCAATGATGCAGTACCATGACTCCGCCCTTCTGACTCTTCGGGCGGCCGCCTTATCCTCAGGTAGGACTCCCGCTTGTTTGAAGCGGAGGATCTCGTTGGTCCAGCCTCCATCTTCTTGGTCGACGGTCATGAGGGTTGGGCTAATGGATGGCCCGACGGTCCTAACCGTTGGCCCGGTTGGTGTGTCGGTTGCGTGGGAGGAGGCCAATTTGGCCAAGGCGTCTGCCTGCGTGTTCTCGTTGCGGGGCACCTTGGTGATGACGAACTTTTGAAATCGCGCCGCTGCCAGCCGTACCTTGGCGAGGTATTTGATCATTGCCGCTTCCCGCGTTTCGAATGTGCCATTAACTTGGCCAGCGACAAGTTGGGAGTCGGTGAATACCTCTATATCTTCTGCCCCTAGGTCGGCTGCGACCTTGAGGCCGAACAGGAGCGCTTCATACTCGGCTTCGTTGTTTGTGGCTCTGAACCCCAGTCGCAAGGCATGTTCGTAAATGTGACCGGAGGGGTCTTTGAACACCAGGCCGACCCCTCCTCTCTCCGAGTTTGCTGACCCGTCGATATGTAAGGTCCATCCGGGGGTCGGACTTTGGGGGACTGGTGGCTGCATGAGGTCCGACAGGAAATCCGCGAGCACTTGGCCTTTAATTGCCTTTTTTGGCTCATATTCGATATCGAACTCCCCCAACTCTACCGACCACTTCAGCATCCGACCTGCAACATCAAATTTGGAGAGGATCTGTCGCAGGGGTTGGTCGGTTATCACCTTAATGGGGTGTGTCTGGAAATATGGCCTCAGTTTTCTGGAGGCCAGAATAAGCGCCAAGGCTATCCTTTCTATAAGGGGGTATCGAAGCTCAGGTCCTGCCAAGACGTGGCTGGTGTAGTAGACCGGCCTTTCCCCGGCTTTGTCCAGTGTTACCAGGACCGAGCTAACAGCCAGGTCGGTCGCGGCGAGGTACAGGCCGAGCGACTCGCCATCCTTCACCGAGGCCAGCTGCGGCAGGTTCCCGAGGTGACTTTTTAGCTGGCGGAAGGCCTCCTCGCACTCGGGGGTCCATTTGAAGTCTTTTGCCGACTTCAATGCGCGAAGAAAGACTGAACTCTTATCTCCGGCCCGAGAAATGAAGCGGCTCAGGGCCGCTATCCTTCCCGCAAGTCGTTGTACCTCCTTTACAGTCTTGGGTGACTGCATCTCCTGTATGGCTTTTATTTTGTCAGGGTTGGCATCGATTCCTCGCTGGTGCACTATGAAGCCGAGAAACTTCCCGGCAGTGATGCCGAAAGTACACTTCATTGGGTTGAGGCGCATCCTGTATTTTCTCAATGTGCGAAATGCTTCCTCCAGGTCGGAGAGATGGGTCTCGGCATGTCGGCTTTTGACTATCATGTCGTCGACATATATTTCCATGTTCCTGCCGACTTAGTCCTTGAACATTCGGTTGACGAGGCGCTGATAGGTCGCACCGGCGTTCTTCAATCCGAACGGCATCACCTTGTAGCAATATGTGCCATTGTGCGTGATAAATGCCGTGTTTCTTTTGTCTCTCGGGGCCATTTGGATCTGGTTGTATCCCGAAAAGGCATCCATAAAAGAGAACAGCTGATGCCCGGACGTGGCGTCCACAAGTTGGTCAATGCGAGGGAGCGGGTAGCAGTCCTTCGGGCAAGCCCGATTGAGATCAGTGTAATCAACACACATCCGCCAATTTCCATTCGCCTTTTTAACAAGTACAACATTGGACAGCCAGGTCGGGTAGTTTACTTCCTCGACGAGCTGTGCGTCCAACAGGCGGGTGACCTCGTCTTCTATGGCCTTCTGGCGATCCGGGGCGAACTTTCGCGGGCGTTGCTTTACTGGTCGGGCGTCGGGGGAGATGTTTAGGTAGTGTTGGGCAACCTCCGGGTCGACCCCTGGCATGTCGTTCGGGGTCCATGCGAAGACGTCGTCGTTCTTCCTCAGGAAATCTATCAGTTGGATTTGCTGATCCTCCGTTAACTCCGCCCCGACCTTTACTAATTTGCCCATGCGACTCGGGTCCAGTGGTAGCTCGAGAATTTTCTCTGCGGAGTGGGCATCCCGGGCGTCTTTCACTGGGTCCGGAGTCGTGGCGTTGATCGGTCCGGTTCTTGGCTTTTTGCACAGCGTTGTCGCCGCCAGATAGCATTGTCTGGATTCCTTCGGGTCGCTCCTGACCTCGCCGACCCCAGCTCGAGTTGGAAACTTCAAGACCCGGTGGTACGTTGAGACGACCGCCCTGAGCCGATTTAGGGTCGGGCGCCCGATGATGGCGTTGTAGGCGGATGGGAGCCTGACCACCATGAATGGCACTATCAGGGTCTTTGACCTCGGCTCTCCCCCGAGCGTGACAGGGATCGTAGTCGTCCCCATGGGGGAAATGGAGTCCCCAGTGAACCCTGTCAAGGTAGATGTCAGGGGGGTGAGGTCCAGGTCGGTCAGTCCCAACTGTTGGAAGGCATTGAAGTATAAAATGTCGGCCGAACTTCCCGTGTCGATCATAACCCGCTTGACGTAGGCGTTTGCCATGCGGACTGAGATCACTAGCGCGTCGTCGTGAGATGCATGCTCCTCGTCCTGCGATCTGAACGCGACGTCGAGCTCTTCGTGGTGCATCAGCATCTTCCCGACCTTGGATCGCGCATAAGCTTTGCGTGCCGACGAGCTGTTGCCGCCCGAGGCTGGGCCGCCGAAGATGACGTCGATCTGTTTTTCGACCGGGCCCTGTGGTCGGGGGGACGGGTCTCGGGGTGGCCGGCCGTCCGAGAGAGGTGGCTGTTCTCGGACGTATCGCCGCAAATGACCGCGCTTGATGAGGTCCTCGATCTGGTACTGGAGGTCGCGACATTCCTCGGTGTCGTGACCATACTCCCGATGGAATCGGCAGTACCTCCTCTTGTCACGCCGCTCAGGATGCGACTTCATTGGGCTTGGTGTTTTCAAGAGTCCCTTCTCCCGTATTTGGAGGAAGATCTCGGTTCGGGTCGAGTTGAGGGGGATTGGAGGAGGTCTGGCTGGTAACAGGCCCGACCTATCCTCCCTTTTCCTGAGAGGCGGGGTTGGATGCCCGCGAGACTGCTCGCCCCGTGGGCGTTTCGCCTCGTCCCGCTTGCCGGCTATTAGAGTCTCGGCCGCCACGTACTGATGTGCCCGCTGCAACATCTCGGGCAGAGTTGTTGGTGGCCGCTCGATCAGCGACCAGAAAAACCTAGAAGGCCTCAGTCCCGTCAGAAATACCTGGATGGCCAGGGACGGATGGAGGTCCGGAATGCCCTGTACTTGTGAGGTGAACCTTCTCACGAATTGGGAGAGGGGTTCATCGCTCCCTTGGGCCATCCCGAGGAGTGAGGCTGTGGTGGGCCTTGGGCGCGCGCTTGCCAAGAAATTGGACTCGAATTCTCTTGCCAATACATCAAATGATGGTATGGAGGCGGGTTTTAGCCGGGCATACCAGTTTCTGGCCGATCCTCGGAGGGTGGTCGGGAAGGCTCGACACATCAGTGCTTCTGAAGTGTCATACAGGGCCATCTGGGCGCAGAACGTAGCAATATGCTCCTTTGGGTCTCCGCTGCCGTCATAGGGTTCAAGGGCAGGTAGCCTGAATGTGGGCGGCAGGGGCTTTGAGTGTATCTCAGGGGTAAAGGGGGAGCCCCCTTTTGGGCCCTCCCCAGCTTCGTCTTTCGACCTGAGGACTTCTCTCTGAACCTCGTCGAGTCGTCGATGGACTCGACGGACCTGTTCCCTCAAGGAGTCGGTGGAATCAGTTGATAGGACGTCGAGATCAGGTTCAGTCGGCGTCGGGTTGCAAGAGCGGCTTTGTGATTGGCTTGGTATTGACGTCGGCGAAGCCGGGATCCGAGGTGGGGGGGCCTCGGTGACCCGTGGTGGTGGCGCCTCGGCGACGGGTGGGATTCCCCGACTTGGGGCCGTGGGAGACTCCGCCCGCGGAGGCGCTGATTGGTGTGCCGCCGACTGCACCAGTTGCGGTAGATACGGGATTATGGTCTGCACCATGCCCGCGAGCGCCTGGACTTGACTAGTGAGGCCGAGGAAGGCCTCGGCGGTGACCATGGGGGGTGCAGGATTGGACACGGGTGACGGGAACCCGGGGTCAGTCATCATTCTCCAAAAGCGATTGGGAGTCGGCATAGCAGCCGGGGCTTCCTCGGCCGACCGAGGGTGATCGGGTTCTGTTCGGCGCTCTGGTGCCGAGTCAGCGAGTGAGCGTTCTGGCGACATGGGCCCTTCTTCTAGCGCCAAAAATGATAGGGTCTTTTTTGGGGCTTGCCAGGTGGACGTGTTTCGCCTTTAAATTTGTCGAGCAAGCCTTTGCTGGTCCAGGCCCGTGTGCGCTAGTTCGCCCACTTCGCGATTTCTTCGGCACGGAGCGGAGCTGGTTCGGATGAGCGGTGATTCAGGGGTCGGCTCAGGAGTTCTGATGCTGGAGTGGTGGAGCCTTGGTGGAGAAGAGGTCGTCCTGCTGGGGTCGGTCGCTGGTTCCTGCAAGGAGGTCGGGTCGGGTAGGTTCCCGACGTGTCCCCTCCGACGATCAAGTCAGTTTTGTGGTCTTTTTGCGATCCCCCTGCCCTGTGTAGGTGCAGGAGCTTTTATAGTGGGTGCTGTGGGTTGTTCGTACCTGACGACCTTACCGCATTCATGACTCACCATGCCGCCGCGCCTCTCGCCATGCCTGCTGTACTGGTGGTGAGGCGTGCGCCTGCAGGTGTGGGTTGCCGACCTTACCCGTGCTAGGTCGGCCGTACGGCAACGTGTTGCCGCACTTCCCGCCACGCCTGCCGCACTTGTGGTGAGGTGTGCGCCTACAGGTGGGAGTAGCTGACCTTACCTGTGCCAGGTCAGCATGTACGGTAACTGGTGTCTTTGGACCAATCACGTTGGTTTGGCCACGTCAGCGACCTAGCTGTCCGGGGCGCGCGATGACTTGGCGGCCAGGTCGGCATCTGTCGTATCAGTTGCCAAACAGAACTTATCTTAATGCTCATATGATATGAATGCAAAGGTAGAAAGGAAGTCAGTTGATTTGCAAGTATGTTTGCAGACCCTGGAAGAGTCATTAGTTTCTGAATTCTGCGTTGAGGGATTTGATCATCTGAGTTCTACATGGAATGGAACAATGCAACAAGTTTCTGGTGCTTTGTCTCTCTTTTATCCCACAGCAGAAAGCAGAACATGGCACAGTGATAGACATGCTTGGATTGGAGAATGGAAATGGAAGCATGAAGTGATCCATTGTTCCCTGCGAGATTAGAGACAATGGTGGCGATAACAGGAGGACACTGTGTGCCAGTCTCTGCAAGCTTGGGCGACAACCTTGATGTGGCTGGATAACGAAGAGCTCACTGATGTCTGCAACATGAGCCATTCACAAGAAAAAGTCTTGATTTGGAAATCTAGGAAAACTTATCAAGGTAAAGTTCAAAAGATCTGGGATTGTGTGTACCACTGACATCTTTGACTGGATCTTCGTTTATGCTTTCAGACCAGACATGTCTCTGTTGATTGATCAGAAATGTCCAAGAAAGGATCCACAGAGCTGTAGGAAGCCAACTTGAGTGGAAGATTCACAATAGGTGGACTAACGAATGCATGGTTAATGAAACAATAGGTGCAATCAAGTAAAAGGCAGAAGCATTGGTCTCTGACATTGATGTTTCACAGCCAAGTACATGGCTCCCTTCAACTCAGCAATCAGTTGTTTGTGCAGCAAATTAGGTCAAAGGTTGCTGCAGATATCTGGACATCAAGACATGGTCGATTCCTGAGCATGCTGTAATGCAATGGTTAGGAAGCTCTTGAAGAGCTCGGAAAGCAACCGGCAATTTGTGCTTTGAATGCAGCTTTAGAACGAGACCCTGTCAAAGTCTGCTGCTTAAAGCCAATATTAACAGAGGAGATTTGACTTTTGGTGCAAGGTTTCTTCAGTAAGTAATTGCCTGTTTGCAGCCCCTGTCGGCTACGATTGGCTGGGGAAGTCGTCGTGCTCGATGGACATCTTTTCGAAGTCAACCCAGCTTTTGATGCGGACATGGTTGGAAAAAAGCATGAAGCACCTTGTCTAAAGCTATCGCAAAGCCAGAGAAGACGACAGTAACACAGAAGAACGAAGACTTGTCGCGCAGTTGACCGGCAGTTGCAGTCAACATGAATGGCAGGACAACCATGCATCGCTGCCTGGAAGATGTCCTCCTTTGAATGCTAAGGTCGAGAAGAGTGAACTGGCAGCCATGTGCCCGTGGAATAGATCTCCATTAGTCGTCGACCTGCAACTTGAGTTGCAGAAACATGCTCTGTGATTCCACGAGGTTGACCGATGGGCTTCTCTCGGAAGCAGCAGCAGACAAACTCTTTCTCTGTCTTCTTCCTCCGCCTGCTTTCTCAGTCGAGAATGTTAGATCATGGAAAGACTTTGACTATCTCTTCCAGATGCCAACTTCAGCTGTTTCATTTTCTTGCCAAAGGTGGAAGCAATTCTTGCTCGCCAATTTTCTGTGAAAGCTTATGAAGTAGCCAGTAGCAGAGAGAAGAAAGCTGAAGACCAGCAACACACGCACTCAAACCTACTTCGATTTCAATGTGCGGTGATTCTTTGGCACAATCCGAGGGAAATAGAGCTCCTTGAACGGAGCAATATGAGGGAAGAAGGAACCTTTTAATGCAATCATTCTGTTCGTTAGACTTCAGCTTTTCCATCTCTGTCTAATATACACAAACACTTGAAGTTGAAGGGAAATATTTGGGAGGGCAGTGATGATTATTAGCCTAAGCAAACTGGTAATAACACTACAAAGTCTCTGTGCATTGCTTCTTGACCATCTCTTGTGATGATGCCAACTCCGTCAGATCTCTGGTCCTCTTTCCAGTTCCGCAACAGGCGGCAGGGAGTGCCGCCGGAGTCCTAACGATGTTGACGCCGAAGAGCCTAAAGATCTGCACGGGCGGCTTGGAATCGATTAACAGCTGCTTCTCCGGGCCGGTCGACCTTTGGAAGGTGACCACGTCGCCGGCCTCGAGGCCCTTCTCCTTGACGAACCGACTCCAGCCTTTGGTCAGCACGTAGCTCTGGCTGCTGTTCCAGTAGGAGTATCTGAACCGCCATACCTTCCCGCTTGAGTCCTCGAAGCTCAGCAGCACGCCCCTGCTGGCGGCGCCACCGGTCTCCATCACCGGGAAGTGCTTCTCAGCGTGCTGTTTCGGGATCACTAATCGGTTGAGCTTGCCGACGTCGCTGGGCGTCATCGCCTTGTAAAAGAGGTGTTGCCTTTGGGTTCCCATGGCTGACTTAGTATCGCCGGGAGAAGTAGCCGCCTTCTTGTCGGCGCCGAAGGATCGCTTGCTCTGCTGTAGCTCCTCGTGGTAGGTGTGCTTTCTGAGCATGTCCGCGATTTCCGCCTTGGAATGAGAACCAAGGAAGAAAAGCTCGGCCGCGTCGTCGTCGTTGTCGGCATCGTTCAGCGGCCTGAAGTTGGTGATGGCGTCGCGGCCTCGGAACCGCTGCACGGCCACGTCGTAGGCGCGGGCGGCCTCGCTCTCCCCGTTGAAGGTGCCGAGCCAGACGCGCTGGTGCTTCTCGTAGATCTGCGCGCCCCACCGGCCATTGGGCTGCGGGACGACGCCTTTGTACTGCGAGGGCGGCAACTTCCGGGACTCGGCCTCGACACCCACCTCCGGGTCGATGACGTCGCTTCCGCCGCTACCAACTCGCTGCAAGCTCTTAGGACCAGCCACCCGCGGAGAAGCCCTCTTCCTAATCTCGCCGCAGGCAACTTCCGCCGAGTTCATCTCCAACGTCACAGCGAGTAGATTGCTAAGACGTGGACGAAGGCCTCTGGAATGATCGTAGCTATATAGCAAGTTGGGCATTAATGGTAGTATATTGGAGATCTCATGGCGTGGGTCAACTCACGCGGTGGTGGGGAGAGGTGCGATGTGGCCCCGCGTGCGGGAACAGAAGCGAAGGAGGATGACGGTGGCCATGCTGTGGAAGTGCATCCCCCTTCGGCATCCTCGTCTTCCCCACTGTTACTGTCCCACGTCTCGCCATGGACGTACGTACGATCACAGTTTTGACATGTATCAAACTAGAAATTAAATATTTCATATGAGATCTCAGCTAAGAAGAACGCCATGTACTCTGCAATATAGATTACAGAAAATTGTTGTTCTTTCCATATTGGAAGATTCCGCATGTGGTTTAGGGTTTGAGGTTGCGCCTGATCCAGGCAACAGTATCTCAATTAAACTAAGGGAAAGATCTCCACATCTCGTAGATTTCTCAGACATCTCAATCCAGCAAGAACAAACCCCAGGAAGTCTTTGACGACTGAAACAGGATGCTTCAAAGACAACAGGGAGATTTGACTCGAGGCACAAGAAACACTTCGTTCTAGGTTTAGTCAAAGAATGGTAACGCCGAAGAAAACGATGGATCTGAAGACTGCCTTAGTTGTGGTTCTCCTTAACATGCTCAACAATTCAAAATCTAAGCTGAAGTCTTCTCTTTGACTGTTAAATCAACTCTTAGCACGATTATTCCTGCACGTCTCGCTCATCAAAATCCTTTCGCTGCTTATCAAAATCCTAACATATCAACACCAATAATATTAAGTGATTCAACCCCCTACAAGCATTATAATATAGTCTCACAGCATTAGATTTGAGTTGGAACTCGCAAGCGTCACACCATCCAGATTTGATCTATGGTGCATACACCCGACCAAACGAAGCTTGCTTGCATGCACAGGTTCACGTGATCTTATTATATTTTATTTGGAGCTCTCAGCATCAGATATCTAACGATGGAGTCGCCTTGACGGCGTCTGATATCTGCCCATGTGTTGTTCGACGAAATGATTTATAACGTTGGGAGTAGGTGAGCACATGAGGATTCTTGCATTGCAGAGCCCGAGTCCTCGATTTGGTGTGCCGACACCGTCCTCCACGTTGCTCTTTGCACTCATATCATGCTGTCTGCGTTATATATTTGCCTCGGTGTTCGATTCAGAGTCGATGAGCGGATGAGTTCATCACAGGCTTATTGGGTCAAAATCGTCCACTGCAAAAATGACGAGAGAGGATTTCTGAATGACGTCAGATTGGCCAGTCAACAAGCAGTCAAAATCGCCGTAATGTTCGTTGCGCTGCACCTAAATGCTGCAGCAGCAGCCGTCATACCACTGTGAGTCCAGAATTAGGTATTATGTGGCATTTGATTTTGATTGATATTTAATTTAAATATATCAAATTATAATATGGTAGAAATATATTGGGCTGGTAAATTATAAAGATGTCTATCCGATTTTTTTTTTTTTTTTCGAAAATTCGTAGTAAGAAAACATAGAAAAGACACTACAAGATAAGCCGGACCGGAAAGCATCCCCGAGAGAGCAGTCCAATTCGGCCCACAATAGACGGCCCAAATCACTCCACGTATCACTCTTGGAATCATACGCCTTTGCATACCATCAACCATATGCGTATATAAGCAGATTGTACGTATCAGCCGATGTATTTTCTCTTATTTATATTTATATGAAATATTATATTTATTTTCCGTCGCCGCTCAATGAACGTTTGAACCCGCGATTAGGGTTTCTGCTTTGCCCGTTGTGGTTGCCACTGCGTCGCTCGCCATCGGCTGCCGTCAGCCCAACCAATGTCCGCGCCAAGAGCCCGCAAATCTCGCATGGCAACAGCTTCCTTCGCTCCCGCCCTTCGCATCCATTGATCGCTTACTCTTCCGACTTCTTGGGAACGCGCCTCTAAGAACCGACACCGATGGGCAGAGAAACCTCAAGAATCCCCTTCCAAACTCCCATTCGGGTAAGCGCTAATCCCTTCCTATTCTAAGCATCATCTACTATACGTCAGTCGTTGGTGTTCTTCTTGATCGTCGATTTCGTTCTTCGTATGTCGCTTAGAAAAGAAGGAATGCTCGAATCAAGATAAAACCCTGTGAAAATGTCCTCTTCGAGGCACCAACCGCCGCAGTCGAGACGGATTCGTGCCTGCTGCACCCATTCGATACCGGCGCGGCCTCGCCGTCCGACGCCATCCCCACGACCCCCTTGCTGACCGATCTGCTTCGCCTGGGCGCCGTCGTGCTGCCTAGGATCACCTTCCGTGGCTGGACTCCCCCGGGTCTCGGATGGGAGGCCTGGGCGAGGGACATGGCCTCCGATGGGAAGATTGTGGCCTCATGGCGGAAGGCTGGAATCGAAGACGCCGTCATGGGCTCGGTCGCCAACGTTATGCCCGACCGGCCTTTGGTGGAAGCATTGTTTGGGTTCTGGTGTAGTGTGACCCGCACGTTTATGTTTCCATGGGGCGAGGCTGCATTCACGCTTGAGGATGCTCATGTCATTGGCAGGCTTCCTATTTCCGGTTCTAGGTTGGATAGAGTATTGACCGACGAAGAGGAGGATCTTAGTGTCAGGCTGTTCGTGGAGAAGGAGAAGATACGGGAGCTTCATCCCAAGGCGAAGGCTACTCGTAAGGTCACTCTTGATATCTGGCTGCAGTGGTTCCTAGAATTGCAAGGCGAGGAGGAGCTTAAACACCTCGGGTTCTTGGCATATTGGCTGGCCAAAAATGTGGTGCCGTCCTACCCTGCTGGAGAGGTTCCAAAGGTGGTGTTTGGACTTGCTGCTAGGCTTAGCTGTGGAGATCGAATTGCTTTGGCACCACTTGTCACTGCTAACATGTATCACGATCTGTCAAAGATCTCTACTTCTGTCCTCAGAAAGCTTGAGAAGAGGAGAGGGGGTAGTAAGATTGAAACTTGGGCGCAATTTGGCCTTCTTCAAGCTTGGGTCTGGGAGCGATTTGAGAGATTGCGCCTGGCGCCACAACGTGCAGGTTCTTCAGTGTCAGAATCTCATATCAGTCGTTGGGGCAGCAGAAGAAGTGCTACAAGATACAATGAAGCCATTCATATTTTTCAGGATGAGAAGTCTTATACATGGAGACCATATTCTAGAAGTTTCAGTAGTTGGAAAGAGCCTCCTTGGAATGATCAAGAGACACGAATAGTTCATGTAGAAGAAGGCATGCCTGATTGGATGCATGATTATATGGCAATCATCTCACCATCTATATTGCAGGGCTTCTATGGTGATGGTTTGATTTCTTCAGAAAGGTATCAGCCACACCGGGTAGCAAGGCAGTTTGGTTATGACCAAGCAATCCCAGTTTCAAATGTCTCTTTTGCTATATCAATCTCAAATAATGTCCACCAAATAGGGCAGTGTGTCAGCATACCAAAGATAACAAGATGTGGTAATCCAAGGAGAGACTACCGGGCATGGTGGAAAAAACACAAAGTAGGGTATCAAAAAGCTTTGAATGAGTATGCAAAGCCAGCTTTAGATTTAGTAAAGAATCGTAAAACAAAAAGTACCGCAAAGTACAAAGATCTTGCAATTGGTGTTGCTGTGAGCAGAACAAGTTCTGAAGTGTCTTATGAGAGAAGACACTGTGAAGGGCAGGAAAATAAAGTTGGCAATGATTTGATGGTGGAACCTGGAGCAGATCAGACAAAACATGTCATAGAGGAAAATGAACAATTGTTCAGTTTGACTGTCAGCCAGGGGGGAAAATCAGGTGTTAAGGTCAAGGGATACGATGCTGCCCGGTCAAAGTCATTGTCTGATGAGATGCACCAGAGTGTAGAGAGGAAGAGAAAGTCAGAAATATATGACACAAGCAGAAATGGAGAAACTTTATCTGTCCCTTCTGAAGAGGTTGTTATAATCGATGACGATAGCGATGAAGATGTTGTTGTTTTTGATAAGCAGGATAGGAGACTAGTTGATGAGCTGGAAGAGTTCCAACGCTGTGGGCTTTTGAATGAATGGGAGCCAAGTTCTCCTGAACCTGAAAATGAAGATAATATCAGAAAATACAATGGTAATGATGTCACAGAAAATGAAGACCCTTACGGACATGAGTCAATTAGGATGTATCCTCAGTTCTTTGTGATGATTCCCCAAAAACCACACTATCGAGGCTTACTAGACGAAAGGGTCAGCGAAGATGTTAGGAAGGATGTCTATCTAGCAAAGTGGTACAGACTTGTAGACTTGATGCGGAAAACATTGCAAACAACATGTCAGACAGAACCCTCAGAGATTGAAAACTTGATGATGGAAGCTTATAAATTTGAGGGATTCGGGTTCAATGTCAAACATATAATTGCGCGTCTGAAGGAACCGCAGGCGCGACTAAGGAGACTAAAAGAAGCTAAACTTAAGCTTGAAGAAGCTAAGAGTAGAGAACAGCAAGCAATTGAGATGGAGAATCTTAAGAAACATATCACTAATTTAGGTAGTAAGTTGAGAGTAATTGAGAAAAGATTAGAGGAAACACAGGAAGCTATTGGTGTGACACAACTGATGAATTTACGCAAGGAAGTGGAAAATGCTGAAACCAACCTACGGGTGATGGAACATGATGTTGAGGCCATCAATGACGTAACATAAAAAACCTGGCTACAAAATTCAATCATATTTTATGTCCATTTGGTACTCTTTAATTCTGACCTATATGATTACTAATATGGCTTGTCTTCTGTGAAAAGTCGTGTAAATGCTTATTTCTTAAACTTTTTGATGCGGAGGCTTCTATAAAAAGGTCATGCTCTCTGAACATTTTGTGCACAATATCAATTTGGTCAGTTCATTTTGAAGCACTTTAGGAGAAATACTTATGTTTGTTTTCCAGTTTCCTTGTTTCTCAGTTTGCAGCAAATCCGAACGGCTGCCTTGATGAGTGCTTCATCTGGATTTTAAACTTCACCCCGCTTATGAGTTATCACCATTTACATAGTTAATCATTGTATAATAATTTTATTATCCAATAAACATTGTTTCATCCTTGGCTGTATGTTTTCCCTGCAGGGTTATGCTATTAAGAATCTAAATTAAGTTTCTAGACCCTGCTGCTTTGATCGTTTGATCTATAGACAGACAACAAAATGGGTGGTCCGTCTGCTAAGTCCATAAAGGTGATTGCAGATGTTATCAATGTCTTTTATGCCTTTTTTAACTGTGCCAAATCCCTATCCCTCTATGGTTATGCCAAATACCGAAGATGAATTCTATAAAGAGAACATGAACTGTGAATTTCCACATCATAATAACCATATTTTCTGACTTTTGAGTAGCTGTTGACATCATTTCTCTTACATTAAAGTCTTCTGCATTAATGGCTATATGTTGTTTCCCAGACAACCTGTCATTCTGTTGTAATGCTATTTTTTCAGGGACTAGTTTTGCTGGTATGTTTCGGACATCTTACAATCTCTTTTTCATCATTAATCTATATAGACAACCTGAGAATCTTATTTGTTGCAGGCTTCTTATGATTATTGCTCAAACTGGTCAAGCTAGTGTCATGAACTTGTAATCCCTTGCCTTTTTTTCAGCTGAAACAAAATTTGGTTTCCATGAAGGATAAAGTTCATGACTTGCAATGTAAGAACAGATCTGTTCATAGCATATGAATGACTGACTAATTATCTATGCCTACACTATATGCACCAAGTGATAAAAGATTCTTCTTCCTTACTGTCAAATTACCTGATGCTAGAGATGCTAGTGTATTGTCTCAATATGGTTGATGCTGACTCTAGAATTACCTTGCTTAAGCATTAAATTTGAGAAGAAAATATTAATTTAGCCTTTGAAGCAAGGTTGGTCATGTCATAGCATACTATTTGCTACAGGCGATATGTATTGATCTAACGGATGATCAATACTAATATATCTCTGTGTATCTTTATGTATTGGGTGGTATATCAATACATTTGGTATGACTTGATATAGTTCGATATATATCGTATCAACAGTTTATTAATATATCGATATGGATCCATAAAACAAATCTTGTATTTTTGAGCTACTCATTATTTTGTTTGATTGGTTGAAGCTTACATTCTTGCGTCAGGAATGGATGAAATTGATAGTTTTGATAACTTATCATGTCCATTAGTCTGAATTCTTGTGGCATATAACTTCTGTGTGGATTTTTTTTAAATAAAAGATTTTTTTATTATATTAAATAAAACATTGATATTCATATATGAATTCAAACATAAGATTGTGGAAAGATATACTAATCACTCCTGATGTTTCGAAACATGTAGAATTTGATTTGTTTTGTGCGCTCACACATGATGTAAGAATAAACAAATTTAAATATTTTGTGTATAAAATATAAAAAGTAAAATAATAAATAAATGGAAATCTATCTATATTTAGCTATACACAAAGGTATACTTGTGTGTGGTTCTCCTCATTTTCTTCTAATAAGCTGAAGTCTTTGTTCTTGCCAGCGGGACCATTTTAGCGTCAAATAAGAAGTCGGGTAGACGAGCGGGTAACAAAAGGTCCTTTTGATGCGTTGAACAAGATGGTAAGGGTTTCTTCGCACGCCATTCTTGAGAGGAGGCGGGCGGCCGATCGCTATGATTCCATCTCTTGGTTTCATGTGATGTTGGCCGCAGCGGCTTCCTCCTCTGCCGTCGCCAGCGGCATGCGGCTCCCCATCCCCGTCTTGGCGAAGACGGCTCGGATGAGAATGCAGATGCTTCCCTCCGTCCCGTCCCCCCTCTCGCCTCCCCGCTCCTCCGCTTACTCTGCCGCCGCCGGCGATACCGACCGCAAGCCTTGGCTCCTCGTCGGCCTGGGAAACCCCGGGAAGTTGTATCAGGGGACACGACACAATGTATGGACCAGCGACTTTCTCCATCTTTTATTATGCGCTTCTTAAAAGTTGGGTTAGATGTCGTCTTGTTCCTTTCTTTTCGTTTGATACGCTCTCAATGCCATTGCGTTGCTTAAAATTCGAACTGTTAGGGTGAAAAACTGTAGATTTAGAATTTGATTAGCCAGGAATGCCATCTTTGATGGATAAATTTTGTTAATTGTTTGCATATGCTTCCAACATAAATGAATACCCTGGTTTTGCCATTTCTTTCGTACCCTACCCTACCCGAACATTGAGCAGATGAAGGTGGCGTCCGATCATTTGCGATACTAGTTGCTCTTTTTTCCAAACTACCATTTAACTCTCCAATGTCCACTCGGCCAGTTATTTCTAATTGTTCTTTGCAACAAATACGAATCTAATGACCAACATGCATAGAGCACTTGGCCAGGTATTTCTAATTGTTCTTTGAAACAAATATGAATCTAGTGACCAACATGCATAGAGTAACATTTAGTTTTTGATCCATCAAATTTGAGTATTTGTAGGTTCTAGTTACTTTGAGCTCATTCACAACAACACTAATTTGATTTGCTCTCTGGTGCCCTTGATTTAGAAAAGAGAAATTTTTGGATACATTTCCGATCTAAGTGACGTGCTGTTAGGCTGTTACTATCATCTTCCTTTCTACCTTGCTCAACCATTGGGCTGATGAAGGACAGAATCGGTAGCGAAGATAACTGCTTGTTTTTGAACTACATTTAGCTGTTGAATTTCTACTTGATCACTTATCTCTATTTGTATTCACAGCAAATATTGATCTTATATGGGTAGACAAACATTCATCTTAATCTATAAGAGCTTAAAAGGATAATTTGTGGGTCACTTATCTCTATTTGTATTCACAGCAAATATTGATCCTATATGGGTAGACAAACATTCATCTTAATCTATAAGAGCTTAAAAGGATAATTTGTGGGTTCTATTTATTTCTTTGTTGGTTGCCCTTTCTGAAAAACTTCACATATACATGGATGACTTTTATAGAAGTTGAGACGAGACTTGGTGGTTGATCCTTATGGTTATAGGTGCAAATATTCTGGTTGTATTCAATTTCAGTATGTTACTAACCCGGTTTTCTCATGTATATCCATTACTTGGTTGCTGCATTCTAGTCCATTTTCTGCAATCATTAGCTTTATGTTTTTGATACTCTTAACATAGTGATGGATTCTGATTTAGGTGGGTTTTGAGATGATAGATGTTATAGCTGAAGCTGAAGGGATATCATTGAGTAGCATGCGCTTCAAAGCTATGTTTGGAAAAGGTACTTTTGACTATTGCAAATGTCGAACTTTTGCGTATAGCTGTTGTGTTCACATGTTAACAGAAGTTACAGAACTATGACCTTTTTTTTATCAATGTTGATTAACAACAATTCGTCGGTCTATGTTCTTTCTAGATATAATAAAAAGAGGAAAAAAAAGTCAGGGTGCATTAGTAGTTTGTTTGTTTATAGCTTTTTTTTTTTTGTTTATAGCATTCTCATTTACGTGTCTGATCTGTAGTCCCAGTGGGCTCAATTTAGGTGGTTTTTGGTATATCACAAGAATTTCATTTTCTAGTAGTGCAGGAAATTAGTTCTGGCTTTTTTTTTCCAATGGAAAAGTTCATGATTATGTTATACGTCTCTTCTAGTAAGGATTTCTGGTTTGTCCATCTGTTACTTATCTGTTGGTACACTGCATAATCTATTTATCATCTTATGTCTATACGACTTACATTATATTAAACTTTTGTATTAGTTTTCCAGTATATTTGTTTGAATTTGTGATCACTCGTAATTGAATGGCTTGGTTTCAGGAGGTTGTCCCAAATCCCATGGTCATTTAAATTCCTAAATTTTTATAGCAAGGTCAACAATCCAATATACATATAATGAATTCGTCAGTGTAGTTTGAGGTTAAGAGTAAATTTCTAATTTATTTTCATTTTTCTTTATATACAAATTGTTACTGTCAGGTAACTCTTTTCTTTGGACTGAAAGAAACTTTAAATGATGCTCTTACAATAATAAAAATCATCAGAAAAAGATATTGTTTATTCTTGTTCTTTTATGTGAGATTGTGATTTGGCAAACAAAGCATGTAGGTTAAAGTTTGTTGTTATCTTTTAGCTGACATATGAAACCATAAAATATGAAGTATAAAATTGTTTTGTATTAATTTTGGTTGCATGCACCAAAATGATACAAAGCAATTAATCTTTAAACTTTTGTTTGACATTATAATAGCTGCAATGATATATCTGAACTATTTGATGTGAGTACACAATTAATATTTTAGTATTCCTAAATGATCTAAAACATTAAGTTATGTTTCCAAACCTGAACTTGGATAATGTGGCAATGTAGTGTAGCACCATGGATATGGTTATGAGTTTTTGTGTAGGTCCTCTAATAGGAGCATATGCTCGTATACTTTTGGAAGCTCTCAGATCAGTTGAAAGATGCCACTTTGCTAGTGCTCAGCAACTAGGTCCCTTGCAAGTTCTTAGGAAATATGAACATATTCTGAGTATTTTTTTGGGCACATTGTGCTATCTCATTTTTACCTTCTTTTCTTTTACAATTATAGATGATAATACTCTCAAGTACATGTCCATCTATATTTGCCCTAGAACTGTAAAAGTGGCACCCTGAAAATTTCTAGGAAGTTGAGAGGCTTCTGACCCGTTCTTAATCTATAATAATGGTGAGGGTTGGAGTTGTGTTTATATGGCTTCTGTCTCAGTATGCCTTAGTTGAACTGGCTGTAAATGCTTGGCTGGTCGACATGAATTTTACAATTCACTCGGTCAGGTTTAAATATGTTGGATTGAACTCGTTACCCAGGTAGTTTTTGCTTGATCTAAATATCTCATGAGCCAATCCACCAACAGATTTATGTCACTTGACTTGTAACCAATTTATTTCTTGGGATTGGTAAAGGATGGATTATTTAATTTGGTTTAACGGTAGTAATCTTTGTTCTTGATAATGAGTCGCCATTTTAGATCTCATTCATTGGTTTCATGCTGTTACCGCCTAGTACCCTACTTAGTTCTGTCCCTATCCACTCAGCTAGATGACTGCCTACACTGAATTTAATAGATATCATGAACCATTTATGTCACTGAAAACCTATGAAGATACACAAGTTCTATAACATTTATAAGCATATTTCAAAGTTTTTGCTTATTCTATTACATATAACTCTGAGTACATGTCAGGCATACTTTTCTTCTCAACTCAGGTTGCATCTGTGATGTTCCTGTCATGCTTGCAAAACCAACAACTTTCATGAACGCTAGTGGTGAATCTGTAAGCACAATTGTATAGACGGACTTCCTGAATATCTATATATCATTTCTGGATGATGTCAGATTGGACACTTATTGTAGGTTGGACCACTGGTGTCGTACTTCAATATACCTCTGAATCAAGTTCTTTTGGTACAGTACATTTTGTTGAACTAGGTGTCTTATATGTAATATTGTTTTCTTATATCTGGTGACCTATTGCTTTTTGCTGCACAGATGTATGATGACCTAGATTTACCTTTTGCAAAATTACGCTTATTGCCGAAAGGTGGACATGGAGGCCACAATGGGTAATTTATTATTCTTTACTAATTATCTTATGCTGACAAAATTGGCACAAGTGAGCTGTCTTATAATTATGGAACCTTTTACCTTGGTTTAGTTATGATTATGGAACCTTTTAGTCTTACTATGGCACAAGTCTTTTCATGTAAGCTGGAGCTGCCTATTTTTCTATCTAAGCCATATCACCTTTTTTGTTTGACATGATACCTGGTGATGCTAGAAAATAGCTTAGTAGAAGACTTGTGTTTGGTTTGCACTAAGAGGAAGCACTAAGGGATGCTAGAAGTCGAGACCTCTTATGCCCTATGAATGTAAGATGGAAGAAATATGAGAATAGAGTAGTGAGCCTATGTACAACTGTATTGAGGTGGTTATTTTATATAAGATAACATATAGTAGTAATATAAATTACAAAAGAGTCATCCATTTGAGGAAAAGGCTCTTAGGAGGTGGAGTACTAGTACAAGCAAGTTATTTTGTTCATCGTTTTGATGAGAAGTGGTTAGATATGACCAGACAATATTAAGAAAGAGTCTCAAATTAGTTGTCCAAGCACAATAATTTTTTGAGTCCGATCAATATTTAGACTCTTGTTGAAGCTTACTTAATGTTTGTCTATTACAAGCGAGTTCTAATTTCTCAAATTTGAGGATAAAAAGCCAATGCCTACCAATTTATCAAATAGAGAACTTAACTACCAAGTAATTTGGCAACCTTCTTTTTCCTGCACATCTTTCCACAACTTCCAATTGTCACATTTGGACCAATTGTGTGAATCATGTGTATGCTTCATCTTTTGCGATAATGTATTTTATTCTATGCTTACGTCTGCTGCCAGGATGCGAAGTGTGATCAACCACTTGAAAGGAAGTCGTGATTTCCCACGTCTGAGAATAGGTGAGTTGAACAACTGATCCTTCTTTAACATTATTCATGGTTTCACAATCTCATATTCGGGTATGTCAAGGTATCGGAAGACCACCAGGGAAGATGGATCCTGCCAGCTTTGTACTCCGACCCTTCAACAGGAAAGAACGTGAAGAGGTTCTTGCCCCAACCCTTTCTTTTGTTCCCAAAAGAACTTACCAGATCTAGTAGCAGGAACTGTATCCAAAATAACTTAACTGGGATCATATTTGTTGTTTCCACAGCTAGACTTTGCCTTCCAAAGAGGACTGGAAGCAGTAAAAATCCTAATGCTTGAAGGTCTCAACAAAAGCGCAACATTCGTGAACAGTTCACAGTCGCAACTCTTGAATAGTTGAAGACACATTTGATTGACTCACACAATTAAATTGTTATTTCCAAAGTAGAAGTAGATTCATGGCGATTCATCAACTATCTAAGTTTCACATGTATGATCAACCTCTTGGCGGCATCATTGGTTGCTATGCTTGTGAAATTAATTCTGCAACCAAGATGGATGTGGGTGTTCCCAACATTTTTCACTTGTACTCCTTCGGTGAGGTACATGAACTCTTACTGGCGAAAGATCCAAATACAGGAAAATGTTGTTAGAGATCGTTTTTTGTGTTTGAAGTGCACCTCGGTATGGTATTAGTTCTTTTCTCTAATTAGCTTTGCGTCAATTGTTGTTTGAGAATTAAAGGTTAATATATAGGTATAAAGATAATTAAGCGGAAAATTAATTAATATCATTATTGGACTATTGATGCTTTATGGATGTGAATATTGGATGATTAAAAAATAACATGTATCTTATTTGTGAACAATTAGGTGCAATTTGTATGGAATAAAATGAAAAAGAATAATCTAAATAGGTATCTGCATTAAGGAAAGATATATATGTATTATATATATATATATATATATATATATATATACACACATATATATCATTTTGCTTCCCACTTGTCTTCTCTACTCCTCTCCCTGTTTTAGATTACAACCAAAGCGATGGCGGCCGCCCCTTCCCTCAGAGCACCGCCTCTAACCCTCGCGTCCACCGCCGCCGCCCTCCGAACCTTCTCCAGAACGCTCGTCCTCCTACCTCAGAAGCCTCTCTTCACCTCGTCTAGGGCCCTGAGGTCTCCCCCGCTCCCTCCCTTCCGTTCCAATCTCCCTGCCCGCCGCCTCGCCACCCGCGCCGGCGCCAACGGAGGAAACGGCTCTGTCGATCCCCGCCAATTCGACTTTGACCTCTTCACCATAGGCGCTGGCAGTGGAGGCGTTCGGGCATCACGGTTTGCTGCGACTTATGGCGCCAAGGTGGCCATCTGCGAGCTCCCCTTCTCGACGATATCCTCAGAGAGTGCTGGCGGGGTCGGCGGAACGTAAGCTCGATCTTATCTCCTTACCTTGTCTTACCGGCGATTCCTTTTTGTTCGGTTTCTACTGTAGAGGTGGGATGTGTTGTGGATGTTCTGCAATATGGTTGTTTGGATGTTTGGTTGATGGATCAAAAGAAGTGTTTTGACGTTCGATCAATTAATTTAACGGTATATTTGGTGAAAAGATTTTAAATTGAGATGATCGATAAACTACATAAGTTTCAGGATAAGTCCTAAGATTAGGCTCCAAGTTCGGATCTTGGAATCATGGGACTGTAACATGTTGCTTTATCCCCCTTATGCGAGAGGTCACCTGTTGGGTTGATAATTCTGTGCAAACGAAACAGATAAGTTCCAGACTCTCGGATTACCTTTCATGAATTAGATGTGACTGGATCCTACATGAAAAACATACTAGGTTCCTTTTGATTGTTTCTTTTTATGTAGAGATTTTTTGCGTTTTCGTGCATAACAATTATGCATTCGTATAAGATCATGATGCTCCAGGTATACATTATAAAAGAAACAGTAAAAAATAAAGCATGTCCATGAATTTTTCTTCTGAAATTATTTGAAGATGAACATCTTGCCTCTTTCCTGTGATTATAATGTGAAATTCCGTGAAGTACACTTATTGAAACTAGGGAATCCACAAAACAACTACCTGTGGCTACTTCTGGAGAATGATAAATGTCAAGGTGTTAATTTATTCTTCCAAGGATTATTAAGTGAAAACACTGAAAAATTAACATAATCTTCATTTACTTGCATAATTGGTATTTTTTTATGAAGAACTTAGTGTAGGAATTTTTCTGCTTACATAATTGTAATACATCATGATGGATCTTGGGTTGGACCAGAAATTGTTGCTTGTTTGGAATTGATGTGGTTGTAATTCTTGGCACAACAGTAAAGTTGCTTCTTTGTGAATTATGATTGATTGTTCATTTTTACAATTAACAAAGTGAGGGAGACACCATTTGATGGCATTTTTTATTATATATTTCATTTAAAATCATTTTTTTTTTCTTTACTCTGTAACACTGGTAATTCTTGAAGACTAGAAAAATCATATATTATTAGGGAAGGGAAAAGCTCTGGTTCTAAGGTTAACATCCATTCTTCTGCATGGACTATGATCTTTTGTTCATTCAATTGATTTTATGCTTATTTTTACTGCTGCAGATGTGTGCTTCGTGGATGCGTTCCAAAGAAACTACTCGTATATTCATCTAAATATTCCCACGAATTTGAAGAGAGTCGTGGCTTTGGATGGACCTATGAGGCTGATCCCATGCATGACTGGAGCACACTTATTGCTAACAAGAATGCAGAATTGCAACGTCTGACAGGAATCTATAAAAATATTCTGCAGAACTCTGGGGTTACTTTAATTGAAGGCCGTGGAAAGGTTGGATGATGTTCTGAGATCAGGTTATAGTTTTAAGAGTTACTCTGTCTGCACCATAGATTTTGGCTGTCGTAAGGTTTATTTATTTGTTGTGTTGGTCTTGATGATGCAGATAGTTGACCCACATACTGTTGATGTGGATGGAAAACACTATACTGCTAGGCATATACTAATCTCAGTTGGTGGCCGACCCAACCTTCCTGATATTCCTGGAATAGAGCATGCTATTGACTCAGATGCTGCATTAGACCTGCCTTCAAAGCCTGAAAAGATTGCAATAGTAGGAGGTGGGTATATTGCTTTGGAATTTGCCGGCATCTTTACTGGATTGAAGAGTGAAGTTCATGTATTTATTCGACAAAAGAAAGTGCTGAGGGGCTTTGATGAGGAGGTAAGGAAGTTAGTGGAAGTAACATATGTATATGCATGGCTTCTATTATGAAATCATTCTCTGAAACATAGGTTTATGCAGATTCGGAACTTTGTTTCAGAGCAAATGTCCTTGAGGGGGATTGAATTTCACACAGAGGAGACTCCTCAGGCAATCCTTAAATCATCAGATGGTCTTCTATCACTTAGAACTAATAAAGGAACAGTAGATGGTTTCTCACATATAATGTTTGCAACAGGTCGAAGACCAAACACGAAGGTTTAATCATTTTATGTTATTATACATTTCTTTTGGGGGGGATCTTGTATTAAGAATTATATATGTATGGTTTTCTTTCATATATGCAGAACTTGGGATTGGAGGATGTTGGAGTAGAATTGGCCAAGAATGGTGCAATTCTGGTACATATGAATTGACCAACATAAAATTTTGTTTATACAAGTATTCTGTGGCCTTTTGATCGAAATAGTCATTTGGTTCAGGTTGATGAATACTCTCAGACATCGGTTGATTCCATTTGGGCTGTTGGAGATGCTACGAATAGGTTGAACTTGACCCCAGTTGCATTGATGGAAGGAGGGGCTTTTGCTAAAACTGTGTTTGGCAAGGAACCTACTGTACCAGATTACAGGTTTGTTTCCAATCCACAGAACTTTACATAGTGTTGGAGAGGCAATTTGTAGAAGGCCCTTTTGAAATGGTGACTGTTGAGCTATTGTCTGACTATGATAATTGAAACAAGAATATCATGAGTATATGAGAATATTCTGGATCCTCGTAAACAAATCATCAATATTATCTCTACTAGTTAAGGCCAGCCAGACAGTTATAGTTCTAAACAATTTTTGAATGTTGCCTCTTATTCTAATGCAATCTTTATCATTGACATGTCTTTCTGTGACCTATGATCTTGATCTTTCATTGGCAAATATCATATATCACACAAGTCCATTTGTTGTTATTTATCAAGTTGTCTTTTTGTAATGCAAAAGATGTCATTATTTGATGTCCTTACCTATGAATGGTGTTCATGCACTTAGTCAACCAAGTAAGTGCAGTAGTGCCAATGGATGAAAATCATTTGCTGCAGCTTGAATTTGCATGATGTGTACTTGTAGAACATGCTATTTCATGCTTCTATGCTTCAGCTTGTAAATGCAACTTCCACAAGTAGATGATGAGCATTTTTTCCATCACAAATCTGCATGACACATACTTGAGGACATGCTAATTCATGCTTCTAGGCTTCATTTGCAAATGCAACTGTCACTAACATTATACTCTAGTCTTTTAGTCATGTAAAATCATGTGGGTGAATCTGTCAATCCAAAATTCTCTCTTATTAGTGGATTATTTGTTTATGACAGAGCTGTGCCCTCTGCTGTGTTTTCCCAGCCTCCGATAGGACAAGTTGGTCTTACGGAGGAGCAGGTGAGGCAATTTCTTCTTGCCATGATTATTAGGTTTTTTATGTTTCTCCCAATAATATCTGATGATGGTGCAGGCTATTCAAGAGTATGGTGATGTTGATATTTACACAGCCAACTTCAGGCCTCTTAAAGCCACTCTCTCTGGCCTGCCTGATCGGGTCTTTATGAAGCTTATTGTATGTGCAAACACAAACAAAGTGTTAGGAGTGCACTTGTGTGGGGAAGACTCTCCCGAGATTATACAGGTTTCTTTTAATTTTTTTATTGCATCCCCTATATATTGCCTCTCTTTTAGCTTACCAGGCTTGATTTTTATATGCTTCAGGGGATTGCTATTGCTGTAAAAGCTGGACTAACTAAGGCAGATTTTGATTCCACTGTTGGAATTCACCCAACATCTGCAGAGGAGCTTGTCACAATGAGGAGCCCAACTCGAAAAATCCGGAAGGATCCATCCTCAGCAATGGTTTGTCAAGTCAATTATTGATTAAAATTGATTTGTTGTTCATGAAATTGGAACTCTTGTCATGTTTTTTTCTCTTCTGCATGATTCGTAGGAAAAGAATGTTGACGAGGTCAGGTCAGCTGTTGATAAGTAACTTCTCCGAATGAGGTAAATCATTGAAGTATACTCTTTTACTGCCTGCAAGAAATTTTGGTAACATGCAGACTTTTGATATTTTTTATGTACCTTAGATTTGTAATTATCTCGATCATGCTAAATTACTATCAGGTTTCCTTGTCAAAAACTTATTGCTTTCACAGCATTGTGTTCATAAGTTTCTTGGATGCATAGTTACTCTTTCTTACATGTTTGTGAAATTATTACTTTGGAGGTTCCACAGGGATGTGGTATTTGTTGGTTCGAGTCTCCATGTGTTGGATCATTGTCAGTGTATTGCATATAAGTTCAAATTGACTAAGGCGGAGAGAGAGGTTCGGCTGCTTTTATGCTTCTTATTCTCAAGTTTGTTTTATCATTTACTGTGAGACCCAGTAGATGATCGACGATTGCTGGAACATCAAACTAACACCCTTCCAGACTATTGCATAGCGGCAGACACTTCCAGACAATGCTTCATGCGAGTCTGGAGGTTAATAAAACACTGTGGGGGGGGGGGGGGGTTGTGGGGGTACATAAAAAGAGTTTCAGGTTTAATAAGTGTCAAAATAAAAAAAAAGGTTTATCATATGTGGGCTGAATATAAATAGTATAGGCACTTCTTATTTACTTCTAATGTAGCAGTTTGAACAGACAAAATTTCCGAGAAGCTGCCGGAGCTACCTATCATTGTTGACTGAAAAATTAGGAGCCTTTTGGTTTGAGATAGGAATTTGAATGATGCATGGACAAGCGAGTGACCGAACTTGCATGTAACAGCTTGCCTAAGGAAAAGCTAATGGTTAATCATTGAATGCCGTACAGAACATAAGCAGATTAGATGAATTTTGAACTCCAAAGAGTAAGGATGCTTATGTTCAGAGTCATGATTAGCTATGGGGAGTGAAAGTTTTGCATTATTCTGAAGGGGGTGAAATTGAATAGAATAGTCATATTCAATTATGCCTTTTAATCTCCATGCTGTATATCTTCAAAATTAAAATTTCAATCATCTAATTTTTTAATTAAAAAAACGAAAACTAATTGAAGTCCTTGGTTGATGTTCATACAACTATGGATTTTTAACCTCACAAGCTGCATATTTTTCATGAATATGAAGTTTTATATCGGGATTTCAATTCTTCAGATTACACTCAAGAACAGTGTTCGAGTAGGCTACCTGCTGGAAGCTCTGAAGGTGGTGTTCCTCTTGTTCCATATTGGAGTCCTTTTTGATCCTTTGCAGGGCAAATGAGCTTTCATGTTCATGCAAGGTTTGTATACAGATGTAGCTTTTGTTGAAATCTTTTATGGTGTAAACCTTCTCAGTGTTTATTAAATATAAATATATTACTGTTCTTATTAAAATTTATTTTGCTCCCACATATGATCTCTGACTAGTACTTGGTTGACATCTAGCATAGTCTTCCATTGAAACTGCAAATTGAGTTGACTTCATGCTGAACTTGAGTTTAAATATTTTGACCTGTAGAAACCTTATTGTACCTTTCAATTAATTTAAGATTAATCATAGATTATTTCTTGTAATCAGTTATCCTTAATATTTTGATCCCTACACAATGGTATGTTGGAATCTTTATACTTACAAAAATAAAAATTTTGATTTTGTTTCTTCTCATATTATTAATTTTGTTGATAAAAATATTAGAGGTGCTCAATAGTAAATCAAAGTAAGATATAATCAATACGGTGGTAAATCATATAATATTTTTATCAACAAAATCAATGTCATAAGAAAAAATAAAGTTAAATGTCTTATTTTGATAAGTATATAGATCTTAATATAATTTTTAAAAATAAAATATTATTAAAAATATTTAATTATAGAAGATAATCGATAATTAATCCTTGATTGTAACATCACACGGTGTCTTATATTGGTAATAGAAATAGGTAACAAAAATTTCTAATATCTCAATATAATAGATTAACAAAAGAATTGAATCACAGAGTTTTCAGTGTCACACTTCCGATAAATTAGTTGACATTAGAACAATGCAGAGACAGAATCCAAATGCAAAAGAAATGTATTCTTTATGTCGTCAACAGAGCTTAGAGGCCTTCGTGGAATCCAGAAAGCAATGCCTCGTCCGCAACAGTTGCGGGAACGATTACACCACCCGGACGACGAAGGCCGGCCGCCCCGGACCACCCAAGCCAGCGACCAAGCCACCGCTCACGGCCTCGCTTTCATCCATGAAAAGGTCATCCGTAATCCTGAAGACCGCGTGCATTCCGACGAGCAGCAGGCCGACCCCCACTGACTTGAACACGTTCGACCCGAGATCCGTGGAGACGAGCGCCAAGAAGGTGGCCAGGGAGAGGGCGCCGAGGACGGTGCCTTCGTCGAAGCGTCTGTCGAAGAGGACGAGCGGCCCGTCGCGGGCAAGGTAGAGGAAGAACCAGGCGGCGGCGAGGATGAGAGCGGCGGCCAAGGCGGCTGGCTGCCAGATGAGGCCGATGGCGAGGGCGAGGAGGACGAAGAGGGCGTAGTTGGAGCGGAAGTAGGTGAGGTTGCGGCGGAGGCGGGATATGGCTTCCCCGGCGGAGGAGGGGCGGCCGAGGGCGGCAGAGTCGAGGAGCTGCCCCCAGGGGCGCTGGGTCGCGATTAGGGCCCTGCCCTGCTCACGCACGCTGGAGACGAGGGCGGCCCCGCGGTGGACCGCGGACGGCGCCGACGATGGAGCCGGTGCGGCCGCGTGGGAGGGCAACGCCCCGTAGCCCCGCGGCGAGGCGGAGCGCATTGCGAAACCGTCGAAGGGAGCCGCGATCCTTAACGCAAGAGCCGGTGGGGATCCGGCGGGAAACGGGCGCTGCTTTCTCCCGTTCGTTCCGTGGCAAGAAATATATAACGACCAAGCTTGACGAGAAGCACCACGTTTTGGGCACCGATCAAACACACGCGTCGTAAGAACAGGGAGTTCTTCGGTTCCATTTGCTATCTGTAAGTGGCGGGTACTCATCGGTGTCCCAATCTTTGAGTGCGAGTTTGTCAACAAGAGAGGTGAACGTGCTTTGACCGCGAGAAGAAAGGTAGGCCCCCCCCTCCCCCCTGCTAGAATTTTTTTTCCCAGAAAAGAAGAAAATAAAGCCTCTATTAATGAACATGCCTTTTGGGCCTAATGGGCCTTCCGAACTAAAGTAATGAGATTGCTGATGGCCCATTTACAGGTCGGTCTTTCGACCTTTCTGCCTATGTGGCGATCTCGGGTTGGCTGCGGAGCCCATCAATAACGCGAATCTTAACAATCAGGCTCGTGATGGCGGCCCAACGAGAACCCGAATCTTAAGATCAAATCTGTGATGATTGATGTTATAGCTAACATTATCTTTTAAAAAATGAAAATAAAATGTTCGTGAAGAAGTTTTTCTTGATCGTTGACTTGATTTGATTTGGATCGTAAATTTTGACTCGGTTACGTGGTCGCACGGTAGATAACTGGCTATCACCTGCAATGCTTGGGATCTTTTCCTCTGCCCCATCTCCTCTTAAAACCCCGTCTTCCCATCCACATCACAGACCAATGGCCGCGCTCCAGCTTCACCCCACCGTCCTCTTCGACTCCCTCCACGCCTCCTTCTCCCGCCTTCATTTCCCTCGCCTCCTCCTACCCCCCATCCGCCGCCGCCGCCGCTGCCGCTGCTGCTCCTCCTCCTCGGCCACCTTCCCCTCGCGAAACCCCTACCCGAACCGAGACCCTTGCGACGAAACCCTGTCTTCCCTCAAGTCCGGCCACCAAAGTGCCCCCTGGATCAAGAACTGGACCGAGCCCCGCTTTCGATCGCTCCCGAAGAGGCCTCGAGCGGCGCTGGACTACCGGCAGGGTCTTTCCAGTGACGACGATGAGTACGGCACCAGCAGGAGCACCGGAAGCAGTGCCATGGCGAAGATTGTGGAGAAATTGAGGAAATTTGGGTATATCGATGACTCCGAGCAAGTGAAGGAGCGACCCTTGCCGGAGAAGGGTTCCGTGGAGGACATCTTCTACGCGGAAGATGGGATTTTGCCTGATTCTAGGGGCGGCTTGTCTTTGGATGTGAATGAGAAAGCGCGATTTCCTTGGGAGAAGCCTCGGGAGGAGGAGAAGCAGGCGTCAGCGAGGACGAAGAGGAGCAAGACTTCGTTGGCGGAGCTGACCCTTCCGGAAGGGGAGCTGCGGAGGCTACGGCACCTGGCAATCAGGACGAAATCAAAGACCAAGATTGGAGGGGCTGGGGTGACGAAGGAGATCGTGGACTTGATTCACGAGAAGTGGAAGACGGAGGAGGTAGTGAGGCTCAAGTGCGAGGGGCCTCCGGCTCTTAACATGAGGCGGATGCACGAGATCTTGGAGGTAAGGTGGCTTATGATTTGTCCCTATTGAAGTATCTTACGTAGTCTTAAAGAAATAGTACCTCAATATCAAGCTGACACCCCATTACTGCAAACTGGAACAGTTAACATTCTTCAATCCTTCTTACTGTATCATCCTTCATTCATTTAAGCAACATTTTTGTGGCCCAGCATAGGATTTGACCTTCCCTCAGAATTTGATTATGGTCAGCAATGAGTAAGAGGTGATATTCCTTTGTACATTGTCAATGGCGGAAACTTTGTTTTACAAATATATATGATTTAGTTGGTGAAAGCGTGGATTCTTTTCATGACTTGTTTGTAGATAACTTGCTTTTACTACAATGTATCACTCTCTAATCCTTGTACATAGTGGTGGTGATTCTAATAGTTGCAATATAGTGAAAGAAAGTACTGCACATGTGCAATTGGTGGCTTGTTGCACATATGCCATAATTCTTTGCTGCACGTACTTTCTTTTTGCCTTTTTGATTTTGTTTTCTGTGACAAATGTGAGCCAATGTGGCTTATTTTTTTGGCGGCTGCTCAGTTTTAGGAGAATTAAGCATCACTTGATAGGTTCTCTAAGCAACTTTGTATCCTTGACATAGCCTGAATCCTTGATCAATGCTTATTTTCTTTTTGGTCTTTAAAGATGTCTCTTCTGAGTAATTATTAGCTTCTGTCTATATTTCTTAACTTCTAATATTTATCAGCATATGTACATGGTATACAGTTATTGACACCTTGCAATGCCAGTTTTATATTGTCTGAACCCTTGCTTTTTATCTGTCCTTTTTTTTACCAAATTCTGTGAAGTGGGTTCAAAGAGGTGTGCTGATATCAATCCATCAATGTTAACAGAGGAAAACAGGAGGATTGGTGATTTGGAGGTCAGGGACCTCGATTTCTTTATACAGGGGTGCGACTTATGAGATCCCTCAACTAGTCAAGAGACCGTATCAGAGTAATCAGAGAGCCAGTTTGGACTCCTTTAAACAACCTCTGGGTCTTCGGGCTGAGGCTTTTGTAGAAAATGGTAGAGGCAGTCATGTGGCAGGTTCTGTTGAACATCTAACTGTCAAAGTTGAGGAGGAAAAAGATGTGGAATCACCTCAGAAGATTGAATATGAAAGTGAAATTGACAAGCTATTGGATGATCTAGGTCCTCGTTATACAGATTGGCCTGGAAGTGGTCCACCACCTGTAGACGCTGACTTGCTTCCAACTGTAGTTCCTGGTTATAAGCCCCCCTTTAGAATTCTCCCTTATGGAGTGAGACATTCTCTTGGGCGAAAGGAAGGTACAGCATTAAGTAGGCTTGCAAGGGCATTACCTCCACATTTTGCTCTTGGTAAGCATACACCTGTTTCTTCACTTTTGTAAATATTGTGATCATTTTTCCTTTTATGCATATTTTGTGTTGTTGAACATTTTCAGGGAGAAGCAGGCAACATCAGGGGTTAGCAGCAGCCATGGTGAAGCTTTGGGAGAAAAGTTCTATAGCAAAGATTACCTTGAAGCGTGGCGTGCAGCTTACTAGCAGTGAGAGAATGGCAGAAGATATCAAAGTTATTATACTTCCCTCTCCTCTTAGTAACAAGTTTTCCTACAAGACCATACAAGGAATTTCTACTGTCCTCTTTGTAACAAAACCATATATGGATTACCTTTGAGGTTGAATTTCTACTTTATATGTTAATTAATTAACCATTTATTATAAGATACATGTAATCTTTATTCTAAAATTTCTGCCTGTTCTCCCCTCATATTATAGACAAGGTATCCAGATCTTTTTATTGCCCTATGCTGATGTCAAAATTGTAGCCAAGTTAAATTTAGGCTAAGAGAGGAGTTCATAAGATACAAAGCTAGTTGGGTGTTATAAATATTTCCTTCTTGTAAATATTTTACTTGCTTGCTGTAGTTTAATCTCATGAAATTGTTGAAGTCTCCTAAACTTGAACGGTTGCCCATTTCCTTTCTACTTTCCTTTTCATACTGGTATTTGCAACTTCTGTTTCTGAGATTATATATAAAGCTTAAAAGATATAACTGATTAATCAAGCACACAACATTAGGATAAGCTCTGAGATCAAGTGACTTTAACAACCGTGCCTGGAAGCCACAAGCCTATAATCCGATTCATGATTGTATCATAGTCATGTCTGCAGGAATTAAACTAAAAAAAAGGAAAAAAGACTTATTGCATGCCTTTGGTAATAGCTTTTTAGTTCATTCTTGTTTTCTTTCTTTTGGACAGAATACTATTCTGAATAAAAGCCACTTAACATGGGTTGCAGGTAATATTGTATCCATCGACTGGTGACTTTAAATAAAAGTTAAACGGATTATATTAAGTTTGCAAAGTGGAACTAAGTTGCTGCTGAAAATTTTGTTGGTGAATGACATAAATTAAAAATTCAACATTAATCTCAAAAATAGTAATTGTAACAATTTTTTATAAGGTAACAATCTTTTTAAGTGCTTTTCTTTGTGTTCCATGCTCGCTTGATCGAAGGACTTCAATCAACTCCTGTGGTCAATATTAGAGGTCAATGGTACCAGTCTTATGTTATTGAAGGATCAAACTCGACTGGGCTTTTTAGTTCATTGACCTCGTGCTTAGTGGAACCTAGATGCATCAAAATGATCAATTCGCTGATATTTTTTGTCCTGTTGTCACTATCTAATACGTGGTTGTTCCTAAATTTGAAATATCAAAAGAAGTACCTTTCTAATGCTTCCTGTGTCATCATTGATTGCAGAAGCTAACTGGGGGTACAATTCTGTCTAGAAACAAGGATTACATTGTATTTTATAGAGGAAAGGACTTTTTGTCTCCAGAAGTTACAGAGGCATTACTTGAGCGGGAAAGATTAGCAAAAGCCCTGCAAGATGAAGAAGAACAAGCACGACTAAGAGCATCGTCTTCGGTTGCTTCAGATGTTGACTCACTTGAAGAATCTGGGACAGCTGGTACCCTCAATGAAACGCTGGAAGCTGCTTCCAGATGGGGAAATAATATAGGCGATGATCACAAGGATAAAATGACGAGAGCTGCCGAAATGGCAAGGCATGCTAGCCTTGTGAGGAAGCTAGAGAGGAAGCTTTTCATAGTAAGTATCTGAAAGTATTAAACATTTGGCACCTAAGAATCATGAGTAAATATATACTGAATTCTTCTGGCTTGTCTTGAGACTCAAACTATGTCCCAAGTAATTTTTGGACAGCATATCTGGAAGACAAGTTAGTGAATCTTAAATCATATTTGAAGGAAAAGTCTGTACTCTGATCAAAGTTATGATCTTAAAGTAAATTGAGCAGGTATGGCTTTTCTAGGATTTGGTTGCTTGTCCAACCTGTCCCATTAATCTTTTTCTCAGTTCAATTCAGATATGCCCATGAATAGGCTTTCACATTGATGTAGAAACTTGCATTTTGTCTTGCTGTTTCAGTAGACTTAGAGAGCAGAATGCTGCAAACTTATTTTTGGCATTTTATATAAAAATATATTATAGCTTAGCTATTGAGAAATCATAGCTTGTATAGTTTTGTTAAATTTCTTGCAGTGAACTCATGATAATGATATGTCTCATGTATAATTCTGTTCTCACTGCACAATTGACCTACAACTGCATTAGTTTGCTTCCCTTCCAGCTGATTGTCTCTGCTACTGTACTCCTAGAGCAAGTCTTCTGCAACCCATAATTTTCAGGATCTAATGGTGTTAACCAATTCATTTTGCCAGCATGTGTAATAGCATAAATAGCTTGATTTGTTGTGGTTTGTAGAGACTCATTCTAAGAGCATATTAACCAATAAATAAATGATTGCATGCTTCAGGATTAGTTGCATAGGATGCTTCGGAATGATTTACTCATACATAGTTACTGGGAAAGTATATTTCAAAGTTAAACATTATGTGTGGCAGGCTGAATGGAAATTAACGAAAGCTGGAAAAGCTTTAGCTAAGGTGGAGGAATCCTTAAAACCAACTGAACACGTTAAGGATCCTGAAGCAATAACCGATGAAGAAAGGTTCATGTTTCGAAAGCTTGGTTTGAGGATGAAGGCATTTTTGCTCCTTGGTAATTTTGTACTAAAATTATAATATTTTACTTTCAGATATTGGTTTTGCTCAAATCTACATATTTTGTTATGTATTCATCTTTTGTCAGGTTTTCCGGACATTTTTTTAGTGTTCCTGAATGGTCCATTACTTTTGTGATTTTTTTTTGTTATCTCTCACATTTGTTATTTTTATTTCAGTCTACTTTATATATTGAACATATAAATTAACTTCTTTTTTTCCCGTGATTTGTACATTTTAGTATTTTTGGCTTCTCATAAACATCTTAGTATTAAGGATGGTATTGGTTGCAGGGAGGAGGGGTGTTTTCGATGGAACAATCGAGAATATGCACTTACACTGGAAGTACAGGGAGTTGGTGAAGATTATTGTCAAAGCAAAGACTTTTGCACAGGTTCAGAATGTCGCTTTGGCACTTGAAGCAGAAAGTGGGGGTGTCCTAGTCTCTGTGGACAAGATTTCCAAAGGTTTTGCCGTTATTGTGTTCAGGGGAAAGGATTATCATCGGCCTCCTACATTGAGACCTAAGAATTTACTGACAAAGAGGAAGGCTCTAGCACGATCTATAGAACTTCAGAGGCGCGAGGTATACCATTTTTGTTTGCCAAAGAATGGTTATGTTGGGAAACCTCGGAAACAAAAAGAAAAAAAGAAACAAATCAAGTTGAAAGCTTTTCATGCAAGAGATTTTCTTCCTTGCCCTCTTTGTTGAAAGTCTATGAACAATTATTTACAGGTCATTTGTTAATCTGCATTCTTTCTGGTTTTTCTGATGTAAACTGTTCTTTGATATGTAGGCTCTTAACAGTCATGTCTCAAAATTGCAAAAGAAAGTGGAGCTGTTGAGATCTGAATTGGTATCTTATTTTTGCTTTTGATTATTTTACAATGTTGTAGGCCCTCTTAGTCAAAAAGTTGCAGACCTTTTATAGATTCTCAGAAAATCTTTTCTCCTTTCAGGTTCAGATGGACAATGCTAAACACCATGGAGACGATGAATTGTATGCAAAGTTGGACTCAGCGTATTCAACTGAAGATGAAGAAGATACAGAGGTGGGCCTATTTGTTCCATATGTGAAACATATGTTTGTTCTTAGTGTACCTTGCACCATATTGTTATTTCAAATTTGGTCAGTTTTGTGGCAAATCAGACTCCACTTTTTGACCTTGTAGGATGAGGGTGATGAGGCTTATCTTGATACTTTCAATAGTGCTGTTGCCGTTGATTGTGATGATGGAGAAGCTCATGATCACAATGATGAAGTGTGTGGGACTGACAGCACAAGCAAGAAGGTTGCCTGAGAATATTCTGTGTCCAGTGATGGTATTTGGAGATGACTAACACCTTTTTTGCCTTTGTAGGATGAACATGATTCTTATTTTGATGGTTGGATCAATGCTGTTGACATTTCTAGTGATGAAGACGAAGGAGCTCACAGTCACTATAAGGAAGATGATGACTCTGATGATGAAAGTGGGACCGATGACTACAGTGAAGATGATGAGAATGATTCAGAACATTATCTTCGCTCATCGACGAGTTCTGCTAACAATCAGCAAAGTGGAATGGCATTACCTGTTGCTGATAGATAATATGTGCATGTAACACCAGTTTATGTTAATGCAGATGAAATGGAAGACAAGGCACTATGGAGTTTCAGCTACCAATCTTTGCCTTATAAATTATCATTACAGTTAACAAAGTGGGCATTCCAGCAGCCAAAATGTCAACTTTTTTCTTAATAGATATAGATTGTATTTATTTCTTCTATTTCTGGATGTCCATATTACTTTGAAGTGCTGTAAACAAAGACATTTATGTAAATTCTGTTTCTTTTCCCAGTGTGGAGTGCTGAGATTCTTCTTTCAGATGTTGCTTGTCATAGTTTGGTGGGTTACTTGTAAATTATCTTATGTAGTTAGATCTTCTTAATATTTTAATTTTTAGATTTAAAAATTTATAATAGATTTTTTATAATTATGAAGGTGAATATCTAGTTTTTTTTATCATAATATTGTTGATTTTATTGACAAAAACAAGAAAATAATAGGTAAAAAGGTAATTTCAATGTTTCAATTAGTATTGGTGGACAACGTCAGTGGTGACGGACGGCACCATTGTCGAGAGTCGTGGGTAATTGTTATAGATTAGAAAGGCGGGGACAATATGTAAGGGTCGTTTTGCATCTGTATTGACGTCGAATTTTAATTTTTTAATTGGTATTGGTAGACGTTGTCAGTGGTGATGGATGGTGGCACTACTAGAGGTCATGGGTAGCTGTTGTGAATGAGGAGAGTAGCGGGGAGAGATGAGAGTCGCTTTGTATCTACATCGATGTCGATATAATTGTCGAGCGATCCTTTTATCGCTTTACATGTGTCAATGTTGATGTCAATGCATTTGTCGAGTGGGCCTTTCATCGTTCTGTATCTGCATCTGCGTCGATGCAAATGTCAAGTGGTCCTTTCGTCACTCACCAATAGCATCACGATCGCTCGACATCTATATCGACGTTGACGTAGATGTAGAGGGATGAAAGGATCATCTTGACAACTATATTGATATCGCAAATGTAAAGCAGCCCTTATCTCTCGTCGTCGCTCTCATCATCTACAACATTTACCCGCGGCCTCTAGCGGCGTTGTTGTTCCCCACCACTAACATCATTTATCACCATCAACTGAAATATTAAAATTACTCTTTTTGTCTATTGTTTTCATGTTTGTGTCGATAAACTCGATGGTGTTAGAATAAACGAAGCTAGATGTTTTACTTTCATAACTATAGAGATTTTAATATAATTTTTTTAAGTTTAAGAATATGAGATGCTAAAAAGGTTTGACTACATGAGCTAATCTCTTTGTAATTAGCCCTAGTTTGGTCCGGTTTTTCTTGAATGCAATTAGGTTGTCCAAATGTACATGCATGCATGAGGATCCTATTTTTGAGATTATTATCTAAGCTCTTCATATATCTATGCTATGATTGAGTTTTCCAATAGTTGCATCACCCAATTGCTTTATTGATTACTAAAGCTTCATTTGATATCGATCATACTCAACGATTCCATTCTGTGATTAGACTTACGTTGGTATTCTGATGTTAGATGTTGATTGTCCATCTAAAGTGGAAGATTAGAGTCATCGACTTAATAGTTTCTCTTGAGTGATAGTGTCATAAGCTCTTAGTAAACATCAAAGAATCTCATCGACTGGCTTTGATAGTGCCCCTTTGAAAAGTTTATCGAGCTGAGTCGAACCAAATCAGGTAGCATCGATTGGATTGTGACTTCTTACTAAGTTGTGATTGTTTTCTTATATCAACTAGATAGAAGATTAAGTTCGACCATTTAATATTACGTAGCTTCTAGGAAGTTACTAGAAACAAATCAATGCTAACCTCATATGATTGTTCTAAGCTATGTCGAAATGGCTTCCAAAGTTAGACGATTACTTTTTATCTAATTATTTATTGTCATTGTAATGAGAAAATAGGATCATGTGGAAGTGAGCTAATTATATATTATCCCTATAATTAGTTATATTTAGTATTTCGATCTCTGCACCGTTAAAAATTATATTAAGATCCTTATACTTACGAAAGTAAAATATTTAATCATGTTTCTCTTTACGTCGTGTGGATTCTACTAAGAAAAATACAGAATCTATAAAAATAATACTGAGATAGAGTTAGCATATGCCTAACAAAAAATCATATTATATTTTTGTCAATAAAGTTGCGACATTAGAATTCACTTTCGTAAGTATAAGAATCTTTATTTAACTTTTGAAAACATAAAGATTAATATCCTAAAAATAATAATTAATTATAGATAATATATAATTAGTCTGGTTAAAGTCGTTGGTCCAACGATAACATTCATTGTGACCGATGGAAGAAAAGAACAACTTCACAGCTCTCATGCGATGATGCACTTCTTCTTGCTTGTACCCCACAAGGAACATAAGTATCATCAGGGTGTCTTATGGGCCAGCTATCCATCAATGGGATGGTAACGAGTTGTAATGTACACGATACACTCGATAATTTGTCCGACGGTCATTAACCTACGAAAGTTTGTTATGATAACTAATGGTTCAATACCTTATCATCGAAAGTTGTTATGAGATTTGGTGTCGTGGTCGATGAATCAGTACGATTTGGTTCCGTCTTTGTTTGTCCACGTCAGTCGGGGAGTGGCGAGTGAGCTCGTGACGTCCGTTGGGCTTTGTATTCTCATCTCGGGTGCAACGTCTCGGGTGACTTGCACGGGCTCTGCGTCTCGGGATGCTTTCCTCAGGCGACAGACAAGAGGTCATGCATGAAAGCCATGTCAGGGTGGGGGTGTCTGATGTGACCCCTTTGATGTTCAAGTCAGTGCCCCGGATGCTTTTTATATGGAAGAGAGTTATGAGAGAGTGTTTTTCCTTCCTCCCCTTATGCCCTCAGGTAAGTGGGGGGTGCCGATCGTACCTTCGACCTTGCTTATGTCGTCAGGCTGGGACAGTTGGCGTGTCTGCCCGGTTGCTGTCTGTCAGGCCGAGATGGTCAATGTGTCAGGCCGGCGCGACTCAGGGGAGCAACGCACTGTTCCTCATTAGATGAACCCCGGTGCGATCCGCTGCCATGGCGGCTAAGTCACTGTTCTGCCACCTCAGCCTCGGTCAGTGCCTAATCGAGTCGATGTTGGATCTTAGTGCTACTGTGGACCGCTGACCTGGCATGGGTCTTGGAGAGCTGGGCTGGGTCATTTCTTGCCCTATCATTCTCTCTCTCTCTCTCTCTGCCCCTCCCCCCTCCCCCCCCCCCCCCCCCCCCCAAAAGTGGTCTTCCCGAGATGCTGGGCAGGTCGTGGGGAAGACCCGGGCATTGGTTGTCGTGGGTCCCAACCTTCTTGCGGACTTGGTGACTTGTCCTTGTGGGGCGTCTGAGGTTAGCCCACTGGAGAACTGATGTGAGGTTTTGCCAAGGTTTGTAGCTCGGGCGAAGACCAATCGAACTAGCTGAGATACATAACTCGGGCAGAAGACACTGGACTAGCCGAGATACACAACTCGGGGAAAGACTGTTGGACTAGCCGAGATACACAACTCGGGTAAAGACTGCTAGACTGGTCGAGATACATAACTCGGGCAAAGATTGTTGAATTGGCTGAGATGCACAACTCGGGCAAAGATTTGTTAAACCGGTTGCGCGTCATTTGCTTGTAGTCAACGCACATCGCGGGCGATCAACACGTGCACTTAGATCACAATCACATGATAGACAAGTGGTCTGACATTGCTGAGTTGGCCCGTGGGGCTCACGCGAGCCCTAGCTGATGCGGGGTCTTGGCGTCATTAAGTTGGCCTATGAGTAGGGTTGACATGGTGCTCCTATGGCATGCCATGTCCAACGTGGTTTGTGTGTTCCCCGGGCCAAGTTATTGCATCACCTCGGGGAGTTGAAACGTCCCTCATCGAAGTGACGTCTTCCCCTCATAAACCTCGTCGCGACGCTGGTGAGAGGTCACTTTTATTCTCCCAAGCTTCGCTGTTAAGCTTTTGGACCTTCAGTTTCTCGGTCACTAAGATCTTTGGTCCTCCGTGGTTCTTTCATAGTCAGGTTGGGATAGTCTCTTCACCCTCTTTCACCACTTCTGGGATTTCCTCTCATTTTTCCTCTTTGGTTCCTCCACCTTGGGCGGAGGAATGTCGCCCTAGTTGTTCCTCGGGGGATCAGTCCGAACCTCCAAGTTTGTTCTCCGGTGTCATGACCCGGGCGGATGTAAAGGCCCTTCAAGCTTTGGAAGTGATGAAGTCGTCTCATGACTTCGACTCTACTGTTAGTCTTGAGTCCTTGGCCATGATTCAGGAATGCTATACTATCCCGACCGAGTATGTGTTACATGCTCTCACACCTGGGAAACGCCCTTACCATTCCTGTCCCGGGGGGTTCAACATCTTTATCGATGCTTTGGAGGCGGGGCTAAGGTTGCATCTCCACCCGGTCATAGAGGAGTGTCTCGGCTGGTGGCGAATATCCCCCAGCCATGTAGCACTGAATTCTTGGCGTTACCTTATCACATTTCTTAAAGAGTGTCGAGGATCAGGGATAGTCTCGACTCGGAACTTGTTTCTTTCATATTTTCGCCTATATAAAGGTCAGGGTGGTTACTACCTGATCACCCAAGCAGGCTTTAGGGTCGGGGGTGCCCCTTCGAGTAATAAGGGTTGGAAGACTCGGTTCCTTTATGTCAATAGGTGTTGGGGCTAGGATTTTAGTGTTGAGTGGTCGGCCTGCCTTGTCAGCAATGTTCCCCCCAACCTTTCCGATGAGGAGTCCATCCTGGTCGGGCAGCTGAAAGGGATCCTATCTGTTTCTTGGTCGATTAGGAATTTGACCGTGCAATGGCTAGTCAAGGCAGGCCTCAGCCCAGCTTCTCGGAGTACATATTAATCTCTGTTTCCTTGATTTGATCGGCACGACTCATGATTGGTTTTACAGAGATGGTGAACATGAACCTGATGCACAACCTTCCAAAGGTCGGAGGAGGACGTGCAGGCGCCATCGCCTCGAGTGTTGTTGCGCCATCCCTAGTCACCGCTCCAACGCCCGTTGAACTTGCGTCACCCCTTCTCCTTTCGAGGTGGAGGATATTCCCCTGGAGGAGGCGACTCGAAAGGCGCTCGAGTCCTCTGGGAAGCGCCCAACCGAGGCTTCATCCAGCCAACGGAAGAAAATCAAAGTCTTTGGTCGGCACAAGTCCCACCGTGAAGGTGAAAAGTTGAGTCGTCATGCAGCCGAGGGTAAAAGGCCTGCTGCTCTAGTCGAGAGGACACCGGCCCCCCGGACAAGGTCGAAGTCGGTGAAGGAACTGTGCAACACCTACCTAGGAGCAGATGGTCAGCATTTCTACGTCATCCGGGTGAGCAACCAGCCGAAGAGTGCTCCCGACGCACCCTTTGAGGTGGACCTGACTCCCTGGACGCATGGGATGCCCGTCTGGCAAGACGATGAAGCTTCTGTAAAATATGTTTGGGTGACACAAATTCCAAAACTAGCGACCGACCTTTACACCTTGCTGTTCGAGGTCCTGATGGACCGAGCCGCAAAGACCATGGTGCTAGTGAGTTTTGTCCTAATCTTTGCTTCTTCCTCTTTTTTTTTAGTTTACTGATGTGCTGACCCGACTCATGCCTTGGCTGATTTGGCAGAATCAGCACTACTACGTGGCTCTGATCGACCGGGTTCATGATGCCGGGCGAGTTATTACTTCGCTGGACGACAAGGTTAACATACTCGGGAAGGATGTCCAGAGGCTAAAGGAGAGTGGCGACCTTGATGCGGTGGCTACGGTCAAGAAACAGGCCTCTGAAGCCCAGTCTTTGCTCGATCGTCTTAGGACTGAGTCAGAGGAGGCGATTCGGCAACATGAGTCATTGGAAAAAGAACTGAGCGAGATTTGGGAACGTCTATCCGTCTCTCAGGGTCAGTTGTCCGAGGCGAGGAGGCAACTTTCTGATTCGTAGAGTCAACTGACCACGGCTTGGGAAGAACTCGCCGACTTGAAGGCCCAACTGCATGTCATCCGAGCTCAAGTTCGCCCGATGGAAGACCAACTGTTGAAGTTGACCCGCTCCATAGAAGCTCTTCGGGTCGTTCTGCTAAGGCAAGCCCTCGAGGACTAAGAAGTCGTTGGGATTTGAGATGGGCTTGGTTCAGATGGGTCTAGTTTCACTCGAGTACAGCTACCAACTGGCATTGGCTAGGTTTTGAGCTCGATACCCCGACCTTGAGGTAGAAGAAGATCCCTTCAAGGAGCTTCCCGATGACCTGCCACCGCCACCCGAAGAGTAGGAGGATTGTAGTTTTTTTTTTTTTTGATGTCGGGGACCCCCTTTTTGTTGTGCCCTCTTGGCCCTCGACCCAAGTATGTATTTGGCTTTTCATTATTGCAAACTGCTCCTTTCACTCAATCACATGTCCTGTTACATATATAACTTTCGTAAGTTTGATATGTGCCACGTTCTCGGCAACTGTTTTCCCTCCATTGTGACTAGGGCATAAGTTCCTTCTCAGGATGTGCTCGTCACTCAGTAAGGACCTTGCTGGTTTGGGGCTAGCTTACCCCGAGATTGAGTCAGGTCACTGACCTCGACCTTTCATAGTACCAGATTGCCTACCTTGATCTGCCAAGGGTATACTTTACGATTGTAAAGCCTTGCTACTACTTTCTTGTACACAAGAGCTCATAGATGCACCTTGGCCCTCCGTTCCTCGAGCAGAACGAGGTTTTCCTTTAGTCGGTCGGACGAGGAGGATTCCTCGTATGACTCAACTCGAAAAGTAGGGTAAACCACCTTGGAAGGTAGGACCGCCTCTGTTCCAAAGACTAAGCTGAAAGGGGATTCTCCCATCGGGGTCTTCGAGGTGGTCCGCGATGCCCATAGGATACTCGGGAATTCATCCACCCAAGTTCTATGTGCCCCGGTGACCCTTCTCTTTAATCCTTCGAGGATGGTCCAATTTGTAACTTCGGTGAGTTTGTTGGCTTGCGGGTGTGCAACCGAGCTGAACCTTTAGCTAGATTTTATAACCTTGGATGAATGCTTAGAACTTGGGGTTGTTGAATTGGATCATGTTGTCGGTGATAATGACCTTCGAGATGCCGAATCTGATGATTATATTTCTCTAGAGGAACCCCTCCACCTGTCTTTCTGTAATAGATGCAAGAGGCTCGGCTTCGACCCATTTAGAGAAATAGTCGACCCCGACTATTAGAAATCTATGATGTCTTGAAGCTGGGGTGAAAGGGTCGAGCATGTCCATTCCCCATTGGGCGAATGGCCAAGTGCAGTTTGAGGTTGATAATAGGACTATCGGCTGGTGCTAGATCTTGGCATGCTTTTGGCATTGCTCGCATTTTTGCACATAAGCTCGGGCGTCTCGGCACATGGTTGGCTAGTAATGCCCTTGCCTTAGTACTTTTTGTGTAAGAGTTCAGGCGCCAATATGCTCACAGCAGATTCCTTCATGTACCTTGGCTAGTGTGGTTTGTGCCTCGGTCGGGCACAAACATCGGAATAGTGGTTGGCTGAACCTTCACTAGTATAGTAAACTGTTGATCATACAATACCACGTGCTCATCCTTCTCACTCGTAAGGCAATGCTTCAGTCTTCAGGCAATGAGCCATCGTCCTTGAATTTGAGCATTTCGTCGACCCAATCGTATTCCATCTTGGTTGCAGCAACCTCGGGTGAATCTATGTAGGGTTTGAGGATCCTGGCCATCCACATCGGGTGCTCATCTGACCCGTACGTAGAAGCTAGTCTTGCCAAGGTGTCGGCTTGCGAGTTGTCCAACCGAGGTATCTTCGTGATAGTGAAGCGGCTAAATCGGCCGATGCAACGTCGCACCTCAATGAGGTACTTGGCCATCGACTCTTCCCGAGCCTCAAACTCTCCGTTGATTTGGCCAACGACAAGTTGGGAGTTGATGAAGACTTTGACATCTTTCGTTTGTAGCTCGTTGGCGAGCTTTAACCGAACAGCAGTGCCTCATACTCGGCTTCATTGTTAGTGGCTTTGAACTCGAGTTGGAGGGCAAGTTCGTAAATCTGATTGGCGGGGCCCTTGAGGATGAGGCCAACTCCTCCACACTCAGCATTGGATGATCCATCTATGCACAATGACCATCTCATATTTTGTCATGAGTTCTCTGGATTTGTTGATTCAAGCATGAAATCGGCCAATATTTGACCTTTTATTGTCATCCTTGGAGTGTACTCGAGATCAAACTCCCCAAGTTCAACCGACCATTTGAGCATCTGACCTGCAGCATCGAACCTCGAGAGAACATGTTGCAGGGGTTGGTCGGTGATCAACTTGATGGGACGAGCTTGAAAATAAGGCCTCAGCTTCCTCGATGCTAGGACTAGTGCCAGGGCTAGCCTTTCAATGGGCGTGTAGCGCTCTTCTAGGCCACTTAGAATATGGCTGCATAAATACACTGGCTTTTGCCTGCTCTTGTCGAGCTTTACCAGGACGGAGCTAACTGTGACATCCAAGGTCGAGAGATAAATTTCGAGGGGTTCCTCGAGAGTAGTTGATTTGAGTTGCGGTAGGTGGGCGAGATATGCCTTAAGTTGTTGGAATGCCTGCTCACACTAAGGTGTCCATTGGAAGTCCTTCACCTATTTCAGAGCTTGGAAAAAAGGGAAGCTCTTGTCTCCTGCTCGGGATATGAACCGACTTAACGCTAACCTCCGGTGAGTCGTTGGACGTCCTTCATTGTTTGGGGAGACTACATTTGGAGAATAGCATTAACTATCTCAGGGTTCGCATCGATGCCTCTTTCATTGATGAGGAACCTGAGGAACCAGCCCGAGGCGACACCAAAGATGCACTTGGTCGAGTTGAGTCGTATTCTGTATTCCCTTAGTGTTTGAAATGTCTCAGCCAAGTCCAAAAGATGACCATAGACTTCTCGGCTCTTGACTATTATGTCATCGACATAAACCTCTATGTTTCTCCTGATCTGGCATCTAAATAGTCGATTGACCATTCTTTGGTAGGTCGCTCCAGCATTTTTCAGCCCAAACGACATAGCTTTGTAGCAGTATGTGCCGTGGTGAGTGATAAAAGCTGTGTTTTCCCGATGGGGCCATCTGGATTTGGTTGTAGCCCGAGAAATCATCCATGAATGAGAGTAGCTCGAATCCCGACGTCATATCCACTAGCTAGTCGATTCTCGGGAGAGGATAACAGTTCTTCGAGCAAGCCCGATTAAGATCGGTCTAGTCAATGCACATCAGCCAGCTTTCATTAGATTTTTTCACGAGTACAACATTGGACAGCCAAGTTGGGTATTTGACTTCTGTGATAAATCCCTCGTCTACTAGACAGGCAACCTCTTCTTCGATGGCCTTCTGACGGTCGGGGGCGAATTTCCTTAACGCTGCTTCACGGGTCGAGTGTCGGACCATATGTTGAGATGATGTTGATCCACCTTCGAGCTAATGTCGGGCATGTTTTTTGGCGACCAAGCAAAGACGCCAGCATTTTTTTGTGAGGAAATCGACCAACTTGATTCGTCGCTCCTCGGAGAAAGTTGAGCCAACTTTGACGGTCCTGCTCGGGTGTTTAGGATCGAGGGGCGCCTCAACTATTTCTTCAACTGGTTTGGGTTTCAGGATTGCTTTGCCATGATCTCGGAGATCCTCGATGGGTGCTGGAGCCTTGATTTTTTTGGGCATTGTGGTTGTCGTAGGTAGCTTTGTCTTGACTCCCGAGGGTTGCTTTTTTGCTTCCCCGACTCTTGCCCTGGTTGTGAACTTCATAGCTCGGTGATATGTTGAGACGATCGCTTGGAGTTTGTTAAGTGTAGGTAGGCCGATGATGGCATTATATGTCGATGGGAGACCGACCACCATAATCGAGACCATCAGCGTATTCGACCTTGGCTCTTCTCCGACGATGATCGAAAGAGTCGTCACCCCGAGGGGGGAGATGGAGTCCCCCGTGAATCCATGATCCTTTTGACTCGAGCTTTCGCAATCCATGCTGAGATCACCAAGGCATCATCACGATCCTAACACTCTTCATACCCCGACCCGAAAGTGATCTCGGGGTCACGGTCTTGCCTCGGTCTTTTTTCTATTGTAGTTTGTGCGTAGGCTTTGCGTGCTGAGGAACTGTTGCCTCCAGATGCAGGGCCATCGACAATGATGTTGATTTGCTTTTCAATGGCTCCTTTTGTGCGTGACACGGATTACCTATCTCAGCGGTGGTTGTCGTCAGGAAGCGTCTGCTGATCTCCGACATATCGATGTAGATGTCCTTCCGGAATGAGGTCATTGATTTGGTTCTTCAGATCGTGTCACTCTTCCGTGTCATTCCCATATTCTCAATGGAAACGATAGTACCTTCTCTTATCGCGGCCTTCGGGCCTTGTTTTGATCGGGTTAGGGAGCCTGAGGAGCCCCTTGTCTTGGATCCAGAGGAAGACCTCAATTCGGGTCGAGTTGAGGGGGATTGGCGGTGGTCTGGGCTGTGGCACCTCTAGTCTGTCCATCCTTCTCCTCGGGGTCCCGAGTGTTGGGAAACCTACAGCGGATGCATCACATGCGCAACGGAAATCAAAACAAAAATCGGTTTCCCACGCAGATCAAATCGTCATACAAAAGATTGGGGTCACGAGAAAATATAAAAATCGATAAAACCACGATATGTAAGAGATTGATTTTATCTAGGGAGATCGTATATCCTTGTATTCCAGATCCGGATGGAGAAGATAAAGGAGGTCAAGCGTCCTCTCTAGCGGTATCCACACGATGGATCTCTGCAGCGAAACTCCTCCAATCTGATCTTGCAACTCTTGCTCAGATGGAGGGAGGAGAATAGGAGGTGGTGGCTAAGGCTATAGCCTATCAACCATGAGTCTCCCCTCTTATTTATAGAGAGCCACCAAAAACCCTAGGGCTCCTACCTTAGTGGGTGTTGGATCTCCATCCAATAACCTACTAACCTTGTATTATTGGATCTCTATCCAATAATCTACTTAGGCCTCTAATTGGGCCTTAAGCAAGGAGCTCATCAGCATATGATCTCATCTAATGAGAATAGGGGCTAATTGGATCTTCATATAATCATTTATTCATTGAAGCATCTACCATATGTGTGTGACCCTCTAGGCCCGATACTGAGCTGACCGTGAGTCACTCCCATCAGAACTCCTTCTGATATAGTGAATTATTATCCTCATAATAATTTACTCGACTCATCGACTATGGACGTACTAAGCCACTACGCCATAGTCCCCAGACGGAATAGGGGGGATCGAATCCATCAGACCTGTCTGTCCACAGTTATCATGTATCTATAATCCCTCATCCAAATAATATCTCAAAGACCGTATATTGGATATGGCACTGTCAGGTCACATACGGAATCAGTTTGTCTTACTCTAATCGGATTCTACCGGATAACTCATTCTCTCTCAATCCGAATGACCCTGGCCAGGGATTTATCAAAGCAAGCACATATGGGATATTCCTCTCGTGATACCGAGAGAGGATGATCCTCTATTGACACTCAATTGCCTTCGTAAGGTTCGCTACTAATCCCGATAACCAATTGTACCAGATCTGGAGCTTTCCAAACCTGTAAGTCTGGCGTCAAAGAAAGGAGTACGCATATAAGGCGTCATTGGTATCTCAAGTCCAAGGACCCTATACACAACTGGGACTATAGAATCACTGTCTGACATTATGTATCATTAACCATACAGAATTCCATAAGCAGATCAATCAGTGAACTCATTCTTCAATGAGCACCTGTACTATATCCTTAGTGTCTCCACACAAGTGGCTATAAGACCAGCCGCCTCCATCATATGGACGAGATTATTTAGGATCTATGTTTAAAGATGAATCGATCTCATTATCGTGATCTCATCACGATCCGATTCCCATTGCACAGAACCAAAGATATCATAATATATATACTACATATAATATAATATAAGAATATGTAAATATTAATCATAAGCAAAGAGATTACGCAGTGTGTCACACGTGTCATCACTCGCGTGATTGGCTTGCAGGGCACCTGTAACTAGCAATCTCCCACCTGACCTAAAGCCAATCATCTATGTGTCCGATCCCCATCAGACCCCTGTGACGCTCAAATACAATCTGAGCCAGCGGCTTCGTCAGTGGATCTGCAATGTTATCTTCAGATGGAACTCTTTACATTGTTATATCTTTACGGGTTATGATCGCTCTAATAATATAGAACCTCTTCAGAACAATTCTGATGAGACATGAGTTCCCTTGCTAGAGTTATCACCCTGTCGCTGTCACAATATATAGGAGTCAGCTCCACGCTGCTTGGTATGACTCTCAAATCCTTGATGAACTTCTTCATCCACACCCCTTTCTCTATTGCTTTTGCTGCAGCAATGTATTCTGCCTCTATGGTCGAGTCAGCAATAGTATCTTGCTTGGAACTCTTCCAGCTTACTACTCCTCCATTCAGGGTGAGAACATACCCTGAATTTGACTTGCAATCATCAATATTGGACTGAAAACTCGAGTCCGTGTAGCCCTCAACCTGGAGGCTACCTCCTCCATATACCAGTAAAAGATCCTTAGTCCTACTCAAGTACTAAAGGATACGTTTTACTGTCTTTCAGTGTTCTAAACATAGATTTGTCTGATACCTGCTCATGACACTCAGAGCATGTGCTATATCAGGTCTGGTACATATCATCGCATACAAGATAGATGCTACCGCTGAGGCATAAGGTATCTTATCCATGTTTGCCCTTTCTTCAGGAGTCTTTGGGGACATATTCCTAGAAAGTGATATTCCATGTCTCGTCGGTGTGAGACCTCTCTTGAAATTTTCTATGCCAAACCTTTTAACAATGGAGTCTATATACCTAGACTGGGACAAGCCAAACATCATTTTGGATCTATTTTTATAGATCTGGATCCCCAAAATATAGGATGCTTCCCTTAAGTCTTTCATGGAGAAGTTTCTAGATAGCCAAGTCTTTACTGTGGAGAGCATTCCTACATCATTCCCAATTATTAAGATGTCATCCACATATAGCACCAAGAAGTTGATAGCGCTTTTCACTTACCTTCCTGTACATACAAGGCTCATCTTCGTTTTTAATGAAGTCATAAGATCTGATCACCTCATCAAATCTTGTGTTCCAACTTCGGGAAGCTTGCTTCAATCCATAAATGGATCTAAGAATCCTGCACACTTTATCTGGACTCTCTTTGGATATGATTCCCTCTAGTTGTATCATATACACCTCTTCCTCGAGGTTGCCATTGAGGAATATTGTTTTAACATCCATATGCCAGATCTCATAATCATAGTGTGCTGCAATGACCAAAATAATTCTAATGGACTTAAGCATAACTATAAGTGAAAAGGTTTCGTCATAGTCAACTCCTTGTCTTTGATGATATCCTTTAGCTACCAGCCTTGCTTTATATGTCTCTACCTTTCCATCTACTCTGATCTTCTTCTTAAAGATCCATTTGCAGTCGATGGGTACAATACCCTCAGGTGCATCTACAATGTTCCAAACCTTGTTAGAGTACATAGAATTCATCTCAGAATTCATGGCTTCTTGCCACTTCCCGGAGTTTATACTCATAATAGCCCCCTCGTAAGTCTGAGGACCAACATCCTGAGAGTCATCTCTACTGATATGTCCCACATATCTTTCAGGAGGGTGAGATACTCTACTAGACCTACGTAAATTTTAAATTTGTGTGTTAGGTACCTAAACAAACTCAGGCTCTGGAATGGTGCTTGAGCTAGGTTCTACAACCTCGCTCAATTCTATCTCACTCTCATTGTTCCACTAAGAATATGTTCCTTCTCAAGGAACACAGCTCTCTTGGCAACAAAGACCTTTTGGTCCTCGGAATGATAGAAATAATACCCATAAGTTTCCTTTGGGTATCCCACAAATATGCACCATTCTGTCCTTGATTCCAACTTATCGGGGTTGTGTCTTCTAACGTGGGCAGGACAGCCCCAAATCTTAACAATTTTAAGATCGAACTTATTTCATTTCCATATCTCATATGGTGTAGACACTACCGACTTTGATGGAACTCTGTTCAGAAGGTAAGCTGCAGTCTTTAGGGCGTACCTCCAGAATGAGATGGGTAGGTCAGCAAAACTCATCATAGATCGTATAATGTCTAACAATGTATGATTCCTTTCTTTCTAATACACCATTGAGCTGAGGTGTATAAGGAGGTGTCCACTGGGATAGAATCTCATTGTCCCTGAGGAAATGAGTGAACTCCGTACTCAAGTACTCTCCTCCTTGATCAGATCGAATAGTCTTAATACTATTTTCAATTTGGTTCTCTACCTCATTCTTATATTCCCTGAATTTCTCGAAGGCCTCAGATTTATACTTCATTAAGTACATGTGTCCATACCTAGTGAAATCATCAGTGAATGTAATGAAGTATGAGTAACCACTAATAGCTTGAGTCGACATGGGATCGTATACATCACTATGTATGAGTTCCAATAACTCGATGGCTCTCTCTCTAGTTCCACTAAAAGAAGAGTTGGTTATCTTCCTACGAATGCAAGGTTCACAAATTGCATATGTCTCATAGTCAAATGGATCTAAGTATCCATCTTTCAACAACTTTTGAATCCTTCTCTCATGTATATGACCTAGCCTACAATGTCATAGGTATGCATTATTCATCTCATCTCTTTTCCTCTTAGACATATTTATATTCATGATAGTGAAAAAGTGTCTAACACATATAAGTCATTTATTATGGTCCTTCTAGTGATGATCTTATCATCCATAATTATTGAATAACTATTATTCTCAAAAACTAATTTATATCCACTAATTGTCAAACAAGCGATAGAAATAATATTTTTGATAATAAATGGAACAAAATAGCATGCATCTAATGCAATAATAGCTCCACCAGGCAGATATAGGGTGACCTCTCCAACAGCAACTGCAGCAACTCTTGCTCCATTGCCTATCTTGAGGTCCATCTCGCCTCTAGCCAATCTCTTAGGTCTTGCCAGAACCTGCAACGAATTACAGATATGATAAACACTCCCGGTATTCAATACACATGTGTTATCATGAAAATCTGACAAGTGGAGACTGATCATGAATATACCTGAAGCTTCTCCAAGCTTTTATTTCGCCTTATCTGTAAGGTAGTCCTTACAGTTCCTCTTACAGTGCCCATCTTGGCCACAGCAAAAGCATTATCCTTTGTCCTTTGCCGGGTATTTCTTAGCAACCTTTGTCTTACCTGGTATTTCTTTACCCTTGCCCTTCTTAAGGATCTTGTTGACCTTCCTTTTTTTTTTTGTCTCACCAATATAGAGAACTGACTTCTCCTTCTTGATGGCACTCTCAGTTTCCCTCAACATATTGAGGAGCTCAGGGGGAGTCACCTCAAACTTGCTCATGTTAAAATTCATGATGAAGTTAGAAAAAGAATCTAATAGGGACTGAAGTATAAGATCAACACACAAATTATCCTCTAGGACTATTCCTAGACCTGTGAGTTTCTCGATCCACTCTATCATCTTTAGGATATGGTTCTCAACCGATGTCCCTTCTGTCATCCTAGCTTGGAAGAGTTTCTTAGATATCTCATATTTTTGAGTTCTTTCCTGTTTCACAAGCAGCTGGCGGAGATGAAGAAAGATAGAATCTGCATCCATGCTCTCATGTTGCCTTTGTAACTCAAGAGTCATGGAGGCCAACATGTAATATTTTGCTAACGTGGAATCATCTATGTACTTCGCATAGCGAGCGATCTCATCCTCGCTTGTCCCTTCTTCTGGCGTGAGCACGATTGTATTAAGGACATATGCGATTTTCTCTGTCGTGAGAACAATTCTCAAATTACGGAGCCAATCTGTATAGTTTGGACCAGTGAGGCGGTTGACATTAAGTATGCCACGTAGGGGGTTTGTGAGCGGCATGTTTCTGATAAAACAATATATAGCAAAAAATAAATAATATGCAGATTTTACAGAAAATACTAACTAAGATATGAACTTCTATCTTAATGTGCTCCCACTATTTTCTTAGTGAATCACGCGACACCCTCGACACGTGAGACGAAAGTCTCCGGTAGACTCCTAATGGGGATCGGGATCCAATTAGCGTCTTAGTGCAACCTCGAGGGACTCAACCAATTGCAGTAAGCCCAAAAGGTAGGCAACTCTTGCCAATCACAACTCCTTATGATTTTCGTTATGTTCGGCCTCCGAATCATCGTGGTCTCGAGGGACTCAACCAACCATAACATTCAGTTAAGTCATCACCATCGTTACAAGATGAGTCTAATTCAATGATATGCCCTCGAGGGACTCGACCAAGCATACCATGCCCTCAGGTCACCGATGACATCTCTATGTCGTAGGCAAGAACTCGATCACGTAGATAGGTGAGCCTCGAGGGATTCGACTAACTCAACCTATGTCGTGATTCAATTTATTCCTATAACGATGGAAGGCCACGTGGGTCAATCTTATTACCTCATGCTTATTGACCTAATATTATCTTAAGAGGAGTCTTTTTTTGTATTGGTCTTCTAATATGTCGTGTCACACATATATATATTTAATATATATCTACATCGCATGCAAATATATATATACATATATCTAGTAGTTGTATAACACATCACATATGCAAGGCACACCGGATGATCATGAGCCATCACCTAATATGATTAAGCCCGAGCTAATGGGCCTAATCACTCACAATAGGATCTATGTGTGCATTAGCGCATCTCCATGTCTTGTGATTGTTGATCTTGTCATCATCGGTTCCATCGGATCGTTGCATCACTATGCGTCGTGATCTCCCGCCACGGTATTATGGGTCTCGTTGTAACCTTCACGCTCCCGCTGTGCCTCTTCATGTAATTACAAATAATCACAAGCACGCAGACCCAACAATAAACGAGAAAAACGTAGGCTCGCATGCCCCAATAATAATAATAATCATAATTACACACATCACAACACATGGCTCATGATCATCCATCCACAACATACATCACATGTACATCACATCATATGTAGGATTACTAGATATATATAATAATTAATTAAACTATTTAATTAATTATTTTTCTAGAAATCAAGATATGCTTAGAATTTTTATAATTGTTAATGGTATTTTTATAATTCTGGATGAGATGACAGTCCTCAGAATTTCTAGAATTGTTGAGAGTATTTTTGAAATTTTGTATAAAAGGGACAAAATTAGAATTTCTAAAATTCTCAGGGGCATAACCATCTTTTTCTATAAAAAACCATAACCCTCTCCTTGACCCTCCTGCATCGTCGCCACCGTCGTCGCTGGCCCTGCGTAGGCGACGGCGCTACGCCTTGCGATCAGCAGCTGCCCTGCCTAGGGGCGGCCACCCCTGCGGCCGATGTCGTCGCCCCTGCTGGTGGTAGGGCTGGACCGCGAGCGACACCCCCCTCCACCTCGATTCCTTCGCTGCGAAACGTGTTGAATGATTCTACGTGATTCAATCTCATTACACGTAGTTTAAAACCAATCTTTCGCATGAAAACCTTGGCTCTGATACCACTATTGGGAAACCTACAGCGGGTGCATCACATGCGCAGCGAAAATCAAAACAAAAATAAGTTTTCCACGCAGATCAAATCATCATGCAAAAGATTGGGATCGCGTGAAAAACGTAAAAATTGATAAAACCGTATTATATGAGAGATTGATTTTACCTAGGGAGATCGTATATCCCTGTATTCCAGATCCGGATGGAGAAGATGATGGAGGTCAAGCGTCCTCCTCTCTAGCGATATCCACACGATAGATCTCTGCAGCGAAACTCCTCCAATCTGATCTTGCAACTCTTGCTCAGATGGAGGGAGGAGAATAGGAGGTGGTGGCTAAGACTGTAGCCTATCAACCATGAGTCTCCCCTCCTATTTATAGAGAGCCACCAAAAACCCTAGGGCTCCTGCCTTAGTGGGTGTTGGATCTTCATCCAATAACCCACTAACCTTACATTATTGGATCTATATCCAATAATCTCCTTAGGCCTCTAATTGGGCCTTAAGCAAAGAGTCCATCAGCATAGGGTCTCATCTAATGAGAATAGGGGCTAATTTGATCTTCAGCCAATCCTCTATTCGCTGAAGCATCCACCATATGTGTGTGACCCTCTAGGCCTAATACCGAGCTGGTCGTGAGTCACTCCCATCAGAACTCCTTCTGATATAGTGAATTATTATCCTCATAATAATTTACTCGACTCATCGATTATGGATGTACTAGGCCACTACGCCATAGTCCCCAGACGGTACAGGGGGATCGAATCCGTCGGACCTGTCTGTCCATAGTGACCATGTCTCTATAATCCCTCGTCCAAATAATATCCTAGAGATCGTATATTGGATATGGTACTGTGAGGTCACATACGGAATCAGTTTATCTTGCTCTAATCGGATTCTACCGGAGAACTTCTTCTCTCTCAATCTGAATGACCTTGGCGAGGGATTTGTCTAAGTAAGCACATATAGGATATTTCTTTCATGATGCTGAGAGTGGATGATCCTTTATTGACACTTAATTGTCTTCGTAAGGTTGACTACTAATCCCGATAACCAGTTGTACTAGATCTGGAGCTTTCCAAACCTGTAAGTCTGGCGTCAAAGAAAGGAGTACTCATATAAGGCATCCTTGGTGTCTCAAGTCCAAGGACCAGATACACAATTGGGACTATGAAATTGTTGTATGACATTAGGTATCATTAATCATACAACATTCAATAAGCGGATCAATCAGTGAACTCATTCTCCAATGAGCACCTGTACTATATCCTTAGTATCTCCACACAAGTGGCTATAAGACCAGCCACCTCCAACATATGAACGGGTATATAGTACACCGGTCTGTCCGATTATTTCAATGTCCCTCTCGAGTAACCTATGACCGAGATTATTTAGGATCTGTGTTTAAAGATAAATCAATCTCATTATCATGATCTCATCACGATCCGATTCTCATTGCATAAAACTAAGGATATCACAATATATATGTTACATATAATATAATGTTAGAATATGCCAATATTAATCATAAGCAAAAATATTACGCAGTGTGTCACACGTGCCATCACTCGCGTGATTGGATTGTAGGGCACCTGTAACTAGCATCGAGGGTTGTCCTCTAGGTTGTTTGGCCCGAGATCGCTTCTGATCATCTTGTTTCCCAGCCACCAACATCTCGACCACGATATACTGGTTCACCCGTTGTAACATCTCGGGCACCGTCGGCGATTGTTTGATTAGCGACCAAAAGAACCAAGAGGGCGAAGCCTCATTAAGAATGATTGGAATGCTAGCGAAGGGTGGGCATCTGGGATTCCTCAGATCTCAGCCGCAAAGCTCTCGATGAACTAGGTGAGGGTTTCCTCACTTCCTTGAGTAAGGTCGGGGAACGATACGGTCGTGGGCCTTAGTCTAGAGCTTGCCAAAAAGTTGAGTTCAAACTCATTTGCGGGTGAGTTGAATGAGGAGATAGATGATGGTTTGAGTCGACTGTACCACATCCGAGTTGGCCCTCTAAGGGTGGTCGGGAAAGCTCGACATATTAATGCATTCGAGGTGTCATAAAGAGTCATCTGAGCTCGAAAGGCCACAACATGCTCCGATGGATCTGAGTTGCCGTCATAAGATTCGAGGGACGGTAGCCAAAAATTGGCGGGAATCGGCTTGTCCTGTATTTCAGAGACAAATGGTGATCCACCCTTCGTGGTTTCTGTTGGGACTTGGTGGGAATCACCAAGCTCCTCCTTGGATTTGATGAATTCTTTCTAGACCTCATCTAGCCTTTGGTTAACTTGCCACAGTTGCTTTCTTACTGAGTCAGTTGAGTCTGAGGAGAGTGTGTCCAGCTCAGGAGCCATATGTGCGATGTCTCGGGAGTGGCTTGTCGAACGTACAATGGGGCATTTGGGTTTTCTGATGTCACCTTGGTTGGGGGATCCTGCGGTCCCTCATTGTCGGGCTGCTCCTCTCGGACCGATGGCGATTGGCGCCCTGCCTACTGAGGTATCTACCGAGGGATCAGTGGCTGGGGCGCCACTGACTACATTAGTTGCAGTATGTGCGGGACGATGGCTTACATCATCCCGGCCAATGTTTGAACTTAGTGAGCGAGATCGAGGAAGACCTCGGTCGTGATGACGGGTTGCCCTGGGTTTACCATCGGTGGGGAGAACCCCTGGTCATTGAATAGCCTCTAGTAACGGTTCGACATTGGTGTCGAGCCGTTCATTTCCTCCGTCGGAAGTGAGGAGCTCAGACCTCCAGTTTGTAGGGTGGGTGGGGGAATGTGTGTCAATCTGCCAAGATGCTTTGGGTTCAAGGTATTCAACAGGCGCTCATGCGACATCAAGCCCTCCTTCTAGTGCCAAAAATGTTGTGGGATTTGGTGTCGTGGCCGAGGAGTTGATACGGCTTGGTTCCGCCCATGTGCGCAAGTTCATCCACGCCGGTCGGGAAGTGGCGAGGAAGCTTGTGACGTCCACCAGGCTTCATATTCTCATCTCGAGTGCGACGTCTCGGGGGCCCCGCGCGTGCTCGACATCTCGAGATGCTTTCCTCGAGTCCGCGACAGACAAGAGATCCTACACGAAGGCCATGTCGAGGTGGGGGTGTCCAATGTGGCCCCTCCGATGTTCAAGTCAGTGCCCTTGAATGATTTTTATATGGAAGAGAGTTCTTAGAGGGTTATATACTTACGAGTCAAAATGTCGACCATACTTTCGACCTTGCTTCTGTCGTTAGACTGGGACGACTGGCGTGTCTACCTAGTTGCTATCTGTTATGCCGGGATGGTTGGTGCATCTGCCCGACCGTAGTTTGTTAGGTCGGTGCGATGCAGGGGAGCGACGCACTATTCCTTATTAAATGAACCCCGGTGTGATCTCCGCTGCTGTGGCGGCTAACTCACCGTTCTGCCACCTCGACCTTGGTTAGTGCCTAATTGGGTCGACGTTGGATCTTAGTGTTATTATGGACCATTGACCTGGCATGGGTCTTGGCGAGCTGAGTTGGGCCATTTCTTGCCCTATCAAAAGTTAATATTTTTACTGACCTAAATTGATTGAACATTTGAACTCTCAATCATAGAAAATTATAAATTTGATAAAATAGAATTTACATGTTTAAAGGGGTTTTAGGCCGAGTCTATCACCAATTTGTTGTTAAGAGATGAGCGGGGATGAGAAGGGATTCTATAAAAACATATGTATCAAAGTGTACCTAGTAAGACCCCTTCAATACTTAAGTCGATAAGCGATTCAGAGGATTCAATAATATAAAACTTGTAATTCATTCGATATGACCTCTTCAAAACATTCCTTGAGACCTTTTATAATGTATTTAATCGTAGCATTGAGATCGTGTGTCGGGAATGATTACATGTCTTTTTTGGTGTTAAGTAGAATCGTATTATAATAAATCTGATGAATATGATGTGTGTTAGGACCCAAGCCAAGTTGAGTCAATCTATTCGTAATTAATTCAAGCTGAGTTAGTCTGTTCAGTCGGAGTCAGTCATGGGTCGGGTGAGCCCAATCGAATCAGTTATAACTTGGTTTTTATCTTCAGTAGTTAGGATAGAATCAATTATTATTTTTAGTTAAGAGTATATCACCTAGGAGTCAACTTTAGTGAGACTCTGAATTGATAGTTTTAGGTAAAATCATACGAGATAAATCCATTCGAAGTAATCCCCAAAAATATCGATTATTTTTTTTTATTTTTTTTCACTATGAATCTAGGGTTATGAATCTAGGGTTATATCAATGTGACGTAAGTGACAGTTGTTATAATGTTTGAATAGAGAAATGTCCTATGATTTTGAACTCTTGAAAATTTTATTATTGTTGGATGCCCAGAAATACAATCGAAAATTAAAATCATGGATAGTTGACAAGAAAAAAAAAACATTTTCCTTTGTTTTCTCAGTACTCATTCTTCAGTTCAGCTACGCGTGGCTCATTCACAGTCATCGCTTCTGTCTCAAGGAGGATGATCGTGAATTGGACGGCCCTGATTAATATCAATCGTACTCGCAGTTGACCGACGGGACCTCAGCCGCCGTCGTCACGTTTTGCTCGTTCCCCATTAGACTATCGCGTCATTGTCAGGTGTGAAGCCATCCCGGCCGGACTTTCTCGGCTTCCTTTCTCTCTCTCCCTCTCTCTCTCTCTCTCTCTGTGACGAGGAGAGAAGAGGCGTCTGCGTTTGACCACGAGGAGAAATGGACCGCAAGGAAGAAAGAAGGTGGGTTTGCTCTTGCATGGTTTTGATTTCTCTACTGCCTTTCATCTGCAGTTCCGCTTTGTTGTTGTGTTCTTGAAGCGAAAGAGGAGCGACGAACCCTTTCTTTCTCTTCTCTACTTCGTGTTCTTCTTTCTGGTGGAGCATAAGAGGGAACAGAGGCGAAGAGGAGAACTGAAAGCAAGCCTCTCGCTATCACTCTCTCTCTCTCTGGCGAGGAAGGGCATACGGGGAGTTGCTGCTCCTCATCCTTCTCTGGTTTTGCTTGGGACCAGAAAGCACTGGAGTCGTTGGAAGATCTACCGCGAGGAAGAAGGTTGGTGGGTTTGCTCTCATCTTTCATCTGCACTTTGATACTCTTTATTTTTCTCTTGAGCAAAAGGAAAGGAAAAATATATCGAAATGATGCACAGGAAGAGTTGTGTTCTTTTAGTTCTTAATCTTTCTGATGGAGAAGGAAACAGAGGTGAAGAGGAGACACAGTTCCTCTCTCTCTCTCTCTCTCTCTCTCTCTCTCTCTCTTGTGTTTGGTGTAATCCTTGAGTGAAGCAAAAGGAGACTGGTGTATTTGATTTAGGTGGCATGTCCATTTGATTCTTGCAAGACCTTTTCCTCTGTGCCAAGTTGCTCATCGAGGGGTTTTGCAGGGAACAGGGAAGAAGGTGAGGATAAAAAAGACGAGAGAACTTGTGGTCTCCTCAGTATGAAGGCCGCGAATGGTGGAAGCAGATTTTTCGAGGCAAGCAGGTAAAGATTTTTTTTTTTTAAATGCAAAGAGAATATAATTTTTTTCGTTCATTAATTGTTTTCTGTATATAAAAGGAGACATATATAGATTGATTATAGACTGGTCATGACCTGTATAACTAAGAAAATTTAATTCTATTGATTCTATACAACATTTTATTCTGATTCACCATTACCTATAATATGAATTGATTTGATACTTATTGAGAATCTCTTAATTATGATATCAAATAATTTTCTTAATTATGAGATATTTATAACTTGTATAAGTAATAAAAATAATTCTATTTATTCTACATAATATTTTTATTTTGATTCATTTCCTATAATATGAGCCGATTTGATGTTGATCGAGAATCATTTAATTATGATGCTCTTTCATTTTTTAATTTTATATTAATTGATTTGATACCATTTTTTTAAATTATGAGATTGTAAATTTTCTTAATAATAAGATTCAGAATCCTTTAATCATGAGATTTTTTATAATTTTGATAATTTATTATGGTTTAGGTTCAAATCTTATTTTCGTTACTTATTCTTTGTTAAAAAAAAGGTCATATATATAATTTTATTGAAATTTCCCACTTTTGTCTCTCCCTTTGATCCTCCTCATACTTGATTTGTCCCTAATCCCAAAGTGAACTCACATAGCTTTTAATTGTTCACCCAATTAATATCTTCATGAAAGAAACATAATAAATTTTGATCCTAATGACTCCATAGCCTTCTTTTCTGTGTGGAATAGTCCAAATTTCTAAGTCAAACCTCATTTGGAGTCCAAAGTCAAACTTCGTTCTTTGACGCCCATTTGAATGAATCACGCGGGAAAACGCGGCCCAGCGGAGGGAACTCCTTTCAATCTTTTGACCGTCTCCTTTCCCCTCTCTTCTTTCCCTGCCGATCTCTATCGATCTCCCTTTCTCTTACTCCCATCCGATGAGGAGATAGTCATCGCCACTGGGGGCTCGTCGATTCCAGCAAAGTAAAAGCCTTTTTCTCCTTCGATATTGTCTATTGATTTGCTCATGGAGTTGCTGACCCTTCTTTGGTTTTTTATCTTTTATCTCAAGAACATGGACAGAAGCGGCTGCGGGAGAAATGGATTGAAGTCGATGGCAGGAGCAGATGGAACGCCTACATTTTCGTGGCAGAGGTAAGCAGGGCTCAATTCCATCCTTATCTCTATCGATCCTTTTGTTACAAGCTTTCACTCTTTTGTTTTCCAAGCTTAGCTCTCTGCGATTGATTCATCGATAGGTCGGTTGTCTTTGAATCATGCAAGTGTATGCTGTTTTTTTTCTTGTGGACGATCTCTGACGATCTTTATCATGCATTTTTTTTTACTGAGATTTTACATCATCGTAATTATGGTATTAGAAAAATAGATTTGAGTTTTGTTTCTTCATTTGCTTCACTTCGGTCTCAACCATGTCTCCTCACCGATTCCAGAAATCACCTCAGTGAAGAACAATAGTTATATCAGATCTATCCGAGTCTCATCTGAGTTGCACAAGGAAATTAATCTACATCTTGCTTAATTCCTTCAGATTCAGATTCGGCTCAAACGAAGGAAATGGGTTGCAAGGTTGATTCTTTTTAATGACAAAAGAAGAACCATGTTATCATCTCCATAACACATAAAATGCATAGAATAAACCAGTTTTAGGTACCACAATTGAGGGACTGTACAGTAAATGATCAGTAAACAATTACAAGAAAATATTTGGTGGACGGATACATTCCAATAGCGAAAATGATCCAAAAGAGCATATGCATTCATACGAAATACCAAAAGCCAACGCATTTTATATGTGTCATCTTTGATTTAGTGATACAGAAAGGCCCTCATTGGATTATCCCTAGTAACACAGAGGACCGTAGTTGTAGGCCAAAGAATACTTTGGTTATGTGTTTTCGGCACAGATCATAGATTCATTTTTTTTTCCTCTTTTTCCCCAAAAGACAAGGAAAAAATATATATCACTATCAAAATTTGTCAACCTATTTCCTTCTCTAAAAATATGTAGATCCATTCTTTGACTTGTCATTGAATGTGTCAAGAGTCTTGCTCAAGTCTGGACTCTCAATGATGTGCTTGAGAGATTGACCATATGCTTAGTGCATCCATCTGCACCAATTTGTCAAGGATCTGATGGAGTTTACCCACAAATTACGAAAACAATGATTTTATATTTTTCTATAAGATGAATTTTAGCATCATGATAATACTGCATATTTATAATCTGAAGAGATACATAATAATTCCTCTTTTTATAGAAATACGATTGTGTATGTTGATCCTCTATGGTTCAAGTAGGTAGAATTCGATATTGTACCTATAACAGTCTTATGCATTGGATCATTTTTCTAATAAGTGGCATGACGAAAATAAAAATGGGCAAATAATAAAGTATATGTAACCACATCAAAGTCTTGTATAGATTTATTTTGCTTCTCAATCTTTGTTCTCTAATCTTTTATTTGATGGATTGTTCAGAGTTACATTAGGAACTTGTCTTCTATTATTTTTTTGTCTTGTTTTTAATGACTTATGACTATTATACCACTGCTAAGTTGGACACAAGTTGAGGTTTGGACTCGAGCCTCTGAGATCATGTGGCTGCTAAGACTCTTATTTCTTGCGTGAGGGTTTAGTAATCTTTCATTGATGGTGATGATGATGGCCATCATCTATCTCTTCACGCACACAAAAGGATGTTTTTTTTAGGAGATTTTTTAAAAAAAAAAATAAATAGAAATACTAAATATTAATAATTTAAAAATAAATTAAAAGTGACTTAGGATTATATGGTTCGATAATTATTATCTTGTCATCTTGTCACACCTTAAAATAGTATCCTAGATGTGTGAACCTATCATAAAATTATTTATTTTTTTTAACTATACTCACGATCCAAACCCAAAGATATAAAATTTTAAAAAATAAAAATAAATTAACTTTCATTTATACTTATTATAAAACTTGTATAGTTTGTAATAATTCAATATATCACTTGATAACTCTACAAAACACAAAGGCAGTTCAAAATTATTGACAACCATTTATAAACTCACAAGATTAATAAAACATCATAATCATAAAACCAATCATTTATCATAACTTCACATCAATATAAAAACTTCAGATTAACATTTTAAACTTTCAAATCATTAAACCTGATGATTTATCTTATTTTTTTCTCTCAATAAAAAAGATCTATTAGAGAAAATCTCATGGGCATCCAAAACCTTTTCTATATATTGATACGAGTTGGCCTGAATATAAATTTGATGTTGTTGGTCTTAACTAGAATCTAGATAAGATGTTGGGTTTACAACGTTAAATCTAAGAAACAATTACTTTCAACCTTAGATTTTTCAGAAAGCAGGGCATCTATTTCATAATTTTTTTAATTGGAATTTTTTTTTGAAATTTTGAAATTTGTTCTCTTTTTGTTTTTTTTGAATGTGTAAAACAGACCATAACATTAACAAGGACTCTACTAGCTCTTCTGTTGATAGTATTTCTAATAATATTATCCGTGACGATAGTATTGAAGGTTTAGCTATAATGTAAGATATAAAAACAAAGTACGAATACTTTTGAACCCTGTATTTTTGACATGCCTAATATATAGACATAATATACATATTAATTTTTTTGTAGAAATATATATTTTTAAGATAAATAACCCATAGGCCTGCAATGAGAAAAAGTGAAAGGTATCACTTTTGATAAGGGTTACATCACCATATGTAAAAGTATTTTGACCTTTTTTGTTAAAATTTTATGTCCTTTCTAACCAAAGCTTAAAAAACAAAACTAATACTCATATAATAGTTAAAAGGCATGATATACCAAGGATTGTAATATGTATCAGACCATGATCGAACCATTTGAAACGGAGATAGATCATATCTCGATTGATGGTTAGATCAGTAAATATTGATCGAATTGTATGAATCGATAGATCTTGCATTCCAATATATATAATGCGCTTTTATTAATTTTCAATTAATTTTGTGCTAAAAAATAATCACTTTGGCCCTACATGATGAGAGTAGCTTTTTATGAAAATTTGTTGGATGATACTCTATATGGCGGAGGTAGAAGTGGGATAAGAATATTGGATGATACTCTCTCACAAGCCGCTCACTCATAAATTATTTTCATTGTATAGATCCAAGATCGGTGTATCTTGTGGGGGCATGTTAACATACAAGATTAGACAAGATTTAGATGAGATAAGATTATATTTTAGTATAGATAAGATTTAGATGTTGTTAATCTGTTATAAAAAATCTTCAAAAATTTAAAAATATTCATCGATAATTTAGCTTTGATAGGCCATTACTTCAGTGATAAAGAAGTTATTGTTCACACTCTTAATGGTCTTGGGGTTGAGTACAAAGAAATGACAGCAACAATATGGGCACGTGACTCGCTATTGTCGTTAGAAAATGAAAGGAATGATTGAAGAAAGAATGAACTGTATGAGTAATGGGAATGTGCTTACCATCATTGATGATGATGTCATCGTTACTACCATAAATGTTGTGAAGGGACAAGTTTTGGAGATATGAGGTGATGTCATGGGAGGCACCAGAGTCCATAATCCTGGTATGTTGATAATAAGTCAAAGTAGTAATGAGATGTGCTTGTGGCATGAGAGTTGAAGAACGAGGACGAGATCGATAAACTTTGGCGGATTGACCAATTTTATCACACAGTTGACATACTATTCTTTGTTGAGGCATGCGAGTAAGACGCCAAGGCCATTGGTAATTGAAGTTGTCACCTTGAATGTAGTGAGATGGATGAGGAGAGTTGTAATTGGTACCTACTGGTGAAGATGGTACCTAGCCCAAAAATTTGTTGGCAGACTTAGAATATTGATTGTTCTTCATTTTAGATTTGTGATTTACTTGAGCAGTGATAGGTGGTCCTAGCGCCCTATCTTCATGCTTCAAATACGTCTTGTAGTTAGTCAACTTGTCATAGAGCTCATCAAACGATAATGACGAGTCGTGTGCCCGTATTACAACTGTCAATTCTTTATACTCAGCCTCAAGACCATTGAGGGTGTGAACAATAACCTCTTCATCATTGAAGTATCTTACTAAAGCTAAATCATCGATGATAATATTTATATTTCATAGATAATCAGTAATGGTGTTTCCCTCTTGTTTTGTGTTCATTAGACTAGAGAGGAGGCCAAGCATGCGAGTACCTGAGTCATTTGCCAATGTAGTTTATAACTTGCATCATGCTTCGATAGCAGTAGCACAAGAAGATATAAGTGGGGCGACGGATCCAGCGACAGAGGCTTGAATCGCCTGAAGAATGAGAAAATCTTGGCGTAATCACAGTTTGTGCTTTGGATTTGGTACTGGACTTATTGCCCCCAAGATGTTGATCATTGCTGGTGGACAACTGAAATATCAGTTGACATAACCTAATAGATCATATCCAAAGAGAAGATTAAAAAATTGAGTACGCTAGGACACGTAGTTTCTTCCTTTGGATAATTTAAAAGGGATGAGGGCTGTAGCATTGACTGAGACGAGTCCTGTATTCTGAGAAATGGTACTGCTCCTTGTGAGGATAGTGACAGGAATGTTAGAGATAAATGATGAATATATTATGAGAAAAATATCAATCACTATGTCAGTTAGATTCGGTGGAAGATGAGGATTGTGGTATTAGGGAAAGGGGTTGAAACTCAGTGTGATGTATTGTGCACCACCTTAGTATACTATCAGCAAGAGCCACCTGCTGGTTGAAGGTGTTGTAACCAGGGAAGGAGGAGCAGCAGCCAGTCGAGAAGCAACAATTTGTCTCAAGTAGAGCGGCACAGTGGCCAAGAGATGCAGAGAGAAGAAGTCAGATTCACCTTTGGGAAGAGATCGCATGATGCTTCTCCTAAGAGAAGAAGATGGAATTGGGATTCTGAAGTCTTTCAGTAGCCCTCTCAACAAATATGACCTTATCAGAAGTAGGTTGAAGTGGAGCGGAACTGGAAGGAGTCCTTTGAGAAAAGGGGTTGTTTCTTTTGGCTCGACGATTGAAGACGCCATTGCCGCAGCGATTGCAGCAAGTTAGCATGGAGGGCTGGGGATCTTGTAGCAGTGTATAGCAATCCTCGAAGCATAGGAGTGAAGTAGGTTCGAAGCAGTCACGGGAATGTGTAGGCCGCTGTGTAGGCCGCTGTCACAGGAATGTGTAAGCCGTAGTCACAGGAATCGTCGAGGAAGAAATGTAATGGTGTTGACTTGCGGAGATGTAGCAATGGAAGAACTCAATGGTAGAAAACTCTTACAGGATGCCAAGCAGGATCTGGAGAACTAATAGGGGAGGAAGAAGGGGGTCTCGTCGATGTCGGCGTCGTCAAGCCACGCAAAACAGAGGAGGAAGGCGGCAGGGTAGGCTGTTGTAGTGGATCGAGGGCTCAATCTGACAGCTACAACATCGCTGATCTCGAGGATCTAATCAATTTGTTCGAAATTAATGGGATTAAAATAGGAATAAACTTTGTATACGAACAAATACTAGCAGACCGTCACACAACGGAATCAAACAGAAATCACAATCAGATGAACATCAAGATTTACGTGGAAAATCCCTTCAACTCGAAGGGTAAAAATCACGGGATAAGCCAGAGAAAATACACTATCAAAATAATGAATATACAGATCTCAAGTCTTCTTGCCCAAGTCCAAAGCAATAGCCACAAGAGAATCACAGGGATACAAGGATTATAATTCTAAGCACAATATCCAAAACATTCCCAAGAGATCACATTAAGAATCCACTGCAAACTGATCTAACCTGAGATTTGAATGATTGAGAATAGTTTTTTTCTGCTCTTGTCTTCTTCCCTTTCATGGATCTCTTATTTTCTGGCATCTGTTGTCAATCTGCAGTCTTCTTTCTCTCACCCACATTTTCAGCCGTCGCTGCTCTCATAATATTAACCCTAGCCACATAATCTAGGTTTTAGGTTAATATAAGTGAGGTTTTGGGCTGCGGGCTTCACTAAAGCCCATTATGGGCTAAATCTGGGCCATCTGCCCAACAACCTCCTCCTTTAGCCCATAAGTGAGGTTGTCTCATGATTCATCAACGTGAAGTCATGTCGACCAACTGTCGACACATCTCCTGTCTCTCTTTCGGTAAAGCCTTTGTCAACATGTTTGCTCCATTATCATCTGTGTGAATTTTCTAAAGCTGTAACTGCTTCTCTTCAAGCACATTTCTGATCCAGTGATATCTGATATCTATATGCTTTGATTTGAAATGAAATGTTGGGTTCTTGCATAAATGGATGACACTTTGGCACAATACACCACATAGTTTTCCTGTTTCAGCCTCAATTCTTGTAAGTATTCTTTCATCCATAATATTTCTTTGCAAACCTCTGTAGCAACAATATATTCTGCCTCTGTGGTGGAGAGAGTAATACACCTTTGTAATCTGGATTGTTATTACACAACTCCCCCTGTAAAAGTAAGTACAAAATATGATGTGGACTTCCTTGTGTCAATATCTCTTGCCATATCTGCATTTGTATAACCTGTCAATACCGATGGTCCACCTCCAAAGCTTAAACAAACTTTAGAACTTCCTCTGGGATATCTAAAAATTCATTTCACTGCTGCTCATTGCTCTTTACCTGGATTTGCAAGAAATCTACTAGTAACACCCACTGGATATGTGATATCCGGCCTCGTACATACCATTGCGTATATTAAACTTCCAACTACTGAAGCATAAGGAACATTTTACGTTTTCTCCTTTTCCTCATCACTTGACAGACTCTGATCTGAGCACAACTTGAAGTGACCTGCAAGAGGAGAACCAACTGGCTTTGCATTACGCATATTGAATCTATCCAATACCTTCTCAATGTATTTTCCTTGTGACAACCAAATCTTCTTTTTTCTTTTGTCACGAGAAATTTACATGTCCAGTATTTGCTTTGTTGGCCCCATGTCTTTCATTGCAAAAGACTCACTCAGTTCCTTCTTCAATCATAAATGAATCAAACTTTTTATACCACTGTCTTGAAGCTTACTTCAACCCATACAAGCTCTTCTTCAACTTGCAGACAATATTTTCTTTACCTTTGACTTTGAAGTCTTCTGGTTGCTCCATATAAATTTCTTCCTCCAAATCATCATGAAGGAAAGTTGTTTTCACATCTAACTGTTCAATCTCCAAGTCTAGGTTAGCAGCAATACTAAGAGCAACATGGATAGAAGATATTTTAACAACATGAGAACAAATTTCTTCAAAGTCAATACCTTTCTTTTGACTAAAGCTTTTCATAACCAATCTAGCTTTATATTTTGGTTGAAAACAATATTCTTGAGTCTTCAACCTGAAAACCCACTTGTTCTTCAAGGCCTTTCTTCCCTATGATAGTTGCACCAAATCACATATGTGGTTCTTCTGCAGAGAATTCATCTCTTCCTACACAACAATAAACCACTTCTTTTTCTACTCACTTTCAACTGCTTATTGATAACTCTCTAGTTCACCTGCATCAGTATAGTATCTTCTGGAAGGTTGACGTAGTCTAGTAGATCTTCTTAACTGAAGTTTTGTGGGAACTTGCTCTCTTTTTTCTTCTTGCTCAACATATCCTGCAGGTAGATCAATATTTGGCTCTGCACCATCTTCCTGCACATCTCCCCCATCACCATGATATACTGGAGGAATAATTGGGTCATAGTCTATAAATCTCTTTATAGAAGTCTTAGCTGGTGTCTCCTTTAAATCCTCAATGGTTTGATCCTCAAAGAAGACAATATCTCTGCTTCTGAATATCTTTTGCTTTTTTGGATCCCAAAGCCTGTAACCAAACTGATTATGTGAGTAATAAAAAAAAATACACTCTTTTGTCTTACCATTCAACTTGGACCTCTTATTGTTTGAAATATATGCAAATACACGACAACCAAACACTCTTAAATGTCTATAGGAGACATCTTTCCCTGACCATATATGCTTTGCAACATCATCATCTAGAGTTGTACATGATGATAAGTTGATTACATCAATTGCAGTCCTCAAAGCCTCATCCCAAAACCTTTTGTGTAGCTTGGCCTGTGAAAGCATACATCTGATCTTTTCCATGATGGTGCGGTTCATCCTCTTTGCAATTATATTATGCTGAGGCGTACCAGAGACTGTCAACTCATGCTGGATGTCATGTGACCTGTAATAATCATTAAACAATCCTGTGTACTCACCACTATTATATGATCTTATACATTTCAATTATTTTTATGTCTCCCTTTCAACTCTGGCATGAAACTCTTTGAAGACATTACTAACCTGGTTTTTAGTCTTCAAAGCATAGGCTCAAACTTTTCTGAAAAAGTCATCTATAAAAGTAATAAAATAAAGTGTACTATTGATACTAGGAACATTAACAGATCCACAAAGAGTTTTTATCCTCAAAGGACCACATACATATGTATAGACACGACATGCATTTTTCTAGATAATACAAGACTAACAAAAGAAACTCTATATTGTTTACCAGCCAAACAATCAATACAAGGGTTCAAACATGTACCTCCAAGGTATAGCAATACCTCTCTCTTAGAAAGTTCTTGCAACCCTTTCTCGCTCATATGTCCTAGTCGCCTATGCCATAACTCTATGCTGAAGTCTTTTTCTGTAGCATTCAACTTATCACAAGCTTTAGCCTGCAATCTATACAATGTATGACATTTCTTCCCATTAGCCACAATAAGAAAATTCGTACTGAGCTTCCACTTTCCTTTGTAAAATCTGACATCGAAGTTTTCATCGTCCAACCTTCCAACTAAAATTAAATTCAGTCTTAAGTCAATCACATGCTTCATATCCTTAAGCACCAATTTGCAACCAAGGTTGGTCTTTATATGAATATCTCTTATGCCAATGATGTTTGCTATGCTATAGTTGCCCATCTTGACAACACCAAAATTTTCAAACATGTAAGTAGCAAAGAACTCCCTTCATGGTGTAGCATGAAAAGAAGCACCTGTGTCAATTATTTACTCGAGATCCTGGCACTTACAAAAAAAAATATCATCGAAAGTAGACAAAATCAAATAATCACTACCTTTTACTATAGTTGTGATATTCTCTTTTGACTCTGTATGCTTCACTTCTTTCTCCCTTTTCTTGTTTTTCTTAGGTTGCTTGCACTGATTCTTGTAATGTCCTTTCTCACCACAATTGTAGCAAATAATATCTTTTATTGATCTTGATTTGCTTCTACCCACGCGTGAACCACTTCTATCTTTTGACTTTGACCTTCCTCTGTTCTCTGAGATAAGTGCTTGTGAATCAATATGAGAAATTATTGAATTATTTCTCCTTAACTTCTCATTCAACAAACTGCTTGTTACTTGACTCATGATGATAATATCATTTGGTGTCGAATTACTGAGGGAAAATCACTAGTGTCTCATAATTTTTTGGCAAAGAACTAAAAAGTAACAATGCTTGTAACTCATTATCAAGAGACATTTTCATAGAGGATAACTGGTTAGTAATATTTTACATTTCATTCAAATGCTCAGGAATAGAAATACCCTCTTTATATTTCAAGTTTATAAGTTTTCTGATCAGAAAAACTTTGTTGCCAATCGTTTTTCTTTCATAAAGACCTTCTAACTTTTTCCAAAGAGAATAAGCAGAACATTCAGTAGAAACATGGTGAAAGACACCATCATCTAGTCATTGTTGAATAAAGTCAACTATTTTTTGATCTAACCTCTTTCACTCATCATCTATCATAGTTGTGACATTTGCACTATCCCCTTGCAAAGGTCCATACAAATCTTTGCAATTCAAGAGATTTTCCATTCTTGGTTTTCATATCATCTAATTGTTTTTGTTTAAACTAATCATGCAAGAAACATTACCGGCTTCTATGTTCAGATACAAAAGATTAAATACCACCAAAATCCTGCTCTGATACTAGTTGATGAGAATAAAATAGAAATAAATTTTTTATACGAACAAATACTAGCAGACCGTCACACACAGCGAAATTAAACAGAAATCACAATCAGATGAACACAAAGATTTACGTGAAAAATTCCTTCAACTCGAAGGGTAAAAAATCACAGGATAAGCCAGATACAATCTACTATCAAAATAATGAATATACAGATCTCAAGATTTCTTGCCCAAGCCCAAAGCAATAGCCACAAGAGAATCACATGGATACAAGGACTATAATCCTAAGTACAATATCCAAAATTTTCCTAAGAGATCATAGTAAGAATCTACTGCAAACTGATTTAATCTGAGATTTGAATGATTGAGAAGAGTCTTTTCTTGCTCTTGTCTTCTTTTCTTTCCTGGATCTCTTGTTTTCTGGCCTCTACTGTCAATCTGTAGTCTTCTTTTTCTCACCCACGTTTTCAGCCGTCGTTGCTCTCTTAATCTCAACCCTAGTCATCTAATTTAGGTTTTAGGTTAATATAAGTGAGGTTTTGGGTTGTGGGCTTCACTAAAGCCCATTATGGACTGAATCTGGGCCATCTGCCTAACAGAAATCGCCATGTGAGGCGCCGAAGACAAGGTCAGCGGAGCTGTTCAAAAATGATCCCTCGATCGCCAGTGATTGAATTGTTGAGAAGGAAGAAGCAGAGGTGTCGACGGGTGGTGGCCTTCATAGGTGCTATGATATATAAAAGCAAGAGGTAAAAAAGAAAGCTTGCTTTATTTCCATGAAGATGAAGATGAAGATGAAGATTTTTCACAATAGATTAACATCTAAATTTTATCTATACTAAACTCTCATCTTATCTGATCTAATCTTGTTTGTTAACATGAACTTCATCAAATAACATATAATCAAAGTTTGAATGATTAGACTTCATTTCTTTATAATTTATTTTCTCATTTCTATCATGGTATCATAGTCATTTGCCTAGAACAATCTTTCTTCTCCCTGTCAAACGACATTAAGTCTCCATCGCGTCCCATTGCGTGCAATAGCCCTTTTTTCTTCGTTGCTAAAGGGTTGATACCCCTGAAGTGCATCACGAACGGCCGACGCCACCCATACGTGCAACAGCCTCTTCCTTTGTTGATTACTTTTTATTGCTGTCAAACTGTAGTTCTCTTCTGCGACCTTTGTTTCTCGACAAAAATAGAGTATCGTTGCCGCACCCATCACCAGCATCGTTTTCATTCGAGGTCTGAAGATAGTAACTTACTATAGTAGATTATTAAGAGATAAAGTTATTGTAATAATACTAATAGAATGGTTGGTTGATCTGTAGGCAGTAACTTACTACAGTAGATAAGCTCAGGGTTTTGGCTCATCTTGGACCTTTCCCTGGAACTCAAAGAACTGGTCTTATTGAACACAAATCCCTCTTTAAAAATGCGTTCCAAAATGGGATCAAACTTAGTGTTCTCTTGGATGGGTTGACCACTTGGCTTCTGAGCCATCGGATGTATCTCTTTGTGTGTGTTCTATACATTCCAATAAATTTGCCCAAGTTGTTGGAAAGTGATTGAGAAGCTTCTAATGAGAGAGACAGAGAGATGAGGAAAAGGAACATGTTTACTAACTAGCCCTAAATCGGAAGCTGCTGCATCTTTTCTCACTTCCCATGGTTTACTGAATCAACTGATTAAACCCACCACAAGCAATCAACTCGTCGGCAATTGCATTAGGTGGTCAAAGTCTTCCCTCTGACCAGATTCCGTCATTCAATTTCTTTACCCAAAAGTATAATAATGGTAGCAACTTGGAAGCTGCTTAATTCCCCACGTGCGGTGGGGTTCTTCGGGTTCCATCCGCGCAATTTCCCCATGTGGGAAAGAGCCGCTATTTGCACGGTCAGAACACGTTGACCAGTCTCTCCCGTACGGAATCGACGGCCAGGATGGGGTTCGCGGTACGACGACCGTCGATTCATCACGTGCGCCAAAGGAACGCGATCGACGTCACGTGGGCTTTTTTTCCGCAGATTGGACTGGTCCTCCAATTTGACCACGTGTTTAAAGTGCAACCGCTGGTGCTGCTGCTACTTATAAGGGCGGTCCGTCATTTAAGCCAGCGGGAATAGTTAGGAGGAGCAGTCGAGGCGGAGACAGCAGCGGTAATGGCAACGTGGCCCTTCGTCCCCTTCCACGAGGAGTACTTACATGGGGTTGATAACAGTCTCCTCTGGGCCTTGTCGCCGGAACTGCAGCACTTCGATTACACGGCTGCCTTCCCTGAGCTCATGCAGGGGATAGACCCGCCGGTTGCGCCGCCGGCGGCGGCCCATTGGAGTGCCTTCAGGAGGTATGCCAGGCCGGATGGTGCACAAATGTCGGAGTGCTGCAGCTCAGAAACCAAAAGTGGCGGCGACGGTGGCCGGAACATCCACCGGCGGATCATTAAGATGTTGAGAAGATACCCGAAGGGCGAGGAGCCCAGCGGGATGGAGACGAGCAGGGGTTTCCGGCATATGATGCGAGAGCGGCAGCGGAGGGAGAAGCTCAGCCAGAGCTATGCTGATTTGTACTCCATGCTTGCCTCCAGATCAAAGGTTTCTTCTCTTTTCTCTTCTCCTCTCGGTCAATCAGATGCTGCCGTTGCATTAGAGCTCATAAGAAGTAGAATTCTCGAGTCTAATAGCTTTGTGTATCTAATTGAACTCTTTCAATCTCATTAGGGGGAAATCATTTAGGAAAGGAACGAGGTCGTATTCCATGAAACTTTAGAGATGATTGTCCATGTTCATCTAATTAGTGTTTTCTTACATAAAAGGGGTGCAAAAGATATCAGCGACAGTAATGTGTTTGGTGATGATATGATGCTGATAGTTGATCGCTTCAGTTTCTTGTTACTTTGTTCGGATATTGTAGATTTCATTCACTCAATCTATGTGTAACTTTTCCAGGGTGACAAGAACTCGATCGTTCAGTCAGCCGCTCAGTATGTGCGAGAACTGAAAGGGGCGAAGGAGGCGCTTCAGAAGCGCAATGAAGAGCTCGAGGCAAAGATACCAAGGAACAATGCAACCGACAGGGCCAAGATTAAGATCAGTGTGACCAATCCGTCATCTTCCATCGACTCCATGATCGGGGCACTTCGGTGCTTAAAGAGTTTGGATGTCGAGGCGAAAGCCATTCGATCTGATCTCTCCAGCACCGAGTTTTCTGCCATTATGACCATCGATACCAAGGTGCGTAATATCTCAGGTTTTCTGGTGCGGTCCTTATCGATCTTAATCACCAAATTGTCATTAGCCAGTTCTGATAGAAAGGTAGTAATGGTTGGAATAATTATGCCTCGGGATTCATTCTCTGCACTCTGCTGCCACTAAGAGTATCCTAATACTCAGTTATCTTACTCCAGAAAGCTCATAATGACTATAGTATGCTGCCATTGCATAGGGATTAGTATATCACTCACTACCCGAGCTAGAGGATCTCATAATCCCAACTATCCAATTTGAGAAATAGCTGATTCAGCTTTTGTAATCTAACTTACATGAACATTATCATGACTTAGAGCAATCAAGCTAGGGCGTTCATTGGTAATAAGCTGCTCTTGCAAAAATACTAGAAATTTACTGAGTTCTTGACATATATGATTTTTTCGTTAAATCGTATAGTCTTTGAGTTAATTTTTCGTCTGAATGGATTCTGCTCGCCGGTCATGCTATTCCTCCATTTTTGTCTTGTAATGTTAGGCAGTGAATTTGTTGACATATGAAAACATAAGTTATATTCCCAGTCGAAAACTTCACTTGGAACGCAAACATATAAAATTTCTTTTGAAGGTTCATCTAGAGATTTTGTCTACGGTATGGATTAGAGAAGTAAGTGGGAACTGCTACTCTTTCAGATGTTTCTTCTTGTTTTTTATGAATAATTTTGTTATTTTCAACATCCCTGAGTCCTAGGTTAGAAAGACCTCAGCAGCCTCTTCCAGGGAAAGCTACATGACTCAGATGAATCATCCATCTTTAGGCTAGAACAAGTCAGCTAGAACTAAGGTTCATCAAAACCTCCACTTCTCAACCCTATAATACCTCAGATAGGACCAAGGTTAAGATTAACACTATATATCACCTGGTTGAATGTTTTAATCGAGATCTATGTGCTGCTGATGGTTCCATTTATTACTTTATGTTTTGTCTTCGTAATAGATGGCGACAGCTGATGTGGAGAGAGTTGTACAGGGAGCTCTAATGGAAGTTGAGAAGAAGCTTCATCGCCAGCTTCCGGGAATCAAGACAAGCTCACGGCAATGTCATGTGGAAAATATGATCTGAACCCATATTTGACATGTTTGTCATATTTTTCTTCTTTCTTTCTTTCAACAGCCGACCTCCAATCACATTCTTCCAACTCTGTGTTGTTTTGTTTTGACTTTTTTCCTTAGAAGGTAGACAGTCGACCGGAGTTTTGGGTTCATCCTCTGAAGCTGCTGCACACACCAAACATGCTTCGGTTGAAATGAGGTTGCAAGTTGGCTTTCATTTCTGCACCCATTACAATTTGATGTTCTTTCCACCTCGCAATGTACATCATCTCCATTTTATTCTTATTATTTGAGGTCAAATGTGCTTGTGCTTCCTCTCCATATTGACTATTAATTATTAAACTAGTTGATGATAATAAATAATAGCCAACTGCTACATCATGTCTTTGTATGTAGCATATCATGTGTACATGTAAAACAGAAAAATGTAGTTGTTACATAATTATCTATCGTATCTTTGTTCTTATATATATTTTTTAAATTATATGAAATTTTTTATAATTATAAAAAAATATAATTTTTTTTTTTCATATTATCGATTTTGTTGATAAAGATATCGTAAGATTTATCTGGGCATATATTAACTTTGTTTTAATTTCATAAATATAAAAGATCGCATGGCCACGTGAGCCCCACGATCAGTCAACGGCATGGTGGTCCACGCGACGAGGGCCCCACGCCCGCGTCAGTCAACTGCCACCACCAAACCCATATGGGGTCGACATGCACGCGGTGACGTGTCCCCCCCCCTTCGCCCCGTCATCGCAACCGCTGCCACTTTGACGAAAGCCGGAGGAACCGACGGCGTGATGGATCCCGTCGGGTCCTTCTCTATCCAGCATCATCGGATCTCCGTCCATTGTGATAATGGGTAAATCGTAATCGTTCGATTCTCTCGGACGATTCAGTTGCTTGGAGAAGATCTCCGCTAGGAGGAGGAACATGACACACGGAACCAACGCGACAACCCATTCGACCCCGGAGTAGGAGAGCGGGACCCATAGCCCATGACCGTCTGATCGAACTCCAGCGGTGGAGATCTCCTCGCGTGCCGTGAAGTCCCACCGCTATAATTTCTGTTCATTAAAATTGCGTGCGCTTTTTCTTCCTCGCTTTCGGAATCTAATTCTTTAGTTTATGCTGTGTTTTTGGATTAAAAAAAAAGGATTATATATATATATATATATATTTATTTTTATTTTATTTTTGGCTTCCTCGAGTCTTTCCCTCGACACAGTTCCACCTCGGCAACCCGATCGCCTAGGGTTTTCTCCTCACCTGTCTTCTTTCGTGGGGTTTTACCTTCTCGTTTTCACACTTCCTCTGAGATCTTGTATTTCTTGCGTTTTTCTGTGTTAGTCTAGTTTGATGCAATCGGTGCAAGGCAAAGAAAAGGGCAGCTTTAGCTGATCTGTATCGTCAAAATCGAACCTTGGAACCAACTGAGCTTACCTCTTTCATGGCGGTTTTGTTGTGCTCGATTTTGGCGACTTCATGATTTTGATCTGTTTTACAGGAGATATTTCGATTTTCTACCCCTTTTCTTTTGATTGTGTCGCATGGACTGGATCATAGATAGCATTTTGCTTTTCACGCTTCAAGACTGAAAGAGATTAGCCAGGCCTTTTGAAATGTGTAATTTTTTGTTGCTCAGTTTTGTATCTGGTTCTCTAGGTTGGGACGGATGAGGGATTCCTGTTGTTGAAAGAGAGCCCGGAAGGGGATTCGTTGGGGTTGCTGAAATGGAAGGAGTGGAAGAGGCTAATATGGCAGCTGTGGAGAGCTGCCACAGAGTGCTGAGCTTACTGTCCGAGACACAACACCAACCCTTAGCTCGCAAGAATATACTGGCAGAGACAGGAAATGCTGTTTCTAAGTTTACCAAGGTTGTTTCCATGCTTGGAAATGGTGTTGGCCATGCAAGGCCGAGGAGGCTCAAGAGTCCCCATCGGCTCCGCTTCAACCACAGCATCTTCTTAGACAGCCCAGCAGCCTCCAGAGCTGACCCTTCTGCGCTGCTGCTCCAACTCCTTCCGAGAAACCTACTCCAGAATCCAGTTAACGAGTTGGGTTCCACTGCCAACATGCCTCCACAAATCCCACCAAGAATGTTCCTTGAGAACCCTGCAGGGGAAACCCAAGCTGCCCTCAGCAGTCCTACCCCCACCCACCTCCATTTCCTCCACCACCACCAGCACAACCGTATGTTCCAGCTTCAGCAACAGCTGAAGCTCCAGAACGAGATGTGCGAGAGGAGCAACGGCGGCTTGAACCTCATGTTTGACAGCTCGAGTTGCACGGCGACTGCGTCTTCCTCTAGGTCCTTCTTGTCATCCCTGAGCATCGATGGAAGCATGGGGAGCGTGGATGGGAAGGCCTTCAACCTGTTCGGCAGACCCCAGTTGTCCAATCCCATGAACTGGCGCCCGCATGATAGGAGGTGCTCTGGAGGAGGAATCGATGGAGGCGGAGGCAAATGTGGGAAAACAAGCAGGTGCCACTGCTCAAAGAAGAGGTCGGGCCTTTCTTGTTTTGGCTCGATTCCTCCTTTCTTTGCAACAAGATGTTCTCATTCAGAATCTTTTGATTGTTAATTTGCAGGAAATTGAGAGTGAAGAGAACAATCAAGGTTCCTGCTATCAGTAACAAGCTTGCAGACATCCCTGCTGATGACTGCTCATGGAGGAAGTATGGGCAGAAGCCAATCAAGGGTTCTCCCCATCCTAGGTATTAGTTTTGTTGGCTTTGTCAAACACCTCTTCATCAAGTTACCTAATGCAAATGATGTTTATGGATTATTGCTCGATCATTGCCCTTAACATCATTGTTATCTGTATAGAAAGAAAAAAAAAATTGATTGTGTATGAATTCAAACAGCCAGTGATAATAAACTCTAGTGTGGTATTTTTCATTTTCTTCTTCACATCGTGAAATTGTCTGGACTTAGTAGTTGTTTTGTTGGACTTCTTGAAAGCTTGGGTAGCACATTTGTTTTTCTTCTGACTGTTTCAGATCATACAATGCTAATTATCGACGGTGTCGTTTTCTGTGACTTGTAAATCTTCATGCCACTGGTAAATGTCTCTACGATCCGATGACTAGTTATGGATACCATTTTGCTGTCGTATATTCATCTTTCAGTCACAAAAGCAATCAGGCAGGTTTTGCTAATAATTCAACCAGCATATTGATTAAATAACTGCATTGTACTTCTCTATGATGATACGGGAAGTGTTAGCATAATCAGCTCTCTTTACTATTTAATGTTGTTTTGTCATGTTATTAGTTATGCCGGTGAACTTTGATTCAGTACTAAAATATTATTCGACTGAAACCGAGCAGAGGATACTACAAATGCAGCAGCATGCGGGGCTGCCCTGCAAGAAAGCATGTCGAGAGGTGTGTCGAAGATCCGACAATGTTGATTGTGACTTATGAAGGTGAGCACAACCATGCCAAGCCATGACTCAATCTGCCCACAGATAAGAGGTCGGTGGAGGTGTCCTTATCAATTAGTTGAAATGTGTTTTGAGCTTATCTTTGTAAATGTTCCTTGTGTTCAAGAAAAGCAGGTCATGGTATAGTCTAATGCTGTGAGAGATGCAAGGAAGATGAACCCATAGAGCCTCAAAAGCATGCTACTGATTAGTTGAGTATTAGGAGAACCATCATTGACATATTTTTGTGAACTTTATTTGTTTGAAGTAGGCTTGGTTGGAACTATCACAGAAGTTTTTTGACAGTAGAAAGCCATGGTTGTAAAGCACTTAAAAGCTTGTCTCCTGCTTGGAAGAAATAGAATCCTTTTTGCAAAAACCTGTGTGTTTTATTGCCATTTATGCAGGTGTTGTTCTTGACACTCCAATGATTTTGCATTTGCTTATTGTCTCCATGTTGACCCACCTGAACTTTGCTGTATGTGCCTGAAGTCTGTACATAAAAATTAGTATTTGGAAAGCAATGATATGAGCAAGATAACAAGGGTAGTAGCTAGCTCTTCATGTCTTCCATCTTATCCTCAACATGAGAGACATGAATGCTTCCTCACCAGCTCCACCAGAGAATCCATGGTGGGGCTCTTGTTGGGTTACAGTGCTATTATTCCATTGTTGGGTGTGGCAAGTCATCCCCATGCACTGTGCAATGTGTTGTCCTCAACATTGATACACAAAATGCCAAACTGCAGGTGATGGCAGAGAGAAGAAACAGACAACTGAGTCTTCCTGCAAGAAGACACTGTCAGCAACCTGAGGCAACTGTTCATCATACTGGTTTCAGAGGCATTATTACTTCAATACACCAATTCCTGGTCTATAATATTCCACTTTCAATTTCTCACACCTTTGTATTTTCTTGTCATTATTTATCACTCAAATTACTTGTATTTATGAAAAATTTAATAGGAAGGGATCATAAGACTTATTGTTATTAATATCTAGATGTTCTCATGAGTATATATATATATATATATATATATGTTGTTGCTATGTACACCATGTTAGGTCTTCACTATCCATGTTTCATAGACCATTCATGACTCATTAGTTATTTTGCACCTATTAAGGTACTTAATGAAATCATTTATCTATAATAAGTGAGTGGACATTTGTCCTAAACACATCCAATGGTTTTTCCTCAATCAAATGGTTAAATAGTTAAAAGTGAAAAGATAACACTGACACAGACTATTACTCTCTCTCTCTCTCTCTCTCTTTGAAAAATAATAATAGAGACAAACTGCTTTCCAAGAAAATTGATACAGATAGATACAGAATACAGTCTTAAAAAGCTGATGCTTCCATGCCTTTTGACCTGTACTATTTGAAAATGGCTTGGTAGGTTCCAAGACAATGTCTTGTGGCCATCAGTGCTGTCCTCCCATTTTGGTAACAAAACTTCAACAAATATTACTAACTAATTTTTGGAAATAAAATAAGTTAAATTGTCAATTTATAATGATTCAACAAACTAAGTTGTCAATTGACTTTGAACAACTTGATATGCTATGATATTTCTACATTTAGTTGTTTACTTCCATTTTGGTGAGGTTACTATTCTCATATCAAAATGAATCCAATGAAAAAGAGCTCAATACAGAATTGACTAATCCTACACCAAGACTTTGCATGTATCCATGGCCACTTATCTCCACAATTTGCAGTCAGTCTGCTGCTACAGGATTTAAACCAATTTAAGAACTTCATGTAGATGAGCAGCAGACACAATCTGCAGCAGCATTGGTTTGAAGGATATGAGAAGTCTCCCCCTGTAATCATCTCAACTAGAGCTTCTTCATCACAGAGATTTCCATTACTGGCTAACTATGTGTCTCTCACAACTATTGCTATCTAATGTTAGTATGGCCTGACCTTGAGTAGTGATCATAGAATGGAGGCCAACAACATCCCAAGCTTGCTTTTTGTCAAGGAAGTTACCAGGTTTGGCAGAAGAACCAACACTATTGGCTAACATGAAAGACCAAACTTTCCTCAACAAGCAATGGAATTTAACTGAATCTGACATTTCAGGAAAGATACAAGTGTTATCATGTCAAATGTGAAGCTCCTTTGAAGAAAGATAGATGATAAGTTGTTCCCCTGTATAGACCTACCCTGAGCATGATTTATGATCAAAACAATTTATAACTCAACATGTTTGTATCAATTTTTGGAACTGAAAGGTATGGATTGCACACCCTTAATGCAAATCAGAGTCTGAGTGGAATCTAACTCGGCTATTTAACTCAGGATCTGACTGACCTATATACCCAAATACTGTTCTAGTGACAAAAGACTGCCGTGCTCATCGATCGACCCTTACACAATTTCCTCAGCTTGTTTGATACCTTTACAAATTCGGATACATATAGCATTTGTAGTGCTTATGTATGCTCACATAATTGATGTGCAATTGGTAGTGCTCATCTTCTCTTTTATATTGACAGTGCTTAGAATCAACCTTTTCTCAGTTTTGTCAATGCCAAAATATACACTCCTGTGTGAGAAATTGTCCACATCAAAATGCACCATCTAACTTTGTGATGCTAGACACTTTTTCTTCCTACGAATAATGCTGTATGATATCCTAAAAGACTAATTCAAGCTATTCATAGATGAAAAGTGGAATGAGATAACTGCAAATGGACCAGAATTGTTCAGGATCAGTCAAAAGCACAGGCCTAATATCAAAGACTGGATTTTGCATCTATGTATGTCATATAACTTTTTAAGCCTATGAAACAATGTGTTGCATAGTATGTGTACAAAGACCGTCAATTAACAAGAAGGTGACATGAACTCTACTTTTTGAGTTATGACTAAATGACTAGGAGCAGTTAATCTGCTAATGTACAATAATCAATTCTTCACCAAACTTGATATTCACGAGAAGAAAATAGGAAGTACCATTGAATACAGAGCAATCTGCAAAAGTTTGCAATAGTAGAGAAAAGATGAATTTAGATGGAAGTGTAAGTTTCCTAGGGACATTTGCCATAGATAACAGCATAAATTTTACTTGCACAGATCATATTCATTTTAACCTAAATATGCTGAGTAGAGAAATGATCTATTTGTGGTAATTAACATGCTGTTCTGGGATATATTAGCTTGTCTTGTAGTGCATGATTCTTAAGATCTTAATAATATACATGAAAGGCAATTGTGACAACAACTAACATTCATAAACCATATAAATTTTACAAAAAACACAAATTCATAATCACCCGCGCACTGTATTGTCCACAATGAGTTCTTATGTGATGTCTAACAAATTCTATCATCAGCTGGGGACTCATAGTACATGGCTTCCAAGCAACTATTTGATGATGGCTAATCGTGCTTATTCTGTATATTTTACATTGTTGATATGGCTTCTCCTGCTAATTATTTTCAAGCAACGCATTAAACTATTAAGGAAGCAGTTAGTTATAGGACCTAGAGACCATGAACTATAAGATTGCCACAAGGAAGCATCACAAGAAATTCTATCTCTAGTTGTTAGGCATTTATATCTGTGGACACTAAGTTATTTTAACCAATGCAACAATGTTAAATAACACTTTTTTGTAAAATGTAAGCATTGCTTTGTTGACTTTGTGAACATTAATTTCTCGAGATATAATAATGATACAGAAAGGTCCTGATTGAATTTTTTATAGTAAATACAATACTTGTAGGCCAAAGCATCAAGCTATAGTTCGAGAAGATGGACTAGATAACTATTACTGCAGACCACCAACAAGAAACATGAACATGAGAGAATGACAACAGTGCCTAACTACAAATGGATCAGTATCTTGAATCTGCACAAGCATGTACAGTGTTACACCAGCGATAGAGAAGACTACAAGGACATAGCAGCCGAGACACCAGTTCACCAGTCAACCTTGGAAGGAAATTACAAGTAAAACAGCCAAACCAAAAGAAAGGTTCTATCCAAACATTCTTATATCTTGGGAAGTAATGACAGGCTTACTCTACAAGAATTAGAGAGAAAAAAAATACTTGTGTACAACAGTGAAGCTTTTAGATTAGACAACTCAAGAAGGCAGCATTAATAACCTTAGGAACCATAAGGATGCATCAAGATAAGATTATGACTACCTGATGCCAAACTAACTAGTGACCAGTATCAAAGAAAAGAACTATGAATTCTCATGTGGTCGATTTTGCAATAAGGCAATGAACTGATCAGCAAGAACGACTAATTGGAACAAGTAGGATTGTCAAAAGCTTCCGTTGTCTTATAAACACCTAGAGGCCTGTATGTATCTGTTCATCCAAAATACAAGAACTGGATACTAATGATTGCTCTGAAAATTAGGTTAGAAAGTTACAGATGAAATCAAAATTTTGGGACTTTTAGGAAAATACTTCGAGTTTGGATTATTGCTAAGTAGAAAAGGAATCGAGTACCTCAATTTTGGGAAATGATCACATTGTTGAATTATAAATTCAACTCGTGGACTAAAACAAGCTAATCACAGCAACTAATAAGCCTAGACACAAAATAGAACAACGAGATCCCCATTCCACGTTCCAGCAACGTGAAAATGTGCAAATAACAACAGGAAAACAATCTTGGAATTAAATCTGAGGACAAATCAATCTGAAACTATGAAAGAACTCATATCATTCTTCCTGAAATTTAACTATAGCGATAGAAAGCTTATACATGATTCAGATTACTGCTGAACGTATTTTCGATCTCTACTGAACTTGAACATGAAAAAAAGATTAATTCGATGCCCCAGAAGCAAAAAGGCAGTAATCAAAACCCAACCTTTCCACTCAACCTGATGGTTTCGTCCCACCCAGTCGCCGCCGAGTGCGCCTCTTCCACGGCTGCAGCACCGAATCCTGGAACCTAGAAGGCATTGCCAATTGCCTCTTCCTCCGCTTCCCCCTCGGACCAGCTTCAAGTCCGCCATCCAGCTCCTCCTTCCTCTCCCCAATTCCCTCTCGCTTTCCTTCCTCCTCCTCGACTCCATTGCTCCCAATGTGCTCCATCTCCAAAGCTCTGTCTCCAAAGACTTCAATGACTGCCAGCACCAAGAGATCGAGACCTTCACAACGACTCGAACAATCATCCGACGGAGCGGGATTGGGATCGGGAATGGAACCCAAAGGTGGAGTCTTCGAGGCTCGAATTCTCATTTGGAACCAGTTTCTCGGGATTGGAAGACTTGGTAAGAATCGGTGCAGGAGAAACGCGAGATTTTGGAGATCCTAATAGGATTGGAACTGCGTGAGGGGATCGGAGAAGGAAGCCAAAGGGGATGCAAGATTTGGAGCAGCAGAGAAGCCGTGGGTGGAAACAGATGTTTGATTCATATGCCAGAAGCGTTGGCGTGCGTGTTTTGTTGTATGGAAGAGGGGCTGCGGCCATAAAGCCATCCTCCTCCAGAATTGCTTCTGTTTTTGGTGTTTCCGGAAACAAGAAACAGAGATTTTTGTTTTCAGTTTATTCTACCCTTACTGAAATCAGGAAAAACAAAACAAAAACGACCAAATAACATCTGAAATAAGACTTTGACCGAAATAAATACAGCATTAACAAATTTTTGTAAATGTCAGATACTTCTTTTATATTTTTCTGCCTCCAATTTTCCTGGAAAACGTTTTCATAAATGTGGAACAGAATCAGCAATTTAGGACAAATTTTGTTTTTTGGATTAAAAGCAGTGAATTGAATTGATTTCTGCAGCATCAGAATTGTAGATCATGCAAGTTGTTTGGTCAATCATATTATCCACAGAAGGGTCCAAAAAGACAACCTTTGGACTTGGGTTGACCTGTGGCATTGCTACATTCCCACAAACTGTTAATGGACAATGCACCATTGACATTTATAGCTTGCTAAAAATGTCTTCTTTTTTTTTTTAATGTTTATAAGGTGATTTTTTTTATGACATTTGCTTCATTTTTTTTCTTAGATAATTTTATCGTTGATAGTTTATCAATGATCTTATATTTGAATCCCATCTTCATCACTTATCCTTTGTAAAACAAAATATATATAATGAATTATATATCCTTTAATCTACCAAAAATCAAAATAATCGATTATTTGCTATGTATTTGACTAATATGAATCTCCAATTAACATCAATACATTACACACAAATTAGCCATCAAATGCACAATTCCAAGTATAGCACTGCTGCTATGTTGTGTACCTAATTCAATAAATTCCAAGTAAACTCATTTTGATTTACATAAAATAGGAAAATAAAAAAAATATGCAACTTCATAATTAGAATAATTTATGTATCCTTGCAACAGTTTTCATAAAATTCAATTTTTATTTTTTTAGAATAATTGAAAAACATATTTCTTTCTCCTTTTTTTATTTTTTATTTTTTGGTGTCAAACAAACCGAATTTCCACCACTGGCCTTCATATCAGATGTCCGTTATTTGCAAGAGAAGATCCGAATCCGATTGGTAGGCTATATATATACCCATTGCGTGATTCAGTTCCCCCCTATAGGATCAAATCACAGCCGTTGTGTGCTGCCCGCGCCCGCCGTTGCTGCTTCTGTTGGGGTTTTGAGCCGCTAGGGTTTCTCGCACTCGTATCGGCATCCCTCCTAACTCCTCGAAGCGTCGTTCGATCGAGCGGCTTGGCCTCCTCTCGGGACCTCTTCTCCGCATCTCGTCACCTCCTCGGCCTCCATGGGGGGCGCGCGGACGCAGGTGAACAAGGCCCATAAGAGCCGCTTCGCCTCCAAAGCTTCGCGCCAGATTCACAGGACCTCGCGCACCGGTGAGACTGCCTTCTTTGTCAGGAATCGGAGGGTCTGACTCTTCCTAGCAGTTCAGGTTTTCTGTATGTTGATTCTTCTTTGGATGTTCAGATAAGAGTCGGATTGCGAAGCCGGACTCCCACCGTTCCGCCGTGAAGGGCGCCCGTGCTGCTCGGATCCAGCGCAGTAAAACGGTATGCATGACTGACAACGAAAACATTGTTATAAATGCTTTCGAGCGTAGTTTGGGAATCCTTCTGCAATGTGCAAGTTCTTTTTCTTCCAGTAGCTGTACTATTATTGCAATTTCAGTGGAGTAAATCAAGAAAATGGATTTCTTTAGTTTAACAAACATGTCTTGCTAAGATAGGGGAAATGTTTAAAATTTATGCAAATTCTAGGGCAGAACAAATTGTTGGCCATGTTTCGGTGTTGTGATTCTATAACAAATTAAATCCTTTTATACTCTTCATCAGCAGTTAGATGCATCTCCCCAAAAATAAATGGGGATGTTTAAATTAATTCATAAGGTGTTTAATAAGGTTAGTGACAGAAAAGTTAAGAATGGTGAATATTGCTTGTAGTAAACTCATAGTGTGCTAGATATAATTTCCACTGGCTATTGGGTTGGTTTCATAAATATTAGCGGGTTCTAACACCAAAAAAATATATCGTACTATGTATGATATTTGTGCCTCAGTCTGTGTTACACATAGAAAATCCTACAGTTCTGTCTTTGATGCCATGTAGATTGTCTCTCGAGGTGGTTCTTCTAATAGATAATGACAGACAGGTGGAGGTTTTATTAAGATTAAGCATTTGTTAACAATATTGTGCAGTTATGCGTGACAATGGGGCATAGAGATAATGGCTTATGTATATAAAGAAATTAGGGATGCCATTTTTTTATTTCATTCTACTTCCCTTGATTTTAACATTGACCTCTTATTCTCCTCCTTTTATTTTCCAACTTTGCTTTTTTGCTACCTATAATGCCCTCATCTCTTGTTTCTGCTTGCTTTTCTGCTCACTACTGGTAGAATTTGACCAACTTTTCTTTTTTCTGATGCTGTTTATGATTGACTCTTCAGCAACGGTTAAGTACTTGTTGTACATATACGATTCAGAGCATTCATTAAGCTTCTGGCTTGCAGTATTTGTATGCTAAGTTGATTTCACTAATCTCAGCAATTAAGCGGAAATTTTGCTTTTGTTTTGTGACAAACAAATTCTTTTCTATTGTAATTCAGCACAACTTTTTAAATTATATTCCATTTTCCATTGATGGTTGGAAATTTCATGATTATGTTTGCTGTGTTGGAAAAGTCATAATTCATTTGTGTTGGGATTGCTTATCACTGTTTCTTTCTTTTCCCTGTGCAATTTTGTAGATCCGCAATCAGAAAAGGGCTGCTTTACTAAAGGATAAAAGAGCTTCAACTGGATCAGCTAGTCCTCCTCGAGTTGTTGTGAGTAATCTGTGATTTGTATTATATTCATTTTCTGTCATATATGTTCCGTTTGGTTATTTAGACTATCATTTTTTTTGTCAAATTGCTAAGTCTGAGAACTGTAGTTATTCTATCTGTCAGCACTGTGCTCTTTTTGCAAATTTTGGATCTATATATTGGTTAATCACTGAGTGGAAGTGTCATATTGGGATTTTGAGGTATTTAAAATGGTTTACTTTTTTGAAAACTCAATTGTTGGTTTGACTGGAAGGTTTCTTTGACTAAATACTCCAAACACTTGTTAAGATAAGTCATCTAAGAAAAATTTAAGCTGAACAATAATAGTCAAAGCACCTGAATCATAAGTACTTTGATGAGAGAAAAACTTCCTGAATCGTTAATTTTTGCTCAATCAGTATCCTTGTAGTGACTACCCCGATAAGGCGAAGCAGCTCTTATTTCTAGGTTTTGCTAGTTGTATAACTGGTGGAGGCCACATCTTGCGGCTAACTTCTTTTATTTATTCAGATGCATGTTGCTTTCTCTTTTGTTGCATGTACTCATAACTTTAGAGTTTATACTTTCTTTAGGTGGTTTTACATATCTATCCTTTCAAAGTTGGAAAAGAACATATTTGCCCCTCCAAATTAGTAAGTTTCATATATATATATATATATATCCCTTCAAAAATGAAAATTTTACACTGATTTGGTAAAAGAAAAAATGAAGTACACAGCATGCCTTTTTTTTCACCAATTATTTGATTTATGTATCCCAACATTTTTAAGAGCGTATTGATGCCAATTTGATGTTCAGCATTATTATGCTAAGTGCTAACTACAATGACATGTATGCAAATTTTTGAGCTTGTCAGGGGTATGTGTGTGTGTGCGCACACACCAACTTTGGAAGTACATATTATGCGCACCCTTAAATTTAAAAGAGCAAATACAAAATGTAGCAACTTTTGGAAGTATATATTATGCTTTTGCCTTTTATAGATAAGTTTAGGCGTGAACTTTGAAGTTAACCTTATATTTTTATGTTGGTGGCAGGTCCTTTTTGACCTTTCCTCATCTACAAATCTGGTTAAAGTCGCAACAGATCTCTTAACAGTGTCATCAGAAGAAGATACAAAACCTTTATCAAATACTGTTGCTTTCCCAACCTACAAATTTCGACTGACGGTTTGTTCCTCTTTTATAAAGTGTCTGTATTGTCTTCCTATGGTTATCTGTGATCTTGTCATTCTACCTGAAAATTGCAACTTCTATGCAGTATGAAAGTCCATTTTGTTGTGCCATATTTCTTTTAGTTTCTTTATATCTAAGCTACAAATTATATGAAATATATTTCTGAAACATGATATAATGAATGAAGGTCTTGGAAGCACCACATGGAGATCTATTATCATGCATGGAGATGGCAAAGGTAGCTCACTTTTGTAGGCATCTAGATGGACTATTATTGTCTAGCACTTTGCAATTTTGCTTACCTCATCCAAGATATTTTCTGAAATAGGTTGCGGATCTGATTGCATTTGTAGTTTCAGCTAAGTCATTATATGATGGATATGAGACTAGAAGTTTAATAGATCCATTTGGGGAACAGTGTCTTTCTGTCTTCAGAGCCAATGGTTTACCTGGTACTGCTGTCTTAATTCGGGCAAGTATTTAGTTGTACTAATTGTTCATGCGAACGAATTTCTCGCTTATAATAACTTCTGATATGATGTTTGAATATTTGAATTTGTCATCAGGATCTTCCTATGGACATGAAAAGAAAGCAAGAATTGAAAAAAATATGCATTTCTCATCTTGCTTCCGAGTTGCCTGAAGATTGTAAATTCTATCCAGCAGATTCTAAGGAGGACTTGCACAAGGTAATGCTTCTGTAATGATTGGCTAAAAACTAATTCTGATGGGATAAGTCAAAAAGAGTTACATGGTACCATATTTTTTGGTTTCTCTAGTCTGGACTATTACATAAATCACAATTTGTATATTTTCCTTGTCTTGCAGTTCATGTGGCTTTTCAAGGAGCAAAGCCTTTCATGTCCTCATTGGAGGAATCAACGACCTTATCTTATGTCTCAAGAGGTAGGGCCTATGAATTCATAATTTTGTTATTGTATTGATTTAATGATCAACTAATATTGGTCAATAAGAATTTGTATTTTCTACCTTGACGAGTAGCTAGCTTGAGAATGGAATGACAATTTTGAAGTTTGTAATTTTTAGCCAATCCAAGCGAGATGACATGCTCATGGATATAGGTAGCTTAGGAGGGTAATGAAGTGACCATCATTGCTTTAAGGGTAATGTTGAGATTCATGCCAGAAACATGAATTTGCAAATAAGTCCATGTAGGGTAATCTAAGAACTAGTCTGTAGAGATTGATATATAAAAAAAATCAAAGGTCTGTCTTGATGTCTAACATGAAATTATGCTTTAAAATTTCTGATTAAACTATTTTATATGCCCAATTATGTATCTATGAACTAGTATGTAGAGATTGATATATAAAAAATTCAAAGGACTGTCTAGATGTCTAACATGAAATTTTTCTTTAAATTTTATGATTAAACTATTTTATATGCCCAATTATGTGTTGCTCCTTTATTTATCATTATAAATTCATAATCATTCTGTGTTCCAAATCAAAATTATCAGAATTTATCAGCTTATATCAGCAGGAGGGATAAATTTTCACTTGTTTTCAAGTTCATCACTTTCAATAATTGAACAAATGCACACTTCATTCTTTGTGTCTTTATGTTTTCCCTGCCTTTAGATTAATTTTCTGTGTTTCTGATTTTCACTGATCATGATTTTGAAGTGCTCCACTCTGCATTATGATGCACTTTTGTGCCACTAATCAGTTGACCTAGATTATATAGGTCGTTGAAAGCAAGGTTTTCCATACCGATCTGTACCACCCGTACCGGGCGGTACCGCCAACATCGATCGTCGGTGGTCGATTTCGGCCGTTGGCGGTCGATTGAGGGAGAAAAAGGGAAGAAGAAGAATAGGAAAAGAAGAAAGAAGAGGACAAGAAGAATACCTTGCGCCATCCTTGCCCCCACGTCGTCGTCGCCCGTGGGTCGTCTGCGAGCCGTCGCCGCCCGCGGGCGATTTTTCTCCTGCGCGGGGAGAAAGATCGAGGTGATGTCGCCCCTTTTTATCTTTTTTTAATATATTTTAATATTATATTATATAATATAATATAATATAAATATTTTTATATATTTAAATATATCGGACGATACACACAGTGCGTACCACCCGATACTGGTACTGTACCGGTATCGACAAAATGTTGGTACACTGGTATGGATTGGTAAGTAAAACCTTGGTTGAAAGCAAGGTTTGTAATTTTGACCTGTATCGCTCGGTACGAGCGGTACATACTGGTCCGTTAGGTTGCCGGTACATGAACCGCCCGCTACCGGGTGGTCTGCCAAAAATCCACCGTCGGCGGTCGATTGAGAGAGAAATCGACTGTCGGCGATCGATTGAGGAAGAAAAAGGGAAGAAGAAGAGGAAAAGAAGAAAAAAAGAAGAGGAGAAGAAAGAATACCTCGCCCGCGCGACCCGCGGTCGCTTTTTCTCCCGCGCGAGGAGACGGAGCGTCTCCTTGCACGGGAAGAAAGATCGAGGCGACGTTGCCCCTTTTCTTCTTTTTTTTAATATTTTAATATTTTATTATTATATTATATAATAAAAATATATATTATATTTTAGGATCGTGCGGTATGCACTGTGCATATTTCTCGGTATAGGTACCATACCGGTACTGACAATATGCCGGTACACAGGTACGGACCAGTAAGTCAAACCTTGGTTGAAAGCAAGGTTTGACTTATCAGTCCGTACCAGTGTACCGTTCTATTGTCGATACTGGTACGGTACCAGTACCGGGTAGTATGCACAGTGCATACATCCAGGTATTAAAATATTAAAAAAAAAGAAAAGGGGCGACGTCGCCTCGATCTTTCTCCCCGCGCGGGCAAGGTATTCTTTTCTCCTCTTCTTTTTTTTCTTCTTTTCCTCTTCTTCTGCCCTTTTTCTTCCTCAATCGATCGCCAACGGTCGATTTCTCTCTCAATTGACGGTCGATTTCTTCTTCAATCGGCCACCGACGGTCAATTTTTGGTGGAACAGCCCAGTAGCCGGCGGTCCGCGCGCCGGTAACCTGGTGGACCGGTATGTACCGTCTATATCAGGCGGTACAGGTCAAAATTGCAAACCTTGATTGAAAGTACTAAGGATTAAATGCCATGTGCTTTCTGTGGTTGACATATTACTGTTTTGTAGCATGCTATGGTATGCCTGCACATGCCTTGTTATTTGTCATCACCTATTATGGTAAGTAATAGGTGGATGCTGGTTGGCATTTTTCTGTGCCTTGTCTATCACACTGGAGCAAGGCCAGGTCATCATGCACAGCAAGGACACAGAGGAGGTGCTGAGCACATGCTTGGTACTTGGGTCCATTAGCAGATGGACAAAAATTTTCGTATGTAATTAACAAGGAAGGAAAAGGATTTTCCTTTTGAACTTATTTCTCTTTATAGAATAGTTCAAATATACACTCCAGTTCTATTTTAGATCTCATTCTGTGCATTGTACTTTTAGTTGCACTTGTGTTGTTTGGCAAAACACTTTGTTATCTGGACTGTTTTGTTGTGATATTAAGCTCTTAGATGTTTTATTTGCCCAAATTTGTTTGGACTTTGCTGACATCTTGAATGCTGTTATTTTAACAGGACAATATGATGTTTATTTGTGATAGACAGTGTATTTATGTCTAATGCTCAATTAACTAACTTGTATCAGGCAAGTTTGGAACCTGATGATAACAATCCTGGAACATGTTCCTTGCTTCTGTCTGGTTATGTGCGTGCCCACAGTCTTTCCGTGAATCAACTTGTGAGTCTGTTATTCTTGGGCATCTTTCAATTCTTCTGTTTTAGTACCTATCTTTATAATGCTCTTCCAATCTAGGTGCATGTTTCAGGAGCAGGGGATTTTCAGTTAGGAAGGATAGATGTCCTCAAGGATCAATGCCCTATGAGTGAAAAGAAAAGTTCTAACTCAATGGATGCAGATGATATGCGCGATTTCCAGGTACCAAACTTGATTTTCTCTTATGGAGAAGTAATGGCATATGATGAGATCTTGTTGATGTTTGAAGTTGATCATAAAAGGTCTCATATTAGCTTTGTTAAACCATAGAGGTTCTTTCTATAGAAAATGTGATTTGTAGTGGTTATTTTGAATTGAAATAGTTGGAGCAGCAATTAGATTTTCCGTGACTTAGTTTGCTCTAAGCAAGTGGTTCGATGTTCAATTAGATTACATTTTTTAAGAGAATTTTAGTTGATAATCATCTCGTATGTATCAATGGCATATTGTTATTTTTTAGAGTCAACATTAGCGGAAATTAAGTTAGTTTACAAGCATTGTCCTTTTCTGGTTTGAACATTCAGTTGAGTGACTTCGAGTATATGATACTCTAATTTTTTCCTGTATTTCTATAAGAATGCTTTAGTTCTCTGAAAAGATGTGAATGATTATGAACCCGATGAAACTTTGTCTGTATTACTTAAAATATTATAGCAGCATCTGTCAGTACAAAGGCCTGAATATGGAATTTTGCACAATATATGTACATCTTGTTGGCTCAGTAGAAAATGTAGCAAGAGTATTTGCTGCTTTAATGAGAATGGTGCTGATAGACTGAGGCTTCAAGTGAATGGGACGGCTGAATGGTCCAATTATATCTAACAAGCTTTCAGGAGCTCACTGTGAAAAACATTGCAGGTGATGTAGGATAAAGATAAAGGGTAGGATCTTTGATGATGCATTATGATGCAGGAATAAGGTTGCTGGAGTTGTAGGCAATTAATAGAAATATGCAAGGTTTGCAATTTCGACCTGTACCGCCCGGTACAGGTGGTACATACCGGTCCGTCAAGTTGCCGGTACGTGGACCGTCCGCTACCAGACGGTTCCATCAAAAATCGACCGTCGGTAGCCGATTGAGGGAGAAATCGACGGTCGACGGTCAATTGAGGGAGAAATCGACCGTTGGCGGTCGATTGAGCGAGAAAAAGTGAAGAAGAAGAAGAGGAAAAGAAGAAAAAAAGAAAAGAGGAGAAGAAAGAATACCTAGCGCTCGTGCGCCGTTGCGGCCCGCGCACCATCCTCGCTCGCATGCCGTCACCGCCCGCGGGTCGCGGGCGCTTTTTCTCCCGCGTGGGAGAAAGATCGAGGCAACGTCGTCGGTTTTCTCTTTTTTTTAATATTTTAATATATTAATTTATATTATAAAAATATTTATATTATATTTTAATATATTGGGCGGTATGCACTGTGTGTACCACCCAGTACTGGTACAGTACCAGTCCCGAGATGAACTCGGTACACCGGTATTGATCGGTAAGTCAAACCTTGGAAATATGAATTATAATAAATCAATTCAAGGTATCAAAATAAGTAATCAGATGAATAGGCAGAAGTTTGCATGGAACAAGTGGAACTCAGTCTGGTTCCTTGGAGTTATGCCTAGGGCATTTTCTCACATCAAACTTGTTTCACTTGTGGATCATGCCCTCATCATCAGAGTAGAGGAAAAATCATTTATAAGAACATTGTCTTCAACTTAATAAACATTGTTAAATTATTTGAGTATGGTTAGCCTTACTATTCTTACATGATTTAGCGATCAACATTATTTCCAAAAGGAACAAACTCATAACATTTAAGATCCTACCTAAATATTCATTTCCTTTCGTTTAAAAGTCATAGTGGCTTAGAAATTTTTACAACTACTTATTACCTAAAAGGGGATTTATAAATAATAATCGAACTCAAAATATAGATACAAGAACTTCTAGAATAAGGACCAGAAGTAATGACGAAAATTCATTTGAAAATGCTGATAAAATTACAATTCAGCTTGAAACTACACGACATTGTGTATTGGTCGGACCGCACTCGGAATTTACCAGTCTGACCAAGCATTTAGTTTTATATTTGGAAGACTTCTTTTATATTTACCTAGCGGAATAGTATATGACTGTCTATTACTGGACTGGATACATTTCTTTATTTGGAACATATATGGGATTTAGCTTGTTCTTTCATATGTGAACTTGATTAGTTTCTGTAGTTTCATAAGTTTGTTTATTCCTTGTTTTGGAGATGAATCTAAATATTATTCATTTTTTGATAAATTCTTTTTTAGGAGAATTTTATTAGTGATTCATATTGTCAAATGTATCATAGAGTATGCCACCTGAAAATATATACAATAATGCATTTAGAGGAGTTTGAATAGATTTTGTGGCAACCATATGAATTTCTGTCAAGAATTCTCATATCTGTTGTCTTCTCACCAACTTTTATTTTCTGAATAACTTCTATTCTGGCTTATATGTTGCTTACCTGTCTATCCATGGAATGCATTTTTTTATTTTCTTTTATCCACATATTATGTGAACTACTCTTAACTGGACTTCTTGCTTGAGAAAATCTTCAGGTCATTCAGACCCTACTTCCAGATCCTATGAAGCAGGAACCTTTGGTTGTTGAAAACGTACCCGACCCGCTTGCAGGTGAACAGGTTAGGTTTAAGTCCACTTTTTGCCAGTGAACTTTTATATGCTTTTTGCACTTATTTGCCTTAATACTATAAAGTAAGATCTATACCTATTTGCTGAATTTTGTCGGCACTAATGCATGGAAAGGTTGCCATTATTTTCTTATTCAATTGGCTTATGGTGCACTTCTGTTCCATTTTCTATCATGTAACCATGTCCCATTTATTGAGGGAAGTTTTGAGCCATAAACTGTTGTACCTCTAAAACTGTTAATTTTTCTTACCTTGTAAAGTTGTTTTTGGTCTTTTGGTGGCTATACGGGATGGATAGCCCTTCCTAAGCCTGGGATGAGTCATTTTCATTTATTCATTTCTTGTTCTCTCCTTTATTCTTTTCATCCTGTGGTTGTCAACATGGCATGTGTTGACAGCATATACAGTGGCAACCTCAGGTTGATGGTGGGTTTCCCCATAGTAAATCAATTTATCCTTTTGTAGCTGAAGTTGGTAATATTTTTCGTTCTTCATTGTGAACACAGAATATATACTCCAATAAATAGCAAGGTTTGCAATTTCGACCTATACCGCCTGGTATGGGCGGTACATACCGGTCCGTTAGGTTGCCAGTACGCGGACCGCCCGCTACGTGGCGGTTCCGCCAAAAATCGACCGTCGACGGTCGATTTCGGTCGTTGGCGGTCGATTGAGAGAGAAATCGACCATTAGCAGTTGATTGAGGGAGAAATCGACCGTCGGTGGTCGATTGAGGGAGAAAAAGGGAAGAAGAAGAAGAGGAAAAGAAGCAAAAAAGAAAAGAGTACCTGTTTCCCCGCGCCATCCTCATCAGCGCGTCGTCGTCGCGCGCTGTCGTTGCCCCCGGGTCGCAGGTGCTTTTTCTCCTGCGCGAGGAGATGGAACGTCTCCCCGCACGGGGAGAAAGGTTGAGGCGACGTCGCCCCTTTTCTTTTTTAATTAATATTTTAACATATTTAATATTATATTATATAATAATATATTATAAAAATATTTATATTATATTTTAATATACTGGGGGGTATGCGCCCAGTACTGAGATAAACTCGGTACACCGGTATGGACCGGTAAGTCAAACCTTGATAAATAGTATCAACTTTATGTTTTTTTAAGAGATCAAGGTTTACATGGCCCCACAAGTCTATTTGGATCTGCATGGCATAGTAGTGTGGACCACATTATGCTTTAGTGTTGTAGTAGGTGCTGCATCAGGTTTAGCAGAGAAATGTGAATTACTTGTGTTGGCCAAGGCTTGTCCATTCAGAATCATCCATTCTCTTTTTGACTTTAAACATTCATTTTTTATGTGAGCCTCCCATTTGCACAACTTTGTAACATGCAAAATGTTTCACTTGGTCAATGCTTTTAAATCTAGAATCTTGATGCATGAGTAAGCTTCACATTTCACTCACTATTAGATGCAAAAGTGCTGTTATATGCAATATGCATTTTGGGTTTCTGTAAGCAGGAGTATGTTAAAACCTGCATGTTCATGGAATTATGATATTATATTCTGCTGCATTCATGGTGAATTTATATCTGTAGTTTTTCTTAAATAGAAACCTCCCTAACATGTGAACATGGTGAAGTTATGTCAAACACCAGGCATGAATTTGTGATTGTTTGGCCTTGTACTTAAGTGCTTAGGTGTCTAGAATTCTTCTTTTTAACCATATATGTAAAAGAGAACAAATCCATGAAGAACATTGCAGAAAATAAAAACCTTGACATGCCATCTTGGATCCACTCTCTACATGCCACCCCTATGTTCGGCCATATCCATTATCACATATGGGTTTGGTGCTCAGATAACGAATAATAATTAGAAGCTAGTTAAACTTCTCATGATGTAGCAGCCAATAATCTTCTTGTTCCGAAGAATTAACTTTTATCATTTGGCGCTAGTCATGCAAAATTTTTTTGACTGCAACTAGAGTAAGGAATTGCAATATTTTAGTTATACAGTTAAATTTCATAGGTAATGCAGAACTTTGTGTCCTCCTATTGCATTTAGTTCTTATTTTGTAGCAGTTGCTTCTTTAGGGTAATTGCTGACTTGTTTATGTTAAATAGACATGGCCGACAGAGGCAGAGATTGCTGAAGCTGATATAAATAACAAAGAGCAGAAGTTGATTAGGAAGAAACTTCCTCAAGGCACCTCAGATTACCAGGTTTCTTCAGCACCTGAGTTTTCATATATCTGTTTGCTGTCTTTTCCTTGTACAAGTGAAGCCTGGAAAGCTTTAGCATGCACTTCTTTCTTGTCATGGTTTGCAGGCTGCTTGGATTTTAGAGGAAACAGATGATGAGGATTCAGACAATAGTGATGAGGAGAATGATGGCATGGTCTTGGATGTACAGAAAAATCAAGCAGCACAGGAAGGTTCTGATAATTCAGATATTGATGAATATCAACTCATCAGCGAAGATTTTGATGATAAAACTGAGGCTGATACTGAGATGGCTGTGAGTTTTCATTTTATTGCTGTTCTGGGAAAGTTGATACAATATGATAATTATCATATTTCACATCATTTTAGATTGCATCATATCCTTTGAATTCCTTTCCACATATTAGTAATTAGTAGCTTCTATGGATTTCCAAGTTAAAATGATGCAGGGTAGAAGGAAAAAACAGAACAAAAAACATGCAAGGGACTGGATACTTGATGTTTAGTATGTATTACTTGATATGATTTTGCATGATACTTGAGATAACAAAACCATACTTTTAACATGTTTTTGTTATCTTTTAGTCAAAGGTTTGCAGGAAAAGGTATGAGATTATCTCTCATGAACATCTTTGGTCTGGCAGCTTCAGCCTTTTACTTATGGTTAAGTTTCATTGGTGTTACATTTCAATGAACTGTTTGAAGAAGGCTGATCTTATTTCCTTCAGCTGAGCATTAGCATCTCAAGAAGTCAACAGAGATAAAAAAAAGTCTTCTAGGCAGTTCCAGCTGAAACTTGACATTATCTAGAATCATGAAAACTGGCTATAATTGAACTGAAAGTAAATCGACTGAACTGCCAAAAAAATGTGTTTTGTTCGTAACTTCAGCTGCAGCTATTGGCAGTCATGCACATTTAGTTTTATGCAAAATAAATTGATATTTCATATTAATTATCATATTTCTCCTCGCTTGCTATATAATGTTTTGTTGTAGCTTTACTGAAAACTTTATGCATGGTGCTCATGTGGATCATCTGGGTGTCAGTTCTCTTTCTTATTATTTATGTGCATATTCTTATAAATTTATATTTTTATATAACTTTCTAGTTTTTAGTGTATATCCTTTATGTAAATTAATGATAGTGCATTTCTTTCAGTTTTTTTATTGGTATATAATCTCAGGAGAATTTACATACATGTTTCAGGATGAGGAAAGCTTGACAAAGGAGCAGATTGAGGCAGAGATTAAAAAGATTAAGGAAGCATATGCTGATGACCAAGGTATTTATTTACTGTCGTACCTTTGTTTTGTTTGGTATGATGTGTGTTACAAAGTAAACAAACTCAACAGTAAAATTTTGGATGGCCATGGATATTCTTCTTCATTTTCTATAGCATCACACACAATTTTGCATTCTCAAAAAGCAACTCTAGATCTTTTCTTCATATGAGTTGTTAGGAATCTCCTTTTATTCCAATAGACCAGGTTAAACTGGATTAATCCTAAAAAGGAAAATACATGATAGTATTTATTTGTTGTGTTCCTACAACAGAATTCAGATATTCATGGTAAACCTTTTGTCTGATTTGGCATCTTAAACATGTATCGACCAGAATCCTATAGGGTTGTGTACTCATATACTGGTAGTTAAATTCAAAAAAATGGTTTTTAAAAAAAAAATATGAATAATGAATATATGATGGTAAGGAGGCTGCTCAAACTTATGGTTTGAGTTTAATCTGTTTCATGCTTACCTGCTAAATGATTTGATAAAGTTTGCACATTTTCACTTCATCTATTGGCCGGTAACAACATAGTTCAAGCTTTCAATTTCCTACTACAAATTTTTTTCCCTAACTTTGTGTTGATGCATAGATTAAATTCTAGACAGATTAACGGAAACCTGAACTTGTTTATCCTTAATTAACATATATTCTTGTTCACTCTGTGATTCTTAAATGTATTACTCATTTGAGTATGCGTATTTGAAGTGATGCCCTCTAGTGGCATATAGATTGTGAGAGGCTCGTTAGCTGTTTTTCTTGGAGGGTAGTTAGGTTAACTTTCTTGTATCAGCAAAATATCTGAATATTTTTGGATGCACACGTTTTTTATGTTCCAAATTACTTCATTTGTTTGCAGAATTTCCTGATGAAGTGGAAACACCAATCGATGTTCCAGCTAAAAAGCGTTTTGCCAGATACAGAGGACTCAAGTCTTTCCGTACGTCTTCATGGGATCCTAAAGTGAGTTTTCCATCTTAATTTTTGAAGTATATTTATTTATCTATCTCTTATATGCATTGTCTTTGTTATTCGTTGACAGGAGTCATTGCCACCTGAATATGCTAGAATTTTTGCCTTCGACAATTTTGCTAGAACACAAAAGCATGTCCTTGCAAAGGTTCTTGATATAGATGAAGGGAGCATGGATGAATGTGCTCCAGTAGGATCCTACGTAAGACTCCACTTAAAGCATGTGCCATTGGATGTAGCTACCAGGCTATGTCAACCTTCAAAAAAGTCACCTGTCGTAGCATGTGGGCTTTTGCAACATGAATCAAGGATGTCTGTCCTGCACTTCAGGTAATTCGTTGTATAAAAAATTCAATTTTCCAGACTTGGTTGGAAATATGTTTGATTGTGGTAGTATGTAGGAAAGTGATTTTGATTGTTGTCCTTAAATATTGATTTGGATTTAATTTCATAGATTCTTGTGGGTCAACTTACCTTGAAAATCGCTGCTAATTGTTCTTGCATCACATATTAATGATCGCCTATAGTGTCATTTCATCTGTATGATGCAACAATCATCACAACTTAAATTCCATGCTTGACATTTCATGTTTAATTGTTTTGTTAGTGTAAACCATGAAAATGATGCCTGCTTTGCTAGACAAGTAGAAATGTAGAAGTCTTAATAGAAGATTTTAAAGTGATGTATGATGGGGGATCTCAACTTAATAGATGCCTGCTTTGGTAGACTATGTCCGCTTTTTGATATGCATGGATTGCACTGTTGCTTGATCGGTCTTGCTGAAAAAACTCTATGTGATGTTAAGTTTGAATTTCAAACAGGATTTATGATGTCATTTTCCTGTTTTACAGCATAAAGAAACATGACTCATATGATGCTCCTATGAAATCCAAGGAGATGTTCAGTTTCCATATGGGGTTCCGTCAGTTTTTTGCAAGGTAAACTCCTGAATTCCTTGGATATAGTTTTAGGTTCTCCTGCTCCATGCAGATCCTGTCATTAATCTTTAAATTCTTGTATGAAGTTGAAGAATCCTCAAAATGGTCTTTTTGCAGGCCAATATTTTCTGCTGACGACTTAAACTGTGATAAGCATAAGATGGAGAGATTTCTACATCCGGGGCGTTTTTCAGTGGCATCTGTTTATGCCCCGATCAGTTTCCCTCCCCTGCCATTGATTGTCCTGAAGGCACAGCATGGAGAACCTCCTGCTCTTGCTGCCATTGGTTCACTAAAATGTGTGGATCCTGATAGGATAATTCTGAAGAAAATCATCTTAACTGGGTAAATTAATCTTAAGCTTTGTTTTTCTTCACATGGCAACTTTAATTTGTAGATCTTCATGTTAATTACATGTATGAGTGATAATTATATATGTGGACATATGCTAGGAGAGTTGAATAACCATGATGTTGTGTCTTAACAAAATCCTTTGTACCAAATCCAGGATAAAACCTCTGTTAAATAAATAGTTGGTTATCCAACAACTTCTCAAAGAACTTTTTTGGTAGGAAATCAGCTGGTTCTTAACCTAGGGCCCTAATAGGTTTCTGTAGGAAGAATGTGTTTGATGTTTAAGGAACAAGAAATCCTTTCTTCTTTCGAAGTCCATGGAATTCTTTCTTCACCTAGGGCCGGCCCTACTATTTATTACTGGTGCACCTTTGTCTCATTGATGCTTGATGTCGTCTGAAGCATGATGGTATAGTATAATACAAAATGATTAATTTGTAGTCATGCATCCATGAGCTTCTGCAGCCAGCAATGTTCTAATGGCATTGTTCCTCAGATCCATCATACATGATTGCATTGTGCTTCCTTTTCATATAAAGGAGAACAATATCTGATTGCAATAAGCATTAAATACTATTTGTCGGCACTTGTCAGTGTCTTCCTTTGCATGAGTCTCATATTGGTTTCAAAATAGTTTGAACCGGAAGCTTTTTTGATGCAGTTACCCACAGAGAGTATCAAAATCGAAAGCCATTGTACGGTACATGTTTCACAATCCCGGTGATGTCAGATGGTTCAAGGCAAGTGTTGCAGTTAAAACTGTTGACAAGGTGCTAAAAGCAATATGCATGATGGATCATGTTCTGATCCACCTTTTTTTCTCTCTTGTTATATGCAGCCAGTGGAGATATGGACCAAATGCGGTCGCCGTGGTCGCATCAAAGAACCTGTTGGTACTCATGGTATGTATAATGTTTTGTAGTGCTACTCATATCCAATCAAAATTCAATTTTACTCAATCGATAAAATACTGTCACTGTCCGTACCCGAACTGCTTTCGCCTGCCAGTTTATTGGAAGTTTCGAACCTGTAATATGTTTTTTTTTTCCCCCGGTCAAGGCAATCATGGTGTTCTTTATTTTTTTGTGTTCCTCAGGGGCTATGAAGTGTGTTTTCAATGGTGTCATTCAGCAGCATGACACTGTATGCATGAGCTTGTACAAACGTGGTTACCCCAAGTGGCCGGAACAATGCTATCCATGGGGTGACACCATCTCTCAAAGTGGCATGGTTTCAGAGTAGAGACACAGACATGCCTGTTGTTGGGAGTGAAGCTCTGGTTAGAATATCTTCCACACAATTAGACTCATCATAGAAATTATACTGTATTATTTGATTCATATAACAGTCCTCGCCGTTTCCGATACGGTATGAGGCAAAGGTTTTGACTTGTGATTATGAGTTGGAATGTGTTCTTGATAACCATATGGATGTGGATGACCGGGGGACAGCGCCAAGAGAGCTAATGATTATATATGATTCTCGCCATAATTTTTTTATGAATTCTGTATCGTCATTATTATTCGTTGGCAGCTGCCGCCATCATGTGTTCGTGATCATTTTTTGCGTCGAGTCAACTCAAAAGCAGTGATATGAAACAGAAGTTGAAAAGCTTGTGATGCAAGACGGAATCGCCTAGATACGCGCTTTCTACTACGCCCACGAAAAGAAAAGCCGAAGAGGTAAATGGGGCCATCGTCCCTCGATGGCTTTCCCAACTCCACTGCTCATTAAAGTGGAGACCAAATCAGTCATTCCTCCGCCAGCCAAAACGCGACACATAAGCCGAGTTGATGCCTCCTTTACCTAAGATGCCGCCCTCCCTATGAATCGAGGTAATGACGCGTGCGGTGTGGTAGAACGCGCCCACGTGATCACTCCGTCGCTTATTTAATTCTGACAGCACACGTGGCGACGTGCCATAGGCCACTCCATCGGACCTATCGCCGCTCCGTCTGTCTCGCCTCTCCGCTGTCGGGAATTTTCCTGCGCGCCACGGTGCCGTCTTTTCTTCCATAATTGCTATATTATTTTTATTATTGAAAAAAAGCCAATAAAATTGATGTCCGAAGAAGATAAATGTAAGAGAAATGAATCGCCGCGTCACACGCGCTAAGGCTAGGTGCCCGTCGACTGTCGCTGTCCGGTCAACGTTTTCCGGGCTTCACTGACGGAAAGAAAAAGGACGTTTTAGGAGAAGCCGGTGGGCCCCGGCCTCTCCTCTTGCCGCCTCCTTCGAAACCGCCCTGCAGACGTGTCCCCACCGCACCAACTTCGCCGCGGCCTTATACGGCGCGTGTCGTAGGCGGCCGCTTTCCGTTTCGCCCTTTATATATATATATATATATATATAGCTCCGACGTCGTGATGGAGAAGGCGGTTTGGGATGGGATGGGACCCAGTGTTGCCATTCCTTCTATGCCACCTTCACTGGCTTTGTACTTGGCGACGGCGGCCGTCGTGGGATCGACGCGAGCGTGCGTGCGTGTGTGCGAGAGCGGCCGGCCTCCGGTTTCTTTCCCATTTCGAGAAGAGGGGCGGGCAAGGAGAGGGAGTCGGCGTAAATTCGACGTCATTATGACGAAAATGACAAGAAGAGCGTCTACACGCCACGCAAAGCGCGAGCCGCAGCACGAAATCCGGTATTGGAGTAATTAACGTATAGGTTCGGTGGGTTTCCCGTCAATTGGCTTGGAAAGAGGCTGTCGGCCACTAACGACTCAACACGCGCGTCACCCACCACGGAGGGACGAGTCGACCCGGCGGCGATTCCAGTGACCAGCAAACTCGCTGATCCAACTCAGTTGATAAGAGACTGTACAACAAAGCCGAGTCGGCTTTAAAGAAAAGCGAGCGATAAAAACCGAGGCGGGCATGAAAGGAGGGAGAGTGGGGAAGCGATGTGGGCCGTCGGATCTGACTCAGAAAAAAGGAGCGGGGAGATTAAGATCAAACGAGAAGGGCGGCTTCTCCTTCCCCGCCTCCGCCGCTGCCACGGTCTTCCTCTCCTGTTCCTCCTTCGCCGCCGCCTCAACCACCTCGAGTCGGTACCCTGCGTACCCCGATCCGCCGCCCAACGCCGCAGGCGGAGGCCCCAGGGACAGATCCGCCGCCGGTCGCCAGCGCGTCACCGCTCCCCAGCTGACCTGCGCCGCCGAGGGCGGGACTCCGAGGTCGCCCGGGCAGCCGAAGTTGGTCTTCGCCTTGGGGCCGCGGAGGCTGCGCGCGGCCTCGTCGTAGGCCCGCGCCGCCTCCTCCGCCGTGTCGAAGGTGCCCAGCCACTTGCGGGTCTTCTTCCAAGGGTCCCGGATCTCCGCCGCGAACCGCCCCCACGGCCGCTTCCTCACGCCCCGGAAGTGCGCTTCCCTCCCTCCTCCTCCTCCTCCTCCCTGCGCCGCCGCCGCCATCGCCAGAAGACGAGCACAAAAGAAGACTTTGAGGCGAAGCGAGGGAGGACGGGCAGCGTATTTAAAGCCGGGAAGTCGGTCTTGGTTCCGCCCGACAGGTATTCGATATAATTCCGATTTATTTCGCCATTTACCATCGAGCTTTGTGTTTATGGCCGCCATCAATATGTGCGCATTGAATGGACGGCGGTGATTCCCCCGCCGCGCCACTGTTCGATCCGGTGCCCCCACCAATCCACGGGAATCACGGAGAGAAAGGAACGGGGCAGAGCGGTCCAAGGCCCATCAGACGGCAGGCGACGTGGGGTGCCACACGTGTTCGGATAACTCCCGATGCGGTGTGTGGCTTGACGGAAACACCCTCCCCTCGCTCCCGTTCTGCCTACGTGACGGCCACGAGCGGCGAAGAAACCACCCGCGGAAAGATCGAGATGGGCGGGTTCCGCCGTACGGCGGGGGCGCGGCCCCACGCGGGTGAGGGAGACGGGGCGAAAGGGCAATGTATTGAGAAAACGCATCGTCGCCCCTCCGTCGGTGCGTTCGGCCACTTACCTGTCTCGGTATTAGAGGAATTGCTCAGGCGGGCTCCACTCCTGGTCCCGGTCTCCGTGTGGGGGAGGAGGGGGAGGGGTAACCTCTAATTGAGTTGACTTATATACGTGGGCGACGGGGCGAAAGGGAAATGAGGAGGGAAACGGTTTGCTGCTCCATCAAAGACTTCATTTCGTGGGGGCGTCGGTACCCGAGTCTCGATTGGAGGAACGTTGAGGCGGGCTCCATCGGGTCTTGGCCTACGTGGGTGCGGGGCAGGTAAGGGAGGGGGTAAGCAGTTAGTACGTAGATTGGTGGGGGGGGTGAGTGGGGTGCTTTTTATTACGTGCGATGGAAGCGGGGTAGTGCGTGTTGGGAGAGTAATCGAGTAGGCACTGTGTTTGTGGGCAGAAAGGGCGGATCCGACGGCGCCGGCGGACGAGACAAAGCGATTAGAGATATGGAGATAAAGACACGTGTCTCGTGCGCCAATATCGTGGTCCCGCCGCTCTACCTATGTCCTTTTCGGAATTTTAGGTCGTTGACTGTAATTTTCAGCTGCAAAATTACATGTGGGTCTTTTTTTTATTTTTGCTTTTTGGTTTGCTTCGTACCCACATCGCGTCTCTTATGTGAATCCCGACATCAAAGGGGGGAGTTGTCCTAGAATTTTTCTTTCCTCTTTTGCTTGTGGGAAAATTAGAGCATAATATCTTACTCGAAATTTTTTTGTCTTACAAATTAATTTTAGATAAAATTTGCATGGAAGTTTCGGTTTAGTGGGCATCAAACATTTTTTGTTTTTTTTTTTTCAACCAGGCAAGAAAAAGTAAACAAGGGCGTCAGATAAGAAGACTACTCATTCCGGGTAGAAATGATGACACCCTTATCTGCAGGTAATTGAATATTTTTTGTTATTATCAATCTTGTAAGCCATTATTAATCCGGTGTATCATTCATTCAACTAGAAAAGAAGAGGAGGAGGAGGAGGAGCTTCTACCTCTTAACTGTCTCCTGCATTACTACTTGGAGAAGTAAGGTATGAACCGAGCAGGAAAGTTGCTGCGGCAGCCTAATTAGCAAACGAAAAAAACGTGATCTATCACCACGTTCCTGTTCATCTTTGCATCAATCAGAGAGTTATTATTAGGTCTACCTGATTGCCAACTTGTGGAAGGAATAAAATAATAGGAATAGCTAATTACGTGAGACAGACATGAACCCAGCTATGAAATATGGAAACAAAAAATGCAGAATCCCTGGCTGTAAATGTACACCCGGTAGCGCAAACATAATGAAAGATCAAAATTTTGGGTGTGGAACATGCTTCTACTACTTAACAAGAAAGCTTCTTTAGAAGCATATTTTACAAAAGAAAAAAAAGAACACAATACATTACAGAAGATCATTTCACAAGTATGCAAACATTATCATTTTAATCAGAAACTAAATTTAATCTGCGACGCTCAACATGTGATTCACGGTAGGTGTGGTAAGAAGAAGCCATAAAAGAAAAATACAGAGGGGAGATATCACCAATTATGCAGCTGAGAAGCAGCACTTTTCACCAACGGATGGTATTCCGTGTGCAAGTACCTTTTCGCCTTCCCGGAACCAGGTTGTCCGAGCCACTCATCATACAATCTCTGGACAACTGGATTATCGAATGGGTCTGCAACTTCTACCTGCCGGTGAACAAGGGATCATGTCATCAATGAAGCGTAGCACCTCAACAACTTGCAGGCTTTTCAAGATATGTGAGATTATGTAGACATTTAAACAGAATTCCAGTTACTCTGCTTCTCAGTAGGTTGGCCAACATCACAATTTGATGTTAAAAGACTTTTCAAGAGTTCTAGGAAAATGAGTGAAAACTACATGCTTACTACAGATTGCATGTATTGTCTGTCGCAAATGTCTTCTGACTAACGAGCTAAAACTACACAACTTTGGCCTTTACACCAATGTCAACAAGGTTTTTGAAGACCAGACATCGGACCAAGACACATCAAGACAAGGATCAGGTACAAGTCCAGAGTATACATGTAAAGTTGAGAAGAGGCACAATAACATTAGAAAACACAGTTTTATCTTACCTGAATAATGCAATGTACAAAATCAAATCTTAATTCTATGAGCATGACCCTACAGAATTCCTCATGCTGAATGAACCATATTTAGACAAAAACTTTAGACCATATTTTGTCAGGGTCTAAGACTCATATTTAGATGTAAACTCCTGGGATAAATCTACTAAGGTTGAATCAAAATGGACAAGATATGACATGATAAAAAATAATGTCTCATCTAAATGCATTATACTTAGATCCTCACGAAACCAATTGCATATTTTCTGTGACATACAATGCTGTCCTTTAGCATGTATCTCAGAAAATAACATTTGAGAATGTGAGATGTATCTGATGATTAATGCAAGACCTTGCTTTAGCAAAATGTCTGGAGACTGGCTGAGGCGTTAGTATCTTTAACATACTGCAAATTCCTGTAATATGTTGCTTACAGGCCAATGCAACTCTCGGGCAATATGCCAAGTATCACCGAGGTGCTGCAAGGATGCTGATTAATGGTTCCAGAGTAACACTCCTTTTCATTGTGCTTAGTTTGTATCACTTGGCACAGGACCATGCCGAATGACATGTACTATGCTCGCATGTCAATGTTATGAGGAAATATTGATAAAAAGGAAATAATAATTGGGACTGCATAAAACATATAAACAAAAATTTCTGAGATGAGGAAACAAGATGTAAAAATGTCCTAATCACACATGCAAATCATTCTAGCCTTGTCATATCATGATAAAAAGTGTACATCATTCAAAATCATAAAAGATATTCACAAGAGAACTCACATCTTGCATATACAGAATTTCTAACTGCTGAATAAGATCTTTGGTAGACTGACCAGTCCTTGGTTTTATTTGGCCTCCCCCATTCAAACAGCCTGATAATGAGAAATTACACATGGTTAAGCCTGTCAATCAAATTTTAACTTGAGCAAAAAATCTGCAGCTAACACCAAATAGAGCATACCTGAAGGACATGCCATAACCTCAATAAAATGATAGTCACACTTTCCCATTTTAATTTTCCTTACAATGTTCTGCAGATTCCGAAATCCATAACAAAGTGCAAATTTCAAGACCGTTTTGCCATCTACCTGAATAATAACATATAATATAATATTACAAATGCAAGCTTTCATAAAATTGAAACAAGTTAGAAGGAGAGAGAGCCTAAAACATACGTCTAATGTCACTTCCCGAAAATCTGAATTGCGGATATGTCTGAACTCAATTGGTCTTTGAATATCTTTTCCAAATAGTTTTTGAGCAGCATGGCAAAATACTGTCTCTGCATATCCTCCAGAACCACCAGAGACCCCAAAAAGATGCCCTTTTTTATCAACATTGGTTAACCTGATGCACATAATGGTACACTAATACATCGACCAAGCTGACATGAAAATAATAACCATTCATACATTTATCTCGTAGACAAGTAACAATTTAACTTGCCAATATAAATAGTATCAGCTAACAACATTAATAGAAACAATATTGAGATTCTAAAACATGTCACTAGTGAAAAATATGTCCAATCAGGTCAGCTCAGTCTTCAAAAGCCACATAAACGTATTAGATGCACACACATCCATGAATATTTTACACATTCAAGAACAATTAATGGGCATCAAGAGCATTGAGAAAGGATAGGATTCTTACATGCTATCTAGAGGCGCTTCTTTCAAAGCCTTGAAATCAATAGATTTTGACTGCAGTTGTATGTAAAAAGTTACAAGAACCTCAATGACTGAAGAAAATAGATAATTAATATGTGATGATACAGAGGACTATTCCAACCTGTATCAAATCTAAAACTTCTCCGGTTGTCAAAACTGAATCCACCTCTGCTATCCTCATGACTGAGTTGGGTTGACCATTTTCTCCCTCTATTGTAAAGGTAAAATCATCCCTGGCAGCTTCAAGTTTTTTGTCATAACAAGGCATCACTGTGACATGGTAGACGTTATCCGGCCTGCAGGACATTCATAAATAGTTGAATGACATCTTAGTATGTGTAGCAAAGTAAGCACTTCAATAATGCAAAGTAAATTATAAAGTCAGAGAAAACTGGTTAGTCAAATTTCATGAAGTATTAACATGAACAAGCTTCTATGCAACACTCTCATGGAGTCGATGTATTTGGATAAGGTGCAAAGTAAAATAGGTTCTTAGAATATGTAGCAATATTTTACCAGATAAAAAAGATAGTGGCACTTTGTTGAAAGGGCATGAGGATAATTGAATAAAGTGAAAAGGCAAGTCTTTATAACTTATGAGTTCAAATATGCTACGTATCAATCAGATCTTATACTCTTCTAGGTTGCTGATTGCCAATCAAGAAATGCATGATCAACTTCCTCTAACACAAAACACCAAGCCCAAATAAAATAATTGGTAGATTATTCCATAGTTGAACCTAAATCATGCAACAAATATGGTGGATCTATTTCCATCCAATTAACAAACTCTAGATATTTCACAAAAAGAAAATGTTCCATTTACAGCAAATTGAAGTTTCATGTATAAGCATGTTGATTGTCATATGAGGCACATAAAAGAAAAGCTTACTTAAGACCAAATTTTTGCACAATGTGATGCTTGATAGCAGTTCCAATAGTTTGTTGTGGGCTCTTCACATGTGAAATATATGGCAAGATGTATGATCCAAGTGTCTTTTCAGCATAGCAGATCCAACCTGTATTAAAAAATTACTTAACATATATGGTACAAACATTAAGAATAGCAACCTCAACAGTAATATAATGTAATAGCAGAGAGCATTACTGGCTTTATCCTGCTATGATGATGGTCTTACACAACTGTTCACAAAATGAAGAAAAAAAACAGATGCTGTAGTTATATTCTAGAATCAATGCCAAATATTTCACAATATTAATTCTCTATAGAGTAGCAATCCTGTTCTAACATAAATGCATAAATAAATTAGATTGCAAAATAAATTAGATTGCAAAATAAATTTCACAATATTTAAATTTGTATTTCACAAATCTTGGTTTAAAAGATAGCATTATATTTGGAGATATTTTAGAATAAAGGTCTTGCACAAATTATGAACAAGAATCAAAACACATTGCATCCAAGAATACACCAAACAATGAAATAAAGTTTACTAACATGATCTGAGTGTGCAGTTCATACTTTGTTCATGACAAGTATCTTTATGTAGAATTTACCTGGACATGCAGATGAAAGCATGGGGAGACTTTGTCCATGCTGTTGGTACCGCGATATAAACTCATTACATGACTCAATGAGAGACAAATCTCGACTGCAACTAGTATCGTAAACAGCTTTTGCTCCCAAAGATTTGAATAAGGTGGTTACTTTCCTGAGAACCTGAAATCACATAAAGAATTACATATGCCTGTATATCACAAACGTAAGAGACATGCCCTTGCCACATAGAAGAAAAAGGAAATATAACCCAAATTTTAAGAGAAAATGATATAATATCATTGAGTAAATGCTCAATAGAATAAATCACATGCAGTACAGCTGCTGGTTAATAATATTTCTTTCTCAAAAGTTGTCGTTTTCTCTATTCTTATTATGACAAGAGGAGGAAGTAAAGAAGACATACAAACACAGATGCAGGATCTATTTGACTGGTCAAGCAGTCTTCTTTTTTTTTTAAAAAAAACATACTAATGATGGAGGACAAGGTCCACATCAAGGAGGTGCTAGACAAAAGCCTCAAGTTCCTCACCAGTAATAACAAAATTTGTGCCTCCATGTATAATAAACTTAACAAGATTGATGTAAAAACAAAAGAAAGGAAAAAAGACTCGCTATCTATATCCTTCATTTCTCAGTATAATTTCACAAAATAAAGCATTCAATGTAAGGCAAGCTATTGTCCCTGGTAGTTCCCCCATCTTCATGTTCAGAGATCAAATAAAAAAGAAGAAACTAAAGCCTGTGAAGAACTTGCAACATTTAAAATTTGCTTCCTCCTCTTTTTATACTAATACTTTAGTCTTCTTCAAATAAGAAAAACATTTCCTTGTCAAAGGACTCAATAATTTCCAAAAGATACTGCCAAGATTAGATAAAATGTAAGTACGATCTTGCAGCAGCAAAACAGACATACAAAAAAGAAATGCTACAACAATCAGGGGTGGAGAAGACCTAACTCCAGAACAACAACAAGATAAAGCTTGCTCTCTTTCATCTTCAATGTAAGCCCGAACAAAATATGGCACATTAGAAATGCAACATAGATCAAGTCTTTAAGTTCAAATTGCTCTTCAATAAGAAGGACAAACCAGTAAATGTGTCTCCATTTGTCAACCTCTCTTACATGTAAAAAAGCAAGAAAAAAAATCAGATATTTGATTCTAGAGTGAGATTACAAAACCAATAAAAGTATTGGTCAGCCCTAAGAGAAAAAATGTACAAGAACTCCATGCTGAGATGGCAGCTAATCTAACATTTCTAACACAAAGAAGTGATTGAGAGAACAAGGCAGCAGCTGTAGGTACAGTTAAAATTTGAGATTTCTAGTTCTCAAAAAAATATATAATACAAGAACAGGAAGTGCATTTCTCCACTGAGAGTCTTTTTAATTCTTTAATTATGCTCCAGACACATGCTTGCTAAAATGCAATAAAATACAAGTCCTGTGGAGGTGCAACAAATTAAACAGCCATATTCTTTGCTAAGTGAAATACATAAGGGACTTTGTTAATATGTTATTTTTTCTAAATGGAAAGAGCACATTAATTATATCAAGATGCTTTATTTTTTTAATGTCCAGGATCGTGCAGGTTAAAGAGGTAGAAAGTGATTGTGAGCAACTTGGGCTAAGGAGTGGCCTAAAAATCTCAAGAATGCAGTTTACTGATACTAATTCTTTTACTTATATTGACCCCTTCTTGGCATTCTGAAGCATAAATTTAGATGTTAAAGAGTAAAGAAAAAAGATACTTGAATCATGGTTTCAAATATCAGTAGGTATCAATTTTTTTTTTTTTAACAATACCAAGTAGTATTGTTTGGTATATAGTCCAGTATATTATCACCATACTGGTCCAACAAAATATAGAAACCAGTATTAGATCAGTATTTAGAACCCTAACTCAAAGTATCACTACTCTATGGATGCCTGGAGAATAAATGAAGAATAAATGCATTGAATAATATCAGCACCTGGGATGGAGATAGATCAAAATAAGCTGCTAATGATGCTCTTGATTGGGAGGAGATCGAAACAACAACAGTATCCCCATAATTGATGTGAGCTAAAAATTCATCCAAACTTTGCTTCTCAAGCATAATGGTCTCGGCAGAAGTTATGCAACCACTGAAATATGAAGTAGAAAGAAACAATAAACCACTGCTATGCTACATGCTGAACTTATGATTACATGGAATTATTAATTCAAACTGTAATAAACATATATTCAAGAACAAAAGCTTAAGAGAAAATTCTCATAATACTGAGAGTTCAAATTATAAGTACCATTCTTAGTCATCATAAATTGGACTTATACTAAGCTTCTTGGTCTAAATGGCATCTATTGGAAACAACGATAATCCTATATTCCTACTATTCCACAAGTTCACAAGCATGATGAGAAAATTGAATCCCAAATATTTAGCTTTCTTTAAGCAGCACATACTATATACAGAACATTTTATCCATGAAATGAGAAATTATATGAATTGTTCTTATTTAACAAATATCCTTCGGCATAGTGTATTCTTGAAATGCTTTCGTGCCACAATCCATCAGGTACGTCTAGTTGTTTATATACTCATTTGAACCTTTATTACATGATCACCTTATGATGCATCGACAAGATGAAGCACATGATTTAAACTGCATGATCCTCAATGGTTATGTCTATGATTGTAAGAAACTGCATGACCCTCAACGTATTACGTGCTTGTGATCAACATACTCGAACACAATCAACGACGTGAGCTCCAGCTGATGACCATGGTTTTCCCCATCAGCTGTTTTGACTTTTTCCAGTGTTATTAGTCCACCTTAACGAACTAGACTATACAATATGACTCATGGTGGGTATCTAGTGTCAGGCTAATTACAGATGCCCTCATGTAGTTAGTTGTTTTTAGTGTCCTAATCCCTATACTTTAAAAAGTTGCATTGGCATCCCTATAGTTACAAAAGTGAAACATCTAGGTCCATTTAAACTAACGTCAGTTTTACCAACGAGAACACAAAAGAAAAGAGTAAAAAGATAATTTTAATGTTCGATGGTGGAGTCGAAGGTGGCGGACGGTGACGTTGGCCCCCTTCATCGGCCGTCGTAGCCGTCATCGCAACTGGTAGAGTCTGTGCTAACACTCATCAACTGGCCCCATCCTGTCACGGCCAGCGGCTCTCGGGTGTGCCACCGCACTCGGACTTGTAGCCGACCATGAGGGTCTCATCGTGATGAAAGTCTTTGGCCATGGCGAGGGCTAGCTCATAAAAAATGGCTGCATCCGTGAGTGCTAGGGGTCGACGGCTCACGGGCATTAGTGCAAACTCCACTAGCTATGACAACGATTATGGCAACGGATGAAGAGTGATCGACACCAAGGATTTGGAGCCCTTGAGCTGGTCGCAGCACCGTTGTTCACCACCACCGAATCTGATACTGAACGTTACGGTGAAGATGGTGGCCACCTTGCTGCTGGCCCAATAGGCGGATCCCAGCCTCAACCCCTCCCCCTTTGCATTTGCGTCAGCATCGACATAGTTGCCGAGTGGCGAAAGGGTCGCGAGAGGTAGTGTCGGAACTGATGCGGTAGCGGGGGGAGTAACAAGAACTCCAAGGATCTCAGCTTTGGGTCGATGCTGGGATCCACACAGGTCAACAACGCACTCGCCGCTCGACAACTGCATCGACATTGATGCAGATGCAAAGGGGGAGGGGTCGAGGCTGGGGTCTGCCCAATGGGTCAACGACGAGGCGGCCACCATCTTTATCGTAATGTTCGATAGCAGACTCGGTGGTGGCAAACAACGATGCTGCCCCTAGCTCACGTGCTCCAAATCCTCGACGTCGGCCGATCTTCATCCGCTGTCGCAGCCATCGTCATAACTGATGGAGTCTGTGTCGACATTCGTCAACCGTCAACGCCCGATAGCCACAGATGCAACCAATTTCCATGAGCTAGCCCTCGCCACAGCCTGGGGCTTTCATGGCGATGAGGTCCCCACCGTGGGCTACAAGGCTGAGCGCGTTGGGACACCCGGGAGCTGCTGGCCACGACATAAGATTTGGTGACCAGCTGAACGACATCGACGCAGACACCACCAGCTGCGACGACAACTGTGGCGATGGATGGAGGGAGCCAACACCAGGGATTTGGAGCATGTGAACAAGCGGCGACGTCGTCATCCACCACCACCGAGTCCACCACCAAACGTTAAAATTAAATTTTTACCCTTTGTTTTTATATTTCCATCAGTAAAGCTGACGTCGTTAAGGTAAATGGACCTAAATGTTTTACTTTTGTAACTATAGGGATATCAATACAACTTTTTAAAGTATAAGGACCGAGACACTAAATACAGCTAACTATAGGAGGTCATCTGTAATCAGCCCTCTAATGTCTGTCCTCTTTATATTTAAAGTTTCTCTTTTATTTATATTGTTTTTAATTGAAGCACTTGAAAAGAAAATTCAACCGGAACCTTGTTTCTGACTGATTAACTGAACGAAACAAAATGAGACAGATCAGATAGTAACTAAAAAGAGAAGTATTTATGTGTCATGTTGCTTTCTTTTGTTCCTGCAACACATTAGGCGATAATGATATCATATTTAAAATGATTGCAATAACTAGTACCTGCATGCCAGACAGTCCTTTAGAGAAATTTTAACAGCTTCTGTTTGCAATGGTTGGCTAGATGATCTGACCTTTTCCTGGTTCTGGAAACAAGAAGCCAAACAAAAACTAAATAAAAAATAAAATAAAAAGATATAGACGAAGAACCAGTAAGCATCAGTATTGTATGAAGTGTTGGTCTTCCACGTTGACATGAAATTTTCTATATCTTTGCTTTGTTTACAAAATGATTTCAATATCGAAAGATAAAACACTTGGGAAAACTTTGTAGGAGAACATTTTTCTGATTCTAACTTGATGATGGGGTTTCATAGAAGGCCAAGGTAAGAAAAGATAATCTACCAACAAATATATTGATTGCATTTATTGTATCACATTCACAAGTACCAGCACAGTGGAAAAAAGCAACATTTATCCACCATTAAGCTTGTTCTATGGTAAGAAAAAAAACATACATATATATGCATATATATGTGTATACATACATACATATTCATACATATACATATACATAATACATGCATGCATACATACATACATATATACACACACACACACACACATGGTTACTATTGCCCAAGAATCCTATAAAAATTCTAATATTGATCTTACAATAAGAAGTTCAAACAACTCATAAATAGCTTTAAATCTGTCAACCCTGGCCAAACACTGTAGAGGGTTTTCCAGACACATCCACATGATATGCGCAAACTAAGGACCTGGGGCCCGAAAAGGGGATGTCGGTTCTTGTTTTGAGCTGGCTTCGACGCCAAACAGTGTACTCCCTTCTCTTTCTCCTCAAGGCCACTATTGCAATACAATCGTATGAACGGGAATTGTTTCGAGGTGGATCTATGGACAAATTCGTCCCATCCCCGTCTGATGAAATGTCCCAATTCGGACCCTAATTTTATCGATTTTACCATTCAACCAGAAGCAAAAACAACGGAAAATTCTTTTATTTTCACCAATCCAGCGGGCGTGCTATTTAAAACAAACCCCTTCTAAGAAGTGTTTCCTGACTGTCGAAAGCAAAGGATATCGATCACAAGCTAAAAACCACAACCCACCTTCCATATAGATAGATAGCATCAAGAAAGAAAGGAGAAATCAAAGATAAAGAACAGGAAGAATAATTAATTTGTAACCAGTTCGATGAATCTCCAGACCCCCAAGAAGGAAGGAGGAAACACCTCAGCTTTGTCGTGCTTGGACTTGATGGCCTTGAGCGAGACGACGCAGTCCTGCGACGGCGCGATGAAATCGTTGAGATCCGCAAGGCGCAGCGCCGGCGAGAACTTCTCCGACATCTCAGCCGCAGGAATCCCCGATCAATCGACGGATCGACGAAGGAAGGAAAGAGGACGCGAAGGAATTCGATCCCGAATTGGGAACTGGCGGGACCCCAGGAGATCGGCAACAAACAGAATATATAATTCGAAGTCGCTCTATGGCGGTCGTATCCGCTGATATAAATAAATATATTGAGATTTGACGGTCGGATTTCACTGATAAAAACGATCATGGCCCTTGTGATACCAGCAATGCCATAGGCGTTACCGTCACCGCGTGGCGATCACACTCCATTCATTAGTCGCCCGTTGCCTCAAACTCCTGTCGCGACTTCAGGCACGACGATCTCCCACGCTTGCCCGGCGTCGATGACACCACTAACGTAACGATACCGAGCGGTCACACGTCAGACAAATTTTTAGGTGTTCTATTTATTTTTTATTGAATAAATATTTATTTTATTAAATGGTATATATGATTCTCATATCAACCCAAACATTAGATTTATTACTTATATAATTACTGATCAATCGAATGTCTCAATAAAAATAATGGCTCTAAGTAAGACAAAGATCCAACATGCACTGACCTTAAATATAATAATATAATTATGTGTTAATGGCAATATTCGATATCACCTTGATAAAAACGATAAAATAGATTGATAAGATCTATATTATCAAAAATCATAATACAAAATAGTCTTAATATTAGGAATAATTTGAAAGAATATTTTTTTCTAATCAATTGCAATTGAGAGATTCTCTTTTCTCTCTCAATGTTTCATTTCTTCATTTCTTGATTCGCGTGACTTGAGCGTCGGGGTTTTGACTCAATATCTATGTGCTTCGGATTGATGATGAAATTTAGAACTCACATCATGAAGAACATTTTAAAAAAATTATGCAGCGGATATTTAATATTTGATATAATTTTAATCACAACTGGAAAAGCAAGCAACACAGAGTTGTCCCAAGTAAAAAAGGCAAGATGACAAGTTAAATCCACAAATCATACGTAGAAGACAAGGTTCTGCATGCTGTAGAAACATAGAACAAAAGGTATAAGCATACATGGGTTGTATAAATTGCTTTGTTATAGGTAAAGAGCTGCTTCAGCCATTCTTGTGTCCATCTACTGGGAGCAGGCAAATGTTGATGTTACACAAGTATGCACCCATGCAATCAATACCTACTCCATCTGGCATCACTGGCTGTGTCAATAGTTACAGGATGAAGGCAGCAGCAGAGTCTTCAAATATAACTTGGCAAGATTCATGATCATCATCTTGCAGGTGAATGCATGACTGCATGGTTTTAGGCTGTTTGTGCATGATCTTTAGCATTAGCTTCTGAACCCTTCAAACTCATGTAAACCGAATTGTTCCTCGCCTCTTCGTTGAGGTACACAGGTATTGGATTTGATCAGGAATTCCATCTGGTAGCCGAAGCCTAAACTTTTGAGTTTTATCGACAAGGAACACTAGGAAGATCAAGGTTGACAACAAAAGCATTTCGCTTGCCACCATCCATCTCATCTGCAAGTCCACCAATGGCTTCATGGAAGGCCTTTTGTTATGATCCTACTCCAAGATTAAGCAATTGCATTTAAATGAAACCTTGATGTGCAAATTTTGAGGCTGAACTGAATCAAGAACATAACAGCAATTATGCAATTTATGGAACTCACTTGGAGGACCTGGGTGACCAGGGTAAACAATTGGCGGATTAATTTCATCCCCTGGATCTGAGCAGGGCCATGATTCCCAAATTTTGTAATCCCTTACAACCTATAAAAGTTAATAAAACATATATCAGATACCATGCAAGAAACCTTTTCTTCTTTGAATTTAAAAACCAGAGTAGTGATGCTCACAACAGTTTTCATCACCGAGAACTGATGCAACATTGGAAATGATACATGCATACGCACTGTTGTGATGCATGTTTCATGGCTAAGCCAGTCCCTGAATAGACTTGATTTGCAAGTCTATGCTGGACAGATGACCTTGCTAACTTCATGGTAACTAGTTTTTCTAGGTTCATATGAAAACAAGTCAAAGTTGAAAAAGCATAAAGAGACAGATTTCACTCGTTTCAATAAAATCAAGCAGGACCGCATCAAGGATAGATCAGTTGAATCAAAAGATTCAAAACCATGGGTTCTCATGCTTTGACACTTATATTACTAATAAACAAAATAGTACGGTACAGAAATCTAAGATTCTGGGATACTGGGAGAGCACTATTCAATATGTCCTACCTGATTTCACTGAAAAAGATATATATCCAGTGGTACTGAGCTTATGGTTTCACAATGGTGGTTGGCTGGATCGAAAAAATTGGCTAGTAAGTACCAGTGTGGCCGGTACTGTGTATCATTCTTTAGCATTATTTTGAATTCTTATGAACTAAAGACACCACTAAATTCACTAGTTCTTGCCGAAAACAGTTGCTAAGAATCCTGAATTCAGTTCCTAGAAACAACTGGTCTAATAGTTAGTTCTCTAACGCTTAGTAGAGTGCCAATGTTCTACTCATGAATGATGAAAAATAGGTTTAAGAAGTACAGTACAATATTGCTACAAGTCTAAAACTTCGAAAGTGGCAGGCCTCATATAAACTATAAGATGAGAACAGAAATAATACTGATAGAATAAGCAGGATGATTCAGAGCACAAGTGTTTGGTATCTGCTAAAGGAACGAAGTCATTAACAAACAACTCGAGGTGACCTTGATGTCAACCAAATAAATCTGAACTATGAAGCACAGCTTGAAATTACTCGCAAGCCAAGCAAGACATGTCCTGACTCAATCATGATTGGTGTGCATATGCTCAATCACAGTTTAGTTGATGTATCTCTCATGTATGAATATGATCACTTTATACTGTTAAGTTTCATTTCCGTTTTGACGGTCACTAACCCGTAAACGAATGCAAAAGAGAAGGTTTCAACAAACATATATACATATCAAAGGCATATTATGCTTATAAGAGGCCTACAACTAAGCTAGTCAACATTAAAAAATTAACACAAAAAAAAAAAAGCAGAACAAGATCTGTATGAAAAGAAAAAAAAATGCAAATGGACTAAAAGAAAACAAGCTCACCTTTTGTAGGTAAATGATCCCCACCACTAATGTTGAGCAGATGCAACATGTTGAGGAACATTTATCTGATCTGAAGCATTAGGTCAACTATATAACAGACATGGTATATTTTTGCACTTTTACAAGAACCAGCCCTACAAAATGCCTTGATCAACCTCTGAAATATACACACATCTACAATCGTTCCCTGTCTAGATATCCATTCTAACAGATTTAGAATTTCCTTCAGTTTTCCACCACTGACCAGCTCATACATCAAATGTGCAACTAGATCTGGTGAGTATCCATCCCTAAGGGATCGATAGAAACAGCCAATAGCCTCCAAATATCTTTTTTCTCGACAGAGACAACTAATCATTACACTATAGGTTATCCAACTTGGAGCTATGTTCTCCTCTGCCATTTTGTGATATAGAAGGTGAACATCATGTATCCTGCCTGCCAAATAGCAATAATGAATAAGAGTAGTATAACTCATCACATTAGCAACAAAGCCTTTGCTATCAAAGATGGACTCTGCTAAACGAAGCTTCCCTGCTTTAGAAAGGCTGTGAATCACAATGCTACATGTCCAACTGTTAGCAGAAATGCCCTTCTTATGCATATCAGCAAACAGCTTGAGAACAGCAGGCCATCTCCCAACATCAGAAAGTCTACTCATCACAGTGTTGTAGTTAACAACACTGGCATTCCACTCCAATTCGGCACTCTGCTCCAACAGGCATTTAGCCTCCCAAGCCTTCGAACTGCGACAAAGGCCATCAAGAAGGATGTTCAAAGTCACAGCATTGGGACACAATCCTTTCTCACGCATCACTTCCAATTGCTCAAATGACCTGTCAGTTCTCCCCAGTTTACAGAGGCCATCCATATATATACTGTATGTGATTGTATCAGGCTCCCAACCCTTGCAAGAACTATCTTTTATGAGCTTTTCGACCTCTTCGAGAGCCCCAGTCTTGCAAAGGGCTTCGATCAAAACGTTGTAGGCGACAGAGTTGGGAGCGCATCCGACAACCTCCATGGTGTTCAGTAATCGCTTCGCTTCTTCTACCCTGCCGCGGCTGCAGTACGCATGAACTATCGGAGTGTAAGTATAGACGTTTGGCCGGCACTCTTCCTCCAGCATCTGGTCCAGGACGCCCAACGCCTCCTCGACCCTCCCGGCCCAGCACAACCCAGCGATGAGCGTGGAGTACGTGACCACGTCGGGCGCGCAGCCGCACATCACCATCCACCGGACGACCTCGTAGGCGGTGTCGAACTGCATCAAGCAGCAAGCGTACAGCTTGACCAGCACCGTGAAAGCGGCGGTGTCCGGGGCGACGTCGGACGACACCATCTCCTTGAAGACTTCCACGGCCTCGGAGGCGCGTCCCGAGCTAGCCAGGCTGTCGACGACCGCGGTGTAGCATACGACGTCGGGGCGGCAAGGGGAGCCCTTCATCTCGCGGAGGAGGCGGAGGGCCTCGTCGGCGTCGCCTGCCCGACCGTAGGCCTCGATCATGGCGGCGTATTCGAAGGGGTGGGGCCAGCGAGGCCCAGCCCCGATTTCTAGAGCATGAGCAGCAGGAGGAGGAGGAGGAGGAGGAGAAGAACAAGGAGCATTCCCGGGGAAGCGCTTGACGAGCTCAACGAAGCTTCGGAGAAGATCATTTCTTGCGGATTCTTGCGACGACATCATGCGGATGTGGGCGGGGAGACGGCGAAGGAGTGATTGAGCGAGCGGGGAGAAGGGAAGAAGAGGAAGAGGGAGCGAGGGCATGCAAGGGAGGGGTGATGGTGCTGGGCCTCGAGGGGGAAAACGGAGGGCAATCCATGGAGCGGGTTTGAGGAACGGGAAGGGCAAGGAAGGCGGCGGTGGCGGCTGCTGCACCACGGATTTGAAGAAGACGAGGGCTATTCACCCGTACCAAGCGCGAGCCATATCCGAGTCGGACACGGCTCAGCCTCCGAGTTTATGCTATCAGTAACTCGGTCCTCATTAAATATTCATTTTTTTTATTTCTTAAAGAGTTTTAACCCCTCAAATATTCCGAAATAACATTTTAGCATCACAATCTTTCACACAATCCGTATAAAAGATATATTCATTAATTATTTTATAAACATTATAGTTTTCAAAACAAAATTCATGGGAGATAATAAAAATTAAATATCCAATGATTTTTATTTAAATTAATAATAATATATTAGATGCACTTTAAAATTTTAAAATCTCGTTCATCAGATTTTTTATATATATAATATTGATAAATACCGTACCAAATTTACTTAAAAGGTTAATGATTTAAAATTTCATCCAATAAATTTTCACATAAGATATTAAAAGTGTAGCAGCAGATATACTTAGTTTGATCGTAATGTATTAGACCTATTTATTAAAAATTAAAGGTTCAAAAACCAAAAAAAATTGTATACATAAAACATTGATATGCCAATAATATATTGGCCCACTTTCTTGTGTTGAACATCTCATCAAATAAATTTTCACGTCTAAGATATTAGTTTGATGATTATAAATCAAACTAATTTATAAAGGACTAAGGATTCTAAAATCTCATTTAATAATTTTTTTAATATTTAAAATATTAATTTACAAAAATTGAGGGATCAAAACTTCATCTAATAAAGCTAATACTTTGACTATTGATAGTCAATATATATAGAATGAGTTAATGAAATAAGTCAAACGTGTGATAAGAAATAAAATCTTGATTTAGATCAGTGTGAGAATAGAGTGGACTTCTTCCAAATGGGTTCCTCTGACCAATTAATTTACTTTGACTTGGTCAAAGAGGATGTGGACTTCGTGGGATGGTTTTTGTTGACTGATATGTAAAATACTAATAAGATGTTCTAATCTTAGCTTAATATATACAATTAAGGCACTGAAGTTAATTATAGTTTAAGCTTTTAAGATTAATGGTTTGCCAATTGAAATCATTATTATGATATCAGAGCATACTGTACATCTCATTTGTACATACTGCCCTTTTTTCTTACTGACTTTATATACAAATGAGATGTATACAAGAGAAAAAAATAAATAAATATTACATTAATTGTGCATCGTATAAACAATTTTCTTTTAATTTTTTATTTATATCAAATGAATACATCAACCAATCGGATGTCTCAACGTACAAAAGAGTCCTCTCTTTTCATGGAGGAGAGTGGCAACTACCAGCATGGTTGCTAGGGTTGCTGGTGCAGCCGGAGGGCGACGAGGGAGGCACCGGTCCCTGTGGCAGCGCCTGTAGAAAGATCTTGATGTTGTCCGGCCACCAGTCCCCGCCCAGAGGCCTCCCGGCCACGAGAAGATGCATGCATGACAACACCAACGCGACAACCAACAACGCTCTAACGAGCTGAGCCATCTTGCTGTAGAAGAAGATGAAGATGAGGAGGAGGAGGAGGATGAAGTTGCTACAACAACAAGAAGAAGAAGAAGAAGAAGAAGAAGAAGAAGGAAGAAGAAGAAGAAGAAGTTGTTGCTCTGGCCGCAAGAGATGGAGAAGCCATGGTTTATAAGAGCAGCGAGTGACGAACGAGTCGGAGTCAGAGCAAGAGTTTTCCCGGCGGTGGACTTCTCAATTACGCGGCTTCTTCTTTCCACCTTCCAACTCGCCATGGGATGGAGACACAGCGGTTGACCTTCTCCGGTGCAGTCCACGTGATGGACATGTCCGTTTTGTTCCTCGAGAAGCCTGCTTGCTTTGGGATTTCTCTGACGTTTCTGCGTGTCGACTTGAGTTCTTATTTTTCTCTGAAAGAGTCAACGAGGCTCGAAAGGAAGTCCAAAGTCGTTTCGTTCGGATCCTTGTATTGTGTTTCTACTGACTGCTCTAATAACTCATATATCATTAATTATTGTTAGTGTTGAAATCGATCATCCATCCAAATTACGGGGACAATTGGAAGCGCTCTCATCATACTACACTATGAAACAAATAGCAGTTTCATGTCATCTTTTTCACCAAATCTAGCAATGAGGTTTCAGCTTTCTTCTGTTACCTTGTCACATATATAAGGAGTGATGAAGGAACCTTCCATCACCTCCTATTTCTCCTCCTCTCATGGCAGCTGAGGGGAATGTTGTCTCGCTCGAAGCCACTACTGCAACACTCCTCAATTCTTTCATTGTCGACATGAATGGATTCGGACAAGGCTTCATTTCCCCTCAAACTCCTGGAACTGTCTGTCACTTGGAGTTACCTGGAAGAGATTGCCATGGATGCTGCTAATGATCTTTCTATCAACAAGTAAGTGAATCTTACTCCTCTATTTCCAATGTCAGATGGTCTATACTGCTGCTCTTTGTAAGGAGTTTTCTGGTGAGACTGAAGCTTTCACTCGACCAGAAGAAGAAGAGTACTTCGATGGTGGTTTCCTCTGCAAGAGAGTGATGGAATTCTGATGCCTGCCATCAAAGATGTGATTTTTATCAATTGAAGGAATGCATGCTCGAGAAATCATTGTGACACCATTTTTTTTCTGTTGTTATTGCTTGCACCTAAAGAGTTCTCCCAAGAGAATGGCAATTGTTCGATTAGATCATGGAAAGAAGCAATGGGAGGATAGTTTGACAAAAAGAAAAGTTAAACGTACTGTGAATTCTTAGTACTGTAAGATCCACTTTGACAAATTAGATGGATCAAAATTGATGATGATTGAAAATTGAGATAAACAAGAATTGATAGCAAAAGCATGTGAAGCAAGCAGCAAAGATCTGACTTGGCTCAGACACCTCAACACCACATACATACATAGATCACAGAGAAATGTTGCTGGCCCACACAACCTAAACACCACATACATACATCACCAAGTTAATAATAGATCTCTGAGCTCATTATATTTTAAATGCATTGGGGAGACCAGTCAAAGGAAGTGTGGCAGAAGGAAGAGCTAAAACAAGACCACAAAGAAATCATTATTAGATGAAGAACATGATGCTGCCATCTTCCATCTTTCTACTGAACCTTTTTGACTGCGCTGTAGGCGATATCTTTTGTGGACAAGAACTGCTGAGAGCACTTCCTCTGTTGAAGCACCATCATTGAATTGTTTGCAAACACCACCCTTTTTTTTTTGTTTATGGAACTGCTAAATCTTGCCGAATATAAACTTGGATCAAGCAGAGTTTTAGCATAACAGATAATGGGAACAGACAGCTTCCGGCACCATGGGATACTGAATATCATAAAATTCTCGTCCAATCAGAATATAAATTGCTAAACGATCGTAAATTACTTTCCTCAGCAGAAAACGAATTGATGAAAGAAAATACATGTTGTGATATAATTTTGATCTAAAACATACATCTTATACTTAATATTTCAAGCTACAGGTGATTAAAAGATTCACTCATCTACATTTAATCAAGATCTCTTGTCCAATCGAAGTGTTCCCACTCCTGCGCAAAATTAGCGACCACTTGTTTTTGCTTCTCCATTGGTTCATGTCTTCGGCGTCGGTACATGTCTTCCTCTGGAAGACGTAGTAAACCTCTGATGACATTCAAGCCAAAGCCACTGTTGAAATTGCTGTCTTTGTCGATCACGTGAACGAACCCCTTGTCGAGGCCAAATTCCACATGGAAATAAGAAAAATTTTCAGGAATCACTTGCCGCAGATTCCCACTTGTTGGGATGACCTTCTTCATATCATGCTGGCCCCACTCTTCCTCAGCTTCTTCAATTGCCTGGGATAGAACAAACTTATATGTAAGGAACTCATAAACATGGTTTCCGAAAGGAAGGTGTTAGATATATATCTTCAAGGACTTCATAAAGTGCATCTACCAATTCGATATGTTTGTTGAATATGATGTCACATATGGAATATGTTTTTACCTTGATACACTTGTTGCTTATCAGCCTACTAATCGCTACCAACAGCCAAAAAAAGTTGTAGTCAACCCCTGCTCTTACTCCTCCAGGATCAGTTTCATTAACAGGCCAAGATAGTCTAGCTTCTAATTGGCTTTGATGATGATACCAAAGATTCAAATTTTATAAATCTAAAGTTCGTTGTTACAATTAGAATTAGAGTGGTGTACTACAGCAATGTAATCACCACACAAATTTTATAAATTTAAAGTTAGTTGTTACAATAGAATTAGAGTGGTGTACTACAGCAATGTAATGACCACACTGGGCCCATAGCGATAACTATGTAAAGCACTTGTTAAACTAATATCTTTGTGGTCTTCTAGAAAATATATCACAATGAAGCTTGCCTATGTACCAGCATTATCGAAATATATATAAGATCTCCAAGCAAATTCGTTCCTTACAATTCAAGGCAAAATCTGTGTCAACTACCATGAAAGTGGCAACAACACACACCTAATAATATAAGCCTTTCTCGGACCTTCTCCAATCAAATTTAAAGCCACTACTCATTCACTTTTCCTTGGCATCCAGAACAAGAATTTTAAAAGACACAAGAATGCAAAGTTCACTTGGCATCATCTACGCATAAAAACATGGTTTCAAAGTATCATCATTCTGCATACTCGTTTGATCTAGTGCTTGCATGCTTTCTGCTGATGACAAAATTAATTAGTACCCTCCAAAGCATATACACTTATTAAAATTATTGCTTTCTTCTATAATCTCTGGCAGACACCCAATGCTAGTCAAATACTTTCCAGGATTTGTAGACCACTGCCGACTTCACATTCATATCACCAAGTTGACAGAATATATATAATTAGATCGAGTACAATTTTCTAGATTTGAATTAAGAGCAATACAAGGTACTATTAGTGCTGTTCACCTATGTAAATTTCCCTCCTGGCCAAGTGTATTTGCTACACATGGAGTAAGCTCCAATTTCTTGCTACCAGTTCTAACCTCACAATTCATCATAACTCAGTGTTCTGTATTAAATTATTTCCTTCACTTGGAACACTGAAGTATCAACTTACCTCCTTTCGACACTCATGGTTCTACATCATCCAACTTGTAAATCAAGTTTCCATAAAACTAGCATAACAGGAAAGATATTACTTTCAAGTGGATCATCAGAGAAACAGCCACATAGGGCAAGAAATACCTAGGAAAAAAATCAGATCTAAAACAACAAAAGGAAAAATTGAAAAAGAAAAATTAATCGATCAAATGCATGAAAGAAGATGGAACAAAAGAATAAGCAGTCAATGTACTATGACAATCTAATGGCATCAAACAACAGATATTGCACATACAAAGTCATGCAATGCTGAGCCAGATGAAGAATAAGAGAGATTGTAATCACCGTTTGACTTGGGAAAAAGATTAATCAGATCTAGCACTATCGAAGGAAAGGTGGTCAGTAATTCAATAATAAAGGAAACTAATTTAACAAGACAAATTTCAACAAAATACCTTCAAATCACAAGTACATACCTTTCTAAAATACATAGGTGCTTGACTGGCGAGCAAATGCGGTATAGGAATGCATTCAAGCAAACAGTGACGACGCTGCTTTGCCAACCCTACAACAGTTTCAAGAAACACGACATCCTTATCATCTCTAGCAAACATCTTCAACAAGCACTTCTTGAAGTTGCGGATCTCCTCCCAAACATTTTTATCAACAGATCTTGTTGCAGCTTCATGCTGTATAGAGTTGAAAAATGTCTCAATATTACAAGTATAACCATCACTGATTCAAATAATAAGACAAATCATTATAAAGAAATAGGCAATACAGGATTGCTTTTACTAAGGAAACAAGAATCATCAACAACCATATACTTAATCAAGAAAGCACACACTCCAGAAGGCACATGACATGCTAACAACAGCATCCATGTGATCTTGGCAATAACTGTAACTTTCATATATTCTGACATAAAAAACCAAACTTCTAAAACAGTAAAAAGGGTAATACCAAATCTCACACCTGCATGGGTAAAATGCAGCAATGGCCTTCAACGACAGGTTGACACTGAGGCAGCATCAGGTAAGTAAAATTTGCAATTGACACAACAAGATGTTTTGGTCTTGACGGATTTTCAAAACAAAATTGACAGCGTTCTTGTTGAGTTAAGAGTCGCCTTGATATACTTCTTTCCACAGGCATCTCCTCTTTCTTCTTGTTACGTTTTCTGCTAGGAGCAACATCAAAACCATACTCCTCATCTTCACCCAAACTATACTGTTTGTTATGCATTATTGTCTTTGCGAGATGCAAATCAGCATCATCTTCTCTCCTCTTATGTTCCCTAGACATCTGCTTCCTGATATATCTACAGAAAGCCAAATGGAAAAAATATCAATAAGTGACACTTCCCTTCCAAAATATAAAAAAAAACTATTGCTATACAACAGTAAGAAAATCACCATCTTACAAAATAAAATATTTGGAAATGCTTTGCAATCTTCTAATTTCTAAAGCTTGAATGATCCTGTTATGTGTGAAATATTATTTTATCTTCAAACTTTAGATCTTACAAAGTTCAGACACGCTAATAGCAAGAAAGCGTGCATAGGTGTAGTGCATATACCAATAAAAGACAGAAATATGAGTTGACAAAGTAGATAAAGAAACATCAGATATACCAGGAAAGAAAGCAAGGCCGAAAAAAAATCCAAAATAAACTCGTTGCCAAAAACTCATCAGCATAAAATATAAAATGTAAATGCAAGGAGAAATACTTGATTTTTTTAAGATGGTCAAAATCAAGACCATGCAATTCTGCATCTTAGGCAGACAGTTTGAAGTTGAACATGATAAGCTGAAATACAAAGAAGAATTAGCTTATTACTTCTTTTACTTTTTCAAGACTAGAGAAGGAAAAAACATAAGAACAAATGTATCAAGCCAATCATTGTAGAAACAGTTAGCACTTAGGTATCAAACAGGTATATCATCCTTACCTGCTTGTACTTCCCTCTGTTTCCACTCTAACTGATTGGGTGCCAGCATCTGATTTGTCAACCATGGCCTCCATTTCTTTCTGGTAAATAGTAGAGATTCTAGTTAAAGAAGAAAATTGTGGTGCAAGTTCTCTCAATAAATCTAATGAGCTATTGCAAGTGAGATATAAACATTTAGTCCATCTGATTTATTTTTGTAAACAAACTGATGTCCGCCCAAACAATAGGCTGGCAATAACTACATAAAATAATAGATGCTCCACTGGCCTTATTCACAGTTATAATAGAAGAAAGTGGCCAATTGCATTAGAGGCAAGATTTAATAAATTCAAAATTTTAATATGTGATTATAATTTGGATGAACAATTTGAAGTCGAAGCAGTAGAAAATGACCTTTATATGTGAGATAACTAAAGCTACTAGTTATAAGTTCATATGAGGCCATTAAATAACAATGCCAGCTATACCATTGTGGGAATCACATATAGGCAACAAGAATATGCATCAAGCAGTGTCTCACCGAAAGTTTCTCAGCCTCGTCATGCTTTCCTTTCATACGAAGCTGCAACACCTTAGCTGCTAATTGATTTGCACTCTGTACTTGTTTCTGGTCTGAGGATTCTTCGTCAGGACCTCTATCTCTCAGAGTGTTCAATCTCTTCTCCATGCAATTGCTGCTCGCCTTTGGACTTGCACCAGAAGAACTATTTGAAATGCCATCATCTTTACTTTGAAACCGAGCAATATTATCCATAAATCTCCCATCATTTTCAAATTTATTTAAGCAGGATATTGCTGAAGAAATTAGGGATTTATCCTCCATAGACATGTTGCGAACTTTATTCCTTTTCCAGGACAAGTCATCATGTCTAGGTTTTCTCATCTGAGGAATTTGAGAAGAAACATCACATAAGTAGTCACGGCCTCCACTGTGCACCTCTTGAACGCCTCCTTTAGTTTCATCAGATGGGGCCACTTCAGACAATTCTATTGGCCCCCTCTTTCTGTCATTTATAGCACGCAGATGAGCATGAGCTGGGGCAGCCCTCTGAGCTACCACAGTTGCAGTCAACTGGCCCAATGAGCCCCAACGTTCTCCAACAACCTGTATGATGAAATAGAAAGGTATACCGTAAGTTCCACAGTTTACTGTATACATACTGCCTACATCACAAGTGTATACCTCATCAAGTTTTCGTCCTTCACGTGATGCCTGCTCTTTCGCACGCTTCAAGGCTTTCAATCTCCAGCTTGCTCCACCATCACCGACAACTGAAGAAGAGAAAAGTCTGTCACTAGCCTCTGAAATAGATGCACCATCTGGATACCCACTGCCGTTATCTTTCAGATATGGATTCAATTCCTTTGGATTTGTTCTCATCACCTGTTAGACAAAAATAATTAGAAAAGTCAATCTACTAAAGTTTCATATACTCATGAAGAGAAGTGATGTTAAATCAATAATCAATAACTGCAAGGCAAGTATAAATGGCAAAGCAAGAAATTAATCATTCAGAATATCATAATAGCATTTTCAGAAAAAATTGTGTCAATGAATCCTAAAAGCTAGCATTATATACTCCTTGTTGGTTTGGACTTAAACATCGAAAGAAGCCTTACCCATCTGCTAGTTGTCTAACAAATATCCAAAAGTAACCATCATTTTTCAAATGGAAAAGGAAAAAAAATATTTTAATAATACTTCTTCACTAATAAAAAATGCTCCAATTTTCCATTCTCATAGGACACACGGAAGACTTCACAAATTTGAAAACAATCTTCTTGTAATGACCGCATTGCTTCAGTTCATTAAATATAAATATGTAAAAGATGCCTCAACCAATGTAGTTTCTTAATAACATCTAGATTTGACACGAGTCTATGGTATACCAATACACAAAGCATTGCTACAGAATCTCCATATCTATGTTTTTATCTATTTCGCTTGTCCAATTTAGTTTCCTGCTAGAATCCAGATTTGATGTATGGGTTTAATTTAAAAGGATACACTGGATTGCTACAGAATCTCATATATTATCTGAGCTCTTATGTACTCATCCAAGGTTTACTGGTACAGCTGTGAGCAACAATCGAGCTTAATAAACATAAATCCATGGTCTTAATAACTTTTCCACTCTAAGGGCGTTTCATTGGGTTTAAGTACTCAGATCTGGTCCAATGTAAGAGATCTGTTTTAATTTCTTTATCTGAACATCAGGGGGTACTAGCTGCTGACTAATGCGTTTCAATTAGCTGCTGAATAATGCGTTTCAATTAGCTACTGAATAATTTCTTTCAAGAAGTATTTGTAGCTAAGGTCACAATGGACAATATATTTTAGAAGGATTTTCCATGAGCTCATATTAGCTGCTGAATGATACGTTCCAAACACCTATATATTGTAGAAGCCCTAATGATCACAAAGTTCTAACTGGACTAAGAACTCTCACAAAATAGAAGCAAGACAGTAAGACTTCAGATTGTTTCCTTTTCTTGATGCTAAATAGATTAGGAGTCTTAGTTTAGTTAAGTTATTTAGGCATCTTTCTCAACTTGAAAACAATATTTTTCCTGGAACAGACTGGAATTGCTAGCCAGTGGCTCCCAATCATTTTTCTGTCCAATACTTGTCCATAAAACCTAGTTTTATCTTCATTTTATTAAATTCCTCCCGTTATGCTGAAAACACAAAACAACTAAAACCTATGGATTTGGATTTAACATATGAGATGACTGTTATAATAGTTAGTTAATGATAACAAAGAGTGCTATGGTTGCTGATTGCAGCATGAAGCATATATATTTTGTTGATTTATTCAAAAGTTCTGGAGAGCACTTAGCCACAATAGATATCTAAACAAATATCCAGGAAGTTATGAAACACCAAACTGAACATCAAGCAAGCATTGTATGCACTGTTTTTCAAATTGTACAACAGTATAATGAAGCATTACAAAGTATTCCTGAGAGGAACTGAAAGTACCTCAACAGTTTTATGTTCCTCGGTTTCTTCCTCCACTTCTGCACGACTATTCTCTGTCATCCTGCTCGAAGGTCTCAGCATCCAGTCTAGTCCCAACTCCTTCCTCGCAAGCTCTTTGTCATTCTGGTGAAGTAAGTCTCTACCATCATCATCACTATCCTCTACTGACAAAAAAAGATTTAGTAACAATAACTGCAATATCCAATTATAATCCTTACTCTACTTACTAAAAACACAGTCATAGCAGAAACCAAAAATTTTTACTAGAATGTAGATCTTTCGGATCTCGCCTTTCCCTAATATTTTTGAGTCGCTGATGCTTCATTTTACCTTTTTTCTCTGCATATTCATTGGACAATGAAGAATAGTCATCCTCTGACAATTTCTGTCTTCTTCTTCTCCTCTTCCTCTGACTTTTACTTCGTTTAACCTCCTTGCCGTCCAAAGAGTCGCTATCTGAAGTTCTTGGAGTACTATCATCACCTTCATCGTCATCATCATCATCATCATAGGAGCTATGGTGCTTCTTACTCCTTTTATTCTTCTTGTTCTTGTTCTTCACTCGTTTCCCCCTTCTTGAGATCATTTTGTGAACATCATCTTCGGAAGAGGCATCACCACCGTCTCGTTTACTTCTCTTCTTCGTCTTAGACTTCTTGATGGTGCTAGAATATTTCTTCTCTTCCCCTCCAGATCCATCCGAGTCCGAATGGGGTTTCTTCTATCAACAAATCGAAACGTCCAACAATAAATCAAATGAACAAGAAAAGAACACGTGAAAATAAGAAAAGTAAGAGGGTTACCGCTGATGATGAAAGGAGCCGATCCCTAGGTACAAATTTGACGCCAGAAAACATTATTTCGTGCAGCTGCAAACAATTAGATGACCATGAAAAAACAGTTAGGGAAAAGTTACGATTTTGATCAACTAAAACAATGAGATCTGAGAGAGAGAGAGAGAGAGAGAGAGAGAGGTGCATATAAATGTTGTGCTCTCCAGCTTGGGAGCCTACGGGGGTGCAGAGCCCGGCGCGGAACGAGAAGGACCGGTGTCTGGCTCTCCGGAATTGGACAATAGCAACGTTAAAGAGGAGTGACGAGGAAGATGGTGATTAGGGCAACGTCGTTCCGATACGAGAAGGGAGAGAGACAGCAAGAGGGAACGAGAGGGGGGAGAAGCACGGCGGAGGTGAAGGAGGAGGAGGAGGGAGCGAAAGAGGAAGAGCGATAGCAAACGGGAAAGAGAGGCGGGAGGCGCACCGCCGAGAGAGAGAGGACGGGTACCGCTGAGGGCCGCCTTCTACACGGATGTGTGGAGGAGCTACGGAAATATCGCCGAAGAGGAGGCGGCGACGAGGAGCTATGGCCGCAGATGAAGAGGAGACGGGGAAGCGTCACTGGAGAAGAAGCGACGACGGCGGCGAGAGCGGAGCCATCGCGAATGGGGTTCGCTCGCCTGAGGGCTCGCGGCGCGGGGGTGGGTGGGGTGTGGGACTTGGCTTGGTTGAACCCATTGTAACATTTGAGTTCAACTCAAGCCGAGTCAATATCAATTAGGCCTTAAATTGGGCCAGGTGAGCGCCTGGGCCGCCCAGCGCCTGCTTAGTCCCCCTCCTCAACCATAGCTCGTTTACTTGGCCTGGAGAAATCTCTTGCTGGACTATTACTGGTTTGAATCGAGTCTTACGAGGAGGAGAGATCTTGATCTGCTGCCGGGACTGCACTCTCCGTACTGCAATTCATGTTCTTGAGGGAAGGAATGTAAGGGGAAGAGGAAGGGTGGAAGTGCGGATTGTCATCAGCATATGCCACAGCACACACAGGCCACGGAAGGGGGACCGAGGACAAGGTTACAGATCAACCTAATGGCTTCATTATTCTACGCCAGGCCTTCACACGCCAAGTTGCTTGAGGGAGATGATCAGGAAAAAAGGTAGTTTTTTTTGGCGATTTATGTGGCTTGGGCTCTGAGATGGTCACCGCGTCTTAGGAAGGAAAAAAAAGAAGAGATCAGAGTGAAGTGAAATGGTGGAAAAGATGGTGTTTTGAGAGATTTAAGAGGAGGAGGTTTAGGTGTACGAACAGGTGGTCAGGAGATAGAACGCCTTAACGATCTTCATCACCGACTCCCAAGAAGGATAGAGACAAGAAGAGGAAGGGAAGAGAGAGAGCTGCCTTTTGTAGCACACACAGAGAGAGAGAGAGAAAGAGGTACAATCACGTCACCGATGACCGATGGAATTTTGGGAGTCGGAGAATTTGATGAGAGAGGGAGAGAGAGAGAGAGAGAGAGAGGAAGGGAGAAGAAAGGGTTGTCTATCTCGATAGTAGCAATGGGAGGAGGTGAGAGAGTATTAAATAAACATATAAAACAAGGGAGGAAGGCAAAGAGGGGAGCTTTGAGCATTTTGAATTGAGGCCTTGGGATCCATTTGTTCCCGAATCGGCTGCTTTTCTTGCTCTCCGCGAGGCGCAGGCAGCAGCAGCAGCAGCTGCTGCCCTCCCCCCAACTTTTATCCCTCAGGTGTAGGATTTGGCTTTTCTCGTATTCCCTTCTCTCTCTCTCTCTCTCTCTCTCTCTCTCTCTCTCTCTCTCTCTCTCTCTCTCTCTCTCTCCATATCATTGTTCTTCCATCAAATACATATGTAACTCTCTGTGTAGTCAGTGTCATCATACTTGGTTCTGCATATCAACATCCAGTAGAACCATATTAGTTCTTCACCATCCTGCCTGTCTCCCTCTGGCTCTCCGGTCTCTGGCTCTCCATCTAATTTTTAGTCTGAGAATTTTTGGATGGTAGGTTCAAGATGTTATACTGCCTGATTCTTTTAAGTTGATTCTGTTGTTCTTGGGTACCATGTTGCTTCTTCTTGGATCGATGGGTCTTGTCACGCTCGTCGCCTCCATTACCAAGATTTGATCTTTGGCTTCAAGAATTATGCAATTTGAGATTTCTAGTTGGTTGGCTCGATTGAGGAGGATGGAGTTTCGAGTGGTGGGTTTTGGATTATATGGGTGCATCTTGGTTTCTATCTTATTCTTGGGATTTCTGGACCAAACTCAATTTTGTGTTCTTTCTTTGTGTCTGCTGGTAGAAATTAATTATGCTTGTTATTCAAAGAGGTAGGAAACTAAAGCTGGATTCATATAATATAAGTATGTTAGTTGCCTGACCTTTGGACATTAGGCAAGCATGTAGCATTAAAAAGAAAAAGACAAAGTTCTGTTGATTGTTTGTCCTGATTGATTGATAAATTGTGTAATCCATGATTGGTGAATTAGAAGATAACCTAGCAAGCATCTCAGGCTACTCTTTTATCAATAAAGTAAATGTTCTCTGCTACATCTGTTTATCCTTTCTATTCGTCCATGTTGTGTCCATTCCTTCTATAACTTGTTTAATTTGGATGTTACAATTCAGATTTTATGCAAATGAATCCTCACTGTACATTAGTTTCAATTTCATGAACAGTATAGGTTAAGTATTAGTGTGCACGGATTTAGCTGATTTTGTCTAAAGTCGTGTGACACTCTTGCGTGTCCGTCCGTAAAGGGTTAGTCTCCCCGAAACCTATTATGGCCCCTTAGGACCTGCAAAAGAGAAGATAAGTTAAAGGACTCGTTTAACTCGGGATCCACAAGAAGCATTTAAGGAAACACTTGATACGCAATATAAATTATAAACAAACTTTGTAAGCTCTGAATGATCACGTGACAAAGGGTCAAAGGTGGTCCGTCACGGCCAAAAGTGTCCACATGATACTATTGAGGAACAAGACAGCAAACCAATCCTAGACACTACCCCAAAGGCTCATCCAACCATGTGCCACCTGGGTAGCACCTGGGTGTTGTGCTGGCTGACACTCTGTATCACTCTGTGGTGCTAGAAAACCCTCAAAATGGTTGCCTGGATGACCTGTTTCTGGACAGTTTTGTCTTTGTGCGATGATTGTACACTATATGCGCTTACAAGCATGAAACGATCACAAAAAAACCAATCAAAATGAGGCTGCTAAGTCTATTGCAAGCTCGCTACATGTTGTGCAAAGAATGAACAAAACCGAAAGACAGAATTTTGTTGCACCTTAGTTGATTGATTTTATCGGTATTAAGACGTATTTCAATTTAGAATGCCACCATCTTATCATGTTTGTTTTATCACTGCTCTGCTAGAGCTGTTACTGGTCATTTGTTACTCATTAACTATACTTTGTGTTTGCATCTGAATGATGTTAAGTTTTTCTGATTTATAATTTAATCTTGACCTGTATTCCTGACTATTGCAGCATAATTCATTTCCTCACAAGGGACTTGAGCTTTCTGTGTCTGAGTTCGTCCATATTCCTGGGAATAAGGCAGTTATTATATTATAGCCAAAATATCGCAATGATCCATTCTCCTGCCATGCCTGCAGACCTTACGATGTTTAAAATCAAGCAAGAGAAAATTGTCTACATTCTTTTTTTTTTTTGTCTAACAACCAAAGTGAAACCTCTCTAAATCTTTCTCTAAGGAATCCAGCGCATGCTTTACATTCTGAATCACCAGTTCCTGGAAACATGATGTACCTTAGCTTTTCGAATTCCGACTCGTATGCTGATGCATTAGCTAGTATCACTCAAACTCAGCAGAATCACAATGAGCTTCCTGTCACCACTACCATCATTTCACAAGGCATGGCTGCTGGGAATTCCAATGTAGTAACTTCACATTTTGGAGACCATGCTCATAATACTTCGAAAGATGGAAGAAATGAGATGTTATTTATGCATTTAGTGGAAGGTTCCATAAATGGTGCAGATGTTCTAACTCATTCTGACGATCCTCAGGTGAGTCTGCGGGCACAGTTGGGCATCATAAATGGGCAAAGCTTGTCTTTGCAGCATTCAAATGTTCCAACCATACATCATCACTCAGCCTTAGCACACAAATGCCGGTTCCTTCAATTCAGTACCATCCTACAAGCTTAGATATCTCTTTCATTGATTCACATCAGTTAAAACCTGGAACTGTTGGGCCACTGAGGCAAGAAAGCTTTCGAAACAAAAGTATGCATGGCAACATCTCACCTAATGAACTTTCTCAAGTCTTACAAGCTTGATTCCAAATTCTAAATATCTCAGGCCAGCACAAGAATTACTTGAAGAAGTTGTCAATGTCCGGAAGGCTTTGAGGCAAAAAACCAGATAGAAGCCAAAGTCTCTATGCTTCTGCTGGTGCCATGACAAATAAGGATGCTAGCACAGGATCAAAAAGTGAAATGATGGCTTCAAACCTTCAAGAGGCTGCTGCTAATTCTTCAAGTGAGCTCTCAGCTTCTGAAAAGCAGGATCTTCAAAATAAGGTCTCAAATCTTTTGGGAATGTTGGATGAGGTATATAACTTTGCCTTTCCTTTTCTTTTTTGCTGATATCATTTTTATTATGAGAATTTGAATTTCATTTTAGGATAATTAAAAAACTAAATGTTGGTAGCTATGACTCAATTTGATGTGTTTCCAATCAGCGATACATTGCAAAAGATGCCTAAAATTTATAATAAATGTTATTGAAATAGGAGAATGATATTTATAATACATATTGTTAACAACTTGATGTTGTGGACCAAGAGTCTGTATGGCTCAATCCTGTCTCCAAGGTGTGCGGTCGTCCTGGAAGGTCTTCCCGAGGGCGAGATGGTAGACAAACATTGAATAGGGATTGGCAGGGACAACTCCAAGGTGGTCTCTAAACTTCTAAGGTTGTCCCGAGATGGGGCTTTGAGTGAACTCGATCTCCTCGTCGCCTGCACGACAAGTCAGTGTCGAGTGGGGGTTCCCAACTTGACCCCTCCAATGCTTGGATTAGCTTTTAGTGGGGACTATCTCTTTATGGGGTTCAGAATCCGATCCCTATTTAAGCATCGAGGATCAGTTTTTATACCTGCGAAGCCGATAGGATGGGACTATAGCCAATAGGGGCTGCTCGTACGTCATTCTGTGGCATGTTCATGTGGATAGCCACTCGGTACGCCCCCTATGGCGCTAGTTGGCTCGTACAGTCTCCCGTAACGCAAGTCGGCTCATACGGTTTCTTGCGACGCTGCGTCGAGCTGTACGGGCCCTGTCGCCTCGCACTTGGCAGAGGATAGCCGAGGGGGTGTCGCCTGCCAACTTGGTCATCTTTGGGTTTACCTCTCATTCTTCTTTGGTTTCTCTTCCTCGGATGGAAGAATGTCGTCCTAGTTGTTCTTCGGGAGGTCAGTCTAGGCCTCCGAGTTCATCCTTGGGTGTGATGACTCGGGCGGATATAAAGGCCCTTTAGGCCTTGAAGGCCATGAAATCGTGTCATGACTTTGATTTCACCATTAGTCTAGAGTCCCTATGCATGATTCAGGAGCATTACAACATCCCAATCGAATACATGCCACATGCTCCGACACCTAGGCAACACTCATATCATCCATATTGTAGTGGTTTTAACATCTCCATTGATGTTTTAGAAGTGGGGTTAAGGTTTCCCCTCCACCCAGTCATAGGGGAGTGTCTCGGCTGGTGGTGGATTTTCCTTAGTCAAATAACGTCGAACTCTTGGTGCTACCTCATTACCTTTCTCAAAGAGTGTCGGGGGTCGGGGATTGTCCCGACTCAGGACTTGTTTTTGTCATGTTTTTGTATGTGTAAAGGTCAGGGCGATTATTACCTGACCGCTCGTGCCGGCTTTAGGGTCTGTGGTGCTCCTTCGAATAATAAGGGTTAGAAAACTTGATTCCTTTTCGTTAGTAAGCGACAAGGTTGGGAGTTTGGTGTCGAGTGGTCGGCCCGATCTATCAGCAATGTTCCCCCCAACCTTTCGGATGAAGAGTCTGTCCTGGTCGGTCGGCTGAAGGGAGTCTTGTCCACCTCTCAGGTGATTAGAGACCTAACTGAGTAGTGGCTAGTTGAGGCGAGCCTCAGCCCGACTTCTCAGGGTATGTGTTTGTCCCCATCTCTTCGAGTTTCATTATCTGATTAGCATGACTTATGCTTGGTTTTGTAGATATGGTGAACATGAACTTGTTGTGCGGCCTTCCAAAGGTCAGAGGCGGACGCCCTGGTTTCGCCACCCGAGTGCTACTGCGCCACCATCTTCGGTTGCTTCCCCAATAGCTGTCGGTCCTGCCCCTGCCCATTCTCCCTCCGAGGTGCAAGAGATCACCCCGGAGTAGGTGACTCGAAAGGTGCCCAAGTCTTCTGGGAAGCACCCAGTCGAAACTTCGCCAGGTAGAGGAAGAATAGTCTTTGGTCGGCACAAATCTCACCGCGGGGGCAAGAAATCAATGTCTCAAGTGGCCGAGGGCAAGAAGCCCATCCCTCCTACCGAAAGGACTCTTATCGCCCGGTCAAGGTCGAAATCAGTGAAGGAGTTGTGCAGTGCCCGGCTCGGGGTCATCCGGGTGAGCAACCAGTCGGAACACATGCCTTACGTGCCCCTTATGGCGGACCTAACTCCCTTGACTCATGGGACCCGTGTTTGGCTAGACAACGAGGCCTCGACGAAGTATGTTCGGGATACACAACTCCCGAGGTTAGCGACCGATCTGTACACTCTGTCGTCTGAGATCCTAATGGACCGGGCTGCAAAGACCATGGTTTTGGTAAGCTTCATCTCGACCTCGGTCTTTGCTTCATCTTCTTCGTTCTTTTTGAATTTACCAATGTGTTGATCCGACTTGTGCCTTGCAGAACGAACATTATTAGATGGCCCTGATTGACCGGGTGCACGACGTCGGTCGGGTCATTACATCTCTAGACAACAAAATGGATGGACTTCATAAGGAGGTCCAGAGATTGAAGAATGGGGGTGACCTCGATGTAGTGGCTGCGATCGAGCAATGGACCTCTGAAGCCTAGTCTTTGGCTGACCACCTGAAGACCAAGCTGGAAGAAGCGACCCAGCGTCGGGAGTCATTGGAGGAAGAGCTCGGCGAGATTCAGAAAAGATTATTTGACTCGCAGGACCAGTTGTCTAAGGCACAGAAGTAGCTTTCTAACTCGTAGAGTCTACTGACCAAAATTCAAGAAGAGCTCGTCGACTCAAGGGCTCAGTTGTAGAGCGTCCGAGCTCAAGTTCGCCCAATGAAAATGAGCTTTTGAAGCTGACTCGTTCCATGGAAGCTCTTCGGGTCGACCTGTCGAAATAAGCGATAGAAGACTACAAAAAATCGACAAGGTTCGAGATGGGATTAGTCCGGATAGGCCGAGTCTCTATGGAGTATGGCTACCAGTTGACGCTGGCCAGGTTCTGAGCTTGGTACCTCGACCTCGAGGTGAAAGAGGATCCCTTCAAGGAGCTTCCCGAGGACATGAACGTACCGATGGTCGTGGAGCAGCCTGTCGATGACTCACCGTTGCCTCCTGAGGAGTAGCATAGTTGTTATCCCTTTTTTTAGCATCAGGGCTCCTTTTGTTGTAACGTCTCGGCCCTCGGGCCAAGTATGTACTCGACGTTTCATGAATGCAATTCACTTTTTCCACTTAATTGCAGTCATGTTATACATAGAATTTTTGTATGTTTAAGATGTGCCACATTCTTGTCAATTATTTTCCCTCCATTATGACCAGGGTGTAAGTCCCCGGTTGGATTGTGCTCTCTATCCGGTAGGGGCCTTCCCAATTCGGGGCCAGCTTTCCCCGAGACTGAGTTGGATCACTGAACTTGGCTTTTCCTACTACTAGGTCGTCTGCTTTGATTTGCCAAGGGCGTAGTCTACGGTTGTAAAGCTTTGCTATAGCTTTTTTATAGGTGAGGGCTCGTAGATGCACCATGACCCTTCACTTCTTGAGGAAGTCAAGATTCTCCCTTAGCCAGTCGGAATAGGAGGGTTCTTTATAGGACTCAACGTGGAAAGTAGGGTAGACCACCTCAAGCGAGAGGACCACTTCTGTCTCGAAGGCCAGGCTGAATGGAGATTCTCCTGTTGAAGTTTTAGGGGTCATCCGAGACGCCCATAGGATTCTCGGGAGCTTGTCCACCTACGTTTCATGTGCCCCATGACTCTTCTTTTCAGTCCTTCGAGGAGGGTCATATTTGTGACCTCGATAAGTCTGTTGGCTTGGGAGTGCGCGAGCAAGCTGAACCTTAGTTGGATCTTGTGACTTTGGCAAAATGTTCTGAATTTGGGGTTGTTAAACCGGGGTCTGTTGTTGGTGTGATCATCCTCGGAATGCCGAACCTCATGATGATATTTTTTTCAAATGAACCATTTGACTTGTTTCTCGGTAATAGATGCAAGAGGCTCGGCCTCAACCCATTTGGTAAAATAATCATCTCTGACTATCAAGAATCTTTGTTGTCCTGAAGTCGAGGGAAAAGGGCTGAGCATGTCCATTCCCTATTGAGCGAACGACCAAGCACAGTCTAAGGTTGATAATGGCACCGCTGATTGATGTTGAATCCTGGAATGCTTATGGCACTACTCGCACTTTTGCATATAAGCTTGGGCATCTCGTCGCATAGTTGGCCAGTAATATCCATGTCGTAGTACTTTGTGCGCAAGGGTTCGGGCATCGATATGCTCACCGCAGATTCCTTCATGCACTTTGGCTAGCGTAGTTTGCTCCTCGATCGGGCACAGACATCGAAGTAGTGGATGAATGAACCCTCGTTGGTATAGGTGACCATTGATCACACAATACCATGTGCCTATCCTTCTCATTCATCAAGCAGCGCTTTGATCTTCGGGCAACGAGCCGTCAACCTTAAACTTGAGCATCTCATCGACCCAATTGTACTCCACCTCGGTCGTGACAACCTCGGTTGAGTCTATGGAAGGTTTGAGGATTCTGGCCATTGACTCCTCCCGAGCCTCGAACTCTTCGTTGACTTGGCCAACGACAAGTTGGGAGTCGATGAAGACTTCGATATCTTCGGCATGTAGTTCATCGGCGAGCTTTAGTCTGAACAGCAGTGCTTCATACTCAACTTCATTATTGGTGGCTTTAAACTAGAGTCGGAGCGTGTGTTCGTAGATCTAATCGGTCGGGCCCTTAAGAACAAGGTCGGCTCTTCCGTGCTCGGTGTTGGCCGACCCATCTACGTACAATGGCCATCTCAAATTTCGTCATGAGCTCTCTGGATTCATTGATTCTAATATTAAATCGACTAGGGCTTGAGCTTTTATTGCTGTCCTCAGGACATATTCGAGGTTGAACTCCCCGAGCTCAATCGACTATTTAAGCATCTGACCTGCAACATCGAACTTTGAAAGGATCTGACACAAGGGTCGATCGATAATTACCTTGATGGGGTGAGCTTGGAAGTACGACCTCGGCTTCCTTGATGCTAAGACCAGTATCAGGGCTAGCCTTTCAATGGGTGGGTAACGCTCCTCAGGACCATTCAGGACATGGTTGCAATAGTACATCAGCTTCTGCCCGCTCTTGTCGAGCTTTACCATGATCGAGCTGATTGCGGCATGCAACGCCGTGAGGTATATCCCGAGGGGCTCTCCGAGGGTAGTTGATGTGAGTTGTGGTAGATGGGAGAGATGCACCTTTAATTGTTGGAATGCCTCTTCGTACTGAGGTGTCCACTGGAAGTCCTTCGCCTACTTTAGTGCTCGGAAGAAGGGGAAGCTCTTGTCTCTGGCTCAAGAGATAAATCGGCTCAACGCCACCAGTCTTCCAGTGAGTCATTGAATGTCTTTTACTGTCTGGGGGGATTACACCTGTAAGATGGCTTACACTTTCTCGGGATTCACATTGATTCCTCTCTAATAAATGACGAACCCGAGGAACTTTCCTAATGCGACGCCAAAGATGCACTTGGTCGGGTTGAGTCGCATCCTGTGCTTTCTCAATGTCTGGAATGTCTCGGCTAGGTCTGAGAGATGGTTGTCAATCTTTTAACTTTTCACTATCATATCATCGACATAACCTTTCATATTCTTCATGATATGATCCTTGAACAGGTGGTTGACCATCATTTGGTAAATAGCCCCAACATTCTTTAGCCCAAAGGGGGCATGGCTTTGTAATAATACGTGTCATGGTGCGTGATGAAGGTAATGCTCTCTCGATCCTCTTACACTATTTGAATTTGATTATAGCCTGAGAAAACATCCATAAATGATAGTAGCTCGTATCCCGAGATCACGTCCACTAGCTGGTCGATTCTCGGGAGGGGATAGCAGTCTTTCGGGTAAGCCCGATTGAGATCGGTATAGTCAATGCATATGTGTTATGTTCCATTAGATTTCATTACGAGTACAACATTGGATAGCTAGGTCAGGTACCTGACCTCTGTGATAAACCCTGCGTCTAGCAAACAAGCGACCTCATCTTCAACAACCTTCTATCGGTCGGGAGCAAACTTCCTCGGCTGTTGCTTCATAGGTCGGGCATTGGGCGTTAAGTTGAGGTAACGCTGGACCATTTCCAGCCTGATGTTGGGCATGTCCTTTGAGGACCAGGTGAAGATGTTAGTGTTCTTCCCGAGAAATTCCTCCAACTGGACTTGTTCTTCTGGGAGTGCCGAGCCGACTTTGATGGTCCTGCTCGGGTGCTTGGGGCCGAGGGGAGCCTTCACCACTTTCTCGATTGGTTCGGGCTTCAAAGCCAATTTGTCATGATCTCGGGGATTGATGGTAGGTGTCGGGGTCTTCAATTTTTTGGGCAATGATGTTACTATCAGGTAGCATTGACTTGACTCCCGAGGATCGCTTTTCACTTCGTCGACTCCTGCTCTGATTGGGAACTTCATAGCTCTATGGTATGTCGAGACGATCGCCCTGAGCTTATTGAGTGTTGGTTGGCCGATGATGACATTATATGCCGATGGAAGTCCAACCACGATGAACGAGATCATAAGCGTTTTGGACTTCGGCTCTTCTCTAACGATGACCGGGAGGGTTGATGAGAGATGGAGTCTCTTGTGAATCTTGTCAATGTAGATGCCATGGGGAAAAAGTTTTTGTCAGTTAGTCCCAATTTTTGAAAAACATCAAGGTATAAGATGTCAATTAAACTTCTTGTGTCGATCATGATCCTCTTGACTCAAGAGTTAACGACCCGCAATAAGATCACTAGGGCGTCGTCGTGATTTGGGTACTCCTTGTTCCCTAACCCGAAGGTGATCTCGAGATCACGGTCGCACCTTGGTCTTTTATTTACTGCAGACCATGCATAAGCTTTACACACCGAGGGACTATCGCCTCTAGATGCTAAGCCGCCGACATGTCAATTTGTTTCTCGATTGGTCCTTTTGGCCGTGGTGAGGATTCCCTATCTTGACGGTGGCTCTTATTGGGTAGCGTCTGTTGGTCTCGAACATACCAATGAAGGTGTCCTTGCTGAATAAGGTCTTCGTTTTGGTTCTTCAGGTTGTGGCATTCTTCTCTGTCGTGTCCGTAGTTTCGATGAAAGCGATAATATCTTATCTTATCTCGCCCTCCGGACTTTGTCCTGATCGGGTTAGGGGGCATGAGGAGCCCATTGTCTCAGATTTAAAGAAAAACCTCTGTCCGAGTCAAGCTAAGGGGGATTGGTGGCAGCCTGGACGAGGGCAGTTCTGAGCTGTCCATTCTCCTTCTAGGGGGTCCCGAGGGTTATCCCCGGGATTGCTTGGTCTGAGGTCATTTTTGTTATTTTTGGCTACCAGTGTCTCAGTAGCTATGTACTGGTTTGCCCGTTGTAGCATCTCGGGCATTGTTGTTGGCGGTCATTCAATTAATGACCAAAAGAATTGGGAAGGATAAAGTCCCATCAGGAATGCCTGGACTGCTAGTGAAGGGCGGGCGTTGGGCATTCCTTAGACCTCGACTGCAAATCGCCCGACAAACTGGGTGAGGGGCTCATCGCTATCCTACGTTAGGCCGAGGAGTGATGCAGCATTTGCCTCATGCGGGAGCTTGTTAGGAAGTTGAGTTCGAACTCTTTTGCGAGTGAGTCGAAGGAGGAGATAGGCAACGACTTGAGTCAATTGTACCACATCCGGGCCAGGTCAGGCCTCTTAGGGTAGTTGGGAAAGCTCAGCACATTAGAGAGTCTGAGATGTCGTAGAGGGCCATCTGGGCGCGGAAAGCTGAAATATGCTATGATGGATCTGAACTGCCATCGTAAGACTCTAGGGACGACAATCGAAAAATTGGCTAGGACTGGTTTGTCCTGTATCTCGGGGATAAACAAGGATTTGCCCTTGGAGCTTTCGTTGAGTTCCTCCTTTGACTTGACACACTCCCTTTGGACTTCGTCCAACCTTCGATTGACTTGATGTAGTTGTTCTCTTACGGAGTCGGTTGAATCTAAAGTGATGATGTCCAGTTCGGGGGGCACATGCATAGTGTGCCGGGAGTGGCTCGTCGATCGAGCCACGGGAGCGTTTAGGTTTTTCGATGTGACCTCGGTCGGGGGACAATGTGGTCCTTCGTTGTCAGGTTTCTCTTCTTGAATTGGTGACAATTGGGGCCTCCCTTGTTGGGGTGCTTGCCGAGGGGTGGCTGGCTATTGGGATGCCACCGATTGTATCAATTGGGGAATGTATGGGATGATGGTTTGCATCATCTCGACCAACGCCGGGACCTGGTGGGTGAGGTTGAGAAATGCTTTAGTAGTGACAACGGGTGGCCCGGGATTCATTGTCGGGGTAGAAAATCCTGGGTCATTAGGTAGCCTCCAATAGAAGTTCGACATAGGCGATGGCACACTCGTTTCCTCCATCTGGAGAAATGAGCTCGATCCCCCCGTTTGCAGGGTTTGCAGGGAGATATGGGCCTGACCACCGAGGTGTTCCGAGTTTGGATTGCTCAACGGGTGTTCTTGCGACGTCAGGTCTTTCATTTTGCGTCAAAAATGTTTGTGTCTTTGATGTCGTGGCATACGACTTGATCCCTTCCCTGTGCGCAAGGTCGCCCGTGTCATCGCGAAGTGTCTGGATGAGATCAGTCTGGCATCTCGGGTAGGTGGCTCGGATCTCCTCTCCTTCGAGGTCCGTGATGATCGACCTGCAAGAAGGCCAGGTCGGGATGAGGGTGCCCAAGACAACCCCTCTGACGATCAAGTTAGAGCCTCGAGATAGTTTTGTTTAGACATAGTGGAACAAGTATTCAAAAAAGTCCCCCTACAGCCTCCCTAAGGTGGGAGGCTTTATACATACCAGTTGGAGGGTTGATCGTACCCTCAATTTTACCTTTGTCGTTAGGCGGGCCATGGTGGGGGGTGCGACCGATCGTTGTATATCCGATTGACGTGGTGCAGAGGCGTGACGCGTCATCCTTTATTAATTTGATCTTTGTGCGGTCTTTGTTGTCATGGACGACCAAGTCCTTATTCTGTCATCTCGGCCCGAGCATGCATCAGTCGGGTCGACGTGGGATCTCGGTGCCATTGTGGATCACTAACCTGGCTTGGATCTCGGTGAGCTCGATCGGTCCATTATTAGCAATATCAATATACATGAAGTTTTATATTTTTAAAATAATTAATCAATAATGATAAAATGATGCAGGTAGATATTAGAGAATATTTATAAGAAAAATTGTTATTTTTAGATAAGTATCTATTTTGGTAATTATCAATATTTATATAATTTAAAAATTTATTAATTAAATTAAGGATATTGCTTCAGCCTTTACAATGAAAAATAACGGGGTGGGTGTGATATATATCATCTGTTCGCTCGCAGTTAATTCTTATGGGTGAAGGATTGTGTTACAAAGGGGACAAATGACGTCAGCGACTTCCATCAATAAAAAAAAAAAAAAGTTGGCTGAGAGGGGGAAATAACCTTTGTTTCATACTACTATCTCGATACAAAATCTTATATTATGAAAAAAACAATAACAGTTTGTACGTATCGAACTCGATGTGTCATGCTATTATTACTTATTATATTCATATTCAATATGACGAAGGCATAGTCTTTCTTTTCTTTTTTTTCAAATAAAAACTCATTATCTTTTATATACCATGAGACCAAAAATTTGATTTGAGACGGATGGGTGGAGCGGTGCCATTCTGTTGCAGCCGACGACAAAAGAAGCAATGGGGGTTGTTCTGAAACGGCTGGTTGAGAGGAGGGCGACGGATGCGTGGAGCAGTGTCATTCTGTTGCAGCCGACGACAAAAGAAGCAATGGGGGTTGTTATGAAACGGTTGGCTGAGAGGGGGGCGACCGATGCGTGGTGCGGTGCCATTCTGTTGCAGCCGACGACAAAAGAAGCAATGGGGGTTGTTCTGAAACGGTTGGCTGAGAGGGGGACGACGGATCTGAAATGGCTGATTGCCAATCAAGAAATGCATGCCCAACTTACTCCAACACAAAACACCAAACCCAAATAAGATAATTGGTAGATTACTCCATAGTTGAACCTAAAATATGGTGGAGCTATTTCCCTCCAATTAACAAACTCTAGATATTTTTACAAAAAGAAAAAGTTCCATTTACAACAACTTGAAGTTTCATGTATAAGCATGTTGATTGTCATATGAGCACATAAAAGAACAGCTTACTAAAGACCAAATTTTTACACAATGTGATGCTCGATAGCAGCTCCAATAGTTTGTTGTGGGCTCTTCACATGTGAAATACATGGCAAGATGTATGATCCAAGTGTCTTTTCAGCACAGTAGATCCAACACGTATTAAAAAATTACTTAACATATATGTTACTATATCATCCGGTACAGGCGATACATACCGGTCTGTCAGGTTGTCCGATAATTCGAGCGGACTATCGGACGATAATCGACTATCGGTGGTCGATTGAGGGAGAAATCGTCTGTCGACGATCGATTGAAGGAGAAAAAGGGAAGAAGAAAAGGAAAAGAAGAAAAAAAGAAAAAAGGAGGAGAAGAAATAATACCTATTTCCCCGTGCCGTCCTCGCCCATGGGTCATAGGCGCTTTTTCTCCCGAGCGAAGAGACGAAACGTCTCCCCAGGCCGGGAGAAAGGTTGAGGTGACATCGCCCCTTTTCATTTTTTTCTATTAATATTTGAGTTTATTTAATATTATATTATAAAATATTTACCGAATGGTATGTAACGTACGTATCGCATAAGTTGGAAAAGGGAAATATAACCCAAATTTTAAGAGAAAATGATATAGTATCATTGAGTAAATGCTGACTAGAATAAATCACATGCAGTACAGCTGCCGGTTAATAATATTTCTTTCTCAAAAGTTGCCATTTTCTCTATTCTTTTTATGACAAGAGGAGGAAGAAGTAAAGAAGACAAATACATACATACACAGATGCAGGATCTATTTGACCGGGCAAGCAGTCTTCTTCTTTAAAAAAAAGAAACATAATAATGATGGAGGACTCACCAGTAATAAGAAAAAAATGTGCCTCCATGTATAATAAACTTATCAAGATTGATGTAAAAACAAAAGAAAGGAAAAAAAAAAAGACTCACTATCTATATCTTTCATTTCTAAGTATAATTTCACAAAATAAAGCATTCAATGTTAAGGCAAGCTATTGAGTAGTGCCCCCCATCTTCATGTTCAGGGATCAAATAAAAAAAAAAAAAAGAAGAAACTAAAGCCCGTGAAGAATTTAGAACATTTAAAATTTGCTTCCTCCTTTTTTCTTATGCTAATACTTTATTTAGTCTTCTTCGAATAAGAAAAATATTTCCTTGTCAAAGGACTCAATAATTTCCAAAAAAAAATGCCAAGATTAAATAAAATGTAAGTACGATCTTTCAGCAGCAAAACAGACATACAAAAAAGAAATGCTACAATAACCAGGGGTGCAGAAGACCTAACTCCAGAACAACAACAACAACAAGATAAAGTTTCCTCTCATTTCATCTTCAACGTAAGCCCAAACAAAATGGCACATTAGAACTGCAACATAGATCAAGTCTATAAGCTCAAATTGCTCTTCGATAAGAAGAACAAACCAGTAAATGTGTCTCCATTTGTCAACATCTCTTACATGTAAAAAAGCAAAAAGAAAGATATTTGACAAAGATTCTATAGTGAGATGTGGTACGCATCTCCCTGGGGATCTCCGCTGTCTTCTTCTTCTTCTTCCTCTTAAAAGGCTGCAGGAACGACGACGATGACGAACGAACGACCGTGAAAACGATTGAATTCATCAACAAGCTGATCCTTATCTTTCACCGTCGGCTGCCTTTGGTTTCCAGTTGAACGAGAGAAGCCTTATCGCTGCTCTCTCTCGTCGTGCGGTGCAAACGGTTCTCATTCTTTTTTACTTTTCGTTGGTCAATCAGTTCACCGTTGACGTCCACAATGTCAACCCCAGGTAAGCATTGACACGTCATGCATCCTTCGTCCAAGGCATCAAGCATTATTAGTAGTTTTATTCTTGTAAATAAAAATATATATATATATTTCTATCGATTGAGCATTATTCATCGAGAAGGTAAAGCAGCAAATATATCGACATTTACTCCTTCCATTAAGTGAAAATAAAAGAGTGGATCTATAGAGGATCCATGATTATAATGTCTAACACATGATATATTTGTAAGGAATAATTCTTCAAGATTGTGACATGTGTTATATATACTACATGAGGATCTCAATCTAAAAAGAAATTGAATCTTTTTTTATGACAGAAATTTTACATATTTGTATCTATCCAGGCAATGAATAGAGTTGAACATCGATGATACCAAAATCCAACAGTAAGTTGGACTACCAACTCATTTATTTAGTTCTATAATAATGCAGATGTTCTACCCACTATGAATAAATGCTGGGTTGGAGTTAATTCTTGTCATGTCAAAATTTATAAGAATTTGCAAAGATAGAAAAAGGTAAAACATCAAATCTAATTTGATAGTATAACTTATATTCGGATTTGTAATATTTTGATTTCTTACTTAGAGCCGCATCGAATTTGGATTTAAAAAGCTCATAAAATTTTTAACAGGTCTAGAGATATTAAAAAATATTTTTTTTTTGAAAATTAATATGAGAAATTTTGACTTTTGATGAAGGTACAAAATATCAAATCACATGTTGTTCTAACAATTACAAGCGAATTTTTGTTCACTATTTTGACTTTGTATTTTTATTATTATTTTAGCATCGAGGTCTTTTTTCTAATAATTCATAATTTTTTTATTATTTTATGATCATGTAACTAATATGATAAAGATGATCATATAGATGCAATAGAGCATTACTTTTAAGATAAGACGAGATATTACAAGTATTATGTAGGAAATAAGCTGGATTAATTTTTCTAAGAAAAAGTCTAATAAGAAGGGTTTTCAGATAAATAGTCCTGTTTTTTAGGCTTTCAACATGAAAATAAAATAAAATTAGACATTTCCTATGAAAAGGTTATATTTTGGTGTTCTTCATAGTGACTGTACTCTATCCACGTGTAGGATCGCAGGAACACGTGGATTGATAATTTGGAGGCCCCCATCGTCTCTCTTCACCCTGTTTGGGCACACCGTCTCGGATTAGAAGACTAATGGCGACAACTACTCCCCAAAGCACCTCACATTGGTATCACCCCCAAACAAATCCCTCTTCTTTCTCCCTACCACTCCTCCCCTCTCATCACCATCGCCTTCATTTCTTTTTCCTCCTCCTCTTCTCTCCCTCCTCACTTCATCCATCCACCACCTCTCCCCCTCTCTCTTTTCCCCACAACCTGTTGTGTGATACCGAAGGCAGAGGAGGCCAACGTGAGGCTTATCTTCTCACCTTGTTGTAATCCTTGTATGCTTGCTTGTCTTCTCTCTGCAACTTCATTGAGTTTGAGCTGGATGTAATGTGGATCTTATAATGCTGCTATCACCGTGTTCGTTCTTTTAATCTTTCTTACTAATATGTGCTTCTTCTGATGAATAGAAAGAACATATGAATGGGTTTGTGATCTTTGTTTGATACAATTTGCTGTTCTTTTCAATCTAATTAGATTTGGGACTCTGATTTTTGTTTGTTCCTTGTGATGGATGCCAGACCAATATGATCGCTCTCATGTGGTTTGAAGTTGAGGAATCAATTGGTTCTGGCGGCAAAAAACTGCTTTTTGATTGTGTTTTTGTTCTTGTTTGCAGGCTGAGATCTAAATCTCATTGCTGTCAACAAAAGCTTTGTCCGTTCACAAGAAACATGAGATATCTGAAGTCAAGAGCTCTTCCATCTCACGTCAACATTCGTAGCTATGATTCTATGAATGATACCTTGGAAGCGCTCATCAAGAAATCCGTCAGCTTCCGTGACAATGTGAAGTCGAAACAGAGATCCATCAGCTTCGATAGCAGAGACTCCGAGGCTGCCATCCTCCAGGCTTTCGGCCCCGGAAATCTGCTGATCAAAGGATCTGTGAGCTTTAATGGCAGATTTATGGAGACAAAAGCCTCGGTAAGGAGTTCTAAATCTACCAATTCTGCTAATCCCAGAGGTTTCAGGTGTAGTCCTTTGAAGAAGAGATCTCTGGGGTCAACATTGGTTGGACCTGACAGCCCGAAGCATGAAGCAGCCTTGAAACTACAGAAGGTCTACAGAAGCTTTCGGACAAGAAGACAGCTTGCAGACTGCGCCGTCCTTGTAGAGCAGCGTTGGTATGAACTGTTACCGTTCATCAACTTAGATTTGGGAATCTAAATCTAAAATTCTGTGCGTTTAGGTGGAAGTTGCTGGATTTTGCGTTGCTCAGGCTAAGTTCTGTCTCCTTCTTCGACATCGAGAAGCCCGAATCAGCAGTCTCTCGATGGTGCAGAGCGAGAACCCGAGCTGCTAAGGTCTCTTATACTGTTCACTGCAAACACATTCCAAGTGTTCGATGTTATGCTTGACATCGGTTGCGTTGCAGGTTGGGAAAGGCCTGTCCAAGGACGAGAAAGCTCAGAAACTTGCGTTGCAGCATTGGCTTGAGGCGGTGCGTTCTCGCAAATTAAGCAACATTGTTCTGAATCCTTCTGCTCGTATGTATATGACTTTGATCCAAATGTACAGATTGATCCTCGGCATCGATATGGTCACAATCTCCAATTCTACTACAACTGTTGGCTTCAATGCAAGAGCTTGCAGCCCTTCTTCTACTGGTCAATAGTCGTCCGAGTCCCATATCTCAAGTTCATCGATCAGAATACATGGGCTTAAACCATTGCTTTGGATTGTTAGGCTTGACGTCGGAGAAGGCAAGGATGTCAGTCTCGAAGAGCAGTGCACTCGATCGAAGCTTCAACAACAGTGCATCAAGTATCTTGGCCCTGTAAGCTCTGTGTTCGACATCCCTCTGGGACATAAGATGGTTGCTGAGACTCATATGAACTAACTCTCTTGACTTGCAGAAAGAAAGGGAGGCCTTCGAAGTCGAAATTGAGGATGGAAAGTTGATGTACAGGCAGAGCAGGGAACTCCTGCACACAACCAACGATGGTTCGAAGGATGTCAAGTGGATCTTTGTGTTGAGCACATCAAAGAATTTGTATGTTGCCCAGGTGAAATCTCTTGTCACATTGTTTGATGTTCTCTCTATATTGCTTGATGTTGATTGCCTGTTGCCATGAACTGTGTGCTGCAGAAGAGGAAAGGCACATTTCAGCACTCCAGTTTTCTTGCTGGAGGAGCTACTTCCGCTGCTGGCCAATTAGTAGTAGTAAATGGAGATCTAAAGGTTATAAGATCCCTCTGAACGGTGCATGTTTCTCTTAAAACTGTGTATAGTTATTTAGTTTAATTGACCTTTCAGGCTGTGTGGCCTCATAGCGGTCACTACCGCCCGACCGAAGAAAACTTCCGGGAATTCATGAGCTATCTTGAGGAAAACAATGTCGATCTTACTTATGTTAAGGTGAGCGACTTGCACTCCACATCAACAGTGCATGAATGAGTAATCTTGATCGTATCTTTGTGTCCTTTCAAGCAGAAAAGTCCAACAGGGGAGGAGGAAGAGGAACTCTGCAAGCCCGAAACCAGAAGTTTCAGTGGAACGGACACCTCTTCATCCGAGGAAGTGAACAGTAGCAGTTATCTTTCTTATCTCAAACTAGGAGGAGGAGAAGAAGAGGCAAAAGGATCCATTGACATGCAGCAAAACTGCAAGCTTCACAAGCAGACGAGTGTCAACGATCACGAGGAGAACGAAGAAGAGTCATCGAACTCCAACGAGCAATACATCTTCCGGAAGAAGAACCTGTTTGCGGAGGCGGAAGGAGAGGACGTAGAAGCTTTTGTGCCATCGGAGCTGATACTTCGAAGGATCAACTCGAAGAAGGGAATCGAGTCGTATCAGCTGGGGAAGCAGCTCTCGTGCAGGTGGACGACTGGCGCAGGGCCTCGAATTGGGTGCGTGCGAGACTACCCATGGGAGCTTCAGTTCCGTGCTTTGGAGCAGGTAAACTTGTCATCGACAAGCCTCGGCTCTCTCAAGTGCTTGACTCCTACTACCCAGCAGACGATTTTGACGAAGAAACTGCAGCAGCAACAACGAAGACCTGCCAACGTTCGGAGAAGAAACCAATCTCTTTAAATATATATATATATATATATATATATATATATATATATATATGAGTGTTTAATTTATTTGTAGAGGGAAAAAAGAAAAAATCAAATTTGGAGTCCTAGGAAGTTTTAATGGAGGAAAAAAACTTCCAATGGAGAATACAAGTTATCTCCGATATTATTATAGTCGTAGAGAATGTAATCAAGCAGGAAACTAAGTTTAAATGATGAATTTTTTTTATGAGGGAAATTTTTTTTCCCAAGTTTTCTATTTTATAAAATAATTTTCACTTTTTTAGAATTTTGAAGTCATAATAGATCTCTTCTTTGCAAAAAAAATATCAAAATTTTTGGATGGATATGCAAAAATCATTATCAGAATAAAATGATTTTGGCAGGTCCTTTTATAGAGTTCTGAAATCATAATATATTTTATTTTTTTAGAGAAAATATTACTAATTTTTTTACGGATATACAAAAATTGTTTGATAACAATAATATAAGCAGTAAAAATCTTACCAGTTTCATCACGTGGAAACATCAGCAGTTCTTGAGTTGATTGCGTCCAGCGTGTCGGACGTGGATCACCCGATCTTGCTTTCTTGGAATCATTCTCGACCACGAGAACAGGAGGGCGAAGGGGCGACTCCGCGGAGTCCGTCCTCTCCGTCTTCCCCCGTTCCAATGGCGGCCGTGCTCGCCTCAGCGCCGCCGCAGCCCCTCCCCAAGATCCCCCACCCTGTCCCTGTTCCCGGCCGCCTCCCTGCTCGCATCCGCCGGTCTCGCGACGGCCCCCACCACCGCCGCCGCACCCTCCACTCCGCCCCTGCCGAGTGGCCCCTCGAGCAGCGGATCCAGGAGTCGCTGACCATCCTCGACCTCATGGAAGCCCAGTTCATCTCCCTCGACCCGGAACTCCTCGCCGCCCTTCTCAAGAGCTGCGCAGACGCCCGCACGCTCCGCCTCGGCCGCGTCGTCCACGACAAGGCTACCCAGGCCCGCCTCCAGTCCCACCCCCTGGTCGCCAACAACTTGGTTCTCCTCTACGGCAGGTGCGGCCAACTAGGTCTCGCTCGTCGCCTGTTCGACGAAATGACCGCTCGGAATGTCGTCTCTTGGACCACCATCATTTCCGTGTACCACCACGCTGGCTTCCCTCACGACGCGCTCGACTTGTACCGCTCTATGCTTATGGATGGAGGAGTACGGCCGAACGCCTTTACTTTCACGATCGCTCTGAATTGTTGCGCCAGCGTGGAAGACTTGGACTTGGGTGTTAGGATCCATGAAGAGATCGTGAAGGATGGATGTGATGATGATGAGTTCATCATCGTCGCACTGATAGACATGTACTCCAAGTGCGGACGCGTGAGTGATGCTCGCGAGGTGTTCGACCGTGTGACCAACCCATCGGTCGAGGCTTGCACAGCTATGATTGAAGGGTACAATGGCAACGGCGAGGTGAAGAAGGCAATGGATGTCATGAGGAGGATGTTCCGAACTGGGCTGAGCAGTGAGGCCGCTAGTAAATTGGGGTTTGCATCGATGATCAGGTCATGCGCCATGGAGTTGGCTCTGAGACAGGGGCAGGAGATCCACGCACGCATCATCAAGTTTGGGCATCGACCGGGTTCAAAAGCTCTAAGTACATTGGCTGATTTGTATGAAAGAAGTGATAGAATGATTGCGGCCAAACATGTTTTCGACTGTTTGGTAGTGAAGAATCTAGATTTGTGGGCGAGAATGGTTTCTGGATTTGCGAGGAATAAACAATACCTCAATGCTTTTAAGCTTTACGCTGAAATGGTAGCTCAGGATGCCAGATTGAATCCTCAAATCATGTCTCTGGCCATCAAGGCATGCATAGGGATGTCAGGCCTCGAGGAAGGTAAACAAGTGCATGGTATACTGATCAAAGTGAGTCACTTGGTGGATGAATCTGTTATTAGCAGTCTTGCAGAGTTATACAGAAGTTGCGGAGAGTATGAAACAGCTCAGAAGCTACTGAAACATAATTGAATTTGTTTGTACATATTAGGCTTTTGTTGAAGGAAAAGCTGAATGTTTTTGTTTTGTCTTGGATCTAACAAAAACTCTAATCTTTGACAAGGCTATGCAAGTGTTCCTCTAATCTATGATTGCTTTAGAATGATTGACCAGAGTCTATTGTTCATTTGGAGAGAAGGGCCGCCCATTAACATTTACTTCAAAGAAATCCTTGCCACAAAAGGGCAATCTACTACAAATTGTATCCACGAAGCCTCTCAAGCCACACCGTGTGGCTGTAGGAATCCACCACCAGCCTCAAGCAGAAGCAGACAAATGAGTTGAACGAGAAGATGAGCTTCTCCATACATACTTCCGCCCTCACACCTCGAAACGGATCTTTGAGATCTCATGAGTGGGTGTCAAGTGTAGTTGGGATTCTTCCTCATCTAGAAAGCTGCTGTCGGTGTCTTATACTGCCGGCTGCTTGTCATCCCCTCTCCGACGCAGATGAACTTGGTGGGTGGTTTCACTTCGATGAGCTAATCCTACTCTCTCGGCCACATGCATGCATGCATGCACGCTCACGTTCGCCGCAGTCCAACCCTGAGGTATGGTAGCCATGAGGAAGCTTCCTCCAAGCTTCCACCATCACTGTCAGCAGCAGTATACAATGGATGAGGTTGTTTTCGGCATGTGTCCTCTTCTTCCCTGACGTAAACCAGACATGAAGAACGATATAATTGAGAGAGAGAGAGGGACAGCGAGAGATGCGTATCAATCCCACCGTTCATTTTCAGTCTTTCTTCATCAGCAGAACTGCTTTTTGCATGTTTGTGGAGGAAGGTTCACGGAAGCTTCGTTCTGCCGCTACATGGTAGAGAAGAGTCTTAATCATCCTTCTCAGCTTACAGATAGTTTAATGGCCAAAAATATATGCAATTTTGCATGTGAATTTAGTGGATCAGATTGGATGCAATCATGCTTGAACGAGATAGATGATATACATTAGATTTGACTCACAGTATTTATTTATATGTCGATGTTGACGAATTTGACTCAAACTTGCCTAACCTAAATTTTCAACAATTATAAACTTCAATTTTTGTACAACTCTGACTTTGAGTGTGAAATCAATGCTTTTTATTTGATCTTTTAGTGTGTCCTGTGTTTTGAATGAATGCCAATTTTTTCTTTCTTTATTTTTTCCTTGTATTAGATTAAAAGATTTCCTTTACCAAATACCAATTCTTGAAACCTATCATAACAAAGTCAGCTCCAATTATTGTTTTTTTTTTTCCTTCAGTATTTTGCAGTAAACAAAATGTTCTTATTATTTAACATCATATGTTTCATACTTCTTAATTACTCTCGGTTTTAGCAACCAAACACACACACACGTACGGTTGGAAGTCTCTCTCTCTCTCTCTCTCTCTCTCTCTCTCTCTCTCTCTCTCTCTCTGGCATTAACACAAACAGAAGAAACGCATCATTGGGGCACGCCATTACCACAGAATCCTTGTTTCTTGTCTGATTACAATTTATCGTCTCATGATAAATATCTACAATGATAGCCCAGGAAGCTTCCTGGAACCTGATGGCACCCAATTAGCTATATTTCCCTGTATTTTTTTGCTTGTTTTTGTTATATAGAGGCTGAGAGTTTGCTGTATCAGACACGGATTGCTAACGCTAGGAGAAGTTGCACTGCGGCCAACGTAGCAGCCATGGCATCGACGGGCTACGAGGCAGCGAGGCGCCTCGGGGCAGGCAACAACCCCAAAGGCGGCGCCGGCAGCCGCACCGCGCACGGTCACGGCCGTACCGCGCACAACATGTCCTCGTCGTCGCTGCGCAAGAAGTCGGACCTGTCGTTGGTGTCGAAGGTCCGATGCGGCCTCCTCAGGGCCGTCCTCACCAACCTGCAGGAGATCTTCCTCGGCACCAAGCTCTTCATCCTCTTCCCCGCCATCCCCCTCGCCATCGCCGCCAACTACCTCCATTTTGGACGCGTAATTGCCCTCTTCCTCAGCTGACGCCATCACCATTATCATCATCAATGGCTGGTCATCTAATGATTGAGAAATATCATTGCATGAAATGTCTACTGTACGTTAACGATAGCTCATTTGATCACCTTTGGAAACAGGTCTGGCTGTTTGCTTTGAGTCTGCTTGGTCTCACCCCTCTTGCCGAGCGTGTCAGCTTCCTCACAGAGTTAAGTTCGTCTCCCTTCATTGTCATCTTCTTCCCATTTCTGTGTCATAAATCAGTATAAATGCAACATTAATTTGATCCTTTTTCTCTGTTTCTTTCTCGATCGGGCTTTGAAATCACAGGCAAATCGCATATTACACCGGTCCTACTGGTACGTATGCGCACTTGAACTCTCCTGCTCGAAGCAATTCAAGCAATGGTCCATTAATTCCTGTTGCTGCTGCAGTCGGTGGGCTGCTGAACGCAACCTGTGGCAACGCCACGGAGCTGATCATAGCTCTATTTGCGTTGCACCGTGGGAAGATCGAGGTGGTGAAGTGCTCCTTGGTTGGATCTATCCTATCCAACCTGCTGCTTGTTCTTGGATCCTCCCTCTTCCTTGGAGGCATCGCCAACCTGCACAAGGAACAGTCCTTCGATCGAGTAAGTACCGAAGTGGAGGCCATACCACGTTGCTGCCATCTCCTGCGTCCTTCTCACCATGATCTCCGCCTTGGTGCTGCACCTCGCAGAAGCAAGCTGATGTGAACACCGGTCTTCTGCTGCTGGGTGCGCTTTGCCACATCTTGTTGTTGGCGTTCGAGCACGCAGTCAGCTCCGGCGAGCACGCAGCGGACGCATCTCCAAGACTGGGGCTGTCGAGGGCGTGCAGCATCGTCATGCTCCTCGCCTACGTTGCTTACCTTTTCTTCCAGCTGAAGACCCACCGCCAACTCTTCGAGTCGGAAGAGGTGAGTGTTAATACACCCAATCCGTTTCAACCGAAGCCGAATGAGTTAGAGATGGTGTTCTCCTCGGACGAACAGGAGGAAGACGATGACAACGACGATGCGGTAGCTCAAGACGAGGCAGTCATTGGACTCCCGACCGCACTGGCTTGGCTGCTGGGCATGACGGCTGTGATTGCCATACTGTCCGAGTACGTTGTCGGAACCATCGAGGTACTTTTCGATCCCATATCCATCCCTAGAACATCTAGAGTGACCTAACTCAAGAATCAAAGTGATCATGTAATCTTCAGGCTGCTTCGGATTCCTGGGGAATCTCTGTGAGTTTCATCAGCATTATCTTGCTCCCAATAGTTGGCAACGCAGCAGAGCATGCAGGTGCCATCATCTTTGCCTTCAAGAACAAGCTGGTACATGCAACTCAACCTCAACATACCTCCGCACTCTTTTACCGCATGGAGATCATGTGTATAACCCTGAAATGTTGCAGGATATCACTCTTGGTGTTTCACTTGGATCAGCAACCCAGATCTCCATGTTTGTGGTAAGATTTCACAGTGCAAGTCCCTTCCCTTGCATGGAATATAAATGATCCCTGACAAGACCTTTGGCCTGGTTTAGGTTCCATTAAGTGTTATTGTAGCCTGGATAATGGGAATCAAGATGGATCTTGATCTTGAACTGCTGGAAACTGGCTCGCTCATCATGGCAATACTGATAACAGCCTTCACTTTACAGGTATACACACTTCTGTGGATTACTTACACTCTGAGATCGTAATGAATCTGAGTTCATTGCACTGCATTCCTCAGGATGGCACTTCACACTACTTGAAGGGACTTGTACCCCTCCTTTGTTACCTGGCAATTGGTGCATGCTTCTTCTTCGTGTCCAAATCCCCAGCAAGTGAGTATGAATCGAGGAATAGCTCATCGTTTAGGCAACACTTGAAGCATGGATTTGGACTAAAACTCGAACATATGGGCAGATCAAATAAATGATGTGAATGCTGGTGTTCTGACCACATCAACTGGAGTTACTGTGGCCTAGTTAACAGGCAAGTTTCGATTTCTTGTTCGAATACTGATGTACATTAATCTCAACGATGCATGCAGTATGATCTGTAAACGAATAGTTGAAGCTGAACAAGAATTGGCATGTCAAAGAAGGGAGGAAAAATCTCAAGAAAGTCACCGATCTGTTGGCTTACTCAGGAGGAACCTTTTCATGCTGAAGAGAAGGGTGGGAAATGGCTGATAAGTAGGAGGATGTCACCAACTTTCCCATGAAAGCTTGTTGAAGAACATGGAACATGGAAGACCATATGATATTGAGTTTGTAGCTATCTCCTGTAAATATCTTTTCTTCTTTGCATATTTCCTGTTGTCCATTGCCTTTGTTCTTTTCATTTGATGTTGCATTGAGTGAATAGAAGATGTTCAGATCTTATGATATAGCAACACACTGATGATCTGTTTGGCATTTTCCTAGAAACTAAAGCCTCCCACACAAAGCATCAACAAAAATGGATGCCAATATGCTTTCAATTGTATCTCAAGGGTCAAGGAATTCTCCTAACTTAGTTTAGACCATCTTTTTCATGAGCAATGTGTTGAGAAGTCCTCAGTAATGCATTAAGTTAGATCTGACACAAAAAAAAAAAGAGAACCCTCATTAATCTCAAGTGTTGGGCTTTGATCTTCTAACATTAACCTGAACTTATTGCTACTTTGTACAGGATATGTTAAATACTTCATTACAGAGCCTTGTCAACAATGAAGCTTTTGTTTGCTTGTGTAAGAATGTTAACACAGTGCAAAGTATAAGGAGCTAATCAACTCTATCCTCACTAGATTTTGAAGGGTTCAGAGACTCATCATCTGAAAGTGGCAGCAATATAAGTTTCATGAAAATTCATCAGTTCTAATTGACTAATCTTTTCTTTGTCCTAATTTTCTTTACTTTATTTCCTTGCCATGATCATATGCAAAAACAACTGACTTGATAAATCAGATCTTCTTTATCTTAAACCTTAAATCTTCGGAGAGTCCACACAGTAAGTTATTGCTCTTTGGTGGTACAGTATATTAAAGACGTCTGTACCTCCTGGAACAGCAACAAATGACCAAGGAAGAGGAGAGAGAGAGAGAGAGAGAGTCAAAAATAATTTTTTTTGATAAATCTTATCAAATTCTTTGGATAATTTACTAAGAAAATACCAACTTTATGGGCTTTTACCTGAAGCTTCTTATTTTCTAGAACTCACATGAAAATACCTCAATCTGGTTAAAAGCTCAAAAGGTTTTTGAACCAATTACCAAATTAGATTTCAATTATCTCTAAAATAATCAAAAAATAGAAAATTAAATAAAGTAACTATTTATGCTATCATTTTCTTTGACCATGAAAGTTTGTGGTAAGTTGGATAAACTTCCTTGTAAATAAACTGCATTACACTTGATTGTATAATCAAGAAAAAATTGGGTTAATTGGACTATAAAAACTGCTAAAATCAATAAAAAGTTTAAAAGATAATTAAGTAACTATTTATATCTTATTTTCAGAATTGAGTTGGATAAACTTTATAATATTATAATCATAAATGAAATGCATTGCACTCCAATGCAGAATCAAGTGTAATATAATTTATTTATGAGTTAACTTACTTGATCTTTGAACATAGTAGTCAAATATAGTAGTAGGTAATATTTATTATTATTTTTTATTTATTAGTAATTTTATTATAATTCATTTATAGGTATAATAAAATAATATTTTTGATAAATTATATTTTTTTATTCTCACATTTACTTCAAGCATATCTCTTAATTGAGATTGGAATCCCATTTAGATATTTGGATAGTAAATTAGATTGGAGAGAAATCAAAGCATATCATTCTTTTTCCTTATTATTTGTATCATTCTTAATTTACACTACAGGAAGAGAGATAAAATATAACCACCGCTCTCACAAAATCACCCGATCGTTTCAGATACATGTAGAACATCCCCCTCTGTGTCTTTCGTCGTCGGCGACAACAAATCTAATGGCACCGCTCTACGCATCTGTCGCCCCCCTCCCTTTACACCTCCTCCTCCGGTGGTGTCATGTTATCCCTCCATGGCGCTTGGCTCCTCACCAACTGCACCAGTCGAAGAAGATGTTGAGAATTGATTCATGATAGTTACATGGGTAGTTAACATGTTTAAGAGTAGTGGCTCATGTTTAGGAGTTGTGGAGGTAGTTTAAGAGTTAGTGGGGATAGTTATTAATCATGTGTGAGATAGTGGGATGAAGAAAGTGGTGTGAGATAGTTACTATTATGTCCTATAAATAGGACCTTAGAGAATGAAGCAAGAGTGCAGAGAAGAGTGTGTGTGCATTTGGAGATAATCTTGTAAGTATTCTTGTTCTTTTACCTCCTGTTTAATACTATGTCATTTTCTTGATTGAAAGCGTTTTCATTAATTGGATCGTAGTATTCTGTTTTATTGTTTCCTTACTCCTCCTTCCCCAATAGAAGAAATACCATCTCCACCAACCATTTTGTCTGCTGCCGGAGAGCTCCTACAAAGCACTCAATCGTTTCAGAACATCCCCCCTCTGCATCTTTTGTCGTCGGCTGCAGCAAATCGAATGGCACCGCTCCATGTATCCGTCGCCCCCTCCCTTTACACCTCCTCCCCCGGTGGTGCCGTGTTATACTTGCATGGCTTGACTCCTCATGAAACCTCCACCAGGTGCACCAGTAGAAAAATGAGTAAGAGGCCTAGGGTCTCTTTTCACCGTCGTCGAAGGGTAATGGGTTGGTCTTTCGACTTTTGACTATCATATCATCGACATATACTTTCATATTCTTCCTGATCTGATCTCTGAATAGATGGCTGACTATCCTCTGATAAGTTGCCCTGACTTTTTTTAGCTCGAACAGCATGGCCTTGTAACAATACGTGTCATGGTGAGTGATGAAGGTCGTGCCCTCCCGATCTCCCAAAACCATCTGGATTTGGTTGTAGCCTGAGAAAACATCCATAATTAAGAGTAGCTCGTACCCCGATGTTGCATATACTACTTGGTCGATTCTCGGGAGGGGGTAGTAGTTTTTAAGGCAAGCCCGATTGAGATCGTTATAGTCAATGCACATTCGCTAGCTTCTATTAGATTTCTTTACAGGTATAACGTTGGATAATTAGGTCGAGTACTTGACCTCTGTGATAAACCCAACGTTCAACAGATGCGCGACCTCCTCTTCAATGACCTTCTGTCGGTCGGGAGCAAACTTCCTCAGTTGTTGCTTGACGGGTTAGGTGCCAAGTGATATGTTGAGATGATGCTCGACCATTTTCGGTTAGATGTCGGGCATGTCTTTTGGGGACCAACCAAGGATGTCCGCGTTCTTCTCGAGAAATTCCACCAATTAGACTCGTTGTTCTTTTGGGAGTGTCGAGTCGACCTTGATGGTCCTGCTCGGGTGCTTAGGGTCGAGGGGAGTTTCCACCACTTTCTCGACTGGTTCGGGCTTTAATGCCAACTTGTCATGGTCTCCGGGATTGACGATAGGTGTCGGGGCCTTGATCTTCTTAGGTAACGGGTTGGACTTCAACACCTATTAACGGGTCAAGTGGATCACACTCGGGAATTAAAACACCGAACCCTGATTCGAATCCAACCCATTGGCGGGTTGGAAGTTGAGAATCGATCCGTGAGCTTGTCGGGTCAAATCTTGTAATCCTATCTCACACTCTTACACAAATATCAAATATTTTTTAGTAATTTTAAAAGAAACCCTCTAATCCCTTTATTATACTCTTTTCTTGATAGTATTTATTGTAAAAACTCATGTGAACCACTTATATAATCATTATCAGAATTAACTTGTTTGAGTTTAAAGAAGTATATAAATTTATATTAAATACATCCCTAATAATTGAAGTTTTTAGGTTTTGGTGGATATATATATGAAAATAATAAATAAATAAAGCTGATGCTCTAAATCTACAAAGTCTCCAACATATATCACTGGTAATAGGGAACATGAGATCCATCGTACACGTGGTTTGCACCCCAAAATTTGACCGGTCAAACGCCCATAATCACAGTTTCTACGTCCAATTTGAAGCGCTTGAGCTTTACAAGATCTTACTGTTTCACGACAGGTTAGTGGGAAGAATTTAACTGATATAAACGAGAAAATTATTTTACAGAAATGAAGTGATTAATTTATTACTTCGTACTCATACCTATTTATACATGAAGAAATAAGATTGAATGTTGAGGATTTTTCTCATCAATCTAATCATTAGGTTACAACATCTTTATCTTTAACATTAATGACTTATTCTTATTCCTCTCCATGTCGTCTTCTCCGTTACTATTTATTCGTCCTTCTTTCTCTCCTTTGATCGCAGCAGATGCGTATACCTTGTCGGCCACTCGTGGAACGTCCCCAACAGCCCGCCGCCTCGAGAATCTCCGGTGCCAGCGAGAATCCCGTGAGAATCCTGATGTTCTTATCCCGGGGAAGGGAATCTTCGTCAGGCTCGCAGATGGATTGCACTGTATCCGAACTATCACACTCCCTTCTGTACTGCAGAACGATGCTTGAGAGCTGGTGGTCCTTCATGCACTCGACAGGAATCGTCTGCAGTGATTGATCATGTGATCTGGTAACTTAGATGCTGGATTTTACGCAGTACGAGGAAGATGCAGGCATTTTTTACCTCAAGCATCCATCTCACGTACTTTACGTTGTTGACATGGTGGTTCATGTCCAAGTCGTTTCATTTTGGCTACACAAAACGATGGGCGATGAGATTCCACAGAACTGTAACGCTCTGTTGATGAGGGGAGAACGATTACCCACGTTCAAGTTGGAGTTGACGTACTTTGCGTTGTCATCGAGCTTCTCGATCTTCTCAAGAGCTTCTTCTTGGACTGCTCTCATTTCCGTGAACCACAGGGAGATCTCGTCTCTCACTTCTTCTGGCATCTTCGAGAGCCGCCTGGGTTTGCTGGTTCGTCATCACCCAAGTGCTGCTCAATCCAGTTCATGGCATCATCGGATCACAGTGAAACATCGAGGAAGAGAGAGAGAGAGCGAAAGAGATAGAAGTACTGTTCGTAAATTGTAGCACGGCAGAAGACTTGCCCTAAGAAGCGACTTCGAAGCAGCCAATCTCTTCGCATCCCGGTCTTCCCTGAAACAGTGAAACCTGTGTCGATCTCCCCATATATGATGCGTCTGCTACAGAGAGCAGAACATAAGACGAGCATAAAGCAGAGATTACCAGATGGGATACTCGTCGAGAAGGACGTGCATCCTTGTGATCACCCAAATGAGATTGTTCCTCATCATGCCATGAGTAGCTCCGAATCCATCACCGAGCAGACCTGACAACCATACGTGATTCAGTGCTGTTTCCTGTCGGATTCACAGAAATCAATCATCATCTACTTTTGCTCGAACGGAAGGACCGGGTCATCTTTATCTGGAGGAGGTTGAGGATGGTCTCCAACGTTGCAGTCTTATCAGGCCCGACCTCGTAAGATCGTATGACCACAGTCTGCCTGTATCTGACACCACCTTCGACCATAAGGCCCTGTCGAAAAGGATCTGTCAACTGCTTCTCCGTGGGAATGCATTGTCGGATCTGCTCTGCGGTCAGGAGGTCGCAGGATTGCAGGCGACCGCGTAAGCCACATCCAGCACTGGCGGTCTTTGGACACTGAGAGCAGAGCTCGCTCGTGGGATGTTGTTTATGCTGCCATTCTCTCTAATGGAGGAGCATTTGGTTGGGAGATAGAGAGAACAAGAGAGAGACGCATGCCATGGAGTTGCTGCTGCTCTTGTGGTGCGTGTTAAAGATGAAAGTGAGGATCAAAAGGCACACTTATACATTCCCCTCTGCATCTTTTGTCGTCCGCTGCCTGAGAGCTCCGACAAAGCACCCAGCCGTTTCAGATACGCGTAGAACATCCCTCTCTTCTCTTGTCGTCGCCTGCAACAGATCGAATGGCACCGCTCCACGCGTCCGTCACCCCTTCCCTTCCTCCTCCACACCCTCCTCCAAAAACCCCACCCACCTCCTCCGCTCCGACAAAGCACCCAGTCGTTTCAGATACGCGTAGAACATCCCCCTCTGCATCTTTTGTCGTCGGCTGCAACAAATCGAATGGCACCGCTACACGCATCCGTCGCCCCCCTCCCTTTACACCTCCTCCCCCGGTGGTGCCGTGTTATCCCTCCATTGCTTGGCTTGGCTCCTCATGAAACCTCCACCAGCTGCACCAGTAGAAGAAGAAATACCATCTCCACCAGCCATTCTGTCCGCTGCCGGAGAGCTCCGACAAAGCACCCAGCCGTTTCAGAACATCCCCCTCGGCGTCTTTTGTCGTCGGCTGCAACAAATCGAATGGCACCGCTCCACGCGTCCGTCACCCCTTCCCTCCTCCCCCCACTCCTCCCCTCCCTCCTCTAAAAACGCCCACCCACCTCCTCCGAAAGAGCACCCAGCCGTTTCAGATACGCATAGAAACATCCCCCCCCCCCCCTCTGCATCTTTTGTCGTCGGCTGCAACAGATCAAATGGCAACGCTGCACGCATCAGAGGAGGATATAAGTGTCAATTTAGAGTCAATCAGAACTGACATGTCTGATGCTAACTTTTTTTGACTGATGGAAGCCGCTGACGTCATTTGTCCCCTTTGTAACACAATCCTTCACCCATAAGAATTAACTGCGATCGCTACATAACGTCCAAATCGAAAAGACGATATATATCACACCCCGTTATTTTTCATTGTAATCGGCTGAAGTAATATCCATAATTTAATTAATAATATTTAAAATTATATAAATATTGATAATTACCAAAATAGATACTTTTCCAATAAATATTCCCTAATATCTACTTGCATCATTTTCATTATTGATTAATTATTTAAAAAAATGTAAAACTTAAAAAATTAAAAACTTCATGTATATCCATATCAATATAACTATTATGAAGGTTTTCATTTATTTTTTTAAATAACATTTTTATTCAATCATTGCATAACATAGTATATGATGTTTGTAAAATTTGAACTTGGGTACGTTACTTTTAATTATCGGAATATTATCTCCTTAGATATGCAAAGGTTATTTTTAATATTAATATTTTTAACATAATTATTTTCAAATAAAGGATAAACTTAAGTTAAAAAGAATTAATTTAAATTTTAATGCTGACTTTGGAGGGGTGTACATGTAAATTTCACATGTTCTAAAGCGGATTAAAATGACAGTTCGCTATAAACGAAAAGCGGATTAAAATGAACTAATACTAAGTGTTATCAGGTTTTGTTAGTAGAAGTAATTTTGTTCAACTTTAAGATTAAAAAGTCCTTTCTTTTCAGGTAGACAGTGACCGTGTGATATGTATTTGTGCTGTTTTAGGAAAAAAATTGATCTGGTTATTTAACATCTACTAATTCAACATGCCAAAGCTTTATCTGACATACATGACATGACATTGTGGGTACAAGCAATAACTTGTTGTATGTGTATGAAATATCGTGTTTTTTTTACGTGAATTCTTTTGGTTGTTTAAACCTATTTATGTGTGTGCTCTTTGGGATACTTACATATATGTTGCTGCGTTTTGATTTTTTTGTTTTTGTTTCTTTATTGTGTTGCATCAATAAGGAGGGCAGATTATATATATATATATATATATATATATCGTCCGGTAACGAGCACCACTCAGTTGATATATATAATATACCGCTTGATACGGATGGTATTATTTGAAACTATATATCTTGATTTATACTGACTTCTTCTATCTTATTCTTTTTTTCTCGCTGGGAATATGTCCACAGTATCACAAAAGATCAATAGCTACCAAAATTTGCAAAATAAATAGACACCACAAGCAACTTGAGGAAAAGAAGCAAATGCTATGATACACAACAAACAGTAACAACAGCAACAAATTGGATTACTTAGATGAGGCTTTTGACTCTAATTATTGTATTAACTGTAACTTTTTTTGCTAATTTGACATCCGCTGTTTTCCAGCCAATACTATGAACTTTAGGTTTTTATTCTGTTTAAGAAGCTATGTTACTCTTGATTTTGTATAGAAACATATGTCATCCTATGTTGTATAATATTTTCTTATTCATAAGATCATGAGTCTCATCTTCTATTTATAGAGAGTATCAAAACCCTAGGGGTCATATCTTAATGGGTATTGGATCTTTATCCAATAATCTACTAACATTATATTATTGGATCTCTATCCAATAATCTCCTTAGGCTTATAATTGGGCCTCAACCAAGGAGCCTATCAGCATAGGGTCTCATCTAATGATAATAGGGACTACTTAGATCTTCATCCAATCTTATATTCGCTGAAGCATCTACCATATGTGTGTGACCCTCCAGGCCCGATATCGGGCTGGCCGTGAGTCGCTCCCATCAAAACTCCTTCTGATATAGATATAGTGAATTATTATCTCTATAATAATTCATTCGACTCATCGATTATGGACGTACTAGGCCACTACACCATAGTTCCTAGATAGTACAGGGGGATCAAATCTATCAGACTTGTTTGTCCACAGTTATCATATATCTATAATCCCTCATCCAACTAATATCCCAGAGATCGTACATTGGACATGGTACTGTTAGGTCATATACAGAATCAATTTGTCTTGCTCTAATTAGATTCTACATGAAAACTCTCTCTCTCAATCCGAATGACCATAGCTAGAGATTTGTTTGAGCAATCACATGCGAGATATTCCTCTCGTGATACCGAGAGTGGATGATCCTCTATTGACACTCAATTGCCTTTGTAAGGTTGACTATAAATCTCGATAACTAGTTGTACCAGATTTGAAACTTTTTAAATCTGTAAGTCTGACGTCAAAGAAAGGAGTACTTATACAATGCATCCTTGGTGTCTCAAGTCAAAGGACCATATACATAACTGAGACTATGGAATCGCTGTCTAACATTAGGTATCATCAACTATACAACATTCCATAAGCAGATCAATCAGTGAACTCATTCTCCAATGAGCACCTGTACTATATCCTTAGTGTCTCAACACAAGTGGCTCTGAGACCAGCCACCTCCATCATATGAACGGATATATAGTACACCATCCTGTCCGGTTATCTTGATGTCCCTCTCGAGTAACCTATGACTGAGATTATTTAAGATCTGTGTATAAAGGTGAATCAATCTCATTATCGTGATCTCATCATGATCTGATTCCCATTGCATAGAACTAAGGACATCATAATATATATGCTACATATAATATAATATGAGAATATATCAATATTAATCATAAGCAAAAAGATTGCACAGTGTGTCACATGTGATATTCCTCACGTGATTGGCTTGCAGGGCACCTGTAACCAACAATCTCTCACTTGACCTAAAGCCAATCATCTATGTGTCTGATCCTTATCAAACCCCTGTGATGCTTAAATACAATTTGAGCCAACGGCTTCTTAAGTTGATCTGCAATATTATCTTCGGATGGAACTCTTTTCATTATTATATCTTTATGGGCTATGATCTCTCTAATCAAATGAAACCTTCTCAGAACAATTCTGATGAGACATGGGTTCCCTTGCTAGAGCTATCACCCTGTCGTTGTCGCAATATATGGGAATTAGCTCCACGCTGCTTGGTATGACTCTAATATCATGATGAACTTCTTCATCCATACTCCTTCCTTTGCTGTTTATGTTGTAGTAATGTATTCCGCCTCTATGGTCGAGTCAGCAATAATATATTGCTTGGAACTCTTCCAGCTTACTGCTCCTCCATTCAGGGTGAAAACATACCCTGAGTTTGACTTGCTATCATCATTATCAGACTGGAAACTCAAGTTCGTGTAGCCCTTAATATGGAGGCTACCTCCTTCATATAGCAGTAAAAGATCCTTAGTCATTCTCAAGTACTTAAGGATATACTTTACTGCCTTCTAGTGTTCTAAACCTGGATCTGCCTGATACCTGCTCGTGACACTTAGAGCATGTGCTATATCAGGCCTGGTACATAGCATAACATACATGATAGACCCTATCGCTGAGGCATAAGGTATCGTATCAATGTCTCTCATTTCTTCAGGAGCCTTTAGGGACATACTCCTAGAAAGTGATATTCCATGTCTCACCGGTATGAGGCCTCTCTTGAAATTCTCCATGCCAAACCTTTTGACAATTGAGTCTATGTACCTAGACTGGAACAAGCCAAGCATCCTCTTAGATTTATCTCTATAGATCCGGATCCTCAAAATATAAGATGTTTCCCCTAAGTCTTTCATAGAGAAGTTTATAGATAACCAAGTCTTCACTATGGAGAGCATTCCTACATCATTCCCAATGATTAGGATGTCATCCACATACAATACCAAGAAGGTGATATCACTCCTACTTACCTTCCTGTATACAAAAGGCTCATCTTCGTTCTTAACGAAGTCATAAGATCTGATCGTCTCATCAAATCTTATATTCCAACTTCGGAAAGCTTGCTTTAATCCATAAATGGACTTGGGCAACTTGCACACTTTATCTACTGTAGCAATGTATTTCACCTCTGACTGTATCATATACACCTCCGTCTCAAGATTGCCATTGAGGAATACCATTTTGACATTCATCTGTCAGATCTCATAGTCATAGTGTGCTGCAATGGCCAAAAGAATTCTAATGGACTTACAGGTGAAAAAGATTCGTCATAGTCAACTTCTTATCTTTGATGATATCCTTTAGCTACTAGTCTTGCCTTATAGGTCTCTACCTTTTCATATACTCTGAGCTTCTTTTTGAAGATCCGATTGCAGCCGATGGGTACGATACCCTCAAGTGCATCCATAAGGTTCCAAACCTTATTAGAGTGCATAGAATCCATCTTAGAATTCATGACTTCTTACTACTTCCCAGAGTCTATACTCATAATAGCCTCCTTGTAGGTCTGAGGATCAACATCCTGAGAGTCATCTCCACTGATATGTCCCACATATCTTTCAAGAGGGTGAGATACTCTGCTAGATTTACATAAAATTGGAACATGTGTGTTAGATACATGAACAGACTCGGGCTCTAGAATGGTGCTTGAGCTAGGTTCTTCAACCTCGCTCAACTCTATCTCACTCCCACCGTCTACCAAGAATGTGTTCATTCTCAAGGAACATAGTTCTCTTAGCAACAAAGACATTTTGGTCCTCGGGATAATAGAAATAATACTCATAAGTTTCCTTGGGGTATTTCACGAATGTGCACCGTTTTGTTCTTGATTCCAATTTATCGGGATTGTATCTTCTAACGTGGATAGGACAGCTCTAAATCTTAACCATCTTAAGATCGGGCTTCTTTCCTTTCCATCTCTCATATAGTATATACATTATTAACTTTGATGAAACTCTGTTCAGAAGGTAAGCTGCGGTCTCTAGGGCGTATCCCCAGAATGAGATGAGTAGGTCAGTGAAACTCATCATGGATCACACCATGTCTAATAGTGTGCGATTCCTCCTTTCTGATACACCATTGAGCTAAGGTGTATAAGGTGGTGTCCACTAGGATAGAATTCCATTGTTCTTGAGGAAATGAGTGAATTCCATACATAAGTACTCTCCTCCTCGATCTGATCGAAGAGTCTTAATACTCTTTCTAATCTGGTTCTCGACTTCATTCTTATATTCCCTGAATTTCTCAAAAATCTCGGACTTGTACTTCATTAAGTACACTTGTCCATACCTAAAGAAATCATCAGTGAATGTAATGAAGTATGAGTAACCATTTATAGCCTGAGCTGACATGAGACCACATACATCACTATATACAAGTTCCAATAACTTAGTGACTCTCTCTCTAGTTCCACTAACAGGAGAGTTGGTCATCTTCCCACGAAGGCAAAGTTCATAAGTTGCATATAACTCATAGTCAAATGAATCTAAGTATTCATCTTTCAACAACTTTTGAACCATTCTCTCATGTATATGACTTAGCCTACAATGTCATAGATATGCATTATTCATCTCATCTCTTTTCCTCTTAGACGTATTTATATTCGTGATGTGTGGAGAAGTGTCTAACATATATAAGGGTCCCTCTAGTGATTATCTCATCATCCATAATTATTGAATAACTATTATTCTCAAAAACTAATTTATATCCACTAATTGGCAAACAAGAGATGAAAATAATATTTTTGATAATGGAAGGAACAAAATAGCATGCATCTAATGCAATAATAGCTCCACCAGGAAGATGTAGGATGACCTCCCCAATAGTAATTGTAGCAACTCTTGCTCCATTGCCCATCTCGAGGTCCATCTAGCCTCTAGCCAATCTCCTAGGTCTTGCCAGAATTTACAACAAATTACAGATATGATAAGCAAGTGAAGACTGATAATGAATATACCTGAAACTTCTTTAAGCTTCTGTTTTGCCTTCTCTGCAAGGTAGTTCTTACAGTTTCTCTTTCAGTGTCAATCTTGGCCATAGTGGAAGTACTATCCTTTGTCCTTTGTCGGGTCTTTCTTGGCAACCTTTGTCTTACCCGGTCTTCCTTTGCCCTTGCCCTTAAGGATCTTGTTGGCCTTCCTTTTCTTTTTGGACTCACCAATATAGAGAACTGGCTTCTCCTTGATATCACTCTCAGCTTCCCTCAACATATTGAGGAGCTCAGGGAGAGTCACCTCAAACTTGCTCATATTAAAATTCATAATGAAGTGAGAAAAGAAATATGATAGGAGCTGAAGTATAAGATCAATGCACAGGTTATCCTCTAGGACTATTCCTAGACTTATGAGTTTCTCGATCCACTCTATCATCTTTAGGACATGGTTCTCAACCGATGTCCCTTCTGTCATCCTGGCTTCGAAGAGTCTCTTAGATATCTCATATCTTTGAGTTCTTCACTGTTTCTCAAACAGCTGTCGGAGATGAAGAATGATAGAATCTACATTCATGCCCTTATGTTGCCTATGTAACTCAGGAGTCATGGAGGCCAGCATATAACATTTTGTCAATGTAAAATCATCTATATGCTTCATATAGCGAGCAATCTCATCTTCTCTTGCCCCTTCTTCTGGTGTGGGCATAATTGTATCAAAGATGTACGTGATTTTCTTCGTCGTGAGAATAATTCTCAAATTACGGAGCCAATCTATGTAGTTTAGACCAGTGAGACGGTTGGCATGAAGTATGCCACGCAAGGGGGTTTGTAAGTGACATGTTTTTATCTTAATATACTCCTACTATTTTCCTAGCAAATCATATGACACCCTTGACACGTGAGACAGAAATCTCCGGCAGACTCCTAGTGGGGATCATGATCCAATTGGCGTCTTAGTGCAACCTCGAGGGACTCGACCAATTACACTAAGCCCAAAAATTAGACAACTCTTGCCAATCATAACTCATTGTGATTCCCGTCATGTTCGCCCTCCGAATCATCATGGTATCGAGGGACTCGACCAACCATGATATTCAGTTAAGTCATCACCATCGTTATAAGATGAGTCTGATTTGATGATATGTCCTCGAGTGACTCAACCAAGCATACCATGTCCTCAGGTCACCGGTGACATCTCTATGTCATAGACAAGAACTCAATCACGTAGATAGGTGAGCCTCGAGGGACTCAACCAACTCAACCTATGTCGTGATTCAATTTCTTCTTATAATGATGGAAGGCCACATGGGTCAATCTTATTGCCTCACGCTTACCGACTTAATATTATCGTAGGAGGGGTTTTTGTCGTGTCACACATATACATATTTAATATATATCTACATCACAAGCAACTATATATATATATATATATATATATATATATATATTATATGCAAGCCACATCGGATGATCATGAGCCGTCACATAATATGATTAAGCCTGAGCTAATGGGCCTAATCACTCACAATAGGATCTATGAGTACATCGACACATCTCTATGCCCTGTGATCGTTGATCTCATCATCATTTGTTCCGTCGGATCATCGCATCACCATACGTCATGATCTCCCGCCACGGCATCGTGGGGTCCTGCTGTCACCTCCACGCTCCCACCCCGCCTCTCCATGTAATTACAAATAATCACAGACATGCATGCCCGATAATAAATGAGAAAAATAAAGACTTGCAAGCTCCAATAATAATAATAATAATCACAATTACACACATTACAAAACATGACTCATGATCATCCATCCACATCATACATCACATCATATGTAGGATATATATATATATATATATATATAATTAATTAAACTATTTAATTATTTTTTTAGAAATTAGGACATGCTCAAAATTCCTAGAATTGTCAAGGGTATTTTTATAATTCTGGATATGAGGACAGTCAAAATTTCCAGAATTGTTGAGGGTATTTTTGATATTCTGGGCATAAGATAGACCTTGAAATTTCTCAAATTCTGAGGGGCATAACCATCCTTTTCTCAAAAGGATGCCCTAGCCCTCCCCTTCTCATCTCATCCTGCGGTTGTCCCCGTCGTCGTCGCGCATGCGGCGGTGCTGGGCGCCTGCCCCTACAGCAGGAGTCGTTCCCGCAGGCGGCACCTCAACGGGCATTGCCTCTTGTTGGCGATCACTCCTGCGAGTGGCAGCTCTTGCGGGCTATGCTTCTGCCCGCAGGCGGTCTTCCTACGGGCGTCGCGCCCGCAGCCGGCTGTTAGCTTGCGGGATGCTGCCCCTACGGGCGACTGCCCGCACCTACTGTAACCTGGCCGTGGCCTACCACCCTCTTTCCTTGCTGCCTTCGCTGTGAAAATGTAGCAAGAACGTGTAAAACAATTCTACGTGATGCAATCTCATCACACGCAGTTTAAAACTAATCTTTCGCATGAAAACCTTGGCTCTGATATCACTGTTGGGAAACCTCTACGGGAGCATCACATGCACAATGTAAATCAAAACAAAAATCAGTTTCCTACGCAGATCAAATCGTCGTGCAAAAGATCGGGGTCACGAGAAAGTCGTAAAAAATAAAAAAATTGCATCATGTGAGAGATTGTTTTACCTAGGGAGATTGTATATCCATGTATTCCAGATCTGGATGGAGAGGATGAAGGAAGTCAAGCGTCTTCCTCTCTAGCGGTATCCACACGATGGATCTCTACAGTAAATCTCATCCAATCTGATCTTGCAACTCTTGCAGAGGGAGGAAGGAGAACAGAAGGGGAAGGCCAAGGCTACAGCCTATCAACCATGAGTCTCCCCTCCTATTTATAGAGAGCCACCAAAACCCTAGGGGTCCTGCCTCAGTGGGTATTGGATCTTCATCCAATAACCCACTAATCTTGCATTATTGGATCTCTATCCAATAATCTTCTTAGGCCTCTATTTGTGCCTCAACCAAAGAGCCCATTAGCATAGGGTCTCATCTAATGAGTATATAGGCTAATTGAATCTCTATCCAATCCTCTATTCACTGAAACATCCACCATATGTGTGTGACCCTCTAAGCCCGATACCGAGCTGACCGTGAGTCGCTCCCATCAAAACTCCTTATGATATAGTGAATTATTATCTCCATAATAATTCACTCGGCTCATCGACTATGGACGTACTAGACCACTACGCCATAGTCCCCAGACGATATAGGGAGATCAAGTACATCAGACCTATCTATCCATAATTATCGTTTATCTATAATTTCTTATCAAACTAATATCCTAGAGACCATATATTGGACATGATACTTTCAGGTCACAAATGAAATCAAATTGTCTTGCTCTTATCGAATTCTACAGGAGAACTCTTTCTCTCTCAATTTGAATAATCCTAGCCAGGAATTTGTCTGAGCAAGCACATAGAGATATTCCTCTCATAATACCGAGAGTAGATGGTCCTCTAATTATACTCAATTTTCTTTATAAGGTTGGCTACCGATCCCGATAACCAACTAAAGCAGATCTGAAACTTTTCAAACCTGTAAGTTTGACGTCAAAGAAAGAAGTACTCATATAAGGCATCCTTGGTGTCTCAAGTCAAAGGACCAGATACACAACTGGGACTATGGAATCACTGCCTGCATTTGGTATCATCAACCATACAACATTCTATAAGTAGATTAATCAATGAACTCATTCTCCAATGAGCACCTGTACTATATCCTTAGTGTCTCCACACAAGTGGCTATGAGACCAGTCGCCGCCATCATATAGACGGGTATATAGTACATCGGTCTATCTAGTTATCTTAATGTCCCTCTCGAGTAACCTATGACCGAGATTATTTAGGATCGGTGTTTAAAGGTGAATCGATCTCATTATCATGATCTCATCACGATCCGATTCCCATTGCACAGAACCAAGGATATTACAATATATATATAATACAGATAATATAATGTGAGAATATGTCAATATTAATCATAAGCAAAAAGATCGCACAACGTGTCACACGTGTCATCACTCACGTGATTAGCTTGCAGGGCACCTATAACCAGCATGAGATACAGGACAAACCGGTCCCGGTTAACTTTCGACTACCATCGCTGGAGTCTTACGACGACAGCTCGGATCCATTGGAGCATGTTGTGGCTTTCTGAGCACAAATGACACTCTACGACACCTCGGACTCCTTAATGTGCCAAGCCATTCTGACTACTTTGAGAGGCCCGACCCGGATGTGGTATAGTTGGCTCAAACCGTTGTCCATCTCCTTCTTCGACTCACTTGCAAAAGATGTCGAACCCAACTTCATGGCAAGCTCCTGTCCCAAGCCGACCGTGACATCACTCCTTGGCCTAACCCAGGGAAATGATGAACCCCTCGCCTAGTTCGTCGAGAGGTTGGCGGCCGAAGTTCAAGGATGCCCGACGCCCTCCCCTCGCTGGCGATCCAAGTTCGTTAATTGAATGACCGCCAACAATGGTGCCCGAGATGTTACAACGGGCAAACCAGTATGTAGCTGCAGTGACATTGGTGGCCAGAAAACGAGATGACCAAAAATGACCTAGGACCGAGCAGCCCCACGGACAGCCCTTGGGACCCCTTAGAAGAAGAATGGACAGGCCAGAATCACCGCTGAGACCTCCACCCATCCCCCTCAATTCGACTCGGACATAAGTCTTCCTCCAAATCTAAGATAAAGGGCTCCTCAGGCCCCTCAACCTGATCAGAAAAAGGCCCGAAGGGCGTGCCAAGAGAAGATACTACTGTTTCCATCGAGAATACAGACACAACATGAAATAATGTCATGACCTACAGAACCAAATCGAGGACCTCATTCAACAGGGCCACCTTCATTGGTACGTCCGAGACCAACAAACACTTCTTGATGACAACCGCCGCCAAGACCAGGGATCCTCGGCCCTCCCAAAAGGACCAATCGAAAAATAAATCGATGTCATTGTCGATGGCTCTGCATCCGATGGTGACAGTTCTTCGACACGCAAAGCCTATGCGTGTTCCACAGTAGAAAAAAGATCGAGACGCGACTGTGACCCCAAGATCACATTCGAGTTGGGGAATGAGGATTACCGAACCATGACGATGCCTTAGTAATCTCGGCACGGATCGCGATCGCTCGAGTCAAGAGGATCATGATCGACATGGGGAGTTCAGCTGACATCCTATATCTTGACGCTTTTAAAAAATTGGAACCAACTGACAAAGACTTTTTTCCTATGACATCGCCATTGATTGGATTCACCGGAGACTCCATTCCCCTCAAGACAATGACCCTCCCAGTTATCATCGGAGAAGAACCAAGGTCGAAGATGCTGATCGTTTCATTTATCATGGTCAGGCTCTTGTCGCCATACAACGCCGTCATCGGCTAACCAACACTCAACAAGCTCAGGGCAGCCATCTCGACATATCACCGAGCAATGAAATTGTCGACCAAGGTGGGAGTCGGTGAAGTAAAATGTGATCCTCGGGAATTAAGACAATATTACATGACAACAATATCGTTCCCCAAGAAGATCAAGACCTTGACACCTACCGTCGATTCTCGAGACCATGACAAATTGGCCTTGAAGCCCGAACCAGTCAAGAAAGTGGTGGAGGCTCCCCTTGATCCCAAGCATCTGAGTAGGATCGTCAAAATCGGCTCGGTGCTCATAGAAGAACAACGAGTCCAGTTGGTGGAGTTTCTCGGAAGGAATGTTGATATCTTCGCTTAATCCCCAAAAGACATGCCTGGCATTAGCCTGAAGGTAGCACAATATCGCCTCAACATATCGCCCGACACCAGACCTATAAAGTAGTGACCAAGGAAGTTTGCTCCCAACCGACAGAAGGCCATTAAGGATGAGGTGGCCCGTTTGCTAGACGTAGGGTTTATCACAGAGGTCAAGTACCTGACCTGGCTGTCCAATGTTGTATGAAGCTGGCACATGTGCATTGACTACATCGATCTTAACTGGGCTTGCCCGAAAGATTGCTACCCCCTCCCAAGGATTGACCAACTAGTCGACGCGACCTCGGGATATGAGCTACTCTCATTTATGGATGCTTTCTCGAGCTACAACCAAATTCAAATGGCGCTGAAAGATCGAGAAAGCACGCTTTCATCACTCACCATGGCACCTATTGTTACAAGGTCACGCCGATCAGACTCAAAGACGTTGGGGCAGCTTACCAAATGATGGTCAACCATATGTTCAAGGATCAGGCCAGGAGAAATATGAAAGTTTATATCGATGACATGATAGTAAAAAGTCGAAAGGTCGACAACCATCTCTCAGACCTAGCCGAGACATTCCGGATATTGAGGAAATACAAAATGCGACTCAACCCAATGAAGTGTGTCTTCGGTGTCGCGTGAGGCAAGTTCCTCGGGTTTGTCATTCATTAGAGAAGAATCGATGTGAATCCCGAAAAGGTGGAAGCCGTCTTACAGATGCAATCCCCCCAAACAGTAAAAGATATCCAGCGAATCACCGGAAGATTAGTGGCGTTGAGTTGATTTATCTCCCGAGTTGGAGACAAAAGCTTCCCTTCTTCCAAGCATTGAAGCAGGCAAAAGACTTCCAGGGGACGCCCTAGTGTAAAGAAGCGTTCCAACAATTGAAGGTGCATCTCACCCATCTACCACAGCTCACATCAATGACCCTAGGGGAACCTCTCGAGATATACCTCACAGCGTCGGATGCCACGGTCAGCTCGATCTTGGTAAAGCTTGAGAAGAATGGGCAAAAGCCGGTGTACTATTGCAGCGACATCCTGAACGGTCCCGAGGAGTGCTATCGCCAATTGAAAGGCTAGCCCTGGCACTGGTCTTAGCATCAAGAAAGCTGAGGTCATACTTCCAAGCTCACCCTATCAAGGTGATCACCGACCAACCCTTATGATAGGTCCTTTCAAAATTCGATGCTGCAGGTCGAATTCTCAAGTAGTCGATCGAGCTTGGGGAGTTCGACCTCGAATATGTCCCGAGAACAACAATAAAAGCTCAAACATTGGCTGACTTCATATTGAAATCGATAAATCCAGAAAACTCACAACCAGATCTGAGATGGATGTTGTATATAGATGGCTCGGCCAACGCTGAGTGGGGAGGAGCCGGCCTTGTCCTCAACGACCCTACCAATCAGAGTTATGAACACACACTCCGACTCAAATTCAATGCCACAAATAATGAAGCCGAGTATGAGGCGTTATTATTTGGATTAAAGCTATTAGAGGAGTTGCATGCAGAAGATATCGAAGTCCTCACCGACTCTCTGCTCGTCGTGGGCTAATTCAATCGAGGGTTCGAGGCTTGGGAAGAATGAATGGCTAAGTACCTTGCCGAGGCGCGACGCCGCATCGGCCGATTCAGCCACTTCACCATTACAAAAATACCCCAGGCGGACAACTCACAAGCAGACGCCTTGGCAAAACTGGCCTCCTCGTGTGGGTCGGATGAACACCCGACATGGAAGGAAAGGATCCTTAGACCCTCTATAAACTCGATTGAGGTGGTTTCCACCGAGGTCGGGTATGACTGGATTGACAAGATGCTCAAATTCTAGGATGATGGCTCGTTGCCCGACCGAAGTGCTACCCGACAAGTGAGAAGGTTGGGCACATGGTATTGTGTGGTCAACGGTCAGTTGTATCGACAAGGTTTCAGCCAACCACTACTATAGTGCCTGCACCCGACCAAGGCACAAACCACTCTAGCCGAGGTGCATAAAAGAATCTGTCGCGAGCATATCGGTGCCCGAACCCTCGCACTCAAAATACTAAGGTGAGGGTATTACTGGCCACCCATGCGCTGAGACGCCCAAACTTATGTGCAAAAATGCAAGCACTGCCAGAAGCACGCCATGATTCAACACCAGTCAGCAATCCCATTATCGACTTCGGACTGCGCCTAACCATTCTCCCAATGGGGAATGAATATGCTTGGCTCGTTCATCCCAGCTTTGGGATAACGCAGATTCCTAATAGTCGGGGTCGACTACTTCACTAAGTGGGTCGAAGTTGAGCCACTTGCATATTTTACAGAAAGATAGTTCGAAGGGTTCGTTTGGAGAAGCATAATCACCAGATTCGGCATCTCGAAGGTCATCATCACTGATAACGGGACCCAATTCAACAACCCGAAGTTTAGGATGTTCTGCCAAAATTACAAAATTCAGTTGAGGTTCAGCTCGGTTGCACACCCCCAAGCCAACAGACTCGCGGAAGTTACAAATCGTGCCATCCTCGAAGGACTGAAGAGAAAGGTCATCAGAGTGCTTGGAACTTGGGTGGACGAACTCTCGAGCATTCTGTGAGCATCTCGGACAACCCCGAAGACCCCGAGAGGAGAATCCCCATTCAGCTTGGCCTTCAGAACCGAAGTGGTTCTCCCTCCCGAGGTGGTTTACCCTACTTCAGAATTGAGTCCTACGAGGAATCCTCCTCATCCGACCGACTAAGGAAAAATCTCGATCTCCTCGAGGAACGAAGGGCCGAGGCACACCTATGAGTCCTTGCATACAAGAAAGCTGTAGCCAGGCTTTATAACCATAGAGTACATCCTTAGCGGATCGAAACGGGCGATCTGGTACTATAGAAGGTCGAGGTCAGTGACCTGGCTTGGTCTTAGGGCAAGCTGGCCCCGAACTAATAAGGCCCCTACCAAGTAGAGAGCACAACCCGAGAAGGGACTTATACCCTGATCATGATGGAGGGAAAACAGTTGTCAAGAACATGGCACATATCAAACTTCCAAAAATTCTATGTAACAGGACATATGATTGAGCAAGAGACTGATTTTATTAATCAGAAGTCGAGTACAAATGTGGACCGAGGACCAAAATGATGCATGAAGACCAGACTCGATAGAGGGAATCCCCGACATCAAAAAGCAAAAACTACAACAACAACGCTAATAGCCGGGGTGCTGGGCCTGGAGCCGAGCCAATGCCAGCTGATAGCCATACTCCAGGGAGACCCACCCCATCTGGACGAGGCCCATCTCAAACCCGGGAGACTTTTTGTAGTCTTCAATGTCCTGCTTCGGTAGATCAACCCGAAGGGCGTCCATGGCCCGAGTCAACTTTAACAACTCATTTTTCATTTATTGGACCTGAGTCCTAACATTCCGAAGTTGGCTCTAGAGTCGCCGAGCTGCTCCCGGACCTCGGCCAACTGCTTACAAATCAGCAAGCTGCTCTTGAACTTCGGAAGGTTCCGCGAGTCGGATAAAGCATCCCGAGTCTCGCCCAACTCTCTCTCTAGCGACTCTCGTTGCTGAGTCGCTTCCTCCAGTTCGACCTGGAGGTTCTCGGCCAAGGATTGGGCTTTAGACGCCCGTCGATTGGTCACCGCCACAGCATCAGGGTCACTACCCTCTTTCAGCCTCTGGACCTCCTTGTGAAGGACGTCCGACTTGTTGTCTAAGGCGGTGATGACCCGACCAGCATCATGCACCTGATCAAGCAGTGCCATATAACAGTGCTGGCTCTGCCAAGGCAAAGGACGGGTTAGAGTATTAGAAAGAAAAGGATGGGCCGAGATGGAACTTACTAGTACCATGCTCTTTGCCGCTTGATTCATTAAAACCTTAGATGATAAAGAGTACAAGTCGATCGCCAGCCGAGGAATATGCGTTCGTTGGGCGTATCTCACCAAAGCTTCGCCATCCAGCCAAATCTGCATCCCATGCATCAGCGGAGTCAAGTCGATTTTGAGGGGCACGTTGGGAGCACGCTCCAGCTGGTTGCTCACCCGGATGGCGTGATAATCCCGACCATCCTCCCCAAGGCGAGCGCTGCACAGGTCCTTCACCGACTTCGGCTTCTCCCTAGGAGTTAGTGTCCCTTCGACTAGGGCGGCTAGTCCTCCACCCAAGATTTGAACTTTTCACTTTCATGATGGGATTTATGCCGGTTGAGGACTTTGGTTTTCTTCCGTTGGCCAGTTTATCACGGACAAAAATATAAACAAAGTGTTTGACGTAATGCTCATGTTTGTCCATGTCCTTCAGCTTTTGTACATGCTTTATACAGCAAGTAACGAGCTTGCAGTAGGCTTGGTAGCCAGCCCTCTTTTGGTTAGCTTTCATGGTTGGTTTTGGCTTGTAAATCAGAGTCGTGTTATATGGACACTTGTGGGGACTTCGGTCTGTCATAGACCATTATCCTTTGTGTGCAACCGTACTGAACTTGTAAAATCCATAGTTGTAATTTGTATTGGCTATATAAAGTATTTGCTAAAGTAGTTGTTTGTGGATCCCATGGGAAATGCTTCTTCTGACCCATTTTCTCTTTTGTAAGTCCTAAGAGACCGTAAGAGGTTTTGAGGAGGCTGGTTTTTACGGATGGACACGTAAGGGTGCTGTATGTCTTAGGCAAAATCAGCTAAGCCCGTGACATTATAGTATCAGAGCAGGACAAGCACACGTAGAAATACTTGCCATGCAAACGTGGGGGACCTAACTAGGCTGCATGGAGGGTAGCCAGTACGCACCATCGTTTAGGAGAAATAAACATAGAGATGTAGGGAAAGAAGTCGCTCAGAGAAGCGGGCATCCATGATTGACATTCAGAGGAATGACCAACCCTTTGCGTGAGAGGCACCATGAGAACAAGTAAGCTAAGAGGAATGTGTAGTGCACAAAGGTTGGGATGGCTGAGTTTGAGCAACAGATTGATGTTGGCAACTAAACTTGACGGTGCTCAAGGCAAGCAAGGTGCTTGGCAAAAGATGAGAGATTGTGCAAAGTGAGATTTATTGCACATCGACTGAAAGAGTTATGCAAAGCTCACAAAGGTGAGGGGAATTGCTAACTCGAAGAATTCAGTACTCATGCAAGGGCTTGTACGCGGACGATGGAGTGTTCATGGCCATCCCAAGGCATAATCGGAACTTGGCACTATGGAGCTTCAGTACTTTCTCTTCGACATGGAAAGGATACGTCCGTAAGAGGTTAAAGTGTGCAACAAGTTCAACATGTTGCTAGACCTTGAAGGCTACTGTGGGGACTGTATTAGCGAAGAGTCGCAATCTAGCAAGTGTATTTGTAGGGGCAGAACAAGACACAAGTTGTTCAGCAAGACAAAGTAGTCCAAAGGGGATGGTGGTATCCAAAACTTCCAATGAGAAGAATGCAAAGAGGAAAGTTGCTTCAACAGGAAGATATTCAGGAGGGATAGGTCATAGTTCTCCAAAGGGAGAATCATGTGCAATAGATCGCACATGTTGAGGGAGAGTACCTCAAGACAACATTTTCACTAAGCTTAACGGATTGAGCGTAACAAGGAGTCGTCGCATGATCTCGAATGAGGTAATACATTGGTAGATGTATTTCAAGATCAAGTGGGGGAGCGACAATGACAAAATCATATGAAAACACACTTAGAGTCGATGTGGAAATTAGACTCAACTGAGGGCTAACCCGTGGAATGGTGGGCGCATGGGCCACCATCAACTCAATACATATCGAGGAGCTGAGCAACTTGGTTGGAACTTGGTTAAGTACCCAAGTCACATAAAGGGAGTCGATGTAGAAGATGGAACATGGAGTGGAGGCACGTAGCTTTTCCTTAGACAAAGGTTAAGGACATAAACTCTTGTAGAAATAAGAGTGGGATCATGTTGTTCCATGAGTTCTTCATTCTGATGGACAGACTCATCTTGCATGGTGCCAAAGACGAAGGGAGTTTCGAGGCACATGCACCTTGTTTCAGATATGATTTAACGGAGGAACTAAGGTGATTCAACTTGTGGAGGTGAAGCTGTTATTAGAAGGCCTTAGCACGAGACAAGAGGACATAAAAGGTGGGTACTCTTGAAGAATATACCATAGTACTGTCATTCGAGTTGTCATGAAGAAAGTGGTGCGTAGTGGAGATTATACTGATGGGGGATAAAAGCCCATGATCCAAACAATGGTGCACTAATTTTAACAAAGTCGAGGGACTTCGAGAGCTACTAGGCGACAGACTGTCCTAGAGTGATACTTCGTCCGAGTGTGGCCCGAGAATGGGTGGGCGAATGTGAATTGCCAAAGAAGCAAACACAATCGGAGGTGGCAGAAGCCCTATGATGCTCTAGCAGAGGCCACACATGGAGAGATCATAGTCCGAGTTCACCATACAAGAATCTGAATGCAATGGCGATGTCACCAGGAGGCGACATGGTGCAATAAATCATGGTGGAATAGTTTGAGGTAATACAAAACACACACGGGAGGTGTCCCGTGAGGGACATGATCATGCAGAGGTATGATTAGGAGCTATTGGGAGCTCCACTTTAGTGAACAACACAACGGTAAGAAAGGCTGTGGATTCAAGGAGTGAATGTCATGGTACTATAGAGGTGGATCTTCTGTGTGTGTGCATCAAATATTACATCAAATGAAATCCTTGATCATTAGCATATGAGCGTTGTGTACCACCAAGGGAGAATTCAGATTGCAAGTACCAGTGAGTCCCATAGAGGTATGATTAGAGCGGCTGGAGAGTTAGACTGCTTCGGTGCTCACATTCGCTTAAGGGAGCCCGACAAGTCAGAGGACAAGGCTGAGTAAGTGAACATTGCTACCAAGAAAGCTAAGGAGAATAGAATCAGCGCGAGCCCTACAACAAGATGGCAGAGGTCATGCATGAGAGTTATAGTATGTCTTTCCATCGACCAAGGAAAACTACTTATAGAACATAGGGGTGTTAAAGCCGATGGTCGAAAGGGGCGAGGAAGTGACTACGAGTCCAGAGGGGCTCAGCTACCCAAAAACAAAGCATCGGTTAGATAGGAAGTGGACTTGGAGGAGTGCCATAGTGCCGCAGAGGCGGATCTACTGATTGTGAAGAAAGAGACATAGATGCAAGACAACATATAGTAGGGCCATAGGCTCGATAGCACCATGGTACCCCAGAGGCATGATTTTTGTAGAGTCATCGATCCCTTCCTCTCATGGAGAGAGAGCATTGGTCATAAAAGGAGCCGAGGAGGTGGAGAATGCAGAGGCAAACTCCAAATACCAAGATAGGGCAGGAGGGCAGAGACCAAGGAACGAAGTAGGCAGTACGTGGTATTGTATATTTCTACTCAGAGAAGTAGGCGACAAAGGTGATGGAGAAGATGATACAATCCCAAAGGTGACCAAAACTATCAAAGACTTACTCCAAGTTGGGGGACTCCAAGTTGGGGTAAACTTTTGCTCTTTTCGGGCAAAACTTCTTACATTCTGAAAGTTCGATGACAGTGGGAAAGCGAATCACAGTAGCTAACTCAATGCAAAGAGTGCAAACACTTTGAGTGCTTCAAAAGTGTGAGCAAAGAGCAGGCAAAATGCTAGTAACCAGCTTGATGCATGAAGTACAACCTAAAGGAGGCGGGCGAAATCAATTAACATTTATCTTCTCAACTCAAGAGAGTGGGCGAAACTGAGTACCCCAGTTCTCGTATCTCGAGGAGACGAGCGAAATCAAATAACATTTGCCTTCTTAACTCCTAAGAGAATGGGCGAACCGAGTACCCCAGTTCTCTTATTTATCTTGCAGAGGAGCTCTGCACAAGTTCAAAAACCATTCGAAGGAACCTAATGAAAGATAATATTTGTCAAATCCTCACCATTGTTGATTAGTTCAATTGAGAGTAGATTGTCTGCATCATTTTTTAATGGAATGTCAATCGAAAGCGGAAGTGATGCGAACCTACTTGGAAGTGACAACTAAGTTGAAGAAGAATCAATGGACCATTTTTATGAAAGAAGGACCTCAAAAACTTTAAAGCCTATGAGATGATACTTATTAAAGCTCCAACAAGCATCCATCCAGTTTAAGCAGAATGAGACATTTGATATACTGGTGCAAAACAAGGAAGGTCTCTTCCTTTATCAGGAGGATCTAAAGGAGTTAACAAGGATCAGCAAAACTTAGTCGACCCCACACCAAAGTCAGTCATTAGTGAGTTGAAGCAGCATGACGGATTAGAGTTCAACTACTCAACAACAATAGCACAGTTGGGAGCCAAGAGGCATGTTGCACCCAAAGCAGAAGATTAAATATTCAATAAAAGGCGAGGAGATGCAGCGTCAACAGTGGCTTCAACGAGGACGTCGAAGGCATAAGTGGGGGAGAATGTCGCAGACAAAAATATAAACAAGGTGTTCGACGTAATACTTATGTTTATCTGTGTCCTTCAGCTTTTGTACATGCTTTGTACAGCAAGTAGCGGGCTTATAATAGGCTTGATAGCCCTCATTTGGTTAGCTTTCATGGTCGATTTTGGCTTGTAAATGAGAGTCATGTCATGTGGACACTTGTGGGGACTTCAATATGTAATAAACCATTATCCTTTGTGTGCAATCCTTCTAAACTTGTAAAATCCATAGTTGTAATTTGTATTGGCTATATAAAGTATTTGCTAAAGCAGTTTCTTGTGGATCCTGTGGGAAATGCTTCTTCTGATCCTTTTTCTCTTTTGTAGGTCTTAAGGGACTCTAGGAGGCTTCGGGGAGGATGACCTTTACGGATGGACATACAAGGGTGTCACACGACTTAGGCAAAATCAACTAAGCCCATGACAGGTTGAAGCCTCGATTGGACACTTGCTAGAGGCCTCGAACACCCTCCTTATTGCCTCCTTGGGCACCCTCCTTGTCGCCTCCTCGGGTGGAATCTCTTGCACCTCTGATGGAGAAGGGGGGTCGGTAGGCTATGCTGGCGCTGGGGCAGTCGTCGGAGTGGAGGAAGTAGCTACAAGGCATCCTCCCCTGACCTTTAGTTGGCTACGCATTAGACTCATGCTCACCATCTCTGCAAAGCCAACCATGAGTTGTAACGATCATGTAACGAAACCCAAAAATGAGGAATTAACATGTACCGCGAGAAGATGGACTAAGGCCTGCCTCGACCAGCCACTCGGTTAAATTCCTAATAGCCCGAGAGGTGAAAAGATTCCTTTCAGTCGCCTGACCAGGATGGACTCCTCATTGGAAAGGTTAGGAGGGATGTTACTAATAGTGTGGGCCGACCACTCGACACCAAAACTCCAGCCCCGACGCTTACTAACAAACAAAAACTGGGTCTTCCAACTTTTATTGTTGGACCTAAAACCTGCCCGAGTGGTCAAATAGTAACCGCATTGACCCTTACATAAATAAAAGTAAGAAAGGAACAAGTCTCAAGTCGGGACAATTCCTGATCCCCTACACTCCTAGAGAAACGTTATAAGATAGCGCGAGTAGTTTGGTGCCACCTGGTTGGGCGATATCTGCCACTAGCTGAGACACTCCCCGATGATTGGGTGAAGAGGAAACCTCAACCCTGCTTCTAAAGCACCAATAGAGATGCTGAACCCCTCGGGGCAACGATGGTAAGGGTGCTGCCCAAGCCTCGGAGCATGTAAGACATACTCGTTCAGAATGCTATAACACTTCTGAATCGTGGCCAAAGACTCAAGACTTATAGTGGAGTTGAAGTCGTGACATGACTTCATTGCCTTTAAGGCCTAAAGAGCCTTAACGTCTGCCTAGGTCATTATACCGGAGGATGAACTAGGGGGACCATATTGATCCCCCTAGGAGTCGCTAGGCCGACATTCCTCTGCCCGAGGCAGAGGAGATGAGGGGGCCGAAAGAAAAACCAAAGGTGGTATACGAAGGGGAGGAGGCCATTCCGACCTGATCGAGCAAGGGCGGCTGAAGTGAAAGCGATTGTGGTGACCGAGACACGAGACCCAAGAGCTCAAGAAGGGGAACACAGAAAATGGAAGTGATCTCTCATTATAAGGGAAGTGATGTTTCTGTTAGGATAAATTGGCACTAAGAGGGGGGGGGGGGGGGGGGGGTGAATTAGTGTAAGTCTAAATATTCAGTTTAAATGATATCTTTTTGATTAAAACAAGATAGGGAAACCGAAGCTTTTCGTTCTTAGTGAAATGATTGAGTGAACAAAGAAAAGTTGCTAAGTAGATAATCAAACCAGAAAGATAAACAACATTTAAAGTAAAGAACTTATCGTGAAAACTTTGCTTTCTTAAAAGATGAGTTAAATATGAAGCTTTAATACAAGAAATATGTAATCAATGAAAGCAAAGAACCACTCACAATTTTTATAGTGGTTCGGCACCAACAGCATACGTCCATCCCGAGTCCTCCTTCTTGAGGCACACCGGCGTCCACTACCAATCTTCTTTGGGTGAAGATCAAACCCTTACACTTGCTTATAAGGGAGATTTAAGATAAATTTCTATCTCTAACCTTTCTCCTTTCCCTTTTCTTTTTCTTATAAATCACTCATAATTTCTTTTTCACATAATTTAATTGCCCAAAAGAGTTGTAGTGAATGCAAGAATACTTGGGGTATTTATAGACCCCAAGTGGCTTCAGAAATTTGGAGCCAAAAATTAAACATACACGAAAAAATCGGGTACGGGTGATTTACCCACCGACTTGGGTGGTTTACCCGCCGTCAGCCGCTGGCCGCCGCCCAGATTCTGTGGTACAAGCGGTTTAACCGCCACCTGGGCGGTTTACCCATCGAAAGCTGCTAGCCGCCGCCTGGATTCTGTGGTACGGGCGGTCCAACCGCCGTTCACCGGTGGTTTACCCGTCGGATTCTCCGCAAAAGTGGTTCCCTCCACTTTTCAAATTTTGACTTTAACTTTATGTTGACCAACTCCTTGGTCAACTAATTGAGCTCAACCTGAGCTCAACCAAACCCAGTAGTGGATCCGATTGCCTTATTGAGTTGATTTGAATTTCATCTAAAACAAACTAATTAGGACTCACTTATAACTAAGACTCCACGATTACAACACTTAATGACCATAAGCTTAATTTAGACCCAACTTTCGCCAATCCGGTAGCCTATGACATTCTTGCGATAAGTCCTCCGGTCTTCTCCCGATAATCTCCCTTCATGTTCCCAGCGAGCTTCCCAATCCCTTCAGCTAATCTCCTAGCGATATCCCATAGCATCGTCCGAACCCGACCCGATGCCTAAGTTTGATCGTGGCCCATTATCTTGTTGTAACTCCATTGATCCTATCATAGTTAGACCTGCACGGTGCTAATTATGACTTAATTAAATACAATCATAATTGCCAAACATCCATTACAAGACCATTCTAACTCCCGACAAGCTTTTCGGCTACCCTCGACAATCTTCCGGCGAGTCTCGGCCTTCTTCTGGCGAACTCCCTTGCGCTATCCTAGCAAACTCCCGATACCCTCGACAAGCTCCCACTGCACTCTTGGCTAGTTCCCAACCGTATCAACCTAATGCATGGACTTAACCGTGGCTAATCCTGATTGTAATAATCATTCTGTCGTAATTAACCCTACATCAATCAATTCTAACAATCCTATTAGATCAATAACTCATCAATTGATTTCATCTTCAAAATCCGAGATTCAACTATTTCGACTTCCCGAGGTAGTGAAATAACTCCGCTTGGGAAATACATGAATCACATTGAATGTGGCACACAATGAAGCAATAGGAGTGCCACATAAGCCCTATATCTCATATCCTAGCTCAGAGGCCAAATGAGAGATAGAGCATCTCTTACTCATCACATGACCATGCAGCCTAGCATGCCCATTGGTCGTTCGCGTCGCGTGCGGACCACGTATAACCCATGCTAAAGTAGTCCTTTCCCGAGTTGTGTATCTCGATCAGTCCAACAGTCCTTTGCTCGAGTTGCGTACCTCAGCTAGTCTAGTAGTCTTTTGCTCGAGTTATGTATCTCGGCCAGTCCAGCAGTCCTTTGCTTGAGTTATATATCTCGGTTAATCCAACAGTCCTTTCCTTGAGTTACTTACCTCGGCCAGTCCAACAGTCTTTTACTTGAGTTGAGTATCTCGACCAATCCATTGTCCTTTGCTCGAGTTGTGTATCTCGGTCAGTCCAATAGTCCTTTGCCCAAGTTATGTACCTCGGCCAGTCTAGCAGTCTTTTGCCTTAGTTGTATATCTCGGCCAGTCCAACAGTCCTTTGCCCGAGTTGCATACCTCAGCCAGTCCAACAGTCATTTGTCTGAGTTGTGTATCTCGGCCAGTCCAACAAATCTTTGCCCGAGTTACGTATCTCGATAAGTCTAGCAGTCCTTTGCCCGAGTTATTTATCTCAGCCAGTCTAATAAATTAAGTTGTGTATCTCGGTCGTTCCAGCAAATCTTTGCCCAAGTTGAGTATCTCGGCCAGTCTAGTGTCCTTTGCTCGAATTGTGTATCTCGGCCAGTCTATTGTCCTTTGCCTGAGTTGCCTATAGTCCAGCAATCCTTTGCCCGAGTGGTGTATCTCGGCCAGTTTGCCAGTCTTTGCTTGAGTCATACATCTCGGCCAGTCTAATTAGTCCTCACCCGAGCCACGCTGTCAGTTGCGTGTTGCTTCTGCTCTGCTGTCGTGTGGTCTCATAAGGTTCTTATGAGATCTGATGGCAACTGCTCAGTATCTGATGTTGCCAAATCTTGGGTTTATCTGCTCGTTTGTGACATGTTGCTCGTGTGTGTCAAAGGGTAGGTTTGGGAGCTTAGTCAGTCGGCCCTATCCTTCCATGTTAGTTTGTCTTAAGCCACATCATCCGGTTTGGGAAGGGGACCACTATTATCCCTATCATTTCTTCCCCCCCCCCGAAGAGGAGGCTTCCCCGATACTTTGCAAAGGTGAGGGGAAGGGTCCTTCTGGGTTTGGCATAATGGAGTGATCTATATGTGTGTTCGAGGTTGTGTCATCTTGGTCGATCCGACGTTAACGTGGTCGTTAGGAAACTATAGGGCTTCTCATAGGAAGCTTTCAAGGTGGGAGGTTTTTGTTAGGGAATCCTGGGGGGGATGAGCCCTTAGACGAGGCTAAGGGCCTGCTTGGAGATATGTGAGGTTACAAACTCTTGGGTGAGGCTGAGAGCTTGCTAGTCGATAGTTAGGACTAAAAGCCCTCGGGTGAGGCTGAGCTTGCTTTTTGATGGTCGGGACTGAAAGCCCTTGGGCGAGGCTGAGAGCTCGCTTATTGATGGTCAGGACTGAAAGCCCTTGGGCGAGATTGAGAGCTCACTTTTTGATGGTCAGGACTGAAAGCCCTTGGGCGAGGCTGAGAGCTTGCTTGTTGATGGTCGAGACTGAAAGCCCTTTGGTGAGGCTGAGAGCTCGCTTGCTGATGGTTGGGACTGAAAGCCCTTGGGCGAGACTGATAGCTTGCTTTTTGATGGTCAGGACTGAAAGCCTTTAGACGAGGCTGAGAGCTCACTTATTGATGGTCAAGACTAAAAGCCCTTGGGCGAGGTTGAGAGCTCGCTTTTTGATGGTTGGGACTGAAAGCCCTTGGGCGAGGCTGAGAGCTTGCTTATTGATGGTCGGGACTGAAAGCTCTTGGGCGAGGCCGAGAGCTCGCTTGTTAATGGTCGGGACTGAAAGCCCTTGGGCGAGATTGAGAGCTCACTTTTTGATGGTCGGACTGAAAGCCCTTGGGTGAGGCTGAGAGCTCGCTTGTTGATGGTCGGGACTGAAAGCCCTTGGGCGAGATTGAGAGCTCGCTTGTTGATTGTCGGGACTGAAAGCCCTTGGGCGAGACTAAGAGCTCGCTTGTTGATGGTCGGGACTGAAAGCCCTTGGGCGAGGCTGAGAGCTCGCTTATTGATAGCCGAGACTGAAGGCCCTTGGGCGATCTTTCGACGGGGAGATTTTCCTCGGGATTGACAACGATCCGTTCGTCGATTGAGATACTTTATGAGATGATGCGTGTCCCATGCAGTAGCTCATCGAGCATGGGACACGAAGCATCATGATGAGCTGTCCCGCTTTTAGGGGATACGGAGCGCCAACCGGTGCGGGAGTGAGGTGTTAATCCTCTTCAATTCTTTGGTAGTCTCCTTTTATTATGCTTGTTGATTGTTTCCCTGCTGTTGCTACCGCTTGCTTCCCCCGTCGTTGCTGATCCCCATCATCTCTAGTGCCGATTTCACCAACGTTCTTGGCCTTCCTCCCCTTTTCTTTCCCCCGATAGTTTCTCGAGCAGGTCGGATGTCTTCTGCCTCCTCCCAATCTAAGTCTCGCTCAATTGAGATGTCGACCCATAGGTCTAGGGCTTTGAGCCGTCTCTCCAGGGATTCTAGGTCGACCGCCCTTGTCTTTGTGTCCAAGGGTGCAGCTCCAACCAACCCCAAGACTGCAGACGCCCTAGTGGCGATGCGGTCCAATTTTGATGTAGACTCGATCATGATGACTCGTTAGTTGGTCAAAGTGAGGAAGAACTATTTCATTCCTCCGGAGTATGACCTTCATGCGCCCCTACTTAGGGAGCGTCCTTATGACGTGTTTCTGAATGGCTCCAGTCTATCGACTGATGCTCTCGAGGCGGGTCTGAGGTTCCCGCTGCACCTTGTGATTGAGGCATGCCTCGAAGGGTGGCAGATTTCGCCCTCTCAGATGACACCCAACTCGTGGCGCTATCTAGTAGCTTTCCTGTGGGAATGCTTTGGGTCGGGCATAACGGTGATCTAAAATTTGTTCATGTCTTGTTTCCGCTTAAGTCGAGGATAGGGCAGTTATTATCTCACTGCTCATGTAGGATTCAGAGTGGGGGGTGCGCCTTCTAGCAACAAAGGCTGGAAGTCATAATTTTTCTTCATCTCTTGTCGTCGGGGCTGGAGCTTCCTGACCGAGTGGACTTCTCGGATGGTTAATAACTTAGTCTCGGCTCTTTTGGTCGATGAGACCAAGCTGGTCGAGATCCTCCGGGGGATCCTTTCTGCTTCCAAGGGGGCGAAGGACATGAATGAGGCCTGGTTGGCCGAGGCAGGCCTAGCCCGGTCCCCCGGGGTATGTTTCTTCTATCTGCTCATTGTGTTAAGTGTTTTACTGATCATACCTTACTGTGTAGAAATATTTAATCTCGGAAAGATGAAGTCTGGTGGCGGGGTGGGCAGTAGATCGGTGGCCTCCCCGACAATTGATGTGTCCACTTCTGCGGCGGCTGCCGAGTCCCTGGCTGAGAAGCACCCCAGCGTCGATGAGGGGCTGAGTCTGAGGAAGTGCAGCCGGAGAGAGACTCCTGAGCATCAGGCAGACGCCTCAAGGAGCACCACCAGGGTCCCCTCGGGAAAGGGGAAGGAGTCAGTAGCAATGGAGGAGGCTTTGGAACGAGGTTATACCCTCCGAAAGCTGTGTGAGGTGGAAGACCACGCGGGGGCGGAGAAGTACTTCACCACTATCATGACGCGGCTGAAGGTCGCCGAGGGTGAAGACCCTCTGATGTCGAGGTGGTCAGCCATCATTGGGTCCAACTAATTTTGGATCGAAGGTCCGTTGTCTGGGGAATACCTGCATGGGGCTCTGCATCCCACCTTGGCGAAGCAGGCGTATAAATGCTCCTCTGAGGAGCTTATAAACAAGGCAAGCAAGTCAGCCGTCTAGTCAGGCGTACAAATGCTCCTCTGGACCAGCTCGGGCCCAGGATGATTGAGCCTGTCTAGAGGGAGATATGCTATCATTGATCGAGGCGGTGTCACTTCTTGAGGCTGAGCTAAAGGGCGAGGGAGTGAAGGCAGTGGCCGCTTACAAGGCATCTCGAGGATTCGAGTCGGGCCTCGAGAAGATGGAGCGGGTTAGCTATGAGTTCGGGTACTGGCTGGCGCTCGAGCGGCTACGGGGGAAACATCCAAAGATAGAGGTGGAGCAAGACCCATTCGCCGAGTGCCCTGAAGATGCCAACATCAAAATGGACCTCAGCCAGCCCTTCGATGATAGTTCTCCTTCAGAGAAGTAGACCTTACAATGTCCTGTGTGTCAGGCGTCAAAGCCCCCTTTATATCGATCGATCGACCGCCTTATGTTTTCTCATCCATCAATAAAACTACTTTTCAATCTATATTATCTGGATTGTGTTAAGATGTCGAGTATTCAGTTTATCATCTAGACATAGAACTTTTTCAAGTTCGACACATGCCAAGTCCGAGGGAGTGCCTTCCCTTCCATCATCGATAGAATGTAAGTCTCGTCTTGGATAACTCGGGTGACATGGTACGGTCCCTCCCATCTCATGGTAAGCTTTCCTCGGGTGCATCCAGGGTCACTGACCTCAGCCCTCCTAAGGACTAGGTCTCCCGTACCGACGGGTCGGGGTCGGATCCTCCGGTTGTAGAGTCGGGCAACCACCCTCTAGTAATGTAGGGTCTTCAGATGTGCTTTGGCCCAACGTTCCTCGAGCATATTAAGATTTTCCCTGAGGCCTGCTTTCGATGCTTCGGTGGTGAAGTTCTCAATCCTTAGCGTCGGGAAGATCACCTCGGGAGGGAGGACGAGCTCGATGCCGAAGGTCAGGCTATAGAATGACTCCCCCGTAGGGGTCTTCGGCGTCGTCCGTAGAGCCCATAAGACATTGGGGAGCTCCTCGACCCAGGTTGTTAGAGCCCCTGCCACTTGTCTTCTGAGTCCTTCGAGTATGCTTCTGTTGGTTATTTCTGCTAATCTGTTGGCCTGGGGGTGAGCCACCAAACTGAACTTCAGTTGAATTCAGTAGTTTTGGCAGAAAGCCTTGAACTTAGGGTTGTTGAACTTCGTCCCATTGTTTGTGACTATGATCTTTGGATGTCGAACCTCGTTATGATGTTTCTCCAGACAAAATTATCCATCTGCTTCTCGGTGGCTGAGGCCAAGGGCGCACATTGACAGTGTCATACCCTTCAATTCTTTTGATTCGACGGGTGACGACTTCGTCCGCCGGGAGAGTCGCGTCTCTCTTGTAGTGTAGCATTTTCTCCCTCTAGTTGGGATCAGCGACCGTGGTTGCTGTTTCAACAGTGGTGACCGTCAGCTAGCAGAGGCTGAGAATGGTCGATAACTCGCTGGTTGCATCGGCGGAGGTCGATCGGGCTAGGGCATCGGCCCTGACATTCTAGAGGCGCGAGATTTGAAGATTTTGAAGTACTTGGTCATACCTATCAGTCGATGGGCCTAAGCGAGATAGCGAGCCATGTTCGGTTCTCGAGCCTCGAAGCTCCCGTTGATTTGGTCGGCAACCAACTAGGAGTCAATAAACACCTCTAGGTGTTCAATTTGTAGCTCGGTGGCTAGTCATTGTCCGAGCAGCAACGCCTCGTATTCTACTTCATTGTTAGTAGTTGAAAATTTCATGTGCACGACATGTTCCTAGATTTGCCTGTCGGGGTCTCTCAGGACTATCCCGGCTCCTCCCCTAGAGGAATTCGTCGATCCGTCGACATGGAGGGTCTATGCATGCTTCCTCTAGGCGGGCTCTAGGGCGGTCAGCTCCGAGGAGAAATTAGCAATAGCTTGAGCTTTGATTGTCATCTTCAGGGTGTACTCCAGGTTGAACTCGCTGAGCTCTATTGACCACTTGAGCATCTGTCATGCAATGTCAAATTTAGAGAAAATTTGACATAACGATTGATCAGTGACTTCCTTGACATAGCGAAGGACATCTGAGGTAAGGTCGCGAGGTGGGCCTTGAGCTCTTGGAATGCTTGCTTGCACTTGGGCCCCATCTGAAGTCTTTATTCTGCTTTAGTGCATGCAGAATGGGGTAACTTCGGCCGCCAGCCTAAGATATGAACCGCCCTATTGCTGCCAACATCCCGACAAGGCGCTGAACTTCCTTGGTGGTCTGTGGTGGCTTCATGTCAATGATGGCCTTGATCTTCTTCGAGTTCATTTCTATCCCTCGTTGGTGAATGATGAAGCTGAGAAATTTTCCTGATGCTACTACACCAAAGACACATTTGGTAGGGTTGAGCTTCATTCCGAACTTTCTAAGGGTTCAGAATGTCTCAACAAGGTCCGCGCGGTGTGTTTGTGCTCGCTTGCTTTTAATGATCATATCGTCAACATAGGCTTCCATATTTCTACCAAACTAGTCCTTGAATAGTTGGTTGACCATTCTCTGGCAAGTAGCTCTCGCATTCTTTAGTTAGAACGATATTGCTCTATAATAGTAGGTTCCTCGATGTGTGATGAAGGTCGTCTTCTCCTGATCTTGAGCAGCCATTTGGATTTGGTTGTATCCTGAGAACGTATCCATGAAGGAGAGGAGTTCGTACTCAGAGGTGGAGTCTATCAGTTGATCAATCCTCGGTAGTGGATAACTGTCCTTCGGGTAAGTTCGATTAAGGTCGGTGTAATCAACACACATACGCTATTTTCCATTAGCCTTTTTCACGAGAACTAAATTAGATAACCAAGTTGAGTACCTAATCTTCGTTATGAATCTGGCCTCCAATAGCTGATTAACTTCTTCTTCAATGGCCTTTTGTCGGTTGAGGACAAACTTTCTTGGCTTCTACTGCACTGGGCGAACCCCAGGGGCGGTGTTTAGTCGGTGTTGTGCGATATGTGGATATATGCCTGACATATCGCTTGTCGACCAGGCGAAGACGTCAGAATGGCGTCCAAGGAAGTCTATGAGCTGGATGCGTTGATCTTCGGGTAGAGCCGACCCGATTCGCATTGTCCTCTCCGGGCGATCCTTTTCCAGCAGTACTTCCAGTATTGGTTTAGTGGGCTCAGGTCGAGTGTCTAGTCTATAAGGTTCTCGAGGGTCAGGAACCGGAGTCTCCTTGCCTTTTTTGGGGATGATTGTTGCCGCTAGGTAGCATCACCTTAACTCTCGTGGGTCGTTCCTGATCTCTCCTAGCCCCACGTTGGTCGGGAACTTCATGCTGCGGTGGTATGTGGAGACGATCGCCCTTAGATTGTTGAGGGTTGGTCGCCTGATGATCACGTTGTACGCCGAGGGGAGGTCCACCACCATAAAAGGAACCATGAAGGTTTTGGTTCTTGGCTCATCGTCGGAAGTTACAGGGAGAGTTGCAATGCCTACTGGAGTTAACGCGTCACCGGTAAACCCTGTCAAAGTTGAAGTCATGGAGATGATGTCTCGATTAGTCATTCCGAGCTTGTGAAAAGTGTCAAGGTATAATATGTCGGCGGAGCTCTCTGTATCTATCATGATGTGCCTGACGCAGGCGTTTGCAATACGACCGTGACCTTCAGGGCATCGTCGTAATCTGGGTATTCACTCTCGGATTCGAAGGTGGTCCCAGGATTGCTCCGGGCTCGAAGCCTCTTCTAAATTTCTACACGGGCATAGGCTTTCCTTGCCGATGAGCTAATGCCACCCATGGTCGGGCCGCCCATTATAACATCTACCTGCCTCTCCACATGACCTTTTGGACGGAGGGATGGCTCGTGCGACTTCATTATGTACCAGTCGAGGTGGCTGCGACGCATGAGATCCTCGATCTGGTTCTTCAAATCATAGCACTCCTTGGTATCGTGCCCGTAATCATGGTGGAAGCGACAATAACGTCTGCAGTCCCGGTCCTTGGCTCAAGACCTCATCGGGTTGGGTGTTTTGAGGAGTCCATTCTCTCGGATCTAGAGAAAAATCTCAGTCCGAGAGGAGTTGAGCGGGATATTGGGCGGTCGAGGAACAGTTTGCTCGCCTCTCTCCGTCCTCCTCCTTGGGAGCCCAGGGGATGGGCCCCGAGAGGGCTCAGCCCAGGGGTGCTTCTGATCTTCATGTTTCTCCGCCACCAGAATCTTGGCGGTGACCTACTGGTTGGCCCTTTGCAGCATTTATGGTACAGTCGTGGGGGGATCGCTCCACAAGCGACCAGAAGAGGCGGGAAGGCCTAATCCCGATCATGAAAGCCTGGATAACCAACGACGGGTGCACATCGGGAATGACCCTAATTTCCTCTGTGAAACAGGTGAGGTACTGGCCGAGCTGCTCTTCCTCTTTCTGCCTCATCCCGAGGAGGGATGCGACAGTTGGCTTTGGTCGTGCACTAGAGAGGAAGTTGGCGTCGAACTCCCTTGTGAGTTGATCGAAAGAGTGAATGGAGGAGGGTGGCAATCGGCCATACCATCCTCGGGCGATCCCTCGAAGAGTCGTTGAGAAAGCCCGACACATTATAACGTCTGACGGAGTCATCGACACGTGGAACGTGGCCATCTGCTCTGTTGGGTCGGAGCTGCCATCATACGCCTCCAGCATCGGGAGGGGGAAGTTTGGTGGGATAAGTGCATCATGAATTTCTTGAACGAAGGGAGAGCCACGGAGGGGACTTTCGCCACGCTCGTCCTTCGTCCTTAAGGTCTTACGGACGTCGTCGATCCTTTGGTTCACTAGGCGCAGTTGCTCCCTTAGAGAATCAGTGGAATCTGAGGAGAATGTGTCAGGGTCCAACAAGCTATGGGCTGACGCATTGGGCGCGGGCGCCGGACGCATGCCGCCCGAGGGGGCCTGATCCGACTCCAGGGAAAAATGGGGCAGATTATCGACGGAGTAGGTCATCGAAGGCTGCCCTTTCTGTGGCAGCATTGCTCTTGTTTGGGGTAGGGAGGCTGCCTGAGGTTGTGAGCTCGGCTGTTGGGTGAGCTACGGGATATAGGGGATAATTGCTTGAAGCATTCCCGCTATGGCTTGGACTTGGTTGGTAAGCCCCTGAAAAGCCTCGGGAGTCACCACCGGGGTCCTTGGGTTCGATGGGGGTGGAGTTAGCTCAGGGTCATTGAGTAAGCTCCAGTATCGCCCCGGGGTGTGGGAAGGCATGTTCCTATCTCCGAACGAAGATATTGAAAGTGGGGGTTGAAGGGTTCCCCCGAGGTTGGCTGCGTCACGGGAGGGACATCTTCCCTAGGGTTGACAGGCGTTGAGCGCTCTTGCAACATCGTGCCCTCCTTCTAGCGCAAAAAATGTTATGGGTTTTACGCCTAGTCCGGGGAGTCAGCATAACAGGGTTCGAGCCACGAGTGTAAGAGGGGCCTAATGCGGTGTAGTCCGAGGATGACACATGTGAATGCTCAGTTCGGGTTGTCACTTTGGTGCGGGTCTTTTCCCCGATCTCGTGGAACTGTTCCTGCAAGGAAAGACCTTCGCCCAGGTGGTAGTTCCCCGGGGAGGTCCCTCCGACGATTAAGTTAGCGTTGTGTCGAATGGCGAAGTTTGGTGTCTCCCTCTCAGATGCTGGAGCTTCTTCTTTTTGGATTGAAGTAGAAAAAGAGCCTCTCTCTGAGTTGCCCCCGGGGTGCCCCTTTTACGCATGTACATCGTCAACGGGTCATGTCTCGACCTCATCATACTTATGGCATTCTCTGCCAGCCTATTTAATGTTGTAGGCACCGTAGGAGGCTGTTCGTGCTGCCGGTTGCGTGTTGCTTCTGCTCTGCTGTCGTGTGGTCTCCTCAGGTTCTTATGAAATCTGATGACGACTCTGCGGTATCCGATGCTGTCAAATCTTGGGTTTATCCACTTGTTTATGACATGTTGCTCGTGTGTGTCAGAAGGCAAGTTTTGAAGCTTAGTCAACCGGCCTCATCCTTCCACATCGGTTTGTCTTGAGCCACGTCGTCCGATTTGGAAAGGAGATCACTATTATCCTTATCATGTCCAAATCTCCAACAAGTGCTTATGAATCGAGGAATAGCTCATCGTTTAGGCAACACTTATAGCATGGATTTGGACCAAAACTTGAACATATGACAGATCAAACAAATGATGCAAATGCTGGTGTTCTGACCACATCAACTGGAGTTACTGTGGCCTAGTTTACAGGCAAGTAAGCTCCCTCTGTTTACATGCATGATCTGTTTCGATTTCTTGTTCAGATACTGATGTGCATCAATCTCAATGATGCATGCAGTATGATCTGTAAACGAAAAAGTTGAAGCTGAACAAGAATTGGCATGTCAAAAAAAAAAGGGGAAAAATATGAAGAAAGTAACTGATCTGTTGGCTTACTCAGGAGGAACCTTTCCAAGCTGAAGTGAAGAGTGGGAAATGGCTGACAAGTAGGAGGATGGCACCAAATTTTCCATGAGAGCTTGTTGAAGAACATGGAACCTGGAAGACCATATGCTATGGAGTCTGTAGCTATATATCCTGTAAATATTTTTCTTCTTTGCATATTTCCTGTTGTCCATTGCCATTGTTATTTTCATTTGATGTTGCATTGAGTGAATAGAAGATGTTCAGATCTCATGATATAGTGACACACTGATGATCTGTGTGGCATTTTCTTAGAAACTAAAGCCTCCCACACAAAGCATCAACAAGAATGGATGCCAATATGCTTTCAATTGTATCTCAGGGGTCAAGGAATTCTCCTAGCTTAGTTTAGACCATCTTTTGCATGAGAAATGTGTTGAGAAGTCCTCAGAAATGCATTAAGTTAAATCTGACAGAAAAAAGAGAACCCTCATTGAACATTACATTCCTATGTTGGGCTTTGATCTTCTAACATTAACCCCAACTTATTGCTACTTTATACAGGATTTGTTGATACACAGAGCCTTGTTAACGATGATGCCTTTGTTTGCTTGTGTAAGAATGTTAACACAGTGCAAATTGAAAGGTGCTAATCAACTCTATCCTGGCTGGATTTTGAAGGGTCCAGAGACTCATCATCTGAAATTGGCAACAATAAAGGTTTCATGAAAAATCATTAGTTCTAATTGTCTAATCTTTTCTTTCTCCTCATTTTTTTTGATTATTTCCTTGCCATGATCATATGCATAACACCAAACTTGATAATTCAGATCTTCTTTGTCTTAAACCTTAAATCCACATAGAGTCCACACAGTAAGTTCTTGCTTTTTGGTGGCACAGTACATTAAAGATTTCTATACCTCCTGGAACAACAACATATGACCAACAAAGGAGAGAGAGAGAGAGAGAGAGAGAGAGAGAGAGAGAGAGAGAGAGAGAGAGTCAAAAATAAAATTTTAATGAATCTTATCAATGTTTTTGGATAATTTACTAAGAGAATACCCACTTTATGGGCATTTAAACTTCTTATTTTTTAGAACTTACATGAAAATACCTCAATCTGGTTAAATGCTTAAAAGGTTTTCGAACCAATTTGTTCATCTTCTACCAAATTAGATTTAAATTATCTCTAAAATAGTAGAGAAAATAGAAAAATAAACAAAGCAACTATTAATGCTATACTTTTCTTTGATCATGAAAGTTTGAGGCAAGTTGGTCAAACTTCCTTGTAAATAAATTGTATCAAACTTGATTGCATAATCAAGATAAAAATGTGTTAATTGGACCATAAAAACTGCTAAAATCAATAAAAATCTTTAAAAACAATTAACTATTTAGATCTTATTTTCAGATTTGAGTTGGATAGCTTTATAATATTATAATCATACATGAACTGCATTGCACTCTAATGCAGAATCAAATGTAATATAATTTACTTAGGAGTGTAATGCTATAATATTTATTAAATATAATATAATACAAATCATTTGTAGATATAACAAAATAAGATTTTTTTGATAAATTATTATTATTTTATTCTCACATTTATTTCAAGCATCTCTTAATTGAGATGGGAATCCCATTTAGATATTTGGATAGTAAATTAGATTGGAGGGATATCAATGCATATCATCCTATTTTTCTTATTATTTTTATCATTCTTAATTTACAACACTACAGGAAGAGAGATAAAATATAATGATGATATAAATGTCAATTTAGAATCCATCAAAACCCACATGTCTGATGCCAACTTGTTTTGACTGATGGAAGCTGCTGACGTCATTTGTCCCCTTTGTAACACAATCATTCACCCCTAAGAAAATAACTGCTATCGCTACATAACTCCCAAAGCAAAAAAAGACGGTATATATCACACCCCGTTATTTTTATTGTAACGGCTGAAGTACGAATATCCTTAATTAAATTAACAATATTTTAAATTTTATAATTATTGATAATTAGCAAAAATACATCCTTATCTAAAAATAACATATTTCTCTTATAAATATTCCCGTAATATCTACGTAAGTCATTTTATCATTATTCATTAATTATTAAAAACTGTAAAACTTAAAAAAAATAAAACTCCATGTATATCCATAACTATTGTGAAGGTTTTCTTTAGTTTTTAAAAATCTTTTTATTCAATCATTGTATAACATAGTATATGATGTTTATAAAATTTGAACTTGGGCATGCTATGCCTTAATTATCAAACTATTATTTCTTAGATATAAATTATTTTTAAATAAATGGTAAACTTAAACTAAAAATAATTAATTTAAATTTTAATGCTGACTTTGGAGAGGTGCACATGTAAATTAGATTAAAATGACGGTTTGTTATAGAAGAAAATAACGATATAGAGACGTATCGTTATATTCGGCAAAATATCCGATATATTAATACTGAAGATATCGTTATATTCGTCAAAGCGTGCGTCCCATCGTTTTCTGCACAGACAAACGCGTATCGGCGTCTCTTTTGGTCTTCGTTTCCTACGCATTGAGCCGATAGGGAAGAGGCGGAGGAGGAAGAGGAAAGGGGAGCGAGAAGGGCAACTCCTGGTTTCCTTGCCCCATTCCGCCGCTTTGATCTAGTGGGGTTCGCCTTATCTTGATCCATCACCGGTCAATTTAGTCGCTCCCCAAAACCAACCCCCACTTCCCCTCCTCTCCCTCCATTCGATGCTCCCATCCGCGCGTTCCGTCGCCTTCTTCGCCGTGCTGCTGCTAGGGTTGCTTGTCTCCGGCGTGTTGACGCCCTTGGTGCTTGATCCGTCGGCGGAGGGCGAATCTTGGGGGACCGCAGCTGCCGCCGCTGCTTCTGATTCCCTTCTTCCTTCTCCTCCTAGTCCTTGGCTTTCTCTTCCTGCTCTGCCTACTAGCGAGATTTTCGTGGAAGAAAAATGGAGCGACCGGCCATTGTCGAGCGATTTGGTGCCGGTCGAGGAGTCTCCTCCTTTTGTCCCGGATCCCAAATCGTCGTCGTTATTGAGTTCGGCTGAAAGGTAAGCACTTGGATGTTGGATTGATTCAAGAGCAGGGTTGTCTGCTATCCCTCATGTGTTTTTGATTGTTTGTGTTTTCTAAATATCCAACTTTTTAAAGTTCAAGACACAAATTTGAATATAGTTGTCATGAATTTTGACTCTCTCCTTTTGAAATTCAACATCACCTGCAGATTATTTGAGGCTAGCTGCTGTAACAATGACAATTTATTAGCTGTGGTAGATGTTCTTTTAAGCATGCCTATTTGTGTGAATATGTGTTTCAAAATAGCAGTAGCTTGATTATGGTAATTCCTGAAATTCTCATGTGGCTTGATGAAACATTTTTTAACTGGAATTCACACATTAAGAACAATTGTTTTTCTGATATTTTCTATATTAGCTGATGGAAACAGTTGATGGTGCTGTATTGCATCTTTTTTTAACGTGTTTCATCAGTTGTTAGATGAATGCCTAGGTATCTTCAAGTGGGTTGAACTAATACTAGGTGTTTTCAGGTTTTGTTAGTAGAAGTAATTTTTGATCTATGAATCTTCTTTTTTAACTTTAAGCTTAAAAGTCTTTCTTTTCAGGTAGATAGTGACCATGTGATATGTTTTTGTGCTGTTTTAGGAACAAATTGATCTGGTTATTTAACATCTACTAATTCAACATGCCGAAGCTTTTTCTGACATACATGCCATGACATTGTTGGTACAAGCAGTAACTTTTTGTATATGTATGAAATATCATGTTTTTTGTGCAAATTCTTTTGGTTGTTTAAACCTATTTATGTTTGTGTTCTTTGGGATACTTACATATATGTTGCTGCATTTTGATTTTTTGTTTTTGTTTCTTATTGTGTTGCATCAGTAAGGAGGGCAGATTCTTCCTCGCTTTGCCAAATGGTACTATCTATTTCATGAATAAATCTACAAAACCTCAGTGGAAGCTTTTGATAGGTCAGCCACTATCATATTCATGGAGGTCTCCTTCAAATGATGATCCTGATTATATTGTGTTTTCTGATAGCAATGGGGAACTTTATGAATATAGCAAGGATGCTGGCATAAGGGTACGCTCACAAATGTCTCAGTGTTTTTTGTTATGTTTATAGTATCTAGCATGTGCTTTTCGTGTGGAGATGATGACACATGAAAAAAACAAACGACTGGGAGATGGCACGGGGGGCTGCTGGTCCTTTTCCCATTATATGTAGTATAGACCAATAACATTGTTATTATTGGTGTGCATTTCAACTGACGTCTTCTATCTTATTCTTTTTCATGTTGTAGAAACATAACTGGACAGTGGAGGAATATGTCCAGAGAGCACCTGCAGTTGAAGGATCAGTCATCACCACTGGGACAAAGACATCAACTTTTTATGTTGTTGATGCTGATAGTGGGGAGTTAATTTATCATGATAATGAGCCTTTTAGTTTGCCAACTGTTGGGGTTCCTACGGCTAAAGAACAGTCAGTTGCATCCAAGCTAGAGTCTGGCAATGCTACTTATATTACCATCATAAGAACAGATTATTTTCTGAATAGTTATGATATAAATAATCATTTATGGAGTGTGATGATTTCTCGTATCAGTGCTCATAATGTTGGCCCTGGACTGATAAATACCATGTATGATGAGATGGAAATATCATCTGTGTCTGGAAGAAATATTCCTGTCTACTTTACTGGCGAGGCTGGTCAACTACCTAAACCCAAGGCTATGCTCCGTCCCTCATTTTCTGAACCAAATACTGGGATGTGGTCTGGACAAGACTATCAGCAAGCTTATGAATGTGAATCAGCCAGTAACTGTTCCTTAGGAATTGTCACAACTTCCAATATGGACCATGACCAGATAATGGAGAGAGTAAACGACGAACATATTTCTTTAGATGGATCGCGAGGCTTGCCTACTTCCCCAAATGGTTGTCCACTGGGAAATTGCATGTCTGCTAGGCCAAAATTTCCTACGGCATATTCTAGTTTTGTAAACTCAAGACAGAGACCGAGAGGTTCCATCAACTGGATTTACGACGAACAAGAGAGTTCTAATACATCACAGAACTCATTGGATGACTCAAATAATTATTCAATCGATGGACATTCCCATGTTCAGCAAGGCCGTGGCTTGTCAATGCAATCTATTTATGGTCATAGTTGGATATTTATTCTCTCTGTGCCTATATTTGCATTTTGCTATTTTGGGTTGAGAAAGCTGTTCAAGCATGATAAAAAATATAATGATTTGAAGGAAAAGCAATCTGTCATTCCTAAGAAGAGAAAATCTCGGAAGCCTGGAAACTTGAAAAATGCTACCATCAGTGTTAGTCATGACAAACATACTTTATCCATGAAAGAGAATGCTGAAACCAATGGGCATCATCAAATTCAGGTCAATGAAAGTTATTCATTCATAAATCTTTTAAAACCTGATGGTGATAGTGATGGGCGTTGGGTTGGAAGACTCTTTGTTACAAATATTGAAATCGGTCGCGGGAGCAATGGTACAGTCGTCTTTGAAGGAGCTTATGGTGGTCGTCCAGTTGCTGTAAAACGGCTTCTTCGTGCACATCATGATGTTGCCTTTAAAGAGATTCAGAATCTTATTGCATCTGATCGACACCCAAATATTGTTCGGTGGTATGGAGTAGAACAGGATTTGGATTTTGTGTATATCTCACTGGAGCGCTGTATTTGCAGCCTAAGTGACCTAATATGCATAAATTCAGATTCTTCTTCACATTCAGTATCTGTGGAAAATCGAACTTCAAACTCTGTGATTGAAGACACAGTTCAATTAGGCTTGGTGGAAGGTATCGGAAAGGATGTTAATTTGTGGGGATCAAATGGGCTTCCTTCAAGGCATCTCTTAAAGATAATGAGGTGTGGGTTTGTCCTTTCCCTTGTATGTCTCTTCACTGTAGATTTTGTGTTGCTCTGTTACTTGTTTGTCTCCTGTATATATATTTGAGTCAATATTTTTTTATAAACAGCTTATAGGTCATCTTTTTATCTTGTTGGCATTGGGTGTTTACTGAACAGTGAAGAATTACCCATTTAACCGCCATTGTTTCCTTAAGAATATAAGACAATGACAATTTGAGTCTCATTTGATTGAATTTAGCAATTTGTTTTTTCTTAGAAATAGCTTCTTGATTGCAATGTTATTTTCTTTCACAAAAAAAAAACTTCAAAATACATCAGAACCAGCTCTGTACAACAGATGATGGTGAAGTTGCGAAGAAGTTATATGCATATTCATGAGTAACACAATTTCTTAAGCACAAGAATCAAGAGTGACATATTTTCTTAAACAGAATAAAAACCTGAAGTTCATAGTACTGACTGGAAAACAGTGGATGCCGAATTAACAAAAAAGTTACAGTTAATACAATAATTACAGTGAAAAACCTCATGTAAGTAATCCAATTTGTTGATGTTGTTGCTGTTGTTGTGTATCATAGGAGCCTTTGGGTCCATAGCATTTGCTTCTTTTCCTCAAGTTGCTTGTGTTGTCTATTTATTTTGGAAATTGGCTATGCTAATTTGCAAATTGTGGTAGCTATTGATCTTTTGTGATCCTGTGGATCTGTTGTTTTTAAACTCTAATCGTGTTTGTTTTACAGAGATGTAGTTTCTGGCCTTGCACATCTACATGAACTTGGAATCATACACCGGGATCTAAAGCCTCATAATGTGCTAATAAGCAATGACAGATATCTTAATGCCAAACTTTCTGATATGGGTATAAGCAAACGCCTACTTGAAGATATGTCTTCATTGAGCCGTAATGCTACTGGTTAGTGCACAATGAGAACTTTATATCTCTGGTATCTGACAACTGTGCTTATTCTTTTATTATCCTTAGAAATGGACCAAGTTCAAGCATGTTTTAATTTACCATAGGATATGGTAGCTCCGGTTGGCAAGCACCTGAACAACTTCTTCATGGGCGTCAAACACGAGCTGTGGATTTGTTCAGTTTGGGTTGCATACTATTTTTTTGTATTACCAAGGGAAAACATCCATTTGGCAATCATTTTGAAAGGGATGCAAACATTATTAACAATCGCATAGACCTCTTCCTGGTGGATCATATACCAGAAGCTGAACATTTACTTTGTCAACTGTTACTTCCTGACCCAAAGATGAGGCAAGCAGACTTTCTTTCACAATTTCCATAGTTACATTGCAGTCATTCCCTCTGCTCATTTTTTCTGATTTGCTAAGTACATGCTTCTTGTGTATCATCAGGCTGAATGCGGTAGAAGTATTGTGTCATCCTCTTTTTTGGAGTTCTGAGACACGACTTTCATTTTTACGAGATGTAAGCGATCGAATTGAATTAGAAGACAGAGAAAATGAATCAGAGCTGCTAAAATTGTTAGAAAATAGTGCGCCAAATGCATTTGGTGGGAAATGGGATGATAAGTTAGATGTTGCATTCATTACAGACATGGGTCGTTACAGAAAATATCGTTTCGATTCCATACGGGACCTTCTACGAGTAATAAGAAATAAGTTTAATCATTACCGGGAACTTCCAAAAGAACTCCAGGTAGCCTCTTCCATCCTTTTTTTTTAGTATTTTCATCTTAAATTGTTGAGATCAATTTGCTCAGTGTATGTAACTTGGTTCAGGTAATTTCTTTGTATGGTTTTCTTATGTAGATATTTTTAATTATATTATTACTTTGTTGAACCAATCAATTAGAAAGTGTGCTTCTTGCTTCAGAATGTGTTGCGAGTTTAGGTACTGAATATGTATGCTGAACACATTATTTGGTTTCCAATACTTTTTCTATTTTGTCTGTTCATCATCATTTTTTTTCAAAAGGAGCATTTTTCACTTCAGCTTCAACTATATGAAAAAGAACTTGAATTGGATATACTTGTGATAGAACCCCAGATGGAGCTCTATCGATTTTGATCCTTGAGGGGGATCAATCCTTGGAACGCTGTAGGGGTTCCTCCCTCCTAGATTCGACACAAGGCTGAAATAAAAATTGATAATTGCTTGATTCAAGAGAGGGGGGCGGCTACATCATTATATAAGGATCAAAACCTTAGCTTAAGGGGGGTGCTTGCCTAAGTAAAATTACCCCTTTGCTCCTCCTATAACCAACCTGCCTTAATAGGAACAGGGGGTGACTAGGTTGGCTCTATAGTTGACCTAAGCAGGGAAAAACTCTGGCCAACCAACCCAGTAAGGGAGGCTAATCTAAACCCTAGCCATACTCCTTTATAAGATAGGAGTGACTTTATTACAATCTAGCAGGATTTTATTGACTACTTCTAGGGAGATAATGACTAAACCCTGCTGGAGTCCTATCAACTTGTTGGGTTTGTTTACTTTTACCTCGTTTTTTTTCTCGCTTGGATCTCAAATAAAATATTGTTCATCATCCCATTATTCTCTTTACTTGGAATAGTAAATTTAATGCTTGTGTCATACTGATCCACTTGTTAACGCTGATTAACTAGTTGAGGGTGTTTCATATTGTGTTGTGTGCTTTGTGAATAGTCTCATGTATAAAGCAGTACTTGCAAAGGTATTTGTTCTTTACGCTGAGGTAGTTCCAACCGTTGCAGGAAACTCTTGGACCTGTTCCTCGAGGATTTGATATGTACTTTGCAAGTCGATTCCCAAAGCTCCTAATTGAAGTCTACAAGGTGGTTTACCGATTCTGTAAGGAAGAGGATTCCCTTAGCAAGTATTTCAAAAGCAGCCTTTTGTAGAGGTTCAGATCTGCTCCAAAGACTCAAAACCAACGAATATGACTAGACAATGCTGATCATTGTTGTAAATGTTGACTTCATGTTGTAAAACTAATTTGAGAAGTGCTTCTTGGATGCAATAGCTAAACCCTAGTGTATTATCCAAAAAAGGTTGTAGCCACTATGTTTATAATCCAATCAAAAGTCCTGCATAATTCATTGCAAATTGCACAGTATTACCATCAGATGCAGATAAGCTGGTTGTGGGGCTGCTAAAAGATACACTGTACTTGCTCTTCAAACCATTTCAGGGCATTTTCGCTAATGTGAGAGATGCCATCATCAGTGGCCAACTTCGAGCTACCAGGAAAAAAGTCTTGGTGAACCAGAGGATTTTATGTGGTAACAGTAGTGGGTTATCTCGCCTTAGATACATAGATAGATCAGCAGTTAAGGCAACAGAGAACCTTGCAGCAGCAATATGGTCTGATGCAACAGCATTCTTGGAGTCATCTGTCTCTATTCTCCGCGCATCGAGAAGAGCATCACATTGATAGAGTCGATTGCATAAAAGTGATTATTGGCATATTATTCCACTCACCAGAACCAAGGCTCTTTAGAAAATTTTGTTTAGGCATATAATATTTCAGATATGGAGAAAAAAATAATATGATCGTAGCAGTTCTTTCCATAGTGTTTTGTATAGAGTGTAGTTCTCATGCAAACATTTGTGTCAATTATTTTCAAGTTCCTTCTTAATATTAATATATATACAAATTTTATAGTTTCTGATTACAAGGAGCACAAAGTTAGGTTTGCAAACAATGTCACTGCAGACACTACCACATCACGGCTCAGGTAAAATTCTTTTGTCTACTTTAAGGTAAGAAGGTAATAGCAGAAGCTTTTTCAAATCATGGTAAAGTTTGTCAGTTATTTGTAAGTTCCTTCTTGAAATAAAAGAAAGATATTTGCAAGTTTCTAAATGTATTATGGTCGAGAACAGATCTTGCTAGGATGCATACGTTATAACCAATCAAGTAGTAGCAAAGGAAGCTACTGCAAATTATCAGAATGCACTCTGGACAGAGATGTTATTTCTGTAAATCTAATAACTTAATCAGTGTTTTTTTCCTTTTGAATGAAAGCATATAACCACCATTTATTTGTATTTATGTCTTCCCATGTATTCAAAGATAAAAGTCTACTAATGGTAGATACAACTAAGAAAACTTGCTGCAAGTCAATAAGGCATTGGCCTTTATGTCCACAATAATGTATAAAATGCATAGAGAGGTTAACCACATAAGAACTGTTGTGGCAGATGCTTTAGAAACATTCAGGTTCAAGAATTTCCACCAGCTATTGGTTAGACAAACAAAACCATCTCAAACTAAACACTTTTTTTATTTTTTTTATTTTTTTATTTTGGGATCCACAAGCAAGCTTGCACTTTTGTGGCTTTACTAAGAAACATTACACCATTGATAGTTTAGTTTGCTTGAACAAAAGCTAACCAAAAGTGCACAACAAAGAAATTTATTTCTTAAGAAGCAAAACCTTCTGATTAGAGCTTGATAGGTGATAGGGAATATTCTGGTACCAATCGCAATTCGTCAGTTGGCCGCCATCGAGGAGCTGACATGGAAGACAGCAGGACATCTACTTGACGTAGAAGACGACCAAGTTGGCAAGTGGCACCCCCTCGGTTATCCTCCGCCAAGTGCGACGTTACAGGGCTTGTACAGCTCGGTGCAGCGCCATGAGAAACCATACGAGCCGACCTACGCCGCGGGAGATCGTACGAGCCAACCCACGCCACAGGGGGTGTACCGAGCGGTTATCTACATGAACACGCCACAAAAGGATGTACGAGCAACCCCTATCTATCGTGGTCCCATCCTATCGGCTACGTAGGTATAAAAACTGATCCTCGATGCTCAAATAGGGATCGGATTCTGAACCCCACAAAGAAATAGTCCCCACTAAAAGCTAATCCAAGCATTGGAGGGGTCAAGTTGGGAACCCCCACCCGACACTAGCCTGTCGTGCAGGACGCCGAGGAGATCGAGTTCACTCAAAGCCTCATCTCGAGACAACCTCGGAAGTTCAGAGACCATCTCGGAGTTGCCCCTATCAGTCCCTATTCAACGTCCGTCTACCATCTCGCCCTCGAGAGGACCTTCCTGGACGACCTTGACCTTCGAGATAGGACCGAGCTGTACAAAATCTTGGTCCACGACATCAAGTTGTTAACAAAGGTATTTATTATAAATATCATTATTCTCTTGTTTCAATAACATTTATTGTAAATTTTGGACCATCTTTTGCAATGTATTGGTGATTGGAAACACATCAAATTGAGTCATGGCTACCAACATTTAGTTTTTTAATTATTCTAAAATGAAATTCAAATTCTCATAATAAAAATGATATCATTAAGAAAAAAAAGAAAAGGACAGGCAAAGTTATATACCTCATCCAACATCCGCAAGAGATTTGAGACCTTGTTTTGAAGATCCTACTTTTCAGAAGCTGAGAGCTCACTTGAAGAATTACCAGCAGCCTCTTGAAGGTTTGAAGCCATCATTTCACTTTTTGATCCTGTGCTAGCATCCTTATTTGTCATGGCACCAGCAGAAGCATAGAGACTTTGGCTTCTATCTGTTTTTTTGCCTCAAAGCCTTCCGGACATTGACAACTTCTTCAAGTAATTCTTGTGCTGGCCTGAGATATTTAGAATTTGGAATCAAGCTTGTAAGACTTGAGAAAGTTCATTAGGGGAGATGTTGCCATGCATACTTTTGTTTTGAAAGCTTTCTTGCCTCAGTGGCCCAACAGTTCCAGGTTTTAACTGATGTGAATCGATGAAAGAGATATCTAAGCTTGTAGGATGGTACTGAATTGAAGGAACCGGCATTTGTGTGCTAAGGCTGAGTGATGATGTATGGTTGGAACATTTGAATGCTGCAAAGACAAGCTTTGCCCATTTATGATGCCCAACTGTGCCCGCAGACTCACCTGAGGATCGTCAGGATGAATTAGAACATCTGCACCATTTATGGAACCTTCCACTAAATGCATAAATAACATCTCATTTCTTCCATCTTTTGAAGTATTATGAGCATGGTCTCCAAAATGTGAAGTTACCACATTGGAATTCCCAGCAGCCATGCCTTGTGAAATGATGGTAGTGGTGACAGGAAGCTCATTGTGATTCTGCTGAGTTTGAGTGATACTAGCTAATGCATCAGCATACGAGTCGGAATTCGAAAAGCTAAGGTACATCATGTTTCCAGGAACTGGTGATTCAGAATGTAAAGCATGCGCTGGATTCCTTAGAGAAAGATTTAGAGAGGTTTCACTTTGGTTGTTAGACAAAAAAAAGAACGTAGACAGTTTTCTCTTTAAACATCGCAAGGTCTGCAGACATGGCAGGATGATGGATCATTGCGATGTTTTGGCTATAATATAATAACTGCCTTATTTCCAGGAATATGGATAAACTCAGACACAGAAAGCTCAAGTCGCTTGTGAGTAAATGAATTATGCTGCAATAGGCAGGAATACAGGTCAAGATTAAATTATAAATAAATAAAAAAACTTAACATCATTCAGATGCAAACACAAAGTATAGTTAATGAGTAACAAATTGACCAGAAACAGCTCTAGCAAAGCAGCAATAACACAAAGATGATAAGATGGTGACTTCTGAATTGAAATACGTCTTAATACCGATAAAACCAATCAACTAATGTGCAACAAAAGTCTAAGCAAAGATATTTATAAATGTACTGAACATTGCATGTCTATGTCTTTCGGTTTTGTTCATTCTTTGCACAACATGTAGAGAGCTTGCAGTAGGTTTGACAGTCTCATTTTGATTGGCTTTTATGACCGTTTCAAACTTGTAAATGCATATAGTGTACAATCATCGCACAGAGACAAAACTACTCAGAAACAAGTCATCTAAGCAACCGTTTTGGGGTTTTTAGCCCCGCAGAATGGTACAAACTGTTAGCCAGCACAACACTCAGGTACTACCCAGGTGGCACATGGCTGGATGGGTCTTTGGGGTAGTGTCTAGGATTGGTTCATTGTCTTGTTCCGTAGTAGTATCATGTGGGCACTTTTGGCCGCGACGGACCACCTTGGACCCTTTGTCATATGATCGTTCAGAGCTTACAAAGTCTATGTTTGTAATTTATATTACCTATCAAGTGTTTCCTTAAATGACTTCCTGTGGATCCCAAGTTAAATGATTCCTTTAATTCATCTTCTCTTTTGCAGGTCTCTAAGGGGTCATAAGAGGTCTCGGGGAGACTAACCCTTTATGGACGACACGCAAGGGTAACACACGCCTTTAGGCAAAACTAGCTAAGTCCGTGCACACTAATACTTCTTTAACCTATACTGCTCATGAAATTGAAACTAATGTACAGTAAGGATTCATTTGCATAAAATCTGAATTGTAGCATCCAAATTAAACAAGTTATAGAAGGAATGGACACAACAATGAACGAATAGAAAGGATAAATAGATGTAGCAGAGAACATTGACTTCATTGATAAAGGAGTAGCCAGAGATGCTTGCTAGGTTATCTTCTAATTCACCAATCATGGATTACACAATTTATCAATCAATAAGGACAAACATATATATATATATATATATATATATATATATATATATATATTAATAAATGTATATGTATGCATGTATATGTGAGTGTACATATATATATATATATATATATATATATACACACATATATATGCATATATATGTATGTTTTTTTTTTCTTACCATACAACAAGCTTAATGGTGGATAAATGTTGCTTTTCCACTGTGCTGGTATTTGTGAATGTGATACAATAAATGCAATCAATATTTTTGTTGGTAGATTATCTTTTCTTATCTTGGTCTTCTATGAGACTCCATCATCAAGTTAGAATCACAAAAATGTTCTACTACAAAGTTTTCCTAAGTGTTTTATCTTTCAATAGTGAAATCATTTTGTAAACAAAGCAAAGTTCTAGAAAATTTTGTGTCAACATGGAAGACCAACACTTCATACGATGCTGATGCTTACTAGTTCTTCGTCTATATCCTTTTATTTTATTTTTTATTTAGTTTTTGTTTGCCTTCTTGTTTCCTGAACCAGGAAATGGTCAGATCATCTAGCCAACCATTGCAAACAGAAGTTGTTAAAATTTCTCTAAAGGACTGTCCGGCATGCAGGTACTAGTTATTGCAATCATTTTAAATATGATATCATTATCGTCTGATGTGTTGCAGGAACAAAAGAAAGCAACATGACACACAAATACTTCTCTTTTTAGTTATTATAGGATCTGTCTCATTTTGTTTTGTTCAGTTAATCAGTCAGAAACAAGGTTCCGGTTGATTTTTCTTTTCAAGTGCTTCAATTAAAAATAATATAAATAAAAGAGAAACTATAAATATAAAGAGGACAGACATTAGAGGGTTGATTACAAATGACCTCCTATAGTTTAACTGCATTTAGTGTCCCGATCCCTATACTTTAAAAAGTTATATTTACATCCATATAGTTACAAAATTGAAACATCTAGGTCCATTTACCCTAACCACATCAGCTTTACCAATGGAAATACGAAAACAAAGGGTAAAAAGTTAATTTTAACGTTCGGTGGTGGACTCGGTGGTGGTGGATGATGGCGTCGCCCCCTATTCACGTGCTCCAAATCCCCAGTGTTGGTCCCCTCCATCCATCGCCGCAACCGTCGTTGCACCTGGTGGAGTCTGTGCCAACGCTCATCAGTTGACCACCAAATCTTATGTCGTGGCCAGTGGCTCCCGAGCATGTAACTACGCTCAGCCACGTAGCCCACGATGAGGGCCTCATCGTCATGAAACCTTCAAGTCATGGCGAGGGCCAGCTCATGGAAATTGGTTGTATCTGTGGGTGTCGGGCACCGACGGTTGATGGACGTTGACACGAACTCCACCAATTGTGACGACGGCTGCGACAACAGATGGAGATCAACCGACTTCGAGGATTTGGAGCACGTGAGGTAGGGGCAACGTCGTTGTCTGCCACCACTGAGTTTGCTATCAAACATTATGACAAAGATGGTGGTCACCTCGTCGTTGACCTGTTGGGCGGATCCCAGCCTTGACCCCTACCCCATTGCATCTACATCGGTGTCGACGTAGTTGTCGAGCGACTAGTGCGTTGTTGACCAGTGTGGATCCTAACTTCGACCCGAAGCTGGGGTCGTCAAAGCTCTTGTCGCTCCACCCGCTGCTTCGTCAGTTCCGGCACTACCTCTCACTGACCGGCCCTTTCGCCGCTCAGCAACTACATCGATGCTGACGCAAATGCAAAGGGGGAGGGGTCAAGGCTAGCATCCACCTAATGGGCCAGCGGCAAGGTGGCCACCATCTTCACCGTAACATTTAGTGGTGGATTCGGTGGTGGTGAACGATCGCGCTGCCACCAAGTCACGTGCTCCAAATCCTTGGTGTCGGTTGCTCTCCATCCATCGTCGTAACTGTCGTCACAACTGGTGGAGTCCGCACCAATGCCCATCAGCTGTTGAGCCCTAGCACTCACGGATGCAGCCAATTTTTATGAGCTAGCCCTCGCCATGGCCAAGGGCTTTCATCATGATGAGGCCCTCATGGTCGGCTACAAGGCCGAGTGCGGTGGCACACCCGAGAGCCATTGGCTGTGACAGGATGGGGCCAGTTGACGAGTGTCGGCACAGACTCCACCAGTTGCGATGACAGCTATGATAGCGGATGAAGGGGGCCAACGCCACCGTCTGCCACCTTCGACTCCAACACCGAATATTAAAATTATCTTTTTACTCTTTGCTTTTGTGTTCTCGTTGGTAAAACAAACGTCGTTAGTTTAATGGACTTAGATATTTCAATTTTATAACTATAGGGATGTCAATGTAATTTTTTAAAGTATAAGAATCGAGACAATAAAATCATCTAACTATAAGAGGGCATATGTAATTAGCCCGACAATAGATACCCACCATGAGTCATATTGTATACTCTAGTTCCTTAAGGTGGACTAATAACACCGGAAAAAGTTAAAACAGTTGATGGGAAAACCATGGTCATCGCCGGAGCTCATGTCATCGATTGTGTTAGAGTATGTTGATCACAAGCACGTAATATGTTGAAGGTCATGCAGTTTCTTACAACTATAGACATAACCAATGAGGATCATGCAGTTTAAACCATGTACTTCATCTTGTCAATGCCATATCATAAGGTGATCATGTAATAAAGGTTCAAATGAGTATACAAACAACTAGACGTACCTGATGGAGTGTGGCATGAAAGCAATTGAAGAATACACTATGCTGAAGGATATTTGTTGATATGGCATATGTTGACCTGGTCGTCACATCATCGTGCCCTGGGATAGCTGGTCCGCCGACGTGTCACACCCCGAGCGGCATGACAAAAGAAGATACTGTCGCTTTCACAGGGAATACAGACATGACACTGAGAAATGTCGTGACCTGTAGTACCAAATTGAAGACCTTATCCGGCGCGGTCACCTGCGCCGATATGTCCACGAGCAATCCTCCCTCCCTGACGGTCGACCCCCCCGAGACTCGTCACCCCCGACCCAAAGGCCCGGTCGAGAAGCAAATCGACGTCATCTTTGGCGGGCCAGCCTCGGGCGGTAACAGCTCCTCGGCACGAAAAGCTTATGCGCGATCCTATGTCGGGAAAAGGCCGCTGCACGATGAAGACCTTGACGTTATGTTCAAGTCGGGAGGCGAGGAGCACCCGTGCCATGACGATGCGTTAGTAATCTCAGTCTGTATACGTCAAGAGAGTGATGATCGACACGGGAAGTTCGGTCGACATTTTTTATCTCGACGCCTTTCAAAAATTGGGGTTAACCGATTGAGATCTCGCTGCTCTAACATCTACTTTGACAGGGTTCACCAGGGATTCCGTCTCTCCCTTGGGGGCAACCACGATCCCGGTCATGTTCGGGGGAGAACCAAAGTCGAAGACTCTGATGGTGTCATTTACAGTGGTCAAGCTCCTGTCAGCATACAACGCCATCATCGGGTGCCCGACCCTCAACTAACTCAGGGCGGTTGTTTCGACCTACCACCGGATCCTGAAGTTCCCGACCCGAACAAGGGTCGGCGAGGTCAGGAGTGACCTAAGAGAATCCAGGCAGTGCTACTTAATAGCAACGACGTTGTCCAAGAAGCCGAGGACTTAGCCGACCGCTACGGTACCTCGAGACCCAGAGGATAGCGCCCGGGACCCCCACCCGGTGGAAAAAGTTTTGGAATTGCCCCTCGATCCGAGCCGCCCGGATAAGCTGGTGAAGGTCGGGTCGGAACTCACGGAGAGCCAGCAAGTTCAGCTAATAGAGTTCCTGCGAAAAAATGAGGATGTCTTCGCATGGTCTCCAAATGATATGCCAGGGGTCGACCCAGAGATCACACAGCATCACTTGAACATCTCCCCCGACGCCCGACCCGTGAAGCAACGCCTACGCAAGCTATCCAACATTGTACTTGTCAAGAAAGCTAATGGAAAATGGCAGATGTGCGTTGATTATACTGATCTCAATCGGGCTTGCCCGAAGGACTGCTATCCACTGCCCCGCATCGACCAACTGATAGATGCCACGTCGGGACATCAACTCCTCTCCTTCATGGATGCATTCTCGGGGTACAACCAAATCCGGATGGCCTCGAGAGAAACAAAACACAGCCTTCATCACTCATAATGACACCTACTGTTATAAGGTGATGCCATTCAGGCTGAAAAATGCTGGTGCAACCTACCAGCGGCTGGTAAATCGCATGTTCAAGGACCAGGTCGGAAGGAACATGGAGATTTACGTAGATGACATGATAGTCAAGAGCCGGAGGACTGAGACCCACCTCTCCGATCTAGCGGAAACGTTCTGAATGCTAAGAAGATACAAGATGCATCTCAACCCGACAAAATGTACCTCTTTGGCATTACATCCGGGAAGTTCCTCGGCTTTATAGTGCATCAGTGGGGGATACACGCCAATCCCGACAAGATAAAGGTGATACAGGAAATGCACCCCCCCTAGAACAATAAAAGAGGTCCAACAACTTACAGGTAGATTAGCGGCCCTGAGTCGCTTTATCCCCCGAGCCGGGGACAAGAGCTCTACCTTCTTCCGAACGCTAAAGTCGGCAAAGGACTTCAGGTGGACCCCCGAATGCGAAGAAGCATTCCGCCAACTAAAGAGTCACATCGAACACCTACCACAGCTAGCATCGGTGAGGGACGGGGAGCCTCTCGGCTTGTACCTCGTGGCAACCGACCTAGCAGTCAGCTCGGTCTTGGTGATGCTCGATAAAGTCGGGCAAAAGTCAATCTACTACATCAGCCATGTTCTGGCGGGACTTGAGCTCCGCTATCCCCCCATAGTGAAACTAGCCTTGGCTCTGATCCTGGCATCCAGGAAACTGAGGCTACACTTCCAAACACATCATATCAAGGTGATAACCGACCAACCCTTACGCTAGGTCCTCCCAATGTTCGACGTTGCAGGTCGGATACTCAAGTGGTCGATAGAGTTAGGGGAGTTCGACATCGAGTACGAGCCAAGAAAGGCGATCAAAGGTCAAGTGCTTGCAGACTTCCTCTCGGAACTCACGCCCCTAGAGACCCTGACGAACCCGAACCACGGATGGACGCTATACATTGACGGCTCTGCCAACGCGGAAAGAGGAGGCATCGACTTGGTGCTCAAGGACCCTTCCGACCACATCTACAAACATGCGCTTCGGTTAGGGTTCAAAGCCACGAACAACGAAGCAGAATATGGAGCGCTCCTGTTCGGTCTAAAGGTTGCAGCCGAGCTGGGTGCGTAAGACATTGAAATATTCACCGACTCCCAGCTCGTCGCAGGCTAAGTCAATGGGGAGTTCGAGACCCGAGAAGCAGCAATGATCAAGTACCTAGCCGAGGCACGATGGATGACGGGTTAGTTTTGGAGGTGCACCATCACCAAAGTGCCTTGCGTCGGGAACACACAGGCGGACACCTTGGCCAGGCTAGCCTCCTCCTACGTAACCGACACGTAGTCAGGAAGAATGGTGAGAACCATCGGGCCCTCCGTCAACTCGGGGGTACTAGTTGTCGATGAGGAAGATGGAAGCTGGATCAACGAAATCCTTCGCTTCAAGAAAACAGGAACCCTCCCCGAAGAATCAGGAGGACGAAGTCGTGGTATTGTGTCATCGATGGTTGCCTCTATCGGCAAGGTTTCAGCCGACCCCTGCTTCGGTGTTTAAGCCCGACCGAAGCACGCACCACCTTAGCCGAGATCCACGAGGAAATATGTGGGGACTATGTCGGCGCTCGCACCCTGGCACACAAGATCCTCAGGTAAGGCTACTACTGGCCCACCCTACGTAAGGATGCCCAGACTTATGTCCGGAGCTGCGAGCCGTGCCAGAAGCACGCCCGGTTCCAACATCAACCGATGGTGTCGCTCACAACTGCCGACTGCGCTTGGCCCTTCGCCCAGTGGGGAATGGACCTCCTCGACCCTTTCCCCCCAACCTCGGGACAACGAAGGTTTCTAATAGTCGGAGTCGACTATTTCACCAAATGGCTCGAGGCCGAGCCATTGGCTTCCATTACCGAAAGACAAGTCGAAGGATTTGTGTGGAAGAACATCATAACCAGATTCGGCCTGCCTAGAGTCATCATCACAGACAATGACATGCAGTTCAACAATGCGAAGTTCAAGGCGTTTTGCCAAAGCTATCGCATCAGCTGAAGTTTAGCTCAGTTGCTCACCCCCAAGCCAATGGACTTGCTGAGGTGACGAACCGAGCCATCTTGGAAGGGCTGAAGAAAAGGATCTCTGGTGCAACGACCTCCTGGGTTGACGAACTCTCGAGCATTCTCTGGGCATCTCAGACGACTCCAAAAAACCCGACGGGGGAGTCCCCCTATAGCCTGACCTTCGGGACCGAGGCTATGCTGCCTCCCGAGGTGGTTTTTCCCACCCTCCGAGTCCAGATCCACGGTGAAGAGGCATCCCACCAACAGCTCCTTGAGAACCTCGACCTACTAGAAGAGAAGCAAGCCGACTCCCATCTCCGAGCACTAGCCTATAGAAGGGTCATCACCAAACTATACAATCGTCGAGTGCGTCCTCGGCACGTCAAGATGTGCGATCTGGTGCTTCGGAAAACCGAGGTCAGTGACCCGGCTCGATCCCACGGGAAGCTGGCCCCGAACTGGGAGGGCCCTTACCGAGTCATCGAAGTTATTCGAGACGGGACTTATACGTTGGCAACAATGGAGGGGCGAGTGTTACCGAGAACTTGGCACATCACAAACTTGTGAAAATTCTACGCGTAATGTACTAGCAAAACGTCCCGATTTGTATTGATAAAAGCAAGTACAATAGACGTCGGGAACAAAATGAGGCTTTTCCCGACCCAGATTACAATGTGAAACAGAAAATTACAAGTCAGGGCTCGGGCGGGACCGAGTCATCAAATGCCTGTTGTCTCTCCATCGGCACCAGATCGTCCTCGGGATGGATGGTGAAGGGGTCTTCTTCAACTTCAGCGTCTGGGTGTCGGGCGTGGAAGCGGGCTAACGCCACCCGATACCCGTACTCATAAGTCACCCGACCCATCCTCTTCAAACCTTCTTTGAAGCCGAGGGACTCCTTATACTGGACGACCGATTGCTTGGGCAGCTCAGCTCGAGCGCTCTCCAGGGCCTTCACGGCCTGCAATAGCTCGTCGTCCATCTTCTGAGCCCTGACTCGCGCCTCCTTCAGCAATCGTTGGGCATCGCCCAGGTGACTCCGGACCTCGTGCAATTCTTTCTCCGCGGCCTCGCGCCTTAAGAGCTCCTCGCCTCTCTCCCGCTTGATCTTCTCGAGCTCCGCTTACAGCTCGAATGCGCGCTCCTCGGCCTTGGCGACTGCCTCCGGACCCCCGTTTGATTTCAGAGCATCAAGCTCTTCTTGTAGCTGCTTGATCCGGTAGTCCATGAACATGATCAGTCGACCCGCATCATGGACTCGGCCGAAGAGCGCCATTTGGAAGTGTTGGCTCTGCACGAAAAAAATAACTGTTAGAAGCTCGGCAAAGGGAGAACCTGAGCTACCAAGGCATGGGTCGGGAAGCTTACCAGGACCATCTCCTTGGTGGCTCGGGCCATCTGGACTTCCGAGGGGAGCATGTAGAGCTCCCGCGCCAGTTGGGGGTGGAGAAGTCCCCTCTCGAACTCCTCCGCTGCCGACAAATTATTCCAAACTTTCGTCGAGTTCTTCAGCCCCTTCCATCTGGCCTTCATCTCCTTCTCGGGGTCTTGATGCCCCAGGTCGGACATTAGCAAGGTATAATAACCCGCGTCGCCCTTATGCACCTTTGTTTTGGAAAGGTCTTTCTCGACCTCGGACACTGGTGGGCCGGTGAAGCGCCCCCCTCCTCGGACTCGGCGGGTGCCTCGGGCTCCTCTGACGGCGTCGCCGGCTCCTTGCCTTTGGATCGGGAGTGAGACTCCCCCTCGCCGGGACGGGACCTGTGCCTCCTCGTCAGCACTTTGACCTTCTTATGGAGCCTCGCTGCATCCTCGGCCTGCTTGGTCGGCGCGACAACCGACCTCTTCAACGAAGCCTTCGGGGCTTCCCTCGCAGGAGAAGCACCGACCTCCCGGGCAGTGTGGCGGGTCGAAGGGACTTTGCCGCTGGTCACCTTCGGCATCCGCATCTCCCCGAGATCCATCCGATCTGCATCCCGACTGACAAGTTAGTGAGCAGTTAGAAAGGCTAAAATAAAGTAAAATAATAGTACCCCTAGAGGCCGGGCTGAGACCCGCCTCGACTAGCCAAAGCTCGGCCATCTCCTTGATCGCGCGTGAAGAGGAAAGAATTCCATTCAGTCGGCCGACCAGGACGATTTCTTCCTCGGATAAGTACAGGGAGGCGTTGTCGATCGGGTGTGCCGACCAGTCGAGCCTAAACCCCCAAACTGGACCACTGACATAAAGGTAGCGGGACTTCCAACCTTTGTTGTTGGAAGGTGCCCCGCTGACTCAAAAATCGACCCGGGCGGTGAGGTAGTAACCACCCTGACTTTTGCAAAGGCGAAAGCACGCCATGAACAAGTCTCGAGTCGGGATAATCCTGGCCCCTCGCCACTCGACGACAAGGTAGCGCCACGAGTTGGGCGCTACCTGGCTAGGAGAGATCCTCCACCACCTCAGGCATTCTTCGATGAGTGGATGCAGAGGAAATCGGAGACCGGCCTCCAGAGCATCCACCGAGATGCACATGCCAGGAGCGTCCAAACTATAGGGGCGCTGCCCGGGCTGCAGAACATGCAACCCGTATTCGACCGGGATGCTATACCGCTCCCTAATCACGGCACGTGACCCCTCGATCACTGTCGTATCTAGGTCATGATCCGACTTCATGACCTCTAGATCCCTCAGAACCCTCGCGTCGACTGGCGACGGGGGCCCAGAAGACACTCCTAAGGAACCGACCTCGGGATCACACCGACTCGTCTCCCCCGACCCCGGGGAAGAAACGACCCTAACACTACTCGAGGAGTCCGAGGAGGTCATCCCGACCTGTTCAAAAAAGAACTACTGACTGAAGGGACGATGGGTGGATAGGAAGGTCTGAGGTAGAAGCAAGAAAGGGGCCAAATGAACAAGTGAGGTCTCAGTCTCGTCACATCAAACTTATAGCGCCCAAGGGTGTCGTTTCAGCTTCCCGAGGCAAGACGGAGCGTCGCCACCCCAAAAGCTACCTAGCGCATTAAATGCGTCATTACTCCGACTGAAACCTAAGTTGAGGACAAAAAAAAAGATATATATATAATAAAATAAAATAAAATATAATAATAACAATAAATAAATAAGGGGGTTCATAGGATAAGGGCGAAGGCACCATAGTCCACCCTCTGGCCAAATCCCAAGATTTGTGCCCGAGTTCACCCTCTCGGCCAAATCCCCAAGATTTGCGCCCGAGTTCACCCTCTCGACAAAATCCCAAATTCAAATTCTCGAGTTCCTGCTCAGTCGGATCAGTTCCTGCACCATTCACATTCTCGAGCTCCTGCTCGGTCGGATCAGCTCCTGCACCATTCAAATTCCCGAGCTCCTGCTCGGTCAGATCAGCTCCTGCACCATTTAAATTCCCGAGCTTCTGCTCGGTCGGATCAGTTCCTGCACCATTCAAATTCCCGAGCTTCTGCTCGGGGATCAACTCCTGCACCATTCAAATTCTCGAGCTTATGCTCGGTCGGATCAGCTCCTGCACCATTCAAATTCTCGAGCTTCTGCTCGGTCGGATTAACTCCTGCACCATTTAAATTTCTGAGTTCCTGCTCGGTCGGATCAGCTCCTGCACCACCCAAATTCCCGAGCTCCTGCTCGGTCGGATTAGCTCCTGCACCACCCAAATTCCTGAGCTCCTGCTCGGTCGGATCAGCTCCTGCACCATTCTGATTCCTGAGCTCCCACTCGGTCGGATCAGCTCCCGCTCCGATCAAGTCCCCGAGCCCTGCTCGGTCAGATCAATTCCCGAGCTCATACTCGGTCGCATCAGCTCACGCTTCAATCAATTCCAGAGCCCCTCTTGACCCGATCAGTCCCTGAGCCCCTACTTGGGATTAGTCCAATGCCACCACAGGCCAGAAGATGAGCACAAGACCTCATCTCCAGCACCCTAGTCGGGCACCTCGAGAAGGTCTTCCCGGGGGGGGGAGGAGAATGATATGACATATGTTGACCTGGCCACCACATCATCATGCCCTCGGACAGCTGGCTCGCCGACGTGGCCGATCCGACACGGGCAGCCGGTCGGATGCAAGTATGGGGGGCGTCAGTGGACGTATAGCTGACCTGACACAGGTAAGGTCGACACCCCCTACCTACAGACGCACGCCTCACCGCAAGGACGACAAGCGTGGTGGAAGGGTACGACGACATGGTAAGCCATAAGGGCAGTAAGGTTACCAGGTACGAATAGCCTACAACACTCACTATAAAAACTCATGCACCTCTACGGGGCAGGGGGATCGTAAAAACCAACCACTGAACTAACTTGACCGTCGGAGGGGTCACGTCGAGAACCTACCCGACCCGACCTTCTTGCAGGAGTAAGAGACCGACCCGAGCTGGAATATTTCAGCCCGACCCGAGCTCCACCATTCCAGCAGTCGACTTCCCGAGTCGAACCCCGAGGTTCCACCCATCCGACCGAGCTCCAACTCCGCACTGAGACGACCACGGGTGAGTTAGCGCACACAGGCCTGAACCAACAATGCTTGCTCAACAAACACGGAGGCGGAACTCATCTACTAGGCAAACACCAGATTTGTCACTAACATTTGTTAAATAAGAACATATAATTTATTATTTCATGGATAAAATGTTTTGCGTATACTATATAGTGTGCTGCTTAAAGAAAACTAAATATTTGGGATTCAATTTTCTCATCATGCTTGTGAACTTATTGTGGAATAGTAGGAATACAGGATTATTGTTGTTTCCAATAGATGCCATTTAGACCAAGAAGCTTAGTATAAGTCCAATTTATGGTGACTAAGAATGGTACTTATTGTTGGAAATATGAAGAAGTAATGAAAATGCCAAATTGATTCATTGATCCATTGTCAATTTATACAGGTGAAGATAGGAGGATTTTCCTCAACTAACTACGTGATTTCCTCAACTGATGAACGAGAGAATCTCGTTCGGTTAAGGAAATTTGTTACAGCTAACATGCCCCCGCAAGATCGAGCTCCTATCAAGGACGTCGATCTTGGATCGATGGAAGAAAAACAGTTTACGTGCTAGAGACTTCGTGAGGGAGTCGGCCAGTTGGTCAGCTGTGTGGACATGAGAGACACGGAGCTGCTTGCGAGCTACTTGATCCCGAACAAAGTGAAAGTCAATAGCAACGTGCTTCATGCGAGAGTGAAAGACTGGATTTGCACAAAGATAAGTGGCCCCGATATTATCACAGTAAATAACAGGTATAGAAGCATAATGAATTTGAAGTTCCTGAAGTAAGTGGCTAATCCAATTGAGTTCAGCAGCAGCGGCGGCAACAGCCCGATATTCAGCCTCGGTAGTAGATCTGGCAATCGTCTTTTGCTTTTTAGAGCTCCAGCTTATCGGATTAGCACCAAGGAATACAATATACCCAGATGTAGAAGTTCTATCATCAACGTTACCGGCCCAATCCGCATCGGCAAAGGCATGAAGTTGAGAGGGAGAATTCTTGCGAAGAAAAATGCCATGATCAATAGTCCCTTTCAGATAACGCAAAATGCGTTTGACAGCAGTCCAGTGCAAAGTAGATGGTTGATGCATAAATTGAGATAATTTATTAACCGGAAAGGAGACATCGGGACGAGTGAGTGCTAGATATTGTAAGGAGCCAACTACCTGTCGATATAGAGTAGGATCTGTGACAGGACTACCATCATAGAGATGCAGCGATGTACTTGGAGATAGAGGAGTGGAGACTGCTTTAGCGTCTTGCATGTTTGTCTTCAACAGTAAATCATGAATATACTTTCGTTGTGAAAGAAAGAGACCAGAAGATGTAAATGTAGCCTCAACACCGAGAAAGTAATGCAAGGTACCAAGATCTTTGAGGGAGAAGCGGTCTGCCAATTGCGTAATAAATGCCTGAACCTCCATTGAGTTATCACCTGTGATAATAATATCATCCACATAGACGAGGAGATAGATGGTGCTCCCACGATGTTGGTGTAGAAATAAGGAAACATCAGACTTAGAGTTGATAAAGCCAATGGAAGATAAGTAGAGACCAAGTTCAGTATACCATGCTCGTGGAGCCTGACGAAGTCCATAGATGACCTTTTTTAGTTTACAAATATGTCCCGGATATTGAGGATGTATAAAGCCTGGAGGTTGTTCCATAAAAACATCTTCAGTGAGGGTTCCTTGTAAAAAGACATTATTAACATCTAACTGACGTAAGCACCAACCTTTCGATATTGCCAGACTTAGAAGAAGCCGAATGGTAGTAGGTTTGACAACAGGACTAAATGTCTCAGTGAAGTCAATGCCAGGTCGTTGATGAAATCCTTTGGCCACAAGACGTGCCTTATAGCGAGCAATAGAACCATCAGGATTCCGCTTAATTCGAAAAACCCATTTGCACCCGATAATATTTTGTGTGGAGAGAGGAGTGAGAGACCAAGTAGCATTGTGAAGAAGGGCATCATACTCCTCACACATGGCTTTACGCCAATGAGGATATTTCTGAGCCTGAGAGAATGAAGTAGGTTCAACAGAGTCGAAAGAGGGTTCGGTGCTAACATGCAAATCTAGAACTCGACGCGGTTTAAAGATACCACACTTGGAACGAGTTTGCATAGGATGCCGAGAAGTGACAGTAGGGCTAGGAGGTAAGGGTTGTGGGTCAGTGCTGGTGGAGGCAGACGAAGGGACAATAGAAGTACCTTGGCGTGGTGAAGACAAAGACACTGGGGGGGGAGGAGCCGGAGGAGAAGGAAAAGAGGGAAACTGCGGAACAGAAGTAACTAAAAAGTTTGGATCTAAGGAAGACAAAATGGAGGAGGAAGATTGTTCATAGTGATCCAATGGAACTATCGATTGTCGATGATCTCGAAAGGGAAAGATAGTCTCCACAAAAGTAACATGTCTGGAGATAAAGACTTTAGCAGAGTGAGGGTCATAACATCGATATGTGTTATGTTCAAGAGAGTACCCTATGAAAACACAAGGTCGAGATCGAGATTGCATTTTATTAGAATTGTAGGGACGTAACCATGGATAACATAGACAACCAAAAACCTTTAAGGTTTGGATGTTAGGGTGTTTTTGAAATAACTTTTCAAATGGTGAATGATATTGTAGGAGAGGAGTAGGCAAGCGATTAATAAGATAAACAGTAGTTTGAAAAGCGACAGACCAAAAGATAGAAGGCATGGAAGCCTGATGGAGCAATGTAAGACCAGTCTCAACAATATGACGATGCTTACGCTCAGCAGAGCCAACCAGTTGAGGGGTATATGGTGGGGACTTAAGATGTTGAATACCAGAGGTAGCTAGATAAGACGCAAGAGCTTGATATTCACCGCCACCATCAGAATAGACAGTTTTAATAGTAGTTTGAAAATAATTCTCGACCAAGTTCTTGAATTTAGAGAAGACAACAGCAACCTCAGATTTCTGACAAAGAGGATATAACCATGTGTACTTTGTAAAATAGTCTACAAAGACAACATAGAATCTGAACTTGTCAAAAGAGACAACTGACGCAGGGCCCCAGACATCAGTATAAATAACCTCAAACGGTTTAGAGCAAGAAATAGAAGATGTACCAAATGGTAACCGATGACTCTTATTACTAGCATCACAGTAAGTAATAGTAGAACCAGATTTAGAAACAGGAATAGAGTAGCGAGAAAGTAACTTTTGTTGAACAGGGATTGAGGGATGACCAAGACGTTGATGCCACATATCGATTGGAGCAGCGGTGGAGGCGTTAGCAGTAGGCTGAGTGAGATATAAGGTAGACGATCATTCATAGATGTTGTCTTTATTCGGATCGCGAACCAACGATGCTCCCGTGCTCAAGTCCTTGACAAGAAAATAATCAGGAAAGAATTCAATAGAAGCATTGTTTTGTTGGCAGAACTGAGAGACAGAGATGAGATTTCTTTTAATATGAGGTGCACACAAAACATTATCGAGTGTAAAAGAAGTGGCATTTAAAGTAAGCTTTGTTGTACCGAAATGAGTAATAGGAATTCTGTTACCATCACCGATGATAATATCTTCAGTTCCGCCATAGTTGTTGTGGAGCGACAGGTTCTGAAGATCAGAAGTAATATGGTGGGAAGCACCAGAGTCCACAATCCAATTAGATTGATTGTCAGAGGGAGTCATCATGACATTTGCCCGAGGCCAAGCCGACGGAGGTGAAAGACGAGGTCGAGACCGACAAACCTTTGCCGAGTTGCCGACTTTATCACATAATTGGCAGATAACTTGTTGCTGAAGCATGGAAGGAGGATAACGCGGTTGAACGGCAGCATTGAAGTGCGGAGAATGGAGAGGCGGCGGTGATGGAGAGGGACCCGTAGAAGTGGGAAAAAAATTGGTCACACCTTTTGAAGCATTCTTACAGTATTTATGATTTTGCCGGTTGGACTTCTGATTGAACTGAGCCGTGATAGGAGGTCCTGGCAATGAATCTGACAGTCTATTAGCACGTTTTAGGTAAGCTTCATAGTCGGTGAGCTTGTCATAGAGTTCTTCAAAGCAAACCGGAGAGTCACGTGCTCGAAGTGCAGCTGCCAGTTCTTTGAACTCGGGACTCAATCCATTAAGCGTGTGGACAAGAACTTCTTCATCAGTCAGGGAATGACCTATCAAAGCTAGGTCACCAATAATCATTTTGATATGTTGTAAGTAATCGGCAATAGTACTTCCCTCCTGCTTAAGGCTCATAAGGCTGGATAGGAGTCCAAGCATGCGAGTCCGGGAGCGATTCGCGAAGGTAGTTTGTAACTTGGTCCAAGCCTCCGCAGCAGTGACACAAGAGGACACAAGCGGAGCAATGGATCCCGCAACAGAAGCTTGAATTGCTTGGAGTATTAGCCGATCTTGGTGCAACCAAAGTTTGTGCGCAGAATTCGATACTAGGTCGGGTTCTCCTGGAACATGTATCATCGCTGGTGGATAACTAAGAGAGCCATCAATGTAACCCAATAAATCATAACCAAATAAAAGGTTTGAGAATTGGGCCCGCCAGGACGCATAATTACCACCCTTGGATAATTTAAATGGAATAAAGGAGGCGGCATTAATGGAGGTGAGTCCTGAATGCGGAGAAAAATTGCCAACAGGAAAAAGTGTTGGAGTATCGGAGGTAGAGAACGAAGACATCGAGGAACCAATACCAGGTCAAAGGGAAACCAAGAGAGAAAGGTAAGTAATCTCGCCGAGAAAACAATTGCAAAAATCGTTAGAAGATAGAGGAAGAGCGAGGGTAGGAAGCCGATTTTTTAATAATATGACAAAAGCGTCCAAGAGATTGATGGTAAAAGAAATAAGGAATGAAAGGTAAGGAGACTCTACCGTTGTCCTGATACGATGAATAGCAATGTTCGGGTGCAACAATCATACTGGAACCAGCCCATCCGAATATGACACAGTGAGTGCAACCACTGTTAAAATAGATCACCCGACACTCCCCTCAAATCCAACGGGATACACCGGGAGGAAGAAGGCTTCTTGAATGACTTCTTAGGGACTCTGAGGCTCCTCTTCAATCATCAGATTGGTCTGGCGTTCATAGCTGACCAACTCACCGTAAGCAGAGTGAGAGAGGGGTTAGTCCTGGGAGACGCGCCTGTGGTGTCCGCGTTTGGATGGCTCTTTAGAGCTGCTAAGAGGGTAGCCGCTATGGAGCATTCGCGAGCGTTGCGTTTGCAGGGCAGGAGACCGCTGGTGCCAATGTACCGGAGCGTTGGCGAGGCTGGAGACTGGGGAGGCGGCCGAGATTTTGCTGCTCTGGCGAAAGAAAGGATGTCAAGGTTGCGGCAACAGTATCAGCGCTCGTTGGGAGATCGGTGCTGATCTCGTTGGTTCCGTCAGTAGATGTGGCAGATGTCGCAACAGTAGATGGACTGGAGTCGACGATAAAATCTGCACGTGATCGGAAGTGGTGGAAATTTGCTGTCGTTTGACAGCAATAAGAGAGTTTGCTTTTAAGCAAGCCGCTCTGATACCATGTTGGAAATATGAAGAAGTAATGAAAATGCTCAATTGATTCATTGATCCATTGTCAATTTATACAGGTGAAGATAGGAGGATTTTCCTCAACTAACTACGTGATTTCCTCAACTGATGAACGAGAGAATCTCGTTCGGTTAAGAAAATTTGTTACAGCTAACACTTATAACTCTCAGTATTATGAGAATTTTCTTCTTAAGCTTTTGTTCTTGAATATATGTTTATAATAGTTTGAATTAACAATTCCAAATTCTTGTAAGTAATCATAACTTTAGCATGTAGCATATCATTGGTTTATTGTTTCTTTCTACTTCATATTTCAGTGGTTGCATAACTTCTGCCGAGACCATTATGCTTTACAAGCAAAGTTTGGATGAATTTTTAGCTCTCTTCAATTACGGGGATACTGTTGTTGTTTCAATCAAGGTTTACAATTTCGACATGTACCGTCCGGTACGGGTGGTACATACATATCTGTCAGGTTGTCGGTATGCGGACTGCCCGCTACCGGGCGGTACCGCCAAAAAAAGATCGTCAATGGTCGATTTTGGTTGTCGATTGTCGATTGAGGGAGAAATCAGCCATCGGCGGTCGATTTCGATCGTCGATAGTCGATTGAGAGAGAAATCAACTGTCGACGATCAATTGAGGGAGAAATCAACCGTCGTCGATCGACTGAGGGAGAAAAAGGGAAGAAGAAGAAGAAGAAGAGGAAAAGAAGAAAAAAAGAAAGGAGAAGAAGAAAGAATACCTATTTTTCTGTGTCGTCCTTGCCTGCACGAGGAGATGGAACATCGCCCCGCGTGGGGAGAAAGGGGTGATGTCGCCCCTTTTCATTTTTTATTAATATTTTAATATATTTAATATTATATTATATTATATTTTAATATACTAGGTGGTACGTACAGGTATCGGTACGGACCAGTAAGTTAAACCTTGGTTTCAATCTCCTCCTAATCAAGAGCATTATTAGCAGCTTATTTTGATCTCTCTTCATCCCTGGTGCTGATATTATTTAATGCATTTATTTTTTATTTATTCTCTAGGAATCTACATAGTAGTGATACTTTGAGTCAGGGTTCTAAATACTGATCTAATACTGGTTTTTATATTTTGTTGGACCAGTATGGTGGTAATATACGAGACTATATACCAAACTATACTACTTGGTATTGTTAAAAAAAATTGGCCAAAATTCTTATTGACCCTCTGTACTATGCCTCAAAATCAAATTCAATCTCCATACTTTAAGACTCGTCTAAGTGACCCCTCTTACTAGATTTCACATTAAAGTCATCTCTTGTACTTTAAAACTCGTCTAAATGATCTCACATACTATGCCTCAAAATCAAAGTCACCCTCCGTACTTTAAAACTCGTCTAAGTGACCCCTCGTACTATGCCTTAAAATCAAAGTCACCTTCTGTACTTTAAAACTCGTCTAAGTGACCTTTCGTACTATGCCTCAAAATCAAAGTTATCCATTGTATTTTAAAACTCGTCTAAGGACCCCCTGTATTACAATTTCGCATCAAAGTGGCCCTCCTCTGTTAGAAATAAGGTTACCCTGTTAAGTAAAATATTTTACGGGTTTATTTTTAGAGAATGATCGAAAATATAGAACATAGCGCTTGACCCAAAAAAATCACATACATTTTTACCTTTAATTTATTTGTCAACAAATTATAGATATCGCAGATCTCAAGCAAAGAAAAAATAGACAGGTAGAAAGACAATGGAAAGACAAACAAACTAACATCGAAGAAAAAATAAGAAAGGCAGAAAGCAGCAAAAAAGTGAACAAACTAACGCCGATAGAGATTGATGAAGAAATGACAGAGATTGAAGTTGCAGAAAAGAACGTTGATAGAGATTAGAGAAGAAAGAAAGACAGAGGAAAATTGATTAGGGTTTTGAAACTATTTAGTTATAATCCTCAAATAAAAATAATCTCATAAATTATTTTACATAACGACGTAACCTTATTTTTAACAAAGGGTACCACTTTGATGCGAAATCGTAATAAGAGGGGTCACTTAGACGAGTTTTAAAGTACAAGGGGTAACTTTGATTTTAAGGCATAGTACGGGGGGTCACTTAGATGAGTTTTAAAGTATGAGGGGTGACTTTGATTTTGAGACATAGTACGGGGGTCACTTAGATAAGTTTTAAAATAAGAGGGTGATTTTGATTTTGAGGCATAGTACGAGTGGTCACTTAGACAAGTTTTAAAGTACGGGGATGAATTTGATATGAAATCATAGTACGAGGGATCACTTAGACGAGTTTTAAAGTACGGGAGGTGACTTTGATTTTGAGACATAGTACAGGAGGTCAATAATAATTTTGACCAAAAAAATTGATACCAACTAATATTTGAAACCATGTTTTGAGTATTTTTTTTTTTCTTTACTCTTTAACATCTAAATTTATGCTTCAGATATGCCAAGAAGGGGTCAATTTAAGTAAAAGAATTAGTATCAGTAAACTGCATTCTTGACTTTTTATCTTTAACCTGCACGATCCTGCACATATAAAAAAATAAAGCATCTTGATATAATTAATGTGCTCTTTCCATTTAGAAAAATAACATATTAACAAAGTCCCTTATGTACTGTACTTAGCAAAGAATATGGATGTTTAATTTGTTGCATCTCCACAGGACTTGTATTTTATTGCATTTCAGCAAGCATGTCATTTGCAGTTCTTGTCCTTTTGTCTGTCTCTTTGTTTGCAAGTCTGTCCGGAGAAAAGACTTTTAGTGGAGAAATGCACTTCCTGTCATTTTTTTTTTTTTTTTTTTTTGAGAACTAGAAATCTCAAATTTGAACTGTACCTACAGCTGCGGCCTTGTTCTCTCATTCACTTCTTTGTGTTAGAGATGTTAGATTAGCTGCCATTTCAGCATGGAGTTCTCATACAGTATTTCTCTTAGTGCTGACCAATACTTTTGATGGACGGAGAGTGCCGCATAACTCCTCCCTAATAAATGATGGGCGGCCATTAAAGATGGATCCAACTACAACTCGATGCATTTAAATGAAAATAAACACCTAAGCCATGCATGACCTTTCCAGCTTATTGTTGTTGGAGAAACGTATTGAGTTCGCGACAGAGGCAGAACATCTGTTATCGTAGTATGACATATCCACTCTCAGAGTGACGCCACCACAGACATACATCATGTAATACGAAATAGGGCCTCAAGTTTGACGCTTTGCAGAAGTGATATAGATCAAGTCAAGGGTTGGAAGCTTAGGAAAGCAAGAAGAAACCTAAGACCGAGGTCAATGATAGCTTTTCCAACTTTATCTCTCTCACTGTCAAGTTAGCCTGACGTAGAAAACAACGATAAGTAGAGAAGATAGTGGGTCAACCACGTCTATGATCATCATGCAAATAATAACTTTTGTACCGAAGAAAATTTATTAAGAAATATTTTATAGCATATTCTCTAGGGAATAACATGTAACGATTTCTCTAGAGCTAATCGTGTAAGAAAATTTGAAATCAAAATATGTTTCTAAATCATCATAATAAAAATATAATAAAACTAATACATAAATGAAATTTAATTACCTTCATATTGTTAAGAATTTCAACAATAATTTTTCTTAGTGATTTTTTAGTATTTCTCATCTCACAATTCTCAATTTAGATAGTGTAGAAATTATTTAAGCCTCGAGTTTGAGCTTAGGGACAAAAAAAAACTCATATATATATATATATATATATATATATATATATATATATATATATATATATATATATATATATATATTCTCCCATCAAAAATATTTATTACCATCAATTTCATAATGTTCAAGAATTAATTCAAGATCAAAATATTTAAACCATAATTAAGAAGAAATTTAATAATAAATGTTACATTCAATGAATGAAAAATTTAAATATTTAAATCATAATAAATAAAAAATTAACGATAATAAATAAAAATAATAAAAATATATTCTCTCACCTTGTCCATAGGATTAACTTAATGACTTAATTAATATTATCGAATAATATTCTTAAGAAATAAATATATGAATCATAGTGATCATCCATGTACCATAATGTATTTAGTTTCTTAAGAATTAATCTTAATGTGGTAATATTACTTAATGAATAAATCTTATGTTCATTGCTAGTAAATATAAATATATTTTCTCAAATTAATGTACATATGAATATGAGAAAACAACACAATATATAAGATTCTCAATACAATTACAAAGTGGAACCAAGTTCCATTTTTTCTACATATTCCTTGAATTTTAGAGGTGGCATGCGTTAATCAAAGAATCAACAATCATCAATTCAGTACTAATATGCTCAATGACCATTTTTTTTTTCTTTTACACGTTCTCTTATGGTTAAATACTTAATTTCAATATATTTACTTCGATTTTTACTTTTATTAATTTTAATCATAAAGACAGTAATTGAATTGTCACAAAAAAATCTTAATGATCTAGAAATATAATCCATGATTCTAAGCCCAGAAATAAAATTCTTAAATCATACACCATATGAAATAGCCTCAAAATAGGAGACAAACTCAGCTTCTATTATAGAAGCAGCAGTTAAGGTCTGCTTGACACTTCCCCAAGATTACCAGCCATTATGAAAATATATTCTGATGTTGATTTATAAGAATTAACATGGTCGATAAAGTCCAAATTTGAATAGTCAATTACATCTATGGTGTCTATATGTCCATGCAAAAATATATAATCTTTGGTTCATACATAAGGCTTCCTATGATAGAAGCATATAAGATGTTTTTCATTAATCTTTCATCCAAAATCTTTTTCAAAGCTTATTGATATAAGTTTCTTTTGATAGACCTAAAATACCTCGAGGTTTATCTCTATGGATATTAATACTAATAACATAAGATGTTTCACGCATATCCTTAATGTCAAAATTTTCCTTCATGTCAAAGTTTTTAAAAAGAAATTGTTTCACCTCATGTAGCAAACCCTTATAATTAGTTGCAAGCAAAATATCATCTACGTATAAAATAAGAGAACATATTTTACTCCTACTAGCCTTATGGTATATACATTGATTCATGGATTTTCAACAAATCCGAATGAAAAATCACTTCATGGAAATCAAAATATCATTGATGGGATGCTTATTTTAAACCATATACAAATTTTAAACCAAGTGTCCACTAACACTAGAGGAGAAACCTTAAGGTTGTTTTATATAAACCTCCTCCCGTAGATTTTTGTTAAGAAATATTATTTTTATATTCATTTGTTGCAACTTAAGGTTAAAATGAACAATGAATGTCAAAAAGATATGAAGAGAATCTTTCTTAAATATAGGAAAAAATATCTTTGTATATTCGATTGTCTCTTTTTGAGTAAATCTCTTTGTGATAAGTCTTGTTTTGTATCTCTTAATGTTGCCTAACAAATCATTCTTGATCATAGAGGCTCATTTATAGCCAATGATATTTGCCCCATTAGGTAACTCTATAAGATCCCAAACTTTAATACTCTTTATGGAATTCATCTCCTCCTTCGTGACATTATGCCACAAGTCTGACTCTTTGTAACTTATGGCTTATAAGAAGGTTTCAGGATCATTTTTCTACTCCAATATTATAGTCAAATTCTTGTAGATATATAATATAATCACTAGAAATTATCGATCTTTTATTTCTAGTAGATCTTTTTATTGTTGTACCAATGTCTCCCTTGGGAGCTTGTTGTTCATGTGCTTGTTGTAATTCTTGAATTGTTTGATCTATTAAAATACCATCAGCAACTTGTGGGATATCTATGATTGGTTATTCAACACAAATTTGAATTTAAAGAGTGCTATGAACTATAACCAATCTATCACTTGATATGAAAGATTGAGTTTCTATATGATCATATACAGAAACTATATTTTTGAACTGATTGCTCCCATTGATCATTTCATCGTCAAGAAACTTAGCGTTTCTTAATAACACAATCATAGTTGTGTGAGATGGACTATAAAACCCATAACCTTTTAACTTTTTGACATATATGACAAAATAATCACTAATAGTCCTCGGGTCTAGTTTCTTCTTTTATGGATTATATATCATGACCTCAGATTGTCACGGACTTAACTAGTTTTGCCTAAGTCGTGCGACACCCTTGCAAGTTTGTCTGCAAATGTCAGCCTCCCCAAAACCTCATAGGGTCCCTTAGGACCTACACAAGAGAAAACGGGTTAGAGGAATCACTTCCCACAGGATCCACAAGCAACAGTTTTAGCAAACACTTTATATAGTCAATGTAAATTACAACTATGAACTTTACAAGTTCTGAACAGTTGCACACAAAAGAAAATGGTCCATTACAGACCGAAGTCCCCACAAGTAATTACAATACATACTCGTATTTATAAACCAAAATCGACTACAAAGCAAACCAAACTAGGGCTGTCAAGCTTACTACAAGCCCGCTACTTGCTGTACAAGGTATGTACACAAACCGAAGGACACAGACAAACATGAGCATTTTATTGAATACCTTATTTACATTTTTGTCTGTGACATTCTCCCCCACTTATTCCTTCAATGTCCTCATCGAAGTCGCTATAAACGTTGTATCTCCTCGCCTTTTACTGAATTTTCAATCTTCTGCTCTAGTTGCAACACGCCTCTTGGCTCCCAGCTGCTTTCCACTATTGTTATTGAGTAGTCGAACTCTGATCTGTCATACTGCTTCAACTCACCAGTGACTAACTCTGGTGTGGGGTTGACTTGAGTTATGCTGATCCTTGTCGATTTCTGAGATCTTTCTAGTGAAGGAAAAAGACATTCTTTGTTATGCACCAGAGTTGCAAGCAGTCTCATGTTGCTTAAACTGGATGGATACTTGTTGGAGCTTTAACGAGCATCGTCTCGTAGACTTTAAAGTTTTTTAGGTCCTTCCTATATGATATTTACTCATTGATCTTTCTTTCACTTTTAGTTGTCACTTCCAAGTAGGTTCGCATCAATCTCGCTTTCGATCGGTATTCAACTGGAAAATGAAGCGGACAATCTACTCTCAGTAGTACTTATCACCAATGGTAAAGATTTGACAACTATTGTCTTCTATAAGCTTTCTTCGAAGGGTCACTGAACTTGTGCAGAGCTCCTTTGCTGGATAAGTAAGAGAGCTGGGATACTCGACTTCACCCATTCTCTTAGGAGTTGAGAAGGCAAAAGTTACTCAATTTCGTTTACCTCCTTGAGGTTGTACTTCATTTATTGAGCTGGTTACTAGCATTCGCTCACTCTTTGCTCACACTTCTGAAGCACTTGAAGTGTTTGCACTCTTTGCATTGAGTTAGCAACTATGATTTGCCTTCCCACTACCATTGAACTTCTGGAATGCAAGAAGTTTTGCTCGAAAAGAGTAAAAAGTTTACCCCAACTTGGAGTTCCCCAACTTAGAGTAAGTCTTTGATAGTTCTAGTCACCTCTGGGATTGTACCATCTTCTCTATCATCTTTGTCGTCTACTCCTCTGAGTAGAAAAGGTATAACACTGCGTACTGTTGGGAAACTTCAGCAGGTGCATCACATGCACAGCGAAAATCAAAACAAAAACTGGTTTTCCACGCAGATCAAATCGTCGTGCAAAAGATTGGGGTCAATCGTATATCCTTGTATTCCAATGTGTGAGAGATTGATTTTACCTAGGGAGATCATATATCCCTGTATTCCAAATCCGGACGGAGAAGATGAAGGAGGTCAATCGTCCTCCTCTCTAGCGGTATCCACATGATGGATCTCTACAGTGAAACTCCTCCAATCTAATCTCTCAACTCTTACGCAGAGGGAGGGAGAAGAATAGGAGGTGATGGCTAAAGCTGCAGCTTATCAACCATGAGTCTCCCCTCCTATTTATAAAGAGCCACCAAAACCCTAGGGCTCCTTCCTTAGTGGGTATTGGATCTCCATCCAATAACCCACTAACCTTACAGTATTGAATCTCTATCCAATAATCTTCTTAGGCCTCTAATTGGGCTTTAAGCAAGGAGCCCATCAGCATAGGGTCTAATCTAATGAGAATACGGGCTAATTAGATCTTTATCCAATCCTTTATTCATTGAAGCATCCACCATATGTGTGTGACCCTCTAGGCCCGATACCGAGCTGGCTGTGAGTCATTCCCATCAGAACTCTTTCTGATATAGTGAATTATTATCCTCATAATAATTCACTCGACTCATCGGCTATTGATGTACTAGGCCACTACACCATAGTCCTCAAACGGTACAGGGGGATCGAATCCATCGGACCTATCTGTCTATAATTACCATATATCTTTAATCCCTCATCCAAATAATATCTCACAGATCATATATTGGATATGGTACTATCAGGTCACATACGAAATCAGTTTGTCTTACTTTATTTAGATTCTACCGGAGAACTCCTTCTCTCTCAATCTAAATGACCATGGCCGGGGATTTGTTTGAGCAAGCATTTATGAGATATTCCTATCGTGATACCGAGAGTGGATGATCCTCTATTGATACTCAATTGCTTTCGTAATGTTGATTACCAATCCCGATAACCAATTGTACCAGATCTAGAACTTTCCAAACTTATAAGGCATCAAAAAAAAGAGTACTCATACAAGACATCCTTGGTGTCTCATGTCTAAGGATCAGATACACAACTGGAACTATGGAATCGCTGTTTGACATTATGTATCATTAACCATACAACATTCCATAAGCGGATCAATCAGTGAACTCATTCTCTAATGAGCACCTGTACTATATCCTTAGTGTCTCCACATAAGTGGCTATAAGATCAGCCGCCTCCATCATATGGATGGGTATATAGTACACCGATCTATCCGGTTATCTAAATGTCCCTCTTGAGTAACCTATGACCGAGATTATTTAATATTTATGTTTAAAGGTGAATCAATCTTATTATCGTGATTTCATCACGATTCGATTCTCATTGCACAGGACCAAGGACATCACAATATATATGTAATAAATAATATAATATGAGAATATATCAATATTAATCATAAGCAAAAAGATTACACAGTGTGTCACACGTGTCATCACTCACGTGATTGGCTTGCAGGGCACTTGTAACTAGCACGTACTACTTACTTCGTTCCTTGGTCGAGCACTCCTGCATCAATCTGAAGTCCCTCATTTTTACTATCTTGATGAGAAGCCTGTTGACACCGGTCTTATAAAGTTCTTTGGCCTCTGCCCTTCTGCCCTATTTTGGTACTTGGAGTTTGCCTCTATATTCTCCACTTCCTTGGCCCATTTCGTGACTAACACTCTCCTTCCATGAGAGCAAGGGATCGATGCCTCAACGGAAGTCCCACCTTTGCGGTACCATGACACTGCCAAGCCCATGACCCTACTATCCGTTGCCTCACATTTGCGTCCATTTCTTGCCATTGATAGATCCGCCTCTGCGGTACTATAGTACTCCTCTGAGTCTATCTCCTTTCTAACCAACGCTTTGTTTTTAGGTACTTGAGCCCTACTGGACTCATCGTCGCTTCCTCGCCCCTTTCAACCACCTACTTCAATATCTCTGTGTTCTCCAAGTAGTTCTCCTTGATCGATGGATAGACAGACTGTAACTCCCATGCATGACCTCTGCCATCTTGTTGCAGGGCTCACGTCGATTCTATTCTTCTTAGCTTTCTTGGTAACAAAGTTCGCTTACTCGATCTTGTCCTCTGACTTGTCGGGCTCCCTTAAGCAAATATAAGCACTGAAGTAGTCCAACTCTCTGGTCGCTCCGATCATACCTCTGTATGATCAAGTCCCATTTATGAGACTCTCTAGTACTTACACTCATAATTCTTTCTCGGTGGTACATAACCCCAATATGGTGATAACCAAGGCTTTTATTCGATGTGCACACACGGAAGACCTGCCGCTACATTACCATGACATTCACTCCTTGAATCCATAGCCATTCTTTCTGTTGTATTGTTCTTCGAAGTGGAGCTCCCAGTAGCTCCTGATCATAACTCTGCATGATCGCGTCCTTCACGGGATATCTTCACATGTGTTGTATTGCTGCGAATTATTTCATCACGATCCGCTGCACCATGTTGTCTCCTGGTGATATCTCCATTGCATTCAGATTCTTATGTGATTAACTCAAACTACGATCTCTCTATGTGTGGCCTCTGCCAACACATCATAGGGCCTCCACCATCTCTGATTTTGTTTGGTCATTTTGTAATTCACCTTCGCCTACCCATTCTTGCGTCACACTCGGATGAAGCATAACTCTAGGATAGTCCGTCACCTAGTAACTCTCGAAGCCCCCGGACTTTGCTAAATTGGTACCCCATTGTCTGGATCCTGGGCCTCTTTCGCCCACCAGCATAATCTCCGCTACGCACCACTTCCTTCATAACAACTCGAATAGCAACACTATGGCATATTCTTCAAGAGTACCTGTCTCTGCATCATCTTATCTCGTGCTAAGGCGTTCTGATTCCAACTTCGACTCTGCAAGTTGAATCACCCTAGCTCCTCTGTCAAATGCTTCTATGAGATAAGGTGCATATGCCTCGAAGCTCCTTTCGTCTTTGATACCATGCAAAATGAGTCAGCCCTATCAGAATGAAGAATCAATGAAATGATATAATCTCACTCTTGCCTCTACAAAAGTTCATGTCCTTGACCTTTGTCCAAGGAAAGCTCAGTGCTTCCGCTTCATGTTTCCATCTTCTACGTTGACTCCCTTCATGCGGCTTGGATAATTCACTAAGTTCTACCCAAGTTGCTCTGCTCTCGATTTGCATTGAGTTGATGGTGGCCCTCATGCCGACCATTCCACGGGTCAGCCCTCCGTTGAGTTCGATTTCCACATCAACTCTAAGTATGTCTTCATATGATGTTGCCATGGTCGCTCCCTCACTTGATCTCGCAATGCATCCACCAATGCATTACTTCATTCGAGATCATGCAATGACTCTTTGTTGCTCGCTCGATCCGTGAGCTTTGTGGAGATACTGTCTTAAGGTACTCTTCCTCAATATGTGCGATCCACTGTATATGATTCTCCCTCTGGAGAACCAGGACATATTCCTCCTGGATATATGTCTTGTTGGAGCAACTTCCTTCTTTGCATTCTTCCCACTGTAAGTTTCGGAGACCATCATTCCCTTTGGACTACTCTGTCTTACTGAACAACTTATGTCTTATTCTGCTCCCGCAAACGCACTTGCTAGATTGTGACTCTTCGCCAATACAGTCCCCACTGTACCCTTCAAGGTCTAGCAACGTGCTGAACTTGTTGCACACTTCAACCTCCTACGGATGTATCATTTCCATGTTGAAGAGAAAGTTCTGATGCTCCATGGTACCGAGTTTCGATTGCCTTGGGATGGCCACAAACACTTCATCGTTTCCATATAAACCCTTGCATGAGTATTGAATTCTTCGAGTTAACAATTCCCCACCTCTGTGAGCTTTGCATAACTCTTTTGGTCATTGAGCAACACATCTCACTTTGCACGGTCTCATCTTTTACTAAGTGCCCCCTCTTGCCTTGAGCACCGTCAAGTTTGGTTGCCAACATCGAGCCATAGCGTATACTCGGTCATCCCAACCTTTGTGCGCTACGTATTCTTCTTAGCTTACTTATCCTCGTGGTGCCTCTCGCACAAAGGGTTGACTATTCCTCTGAATATCAAACCTGGATACCCGCTCCTCTGAGCGACTCATTTCCCTATATCTCAATGTTTGTTTCCTCTAAACAGTTGTGCATGTTGGCTGCCCTCTACACAACCCAGCTAGGTCCCCCATATTTGTATGATAAATGTTTTTGCGTGTGCTTGTCCCGCTCTGATACCAAAATATCACGGACTTAGCTGGTTTTGCATAAGTTGTGCAGCACCCTTGCGAGTGCATCCACAAAAGTCAGCCTCCTCGAAACCTCTTAGGGTCCCTTAAGACCTACAAAAGAGAAAACGGGTTAGAGAAAGCACTTCCTACGGGATTCACAAGCAACAACTTTAACAAACACTTTATATAGCCAATGTAAATTACAACTATGGACTTTATAAGTTCTGAACAGTTACACACAAAGGATAATTGTCTATTATAGACCGAAGTTCCCACAAGTGTTTACAAGACACACTCATATTTATAAGTCAAAATCGACCACAAAGCAAACCAAACTAGGACTGTAAAGCTTACTGTAAGCCCGCTACTTATTATACAAGGTATGTACAAAAATCAAAGGACACAGACAAACATTAGTATTTCATCGAACACCTTATTTACATTTTTTTCCGTGATAAGATGGACATCTCTAAACACACATATATTGCAATCTCAGTTTCCAATCTTTTCATAATTCAAATGGTGTCTTTGGGACAGCCTTGGTTGGAACTCGGTTTGATATATATACAGTCATTTTTAATTCTTCAATCTACGAGAATTTAGAAAGATTGGAGTTGCTAGGCATACTCTACACATATCTAATAATGTTCGATTTCTTCTTTCTGCAACACCATTATGGTCTGGAGAACCATGCATAGTGTATTAGGCAACAATCTCATTTTCTTGAAGAAACTTAGCAAAAAGATCATGTGCTTGTCTATTCTCAGTATATCCATCAATATTCTCCACCTCAATCTAATTTCACAATTTTAATTTGCTTACTACATTGGTTCTAAACTTTAGCTTTAAATACTCTGAAGGCATCCAATGCTTTTTTTTGTTACGAAGCAAATAAATATAATATATCATGAGTAATCATCTATAAGGGAGATGAAGTATTTCTAACTATGTTTGTCCAAGTCTGAATAATATATATCAGTATGAATAATCTCTAATATGTCTGAACTTTCATTAGCAACTTTTTTGGATTTGTTTATTTGCTTCCCCTTAATACAGTCCACAAGTCTTAAAATTAGAAAAATTTAAGAGTACTAAGTACCATATCAATAACTAATCTCTTCTCTCTATTGAGATATGTCATAATCTCTTGTGCCATAACATAGAGGAGTCCTCATTGATATTAAACTTTTTAGTCCCGGTGTGAACATGCATTGAACTATGAGTATCATCATTTTGTAAGAAAATATGATAAAGACTAACCGTCAAAATATCATTCCTAACACAATCAGATTTATATAATAAACTAAATGATATGTCATGAAAATTAAAGGAATATCCAAATGGTATGAGTTTGAAAACATAAATCAAGTTTGGTGAGAAACTTGGCACATAAAAGGCCCTTTCCAAGTCTAAAATAAAGCCACTACTCAAGGTTAAAATACATATTTAATTGCTTCGACATGTGAGCCCATCTTATTGCTTGATAAGATGCTTTGCTCACTTCCCACTAGCTTCCTCAGGTTTTACATACCTTACAAAGAGTTAATATAGATTGTTGATTTAGAATCAATCCACCATGTGTTAATATTAATATTAACCAAATTAGATTCATAGCAAAAAAACAAGGTTGATTTATCTTTTTTTTAACCCATCGTTGGAATTTCAGACATTTCTTCTTCATGTGTCCCTTCTTTTTATAGAAGAAACACTTGCTTCTTTCTTGATATCAGCTTGGGGTGGTATTCTATATTTTCCTTGCTGACTAACTTTTTGATTGACTTAATTTTTGTTAGTTTTATTCTTCTTGCGAGTGGTTACCACTAACTAATCCACTCTCACCCACTCCATCAATAGTCTCTCTTCTTCTTGAACACAAATAGTCATTAGTTCATTAATTGACCATTTGCCCTTATATGTGTTGTATAAAATCTTAAAAGCTTATATTGATGTGAAAGGGTGTTCAAAATGTAGTGCACCAAGAAGGATTCTGACATATCAATCTTAAGCTTCTTAAGTTGAGCCATAATATCTCGTATTTGCATTATATGCTCGCGCACACTTTTTATGTTGGCGACTAAGAATATAATTCTTAAGGTGCTTGTTGGTGCCTTATCCGAAGTGACAAATTACTCGTCAATAGCTTTTAGCAAGTCCTCGGACCTTATTATGCTGATGACTAGAATCATATATATCAATAGTTATATTAGTCTTGATAAACATTATGCTGAGTTAAGTGAATCACTCCAATCACTCATATACTGTGATTTTAATTAGAGTGCTTATATTGGTGACTAGATATGGTTACCCTAGATGGGGGAGTGTCATCTCCTTCTATACCTTATAGTTATCATCCTTAAGTTCTAGAATATCATATCAGATATCAGAGATAACGGTTTGAGAAACTATATATAAACTTAAAATGCTTATGTCAAAATTTGAAATTTAATAGTATAAATTACATACTTTATCAATGTAAAATATATAACAAAAAAGAATCTCATGACATAAAAATTATTTATGGGTTAAATTTTTAATTCAAATATATTCAAATTATGTTTATGATAAAACTATCAAATTATAAATCAATTCATAATCCCTATGGATAAATTATTAATAAAAGATCTTGTGATCCTTATTATATTAAATATAATATAATCATAATATAATTGAATATAATTACCGGATGATCCTTATTTTAACTTTATATAATTTTAATTAATTAAGGATGTTGTGATTAATTCCTAATTAATTAAGATTATATGAATTACTAGAGATTTTTAATAAATAAACTTGACTCCTAAGATGAATTAATATAACAAAATATTTATACAAAATATGTGCATTATTAATAATAAATATTTTATTTCACTAAAACTATTGAATATTTTAGATCCTCATATTTTTAACACCAAAAGTATAACAAATTTCAAAAGAGAAACTAAAATCAAGCTTTATTCATATTATGAAAAAAATAAAATCCTTTCCAAGACAGAAGTTAATCACGATTCCGTTACCAAATGTAATAAAAATTGAAACCAAGATATGTTTCTAAATCACTATAATAAAAATATAATAAAACTAATATGAAAATAAAATTTGTATACCTCTGACTATTGTTGTCGAAAATTTTAATAATAATTTTTCTTAGTAAATTTTTTTGACCCTCCGGCTCATAATTCTACTTTATATAGTGTAGTAAATCCTTAAACCTTGAGTTTGAGCCTAATAACCAAAAAACATATACATATATATATACATATATATATATATATATATATATATATATATATATATATATATATATATATATATATATAATTTTGTAATATTTAAGAATTAATTTAAGATCAAAATTATAATTAAAATTTTTAATGATTACGTTCATAATCAATGAAAAACTATTTAAATTATAATAAAAAATAATGATAACAAGTAAAAATAATAATAAAAAACGGTTACAAATAATAGAATAAAGAGTGGCAATCGGTAATCATCTTCTTTTTTTTTTTTCGGAATTTTTCCACGTGAGCGAAGGGCGAGTGTTATCCCCTACGTTGATTGGATTACCATGCGTGGGGCCACGTGTTGGGCAATGATAAGTTTACATGAGTTTTCTCTATCAATTGTATAAGTTGTTGTCAATAATAGAGTCTAATAAAGGGATGAGAGGTTTTCTTTCAAAATTACTAATAATTATTTGATATTTGTGCAAGTGTGGAAGCGGAATAAAAGATTCGACTCGACAAGCTCACTAATGGGTCGGACTCCGAACCCGCTAATGGGTCGGACTCGGGGCAGGCTTCGGTGTGTAATTATCGAGCGCGATCCGTCCGACGTGGTAACAGGTCGTGAAGCCCGACTCGTCACCGTCCGACGGCGGTGCAAAGAAACCCTAAGCTGCTCACTGCCTCCCCGACTGCCTCCTCATTCCTGATAGCTCCCCTCCCTCCTCCCCCTCCCTGCTTCCGAACCCTGACAGCGTCCGCCGTCTTCCCTTCCCAACTGACAACTACGCCATCGACAGCAACCCACCTCCCATACCCCGACTGCCCCGTCTCCTCCTCCTCCTCGGATAGCTCCTTGTTCCCCTCCCAATTTACAGCAACAACCCCTCCCCATACCCCAACAACTCCCTCTCCATCCTCCTCTTCCTCCCCCGCCTCCGGAGATCGGGATCGGATCGCCGAAATGTCGGTGTCGGGCGACACGGGAGGCGCGGGGAAGAAGGCCCCCAGGCGGCTCGGCGGCATGGCCGAAGCCCTCGCCATCGCCTCCGATCTCGGCTTTTCCATCCCTCCTGTCCAGGTCATAAGTCTTCGCTTTGCCCTTAATTTTTCTTGAATCCATTAAGTCTTCTGTTTTCGACTTCGTATTCAATTCGATCAGTTTCCTCATGATCGAAGGACTTCGATCCTCAAGAATTGGGTTTCTTTCAAACGGTATACAATTTTTGAGGAAGTATTTGTTTTGTCGAATGGTTTAGCGACTTACATGTTAAATTCATCTCGCAACATCGTATCCTGTGAACATTTGCAGGATGATCAACAGGGCTTGTCAAACTCCCTTGCTGCGGATAAAGGAGATGACTTGATAAGGGTTTTGAGAGAGCTTACTACTGTACAGAGAAATATAGCCAATTTGCAAGTGGAACTTCAAGGACGAAAGGTGAAAAAGCAGATGCTTCCATATTCCTTTTTTTTTTTTTGAAGTCTTGACTGCGATTCTTCTTTTTAACTACCATCATATATTTCCAAGTCGTTTTGTTATTGTTATTCTTCCTTCATACTTCAACTGCTAAAATGATGATAAATATTATCACAAATCATAACACGTAGCACAAACATATAAGGATGTTTAAACAATTATAATCATTTACTTAAGTTTTTGATATTATTTGGGAAGATCTCTTCATGCACATATGTTGCTCTTATAATCTTTTGTTACAAGTGAGGTGGGTTACTCATTGTTCCAGTGTTTAAAAATTCGAATATTCTGTACATCCTAGTGAACACACAGTGGCCACTAGTCATCTAGTGCTTTCAGAAATAAAGAATCCACACAAGAGTCTTTGCTTGATTTTGCTGCAGCATACTTAAATTTAATAGCAGAAAAAAAAATATTGGCACATACTTCCATAACTAACTGCATGCCACTATGTAGCACCAAAATTTCAAATAGTCATTTTTATTAAATTCGTATTGAAATAATCAGTTGTATAATCAGAAGTAGATTCACTTCATGCCATCAAGAGATTGCGACTGCCTATGGCACTTGAGTGTGTTTTGCTAGATACATATGAGAGGCATCTTAAAATACCTTTGAGATACTTCCAAGTTTTTAGCTACTGATTTGCATCATAAAGCTCTTTTGGATGTAAACTGGAACACGACCCGAGCCTAATGGGCTAAACTACTGGTCAAAATGTTTAAATTGAAGTTGATAATAGTACACTCATCAGATCATTATAAGCCAATCTTAATCTTGTCCACTTTCGATGTGGGACTAATCGGAGTGTTACAATTTTCCTCGCTTAGGAGGTTGACATCCTCGTCAAGGCCCAACACCCAGATCAAACCCTAGTATGGTGCATCTGAGGCGTAGCCTAGTGGTGACTCCACGTTGTAACGAGTACTATGACTTAATCCACGAATAGTTCTTTCCTACTCGAGCCCCCTCACCATGCTCAAATACTAGGTTGGCTCTAATACCAAATGTCACGACCCGTGCCTGATGAACTAACTAGCCCGTCAACTTTGTTTGATTTAAGTCATTGATCAAAATGCTCAGACTGAAGTTGATAATAGTACACTCATCACTCCCTTATAGGCTAATCTTACTCTTGCCCATTTTCGGTGGGACTAATCTGGGTGTTATAAAAATAAAATATATGAAATATTGGATATTTAGCTTTTAGAATAGATATAAAGCAAGGTCACTAGCTTTTATGAGAATGCCCGTAAATTCCTACTCTGGTTCAGGTTCATGGATCTGTTCATGTTATTGAGTTCTGTTGTGAGCAGTTTGGCTTGCAAATTCAAGGGGAACCAAGTTGTTTTCTATGGTTTCTCCCAAAATCTTCACAAGTTCTTCCTCTACCTCTCCTGGCATCTCCGATTTATTTCATCTTGTTTCGTGGACTTACTAGCAGATCCTTTTGTGGCAGCACTGACTTAGGTAACCATATTCCATGGACTCATCAGCTTATTCATCCATTGAGATGCACATTGCACGAGTTTATTGATCCATTGAGATGCACATTGCACGAGTTTATTCATCCATTGAGATGTACATCGCTTCTTATAAAAGTATAATACCCATTCTTTTACTCTTCTTACATCTAACATTTTGTTGGAGTTGCTCCAAATAAGAATGTCCCAAATTGCTAAGAAACCTTTTATGCTTCCTCTCTTGTTGAAACTTTCCTCGGTTGGGATTAGGAACTAGAATTAGAGGGTTGCCAATAGGTTGACATCCAATCTTAAATTATGCCAAACATGGAGTGATAAAATTACTCTTATGCTACATGCTGTTGTCTTCAGTCTGCTATGTGGAATCATTGATATTTCCATGGATTGACATGAACATCTGGGCCATTGCTGGCATAGGACCATTATGGTTAGGTATACTCGGCCATAATGTGCCATTTCCATGGTGTTACCTACACATGCCACGTCACTGACTTTAGCCTCTGCTGTAGTACTGCTGGTCCCATTTAAATCCCTGGAATGCTTGTTGTTGGAAGTTAATATTTGAGTGAACATTATAATAAATATTTACCGGAAACAAAGAAAATTATCAGTACATATTTTCTTCCTTTGGATTATACATGTGATATGATTAATTTGTCTTTGTTTATTGCTTATATTTTGAGGCCATTCACAATTATTCATCAAGTTATTATTTTTTATATTTTTATTTCTTCAGGATGATAAGAATGTTGCTCATCTAACCCATGTTAGTGAAATGGAAAAGAAATGTGAGTCTTTGGCCAGAATTACTGCTATTTTGAAAGATGTCATTCAGAACAAGGTATGGCATTGGGAAAAAAATATAAACTTAAACGTATTTCTTCATTCTAATTACTACATAGAATTATTTGTGCAGATGTTTTAGCTTTTCAAATATTTCCAAACATAGCTGCATATCTTTTCTGCACTTGATTTTTCTTATTTTCTCCTTTATTTTATGTGAGGCCTTTGTTTGTGTTTTTTCTTACAGTTTCTGGTTTCTGTCTGCTTATTGTTGGAATTTTTTATAACCAGCTTCAGACTTGTGGAAGGTGACCATCTTTTCCTGACATTTGAGTTCTTTGACTGTAGATGTGTTGTAAAATCTCAGTCTGTGAAATATGTACACCCATTTTTATGTACAGTTCAGTTGCAATGTTTTGTGTCAGTTTTTATTTTAAAAAGAAGGATAAGTACAGGATAGATTTTGCAGAGCCTGTAGTCTCCCTTTTTCCCATTTGCTCTTACCACTTGAGAGATTACCATGGCTGGAAAATTTGAGGGTTTGGCTTGACTTAAGCTGATGGCCACCAGTGAAAGATGTACACCCAATTTTTATGTACATTTTGGTTGCACCGTTTTATGTCAGTCTTTATTTTAAAAAGAAGGATAAGTACAAGATAGATTTTGCAGAGCCTGTTGTCTCCCTATTTCCCCAATTGCTCTTACCATTTGAAAGATTCCCATGGTTGGAAATTTTGAGGGTCTGTCTTGACTTAAGCTGATGGCCACCACCCTATCATGTTTATTCTAAGCATCTGATGAGTGTGTATTTAGTATATGTTTGACATATGTTTTCAGGATGTATCTCATTTGAGCACTTTTATTTGCTCAGGATCGGATCATTGCAAGATTGCAGCAACCATATTCTTTAGACTGCATTCCTGTGGAAGCTGAATATCAGGTGAAAATCTTAGTATACGGGCATGTTTATAATCAAGTTGTCATTTTGTACAGTGTTTTACATGCACATAAGCATTCATGATATTTGCTTCTGACAACAAACATTTTGACTTCATGGTGATTTCATTCACTTTTGCCTAATAAAAATTCTACATATAGCAATTATAGAGAAACCAACTAGGTCTGCTATATCTGTATCATGGTTAAATTTTGGAGGAGTTTTGCAATTAGTCTTGGTTTTAATTTGTATTAACAAACAATATTATGAATAGTACCTACGAACATATGAAGATTATGATTAGATATGTGTGCACAACTATAAGTCAGCTATTTAGCTCAAGTGCTTTGGGACATCTAATACTTCTGTGAGGTATCCTGGTGGGATTATTGTTGACATGTATTTTCTTTTTCTTCTTCGCTTTGGTCTACTAATATACACTTAATGGGCTTGTAAGTGACTTAATGTAAGCTCAATGCATTCCACTAGCTGTATTTCTAAAAATGAAGGAATGTGAACTCTCTATCATGGCTAGATTTGTCATGTCATCTCTTACTGAATAAATATAAAGATAGGGTCTGGACTCTTTATCATGTCATTTGCTGGATAATCCAAAACTAGGGTCTATTATCGTATGATAATTTATTATGAGTCAATTAATAAACTGGATTTTATAACTAAGGTACTGTTACTATTTGAAAATATGCTTTATATGTAATACCAGCTCTTTAAATTCGTCACTGACTAGAAATAAATTTACAGAGTAGTGCAACTTTGTATTCTCCATGCTTATTTGGTAATAATATGTACTACTTTAAGAAATATATTGATTATATATATATATATATATATATATATATATATATATATATATATATATATATATATATATATACTTCATAATGAAATGAATTTAAAAGCAATCTTAATGGCCATCTATTTACCAGACCTGTAATGCCCCATGCATGAATTTCTTTTTCGTCCACATTATCAGCATGATACAGAAAAGCATGGAGCTGTATGTGAATGTACCAGGTTAACCTGTTGGCATGTGCTTGCTACCCATAATCTCTTTTTTTCCTTAGTAACAAGCTGATATCACAGATCCAAATTCACTGAGATCAAATATAACCGATGCATCATTTTGTATCCCACAGTAAGACCATTTATTTTGATGGAATCAATGTTCTAAAATCCACAATTTAAAATGCTTAAGTAGGGAAACATTGTCTTTTGCAGGAAAGATTGGTTTGTATCCGTTTAAATCATTAAAAGTTCCTAATCCTTGCATATTTTCCAGAAACAATTCTCAGAGTTATTGCTGAAGGCTGCTAGTGATTATGGAGCTCTGACAGCAGCAGTTTCTGATTTCCAGTGGTGCCAGAATTTCAAAGAATCACCTACAGTATGGGGGGTATGTTGCGTACACTTCAGGGATTGGCATTCACTAATTGCTTCCTTTCAATTATATGGAAAGGTTTTTCATATCACGTAAATACCATCTTACTTAACTGAATTAATGATGTTTTGCAGCATTAATTAATTCTTGTTCACGCATTTATAATCATGCCATTTCCACAAAGTCTGCAGCATACATGATTGGGTCTAATTTATATGGCTGTCCTTAAATTGAATTATTCATGTTAATTTCTTGTAAGGAGTCTCTTGATGTCTAATTATGTCGGATCCATTTCAATGGAAGTGAACATATCAGAAGAGCAATCTAAACGAGTGAAGTCAAGAGATGTAGCTCATGATAAACGACAACTTAAACCTCATGCTTCAATCTAAATAAGTTGAAACAGGCAGCTTTGATTGGTTTGGGCCCTGTTTGTTGTTTTAGTCCAAAATCAAGTGTATGAATACCAGTGCCTGTTTGGATCAAAACTTATCATATGGTATGAGCAAACAAGGCACAAGGCCATGTTAGACCGGATGGCATGGATGTTCCACCCGGATGTCATTCAATGTTTTGGACAAATTTAGAGATGCATATCTTGACCAAATTATCTTAAAGAGGAGTTCTATATTTCATCAAGTTCTGGATGATACAATGAATCTTATGTGAAATTTAAATTAGATTATTAGGTTGATTATACATTTAGGTTTTAATTTACGCTGGGTGCCATGTTGTATTAACCACGTTCTGCTTTGTGAAATTTGTGTACCGTTTTTTTGGCCCATTATTATGGTGGTTGAGATTTTGTCACTGTTTCTAAAGGAAATGTTGCGTCCTATTCCTGCTGCCCTGGCATCATGCACCCGCTTCTTCGAAGCCATGTCTGCTATGAGGGATTCATTTGCAACCCTCCAGCAGTTCCGTGTCAGTAACTCTTCGTTGCCAACAACACCTAGTGGCTCTTCAGGAGGGGATTCCAAGTATGTTACGCCTCCCCATTGGAGGGAAGGCATGACAAGCTCAGACGATTCAATGGTTGACGGTTGGAGGCAGCAAAATGCAGAGGGCCATCCAATGGAGCCGACAGATGATATTGGTCAAAGGAGGTTGTCTTGGCCGTCCTCAGTCAAGAAGGGTCTGTGAGTTGTGGCTTTCCCATTTTTGTGCTGGACTGATTGAAGATTCATTGAGGAAAAGGAAGAACTTGTAAGATCAGCAGACAAATCAAGTCACCCGAGAAGATGTCGATTTTACTTCTTACAGAGTTATTTAGTAGTAGAATGCAGCTGCTCTTACTTTTTATATTATTGTTGAACCGCATAATGTAGTCAATATAATTTTCATGTGGGTTTCTTGCAAACGAACCATATTGGAACTATCCTTTGAGTGATGGTTTGTATGGTAATATACATTAGCCATTCTCGTGACATGTCGGATTGCTTTACTTCTAAATGTCATGATTTGTGCTTAAAAGTAAACAATCTGGAATTATATGTGTTTTTCAGCCAGAAAATAGGTTGTCCATTGTCTCTTATATCAATTAACAATTGATACGGTTGTGGAGCTTCTAGCCCCTGCCCCTTGATATGTAAATCCTGTTTCATTTCTTGGGTTTTCGGCTTTGTTCTCCTTAGATCTTTTTTCTTCAGTTCACAAACTTTCAGCAACTTAACTTTTTAATGCAATGGTTGGTAATTTAGTCGTGTTATTTTTTTGTTAGTATGGTTGTATGATCTATAATTAAGTTCCTAGAGATGGATTGAAGCTTGTGCAATTATAGTCTCGAAAAATAAAATTTATGTATCTTTGAAGGTTAATTATATATTTACTTATGTAGATCTCTTTGATATCTCGATCTGGAGTTAAAAAATTTATATTGAAATATCTATAGTTATAAAATTGAAACATCCAGTTTTGATTACTCTAATGTCGTTGGTTTTATCGATGAAACAATCCTGTGCCACCTGGAGAGTTTTAGGATGCTAAGATGGTTGATGTTTTCCATCGCTCACCGCGATTAATGTAGCACCCGAAAATGGCCCAAAAATAGACCCAAATTGGTTATTTTTGGTCGCATGAACGAGCAACAAGCGGCGAGTGACGGTTGATGTTTTGCATCGCTCATGAACGAGCAACATGCTATATGAATGCCTCATCCAACCTTGTGCCACCTTGGGGGTTCCAGGGTGCTGAGATGGTTGATGTTTTGCATCGCTCATTGCGGCTTTCGTAGCATGTGAAAACGACCCAAAAATAGGTCAAAATAGGTTGTTTTTGGTCGCCCGAGCGAGCGACGGGCAGCACCTTCCCTGCTATACAAATGCCCCATCCAACCCTATGTCACCCGGGGGGTTCCAGGGTGTTGAGATGGTTGATGTTTCGCACCGCTCACCGTGACCACCGCACCATGCGAAAATCGCCCAAAAACAAGCAAAAACTGGCCATTTTTTGCCGTTCGAACAAGCGGCGAGTGACGGAGTACGAAAACGATGAGCAAAAATATAATTTTAATGATCCAGTTATGTTTTTTGTAGTAGCGGACAACGATATCGTTGGAGTCGTGGGTGGTTGTTGTGGATGAAGAGGGAAAGCGGCGATGATAGATGAGGCAAAGGGAGAGGATGAAGAGGATGGTGTAGATTTTAATGCTCTCCATCTACGTTAGCATCAACATAGATACAAAGCGATGAAAGGATTGCTCGATCGCTACATAGGCATCAATGTTGATGTAGAGCAGCACCAGCGTAGTTGTCGAGCGACGTTGACAGAGATGCATGGCAATGAAAGGATCACTCAACATATGCATCGAGACTAGACACGACCCTTTTTGTCGCTTTGCATCTGTGTTGGCGTTGATGCAAATGTCGAGCCACCCTTTCATCGCTCTGCATATGTGTTGGTGTCAGTGTAGTTGTCGAGTGACGTCAACACAAATGTATCGTATCGACATTTGCGTCGTCGTCGTCCTCCTCTCCCTTTATCTTACCTCTTGCTGCCACTATCGCTCTGTATATGCGTTGACATCGACGCAGTTGCTGAGTGACACCAACGTAAATGCAAAGTACTGACATTTACATCATCCTCTTCGTCGTCTCCCTTTGCATCACCTCTTGTAATCGCTCTATCTCCTCATCCATAATAGTCATCTACGATTCCCAACAATACCATCATCCGTCATCATAAAAAACATAATTAAAATATTAAAATTATTTTTAACCTATAATTTTTGTACTTTTGTTGATGCAATTGATGATAGATATTTCACTTTCTTAATTATAGAGATTCATGATCTAAAGATATCTAACTACATGTAACAATATATAATTAGCCCGAATATGCAGACTTGTAATTGGACATGCAGCTGATAGTCCATAAAACCCCATTTCTACGTTAAAGATCTCCTATTAATCTTTTTATTATATTAAATGATGGATAAGATATTCGGGACTTAACAATGTAGTAGTAATCATAATAATAACGTACTATAAGGATGTTTCTACATTAAAGATCTCCTATTAATTTTTTTATTATATTAAATGATGGATAAGATGTTCGAGACTTAACAATGTACTAATTAATTATCATACTAATAACGTACTAAAGGATGTCTCAACAGAAATATATCACATACTTGCGTTCATACTTTTAATATAAATTGAATCCGAAAGAACAAAATAACAGCGGTCTAGATGGGAACCCATAACATACATCTTTTCTAAATCCATTGACAAGCCCCATACGTGCACTGGAAAGTGGATTTGCTGGTTCGACATGGCTGCCTGGAATTACCGAACATTCTTCTCGGGTATGTTAAAAAGCTGGTGGAGCCGCAGCACAGGAAGCTCAATCTGCATCACCGAGTCCATCGCTACCATCCCCTCTCTTGGAGATGGCGGTCATCCGATTATGAGAACCCTGCTTCTTGCTCTGCGCAGCTATTTCAGCATTCTTCCGCAGGACAGCACCAGGAGAAGGATAGGGGCGCTGCTGGAAGAGAGGACCCTGCAGAGCAGACCAAAAGCCAGCATAAGAACCATCTTCTTTGAACACAAATCCTGTGGTCATGGAATACAAAGAAAACAATCTCATTATTGTAGAAACCTCCTACTAATATTAAGATTTTGCAGAGTACTAAATCCTTCCATGTTGAGACTTTTTGGTCAATAAGATATTTTAACTCTTACTAATCTTCTTGGGAAGACTTTTAACCGAACATAATTTCCAGCATGATTACAATACTAGGAAAACACACCAAACAATAATGATTATCCCAGATACGAATATAAATTCATGAGTATAGTTACCTAGCATATCATAGTTGTATCTCATAGTTGAATGTAATTATAAACAAATCACAATTATAAAATGTTGTATAATACAAGATATCGGTCAAATACCATTGTACATAAGAGGTAATTGTTCCCAAGTAATTGCCTAACAGTAGTTCGCTGGTATTTTAACATGATGATTCACACATCATGGTAGTTACTGGAATTTACCTAGAATATTTTCTTTCTTGGAAATCATTTGCAGATGAACAGATATGCTATACGCTCAAATAGTTCCCCTTTCTAGATGTACCTTGTGGATGTAGAGAGAACCATTTTCAAAAGATTAGTGTTCTTTGGGTGTCCTATTGTGTTGCTACCTTACCAGTAGGTGTGGTAGATCATCATGGATCACAAAATCATTGCTAATTTGACTTTTCACCCCACCCCACCCCCCCCCCCCCCCATCATTAATTGCACAATATCAAAATCACTGATCATACTTCCATATTATCGTGAAAATAGTAATGTTGACTTGCGATATCCCACTTAATTAAATTCATTGGCACTGAAGGTAATTAAGGAGAATATAACACCCCACATGTAGGATGGACATGTTAACAAAGGAAAACTTACAGTGGCAGTCGTATCTGCTGCTCGTGGTTGCACCCCTTTAAGGCCTACTACCCTGTACAACCAAAAAACTCATCAGATACTATTGAAATTTAAAAATTCCACCACAGAACTAATTTAACCAAAGTATATTGCAGAAAATACTGAATAATTGTGAAGATGGTAAGGATGAAAGTTCTGTAGTGTAGACAACTCGCATATCTCAATCAGGAAACCCAAGGGTCCATCTCTTGAACATATTAGGAAATTTCCAGCTACAAAGCCAATGTGATTCAGAAGAAAAGAAAAACACATTGAGAAGCTTGGCATTGTGAATACGAAGGTTTTATGTGATTGCATGGAGGCAGAAGATGCATGCCATTACAAAGGTCGATAAACTTAGTAGCTCAGAGGACTCCAATCATAATTAAGCAAGACCAATAAGGACAAAGAGATGATATGAAAAGGAAATTTGACAAGGTGACATGTACATCCACTGTTCGAATCTGTTTTCCTTTTTTTTTATTTTCTTTATTGTATTGTCTAGACATTAAGAGAAAATTGTATTGTCTGGATATTAAGGTGACATGCCACCTTATCTTCATTTTAAGTTTGCGAGCCACTTGAATTTGCCTTTTAGCAGCAGTCCAGCAGGAGCTCTATGCACAAAGAACACTTTTCCACTTTCATGATATTATTCCTGTTCAATGAGGTAACGTCTTCTGTCTCCTCACTAGTTCTAAAAACATGAAATTCATCCTAAGCCATAGTTCAAATGACTTTTCTTATTCCAAAATGAAAACTAGCTATTCCATAAACCAATCCAATAACTACACATAGTAAAAGAAAAATAACAGTGGCAGATGTAGATATACCAAATATCTCAGTAGCTTACTAAAGAAGTTTGTCTGATCATGGAGAAAATAAACTAAAATGACATAACAATCCAATCCAATGCTGCTCATCTACCCTGTACAAAGGAAAAATACATGTTTTCATTAAGGATCATGAAACATACCATCCACCACGTGGAGCGTCTGAATAAGAGCTAGGATCCATTGGGTCCAAATCATCATCCTCGGAGAAAACTCGTTTTTTGTGATCTCTTCTATTACTCTTTCCAAGTGGAGGCCTGCCAGACCTGCATGGGCAATTAACTAAATAGTGCCACATACAAATAACTTTCACACGTGGACAAACCAATCTTGCTTGCTTAGTTGTAAACATCAAGCGACTGAGGGTGTTTGTATGGTGAGAAACTAAAATACCTCTTTTTAGAATCTGCTTTTTCTGACTTATTTTTTGAGCTAGGTTCATTTTTTCCCTGTTGCTGGCTCTGTAAACAAGGTAATGAATATTGTTGGAAAGGAAGATTATAAACCCTGTAACAAAACAGAATTTTGTTATATAAGATACATGCTCGAGCCGATATGGCCTAAAAAAGAAACCAAAAATAAGCATTCTAGAGACCAATACTAAGCACAACTGTGAAGAATACCGTGTGCAGTGATTGCAATAGCCCCAAGGTTGAACTACCCCAAGTCCCCATCCACCACATCCCATACATTTTGTCAAATGATTAAAATCACCAGTTCTAGAAGATTCATGTTCAGTAGCAATGCTTTCACTCGTTGATGAACTGACATGGCTACTTGACATAGGCTGCTCCCACTGCGAGATGCATGTCTTTCTGTTGTAGTAGTATGTTTGTCCTATTGCAATTAACAAGTCCACAAGTCAGGTACTCGAGAAAAACACAATATGCAAAGCAAAATAAAAATTTGAAAGTCAATGTAAAAAATATAATATAATAAATCAAAGCTGAAATAATTTGCATAGAAACCACAATAAGTACAAATTAAGTTGAAAATCAAAAGAAAAACTTATTGTATTGAGAAAATTACATATCCATAAGCTGCATAGAGTTCCTATCATCTCGCTAGAACTAAACAAGGTTTTTTTAGCATGCCTGTAGAAACATCAGTGGCCTCCACCCAATCCTCTGGCAAAGGTGGCCGGAACGAGTCAAGTTTACAACTACCATTTACACTAGGATGCTCCCATTGGCTCTCCCCAGTCTTTTCATTGTAGAAATATGAAGATCCAGTAGCTGGGTCCTTAGCTTCAACCTAAAAATAACAAGAAGAAATCGGTATTAAGTATTTGGATGTCATTTACCATGACCTAATTCGTAGAAGAAGTTAAGAATGAAACGGCCAACAGCTGATTAGCTATACTTTCTTAAGATACAAACGTAATATTTAGTCACTGCTTACGTAGAGTAGGTTGCAACAAAAGTTGAAGACAACAAAGAAATACTAATTCCATATATGCCACACAAACCATTTTTTCTGTAAGTGCAACAACTCAAATCAAACTGATTTCCACACCAAATGCAAGATCAAGGTTTCCATTTAAACGGATTTATGAGGTGTTACATTTTACAAGTGACTGTGTCTATTTATAATTTTAGATCTACTAAATATAGAGGTTTTTTCACAAAGATTCATTGGTTCATACAAATGAATGACAGTAAACCAGCTCAGCTTAAAAGGATATCTTATAAGTGCAACATCAAAAATTGTGTTCTCATAAATTTCTAGCACCTATCTTGCAGTAAAAGTCTTTTGCACGGAAGGAAATTCACAAGTTATGATCTAAAATTCTTTTATTATCACATAAATTATCATGGCCTTGATCAATCTGGCAAAGGCACAAGAACACAACTATGAAAACTTATACAATCACAATGAGTCAGCTTTGTGAAAATTAATCCGAAGTAGCATTGCACTCCAATGGCATAAAACATTTTTATATGCTTACCCAACCAAGAGGCAAAACAGAGATGCTTTTGGCTTGAAGATGGTGATACTCCACATTCTGTAACACAGTGAATACTGAATCATTCATCACAACTAGGAAAAACATACAAAGATATTACTCTTTACGTCTTAAGAGACTACTAATTGAAATAGGACTTACATTCTCAGTTGTTGTGGAATTATCATCAGCTTTGTCATCTTTAAGAATTCCCCTTGCTTTTAATCTCTTCTTCAAATATTCAGGTAACTCTTTTCGAGCAACCTCAGATTCTGAATCCTCTTTTGTCGAGTTCACACTAAGCGTTTCGTCTTTTGTTTTTTCTGATGCAGCAGATGCTAGTCAATTTTTTTTCATTCAGAAAGCTATAGACTTTAGAGGAAAACTATATCAAAGTAAAGAATCTCACTGGATTGAACAGCAAAGGACATTGCAGCATAATAAGCACCACCGCCTGGTACACCATAGCCATTACCAATTTCTACATTGCCTGAGATAACAGCTGGAAGGCTCAATATAATACATTAGCAATACAGAATAAAAAGATCATTTTTTTGTCAAGCAAATGAAAAAGATAACTAATTGAGAGCCTGTCATATTGAACTTCCAAAATAGAAGAACACTGAGGGTTTTTTTGGTGGCATATGTAATGATGGATTAGAAACACTCTGATGGCATCAAATCTCTCTGTATGTGCTTTGCAGAAAATTGTGATGTTCAATTTCTTTTCTTCCTTATGTATTTCTTGCTTCCTGGTAGAAAAAGATGAGAGAAGGTTCAAAGATTGCCAGGTTGGATTGTGCCCATTGTAACACCCAGCATGTTTGCTTTGAATCAAATAAGTTTTTCCATTTATATCCAGTCTTGCTGGAATGATGATGGATGTCGAACAATGGAATGCATACAATTATGCAAATATATCTTAACATTTGAACCATCAAAGTCATGACAACATGAAAATCATTAATCCAAGGATCCTGTGAAGAAACTAGTGTACAATAGATATCCAAGGAAATAGACCAACTGCTCCAATAATATTTCAGTATTTCTCAATTTCATAAGCTATGATTTTAAGCAATCTTTTACTTTTCTCATCTCAAGGCCAGAAGGTCAACCACAAATTTCCATTTCAAAATAACTTGAGCTTGTCTGCAGCAACATATGGTTTCATAACTTATTTTGGAACTGTAGCCTCACAAACTTCAAAAACACAATGCAAAGATGGATGTATTGCAGTAATGTAATGTGTAGAAAGCACAAGGCTTCTGAGTTTTCTATTGTCTAGTGCTAAGTTCCAAAGATGGATGTATTACACTAATGTAAGGTGTAAAAATCACAAGGATTCTGAGTTTTCTATTGTCGAGTGCTAAGTTCCAATAAACCATCAATAGTCTAAAAAATTGATGAACTTAAGATAATAAGAAACTTAAAATATCATCAAACATGTTTTCAAATGTTTGACCAACCATTTTCATGAGGGATCAACTTTCCACGCTTATTGGCCATTTCAGCACGGTGAACGGTGGTCATCTTCAACAAATGCTCCTAATTCAAACAAAGTAACTAAAATTTACAATATAGAACTTCCAAGAATATAAATGATCTACAGCCAACAATTTTAGCTTTAAAAATATTCTGAAAAGGCATGATATGCAAATCACCGACCTTTAATGAGTTGGTATCATATCGCCCAGAAAGTATGTCTTTACTATCCTCCAAAGGTTCAACGGTGCCTCTTGCTTGTCTGTTGTTAGAAATCAAAAAATAATTACTTATTTCGCAGCACTCCCTCTAACACAATGCATCTAGCAACAAGTAATAGGAGAAGAACAATGCCTGACCTTTGATTTTGTATAACTTGTTGGGTAACGATTTCCTGGTTATGACAAATTATCAATACTTAATACCACAAAAAACAGAGACATTAAATTGAATCAGAGGGTTAGGAAACCATACTTGTTCAAGCAATACAGCTTGCTGAGCAGCAGTTTCAATATTTCTGGAACCTTCGCCATACATATTTAATGGAAACTGTTCAACATTTTTAGAGGCAGTGGATGGCACAGAGTGGTTATCTACCGCATCTACTCCATGATGAGCCAAATTTACATCTCTGACTTGTGACTCTGCACTAGGACTCTGCTTTGTCAACTCGGGTAAACTTTGACTAAATTGACTAGATGTAGAAATAGTGGAGGTCCTGCAATCTTGAGAAACTTCCGATGAGATCTGGTTATGTTTGCTTTCAGCATGAGGTTCTGAAGAGACAAGTGAAGAACTAAAACAAGTTTGTGCTGGTACACTTTGAGCAAGAGATGCAGGACCAGGTGCATTGTAGAAAGAGGGTTGTGAGTGGTGAAAGTTTTGAGAAGGAAAAGATCTACTAGAGGGCCTAACGGGGAAAAGACTCGCTGAACTGTTCGAGTGCCCCTCACAATTGTACATGGAGGGTGGAGGATAATAAGGAGCTGGTGTATTTGGCACAGCAGCAGATGATGATGCATTTGACAGTGGATCAACTCCAGGAGGTAAAGGTTGTTTGTACAAGTTGTCCATGGCCTGGAGTTCCCTAGGAAATCAAACCGATATATGGCTATCTATGACCTAAAAGATCATGATCTAAGGAAACGCATAAGACTTTGCAAGATATCGTAAGCCAGTCGAGTAAAGATCCCTGCTTTTTCCTATGGCCTATGGTAAAATTGCAAACCTGCAAGATAGAGAAATCAATCAACGAAGCCTATCAAAACACAAACTACAAAGCGACCAATAGAACATAGTCCAATTTTCCATATATTAAATCAAGAAATGCCAGAAATTTTGGAGAACAACTGAAAAAGACTATTCGCAGTTGACACCTGTCTTAATTGCGATCACGTAGCACCAAACGCATTCGAAACCGTACAATACAGAATAGCCATACTGATGTAATAGTTAGCGCTACAACAAAGAAAAAGAAAATATTCCCTAAAAGATGCAATATTGAACGCTTGCTTAGTGACCACGAGAGTTTCTTGCATAGTTATAGTTCTACTTCTCCAACCACTGAAATAAAGAAACTCGCAGAACGATTCCAAGAATGTGGAACAAACCAACGAAGCAAAAGAACCCTTAAAACCTACGCCTAATAGAAAATTGATGAGACCGAAAAAATGCAATTATAACCAACGAATCAGCAGCTGAGTAAATCAAGAGATCGATGATTCCATCGCAATTACATGTAGGAAGCGGAACCAGACGGCCGAGCAAAAACCCTAGATAAAACAACTGAGATCCTTCTTGGCGTCCATTTCCCCATGGACAACCTCACCGCGGGAAGAAAAGATCGGAGGAGGGGGAGGCAGGAGAACGGGAATTATCGTTACATACTCACTTCGCGAGGCGGCGGCGGCGAGAGCGGAGACGAGGGGAGCCTTCGAGTCTCTCTCTTGTGCGGATAAGGCGGCGTCGGTGGCAGCGGAATGGCGTGTTGTAGCCGGAGCGAGTACTAATTGTTCGTCAAGGAATTTTGGAGGGCTTTCGGGATTGGGATTTCTCCGGCTCGAAGGAGGCGGTGCACAGAATAGGACGGTAATGTACCGAGGACGATTAAGATACTGTTGCTCTAAAGATTTTGTAGATAATATAGCAAATAAGACAGCTCTCGTACAGGGGATGTAGCTCAAATGGTAGAGCGCTCGCTTTGCATGCGAGAGGTACAGGGTTCGATCCCCTGCATCTCCAATTTTTGGACATTAGAAAATACCTTTTATATTTTTTGAAAAACAAATTTCTTTTTCAGTTTTCGAAAAACACTTGCATTCACATAATAAAAAATCTTGCGCATTTTAAACCACAAAAAAAAAAAAAATCAGCAATGAGGGTTTTTTTAGTGCTTCTATATTTGATTTTTATGACGGGCATCCTTTTTGCCAAAAACCCTTTATATAAAAAAAAAAAAAAGACTGTTTGAACATATTTGACTCTAGGTTTGTTTTGGTCTGAATCTATTTTTTGATTTGAATTGAACCAAATCAATTAAAAAAAAATTATGTGGAACCCATTTACACTAGGTTTTTTTGTTCTGAATCAATTTGTTTAATATGAATTGAAGTATATCGATTAAAAAAATATAAATATTTGATTTGGTCTAACTGAAGCCTAGATTGTCTCTTATTTTCACCTAAATTAACTTGTCATATCTCATTCGATGAATGTAATAAAAATATTGAAGAATTAAGTTGTCATCAACCTTCTTATCGCTAGTCACGTTCAATCTAACCTTACGCTAGAGCGATCAATAGTCATTGCCTTTCTGTTGGGGTACGATGATTACGATGATCACGATGATCACGATGATTACGATGATCACGATGATTGTCGCTAATGTTCAAGGGATCATTGTGGCCTTCCCACTAAGCCTCGATGATCATGGTCACCATCATCGACGAGATAGGAAGTTGTCATTGCCTTTCTACTGGTGGCTATTGTCATAGGGATGTTAGGAGTATCTACCATATAACAAAATAATGTCCTCATAAGAATATGTAGATAACACAACCCAGGAGAAATACATAGCATTGTGGCCTCGACTCCAAGCACTTGTTCCACAAAGAAAATACTTGAAATGTTCAATGTAACTATGATTATTAACTATATATTATATTGCTGATGATATCATAGGAAACACAGGGGGTGACGAAGGAGGGGTGACACACGAGAGGGCGACAAATGAGGAATAGGTGATTTAAACATCTTCGACTTTGCACCTCAAAAATAATTTAATTACTTACATATAACTTAATTATAATTAATATAAATTATTATTAAAGAATATATTACATATAGTAGGCACTTCATTTGCTTTCTTACTTGGAAGCGGATCTGCATAATGATATCATTCTATTTATATATAAAACTATATATTATAAATAGAGGATATTATTGAATATTAGATTTTTATGATTAAATCAATTGATGGGTTGTTGATCTAACATGTGTGTTAGAGATGATTGATATAAAATTAAATATGATAGAAAGAGAAAATTATAATCAGATGTTAGACAAGAGTCAAGTTTGAGCATCGGGTCGGGGTTCGGACGATCTAGTGGGAACTCATCGAGAGACTTGCCGGAAGCTTGCCGAAGGTATTGAAAGCTTGTCGGGAGTTCACTGAAGGGATCAGAGGCTTGCTGGGAGTTCGTCGAAAGTTTGTCCGGGAGCTTGTCGGGAGTTCGTCGAGAGGTTGTCGAAAGTAATTGGGAGCTTGCTAGGATGGCATCAGGAGTTTACCATAAGAAGACTAAGAGACTCGTCGGAAGATTATCGAGGGTTGTCGAAAAGCTTACCGGGAGTTAGGATGGTCTTGATTGGACTTAATGGTCACATTGATTGTAATTAATTAGTCATAATTATCATTGATTAAGGTTTGAGTCTTCCTAGAGTTAGATTTGGATGAAATCCAAATTAACACAAGTGAGGCAAATCGGGTCTACATTTGGGATTAGATTTAGCTCAGGTTGAACTCAATTGGTTGACTTGGAAAGGGATTAACTGAAGGTACAAGTCGAGATTGAAAAAATAAAGAGAATCACTTTTTCGGGATTTTCAACGGTTGTACCGTCGGTGGGTGATGGTCGTACTGCCCAGGCGATAGTTGTATCACCCAAGTCAACGGTTGTACCGTCACCCGCCCTATTTTTAGGGTGGCTTTTGGCGATTGTACCGCCCGTACCTAGTTATTTCGGATACATTTGAATTTTTGGCTTTATTTCTAAAGTCAATTGAGGTCTATAAATATTCCAAGATTTCTTGCATTTAACAGAACAAATTAGGCTAGAAATTCTGTGAAAAATAGTATACTAAAATTGTAAGAAAAAGAAAAGGGACAAAAGAGTTAGAAGAAGAAGTGCATTCTTATAAAGTCTCACTTGTGAGTTTGTAAGGTTCCTCTTCGAGCCTGTAAAAAGGAGAGTGGGAAGTGTAAGGGTTTAATCTTCACCCAAAGAAGATTGATAGTGGACACCGGTGAACCTCGGAGAAGAGGACTCGGGGAGTGGATATAGGCCAAGTGAGGTCAAACCACTATAAATTTGTGAGTTCTCTATTCTTACCTTATTTACTGATTTTAATTGCTCTTAACTAGTTTAAAGAAATATACGAGCATTATTTCGTAACTTTCTTTTAAATTATTTTCTTAATCATTTCTAACGAAATATAAAAAGGTGCTTCCGATTTTTCTTTTCGTAAGCAAGGTTTTTGAATCAAGTACTTTCTCTCTTGCACTAATTTATCACCCCCTACTTCTCTTAGTGCCAAATTGATCCTAATAATTAGTATAAGAGCCACGTTCTACTCATTGGACTAAAAACCTAAGTTAGTAAATGACTCCATTTGGCATGAATGAGGGATATTATATTACATGTCCTCCAATGTTCAATGGATGAATTACATATATTGGAAAACTAGAATGTATATTTTTTTTTATTTCTATAGATTTTGAGTTATGACACATTATTGAGAATGATTTTGAAAAATCTTTTAAACCATGAATGAATGTAATGATTTTGAAAAGAATGTTTTTTCATTAAATACAAAGACAATCAATGTTTTATTTTGTGCACTTGATAGGAATAAATTTAATCGAGTTTTTGTTTATGATACTACTTATGATATTTGGCATATACTTAAAATCGTACACAAAGGCACTAGTAGAGTCAAGGAGTCTAAAATTAATATTTTAGTTCATAATTATGAATTGTCTATAATGAAATCAAGTTAGTCTATTAGAGACATGTACACCCATTTCACGGATATCGTGAATGGTCTATAAGTTCTTAGTAAATATTTTTCTAATTTTAAAATTATTAGTAAAATATTAAGATCATTTTCTAAAAGTTAAAATCTTAAAGTAACTACAAAACAAGAGGTTAAAGATTTTAATAACTTTCCTCTTAAAAAACTTATTAGATCTCTTATGACTTATGAACTGAGCTGTAAAGCTCATGACGAACTTAATGAACCCCTTCCAAAGAAGAGGAAGAATTTAGCACTGAAAACTGCATATGACTCCTCGAGTGAAACATCAAGTGATGAGGACAATGATGCATTATTATTCAGAAAAATTAAAAATTTATGAAAAAGAACAGAAATTATAAAAATAAAAATAAACCAAAAATAGATAATATTATATGCTTTGAATATAAGAAGTTAGGATATTTCAAAAATGAATGTCCTCAATTAAAGAAGAATGTGTCATACAAGAAAAGGGCTCTTTCGACAACTTGGGACGACTCAAGCTTATTGGATGAAAATGACCACATCAAAGAATAAGTAGCTAACTATGCTCTCATGGTCATCCACGATGAGGTAAGTGAGTCTTCAAATATTTCCTTTACTAAATTATTGAATATGTTTCATAAACTTTATGATGAGTTTAGAAAAATTAGTGTCTTATAAATTAATTAAGAAAGAGCATGATTCTTTTGTTAGTAAATTTGAACAAATGCATGATGCATCAACATCAGACAATTTTTGCTCTAAATTTGAAACATTAGAAGAAGTAAAAAGGAAAATGTCATGTTAAAACAAATTTTAGAAAAATTTAAAATAAAGAATAAATCTCTAAACATGATCATTGCAAATAAGGGTCATGTTAATAAAAAAACAAAGATATATGATTTGTTGGCAACATTCAACAAAAGCTAATTATTTTCGTTAAATGATCCACCCTAAACTTACCATCAAAAATTAAATATAACTTTTATGGAAAATGAAGATATAAAGCCTACAAATGTTCATTTAGAAAATATAATCCACACAATTTAGTTTAGGTTCCTAAAGGAACCATAAACAACCAAAAACCTTTAGATAAGATAGATAAAGTTCTTCACGAGGGACCCAAAGTAAAATGAGTACCTAAATTAAAACCTTTCTTATAGGTTTGTCTCCAAACTAAGGTTAGGAGCACCAAATGATACTTTGATATTGGATGCTTAAGGCATATGACCGAATATCCAAATTATTTTTCTAAGCTTACTAGCCTAAATAAAGGAGTTGTCAATTTTGGAGACAACAAAAAAAGTAAAATTAGTGGGAAAGGAATCATATGTAACATATCAAACCTTTTGATTGAAGATGTGTTATTAGTTGATAGGTTGAAACATAATTTACTTAGCGTTAGTCAATTATGTGATAAAGGATATATTATCAAATTTAAACCTAATGCTTGTATAAGTGAATTACCATACAAAAACAAATCTTTTAAGAAACAATAATATGTATATCATATATATTGAAAAGTTTTATGATGAAACATGATTTTCAGCCTTAAATGATGATGTTTGAATTTGACATAGAAAAATAGGTCATGCTAGCATGAAACTACTAAACCAAATTTTAACTAAAGATTTAGTAAGATTACGTAGCCTTAAGTTTGTTAAAGATAAATTACGTGATACTTGATTTATATAGATAAATTACGTGATACGTAGATTTAAGTAAAAAAATCAAATAATCATTTCTAGGCCACTATAATTGATTTATATAGATTTATTTGGATCAATTGATATTCAATTGATACTACAAGTTTAGGAGGTAGCTAATATATATTTGTTATAGTAGATGATTATAACATATATACTTGGACTTATTTTTTTGCACACAAAATTGATTCCTTTAAATGTTTTTCAAAATTGTATAAAATTATTCAAAATAAAAAATATTTTATGATTTTATCAATGCATAGTGATCATGGTGGTGAATTTTAAAACAATGAGTTTCAAAATTTTTGTGAGTCAAATGGGTATATCTACAACTTCTCTACTCCAAGAAATTCACAACAAAATGGAGTAGTAGAAAGAAAAAATAGGAGGTTACAAGAAATGACTAGTACCATGTTAAATGAACATAGTCTACCCAAATATTTTTAGGCCAAAGCTGTTAACACGACATTCTATGTTTTAAATAGGGTTTTTTAAGACCATTACTCTCAAAAACTCCTTATGAATTGTGGAATGGTAAAAACTCTAATATTTTATTTTTTAAAGTTTTTTATTGTAAATATTTTATTTTGAATGAAAAAGATACCTTAGAAAAATTTGATGTAAAATGTGATGAAGGTATTTTTCTTAGTTATTCCTCTATTTCAAAAGCTTATTGTGTATTCAATAAAAGAATATTAGTAATTGAAGAATCTATTCATGTTGTTTTCAATGAGATTTTTGAACTTAAGAAAATTGATTTTGATGATGAATTTGATTTTGGTTGTTTGAATTTAAATGATAATCCTCCTAAAATCAACTTGGATGAATCTACTTTGAAATTCTTATCCAAGGAATGGAAGCATGTAAATGCTCATCCTATGGAGCTTATAATAGGAGATATATGAAGCAGTATTCAAACTCGTTCTTATTTTAAAAAAATTTGTGCTAATGCTACATTTCTTTTTCAAGTTGAACCAAAATGCATTGATGAAGCCCTAAGAGATGACTCTTGGGTTAGTGCAATACTAAATCAATTTGAGATAAATGAGGTATGTGAGTTTTTTATTAGACCTAGTGACTATTTAGTGATTAGTACTAAATTGGTCTTTAGAAATAAGAAAAATGAAAATGGTATCATGGTTAGAAATAATGCTAGATTAGTGGCTAAAGGTTTCAACTAAGAAGAAGAGATCGATTATGAAGAAATATTTGCTCCTGTGGCTAAACTTGAAGCCATAATAATGTTTCTTGCCTTTGCATCTTTTACAAATGTTAAATTATTTCAAATGGATGTTAAAAGTGGTTTTTTTTATTGGTTTTATTTCTGAAGAGGTGTATGTTGAACAATCCCCCAGTTTTGAAAATAATCTTTTTCCAAATCATGTTTTCAAACTTTCTAAAGCAAATAATTTCTTGAAAGGCAAAGTTGATACCATATTATTTTTTAATAATTTTAGAAATAATTTTCTTATTATTCAAATTTATGTTGATGATATCATTTTTGGTTCAATAAATGAATCATTGTGTGAATCTTTTGTAAAACGTATGAGCCAAGAATTTGAGATGAGTCTAATGGGTGAGTTAACCTTTTTGTTAGGATTGTAAATAAAATAACTAAATGATGATATATTCATAAATCAAGCTAAATGTACCTTAGACTTGTTAAAACGTTTTGGTATGAAAAATGTTAATGTCATAAACACACCCATGAGCACTTCTACAAAATTAGGTATGTCAATTTTTAGGGCATATACTTGTTTCTTGGTCTTCCAAGAAACAAAATTTAGTTGTTTTATCTACTGCTAAAATAGAATATATTACAACTAATACTTGTTGTGCCCAAGTCATTTGGATTACAGAATTCAATTGAAAAATATTCTTATAAAATGTGACAACACAAGTGTCATATGTTTAACTAAAAATCTCATTTAACACTCAAGAACTAAGCATATTGATATTAGATATCATTTTATTAGGGATCATATGAATAATCAAGACATATCTTTGTAATTTATTGATACTAAGCATCAATTAGTAGATATTTTTACTAAACCATTAAATGAAGAGTAATTTAATTTTATTAGAAGAGAACTAGGAATGTTAAATCATGATAATGCATAAATTGTTTGATTTGCTACTTTTGTTTGAAATGTATATAGAATGAATTAGATTGCATGAGTGGTTCTTAACTCTTGAATTTTGGAATTTACTAGATTAATCTCTATGTCTTTCACTCCCCTTTCTTGTTTCTTCTTCATTCTTTTTTACAAAAAGGGAAGAAATTTTTTTACTAGAAAATTATGTTTTTATCATATTTTACTAAGGAAAAGCAATGAAGCACTAAATATTTCATCAATATTTATTTATAAAAATATAAAAAATTGATACACAATAATTTTATATATCATAAAATTAGTTGCTCATTATTTCAATTCTTTTTGTTAATGACAAAGGGAGAGAAATAGTATATTAATGACACATATATAAAAAATGATACAAAGGGGAAGAAACAATATATTGATGAAAAAATGATATATATGATAAAAGAGAAGAAATAGCATATCGATAAAAATAGTAAAATGAGGTATTTTTTTCTTGAAGGAAATTTTAAATTCATTGTAGGGCTAATGCATAAATTTTGAAATTCTTGAAACTTTAATGATCCGTGATTTGTTGATTGAAATAATGTTATAAGGAAATTTTGCATTAATTTTTGAAATTCTCGGAATATACTTGAAATTAATTATTCATGATTGGCTAAAATTAATATAAAATATCATTGATGATTTTATGATTTTAAAATTCATGATATATCATTTCAAAATTTGATAAACAAATAATATGATACTTGAATTCAAGAATGTTTAGTTCTCTTGAATTTAAATTTTTCGTATTTGCATTATGGCATGGATTTAGGGGGAGTTAAGGTTAACTCTTATCATCAATTGGTTGTCATCATCAAAAATGGGAAGATTGTTGAATATTGAATTTTGATGATGAAATCAATTGATGGGTTGTTGATCTAACATATGTGTTAGAGATGATTGGTATAGGATTAACTACGATAGAAAGAGAAAATTACAATCAGATGTTGGACGAGAGTCAAGTCCGAGCATCGGCTCGGGGTTCGAACGATATAGTGTGAACTCACCGAGAGACTCATCGGAAGCTTATCGGGAATTCACTGGGAGCTCGCCGAATGGATCAGAGGCTTGTCGGGAGTTCGTCGAAAGTTTACCGAGGATATCAGGAGCTTGTCGGCAGTCCGAGAGCTTGTCGAAGGTAATCGGGAGCTTGCCAGGAGGGCGTTGGGAGTTTGTCGGAAAAAGACTGAGAGACTCGCTAGAAGATTATCGGGGATTGCCGAAAAGCTTACCGGGAGTTAGAAGGGTCTTGATTAGACTTTATGATCACATTGATTGTAATTAATTAGTCATAGTTAGCATCAGTTAAGGTTTGAATTAGTGATTACAATTACCGGGAGTTATACCACTAAGGACGGTGGTCATACCGTCGTCACCCTATTTTCAATGTGTCTTTCGACGGTTGTACCACTAGTACTCGATTTTTTCGGATACATTTAAATTTTTGGCTCCATTTCTGAAGCCAATATGAGTTTATAAATACCCCCAGATTTCTTACATTTATCACAAAAATTGGGCTAGAAAAATTATGAAAAATAGTATGTTAAAATTGTAAGAAAAAGAAAAGAGATAAGAGAGTGAGGAGAAGAAGTATATTATTGTAAAGTCTCCCTTGTGAGTTTGTAAGGAGAGTGAAAAGTGTAAGGGTTTGATCTTGACCTAAAGAAGATTGATAGTGGACACTGATAGATCTCAGAGAAGATGACTCGGGGAGTAGATGCAGGCCAGGTTGAGGCCAAACTATTATAAATTTGTGAGTTCTATATTCTTGTCTTATTTACTGCTTTTAATTACTGTTAACTAGTTTAAAAAAAGATATGAGCATCATTTAGTATCTTACTCTTAAATTATTTTCTTAATCATTTTCAATGAAATACAAAAATACAAAAAAATACTTTCACTCTTTCATTAATTCACTCCCTCTTAGTGTCAAATTGATCCCAACAGATATTATGTCCAAAGTTTAGAGGATAAAAAAGAAAGATTATATATATATATATATATATATATATATATCATAAAACCTAACATGTGAGTTCAGCACCCTTACATTCCAGTCAAGTAATATGTCTACTTAAAAAATTAAAATCAAATCTATTTCATAATGCTTCTCTACAACTTAAAAAATCTAGTAAAGATAACCTAAAACTTCTGAACACTTCAATTCTGAACTAGCAAATAAATAACAAATATATAAGAGGATAAATCATAATTACTTTAAAATAGTATGTAGAAAGACAATAACAAGGTGACAAACAATGAGCATCATATGTGACAACAACATAATTGAAGTGCTCTTATTATAGGTCTTCTACCTTAAGCCCTAAAAAATACAAACCCATTACATATTTGAAATGCTCTAAAAATTACTCAATTAACATAGCATTTGGATATCCACGATTGTATCTTGACAATTGAATTAAAATCATATAAATAAGAGGAGAAGACATATAACAAACATGAAGTGCTAATTTATGGATCCATAATTTGCATCTTCATAATTGAATTAATATAAGATCAATTGAAGTACCCAAAAATATTATATTGACTTGAATCTTCACAATCCAATCATTAAATCATAAAGAGGGACGTGAAATTGGAGAGGAGTCATCAAGGAGAAATTGACACCAACTAAAACAAAAGGGAATGAGTTAAAGTAATAAAAAAGAGTCGAAGCCAAAGAGGAGAGAATTTTATCGTCTATAATAAGCATTGACAAAACTAGAAAGAACAAAATTCGAATACTCTTGTTGCTTATGAAGTCGGAGAGAGAGCTAAGAGGAATCGCCAAAGAGGAAAGGAGTTCATTCTCACCTATAATTGGGTTACACTAGTTTAATGTAACATGTGAGCTTAAGTCTTGGGTTATAAGTTCAAGATCTTATTTGCAATCGACTCGACCCACAATCGAGCTAACTTAATCAGGAAGATTATATCTAAATCAATTTGTCATGGATCTATAACTCATAAACAAAAGATATTAGTATAATTTTCTACAAAAGATTTCCTCGATAACAATAAAATATTGAGCATCCTGTAATAAAATTCTATCAAAGAATTTTTTAATAAATTACTCAAAAAACTATGATCGATTTTGTTATAACGTGCATATTTTATGTTATTATTTTAAATAAAAATAACAAGATTTTTTATAAAAAAATATTTAATAATTTTGGAAAAAAATAATTTATTCCAAATTCTTTCTTTAATTGCAATAGAAACGCCTAAACCTCAACTGCGCAACCAATCATTCATGTTGACACCCCAAGGCGGCGGCCCGTCCCAGGACGGGCTGAAGCGAGTCGCCGCCCACCGCGCCGTGGAACTGGTGCGCTCCGGCATGGTTCTCGGCCTCGGCACCGGATCCACCGCCGTGCACGCCCTCGACCGCATCGGCGCCCTCCTCCGGACCGGCCACCTCCGCGACGTCGTCGGCATCCCCACCTCCGAGTGGGCCGCCGCCTGCGCCGCTGCTGCCGGCATCCCCCTCACCGATCTCAACGCCCACCCGGTCGTCGACCTGTCCATCGACGGGGCCGACGAGGTCGATCCGGCCCTCAACCTCGTCAAGGGCCGCGGCGGGTCCCTCCTCCGCGAGAAGATGGTGGAGGGCGCCAGCCGCCGCTTCGTCGTCATCGTCGACGAGTCCAAGCTCGTTCCCCGCCTCGGAGCCAGCGGCCTCGCCGTTCCCGTTGAGGTCATCCCCTTCGGCTGGGCCCTCACCCTCCGCCGCCTCCGGACCCTCTTCGATCGCGTGCCCGGCTTCAACATCAAACTCAGGACCGCCGCCACGAATGCCAAAGCCAGCGCGTTCGACGAAAGCGAGTCCAAATCGGAACCTTTCGTGACGGATAACAAGAACTATATCGTGGATCTGTTCTTCGAGGATGGGATCCATGGGGATCTAAATCTGATCAGTGACGAGATCCTTAGGATCACCGGGGTGATCGAGCACGGGATGTTTCTCGGATTGGCATCGTCCGTGATCATAGCCAGGAAGGATGGGGTGGTGGTGGTCGACAAGGCTGCGAAGGTAAATGGTATGTGAGAACAAGTAATTGATTTTTGGGTAGTCTAATTATATATGTGACTTTATATCTACATTTTTTTTCCTCCTCCCATCATGAGTACTACTACTACTACTATGTAAGTTTCTGCAGGGCAGATATTGGACATGAATTGTCTTCATGAGTGACATGATCAAAATTGATAAGATCTTGGCGCAAAATTCTTCTTTTGTTATGTACGAAGTAATTACATTGTCTGCTTGAATCTGTTTAGTTTCATCTCTATATCTCCTTAAATTTTCCATCAATATCATTCCATCTAAAAGCTTAAACCTGTATAGATGATATAGCTGCAAATTCTTTTGTTATGTATGAAGTTATGAAATTGTCTGTTTGTTGGTTTCATCTCTGTATCTCCTTCAATTTTTCCATCAATATCATTCCATCTAAAAGCTTAAACCTGTATAGATGATATAGCTGCAAAATTCTTCTTTTGTTATGTATGAAGTACTTAAATTGTCTGCTTGAATCTGTTTAATTTCATCTCTGTATCTCCTTAAATTTTCCATCAATATCATTCCATTTAAAATCTTAAGCCTGTATAGATGATATAGCTGCAAAATTCTTCTTTTGTTATGTATGAAGTAATTAAATTGTCTGCTTGAATCTATTTAGTTTCATCTCTGTATCTCCTTCAATTTTTCCATCAATATCATTCCATCTAAAAGCTTAAACCTGTATAGATGATATAGCTGCAAAATTCTTCTTTTGTTATGTATGAAGTACTTAAATTGTCTGCTTGAATCTGTTTAGTTTCATCTCTGTATCTCCTTAAATTTTCCATCAATATCATTCCATCTAAAAGTTTAAGTCTGTATAGATGATATAGCTGCAAAATTCTTCTTTTGTTATGTATGAAGTAATTGAATTGTCGGCTTGTTAGTTTCATCTCTGTATCTCGTTCAATTTTCCATCAATATCATTCCATCTAAAAGCTTAAACCTGTATAGATAATATAGCTGCAAAATTCTTCTTTTGCTATGTATGAAGTAATTAAATTGTCTGCTTGAATCTGTTTGGTTTCATCTCTGTATCTCCTTCAATTTTCCATCAGTATCATTCCATCTAAAAGCTTAAGCCTGCATAGATGATATAGCTGCAGAAGTCTTTTTTTCTTCTTGTAGGTGCAAAGATTAAGCCCATGTCCAATTTGAATCTGTTTGGTTTCACCTCTATATCCTCCTAAGTTTTTCATTAATGTCATTCCATCTAAAAGCTTCTTAAATTATAATGTCCGATCCAAATCTTGGATTTGGAGTGGCATTAAGTTCAATGTGCATGTAAGTATTTTGTTACATAAGCAATAAGTTTCAGACCTTTTAAGAATGTGCTCATGATGGTTATAAACAATTCAATATTAATTCCACAGTGTCCTGACAAGCAACAGCTTGTTTTTGCCAGAATAGACTGTTACTAAATCTTCTTCCTTTAATGTGTATTTCGTAGTTGTTGTGTGCCTGACATCAACACTGGGTTTTGCCCTGGTAGTTCATCTTTGATGCAGTGTAACTAGTCGCTAATCATGTATGGATATCTCTTGGGTTGTTTTATACTTGCTCTAAATGCTTTTATGTACTTTTCTTCTTCATCCTTCTTCGGATGGAATTTGTGAAGATTAAAAGATCACAACTTCCACTTTTATGGTTTGTAGGAAGTTTAGTATGTTCTTTTTGATATTTCCATTCACCTCTGTTACGAACAACTTCCACTTTTATGGTGCCCAGATTTATGTTTTACTGAAGTTATGTGCTTTTGCATACTCTACAGCTTATTGTTTCTTTTGAAACTGGCATTTCTGACTTATAGCAAGGAAGTGAAAAAAGAAACAGATAAAAAAAAGGAAGAGATGGCAGAGGAGAAGAGATGAGGAAGGGAAAAGAGAACTGGAAGGAGAAGAAAGAATATGTGCAAAGGAAGAAAGAAGAGAGGAAAGAGAAAGGAGAAGAGAAAAATATTATAAGGTGATTGGTTGGGAAAATATATTCTTTTTAGGTTTTTCTCGGATAGTACCCCCTTTTCAAAATTCTCAAATCATCACCCCCTTATTTTTAGTATTCCAAAAATATCTCTTAAAAATTCATTTTTTCGTTCAAATCCATTTTTTTTCCACCAACTATTTACAGTGTTTTGTGGGTTAGTTTTTATTCATAAAATATTATATAGTATTTTATTTTAAAAACACTATAACTTGTTTTTGAAATAAAAACACTATACAATGTTTTGTCGATAAAAAAAATAATTTACAAAATATTGTGAACAGTAGGTGGGAAATTATTTTTGGATTTGGATGGAAAAAAACTTTGAACAGCATCTGAGAGGTATCTTTTGGGATTTTAGAAAAATGGGGTGATGGTTTGGAAATCTTGAAAAGGGGGTACCATCTGGAAAAAAAAACTGAAAAAAGAGTATTTTGCCATACAATCACCCGATATATATTATATATAAACACACACAATAACCCAATTTCGTGGGATCAATGACTGATTCAAATTTTGATTATTATACTGTTACCTAGTGATTACTCGTTGCTTCAAACCTTGAAGAAAAAAAAAAGGCAGTTGACATGATTAATTGTACGAGGGTTTCAGAAACATCTGCATTTGATCTGATTCATTGGAATATGTCATTCTGTGGTATCTAAATTTTTCCTAAAGTATATGTTTATGTTTCACATGTTAAATTTAGTGATATAAAAATAGATGTAAATGTTGTAGCTTAGAGGCAAGCTGCCTGTATAGAATTGCAATATGATACTAATATCATTTGGGAGAATGATTTTGACTGACATATACAATCAAATTCTGTAATGTCAACTCATTTCGAGGGTTACTCAAAGATAACATTTTCTAAAACCATATATTCTTGGCTGTATCACTTTATTGGCTGATGCAGATGTCAACTACTCTCCTTAAATTGAAGTCTTGTGTCCATTTGGGAGAATGATTTTGACTGACATATACAATCAAATTCTGTAATGTCAACTCATTTCGAGGGTTACTCAAAGATAACATTTTCTAAAACCATATATTCTTGGCTGTATCACTTTATTGGCTGATGCAGATGTCAACTACTCTCCTTAAATTGAAGTCTTGTGTTCATTGTGATCGATGTCTGAGCCTTATCCTCAACCTCAAGAACTGGCAATTCCTTGCAAGCCAAAGCAATGAAGTGGCATGGTGACGATGTGATTCGTGGGCAAATGCAAGTCCAGTGTGTACTCGCTGACTTATGTGCCCCATTAATCATCTCCTGTGACTTTGTCAGGTTCCGTACGCTGCTGCATCAACCTTGCTCTGTTCTTAGCATTAAAAGGCCATGGTTTTCCACAGTCAACTACCTTTGTATGTTCCAACCAAGTCATTTTCTTCTGGAGAGAGAGAAGAGTACAGTAAAACATGGTGGGCTGTGAGTGCTCTGCTATGATATATTTAGCATTTGATCGGGTAATACTCATTCATTTGACATGATCAAAATTTCTTCTTTGAACATTAAATTATTTCCATCCACTCTTGATTAATCTTTACCATTTTTCTTTCTCTTTAGTCGTTGTTCCCTTTTGGTGATTATTCCTTTTCATTACCGTCATCTCTTTCTTTCCTTTTTGTTGTTGTGATCATCAAATTTTTGTATATATATTTGACCAGCGTAAAATCTAATCGATCAACGCAATATTCGATCGACTCGATGTTCAAATTGTGAATGATAATTATGATTTTATTGAATGGAAATATCCATTCTAAAATCTTATAGTACATAAGCTTCAGCTGTCAACTTCTGTTTACGTTTATCTCTATTTTATTATTTTTTATTTTTTTATAGTACAGTATTATAAGATTATTCATTTAAATTATATTGCATTACTCACGGTGCTCAGCTAGCGATGACGAGAAACTTCGACTGCGTGACCCACACGTACTAAAACTGCTGTCTGCTTTCGCTCAAACTTCCACGTAAACGTTTCTCCCTCTCTCTCACTCTCCCTATCTCTGTCTCAGTCTCTCTTCCCGGTCTTCCACGCGGATACAGCTAACCATGCAACTCATCTCACCCCACCTAACTGGAATCTTCCTCGGCTTTTGTCTGCCGTCCCTATAAACTTCCACCCCCCCCCCCCCCCCCCCCCCCCCTCGACCGATCGTCATCGTCTCTCATCAAGATCCAGCGACCAGCTCATTCTTCCCATCCCATCAACATCACGCAGCGATCGCTGAGACTACTTCGAGTCTAGGCTGCCATGGGCAACTACGTCTCCTGCACCCTCGCCGGGCCGCCAGGGGGCCACGCGAGATCGGCCAAGGTCATCCTCCCCGGCGGCCGGGTCCAGCGCATCGACGGGACGGCCATCGCGGCGGAGCTTATGCTTGACGCGCCGGGGCACTTCCTGGTGGACTCGCGGTCGATGCACGTCGGCCGGCGGTTCGCGCCGCTCGCGGCGGACGAGGACTTGGAGATGGGCCACGTCTACGCCATGTTCCCCATGAAGCGCGTGAACGCTGTGGTCGCGGCGGCCGACATGGCGGCGTTGCTGATGGCAGCCCGGAAGGAGGTCCGCCGGGAGTTGGGAGGCAGCGCCAGGGTCTTGCCGGATGCCGCCCAGGTATCGACGGAGGTCGCGGAGGGTTATGCTCCGGAGTCGGAGCAGAACGCCACCCGGGCATCGTTGGAGGAGGCGGCGACGGCGGAGATGAGGGAGTTCCAATATAGGTTGAGCATGTGCAGGTCAAGGAGACCAACTCTGGAGACCATCGCCGAGGAGACCATTTGCTCAAGATAAGAATTATATATATATATATATATATATATATATATATATATATATATATATATATATATATATATATATGCCTCTTTTTCATGTGTTATAGAGTGATAGAAGGGGTAGATTGTTAAGAACTTCGTTTTATATAGTCTTTGTAATGTAAATTAGGGATTCAGTGGCTATTGGATATATAGATTAATATATACGGTTGTGATGGTGAGTAATCACTATAAAATCAAAGATGAAAGCATAAGAATTCTTTGTTTCTGGACCTAATTTCAAATGGATTTGTGTTCTATGATGTTTGGTCTTTTCAAGTTCAAATTAATTTCATGTGATTTTGTTCAGAGGAAGAAAATTATAAAGATATCATCGTTTCAAGTGATTCTTTAGAAAGGATGTAGAAAAGAAAGATGAACTTGAAGTTGGTGCAGATTATTAGATAGATATTTCTCTTATTGGTCCTTTTTAGCATGCTAATAAGAGCACAAAGTTCTATCTAAATGTTGTGAAGAGTCTTTATGGTCTTCATAGAAACCTCAATCATATTTCCATGAATCATTTTAACGGGAAATGATTAATTCTGATTCATTTCAGAATACAGAAGACATAGCAGTTTGAAGAGCACAAAGCTCCTCCCTTCTCCCAAAACCTACAATTCCAAGGAGCTTATTTAGTTGAAATCTTATCATATGATTGCAAAGACCTGAGATTAAAACTCGAGCATCATTAATAATGAAACACAACAAATTGCTGTGGTAAACTTGGTTGTTTCACAGGACTGGAAAGACATCAAGGATCAGGTAGACAAACTCAACATAGAACTTGGAAGCATTCAGACCCCAACAGAGCTTATTATGGGCTCTGACAGCAGCAAAAACACAAGTGTGAAACACTCAACATCAGCCACTCCACAGTTCTATGCGAGAGCTCTTACCACTGGCGGTACCTTCATCATACCACTTCATTATGGTCTTTTTTTTCCAGAACACCACCAGCGTAAAGTACCTTAAGAGCAAGAGCGACCTCCTTCACAGCATCTGGACTACACTTGCCACAAAAGGCTTCTACAGCATGATGCAGATGTAGCTGGGACTCTTCACCTTGCACAGCAGCAGCAACAAACTTCTTCTTCTTCCCAACTTCCTTGGAAAAGCCTTTCCCCACTCCCTCAGAGAGTGCTTCAAAGAGGACGGTCATAACCCCCTGCGGAGACCCAGTGAGAGAACCCAAAAAGTCTGAAGGCGATTGGGAGTCGACACCTTGCTCAGATTGCTCTTAATTTCCGCAAGCAATGTGTCATGCTTGTTGATTCGAGAACCATTTTGGCCTGTACCAGTTTTCTCATCATGCTTCAGACAGCCGATGTTAAGTCCTTTGCTTGCCTTTTCCGTTCTCTTTTCCTGGGTGGGCTCAGCTGTCACAGAATTCAGTTGTTCCTGGATGCACCGTTGACCTGCCTCCATTGAAGTATCTGTCTGTCACTGAACATCATCATCACCGGCAGCACCATTTAGACTGACAACAGGAGAGGTTGATCGATCCTCATCCGATACACAACATGTTGAAATTGATAGAAAGAAACTAAAGAATTATCACGCTAAAGAAGAGAAGATTAAATTAGAATTTAGATATGATTTTTTTAACTAAATGAGAAAATCACGTAGGTTAGTTGAGGGAAATTCTTCTATCTTCACCTGTATAAATTAACGATGGATCAATGAATCAATTGGGCATTTTCATTACTTCTTCCTATTTCAACATGGTATCAGAGCATCTCTCTCTATAAGAGAGATTACTTTTTTTCTTCACTGTCAAATGACAGCTTTTATTACCGTTTGTTCGTCGACAACCCCGCTGCAAAACTGCAGATACTCAGGGGTCATCTGTCGCCACCCTCCCGGACATTCTCTGCTCCGAAGATCTCTCCTACCTCATCTGCAGTAGATGACGACTTCTACACCTGCTCGCCGGCATCGTCCCTCCTGCAGCCTTTGTTCTCTCTGCCAAGAGCACCTGTAAGGGCCACTGCCCATCGTCTCTCGGTACTTTGTAGAGAGGGCACAACAAGTTCCTTCTTGCTATCAAACGACAGCAAATCCCCACCCCGTCGACTGCCCTTTTGCGAAGCCGCAATTGTCGACTCCTCTTCTGCAAAGCCGCGATCTCTGTTTCCTGATAATAAAAAAAAAACAAAGCATCGCCAGCGCCGTTTTCATTCGAGGATTTGATGTCCACGTCGCTGGTCTGGCAGCCCTCTCGCTCAACCTCGTTGGCACTTGCCGTTGCCATCGCTAGCATCGGCGACACTATCTGCCTCATTGTTGCCTACCATCGGCTCACCGTTCGCTCGCTGCTGCTGCCGTCACAGCAATAACTCGGTCGCTTCTCTTCGGTGCAGATCCCTCTCTGCATCGTCTCTACACCTCCAAAGAAGGGACCGCAACATTGTGGTCCTGAAGTCAGGGAAGAAAGGGAAGCACACCTTCACTACAGCGGCTTCCTCATCTTCTCCTTCGGTAGTTACTATGCTCGCTGCCGACCCCCCTTACTCCAACAATTGCAATCGCAACTGCAGCCCTCGTCGGCCACAATTGTTGCCCTCTCCTTAGATCTATCGCTTCTTGTTGTCAAACGACAGTCTCTCGTCGACATCGAAGCTGGAGACTTCTAGTGCGTCGGCTTTCTCAATTCCTCTACCGAGGTGTTCTTCTGCACGAGGCCATCTTCCTTGTGCACCACCACTGTCGCATCAGCACTAACAAGCAGCGGCACCTTCCCTACCCCATCAGCAATAAGTTCATTCTCGCTGTCAAACGATAGTAAATATACGACCGCACGCTTCTCCCGCTGCCCTTCAGATCTACTTATCGCCCCAGCCGTAGCAGCATCTCCTCCGCTGAAGTCAACCGTTGTCAGACCTTCACCACGGTTGACAATACAGCGGTCTCCTTGACATCGGGTAAAGGTCTGTGTCCTTCACAGGAGCTTGATCTTGCGGGGCCATGATAGTTCGATCTAATCGGATTGTCGAATTTGGCTCTAGTTGAATCGCCTGCTCCTTTCTTCGGATTCATTGTCATCGGTTCAAGATCAACGTCCTCAGTTCAAGATCGACGTCCTTACAGGAGCTCGATTTTGCGGGGGCATGATAGAAGATAAGATGAAGTTAGGATTTAGATATGATTTCCTTAACTGAATGAGGAAATCACGTAGGTTAGTTGAGGAAAATCCTCCTATCTTCACCTGTATAAATTAACGATGGATTAATGAATCAATTGGGCATTTTCATTACTTCTTCCTATTTCCAACAAAATCAACATGTTTGATCGATCAACATGAGAGGTTGACCGATCCTCATCCGAGACATGTTAAAATTGATAGAAAGAAATGAAAGAGTTATCATGCTAATGAAAAATACAGAAGGTTAAATCTTCTGTATTTCTCTTAATATTTTTATAATTTTATAAACTCTATATTTTTCATGACTCAACATATGAGGTTTATATAGTCCCCCAAGATATATTACATTTATGCACTAAGAATGAATCTCTCTCTTTCAAGAAACTCTTTCAAGAATCAATAGTCAATTTGACTTGTCCTTCCATAAATATTTTCTCTTGATGAAATGAACCTTTCTTCTGATGAAATTAATCTATTCATGATAATTGAACAAGTTTAATTCCAACATTCTCTCTCCTTCAACTTGTTCCGTCCAACATGCCAAGTTTCCTTCGAAGTTGTTGAAATATTTTAATTTTGAGAGGTTTTGTAAATATGTCGACCACTTGTTCACTTGTCTTGACATGGTGTAGCTCCACTTCTTTGTTTTTGACATGATCTCTTATAAAATAAAATCTTGTATCGATATGCTTTGATCTTTCATGGTAGATTGGATCTTGGCTAAGGCAATAGCTGATTTATTATCAACATAAATTTTGGTTGACTTCTCCTATGGCATATGAAGTTCCTGAAGTAATCTTCTTAGCCATATTGCATGACAAACACAAGAAGATGCTGCTATATATTTTGCTTCACAATTTGATAGAGCAACTATATATTATTTTTTTGAAAACCAAGTAAATATAGCTCCACCAAAATAAAATACAAATCCAGTTGTACTCTTTCGATCATCATAGCTTCCAGCCCAATCACTGTCACTATATCCAATAAGATCCAGTCCTTTTGATAATGAATAAAATATTCCATATTCAATTGATCCTTTAATATACATAGCAAAATTCTTTTAGCGACATTTAAATGAGAAGTCTTAGGAGATTCCATATATCTATTTATTAAACTAACTCTAAATAGTATATCAGGCCGCCGAGTGCATGTCAAATACCTTAAACATCCAACTAGACTTTTGTAGTAAATTAGATTAATGTATTTAATTTCACCTTCCTTGGTCAACTTGGTGCCATATTCAATAGGTGTATATGTAGGGTAACAATCTTCCATAGAAAACTTCTTTAAAACCTCCTTTGCATAATTTCCTTATGAGATAAAAATTCCTTCATTATTTTATATAATTTTGATACCAAGAAAATAAGTCATTAACTCTAAGTCGGTCATCTCAAACTCCTTCATAGAGTGTTTAAAATCTTTAATCATGGAGCTACTATTGCTTGTAAATATTAAATCATCTACATACAAACATACAAACATGGTATCTCCATCAATGTTAGATTTTGTATAGAGAGCATGTTCATGTGGACATTTAAAAAAATTATTTTGAATAAAATAAGCATCTATTTGAGAATTTCATACTTGTGGGGCTTGTTTAAGCCCATAAAGGGCTCTCTTTAATTTGTATAATTTATCTTCTTATTCATAAATAATAAAATCAGGGGGTTGTTGAACATATACCTCTTCTTCAAGAACTCCATTAAGGAATGCTCATTTGACATTCATTTGTAAAATTTTTCATTTCATTTGAGCTGCTAGGGAGATAAGTAATCTTATTGTTTCCAATTGAGCAACTGGTGCGAACACTTCTTCATAGTCGATCCCATATTATTGTTTATATATCTTTGCGACCAATCGTGCTTTATATTTCTCCACCTCTCCTTATGTATTTCTTTTTGTTTTGAAGATCCACTTAACACCGATCGTTTGGTGGTCTTCTGGAAGTGTAGTAAGCTCTCATGTATCATTTTTGTTGATTTCATTAATCTCCTTCTTCATAGCTTGTCTCCATTTTTCTTCTTTACAAGCTTCTTCAAAAGTTAATGGATCATATCTTGTAAAAAGATAAAATAGATAAAGTTCATCATTGTTAGTATCAATTCTTCGAGTCACATCATATAGCTCCTGAATCGGTCTTGTCCTTCTTATAATCGGACTTCTTGAATCATATGACCTAGCTGATCTCGGTGATGATTCTGATAAAGTCTCTTATGTGCTAGCTTGTATTATATCCTCTTTTGATGATATAGCTTTCTTATGTTGTTCATTATTTTTTCAGTCTCAAATCTGTTGTTCATTAAACTCAACGTCTCTAGACATCACAACTTTATTTGTGATAGGATTATAGAGTTTGTATCTACTGGAATTCTCAGCATAACATAATAAAATACATTTCTGACTTTTATCTTCAAGTTTTATTCTTTTTTCTTCTGGTATCTTGGCAAATGCAACACTTCCAAAAAATTTTAAATGATCAATTCTTGGTTTCTGTAGGCTCCATACTTCTTTTGGTGTAGAATTATCAATTCTCCTTGTTGGAAACCTGTTAAGCAAATAAACTACACAAGCAACAGTATCCCCCCAAAATTCTTTAGGAATCTTTCTTTCCTTTAATATGCATCGAACCATATTAAGTATAGTCCTATTTTTTCTTTCTGAAACACCATTTTGTTGAGGTGTGTATGATATAATAAATTGATGTAAAATTCTATTATTTCTACCAAAACTTCAAAAGTCATTTGATGTATATTCACCACCTCTATCTGTTCGTAAACATTTTAATCTTACAACCACTTTGTATTTCAACCAAGTCTTTAAATTTTTTGAATTTGTTTAACACTTCTTTATTTTTCTTTAAAATATAGACCCAAGTTTTGCCACTGTGATCATCAGTAAAGGTAAGAAAATACTTGCTTACTCCAAGTGATACTAGGTTGATAGGGCCACAAACATCCAAGTGTACCAGATTAAGTCGATGTCATCCTCTTTTTATTCTACTGATTTTGAAAGGCTTTCTTTCTTGCTTACCCATAACATATACTTTACATAATTTTGATGGGCGATCAATTCTTGACATTCCTGTCATCATATTCAACTTCTCTAGAAGTTTTAAAGCCTCAAAATTTAAGTGTGCATATCTAAGATGTCATAATGTAGAAATGTCCTCAATATCAGTCTTAAAATAATTTGATCTATCAAAAATGCATAAATGTAGAGGAAACATTCTATTCTTTGTAATTTTCACATGTGAGATTAATGTCTTAGTCTTATCATAAACTGAAAGAGTCATATCTTTCATCTCAATATTATAATATTTTTCAAGTAACTATCCCAAGCTAAGAATATTATTTTTCATATCAGGCACATAATAAACATCTGAAATACATAATTCTTTGCCATTATGGAGTCCAAGAACAATTTTACCTTTGCCTCTTACTGGTCTTTGAGACAGATCACCAAATGTAATATTTTCAGAATAACTTATATTCATTTCTGAAAATAATTCTTTAATACCACACATGTGATTTGAAGCTCCTGTATCTAGATATCATGTCATAGACTGATCTTCCTTCAAATTATCATAAGTTATTAGCAAAACTTGGTTTTCATTCTTCTCTTCTTTTTCAACAAAATTTATCTTATCACCTTGATTATTAGAATTATAAGAGCATTCAAAGGAGTAATGCTTATACCTTTTGCAAATATAGCATTGTATTTCAGACCTTTTAGAATTTATGCCACGTCCACGGCCTCGGCCACGCCCTTGACCATAACCTCGGCCTCTTTGGCTAGAATTTTCTTCACCACCTTCATTGTTTGAATATTCTTGATAGGTCGGATTTCTGTCACCTCTTCCTCTTTGTCCACGACCTCTTCCTCTTTGAAAATTTGATTCTCTTTTATTTTCAAGAGTAAGCTTAGTTTGTAGTGTTTGTTCCATAGATTTTTCTTCTGGTCTTTTTGTAATCCTTTGTTCATGAACTTGAAGGGAACCCATAAATTATTCTAAAGACTTTTCTTCCAAATCTTTAGACTCTTCAATCGCAATAGCAATAAAATCAAATTTTGAATCTAGTGATCTTAATATCTTTTCTATGACTCTTTGATCACTTATTTGTTCAAAATTTCTTCTCATTTGATGAACAATAGAAATAACTTTTAGAAATAATCAGAAATAGTTTCAGAAGTACCTTGCTGTAATTTTTCAAAATCGGCTCGTAAAACTTATAGACGAAGTTTTTTTACCTTATCAACACCACCAAATGCTTTTTGAAGTATTTCCCAAGCCTCTTTTGAAGTATTTGTTGGAGCGATGATCTCGGACATTGTATCATCAAGCTCCTGGTAGATCGTGAACAAGACATTTTTCTCCTTCTTTCTTCTATCTTTGAGTTGCTCTTTTGCTTTTGCATTTATTGTTCCTTCTTCTGCTGGACTTGGTTCAACAAATCAATCTTCTACAAACTCTCATACATCTTTAGAGCCTAGAAGAACCTTCATTTGGATGCACTATATGTCATAATTTTCTTTTGTCAATCTAGGGATTTGGAGTTGGAAGGTGCTTGAGGATGAAGTCATAGCTCTGATACCAATTGTTGAAGTTGATAGGAAGAAAGGATAGAGTTATCACACTAAGGAAGAGTAGGAGAAAACTAAATCTTTTATATTTCTCTCAATATTTTTATAATTGTATAAACTTTATATTTTTCATGAGTGGGGTTTACGTAGTCCCCCAAGATATATTACATTTATGCAATAATAAGAAATCTATTTCTTTCATGAAACTCTTTCAAGAATCAATGATAAATTTACCTTATCCTTTCATAAATATTTTATTTTATAAAATAAATATTTCTTCTGATAAAATTAATCTATGAATAATAATTGAATAAGTTTAATTTCAACACAACCAAACCTACCAAACCTTGTCCTTGGCAGCAGTAGCCTTTGAGGCTCCATCTTTTTGTGGCTTCTTCTGTTCCTCATCAGCTTCTGCTTCCCCTTCTTTCAACCTTTTTTTTTCTGCCATCCTCATACCCTTCTTGTATTTTGCTTCTTTCAATCTTTTCTTTTCTGCCATCCTCATAGCCTTCTTGTCTTTTGCTCCCATTCTTCAGGATGAAGGTGATCAGCTTATGCCTTCGTATCAACATCCGGCACACACCCACAGGCTGCACATTTAAGGGGTAAGCATCTGGGTCTTGGTGATGATGATCTCTGTCTCAGAGTTGCCACAACCATAGCACTGAAACATAAGGAAACACTAGTCTTCTCATCAAATTTTGATTGAGCCCCCAACTCACATCAAAAGTATTTGGCTGTATAAGCAGCAGCAGGCCTAACCAGTGCTTTAGCAATATCAACCATGTTCACGATGTTAGTTTTGATGCCATTGCCATTGCCACAGCCTTCAATTTTGGCTATCATCTTACGCATCTTGTGCCTATAAAAGGCATCATCACTGTTTGAAGCCCCAATATTCTGCAAAGCCATCTTTGTCAACTGATACTTTGGCAAAGACGGATATTAAGCCTATTCAACGGAAGGAAGCACCAGAAACAACAATTTTATCCTTTCTTTTACAAACACCAACAGAAGCCTCATCGATTAAAATAGGTTGCGTAATGTAGCAACCCAGATTTGGTGTGGGATGCCGACGAGGCCTGTAATGCATGCAGCCAAACCTTCACCGCTAGAGGCTCTCTTTTTCTTGTCGTCGGAGAGTATTCTCCAGCGAGTCCGACTGATCCCGAATAGAGAGAATCTTGCTCAGACATAAAAGACGCTTCAGCATTTTCAACTTCCCAAGTCACAGTCAACCAAGTGTCAATTAGTAAAGAAGAAAAGCATTTGAACAGATTTAGCAGAAGAAACGTCCATGAGTAGAATATGGTGTTCAATCCAAATCCATAGTATGAAATCAACAAGCTATAACCTGATTAGCATGTTTTTGTTTTCTCTTCCTTTTTTTCCTGTTTTCAGAGGATAAATATTAAAAGCAAATATTTATATTGTGGATCAACTTTTCAAGTAGACATTCTTTCCCAAAGGACTCCATGATTCAATTGGGTACGTCAAAAAATGGACAGGTTACTATTTGCTTTATACAAGAGTTGTCGAGGAAAGAAGTCGTTGATGTCTTTGTCGAGAAAAGAACTCTACCTGTATGCGTAGAGTTCTTCGAAGTGCCTTTGAGATGGAAATATCGAGCTCCCAATGTATCATCTGCACGAAGAATGAGGTTAAAAGAGGCTTTCCGACTCATTCCCTCTGATGCCCAAGTTACTAACTCGAGATGCATAAGTGTAGACGCAAGTGGTCCAAAAGATAATCCCTCTTTCATTGTGTTGAAAACGAGCTTTTATACATAGTCATAAAGGAATAAAATATTTCATGAAATATTCTATGAGGAGACAGACTCTAACCGCCTCCAACAGTTTCCTCTTGGCCTCTTGTCCACGTAGGCGACAAAGAGAGAGGGGGGGAGGCGATCCCTTGACAATATGAGGCGCAAGTCGACAATGGATCGCCACCAGAAGTGCTAAGGGAGGCGATCCCAAACGAACGTATCAAATGAACAAAACCTATCTCCAGGTCGAGAATGGATCAAAAAGGTATGAGCTTGATGTGTTGGATGAACCAGACGTCGCACTTTAGACCCCTCTTGCAAGAGCCCCGAAGTACATCTTTACGGGGGACAAATGATAGGGAGTATAATATCAATTAATCATCACTCGACACATAACCACCACATGGTCCAGTGTGGAAGGAGAAGATGAAAATCACCCTTCACCTGTTTACCCATGTAGGCAAAGGTCTAGACAGGCGGTTATGGGCTGCCCCCCCCCCCCTGTCACCCACGTGGATAAGAGGTCAAGGGAAGACTGTTTGAGATGATTAGAGGTTGTCTACCCGTAAAATATTCTATGAAATATTCTATCCCTTTACAATTGGGTATAAAAACTTATTTTCAAAACAATGAAATGGGGCTTACCTTTTTTTATCACTCGCGTCCACACTCATACACCTCATATTATTAACATGGGCATTAGAGGGACCAAGTTAAGAAACCTCTCTCGACATCGGTCTTCGCACAGGTGACACCTCGGGAGCTCAGCATTGCTATCTCTAAGGCACCTCGGATAATCCTATGCATACGGTTTTGGATCATGTTGAGCTGACGAGGACATCAACGATTTCTTTCCCTTAACAGGAGTATAACTATCTCAAACCAACTATAATCATAAATAAACTAACTAACAAAAATATATCCAATAGATCAAGTTCTGCTAATAAAATTAAACCAACGAATCAAGACTTTGCTAGATTTAACTCCATTTTCCACGGCACCCATTAGACACACAAGAAATGACACCACATATACGATCGTCATGCATCACACCAAAGGCATCCAAACAAAAGATACCATTATCCCCGACCTAAGATATCTATAATTCAAGAACATATATCTGAACATAAAGCAACGATAATATGCCGATCCGACCGACCATATGAACAACAATCCATGTCTAGCTAGCCGATCTTATCTGTATTCAAGCTTCAAGAGGCTCAAATAAACAGATGATGATCGCGATAATTGATGCAGTTGGTTAATGTTAGGGAACTTTGATGTCATGGTCGAGGTGTCAACACGGCTTGGTTATGTCCGTATGCACAAGCTCATCCACGTCGGTCAAGGTTGAGGTCTCCAACTCGGGTCAGCTCTGTGTCTCAAAAATCGGCACCTCGGAACCGGCTATTTGGTTCTCCCTCTTCTTGGCACCTGAGCCGAAGGTCCTACACAAAGGTCTTGTCAAGGTGGGGACGCTCAACGTGACCCCTCCGACGAGCAGGTTAGGGACTGGGACCGAGAGGGTCCGAGATTTAGTTTTAGGAATTTTTTGTCTGCCCCCTCCACCTTGCTACCAGGTGGGGGTTTTATACTTGCTTGTCGGGTAGTTGTCTGTACGCTCGGTCTTACCTATGTTGTTACCTCGGGTGTGGCCATGGTGTACAGTGAACCAGTCGGCACAGAGGTATGTAGCTAGGGTGCGGGGTGCCACGTAACATTTATGGTGCGCAGCAGTAGTCCGGCTGGCGGACGGTTCCACCTCGGATACTGACGTGACTGTATAACTGCCACGAACATATCTCCACTTTGGATGCTAATGTGGCTGTCGAGCTAGCGTGCGCCTAGGTGAGCTGGGCCGGCCCATTATTCACCCTATCATTCTTCCCCCCCCCCCCCCCCCCCCCCCCCCCCCCCTGAAAGGGGTCTTTCTGAGATGCTCTACGGGCTGAAGGGAAGATCCTGAGCATTGATTGCTGCAGGTCCCCGCTTTTCTGTGAACTCGAGTCGTTACTTGACCTGTTATTGTGGAGGCGCCAAAGGTTAGTTCGTCATTGTCATGGAGTATGACCGAGGTTGGTGACTTAGGCGAGAATTGATAGGACTGACTGAGATATGCAACTCGAGCAAAAGACTAATGGACTGGCCGAGATATGCAACTCGGGCAAAAGACAGATGAACTGGTCGAGATACGCAACTCAGGCAAAGGACTGATGGACTGGTCGAGATACATAACTATACATAACTCGGGCAAAGGACTGATGGACTGGCTGATATACATAACTCAGGCAAAGGACTGATGGACTGGCCGAGATATGCAACTTGGGCAAAGGACTGATGGACTGGCCAAGATACATAACTTGGGCAAATGACTAATGGACTTTGTGCATGCTTGGGACGATGCACCCTCGTGATGAGGGATGCAACTCCTTCGTCACGTCATGGGCACGTGAGGTCTTAAGGCTTACGTGGCACCCCCATGGTTCTGTCGCATGTCGCTCTTAGTGCGATTCACATATCCCTAGGCGGAGTTATTTCTCTACCTCAGGAAGTTGAAACGTCACCTCTTTATGAACCCTACGGTGGCAGTGGTGAGGGCTTACATTCTATTTTCCCTGCTCTTCCTCTTTGGCTCTCGGACCTTGAGTTTCGATCGTTCAGATTTATCCCAATTCAACCGACCTTGTTCGATTAGGTTGGAATGACGTCTTCCCCTGTGCATACCACCTCTGGTCTTTCTTTTTTTCCCTCTTATCTGATTCCTCTACCTCAGGCTGAGGAACGCCGACCTAGTGGCTCCTCGGGGAATCAGTCTGGTCCCCTTAGTTCGTCCTCGGGTGTAATGACTCGGGCTGATATTAAGGCTCTTCATGCCTTAGAGGTAATGAAGTCGTGTCACAACTTCGACTCCACTGTGAGTCTCGAGTCCTTGGCTACGGTTCGAAAGTGTTATAACATTCCAGACGAGTATATCTTACATGTTTTGGGGCCCGGGTAGCATCCTTACCATCCTTGTCCCGAGAGGTTTAGCATCTCTATTGATGCCTTAGAAGCAGGGTTGAGGTTTTCTCTTCACCCGATCATCGGAGAGTATCTCAGGTGGCAGGTATCGCCTAGCCAAGTAGCACCAAACTCCTAGCGCTACTTTATAACTTTTCTCAGAGAGTGTAGGGGGTCAGGCATCATCCTGATTCGGGACTTGTTCCTTTCATGTTTCTGGTTATGTAAAGGTTAGGATTGTTACTACTTGACCACCTGAGCGGGCTTTAAGGTCGGGGGAGCTCATTCTAATAATAAGGGTTAGAAGACTTGCTTCTTATTTGTTAGTAGGCGTCGAGATTGGGGTTTCGAGGTTGAATGGTCAGACCACCCTATTAGCAACGTCCCTCCTAACCTTTCTGATGAGGAATCAATCATGGTTTGGCGGCTCATGGGTATCATATCCGCTTCTCGAGCCATTAGAAATTTAACCGAAGAGTGGCTGGTCGAGGTGGGCCTCAGTCTAGCTTCCCGCGGTATGCCTTAATTCCTCATCTTTGGGTTTCGTTACCTGATATTTCCAACTCGTGGTCGATTTTGTAGATTTGTTGAGCATGAGTTTGATGCGTGACAATCCTAGGGTAGGAGGGGGACGCCCGGGAATCGGCTCCTCAACTTAAGCCGCAGCCCCGATGCCAGCACCACTCGTCGAGTCTCGCTCCCCATCGGAGATGCAGGACATCCCTGCTGAAGAGGCAACAAGAAGGGTGTCGGAAGAAGAGATAAGAAGAGCGCCCGAGGTTCTCAGCAAGCGTCGAGCCGAGGACTCGGCCGGTTAGAGGAGGAAAGGTAAAGTCTCTTATCGGCATAGATCTTACCATAAGGCTGACAGATCAGCATCTCAGGCAGCCAAGGGCAAGGAACCAGTTGACCTTGCGAAAGAGACACCGACCCCTAGGTGGAAGCCGAAATCGGTGAGGGAGCTATGCAGTGCTAGCGCCGGAGTGGACGGATGGGATTATCATGCCATCTGGATGTACAACTTGCCGGAACGCGCTCCTAACGTGCCCCTAGAGATAGATTTGACACCGCTGACACACGGGACGTGGATTTGGCTGGATGGAGAGGCTTCGACAAGGTATATCCAAAGCACACAGATCCTACGACTAGCATCTAACTTGTACACTCTGCCATCCGAGGTGCTGATGGATGGAGCGGCTAAGGCCATCGTGTTGGTAAGTTTCCTTTCAGCCTATCTTTGCTCCTCGCTTTGCATTTATCTCTGACGTCATTGCCCGACCTTCTCCTTGCAGAGCCAACATTACCATATGGCCTTGTTTGACCGAGTTCATGACGCGGGCCGAGTTATTACTTCCATGGGCAATAAGGTCAACTTCCTTCGTAAGGAGGTACAAAGGCCGAGGGAGGGTGGAGATCCCGAAGTAGTGGCTGCGGTTGAAGGTCGAGCATTTGAGACTCAAACTTTAGCCGAGAACCTTCAAGTTGTACTGGATGAAACCACTCGTCGGCGGGAATCGATAGAAAAGGAGTTAGGCGAGACTTAGGAGGAGTTGGCTGACTTGCGAAGGCAACTCATTGACTCGCAGGGGAAATTGGTCGAGTCATGTGGGAAGCTTGGCAATTCCGAGAGCTAGCTTCAAAATGCTAGAACCCAGGTCCAGGAGATGGAAACCAAATTGTTAAAGTTGACCCGAGCCAGAGACGCTCTTCGAACGGACCTACCAAGACAAGCCATTGAAGACTACAAAAAGTTTGCTGGGTTCGAGATGGGCCTTATCCGAATGGGGCGGGTCTCCCTGGAGTACGGGTATCAGCTAGCATTAGCTCAGCTTCGGGCTCGACACCCCGGGGTGGAGATCGAAGAAGACCGCTTCGCCCTTCTTCCCGATGATGCTAGCATGCCGATGGCGGACGAGCAACCCTTCGACGACTCGCCCCCGTCGCCCAAGGAATATGAGCATTATAACTTTTGATTTTACTGTCGGGGTCTCTTTTTGATGCGTCGGGTCTCCATGTATTGTTCGGACCCTCGGCCCAAGCATGTACTATAACTTTTATGAATAAAAATAAGTCTCTTTTGCTCAACTGTTTTCATCTATACATAGAACTTCCGTAAATTTGATATAATGCCATGTTCTCGGCAATCACTTTCCTTCCATCATAACCAGAGTATAAGTTCCTTCTTGGGCCATGCTTTCTACTCGGTAAGGCCCTTCCCAGTTCGGGGCCAATTTGCCTCGAGACCAAGTGGGATCACTGACCTCGACCTTGCACAACACCATGTCGCCTGCTTTGATTTGCCGAGGGCATACTTTACGATTATGAAGCCTTGCTACAGCTTTCTTATACTTTAGGGTTTGTATATACACAACAGCCTTTTGCTCCTTGAGAAGGTCGAGATTCTCCCTTAGCTAGTCGGTCAAAGAGGATTTTTCGTAGAGTTCGACCCATAGAGTTGGGTAGATCACCTTGGGTGGAAGGACCGCTTCAGTCCCGAAGGTCAAGCTGAACATGGATTCCCCGATCGGGCCTTTCGGGGTTGTCCAAGACGCCCATAGGATGCTCGAGAGCTTATTTACCCATGTCTTGTACGCGTCTTGGACCCTCTTCTTTAATCCTTCGAGGATGGCCTAATTCGTGACTTTGGCAAGTCCGTTAGCTTGGTGGTGGGCGACCGAGCTGAACCTTAACTGGATTTTGTAACTTTGACAGAATGTCTTGAATTTGGGATTGTTGAATTAGGTACCATTGTCAGTGACGATCGCCCTCAGGATGTCGAATCATGTGATGATCTTCTTCTAAATGAACCTCGACTATCAGATGGATGTGAGTGGCTCGGCTTCAATCCATTTGGAAAAGTAGTCGACCCTGACTATCAGAAATCTTTGTTGTCTCGAAGCTAGGGGAAAGAGGTCGAGTAAGTCCATTCCCCATTGGGTGAATGGCTAGCCATAGCTTGAGGACGATAGCAGAACTCCGGGTTGATGTTGGACTCTAGCTTGCTTCTGGCATTGCTCGCTTTTTCGAACATAAGCTTGGGCGTCCCAGTGCATGGTCGACTAGTAATACCCTTGCTGAAGTATTTTATGGGCCAAGGTTCGGGCGCTGATGTGTTCATCGCAGATCCCTTCGTGCACCTCGGCCAGCGTGACTTGTGCTTCAATCGGGCACAAGCATCGAAGTAGCGGCTGGCTGAACCCTCGTCAGTACAATCGACCATTGAGCATGCAATACCATGGACCCGTCAAGCCGCATTTTGGTCTTCGGGCAACGCACCGTCAGCTTTAAACTGGATCATCTCCTAGACCCAGTCATGTTCCACTTCGGTCACTGCTATCTCGATGGAATCTATGGAGGGTTTTTGAATCTTGGCCACCCAAGTCAGGTATTCTCCTGACCCGCGCGCGTCGGCTTGTGTGTTGTCTAATCGGGGTATCTTCGTGATGATGAAATGATTGAATCGGTCAATGTGAAGTCATACCATAGCTAGATACTTAGCCATAGACTAATCCCGAGCTTCAAATTCTTCGTTGACTTGGCCAACAATGAGCTGAGAGTCAGTAAAGACTTCAATGTCTTCCACATGCGACTCATATGCTAGTTTTAGGCCGAACAGCAATGCCTTGTACTCGACTTTGTTGTTTGTGACCTTGAACTCGAGCCGGAGGGCATGCTCATATACTCAGTCGGTGGGGCCTCTAAGGACGAGCCCGACCCCTCCACACTCTGCGTTGGTCGAACCATCCACGTACAAGGTCCATCCGGGTTTTGTCATGGGTGTTCTGGTACCGTCGATTCCGATATGAAATCGGCTTGGATTTGGGCTTTTATCATCGTCCTCGAGATATATTCCAAGTCGAACTCTCTGAGGTCGACGGACCATTTGAGCATCCGACCTGCAACATCAAATTTGGAGAGTGTTTGGCGTAAGGGTTGGTCGGTGATCACCTTGATGGGATGAGCTTGGAAGTAAGGTCTCAATTTCCTCATTGCAAGAACCAACGTGAAAGCGAGCTTCTCAATAGGCGGGTATTGCTCCACGAGACCAGCTAGGACGTGGCTGCAATAGTACGTTGGCTTCTATCCATCTTTAGCGAGCCTCACATGGGCCGAGCTGATCGCAGCCTCCGAGGCTACCAAATAGACCCAAGAGGCTCTCTTGGAGTTATTGACGTAAGCCGGGGTAGCTGGGGTGAGGAGTGCCTTTAGTTATTGAAAGGCCTCTTCGCATTGGGGCGTCCATCTGAAGTCTTTTGCTTACTTCAAGGCCAGGAAGAAGGGGAAGCTTTTATCGTCGGCTTGGGAAATAAACCGACTTAGCACTGCCAATCTCCCGATGAGTCGTTGAACATCTTTATCGTCTGAGGGGACTGCATCTGCAAAATGGCGTCCACTTTGTCAGGGTTTGCGTCAGTTCCTCTTTGATGAATGATGAATCCGAAAAACTTCCCAGACCCGACACTGAACACACACTTCGTCGGGTTAAGCCGCATCCGATACTACCTCAGTGTCTGGAACGTCTCGGCCAAGTTCGAGAGGTGTGTGATGGCTTTGTGGCTTTTGACTATCATGTCATTGACGTAGGCTTCCATATTTCTCCTGATCTGGGTTGCAAATACCCGATTGACTATCCTCTGGTATGTTGCTACAGCATTTTTCAGCCCAAATGGCATGGCCTTGTAGCAATATGTGTTATGGTGTGTGATGAAGGTTATACTTTCCCGATCTTTCGGTGCCATTTGGATTTGGTTGTAACTCGAGAAGAGATGCATTGAAGAGAGCAGCTCGTGTCCCAAAGTCAAGTCGACTAGCTGATCTATTCTTGGGAGAGGGTAACAATCCTTCGGACAGGCTCGATCTAACGTAATCAATGCACATTCGCCAGCTTCCATTAGATTTTTTGACGAGAACAATGTTGGATAACCAGGTCGGATATTCGGCTTCTGAGATAAGCCCTACCTCTAATAGGCGACCGACCTCATCCTCTATGGCTCTTTGTTTGTCGAGGGTGAACTTCCTCGGTCGCTGTTTTATTGATCGAGCGCCAAGTTCTATGTTGAGACGATGTTGGGCCACTTTAGGGCTGATGTCGGGCATGTCTCTCAGGGACCAGGCGGAAATGTCGGCATTCTTGCCGAGGATTCCACTAGCTGGACCCGCTGTTCCTCCAGGAGCACCAGACTGACTTTGATGGTCCTAGCGGAATTCTTGGGGTCGAGAGGAGCCTCGACCACTTGCTCCGTCGGCTCGGGCTTCGGCGTCATTGTGTCCGTTCCTTGGGGGTCAACAACGGGGACCGTGGTTTTGAGTTTTTTGGGCAGCATTGTCACCATCAGGTAACACTGCCTTGACTCCCGAGGGTCGCTTTTTACTTCTCCGACCCTAGCTCTGATTGGGAACTTTATAGCTCGATGATAAGTTAAGAAGGCCACGTTGAGTTTGTTACGAGTTGGTCAGCCAATGATGGCATTATATGCTCAGGGGAGCCTGACCACAATGAAAGACACCATTAACGTTTTCGATCTCGGCTCTTCCCCAATAATGACTGGGAGGGTCGTTGTCCCGGCCGGGGAGATGGAGTCTCTCGTGAATCCTGTTAGTGTTGATGTCACAGGGAGTAGATCTTTGTCCGTTAGCCCGAGTTTCTGAAAAGCATCAAAGTATAAAATGTCAGCTGAAGTTCCCATGTCGACCATAATTCTTTTGACTCGGGCATTAGCGACTTGGGCCGAGATCATCAAGGCATCGTCGTGGTCGGGATACACCTCGCTCCCCGACCCGAAGGTGATCTCGAGGTCGCGGTCACTCCTCGATCTTTTTTCCATCACAGACCGTGCGTAAGCTTTCTTGGCCGAGGAACTTTGGCCCCCAGATGTTGGTCCACCGATAATGATGTCTATATGTTTCTCAATCGTCGTTTCGACCGAGGTGAAGATTCCCTTTCTTGGTGATGGTTTTCATCAAGAAGTATTTGTTGGTCTCAGATGAACTGATGAAGGTGTCGTTGCCGAATTAAGTCTTCATCTAATTTTTTAGGTCATGAAACTCCTTTGTATCGTGTCTGTAGTCACGATGAAAGAAACAATACCTTCTCTTATCGTGCCCTCCAGTCTTTGTCCTGATCAGGTTGGGGGTCCTGAGGAGCCCTTTGTCTCAGATTTGGAGGAAAACCTTTATTCGAGTAGAGTTGAGCGGGATCAAGAGAGGCCTGGGCAAGGGCAGCTCCAGCCTATCTCTTCTTCTGGGGGCTCCCGAGGGTTGTCCTCGGGGATGTTCGGTCCGTGGTTGTTTTTTATTTTTCCATTTTTCGACCACCAGTATCTTGGCAGCTATATATTGATTTACGTGCTACATCATTTCTGGAACTGTTGACGGTGGCCATTCAATTAATAACCAAAAGAATCGGGAGGGTCGGAGCCCCATTAGGAATGCCTGAATTGCCAACGAGGGGTGGGCGTCCGGCACTCCTCGAACCTCGATCGCAAATCGATCAACAAACTGAGCGAGGGGTTTGTCACTTCCCTATGCGAGGCCAAGGAGCGATGTGGCTGTCAGTCTCGGACGAGAGCTTGCCATAAAGTTGAACTTGAATTCTTTGGCAAAGGAACCAAAGGATGAGATGGATGATGGCCTAAGTCGACTGTACCACATCTGGGCCGGGCCTCTTAGGGTTGTTAGAAAGGCTCGGCACATCAAAGAGTTTGAGGTATCGTAGAGAGCCATCTGGGTCCGAAATGTTGCAATATGCTCCGATGGGTCAGTGCTGTCATCCGAAAGTTGGCTCGAATTGGTTTATCCTGTATCTCGGGGACAAACGGAGACTTGCCTTTGGAACTCTCGCTGATTTCCTCCTTCGACTTGACGAACTCCCTTTGAACCACGTCAAGCCTTTGGTTGACCTGGCGAAGCTGTTCCTTGAATCCAAAGAAATGATGTTCGGCTCGGAGGGCACACACAACATTCCGGGAATGGCTCGTCGGATGCATCACAGAGGCGTTCAGGTTTTCGACTGTAACTTCGGTCGGGAGATGGTGTGGTCCCCCATTGTCGGGTTGCTCCCCTCGAGTCGATGGCGATTGCGGTACTCCTTGTTGTGGTGTCTGCTGAGGGGTGACCGGGTGTTGGTATGTTAACATCTGCACCAATTGGGGAATGTCCGGGATAATGGTTTACATCATCCCGGCCAACGCCTGGACTTGTTGGGTGAGGCTAAGAAATGCTTCGGTCAAGACAACAGGTGGCCCGGGGTTTATTGTTGAGGGAGTGAATCCTGGGTCGTTAAACAGCCTCCTCCAGTAGTGATTCGGCATGGGTGTCGTGACATTCGCTTCCTCTGTCGGGAAGCGGGCGACTAGTCCTCTAGTCTGCAAAGTCGGCAGGGGAACATGAGTCAATCTGCTTGGATGCTTCGGGTTCAGATTGCTCGATGGACGTTCTTGCAACATTGTGCTCTCCTTCTAGCTCCAAAATGTTAGGGAACTTTGATGTCGTGGCCGAGGTGTCAGCACAGCTTGGTTCTGCCCATATGCGCAAGCTCGTCCATGTCGATTTGGGTTGAGGTCTCCAACTTGGGTCAGCTCTGTGCCTCGAAAATCGGCACCTCGGAGCTGGCTGTTCGGCTCTCCCTCCGCTTGGCGTCCGACCCGAAGGTCCTGCACAAAGGTCTCGTCGGGGTGGGGACGCCCGACGTGACCCCTCCGACGAGCGGGTTAGGGACTGGGACCGAGAGGGTCTGAGATGTAGTTTTAGGATATTTTTGTCCGCCCCCTCCACCTTGCTACCAGGTGGGGGTTTTATACCTGCTGTCGGGTAGTCGTCTGTACGCTCGACCTTACCTATGTCGTTACCTCGGGTGTGGTCGCGACGTACGGTGAACCAACCGGGGCAGAGGTATGGTGCCAGGATGCGGGGTGTTTATAACGCCCAGCGATAGTCCGGTTGGCACACCGTCTGAACGGTTCAATCTCGGATACGACGTGGCCATATAACCGGTGTAGACGTGTCTTCACCTTGGATGTTGACATGACTATTGAACTGGCATGAGTCTAGATGAGATGGACGACTCATTATTTACCTTATCACGATCCAACCTCACTGAAAACAGAAAATTGCATAGTACAACGCCATCAGAAGAACACAAGATCGAGTTAAGCCACCAAATGTACCCCCTCACCTTCGATGAGATGGACGGCACGGTTGATAGGCTAAGATCTCCTTCTCGATGTGGGTTCGAGAATGGGGCAAGTACTTGTAGGGACCGGCGTTTCATATCAGCCCTGATCGTTGGTTATTATTACGGTTTCGCCCTAAGCCCTCAATGAAGGCCCATTCAAAATGGGCTTTCAATTTTGGACGTTGGATCAAATTCACATGGTCTTTCTATTGATACATTGAACCTTTCATCATCAATATTTTTTTGATCATTTTAAGAGGACTTTACGCTTCATCTGATAAACTTTATCTATGGCATTAGTATGATTTGATAATATATTATATTATAATATATTAATATTTCAACCAGGTTAATTTTCATATATATCATTTCAGTGACAAAATCTTGTGAAACATATTTCTATTTCTTTTACAGTAACATTTGGTTAAAAATAACAATGATATTAATATTTTTTTTCTACCTTTTCCTTTTAAAACTCTTCATTGATTAAAAACAATGCCTCCATGAAAACAGAAACTTTGATCGCACTGTGAAGAAAAAGAATGCGAGAAACTAATAAAGCCAGTAGGCACTTTGTTTCTGAGAAGTGAACAGTCAAAGAACACAATTTGGCTACAGGTTGAAATGCATGTAGCTTAAGGCAAGAAAGAAAGGGATCAACACATTAACTTATTGGGCCAAAAACTTCCTCGGAGCATTCCAGCTCTTCAATAAACACAACCCCAGTCAGCAGTAACAAATCATGAACAGAGAAACTGCTGATGTAAGAAAATGGAACTTTAATTGGATGCAGGCAGGCATCAGTAGCATCCCTATCATTATTAAAGCAGGAGATGAGTTTGTATCAGGCGGCAGACTCCTTCGCAATCTTCTCAGCTTTAGCAATGACTTCCTCGATGCCTCCAACCATGTAAAATGACTGCTCAGGTAGGTCATCATATTTTCCATCCAGAACTCCCTGTAAATCATGATAAAACATGCACATTAATGACAAACTCAAAACAATCTATATGATGCATACACAAGTTATACAGTTTTGTGTGTTTTCCGTATATCAAGTCAAAGAGATCAAATTTGACCATCACAACCAGAAGTAAAAAATTCTAGGTCGTAAATAGAAGAGCACCATATTTAAAAAGAAGCAGATCTATATGACTGTAGAATTGACAATTTATGTGCCACATTTTATGATCTGAATCATTTTCCGCTTATAAGTTGTAGATCAGTTGTGTATTCTAAATTAACCATTCCAACCAGAAAAAAGAGAGAGTCAAAAAAAGAGCACCACTTTAGAAAGAGATTTGCAACAGTAAAACCGGCAAACTGTGTGCTGCACTTTATAATCAGAAGCACCTTTTGCATATAAATTGATGGTGAGTTGTATGAACTAAGTTCAATATGATTGAAGCATAGCACCCTATGGGTCCATTACATATTTAAGAAGGCATCATGATTCTTCTGCAAGTAATGAAATATACAATTTATTTTCAGTTCTAATACTATTTTAGATAACCTGTTACACAAAATTGACCACTAACTTTCTGAAACGAAGATGAGGTTTAATTCTATATTAAATTAGTTCTGATAACATCTGTTTTCTACTAGTACTCTCTCTTATTTTCTTGATTAGACAGTTGAGATTTGGATGTCTTAACTTAGGGTCTAAGAAAGATCTCTGTAGAGTGTCCAATTCGCCTGATACAAGAGTCACAGGCTCTTAGTCCAGGTCCCATAACTCATCATCACTTGACCCCCACACCCCTCTCATCCAACAGCAGAGATGACAGAAGGCAGTAACATCCTCTGCCACTACTCTACAAGTCTTATTTGTTCAATATTCTTCTTCCTCTACCAATCAAAGTCGACCAAGAAAACCATCACTCATATAACATGCTGGAACTCATGTCATGTCATAAGGATTAGTTCGGTGGGTCAAATTGTCGAGTCTACACCATAGCAGCAAAAGAGTAATATCTAAATTAGATATTATTACAAAAATTATGATAATTTTCAAATCAGTCTAAATCCACAAAGTGTGAACTAGCAAAAGCCTACATAAATCTAAAATTGTTTTACAAGTTCTCTATAATTTTACTCTTTCACCATTCATCTTCTTGTTCTCAACAGTTGTGTACTCACCTGATGAGAAATTGCACAATAAAATGGGTAGATCATCAGTGTGTGCATTTTATAATTTTAAAGACCATATATATATAATATAACATCATTCAACATAATTTTAATAAAATAAGACCATATCTTAAATCTGTAAAATTATGGGCAAAGAATATTCCTGACCTGAAAGCTGTTAACACTCTCCTTTAATTCAACATATTTTCCAGGTGCGCCAGTGAAAACTTCAGCAACATGGAAAGGCTGGCTCAAAAATCGCTGGATCTTTCGAGCACGAGCTACAGTCAACTTATCATCTTCACTGAGCTCATCCATTCCAAGAATTGCAATAATATCTTGGAGATTCTTATAATTTTGAAGAACTTTCTGAACACCACGAGCGGTGTTGTAGTGTTCCTGCCCTAGCACATGTGGAGAAAGCATTCTTGATGTGGAATCAAGAGGGTCAACAGCAGGATATATACCGAGCTCAGAAATCTATTGAAAAACAAACAAATGTTAAGAGAATCACATTTAGTTCTCTCAATGTTATAAATAACTCCAACAAATAAATAATAGGAGACAACTATGTACACAAACCTGTCGTGACAACACAGTTGTAGCATCAAGATGAGCAAAAGTAGTTGCAGGTGCAGGATCTGTCAAATCATCAGCAGGAACATAGATAGCTTGCACAGAGGTGATGGAACCCTTCTTTGTTGTTGTAATACGCTCTTGCAGTCCTCCAAGATCAGTAGCAAGAGTTGGTTGATAACCAACAGCAGATGGAATACGACCAAGTAAGGCAGACACTTCAGAATTTGCCTGAGTAATTCACCGTATATTTGAAAACTATTCAGCTAACAAACAGTTATATTGCAAGGAAATACTATGCTGAATTGATTTTCCAACAAGCTTACTTGGGTGAACCGAAAAATGTTGTCAATAAAGAGAAGCACATCTTGCCCTTCGGCATCTCGAAAGTGTTCAGCAACTGTTAGGCCAGTCAAACCAACACGTGCACGAGCACCAGGGGGCTCATTCATTTGACCATAAACAAGAGCACATTTGCTCTCACCCTGAAGTGCAAGCCATTGATCAAAAACTACACACTTGAGTAACTTGAGTAAGGCAGAAAAAGATTGTGAAATAAAATTGACATCAAAATACATAAAAGAAACCCTCAAGCATGTACCTGTTTGTCTCCAAGCTTGATGACACCACTCTCAATCATTTCCCTGTATAAGTCATTACCCTCACGAGTACGTTCACCCACACCAGCAAACACAGAAAAACCACCTACAGACCAAAAATTAACAAAATACAATAAACAATACACGTATGAACTTAAACGAGTAAGATCTCAATAGGTCTAACCATGAGCCTTTGCAACATTATTGATCAGTTCCATGATGAGTACAGTCTTCCCCACACCAGCACCACCAAACAGCCCAATCTTCCCACCCCTCTGATAAGGTGCTAGAAGATCTACAACCTGTTCATTTTAGAAGAATATACATTGAATTCTGGCATCTCCTGAATTCAACAAAAAATGCACTGAACACTACCACTAAATGGAGAAGAAAAGCATAGAAGTACTTTAATTCCAGTAACAAGAATCTGCTGTTCTGTTGCCTGTTCAACAAATGCTGGTGCTTCACGGTGGATGGGAAGAAAGTGATTGGTTTCTGTTTATAAAAGAGAGGATTAAGCATAAAATAAAATAGTGATACAATTCAAAAATATTATAGATTCAGAAATCAAACTATAACAGCCTTACTTATTTCACCCTTCTCATCAATCGGTTCCCCAATAACATTCATGATGCGCCCAAGAGTCGCCCTGCCAACTGGAACCTAAAAAATTTAACGAAACACAAAAAGGTGTAAGAAGTCAATAATCATATATGTCTTCTGATAAACGACAGTCAAAATCTTTTTTGGTACAAATTTTACAAGCGAATTTTTTATTCCAAAATCTCTTGAGAACAATAAATAGAGAGGTTCAAGAAAGTCTAGCAAAAAAAAGTCAACCATGGTTACAATTTACAGCTGACCGTAACATCCCCTTCCCACATTATCTCCGTATAAGTTTCCAACTTCAACTAAAAACTATTAGCGACGAAAGAATATCACATGTTAAACGTTATCATCAAATTTCTCGATCATAAGAAGGCGTCGTGGACACATCAAAAGAGTCTTTTTTTTCTTTACTATTGAACAGGAGAATTCCAATCAAAAAGATAATAATCGCGGAAAAGGCAAACCGTGATCGGAGATCCGGTGTTGAGAACCCTCTGGCCACGGACGAGCCCCTCAGTGCCGTCCATGGCGATGGTCCGCACCATGTTCTCCCCAAGATGCTGCGCCACCTCAAGGACCAGACGGATCTGGTTGTCGAGCACCTCCAGCGCCGTCAGGATCGGCGGCAGGCCCTCGTCGAACCTGACGTCGACGACGGCGCCGATCACCTGGCAGACCTTCCCGATCGCGCCGGCGCCGGTGAACTCGTCCGTGATCTTGCCGCTGGGCCCGGCGGGGGCCTTGATCGGGGGTGGAGTGGACTGTGGGGCGGCTGCGGAGGTAGCGTACTCAACGGCGCGGGAGAGGAGGAAACCAGCAGGGGAAGGGCGCATGGGGGTGCGTGGGGCGGAGCAGGCGGCGGCGGGGGACCTGGGAGCGGGGGAGCGGCGAGCGGAAGAGCGGAGGAGGGAAGAGAGGAGACGTCGGGAGGCCATGCTGGCCAATGGAAGAGGCGACGACGGAGAGAATGTGAGGCGGCTCTCGCTATTTATCTTTCCCCGATTTAGGGCTCAAGAGGTGCTCACGGGTGAGAGTGAACGTTGAACCCTTAAGAGGTTGACCAGAGTATAATTAATGCGGATCGGAGTCAGACAAAATTGGGCCGGTCAATCCGGGTTTGGGCTCTTGATCTTGTGAAGACCTATCTTCGATTTGACACATGGCAGAGAAGATTCCCTCCAATTGGGTTTCCCATCCTCAAATCTCACCAATCCGTTCCTCGCCTCCTAACATCCTAACCACTACGCGTGTCCAAATCTCACATCATAGTTGTCCTAGATGCCACATGGCGGCGGAGGGACGGCTTAAGATGAAAGATTCAAATGGATGTGGTTGAAAAGAGAAATCAAGACAAAAGGAATCAATTCATCAGATGAACGACTGCGATTTGGAGATCGGAAAGGATCTTAATCGGATCTCCAGAGCCCATAGTGCTACCCTCAGTATCAAATGTTACGAAGGAAGAGAGATCAGACCATCAATGAAGCAATTTCTTAGGGAAAGTAAACAAAGTGCAAACATCTTCGTGTAAGTCATCTATAACTTATAACATTCTTATCATGGATTCAAAATTCTTGAAAACTCTCTGATGTCCGTCAAGAATCCATCAAATTACATGACAACAAATCTAGCCAAGGCCACGATGAGGATCAACTCATTGTTAGCTAATTTGTGTGAAACACGTATGATGAGCAATTTTCATATACCTTTTATGGGTATCTCGAAAGTATCAAATCCAACCAACCGAAAGCCTAGAACCCTAAATATTTGATAAGCAAAGCTGCAGGGGAAAATTCATGGAAGTTTAACAAACATAAACGACAAAAATTACTTTGGCTTCCTGTGCAATTCACTTCTTGGAAAATGGCAGGAACCTTCTCCAGCAACAAGGAGTCTACCACATTCCTCAATCCTCAGTTTTACTTCGTTTCTTTGGCTTATCCATTCGCTTTTCTGTTTCCCCCTTGTTGCGCAACCTCTGCAAAAAACAAAGCACTCAACAAAATTGCCCTGATTCATTGAACACAGTCCCTCTAGATCATTTGGTCTGTTTGACGCTGATAGATCAGAGACTCGTGCAATAGATAAAAATAGAACATTACCATTTTCCTTCTGAGGCTCTGTCGCTGTCGTCCTGAATCTCTCTTTTTGGCAGCATTCAGCTCCTGAATATTTTAAGACAGATGAGAGAATTTGTATCAACTGACAAAATAGACCTTACAATAGACCTTATAGAAAAAATCATGTTCTACCAAAGGTTGAAACAACAAAAATCGGTTCTTCTGGAGATTCAACTACCTCTGCGAGAGCTAAGGTTCGTGCATGCCTTTCTGAGTGTGTTTCTTGGTCTTCTTCAATCTCACCATTGCTATTAAGCATCAGCCTGAGCCTCCCCTCACCTAACAGTTTCCTTGAACGAGCATGCCTCTACACACAAGGAGAAGATCGAACACAAAATATACCAAAAAAGATATTAAACATGATCCAAACAAGTTTGTTTCTAAAATCGTGACATGTTTTATTAAATGAATTTGAAAATACATTTCAAAATTGCAATAGAACCATCCAATACTAACATAAATTATAAAACTTTGATACCAAATGACTTGCATCAACTTTAAAGGTCCCTAAGCATCAAATGAAAGAAGTTTGACCAAGCAATTGTACAACACCTAACAAATATTCTAGTTTGCTTACCTTTGATTTAAGGTGTGTCTTCACTGTATCTTCACTTAAGCAGACAATTCTTGGGCAAAGTCGGCACTTAAAAACTGACTTGTGTTTCAAGATATAATTTGCAAAATCAGCCTGAATAGGATCATTCATATCAATAGAACTGCTCCCAGTTTTGACCTTCGTGCTATCTTTAGTTTTAACTCCAGCATTTAGCTGACTATCTTTAGGGTTTCCACCAACATTCTCAGAGACATAATTTTCCTCATTGGTGAGCAAGCCTAACCACATATAAAAGCAGTTACACATCTTCAAAACTAGGATAAAAAATTAGGCTGCACAGAATCTTGGCAGAAGAGGCAGTCAGCAAATAATATTTAGAATGTTCATAGATATATATATATATATATATATATATATATATATATTAACAACATAAGTTAACAATTCATTTTTTGCTCAAAATTATTTAAAGTGCAGAAAAGGTGTATGGCACATTTAACTCGATTTGTAATACAACTGCTACACATGAAATTTCTCAAGTGGAACTTACTAATAGAAAATGTATGTTAAGAATGCTTGGGAGAGTTCAACATTTGTTTTAATTGTAACAGTCTGTGAAATTGCAGTATAACGTACATCTAGAAAATTTATGTAGAGCACGGAAGATCTTTTGGCATGCTCATGAAAAGTAACCGCTTACAAAATTTATAGTTGCTTAGACATTCAAAAATAGGTTTTTTATGCATGCTCAGATCTTATCACTAAGTAAGAATTACCATAATTAAAAAAATCCAGCAACAACACTGAAAATATCCTCGAAACAAAACCAAATCAAGAAAATTTCAGCAGACAAAAGAATAGCTTGTTCAAAAGGATGTCAATTTTTAGAACTTCGAACAGCTTTGAATTGCTTAGCTATTCAAGAATAGGCTGTATGCATAGCTGAGACTTGTCTTTACAATTAAGATGACGAACAATATCACCTAGTCATGAAGTATAGTCCAGCTATGCCATACTAAAATAAAGAACGAAGCAAAGTGGACATGCACTTTAGTGTTACTTTCTGTAGTATAGGCGCTAAAAGGTAACTGATAAACCTTTCAGATACAAATGATGCTGCCCGTCGTATAACTTGCACAGTGAAAGGTGACTCTTTCAGTAAACCAAATATTGGACAAGAGAAAAGTTCACCCCAAAACTTATCTTCTGGAGTGAAAAACAATAAAGAATACTGATGTGACCTTCAAGGTCAAGTGCCAAGAAAAGCCAGGATTCCTATGCCAGGCATTTGGCCTTAGCCTCATACAAGATGACACAGTCCTTAGGTTCACTTGGCAATTAATCAACCATTATTGGCAGTCCTTAGGCTCAGCTGGACCATCCAATCCAAAGCATCAACCGTTAATGGCCATAAATGAAGACACAATTGAGACCTCAAGGAGGCATTATCGTAGCTCCCTCTCAGGATGCACCTAGCGTCTCACGTAATATCCTCATTCTTTCAGAGTCACAACCACCACAATCCACATACCAATATTCCCTGCCATCTGTAGGAACATCATGTTTTCCCTTTTTAGGCAGACAACTTTGTGGACACCCTTTACGTCAATTACAAATCCTCTAACGTGTCCAAGCATAAAGCTTTTTTGACCAAACTATGCTTGGCCAAAGAAATTGAGATTAAAAAAAATATTGAAGTGCACAACAACCAATGGTCATCAATCAAGTCCCAGAAGAATATGAGAATCGAGAACCTTGTATAGCCAAGTATCAGGCCAGGATCAATAAAATTGTTTGAGACTTCCACTGGTTGATATCTATTGACAACAGCAAGGTAGGTAGAACCTAGCGGTTAAGTAGCATACCTAGCAACCAAAACAAATTCATGAAGCTCGTACATAGGACCTCACTATTTGCTTGGATGACTGGGATATTGTACAAGAGATCCAACAACCAGACAACCTAAGTGCCTTTACCCGAAGCTTCTATGAGGTGATCTAAGACATCTATAAATTATCTCAAATGCAAGCCCTTGCATATAAAGTTCTAGAAAGGATTCTATTAGCTGAACATGCAAGGTGATGTTGAGAACATAATACAACTTTTCTACTATTGCCAACATCAGGCTAACTTCCAGCACCTGCTGGCCACCGGACTGATGCCCATGAATAACCCTCACCCATGGCCCTTCACATGATGTGACATGAACATCTATGGCCCATTCTCACCAAAAACCAAACAATCGAGATACCATATCATCATCATCTACTATTTCACCAAGTAAATCAGGAGAAAGATCCAGCCGACGTGGTCCTCGGGCTGACGTGGCCAGGCTGACAGATCCAGCCGACGTGGTTCTCGGGCTGACGTGGTCGGGCCGGGCCAACGGGCCCAATATTTACCCTATCAAAATGCATATTCGAAAGTTAGGCTTTAGGGATGTCATTTATATTCCTTCAGTTATTAGTGACCAAGTAACACAAGGTATCACACATCATGTCGCACTACACCAGAAGAATTATGAGGTTGTCAATGACTACTACACTTTTCAGTCATAGGTCTTGAAAATTCCTTTTGTGTGTGGGTCGTACTGACAGTCGGCAGTCTTGCCGAATGAGGCCCCAGTAATCGACGAAAGCAGCATCCTGCAAAGAGTTGTACCCGCAGGTCAACGGAAGGCTCGCACCTATTAAACATCTCGGTACTGCCTCCCTCTACCCCACAGGTATAAAGCTTCACTGTAGCCCACAGTGGGGGGGAGGGGGGATCTTCCCGAAAACTCTTATTTAGAACACTCCGACCTCTTCACCACCTGGACTTCCAGTTTCCACACCCCGAGAGTTAACTTAGCCATCGGAGGGGTCACGTCGGGCACACACCACCCTGACGAGGGCCTTCTTGCAGGACCCAACCGCGACCCGAGGCCAATCCAGTGGACTTCCCGACCCGAGGAGAAGCAGCTGACCAGAGCCCTACATCTCGACCGAGCCTCCCCAACCCCCAGTCCAACTCGGACGATCCTAAGCACGCGGGCCGAACCGTGTCATGCTGACTCCCCGTCCAGACACAAGATCCAACAACATTTTGGTGCTAGAAGGAGGGGCCAATGTCACAGGAACGTTCGTACACCCTCTCCTCCGACTCAACAGACTCATTCCGAGCGCAGCTGCAATTGATGAACCGACAATTAGACGAGGTCCAGAAGGAGTTCGTCGGGTCGAAGGGGAAGCTCGGAGAAAGCTCTACGGCGACTCTCCCTTCGTTCCGGAGATTCAAGACCAACCAATCTCACAGAACTTTCGGCTCCCAGCACTAGAAGTATACGACGACTTCGACCTAAAGGAGCATACAACGGCGTTCAGAGCACAAATGGCGCTTTACGGAACGTTAGATGCCTTGATGTGCCGAGCATTCCCGACAACCTTGCAAGGACCGGCCCGGATGTGGTACACCCGACAGAAACCTTCCTCGATTTTTTTGATTTGACCAACTCACCAAAGAGTTCGAGCTGAATTTCCTAGCTAGAGCTCGACCGGACTGACCGTCGCATCCCTTCTCGGGATGAGCCAAAAGGACAACAAGCCGTTAGCTCGATTCGCCGCACGTTTTAAAAATCGAAATCCGGGGAACGCTCGACACCCATCCATCGCTAGTGATCCAAGTTTTTTCAATCGGACTGCGACTATCTCGCTTCTTTTGGTCATCGGTTGAGCGTCCACCTGTAACAGTCCCCGAGATGCTATAGAGGGCCAATCAATACGTTGTTGTCGAAGCCTAGTGGCTGACAAATACGAGGACCATAAGCGACCTCGTACCGAGTCATCCCGAGACCCGCCCCGGGACCCTCGAGAAGAAGAATAGAGAGGCCCAAGCCAACCATCCCGAGTCCACCTCCCTTCCCCCTGAACTCCACTCGGACTGAGATCTTCCTTTAGATCCGGGAGAAAGGCCTACTTCAGGCACCCAATCTAATGAAAGCCCGTCCGATGGAGCAAGACCGAGGGCGTTACTGACGCTTCCACCGCGACGACGACCATAACACCGAGGAGTGCTACGACTTGAAGAATCAGATTGAAGACCTCATCTGCGAAGGACATCTCAGCCAATACGTGAGAAGGCCACGTGAGCCCTCACTCCAACCCAAGGGCCCGGTAGAAAAACAAATCGACGTCAACGTCGGCGGACCTGCCTCGGCAGGCAACAACTCCTCGGCCCATGAAGCATATGCTCGAGCTGCGATAGAAAAGAGGCTCAGACAGGAGCGCAATCCCGAGATCACATTCGGGTCGGGGAAAGAAGAATACTCATATCATGACGACGCCTTGGTGATCTCAGCACAGATTGCAAACACCCGAGTCAAGAGGATTATGGTCGACATAGGGAGTTCGGCTAACATATTATATTTTGACGCTTTTCAAAAGCTTGGTTTCCCTGACGGGGACCTCGTCCCCATGATCTCCTCCCTGACAGGATTCACCGGGGACTCAATCACCCCCCTCGGCACCACCACCCTTCCGGTAACCGTAGGGGAAGAACCAAAAACCAAAACGATGATGGTCTCATTTATGGTGGTGAAGCTCCCTTCGGCCTACAATGCGATCATCGGCCGCTCGACTCTCAACAAACTGAGGGCCGCCATCTCAACATACCTCAGCTCTGACCAGCTATAATGAGCTCCCGGCCCCGGGCATCAATATTTGCACCAGTGAGGTTACGCCGACTACGATACGACAGGTGTGTGTCAATCTTAACTCCGACGCAACAATAAAGTCCTCCCCAGAGTTCCTCCTCGAGAAACTCCATGGAGTACTCGGGGGGGAGGGAAGAATGATAGAATAAATATTGGGCCTGTCAGCCCGACCCGACCACGTTGACTGGATCTGTCAACCTGGCCACATCAGCCTGAGGACCACGTCGACACTCTAGGGCTCTCGGGCCACGTCAGCAACCACCTCGACAAGCACAGGCAGCCCTTCACACAGCGTCGTTTGCCCAGTGGGTCGTACTGACAGTCGACGGTCTCACCAAACAAGACTCAGAGAACCGACGAAAGCAGCGTCCCATAGAGAGGTAGTACCCACAGGTCAGCCGAAGGTGCCGCGCCCATTAAATATCTCGGTACGGCCTCCCTCTGCCCCGCAATAGAGGAGGAGGAGGGGGGGGGGGGGGGAGTCTTCCCGGAAACTCTTCTTCATAATACTCGACCTCTACACCACCTGGACTTTCAGTTTCCACACCCTGAAAGCTAACTTAGCCTTCGGAGGGATCATGTTGGGCACACACCACTCCGACGAGAGCCTTCTTGTAGGACCCAACCGCGACCCGGCCAATCTAATGGACTTCCCGACCCGAGGAGCAACAGCTGATCGGAGCCTGACATCTCAACGAGCCTCCCAACCCCTGGTCCAACTCGGACGATCCTGCACACGTAGGTCGAACCATGTCATACTGACTCCCCATCCACGATACATTTTGCAAGGTATAGATGGACGCCAATCATTGTAAGTGTTTGTTTACCCCTGAAACTCACCCTTTATATTTCTAGGGTTAAGAAGCTAGTCTAAAACTGATGACAATAAGTCAATTTTACCATTTTATGTATATGTTGTTTTCTCCATTATCACATTATCTCCTAATCAAGGTCATGATACTTGATTCTCAGGGATGTAATTTGCCAAGCGAAAAGATAATGGAAGCGATTTTTCAAAGACCAATCAAGTATTATATTCAATAATCCCAACAAACAAAAAAAAAAGAATGAAAATTTAGAATGGTGCAGTATGGTATAGAACTACATTCACACACCGCAGCCATAGAACACCACCAGAAAAGAACACTTACAATCATAAGTAAGCTAAAATGATACCTGAAGAATCTCCTTCTACCACATTCCCAGAGCTTTCCTCGCTTTCGTATCCAGAACCTGTACAAACACCCAGAGCAGACAAAAGAACATACAAGAATGAGCCATATTTGTAGCCATTAATCCGATCAAGTAAAAGCAGTAGCTGATCACAATAACATAAAGTATAATTGTTATACAAGCAGAAATATTTTAATAGAAAAACCAAAAAAAAATACAGAAAACCTTATTTAATGACAAAACCCTAAATCGGCCACCGCCCAAGATCTTCAAATGACAGATTCAATTGCAAAAAGCCAAAGAAATCACAAGGTAAATAACCAGAATAAACAGACTACAATGAGTTCCAAGAAATATACAATGGAGTCCCGTACATACAAAATGTTGGATATTGCATTAACATCGTCATCTCAGGACACCACAGAACAAAGGTTGCATGTACTAGAAGCATTATATATTCGCAAAACCAAAATGCAACGATCTCGAAGCTCGCAAAATACGGGCGAGCTCCAAACCCTACCTCAAGGGATAAAGGTTACAAGATGGGCAAGGGACCAGATTCGAACCAGAAGAAGGCGAGTGATGCGGATGCTCCTGCCGCTTCTCCCTTTCTTCTTCTTCTTCTTCTTCTTCGCCGTCGTCGTCGTCGTCGTCCTTCGATCCCCCAATGGCCTCGGCATCTTCCTCCTCTTGTGCTTCTAAGTCTTCGTCGGAATCAGAAGAGGAGGATGAATCGGAGGAGGCGACGCCCCCGCCGCCGTGCTCTTGCCTGTAGAAACGCCGCTTTATCATCTCTCGCGAAGGGGAGACAGAAAGGAGCAACAGAGTCCTGTGGTTTGGCGCCGGGTCTGTCGGCTGAGGAAATAGAGTTCGGCGGCTTTGCTTCTGTTTTGGGCCGATCCCCAAGGAAAGGGAAGCAGGCCGTTTCATCGCGTTCACGATCCCAACCCAAGTTAGCGCATACACACCTTGATAGGCTGCCACGTGGACTATCATTCTCGCTATCACGTGGCTCTCAATCACCAACTTTTGACTAACGATAAAACGCAACGTGTCAGTATGGAAGCGAATCTCTCGGTCATGTGTGTCAGTACCTCAAATATCTTAAAGAGTTCTTATCAGCATAGGCTTTGTGCTTTAACATTTATCCAACGATTTTATTTTTGTTTAGTCATCACCTCTAAAAATATTTTTTTATTTATTTATTTTGTTATTATTGTTTTACTAAAAATAAAGCAGATTATTTATTTATAATTTATGAGAATTTGATAACTATTTTGTGGTGCTAATAATCTATATATAAGTCCTCTAATTTAAACAGGAGCTTCTTCGTTCACGATAAAATGATTTGATATGGATAAATATATCTGGTAACGAATGCATAGGTCACGAGAGTTATCACTCGAATACATTAGTGATACTTGAATTAATGTAACTTGGTTTTGAGTAAAAAAAAAATTAAGATATAATCGAGGGAGTTTCGGATGTTCGATTAATTGTTAATCAATAGGAAAACTAAAATAGAACATGGTTCTGACGTAATCTATTCAGCATTCAAGTTAATAATAAAATAAATTGGAAGAAGATGTGGGTAAATAGTTTTTAATTACTGTGATTTGATTGACTTTTTACTATTGAAAAACACATTCTATGAATATGTTTATCTTAAAAAATTTATATAGATATGTGCCCAATGATATTGACAACATCTCATTGTCATGTGGGGTACATATAATCGACATGTTAACCTCTCAAGGTCACACCAATCACAATTGATAAATGATTAATGATTCGAGTAATATATTAATACCATATGGTTACACGTAGTTGACACATCGATTGTCGAATATCATATCGAATACATATGTTTGATGTCATGTGATTCCAACCTAACTTAAGCTGGTTAAGATGATTTAATGTCACAATTATGATTCAATCTAAAACGATGTATAACTATCATCATATTCATCATTGATCACAAATAATAATGGTCTTTAGAAGAATTATCTGAATAGTTGAAACAATACTAACTTTAAATTGACTTAATCATACGAATGAACATTTATCGAGAATACTCTGATATAGTTCTACAGATCTAATTCATTCTGGATGATCCGGATGATAATTTGAATAAACATGAGGAAAACTTTATTGTTGAATCCAAAATCAATAATTAGATACTTACTAACACATTTCCTCAACCAAAAGATAAACCATTTAGGTTGAAACACGAGAGCTCGTTACTGATATCGAAAGATCCACGACCTGAATCAAAAGCAAAACCAACTTTTTCTACATGGAAAGAGTAAGTAAAAAAACTCGAGTAGAAACATCAAAATTTCATGTGCGTATGTTAATGTCTTTAGTTCTGTTTATTTATACATTGTACATCTCCGATTAAGATCCAAACACGAGTCCTGTCGAAATTGCAAATCACGTCGGATCGACACAGCAACAAATTCCAAAATTATTGTCATCTTGTCACACGGCATCGGATCAAAAAGCACAAGAGTCCATCAACTCGTGTTTCCCCTTTGTCACCAACACTTTCGCTTGTGTTCGTCTTCTTCGTTGGCTCTTCCAGAGACGGATCGCGTCGCCAAGGTAGATGGAACGGAAATCACCGTCGGATCGGATTTGGACGGCTGTGGATGCATCGGCGCCAATGCTTGCATCCCAATGCGGGGGTGAACAAGTCGAGTACATTGGAATGCTGCCCGTGGCCGGACACGGAAGCCCAAAAGACAACGGCTTCCGTATACGCTACGTAATCGCGTACGTCAAACCCGGCGGCGGTAGCTACCTGTTCTAAGTCTTCCGCTTTTTTTGGCTTTATGAGATCATATGGTTGGTGAGCTCTGTAAAATTCACGCATAATTTGATCATGCATGACCTGAGTGAAGTCAAAATGAATCGAATCAAATCAATTTTGTATGGGTCGTTAGTTCTACATCTACTTTCGATCAAAATTAAAACCCGATCTTATCATTGTGTTACCATAGAAATTAAGCTTCAAATGAAAGGGATAAAACATCGATTACACGTATGAGATTTTATAAAGAAGAATGAAAGGGATTGCTAAAGTTATGAACTATAAAGAGGACAAGTTATGAACTATTATATCCGTGCCGCCATCTCCTCTTTGGCTGATTCACATCACTCCACTTTTCCAACCCACTAAAACTTGAGGCGTTGGGGAAACGGTCTATACGTAGCTTTCATGGCAACCAAAGTCAAATATTTTGCATATCTCTGGATAATTTTTCCTTGTTGATGGTATGCTATAAATAAATAAATAATATATATATTAATAATAAAAAATATATATACCATAATTATATAGGTACATATATCTTTTATCATCATTGACATCTATAAAATGTTAATTTAAAGTTCAAAGTATGTATATTTTTATTTATAATTTCTATTAAGATCTTTTTAGTTCGACTATTATATGTATCTTTATCATATGCTTATATCATCTCAAATATTTTTTTCTTATTTTATATGATACCTATTTTTTCATAAATAAAAATAGTTTTTTATTATGCTTAGTAATTCCATACATCTATCTTAATATTTTTATATTGGCAACATATTTTTTTTTGCATATATTTTTTAACTATCCAATACTCATAATTCATAAAGTATTATTGGTCTTATAATTATTTTATAATTTTTAATATAAGAAATTAATAATTACACAGGACTCCTAGTATTCATCGTCAATTTAGTCATCATTTTTTTTCACTCTATGAATAATATTTTTATTGATCTTTCTATTTTATTAAATAATTAACTCAAGATATCTAATATATATATATATATATAATACAAAAAAAAAATATATATAAGCCAACATAAAGTTATTCATGGTCAAATTTGTAATTATGAGCATAAAAACCAAGTGTTTGAGTTGGATTCAAGAATTAATGCATAATGTAACTGATTTATTATGCAGCTAGCAGCCAAATCACAATTATTTTATGAAAAATATAATATTTAGTAATAAGCTTTTTTGATGTAAATCTAATAATACATATAACAAAATGCATAGTTCTATTTATGGCTTGATTTGCTTGGTTGACTTCTTCTCGAAATGTAGATTATTTTAAGAACTCTTCAAACATCCTCAGGAACAGCAGAACCACTAATGTACTATAACGACCTCATGCGTCGAAATGAGGGCGGCTGAGAGATGGAAGAGACGCTGTTGGCGCCGGAGAGCGGTGGAGGAAGGGACGGAAAGGGGTGGGTGAGCAGGTTCGGATGGGGCGACGGCGGCAGAGAGCTCATGGATGAGGCGCAGCGGCTGGGCTACGTCGCCGCCCCCATGGTGGCGGTGACCATGTCGCAGTTCCTGGTGCAGGTGATCTCCAGCATGATGGTGGGTCACCTCGGCAAGCTCGACCTGGCCAGCGCCGCCATCGCCACCTCCCTCACCAGCGTCACCGGTTTCAGCCTCCTCGTATGTCCACCGTCCCTCCTCTCCCCATCCCTTTCTCGTCTTCTTTGCTTCACCTTTTGGGATAACTGTACCTCCAACACGGATCAAAGCGGAGGACCGATCGATTCGCCCAAATAGTGTTGGTTGGAAGCATTTCCATGTGATAGGGCTTGATCTTTGTTTATCTTCATCTCAAATGGACAGCGTCAAGGAGGAGGTTCAAATTGGTTTCAGATTATGCACCTCTGTTGCTGGAACTGGATATCTATCACACCAGAGCATATATTTAGTAACCATAGCTGCTATCATGTTTTAGAATTTCTAGACAAGATCTGACCAACAACTAATTAACCTATACCTAGTTTTGAATCTTGCTAAACGTTTTTTATTATGATGCACAACTATATGGATGAACTTAATATACAAAGGTATTATGCTTTTGCAAGAAAAATAATCAGTTGGAATTACTGAAATATATATATATGAAGGCAGAAATATACAAGGTATTATTCTTTTGCTTTTTTTTAGATTTTTGACAATTAGAGAACCTCTCTTTCTATCTACCACATCTTAGCTTAGTATGTATAAAGGGTGGCCCAATGCATGAGACTTTTGCAAGTGCAATATTTAGAGAGGGTAAATGTACACAACTTGGTCAGTTTCATGACTGAATCTTTGGTCATTTTGGCTAGGAATTAGTAGCAATATTTTGGCACTAAGTCTCGATCTCTTAGTGTGGGCATGGTATGGATAAATTTTGGTGGATGTAATTATGTAGGTGATTGAATGATTTAGATCCAACAGGTGATGATTTTAACAGTAATGGCGAGTCCTCTTAACAATTGATTCTGCTCTAGACCATAATATTGGTTCGAATTCTAAACAACTTAGGTTGATTACTTGTGGTAGCAATGCTATGACAGTGAACAATCTGCATGTTTATCATGGGACTGAATTGAAATTTCATTTGATCCAGTTAATTTTGGTTTTACCAATCTTAATTGAGTTAAAATAACTTCAATTGAGTACAGTGTACTACAACAGGTAATGGTGCACTTAATATACAAAGGTATTATGCTTTTGTATATGGATGAACTTAATATACAAAGGTATTATGCTTTTGCAAGAAAAATAATCGGTTGAAATTACTGAAAAAGAAATATATGAAGACAGAAAATGCTGATGTTGCTTCATCTGACCTTGGAGAGGATGAAGGGAAGGAATTTTTTTTCATTCTTTTGCTTTTTTAGATTTTTGACAATCAGAGAACCTCTCTTTCTATCTACCACATCTTAGCTTAGTATGTATAAAGGGTGGTCCAATGCATGAGACTTTTGCAAGTGCAAGATTTAGAGAGGGTAAATGTACACAACTCGGTCAGTTTCATGACTGAAACTTTGGTCATTCTAGCTATGAATCAATAACAATATTTTTGGCACTAAGTCTCGACCTCTTAATATATGTGGGCATGGTATGGATAAATTTTGGTGGATGTAATTATGTAGGAATGATTTAAATCCAACAGGTGATGATTTTAACAGTAATGGCGGGTCCTCTTAACTATTGATTCTGCTCTAGACCATAATATTGGTTCGAATTCTAAACAAGTTAGGTTGATTACTTGTGGTAGCAATGCTATGACAGTGAACAATCTGCATGTTTATCATGGGACTGAATTGAAATTTCATTTGATCCAGTTAATATTGGTTTTACCAATCTTAATTGAGTTAAAATAACTTCAATTCAGTACAGTGTACTACAACAGGTAATGGTGCACTTCATTTAAGGGATCACTCTTGTGAATATGCATGTAATTTTCTGATATTCACCTTCTTTTATCACTTCTAGAGGTTAAAGGCATGTATGCTGCTGAAGATGGGTTGACCTTGATTAACATTTCACAGCCAAACATGGGACATTTTGCACTGCCGTATGGTACAGATTATGGTAATCTAGATCCATGTAATTTTTAAAGGATTTTTCATGATTCTACATATAGTGCATCCTGATAATTCCTAAATTATCCGATCTACCACAAAGTGCTGCTTGCTTTTGATTTTTTTTTTTTTTTTGTTGCCACCAACGTTTTTTGTTCAAATTTGATCATAGTCTTTGTTATTCATTTTGACAGTTTAGTATAACAAGTAGTGAAGAGATTTTCAAGTTTGAAAGATGAAACGTACATTTCTGTTACTTTGAATCTGTTCGTTCAATGCTTGATTTATTCTTTTAAGCTTGCATTTTACATTGTTCCATTTTTTCATACTGACCTACTAATCCTGGCTTACTATTTAATTAATCTACAGTTAGGGATGGCAAGTGGTCTAGAAACTCTATGTGGACAAGCCTATGGAGCAGAACAGTACCATATGGTAGGTATCCACACGTATAGAGCCATATTCTCTCTTTTAGTGGTCTGCCTTCCTATCTGTCTTGTATGGGCCTCAATGGGAAAGCTTCTTCAATTAATCGGTCAAGACCCCTTAATATCTCAAGAAGCTGGCATCTATGCTGTGTGGATCATACCTGGATTGTTTGCTTATGCCATTGCTCAGCCTCTAATGAAGTTCCTTCTATCTCAAAGCCTAATTCTTCCAATGCTCTTAAGCTCTCTGGCGACACTGTGCCTTCATATCCCTCTATGTTGGGTCTTGGTGTTCAAGTCAGGCTTACGAAATGTCGGGGCTGCTCTTTCTATAAGTATATCATATTGGCTGAATGTATTTATGTTGGGGATGTACATAAGGTATTCGGCTTCCTGCAGATCAACTCGTGCACCAATTTCAAAGGAAGCATTTAGAGGCATTAATGAATTCTTACAGCTAGCACTGCCATCAGCATTAATGACATGGTAATTATTGTCTTGACTATCATAATATTATATTTTCTTGTACCTTGTATGGACTTTTGAGAAATATGGTTCAACTACATTTTTTGCAGTCTTGAATGGTGGTCATTTGAGTTGCTTATCTTGCTCTCTGGGCTCTTGCCCAACCCGCAGCTTGAAACATCAGTCCTCTCCATTTGGTATGTGAAATTAACAACTTCATTATTCATTTGGTATGTAATCATTGTATTGATGTGCTTTTGCGTTTCTGAACAGCCTCAACAGCATCTCATTGCTCTATTGCTTTCCATATGGTCTTGGTTGCGCTACAAGGTACTCCTGAAACCCATACAATAAAAAAATGTACTTGTAAAATATCTTGTCACTTGGTCATATTTTAAATATGTGTTTCTTATTTGTCAATAGTACTCGAGTCTCGAACGAATTAGGTGCTTGGAACCCAAAAGGTGCTCAGTTAGTAGTACGTGTTGCAATGTTTCTTGCTATTTCTGAGGCTATTATTGTGAGCGGGACTCTCTTAGCCATGCGCCGCATCTTGGGTTATGCTTATAGCAATGAGGAGGAGGTCATGAATTATGTTACTGAAATGGTTCCTCTGGTCTGCTTTTCGGTAGTCTTTGACAGCCTACAAGGGGTCCTCTCAGGTTATCTGTTCTCTCTTTATCTGTGCTTTCATGTCTATTTTTTTATTATGTAGCCGTAGTTCTTGAGATATGTTTGCATTCCACTAACTGTTCCATCATTATAATCATCATATGGTATTCTCTTTTCATTTATATTGACTCTGGTTCGCCAATCCTTGGCACTCATATGGATGGAGTAGCTTATTTGCGGTGCTCCACCTAACAGAGTGAGCTACAATTACTACTGTTGTCTAAAATCTAAATAACGTTTTGGGAATCTGATGTAGTGCCACGGAAGCAAAACAGAGATCCTTGACATTCACATTCAATGAAAAGAAAGAAAGATAAAAAATCAACACAACTGGACATACAGATTTCAGATGATCTGAAGAAACCATGCCTACCTCTATGGACCAGAAAGCACCTCCATTCTTCACTCCTGAAGAAACAAGTACAACAAGAAACCATTTGATGTATATCCCAAAACCTCTTGTAGACACTCTTTTTCTAAATCCAGAAGAACAACCATCACATTTTATCTTCGACCACCAATGCCCTATGGTTCTGTCCACCACCATGGTGTTGCATATTTTACATTGCTAGATTAAAACCCTTCATATGGAGCCAACCTCTTGCTTGAAGTGAGAGACTTGCAGATAGAAAGTTCTCAAACAGCCGAACTATGTCTTACTAGGATCAAACTCAATCATATGTGATTGTATCCTTACCACATCAAGAAATGAATAACAATTTTATACACACCAAAATTACAACAATCTCAATCTTGGTATTTTGCCACCTTGACGATCAGCTTCACCTGCTTGGTAGAACACAAATAGAGGAATTTCACCTCCTTGCTGGACATGCAACTTAACATCCACTAGCTAGATATATCCCAGCAAACCAGGTGCACATAGAGTCCTGTTATTGCACACTGCCACACGGTAAGCCATGGCACTGCACATATATCTTCATACGAAGAGCACCACTGCACATGACTTGCAACACTCGAATTTGATACAAACTAGTTTATGTATAGCCGCACCGAGCTAATCTACTTGACTTTGAAGAGGGACCTTAGTTTCTCGATTTTTCCCTTGTCAGTTGTTCCTCAGGAACATAACGATGCCAAGAAATAATATCTTTGGACGATGACATGAATCAACACAATTTGAAAAGGAATATATACCATTCAGAAAGAAGTTTGAAGAAAAAGCAGGAAAAAACACATTCTTCAACAAGGAAATTGTTGTTTGTAGTTCCTCTGTTCGCTTAAATAATTTCTTTTCATACGACTATTTGGCTATGATTTGACATTGCAGGCATTGCTAGAGGATGTGGATGGCAGCATCTAGGTGCTTATGTAAACCTCGGATCATTCTATTTGTTTGGTATTCCCATCGCTGTTGTTCTGGGTTTCCTATTGCGCATAGGAGGGAAAGGCCTTTGGATTGGTATAGTGTGTGGGTCTTCAACACAGACGATCCTCCTTGCACTGATAACAAGCTTCACAAATTGGCAAAATCAGGTATGTTCTTCACTGTCATGTATGAACTGTTGAAACCTGCATATATTATACTTTTTACTAGACCGTAAGAAACACTAAACTATAAACTCCAAACCATGTAAATTCAGTCTTGATGGACCCAGTACCATGTTTAGAGACATCGGTGGTATTTCAGTTTCGTTGCATGTTTGAAAACAGTTTCATATCGAGATGCATCTAGCTGATGAGATCCTTCATGAAATTAACACTTTTAGTGTTGAAACTATGATGATAATCTTTCAACACGTCTTGGCTTAATCTTGCAGGCAACCATGGCAAGGGAGCGAATATTCAAGGAAAGGTTACCTTTGCAGAATGTGTTGAAGTGAACCAGCTAGTTAATTGCTCTTCATCCAATTTTCATTGTCAAAATATGATTGTCATAACTGGTGAGGGAACAAGACAACTGCTTAGTTAGTTATTGGCTAAATTTTGGTTAAATGAAGTCTTTGATCAACCATGCTACTGCAAATTGGAGGTTTTGCTTCCAAATGCAGCGGTGCTGATCAATTCATCAAAGTCTGATGTACCACCATCGAGTTGGAATAAAGTGAGCATGAAGTGTAGGTTTTTTGTGAAACTGTGACCTAGTGGATGCTTGAGAAGGTAGTAGTTCTTTAGTTGGTGAGTTATAGTTAATGAACTTTCTTTCACCAAGAAAACATTTGAAGTGAAGGTTTTTTGTGCAAGTGTGACTTAGTTGATGCTACGGACACTTCTGAAAGCTCCAATTATTTGATGTGTATCTCTATCTTTTGTCATGGTTTTTTCATGCTCATTATCGAACCTTTCATGATTGTGGATATACTTAACATGGCCATTCCATATCCTTGTCAACCCCAATTTGCATTAGACACTCATTTATGAATTGATATTTACAATTACTGATCATTTTTTAGGGGATTATTTAGAGAAACATAATTAATATTGTTAAATCACTCTTGCAACTTCAATTTGCTAAGAACTTTGTATTCAGTGGTTGTAATTCCAATCTTAGAAAACAATATTTTGATGTATAGATTGTGACAACTATGTATTCTATTGTTTACATATATAGTGTGGTGAAATCTTCTGAACCTTAAAAATAATCATTATATTATGATGACCACAATATCCTAATGTTTACATATAGTAACAATTACAATAAACTCATCATCATCATCATCTCCTACTCTGATACATAACGGTTGTATTAGATGAGGGTGTGAGCATAGCTGAAAGCTGTCCAAATCCTTCAAACACAATCTTTGATGAGACTATACTCATAATGCCACTTAACTATGTAAAAGCTTAATATTCCATTTGTATTTATATATACTGGACCCTGTGAACAAAATGCAGGGTTGGCTTTTTATATCAACATCAACTAAGAACAGGACTGCCCTTACTAATTCTAATGAAGAATCTTGGCTGTGTTTGTGACATATCCTAGATACCTTGGTGTAAACAAACGAGACAAGAAAGAGACCTGTGAGCTTCCAAACTACTTTGTTCTTGTAATGCAAGTTTCATGGTGATCTTTCTGAGGACCACCATCTTCTATGTTCCCCACCACTAGAAAAGAACCCCCTTTACTCCACAATGCATCGGTGAAGCCAAATGCCTACCAAAGACAAACAAGTCATTTGTCCTTTGGCCAACCAGCTCAAGGATCTGTTGCCCTCTCCGCCAACTTTGGAGTCCCACAGGCATCTATCTATAAGAACAATGCAGCACGCATGCACGCACGCACCACAAGAGCAGCAGCAACTCCATGGCATCTCTCTCTTGTGCTCTCTACCTCCCACCCAAATGCTCCTCCATCAGAGAGAATGGCAGCATAAGCAACACTCCACAAGCGAGCTCTGCTCTCGGTGTCCAAAGACCGCCGGTGCTGGATGTGGCTTACGCGGTCGCCTTCAATCCTGCGACCTCCTTGGCTGCAGAGCAGATCCGGCAAAGCGTTCCCACGGAGAAGCAATTGACGGATCCTTTTCGACAGGGTCTTATAGTCGAAGGTGGTGTCAGATACAGGCAGACTGTGGTCATACGATCTTACGAGGTCGGGCCCGATAAGACTGCAACGTTGGAGACCATCCTCAACCTCCTCCAGGTAAAAGATGACCTGGTCCTTCCGTTCGAGCAAAAGCAGATGAGGACTGATTTCTGTGTATCTGACAGGAAACAGCACTGAATCACGTATGGTTGTCCGGTCTGCTCGGTGATGGATTCGGAGCTACTCACGGCATGATGAGGAACAATCTCATTTGGGTGGTCACGAGGATGCACGTCCTTCTCGACGAGTATCCCATCTGGTAGTCTCTGCTCTATGCTCATCTTATGTTCTGCCCTCTGTAGCATACGCATCATATATGTGGGCGATTGCAGGGGAGAGGTGGTGGAGATCGACACATGGGTTGGGGCGTCAGGGAAGAACGGGATGCGAAGAGATTGGCTGCTTCGAAGTCGCTTCACGGGGCGAGTCTTCTGCCGTGCTACAAGGCACGAACAGTACTTCTATCTCTTTTGCTCTCTCTCTCTCTCTCTTCCTCGATGCTTCTCTGTCATCCGATGATGCCATGAACTGGATTGAGCAGCACTTGGGTGATGATGAACCAGCAAACCAGGCGGCTTTCCAAGATGCCGGAAGAGGTCCGACGCGAGATCTCCCCGTGGTTCACTGAAATGAGAGCAGTCCAAGGAGAAGCTCTTGAGAAGATCGAGAAGCTCGATGACAACGCAAAGTACGTCAACTCCAACTTGAAGGTGGGTAATCGTTCCCCATCAACAGAGTGAGTGTTACAGTTCTGTGGAAGCTCATCGCCCATCGTTTTGTGTAGCCAAAATGGAACGACTTGGACATGAACCACCATGTCAACAACGTAAAGTACGTGAGATGGATGCTTGAGGTAAAAAATGCCTGCATCTTCCTCATACTGCCTAAAATCCTGCATCTAAGTTACCAGATCATATGATCGTCACTGCAGACGATTCCTGACGAGTTCATGGAGGACCACCAGCTCTCAAGCATCGTTCTGGAGTACAGAAGGGAGTGTGATAGTTCGGATACAGTGCAGTCCATCTGCGAGCCTGACGAAGATTCCCTTCCCCGGGACAAGAACATCAGGATTCTCACGGGATTCTCGCTGGCACCGGAGATTCTCGACGGCGGCGGGCTGTTTGGGACGCTCGACAAGTGGCCGACAAGGTATACGCATCTGCTGCAGATCAAAGGGGAGAAGAAGGACGAAGAAATAGTGAGGGGGAAAACGACATGGAGGAAGAAGAAGAAGAAGTCATCCAATTCTTCCCATTAAGCTGTCGTGAAATAGTAAGTAAGATATTGTAAATAAAGCTCAAGCGCTTCAAATTGGCCGTTGAAACTGTGATTATGGGGGTTTGACCGGTCAAAATTTTGGGTGCAAAACACGTGTAAGATGGAACTCACGTTCCGTATCATTAATGATTGAAATCACTAGTGGTATATGTTGGAGACTTCGAACATTTAGAGCTGCAGCTTTATTAGATTCGACCCGACAAGCTAACGGATCGATTCTCAACTTCTAACCCGCTAATGGGTGGGATTCGGGTCAAGGTTCGGCGTTTTAATTCCGAAGCGCAATCCATTCGACCCGTTAACAGTTGTTGAAGCCCGACCCGGTACCTTTCGACGGCGGTGAAAAGAAACCCTAGGCCTCTCACTCCCTACTGTCCCTTCATCGGCTCCCGCGCGTTCCACCGTCACCACCGCCTCTCCATCCCACTTCGCCATCTCTTCTGATCATTAAGGTCTGCATCATTTGATTTGCCGCTATTTGTAATACTGGGATCGGCCCGAGCTTCGCCGACAGCCTCCTCGTCCTCGTTCCTGATAGCTCACTTCCCTCCTCTCGAACCCTGACAGCCCCTCTCTCCTCCTCCCTCTCCTTCTCCTCCTCCTCGGATATCTCCTTGCTCCCCCCCCTCCCAACATACAGCAACGCCCCTCCCCATACCCCAACAACTCCCTCTCCATCCTCCTCCTCCTCCTCCTCCTCCTCGTTTATATTTTTATTATTATATATTTTTAAATTTTAATATTCGGGAGCGTCTCGGACATTTTGGCACCTCGGCGCCTTTGATTATACGGGTATCGACTTTGTTTTTCTATTTACTGGATAATGCAAACCTATATTAAATTATCAAAGAAATTGCTTTCAAGAACTGCCTGTTCTTTTTCCCCTTGAATGAAAAAGAATCTTCTTATTTTTCATTCTATTACAATTTAAGACGTGTTTTTCTTTCTTCTTCCAGGTTAGATTACGGTCAGATGGAAGTGATGGAAGAAGGGAGGGAAATCAGCAGTAGCAATACTGTAATGTGCCTTTTAACTGATCCTGAGGGAGAGCCTCTTGGTGCTCCACTCTATCTCCCACAGAATGCTGGCCCACCACAGCTCCAGGAAATTGTCAACAAGCTGCTAAAGAATGTATCTTAACTATCTTCTGTCTCGTTTACTATTGATGTATCCTTTCTCTTAGTGATTACTTCACTTTATTTTTTCTTTCTTTATGTGGTTGTATTTGGAAATTTGACTTACCCATGGATCCTCTGACAAAGAACTTGATCTGTTTAATAGGAGGAAAAAATGCCTTATGCGTTTTACATATCAGATCAGGAGCTTATCGTTCAGCTTGGTTCTTATTTGCAAAAGAACAAAGGTATATTTATATCTCTACGTAGATAGATTCAGTAATATACTTCTGAACAAAATGGTAACTTTGCAATAAATAAATTGTGTTTCCTGTTAGTACGGGGAAATATATTAATTTATGATCATGTTCATCTTTCCAGTTTAATATGTATAAGCTCTGCAGTTTCCGTGGAGAAGGTGCTACGCATAGTCTACCAACCTCAAGCTCTATTCAGAATCCGTCCAGTCAATCGATGTTCTGCAACTATAGCTGGTTTGTTACTGACTTTGTCGTCTGTCAGACATTTTTATTATCTTCTGATGTTATCTAGTGTGAAAGTTGTGGGGTGTAACTAGGATGACGACTTGAATATTGCTGGAAGAATAGTAACAAAGCTTCATACATGCTTGTCATTTCACTTGTCTTCCAAAGAAATTGCTGGCAGATGCTTTTTAGTTCCAATTTTCTAGAAGGGAACTTGTGGATTGAAGAATGATAGTTTTATATTTGACGACCTCATTGGGAATTTGAGAGAGAACCCACTTGGTGGATTCTTAATAATTTCATTACTTGGTGAAAATGAGATGCCACTCAGATTTACCTTGGTGCATTTCCATTACGGTTGGGAGTTTTAGAGTATAAATGAATAGGTTTGCTGATGAACCAATTATTTTGCTTTTTATGCTAATCGCTACTATGTGGGTCAAATAAAGCTTTTTAGAAGCTTTAAGTGTTGTGCATAATTCTTATTGTTACTGATAAATTGTTACTAATTGTACCTTTGTTATGGTTAGTTTTATGCTATACTAATCTCCAGTCAAATTTATCTTATTCAGGTCACACAGAAGCTGTACTTTCTGTTTCCTTCAGCCCTGATGGACAGAACTTGGCCAGTGGTTCTGGTGATACAACTGTTCGACTATGGGATCTTAATACGCAGACCCCTTTGTTCACTTGCTCAGGTGAATTTTAAGAAACTTTTGATACCTCACTCCAATTTCTTGCATGATTCTTCTTTACATATATCTACACCATTTCCTTCTACTTTTTCCTATGAATTTTCTTAAAAGGTCCATCTTTGAGGTAGCATGTTTACTTGTTTGTGCTTCAAAGGGTTTCATGTGACCAAGAATATGTAGTAATTGATATTCTGCTACTTCTTTGGTGTTACTTTATTTCTTGCAGCCTTGTATTTTCTGTCTGAAAAGGAAGCTAATCTTTGTTATCTTTTTGTTTATTTGTGGTAGAAAAAGCTTCTTCCAAACTAAAACATTAGAGGAGAAAAAAAACACACATGGTTTTGGCTATAAAACCAACTCTGCAGAATCAGGTTAACTTCTGGATGGTTAATGGGCAGAAAATTGTTGTCTAATCTTTTAGCAAGCAAAGAGGAAGATGTCATCAAATGGTTAAATAATTTCTTGTTTTGGTTGGCTGTCCTTATTTGTCCATGAGTTCTTTTATGTTTTTTTAACTTATCTAAGTGGTAGCATCTGGATTAATAACCTTAAGACTGAATGAATTCATATGTTTGAGACTTGAGATTTTTTTAATTTTGTTAAACCAAAATATTTATCGTATTCAAGGATTTAATAATGCTACCTCATAATTTGTTTAGGTCATAAGAATTGGGTGCTTTGCATTGCATGGTCATCGGATGGTAAACATCTTGTGAGTGGTAGCAAAGCTGGTGAACTTTTGACATGGGATCCACAAACTGGGAGACAGTCTGGTAGTCCACTTCTTGTAAGTACATGTATTTGCTTATCTTCATGTTTTTTTAGTACCCCATGCTAGTTTTTGTTATAATACTTGGAAGATGTTAATTTTGTTTTGGTATCTTTATGCAATTTAAGATTAGATGGGCTCCTTGCTTAGAGAAGTTAAGGGTATTGTGGCACTGTAAGACCATCAATCTAATGCCAGTAGTGGATCCATATTGCTTGCTATTTGATTTAATTGATCTGTTTTAGACTAATAGGACACAGGGTTCTTCTTTTGTTAATATTCAATAGTGCCAAGTTATTCTTCATGACCAATTCTATCATTCTTGGAAGAATAAATGGATCATGTTAGTATGTTTTCATTTCAAGTTTGATCATTTTAAGTTTTCAACTACTTTTCAATGGTTGCCACAGCTTTAAAGATTGGCTGATTGGTTGCCCACCAATCATATAGCAATCATGATCTGAGAACGGCAGGCATTTGCCTTGATTGGTCTATTATGGATGAAGGCTCAAATCAATTGATATCAAACAATCAGGGTTAATCTTGACCAATTTGGCTTGGATCGTCCCATTTGATCTTTGTCAACTTTGACTGCATGGACCAATATCCTGCACATTTTCATCTTTCATCATTCTTGTTTCTTGTGCCTATACCAATCTGTTTGTTGATTGTAAGCATCAGCCATGATAGGTTCCTAGAAAGGATCGGTTCAGATTAGTCGATCTTGTTTTATCTAGGGAAATAATTTGGGCTGATTCAACTAGTTGATCTTGGCCACAAGGGCCAATCCTGACTTCAGCTTCATACATTTCATCCTTTCATCATTCTTGATACTTAGGCTCATAGCATCAGGCACTTATTGGTGCTACAGAAGTTTGGTATTCTGATGCTTTTTCATAATCATTCTTTACTTTCGAGCAGCCACTATCAGTTAATTAATATTTCATTTTTGTTATTCTTGCTCCAGAATTATAATAACTCCAGGTCTATGTCTTTATATTGTTATTTCTGTTGTATTACTGTTTTATTATTCTCTGCTATGAAGTATATAAAAAAAGTTTATGCTGCCCTAAAAAGAAGCAGCAATGTTTACGTTAGCATGCTCGCATTGTAGTAGCTCCAACACTGATCTAAATATCCAATTGGGTTGTTTCTATCAGTTTTTCATTCAAATCCCAAATTCCATCAATCAACCATTTAAATGGAGGGTCAACAGATAGATATACTTGTGCCTCATGGTCTTGTAGTTCTTTCTCATCAGGTTGCTGCTGTTGCCGATCATTGAAGATAAATTTCAAGCAAAACTGCTTTCTGAGTAAAAATACTAATTAGGCAGGGAACTGGGTCTCTGTTTTCTTGCTACTGTATCACTAAAGTAAAATATATGGCATAATGTCTCAATGAAAACAATTAAAACGAGAGTGACACATCACGTGAAGTGTGCTAATCTGCAATACCTTAAACCAATAAATTATGACTCTGCTGCACTCATTTGATAAGTTGTAGGGAACTTATTGATGCTCTAGAAGCTTCATATATGTTCTTTTAGAAATTTGAACATATTGTTTCTTTAAATATATTTGCTATATATGACTCTCAAAACCACTGCTTTTTCCAATTTTCAAAATTTATTTCATCTTAATTCTTTTCTTTAACCAATTACATGTTGCTGTTGATATTGTCTTTGTACTTGTTAATGTTCCACTATATCATATTTTGGTCAGACATTTATATTTTTACGTGCACTTATTACAAATTTGTGGCTGGTGATGTGTTTGGTAACATTATCAAATGTCAGGGACACAAGAAATGGATTACTGGTATTTCCTGGGAGCCTGTGCATTTGCAAGCTCCTTGTCGCCGTTTTGTTAGTTCCAGTAAGGATGGGGATGCACGTATTTGGGACATTTCTTTGAGGAAGTGTGTTATTTGTCTTTCTGGTCACACTCTGGCAGTTACCTGTGTAAAGTGGGGTGGTGATGGAATGATATATACAGGGTATGCATTTCTTCAAAGTTCATTGCTTCTCTTGTGTGCATCTTATTATTATTATTTTAATTTCCAATTCCCATGTGTCTAACATGCTTTGGTAGCTTCTCACTGATTTTGTCTCTTATATTTTCTATAAGCCTTTTGTATATAGTTGTGACTACTGAAAGGGATTGGTCTGAATTATGTAAGCTTTTGTTCTTTTCATATGAACGTTTCTTTACCAATTTTCTTCTCATTTAGCAAATTATCCATGATGCTCTGAGAGTATGTGACTTCATATGTTATGGTAATCTATGATGCATTGTCATATTCTACATGTTCGTTTTGCAGTATAGGATTATGTGAGGAATTACATTTGACTTGAGCTAGTTTTTTGGTTTTCTTGCTTGGACCATTGGGTCAGTGTTAGGCTAAGGCGGGAACATTTCTCCCTCTACTTTTCATCATATAGACATAAAAATATTGATAAATTATGTCTGTTGCTATGATTTCTATAGTTGAAACAACACAACTCTTGCATGCAGCTCTCAGGATTGTACGATCAAAGTATGGGAAACGTCTCAGGGAAAGTTAATCCGTGAGTTAAAGGTATTATGATATAATTTTCCTCAATTGTCCTTCATAGGGTTAACTTTTATTAGCTGATTTTCTTGCAACCATTGGAAAATATCTGATGCATAGCTATTTTAGTAGAATCATTGACTCTTGCACACATTTTTAATTTGTTGTACATATAAAAGTAAATGCACTGGTGTCCATGCATGTTTAATGTGCATTTATTTATCTGAACATACAAGTTTTTTGTATTACTATTCTTGGTTTGCCATGATTTTGTTGAGTCTTATCTTCACCCCTATGTCCATAAGCAACTCCTTCCAACTCAAGTAGATCTTATTAAACGTGGAACTAAAATTCTTTAAGCTCAAATATCGTTCTCATATAGTTGAATGTTGACCTATATTATTTGTCTCGAAATACAAACGATTTATCTAAACTTGAAGTGTGGATCTGTTTATTTGTGGTACAGTGCTCATGTCTTGGAAATGAGTTGAACACTGTTGGATATTAAGTCAGTCGAAATTGTTCCAATAGTGTGAAGAAGTTTTTGGTTCTGTAGTTTTCAGATGAGTCCACATCAACACTTGAAATGATTTGTGGTGCTATAGGATGCTTACCTGCAAATCGTCTTTGTTTTGTAGTTCCAGAGCCTTTTCTCATCTTTTTGCCTAGGTAACATGCACACTGGGCCTTTTTCCACCTGATCTATATCCTGACCAAACGATACATCTTTTGTAATTATTAATTTTCTATCAGGGCTGTATTATTTTGTGTTCTTAGTTTGATGACTTGAATAATCATTCAACTATAATGTTTCGAGCTGGTATTTTATAAAAAGGCTTACAAAATTATTGATGAGTTATTTAAATTGGTTACGGAGCAAAATCTAGAGTTTATCATTTTATGGTAAAAAGGTTCATTGACTACATATGTGCACTTTTTCTTAAAAATTAATATAGTTTTAACCTTCAACTTAGCTTGCCTGCATAAATTTGAGCATTGTTTAGTCACCTTTTAGATGACAATGTGGATTTCAGGGACATGGCCATTGGGTTAATTCCCTAGCTTTGAGCACTGAATATATTCTCCGCACAGGAGCATTTGATCACACCAGAAAAACATATTCATCACCAGAGGAAATGAAAGAGGTACTGCATCTAATTTTACTGGCTGATGAATTCCCCCTTACCTTTAAGTGGCAGCACATTGTACTAATGGAACCATAATACCTTCTGTAAAAGGGAGAATGGTCCTTAGCATGATATTTTTTTGATATGAACAATGATGAACATTTAACCATCTTAACTGATAAGGCTTTGCTTGTTTGTTAACTTAGGCAGCTCTTGCTAGATACAACAAGATGAAAGGTAATGCTCCTGAGAGGCTGGTTTCAGGTTCTGATGATTTCACTATGTTTCTCTGGGAACCTGCATCGAGTAAGCACCCAAAAGCACGCATGACCGGTCATCAACAGGTTAATACTTCATCATTCATTGATTTTGTTTTAGTTTCTGGAGTTCTGTCAACATTCTCCGCTAGTACTATTATAGATTTTATGGATAATCTGGTAAGCAATGAGTATAGATATCTGTTTCCTGTTTTCATATAAAACTTCATGTTGTTGATTTATATATTGCTCTGTAATGCTGAGTATCTTCAAGCTTTTCATGAATTAGCCTAAATGATATTATTTTCTAGTACCGTTGAGATTTTTTATAATCTAAAAGTTAAGTTTGACCGTAGGACATTTTACTAACCAGCTGATGTCTTTAATCCAGCTTGTAAACCATGTGTACTTTTCTCCGGATGGACAATGGTTGGCTAGTGCCTCCTTTGACAAATCTGTCAAGTTGTGGAATGGTATTACAGGGAAGTTTGTTGCTTCATTCCGTGGACATGTTGGTCCCGTGTACCAAATCAGGTCCAGTGTGTTTTATCTTCTGTGTTTTCACTTTCATTTTTAATGCTGCTACAGCAGTTGGTGACATTATTTATTTTGCAACAGCTGGTCTGCTGACAGTAGGCTTCTACTTAGTGGGAGCAAGGACTCCACTCTGAAGGTAGCTTGATGCATCTAGTTACTTGTGATTTTAGAGTATCATTAAAACCTTAATTCATTTCTTTTTTGACCTCCAGATGTTCATATGTATGTTGGTGTTTTTTTGTAACAGCTTGATGTACTCACAAATTGTAACTTTGGTATTTTAGCCTTTTTTTAACATAAGACTCATTTTTTGTTGGCGTTGTTTTGGAATTGTTCATCTCAGGCAGGCTAATATAAACTAGCATATATCGCTATGTAAGATTTATCTTGTAATGTTGCTATGTAATGACAAAAGCACGGTCTTCATGCCCCTTCTTGATCTTTTGTTTCATTCACTCTGGTGGTTTATGATCCAGGTCTGGGATATTCGAACGCAGAAGTTGAAACAAGACCTACCAGGTCATGCCGATGAGGTACTGCTTTTTCAAGAAACCTCGTGAGTTTATGAATATGAATCTCCATTATTGAACATCACAGCCTTTTCATCTTCCTCAGGTTTTCTCCGTGGACTGGAGTCCAGATGGTGAAAAAGTGGCATCTGGTGGCAAGGATAGAGTACTGAAATTATGGATGAATTAGGCAGGAGCAAAATCAAAGAAAGTTCCGGTACCAGACCTTTCGCCGACAGTTAATCCGGAAGTCTTTGTTACAAAATACCTAAATAATGATCGATTTATTTGTACTGTTAGGCCTTATTTTTAGTAGAGTTGAATATCCAAATAACTATTACAGTCATACTAACACAGTTTATCATATGCTCTTAGAGTGCCGGATTTTGGATCGTGATGAATTTGTGTCAATATCCCGTGTAAGTAAGCCTTTTGTAGAACACAAGTCAAATACAAATTACAAACCGATGTTAAGGATGATGGTGCAATTTATCTTTTCTGTTTTCACTTAAAGCTATCTCTGTCTCTTTACATTTTGATTGCAAATATAAATGAAGGTCATGTGATAACAGATATATCAACAAATTGTGGTTAGGATACCAAACAGAGCAGAAGAAAGGATAAAGATGCTTTTTTAGTTATGCTTATCCAGCAAGGAAACTGCTGAACCAGTCTAATAAATAAATCAATAAAACCTCCATGCAAAACTAGAAAACCTACATAATACTTTTCATGATGTAAAGCTGCATGCTGCATTTGTTCAGTTAAATATTATAATATCATGTGTTGCGGTGCAGGTGACGTTACTACACAAGGGTGGACGGTTATGCTTCATCGACGGTGCCGGCTGCATGATAAGCTTCGCAATTGACTGCTGCTCATAGAAGAAGAGTGTCAGTTTGGGTGCCTTGTGTGTGGCTCTCTTAACAAGGCGACGAGCTGCATCGGTTTTGGAATCACCTGTGTAATGCATGATGTCAAACAAATGCCACGGGTCAACTCAAACAAGCAAACAGGTTTCGAGTCTATATTACTCACAAATTCATGTTACAGTCTGCTTTATAGCGTACCTAAAATGATGTTTTTTATCCTTTGAAAGTAAGTTTAAGATTTCTTGGAGTTGCCACAATCTGCTGATTCTTTTACTAATTTATTTCACGCTTAATATGTTATTTTGTGCGAGTAAAAAGTAAAAAAAAAAAAAAAAGTGTTTTTTTTATTTATTTATGTGGAGCGTTTCGATTTGGTTTATTCTTGTAGAACGGCTTTCATTTTCTAAAAGATGATAATACTTTGGCCTTTATTTCGTTAGTCGTCGCTTTCGTTACTCGTCTCTGCTTTTTTGTTTGCCTCTCTCACTCTTTTACCCTCTATTGCTGCCTTCATCCTTAATCCATCGTTCAAGTCTTCTTCGTTCGTCGCCTTCACCCTTGTCTTCATTCGATCGCCTTTGTCCTTTATCCATAGTTGTTAATGACAACAATGGTTGTAGTTATGCACTTGTGAGGGGATCATAGATGACCCCTCCTCCCCCATTTGACTCCTCTGCTTCCCCTTTGGGCTGTAACCATCATCCTATCTTCGATTGCATCCTCCTCCATGTCAATCATTGCATCCGGCATACGAGACGAAGATTAGGGTAATCTTATTTTTAAAAAAAGCTGTAAAAAAATAAAAATTAATTTTTTTTTTTGGTTAAATTGGTCCAGAAAAAAGTGCTTCAAAATGCTATGCTCATTTATTTCCTTCTCTCTAGAGATCTACCTCGGCGGCAACTCGATCAGATAAGGTCAAGTCGAAGAACTATGAGGGACAGATGAATCCAACGCACTTAACATTGAAGCATGGATTCATCTGGCACAGAAAAGAAGGCTGCAGTAAAACTAAAGTATCCCTTCCTTGTTTCTTCTCAGACTGCAAACGCTTATTTTTCTTCGACTTCGTCTTCGTCTTCGTCTTCTGTACTGCCACATTGAGAAGAGCGAGGACAAGGAGATGGAGGAGAAGTACTTGGACATGGTGATGGTTCCACTGGGTCTGCTGTTGCTGGCCATCTACCATCTGTGGCTCCTCTTCACCATCGCCCGAGATCCCAAGCGCACCGTCATCGGCCTCAACGCCCAGGCGAGGCAACGTTGGGTGAGAGCCATGATGACCGTGAGTCTCCATCTCTTCTTCCTCTCCCTCTCCTTCCTTTTTCTTCTGCGGGGAGTTCCGACCGAATTCATGGCCTTCGAGCACATGCATGCAGGACACGAGGCAGAACGGCGTGCTGGCAGTGCAGACGCTGAGGAACAACATCATGGCGTCCACCGTGCTGGCAACCACCGCCATCACCCTCACCTCCGTCATCAGCGTCTTCGTGAGGATCACCACCACCACCACGTCCGCCTCCCTCCTCCTCTACGGCAACAAGTCCCCCGCCGCCTACACCATCAAGTACTTCACCATCTCCCTCTGCTTCATCCTCGCCTTCCTCTGCAACGTCCAGTCCATACGCTACTACGCCCACGTCAGCTTCCTAGTGACGACGGGGGAGGCCGGCGGTGTGCCGGCCGACTACGTGGCCCGTAGCTTGAACCGGGGGAGCTTCTTCTGGTCGCTGGGCCTCAGGGCCTTCTACCTGTCCTTCACTCTCTTCCTCTGGATATTTGGGCCGATTCCGATGCTGGCGAGCAGTGTGGCGATGTGCTGCCTCTTGTTCTTCCTGGACACCACCACTGAGTTCACACGGGGATTCCACGTCTCATCCACCCTAAAGGAGGATGTTACAGAGGTAGTCTGATTACAACCCATGCCTTCATGCGATTTGGATGAAGAAGAAATCAGATGGTGGTCAGAACACGGCGAACAAAGATGGTGGATTCCCATGGCATTCTCTGATGAGCCGTAAGCAATTTAACAGTGAGGTTGCGTCGGATGGTGTGCGGCGAGGGGCGTAAGGTGATGACAAAAGCTCAGAGAGCAGAAAGGAGTGTGAGATGCAGAAGAGCTTCCAAGTCACCACCACCATCTGTGCTCTCTATATTCTGTCAACAGCATCACCAGACGGCCTCCATTGCTTCTCACCACCACCACCGAGAGAAGTGACACTCTCAAGCAGTAGGATGAAGGATTCCATGCTCCTCTTTCTAGGAGAGAGGTGTAAAGGGAGGGGGCCGACGGATGCGTGTAGCGGTGCCATTCGATTTGTTGCAGCCGACGACAAAAGATGCAGAGGGGGATGTTCTACGCGTATCTGAAACGGCTGGGTGCTTTTGGAGGAGGGTGTGCGGGAGGAAGGGAAGGGGTGACGGACGCGTGGAGCGGTGCCATTCGATCTGTTGCAGGCGACGACAAGAGAAGAGAGGGATGTTCTACGCGTATCTGAAACGGCTGGGTGCTTTGTCGGAGCTCTCAGGCAGCTGACGACAAAAGATGCAGAGGGGAATGAATAAGTGTGCCTTTTGATCCTCACTTTCATCTTTAACACGCACCACAAGAGCAGCAGCAACTCCATGGCATCTCTCTCTTGTGCTCTCTACCTCCCACCCAAATGCTCCTCCATCAGAGAGAATGGCAGCATAAGCAACACTCCACAAGCGAGCTCTGCTCTCGGTGTCCAAAGACCGCCGGTGCTGGATGTGGCTTACGCGGTCGCCTTCAATCCTGCGACCTCCTTGGCTGCAGAGCAGATCCGGCAAAGCGTTCCCACGGAGAAGCAATTGACGGATCCTTTTCGACAGGGTCTTATAGTCGAAGGTGGTGTCAGATACAGGCAGACCGTGGTCATACGATCTTACGAGGTCGGGCCCGATAAAACTGCAACGTTGGAGACCATCCTCAACCTACTCCAGGTAAAAGATGACCTGGTCCTTCCGTTCGAGCAAAAGCAGATGATGACTGATTTCTGTGTATCTGACAGGAAACAGCACTGAATCACGTATGGTTGTCCGGTCTGCTCGGTGATGGATTCAGAGCTACTCACGGCAGGATGAGGAACAATCTCATTTGGGTGGTCACGAGGATGCACGTCCTTCTCGACGAGTATCCCATCTGGTAGTCTCTGCTCTATGCTCATCTTATGTTCTGCCCTCTGTAGCATACGCATCATATATGTGGGCGATTGCAGGGGAGAGGTGGTGGAGATCGACACATGGGTTGGGGCGTCAGGGAAGAACGGGATGCGAAGGGATTGGCCGCTTCGAAGTCGCTTCACGGGGCGAGTCTTCTGCCGTGCTACAAGGCACGAACAGTACTTCTCTCTCTCTCTCTCTTTCTCTCTTCCTCGATGCTTCTCTGTCATCCGATGATGCCATGAACTGGATTGAGCAGCACTTGGGTGATGATGAACCAGCAAACCAGGCGGCTTTCCAAGATGCCGGAAGAGGTCCGACGCGAGATCTCCCCGTGGTTCACCGAAATGAGAGCAGTCCAAGGAGAAGCTCTTGAGAAGATCGAGAAGCTCGATGACAACGCAAAGTACGTCAACTCCAACTTGAAGGTGGGTAATCGTTCTCCACTCCTCCCCCCCATCAACAGAGTGAGTGTTACAGTTCTGTGGAAGCTCATCGCCCATCGTTTTGTGTAGCCAAAATGGAACGACTTGGACATGAACCACCATGCCAACAACGTAAAGTACGTGAGATGGATGCTTGAGGTAAAAAATGCCTGCATCTTCCTCATACTGCCTAAAATCCAGCATCTAAGTTACCAGATCATATGATCGTCACTGCAGACGATTCCTGACGAGTTCACGGAGGACCACCAGCTCTCAAGCATCGTTCTGGAGTACAGAAGGGAGTGTGATAGTTCGGATACAGTGCAGTCCATCTGCGAGCCTGACGAAGATTCCCTTCCCCGGGACAAGAACATCAGGATTCTGACGGGATTCTCGCTGGCACCGGAGATTCTCGACGGCGGCGGGCTGTTTGGGACGCTCGACAAATGGCCGACAAGGTATACGCATCTGCTGCAGATCAAAGGGGAGAAGAAGGACGAAGAAATAGTGAGGGGGAAAACGACATGGAGGAAGAAGAATAAGAAGTCATCCAATTCTTCCCATTAAGCGGTCGTGAAATAGTAAGTAAGATATTGTAAATAAAGCTCAAGCGCTTCAAATTGGACGTTGAAACTGTGATTATGGGGGTTTGACCGGTCAAAATTTGGGGTGCAAAACACGTGTAAGATGGAATTCACGTTCCTTATCATTAATGATTGAAATCACTAGTGGTATATGTTGGAGACTTCGAACATTTAGAGTTGCAGCTTTATTAGATTCGACCCGACAAGCTCACGGATCGATTCTCAACCTCTAACCCGCTAATGGGTGGGATTCGGGTCAAGGTTCGGCGTTTTAATGCCGAAGCGCATCCATTCGACCCGTTAACAGTTGTTGAAGCCCGACCCGGTACCTTTCGACGGCGGTGAAAAGAAACCCTAGGCCTCTCACTCCCTACTCTCCCTTCATCGGCTCCCGCGCATATGAGACGAAGATTAGGGTAATCTTATTTTTTTAAAAAGTTGTAAAAAAATAAAAAAAATAATATTTTTTTTGGTTAAATTGGTCCAAAAAAAAGTGCTTCAAAATGATGTATGCTCATTTATTTCCTTCTCTCTAGAGATCTACCTCGGCGGCAACTCGATCTGATAAGGTCAAGTCGAAGAACTATGAGGGGCAGATGAATCCAACGCACTTAACATTGAAGCATGGATTCATCTGGCACAGAAAAGAAGGCCGCAGTGAAACTAAATGCCCTCGGGCGTATCCCTTCCTTGTTTCTTCTCAGACTGCAAACGCTTATTTTTCCTTCGTCTTCGTCTTCGTCTTCTGTGCTGCCACATTGAGAAGAGCGAGGACAAGGAGATGGAGGAGAAGTACTTGGACATGGTGATGGTTCCACTGGGTCTGCTGTTGCTGGCCATCTACCATCTGTGGCTCCTCTTCACCATCGCCCGAGATCCCAAGCGCACCGTCATCGGCCTCGACGCCCAGGCGAGGCAACGATGGGTGAGAGCCATGATGATCGTGAGTCTCCATCTCTTCTTCCTCTCCCTCTCCTTCCTTTTTCTTCCGCGGGGAGTTCCGACCGAATTCATGGCCTTCGAGCACATGCATGCAGGACACGATGCAGAACGGCGTGCTGGCAGTGCAGACGCTGAGGAACAACATCATGGCGTCCACCGTGCTGGCAACCACCGCCATCACCCTCACCTCCGTCATCAGCGTCTTCGTGAGGATCACCACCACCACCACGTCCGCCTCCCTCCTCCTCTACGGCAACAAGTCCCCCGCCGCCTACACCATCAAGTACTTCACCATCTCCCTCTGCTTCATCCTCGCCTTCCTCTGCAACGTCCAGTCCATACGCTACGACGCCCACGTCAGCTTCCTAGTGACGACGGGGGAGGCCGGCGGTGTGCCGGCCGACTACGTGGCCTGTAGCTTGAACCGGGGGAGCTTCTTCTGGTCGCTGGGCCTCAGGGCCTTCTACCTGTCCTTCACTCTCTTCCTCTGGATATTTGGGCCGATTCCGATGCTGGCGAGCAGTGTGGCGATGTGCTGCCTCTTGTTCTTCCTGGACACCACCACTGAGTTCACACGGGGATTCCACGTCTCATCCGCCCTAAAGGAGGATGTTACAGAGGAAGTCTGATTACAACCCATGCCTTCATGCGATTTGGATGAAGAAGAAATCAGATGGTGGTCAGAACACAGCGAACAAAGATGGTGGATTCCCATGGCATTCTCTGACGAGCCGTAAGCAATTTAACAGTGAGGTGCCGTCGGATGGTGTGCGGCGAGGGGCGTAAGGTGATGACAAAAGCTCAGAGAGCAGAAAGGAGTGTGAGATGCAGAAGAGCTTCCAAGTCACCACCATCTGTGCTCTTTATATTCTGTCAACAGCATCACCAGACGGCCTCCATTGCTTTTCACCACCACCACCGAGAGAAGTGACACTCTCAAGCAGTAGGATGAAGGATTCCATGCTCCTCTTTATAGGAGAGAGTAGAAAAGAGGTGTGCCCGAGGCTCAGACTAGAACATTTCTCTTGGCATGCCAAAAGCAACTTTGGATGGATTCCTGACGGCACTCACTGGATCATGATCGGATGACAGAAGCGAAGCGGAGGTGACATAATGGTAGATAGAGATCGCGTGAGGGATTGATATGGCACTCTCGCAACTTGGCCAGAAGCTGTAGAAAGCAGAACGGAGAAGAAAGCCACCACCATATCCTCCTCCTCTATCCAATATCCTGAATCATCAGTTATCTTTGAAGCCGTTTGATGGTGGCGGACAGAATCTTGTGTGTGGTGGTCGACTCTTACGTCCATTGTTGCGTTTGGATTGTTCTGTCGGTCTTTAGCTCCATCGATGGGGTCTCATCGGGATTATTTGACGTCGCTTCACCGGGAATCTTCAGATCGATGCGGTGAGGTCGTGTCGCCACCCCGTTGACGGAAGTACAGAATTTTGATCGGAGAAGACAAAACTAGTTACACGTTACCTATAATAGTTAAACTTCTTTAGCATCCCAATTTTAGAGTTAAAATATTTATATTTAAATTTTTATAGTTTTGAAGATGAAACATCTTGGCTTCATTTATCTTAATGTCTTTGGTTTTACTTATTGGTTTTACTCATAAAAGCATGAAAATGATAGGCAATAAGATAATTTCAACATCTTAGTTACGACGACGTCACTTAGGGCCGCAAGTGGTTGTTGTAGATGAAGAGGGAGAGCAATGACGAAAGGTGAGGCAAATGAGAGGAGAAAGAGGACAATGTAAATGTCGATGCTATACATCACTCGAAAACTACATCGACGTCGATGTAAATGCAAAGCGGCAAAAGGATCGCTCGACATCTGTATTGGCGCCAACACAAATGCTGCATCTATATCCGCATGTGCATCGATACCCATGTAGATGTCGAGCGACGATCTACATCTGTATCTTCGTAAGTGCCGATATAGATATTAAGTGACCCTTTCATCGCTCATATTTGCATCAGTGTTAACCCAAATGAAGAGCATCAACATCTATGTCGTCCTCTTACTTCTCTCCCTTTGTCTTATGTTTTGTCATTGCTCTCCTCCTTGTCCACAACAGCTATCCATGGCTCCTAACGGTATCATCGTTTGCCACCACCAAAAACGTAACTGGGACGTTGAAGTCATTTTCGTGCTTCCGTCAATAAAACCGATAATGTTATGGTAAATAGAGTTAAATGTTTCGCTTTCATAACTATATGAGTTCTAATGTAAATTTTCTAAGTATAAAAACTAAGATACTAAAAAGGTCTAACTACAATGGAAAATATATAATTAGTTGAGTAGACACTCAGAAGGGCTATCGTCGCCTACCAATTCATGGAATGTTGCGGTGACCGCCATGCCCACAAGTGACTCCATTGCTCGTTTTTCAAGATCATATTATATCCAATATAGAAGTCAAACTTTAGAATAATTAAAAAAATATTACTAAAATATAATGCTTAGAATTATTATAAAAAAGCTATATGAATGAATTTTTATACACCGACATGTGTATTTATCTAAGGGTAATTTTTTAATAAAAAAAACTATAAATTTTCTTTCTTTCGATAGAGCATTTTCTTTTTAGTTAATTCTCGTAAAGTATTAATATGAGTCTGGAATCCCCCGAGGCGAGTTCCTCGGGGACATCCTCAGGAGCTCCATCAACAATGGACACGAAGGCCCTACGAGAGTTGGAGGTCATGAAGTTGTGCCATGACTTTGACTCGATAGTGACCGAGGAGTCACTTGCCGTAATCCGGGAGCGATATAGCATCCCGAACGAGTATGCGTTGCATGCTCCATTGCCTGGGCAACGCCCTTACAGCTCGAGTTCCCTCGGGCTATGCATCTCCATTGATGCACTAGAAGCGGGACTCTGCTTTCCTCTCCACCTTACTATTGAGGAGTGCCTCGTGTGGTGGAGAATTTCCCTCAGTCAGGTAGCACCCAACTCGTGGCATTATCTAATTGCATTCCTTGGTGAGTGCCGAGGAGTGGGGATTACCCCGACTCAAAACTTGTTTATGGCTTGCTTTCGCATTTACAAGAGTTGGGGCAGTTACTACTTAACCGCCCGTGTTGGTTTCAAAGTCAACGGGGCTCCTTCCAACAAGAAGGGTTGGAAGACTCGCTATCTTTTTGTTAGCGGTCCACGATGGGGATTCAGACTTGACTGGTCGGGTCACTCGATCAACAATGTTCCCCCATTCCTATCCGAGGAGGAGTCTATCCTGGTTGGGAGGCTGAAAGGGATTCTTTCCTCTTCTCGTGTGGTTCAGGAGATGACCGAGCTTTGGCTAGTCAAGGCAGGTCTCAACCCGGCCTCTAGTAGTATCGTTTCTTTTGATTACCTTGAATGCCCTAAATATAAAGTTTTTGCATTCTAACTTGCCAATCAGAATGCATACTCGATGGATTTGGGTGCGCTACGTGGAATGCCGAAGGCAGCGAGTGGGAGACCTCTTGGTGGCCCGAGCCACCACCCATATACCTGAAGTTGAGTTCGTCTCGGCGGAGACAAGTCCTAGGGTCGCTTCCGCCCCGACTCCCAAGAGACCGTCTGTAGGGTCGATGTCCCAACCCGACGATCCCGTCCGTGTACATAAGAGGGTGAAGATGTTATCTGGACAACATAAATCCCGATGTGGCGAAGGGAGATATCGGTTGCACTCTAAAGACAAGGAGCCGGTCGCGTCAGGCATCGAGCCTGACCAACCCGTATTTCATCGTCGGAAGTCGATGAAGGACCTGTTTGAGATGTTGGTTCGAAAGGATGACAAAGGATACTATGCTCTATATATGTTTGACCTGGTTCCACGGGATCCGAACGATGAGACGCAAGTCCGGTGGGGATCTCTGAAAAATTTGGCTTGTCTGGGACAATGTGCTCGCTGCGACTGAATTTGAGAGAAGAGGCCTCCATCCGACATCTGGCGAGTGAGCTCTACATGCTGCCTTCCAAGGTGCTTCTCGCCCGAGCTATAAAGGAAATGGTTTGGGTAAGTATAACTTCTGTCTTAGTCACTTTGACTATATCGATGATTTTCTTTGATGTCCGGTGGCTTTTGCAGAATCACCATTATCAGATGGCCTTGTTCGACTGCGTGCATGACGCGAGTCGGCTTATATGCCTTATGGGTTGCTGGATCTCCAACTTTCAATAAGAAATTGAGCTGTTGAAGTCGGGGGGCGGCCCGAAAGCGGTGGATGCGGTTAAGCTGGAGAAGGAGGCCGAGAAGCTAAAGGCTGAGCGGGACAAGGCAATTCTGCGGCTTGAGGCCTCTGACAAGGATCTGAACGACGTCCGAGGGGACTTGTCCGTGGCCCGAAGGCAATTAAAAGAGCAGCGAGCTAAAGCGTGCAAGGCAGATAACAACCTCCTGAAGGCTACAATGGAGCTGGAGGCTCAACGGGTCGAGCTGCCGAAACACGTGATCGAGGACTACAAGGGCACGATTAGATTCAAGCTTGGTCTCCCGAGAATGGGTTGGGTATCGTATGGGTATGGATATCGGGTCGCCTTAGCCCGCTTCCGAGCTCTGCACCCGGACTCTAAGGTGGAAGAAGATCCGTCACTGTGCAGCCCAGAGATGATTCGATGCTGATGGAATTGCAGCAACCGTTTGATAACTCGATCTCCCCCGAGCCATAACTTTTAGTTTTGCCTATTTTTTTTGTAGGTCGGGCAGCAACCCATAATTTGGTCACCCGATTGATTTTGGTGTCTTGGTCAGACAAATTCCAATTTTGTAACTGACCCATTTTATACACAAACATTTTGATCAATGGCATTATCACTTTCTTCGTCTCGCACTAGTTGTACAAATTATGAGTAGAATTTTTGGAGGTTAGATATATGCCATGTCCTTGGTAGCAACCGTCCATCCATGGTTGCCAGGGTATAAGTTCCTTATCGGACGAGCTTTATAACTTGGTAAGGACCCTCCCAGTTTGGCACCAACTTACCTCGGGATCGGGTCGAGTTGCTGACATCAGCCTTTCGCAAGACAAGTTCACCCGATCCGATATGTCGAGGGCGTACTTTATGATTGTAGAGCCTTGCAACAGCTTTTTTATAAGCCAACGTTCTTATGTGGGTTAGCCTACTTTCCCTCCAATAGATCACGGTTCTCGCGCAGTTGCTTATCTGATGCATCTTCTTTGTATAATTTGACTCAGAGTGTCGGGTAGACAACTTCGGGAGAGAGTATTGCCTCGGTGCCGAAGGCTAGGCTGAAGGGAGACTCACCGGTCGGGGTGTTTGGTGTCGTCGATGATGCCTATAGTATACTGCGAAGCTCATCAACCCAGGACCCCTGTGCTCCAGTGATCCTCCTTTTAAGCCCTTCAAGGATAGCTCGGTTGGTGACATCGGCAAGCCCGTTAGCTTGAGGGTGGGTGACTGAGCTGAATCTCAATTGGATTTTATAACTTTGGCAGAATGCTTTGAACTTGGGATTGTTGAACCGCGTCCCGTTGTCGTTGATGATAACCCTTGGGAGGCTGAACTTGGTAATAATATTCTTCAAAACAAACCCTTCGACTTATTTTTCGGTGATGGACGCTAGTGGTTCGACCTCGACCCACTTAGTGAAATAGTCGACCCCGACTATAATAAATCTGCGGTGGCCCGAGGCTAGGGAAATGGGGGAGGAGGTCGATCCCCCATTGAGCAAAGGGCCAGGAGCAATATGAGGTTGCAAACGGGGTTGTCGGCTGGTGTTGGATCCAAGCATATCTTTGACATTGTTCGCATCTTTGGATGTAGTCTTAGGCATCCCGACGCATGGTCGGCTAGTAGTATCATTGTCTGACAATCTTGTGTGCTAGTGTTCGAGTGCCGATGTACTCTCTACATATTCCTTCGTGTATCTCAGCCAAGGTAACTTGTGCCTCGATAGGGTGCAGACAACGGAGTTGGGGCTGGCTATAGCTTTTTCGGTAGAGATGTTTGTTGACGATGCAATACCATGCTTCGGTTATTTTGATCTATCGTGTTGTCGCTTTGTCATCGAGGAGGATGTCATCTTCCTTGAAACAAAGCAGTTCATGGCCACTTCGGTAGAGTTGATGGTCAGTTTATGAATCATGGCTTTCCATAGTGGGTGCTCCCTCGGTCCGCTGGCAGAGACCCCTTTGGCCAAAGCGTCCGCTTGCATGTACTCGGCTCGGGGCACTTTAGTGATGGAGAAATTCTGAAAGACATTGATTAGTCGTCGAGCCTTAGCTACATATTTGATCATTGATTCCTCCCGGGCTTCGAACTCCTTGCTGATTTGTCCAGCCATGAGCTGGGAGTCGATGAAGACTTGGATATCTTCTGCGTGGAGCTCGAAAGTCAGTTTCAGTCCGAATAGCAACACTTCATATTATGCTTCGTTGTTTATGACTTTAAATTCTAACTGAAGGGCATGCTTATAGACTTGGTCAGAAGGGCCTTTAAAATGAGTCCAACTCCTCCCCTCTCAGAATTGGCTGACCCGTCATATTATGCTTCGTTGTTTATGACTTTAAATTCTAACTGAAGGGCATGCTTATAGACTTGGTCAGAAGGGCCTTTAAAATGAGTCCAACTCCTCCCCTCTCAGAATTGGCTGACCCGTCGATGTGCAGTGTCCAGGTTGAGCTCGGATTCATCGAGCTTTCAGGAACCTCGAGCTCCGTGATGAAATCGAAGATTGCCTGAGCTTTAACCTTCCTCGGGATATATTCGAGGTCGAATTCTCTGAGTTCAACCGACCATTTGAGCATCCGACCTGCAACATCGAATTTTGATAGGATTTGGCGCAGAAGTTGGTCGATGATTACCTTGATGGGATGTGCTTAGAAGTACGATCTTAATTTTCTCAATGCTAGGACTAGCGCCAGAGATAGCCTTTCAATTGGTGGGTAGTGCACCTCGGGACCATTTAAGATATGACTGGAGTAGTACACCAGCCTCTGCCCCTCCTTGTCTAGCTTCACCAAAATCGAGTTAACTGCCACATTTGATGCCGAGAGATATAGCCCGAGAGGTTCTCCAGGGGCTATTGATGTGAGTTGCGATAAGTGAGCAAGATGTGCCTTCAGATGTTGGAATGCTTCCTCGCACCTGAGCATCCATTCAAAATTCATCACCAATTTTAGCACTCGGAAAAAGGGCAAGATCCTATCTCCTGCTCGGGAAATGAATCAGCTTAACACCGCCAATCTTTCGATAAGACACTGGACTTCTTTAACCATTTGGGGGGCTTGCATCTGTATGATGACTTTCACCTTCTGGAGTTTTACATCGATTCCTCGTTGGTGTATGACGAATCCCAAAAATTTGCTCGATGTAACGCCGAAGACGCACTTGGCCGGGTTAATCCACATTCCTTACTTCCTTAGTGTTTGGAATGTCTCGGTCAGGTCCGAAGGTGAGCGTCTCTCTGTGGCTTTTAACTATCATATCATCAACATAAACCTCCATATTTTTCTCGATCTAATCTTTGAACAAGCGGTTCACCATCCCTTGATAGGTAGCTCTGACATTTTTCAACCCGAATGACATGGCCTTGTAACAGTATGTGCCATGACGGGTTATGAAGGTTGTGTTTTCCTGATCTATCGGGACCATTTGGATTTGATTGTATCCGGAGAATGCATCCATAAATGAGAGCAGCTTGTACTCTGATATAGCATCCACCAGTTGGTCGATTCTTGGGAGGGGATAGTAGTCTTTCAAGCAAGCCATATTAAGATCGTTATAGTCAATGTACTTAAGTCAATTCCCATTAGATTTTTTAACGAGTACAATATTGGACAGTCAGGTCAGGTATTTTACTTCTATGATGAATCCTGCCTCTAGTAGCCAAGCGACTTTGTCCTCGATAGCCTTTTGTCGATCAGGGGCAAATTTTTGAGGTCGTCGCTTTACCGGGCAGGCATCAGGTGATATGTCGAGGTGATGTTGGGCCACCTATGGATTGATATCGGGCATGTCCTTTGGGGACCAAGCAAAGATATTGGTGTTTCTTACGAGAAACTCCACCCGCTGGACCTGTTGTTCCTTTGGGAGTGCTGAGCCGACCTTCACCATTTTGCTTGGATGTTTTGGGTCGAGGGGAGCTTCCAGCACCTCTTCTACTAGTTCAGGGATTAAGGCGCCTTTATCTGAATCCTGAGGGTCGATAGTCGTCATCAGGACTTTGGGCTTCTTAGGCAACGTTGTCGTCATCAAGTAGCATTGCATGGATTCCTGAGGATCAATTCTTGCCTCACCAACCCCTGCTCTGGTTGAGAATTTTATGGTGCGGTGGTATGTTGAAACGACGGCTCTCAGCTTGTTAAGTGTCTGGCGGCCGATGATTGCATTATATGCCGATGAGAGTTTGACCACCATGAATGAGATTAGTATTATCTTTTACTCGGCTCATCTCCGACCGTGATTGGGAGGGTCACCATGCTGAGGGTTGGGGATGCAATCTCCCGTAAATCCTGTTAGTACAGACGTCATTGAAATAAAATCTTTGTCAGTCAGTCCCAATTTTTAAAAAGCATCAAGATCAAATGTCGGTTGAACTTCCCTTGTTGATCATGATTCTCTTGACGCAGGCATTCACGATCTGAGTCGAGATTACTAAGGCGTCACCGTGGTTAGGGTACTCTTCTCCACCGTGGACCGCACGTAAGCTTTATGTGCCGAGGAGCTATTGCCCTCAGAAGTAGGTCCACCGACAATGGCATCAATTTGTTTCTCGATGGGTCCCTTTGGGTGTGGCGAAGAATCCTTGGTAGGTCAGCCTTTTGGAGGTGTTCGCTGGTCTCGGACATACCGACGGAGATGGCCATGATGGCTGAGGTCCTTGATATGGTTTTTGAGGTCTTGACATTCCTCTATATTACGTTTGTGCTCCTGATGGAAACAATAGTACCTTCTTTTGTCACGACCTTCAGGGTGTGAGGAGTCCTTTCTCTCAGATTTGAAAGAAGATTTCCGTCCGAGTTGAGTTGAGGGGGATCGGTAGTGGCCTTGGCGGAGGCAATTCTGACCTGTCGATTCTCCTTTTCGGAGGTCCCGAGGGCTGTCCTTGGGATTGTTCGGTTTGGGGACACTTTTGGTCATCCCATTTTTCGGCTACCAGAGTCTCGACGGTTGTGTATTGGTTTGCCCTGTATAGCATCTTGAGCGCCATTGTCGGTGGTCGTTCGATTAACGACTAGAAAATTTTGGAAGGTCGAAGCCCCATAGAAGGCTTGGATCACCAGGGAGGGATTGAGCACCATTGTCGGTGGTCGTTCGATTGACTATATAGGACCTCTGAGGGTAGTTGAAAAAGTCTGACACATCAGCGCATCCGAGGTGTCGTAAAGGGCCATTTGAGCCCGGAAAGCTACGACATGTTCTGCTAGGTCCGAGCTACAATCGTAAGATTTGAGCGAGGGCAGTTGGAAATTTATTGGTATGTCAGTGACAAAGGGGGAGCCGCCCTTGGAGCTTTCAGCGAGTTCTTCCTTTGATTTGACGAATTCTTTCTGAACCTCATCCAACCTCTGGTTAACTTAGCTCAACTGTTCTCTTACAAAGTCGGTAGAATCGGAAGAGAGAGTGTTCGGCTTTGGAGTTGCACGAGTGGAATCCAAGGGATGACTCACCGACCATGCGACAATGGCGCTCGGGGTTCCCGACCTCACCTCGGTTGTGGGGCGCCGCTGTCCCTCCAAATTGGGCTAACCATCTTGAGTTGGTGGCGATTGGGGCAGTATTTGTTGGAGTGTCGGCCAAAGAGTCAGCTGTTGGGATGCCACTAGCTGTAGGAGTTGAGGAATGTGTGGGACAACGACTTGTATCATCCCGGCCAAGGCTTAGACTTGGTTGGTGAGGCCAAGGAAGGCCTCAGTAATAACAGCAAGTGGTCTGGGATTCATTGGGAGAAAATCTCGGATCATTAAATAGTCTTCAGTAGCGATTTGGGGTCGGTGCCGGCATGTTTGTTTCCTCGGAAGGAGGAAAAGAGTTGGGTCCTCCGACGAGGGTATTTGAATCCAACCGTTGAGACGCTTCTCGTTGGAATTGCTCTACGGGCGTTCTTATGACATTGGGCCCTCCTTATGACGCCAAAATGTTGTAAAACTTTATACTGTGTCTGTTGAGTAAGCACGGCTAGGTCTCTCCCGTGTGTGCAAGCTCATCCGCGTCAGCTTCCGAGAGGAGAAAAGAGCGGAATTTGGGCGAAATATGGGGTTGTGCACTCTTGGTCTCGCTTAGGGCGGTAACGTTTGCTTCAAGATTCACCTTGGGTCGGTTGAAGATCCCTATGCGTCGAGGAGGGGTGTCCGATGTGGCCCCTCTGACGGTCAAGTTAGTGCCCCCGACCGAGGTGCAATCTGGATAGGGTATTTTCAATTGTTTCAAAGGAGAGCCAAAAAGTCCCTTCGCACAGCTTCAGGGGTAGCTTTTATACTTACCTACCATAAGTCATTGGTACCCGATATCTTTAATGTTGCTGACGTCCTTTACCGTAATGTTGTACGTGCCCATATGGTTCGAACCTATATTTGTACCTTACGAAGCCGTGCGCGGGATTTGTGCTGCTCTTGCGCCAGGTCGACCATACATGCGCAAGGTCGACCGTACTTGTATCAGGTCGGCCATGCCTAAGGGTCAACCATACCTGTACCAGGCGGGCCATGCTACGTTGGGCCAGCCATTCTTGCACCAAGGTGGCTAGACTACGTCAGGTCGATCATACCTGCACCTGATTGATCGTACTCACGCTAGTTATCAATTAAAATCGTATTGAATCAACTGAGAATGTGACATGTGATGAGTCCATCTATTATTTATCATATCACGTACAATTAAGTGACAGTCGAAAATGATTAAGGTGTTACAAAAAGGTTGTGTTTGTACCAATTTTGATCCTAATTAGACTTTGATATCAGTGAGCAAATACCGTAAATGGAGGTTACTCATCTCCCATCGGCTACATAACCACTCCATTTATCTCTCCTTCCTCTCAAGTCATCGGACCAACAAAATTATATATACAACACTTCGAAATTATAAGCAAATGGATGATCATGCGTCGATCATCACCGTCCGTCGGTGTGCCTTCGTGTCCTCTCTCTCCCCTCGACAAATGGCGCGCTCCCAAAGGCCTTGCCACGAGTGGGGGCCGTTCGTGTGCCCAATGATTGATCATAATCACCTGCATGCCCACGATCTCATAACCCCCCTCCCTTCATGAAAACACTATAATATATATATACATGCCCCCACAAATCAATATTATTATTATTATTATTATATAGACACGTAACAATGAAACATTTATGTTGATGTGATTGATGCGCGCTGATGACGTGAAGGCTCATCAAAAGGGGCGGATGCCGTGCCGGGTATTAAGAAAGGAGGCCACCAAAGATGGCGTGGATTTGGTCGAGAGGGGATGTCGGATTAAGAAGTCGGGGTGGGGTTTTAGTGAGCCAAAAAGCCCTCCCAAGGAAGGAGAGAACCTCCTATTTTGGCCGCTAGTTTTCCCAACTTTTTTGGTCATTCAGCAGCAGGGCACGTGTCCTTCCCAAGTGCTCTCTGTACCTGACCTCCACTGTCATGTAGCGTGAATCCATCCCCTATGCCACCATAGTTGCATGCATGCATACGTACAATATTGATGTAAGAGCGAGGTGGATGCTGAATCATTACTTCTTTTTTAAGCATCTAATCAATCAAGAGGTACAAATAATCTCAATGATCAGTTGTCATCCACACCAACTCTATTAGGATCTGTAGTTTCATCTACTTTTAATTTAATTATTTTTTCTTTTGATAAAAATAAAACTCATTAGATGTTCGAAAATTAATTTCTACTGCAAAACTAAGTAAAGGCAACTCATCAGCCATCCTTCTCTCTCTCTCTCTTCGCCATTGCCTAAGTGCTTTGAAATCTGTGCAAGTGCGGTTTGCATTTCCCACAAACATGCCCCCCACCCTAATCCCAGACTCCTTTAAACTCTCTCTCTCTCTTTCTCATTCACTATATATATGTATATATTCTTTACAGTGTCCTGCCTAACTCCCTTTATTCTTTCTGACCTCCTCCGCCTCTTCTTAGGCTGCTTGTCAACTTGAGCTTTTACTTGGTTGTCTTACATTCAGCTACCATACTCTTCTTGTTGTTCTTCTTCTTCTTCCCTTCATGGAGGCGGAGGTGTTCTGGCCAAAGTCCGGCGATCCTGGAGGAGGTGGCCAAAGATGCAGCGGCAAGAGGCGATCCTCCCTCCTCGTGCTGAGCTACCTCGACGCCACATGAGCAGAAGAAGCCCGCCAAGAACAAACAAAGCAGTCCAAAGAGCTTTGCAGGTGCCCTCTCCAACCGGATCTCAAGGGGGAGTCACGTTGCACTGCGGGGAATCAAGTTTCCTGGTCCGATATCCATCCACCGTCTCTTCTCTGTTCTTCCCTTCCTCTCTTGTTGTCTCTCGATGTCTCTTAGTGTTAGTGTGCACTTGCTTTTCCCTCTTGATGATGAAGAAAAGGGGACTGACTACTTGCTGAAGGATTTTGTTAGTGTCATGGCTTCGTTTGCTGCGAACGACAATTTGCAGTGTCATTAATGTTGGTGACGGGGAATATTCAACAGATGAGACAGAGATTTGGCAGTCGCATTGATGTCTTCCTTTATGTTGCTTTAAAGTAGAGGGTACAGTTGAGATGACCGTCCCTTGACCTTGCAACAGGGGAAGACGTCTCATCCCTGTCGGTGTGTGCTTGTGTGACTACGTCTGCTCTGTGGGGGAGCTCAGTGGACTCTGACAAACACCAAAGTACATCGCGTCAGCCTTAGTCCAGGATAAACTCCTCCTCGCCAACCTTAAGATCTACTTTGTGTACCACTACGACTCTTTTCAATCGATTAAACTAATCAGTCTTTGAAATGAGATTACTAACAAAGTTGAGAATGCAGAGGTTATGATCTGTAATCCTTCTGAGCAACTTCGTCTGTCTCTTCCTCTTTCTATTTATCCCTTTGTGGACACCCAAAATTACTTCAGGTGTTCTATCTACATGACGTATGAAGTATTTTTATGCTTAGGATTCTAATATTGAGGAATGAATGAATCACCTGTATCTGTGAACCTTAATGTAACATCAGGGATGACTAAGTTATTATTGTCATATTATCAAAGATGTTCACATAAAAATTGTTGGTTTCATGATTTCAAATCTTGATCATCTTGCTAATGAAAGATGCATGTAAAGTTGTAATCTACATCCTGCATCCCACAGGTGATTGCAGTTGACAACAGCCTTCATCTTCCTCATAATAAGTAGTCCACAACACCTCACGTAGCACTTCAGTAGGAGCACATGAACACAGACATATACTGAGGCACAAAACACGTTAACATGGCGATTCTGCATGGGGTGGGAAGTAGCGCCTTGAAGGACTGGCCAAAGGAGAAGGAGGTGGCTCTCCAACTCTTCCACCTAAAGCCCTTGGTCTTCCGTCTGCAAATAGGAAGAAGACACCGGGAACAAGGAGAAAGCAGGGGGGAGGGGGCAAGTTTCAACCAGCAAAAAAGGGCAACCATGATTGAAGACAGAGCTCACCTCCATTAGCATGGCTTACTGGGATCCCATGAACAGAAGCAGCTAAAATTAGCAGCAGCAGCAACATGGTGAAGGAAGGTCTCTCCATCCCCTTGCTCTCTTGCTTAGTTTATTGGTGCTGGTTGTCTCCAACCATGGCTAGTTTACCTGTATATATTCCTCCATGACCTGTGCACAAGATCAGAAATTGCTAATAAAATTGCTTCTAGAAACAGAGCTGTTAATGTTCCACCAAATCATGTTTCTTTATCGCTTGCCATGGAAAGATCATTTTGATGACTCCAAGCTTAAATGATTCATCATAGGGTTTGGTGAAGGGACTCCCTCATGTGGCTCGAGTGAAGTGACATCTCTCTCTACTTGTGTGCCAGCTTATCTCTGTTCCAACATGTCAGAACATACGAAATGTCATGGAAGTTATTGATTAAGCTTTTTTCTTTTTTTTTTCTTTTGTTATGCATGCGAACACATTAGCTAGAAGCTTCAATTAAGAAACTGTTTATTTCCACATGCACCTGGTTTCATTTTCTTTCATCACAAGGCATATCCAAGTTGTCTTTCTCTCTCTTTCATTACTTTGATGACAAGTAGCCTCTCTCTCTCTCTCTCTCTCTCTCTCTCTCTCTCTCTCTCTCTCTCTCTCTCTCTCTCTCTCTCTCTCTCTCTCTATATATATATATATATATATATATATATATATAGCTATGAGAACATCTTGTTTATTAAATGAGGCACAAAATTAAATTGTAAATTTAACCATATGCCACAGGACATACAAAAAAATGTATAAAATTCAAGAGATGATTAATATTAACTTATTAGCTCCATTTCTTTTCATGGAAGATAGACTGCCTCAGAATCTATTAATGAGGAACTGATAGTAAATTATGAGATCCAATTACAAGTTTTGAGTCGCTTTCTGTGTAATTTGACTCATGTTGTTAACATGGGCTGAGTTTTGATTCGAGAAGCTTGACTGATTAGAGAACAGCAACAAAGTTTGGGTTACCTTCACATTCTTATAATTGAAACAGTGACTCAAACTATGAAGAGTTTTATTCGATGACCGTCATTTGGAATGTGAATTGGCGTCGTGTTTCGAGGGGAAACTTCTATAGGATGCATGCAGTTGGTGCGTTCTGTGCTTCAAGCGAGGATGCCTCTGTAAGGCTCACGCCTTTTCCGAAGCATTTCAATGTCGTTACAGTTAAATATCATATCACCTGCTACCTATTCCGGGAAAATTGGCAGCACCGGAGATGTATTAACGTCCGGCCACCGAAGACCTCAATCAAGCGTTTTCTGGGCTAGTTTGACTGTGGTAGAGCAGCTTTAAGTTGGAGATGAAGAACGCACTCGACACAGTTTATTTGATTTATATGAAACATGCCAAGATGGATGTTAGAGGTGGGCAGTATGTTTAACTCATTTACACCACAGTCTAAGGGGGATGACAGAATACATGTATAAGGTCTACACCACAATATCAGATTTCCATGTCAAGCCTTCGAAGAGAGAGAGAGATGTCAATTTGACAATAAAATGAAGAGGGTTCCAGAACAATCTTATGTATTTTAACACATCCACGTCGACGACGTGAACAAAACAGGTCGTACGATTAGGCTAAGGCCTAATGATACTGCCAAAGGCCCATTATTCACGGAGCTAACAATTATTTGCGTCACTAGCCAGAAGAGCAAATATGAACCATCAGATGATTCTGATCGGACGGACAGCATTATTTAAATTTGTATTCCAATGTCACCCCCCCGCAAAAAAAATAAACTCAAAATAAATTTTGTAATGTTGTATATGATATGATCAGTCCACAACGTTCATATTTGTGCTCCTACAGTGGGAAAAATATATGGCCATTCTGTAAACTAATGCACAAAACTTAAATAGATAAATCTTCTGGATAAGTAAATGCACCTAAACTGTTTTAATGCAATCTGTTAACGGCTTTGAAAAATGGACTAAGAATATTAATTAATATTATTATATAGGACAAATGCAATAGCAAGATCAACTCTATTGACAATAAAATTTAGCGAGACAAGGAATAGTGAACTCACTGAACCGACCATGATGGGTTAAAGACGGGAAACCGCTTATTGGGGTTCGCAACCGAACGGGGTCCAGCTTCAGTACCCGCTGGACCGGACCGAGATGCTGTCGGGGCGGCTATCGCCTGGCACAGGAGGGTGAAGCGGGAAAGGTAGAGACGAATCACGGTGGCGTGGAGGCGGACTTGACCTCGTCGAATGAAACAGAGGATGGGGGATGGAGATGGAGCAGGAGGCTGGGGCTGGCCTTATTTGGTGACGCGATTGAACACCGGTATGAGACACGGGAGAGAGAGAGGAGCCATCGATCCGCCGGCACGAACGGTAGTGATGCCATCGAACAGCCGCGGCGGTCGCCATTGGTGGGAGAAACTGGCTCTCGCTGCATCGACCTGTGTCTGACATGGTCTGTTGAATAGAGACAAACCAAAGTGACGTCAACAACAGTACGCCACAACGCATAAGAGGGAAACCCAAACCAACAAGACCCGATCATCGCCGGGAAGCATATTTGCCATAAAACTTCGAGAAGATCACCAAAACCCGCTTGAAGAAACCTCGTGATCGACATTTCTCTTCCGATCAAAAATGAAACAAAAGCAGAGAGAATACATCTACACAAAGAACGCACCGATCTACTCTACGCTTATTCAAGAACTAAGAATACAAGCATCCTACCAAAAGAAGAAGGATTTCATCGAACTATCACTCATCGATCATCCGAGACAGAGATGAGAAGAAACATCGACCTATCATGGATTAGGACTAAAATCGATAGTAGCAGAAGCAAAAGAAGACCTACCTTTGCCAAACGAGGAGAGAGAGACAGAGCGAGAGAGAGAGACCGGAGTAGCATATATGGGGGAGGGGGGAGGACGGGATTGTTGGTTGTTGTTTTCGTTGCGAAGGAGAGAAGAGTCGGCTCGAAACGGTTTTGTAACGGCATTCGACCTCCGTCTTCCATGACACACCACGAAGTCCAACTAATTTGAGCTGACGTGGAGTGACGGAGTCCATTGCTGTTCAGGCGTGCAGGGTCCCACATGGTAACTATTCCTTTCTCCATTATTCGAACTTGATTAAAATTGATCGAATACATCAAAAAAAAAGAAAAAGAAAGAGAATCTATTGTCATTTCCGCAAACAGCTATAATATTAAGCTGCCTTACTTTGAGTTGCTGAAAATAAAATATTACATACAGCAACTTATAACACTATAATTGACTCTGCTAAAATCCAAATACAATCAAAACCTTTTTTTTATATAAAGAAAATGAGGTGAAAAGAGCAGAGTATATGCTAACTTGTTTTGTCTTTTTGTGTACATTCTGTTTTACGTACGAGTGTCAGAATTTGTCCCCCCCCACTATCTTCGAATCCTCTAAACGCCTCCTCGTCACTTAACCATCTTTGTCGGCTCAACCATCGTCTCATGATTATTTTGTACCAAAGCACATCATCATCTAATTCCATTTCTAAAAGAAAAGTGCACGATGAAACGCGTAAAATTTCTGAGACGATGCGACAAATATAAAGTCTCCTATTGTTTGAGAATTTATAATGGATAAATATGCTAATTCTAAATTATATATATAGTGGAATATATATGTAAATATGAATATGGTAAGGGGTATATATGCAAAACAAAAAAGGGCTAAAACCCGTGCGTATAAAAACCCTCGCCTGTTCGCTTACGTATATTTCGGCCGCTGTGGGAGCGACAAACGAAGTCCTCCCGCAATGATGTCGACGGCGATCCGAACCGCGGCGCATCGGAACTGGGGATCCCGTCACAGCCGCCGAGCTGCGATGGACGGTTGCGATCGAAGGGAGACAGTGAAGCGGTACAGCCGGAAGCGGGCGAAGGCCGCGGCGGCGGCGGTGGTGAAGGCGGCGGATGCTGTGGTTCATACCCCCCCGAGGGTCTGCGCGGATTGCCGGACGTCAGAGACACCGCTGTGGCGGAGCGGGCCTGAAGGCCCCAAGGTTGCGCTTCATTCCTCTGTTAATCCATCAGTTCCCCTGTTTCCCACACTGTTTCCGTTCCACCTTCGGTTTTTACGTTTTGAGAGCTTTGTTTTGCATGAGAGTAGATGGTGGTCTTGTATAGCAAATGCTTGTTACTGATTTGTGGGACTCATCGAACCCTTTTACGGTTAGAATCTGCTATTCTTCCCCTCTGTATTGTTTATTCGGAGAGATTTAATTGCCTTTTTCTTTTAGTTTAAATGGGTTTTTCTTTGTTTCTGATGGTTAATTGGCTCTGTTTCTTGGCAGTCTCTCTGCAATGCATGTGGGATCAAATACAGGAAGAGGAGAAAAGGCCTTGCACCACCCACTCCCACTTCATCGTCTGCTTCCAATAGCCAGGTCGGGAACGTTCCTGCCCCTGCAATGAAGGTGTTGAGCACAGAGGAGCTGAAGAGACGACAGAGAGAGAAGCAGGAGAGGACGCTAAAGCTGCTGCTTTTACAGCACCAGAGGCAGAGGAGAAGCCAGAGCGAGGAGAAGGCGGCAGTGGAAGCTGGTAAAGAAGTGGAGGAGGCTGCTCGTCTATTGCTGTCCCTCTCTTCCGCTGGCCTCTTCGTTCACTCTTAGTAATAGTACTACTACCTTTTTGATGAGAACTAGTTGTAGTACTCGTCGGCACTTTTCTAGTTTTTGTCGTTGTCATTTAGTGCAGTGATGGAAGAAATGCGACTGAGAACACAAAGAAGACAGAGGAGGAAAAGAAGATGTTTATGTAAACGTTACTTACTAGTGTTAGCGTAGCTAATGATAGATTATTGTCTAACAAAAAAGCCAAAAAAGAAGAGGAAAGTTGATGGTTTAGTTTAACTCAGATGACTAGCTAGTGTTAGTGCAAGTAATGACAGACTAGAGGGATGTAGAGAGTTCTTTCTTTTGCTGAGGAGGTGGCACCTTTGAATTGTAAAGCCCTGCAGCAAGGATGCAACTTGGTTTCTTTCTGTGTTGTCTTCTCTGATAGTAAACACAAATGGTTTGGTGGAATCTGGGTGCCACTCTGTGTGTGTGGTTTCTACTCTTCTTGTTGATTTGTCTCCGGATGGGACAAACGTTTGACATGCCTGGTGTGGGAGCTTTGTAGTAGCTGATAGCAGCTAAGTCTGCACGAGACAATAATGTATAAATAGGAATTATATCTCATTTTATCATGTATCAGATCTTTTCTATCTTTAAGAGAGCTACTCAACCTTTCCATGTATCATGTATAAATACGATCATCATCACAGTTGTAGTGTGCACCTCTCCTCTTTCTACCCTCCCTTGCTTCCGACACAAGATCCCATACCTCGTTATCGATCAGCACCGTGGTTTATGACCTCCTCCCCGAGTACGACCTGCCATTGGATGCCCTCTTTCCTTCTTCCTCCTCCTCTGCGCACCCCCAGCTTCGGCACCCCCGCAGCCCGACGCTCCTCTCGTTGCCCTCCTCTCCCATCCGAACCGTAACTCCAAGAGCAGAAGACCTCCTCTGCGGCTTCCCCTTCTTCCACCTCCCCAGCTATTACCCCTTCCACAAGTGGGTGGGCTGAGATCCTTCGATTCGACGGACAGATCTCGACGTCTACTACCCAGTACTGCAGCCCGTCATCCTCTTCGCCGACCTCTTCAGGGAAGGAATTCAGCCCACTTCAGTGCATATTTCTCTCTCAAAAACGGCAGCATAGCAAGCCACAAAGACGGATCCCCCCCACTACAGCTAAAGCAACTTTTATACGCTCGATGATAAATTTCTCCAGGTCCTGTATGCTCCCTCAACCCTAAAGTATTCTCTTCTATATTAAAAGAAAGAAACCTCATTTCCGTATCTCAATCAATTTTGTAAATAGAATAGTACTTTCATCTAATTTTTTTCTAACTTTTTTTTTGGTTAAAGATTTAAGCACGGGAGCATCCTTGGTCCGCGACTAGAATAAAGACAACATTTATGAGTAACCATTAGCTCTGCAAATGAGTCAACCCTCTGCTTGCTCTTCCATTGCTGCTCCAATTGACGTGTGACATCGTCGTCTTAGTCATCCCTCATCCTTTATATAACATGAATTCTTTCTCGTAATTCTTTTCCTACTTTTAAATCAAGTATCATTATAACTCCTTGTAATGCTTCTCTTAGCAATAAAAGTCACTGAGTATCATTTGGAACACCCTTCATATCTTGCTTTAAATCGTTTGAAATTATTTATATTGACATTTGGGGCCTGCCCCAACCATTTCTTTTGATAAGTTTAGATTTTATACCATTTTCATAAACTATTTCACTAAGTACACATGGTTTTATCTTCTCTATCATAAATTTGAAGTTTCAACAATCTTTATTGACTTTAGAATGTTGGTCGAGAACTTTTTTCAGTCTATAATTGAAACAGTCTACTCTGATGACGGAGGTGAATATCAAGCCCTCGCATCTTACTTGTCAACTTGCGGTATCCAACACATCAAATCATTCCCACATACTCCTCAACTTGTTGGCTCTGTCGAACGCAATTATTGGCATTTATAGTTGAAACTGATCTAACACTTCTACATCAAGCCTCCATGCCACTAACTTTTTAGTCAGCAGCCTTTCAAACTATAGCTACCTCATTAATCATATGCTCACTCTAGTCCTACAATATCAATCATCATTTGAGAAATTATTTCGCAAACTTTCAAATCTTCAAAAGCTCAAAGTATTTGACTGTCTATGTTATCAATGGTTACGCTCTCATGTTTCATATACGATAACACATAGGTCTAAGTCTTATGTTTTTATCGGATACTTTCTTGAACATAATGTCTTCTGATGCTATGACCCTCATACTCATAAAGTCTTTATTTCGCATCACATTAATTTTATGGAGTCTACCTTTCCTTTTCAAAATCATGAGTTTCTTGCCATACATCTAACTCTACCAAATATGTATCACTAGAATACACATCTTCTCCCGACAACCAAGCCTCCCACAACACCGTCTAGTTCTTCCCCTTTGAATCCCCACTCTCTTATTATTCTAGTTCAGCATTTTCTCACTCCCTCCACTACTTTTTTGCAAGTTCCTCCTATTACTAAAGCATTGCTCTTGGAGACACAACCACTGCCTTTACCTTCTCCTAGACCCAGTGCCACTGAAGTCCCTAAGCCTAACTCAAATCGTGCTAGTGATTCTCCACCACCTATACCAACTAACAATATCGTAGCCCATGGGTATCCCATGACAACCCGCTCCAAAAGTGATATTTATAAATTGTGTCATGTCTTTGACCTACATGCTAGCACAAAATCTTCACCTGAGATTGTTGAACCCACTTAATTTACTCAAGCCCAAAAATCTCCACATCGGCGTAAAGCTATATGAGAGGAATATGATACTCTCCTCTATAACTCTACACGAGCCCTTATTCCCTTTTATCACACACAAATTATCATCCGGTGTAAATGAGTCATTCGAATTAAACGAAACCTCGATAGATCAATTACCAGATATAAAGTATGTCTAGTGGCATAAGAGTTTCATCAACGACCTGGTGTTGACTTCAATGAGACATTCAGTCTCGTTGTTAAAGCGACCATAATCCAACTTATCTTGAGTTTGGTCATCACAAAAAGTTGACACTTACACCAACTGGATGTTAACAATACCTTTTTACAAAGGACTTTAAGTGAAGATGTCTTTATGCAGTATCCTCCTGACTTCATCCATCCTCAGTATCCAAGGCATGTTTGTAAACTATAAAAAGATATTTATGAACTTCATCAAGCTCCAAGAGCCTGGTATACTGTACTTAGCTTTTTTTTGTAAACTTCTATTGGCTAGATCAACTCTAAGTCTGATACTTCGCTATTTCTACGACAACAATATGGAGACACAATATATCTTTTGGTGTATATAGATGATATTATTTTCACATATAATAATCCTATGAAGGTCCATATTGTCATGAGCTTAGCTAATTTTGCCTAAGCCGTGCGGCACCCAAGTGTGTCTGTCCGCAAAGGTCAGCCTTTCCCGAGATCTCCTAGGGTCCCTTAAGATTTACAAAAGAGAAAACGGGCCAGAAGAATCAATTCCAACGGGATTCACAAGCAACTGCTCAAGCAAACACTTTATAAAGCCAATATAAATTACACTCATGGACATTACAAACTCAGAAAGGTTACACACAAAGGATAATAGTCCATTATAGACCGAAGTCCCCATAAGTGCTTACAAGACACACTCATATTTACAAGCCAAAATCGACCATAAAGCAAACCAAACTAGGGCTGTTAAGCTTACTGCAAGCCCACTACTTACGGTATAAGATATGTACACAAACTGAAGGATACAAACAAATATGAGCATTTCATCGAACACTTTATTTATAATTTTATCCGTGACATTCTCCCCCACTTATTCCTTCGACGTCATCGTCGAAGCCACTGTAGACGCTGCATCTCCTCACATTTTGCTGAATCTTTAATCTTTTGCTTTGACTGCAACACGCCCTTTGGCTTCCAGCTACTCTCCGTCGCTGTTGTTGAGTAGTCGAACTATGATCCGTCATGCTACTTCAACTCACCATGATTGACTCTGGTGTGGGGTTGACTGAGTTATGTTGATCCTTGTTGACTCTCGCGGATCCTTCTGATGAAGGAAAAGACCTACCTTATTATGCGCTAGTATCACAGTATACTCATGTAGCTTGAACTGGATGGATGCTTGTTGGAACTTTAATGAGCATCGCCTGACAGACTTTGAAGTTTTTTAAGGTCCTACCTCCATAATATTTGCCCACTGATCCTTCTTCCACTTTTAGTTGTTACTTCCAAATAGGTTCGCATCACTCCCGCTTTCGATTAACATTCAATTGAAAAATAAAATGGATAATCTACTCTTAGTAGTACTGATCACCAATTGTGAGGATCTGTTAATTATTGTCTTCCATAAGCTTTCTTCGAAGGATCATTGAACTTGTACAAAGCTCCTCTACTGGATAAGTAAGAGAACTGGGATACTCAATTTCACTCATTCTCTTCGGAGTTAAGAATGCAAGGTTACTTGGCTTCGCTCACCTCCTCGAGTTAAGAAAATTGAGGTACTCAGTTTCGCCCATTCTCTTGAGTTGAGAAGGCAAATGTTACTCGATTTCGCCTGCCTCCTCGAGTTTGTACTTCATGCATTAAGCTGGTTACTAACATTTGTCTGCTTTTTGTTCACACTTCTGAAACACTTAAAGTGTTTACACTCCTTGCCGTTGAGTTAGCTACTATGATTGGTCTTCCCACTACCATTGAACTTCTGGAATGTAAGAAGTTTTGCCTAAAAAGAGTAAAAGTTTATCCAACTTGGAGTAAGTCTTTGATAGATATGGTCGCCTCTGGGACTATACCATCTCCTCCATCATCTTTGTCGCCTACTCCTTTGAGTAGAAAAGGTACAACACAACGTATTGTCTACTTCGTTCCCTGCATCAACCCGAAATCCCCCTCTTTTAGCTATTTTGATGAGAAGTTGGTTGACACCGATCTTATAAAGTTTCTTGGCCTCTACCCTTCCGCCCTGTCTTGGTACTTGGAGTTTGCCTCTGCATTCTCGACCTCCTCGGCCCCTTTTACGGCCAATGCTCTCCCTCCATAAGAGCAAGGGATCGATGACTCTACAGAAGTCCCGCCTCTGTGGTACCATAGCGCTGCCAAGCCCATGACCCTACTATCTATTGCCTTGCATCTGCATCCCTTCCTTCGCGATCGGTAGATTCGTCTCTGCGGCACTGTAGCACTCCTTCGAGTTCACCTCCTCTCTAACCGACGCTATTGCTTTTGGATAGCTAAGCCCCTCCGGACTCGTTGTCGCTTTCTCGCCCCTTTCGACCACTTGCTTCAACACCACTGTGTCCTCTTAACAGTTCTCCTTGATCGATGTAAAGATATATTACAACTCTCATGCATGGCCTTTGTCATCTTGTTGCAGGGCTCGCGTCGATTCTGTTCTCCTTAGCTTTCTTGGTAGCGACATTCGCTTACTCGGTCTTATCCTCTGGCTTGTCGGGCTCCCTTAAACGAATGCGAGTACTGAAGTAGTCCAACTATCCAGCCGCTCCGATTATACCTTTGTATGATCAAGTCCCCTCCATGGGACTCACTAGTACTTGCAATCTGACTTCTTCCTCGGTTGTACACAACCCCTATATGCTGATGACCAAGGCTTTCATCTGATGCAAGCTTCGATGCGCACACATGGAAGACCCACCTCTGCGGTACCATGACATTCACTTCTTGAATCCACATCCCTTCTTGTCATTTTATTGTTCACCGATGTGGAGCTCCCAACATCTCTTGATCAATCACATGATCACATCCTCCCTCCATGGGACTTACTGGTACATGCACTTGGACTTCTTCTTCAGTGGTATACAGCCCTCATATGCTAATGACTAAGGCTTTCATCCAATGCAAGCTCTGATGCACACACGAAGACCCACCTCTGTGGTAACAAGACATTCACTTCTTGAATCCATAGCCCTTTTGCTTATTGTGTCATACACCAAAGTGGAGCTCTCAGTAGCTCCTGATCATACCTTTATATGATCATGTCCCTTACGGGACATCTCCGTATGTGTTGTATTATCGCGAACTATTCCACCACGATCCCCTGCACCATGTCGCCTCCTGGTGACATCTCCATTGCATTCAGATTATTATGTGATGAGCTCGGACTATGATCTCTGATTTTTGTTCGCTCCCTTGGCAATTCACCTTCGCCCACCCATTCTAGGGTCACACTCAGACGAAGCATAGCTTTAGGATAGTCCATCACCTAGTAGCTCTCGAAGTCCCTTGACTTCACTAGGATTGGTGCACCATTATCTGGGTCCTAGGCCTCTATCCCCTACAAGCATAATCTCCGTTATGCACCACTTGTTCTTGACAACTTGATTGCAACACTATGACATATTCTTCAAGAGTACCCGCTTCTACGTCCTCTTGTCCCGTGCTAAGGTCTCCTGATCCCAACTTCGCCTCCGCAAGTTGAATCACCTTTAGTTACTCTGTCAAATACATCTATAAGGTATGGTGCATGTGCCTCGAAGCTCCTTTCGTCTTTGACACTATGCAAGATAAGTCAGCCCCATCATAATGAAGAATCCATGGAACGACATGATCCCAATCTTGCCTCTACAAGGGTTCATGCCCTTGACCTCTATCCAAGGAAAGCTCCGTGCCTCCGCTCCATGTTCCAACTTCTATGTCGACTCCTTTCATACGGCTTGGATACTTCACCAAGTTCCACCCAAGTTGCTCCGCTCCTCGATTTGCATTGAGTTGATAGTGGCCTTCGCGTCCACCATTCCATGGGTTAGCCCTCCGTTGAGTTCGATTTCCACATCAACTCTAAGTGTGCTTTCATATGATGTTGCCTTGGATTGCTCCCCCACTTGATCTTGAAATACATCCACCAATGTATTTCCTCATTCGAGATTATACGACAACTCCTCGTCACTCGCTCGGTCCGTCGAGTTTTGTTGAGATATTGCCTTGAGGAACTCTTCCTCAATATGTATGGTACGTTGCACATGATTTTCCCTCTGGAGAACTATAACCTATCCCTCCTGGATATCTGTCATGTTGGAGCAACTTTCCTATTTGTATTCTTCCCACTGAAAGTTTTGGAGACCATCATCCCCTTTGGACTACTCTGTCTTGCCGAACAACTTGTGCCTTGTTCTGCCCCCGCAAATGCACTTGCTAGATTACGACTCTTCGCCAAGACAATCCTCACTGCACCCTTCAAGGTCTAGCAACGTGTTGAACTTGTTGCACACTTCAGCCGCCTACGGACGTATCATTTCCATGCCGAAGAGAAAGTTATGATGCTCCATGACGCCGAGTTCCAATCGTACCTTGGGATAGCCACGAACACTCCGTCGTCCATGTACAAGCCCTTGCATGAGTATCAAATCCTTCGAGTTAGCAATTCCCCTCACCTCTATGAGCTTTGCACAACTCTTTTGGTCGTTGCGCAACACCTCACACTTTGCACAGTCTGATCTTTCACCAAGCGCCCCCCGTTGTCTTGAGTACCATTAAGTTTGGTTACCAACGCCGAGCCGTAGCTCGAACTCAGCCATCTCAATATTTGTGTGCTACACATTCTTCTTCGCTTGCTTGTCCTCGTGGTGCCTCTCGTGCAAAGGGTTAGCCATTCTTCTGAATGCCAAACCTGGATGTCTGCTCCTTTAAGCGACTCCTTTCCCTACATCTCAATGTTCGTTTACTCAAACGGTTGCACGTGCTGGCTATCCTCAACACAAATCAGCTAGGTCCCCTACGTTTGTATGGTGAGTGTTTCTACGTATGCTTGTCTCGCTCTGATACCAAAATGTCACGGGCTTAGCTGATTTTATCTAAGCTGTGCGACACCCATGCATGTCCGTCCGTAAAGATCAACCTTCGCCGAGATCTCCTATGGTCCCTTAGGACTTACAAAAGAGATAACGGGCCAAAAGAAGCAATTTCAACGAGATCCACAAGCAACTGCTCAAGCAAATACTTTATAAAGCCAATACAAATTACACACATGGACGTTACAAACTCATAAAGGTTGCACACAAAGGATAATGATCCATTACAGACCGAAATCCCCACAAATGCTTACAAGACATACTCGATCACAAAACAAACCAAACTAGGATTGTCAAGCCTACTGTAAACCCGCTACTTGCTGTATAAGATATGTACACAAACCGAAGACAATGACAAATAGATACTTGCTGTATAAGATATGTACACAAACCGAAGACAATGACAAATAGAAACATTTCATTGAACACTTTATTTATATTTTTGTCTGTGATAATACGTTCATCAAGTAGTTGACAGATCGATTCTCTCTCAAAGATCTAAGAGTCTTGAGCTATTTTGGTAGAGTGAAATTAATAAATACATCTTAAGAACTCTTCCTCTCATAGAGAAAATATATTCAAGATTTATTATCATAAACAAACATACATACGCGAAAGAGATTATAACTCCCCTCTTTACTAATGAATCACTCAAATTATATGATGGAGTCCTGCTACATACCCTACTAAATACCGATAATTAATTGACTTCTTATAATATTTAACTTTCACATGTTCAAATATTATATTTATAATTAATAAATTATCACAATTCATACATCATCCATCTATTACTCATGATATCTTAAGGGACCCTCAATCACAACATCTTTATCCGTAAATAATTCTCAATTCATCTTCATGCTTTTATCGATGTTGATTGGACTAAAAATTTTGATGATAAAATATTTACATCGAGATATATATATTTTTTATAATAATCTAATCAATTATAATCTAAAAAATAAAAAATAATCACACGATCTACAACTGAAGCTAAATACCTTACCATCGCCACTACTACTACAAAACTTAATTGGAACATAAATCTACTCAAGAAACTTAACACCACTTCACTCTTATTTTGATAATATATTATGACAATATCAGAACGACCCACCTCTACGCCAATCTAGTATTCCACTTCTGCATGAAACATATTGCCATCAACTTTTATTTCATGCGAGATCAAATTATCAGATGTCAACTACGTATTTCTTATGTACATACGACTTCACAAAGTTTCTCGCTCGTAAACTCTTTTTCTTACATTAGTCTCTCGCTCGTAAACTCTTTTTATTACATTGATCCAAAATCGATATCCTTTTGATGAATTTAATCTTACGAGAACATAATAACAACTAAATTTCTCTAACTACACGAGCCAATCTCATTGTCAATTGAAAAAATCCCTCTCATCTACCATCTCATAAAATTTAATTGAACTTGTAATATCATTCCACCTTACCATAAAACCATAAAGCAGCAGCAGCAGCAGCAGCAGGAAGCCGAAGCATTAAAGAATTATAGATCGGCAAAACCGAAGAAGATTGATAGAAGTGGCATTGACATGTGGAGAACTACCTTTTAATCTTCTTAACTACGAAAAGGAAACCTACAAAGGATTCCGACTGCTGACACGGCGAAATTTGTGCTGCCACTCTGCTCATCGACCACTGCACAGGGAGATAACGAGCCCATGCTTTATTCTGTGCATGACGAGCTCATGTTCTCCAACCAAACGGTGACTTCTGAAGAGAACTACAGTCTCAGTGACTCACGCTTCCAAATAGCTCCACGCCAGGGTGATGCAACCGAGTTTTCCTTCTGGCCTCCCTTCCCATGTCGTCTACAAACCATTTCGAAGCTCGCGAGAATCCTCTATCAACAGATCGACGAGGCCGAGAAGGAGAGCCAAAGTCCTGTGCCATCTCCGGTAGCATTTGCTGCAGCTCCTCAATGCTGTACTGCTTCTCCTAACATGATTAAGCCATGTTAATTCCAGACTCGAGCTTGGACCTGTTGCTAATCGAGCAGAAACAAAAACAAGTTGAAGGAAACGAACACCGAGAGATCAGAATGAGTGCTACCTCCCTCCTCACCCTGGCCATTAGCGACACCATTTCCTGAACAAAATCATGGAAGCCCTTCGAGGTTCGAAACCAAACCCAAAATTAGCATTTTTTGCCGTTCTAGTGCTTATAATCATGGCAATTCAGCGGCGCGGTTTGACATCGCTACTTACCTCGACTTCTTCCTCGTCGTCTAGAAGTGGATCGTAAAGTCCAGCGTCGTACAATCTCCTCCTCTTCTCATCCGACAACACTGTTGCCAAATAAAATAAAAAAAAGATTAAAGGTAAGGACTTCAAGCTCCTCCGTCTCGTCACTGCAAGTGTGCAGCTTAATATGTTAGAAGGAGGATGTATGTTCAATTACATCACCTTGGTAAGCTTCGTGGATTTGTTGGAACCTGCGCTTGGCTTCCTCCACCGTCCACCGCTCTCTCCCTCTCCTATCGGGATGCCACTTCTACATATCCATCGTGTCCGTTAATAAGCTCCAACCAAGCTATTATGGATGCACAGAGAGCGTACGTCAGAGAAGCATCAACATACCATGGCAAGCTTCCGATAGGCGCTGCGGATCTCTGCGACGGAGGCATCCCGGCCAACGCCAAGTACGGTGTAGTAGGACTGCGGCTGCTGCTTCCTTCCCATGGCCACCCCACTCCACAATTAGATGCTCGCCAGGCTCTCCAACGCTTGAGATTGTTTCGTTGACGTTGATATATAGAGAGAGGGAGTAAAATATCTGAAATGCGGATAGACATGAAGAGGGAGCATGGAGATACTTCGCCTCAGGTTCAGGAAACTTCGCGAGCTGCAATTCCGGTGGCGGACGGCACCACGTCTGCCGTGCGGTGGAGATATTTTTTGCTTCCGCTGCCACCGGACATAACGATCTCGAGAGGTGTTCGTTTTCCAGACGCTTCGCGATTGCCATGCTGTCCGGTGGAGATGGCGACGGGTGGACACGCGTATGGCTCAGAATTGATCTAATCGGACTTCATCCATCCACCACGAGCTACCTGTCGCCCGAGTCCAACTCGGATCAAATGAGACGATTTCACGAGCCCGTATGCATTTATTTTTTGTTGTGGGTACAATTCTACCACCTGTTTTATATTAAGCTGATCCTGTCCGAATCGAATCATTGCCAAGTATAAACCCGATAACATACCTCATAAACATCATCAGTCCCCGTTTCATATAATTAATACCAAATGAGAGGAGGGTGTTTTGGTAAGATTAGGAATATAATTTAAGGTGATTGCAATGGATAATTTTTTTTAATAAAAAACCAATAAATAATGGGCCCTTGAATTGAAAACCCTAATCTTCTTCCCGAAATAGGTCTTGTACCTCTATATAGGTTTACAAATTTATAAGGGTATAAAAGTTAAAGCATATTTATTTTTTGTTTAATAATTCAGATTTAGTCGTAGTAAATATTGTTGTGCCATAAGTAATGAGTCAGTCATTAACATTTGTTTACTCAAATAAATTTAGTTAATTGCTAATCAAGTATATTTATATTAAACTAGTAATTCATATGATTTAGATAATAAATAAATAACAAGGGTATAAAACTCATGATTTCAATCATTGAGTTTTTTATTGGATCTAATTATTAAAGCCTCGTACCTGCCTCTTGCTTCGTTATCGTACTCTTCTTAATTCTTATTCACTTTCTCTTTCATCTTATTATCGTCTTCTCACTATTTTTATCGTCTATGATTTTAGATCTCCTATCTCTATAATCTTTGATAGTATCGATATAAATTTCATCATTGTTGTATTTATCTTATTATATAAAAAATTAATTTTATTAAAATTTTCTTATTAATATGCTAGAATGGGAAATCCAATATCCAATTTAGGCTGTCTTGAGGTTATTGCCAATTAATGCCGTAATAAATTAAAATTTTAACAACAATAAAAAGACAAAATTATTTACGATCACGAAATCTCACCTTCACCAATCATCTAGACGTCAATCATTTTATACATGAATCTTGAAGCGCACGACAGAGAGGTCTCGACACCGGGGGGACGATAGCGAGAGCCACTGTCGCAAACCACCAAAACGAAGCGAAAAGCCTCCTACCTGTCTCTTGCTTCCTCATCACCTCCACATTGCTCTCGTTAACTCTTATTCACTTCCTCTTTCATCTTTGTTATCATATTCTCGTTGTCTTTATTATATATAATTTTAGATCTCCTATCTCTGAAATCTTTGATAGTATCGATATAAATTTCATCATCTTTATATGTATCTTATTACATAAAAAATTAATTTTATTAAAATTTTCTTATTAATATGCTAGAATGGGAAATCCAATATCCAATTTAGGCTGTCTTGAGGTTATTGCCAATTAATTCCGTAATAAATTAAAATTTTAACAACGATAAAAAGACAAAATTATTTGCGATCACGAAATCTCACCTTCACCAATCATCTAGACGTCAATCATTTTATACACGAATCTTGAAGCGCACGACAGAGAGGTCTCGACATCGGGGGGACGATAGCGAGAGCCACTGTCGCGAACCACCAAAACGAAGCGAAAAGCCTCCTACCTGTCTCTTGCTTCCTCATCACCTCCGCATTGCTCTCGTTAACTCTTATTCACTTCCTCTTTCATCTTTGTTATCGTCTTCTCGTTGTCTTTATTATCTATAATTTTAGATCTCCTATCTCTGAAATCTTTGATAGTATCGATATAAATTTTATCATCTTTATATGTATCTTATTACATAAAAAATTAATTTTATTAAAATTTTCTTATTAATATGCTAGAATGGAAAATCCAATATCCAATTTAGACTGTCTTGAGGTTATTGTCAATTAATTTCGTAATAAATTAAAATTTTAACAACGATAAAAAGACAAAATTATTTGCGATCACGAAATCTCACCTTCACCAATCATCTAGACGTCAATCATTTTATACACGAATCTTGAAGCGCGCGACAGAGATGTCTCGACACCGGGGGACGATAGCGAGAGCCACTGTCGCGAACCACCAAAACGAAGCGAGAGCGCGGAGGGAAGGCAAAGATGTCGTTGAAATCGGTGATCGACCACGAGGTGGTGGCGAATCACGATGTCTTCCGCTCAACATCGTTGGATCCCACCCCCTCCAAGCCCGTCGCGATTCTGTAAACCGCCTTCTCCGATCCCGTCCTTCTTCGCTTTTTTTCGCGCTGTTTCGTTACTTTGGCTCTCCGGCATCCCTTTTCCCGATTTGAATTCGGTTTTATCATCCAATTATGTCGAACTCTAACGCTAACCCTAACCCTAATTGTTGTTGGTGTTGTTCTGATGCTTTTGGGTTTGATTTCGATCAGACGAGTAGATTTTGGGAGGAGAAAAAGAGGATGGGCTTGGACTTTACTTACGGATAGCTTTCAATCTGAGGAGAGATCTCGATGCCCAAATTCTATCCAGGTGCGCATTTCTTTTCCCAGCAAGAATCACATATCTCCTATGTAAGAACGTAAATTTGCTTAGGCTTGTTAATTCAAGCAATCATCAATCAACTCTCATTAAAGTGAAACCTTAAGGATTGTTTTCCATCCTATTTTTCTATAACAGGCTTTTTTTATTTCTTTTAGAAATTCTATCAACATTGTCGAAAATTGATTAAACGATAAAAATCATCCTTGATGCATACTGATTGCAACCTAAAAATTGAAGGTGCATTTAGATTTGTAAATGGTAGTGCTGTGTTTTAATGAGATGTTGTTTTTAACCATCCTATGAAAACGTTTTTATAGAAAACATGTGTTTGGTCCATCTTGAGTGTGGTGACATGTTGTGGTTCATCTAAAATAGCATGATTAGTTCTAATCATTCTTTCCTATTGGCCTGAGCGTGTCTACTGCCAGATTGTAAGCCATGGGAATAACTTTGAAGGAGACATCTTGTACTTATTTTAACATTCTAAAAGCTTTTACCACCTTTTGTTTCAAAAACATTAATGTCCTCGGCATGATCTTTGCTGGTTTTTTTTGTTTGTGTCAGTCATTCTTCCATTTCTGTTATATCATGTATAAAGCTGTTTGAAAAACTTCAGACTTGTGATTTTGTTTCCATTGCTTTTTGTTCTTTGTCTACCTCCTTGTATCATTTGTTTGTGGTATTCTCAAGGTGCTAGTTTTTTGTTTTCATCCTTTCCAGTTGAACTTTGGGGATAATTTTTTTTCCAAAGGTAAATCTTGTATGAAAATATTTGATCTTAATTCCTTGTATAAACATATGATCGGTTATATCAAGAAGCTATTGCTAACAGCAAAAATACTGCAAGCACAAAGGAACAACGAAGAAGTTTGGACGTGAAAAAAATGATAGATAGTGTATCGGTATGCAATAGCAGAGAGGTCACATCCAATACCATGTGCTAGTCTTGTTGGTATTTATTATTTAGTCAACAACTAGAATCCATTACAATATATCTGTGGAGTTCTTTGGAGCGTACAGCCCTAAGGAGAATCACTAAATGATGCATTTGACATGAATAGGGTGAATATCTTTTGAGCTTCACATTTTATATATATAGAAGGCAGACTTAGCAGGCATTGCTAAATTTAACTCAGTTTCATACTAATTTTACATTTTTACTAGCTGAATTCGATATGTTTCTGATAGGATTGCATTATCGTGGCAGATTTCAGAGACCTCCTGGAACGCTGCCAACCTCCATGCTAGGATTTGAAGCTCTCACCGGTGGTTTGGATGATTTCACTTTCGAAGACTATCTCAATTGTATGCAATTTTCTTCTTTTACATATTTTATCCCATTCTATTTCTCATATTTAGCCTCTGATCACTTTTAGCATGATATCTAGTACTTCTGGCATATGGCTTTTGTAGGAGAGATAATGCAAGGATATGATTCTCGGTCACTAGGCTTCTGATCTTTGTATCACAATAATGGAATTTTATAATTTTCTCTTGACTGCACAATTTGCTACTCGCTATTTGTACTTATGAATTGATATGCAATCATTTAGGATAGAAGTAAAACTACCTCTTGATTTGACATGTGAAAACTACATTATCCATGATGAAGAGCTAAGCACATGAGATAAGATCAAGTAATGAAATAGAGATCAGGATCACTAGGAATCTCAACTAAAATGGCTCTTAGGTTCCTTGTTTAATGACCTGACAACTCAGAATTTTATCTAATTTGCTGCTTGTTGTTATGATGTATATTATGTTGGACAATTGAGTTTGCAAATGATTTGCAATTCTCCTGGGTCTCATATGTATGAAGTTAAAATGCATCTAATTCCCACCTTCTTGATGGTCCCACCCTCCACTTCAAGTAATAAACTGGTTATGGTCATTATGATTATTTACTTGTCCGTTGTTATTCAACAACATCAGGGGTTCCAATTTTCTCACTATGATGTGTCCTTGTGTCTGTGTAATTTTATAGGGACGGACGGTAGTATTTGTTATTTATGTTTAATGCCTTGCACATTCTACCCATAAAAAGAATGATGTGGTATGCTTGTTTTCCCATGTTATTATTGTCTGGTCTAATCTTTATCTCTTTTTCCAATTTGTAGTTCCGCTAGACTCGGAAACATCCAGACCACCAGACATGCATCGTGCAATGGAGGTTCGCCTTGGCATATCGAAGGGGCCTGTTTGCCCACCTTTAATCTTAAGTTATACATAAGATAGTATACGCCAAGAAAAAAATAATTCTAGTTTATACATAAGATAATTAATCAAGGGATGAAAACATAACCATTTTCCTAAAACAATCGATGATAGGTTGCAAGCTAGTTTATATATAAGATAGTGTCAAAATCTCATAATTCTAGCAGAATAGTATCAACCAAAATCTTATAGTGACAATGTATCATCTAGATATATGGTTAGCTAGTAAGAAGTTCCCAACCAATGTGGTCACCACTATAGTTTTTATCATAGGATTGGAGTCTCTATTTAACCTAATTGCAAAATATGGTGAATCTCAAAATACTTGATTTTCTATCAAGAAATTTCTTAGTTAGCATTGTTACTTGTCCTAAGGCCATTAGGTCCTTAATCATGCTTTGACACCAAATATGTCACATTTCATACCCAATATTTTTTTTTTCCTTTTCAACACATGCATTAAACATGATATACTTTCATTATATAACAATTTAGAGTAGTGTACAAACTAACTAATTTTATTCAATTCAAATGTTAAATGTATCTTAAAATAATAAGGTCTAATATAATATAAAATCAAGTTTTGTTGACTCATACTAAAATTACAAAAACTAAAAGCCTCTACCTTAGTTTCGAGGCTGCTCTGGAAAATGTAAATAATATCAATTATTAATGTTGAGTAGGATCCTCCCAAACGTCGTCTCAGAACATATATAAATTCAATAACATATCATATAAAAATGTCAACCAATCTTATCAAAATATTTAGTGGCACACATTTCTCATTATAACATATAAAGGAATCGTTCAGCTATCAGGTTCCTGAAAGGAATTATCCGTATACTATTGGTAGGGTTTATACACATCCTTATATCATATCATAGTCATATATCAATTTAGAACATGTCAATCTTAGATACAGTACTATCATATAGACTCATAAAAGTAATAATAAATAGCTGATCAACACCAAAAGCACAAGAATTCAAATCTTAATTAATTCTCAATTGATCCAAACCCTAACTGAATCAATCAAATTAATTTAAAATAGATTTAAATTAAAGCCTAATTGAACCAACTTGAAATCCTCATAAGACTAGGTTAGAATCATGCTAAATTAATATAATTGAATAGATCCAATTTGGTTGAAACTACTTGAACGTATTAAAATCAACATCAAAACACTATGAGGCCCAGGATGATTCAGTCAATTTTAAGGGTCAACTGGGCTCAATCAATGCTCACACGTGCTGTGGGAAAATGATGTGGTGGACATGTTGCTGCCATGTGGTTAAGTCAATTTTAAGGGTCAATTAGGTTAAAGTTTTGACTCAAGTCCATGTGGTTTTGGAAATAAGCATAATTACGAACTATTATGAGAAAATGATGTGACGGACACGTTGATGCCATATGCTTGACATATCAACCCTATGAGGTTGACACGTCAGAGCCACCTGGTCGATGCATCGATTCCCATGACTAACACTTAGGTTCCACGTGGTCTACACAGTAGAGCCAGCTGATCCACCCCTAAGTACCACCACCTCAGCATCATGCGAGTAAATCTTTTGTCTAGTTTGGTAGTGCTGTGTCATGTGTCAGAAGGCTATGTAATCCTTGGCTAGTTAGTGACGATTACAAATCGAGCGTAAAGTCTCCTCCAAGTGTCAACTATAAAAAAGGACTCATGGGTACATCACAACATACACCAAACATACATATACATGTAAGATGTCCCAACGAATCTACTGGCATAGACATTAGAGACATATTTATCGGGAGTGTACTGACGCAATTATTGCAGGATTTTAGGTGATTCGATAACAAGTTCGGCTTGAGATGAGTTCGAGCACAGTATCTATCATATTGGATCCTAATAGGCTTCCACATCAGACCTAATGTTAACAAAAATCGATAAAATTATTAGCTAATCAAATAAATATATATTTACCCACTACAATTGATGCAAAGAGTGGTCGGGCCGTCGCAAACTTTTAAAGTTTTGGAGTGGTCGGGCCGTCGTGGCTCCATTTACGGATCCGAGTGTATGTTTCTTTAGTGGCCTCCTTTCTAGTTGAGATAGATAGCCTTTCTTCTTAACTATCCAAAACCCGATGGTCCTATCTCGAGGTTTAGGGTTTTATTACCAAAGAAGAGACCAGACTGTAACTTTGCTCCGCTCTATGGCGGCCGCTTCCTCTTCCTTCTCCGCGTTCGCGTCCCTCTCCAGGCGCCTCCGCGCTCCTCCTACTAGTCACCCGCTTCTCCTCCGCTCCGCCGTCCGCTTCTCTTCCTCCTCCTCCTCCTCCTCCTCCTCCTCCTCCTCCGACGCCGACTCAGAAGATATCCCCTCGTACACGGACGAAACCTCTCACCATTCGCCTTCCTCCTCCGCCGCCGCAGAAGATGCCGGAGCCACCGGAGAGACCCCCCATCGGCTTCCTCCCTTCCAGCGCCCCCTAGAGAACGGCCTCGATCAAGGCATTTTCAAGGTGAAAAGTTGCAGCGAACCCTAACTCCTTTAAACGCGGTCGACCTTAGGGGTCTCGTTTTTGATCGAGAGGTTTGTTTGTCTCGAAGGCGATCCTTGTGGGGAAGGTGGGGCAGCGGCCGGTGCAGAAGCACCTGAAGAACGGCCGCAGCGTGGTTCTCTTCTCGCTGGGGACTGGAGGGATCCGGAACAACCGCCGGCCGCTTGACAATGAGAACCCGAGAGAGTATGCAGAACGGTGCGCTGTGCAGTGGCACAGGGTCAGTGTGTATCCTGACTTGCTCAGCACCCTCGCCCTCAAGCACATCAAGCCTGGGTTAAGTTTCGTCTGATGATATAGCTGAGTAATATCTATTACTTCATATAAGTGATTTACTTGAACATTGTGATGAAATCAACTATTTTTTACTTATAATAATGCTGCTCATCTAAATGCATTGATTTGCATTTGTAATCTTTGTTTCCTCATCATGATGCCATTTTGAAGCAGCTGATTGTTTGTAACATTCGAAATGGGGGATGGTGTTCAGGCGACTTGTTAAGTCTTATGCAAACCAGATTTGTTCTGTTGCTGCAAAATGGACATGAAATGTCTAGGATGCTCAATCTTTCATGGAAGTGATAATATGCTTTTGTGCCCTTTTTCTTTTTACGTTCTAAAGTCTCCTGCATCATATGAACTGTAATTAGCAGTTGTTCTTCTACTATAATACTTTGTGATTGAACTATTATGTTTTTTTTTTTTTTGTGAGTTTGGTTGAGGAGACAATAAGAGGGTGGACTATGGCGTCGTGGTAAGGTTGGTCCTTTTGTGATATGTTCTAGTCATGAAAATAGTCTACTCTATTTGTGGATGCAAGTTCCTTAATAGTGACCCTTCCCAGAAATCATCTTATTGGGAGTCTTCTGTACTGGACCACTATTTCTTGGATACTTCATGCCTATGAAATGTTATTACACATGATCTATTAATGTTAACTTATGATATATACATGTAGGGTGTTTATAATATTAGATGGCTTCTAGACATGTCGAATATAGGTAATATCAATGTAATCTAAACTTTTGATTTACTATGATATGAACGATTCTTTCATATTTTGTTTATGTGCTAAAGTAATTTTGTAAATGACTAATATTATGTGATTGGGGAGTGTTAATTGTGATAGGAGATGGATCGAATTAACTGACAGTTTGTTTTTTTGTGCATCTCTATTCAGTCAGAGTTTGTAGTCTTGTCAGTGGTAATTACTTGTTGCTTGCTTTGTTGTAGGTCCATTTTGTACTTGGAGGGCAACCTGGAGACTAAAGTCTTCAGTGACCCAATTACTGGACTTGTTAGGCGCATAAGAGAAGTTGCAATCCGCCGTGATGGTACCTTCACTTCCTTTCCTTTTCTGCTTGCTAAAGTTTGAAAACTTGGTAGTGATCATTAACCTATAATTGTAGTATGCAGATTAGTTGTTCTTTTGCTAATTAAGAAAAGTAGTAGGCAGATGAATACCCAAGTATTTGTCAGATTAATTGAAAGCCACTGTTTCATTGATAATTGAGTTATCATGCTCCAGAATATAACTACTAAATAGTTTTTGTCTGCTATTGTATGTGCAACAATTCAGTTTGTTCAAATACTCAACAAGTCAAATTGATGAATAAACATTTATCTCATTCAAACTTAGGAGCTGATATATCCTCAGGTCTTTGGTCAAAATCTTGATGATGCTATGATGTGCAACATATTGCCAAAGTTCTGAACTAAAAGAAAATAGTTGAATTGCATTCCAGTACAAATTCCTCAAAGTCGCACTGATGATTAGATCTTTTGTCGACCGAGGGAGGGAGCCAATACTGTCCTGAAAAGGAAAGCCAGATGTTGATGAATTAATGCATGGGGATGGGCTTTTACATGTAGTGTAATACTAACTGGATGAAAACTTCTGCAGGTCGGCTTGTATTTCTTGGTGATGAAGGCAAGACTGCTGAATCTGATCAAGGAGATCCCAAAAACGTTGGTTATTACTGAGACAAAGCGTGATCTTATCTTCAACAAGCCACTGCTGCGGATGCAATAAGGCACACTACAACCTGGTTGAAGTGTCAAAGAAGCATCCCCGTTGTGATTTCTTGTTGATTTCATTCGTCAGTATGTGTGGAACCTCCTGATTTCTGTGCTGCAATGCTTGTGACAGATGACTGGAAAATGGGTACCCAAATCTGCAGCCAAGACTAAATGCTACATTAACTATAACTTGTTGTTTGTTCATCATTTGAATCTACTTAAGAGTAGCCATCACTTAATAGTAGCCATTACTGTGTTATTAAGATAGTATAACCTGAATTTTGATCCTAATTGTTAAGTCATTGCAAATGCAGTCATATTTTTCACAATAAATATATCATTTATTTAAAAATATATAAGAACAAAAACCATGATTTTTTTTTGGCCTATTCTGTCTTAAATCTAACTTTGATTATATTGTTTGTAATTAGTTCAACAACGGGTTGATTATATGTTATTTTTTAGTAATTTTTATATTTAAAAATATATATTGAGATTTTTATAATTTTAAAAATAAAATAAATAACCTCATTTGTTGAAGTTTGGTTGTATTGATGAAAAATAAAACATGTTATATTATGTGTTTTATTTTTAATATGTAAAAAATAAAAAATATGTTTATTTTGAATTATAAAAATATTTTTTTAGAATTATAAAAATATTATTATAAATTTTTTAAATACAAAAATCGTGATGGTAATAGAAAGTTCAAAGACTCATGTGTAATAAGTCCTTCAACAACATTCTAACTAAGTAGTTGGAACGACGCGTTGCTTTAGTTCGATCGCACGCGCTTGACACACTCTCAGTGTTTTTAGGTACCTAAGAGGCCACCGACCCACATACATACTTGCGGGTCCCACAGTTCCGGCATCCGAGAGAACCACGTCACATGCGATAGTTTCGGGACACATTTTTAGTGCGTTAATCCTTTGTTCATATAAAATGATAAATATAATTGCGAAAATGCCATTGCCGTTTTCTTCCCCGAACCCTAGATTAGCCGTTAAGTAAGGTATTGATATCTAAATAAAATAACTCGGAGGGTTGTGAAGGCTAAAATCCGTTCATTTCTTTGCTGTCGAGTAAGAGAAATATTTCCAAATGTCGGACATGGAGGGGTGTGATTACAAAAGTGTGAACCCCCTTTCGCCTCCCTTTTAGACTTCAGCCGTTTACTCCGTTCCGCTTGCTTCTCTTGGGTTTTAGTAAGCTTTTGTACGTCCCGACCAAAATAAGGAAAAGGGAGAAAGAAAAGGGGCCCTTCCACCGCTTCTCCGCCCCTAGAGAGACTGGGGGGGGCTCGGAAGGATCCAATTTAGGGTTTTGATCGGCCGAAGTGGTTCCGATCATCGTCTTTTCCGTCTAGAACCGCCGTCCCTTCGTTATTTCTCGCCACAAACCCGATTCATGTAGGTTTGGTTGCCATGTAGAACGTTGATGTCTTGGAGTTATGAAAGGGAGTTACGATGCTTGCACCGGAGAAGAAGGGTTGGTTTCTTTCGCCCAAGGCTGTCGCAGCGCGGAGGAATGGACCTGCACAATCAATATTTGGTAATTGGGGCGGCGTCGTACCTGGCTCGAGGGACGGTAGAGAGGTGGTGGCTGGGAACGCGATTCCTCAACCGAAGGAACCGCCTTTATGTGGTGATGGCGAGGATCGTGATAAAGAACAGAGCGAGGCGCAGGTGTGGAGGCGGTTTAGAGAAGCGGGGCTTCTTGATGAGGCAGTGTTGCAGAGGAGGGACAGAGAAGCACTCGTTCAAAGAATCTCCGAGCTTGAGAAAGAGGTTCGAAGGCCCCATCTTTTTCTTTTTCAACGATGGTTAGCTGTGGTGTGATACACTGTATTAATTTTCACCATGTCTCCATATTCTTGATTTTACATCAAACTAAATTCACTCTGTTGCATTGCCCTCTGAATTTTAATAGGAATGCTACATCTCTTAGATAACTTAAAAGGAAAGATTGATGGTAAATGAATCATGTCTTGCATGAACGATGAAAAGCGAAAAAGAATATCTGATGCATAAGTGGGGCTGAGATGCTATTTGATGTATGCTTGTGAATGAGACAGAAAGGAACCATAGTACAACTAGGATAAGTCAAGAATCAACTTTCTCTGAGAGTTCACACTGATGGAACATAAAATATTGAGATGCAAATAAGATGGCGTGCAATTTTGAAGAAGAGACAACAAGATCACTTCAAAGGGCATGAACGTGGATTTTAGACCTTAAGTTGCAAATATGGAAGTTCTATTGAAACATCAATGACCCTTGTTCTTTTAGTTAAATATTTTCTGGAACCAAATGATTATGTTGGTTATATTGCTTAAGAATATTGTATTACAGCTGTTGGAGATTGGCTAGTTTTTTTTTATATTTTAAATGCCATCTGTTTTGCTTGTAACTAGTAATTTCAAGATGTATGAGGTCAAAAATGATGAAAGTTGATCTTGTCATTGCCAAATAGTTCAGAGTTTTTTTTTCCAAATAGATTCCTGCAGTAAGGTCTTCTAAAATTAATTTAGAAATAGTAGGATTTGTAAACTAGTTGTGCAAAGGTGAAATATGAAATTAGGGCTTGGGTCATATGTTCTATAGCCTAAATATGAAATTTAACAAAATAGAATTTGCAATTGAGAAATAAGAATGGAGTCCAGATGCATATCAGATCCAAGTTGAAATTGTCTTCTAATATCTAGATAAAGTTAAAGAAATTGGAAGAACAAAGGTGTTGAGGCTTAGTTTACTTAGGAAGTACAATTTTAAGTCTCCATTCCTGTACTTATCAGAGAAAAATTGAAAAGAGAAGTTAAAGCCATCTTCCTTTTCCATGATGAGCTGCAAAAAAAGTGGATCGAGCCTTCTGTTAAGCTCCCTTGTTAAAGGAAGAATTTGTTGATTCAGATAGCCAGCCTAACCTTTTTCTACTTTGTCTTTGCTTCTTTTTCCCTATGGTTGGATCCTGAGCTCTGCTTTGATTGGTCAAGGTTTTATCTTAATTTTGTTAAGTGTCTGCTGCTTCATCTGTAGTATGCACATTATGAAACGATTAAGCTTTTTCCATGTTCTACAAAAATTGAGATGGACTCCTATACGCACCAATTTCTTCTGTTTGAAATTCCTTATCATTCCTATCACATCATTCGTGTGGTTGAAAACTGTTGGTTTTTGTTTAGTGGATATGGCCTGTCATAACATGAAGGTAACTTGGAGCATGTTATCTGAATGTTCATGTCCAGATAGGTTAAATAGTCTTTAGTTTGCAAGAGAGTCTAGTCATCAGCATGTCTTCTTAAGTTCCTGTCCACCTTAGTTATTGGTAGGGTGCAAATATCTCAATAACACCAAATTCAGAAAAGAAATTTATATGAATTTCGAAAAGAACAAGAATGATGCATTTTTCATTCCTAGTATATGTTTTATCTGGGCAGCTAAAACAATGCTTTGGTGCTTTTACTATTTAGATATCTTGCAGACCCAACAAATTGCATCAATTTTTTTTCATTTTTCTGGGGGTTTAATAGAAGCATGTTCAAGATCAAACAAGAAGAAAGAGTTTATTACGTAATTGTGCTATGACCATATGGAAATTGAAAGCCATGAATGTCAGTTAAACTCTAGACCATTTAAACTAAATTAAAGGAATCAGAACAAGTTTTATGTTCTAGAAAAAAAAGGAGAAGAGCTCCTGAACTGTGCCCATCTAGCATGCATGTTTATGCCAGATGGGCGAAGTATAACATGCTCTGAATTTCAGCGATTCCTTTTAATTCTCTAAGAAGATGTTGTATTTGTTTGTGAATTTTAAGTCAAAATGAGGTGATGTGGGACCCTTACAAAGCTTTGGGAAAAAAAGATTGAGATTTAGGGCTTTGACAATGTTACCATTAAAAAGAATTGTTGAATAGATGCCTTTAAGGACATCCACTTGGTGCTTCAGCTAGTTAACTGTTGATAGTAGGAACTTCTAAATTGAAATTCATTGTTAGGACATAATAGAAAGATAAATGTTTTGAATTTTCATGAAAAAAGGGTGGAGAAAATAAGAAATTATATGCTGGAAATTATGGTGGATAATTTGGAGAATATTATGTTGACATGTGCCTTTAGACTTGACCAAACAACATATGCGCTGCTGAGCCATAGGAAACAAATGCTTTTTCGTTAAATTTCTTTTACTTTTATTTGATTATTAGTAAAGTCAACTTGACGAATTGGTTTAATCATGATATTGCTGATCCTCGTGACAGATTAGTGTCCATGATTCAGTGAGTTCTTATTACTTCCAGTTTTGAAATACCTTTCCCAGAATTGACATTGTAGAGCAGCCACTTGGCTGTTGCATTTAGTCGTCGTATTCTTTGTCTGAATATCTGTGTGAATGTTGGCGTTAAAACTTACAGCTGATCCATCTATTCACAAAATCCAGCAATTGAGTTCCTCTTTGTTGCTATTCTTAGTACAATCACTATAGTTGCTTGTGCAATTTCATCTCTACCATTTTGGTCAATGCAGACTGTTATTTATCATCGACCACATATTCTATTGTTATTTTGTGACATGAATTGGTTCGACTTTGAACTTATTTTAATTTTTTTCCTAGTTAACATTTGACAATAAATTGTTATCTAACTGGTCTATTTTTTCTCAGCTTTATCAGTACCAATATCATATGGGGCTCCTTTTGATAGAGAAGAAGGAATGGATTGCTAAATATGATAAGTTAAGGCAAGAAATGTCTGAGGCAGCACAACTTCAAAAGCGTATGCAAGCAGCACATATTGTTGCTGTTGCTGAATTTGAAAAAAGCGAGGGGAATTTGAGGCGGGCTATGGGCTTTCAGAGGCAGTCCATTGTTCATGTAAATGACTAGTAAATGCTAGATAGTTATTTTCTCCAAATTCCATATTGCCAATAGCAAATGCATCTATTATGAAATAATCATCTGTAGCATCTTACTTTTCTTATGTTATTCTTGCTGTTATTGTAATATTATTTTTATGATAGGTAACACTTCAGTTCTTTAATGCTGCAACATTTTGTTTTACTTGCTCTCCAAATTCTTTTAATAAATTCAATAGCTGAAATTTATGCTTTTTCATGTCTTTATTTATTAAGCAAATTCTGCAACCAATTAATTATTTAGAAGAATTATCTTGTAATTTAAGTGAACATTCTACACATAATAAAGAAAAAATTGAATTATCGTTACGGAACTCCTAACTAATTGATAGTATTGAACTTTTATGCACACTTCTTTAACCATAAAAATTGTTTGATTACTTAGATCATAGTGCCGTCAAGTTATTTTTTGCTTACTTGCTGATTATGGCTGATGAGATGAATTTTCTGAAGCCTTACATTCATCGTCATGAATTTGATATTACCTTCGCATTTCTAAGTATGCGGTACTTGATCTTTACCTAGATTAAAAAAAAAATACATTACAAGAATGTGTTACATAATATCATGATCTTTTACATGGGTATTTTTTTATTCTTAGGATTTTGTGCTTTCTAATACATACTTTAACGAAAGGGGCAAACATCTAATCATCTGTATGGACATCCATTAATATAAGAGTCGACAAAATATAGTTTTTCTCATTATGAAGAAAATGCAAAAATCCCAAACTACCAGAGATTCAGAGAAAGCATATAATATAACGGGTAATTGGAACTGTGTAAGGTAATAAAGATGAGATAATTGGTGGAGTTCTAAAGATGGAGAAATTTAGCACTGGTAAGTAATGAAAACTGGTTAATGAAAACACTGTTTAATGATTTCATGTTAATACTATTCACTAATCACTTCTAATCAGTTACAAAAAAAATTCTTGGATGTTCCTAAGGGAGAGTTATAAAATTAGTTGCAAAAGCGATCATTGAGAAAAAAGGCATATATAAAATTGACAAATTGTTAGGATGGACTGGAAAGCTAATAGTGGGTTTAAACATAAGGTTGACAGTAATTTTTACATTTAAACAGTGACTAAAGAAGAGTAGATGTCCAGAGAATATAAGATTCTTAAAGATTCAGACAAAGGCATTCTTGTCAAATATTAAGTTCCAATTAGCAAAGATGGAAGAGTTAGTTTAAGAAGTTATTTGATCAAAATATTATAAAAAACAAGTTTAAAAAGATGATTGAGGACCAGCTATTGTAGATATATAAGAAATTTTGGTGCAAACGATTCACTAAAGAAGGTCACAGCAATGTTGTTTATGAAAGATTTTGTCAAAAAAATTATAGTGGAAAAAACATATTGGTAATATATAGCAATGAAAAGGATGTGCAAGGTTGCACAATGTGACAATCTATTATGGGATTAAACATGACCCTGTGATATAATAAAAACGGATAAATATTTTGGATTAGTATTATTGAAAAATGGGATTTTCATGCACATGCACTTGAATCAGTTATTGAGACCCTCTTAATAACTGGTGCTTGGACATGAGAACAAATACTTGCTCCTATGACCGAGAGAGATGCATTGGACGTTCGGATGCAGAACCCTCCCTCTCCCATTATAATAGTGAAGTTGAGTTTGTCTTAAACTTTAAAGATTACCAAAGAAGCATTTACTCATTAAGATAGTTAAAAGAAAAAGGAAAAACAAGAAATAAGATTGTACATATTTTATTGCAATGAAAGAAATTTGATTAGGTTTTAGAATTTAACATGATGGGTTTTAGAAAATAAGTCTTGTGCTACATATGATGACGTGATATATGGTAGATGGACTCGATAGGCTGGCACTAGTGATAGGATAACAGGAGACAGGATAAATGATTACTCAATCATTATAGATTTTATATCGAGGATTATCTTAAGTTTGTCTATTTGCTCCAGTGGATGAATTTATTAGTCGGATGTAATAAGAAGTTCCATGTTTTAGCCTGTTCAATATTAAATTCATCTGATGAATGAATGTAGAACAAGGCTTAGCTCTAAACTCAAGATATATTGAGAACTTTTTTATTTTGAAAATTTTAGACTAAATAGACAAGGTTTGAATACGCAAGTGAACTTTAGTAACAGAAACAGAAAGGTGATAAGACAGACGATAAAATTTAAAAGAAACAACTTTTTGTATCTTTATTTACAAGAGAAGTAAGTCCAAAGGATTACTTTTTGTGTCTTCGTCTCGTTGATATTTTGAATCTTTGATATAGTGCTATGCTTGTTATGCTAAAAAATCATTATCGACATGTCTCATTTTGCCATTTCTATAGATTTCTTTCTGTTAGAATGGTCTAAGTTACAGTTTATATTTCTCCATTCTATAGGTCTTATTAAATTTCTTTTTTATTTTGTTATTCAGCTTGAGAAGGCTTTGAATGATATGCATGCCGAAATTGCTGAGGTTAAATTGGATTCCGAGAAGAAATTGTCTGAAGCACATAATCTTGAGGCCACTATCGAAGAGGAATGCCTCGAGATAAAAGAAAAGCAACATTCTTTGGATGCTAGATTGGCAAAAGTGAGCCGGAAAAGTTCTGAGGTAGATAGAAGATTAGAGGATGTGGAGGCTCGTGAGCATGAACTTTTTAAACAAACCTCATCCTTTATCGCTGAGTATGCATTTTGTCACCTATCAGGTTTAGGATTTTATTGATATGTGCTGAAGCACATTGATTTCTTTCAAATAACTTGTGATCTTGGGTCCGACTTATTGCATATAGGAAAACAGCATTTGAGAAGGATCTTTCTCAACAAAGAAAGAACTTGCGGGCTTGGGAACAGGAGCTGCAGGACAATCAGAAGAAGCTTGCCAAGTGGCAGAGCACTCAAAACCAGAGAGAGATGGAGACACATGAGAGAGACAACACCTTTAGGAAGAAAGAAAAAGAACTTGAGGAGGCATGGAAAACCTTGGAGATCTCCAATGAATTGATTAAATCGAAAGAAGAGGATATTTGCATGAGGATTGTAGCTTTAGATGCTAAAGAAAAGGTCAGTTTTTTCCATTTCCTTCTTATCTATTGCAGATTTATGTCATCTTACTTATTTTTCATCCTTTCTTTGCCTCTTCCTAATTAACAATAATTGCAGGAAGCTCTTCTAGAGCAAGAGTTTCTAGAGAAGAAAGAGAATGAGTTACTTGCCATTGAAGAACAGCTAAACAATAAGGAAAGAGTAAGTGCATATTATGAATTGAATATTTTTTAGGAAAATTCTACTTATTGTCTATTACTTTCTTATAATTTTGTACCATATGAAGGACGAGGTTTGGGTATTGGTAGTATTAAGTCATTTAAGATAGGAAAGATGGCACAAACAAAATAAGGCAAAACTAGCACATTTAAATCAAATTTGTAGTATTCGACTTCCTTTAAACTATGGAAATTTGGTGAGCAGGATTAAAAGAAACATTCTCATGCTTCGTTACTGTTTTCTATGGCAGTTTGATTATGTTTACTTAGTCATTTAAATTAGATGCATAAATTAGTTTGAAGCATGGATTTTGTTCATCAAATTTGCACATAAATTTCTTGTATTGATTGGCTTTGGAAAATGGTAGTTGAAATGTCGAGGTTGCTGAATTTTTTTGTTGTAAATAGCAAGAAAACATATAATATCATGGTAATGCTCTTTTGTTCTTTCTGTACTTTATTCCTTGGTTTAGTCTACTTTGCTCTTGGTATTGATAAAATTAGATGTCTCCTTGGATAACGATTTGATCATTTCTTGTGCAGATTCTTTTTCTGATTGTATACCTACGGACACTGTGTTACCAAATATCAATTACTGCTTTAATTTGCTAAATTTGTGGGTGTGCAGGATATGGATGAATATAATCTACATCGCTTTGCACATACAAAATATGGACATTTCAAATTCTTGCTTTGTCAAATATTTCTCACCATGTGTCAAGACCTTAAGTTATAAGGATGAGTTTATCGTTTTGCATCAATTTTTTCAATATATAGTTATTTCAGCATGCGCACGCACACACATGCACACATATGTGTGTATATGTGTGTATTTATATATATTATTTGAATGAGGCTTCTAGTCTTGTTAAATAACTGCAATTCATGAATTTTTTTACTTTTTGCTGTACCACGGCATACCGCTTGGTATGGGTAGTACATACCAGTCTAATAAGGGACCGGTATGGGCAGTACATCGGTATGCCCTCATGTATTGTGTATTGATACGTTCGGTATGGCTTGGTACAGCTCGGTACATATCATACAAATATCTGGTCGGTACACTGGTATGGACCAGTAAGGCGAACCATGCGTTATTTAGTATCTGTACCGAGTTGTATCCTGCCACTGTAATATAATCCATATCAGGAGTCCATATTGTCTCATGTTTATTGCCTGTGCTTATCCATCCTTCACAGAGGAACTTATCCATAACTACGCTGTATTGCATGTGATGGTACACCGGCTATGTTGCCAAAGTTGACAATATCAGCTTATAGCCACCTGCTATGCATGACCTGGAAGCTTGTCATTTCTTATTAAAATTTATATTTCTGGACCTTGAGATATTATTATTAGTGGTTGTCAGGCATTTGTGTGGTTATCTTACTGCAACTGCACATGTAAAACTTATTTCAATAAGATGATGAGGACATTTTGAGTCATCTCAGTCTGTCTTGATTTTTGCATTCACTTAATCTTGTGGAGTTCATTATTTCCAGCTTTCATACCCTCAGAAGTTAGCCTGACATTTCTTTCTTAATTTGCGAAGGTGGAGATCCAGAAAACCATTGATTTCCATAATTCCATCCTAGATTCTCAAAAAGACGAGTTTGAGTTGGAGACAGAGAAGAAGAAAAGAGCTGTTGATGAACAACTGCAAGGGAGAATTGAAGAGGTAGCACATAAGGAAATTATACTCGAGAACAGAGAGAGAGAGCTTTTCAAGAAAGAACAACTTTTGGAGAGAGAAATTGGGAACTTGAAGAACAGAGAGAAAGAAAATGATATAATGTTGAGTGCCCTGAAAGTATCAATTGAGAATGAAAAAGAAGAAATGAGACAAGGAAGGGGCAACCTTGAGAAAGAGTGGGAATTGTTAGGTGAGAGAAGATTTTCACTAGAAGAAAGTTTGAAGCAGCTCTTTGATGAAAAAGAAAGGTTTGATCAATGGAGATGCACTGAAGAGGAAAGACTGAGAAAGGGGAATACCAAGGTGAGCATTCATGCCCAGATGGATTTAGAGGATTCTATATTGGATGAAGAGGCCTTCAAGAACATGCATCAGAAGATGGATGTTCTTGAAGTATTCAACCGTGAAAATACTCATGTTGCTTATAAAATTATGCATAGAATCCAAGAGAAAGTTAAGGAAAAATTGCTTGAGAAGGAGGATAATTCTAACAGGAGAAGCAATTGCAAGATTTTGAGCAGTTTAGATGAATCAAATATTCTGAAGTTGACAGAGCAGGCGGATCAGTTACAAAGTGAGAAACAGCTTTTAGTTCTTGGAAATACGAATGAAGCTGGCCAATCTACACCAGGAAACCTAAGCCAGAACAATAAGGACCAAGCGTTAGAACCTGCAGAGGAGGGTGACTATTTGCTTGCATCAGTTGAGCAGCTTAAGGCTTGCAGGAACTGTGGATTTGAGGATGGAGAGGACACAGCATTGTCAGGTGGGAGTATTGAAGTATCTGATCAGGGAACTTGCCCTGGATCTGTCAAGCTGGAAGCACGAATACCGTGTATGCAAAGATGTTCGAGATTGTTGAATTTTTCTCTTGATAAAAAAGCTACAGAACACAGTGACAAGTCTGTTTGTCTTGATGGAGAACCTTTAGAGCATGAAGACAATCTTGAGCCTGGGTCATTGCCTGGAGATGTTAATGCTTTCCAGTGGGCTCAATCTGCCAGTGGAGTCCAGTACAATGCAGAACCTGAAAGATCAAACAATGATGATGATGTCACAAAAAGAGATTCTCAAATTGCAGATAGGTCTGCAGATATTTTGATATTCGAGTTAAATGATAGAGTAAGGGATTTGGAAGAGCCAACTTTACACTCTGTGGATGAACAAAAGTACAGGGAGGGATGTTCTATCTGTCCTGAATTGAATTCTTTGCTTCAGCCATTGAAACAGAAACAGTTCGGTCGCAGTCAGAGAAGGAAGTCCATATTTGTTAAAAAGTCACGGTCCATTAATGCACTTGTTGAGGATGCCAACCTTGAAGAGGCCTCTCAAATTAAACACAGCGAACAGTCACCTTGCAGAACAAAAGGTCTTATCATGGATAAGTGTCTTGAAGAAAAATATTCTTTAAATGATGATCAAGTAACAGTATGTTCTAAGAAGAGGTGCCTTGATCTTAAATATGGAACGATGAGTATTGAAGGAGAATGTTCTGAAGCTCACGCCGAGGATGTATCATCACTAGGATGTTGCTTTCAGATGGAAAATATTCCTCGGATAGAAATCCCAGGATTAAAGCACTACAATTTCAGACACTCCACAATGTATGCAATCTATTTCATAAATTAGTTATGTTATTTCCAAGTTTCATACTACCATACATTAAATTTCAACTTTCAAGTTCTTTCAGTGTGCGTGCGGTTGCAGCATCTCAAGCATTGGCTTGTCGAACTAAACAAAAGAGAAAAAGAGAGCTTGAATTGTCGCCTGAAGACAAGGTCTTGAAGGTTGTCAGGCATGATGGTGAAGGAGCTGAAAGTCATGCATGTGCTAGTGAGACCCTCAGAAGTGACATAAGAAATTCATGAGATCTCACTGCCAAGAGCTGTCAAAGGTGTAGATATTTCTTCGTTTCTATTCTATTGCTTTCAAGTTGTTTTGGATGTTTAAGCCTCAGATTGCCTTCTTTTAGTAGCCTTTATATCCAGTGAAATTCACTATATAAACCAGAAGGCAATCAGAATTTCTCGAGGTAAACAATATTAGGATTTAGCTGTAGTCCTGTACAGGTCACTAGGACTTGTTGGGATCACAGTCCCTGTTATGATGATTTCTACTACATATTAGAAAGGTTTGTTAGAGGAGTTAGAGAAGGGAGAGACAGGAGTCATGAAGCTGTCAGTTCGGCAATGCAACTTTTCCTAGATTTTTTTTCTTATTTTGTTACTCCTGTGTTCTCGGCCTACATTAAGACATCAAAGGGTCTTGGATAACTTGGAGATCTCCTTGACTGAGGTATCTCCTGTGACCTTTGGATGCGTCTAGTCACCTTCTTAAATGGCTTCTGGGGCAAAAAGGAATTGGACAAGCAGATCCATGTACTTGACTCTTTTCATTTCTAAAGTATAAATCGTGTCTCATCTCTCTCAATTGAAGCACAAGCTTCACGGAAATGAGTCATGCTTGTTTGTCTCTATCTAGCAAATCATATATTTATAATGCAGTCTGTTGTTTGGAATATTAGGAGTTCATCGTGAATGTATTGAAAACCTTGCTATGTTCTCATAGCTTTATTTGCTTCTCTGATTATGAAACATATTCTGTGTATTGAAAACCTTGCTATGTTTTTATATCTTTCTATGCTTCTCTGATTATGAAACATCTTCTATGTGTCTCATCTGACCACAGCAGGTAAAATTACTTTCACGGTGTGATTTTGATGAGCCAGTTGGCTAATGAGCATGAAGCAGAATACACTTGTACGGTTGTACCCAACAACAGCAGCAGCTACTTCTGAATTGTATATAACACAACGTAGAAGATGATATACTGTACAGAACAAGACAGTAATCAGGAAGCAGAGGTGTTCAGAAACTTGAAGCTTCCTTAGGAGCATGTGAACTATCTATGCAGTATGACAGAACCAACATATCTGTGTGTGTTTTTCTTGAAGTTGATTGTTCTTTTATTTGACCCATCCTCCCAAAAAATAAAAGAGAAGAAAAAAAAACAGGTAACTGTAGAGTTGTGTGGTTGTGCAGTTCATATTGTCTTTATTTTGGCTTGCAAAATGTAAGTAAAATATGCGGAGGGCCATCGTCTTTTATAAACGGATGCCTTCTGTTTTCTGTAAACAAAATGTGTCTTTGGTTATGATGAGTCGCTTTTTTTTTAAGCCTTCAAAAGAAGATTCATGCCCATCTCTGCTTTCATTTTATCATATAGTTGTTTCCTGTTTGATACTTTGTTATGTTAGTAGATATGCTTTCAATCAAGGAATGCTGTCTCCTACCAACTGGATCCTGTTTGGACTAGTATTTACCGGGGTTAGGTCCGAGGCGTACTGATGTACATACAGTATATATTTATGTACATATTATACTTATCAAATTTTAAAAAAATAAAAAAATAAAAATAAAAATTATTATCTGATATAGACCATATATTGCTCAGTACAAGGTCCATGTTTGAACGATACAGGTCCTGTACCGAGGATTCTATGAGCCCGTACTTATATACCCTGTTCATCATGTACCGATAAATTGTCGGACTGACAAAGACCACTCGTATCGAACTATATCAAATGGTATTTTGCAAACCTGAATTTAATTTACATTTTGACATTTGATAGTATCTTCTCGGTGGTAATAAATCGATCAGTTTGTGCACTATCAATTAGATTATGTGGTACTATCTAATTTATCGATTAGATTTTGATAAAGTTATCGACCAATAGAAATAGAAATGAAGTCCACGTGATTCCTTAGGAGATGACCACGAGAGAAATTCTCTTAATTATTTATCATAGACTTTATGTTCTTGCCTATAATATAGACATGATCTCTTGAGGACTAAACAACGTGATGACAGACACAGCCGAGAGATATGAGACATAGATACGTGACGATTATTAAGAGAATATTGTTGGTCCCATGAAAGGATAGGAAAAAAAGGAGAATGTAGTTCTATTTGAACATCGACATCATTATTGTTTTTTGGATTCAAAGATGTTGCCCGTGTCGATATGAAGAAGTTCTTGCTAGATGGCATCAAAAGGTATGCAACGTAAATCTAATCTAATTTTAATCTTGATATTAAAATTTTTTTACATAACATATAGCATATTATAATTTTATGCTTAAATTGGTATTTATTGAAATCAAATACTACTTTAGATCTATTATTTTCTGATTTATGATGCTTGAATGATCAGTCTAGCATATTATCCATCTATCTTCCTATCTAGTCTATATTGTCCCCTACTTGTATTCACCGTGAGATTCCTTGTATTAGATCAATGGATTATCGTCGACAGCATGCTATCGATGATAGTATTATTGAGGGCCACGATCTTCGATGATCGTCAGCCCTACAACGGTTGCGTTGGCTACACAGAAGTGTTGCACATGGCAACGGTGACAACACTACTATCAATGGCAACCGTAGCAATTACAACAATATCGTTGTGTGCGATCGTGGGCTATTGCGTCAGGCAACACATGCGCACCGTGGCAACAACATGCGGCTATGCACAAGGATGGTCGAATATCACAACGGCATGTAGGCGATAGCAAAAGGCTACTACTGCACACAGCGTTGTTGGCCGCACATCCCGACGGCCATGCATGCAGCAAGCCGTGTGCCCCGCTGGTCATGCAAGCGACAATCACCCAGGTGACGGCCACGGCTGTGCGCCGAGTTGGCCGCGTAGGCGACAGTTGCATGTGCGGTGGTTGCACATCGCGGCAGCTTTGCGCATGCGACGGGCACACGCTAGGTTGGTAGTGTAGTCAGCAGCCACGTGCAGACAGCAGTCATGCAGAGAGCAGTCGCGCAGGCAATAGTCACACTCAATTAGAGGCCATTGTGTAGTAGATTAGGTTTTAAAGAAAATTAAAAATTCACCCTTCTGAATTTCATTAATTTCATTTTGATCTTTTTTATAGTTCTACCATTTCTAAATCTCATAATTTCGCTTTAATCCTATTAGCAAAATTATAATTTTACCCTTATAAAATTAAGAAGATTTTATTTATATCCTAATTATAAAACTTGATCATGACTATATTTTTGACTATTTTATTGGATATAGTTTTGATCAAACGTGAAAAAAGTTAAATCTTTGATCAAATTTGATCTTGGTAAATTTTATTTTTTTATTTACTTAATTGGTTTAATATTTAGTCGGTCTTATCCAATTAAACAAAATTGACTGATTTAATTTAAAATTTTATTTAAAAATTAATAAAAATAATAAATTATAGTTTTCTCATATGAATTATTGATATTGAAATTATGAAATAATATTTATCATTCAATGAAGACATGATTTATATTTCATTATGATGACAGTTATTGTATAAGTTTTTTCTTTTGTTTATTAATGTTCAATAATTATTATGATTATTATTTATTATTAAACTATTTTGATAGAAATTAGATCGAAGGAAATTTGATGAATATTATTTATAACTTATCTCCTAAGATTTATTTAATTGGTAGTTGCCAAAGTGGTATGGAAAGATAGGCTCATGGGATACGATTTAAAATAAAAATCTTATCATATATAAAATATTTTAAACTATATTTTATACTATTGTATTGGTCTTGCAGCTACCAAAGTGGTCTAAACTAATAACTTATAAAATTATATTAAGAAATTAGTTCTAAATGATATTAAAAAAATAATATTCATAGTAACATACATAATTAAGAGATTTAGATAATCTCAAAGAAGAATCTACTTCAAATAATTATATGATGGTAAGATGATATTGTTTTGAATATCCTTATAATTTATAAAATTATATACCCAAGTATAGTAATACTATTTCATAAGAATGATATTAGTCCTCCATAAATAATATTGAGCGATATTGGATATGTCAATATTTCATCCAGAAATTAAATATAGATAATATCAATAGTTCGTCATATCTTAGAAACTCAAAATATTAATATTATTTTATATTTTTTAATGGTACTTCCATCCATATATTCTCATACTTCTAATATCCATGTACTCTCTAGATTAAATTATTTAAAATAGTTAGAGCGTGTACAATTCATATTGGGCGTATTAGATCTCGTCTTAGATTGATGAAAGTACTATAAAATAAAATTAATGAAATGAATGCTTGAAAAAGATTTAATAGGCTTAGTTTAATGTTTATAAGAATGATGATTGCAAATAATATAGACTTTATTACTGACTGCAACTAGCACATGAGAATATTTATGGGTTATTGAAGGTCTGCTGATAATTTATTGATCCATAATTAGTGAAAGAATTAACTATAACTTAATATGATGTCACTCGAGGGATTAAGGGTCACATCCGCAATATGATTGACAAAGCCATGAAACTTAAAACATTAGGCATAAATGTTGATTAATCTTTCATCGTGCAGTTCATTATTAATTATCTTTCTCCTTAGTTTAATCTATTCAAGATTTATTATAATATAAATAAGGATAAGTGAGATTTGAATGAGCAAACCAATATGTATATTCATAAAGAATTAAGATTAAAGTAGGAAAATTTTCATAATGTTCTAACTATTCAAGGAGCTAGTAATAAGAAAAGAAAGTTGAAACGTCATTCATCAAAGAATTTCAGGTCTGAAAATGTCAAAAAGACTAATGAAAAGAAATCTTTCATAATAAACACAAGACTTTTGTATGTTTCGAATCAAACATTACCAAAGTTGCTTAATACTTTTTGGATTGATTATGATGCTTTAACTCTTGTTACCACTAATATGCTAGAATTTCTTTTCATCTCAAAAATCAAAAGAATATTAAATATTTATCATTATAGAAAATTATCTCAAAGCGAAAGTGATATCAGTGAGAACTTATCACTTACGCCTAGAAATAAGACATATAATAGATCTTTCTAACACATGTTATGTTTCTACTAATTCTAGAAATTTAGTTTCTCTATCTAGAATTGATAGGTTAGGATATTATCTTTCTTTTGGTAATGATAAACTCAATATATTTTATGATTCAATAAAAATTAATTTTAAAATTTTATGTTATGGTTGAATCTTGAGTTTGCAAAGATATTATTGATCTTGCAATCAAATGTTAGATTGAAACATAGTTTTTATAATAAAAGATCTTTTATATTATGACATATCTCTAAAGAAAGAATTAAAAGATTAGTGAAAGATAATATTTTAAAAGATTTAGATTTTATTGATTTTAATATTTGCATTGATTACATCAAAGGAAATTAAACTAAGCATACAAAGAAAAATACTACAAGAAATAAATAACTTCTTGAGATTTTTCATATTGATATCTGCTGATCGCTCCATATTTCCTATTTTAATGAGGAAATATATTTCATCATATTTATAGATGATCTATTCAGATATGACTGTTTGTATTAATACATGAAAAGTCTTAGGCCAATGAAAATATTTATGGGTTATTGAAGATATATTTAAGTCTGCTGATAAGTTATTGATCCATAATTAGTGAAAGAAGTAACTATAACTTAATATGATGGCACTCGAGGGATTAAGGGTCACATCCTCAATATGACTGACAAAGCCATGAAACTTAAAACATTATGCATGAATGTTGATTAATCTTTTATCGTGCAGTTCATTATTAATTATCTTTCTCCTTAGTTTAGTCTATTTAATATTTACTATAATACAAATAAGGATAAGTGAGATTTGAATGAGAAAACTAATATGTATATTCATAAAGAATTAAGATTAAAGTAAGAAAATTCTCATAATGTTCTAACTATTCAAGGAGCTAGTAATAAGAAAATAAAATTGAAACGTCATTCATTAAAGAATTTCAGGTCTGAAAATGTCAAAAAGACTAATGAAAAGAAAGCTTTCATAATAAACACAAGACTTTTGTATGTTTAGAATCAAACATTACCAAAGTTGCTTAATACTTTTTAAGTTGCTTAATACTTTTTGGATTGATTATGATGCTTCAACTCTTGTTACCACTAATATGCTAGAATTTCTTTTCATCTCAAAAATCAAAAGAATATGAAATATTTATCATTATAGAAAATTATCTCAAAGCGAAAGTGATATCAGTGAGAACTTATCACTTACACCTAGAAATAAGACATATAATAGATCTTTCTAACACATGTTATGTTTCTACTAATTCTAGAAATTTAGTTTCTCTATCTAGAATTGATGGGTTAGGATATTATCTTTCTTTTGGTAATGATAAACTCAATATATTTTATGATTCAATAAAAATTAATTTTAAAATTCTATATTATGGTTGAATCTTGAGTTTGCAAAGATATTATTGATCTTGCAATCAAATGTTAGATTGAAACATATTTTTTTATAATAAAAGATCTTTTATATTGTGACATATCTCTAAAGAAATAATTAAAAGATTAGTAAAAGATAATATTTTAAAAGATTTAGATTTTATTGATTTTAATATTTGCATTGATTACATCAAAGGAAATTAAACTAAGCATATAAAGAAAAATACTACAAGAAATAAACAACTTCTTAAGATTTTTCATATTGATATCTGCTGATCGCTCCATATTTCTTATTTTAATGAGAAAATATATTTCATCATATTTATAGATGATCTATTCAGATATGACTCTTTGTATTAATACATGAAAAGTCTTAGGCCAATGAAAAGTCTTGAAATATACATAGCTATGGTCGAGAGACAATTTGATGGAAAAGTTAAAACTATCAGATCTAATAGAGGTGATGAATTTTATAACAGATATAACAAATTCGATCAGAATGTTAGTCATTTTACTAGATTCTTAGAAAAATGAGATATATATGCTCAATATGCCTTATCAGGTGTGCCACAATAGAATGATGTTGCTGAAATCACACTCTTAAAGACATGATTAAGAGCATGATGAGATATTCCTATGTACTTGAGTTAGTGTAGGGTGAAGATCTTAGGACATATATATATATATATATATATATATATATATATATATATATATATATATATATATATATATATATATATATATATCTTGAACCGGGTTCCTACTAAGTCGGTTCTATTAAATCTATTTGAGTTATGGACTGATAAAAACCCTAGTCTTAGATATCTATATATTTGAGGGTGTCCTACAGAAATAAGAGTTTTAAATCTACATAAAAAGAAATTGGATCCAAGAACTATTTTTAGATATTTGATTAGTTATCTAAAAAAATTCAAAGGATATAGATTTTATTACCCTAATCATAGTAAAAGTGAAAGATTATTGTTTCTAAAATCATTGAAAGAATTGACAATGGTGAAGAATAAAATAATATTGATGAACTCTCATATGATATTGATATCGCTGCTAATGATCTTATAGAACAACCACAACCAATAATTTTAAGAAGATCTCAAAGGAAAAGGACACATGTTATTTTTTATTATTATGTGATATATTTATAAGAATCAGATTGTGACAAAGTATTAAAGGGAGACCCCTTATCGTTTTCATAAGCAATGAAAGATAATAATTCTAAAAAATACTATGATAACATGAAAGAAGAATTAAAATTGATGGAGTAAAATGGTGTTTGGGAGCTCGTTGAATTACCTAATAACTGTAAAAGAGTCAGTTGCAAATAGGTCTTTAAGATAAAATGTGACTTAACGAATAATATTGAACGATATAATGTTAGACTTATGGCTAAAGATTTTTATTAAAAAGAAGGTATCGACTACAAAGAGATTTTTTCTTTCGTTTCTAAAAAGGACTCGTTGATAATCGTCATGATATTAGCAGCTCATATGATCTTGAGTTACATCAAATAAATGTAAAAATAACATTTCTGAATGTTGATCTAAATGAGAAAATCCATATGAAATAACCTGAAGGATTCATTTAAAATGGAAAGAAAAATAGGCTTTCAAACTTAAGAAATCTATTTATGACCTTAAAATAAGCTTTCGAATAATGATATATAATGTTTAATGATATCATTATTTCTTTCCAATTTAAGAAAAATATTATCGATCATGCATATATTTGAAGGTTAGTGAGAGCAAGTTTTTTATATTAGTTTTATATGTGGATGATATTAGTTATCTTGATTTATTGCATGAAACTAAAATGTTTCTCAATAATAAATTTAAGATAGTTGATATGAATAAGGTAACATATGTTATTAGTATTGAAATATGCAAGGATAGATATCAAGAAAGGATAAATTGATTGAGTATTAAAGAGATTTAATATATAGTTTTGTTCAACTAATGATACACCTATTACTAAAGGTGAAAGGTTCAGTCAAAATCAGTGTCCAAAAAATGGCTTAGAAAGAAATCAAAGAAAGAATATTCATTATGCATGTGAAGTTAAAAGTCTATTATATGCTCAAACCTATACAAAATAAAATATAAATTTTACAGTTGTAATATTAATTAAAAATCAGAGTAACCCAAGAATGGAACATTAGAATACTATAAAAAAAAATGAGATATCTGTAAGGGACGGAAGATTATATGGTCACATATAGGAGACCAGAGCAGCTTAAAGTGATGGGATATTCCAATACTGATTTTACAAATTATGTCGATAGTAGAAAGTTCACTTCAGGATTTATATTCATGTTATTTAGAGGGATATTTTCTTATAAAAATATAAAACAATCGTTTATTACATCATCAATAATGGAAACTTAATTTATGACATATTTTTAGGCCATGATAAGTAATTATAAGACATCCTAGAGATATGATGAAAGTTATCCACATCTTGTATCCGTCACACGTTTAGTCTCTAGGATGTCTTATCATATGTCATAAACCCGACCCGCACACGCGTGCGTGAGTACATACATATATATATATATATATATATATATATATATATGAAAACTAAATGCATCGTACACACTTAAAAATCCATGTAGAGTTAATTAACAGCTCAATTAGTTGAAGACAGTGTTCTCCTCCTCTTCAACCACATTCTCCTGACACCGACACCTTCCTGCATTGGCTCCCTCATGAGCTCCTCATCTCGCGAATGCCGAACGCTGTCACTCTCGTCTTCCACAAACATCGGATTTGCGAACGTTTTCGCTTCAGAAGCAGCGTCCGATGAACCCTCTCCTTCGGCCGCGGCGACTCTGCTCGAAGGCCCTGCTTCGTCCGAGCAGCCGCCACTGCCACTTTCATGGTGGTCGCTGCTGCTGTTCCTGCTTTCATCCGAAGAGGATGTGTTGCTGTACGTGTTAAAGATTGTCACGCTCTCTCTCCTTGCACAGTGGAAAGAATGGCTCTTCTTCCTCACGTCATCATACACTGGCAAGATGGATCCCCGACGTGAACCTGTTCTGTCCCTGCCGAGGCTGTAAGAAGTGGATAGCTTTCTCACCACTCCTTCCTTCGCTGTCACCGCTTCTCCCAGTCGATCCAGTGCTTCGTCGTTGGTGGCGTCTTCAGCTGCCTTCTCCTCTAGCTCTGAGATCTTCCTGTCGAATGCTTTCCTCCTCCTGTGAAGAGACCTCTGGCATTTGATGAGGAAGCGAGGTGAGAAGAGATGAAGTTAGTGCTGGGTGCAGAATCTTACATCCACTCACCCTCTTCTCGAGGAATCTCCCGAGACCATGTTCTTGTAGCTTCTTCTTTCTCCAGAAGACGCAGCAAGATCTCACTGTTACGACTAAGATGAGCAGTATCACAAACTGGAAGAACAGGAAGAGCAGGGCTGCACTTTCATTGCCTACAATTAACAGGAAGAATAAGATGGTAATCGCATGACGAATCAGAACCAAGAAGCGGGATTGTCCTCACCTGCATCAATGGTGACAAATCTGGGATTCGATTGTGAGCAGGTCCAAGCAATTTTTTGGCCTAATCAAACAAAGAGGAGGAGGAGGCAACATCAAATGTCGGATGAAGTATCAAAAGTGAAGATGTTATGCAAGTGACTGCTACCTGTAGAATAGCATGGAAGACTGCTGCCTATCCCTGCATTCACAATATAGCACCAAGTTAGGAGGCAAAACATTGCATTTTGCTTTCTTTTTCTTGATCAGCTGACAGCTGAGATAATTATCACACTAGGATAATTTTTCAGTGCAAATTTCCTGAACAATTCTGCAAGCTAAGAAGAGGAAACAGGAGAAAGTAGCCATGATCATTTTCTTGGAAGACACTTTTCCTTGTGCAGCAAATACATGAGTTTATATGACACTATTAACCCCCTAATCCTTGTTTTCTATTGGATAAGATTTAAAGGAAGATAATATATTTTCTTAGAGCAATAACAGAAGATTTCAGATTACATAAAAGCGCTTCTCTAAGCTACAAACACCTTCAGATGATGGCAGAGAGAACAAGATTGCAAAAAATATGTTCCACATAGATAACAGACTCACTTCCTGCAGAGAGAACAGTAAGTAGAATCCTTTCATCCAATTCAAAGTAGCGTAGATCGCTCTTGGACAAGAAGGATGACATTTCACCTGATATAAGATCAATAGAACTATTAATGTCAATCTCATATATTTCTGAAGGAAGATGAGATTACTAAGATTTACCATGATGGTTGTCAGCCCAATAAACAGTTCCTGTAGCTGGTGCCAGTAGAGTGAACACAATACTTAGTGGCTTTAGTGCAGAGATGAAAGTATAGTTACCAATCGTGCGCCTTGTCTTCCCCTCCATGACTGTTTGAGGCACATAAACTGCAAATCCTGAGCAGTCCAGGACTGGAGTAGCTTGAATGACTGAATCAGATGCAGTCTTCTGAAGGAACTTCTTCAGATCCCCCAATGGGGAGAAGGAATACAGATATCCATCCAATGAGCCAATCGACAGCCAGCCTTATATACATTGCAATAAAATGAACAAACTATTAGTAGTATGTTAGAACATCAATATGACAATGAAAGAATTTTGAGAGCGGAAATAATTTAAGTTCAGGCATCTTAGAACATTCAATCTGACAGAATTTTCAATGTCATATGACTGGTTGTTTACCATTAGAATCCACAACAGGCAAGATGGTTTCTGCACTCAAGGGACCGACATTGTTTCGCCACGACGTTTTTCCAGTAGCAACATAAAGTGACATGACTACAGCCTTTTTTGGGAAGATTAGATACAAATGCCCATTATTTCCAGGTATGATGTTTATCAGCTTGTCTATTGAGCTGAAATCTTGGATCCATCTGAAGTGAGGACTGCGGATATACAACGAATAGACCTGTCCTTCAGTATTCGAAACCTGCACACGGCACAACTAAGCAACTTCAGTATATAGTAAGATTAGGATGCATATATAAGAGAGATACTTTATATTGCATACTTGGAACTACAAACTGTATTAAAGAGAATCAACTTTTGTCTCTTCTATCTATCAATCAATAGTGATCGATAGTCAAATTCAGCGATGCATCTTCACCAGTCATACTATTTTTTTACTGAATTTGAGCTCTAGATATCTCATTCAATCAACCACTGTTGAATGATACGATACAGGCTTGTGAAAGCTTTAATTGGAAAGAGCTCTTGTGACCTACTATGACCATTTCCTAAGAACACAAAATTGTAATCCAATATGAGCTCAATCTAATGATTTTGGATTGCATAAGAATGCCAGATTTAGTATATTACAGTTTTGGTTCCACTGTCCACTGACATATAGGTAAACAAGCAAGTTACATTGAACAGCATAAATCAAGCTTATTAGAAGCAAGAAAAAGATATGGCACAGAATCTTACATAAAGAGTCCCCTCACACTGATCAACAACAGGCACTGAATTGAAGTAACAATCTGTCATGTTTCTCTTACAGCCTTGACGGTAACCGAACCGATAAAGCATAGGCCCAGCAGTCCACAGAAGTTCTCCTTTCAGCAGTAAAGCAAACAGTCCTCGATTCCTTACAGAAACAAATACTGATGCATACAAGATGCTTATCGAAATTCCAATTATTTCCCCTGATGAACCAAAAGTTGAGTTCGCGCCAAAAAATACTTCAACTGTGGATGCAGAACGACCAATATTTGGGGGTGTTATTCTCAAAACCCGATCTTCCGCAACCAAATAGATCTAACAGTATGCAATTTATCAGAAACTCTAAGTTAAAATGGTATGACAACAAAATAATTTGATGACTGCTTCACCCTAGTCTATAGATCAAGGTACCCCATGAGGCTCGATCCATCGATCGAAGTTCCACATATAAGATGAGGATATTACAAGAATAATATTGGTATGATCTACTTTTATCGAACACAGACAAATCCAGGAGCTATGAAGGCTACCTTGCCTCTGTCATCATTGACGGGGGCTATATCTAATCTGCAGGTATACTGGAGAGGGACGATCCACGCAACTGTACCATTATTTTCAAAGCACAACAGATTCATCCCTGAACAAGCCAAAAGCCTCCCATCTCCGGTCATTAGCAGGTTTCCCAGCCTCTTTGCACTGCTCCAACGCCATTCGGCTGAAAGGGAAATGCATTAGAAGTCCACACACAGTTGTATCACTACAGAGCAAAATGGCTTTCAGTTGTTGCACATCTCGAAGAAGACATACTGTTGGAAGCAGTACCGGGAATCTCGCTTGGTTGCCATGACTGCAACATCGCCGGCGATGGTATCAGCAGCAAAAGGAGATAGCGAAGCAGCATATCGGTGAAGGTAGTGAGGGATTACAAGTCTTTGAAAGAAACCGTGAGAATGTACGCCTTTGAAGGCAGAGGAGTTGAGCGCGGTAACTGCCAACCGTTCCACTACTCCCTGTTACAACCACGTTCAAGGCTGGTAGGCTAATGGGCCGGCCCAGTGGACATTACGGCCCAGCCCATATTGAACTCTCTCTATCTCATGTACATTGGAACTTATCTCATCCACATAGAAACGGCGTGCAGTTTTATCTGTGAAACCAAAAAGAAGTTCCAAAGGCATCACATGGTATACATAGCAACATTTTGGAGTTTGGATTTATATATCATGTCAATGCCTCAAAACAAAAGATTTGAATACAACTTTGTATATTACAACTGAGCTCTGGATCGGAATTGTGGTAGATTCACAGTGCTTCTTGTTCTTTTTTCTACTCAGGCTAAGACAATATCCAAACAAGACTATTTGTTGTTTTTTCTGTTCAGCTTTGACAACATCTCAAACTATTTTCTTTCGTGAAAGTTGTGAGGGTGGATCATCTTCATCATCACTTTCTTCACTGTCAGGTACGATGATCGTCTCTGGGAATTCTGGACTTGCTTCCACCTGCTTGGTATCATCGTTCACAGCTTCCTCAGCATGCTCACCAAGAGATCTTTTGTGAATTGTGGCAGTGGCACACAGCGACCACTCAAAACGAGATGAACCTGTTTGCTGCCTGTCTGATATGGATCGCTGTTGAGTAGGTACTACATTCTGATTTTCATCATTGTTGCTGATTCCAGTAGGTGTTGTCGGGTTTGCTGATAGATCTTGACATGTTAGGCGAAGCTTCTTGTGCCTACTGTGGATCTCGTTGGTGGGAATTTCGCGCATGTGTTCTGATCGTGCCTGAAACGCAAGAAGCATCACTAAGTCTCTCATTGATTTTCTTGAACATTTTTGTTCCACTATCAAGAAGAAAAATAAATAGATGCTATGAATTACCACGTTCAGGCTGGTCGAAATGGCATGATCACTACTTCTCCCTGTAGAGCCAGGATTAGCATATCTTTCTGTCCAAGTTCGGGCCTTTTGCTCGAAGACGTGTTTGTTATACTTGAATTCCCTACTCTGAGAAAATGATAGAAAAAAAGAATTAAATTGCTGCAATCACATTGTCATGTATGACATCAGTAATACTCACAGTTTCAGCCATTAGAGCATCATCAGGGTTGGGCTCACTCAGTAACAATCTAATGCTTGTTAAGACAGTTGAAATGTTCATTGATGGCTGCCATGCACCCTGTGATATCGGAGTTCTTGTCATGTTTTGTACACAGCAGATCTCAGGCAGAAACCAGAAAAAAACAATATCAAAGAAGGTATCATATCATTAATCCTCACGCATAAAAAGGGTAGTTGGATATGTAACTCTATGGATAATAATTTTCATGAATATTCCTTGAAAATTTTAAATAACATATATTACTATAAATTGATGATAGCTTCAGAGCTTTCATCAACTTGGCTGATTTTTCTCTAGCCCTGCTTAATAATTGATTTGTGCATATCAAGCCAAACACATTCTTTCCACTTTCTTCATGCCCAATTAACATCCTTTTCTGCTCTGGCCAATGCATTGTCTTTTGATGCCACTCAGGCCCGACCAAAAAACAAATGTGAGCATAAGAAATACCACGAGAATAGGAGATAAATAACGGAAATGGGAAGAAAGGAATACACAGGTGAAAGGATATGTGAGAGAGAGAGAAAGAGGGGAGTAGAAGGGTGGTAGTAGAAAAGTCTGATCAACAGTTAGATGGGAACAACTAATAGTCATGAAGGGCCTTCTCAAAGCTCATTGAAATTTTGAGTATCTAAAGAGCATATAAGACCTTGTGGACACATATGAAAATATGATCATTTGAAAGTTCACACATGCAATCTTGTTTATAAGGAAAATCCTACTTCACGAGATAGCAATTTAGACTATATCGTGCACCTTTGGTGGCAGATTGAGAATATCAAGACAAACGCGGCCTCCATTATCAATGTTGGGATGGTAAATTGGTGTAACAAAGGTCACATTTGGTGGTTGAAAAGGATATCTGCATTCAAAAAGTTTCAATCGTATTACCATAATTTTTTTTACAGAGACAAACAGTGAGGAATGAGAAAAAAACTCTTTGATCTACCAAAGATAACTAAATCTACAGACACCTTTCAGGTACTTGAATCTTGACAGTGAAAATGCCTTTGGAGTATACAGTTTCTTCAGGTCCTTCAATCTCTGTGTTCCAAGAAAAAACAAATTCAACCAACAAACAGCATCAAAAGAAGAACCTAGCATCAAATTTGACAAAACACATATCAACTTACGGGCCTCAATGCTTAAAAGTGATAGAGCCGGTAGGTTTGGCTTATCAGACAGTGAAGGAAGGGAGACTCCATGAGGCGGGTCAGTCATGAGCAGCTTAAGTTCCTTCTGCAACCTCAGATTCAGCCTTGCTGCTTGTGCCATTTCCTGCAACTCAAATGTAGCACAACTACATTACTCTAAAATTTCATAGGCCAAAGTACACACAACGTAGAAATCTCTAAAGAACTGTATAACAAGACGGTTAATATTGTGTCATATTCATATCTATAATGCTAACTCAAATGTACGTTAAGCTCACATCATGTAAGAAGTAGGCGACAAAAAATTCTATTAGATCGAACATCCAATGCACCCGGCTTGCATGCTCAGCAAATGCTCGGTTTGATCATCTGGAATTCTAAATAACAGAAGCGCATAACAATGTTGTTTGCAAACAAAAATAGACCGACAAACTTATCCATAGACACAGGTGGTGGCAAGGGGCGCTTACGCAACAACATGTATGACAAATTCAATACAAAAACACTTCATCAACTTCAACTAAGTTCACTACAATGTAATTGTTCAATGTCTTTTTCACCAGTTAACTATAGCTTGACTCTCATATTAGTAACATAGGCTTGTTAAGATTATGAACAGATATGTTATCCAACAAAACCAATCAAACTCAAAGGAAACAAGATGATGGCACACTATCATCAACTACGAATCAATGATATAGGAATGCATGAATCAACAATATGATGGCCTTGTTCATGACCCATGTTTGATTTTGACAACAAGCTTCTTGCCTTCACATCTGGAATCAGTTTTATGAATACTTCCCCACCATCTAAACTTTTGTTTTGCGACAATATTAACGGTACAAAAACTGAGAGCTAAGTTGAGAATTTAAAGAACAACATTGAATGTTTCATAAGGACGCAAGACTGCATTCCAAGATATGAGAGTATCCACATCAAATGCTAATAAATGGATCTTTTTAGGAAGAAAACTACATCAATCGCGTTGCAGAACCAAAAATTAGGTCAAAATGGAGAGAAAAGAAACACAGTTTGCGAAAAGATCCAAATTGAGATATAAGGATCTACTATGTAACCAAAGAAAGATTGGAGTATGAAAAAAACTGAACAAATACATTATCTCCGTGGTCGCCGCTGCTGGCTTTGCTGTCGCTTCTCCTGATCCTTTGGGTGGGCTGATCCCACGGCTCTTTCTGGCCACCGAGAGGTCGGCAGAGCAGCGAGAGAGATGGGAGAGGGGGACAGCTAGGGCTCCATGGAAAGCACGGAAAAAAGAGCGGCAACAGGTATTTTTCAAATTCAATGTTGAGCTTTAGATCGCGTTAATGCGTAATGGAAAGGGGTTGGGTCAAACTAGCGGACTGGGCCGTCGTAGATCATGGCCCATATTGCGTTAAAACCCGAATCCAATTAATTGGAGCGTACGGATTTGAGCACCCACGTCCTCGTCGGCCGAACAAAGAAAAGAGGCCACGACGCAGCGGAGGAGGAGGAGGAGGAGGAGATCGAATAGTAGGGGGAGGAAGGGTCTTCCGATGGGGTTCTTGATGACGACCATCATCTTCTTCGTAGCGGGCGTTGTCGCCTCCGTCCTCGTCCGTCTCTGTTGCAACCGCGGCCCCTCCACTAATCTGTACGTCATCCCTTCCTTTCGTTCCCTTCCTCTATTTCTATGCATTCAACACCAAAATTATCTGAAAATTGTCGATCTGTAACGTTCTTCATTTGATTAATCTGGCATCTGGTAACCCCCCACAAATCCCTGATTAGGTCAAATTCGACTTGGTTTTATCTCCTTAGCTCCAGATGTCGATCCTTCGCTGTTTTCCCCTGATATGATGATGTAGATTGCACTGCGATCTTTGGTTGAATTGCTTTGAGGAAAAAACAAATCTTTCTCCTGTAACAGTATAAATAATTGTTGTGCAAAATGTTTTTAAGATTCATTTGCAGGTATTTGTTGATTTAAAGGATCTAATCATAGATGCGGGGGAAGGCCCCATTAAATGGTGGAAAAAACTATTATACTATCTCTTTCAAGAACCAATCTTTTCTTTTACTTTTTCCATATACCCTTCAAATTTTCTTAAATTCATCTTCATGACATGGTCTCTCGACATTCTCGAGTCCGCAGATTCCTGACTCCACATTGAAGCCAAAGATCAGAGTCAGGAAATTGCAGTGATGAGTTGTTAGAGGTTGATTTTATGGCTGACTTTCTGTTAACCTTATGGTGGCATGTCTTTGACCTCTGTCAAGTTTTGAGTCCTTCCCTTTATCAGTGTTGAGCCCAAGATGTTCCCTGTATCTATTATAGGTTGCATGTCTTTGACCTCTGTCAAGTTTTGAGTCCTTCCCTTTACTAGTGCTGAGCCCAAGATATTGCCAAAAGACTTACCTTTGGTTAACAACGAGATGTAAAAGAGTCTGAAATACAGAGAGATAGAATTAGTCTTATGAAATCAAGTATTTGTATTACTGCTTAGGGTAAGATTAGGGCTGTCGAGGGGGAGGGGTAGGGTGGAGAATGCTTCTCCCGTCCCCATCCCCCATCCCCGCCCCATTCCCCATTTAAATAGGGCGGGGGTGGGGAATCCCCGTTGGGGACGGGGAACCCATGGGTTCTTTATATCCTTATAATTAATTTATTAAAATATAAATAAAATCAAAATTATCATAATCCATGAGAGAGGTAGGGGGAATATGGAGGAGAATCCAAGGAAAAGCATGAGGGGAGGGGTCTGCGGGTTGCAACATCCGATGAGGCAGGGCCGTGGGGTGAGCTACGACGGCTACGATGAGGGGGCAGGGGTGCTGTGATGAAGGGGGAAGCCCGGAAGAGGGAGGAGGAAGAAAGCAATGTGCGATAGGAAGAGGAGGAGAAAGAGAGAGGAATACCGTGGAATCGTTGTCGTCGTTCATTGTTCATCTCACCGATCATCGGAGGAACCGTTGTTTGTCAATGGAGAGAGGAGGACCGATGATTTCAAAGTCAAACCGTTGCGGCGGCGTCTGCAATTAGGGATTAAGTGCACACGCAAGGGGCCACGAGGATGAGTTGTTACTGCTAAATGAGAAGATGTTTTATTTGATTCAATTAAACCAAATGGTTCTTAATTGAATCATAATCGATTTAATCAAGGTTCACTTAGTCTGATCTGAATAACGAAAGCCTGGCTCGTCTAGTGTTTGGGCCTAACATCTCAACCCACGTATCAATGGGTCGAGTACGAGTACGGGGTAGAGAGTGCTCCACTCATCCTCGTCCTATATTTGCACAGGTAATATAAAATGCTCCCCACCCCCATCCCCATTTCCGTTTATTTTTTCCATCCCTGCCCCACTAGGGGGTACGTGCCGTGGGTATAATTGACATCCCTAGATAAGATCCACCGGTTTGTATTCTTTCTATCTTGTAACATAATCACTTGCAAGTTAGAATCGCTGCATATTTTAAAAGAATCAGTCTTGATTATTTTACCTTTTTCACACACTCATCTTTATATATATGTATACATATATATATACACACACATGTACATATATATATATATATATACACACACATGCACATATACATATATATATATATATACTCTTCTGAATAGTGTCATAGAAAAGTCAGTTAAGTATTATGTTTTCACATCAAGGCCCCAATATCTGCTGATCCTATTAATGATCTGATCGCACAACATTACATCTGGAGTGATACTAAGCAATGGAATATTAATTTAAACCAACTTCCTTTTGCTTATGATTTACTGTTTAGATTGACCTATTTGAAACCTAAAATTATTAGCAGAAAGAAACTATAAGAATGAGGACTCCCTTTATGTGGATAAAGTCTCCTTTGACTGATTACACTCTCTACAGAACAATACATTTCAGTGGTCACAGCATCAAGTTTGACATTTTTGGTTAGAGGTGCTACAGTCTTTCAACCTTTCCCATTAAAATATACTGCAGCAACTTTAATGGCATTTGTGGTGACCATGAATTATACATAGGGAATATTATAGCTTCAATTAGCCATTGCTCATTTGACTAATAGCAAAACCTTATATAATTTGTTAGCATCACATCTTGTTTTTCCCATCATCTGGTTGTTCCCAAGATTCAGCCAATAAGAGTTGCTTTCTGCAAACATAAATCATAACTGAGTTAGGTCTTTCTAGTCTGATGGACTTTTGCCTAAAAGATAGTTGGACTGTTTATTTCACCAGGCAATTTGATAAATGTCAAACATTTTACTAAAAGCCTTGATGTATAATGAATTTTTTAAAGCAAAGATTCAAGTTCTGACAGCATCGCTGGTGATGAGCAGCTGCAAGAATAGTCCATTCCGTGCCATTCCACTATTTTACTAATTATGGGTACCAACTTTCACTGGTTATAGGTGGTCAACAATATCAGTAGCCATTGCCTAACTATTACTAGGAGTTCAGTCTCCTTAAAACCATAAAATAACCACTTTAATTTTTCCTATTCATTATAAACTGAACTTTAAGACAGATTAGATTCAGTTTGACATGGATTTTAGCTTAATAGTTGACATTAAATTATGGGTCCAATCAATACTTTTGGGGCATCAAGCTTTAAAATGCAATTTTGATTTTAGAGTCACTTTTTAAGAAGCTAGGCTTTAGACACTAGTCCAACATTTGGATGGTGGATTTTGGGTTACATTTAATTAGTTTAGGGTGCTTACAAGCACGACAAATGAAGGTTCATTCCAGGGTTTGCAATATCGAATGGTACCACTCGTGCCGGGCGGTATGTATCGGTATGCTAGCTGACCAGCATGCGGACCGCCCAGTAGCCTAGCTGTGGCGAGGTTGAGGGAGAAGCGTCGAAGAAGGAAGAATCAAGAGATGGAAAATGAACCTCGACGCGAACTCTTCCACGCCCTTTCTTGATCCTGATCCGACATCGCCCTCCCTTAACGATCCAAGAGAGGAGCTGGAGACACGAGGATCAGGGAGGCGGTGGTGAGAGTGGCTGAAGAGGCCTGCGGCATTCGGTGATGAAGGCGACTCTTCCACGCCCTTTCTCGATCTCGATCAGGCGCCACCCCCCCTCGATGATCTCGATCCAATAGAGGAGTTGAAGGCACAGGGATAGGGGAGGCGATAGCAAGAGCAACGGAAGAGAAGATGAGGAGCCGAGGAGGAAGCGATGATGTCGAGGTGTGTATGCCTCTTTTTTTATATTTTTTTATTTTATATATTAATTTTTATATTTTAAAATAAAATATATATTTTTATTTTTTATATTAATTATATATATATATTTAATCATATCGAATAGTACACCTTGGTGTACTGCTTGGTACATTGTACCGTATCATACCGAGTAAAGCTCGATACACTGGTACAGTACGAAATTTCAAATCTTGGTTCATTCTATTCTCATACTTGATCATTTTCATTTCACGTCAAACATTTCTATTATTGGTTATTATGTGGGGTATGAAAATGTGAAATGATTTAAGACATTTTGGTTTTGCAGGTTTCATTTAACATTGGTCATCACGGCAACAGTTTGCTGTTGGATGATGTAAGTTTCCTCATTTGTTCTTGTTGCTTTCTTTTAGCACATCATTCTCTGTCATGACATTCTTGTATGAATGAGAATCTTTGCAATTTTTCATTTTATTTTGCTTCCGTGTTATCTAAGATAAGTAACCCATAATGCTGATATAACACAAAAAAGTATCACAAAGGAGCATGACTTAGAAGATATGCAAGTTAAGACCAACAGCTGCCAAACTAGATAATGGGGGCAATAGAAGAAGATTATCGGTTGGGCATAGCTGTCATGCGATGTTTATCACGTCACTTGAGATCTTATACATAAGCTGAGATATTTTTTTTCTTTTATGATCAGCATAAGAGATGGAGTTGAAGTCTGTTATTGTCTTTTTGTGATCAAGCATCATTTTATTGTGTTGTTCTTTTGTCTATTTACCACTTGGTACTTTTCTTTTCTTTCTAGGTGGGCAATTGTCTATCTCGCGCAGCTGAAACCTCTGATTGTTCCTATACTCAGCGAAGGAGAGTGACATGCTTGGCAGAGAATAATTTGGGTTTATTTGCTATGTTTGAAGAAGTATATCCTATTCATTCTTTGATGCAACTCAGCAACTTCTTGTATGATTTTAAACAACTTTAATCTTTGAGCCATGTTGAGTATGGAACACTTGGAGATGTATCTTCATACACGTGTAATAATAATGTGCTTCTTTGAGTTGGTTCACTTAACATTTGCTTGTGGCCTTTCCTCGTCAGTGCTCAATTTGCCAATTTCTTGTTCCTCAATGACACAGGAGTTTGAACTTGGAAACCATATTGCTCTGCTTGTAGAGGAAAGAACAGAAAAGAAGTATTTCCTGGAAACTACTACTACTGCCAACAGAACTCAGTGACCAATTTTGAGTCAAAATCACATAATTCAGGACATCCTTCAAACATGGCATATTTCTTGGTATGAGAAAGAACAAGGTTTTTTTTTTTGGCAGAAATTGCGGAACCGCCCAACCAAGTCTGGATGTTCTTTAAGTAATTCATCCATCTTTCTTACAACCTCAATTTGATTGGTGCTGTAAGAACATGGGACAAGAGAAACAATACACCTCAAAACAAACATTTTCCAAAAATAACATAAATATACATGCAAATTAACAATAACAAGCCAAAAGAAATGCGACAAAGTGTTTAGGGCGTTGAACACTTGTTCACTGGGTGTCGAGAGTTGAACAATCTTCAAAGGTTCGCATGTTAACCTGATGGGAACTTACCTTCGCGCTCAACACCCGGTGATCAACCATTTGTGAACTTACAACCGTTCGTTTTGCCTTTTAAAATTATTATTTTCTTCTTCGTTTTTTTTCACTCTTACACACAAAATTGTTTGCTGAATTAGTTTTAAAGCTTTCCTCTTCGCTAAACGTCGGGATTTGTCTGATGCTCATTTTCGAATTAATCAACTTATTCGTTTACAGGTCCTTCGGGACCTGAGCAAGGTTGTAACTAAGTTGACCCTTTTCGGACGGATAACGCAAGGATGTTTCATGATTTAGACAATTCAAATTAAATCCGAGATATTGGTACAAAGGTGTTTCACGACTTAGGTAATTTCAGTTAAATCCGTTATTTTATCGTATGGGTATTTCATGACTTAGATAATTTAAGCCAATTCCGTGACATTATAATATTTTAGAATTCCAGATGATGTAATCAAATGTAGAAGATGTAACCCCGTGATGGAGTAGCTGGAACAGATGTAGTCGACGTTTGGTGTTGCCCAGACCTTCATCACAATGCATGAGACCACATTTGAAACCAAAATAAACAGGTTCTCAATATGGCAGAAAGAAAATAAAGAAAACAAAAAAGGAGAAGGCAAATTTATAGAAACAAGAAGAAAAGCAAGCAATAGCTTCAAGTTGAGCATTTCCACTAAAATAAAAAGAAGGCAAACTCACGTATGTAACAAAGAGAACCACTGGAATTCAAGAAGAAAGAGGAAGCCGTGTGTCACAAAGGGAAGAATACAAGAAAACACGTTGAGATTAACGCGAAAAGCTTTGTCTTCAACGATCAGAAATCCAAGAAAACAGCAAGAGAAACGAAAAGATGATTCAGAACACTAGCGCCGGTTCAGTTTGGAAGGGCCGTCGTCGTCTACAGACGCTCTCACCTTATACTTTCCACCCAAGAAAGTCCAAGAAAAAAAAGAACATGAGAAGAAAGGTTACGGAGATTCACACAAAACTGTTCGTCTTTTCCAACCAGAAATCCAAGAAAACAATAAGAGGAGATGAACCGACGATTAGAATCACATAATTTCTCCAACTTAATGATAAAATCAAGTAGGTTAGTTGAAGAAAATTCTTCTATCTTCACCTGTATAAATTGATGATAAATCAATGAATTCAACGATATTTCTTTACTTCTTAATCCAACATGATATCAGAGCCCCTCTCTCTACAAGAGAGATTATCTTTCTTTTATTCATTATCCAACGATAGTTTCTATCTTTTCTTACTGTCAAACGGCTCGTCAACATCGAAGCCACTATCCACGACTTTTGATGCATCAGCTTCCTCTATCGAGGCGTCCTTCTACATCTTCCCTACCCTATCTATAGCAGACAACGGCTTCTACACCTGCTCACCGGCGTCGTCCCTCCTGCAGCCTCTATTGACATCCCACTCTCAACACCACCGCTCTGTTCTCTCTGCCGAGAGCACCATTCAAGGGCCACCACCCGTGAACAACTCCCATGCGAAACCGCATATGCCCCTAACATTATCGTTGTTTGCTTGCTGCTTCAACAACATCGCTTTGTTGTTCTACCGTTAAGGAACAACAAAGGATATCACCCGGCCTACATTCTTCTCCTTCCTGCCACTGTCGTTGGCCATTCCTGTCAGCTCCGGTCGCTAGCCATTGTCGCACCTGCTCTTACCGCCGGCCACTCCTCTTCATCCCCTCTACCCTACCGTTGCGCAGTCTTTGTTAGGCAGATGACACAGATTCAACCCATAATGAGCTTTAGTGAAGCCCACAGCCCAAAACCTCACTTATATTAACCTAAAACCTAGATTAGGTGACAATGGTTGAGATTAAGAGAGCAACGACGATTGAAAACGTGGGTGAGAGAAAGAAGACTTCAGATTGATAGTAGAGGTCAGAAAATAAGAGATCTAGGAAAAGGAAAATGACTATTCTCAATCATTCAAATCTCAGGTTAGATCAGTTTGCAGTGGATTCTTACTGTGATCTCTTGGGAAGGTTTTGGATATTGTGCTTAGGATTATAGTCCTTGTATCCTAGTGATTCTCTTGTGGTTGTTGCTTTGGGCTTAGGTAAGAAGCTTCAAGATCTGTATATTCATTATTTTGATAGTGGATTTTCTCTAGCTTGTCCCGTGGTTTTTACCCTTCGAGTTGAAGGGGTTTTTCATGTAAATCTTGATGTTCATCTGATTGTGATTTCTGTTTGATTCCGCTGTGTGTGACAGTCTGCTAGTATTTGTTCGTATACAAAGTTTATTCCTGTTTTATTCTCATCAACTGGTATCAGAGTAGGGTTTTAGTGGTATTTAATCTTTTGTATCTGAACATGGAGGCCGGTAATGTTTCTCGCATGATTAGTTTAAATGGAAATAATTGGATGATATGGAAACCAAGAATGGAAGATCTTTTGTATTGCAAAGCTTTGTATAGACCTTTGCAAGGGGATAGTGCAAAACTCACATCTATGACAGATGATGAGTGGAAGAGGTTAGATCGAAAAACAGTTGGCTTAATTCGACAATAGCTAGATGATAGTGTCTTTCACCATGTTTCTACTGAATGTTCTGCTTACTCTCTTTGGAAAAAGTTAGAAGGTTTTTATGAAAGAAAAACGGCTGACAACAAAGCTTTTCTGATCAGAAAACTTGTGAACTTGAAATATAAATAGGGTACTTCTATTCCTGAGCATTTGAATGAAATGCAAAGTATTACTAACCAGTTATCCTCTATGAAAATATCTCTTGATGATGAGTTGCAGGTATTGTTACTTTTCAGTTCATTGCCAGAAAGTTGAGAGACATTGGTGGTTTCCCTCAGTAATTCGGCACCAGATGGTATTGTCACCATGAGTCAAGTAACAAGTAGTTTGTTGAATGGGGAGTTAAGGATAAAGAATTCAGCAACTTCTCAGATTGATTCACAAGCACTTGTCTCAGAGAACAGAGGAATGTCAAAGTCAAAGGATAGAAGTGGTTCACGCGTGGATAAAAGCAAGTCAAGATCAAAGAAAGATATTGTTTGCTACAATTATGGTGAGAAAGGACATTACAAGAATCAGTGCAAGCAACCTAAGAAGAATAAAAAAAGGGGAAAAAAAGTCGAGCATACAGAGTCAAAAGAGAATATCACAGTACAAGGTAGTTATTATTTGATTTTGTCTACTTTCGATGATATTTTTTCTTGTGTGTGTCAAGATCTTGAGTGGATAATTGACACGGGTGCTTCTTATCATGCTACACCACGGAGGGAGTTCTTTGCTACTTACAAGTCTGAAAATTTTGGTATTGTCAAGATGGGCAATTATGACACAGCAAATATAATTGGCATGAGAGATATTCATATAAAGATCAACCTTGGCTGCAAGTTGGTACTTAAGAATGTGAGGCATGTGGTTGACTTAAAACTTAATTTAATTTCAGTTGGAAGGCTGGATGATTAAGACTTTGATGTCAAATTTCACAAAGGACAATGAAAGCTCAGTAAGGGTTCTCTTATTGTAGCTAATGGGAAGAAATATCATACATTGTATAGATTGCAGGCTAAAGCTTGTGGTGAGCAGTTGAATGCTACAGAAAAAGACTTCAGCATAGAGTTGTGACATAGACGACTGAGACACATGAGCGAGAAAGGGCTGCAAGAACTTTCTAAGAGAGATGTATTACCATACCTCAGAGGTACATGTTTGAACTCTTGTATTGATTGTTTGATTGGTAAATAATATAGAGTTTCTTTTGTTAGTCCTGCTTTATCTAAAAAAAATGCATGCCTTGGACCGTGTCTATACAGATGTGTGTGGTCCTTTGAGGACAAAAACTCCTGATGGATCTGTTAATATTCCTAGTAACATTGGTGCACTTTATTTTGTTACTTTTATAGATGACTTTTTCAGGAAAGTTTGGACCTATACTTTGAAGACTAAAGATCATGTTATTAATGTCTTCAAAGAGTTTCATGCTAGAGTTGAAAGGGAGACATAAAGGCAATTGAAATGTATAAGATCAAATAATGGTGGTGAGTACATAGGATTATTTAATGATTATTGCAGGTCACATGACATCCAGCATGAGTTGACAGTCCCTAGTATGCCTCAGCATAATGCAATTACAGAGAGGATGAACCGCACCATCATGGAAAAGATCAGATGTATGCTTTCACAGGCCAAGCTACCCAAAAGGTTTTGGGATGAGGCTTTGAGGACTACAGTTGATGTAATCAACTTATCACCATGTGCAGCTCTAGATGGTGATGTTACAGAGCACGTATGGTCAGGGAAAGATGTCTCCTATAGGCATTGAAGAGTGTTTGGTTGTCGTGCATTTGCACATGTTCCAAATAATGAGAGGTCCAAGCTGGATGGTAAGACAAAAGAGTGTATTTTTCTTGGTTACTTACATGATCAGTTTGGTTACAGGCATTGGGATCCAGAAAAATAGAATGTGTTCAGAAGCAGAGATGTTGTCTTCTTTGAGGATCAAACCATTGAGGATTTGAAGAAGAAGGCATCAGCTAAGACTTCTACAGAGGGATTTATAGACTGTGACCAAGTTATTCCTCCAGTATATCAGGGTGATGGGGGAGATGTGCAGGAAGATGGTGCAGAGCCAAACGTTGATATACCTGCAGGACATGTTGAGCAGGAAGAAAAAAGAGAGCAAGTTCCCATAGAACCTCAGTTAAGAAGATCTTTTAAACTACGTCAACTTTCCAGAAGATAGATACTCTACAGATGAGTATGTGATGCTTACTGATGCAGGTGAACCAAAGAGTTATTAGGAAGCAGTTGAAAGTGAGCAGAAAAAGAAGTGGTTTATGGCTATGCAGGAAAAGATGGATTCTCTACAGAAGAACCACACATATGATTTGGTGCAACTACGAGAGGGAAGTAAGGCCTTAAAGAACAAGTAGGTTTTCAGGTTGAAGACTTAAGAATATTGTTCTCAACCAAAGTATAAAGCTAGATTGGTTGTGAAAGGCTTTGGTCAAAAGAAATGTATTGACTTTGAAGAAATTTTTTCTCCTGTTGTTAAAATGTCTTCTATCCATGTTGCTCTTAGTATTGCTGCTAACCTAGACTTGGAGATTGAGCAGTTAGATGTGAAAATAACTTTCCTTCATGGTGATTTGGAGGAGAAAATTTATATGGAGCAACCAGAAGGCTTCAAAGTCAAAGGTAAAGAAAATCTTGTCTGCAAGTTGAAGAAGAGCTTGTATGGGCTGAAGCAAGCTCCAAGACAGTGGTATAAAAAGTTTGATTCATTTATGATTGAAAATGAATATAAAAGAACAGCTTCAGATCATTGTGTGTACATAAAATGGTTTGGTGAGAATTTTATTATTCTCTTATTTTATGTTGATGACATGCTTATCCTCGAAAAAGATATGTCTATGATTGACAGGTTGAAGAAAGACCTGAGTGAGTCTTTTGCAATGAAGGACATGGGGCCAGCAAAGCAAATACTAGGCATGTAGATTTCTCGTGACAGAAGAAAGAGAAAGATTTGGTTGTCACAGGAGAAATACATTAAGAATGTATTGGATATGTTCAGTATGAGTAATGCAAAGCCAGTTGGTTCTCCTCTTGCATGTCACTTCAAGTTGTACTCAGATCAGAGTCTGTCAAGTGATAAGGAGAAGGAGAAAATGCAAAGGTTCCTTATGCTTCAACGGTTGGAAGTTTAATATATGTAATGGTATGCACGAGGCCGGACATCACATATGTAGTGAGTGTTACTAATAGATTTTTTGCAAATCCAGGTAAAGAGCATTTGGCAGCAGTGAAGTTGATTTTTAGATATCTCAGAGGAAGTTCTAAAGTTTGTTTAAGCTTTAGATGTGGACCACCTGTATTGACAGGTTACACAGATGCAGATATGACAAGAGATATTGACACAAGGAAGTCCACATCAGGTTTTGTACTTACTTTTGCAGGGGGAGTTGTGTCATGACAGTCCAGATTGTAAAGGTGTATTGCTCTCTCCACCACAGAGGTAGAATATATTGTTGCTACAGAGGTTTGCAAAGAAATGTTATGGATGAAAGGATTCTTACAAGAATTGGGGCTGAAACATAAAAATTATGTAGTGTATTGTGACAGCCAAATGTCATCCATTTATGCAAGAACCCAACATTTCATTCGAAATCAAAGCATATAGATGTCAGATATCACTAGATCAGAAATGTGCTTGAAGAGAAGCAGTTACAGCTTCAGAAAATTCACACAGATGATAATGAGGCAAACATGTTAACAAAGGCTTTACCAAAAGAGAGACAAGAGATGTGTCGATAGCTGGTCAGCATAGCTTCATGTTGAGGAGTCATGAGACACCCTCTCTTATGGGCTGAAGGGGGAGGTTGCTGGGTAGATGACCCAGATTCAGCCCATAATGAGCTTTAGTGAAGCCCACAGCCCAAAACCTCACTTATATTAACCTAAAACCTAGATTATGTGGCAATGGTTAAGATTAAGAGAGCAGCGGCGGCTGAAAACGTGGGTGAGAGAAAGAAAACTACATATTGATAGTAGAGACCAGAAAATAAAAGATCTAGGAAAGGAAAGAAGACAAGGACAGGAAAAGACTATTCTCAATCATTCAAATCTCAGGTTAGATCAGTTTGTAGTAGATTCTTACTGTGATTTCTTGGGAAGGTTTTGGATATTGTGCTTAGGATTATAGTCCTTGTATCCTAGTGATTCTCTTGTGCCTGTTGCTTTGGGCTTGGGCAAGAAGCCTTGAGATCTGTATATTCATAATTTTGATAGTGGATTTTCTCTAGCTTGTCCCATGGTTTTTACCTTTCGAGTTGAAGGGGTTTTCCACATAAATCTTGGTGTTCATCTGATTGTGATTTCTATTTCATTCCACTGTGTGTGACGGTCTGCTAGTATTTGTTCATATACAAAGTTTATTCCTGTTTTATTCCCATCAGTCTCTCCCCATCGGCCATCTAACATTGTCTTCCCTGTCGCAGCAGCCGCCTGCCCGCCCTTGCCATCCTTAACCGTCGGATGTTGTCCTCTTTTAGTCGCGCCCTCTGTCGCAAGTCCTCAATCACTGTCCTCTTCCTTTGTCAAATGCGTCGTTGCCTTCCTCAACCTCTGCCCGATGGCCCTGTCGCCTTTGCTCTGCCGCTATGCAGCCTCTCCCCGTCACTGCCAAACCGCGCCCTACTCAACCCTATTGTCGTTGCTTCCTCACCGTGCGACCGAAAGCTACAACCAGCTACAGCACTCGCTGCCATCGCAGGCTGCACCCATCGCTGGCCGCACCAGTCATCCTTGATCCCACCAGCGTGCGCGATAGTGAAAGGATGGCTGCCACCGCTAGTGCACTGTGCCTTGTTGTTGCTGCCATCTCCCCCTTCCTCCTCTGCTTCAATCTTTCAGCCGCCAACATAGCTCCCCACGCTGCTGCCCCACCCTTCATAGTCGGCCTTCATCACCCTTCACAGTCGGCCTTTCTCCCCTGCCGCAGCCGCTTCTAGCTGGCTGCCTGACCGCTACCTCTTCTTCCTCCCATATCGCTGCATCCTCTGCTTCCTGCGACTTTTTTTTCCTCCATCAGCCGCCCGTCGCTTATAGCTGAGTCCTCTACCGCAGTAGTCGTTGCCATCTCCCCATTTGCTATCGCAGTCGCCTCCAACTGCCCCTTTACTACTGCCCTCTTCATAATCACCGCTTCTACTCGTCCTTTGTGGAAGCAAAACCTTGATTGCTGCCGGCCACCTTCCGCAGCAATAGTCAAAAAAACAAAAAGAGAGAGAAAGAGAAAAAGACGAAGGGCATCACTATCGCATCTTTCTCTCCTTGCTTTCAGTCCTTACTGTTGTCATCCACTTGTCCGACTAGATCCTTCTATCTGTTGCCACTACTCGACAACACTGATGCCTTCTTCCTCAGTAGTTGGCCCAACTTTATCAGTTTTCCACTCTGCTATCCAACGACAGCTTATGCTCCATCCTTTCTGCTACGTATGTCCCGTGTTGGACCTCCTCTTCCTGTCATGTCTGCACCCTCCTTCTCAGCCAGGCTTATATGGCCATCGAAATCAACTGTCGTCAGACCTTCACAGCGGTTGACAACTACCGTCAGACCTTCATCATGGGTGGTTGACAATATAAGTGGTCTCCTTTCATCAGGTTCATTGGTATCGATTCAAGATTTGCATCCTTCATCGGAGCTTGATCTTGCGGGGGCATGATAGTTCAATCTAATCGAATTTTTGAACTTGGCTTCAGCAGAATCGTCCGTTTTTTCTTAGCCAGGCTGCCATCGCCGTCAAAGTCAACCGTCGTCGTATCTTCACTACGGTTGACAATACAACGACTTTCTTCTCAACTAGGTTGACATCGTCATCGAAGTCAACCGTCATCAGATTTTAATCATGGTTAACAACACAACGGTTTACTTTTTTCATATTCATTATCATCGGTCCAAGATCAACGTCCTTAATTGAAGATCGACGTCCTTATAGGAGCTCGAAATTGTAGGGGCATGATAAAAAATAAGATTAAGTTAAGATTTAGATATAATTTTTCCTAATAATTTCGACAAACAATCAAGAATCCCGAAAATCTACCGAGATCTTCCCTTCCGCCGTCGTCAAGAAAGCCTAAGTGAGACCGCCCAAATATTGAAGCAATAGCTCCATCATGTACGATTAGGAAATCGAAACAGAGAGAGAAGGAAGAAAAAAACGGAGAGAAGACCTTGAGGTGCCGCTTCTGCTTCTCTTGCTCTCTTCGCCTCGGTTCGAATTGGTTTCGAAGGGCGATTCCCCCTTCTTTTAAACCTTGTTTCTGGCCACGACTTGGGTTATGACGAAGACGAAAGCGAAAGCGACTTCGACAGCGACTTAACTTACGAAAAGGGCTCAGACCACGACTCTTCTTCGGCTATCTTGGAAGCATGTAAGAAGAGTCTAACATCACAGTGCAGTGGAGGGCCAGACATGCCTTGCAGCAAAATAAGAGCAAAGGGGCGTCGAGGGGCAAGCATTCTACACCAACTTGTTCTTTGAGACAATGTGGGGACAGTTCTACTCCATCTCAAAGGGCAACTTGACGATTTGCCTCGTACTCCCTCGGATGAACAATCCATCTCTAATCCAAGGAGATGGTGTCAGTTTTGTGTCTGTGAAAGCAGAGGACTCAAACAAGCATATAAAGTAAACACTAGGAAGAAGTGTGCAATGAGCCAAGCTGTGATTAGAGAGATATATATATATATATATACATGAAACCTTTGATTAAGTGCGAAGTGTTCTCCAGCTGGTGTCGATGGGAGTTGTGAGCTTTCTTTTCTCGGAGTTGCTGAACCAGAGATTGTTGCTAATGGAATCTCAATGGTTGCTTTCTGGAGAGTGATCATGAGGCCTGCAGCTTATTTGCATTCCTGTGGTTGAATCTTTAGGTGTACTGTTTTCCTGAACAGCTTCATTTTCTGCATCGTTTTCAGTTGTGTATATAAAACTTTCTTGTTCTTTGTTTTTTTTTTTTTTTTCTTTTTTTTAACAGAGGCAATGGAACCACTCGCTATGGTCAAAGTGGCGAGAGCAGAGACGGATTAGGATACAGGAGAGCTCCAGAGTTCCGTCCCCTCCACAGTCCACACTCATCAAACTGCGTGCAGGTGTGGCAAGGGCGCACATGCGGGTGGACGGGCCTTCCACACTCTCACGAGGCGCAGCGCGTACGGCCGCCAGGGAGCGTGGCCGCTGGCGCAGAGGACGGGCGCGGTGCACGCTCCTGCCAACGCGAGAGCTTCGGGTGTCGGACCACCTCCTTGCCCCCCCACACCCTTCTTCCCCCACCCTCCCTCCCCCCCCCCTCCTATATAAGCCCTCTATGCGTTGCCAGAGAAAGCCACCGAGCTGCAAACGCTCCATCTGAAGTGCTGAAAGAGACGAAGGAATCAGGACATCTACGTGTTGGCCAGCATGAAGATGAGGAGCCATGGGAAGGTGCCGCAGAGAGGAGGGCTCAGCAGGGCTCTGCGACAGCAAAAGGCCAGGCTTTACATCATCCGACGCTGCGTCGTCATGCTCCTCTGCTGGCATGATTAGCCATTTCAGCTTCTTCTTTTTTTCCTGCCAATGTCATGGCGGAGACTTCAGCTCCATCCATGTAAATAGTCACAGATCCATATAGACTACGAGATAGTTTTTTGAGTGTGCTCTTCTTCCTGCCATTGTTTGTCGAAGGCTTTCAGCAAGAAAGCTACTCTTCTCCTTCTTGCTCATCATTGGTGGCCATGTCACGTTTGAGCCTGTAACTCTGCATTGTGCTTCCACGTGCGGTGCTTTGAGATCAACCAGATTGGTGTACTTCTCCAGCTTTTTACTGCATTGCTGTGTGAGCTCCACTTTGGATTCCTACTGGAGCTCCAAAAGAAAAAGATTACAGTACAAGCTGCTGTCTGAGAGCACTCCAGACTGAGCAGGCATATGTTGGATCAGAATCTGTGCAGATTATTGTAGTTATTTATTCATGGGAAGAACCAAACTTGACTGAAACAGGGGAAGAAGACTGCCTCGAGATGCAGATTAAACCTGCACACGAGAATCTTGTTCAGCAGGAAACTCAACTTTTCTTTAGCTTTCGGCACCATTAGGGTTTACACTACCAGTTCACTTGCTCTGCACATTTCTCCTGCAGGCTTCACTGCAAAAATTGCATTGCACAAAGGAGCACTCCATTCTGTAGCATGCTGAATGATGTAATTCTCATGTATAAGAACCAGCATATATAATATGACAAATTATATATTGCAATTCTTGCTGATTGCTCAACTCCTAATGCACATATAATATGACAAATTATGTCCACTTTATTGTAGCAATAATCTTTTCGATAAAATGAAAGAAAAATAAATGTAGTAATAGTAAAACAACATCAGTTTGATAAAAGTTGATCCATATCATATTGATGTTATACTAATATTACCTGACTTTAGAATTAAAATTCAATATAGCTTCTCACTTTTTTTTCTTTCTTTTTATACTTTATTATCATAACAATAATAAAATCTATAAGTCCTAATTATTTGGGATCGATTACATGCATCTTTTGTCATTATTCAAATATATAAAAATTCATATATTTAGTTAAATTCAAAATATTAATTCTTTATCTATAATTTATATGAAAGTCTTTTTAAGTTTTCCTCTATCTCTCCTGGTACTACTAACTTTATCTATTTTACCTCTTCATATATGAACCCATATCATCTTAGATTATTTTCTTTCATCATATCCTTTATTAAAACGGTACTTAGTTATTCATGAATAAAAATATATATTTT